>OV656757.1:20093867-22854788 GCA_927399505.1 Luperina testacea
AGCAAAATATATACCTATATTTTGCTTGTTTGTTGCTAAACCAATATCGATGAGTCTTCTCGTCGAGCACAGTTCAATTTATTTTTTAAGAGCTCGATACTGAGTACGGCGTAGTAACTATTTAGTAATCTGTGGTACGGCGCAGTCTTGAAAAGGACAATACCTACCCTCATTTTTCCTTTCCAAGTTTTCTGCGTCCAGAAGCCTGTCCTCATTTTTAGTGGCTTCATTGACCATAAATGCACCCACCTTCTACGTCATACGATTCGGAATGAAAGGTATTCCTGCATGAATAGAATGTGAAACAAAGAGGATGAGGCATGCACAGTGGTAAAATGGAATCCCATACCTTTGTTAAGGCATATAGTGACGGCGATGAAAATATGCACATTTTTGCAAGGGACACCAAAAATAGCAGTGCGTAAGAGGGTTTTTTTACAAGATCTCGCAACATTGCAATTGTTTACGCCGTAAGGCATTTCATACAAACTTTCAAGCCCTTAATTTTCGAAATGAATGAACCGATTTTAATGAAACATCATACGCATAAGCAGGATAAAAAGAAGGGATCTAATTGCTGAAGTCATGGAAACTCTTACGACTCAACCAAAAGATATTGATGTATGTGTGAAAAGCATCAAATTGGATTTATGGTTTACAGTATTTAACCTAAAGTTTATTAGATATACATAATTAAATCTTAAAATATATACCTACATAAAATTATAACGTGTACAAGTACCTGAAAAAAGAAAGAATCAGGGCGTTAAAAAACTCGTCCGCATCGTTGTCAACAGGAAAAGTGCCCAAAAGGCCCGCAGCATTGCCACGTTTTATGGCAATGCTTTGGTTAAAAAATAGGCCAGCCCTCTGGGCACGTGTAGAGTATTTAGTTCTTTGTAAGTGCAGAATCACATCATTAATTCGTCATTAATTGAGACAAATGTTATATTTGAAACAAAGTTACATTTAGGGCTGATTTTTCCAACACCATATAATTTTATCGGAGGAATAATTTTGAATTTTTGACAGTTCTTCACTACAAAAACTGTCAGAAGTCAATTTTATTCCTCGAATAAAAATTATCTGTCGATTGAAAAATCAGGCCTTTTAGATTTTGTTTAATCTTACTACTGTAAATTCCAGCGATAAATTCTAGGTCTACAATACAATATCTAGCCGCCAGCAGACAAGATACTAATTGTTCAGTATTCACGAGAACGACCTAGTCTAAATCGTTTGAGAGAATTAGTTACATAATTACAATCCTCTAATGGTTTGTAATTAACAACGTAAGTGCTTTAATTTATTAAACTGTTTGCTAGAAGCAAAACGTGTTTCTAAATGGAGTAAATACATTAACATATTTACAAATCGCCTCTCAGCTATTTTCATTTGTTTTTTTTTTCTTCAGCAATGTTTGAGGAGGATCGGCAGGAGTATCCTTCAGTACCAAGGGCGTGTTTAGGACACCCTTGACCCGGATGCTTAACCCCGACCCTTATATCTTGCCATACTGTTTAGTATTTAAGGTAACTACATGACCTAAAGCGCGGTCTTTGTCGGACTGCATAGAAAATAAAGAGAAGCGCGATGACACAACGCTGATAATTTATTGCAAAATATGAAGCCTATTAAAAAAATTGTCTATTTACAAAAAATCGATTGTTAGGAGTAAAAAACAAAAACACTAGTATTTTAGTAGTGTTGCTTGTAGAATAATCTAACAAAAAAACAGAATGATTGTATGTATATTAGTATGGTCTTTATTGTAAAAAAAAAGTTTTAGAGTATCTTCATGATTTATTTCTATCGTATCAAATTAGTTGTTGTTGTTGTATTATGTTTTCAAGACACTATTATTTTTCTTCCGAATCAAGCTTGGTGGACGTTTTTATTATATTACTCTAGATTCTGAAGAAAAATAACTATAGGAATAAAAATGATTGTTTTTATTAAAATAACAATTACTTATTGAATTATTTTAAAAATAAAAAATAAAAATATGCACATTATAATTAAAAAATAACAAAACAAAAGATAAGCACATTATAATTAAAAAATAACAAAACAAAAGATAAGCACATTATAATAATTAAAAAATAACAAAACAAAAGATATGCGTCCACTGAGATTCGAACCTGGTGATTACGCAGTGAGAATCCGGACAGTAGAGCGCGGAGGCAATCGTACGTCTTATTCGAGTCGCGAAATTACGCTTCTAAATATAATGGAAGTAGCTCATCGACGATTCTCGCGCGGTGCACCCCGCCGTAGGTGGGGACTATTCGTATCCCACTTCATCTGCTTCACCCCCTCAAATACATAAAAGTCGTCTATTCACCGCCACGTAAAGAAATACCTATGCTAATTTTAATGAAATTCTTCTAATATTTCTCCATTTAGTTCTTTTTGATCGTTTTTGCATTTTTAGTTTATTATTTATTTTTAGTTTTTCGTATTAGCCTTTTTATATACAATATTTGGTGAACGATTTCCTTGGGCCAAAACAAAAACACTATATTATTTTATTATTTATTCAATCAATTTCATTGGAGATTAAGGAATCTTCACGTATAGGATCCACTTAAAAAAAAAAAAAAACTATACTCCGTTTCTTTATTATGATTTATTTACATTTGGTTAAGTACCTAAATAAACGTAGTATACAACCTCCCTATTTGAATCGGATATTATTCAATATTTCATTTCATAGGTTTTAATTTTTTTTCGTGGGAACCTAGTTTCTTTTTTTTTCTAAAATAAAAGTACCTAGCCTAAGTTACTCCTTATTCACCTATCTGCTAGTGAAAGTCCCAGTCACAGAAATAAATCCGCACAAGAATATGAGAAGGTAGTGATCAATAAACTCAGTAATGCAAATACTCATAGATTGACAACTAAGAACGCTAATTTTTTATAAATTAAGGTGTTTGAAAACATTTTTTTTTAATTGTGGGTAAGTAGTTATTTTCTAAACAGTCAAAATAAAATGGCCTGAAGCGGTTGTTTTAATATTACAAACAGACACTCCAATTTTATTTATTTGTATAGATACTTAGATAGATACTTATTAGTCCACTCAACGAATAACCCAAAAAGAGGTGTAGACTGTGCGTGAGCTGGGCCCTGAGCGATTTCTTCAGAAAGTTGCTCAGAGTGCTTAGGGAGTAAACATACTAAAAGTCCCCGCGTCTAGGAGGTGAGCCGGAGTGGGGGGTATAAAAATTCCCACTTTTGAGTTTTTCGCTAATATCTATAAAACGGTGCGTCGTCGTAGAGAAAACGTATTTTTCTTGACTTGCTTTGCTTTGCCATTTTTATTTGTTTACAAATTTGAAATTATCTTATATTTACAAAATAAACAATATAAACAAAAACTGTATTTAGAAATGGCACCACTAATAAAGCGTCCACGCGGACAATAGAAATGGGCCCTCTGCAGCGAGCTTATCTATAAACGCATACTGATACAATTTGTTCATAAATATTCGCACTAACACAGCCAAACGCGCGTAGTCGATCGATAGCCGGGCGGAGCAGCGAGCGACACAGCCACCCCGTCTCAGTGCTAACGCACGACTGCCGCCCGCGCCCGCGCAGAGCACCTCTGAACCTATATCTCAAAATGGGGCATTGTCTTTGCAACTGTTGATTGATTTAAAAACGCTATTTCAAATATGTTGTACTTCTAACCATCAATTTTTCAGTGTAAAAATATTTCCAAACATCAAAGCCGTTTAGAAGTTATAAGGAAATATTAGCCAAAATAGCGTTTTGGTAAATATTTTTTTAAGGCAAAAGTATTAGCCTTATGAAAAAACCCTGTTTCAAAAATGCTGTACATGAATCTATAGCAAACATATATTTTTTACAGACCTTCTAACCAAACCGTTAATGAGTTATAAGCTTCATAAAGTGACCGAGTTACGGTACTAAACGAGAGTAAGGCCCTTAACACAAGTAGGTACTCAGTAGACAACTCAAAGGTTGCGAGCGATGCCTCACTCAATAACGTCGTCAATAGGAATTTCATAATAAAATCTGCTCTCAATAAGACCGGCATTTTAATAGTTTGTACTAGATGTATTAGCACAGTAGGTATTTAATTTTCAAATCAATTTTTCCTGCAGTTTTCAGGCCACAAGTAGCTGGTTGTATGACAAAAATAATAAATTGCATGTTTGAAGTGGGTATCTATTTTTATACTGTTTCTAAGTGAACAGTAAGTTAAAGCCATAAATTAAGTAGGTAGTTAATCAATGTTTTTTAGCTAATTTTCAAAGTCCATTTTTTTATCCGGTCGTTAAAACATACGCGACCAGTTTTTTTCGATGGAAACAACTAATATTCACGTACAGTCATCGCTAACGTCATTTCGCTACTTGTAGGTATATTCGTTTTGTACTATTTACCTACTTGTGATTTAATGTGATATCTAAAGCGTTGTGCTTTGTGATTAAATGATTAATGTGATATATTTAACTTTATGTAGATTGTATTTTACTTTATTATTACGTTTATTTATTTACTTATTTAATTACATTTTTAAATACATTTCTTAAAATATAAAAATTAAGTATAAAAAACATTTAAAAAGTATAAAAAAAATAGTGATAGGCCGGTGTCGGGAGCAGGGTCCAAGCTACCGGTGGTTAGGGCTCCAAAGACAGGAACCTCCTCACAATGACAGTCGTATCGAGGAGTACTGCCTTCTGAATCAGGCCCTTGATCCAACCACCTAACGAGAGCCTCGATAGATGTTGATCGAGACTTTCGGCCATCAGCCCATTTGCCGATACGACAATCGGCACAATGATAGCCGAGCTCGTATTCCACATGTCAAGAACCTTGTGTGCTAAGTCGAGATATTTAATTACTTTACTTTATTATTATTATTATTCATGAGACGTTTCATCGACCAATAGTTGCGGCGAGCGACTTCTTTGTCCTGTTTCGCTTGGAAGGATACTAATTGGCCGAGGTAAATGTACTCATGGACATAATATGTGGTCGTCCAAATCAAAAGGGACCTTATGGCGGTAACTAGTTTCCGAGATATTAATAAATTCGTAAAATGCCTCAAAAAAATCGTTTTTTTATTATCTGTATTTTTAAAAAGATGATTGTATTTACTACATGTAGATGTGTTCAACTTTTCGAAAAGTCAATTTAAAAAAGTTTTGTATTCATCTAAAGTTTAGTAAAAAAGGAACCTTATCGCGGCAAGACCTAACAAATCGTTTTTCTTGTAATTCAAACCATATATTATATCGACATTTTAATATTGCAAGGTATATAATAACGTATAGCCGCCATTTTTTTTTTTTTTTTCAGGATGGGAAATCATCATATGACTCCTCCCGCTCTGGGTGGAGCGGAAGGGAGTGTCAGACTCTTACTGACTAAAACCCACCCGTGTTCCTTCCTTCGCCCTTTATGTTCCGGGCCAGCGGTAACCCTTTCGGACAATCCCGCTGACCCGGCAGGCTTCGGCCCTTACGGGCCCCTTCGTTTAGTGCTGACATCTCTTTGAGGCGCGCGTGGAACACGTATGCGCCGTCCGGCACGGGCCTGGTCCTGATCGGACTGTGAGCTACCCATTGCTCTCCGCCCGCAGGCCCGCGCCTACGGTGGCCGGGAGTCGTCGCGCGGCTCCCGACGCCCAGAACGTCTCCCGCGGTGGCTGGGACGGGAGGCTCTCTCCCTCAGCCGTCCCGCCGCCTCCTTCGCTAGCATGACTGCTTCGCAGAAGGAGGCGACTGCTCCCCACTCCCTCTCGCCCCGGACCATGGCTTGAACCAGGCCCGGACGCGAGAGGTCGCCGCCGCTGCCGATCGCCTCTACGAGGACACGGCGGTGCTCCGCCCAAGCGGGGCAGACCTCCATCGTGTGCTCCACCGTGTCCTCTGGGCGATCCTGGCAATGGTGACACCCGGGCGTTTCCTCCCGCCTGATTATGTGCAGGAACCTCCCGAAACTTCCGTGTCCAGTGAGGACCTGCGTCAGGCGGTAGGTGAGGGCGCCATGACGCCTCTCTAGCCACTCCTCAAAGAGGGGTCTTACCGCCGCTATCGTGGCGTGCCCTGCGCTGGGTTGTGACAGTCGCTCTTTCCATGCCGCCATGAGATCGCGCCGGAGGTCCGTCCGCTCCGCCGCAATTTGCTGCGGAAGCGGAGTTTCCCCCCGGCGTAGTGCCTCCGCGCGTCACTCATACAGGCGCGCGAGGACTATCGCCTCCAGATCCCATGGCGGCAGTCCGGCAAGGAGGCTTGCCGCCTCGCCCGAGATCGTGCGGTACCCCCGGATCAGCCTAACGGCTACCACCTTCTGGGGCGCGTTCAAATAATGGGCGGCTCGCCGCCGCAGTGAACGAGCCCACACCGGGACCCCGTATAGGGCCATGGACCGCACGACCCCCGCGTAAAGCCTCCGGCAGGAGGCGTTTGGCCCCCTCAGGTTGGGCAGGAGCCGTTTGAAGGCGGCCCCGGCCCGTTCCAGTTTGGGAGCCAAACGTCGGAAATGCTCGACGAAGTTCCACCGGCTGTCGAGGACGAGACCAGGTATTTCATCGTCGTCTCGACGCCGATGTGAACCCCTCCTACCGTTAGTTGGGATCCCGATGGTGGCGTATTCCGGGGCCCGTGAAACGACATGGCCTCGGACTTGTGCAATGCCACCTAGAGACCCAACTGCCGGATCCTCTCCACGACTATCGCAACCCCGCGTGCCATCGCGTCGGCCGCCGCCTGATGCGACCTCCGCTGCGCCAGGACTAGCGTGTCGTCAGCGTAGCGTATAGCCGCCATTAGATAGTGTCGCACGCCGCCGCATGCGGCATTCTTTGTATATGCGTCTTAGGTCTAAGGTCCCACTATTGTAGTCCATATTTTGTTTAGGTAATTTTAATAGAGGTAATCTTGTTATGTTTTTTATCATAAAATATATTTTTAAAACAGGCTAAGGCTAATAGCAAAAGTAATTCATTATAACATCTGTTATTTCATTTTGTTTTATCTTGTAATGGCTATAAATAATTTCATAAATGTATTTTTCGACAAAAACGTATCAAGATTGTTTACCTTTATTTAAATACTTAAACTAATTAACTATACTAAGAGATAAGTGTCAGCAGACTGCAACGGACCGCCTTAAGGGCCCTTTTTTACGTATATACTTGTTACGAACATTTTGTTAAATAAGTAACATTTTCATACCTTGTGATAATAAAAAAAAATTGTTAAATAAGTAACATTTTCATACCTTGTGATAATAAAAAAAGAAAATTTAAGTTATCTTGAATGTTGCACTAAAATATTGATTATGCATGCTAAAAATAAAAAAATATTGTTTAGTGCCTACCATTAGGGCCCTTTTTTAATTTGTTTGAAGAAATTGTTCAGTTCTCTATGTAACTTTACAAGATCATAACTAATAGTTATCATTGATCTCTTAGCTTTATTAGCATCTAAACCAATTATGTATAACCTATTTAGTGATTAAGTGTTGATTTTTTTACTGTCAGATCTCAAAGTTTATAAAAAATAAGAATTCTTGCTAGTAAATAAAAACTATTTTTTTTTAAATTATGTGTTGCTTTTATTTACATCTAAGGCCTTTCGCAAATCTATGTAATTAGTAGCAATATAAAAACAATAAAAGTTTAGTGAGAAACAGGCGGTTTACTTATTTTTAATACTATTATCGATACTTTGCATCTCATTGATAATGCATTATGTTGGCGGGTCTAGTTCCCACAACAAACAAGTTTATGCAAGGATTGTAAGAATTTCCATTAGTAATAATCATAGTCAATCAAAGTATACCATCAGTTACATAACTTCACACTAAAACATAATTTTTTTGTACGGCATACTTAAATTGCGATTTTCTCGAAACTTATAATTTCGATCAGTGAACTTCAAAAATTCGTAAAAAAATAACGGTAGTGGTTAGAAGGTTGGTTCTTGGGTCTATAGTTCGGTACATTTATGTAGTTTTCAGCCCTGTAGATAACTCATTTCCGCCATAAGGTCCCTTTTGATTTGGACGACCACATATATATCCTGAAGAATATCATATATTTTTCTGATTTTGTTTACTGTAGTCGATCATATACTTTTATTGTTTGTAAAACTTGCGTTTTTTGCGTTTAGGTACTGGAAGCCCCTTAATGAGAAATAATCATTGTTAAACGCTAGGTACGTCTCCCTGATCATCCATCTTATCCTGACCAGTCTACCATGTTATATTCAAAGCTTCATTGTCACCTCTTGTGATATAACTTCTTAAATTCGAACAATATTTGCCACCAACACGCTAAAAAAAAGAAAAATTGTTTTATTTGTCACACAGAAACAAGTGCACGGAAAGACGTCCACCGGTAGACATAGGCCTCCCCCAAGCACCGCCACTCCGACCGGTTCTGTACTTCTCACATCCAGCGATGCAGGGAACACGTGTATACAAAAAGATGATTAGAGGCTCCTACAAACAGGCGCGACACGCGATATAATCGCGCACGACACAAAGGCACCGCTCGTTGCGCGACTTGCGGTGTCTTTGTGTCGAGTGTCGTGTCGCGTCTGTTTCAAGGGGCCTCAACTCTAAGGAGATTATCATCTCAGGCAAATGACGTCTACTGCTAGACTCAGGCCTGACCAAGCATCGCAATTTGAAGAATAAAAATTAACAGCTAATTCACAAACATTAAAACAAATCATGATCAGTAATACAAAGAGTATTAAGTACGACCTTAACGTCCCTCGCGTCGGTCCTTTCGCGCCATTTCGAATACTGAACAAAATGGCCGCCGGACTCAAATTGTCTCCAAATGGTCCTCATTTACCTGGCTGAGGTCAGGTTAATGTTTATTAAAAACCAACAGTAGGTACAGCAGTATTACTGCGTGTGCGTGTAAGTGCTTGAATAAATAATGTACCTAACTTTCTTGATTGACTTTTAATTATGTTGCTATTAGTTTAGATATTGAGCAAGTAAGTAAAACACATTATAGAGAGAGATTAGTGATATTAGCGGTCAGTTGGTTAGCTCATATTCAGTAGTGGATACATATTCGCCAGTAAAGTAAGAAGATTAAATACAATGTCTTGTTAATAGATTGTAATGCTCGATGATATTGAACCAATCGCGCTAATATTATAAAGGAGAAAGTTTGTGTGTGTGTGTGTTTATGTTTGTCACTTCTTATTTATTTATTTAAACTTTTCGCACAAAAAGGTACAAAGGCGGACTTAATGCCTTAGGCATTCTCTACCAGTCAACCAAGGGTGGTGAAGAGATTGGATGGCAGGTGCTTTGTTTAAGAGGAACAATGATAAAAAAAAATCTATTAAAACCAGGTACTTACACAAATACATAAATAGGTTATATACATTTACATATTATTTACTATAACACTTCACTTTACTTTAACTTCTTCACGCTTAAATGGCTGCACCAATTTTGATAAAATTTTGCATAGAGGTAGCTGACACTCTAAATTATCATAATTATAGGCTGCTTTTATCCCGATATTCCCACGGGATCGAAACTTATGCTGCTGAAAAGACGGGGCGCAGCTGGTAACAAATATAATGAAAAGTTCGCAAATATTTGTAGCGGTATCTACAACGCCACATGCGAACAAGGCGTCATACTGACGTCACGCAAATCCTGCATCTCGCAAGCAGAGTTAACCGCGCAACTAGCATAGATACAACGGCCTGACATGAATCATCGGGCAGTTGCCCGCCAGACAGAACACCCGTCTGGTCGGAGGATCCTCCCTTTTCTATAGAGTATGAGTGAACTTTACACCTTGTTCCTCATACCTATATAATATAGATTGATATTCGCAAGCAAACTTCCGAATGCTGTCACAAAACTTGAAATATTCCTCGGATATACTACTGAATTGAGATTGATGACTTTGTGTTATGTGTTTTGTTTTTCCCAAAAGCTAAGGCTATAAAAAATCTCGGAGAAACAACATGCCAAAACAAAAAACTTGTAACAGTAAACTCGAGCTACAAAAATACTTTGGCTCGTCAAATGAACGAGAAAAACTGCAGTAAAAGTCAGGTAACAAATTCCAATAAATTAGCTAAGTTCACTTCAGTAAATGCGGGTAAATAACTCCGGTCTGATCCGTTCCAGCCAAATGTCTTTCTTTTTGCAGCTGTTACGAGCTTGCTACATCAAATATTAGCTTTGGCTGTAGGATGTACAGATTCAAGACTGTCTATAAAGGCTAAATTTGGACAATTCTACCTTCAGATTAGTACTGAGCTCAGATACGTTATACCTTATCAACATTCGCGCCATCATTATCATCATCTTTAGCAGCCTTGTCACACCCACTGCTGAGTACATAATTATATGCCTCATTCCTTTTTTGCCATGCTTCGCTGGTCCGTGCGAGTCTTATCCAGATCTTCCATAGTTCCATACATTCGCGCCAGTTGTGCCAAAATGTGGCTGTTACCGTCTCAAAATCTACAACATCGGAGCAACCACTCCTAGAAACGAATCGTTGTTTCGTGCGTTTTCTGTGCATACCTCCATGCCAGTCAGACCGACCTGGCTTAGGTTCGTCTGTTCAGATTAATCTCTATTTTATGGGCAGACTATCCATCATTGGACACCGTAACTTCGACAAGAGGTTTTGTTTCAAGTGTGCACTCCGCACACTTGAAAAAGAAAGACAAAAAATGTTTTGTCTTGTCCTAGACTGTTTTAGTTATCTTCGGGATTAAGAGGTTTTTCCCCCGAAGAGGAGGTTAACGAGACTTGGAGATTGACTATAAGCCTGAATAATGGACTCATCGTCTTTCAAGTATCGACGGGTTCAATTAGGATTAATGGCTCTATGCTGGCTTTGGGCGTTGAAATGTTAGCGTAAAAATGCAATATTCAAGATGCTGGCAATACAATACCGTATTGAGCATTCATTTTATTTCTTTAGGATAGTTGAAAAAGACAATGCTCATGGATGTATGGAATCCGATACCATGCTGCATCAAACTCGAACTTTGTTTTTTATAGACTACACTACACTATCATATTAACTCATACAAAAGTAATTTTTTTTAACAAAACCCGGGGTTTCGGAGATTTTTAAAATAATCGAAATAACCTTAAAAAAATTTTTTTTTTGATATGTCATCCACGTACAATGCGTGCAACAAAAGATGAGACTTGACCCCGCCTCCCCCGCTCTTTCCGCCGCCCCTATGATGTCCGGTCCCGTCCCGCACTCAGACCTCATACCGCTAAAGATACCTAAATTCGTGTTCTGCGCAAGGCAAACCACGTGGTGTGTCAAGTCTCATCTTTCGTGGCACGAATTGTACGGCCATTATTGCTCTAAGAAACAGCGTAATCCGCGCCGTCAGACTGAGTTAAGGCTCCTACAAACAGGCGCGACACGCGATATAATCGCGTGCGACACAAAGGCACCGCTCGTTGTGCAACTTGCGGTGCCTTTGTGTCAAGCGCGATTTTATCCCGTGTCGCGCCTGTTTGAAGGAGCCTTAAAGCATAAATAAATAAATAAAAAATATAAACATTTTCAAGAGCCCATGCGATACCTATACCGGTAAGTTTTTTTTTTTAATTTGAAATGGGTTTGTTCTTGACTCTATTCTAGGTCAGAGATGACAGAGACAAAGTCTACGATGGAGTGAGCTCACCCAGAAGAAGCCTGTTCACTCTTACTTTGAAGAGATTCGGGTAAGTAAAACACAATTGAAATGTCTGCATTCAGACGTTATGTAGTTTGACTGTAATCCATATTGATATTTACAATATACAACAAAGTAACAGTCATTATTTTAGAGAAATAGTTTTCCTATAATAACGATAAATCCCTACAACAAGCAAAAACAATCACGGCAAAACACGACATGTCCTGGAAATCTAATATTCCCCTCATCTCAGTTTATGTTATAGTGGAGATAATGGCGTTACATAAACTACCATAATGCCGGCCGCGCCGCAGCGGGTGGGCGAGCCTATGTTACGAGAATACGGGGACATACGGATGGACACATCTGATGGCTTTCTACTGAGATTTTATTTTCCGGGGAGAGTGGATTAAAGATGTGAAAAGTTAATTTATTATTAAATTATTTATTGCGAGTAATCAAGAGACTTAAGACTCCTACAAACAGGCGCGATACGCGATATAATCGGGCGCGACACAAAGGCACCGCTCGTTGCGCGACTTGCGGTGCCTTTGTGTCGCGTGTCGTGTCGCGCCTGTTTGAAGGAGCCTCAACGTGTAACGGAAAGGGTATATACATACCAAGGGCACGGCTTCTTTGGATGGTATCAAACGATATTGGAAGAGTTTTTTAATCCTATATTTACATGTTCGGAAGTTATGAGAATTTTTAATACATTGATACCAGAAACCGAACTTTTCAAATTGAAATAAACACATCACTAGCACTAAATCAGCTGATCGGTGTCAGTGAACTATTTGTGAGTAAAAATAAACCTCTTACTCCTGGTACTTCTGAATAAAATGAATAAAAGGTTCCGCACGTTTATTTTTTGTTTACAAAATATTATTACTGACTTTTCCTAAACTTTGATTTTGGTCTAGGTATTAAAATTTTACGAAATAATATTTAGGTACCTGTTTGCACTATCACGTATTATTTACACGCTTGTTGGTTTTTTATGTAGTTGTCCTTTTGTAGAAGATTACTTTGTAGATAATTATTATCTACATAGTAATCTTCCACCCACCCCGCCTTACCATCGTACCTACAACACAATAAATACCTAATTAAAAAACAATATTCCTGTACTGAATTTCCCAACGTTATTCCTAACCTTTTATTTTGGTGGCCATAAGGATAAACGATGTTTTGCTTTAAATCGATTTTTTAATAGATTCACAGAACGAATCCCGTGCTCTTGAATCGATCTACTAAATTCAAAAATCGTAATCAAAAAAATTTTAAACAACATTTAACACACCTTTATTTTGTGACATATTTACACTTGCCAGTCAGGTAGGTACGTCTAAACTTTTAATAAATAATAATTGATAACCTTTCCAGCGTAATTAAATGACTTTCATTCAGATGGTACAGATGTAGTCGGTTAAAATCAAATGTTTCAATCTTCGCTTAGTGCTAACATAAACAATGCGGACAAGATAAAAAGTGTCCGGCATATGTATGTAATTGATCTTGTTTTTAATAAATAAACCTACCTATTCGCTGTTTATGATTGTCCGCATAATACTTTGGGCAAACATGAACTTGAACTATTATGAGCCCTTATCATAATAATTTTTACACATACGATCCAGGAGATTCGATTCACCTTACTATTGAATCGATTTGCTTGAAGATCGCATTAAAACGAATTGTTTCGAAAAATCGTCAGCTCGTACCATTGAATTGATCATAAAAAATCGAATCCTTACATGCATCCTACTAGGAATTAATTGCTTAAACAAACATTATTATTTGCCATTAGAACTTAGAATAGAAAAAGGATTTAGAACAAGAATATTTGTCCAACTGAACCCAAAACATCATTTCAATTCACCTCTTCGGTATTGATGCTTCTCCTAGTACAAATAAAATCACAGTTTGGTTCCACGGTTCCGTTCATAATTTTAAAAATAAGGTTATTTTTTTAATAATTATGTCGAAAACTATTAACAACAAGTTAATAGTTTTTTTTTATTACAAAATAATAGCACGCACGCATAATTTTTGTCTGTAGGACTAACCGAAAGAATTATCGGGAGTTCACGGTCTGTCGGTGCTGTTTGAGTGGTACATGGGTTTTATTGGTTTGAGCACGTTTAGTCTTTAGTATAATTCAAATGAAGTCAATAAAAAATGTCGCGAAACTGCATCTAACTGTGGAAAGAAATTAATAAAAGTACTAGGACCGCATGAGTAAGAAATTGTTATTGCCGAATTGAAAATCGTTTGCTCACAGAACCCTGATTACGTCGTTACACACACAATGTAAGCATCTTAGTGTGTGTAAACCTAATGGGTTAGGGTCTTAGGGTAAGTGTACCAATTGCAGTCCGTGTAGTTTCAATAATTACTCCTGGTAAATACAACTTCTAAGGAGATAACGCGGCCCCATAAATTATGATCTTGAATGGATTGAAATTAATAATTTTCCGGAGTTGCGGGAATTTCCGAGGTTGCGGGAATGTTGTTTTTAGTCAGTGTCAGTCAAAGAATGATTTTTCAATTTTGATTTTGAATTACGTACGCAACTCTGGTGTGTTAGATTTACTTGAAAGTTTAACGGAGTTTAGTTTAATAAAAGGATGTAAAATAATCTTGAATTCTTGAACAATATTTTTTAATAGTAGTGGACGACTATTAGCACAGTCACCCTATACTCGTAGGTATCTAAATTTAACGAAATAATATTTAGGTACCAGGATGGCAGGGAATAGGAGATTTATTTTGCATTATTGTTTTGCTCGTCACTTCGTCAGTCGACGTCTGTTCCGTGTTTAGTGCACTCGTATCTATCCCTGTTACGCGCATCAATTCAGTAGGTACCTACGGCTACACCTAATTGACTTTTTTTGTTGTGTTTGCAAAATATCGATAAGTAATAGCGAATATTACGAAATGAATCATCATTTCATCAACACATCAGTGTGTCGGAGTAAAATGATAACGAGCTGCCCGAGAACTGTACCGTCGCCGTTTTATTGACCCAAATGTTATGTTATGTTAATCTTGTGATGGAGAATAATTTCATTTTTCAACACGACGACGCTTTGCTTGAGATATGCGCTTTACTCAGTGTGTTGGGCGTGGTAGTAGAAGCATAGCTTGACCTCCGCTATCCCCAGACCTAAGCCCATTAGACTTTTTTGTGGGGTACATTCAAAATGTAGTGTACGCAGTGCAGTGTGATACAGTGGACCAAATGAAAGTACGGATTGAAGCCGCTTTCAGGACAATAACACCAGACATGCTATGCAATGTTCAGGTGTCTGTCTATGAACAAGCGAGCGGCCTTGTGCATACCAAGGTCACCACATCGAACCCCGTCTTTAAAAATGTAAGTCAAGTTATTAAATTAAGCAAAGCTTTAAGATTTTATTGTTTACTCGGTAATAAGTAATAATAAATTAATAAGGGATGAAACTAGTTAACCTACCTAAACTTTGTTTCGATTTTTTACGTAAGTTTTATTATCTCGGTTTTTACGTGCAATTTCTGGCTTGATATTAACTAATAAATTGAAAATCAATAATTAAACACTAATTTTTACATCAAGGTAAAGTAGGTATGATGTACCTATTGCGCGCGCGCACGCCGCCGCACCGCCAAAGCGGTAGGCGGCATGTTTGATCTCGTCAGTTCGCGCCGACAAAGACGCCGCGTTTGGTAGGCTAGAACAGTACTAGGCGCGCAGAATTACGGAAGAGATTTATCGTGATATTGGCAAGTTAAGTGATTGACCTACGTAGTGCGGTGACATGTTTGTTATGATTTGAATTTAAGAAACCTAAGATACCGAAAATTTGGTATCAATTCTTAGAGTATTTTATTTTCAGTTGAAACTAAGTATAGTGACTCTATATCAGCTGTTGTCTTTAGTGCTTAAGGATAGCTATAGGGTTTCTGTTACACGTTGTATACAGTGTTAGTGTTCGGTCTAAGCAACCGAACACTTGCTTACGCAGCAGATTACAACAATCGCTGTACTTGTATCTAAGTGACAATTTTATAATACTTTAACATCAGTGCATTACCAGGCATCAAACGGACCGGGTGCATTCATTAACATTTAACATAACATTTAATATAACATTTAACATAACATTTTAGTTTAAGACATTATACAAGAAACCATGAAGAACATCTAATAAACTCATTAAATCCAAAACCAATCAGTGATTTAATATTACCTACGACCTTGCAACCCGCACATAATGGTCCTTCGAGTCGGAACGCGCGCGTTTCAAAAAATAATCGCGAGTGTTGAGTGTACAACAGTGTGGTGTGTGGACTAAGGTGGTATTCTGGACTGGTTGGCGACTGGAAAACGCTCCTGATCCAAGGAGAACATCAACGGTGGTATAACAGAAGACCACAAGTAAGATCTTTCCATTATTTTCTACACCTTGGGAGATTTTACGTCCTTAAACAACGTGCGAAATGGCAGAGCTTTACGAAGTCCAATTGGCGCTCGCCATCAACATCGAAAAGCTCGGGGTTAATTTGAAGAAGACCGGTGTCCAAAGACGAAGCTTCGAATACTTGAAAAAGTGTTTGAACAATTTAGAAGAATACTGGAAGGAGTATCAATTTAACCACGATCGCCTTTCAACAGAAGTAAGTAAGTCGCATGACTACTTTACGAAACAGGAGTACGAGAAAACAAGCAACTCGTACCAAACGGTCAAAACGCTGATCAACCAGATGCATCAACAACTGCTGGAAGCTCCATCTAAAAGTGATGATCAAGGATGGCCTGGAGAAGGTACGTTTTTTGGTAAATATTTGGAAACTGAACAGGAATCAACAGAGGAACAGCAGCCGGGAGAACATGGTCAACCTTCGCAGCTGGGTCAAGGAGTTCGTCGTGCTTGGACGGTAAATCAGGGTACAAACAGCAAACTCGATGAGATGCTTCGCAAGCAGGCAGCTAATTTTAAGGCATTCCGAAGAACGGTCTCTAACATTAACCTGGAACTTATTTCCGACAAATGGGAATTTGAAGACGTCCTCAAAACACTGCAATCTAGGTGGATAGCAGTCGATACTCTGCATTGGGAAATCGATTCTGAATTAAGCGAAGAAAATGGAGAGTATGAAAAAACATTCTTGAGTCATGAAAAACAATACAGCAGTCTGAAGAAGGCGATTAATACTAAAATGTGGTCTGTGGCTCATAGAGAAAAAACTACACCAACACTAGAAATACCCGTTTTTAGCGGTAACTATAACCAGTGGACGTGCTTCAAAGATTTGTTCCAAGAAGCAATACATAACAATCCGTCGCTTTCGAGTGCCCAAAAAATGCAGTTTCTAAAAGGAAAAGTTAAAGGGGAAGCGGAACGGCTCATCCAACATTTACCAATCAGTGCAGATAACTATTCCATATGCTGGAATATTCTGCATCATCGATACAACAACAAAAGGGCTATATTCTCTTCTCACATGAACATTCTTCTAGGATTGCCCAACATGCAACAGCAGTCCTTACAACAAATCAAAAAACTGCATGACACAACATTAGAATGTCTGAATGCTATCCGTAATTTAGACATTGATACAACATCGTGGGATCCTATGGTGGTACACATCTTATCCCAAAAACTAGACTCTGAAACGTACACAGATTACATAGAGTCTTTAAAAAACTCGCGGGAGCTACCAGTACTTCAAGAATTTCTGGATTTCTTAGAGACCAAATTCATCTGTTTGGAGTCAGCTCGTCGCAAACAAGATCACCCACAACAAAAAGGGTCTAACAACCAACAACATTTCTCAACAGGTCATTCCAAGAAATATAACAACAGTGGGAATAATGGAACCTTGAAAAAGACACTACACGTATCGAAGTTCATATGTCCACATTGCAATGGCGACCATGGCCTCTACAATTGCAAAACTTTCTTGGAAATGCCTACTGAACAAAGGCTTGCAATTACGCAAAAACTGCAAGTGTGCATCAATTGTTTATTTAGCCATAACGGCAAACAGTGTACTTCAACAAAACGATGCCGCAAATGTACAGCTCATCATAGCACGATATTACATGACGCCTTTGCAAAACCGCCGCCGGGCTCTCAAGTTTCTAAACATAATGAACCGACGGTCAAAGTTTCTAATGCATCACAGAACGGTAATGCAGAGATTTTGCTAACAACTGCTCTCGTGAAGGTTATGGCAGCCGACGGGACTTATCACAACATGCGTGCTCTTATCGACCAGGGTTCGCAGATATCTTTAATAACCGAAAAAGCCGTTCAGTTGTTGAAGATAAAACGCCATAAATGCAATGGGGTTGTTCTAGGCGTAGGCGCAAAGGAGAACAATTGTAAAGGGTTAGTTCACTTAACATGCAAGGCCCTAAACAGTGACTACACTTTTACAACAGAGGCCATGATTATGAACAATCTACTTAAAAATCTCCCCAATCAAACATTTTCGAAGCCTCCATGGTCATTCACAGAAAACATTACCTTGGCGGATCCGGAGTATTACATTAGTAGGCCAGTTGACTTGCTACTCGGAGCCGAAGTCTACGCTAACATTATCATGGAGGGAGTCATCAAAGGGAGTAACACAACACAGCCTATCGCTCAACAAACCCACCTGGGGTGGATATTGTGTGGAGGCTCAACAAAAACATTCCAATGTAATGCAGTATTGCACAACTTGGAAGACATGCATAAATTCTGGGAAATAGAGGAGATAACCGAACAGCCCAGTCTATCTGTCGAGCATCAGGAATGCATTACGTTTTACCAAAATACAACAACTAGGACACGAAACGGAAACTATGAAGTCAGGTTACCGTTAAAAGAAAACATAGAAAACAAGTTGGGCTCTTCAAAACAAATGGCTTTAGCTCAATTTCGAAATTTGGAGCGCAAGTTTCAGAAACACGAGACGCTAGCCCTACATTATAAAATGTTCATGGATGAATATTTACAATTAAACCATATGAAGCTAGCTTTGAAAAGTAACATAACACCGGAATTTTACTTACCTCACCACGGTGTCCTACGAGAGGAATCGACTACAACAAAATACAGGGTTGTTTTTAACGCATCTGCGAGGACATCTTCAGGATTCAGCCTCAACGACTTAATGCATAAAGGACCCAACCTTCAACAAGATCTGCAAGCATTATTGCTAAAATGGAGGCAATACCGATACGCTTATACAGCAGACATCGAGAAGATGTATAGGCAGATCCAAGTACATGAATTGGATCAACCTCTACAAAAAATAATTTGGCGCAATAATGCTCAATGTCCTATACAATCTTACCAACTCACAACAGTAACATATGGAACAAAAGCGGCTCCATTTTTAGCTCTAATGACGCTGAAGCAATTAGCAGCAGACGAACAGAAAAATTATCCTGAAGCGACTCAGGTGTTAGACAAAGAATTTTACATGGATGACCTTGTACACGGTTGTCATTCTATTGAACAGGGTAAGAGACTAATATCAGATTTGATTGCCTTACTACATTCAGGGGGTTTTAACTTGCGTAAATGGGCCTCCAACGAACCAACACTAATCGAAGACATACCGAGTCATCAAAATCATGACACAAACATTGTATTCAACTCGAAATCGGAGTCAACTTCTAAAACACTGGGTTTGTGTTGGAACACGAACACAGATAATTTTTTCTTTCGTTGCGATTACTCTAAACAGTCTTCAAGGCCAACAAAACGCCACCTACTATCGGAAATATCGAAATTGTTCGATCCGTTGGGCTGGTTAACACCATTATCAACTAAACTAAAATTACTGTTCCAAAAACTATGGGAAAACAATTTACAGTGGGATGAGGAAGTGTCCGATGACATTTTCAATGACTGGGCTAAAATAAAAGCAGACCTAGACAACATACACAGCTGCGAAGTACCAAGGTGGCTGAAGAACAACAGTGATGACATCATCGAAATTCATGGGTTCTGTGACGCATCTATGAAAGCATATGCATGCGTAGTTTATGCGCGCATAAAACACCAATCGGATGTAATAATCATCGCCGCAAAATCTAAACTCGTGCCGCATAAGAAAGCCCTTACGTTGCCAAAACTGGAACTTAGTGGCGCATACCTACTTTCTAAACTAATAAATAAAATACAACAATCTTTAACAAACAGACTAGAAATATTTGGATGGACGGATTCGAAAGTAACACTCAGTTGGATTCAGGGTGAGCCTAACCGGTGGAAGGCGTTCGTCGCAAATAGGGTGGCCAAACTCACTGAAACAATGCCTCCTGACTGCTGGCGTTATGTAAAATCAACTGATAATCCAGCGGACTGTGCCAGCCGTGGGATGTTAGCGTCGCAGTTAATACAACATACATTGTGGTGGCAAGGCCCTCAATGGTTGAAAACGTGGATTCCAGAAGATGAAACTGAAAAACAAATGTTCATCAGCAACGAGGAGGTAAAAACAGTAAAAGAACAAGTCAACATCGTGCAAGATTACCCAAATATCATCGATCGCCTCTTAGAAAAATTCAACAATACAAAGAAAATTACACATATATTGGCATGGATATATCGCGCGATAACACCTGCACGTTACCGTAAACATTTCCCAAGCTATCTCACATTACAAGAGTTGCGCAAAGCTAAAACAATTATTATAAAACATGTGCAAAATAAAGAATTTGCGACAGAAATACAAAAAATGCGCAAACATGGTAGCGTGGGCTTAAAAAGTCAATTATTAACTTTAGATCCCTTCATTGATCAAAACGGATTGTTACGTGTTGGTGGGCGATTGAAGAACGCTAACATAAGTGAGGAGATGCGGCACCCGATAATCATACCACATAAGTGTCGGCTGGCGGAGATTCTCATTGACGAGGCACATCAACTAACATTTCACGGAGGACCACGTGTAACCCTCGCCAAACTTCGTCATTACTATTGGATAACGAGTGGGAACAATGCTACCAAGAAGCAGATACGAAAATGCGTGATTTGCCGAAAACATGAATCAGGAAGACAATATCAACTAATGGGCGATCTTCCCGAGGAGCGATGCAACCCCGCTCCACCCTTCTATCACACAGGCGTCGATTACACGGGGTTTGTGGATATTAAAACAAACAAAGGACGTGGAGTTAAAACAACTAAAGGGTACGTGGCGGTTTTCATTTGCATGGTCACAAAAGCCGTGCACTTGGAGCTAGTCTCGGACTTAACAAGCTCTGCCTTCTTGGCTGCGTTGAAGAGGATGGCAGCTAGACGAGGGGCTCCGCGACATCTTTACAGCGACCAAGGAACTAATTTCGTTGGCGCCAACAACATTTTGGAGAATGAATACCAACAATTACAACAAATTTTCAAGGATAGCTTCTTTGCAGAAGTGACCGAGATGAAGATCGAATGGCACTTTAACGCACCATCGTGGCCGAGTGCTGGAGGCTTATGGGAGAGAGCTGTAAGAAGCCTTAAGTTCCATCTTAAGCGTGTAATTGGTGAACAGAAACTCACATTTGAGGAATACTCGACGATACTTGCTCAACTTGAGGCTTGCTTGAACTCTAGACCTCTGTGTTCCATAACAGAAAACATAGAAGAGCTCAACTTTTTAACACCGGCACACTTTCTAACAGGACGCACAGGATTAACAGTTATTGAAACGGAAAGGGATGCCAGAACACGTTGGCATTTAATCCAAAAGCTATCCGAAGATATTTGGAGAAGGTGGAAGTCAGAATATCTCAGTCAACTAACAGCGAGAAGTAAATGGCTGAAACCACAACAAAACTTGAAAACAGGCGATTTGGTCGTCATTCAAGAAAACAACTTACCCGCTGGAAAATGGGCTATGGGAAGAGTGGTCGATGTCCACCCGGGCAGAGACGGACTTGTACGGGTGGTATCTTTAAAAACCAAAAATGGAATCGTGAAGAGACCTATCATAAAACTTTCCCTATTACCTATTAATTCGCCGGAAATAAGTGAACAAGAACATAAAACAGAAGAAAAACAAACAAAAGACAGTCAAGAAGAGAACAAAACAAGAAGACGAAGACTGCCGATAAGACTAGGGCATGTCAACTTCATTTCTTTGGCCCTAGCATTAACATTATTTATGTCAATCGCAATCAACACTGCGCACGGCATGATGTATAACATTACAAAATTAAGGAATAATCAGTCCTTATATTTTGACCCTATAGCCAAAATGAATCTCATCCGTGACAAATGGACCTTAGTCGTCTATTACGACATGTCACCCTACTGGGAGGGGACGACAGCGCTAGAAAAACTATTAACTCATTTAGATAACACATGTACTAATATCAACAGCGGTGTTTGTAACATGATAGTGCCTCAACTACAGCACGAGTTCCTCGAACTAAGATACTACAACACGCTCTTGATGACACAACAATTCATCGCACACGCCAGACAGCGTCGTGGGCTTATCAATGGGTTAGGTTACGCGGCGAATTACCTCTTCGGCGTATTGGATGAGCGTTTCGCGGAACAATACACTAAGGACATAGAACTCATAAAGCGAAACCAAAATCACTTGGCTAAATTATGGAAAAATCAAACATCTGTTGTAGAGTCGGAATACAACATTCTGAAACGAACTGAAAGGATTATCCATAAGCAACATAAAACGATAAATCAACATTTAGATACATTGGACAGATTAACAAATGGCGTACAACAAATAATGAGTAACATGAGTGCAGTACAAGGACAGATCATAACTGCATTCACTGCAAATACTTTGCTCCAAACATTAAGGGGGAACCAAGACACTTTACTGCACACTTTGACGAATATTCGCCAAGGTCAGTTCAACATACATTTATTGACGCCTAAACAACTACAACAAGAACTCAATGTCATTGCTAGCCAACTTACGGATGATCTGATGCTACCAGTCGATCAAACTGATGTGAGAATCCTGTATCATCTATTGCAAATAAAAGCAAGGACCACTGAAAAATATTTCATATTCCAAATAACTTTCCCATTAATCAGCAGAGACCGATACAAATTATACAGAGTGATACCAATTCCCAAACAATTTGGTAAAGAAATGACAAGCATTCTGCCAAAATCAGAATACATGGCAGTGAATCTGGAAAAGGACTCATACATACCGATAAACAACGATGAGCTTTCAACATGTCACACTCAACAAGAGACGTACATGTGTTTGCTAAACAAGCCTGTTTACCGCCAAGGCAGTGACAACAGCAATTACTGCAATCTCAATCATGAGACTAACCAATGTAAAGTTGAACAAACTTTATGTTCAAACATGTGGGTACCGTTGAACGAACCTACTGAGTATTTATATCACTGCTGCAACAACTATTCCATTAAAATAATTTGTGGAGAGCATATCACAGTCGAACAACTCAACAAAGCAGGAGTAATATACCTCAAACAGGGTTGTGTTATCAAAGGTCAAGATTTTACCTTGCATGCTAACACAAAATTTGACAACAACATAACAGTTCAGTCAAATATTTACATACCCAAGATTGACCAACTAAACAACATTATCAATGTCAGCATACCGATGGAGAAGACCCATGACAATCAAACTGAGCAGGACGAATTAGATGACGACTTGCTCAAAATCTATAAACAAATCAAGCAGATGAGAAACAGCGACGTAGAAATAGATGAGATGTTGTCACCACATGACATCCATCACTACGTGGTAAGCTACACCCTCGTGCTGGTGGCGACTGCGGGCACGGCCGTGCTCCTGTGGCGGTGGCGACGACGCCGCATGCGACGCGTGCTTATCTCCCCAGACATCGAGCTACAAAGTGTTAACGACGCGAGTGCTAGTGCTTGTGCGCGACAATGTAACGCGGCTGACCGTCAGCCCAGTGCTCAAAGTGCAGTGCAAGTGTGCGCGGCTAACAAACATTGTGTTCGCCAATCTTAAACAAAAACTAGAGACATTAAGATTATCTCTTAAGTGCTTCTCTAAACGCTATTGTTTCTTATTATCTTAAGAATCACCACTAACATTAGGTTACTATCATCTTAGCTAACATAATTGTACTATCATCAACTCATCTCAACTGCATCTTTGCCGGCCCGGAATATGTTCGGTCTAAGCAACCGAACACTTGCTTACGCAGCAGATTACAACAATCGCTGTACTTGTATCTAAGTGACAATTTTATAATACTTTAACATCAGTGCATTACCAGGCATCAAACGGACCGGGTGCATTCATTAACATTTAACATAACATTTAATATAACATTTAACATAACATTTTAGTTTAAGACATTATACAAGAAACCATGAAGAACATCTAATAAACTCATTAAATCCAAAACCAATCAGTGATTTAATATTACCTACGACCTTGCAACCCGCACAGTTAGTAACAATAAAATTAACTTACAACTATGTTAGTGATACAATTACACAAACACACACAACAAAACAATCATTGTTTCCGCATTGCAGCTGAGATACTGGAGCAACGACTTACAAAACAGCAGTCCAGCCTATCAGCAATAAACTCTCAGGATACTGTTCGCACTGGCTCGCACCCAGGACGTACATACATTTTATATGCATTAATGCATAAAAGCAATCAACATGCAATTCTGCAAACATCCCTGATGCGCTACAAGTGACAATTGAATGAAGATGTTATATAATATTACCCGCGGTGAGTTTCACCGAGATGAGAATGAAACTCGGGGTGACGTTGTAATTTCAGCGGGATTGTCCGAAAGGGTTACCGCTGGCCCGGAACATAAAGGGCTAAGAAAGGAACACGGGTGGGTTTTAGTCAGTACTCAGTAAGAGTCTGACACTCCCTTCCGCTCCACCCAGAGCGAGAGTCGTCATTTGATGAATTGCCAACCCGAAAAAAAAAGGGTTGACGTAATGTAATTATAATGTAAAATGTAATTATATTCAACGTGGATTAGTATGGGGGTAGTTTGGATAAGTAGCACTATGTCGTTGTATTTTTTTTTTGCAACTTTTTTAAGACCGTTTACGACGAACGACATTTCATACAAACATTCAAGCCCTTATTTTTTGAAAAATAGTGTTACAGCCAAATTAGAACGATTTTAAATTGTCCATAGAAACAGAGATTTCCAGTTATCTTTTTTAAAATAAGACATTTCGAAAATATTTTCTACTAACTTTTTAGACCTTTGTATCCTGCTTATGCGTAAGAAATTTCATTAAAATCGGTTCATTCATTTCAAAAAATCATCATCTGCCTAGCCTTTTCCCAACTATGTTAGGGTCGGCTTCCAGTCTAACCGGATGCAGCTGAATACCAGTATTTTACATCGAGCGACAGCCTGTCTGACCTCCACAACCCAATTACTGGGTAATACGATACCCCTTGATAATACTGGTGGTCAGACTTTCGGGCTTCTGCTTACCCGTAATGACTGTCAAAGATCCACGAATGACAGCACAGACACAGAATTCATTCATTTCAAAAAATAAGGGCTTGAAAGTTTGTATGAAATGCCGTACGGCGTAAACGCTTTTAATGGTTATTTTGGAGTCAAAGACAATGGGATTCGGTTTTAGTTAGGGGTCCTACCTACCAAACGTCAAGCAAAAGTTTCTAGTTTTCTATCCTTACCTTTTTTGAAAAGGGTCAGTTCTGTCTTCTATCTCTGGCCCTCAGCCTCTCAGGCCTCAGATCAGGTCTACCTCACAAAGTTTCAAACATTCATGCGAATTTTAAAAGGATTGCGGCAATACAAATAAACACGAATTTATTGCAACACTCCATTATTTATAGCCAATTATTGTATCGATACATAACTGTATCATTTGACAATTTTGTAACGATTTACAATGACCCACTTTCGATATTTATTTTTGGTCCAAGATAAATCAAGTCAATAAAACCAATTTAAGAGTTAAAACCTCGAGCCTTTTACGTGACACACTTATTACGGGTTGACAGATTGCATTTACATGTATTCAGGTAGCTTAATACATAATCTGACAAGGTAGAAGCGTATAAAATTTATTCCGACAAATATATTGTTTAAAAACTTGCTTGTAACGTAATTGAGTGTAAGAAAATCATTAAGTAAGAGAAAGATATATCTTACGACACGACCACCACTATGACGAGTGTTTTAAAATAACTCTTTTTGCTGCTGACAAATGCATTTATAGAGGTATGAGGAACAGGGTATGGTGGTGTATGTGTGTTGGTGTTCACTCAACATCCATAGAAAAGGGAGGATCCTCCGACAAGACGGGTGTTGTGTCTGGCGGGCAACTGCCCGATGATGATTCATGTTGGGCCATTGTATCTATGCTAGTTGCGCGGTAAACTTTGCTTGCGAGGTGCAGGATTTTGCGTGACGTCGTTGTTCGCATGTGGCGTTGTAGATACCGCTACACATTTTTTTATGCACGAGGCCAGAAACCCCGCCAGCCCAGAACCAGTAACCACCTAACCAACCACCATCACCCAGTAACTGGGTTGTGGAGGCAGTCGCTCCATGTAAAATACTGGTTTCAGCTTCCGGTTGGACTGGAAAACCATTACAATTTTTTTTTGGGAAAGGCTGGTAATGATGATGGGCTAAAACTACCGTCGCACACAAATTTTATATCACATAATATTTGAATGACGAAATCCTCCTGGAACATATGATTAAACTCCAGTACGCTACCACAGCGTTATTGCGAAATAGTTATGAAATCTAATCGCTCCGTGACTTAAGCCTACCTGAAACTCCTAACTTTCACCCAGGAAGTTGGGAATAAGTTTATAGTTTCATCTTCCCTTTATGCAACTTATTATGGTTACGACAAATTCGCTAACTGTAACTCTGTCTCACTGGTCCCGTGAGCCGTTACGTAATTTTCGAAATTTGTGGCTGCTGTGTCCAGTAAAGTTAGTACATTTTTGACCAGAGTGCCATCAACATTGAAATAACTAGGTTCACTTGTAAAGTACTAGAGTTAAATAAATGTATATTTGAAACCTTGAAATGGCTAGTTTAAAGACCACTACCACCAAGGACAGCATGACTCGAGCTGTCCAATTTGCGAAGGACCGTATAGCGTGGAGACGTGTCGCATGTATGATTCTTGGCAATGAGGAAAAGATAACGAAGAACCAGGTGTTCACGTGGCTTAAGACAACTTTAGAGTGGAGTGGTAAACATTCATCGAGACGAGAACTTTGAAATTAGAATACGTGTATCACACAGTCAATACAAAAACCAGCACTCCAACCCTTTAAACAATGTACTTAAGTATCTCAGGAAAGAGGCCACATATTTCTGTTTTAGCGTCAGCAGACAACACTTTGGTTCCAACGCAGCAGTTAAATCCAACTAGCACCTCAGCAAATGGTTTTATAAGTACCCTCAATTGTAATGCATAGAGGCTGTTGTCAAATATGGATTAAAGTTATTCAGGGTTATTGTTTCTTTAATAGCCTGGGACAATAGTGAACTTTGCAGCTGGGACAATGTACTGCTTTTAACACGCCTATTTATATTATTTAGGAGCTCGAGGTTTCATCGCGGTGATGTCGTAGTTTAAATTATGCTCGTAGTTTTAACGGCGTAAAAAATGTTCTTGAATCTAGAGAAGTTTGTCGAGGAGATTAAATTGCGGTTTGCTCTGTAGAATGTTAAATAATCTCAAAAGCAGTAAGTACCTTCTTACTTATCTTAGTAGATAATCTTAAGATGTTTTTAGGATTATGTCTCATACTTACAACAGGCTTTATGTTTAATCTAAGTCCAAGTTGTTGATGTGTTTTCTCTTAGGATTTGTCTTGTGTAGGTATGCAGTGAGGGAAATTAGTTCTTAAACAAATTGATACCCAAATCGATTTGCTGTGGTATAGTCATTTTATACAACTGTCAAAGAATGTCAGTTGTGATTTGAACATACAGACAAATTAAGTCAATTTGTTTCGTGGCTAAAAGCCGCACAGAAGGCCTACCACGAGCTATTAAAACGATCCATTTAAGGACCTAAACTGAACTGCTCTTCTAATTTGTACCATGACGTCAGTTTAACGATTCAATTTAGGCCATGCCATCTGACAGCGATTGTCCCAAACTGAGTCGCAAGTTTTGGTTTCATTAATTTAATTTTGTACTTGTTTGGTACCATGACGTCATTAAAGCAGCTCAACTGAAACGCTCAACTGTCAAAATAAGCGATTCAATAAAAGTTACTATGTATTTCTCTAACATAAACTGAAACCGTTTGGTAAGAAGTATCGTGTTACCCAGTGGATGTGGAGGTCAGATAGGCAGTCACTCCATGTTAAATACTGGTATTCAGCTGTATCCGGTTCCGGTTAGACTGGATGTCGACCCAAACATATTTGACAATGGATAATGCAGCAAATTGGCGAATGACAAAGAAAGAATTTAGTTCACTCATTCAAAAGCGTGAATGAAACGACCTCAGCTCGAGAAGGAGGATGCCATGTACAGTTAATACATGAGACCTTGACAATACGCTAGGCTGAAATTCTTAGTCCATTGAAGTCTTATTGTGTGTCTTGACATACGTGGTACATTAGCCCCCTTAGTGATTGCCATCTATTCAAGGGGCTTGATTATGTGTCCGTTTGTAGGATACTAGTACCTAATAGAATCCCACCTACCTGGTGATAATGTTATAGGTAACTAGCTAGCTAGATTCACCCACGAGAATGTAGGAAATCATCTCACGTATCTATATACGTCTTAAGGCTCCTTCAAACAGGCGCGACACGCGATATAATCACGCGCGACACAAAGGCACCGCTCGTTGCGCGACATGCGGTGCCTTTGTGTCGCGCTCGATTTTATCGCGTGTCGCGCCTGTTTGAAGGAGCCTTTACGCTAATCTCTGAAACTACCAGTCGGATTTAAAAAAATATTTCTGCATTTGATAGCTTGGGCTTCTTGAGGAAGACTATAGGACCTATAGTCTTCCTCAAGAAGCTATAGTATAGGTTATTAACATCTCGCTATGACTCTTAGGAGCTAAACAAAAAGAAAAACAATCTGAAAGTACGTTAAGCAAAAACGAAGAGATAACGCGGGCAGGTGATGCGGTGCGACGGGGTCGATCGGGGGAACAAGAAATTTCACGCGGACGAAGTCGCGGATAGAAGCTAGTATTATTATCCATACTAATATTATAAATGTGAAAGTGCGTCTGTCTGTCCGTATGTTACCTCTTCACGTTTAAACCGCCGAACCGATTTAGATGAATTTGGTATAGATATAGTTTGAGTCCCGGGAAAGGACATTTTAGGGATGTTAGCATCTACTAGTGTCTAATGGATATCTATTGAGAAATAAATTAGGTCTGTGGCAGAATTGTAATTCTTTCTCTCTTTCTTTTTTATAAAAAAAACGTTGCCACACACTAGGAATTACTCCTGTGTCGTAGGTGCGTTTAATTAACTCTGTGATTAATTTTTTGCATTTGCTGATGCGGATGGCTAGTAGGTGTACCTATATTTAGAGGTATGAGGAACAGGGTGTAAAGTTTACTCATACTCCATAGAAATGACGGATCCTCCGACCAGACGGGTGTTGTGTCTGGCTGGCAACTGCCTGATGTGACTCATGTTCGGGCCGTTGTGTATGCTAGTTGCGCGGTAAACTCTGCTTGCGAGATGTAGGATTTTGCGTAACTGCAGTATTACGCGTAGTTCACATGTGGCGTTGTAGATACCGCTACACCTGCACATGTTTCTTTTAAATTGACGAGTTCCGATAATTACATCATCACATGCACGGGATTGACTAAAATCGCGACACATTTTTACGTAATAGCTATTATGCATATATGACATAATAATGGATCTCATCATCATCTGCCTAGCCTTTTCCCAACTACGTTGGGGTCGGCTTTCAGTCTAACCGGATGCACCTGACTCTGAGTACCAGTACACGGAGCGACTGCCTATTTGACCTCCACAAACCAGTTACTGGGTAATAAGATACTCCTAGGTAAGACTGGTTGTCATAATACCGGATCTATACATATAAGTACTTACATAATATTATGCTATGTTGTTTAGTTTTGAATTCAAATCGATTTGCATCTTCAGCCATTGTCCTCGTTTAGCAAAAAGTAGCTAAGTAGTTGATCTTAGATAAAAATCGAGGCATTAGCATACCGTTAAAAAAACAAGGACTTAAAAGTTTTTTCTCTTCTTATATAGGAGAGAGAGATTATTTACTTCTCATATCGTGGCTAAATAATAACAGCCACACAGGTCGATCGATCAGGTTAAGCTACGCTTGCCGCGGTTGGTCTGTGGATGGGTGACCATCTTTATTTAGCGAGACCCCTCCGTGCTTCGAAAAGCACGTCAGACGTTGGTCCCGGCTGTCATTTGTGGATCTTTGACTGTTGTTACGGGTAGTCAGAAGCCCGAAAGTCTGACAACCAGTCTTACCAAAGGGTATCGTCGTATTACCCAGTAACTGGGTTGCGGAGGTCAGATAGGCAGTCGCTCCATGTAAAATACTGGTATTCAGCTGCATCCGGTTAGACTGGAAGCCGACCCCAACGTAGTTGGGAAAAGGCTAGCCAGATGATGATATTAGAGAAGGCACGAGCATCACCACGCTTGCTCGAGACGAGTTGGCAATTTCAGACTCAAATTAACTACCAGCTGTGCCCGCGACTTAGTTTGCGTGGTTGTCGAAATTTCATGGGTTTTAGTTGTATTTTGACATACAAACAGACACTTCAATTTTATTTTATTTGAAGTCCAAGTTTCCTCACAATGTTTTGCTTCACCGACGTCAGTAACATCCAAGATAAAGTCAGAAAGTACTTACAGTACCCGGCGATAAATATTGCACATCGACCTTTACCTTTTTTTGTATTTTATACAAAGAATAAAAATAATTATCAAAAGAAGCAATTCATAATTGTTTTAACAGCTCCCAATAGATACCGGACTGTTTGTATTTCGTGCGACAGAGATAACGCTCTACGAAGCCGAAAGCCGATTGTCTCTTTCCAAAGGTCGATGTGCAATATTTATCGCCGGGTACTGTACATGTGAATTGAAAGCGTCACATTGCATTGTACTTGTTAGGAAAACGTTTTTCGCAAAACATTGCAAGGTCAACTATTTCAAGACCAAAAGACAATCGATGGACTAAGTAACTTCTGGAACCGGTACCAATTACTGATGGCACTGATGTAATCATTTGGATAATTGATAAATTAAGATCTTGCATTTGCGGATTGCGGCTTAAGTTAAAGTTACTCGGCCGAAACGGCCGAAACGGCCGAATCGTCACTTTTAAAGGCTCCTGCAAACAGGCGCGACGCGCGACGCGAATCGCGCGTGACACATTGGCACCGCTTGTTGCACGACTTGCGGTGCCTTTGTGTCGCGCGCGATTTTATCGCGTGTCACGCCTGTTTGAAGGAGCCTTTATGCGATTCCGGTATTGTATAGTTTTTGCAAGAATACCGTGCTTAATGCCCTTAACCAACTTCATTTAAAAGTAAGATGTTGTTGCTCCAACAATGATGAAAGCCAGGTCTCGATTTGCAAATGCGGCTTATTAGTCGAGGTATTACCCAGTAACTGGGTTGTGGAGTTCAGATAGGCAGTCGCTCCATGTAAAATACTGGTATTCAGCTGCATCCGGTTAAGAGTGGAAGCCGACCCCAAAGTAGTTGGGAAAAGGATAGGCAGATGATGAAATCAAATAGACGACCGCCTTTCTTCCGATACCCATTTGCTGTCGGAGGCAAGGCAAATCAGTCATTGAAAATGTATTTTCGATACGACAACTTGTCGAACGGTTGAATAGCTAGCTATGTTGATCTCATTTTGCCGCTAGGTCGTTTTCACCTCTCTGTTATACTTTCGACACTTAAGTAACACTTAGTCAAATATGTGTTATGAACACGGAAGTGAAAAAATCGCGACAACTTGTCAATTTAAGGCTCGTACACACAGGCGCGACGCGACACGCGATACAAAGGCACCGCAAGTCGCGCAACGAGCGGTGCCTTTGTGTCGCGCGCGATTCGCGTCGCGCCTGTTTGCAGGAGCCTTTAGGAAAAAAAAAACTTTTTTAACTTTCGTGACTTTTAAAAAATTCAAGATCAATGCGCTTTTCAGAATTTTCAGTTTTCACTTCAGTTGTCAGTCATTAGTAGCTAGAAACCCGAAACTCTGACAACCAATCTTACCAAGACGTATCGTGATACTCAGTAACTGGGTTGTGGATATCAGATAGGCAGTCGCTCCATGTAAAGTACTGGTATTCAGCTACATCCGATTAAACTGGAAGCCGATCAGAAGAATCTTGGGGTCGGCTTCGATTTTTCTTTTTCCCAATTATCTTGGGCCGAGATAGTTGGGAAAAGGTTAGGGAGATAGAAGACATTGCCTGTCTGTCTACGATCAGCCAGATGTTCAAATTCTACCTGAATAAACATTTCCGAAGAGAATTATCAACGTTATGCTATTTTAACCCCTATTGTTGAGACTATCATCTCCCTGTAATAATTGTTCTCGTATTGTTCGTGACATGTAATTAACCTTTTGATGAATACCGGGAATATAGAACCTTCTCTACGGTATTGCCGACTCAGGTTTATAACGAAACGTTTCACAGAACAAACTCATCTGCCTAGCCTTTTCCCAACTATGTTGGGGTCGGCTTCCAATCTAACCGGATGCAGCTGAATACCAGTATTTTACATGGAGCATGGAGCGACGGCCTATCTGACCTCCACAACGCAGTTACTGGGTAATAGATATCCCTTTTGGTAAGATTGGTTGTCAGACTTTCGGGCTTCTGACTACCCGTAACGACTGTCAAAGATCCATGAATGACAGCCGGGACCAACGGCTTAACGTGCTTTCCGAGACACGGAGGGGTCTCGGTATAAAGATGGTCACCCATCCACGGACCAACCACGGCAAGCGTAGCTTAACCTGATCGATCGACCTGTGCGGCTGTTATTATTTAGCTACAGGTCGTCAGTAGCCTGAAACAACCAGTCATACCAAGGGGTATCGTATTACCCAGTAACTGGGTTGCGGAGTTCAGATAGGCAGTCGCTCCGTGTAAAATACTGGTATTCAGCTGCAACCGCTTAGTCTGGAAGCCGACCCCAACATAGTTGAGACAAGGCTAGGCAGATGATATGTAGTACCTATGTGTTCAAATTATTTGAATAAAATGCAAAGGCTTTACATAATTTGTGACTAACACCAAGAGGCTGTTCATTTATTACATTACGTAAGACGATTTGAGGGGGGAGGGGTCCAAACAAGTCTTATTTTTTTTACGTTAGAGTGGAGTGGGTGGTCTAGAACTCTAGATTATTCTTACATAAGATCACAAAAGTTAGCAAAAATTAGGTAAGTACATATTAGTTTTTATTTTTTTCCTTACAATTTTGGTAGATACTGATCTTACGTATGAAGGCTCCTGCAAACAGGAGCGACGCGCGACGCGAATCGCGCGGACACAAAGGCACCGCTCGTTGCGCGACTTGCGGTGCCTTGTGCCTTTGTGTCGCGTGTCGTGTCGCGCCAATTAAATTAATTCCAAGAAGCAAGTCTTGCTTTTAAAATAGTGTTCGAAATTGTGCACATTGCTGGCACAAAATACTAATGAGGTATTAAACTACTTACTTAAATTGAATTGCGAATAGTAGTTTTGAAGGAGGTTGAAGGAGCTGGCCATCAATAGAGAGCTAGAAGGTCCTATAGAAAAAAGGGGTAGAAGAAAAATAAAAGCTTGTAAAAAGAAAAAGTTTTTAAGGATTTGATATTATAGGTACTGTTACAAAAACTTACATTCACAAGACTGTCAGAAAGAAGGTTCTTGAGGCAGATCTAGCGAAAGGACATTACCATTTATTACTAGAACTAGGTTCTGCCCGCGACTTCGTCCGCGTGAAATTTCTTGATCCCCCGTCACATCGCATCGCCCGCCCACCCTTTTACTTATTTTTTTTTTTGCTCGACATCCAAGGGTCGTAGCGTTACGTTAGTAGCCTTTACATAATTATATTCCTCGAATTGGGCTATCAAATGCAAAAAGATTTTGTCACTTCTTTATTCGACTGGTAGTTCCAGAGATAAATGTGTTCAAACAAACAAACTCTTGATTAATGAATCTTTGCACAACGTAAACCTTGAAAAAAGGCTGTGGATACCCTGTAAAAAACTAGCAAATCACAAGAATTGCTGTAAGTTTAATTGAAAATGTTGGAATTACTTTTTATAACAATTGTTCATCCTAAGTTGAAACTCAGAAGCTGAGACGTTGAGTTCCTAAGTTGGTAACAAGTTTGTACGTAAGCTAGACACAAGTTCTGGTTATAACAGATGCAGTTATATTTATTTGAGTTGGCTGTTCCTGGTATACATCGCCTTTGTTTTATTATGGGGAAAACGCCAGCGTAGCGATATTCAAATTTTCTTACATTTTTTGACAAACAGGCGCGACACGCGATATAATCGCGCGCGACACAAAGGCACCGCCCGTTGCGCAACTTGCGGTGCCTTTGTGTCGCGTGTCGAGTCGCGCCTGTTTGAAGGAGCCTTTAAGCAAGCGTGGTGATTGGTGATCAATGTTCATGTTCAATGTTATACCTTCTCTGTATGAAAAGAGAAAGAACCTTTGCCCTAGAGTGAGACAATAAGAGGCGGGTGGTATTATTGTTATGTTAGTGTGTGCTTCCATAATCATGAATGGCTTCGGGCCATTGATAAGATTTTACATTTCAATGCTTCGACCATTTTTACATACCGTGACCTCTCCGTGCCACGGAAAGCACGGGTTCCCGGCTGTCATTCGTGGATCTTTGACAGTCGTTACGGGTAGTCAGAAGCCCGACAGTCTGACAACCAGTCTTATCAAGGGGTATCGTATTACCCAGTAATTGGGTTGTGGAGGTCAGATAGGCAGTCGCTCCATGTAAAATACTGGTATTCAGCTGCATCCGGTTAGACTGGAAGCCGACCCCAACATGGTTGGGAAAAGGCTAGGCAGATCAGCAGATGATGGTGAGAACCTTACAAATGAAGATGAATGTGTTACTAATTCCATAAATTGAGTGATTGAGTAAGAATTTAACAAGAACAGTGATTGTTTATTTACACTTTTATGAAATACTTTTGAAAGGAACTTTATGTATGTGTAGTTATTTATGTGGGTAGTGGTTTGCTTGGAAGTTTATTAAAAGTCATTTAAAAATATGCAACACAAATGATTTCGAGATTATTTGTCTATGTTACGATATCGTAAGTGTTATATTAAGATCTACATTATTATCTACCAACCTACTTGACTAAAATGGAAAATAAAACAGAGCCAATGTTATGTCTCTGAAATGAAGAATGTCAAGAGTTAGAATATTTACCTTAGCATGGCAGGCGGGATGGTAAACAGGATGCGGGAAAATGAAAACGCGTGTTGTAGGAATATTAGTCAGGACTTGTGTTGTGTCCCGACGATGATTCTTATCCGACTGTTACAGGGAGGAAGGGTCCCAAGAGTTAAAAAAAACACCAAAATATCGGACCCGAAAAAACTACGATATTTTTTGACGGTATGATTGCTTACACCGGTCTGTGTTACAATCACAACATAGGTGGGTAGGTGCTAATTTTGTAACATAACTTTATTGCCACCAAGCCTTACGTATATACTATATAGGTTCACAAGACAATACCGACAAATAAATGGTCGTCTTAGCAAAGCCATACAATTGATCAAAATCAGGTAAAATACCTATCGTAGAAATAAACAAACGTAGGTGTAACAATCACCGTTATTTATAAATAAACAGTTTACATGCAACCGAATTTATACGGGTTGAACGCTCACTAACCTGTTGCCAAAGAACGCCTGGGAACGGCGAAATATCAGCTCCGAACCGGTACAGCTCCAATTAGAATCCAATTCGACACTAATTATACGATAAAATCACTGTTTACAACACTTATCGAAACACAGCAGCGATCTGAACAATCTTCCAATCGAAAAGTTTTAGATGAAAAAGAAATTGCGACACTACTTTTTAGGCTAAAATCTAAACATTTAATTACTTTAAACACTGATAAAGTTATTTTTCGACGCAATTACATTATTAAGAACGTGGGAGTACTTAAATATGTACACTTTTAAACAGATTCATCTTTGTTGACGATCGTTTTTGGCGGTAAACTCGGCACCGACACGTGTTCACGCGGCGCGGGTATAACTGGACTGAAGCAAAAATGGCGGTGGCTGACTGGCCGGTCGACTGGCGACGAACGGCGCCGCGCAGTCAAAGATCATGCGTGCAGTGCACAGGTGAGAGAATTTATGTACAGGTAGATTAATGATACGGGTAAATTTAATTAGCTGCATATAACAGATGCAATCGTTAGAAGTCGGGTTATTGGTTGCAGAGGGTACCAAACTGCAGACAGGATAGCCTGTAAGTACCTATTTGTTGAAAGCCAATTATATTATCAATTCGAGAGTAATTGCCACTAAAATCGATTTTGGTCAACTGATTTTCTTTGTTTCTCGTACAAAGAAAGTTTATGACGTGATTTATGGGAATCATGGGTGAGTGACGTAGCAGCCCAACCACAGCTCACTCTGAATTTACATAACTACATATTTTTATTTTCAGTTTTAATGGAGCACTTATTTTAATCTTGAACGAAAAGTCCCCTAAAACTAGACCTACGTTGAGTTAAACACTAGAGTAGTCTAAAAGTAGGCGTTCTTGCTTGACGAATCTCTGCATTTCCTAGCTTAGTCTTTGGCGCAAGCAACAGTGCAGTCAGTGCTACCGTGCTGCAAAAACTGGTTTTTGGAAACAAAAAAAGTATTCATATATTCATATTCATATATTTATTTGCATTCCATAATGTTGTAGAGGTGTTACAATGGCTTAAAGCTAAGGTACAATTATGGACCCTGTAGGGCACAGCAAAAGGTATAAAATTTAATCTTATAATAAATTTAGGACACAAATTAACAATAACAATGATTTCAAAGTAATATATAAGTCAATGAACAATAAGCAATTTTAAAATTATGTTAGTAAAATTAAATAAGTAATATATCTTTTTATTTTATTGGTTAGCCTATTAAAATTTGAGTTACATAATAATTATTTGGTAATTAAACATTTAACTATATATTAATCTATGCATGCATGAATGTATCTATACGACTAACTGTGTGTGGTGTCTGCTTGTGTTCAACAGATTTTTTTGTCCTGCATATATTCGTTTATGGTGTAGTATGCTTTTTTAATTAATATTTGCTTGAGCTTATTTATAAATGTCGTATCGCTTGTTTCATTCTTTATTTCATCTGGTAGCTTATTAAATATTTTTATGGACATTACGTAGGGGCTATTGGAATGTAGTTTCATGCGCGAGGAGGGTAACATTAACATATTTTTATATCTGACAGATCGGTCGGTATGTTTATCGCCGCGGGTTGTGAAAAAGTTCATGTATTTTCTGACAAATTTGCATATTTCTAGGATATAGATAGATGGTAAAGTGAGTATTTTAAGTTTTATAAAAAAGGGTTTACAGCTGTCAGTTTGTTCTATGTTCACTATGATCCGAGTTAACTTTTTCTGGAGAATGAAAAGCGTAGGAGCATCTGTGCTATTTCCCCACATTATAATGCCATAGCTGAGCCATGCATGAGCGTAGGCGTAGTATGTAGCAAGTGCAGTTCGCGAATCGGTAGTTTTTTTGACTTCTCGAAGTGCATAGGTGAATTTTGCGAGTTTTGATCGTATTTTATTTATATGGGGCTTCCACGAAATGTGTGTGTCTATTGTTAGTCCTAATAACGTAAAGTCGTTAACTACTTCAATTTTTGTGCCGTTTGTTGCGAAATTCACTGGTAATGGAGATTTTTGCTGAGGGTAGAAGTCATTAGTTTAGTTTTTTTATAATTAATCTCAAGGTTGTGCTCATCCATCCATTTCTTTGTTTTATTGAATATCATGTTTAGTTGTTCGTCAATGTTAATATTATTGTGGCATGTAGTTAGCAGAGATATATCGTCTGCGAATAGTACACATGGTTCTTTCATGATTTTGGGAAGGTCATTGATGTAGATGATGAATAGGAGACATCCAATAACGCTGCCTTGGGGGATTGATGCATTTATTATCTTCTTATCGGACCTTATTTGGTTTATTTGGTTTTGATCGTAGTTAAAATGTTCTATTTCTACATATTGCTCTCTATTTTTTAAATAGGACGCAAACCATTTATGTGTAGTTCCACGAATTCCTATTCCGTATAGTTTGTCTAACAAGATTTTAAACTGTACTTTGTCATATGCCTTGGTCATATCTAGGAGTATGCCAACTGCATATTTTTTATCATTTATAATATCAATAACTTCCTGCATATATTTATAGACAGCTAGGGTGGTTGATCGATGTTTACGAAACCCATTTTGACCTTCGTCGAAGATTTGATATCTTTCGCAAAAACTGTACACCCGGTCACACATAGCCTTTTCGAAAATTTTTGAAGCCGTAGGTAGAAGAGCTATAGGCCGGTAATTATTGGGGTCGCTTTTCGAGTTTTTCTTATATAATGGTTTTATAATAGCTTTTTTTAGTTGATCAGGAAAAATACCTTGATCAAAGGACTGATTTATCAAAACACAAAAAGGTAGAGCAAGTTCATCTGCACATTGTCTAATCAGAGATGGGGGTAGTTCATCTATACCATGACTTTTTTGTTTTTTAGATTTTGTATGATTCTATGCGTTTCTCGACAGTCTAAAGGCCTAAGAAATAGAGTATTTTCTGAAGGGTTGAGTACTGGCTGGCCCTTGGCCTCACGGCCAGTCTCTTCGCCAATTGATGCAAAATAGTTATTGAATTTATTTACTATTTGTTTAGGATCTGAGACTAAAGTATTATCAATAATTTGTAACTGTATATTATGTTTATCTGTAAGTATTTTTTTGTTAGTACGTTCGTTTACTTTAGGTATTCCACATAGCTTTGACTTTGTTTTGAGACATTTTAGTTTTGAGACATGTAATGTTGTTTTTTTGATGTTATCACCGACTGTTTTAGAATTTTTTCGTATTTTCTGTAGTATTTTTTGATAATGGGATTGTTAGACTTAATACTTAAAATTTTTAATAATCTTTTGTTTGTGCATGAGATCTTTATACCTTTAGTTAACCAATATTTTCTATAATGTGCTTTTAATTTAGTTTTTATTTTTGGTATAGTTTTGTTTAGTATATTAGTTAATAAATTATTAAAAACATTGTAATTTTGATTTGCATCGTTAGTTTCTATAATGATATCGCTCCAATTAACTGACTTTAATGCACATTTGAAACGTTCAATGTTATTTTTATTATACAATCGTTTTTCAGTATACCAAATCCTTTGCTTCGGTCGTTGCGGTATTTTAAATTTTATAATTGTACCACAGTGATCCGAAAAACCTAGTTCTTCTACAGATGTATATAAATATATGTTTTTAAAGTTTGTAAATATTAAATCAAGACATGTTGACGTTGACTGTGTTATGTGTGTGGGATGTTTTATGTGTTGTGTATATTTGTGTTCGGACATAAGGTCTAAGAAAGTGCTAACTTTGGAGCTATTTTTCAGAATATCAATATTAAAGTCACCACCGATGACTGTGTTTAGTTTCTTGTATTTACTGTGTATGTACGCTAGTATTTGATTAAGTTGGTTATAAAATATATTTTCTTCTCTTCTGTTCCAGTACATTGTTACTAATAGCAAATTGTCGTTAGGTATTTCTATTGCACAAACCTCTAAAATATATTCAAGTGACATCTCGGTTATGTCGCATCTTTCTATGTAGTCTTTGTGTTCTTCTAGTAAGATGCAGACTCCGCCGCCTCCACGGTACTAATATAGCTGCAAAATGCAAGTAGATAGGTCTATTTATTTAAGGATAACATCTCTGTTCTGTAAATATAAAAGCCGGAGCTCAACTTAATCGACTTGTGCTTTCAAAACAATAAAACATATTACTTTTACAAACTTATAACGAGCGAGCATAATCGACCAACTTTTTAAAATATTGTAGCAATTCATCAGCTCTTTTGAGTTTTGAGCGAATATTGCGGAGCTGACCTAGTAGAGTACAGACGCATAAGTTCAACACAAACTTAGATAGATGGACTAATATGAACAGCGCTTTCTAGCCCTTCCTCGATGACGGCATTGACGGCGGGCGCTCGTCTTAAATATCCACTGTATGTACAATATTTCAGTGCTCATGGATGGATAAACAGTTGACTCAACTGCATTTTTATTTTTATAAGAACACAGATAAAGGGGCGAACTTGACTCCTACCGAAAGGACTGGCCGCAATGACAGAGGGCAGATTTGAGTAGCAAAGGGAAAAGGCCTTTTCACTTCAGTAGCTCAAACAAGTAGGTTTTGCTGCGTGAAATCAGTGAGCAAAATGCGATTTTGCTCACTGAGTGAGACAAAGTAACTTTTTAATTTTTTTTTTATTCTACTTTGGGTTAATCATACAATTCGAAACATTCACACTCTATCTCTTTCCCGCCATTAGAAAGAGAGAGAGACAAAGACCAACCCTTTCGAAGTTCGGATTTTGAATTCGACCTCAAAGACAAACACGTTCGGAATTTCGTACTAACTAAAGAAATTTTGCAAAAAGAAAATTATGTCTTTTAATGTAATTTATTGAATTTTTAACTTATTGTTGTATTTAAACGAAAATAAGTATTTACTGCAAATAAAACTGATATTTAACTTGTAAATATTTATTTCTAGTTTCAATAAATGTTAGGTACGTAACGTAATATATTTTGAATAATAAAATATCATGGGTGCTATTTCCGAACACGCCTTAATTTAAATAAAAGAGCGGGAATAAAATTTCGTGACTGGCGTACAGAGTTGAATAAGTTAAAAAATATTAAAATAATCGTAAAATATGAGTGAAACTAGCGACGAGAACAGTATTTTAACACCGGAAGAGTTAAAACAACAAGTTATTAATGCAGAATTAAGTTTCCTACCTGAGAAGTCTCGCGAGAAATATCTGAAAGCATACCATGTCTTCAATGAATGGAGACTTACAAAGGGCGCAAGCAGTTTTTCGGAGACGGTGATGCTATCTTATTTTTTAGATTTTATAGAATTGGTATCTACCTACAATGTTAATTATTTTGATTCACAATAAATAGTTATTTCAATCTATTCCTGTTTATTATTTTATCTCCTAAAGTGTTCTCGCTGCTGAAGTGAAAAGTTATGTGTGTTACACGAGAGCAAAGTTTTTTTGCATCTCGTGCCTTTGAATCCCTCGCCACACTCAGGATTCAACTTTAGAATCACTCGCTACGCTCGTGATTCAATCGTTGAATCCTTCGCTTGCTCGGGATTCAAAATCAGCACTCGCAGCAAAAAATTACTTTGCTCTCTTGTTGCACAAATAACTATTGCCTCAGCAGTAGGCCATTACGGGCTAAGTAGATAGATATTTACAATCCGGTCGATGAGAGAATGCTTTCTTGAATCTTGACACCTGTCAGTTCCAAAATAATACTACCACTAGAATTGTCGCACTGACAGGTGTCAGAAACGCGTTCTCTCGACGACCGGACTGTAGATAGAAGAACAAAGAGAAATAAATAGATTACTTACCTGAATTAAAGCCGGCCGAAAATTAAAATGATTTCAGAGTTAAATACCTAGGTATTTGATTCTACGAAACTCGAATAGCCGTTCACGGTTCGAATGTAGGTCGAAACCGGAACGGATTGAATTGGTTATAAAGCCGATTCATCTTATTCATTGAAAACATTTATTCTGCTTTTTTCCCTATAAGAGTTTCTTCAGTTCAATGAAATATTTTAGAGATGTGTTTCTTGTCGGGTTAAATTGGTAGGTATTTTATATCTAAGTAGGTCCTAAGTAGGCACCTTAGGTAGACCTACTTTTAAAAGTAAATACTTTAATTACTTAGTGATAGATCATCAGCAGACCTACTTCCGGAAGGACGCAACTTGTTCGGTCGCAACTCGCAGTACCTACCGTAATGGTAATAATAATACTTAGTACAAAGTTCAAATTTTCACGAAAAAATTGAATATATTTCTCTCTTTCTTATGTTATGAAAAACCTCCAATCGGCACACGATGGCGCATGAGCATACACGGGGGCAGCGCGTATTCACTCTCGCTCGCGACTTTTTTTGACGACCAGGGGACCGAAAACGCATGGAATCATCAAGATAATTATCGGTATTTCAGCGTAATGAAGTTTTTTTTACTTTCCTGATTTTCATTTTTTATGAGTATATTGCGTCACTCCCTCCTTATAATTTTATTAATTTTTTAAGTGCTTAATAGTTAACCTAAAGTGACATTTATATTTCTTAAAATAGGTAATTTCCTATAAATAACATTAGATAAGCACATTTATCTATAATATATATATATCCTATAATAGAAATTCCTCGTTAAATCAAGAACATATACTTACATCTATTATTATTATGAAAATTATTTTTAAACATAACCAAATGAGTTTTATTTTAATACGCACTGCCAAATCTGGCAAGCGCAAGTCCAAATCAAGGTCACCGTATCTACTACTCGAAAGACCAGACAAAAATTCATACAAACTGCGTGCGTACTACCGGCAGGACTCGCGTCAGTCTTCCGGCAGGGCACAAACCCGTCCGTCCGGAAAAGCTTCCTACAGGACAAAGTCTAACATTGAGTATCTACTTACATCATTCATCAAGGTAGTTAGGTATCTAGGTACCGTCAAATGGGGCGAATGGGGATGCAGGGGTGAATCGGGACGAAAGTTTAAAAATACTGTAGTTTGCTGCTGCCAAAAAGGACTCTATTGTACTATAATTAACGATTAAATGCCCTTGTTGCCAACAAACTATGTATATTATTTCAAGGTTAAAATCCATTTTTAAATTTCGACCCGATTCACCCCGTGATTCTTTCTTAACATCGCGGTTTGTCATTTAATTTTCGAGTGAAACCCAATATTGGTTCATAAACTTGGAAAACCTAGCCACGTTAAAAACATCGAGGGCTTCGCGGCTGGACCCACCTAATAGAGTACCTATTTGCATAGGTATAGTTTTAAATTTTAATAAAGCGAGCCACAGACAGTACCTAAGTACAGTGCGTGCCACGTAAGAAGAGACTTGACACACCACGTGGTTTGACATGCGCAGTACACGATTTTAGGTATCTTTAGCGGTATGAGGTCTGAGTGCGGGACGGGACCGGACGTCATAGGGGCGGTGGAAAGAGGCGGGGGAGGCGGGGTCAAGTCTCTTCTTACATGGCACGCACTGTATGTACTTGTATCGATTTTAATCTTGTCAAAAGACGCTTGTCGTTCGTTGCCTCCACACTTTTATTATAAGTTTGCATTGATTAGGTAGTATGGCATCAGATAAATCAGGAATTGGTTATGATAAATACCAGTCTTGCATAATCCCACTGCTGGAATAAAGGCCTCCTCTCGATGAGAGGGAGTGGACCATAAACCACCACGCGGGCCTTGCCGCGACGGATGTCGCTGAAAACCAGCGCTGGGGCTCTGTCTCGTGTAGGGTCTTAGCATTATGCTGAGCGATGACCGTTTTGCGTAGATGTGACGCATACTTTCTCCCAAATTGTTTTTTTTTATGCGTCTATGTTTGCCGCAAATAAACGTATTTTCTTTCTTTCCTTGTGCGGGTTGGTGGAATGTCACGTGTCTTCGAATTTTTGGTTTTTAGGACATGTTGGTTTCCTCACGATGTTTTTTTCCTTCACAATTTTGAGATCAGTGGTGATGAAGAAGTGAAGCTCCTGTTTTGGGTTCGAACTCATGACCTACTCTTAAGTCGGGGCCGATACCACTGCTCTCAATTCCAATCTTATTGGGTGTTAAATGTTCGAGAAGTTAGGGGTTGAAAAACTAGGGCAATGGGGCCTATGTACAGACGCCAGCACATCAAGCTACGAAAATCTGTCAAATTTATTTAATAGATTTTCAACTTTATCGCCACAGCATAAGGTTCAAGATTGATTGGGAAAATTTGATGGTTTCGGGTAGCTTGATATGCTGGCGTCTGTACTTAGTTTTTCGAGACATCGCCAAGCGGTTGGTCGACTCTTCGCTTGACCAGAGGGCTGGCCAATTTTCTTGGCAAAATAATCAACATTGCCATACACCGTGGCAATGCTCAATTCTACCAGCCTTTTGGGCCCTTTACCTGTTGATAACGATGCGGACGAATTTTTTGATGCCCTATGATTCTTTCTCCTTCTTCTTTAAATATATGTCAATATACCTAATTATTATTATGTGAAGACAGTTTATATACATATATATTATGTAAACTAGCTTCTGCCCGCGTGAAATTTTTTTCAAACTAAAGTAAGTGGATCACAAAGTAAATCACAACTTTCATGTTTCTAATTTGACTCCCAGGCAAAGTAGATATGTCATAAAAGACCTTTTTTTTTGTCGGGGGGCACCTTCAACCCGACCACCCCGACCTCCGGGGAGGGAGGACGGGGAGTGTGGAATTTTTCCTCACTAAAACCACCCCGGTGAACACCATCAGCACATAGTCCGGAACCCCCCGCACAAGACTGGAAGAAGGGGAGACTGTGAAGGGGATACCCCTGAGCCTCGCTGTGCATGGCAGCACGTGACCACTGTGCTACCGTCTTCCCTGGGGTCACTTGGTGGGCGGACAGAGTCCCCACTCTGGAAGACTTAGGTTTGCGACATAAGCGTCAACGCATTACCTACTTAGTTGTTTTGTTTACAAAACACTAACTGTTGCCCGCGACTATGTCTGCGATCTAAGATGAATAGCCTATGGCCTTACCCAGGTCAGGTGTACCCATGTGCTAAATTTTATACAAATCTGTTCAGCCGTTTAGCGTGAAAGCGTAACAAACATACAAAAAATCAATCTTTTCTCTTTATAATTTTATATCAGATAATTTCTCGTCTCTCCTTCGATGAAAACCAACGGGGTAATTGAGTAACACACATAAATAAGCAATCGATCGCAAAGCCTTTCATTTTGACATCCATTGCTTTAAGGCTCCTGCAAACAGGCGCGACGCGCGACGCGAATCGCGCGCGACACAAAGGCACCGCTCGTTGCGCGACTTGCGGTGCCTTTGTGTCGCGTGTCGCGTCGCGCCTGTGTGTACGAGCCTTAATGCGTTTGAAAACTTCGTCTGCATATCAACGTAAGTAGATAACGCAATGAACGTGATTAAAATGTTAAAATTATAGGGATTGAGATCGATTGCCGTAAAATTTTGATGTGTGTTACTTGGGCCATGGTTACGGTCCATTCAGTTATTTTTATTTTAACTTTGACAAGAGTAACCTTATTACTTTTTTTTTTTTTACTAGCCTATGCTGTCCCACTGCTGGGCAAAGGCCTCCCCCAAATCCTTCCAGGAACTCTTTTCCCGCGCCACCTCGAACCAGCCCTCGCGGTACGCGTCCAGGTCATCTCGACATCTCTTTCTGGGCCGGCCTCGGCGGCGCCGTCCATATAATCCTTATTACTTAAATAAATAAACAAATGGAACTACATTATAATATCACAGTGAATTTGACGGACTGAAGACAAATTCCCGTAATTAAAAACGCTCAAAACCTAGTCTGAAGTCTCAGTCTCATCTCAGCGACAATCAATGTCAAAAATGTAGGGAAATTAGAGGTATTTTTGACAGATTGAGACAGATAATGTAAACGTCCTTTAAAATTACGAGAATTGCGCTGTCCGTGGTGGCATCTCAACAGTAACCTAATTAGAATGAGAGTAAATATCAACGTGACGTTGACAGAGATGCAAAACCAGAGGTAAAATATCTGTGAAAGGACTATGGACGATCTTGTCACAAGGCTAACTTGACAAATAAAAGGGCGTACCTACTAGAAGTAAAAGACAAACGATAAGAATACGCAATTTAATTTCCCATGTATTTGTTAGCTGTTATGATTGTATTTACTATTTTCATAAAACTTTATTCTGCAGTTTGTCCCTTTTCACATTTGCCATTCTGCCAATGCAAAAACCGGGTGAATCGAGCCAGTATCTAAGTGTGAAAGCTTTCATATTATTCATACATTTCACCACCACAGACGGGGCCGGCTAGCCAGAATGAGTGAAAAGAAACTTAACTACAATAAAAAAAATAGGTACATAAAGAAAAGCAGTAGATACTTATGGAAAGTAGTTTATGACAGTAGGTAGTTAAAGTGAGTGTTAGCCAGGAAAGCACAGACGATTTTTTTCGCTCACTGCAACTCCAGCAGTGTTTTTTTAAAGCACTGCGTTGGGATGAACTCTGTTGGAGTCTTAACTATTGTTATAAATAAACCGTTTTAAACCAAAATACGGTTTAAAACCACGACCACGTGGGCCGTACATTGATTAGGTACATACGTAACTATAGTCTCAACGTTCAGCTCAATATCGAGAGCTGAAAATACAGAGCTTCATAAAACACCGTCGCGTTAAAAAATCGCCCGTGCGTACCTGGGCTTATAAATTATTTATTACATACGCACAAATACATTTTTTTTTAAATTCATAGATTCGTGAGGTTATTGATAAATTATTATTTATTAATTTGATAGTAGGTAGCTGTTTGGTCTGCAACACAGAAATTGACGCGATTTGTTGCGCCACGATACCTAGTCTATTCAAATCCTCGTTTCCAAGATATGTTATTTCCACATAAACTAATATCAACTTTATAGCCGTGTAAATTAAGGTGATTTCAGAATATCTAGTATTGTTGTAAAAGTCGTAAACTGAACTTATGTGTTCCAAAACACACATTTGTTTGCAAACTAAATCACGAACGCAGTGTACAGACGCCAGCACAACAAGCTACCCGAAACTGTCATAATTTTCCAATCAACTTTGAACCTTATGCTTTAGCGATAAAGTTGAAAATCTATTATAGAAATTTGACAGATTGTAGTAGCTTGATGTGCTGGCATCTGTACATAGAAAATACACTACACACAAGCTATACACAAGCTTTAACTACTTGTGTTGTATCATGTTGCAGTACAATCGATGCTTAAAAATAAAAATATTAAACAGCAATAAATAAATCTTATCTCTATCAGCCAGCCTTACTCTAGTATAAAAAATCGTATAATCTTGTACCTTATTCATAAAATAAAATTTAAGTCATATTTGTACATTGCACATCCGTTAACGAACCAATTACAAAAATTTCATATATTGTAAATATTAAAAAGTAAATAAAATATTAATGAGACAGACCCCTTGTAAAACAGGATGAAACAAATTATTATAATCTTTAACTTATAATTTTTATTAATAATTTTTGTTTCACAGAAGACATTCAAAGCTGACAAGTAAACATTAATGCTTTGATAACTTCGTTAATTACTTACATAATTAATTATCGCCATAAAAAATAAACGAAAACCAAATCAGTGAGTATTTTGATTAAAGATTATGATAAAATAGGATTCAGAGTTATGACAAAATTCCCTAATTTTTTTGGTTCTGCATGCTTCTTCATTATGTGCCTGCGAAGCGAATCTCTACGAAAGAAACCTTTGTCACAATTAGGACAGCAATAATTCTTTTCAGCATGTCTTTTCTGGTGTATAACCAACTTCTCAGCATTTTCTAAAAACATGCCACACAGCAAACATGCTACGTTACTATGTGTATGCCTGGACCTATGAGTATTCAATAATCCCGCTGTGTACGCTGTATACTCACACATGTCACATTTAAATGTTTTAGCCTTAAAATGTACTCTCCTTCTGTGATTGCAAAGTTCTCCCATTGTGAAAAAGTTAGCTGAGCATGTTTCACACGTAAAGCTCCTAACTCCAGTGTGTCTTTTCATGTGATTGATTAAAATTGCGTGACTCTTTAATGTTTTCTTACAGACCTCACATTGTACAGACTTGGGTTCATGTTGTCGCAAATGTTTGTACAATTTATTTCGGCCTTTTATGATTTTGCCGCAGTAGTGGCATGTTGTCACAGTTCGGTAGTCTTTGTGCTTAGACTCCCGGTGTCCCTGTAGTGAGGCATGCTGAGTGAAACATTTCAAACAATCTTTACATTGGTACCGTCTATCTCCACTGTGGGTCACCAAATGCGCATCCATATCCTTGATTCTTTTGGTGTTATAGATACAATTGTTACAGTGAAATACTCTTTTTTTCCCCTGACCTTCGATGCGGACTTTTGTGGCAGCTTGACAGCTTTTTGTGTTTTTTTTCTTATGGACATGGAATGCTTTGTAAGATTTAAACATTCGTTTGCAGTTTGGACAAACCAATTTGGTGAGTAAGTGCACTTTCTTCCAATGGACAGCAAGCTTGCACTTACTTTTAAAGGAACCGCCGCAATCATCACATATTAACTTTAAATCTATAGCCCTGCTCGGTCTCAATAGTTCTTTATTTCCTGCATCTTGAGAATCATGAATGTCATCTTCTTTCTCAAGTGATTTATTTACAATTTCTTCATTATCTGGTGTGTCAAATAAAAGGTCTTCATTGTCAGTTATTTCATATTCAGCTTCTTCATTTTTCAGTACTACATTAACAGGTAAGACAGTTACAGGATCCTTGTTTTCAGGTTTTTTCTTTTGAGAACTAATAAATTTATTTTTATGAGATGCGTCATCACCAGGTTTTTTAATATTAGGTGATACAGTATAGGGCACTTCAAGTTGAGGTATTTCTTTTTTAGATATTTCAAGTTTTGTTGTTTCTTTTTTAGATTTATAATTTTCTGTGCAATAGTCAACTCCATTGTCACTTCCATTTTCAAATACTACATCTACTTCTTTCTTAACTGGAACTCTAAAAGTTACTTTACATATCTTGGATGGCTGCTGGATTATGCTTAGCAAGATTTTGTTAGATGTTTCACATTTCTGTTTAAAGACTATGGCCGTTTCAAGTTGCAACAAGCAGTCCGGACATATTTTCCCTGGAAGTCCATCGGTTTCCTTTATTTCAATGTTGGCTACATACTTAATTTTTTCTGCTATCAAAGAGTTGTTGTATTTTTCAAACAACGACAAACATTTCTGGGATCTTTCTAAATCATACCGTAAACAGACTCTACAGTTAATGTTCTTCTTTTCCTCGCTCATTATTTTTGCTTATTCACAATAATCACTAAATAACTCCAATGTCCAAAGTATATCAAGGGTTTGTTGTTGCATCTCTTGTTATGAAAATTGAAATAAATTGATGAATTAAAGGCTTGTAATTGTTCGCGTAATGAACATTATAGGTATTTCGTTCTTGTAGGTATTACTAAAACAACATTTGACGAAAGGAAACCATGGGAAAATAGTAAAATCTTCTGATTTTGTAAAATTGTGACTAAGAGCAGAATTCAATAGAATGACATGTCATTATGAAATGATACTGACACTAACACAGGTGACGCTGTCATATCAGTGCTGTCAGCTGTCACGTTAGGGCTGCGTTCAGTAATATGCTCGCTTGATTGAACTGTCGTGAATCATGCTTGAATGTTAGTCCATTTATTTGTAGGATAAATGGTCTAAGTGTTGAACCTGCTTGAACTCACCGTACGTAAACAAAACAGAATACATTTTTTTAAATGTGTCAGTTCTCAGGAAACAGTACCAACGCTATTTGTGTGATAGATAACTCTTAACCACTGATCTCTATAATACAGCGTATGTACTTGTATTATAGAGGTCAGTGCTGTTAACCTTTTGACCGCCACACATCAAAAAATCACAAAAGTGCCCTCGGCGTCAGTCTGTCATGTAGTTGAACCGTGGTTTGTCATCTATACATGACTGTGGTGGTCAAAAGGTCGTGCTATTTTGTAAGCCGTGGGCTGGAAATAGTATGATTAGCTTTCTTTGAATAAGCCAAATTGACTATAAATAATAAGTCTAGAAAAGCCCTTTGCATTTTGAAGTTCCTGATTCAATACCAACAATATTGTTAAGTCATTAGTTAGGGGTTGGTACTTTCGCATCTTTTCTCGTTTCGGCAGGAATTTATTTATTTAATTTTGAGAAGTTACGCTATCATCATCCCTTTCGTCAAACTTAGGTGGGATAGAAGTCGCAGTGTATTCACTACAAACGAAAAATAAAACGCAAATTGTAAAATAAATATTTTTTTTATTTTTTCTGTATTAATATTTTACTATAATACATATCACTTTCTTTTCTTACAATGGAATTCAGTTTTACTAACTACTATTATTTAACACAACTTATTATAAGTATTAAAGTAAAATACTAATAAAATATCGAAAGTTTTAAAGAATCTAAGAAGACTAGCAAAACTTTATGGAGCACAGACACGCTTTCTTATTTTTTAAATGAATATTACATTCTTGCTGACAAAATTGAAAATAATGATTATAAACAAAATATGAATGTTCGTAATGTAATGACTTATAGACCTAGTATCTGAATTGAATGCAATATCTTTTACATTATTTGAATTAAGTAATTTAAACACTTTTTTTTTTGTTGACCATCAGATTTAGAACAAAGCACATACGATAGCACAGAAATACACACATTTCTTTGAATGTACAATACAATCAGTCAGTCAAATAGCCACATTACAATAATATTCGAAGTCAAATCATTAAAATTACTACAGTGTGCCCAGTATATCTTGGCAGGCGACGTAATCAGTTAACTAGGTATCATTAGATACTCAATGTTCATTTATTTTATTTCATTCCAAGATTTACCGGGTAACCTTTAGCTTTTGGTTTGATGGATCATGGATCTCCATTGAATATGATGATGGGCCATTTAAAATGTGTTCAATTCTCTGGACTCCACTTTACGGACTCTGAACTACATGAATGTTAAAAAAACAACTTTCTCTGTAATGGTAAAGTACTATAGTATGACATCGTACTTACCTGCACATTACAGAATAGAAAAAAATAACTGGATTGTAAATTGCACAAATATCAATATGGCGTCATAACATCGTTTTTCCCGTCAATCATTCAACTTTTATTCTAATTTTTTTATTTTACATGTCAATTATTATTCAGGGACTACAAATACTAAGGCACTTTTTTTTAGACACACATTAGGTATTTTTTATAAAACTTATATTGAAGAGTTTTTAATGAGTAAATCCCACGAACGAAGGTATTTGGTCCCAAAAACATTATTTTTTTTTTTATTGACAAAATAATGCACTAGTATTACTTTAATAATGCCGCCAACCTTACGTGAAATAACGTGAAAAATGATTAAAATTAACTTTAACCTATTGTACTTGACTACATGGCTTTTGTATTAGCTACCGTCTGTACTTTTCTTATTATCAAAATATCTACTAATTGATATTATAATGTCTGTTCATTGGTCTTTAACCCAAAGGTCCGTACCCTACCTATTATGAAATCTTGCATTCCAGTAACTATAGTTTTATTACTTTAGAAGGCCAATTTACGTGCGTTCATATTTTTCGTAAAACTTAGATCAGCACGGTAATTGCGTAAAACAATACCAGTCGCAATGGCTTTTTGACAATTCAACAACATTCATTGCATTATTTACGTTGTTGAGCGTACAAATTTTTCGAACATATGTATAAAGCAATTGACACAGCAATATGCTTCAAAATGATTCAGTATAGTGTGTTACCTACGCAATTAGGGTACAGTTCTTTGCATGTCTGTTTTTGTTTGTGTTTTACTTTAAAATATACGCTCATGGCCCCCATAGATCATACCCATAACTAAAAGTTTAGTTATAATAATCTCTTTAGATATAATATGTTCGATGGAAGCCACTTACAGCAGTATTTCCTTGTTTGAGGAAAAACAAGGACCTATATAGCTAACATGGGCAAATCGAAGTTCGATTTAATGTAATGGTTCACAGTAAAATGACCTTTATTAATGGAATGCGAAGAGCTAATTACATTTGGAATTACCAAGTCTAAACAAAGGTTCCGTCTAGTCATTAGTTAGGAAATGCGTCAACCTTCCCGTGAATTCCAAATGTAATGATTCATTGGTCGTATATTGTAGTGGTGTTATGTAAACTGCTGATTAATTACGCATCTACAGATCGTCGGTGTCGAGACATTTTTAATAGAAATTACGTCATATCACGTCTTAGGCATACTAACAAACAACAAAAGTAAATAATTCTTCGTATTGGTACAGTGAAAATATCGTTTCGAACGCATTAAAAATGGCTCTACCATCTCGACAGTTTTGGGGAGTAATACGTTTGACGTAATAAAGCTTTGGTTTTCTAAGAAAGCGGTGAACGGTCTGACAATAACGGCTGCCCTATAGTTCGTTTCACGAAAGAATTCCCTTCGCCGTAATGTTGGCACCATTGCTTTTCATTGAAGAATTGTTTTACCTTCAATGAAAAACAATGGTGCCAACATTACGGTGAAGGGAATTCTTTCGTGAAACGCACTTTAGTAACTACAGCGTGTTTTTGACACCTCAATGTCAAATTCTAGTGAAAATTACAGATTTTCATGACGGAACATGGAACCGCTATCTTAGGAACCCAAGGTTTAAAGCACAGCCGCGTAATAAGACATATCTTAGTGTCGTGTGCCCATCAGTTACTGTTTTATATACATACATACATACTCAGCCTATAATGTTCCCACTGCTGGGACACAGGCCTCCTCTCCATGAGAAGGGGTGGGCCAAAGACAGGTTGACATCTACCAACCCGCACTGGGCCCGCGTGGTAGATTACTGTTCTATATACGAAGAATTATACCCTTTTCTATAACACTACCAAGCCAACTTGCTGCAAAACATAGTCTGCCGAAATTTTGCAATTTATCTTAACTAAAATATTGTCCTGTGTCAAATTGTCAAACACTGTCTTAACGTCACCACTACACTTTAACCTAAAATTGAAATAGTCTACCTAATAAACGTACGAACTAAGTTCAAGTCAGAAGCTTCAATCCGGTGGCTCTTGGTGAGAGCAGTGTGGTATCGGCGTGGGCGAAGACTTGAAAGCTCTTGGGAAGAGTGAGGAGTATGAAGGGGGTGGTTCGTATTCAGGGGGGGACGGGGGCAGGGGCTGCGTGAACAGCTGCTGGGAAGCTGCCGTGACCGTGACGGTTGGTGACAGGTCGATGCAAGATGGCGGAATGTTCACCGGCGTGTCTGATGGCTTTGAGCGCTTGCAGCAACATTCTGGAAGGAAAATAAATATTGCGATTAGTATGGAGGCAGTTGCTGTGTAAATTCTGACTGGGCTTTCTAGTTGTTTTTGAATGTGATCTCAAACTTCAAGACATAGGTAGGTACATAAAAAATTTAAGAGACATATATCTTGGATGTATAAAGTGTACAAAGTTTTGTTAATCACGAGAATCTATAGTAGCATCTCTTGTACCATCAGTATAAACATATCAACAGTTTAATCATCATCATCATTTCATCCCGGAATCACCCACTGTCATATAAATGCCTTCTTCCTACATGCAATTGTCGAGTCCCTTGCGATCCTCGGCCAGATGTATCCCTCAACTTTGATGACATCATCAGCCCACCGCTTCCAGACATCCCAGGTTTCTTACAGGTTAATAATGAAGGAATAAATATCTCGATAAACTCACCCCAAGCCAAACAGAACATGAGTATGGTGGCGCAGACCAGCATGCCCACCACCAGGTAGCTCCACGGGCCGTACGGCTTCAGGGCAGCTGCGAACTCCATGAAGGCGTTTGAAGACTTCTCGCTCTCGCTTATCTTCACTGAAAGAGTTAAATCGCCTGTTGTCAGTTAGGCACATCTGCTGCTAGAGCTAAAGCATGAATTTTATGAGTTTTTTTAAGACTTGGGAGGTATAAAATTAAAATCTATTAAACAAAATTAAGAGATTTGGTAGTTTGCTGTTTTTTTTTGGTCAATCAATCTCTATATACTTAGATTCAACTGTACAAGGATCTTCAGGCGCGTGGCAAAAATCGAAACTAATGCCACCATTTTGTTTATTCCACACATTTTGAAAATCAATTGCCCCCCTGAAAAGATTCATGTAGCACTGCATAGTAGGTACAGACGCCAGCACATCAAGCTACTACAATCTGACAAATTTCTTTAATAGATTTTCAACTTTATCGCTAAAGCATTAGGTTCAAGGTTGATTGGGAAAATGTAACAGTTTCGAGTAACTTGATATGCAGCTGGAGTCTGTACCTAAGTATAGATCAGTAGGCGCCTTATTCTCCAGATACTCTTTCAGCTCTGGAGAGTAAACATCCATCGCCTGCGGATGTTCTCACCTTCCCCGACCCGCCCGTCCACCCCGATTCAAGCAGTCAGGCTCCACCTTTTTTTAAAATTACAGCCCCGCAGTTATTTGCAGCCGTGAGCTCCTTCCGGAGTGGTTCTGCCGGCGGCCTCGACGGCCTGACTCCACAACATTTGAAAGATTTGTTGAGTTCGGGCGCCGGGGAAGCGGGTGAGTCGCTCTTGAAGGAGCTTGCGGTTCTAATCAACTTAATGCTCTCCGGCGGCGTGAACGATGCCGTCGTCGATGTCTTGTATGGGGCTAACCTGTGTGCTCTGCGCAAGAAAGACGGCGGCATTCGCCCAATTGCCGTCGGTTGCACCTACAGGCGTATGGCTGCCAAAATATGTTGCAAGCTGTACAGTGAGACGCTTGCAACTAAGTTTCAGCCCCTTCAACTTGGTTTTGGTTCCAGGGGGGGCTGTGAGGCAGCCGTACATGCCTTATCATCTTTTCTACAATCAAACAAAGGTGAGGTCATCCTCAAGGTTGACGTCAAAAATGCCTTCAACTCCGTGAATAGGGACACCTTGTTGGCTGAAGTTAAAAAAGTACTACCCGAAATTTATGGTTTTTTGTGGCAATGTTATAGACACCCTTCAAAATTACTTTACAAGGAAAACGTTTTGGAATCTGCAGTTGGTTGCCAACAAGGTGACCCTCTCGGGCCTGTCATTTTCAGTTTGGCTATTCATCCCATAATTCAACAACTAAATTCAAAATTTAATGTGTGGTATTTAGATGATGGAACGCTAGGAGGTGATATTGACACTGTTTTGGCTGACCTACAACTTCTCAAAAGTCAATTTAAATCTATTGGCTTGGACCTTAACCCCTCAAAATGTGAAATTTACCTCTCTGACATTTCCGACAGACAATCGACTATAAATAAATTTAATGCAATAGCCCCACAAATCAAAATTTTAGAAAAAAGTTCCCTACACCTCCTTGGTTCCCCTATTTTTGAAGAAAGTTTTTCATCTTTCATCGACGACAAAATTAAAAATTTCAATGATATTTCGGATAGACTCTCCAAAATTAATTTACATTCGGCATTCACCATTATCAGATATTGCTGTTTTGGTCCAAATTATATGTATTTTCTCCGTTGTTCTCCTCTTTGGAAGAAACCACAACTTTTGGACAAAATTGACCAAATTATTCGCAACACTTTATCATCCATTCTTAATGTGGCCCTGGACGACCGAGCGTGGCTGCAAGCCACCCTACCAATTCGTTTTGGTGGCCTTGGCATCCGCAAAATTTCTAGTGTTAGCTTACCGGCGTTCCTGTCTTCTGTCCACAGCACTGAAAAACTAACCAGGAAAATTTTAACTCTCTCCTTGGTTAGCTCGGAAGTGCCGTGCTTGTCCGATGCAGAGGACGCCTGGAAAGTGGCTTGCCCGGACACGGATCGGCCCGAGAATCCGTTTTCCCAGAGACAGTGGGATGAGCCGCTCTGCAGGTTGGTACGGAATAAACTTATTAATACGTCTACCAATACTGCTGAGCGTGCCCACCTGCTTGCTGTGGGTGAGTGGGAGTCGGGCCTTTGGCTTCAGGCTCTACCGTCACCTAATATAGGAACTATGTTAGGTGATACAACCTTCCGGCTCGCTACATGTTTGCGTTTGGGCGCTCCTTGTGCTGCTCCACATCGCTGTCAATGTGGTGAAGCAGTCGACTGCCTCGGACACCATGGCCTTTCTTGTAGTAAGAGTGCAGGTCGGATAGCGCGGCACGCTAGCATTAATGATCTCATCCGTCGTGCTCTTGCCACCGCCGGGGTGCCAGCTGTATTGGAACCCACTGGCTTGGCACGCGTCGATGGCAAGAGACCAGATGGTATGACCTTAACGCCATGGAAGTTGGGTAGGCCTTTGGTGTGTGACGCAACTTGCGTCGACACCCTTGCACCTTCCCATCTTCCTAGCACAGTGTGCTGCGCTGGGGCGGCTGCTGCAGGTGCTGAAAACCTCAAACGGCGCAAATACAATAATTTAATTGGCGATTATGTATTTGAACCGTTTGGGGTTGAAACTCTAGGGCCATGGGGCCCGAGTGCCCACCTAGTATTTCGGGAAATCGCCAAACGGTTGGTCGACTCTTCACGTGACCAGAGGGCGGGCCTATTTTTTGGCCAAAGAATCAGCATTGCTATCCAACGTGCCAATGCTGCCAGCCTTCTGGGCACTTTTCCTGTTGACAGCGATGTGGACGAATTTTTCGACGCCCTGTAACCCTTTTTGATACTTGTAAATATTTTTAATTTTTATTTCTATTATCTTTCAAAATATGTTTTTGCCAACTGACCATTGTTAAAAATAATATAATAAGTATAGTATAGATCTGTATTTCTAGCGCCGCCATTTTAATTATCCATCCATTATGCAAAGTAATTGGTCAAATGTTTACCAACAATGCCCCCCAGTTAATGTCATTCAATCGCTAAAATATCCTTGTAGCACTGTAGGTATATCTAACGTGACTGATTTTGGACGTAAGTACCTAAGTTCTACTACTAGAACACTACACTAGGGTAGTACTTAGAAAGGCCGTATTGTGGTACCTGTTAAGCATTTAACCATTCGAAAACTTAAAATGTGTAGTTTTTCTAAATATAAGAATTAAGAATTGCCTACGTAATAGTATGATCTATCTATGCGAAAACAATGTAGGTAGGTATTGATGTAAGGTTTCCCTTATCGACACAATCATCACACACAATCCACGTATAGGTACATTATGAATGGTGACAAATAAATATCCCCATTCAACAATAGCGAGGAAATAATTAGAGTACAATACTAATGTACTTTTTGTCCTGTAGTTGCAACCTGTGCAAATAATAAGGAAACTTATTACAATATTACTATGGTGTGATTTGTTTTGAGAACACCCATTGATAATGGGGACATTCCCGCCCGTGTCATAAAAATATAAGTACCTAAGTAAAATCAGAAGGATGTCCCATTCTTCAGCACGTCAATGCCATGAAAAGTTCCACTTGACATGACCAAAACACATTGAATGCCTTTTAAAAATGAATACTTACTTATAACAGAAGGCTTCGTCATTCCATCAGGCTGGTCCAAGCCCAGCAGCTCCTGGTTCCTGGCCGCGAACCTCCTCAGCAGTTCCAGGAGTGGGGGGTCGTGGCGATGGGAGCAGGCGCTAGGGTCCTCGTCTTCACCTCCAGGGCAGTGACGTACTCCATCGCAGACCAGGTATGAGGATATGCAAAGGCTGGTCACCCCGCATATGAACTGGGAGTCGTTGTTGCAGATTAAACCTGGAATAAGGAAAGAAGGCATGTTGAAACAAAGTGGCTAAGTGCTGGAAAATGCCACATTCCCACGTGGGTAGGTAGAAAGGTCAGAGAGAGACTGTCAAAGATTTATGGATTTATAAAAGACTATCTAAGATAAGGATGGCTTTAAAGCTAAGCCTTATCGGCCTTATCTTCAGGGTGCTAAGGACAGAAGGATACGCTCTTTAAAGCTCCTGCAAACAGGCGCAACACGCGATATAATCGCGCGCGACACAAATGCACCGCTCGTTGCGCGACTTGCGGTGCCTTTGTGTTGCGTGTCGTGTCGCGCCTGTTTGAAGGAGCCTTTATGGTTTATTACAGCTTTGCAATATTAAATACCTACCTATTTAAATAAAAAATATAATTCATTGTGCAGGTGAAAGTTGCTTGCATTTGAATACACATCATCTCCGTACAGCCAAAAGCTAAGCACGGTCTATTTAGAATATTCTACCCTGTTTAACTATAAGATTACTATCATTAGATAAGTAGTTCTACTTATATTCGCAATGTATTAGGACACTCAATCATTAAAACATATCACGACTTTGTTTGACACAACACCGCGCTGCCGCCATATTGTCGCTGTCGAAACCGTTGAGTAACGCTAAGCGCACACGCACTTATCAGCCGCATCGGGCTCGTGGCGCATCGCTTGTGCACCCCGCCTATAGGTCGGTGTGGTGACGTGATACGAGAGCTCTGTGATTCGTCAACTTGTGACAACTATCACCGCTCCCGCACCGCGCAGCTACCGCAGGAAACGTCTCAGTTAAGCGGCCTTTAGGCACAAAACATCAAGTCTGTATTCCTCGCAGGGTTAGGCAAAATGTGTACCTATAGTACAGCCACATTTCGTCAGCTAAGTTTAAGTCCCATGTGAGTATATGTGAGGGCGAGCCTATTGCCATCGATGGAACAGACACCACACACCGCCACCAGACACCCAGACACCGCCGTCTGATGGCCGGTGCACCGGCCTGCTACCGAGTAATTCCAGATGGACAACTCAATAACACTTTGACGACTAAGCGAACCTAGGACCTTGGGTTTGGTAAGCGAACCTAGTACTTCATGCTCAGCTGTAGTTTGCGACCACACGAGGCAATTGCGAAAGGATAATTTTTGAGAAGGAGGATTTTTGCAATGCGTTGGTCGCTCAAATGGTACCTACCACTATTAACCGCGGTGACGACCAGCCGCAACTTCTCAGTATGCTGGTAGGGGGAGGTGGGGGGGTTCCAGACGATCCTTAGCTTCGACGGCAGCAGCTTGGTGCCGGCTCTCGCTGCCACTGCTGCCGCGTTTCCTCCGCAGAGGTTGAGGCGCCACGTCGGAGTTTTGGCGTCGCCAATATACTGGAAATTAAAAAAAAAAACCTTATTAATTTGAATAAGAATAATTATTATGTATTTGCAAGAATACGAGCACAATAAATTGGAAAATATAGATAGTAAATTTCTGTCATAATTTAAACCGACTTCATAAAGGAGGAAGGACTCAATTCGTCTGTATGTGTATATGCATTTTATTTATACGATTGTATTATTGGAACACCTTCATTTAGGCAATCATGCTGCTCATCGAGGAGGTAGCCTTTTGACACCTCTCCGCTGTATTAAAGAGCTGATGAAGAAATATATGATAATATGAAAAATATAGATTGCAGTCTACACAGGATGGGTTTTTACAAACCAGCACGCGTGGGTTCCGTTCCCATCGAGTACCTTCGTCCGCCGGAAAACAACAACATGGCATACTTGCAGAATCAGATATAATTGAAGACATTTGACTCCAATTAACCCGAATATTCTTGTAATACAATAAGTGTACCACCGCATAAGGCTCCCCGCACACGGACCACCACGACCCCACTGGTTCGTGTGTAGCATAAGACTTATAGCATCATCAGCCTAGAATGTTCCCACTACTGGGACACAAGCCTCCTCTCGGTGAAAAGGAGCGGACCGTAATCCACCACGCGGGCCTGGCCCGGGCGTTTGTTCTCACTAGTTCGATTCAGTTAGCGGATCTCACGTAGTCTTCGAATTTTTGGTCCTAGGACATGCCGGTTTCCTCACGATGTTTTCCTTCACCATTTTGAGAGGAGTGATGATTAAATAATTTACACAATGTAAAGTGCCAGCTTGGTTTCGAACCCACGACCAACAACTCGCAAGTCACGGCCGTTACCATTGGGTCATCACTGTTCTTCGTTCGGTTCTTGTGTGAATACACTTACAGTACCCGGCGATAAATATTGCACATCGACCTTTGGAAAGAGACAATCGGCTAATTTCGGCTTCGTAGAGCATTATCTCTGTCGCACGAAATACAAACAGTCTGGTATCTATTAGGAGCTGTTAAAACAATTATGATTTGCTTCTTTTGATAATTATTTTTATTCTTTGTATAAAATGGTTTTGTGTAAAAAGGTCGATTGCAATATTTATCGCCGGGTGCTATATATATTCGTTGACTCTGTTATATGGTCGGCAATGTCACAATTGTGAGAAAATTGCAGTCACATATACACCTAATTAAATAATTTTGTTGTTATATCTGCTTAAAACAATGGGTTTTGGATCCCAATCCCAAGTGATGTTTCGAAAGCTATGTTTGAAAAGATAACGGAAAGAGATTGTTTGGACCTAATTTTCTTAATAGTGAGTAATTTTAATGATGTTGTTAAGGTCGGAATAATTGCTTACGAGACGAAAAAGCTTGCAATTAAACAGGATAATAAAGCAGCAAAAAACAAATGTGATAAAACTTGCAAGTCTACTACAGTTGGAAGAAAAAGTTGGAAGCAAGTTTATCGTGGATACCGTTAAATATATGCTAATAGAGGAAAACTAGAATAATTCAGTGAAGGAGCATCAGAAGCATTCGGTAATGAACAAGGGCTGCAAGAGGATTTTTAGGAAGTATAGGTACAATGTACAGCGATCTTGTAGAGACGCCAGCACATCAAGTTACTACAATCTGTCATATTTCTTTAATAGATTTTCAACTTTATCACTAAAGCATAAGGTTCAAAGTTGATGGGGAATATTTGACAGTTTCGGGTAGCTTGATGTGCTGGCGTCTGTACATAAGGGTTTTATATCTAGGTATGGGTAACGTTATATGTACTTGATGTACTCACAATAAGCAGCTTGCAAGCATCAGTACTGTTGTTAACGGGCGCTGCTTGGTCGGTGGCGGTGTCCTGCGCATGCGCAGCTGTCCTTGCGCTCCACTTGCGGTTTAATGCCCCTGCTTGTGGAGGCACCTGGACGTCTGTCACCCCTGTGACGCCTCTCTCCCATTCTGCTAGTGACTCCTGGAATTAAAGAAAGGAATATAGTTAGCCTTCATTTGTTTTGCTCCAGAAGTCTTTACAATTTTTTTACCTAAGAAATCTATGAGTCTTTCAACAAAAACATCATTAGATCATTAGATCAACGCATGTCTAATGCCATCTTAATGTCAATGTCAAATTGTCTTGCAGCCGAAGTTGCGACGGAATAGTATTGCTATACAACGTGGCAATGCCGCCAGTCCCTTGGGTACACCAGTTGACAGCGATGCGGAGGAATTTTTTGATGTCATATTTTAATTTGTTAATAGTTTTAGACAGGTTATTATTTTTTTTATTTTAATAGTTTATTAGTTAATTTAGTAAATATAAGAAGTTTATCCATTGTATATATTTTTATCCCCTTTATTAAATACATATGTACTTAGATATTTATTTTCTCAAAAAAAATTTTTTCCATACTCCATTCATAATAAATACGAGCGAAACTGAGGGCAACAGCAGTACCGAAAAGGTTAAACACGCGTATAGTTAATTTCGTGGTAATTTTTTTGTTCGCGAGATACTTTATTATACCATGAACCTTATCGAATTAATTGCCATGGGAATTTTTACTCATCACGGTTTCTCACTTCTCATAATTAAGCGCAGTGACCGACCTTAACATTGCCACAATGTTACAGTTAAAAATAAACCCAAAAGTATTTGTCGGAAGCAAGAAAAAATTGTTTTGCGTCAGAGGTGTCAAAGATTTTGACAGGAGCACAAAAGTTGCCAAAGCTGAATGAGTACGTACAAGTCTTTTCACAGTTATTTTACCTCTGATTTTGCATCACTGTCCAAATCACTGTAATATTTATTCTCATTCTAATAAGGTTGCAGATCACGATGATTTTGACAGACTTGTCAGTGGCAGCAACCCCACTGACAAGTCTGTCAAAATCATCGTGATCTTAATTCCCGTTACAATAAGGTTGCAGTTGGGTCGCTGCTGTCAAAGGTAAAATATCTGTGGAAGGACTGTAAATATCTGACTGAGTCATAGTAACTGTCGTTCATTTTGTGACCAAGTGGTGGTGCCTATTGTCATCGGTCAAGCTGATGACGGAATATCTACAATAGGCATATCCACACAGGGTCTACTCAGTAGTGAATGGTCTGTTCGGAAAACAGTGATTCATTTAGGAGTCTATCAATTTAAGTATGAGCAAGACTTAGGATAACCGTCTAGCATAGTTTATCATTCGATATCCGTGCCGAATCGAACATCAATCAATTGTATCGGAAGAATCCTCTAAGCACTGTTCGCAAAACCGAAACCCGAAAAATTTGACAATTTTAAGGCTGGTTTTTCCATCGCCAGATAACTTTTATTCGAGAAACAAAATTGACGTTTGCCAGTTTTTGTACGCAATAACTGTCAAAATTTCAAAATTGTTGCTCTAATAAAGTTATCAGATGATTGAAAAATCAGCCCTAAATCAAGTAGACGACCGCTGTTCTTCCAACAGCTATGTGCTGTCGGGGCCTAGGCAAATCGGGTAACCCAAAATGTGTCATTCTCGATTCGGAAGCAAGGTCGAGTGGTTGCAAAGCTATGCTCCTAAATTCATTCATTCATTCTGATCTGAATATCACAGAAATTACGAATTGGAAATGCTACTTTGGATTTTACAAATAAATAATACATAATTTAATTAGATCATATCGTTAAAGACTCTAACTTATCGATTGTAGAGATTAAGTTTAATTTACAGTTATAATTTTAGAGGCCAAGCTAAGTATTAGAACGCTTTAGCTCAGAAGATTAAGTAATAAACTAAAATGATTGTTTCAAAAGACACGATGATTGTTCCTATTAAAATAATATCAGACTCGAGCAAGCGATTAGGCGTCGTAATGGTCAAAGTTATTAAGAAGATGATTATTGAGTTTATTATATGTCTGTTGTTGCCTAACGCTGGTCATTCTGGTAATGATGCCACAAGACAATCAGTACTTATTGACTTCATACTAACGACGAGTCACATTTAAAAAGAAACAAAGGATTCTGTAAACTAATGTTTGCTAAAATTCAATATTTTAAGTCTTCAAGTCATCACTCATCAGTAAAAAACGTAGTCAAGCTAGATGTATATATAAGTCCAAATTCTATATAGCTACCTTATTTTTAACATATATTAACAAATATAAACGTAAGAACACGTTTATGCAATATGCATTCCTAAAAACAACCGCAGACACAATAAAAACGGAATGGATGATGTGGACTTTTAAACATCTATAAAACTTAGAAATACCAACGACGAAATAAATGAGTCTGGTTTCGGAGATTCTTTATCGTACACTTGACGTATGCTGCAACTTTGCCCAATTTGGCCAAGATCTAAATATTTATAGCAAGTGTACCTACGTACACTGAATAGTAAAAAACCATTGTTACAAAACTATTGCAACGCGTTGTACAGACGCCAGCACATCAAGCTACTACAATCTGTCAAATTTATTTAATAGGTTTTAAACTTTATCGCTAAAGCATAAGGTTCAAAGTTGATTGGGAAAATTTGACAGTTTCGGGTAGCTTGATGTGCTGGCGTCTGTACCTACATTCGTACCTTATAAGTTAAGAATCGTTCGCCAGCACTGCCGAGTCCCAATAAGACTGTCTTATCGAATCGATTCAATCAATCGATCAACTTAGCCTATCACAGGCAACTGCTAGACAAAGGCCTCTCCCACCAGGCTACGCCACACCACCCCGTCCTAAGCCTTCCGCATCCAGTCTGTCCCAGCCACCTTCTTAAAGTCGTCGGTCCATCTAGCTGGGGTCGTCCCACACGACGTTTGCTGATACGCGGCCACCACTCGACTCTTCTACTCCACCGGCCATAAAACCTTTGAAAAAACATAGCCAGCCCAATGCCAATTCTGTAAGGTTAGCTGCCTGTTCAGCCGCATGTTTCAGATAGGAACTTTTTAGTTTTAAGTTTTTTTTCCGTTTCAGAATTCACTTTTCGCAGATTGAATACATCGGATCCTATCAGCTCCATCTTGTAGTGATTATGGAAATAATTCCTTTGAGACAGTTTATCAAGACGCGATCTATGAACACTAAGAAGGCCTGCAGAGGCTTATAATTATTATAAAAGAACAGGGTAATTAATGCGACCCAACCTCCAAAAGACGATAAAGCATCAGTGTTAACGCAAGTTGGAATAGTACCGACGACGTGTTTGGTATTCCATGTGCAAGCAAGGTCGTATAATGCAAGAATTTACGATTGAAATTGCACATATTTTTTTTGTACAAGTTTCAGAATTAGTACGGTAATCACGGACGGTGAACCTGTTTCCTTTAATGTATAAAAATAGGTACTGTTTTTATGTAAGCTTTGTTCTAAAATGATGAGAATATGCTTAGGTAGGAAATCCGCCTGCAAGATGTGATCGTATCAGAAGCTGATTTTCACGAAACGTAATGTTGTAAACGGCAATGCAACTTCTTTAGACAAAAGATACACAGTGAACGAGCATGATCAACTCCCTTTTTGTATCTAATCTTTTAGGGACACAACAGAAGAACAGGCCCTAGTGTCTAAAACTTGACCCTTTTTAAAGGAGGATGAAGAACTTTCCACCCTGTTCCTCATTCCTCCAACTGATGATGGGCTTGAAAACGCAGTTGTAGACAATAAGTTAGAATCAGAATATGTTACCAAATCTGCGGTTGGCAAAGCGAATTATGTGTGTATGTTATGTATGTGTATTCTTATCTATACATGTGAACTAAGGCCACATAGCATGCCTTTTCGCCATAACTCCATATACATTATACAGCTAGCGAAACCGTAGAACACAAGAAAAAAAATTTGAAACGCTAAACAATAGGTGTTATGAAAATCCTAACAATGGGATCTCTTACCCAACTCGTCATATTACCAGTGTATTGCACACGAGGTAGTAAGGCAACAATTAAACCATTGTCTGAAGTTACTGAGCTGAGAGAATTTGAGTTTCAGGAAAGTTGTGAAAACGAAATTTCGGATCAGCTCTATGAATCAAGTTCAGTTCAGTTTAAATAAAAAAGAAAGGTTCGGGATAAAGGGACATCATGGAAAGAAAGAGGCTCGTATTCCTTATACTGCTCAAATAGCATAATCAGCCTATGATGTTCTCACTGCTCGAACCCAGGCCTCCTCTCTTCGAGAGGGGCTGGGCTGTAAATCCACCACGTAGGCCCAGTGCGGGTTGGTAGACGTCACATATCTTCGAATTTTTGATTCTAGGACATGCCGGTTTCCTCATGATGTTGTCCTTCAGTTTTGAGAGCGGTGGTGTTGAAATGATTTACTCAAAGTAAAGCCAATGGCCACCACTGTTCTTCCAAATAAATAATAGAAATATTGAAGGTCACAAAGGCAGTCCAAAAATTATTGGTCAATAGAGAGAATTAAGAAGGCAGACAAGATAATAGGCGAACACTAAGGACAAGATAGATAGAAGAGTGAAGTAATAAATGTTGCACAGGAGAGGGTCTTCAATTCAAGAGATGACAGATAAGTCTAAGTCTCATGGCTCTACTTCATTTCTTTTGATCGCAATTGAAAGAAAATTACAAATTAAAGTAACATGATGCTCTAGTAACATGATGATTTTATTTCCATTAGCTCTGGACAAATGCTTTTTAATTTCCTGAATTTAGTCGAAGGAATTTCAAGTCTTTTCCCTGCGCAATTTACTGTCTCCCCAACGACCTCAACTGTTCCATGTTTTGCGATAAACTGAATTACTGGTTATCATCTGTGACACGAACATGGCGTGTGAGACAAAGGAACAGTTAATAATGTGAGTGCAGTTGCATCAGCGCGAGCGTTTTGTTACGTATAGGAAGTATTTGACGCTATTCCGATGTTATGCAGGCAATTAACTTTTGCTTGACTAGCAATGCACCTTTATTGAGTAACATACTTTCAAACACAATTTAAATAATTTTGGAGGATATTGTTAATCCATGTACATATGTTCGAAAAAATTTACTGCTCAATAACGTAAATAGAGCGATGAATGTTGTTGAACTGTCAAAATTATAACCATTGCAACTGTTAGTGTGTTACGCAATTACCCCACCGGTTATCGGCTACCTTTATGATTTTTTTAGCTATAAAAGCTAAAAAGCTTCCCTCGGTTTCCCTTCCTTGTGTTACCCCGCAGAGTTTAAATGCGTACGTTTTGTTCAAACTAAGTAGGTAGCTAGAAATATTGTTGTGGCTAAAGCGAATTGGTAATCTGTTTTCCAACGGCATTTGTTTAATTACTTAGCAATTACCTATCTCCCTCCGCAAGCGTTTGTCTTTAGTCATTGTAGCTCCATCCTCCTTCTCATTTTCTTCGCTCATTGCCGTAATCAGCTCAAAAGTTCCCATTGTTCGGGCACAGGCCTCCTCTATGTGCGAGGGAGTGGGCCTTAGTAAACCACATATAGGCCCAGTTTAGCATTAATAAATAATTTAATAATAGGTATATACATCCATGGCTAGAAAGGAAGTGAATACCGAAATGACAACGTAGAGTGAAGTAAAATTAAGGATATGTTAAGTAGACCCCAAATGAGCCAATGGGCAAGAGAATGATGACATCCATAAACCGTCCTTTTTGCTTTTTACCTAAGACTTTGTTACAGAGAAATCAGTCGCAGAGGCAGTCGCTCCATGTAAAATACTGGTATTCAGCTGCATCCAGTTAGACTGGAAACCGACCCCAACATAGTTGGGAGAAGGCTAGGTAGATGATTAGTTTGTTACAGAGATATAAAGCCCTACATAAGGGCAAAATAAGGACAGAAGAACCGTAGAGATTAAAATTTTGTTTTCACTTCCATTGAGGCTAGTTGATTAATATACAATCATAAAGAGTAATTGGCCAGTTGTTTGTTCCGGTTCGGACAGGGTCTAGACATTTCCTGTTCATAGACAATTTATCAATTGTTTATGAACTATAAAGTGAAAATGTAGGAAGCGGTAAGTTTATGTAACCTAAGTAGATATTGTAACTTTGTGTCTGTAGGGACTGCAATGAATTATGGTCTTTTAAAACTTCGATTTATGTTTTATATGGGCCCAATTTTGAATGAAACAGACACTCTGAAGTATGTTGCATGAGGTCATTGAATATGTGCAGAAAAACAGATAAAAAAAAGAACCAACAGTATTTTATGCTCTTATCAAGACATGATTCCTTTCATAACAAGTAAACAGCTATCGACAGTTTTCGACACGCGACATAATCGCGCGCGACACAAAGGCACCGCTCGTTGCGCGACTTGCGGTGCCTTTGTGTCGCGTGTCGTGTCGCGCCTGTTTGAAGGAACCTTTATTCCAATTTTGGTACCAACCATTAGTCAATCAGTCAGAATGTATGGTGGAATTCAGAATAAGCGATTCAGCGCCAAGATCTTTTGTGAGCACCGTTTAGAATGCCTGTTACTTTGTAGCACAAATATGAATGTACAGACGCTAGCACATCATGCAACTACAATCTGTCAAATTTCTTTTATAGATTTTCAACTTTATTGCTAAAGCATAACGGTTCCTGCAAACAGGCGCGACGCACGACGCGAATCGCGCGCGACACAAAGGCACCGCTCGTCGCGCGACTTGCGGTGCCTTTGTGTCGCGTGTCGCGTCGCGCCTGTGTGTACGAGCCTTAAGGTTCAAGGTTGTTTGGAAAAATTTAACATTTTTCGGATATCTTGGTGTGCTGGCGTCTGTACCATACATGTTCAAGTGTTCATAAGTAGCATTTAGAAGTAGTCATAACCAGGTTCCCTCGGCCGGGTTTAATTGATTTTTTTATCACATCTATTCAAAGAGAGCTAGTGTGTTCTTAGTAAACAGGGAATAAAATAACTCTTTAATCACTAGGGACTAAAAGTGATTTGAATTTGGAATGTGGATATTGTTAGTAAAAGTTCCAATCTCCAAAGAGATCAATCACCAACATTGTATGAACAAGTAACAGACTGTATATTAAATTAACACATTGAAGGACACTGAACGAAACACAATAGAAGTTTTATTGTTATTACGTCGAGGGGCGTTTAGTGTCCCTCAAAGTGTTAAAGGGAAAAGGGGCGCGAGCCAAATTAAAAAAAAGTTAATGTAAAAATAAAAAACGCGCGAAAAGCATTCTGCCTTCGTTCGTAATTGTTTACTCAAAATTGTATGTAAATAAATAAACGTACTATTCGTATTCATGTTGCACTTACTTATTTTTTCATAGAGGGATTGCTCCCGAGGTGGACACTCTACTTTTTACTATTTTCACTATTTTAAGCTCGAGTGACGTACTTTGAATACCTCGCTGCGCTCAGGATTCAAAGAAACACTCTCGCCTTCAAGATACTTGTTTGCTCCCTTGGCAAACAATCTACTATTTTGCGCCCATCTGCCATTTCAAAAGCTATTTTGACTTCAGACTCCGAGTTGCTATTGAGAAATTCCTGATGGAAAAATCCAATAACACTTTGCACTCCCTGACAATTGTACCCAGGACCTTATAGGTCAGCTAAGCTAAGCTGAGTTCAATCTCAATACCGCTTGCGACAGTTGCCCAACGAGGCAGGAACAAAAAGTGTTCTTTATACCCGCTATATTTTCCTCGTGTGGCCAAGAAGTCGAGCGGAACTACGGAAAGACCTATTAACTAACCTAACCTATTAGAACACATAATCACTTATGTCCACACACTAATAGGGTGGCTGGGCGACACATGTTATTATCATAAAAGTTAATCACACCGTCACGCCTTCCGTGCGACCTTCAGGCCTTCACCTAGACACAGTTTCTACTCCACAGATCTTAACTGATCTAGTTATTATGTATGAGTAATATTAAAAAACTAGTATATTATACTGGTGCCATTGACAATTTTATAAATGTCAAAAATGTAGGGAAATTAGAGGTATTTTTGACAGATTGTGACTGAGATCAGACTGTGAACGTTCTTAAGTTTACGGGAATAGCCATCCGCATTGCGATTCTGTACCCATCTCACCGTGAAAACTTAGGTGAAGTGAGCGTGGACTGAGCTATCAAGTGTCAATTCCTAGCAAAAACAAACTCACATCACCTAAGTTTTCACGGTGAGATTTTTACAGAATCGACCGGCTGGTCTACAATAAACGCAAAAGTGTGTGTTTGTTTGATACATTTTCTCGGCCAGAGAAAGAAAAAAATATGATGTTTGAATGAAATTCGAAGAGGTGGCCTTACTCAGTTTCCTTGTCCTCAGTAGCTACAAACTAAACAGTTTGTTTTTATATTATAAGAGCTCGATTGTCACTAATGAGACACAATTAATTTTTCTATTGTTACCGAACTCAATCGTGACAATGAGCTTGCTTAAAGACGAGGCGATAAAAGTGGTTCCGATTATTTAGTAATTAAGTAACAATTTTATTGTATTTCGTGATTATGGTCTACATAAATGAAAGAAATATTCCTACCTATAGCCTAGTTTTCCTCATTATGAACAACTTTAGTATTGGACCAACCCTGATATCACGAAAAAACAAATTGATTGAAACCTATTCATATTTCGTATACTATTATCATAAATTCGAAAGTAACTCTGTCTGTCTGTATGTTACCTTTTCACGCCTAAACCACTGAACGGATTTCACTACAATTAGGCAGCGAGATAGATTGCATCCCGGGGAAGGACATAGCATAGTTTTTATCGACATACCTCGCGAGCGAAGACGCGGGCGTAAGCTAGTATTTCATAATTATGTTTGTCCTACCTAATTACAAAGCAAATATCAAATTATCTACAACGTAATTTGGTCTCTAAGGCTTCTTAGGTTCTAGAAATCGAAGAAATCGAATTTGATACCAAACTTACCTACTATAGGTACTGACACATGATGAGGGACAGGTCATATTGTATCTAGCTAAGGATAATGTAATAAAATTCCTTACTAATTAAAATTTACGTCGTCTTTTGTTTGCACCATAGGTAATGGTATCAAGTTACATAATTACCCTCTATTTTCCCGGTAAGATATCTGAGAAATTACATGTCTAGGTCTACAAGAAGTATCGTTTATCTATTAGAAAATCTAAGTTATTTATCATGTATCATAAGTTCATAACATAGTGTCATAGTTGGTAATTACTCGCATCTGGTAAAAGAAGATTTATGACCAGTAACGATTTAACTAAATAATAAATCATAGTTAACATTATAATTACATAACGTAATATCCAGAAGCAAGTAAACAATGGATAATCCTATACTTATATAACTTCCTAACGCGTACACGGCTAAACGTCTGAACCGATTTTGATGAAATTCGGTATGGGGATACTTTGAACCCTGGGGAGCGTTATCTCTGTCGCACGAAATACAAACAGTCCGGTATCTATTAGGAGCTGTTAAAACAATTATGATTTGCTTCTTTTGATAATTATTTTTATTCTTTGTATAAAATGGTTTTGTGTAAAAAGGTCGATGTGCAATATTTATCGCCGGGTACTGTAAGCTCATGCTATCTAAAAGCCAGCAATCCTATATATCCCCCATTATACTGTTTCATTGTGTTAAAGCTGTAGAGATTCTAGCTTGATCAGTCATCCAAAACCTACTTATAATCTGTCATACTGATCAAGATATATGTACAGGACCCGGCGATAAATATTGCACATCGACCTTTGGAAATAGACAATCGGCTAATTTCGGCTTCGTAGAGCGTTATCTCTGTCGCACGAAATACAAACAGTCCGGTATCTATTAGGAGCTGTTAAAACAATTATGATTTGCTTCTTTTGATAATTACTTTTATTCTTTGTATAAAATACAAAAAAGGTAAAAGGTCGATGTGCAATATTTATCGCCGGGTACTATACAAATCTAGTTATGATCTAGGTTCTAGGTATTTAGCCTAAAGCCTGCTTACGCCAAGGCGACTGCAAGGTCTAAGCGGACGTGATCCGTGGGACCTTGAGCTCAAATACATGACTTACGTTTGCATTTCTATATAAACTTGGATTTCTTGTAAAAACTGTGTTTTAAGGCTCGGAAACACTAGGTATGGTTACCTACATAAACATAACTACAGAATATAAGGAATGAATGCATAAAGGCTCCTTCAAACAGGCGCGACACGCGATATAACATTGCGCGCGACACAAAGGCACCGACCGTTGCGCGACTTGCGGTGCCTTTGTGTCGCGCGCGATTTTATCGCGTGTCGCGCCTGTGTGAAGGAGCCCTTATGCATTCATTCCTTATATTCTGTAGTTATGTTTATATGTAGGTAACCATACCTAGTGTTTCCGAGGACTGAGTAAGCTTTGAATAATGTATATGTGATGTAGGCATTGGTTTGAATGAATGGACACAGGTGTGGTAGGGTCGTGTTGGTAAGCTTTTGGATTGGGGTTTTAATTTAAAGACTCCGTGCTTTTAGTCATTGATATACAGGATGATTTTAACGTATAACTATATTAAAAAAGAAACAGTGGCATTCCGGGAGTGAAGTGAAAACTGGAACAATTACGTGTGTATTTTTCAATCGTCTTATATAAACAAAACACGCGCGGTGTCGGTCACGGTAACAGTGTCACGAGTTCAATGGTTTTTTCCTATCTCAAAAAATGCCCAAAGCGCCTAAAGAAGTTTTCTCTTCAAAAACTCGGGTATACTGTCTATAACTAAGGTGGTGGTGGAACTGTTACTAAATGTTTATAGATAATTCACGATTGTACAGCACGCTTCATAGAAACCTTTACCCCTTGGAAATGACATCGAACCTACTTAAGTTTTTTGAAATGTATCGTAAGTGGCATGTTGGTCTAGTGGTTAACACTGCGGCTTAACGATACGATGGTCTCGAGTTCAATCCGCGGTTGAGAAGACTTTTTTTATTTTATTAATTTACCTTTATTATTATTTTTTAGTTTCTTTAGTAGTTAGTTTTGTTTTTTTCGTTAATTATTATTAAAAAATCAAATGGAGGTTTGTAATAAAAGCTTAGCATTTTGCATAAACAATATTCATTTATTTTTTTAATTACATTTCTAGGACTTCATGGAATCCACTTCCTGGTTGAATATACAGATTTCTATCTGTGTTAAATTGGGGTTATTATACTTAGAATATTAACTAAACACAAAATAGATACCCTAGTTTGGTTTAGAACGTTTAACATTAGATAACGGTTCGTTTATAGATATTTCTAGAAACTGTGAATTACAGAGGAAGAACCAACATGCTAAACTATAACAGTATAGCAATATACATCTTTCTCTTTTATCACATTTTCTGATAACCCTTATTTAACACAATATTAGAAAAATATGTGAGGTCAGATGGTGCATCGTTAACACATTACAAGACTACTTTTAAACAAGAACTGGATTCATAATAATAAAGGTTGTTTATTTTTGATTGACTACGAGATAATGATCCCACTGATTATGGAATGATATTGGGAATGATTAACACTTGACATTTGCTCATATAAATGTTCCAATGCATTTTTATCAAATAAGTTACACAGTCAATCTGCCGAGTTGCCTATTCATAACGGATAGCATGGCCGTCACTGTCTAACACTTCTTGAAGTCAGCATTTGAACGCGTAGTTTTGAAGGGTGCCACTGAGTGAACTTTCACAATACATATTACGTTGTCGCTTCGATTCATCAGTGTAAGCAATCGGGCGAGGGCCTTGGTGATCACATTTCATATCACCCGTCGCTTGATACCTTTGTATCCATCTACGAACTGTTTTTCTCTGTAATGAAAATAATAATATTAGAAATACATAAAAAAAATCCAACTTGTAAGCAATAATGCAACAATAAATAGTTATGTGTAAGAATAACGTAAATCTTACCGTTATGCTTATATCTCGTGCTATTTTCTTTATGTTTTGTTCCTTTTCCCACAGAACTACAATTTTAGCCTTTAATAAAGTTGTTAATCGAACCATACCATCGATTAATAGAATCAACTGGTCAAAAACTTAATAAATTGGATAATATTACGATGAAGATAATTACACACAAGCGAATCGGCACGAAATTGAAACCATTTGAAAAGTAAAAATACCCTTCATCACAGTTTAGTAAATAAGGCGAAGAATAGTATACTAAATTCAACCTTAACTCGCAGTTCATACAGCAGTTAAGTTTCTGAAGTAAAATGAGGGTAGTGCAACAATCGGAATCAACACATTCTGTTCAACCAAACAAGAAATCTATGCTAATTTCAACCTTATGTTTTAGTTAATAGAGGAGTTGCGTATTGCATTTTGTAAAACAAGACGGTAAGGTGCTAGTATTAAATATAACACGGAAGTTGAAATTTAAACCTTAATATCTAGAAGATTAGACCGTTAATAACCTTGTTCGATAAAAGGAGTAATGCTATTCAAATTTTCGTTAAGATTGCTAACTGAGCCAATAGCCTAGTGGTATAAGGCGCGGTCTAGATGATCTCGCGATGTGGGTTCGTATCTTAGTCGCACACAGTGTCTTTTTGTAAGTTATTCTTGGTATCTATACAGTTCGGCCAGAAGGAAGCCGATAAAATACCATATTGCAAATAATATTTGAGGCGGATCGGTAGGTCACGAGATGGGTGCGGCGGCGGGGGAGGGAGCTGCTCAAGGCTCACGTGACACGCGGGCCCGAGCGTGCTCGGGCGATAATCTTTAAGTCTTGGAGGGGTACTATTTCTCTGAACCTGACTGTACCAACCCAAAACTTTTTTTTTAACAATCAGTTTACTCCAACTGAGAAGATTCAGTTTCTTTAAATATACTTGTTTGCAGCTATTTCTTTCTGTCCTTACATTTAACAAACAAGATACCAACTTATGTAACTCGTTACAAAGGTAGGCTTGTGCTATCTAGAATCTAGAACCGTACAATCCAAGGCTGTTAACCCTGCAACTAACTGTGTTATATACTTAGGAATAACAAGCAATGAGGCGACCTCCGGCTATGGCAGAAAAAACTGCAACGTGACACAGACAATGTGGCACGAGTACATGACTGGTAGGGTTCCACGATGATTTATAATGTTTCTGTAGTTACGCTGTAATGTACAATGCATGCCACGAAAGATGAGACTTGACACACCACGTGGTTTGACTTGCGCAGAACTCGATTTTAGGTATCTTTAGCGGTATGAGGTCTGAGTGCGGGACGGGACCGGACGTCATAGGGGCGGCAGAAAGAGCGGGGGAGGCGGGGTCAAGTCTCATCTTTCGTGGCACGCATTGTACACTCTTGTGTAGTTATTATACAGGTCAAGGTATATACACAAGTTCAAAAGAGTACTTAAGAAATGGAGGACTTTCAAATAATAGGTATCACTCAACAATAGGTATCGCGGGGAAGACCTGGATGAGAGACTCATAGACAAGGTAAGCGTGGCACAAAAGGAAGGGAGAATTACATTCAGTAGCGGGTAGAGCAAGGCTACCAAAGATGATGATGCTGATGTCTCCAGAAGATTTCTCGAAAATAGATGACAAGTGTGGCTGTGGCTGATTGGATAACTACGCGTGCTTATGTCAATCAAACGCTAGAGCAAAATCCATGTTCCTTAATGTCTTAATGATTAGCTTCCTAATTTGGCATTTGTACCTGATATGCAAGATTTGTAAAACGACACAAATTAATATAATCAAGTGATTTAATTAAAAAACTGCTATTTAAGTACCAGATCTTGGCAACAGGATGAATATTCTACCGATTAATAACAAGGAAAAGAGTGGTCCTAAGCACAGATTTTCGCAGAACGATCTAGACTAATTAGGTACAGACACCTTGATTTCAGATGCCGAGACAACCATCATTGGAAATATTTCCCTTCTAACTGACGTTTCTCACATAACAGAAGGTGGAATTACTGCTCCAATTTAATAATGCCTGACCTAGTTTAGTCACGAAAGATAACGGTCACGCATGAATCGGGCCAAGAGGGGATACCCCAAGGCGGCATGGATTTATAAGTACAAATGGCAGTAAAGACTATAGGAACAAGGTTGGTAGTAGTAGTAAAGGGGGTACAAATTAGGGTAAAGTTCTAGACAGGGTGGATGCAGTTTCATATAAGGATTAAACTCTCTGCCTAGTACAGACGCCGCCAGCACATCAACCTACTACAATCTGTCAAATTTCTATAATATATTTTCAACTTTATCGCCGAAGCATAAGGTTCAATGTTGATTGGGAAAATTTGACAGTTTCGGATAGCTTGATTTGCTGGCGTCTGTATAAGGTAAGAGCACATCTAAAGCCACAAATCTAAAAAAAAAACCATGCGTTTCGTTGTCATCGTATCCATTGAAGTGTTGCCCTTACATCCCCATATCAAAAATCCACCTCGTATACATAGTATTTGTTTTTGAAGTGCCCCGTCCTAAGATAGTTACAGAACACTATGTGGTTTTCAGACCCCTGGACTGCCCTAAGGCGGAGGAAATCTCTTAGGATTTCCACACGCAAACAAAAAAAGGTCGCGTCTATAAGTACGAAACAATATTATTTTGAGGTTAGGAATATGAAAGTAACTGCAAAATTGTCCTAGTTTGTTGTCTCTGTACGTGTGATTGTTATATAATTGGATACTTGATTATCTACAATATTAATTGCCGGATGACTCTTTTAAATGATTCAGGTAAAGGAAAATTTTATAACAATGCCTCTGTATGTTAATTATCTGGAAATTGCTAAGTTCTTCCTCATTTCTCTCGACTTGACTATAGATGAAGTATTTTCAAAAAAATTTATAACATATTTTATTTTGTTGTTAGGCTATGGGCTGATATTTCCAACGGCAGATAATTTTATCCGAGGAATAATTTTGAATTTTTGACAGTGTTCTTTTATACAACATCTGTCAGAGGTCAATTTTACTCCACGAATATAAATTGTCTGTTGATTGAAAAATCAGGATATTTTACTTGTATTTCTTTTGTGAGTAAGGTGTAAGTATAAATAGTTAATTATATTTAATTAAATATAAGTATTGTACACAATGGATATATTTATTATTTTTGTATCAATAATAAACTCAACAACTCCACGTTAAAAATAATACGGGGTTCTAATTTCTACAGCTGAAAATGAACACAGTTAAAAGTTACAATCACCCTAGTCACAGAATAGATAGTGTATTATAGGAAGCATATGTACTGTATATTGTATACAGACTATGACTCAATGTTTACAATATACAGTGGCTTTGAATAGAAACATTTTTTGAAATTCCTGCACGTCTGCTAAAGGGATAATGTCAAGAAAATCTTATTGAATGAGTGACGGATGACCTGACTGTAAATGGCTGTAAATTAGTAAAATTACTAACTTATTGTATAATAGCCCCTATCTATTGCATCGGTATTCAGTAGTCGTTCGGTTTTGGTTCATTTATGGATGAGCAAAAAATAATGGCAGGGCCAATAAGTTCAGAGGGTTTTTGAACAAGCATAATGTAGGGCGAAAAGTTAACTAAGTAGGTGCGGCATGATGAGAGAACACTGAAAATATATTTGAAAAGTTTCAGTTGCCCCAGTTTGGAGCCCAGTTTGGAGCCCAGTTTGGAGCCCCGTGGTCAGGAGTCCACTTACAGATTTCAAAAAGGGCCAAAAATAAAGTGATCTCCAGAGCCGTTGATTTTGGTATGATCGTGTGCGGTATAAGCTGGTCCTTCGAGCCGGACGCATAAAGAAATTAATTAATTAATGTAATTTTCTCGTCAGTCCTCGTCAGTCTTTCACCAAACCTCATTCAAAGTAGATACAATTTTGTTAATTGCTTTACCATTATTAGTAATTTAGACAAAGTAGGTTCTGTACCAGACAGCAAAAAAGGGTCGATTAACACTTATTTTTTTAGCAAATATTCATCTAAAAACAGAAGTAAAATTTAAAGAATATTAACTTTTAGGTATATGAAATGCTTTTATGGAGATTATCGAATTATTTCGTTTGAATTTAGATGGTGTGTAAAATTAGGAGTGTAATTTTGTTGCTGATCGGATCTATCCAATGAATTACTGCACATCCATAACCATCCTATAATGTTCCCACACATAAAAAGGTGCAAACATTGTACTTCTGTAGCTTTTAAACGTTTATGCAATGCACGCGTGAACACAATGTGAGTTTTTTCGACTCACGTTCGATTGCGAGCACCTTAGAATTTTGTATGGGAAATTAGGGTTCTCCTAGTGACCACCAGGTGCCGCTGTAACTTTTTCCCATATAAAATTCTAACACGCTCGCAATCGAACGTGAGTGAAAAAATTCACAGTAAAGCCTCTGTGAAAATAATTATGCCTTGTGCAAGTAAAGGAAATTTAACGGTAAAATAATCATTTGGATGATTGATTGCTGACCCAAGGTTTCAGTTCAAATATCATTAATCCAGGTTTAATGATTGTACTTTCTCATTTCATTTTATAATTCATTGCTTCATATGTTCGAAGAAATGGTCTGTTCGACAACGTAAATAACGCAATGAATGTTGCTGAACTGTGAAAATGAAAGCCATAGCTAGTTTTTAGTGCAATTTACCCTTCTGGCTTTTATCCTAAAACAAGAAATAAGCCATCATACATCCTCAGTACAGAATTCTGCTACCTACTACGTCTTTAATAATTATGTATCTGTGACGGTAAAGACACACCCACACAGCCTTGAAGGCAGGTGACATAACAGACCGACAATCTTTTGCTAAAGCCTTTACCGCTCTGACGTCACAAGGCAGTTAATTAAATCAAGTTGGTGGGAAATCATTTTGTATATTTCCTTATAAATACTTTTTTTAATTATCTATGGTATATTTTTTATCTGTGGTAGGTAATACCACAGTATAAATAAAGACATTATTTATACTGTGGTAATACGCTGGTGGTGTGAAGAGGATTGCAGGGCAGACGTGGCCCGAAGTCGCAAAAGATAGACAGATTGGAACAGCGGGGTAATTGCGTATCACAATATCAGTAGCAGTACGAATGGGTTTCATTTTGACACTTTAATAATATTCATTGCGTTATTTATGTTGTTCAGCAGATTTTTTTTCGAACATCGAAGCAAAGGTAGCAATATCCTTCAAAATGATTCACATTGTGATTGATAGTGTGTATTAGGGTGCTGTTTTCACATATATTATTATGTGTGTTTTTGCTTATCTTTACATCTTTATTTGCATGAGTTTATTAAAGGCTCCTACAAACAGGCGCGACACGCGATATAATCGTGCGCGACACAAAGGCACCGCTCGTTGCGCGACTTGCGGTGCCTATTTATCGCGTGTCGCGCCTATTTGAAGGAGCCTTAACTCGTGTGTCAACAATTTATTCAAACCGGTTAGTTCAGTTAAGTACTAAATCATTTATTTAGCAATTATTTACTGATTAGTTTATTGTGAAATTATTGCAAATTGCATTTAGTAGCATGCGACCATGTAACCCCAAAGAATGACGATTTCATGAAACAGTTATTATTTGGGGTTACGTGGTGTTAGAGAGTTGTGTTGATGACTTTGATGATTATAATTCTGTAAATACATATTTGTTACGTCGGCGAATCATATATTAATCAACATACAGCTTAATACTGACCAGCAAATTGCAAAAAACCTAAAAAAAAATTGAATTTCGCGGGCTACCCTGGCGCTTTCGCCTTAACGATTCCTTAATCGAAACCACGTCAATTCCTTAGATAATCCCGCCTATCTCGCGTTGATATCGCGCGGGGGAAAACTCAATAACACTGCGGTTTGCTCGACCCGAGAATCGTACCCAGGACCTCATGCCCAGCAGCAGCGTTTGCGACCACCAGACCCACAAGGAAATACCTGATTAATTATTATTTTATTTAAACTTTATTGTACAGACGCCAGCACATCAAGCTACCCGAAACTGTAAAATTTTCCCAATCAACTTTGAACCTTATGCTTTAGCGATAAAGTTGAAATTTGACAGATTGTAGTAGCTTGATGTGCTGGCGTCTGTACTATTTGATGATGATGTCAAAGGGTTTATTTTTAGATTAAGAATTTTCCCCAAAGGAAGAATTTCCCCTACATATTGAAGTTCAGTATAAGCATGATCAGCAGATTTTCTCGGCTGGAACACAGGCTTCCTCCCTTCGAGAAGGAATGGGCCGTAATATACCACGCGGACCCAGTGCGATATAGATGTCAATGACTCGATTTTTTTGGTTCTAGGGCATGCCGGTTTCCTTATACGGTGTTTTCCATTACCGTTTTTGAAAACTTCAACTTTATCTAAATATCAATCTGTGATTCCCCGTAAAAATTAATGATAATATAATAATACTTGCGACGTTATTTATTTTAAAAGGGGAACTATTTAAAACCGTGTTAACTTAATTAGTGTCGAGATAACACATCACATGACCCAATCATAAAACGATCAAGACTTCTCAGAATCATATTGACGTAGGTAGGTTGGTATCGACCTATATATATGTATTAAATAAAAAATACAAAGTTATGAGAAATCATAACTTTATGGATATCGTTGCATTTATTGTAAAATAAAAAAATTAATTGTTTAAAGAATGTGTTCAATGCATTACAAGCACAGTAGGTAAGTCACGACTTGCTATTATCATGTTGTTGATTTTAATATTTACGATGGTACATTATTATCCATAGAAAATATATGTTGTATAGATTGGCTTAAAATTGACACCTTATACAATTTATAGCAGTGGCACGCTAAAGACGGATTCATATTACAGCCGGTCGATTCTGTAAAAATCTCACCGTGAAAACTTAGGTGAAGTGAGTTTGTTTTTGCTAGGAATTGACACTATTGACAGCTCACCTCACCTAAGTTTTCACGGTGAGATTTTTACAGAATAGCACCGCTTGGGCGCCAGATTGTGGTCGGGGTGGGTCAGGACACAGGTTATCAAAAAGGCTTCTATTGAGGATTAAACTTTAATATTTCGTCAGACATTTCACAAGTTCACAACACAACGTGGCCATGTAGGGGCCTCTTGAAACTCTTGAACAAGCTCAAATCATAAGTGTCAATATGTTAGTGACAGTCTGCCACAGAGGTTTGTTAGGACGGAGGAGTTCGTACACCACTTTAAATTACTATTTCTTTGAATCTGAAAAAACGGTGATATATTTACACAATCTTGTATTTTTTCCTATCGCCTAATACTAAGTAGTGAACTCATCAGTCAATATTCACAGATCACCTAGAACTTAAACATATTAACTTAGCACTATTAACAGAAGACTTCCCAAATAATTCCTATAAACAAAAATGTGTGTGTGTGTATTTCAGACTGACTGCTCCTACAGACAGGCGCGACACGCAATATAATCGCGCGCGACACAAAGGCACCGCTCGTTGCGCGACTTGCCTTTGTGTCGCGTGTCGTGTCGCGCCTGTTTGAAGGAGCCTTTATGCATCAAAAGCAGTGAGCGATAATTATCTTTTTTATTCGGCAAATATAAGGCTTAAATTCAACGCAGATAATATACTTAATCCGTAGTCATTTGATTCCGCCCCTCCTTCCTTACCCTTGTCACTGCTAACCCTTTATGTGGTGTGTTTGCGGATGAATGGAGTTATATTACGCGTATGTGTCTGGTGTTCTGTGAGAGAAAGTATGCAAGGAATCCACTGGTCCATGATAGTTCTTAATTAAATTAAATTTTAATGTTTATCATTCGGTTTTTTTTTAATTTAAATGTTTATTAATTAAATGGACAGACTTCTAATCCTAAATAAACTAACAAACTATTAAAAATTAAATATAATATCCTAACCTAACTGAAGCTATTGACAAACTACTAGGTACTATTATCACACTAATATTATAAAGGCGAAAGTTTGTGAGTGTGTGTGTGTGTTTATATGTTTGTTACTTCTTCACGCTCAAACGGCTGGACCAATTTTGATAAAATTTTGTATGAGGTAGCTGACACCCTGGATTAACACATAGGCTACTTTTTATCCCGATATTCCCACGGGATCGAATTTACGCGGGTGAAACCGTGTGGCGCAGCTAGTGTTGTATATATTTTTATTATACTTTTATATTACTATAAAATAAGTAGTATTTAAAATAACAAAACTCGTAAAACCAATCTAGAACGACAAACTGATATGCAAATCTGACACAAGTGTGACAGCGTTAATTTACGTTTCCATGGCACAAACATGGCGTCGCGCGTCGATCCTTTTGTGTAATGTTGACTCAGAACCAAACCAGTTCCAATCGTAGGAGGTACTAGTAGGCGGACAACAGCGACTAACCAACCATCTACAAAAGCCTCTAGTTCCTGAAACGAAGGCAGATGATGATGACTTCCAAATTTGATCGGGTGTTCAGCTAGCAAGGAATGTCATGATATTTACGCAAGTTTTTAGATTTATATTTGGTTAGAATATTAAAAGAATATTGGAGTTTTTATACCTAAGTCACGTACTTGATATTTTTTCTAAGGGATAAGAAATAACAATGAGCATATTTTTTCGATGATGGTGACAATGACAATGACACCGAACGAACATGGAAAACGAATTATTTATAAAGGCTTCTTCAAACAGGCGCAACACGCGATAAAATCACGCGCGACACAAAGGCACAGCAAGTCGCGCAACGAGCGGTACCTTTGTGTCGCGCGCGATTATATCGCGTGTCGCGCCTGTTTGTGGGAGCCTTTATACTATACGAATTACAGATATCAATGATAATGATGTATATTGTGTGTGAATTGTGTGATATTATGTAAGGTATGCATGGCATCTTCAGCCTCAATAGGCTGCGGTCGTCACCAAATGACTCTCATACTCTCACGATTAGTGGCCGTTGTTCAGACGCCAGCACATCAAGCTACCCGAAACTGTCAAATTTTCTCAATCATTTTGAACCCTATGCTTTAGCGATAAAGTTGAAAATCTATTAAATAAATTTAACAGATTGTAGCAGCTTGATGTGCTAGCGTCTGTACGTCGCTTGATAAGACTGATAGATACTCTGCAATTGATCTCGTTGACCATTGCTTTGCATATGAAAATCACGCTCTTGGCTCCTGATGGGTTCAATAAGATTCAATGGATGATTTGAAACTAACGCGCGACACAAAGGCACCGCAAGTTGCGCAACGAGCGGTGCCTTTGTGTCGCGCGCGATTCGTGTCGCGCCTGTTTGCAGGAGCCTTCAAACGGACGCGACACGACACGCGACTGTTTGTACGAGCCTTTAGTAAACATTTGTCTCCAAATAATTATAAAACTGTACCCCGAAATGGTAATACCAGTTGTAGCTAATTAACATAACAACAAAAACATTTATCAGACAATAGTGAAAGTAAACGCAAGAAACAAAAGTTTCACCTTACATTTATTTTTTGCCATGTCGTTCGTTATTGTTGAGAGTCTATTGTTAATAATTCAATAGTGTTGTATGATGGACGTGGACATAAGATATGAATCGTAAACGAATCGTAAAACCCATTTGTTTCAAAACCACTCGTTAGTCAGAGTCACACCCAGAGTATAATTCCAAATGGACGTTCAATTGGAATTATAGCTGTTTAAGGCTCCTACAAACAGGCGCGACACGCGATATAATCGCGCGCAACACAAAGGGATGCGCGACTTGCGGTGTCTTTGCGTCGCGTGCGATTTTATTGCGTGTCGCGCCTGTTTGAAGGAGCCTTTATGCTGCATTATCAGTCTATAACGTTCCCACTGCTGGGACACAGGCCTGCTCTCTGTGAGAGGGGGTGGGCCGTAATCCACCACGCGGGCCCAGTACGGGTTGGTGGCGACTGTCTATGCGACAACGATGAATTCTTTTATCTAATGGTTGGAAATCACATTAGTGTAATTAAGTATTTGATACTACATAATTTTTTTCACTACGTAAACATGTTCCTTGTATGGGGACCACTTTTATTTTTAACTTATTAGGGTTCCGTAGCTCAAAAGGAAAAACGGAACTCTTATACGATCACTGTTTGTCCATCTGTCTGTCTGTCAAGACCCTTTATCTCGGGAACGCGTGAAGCTATCGAGTTGAAATTAAAACCATACACTCAGGTCTGCGGTCCCTTGAAGCTGTGAAAAATTCAAACTTCTAAGTTAACGTGAAAAATAGATACGGCCGTTTATGCCGCAAAAAACGTATTATTCAACACTCTTAACAAGGGAATCAAAATATATAGGGTATTTCCCGTTGATCTAGTATCATGAAATTTGGCAAGAAGCAAGGTGATGCACCTAGCACAAGTAAAGGAAAAAAAATCCGAAAACCGAAAATTTGTAGTTGAATTACAAAAAAAATCCCGTGATAACCTATTTACATACCTACAAATTTGTACTGAACCCTCGGTGCGCGAATCCGACTCGCACTTATCCGGTTTTTTTTTTTGTTATAACGGCCATAGAGGACTCACTCTGCGAAAATTTCAAGAGTCTACCGTTTACGGTTCAGAAGATACAGCCCTGTGACAGACAGGCGGACGGACGGCGGATCCTTAAAATACATACCCAGTACGAAACCCTAAAAACTAGTTTGAATGATCATTGAAGACAAAGAAATTATTATACATACACTGTCTCCTTTTGTCAAGCAGTATCCAAAGTAATCGCTATCAGCTCTACATACCTGAAACAAACAAATAAAAATACATTAATATAGAAGAAACAGATAATACATAAAATAATCATAGAATAAAGATAAATGTCTTCCAAAAAAAGATATACAATAAGGAAAAAGACACTAGTGTGCAGGGGCGGATCTTGAATTTGTGGGGCCCTGGGCTAATACTGCATACCCTACCTAATTTCTCAACCAATTGCCATTTTATTATGATCCGATTTTTTTTAATTCTAGATAATTTTTATTATTGACAAAATCGTCCATTGTTTTCAATTCGGTTGGGGGCCCTCTGTATTCACGGGGCCCTGGGCTGCAGCCCAAAAAGCCTTTAAGTTTAAGTAGATCCGCCCCTGCTAGTGTGTGAATTAACACCAAATATTACAAAAATACAGATGACTTAAGACAAACGATGAGAATAACATGTTTTTAAAACCTTATTAGCGAGCCTCGACGTTAATTAAATATGACCAATTGCGTTCGTTCTTATGGTAAATTGGTACGTGACCATAGCGGCGTAGGATTGAACACGATAAAATAACTAACACTTTATTTACCTACTTTGGTAAGTTTTGATTTTTTTTTCCTATGAACGCTTATACGCTGATTCCTATAATTTACGGACCGTCTTGGTTGAAAGTAAGACTGTTATCTTTACCTATAAAGGCTCCTACAAACAGGCGCGACACGCGATAAAACCGTGCGCGACACAAAGGCACCGCAAGTCGCAACGCAATTCGCGTCGCGCATCGCGCCTGTTTGCAGGAGCCTTAATGCAGCAAAGACAGCTTTGCATAGCTGTAGACCCTGCCATATGGAAGTAGCTATCACAGGTAAAATTAGCTTACGAATTTATTTATATGTCCAGATTCGCAATAAAAAATGCTACCGTTGGCACTTGGTAAGCAAAACGATTTGTTTTTGTTTGTAGGAACCGAGAGTTACCTATTTACTTCTACTAAGGAAAAAATGATGATAATGGCCATAGACTATGGAAGTTTATACCATACCTCAAGTCACCTCACCCATCAAGTCCAGTTGAAAATCAGCGTCAGTCACTAGTTGTCTGGCTGGTATTCTTGCTGAACTGGGCCTTTTTGGCGCAACCGTGAGGTACACTTTCCTGCTAAATTCTTACATCAGACTTTTCACTTTTTTATTTGTTTTTATCTGATATTCCTTTATTACACTGTGTGCCTTTTACTCTGTGCTAAATAAATGTATTTTCTTTCTTTTATACATACCAAGTCGGCAAGGGACAATGAGAAGATGCTATTTATTTAAGGGACCTCAGAGGCTGTTGTGAAAAGCAATAAAGTAAACATTACATATATTACAGCAACCAGCCCTTGCTTTACACGGTTTTTAAGGTTTGACAAAACAAGGAGATTTCTTTATTATGTGTATGTTTAATATTAAAGTAAACCTACCGGAATAAATTCTCTAATTGATGGTGAAAACCGCATCAAAGTCCATTGTGTAGCTTGGAAAAGCAACGCGGTCTCACACTAACAGACAGGCACAAAAAGCGACTTTAATTTATATGTATATTGTATATACATATAGATAAGGAGTCTAGTACATAAATTGTGATAGAATAAATAACAAATAGATCGGACATCGACAAGCCCACAAGCCTTCACAAGGCGGACCGACGACCTTCTGAAGGCCGCAGGAACTGGTTGAATACGAGAAGCGCAAAACCGGTCGAAGTAGAGGTGCTTGGGGGAGGCTTATGTCCAGCAGTGGACGTCTGAAATGATGATGATGATTAGATAGTATCTTAAGTCTTAACACGTTAATTGGTTTTATATTTTTCTACCGTTTACTTTAAGAAGGTACTGGTAAGGTAACCGATATAACCCGAAGAATTGTCAAAGACGTCCACTGTTGGATATAAACCGGGGAGGCTTATGTCCAGCAGTGGACGTCTTTCGGCTAAAATGATGATGATGAGATCGGACATAAGGACCAAAATCCGGAACCCGTCGGGGTGTCAAAATATAACCTTATCGTCCTTATCGTAACCGCACCTACAGTTTATTTTATTTGATGAACATTCAGGACATAACGATAATATCTCGGAGTGAGTACATAAAGCAACAAATGACAAGAGAGTTCATCGCATGATTCGCATGCAAGACCAATTTACCCATTTCCTTCAATTGACTAGGCACTCACCACTTGGAAGGGAGAGCTGCAACGAGTGAATCACTTGCATCGTATAATTTATCAAATAAGAAGGAAAAATATAGAAGTTGCTCCACAAATGAAGCTATGGAAGGGGAATTCATTGATTACCGACGTTTAGTCGGCTCGTGGCTAAATTATAACAGCTGCACGGGACGATCGAAGATCAAGCTACGCTTGCCCCGGTAAGTTCGTGGGTGGGGTACCATCCATTACCTACATATTGAGACCCCTCCGTGCCTGGGAAAGCACGTTAATCCGTTGGTCCTGGCTGTCATTAGAGAAAGAGCCGACGCCCAAAAGTCTGACAACCAGTCTTACCGAGGGGTATCGTTTTACCCATTAACTAGGCTGTGCAGGTCAGATAGGCAGTCGCTCCATGTAAAATACTGGTATTCAGCTGCAATTAGACTGAAAGCTGACAATAACATAGTTGGGAGATTGATTGGTCGATCGTGTCAAGAGTTAGGTTGTTAGACGTTGTTAATGAAGACATTGCTGTGGGACATCTTAATAGGTAGAATAGAATGATTGGTTTGTGTGTGAAAGACGATATAGCTCGAAAAGGGGGTGATACTGACTACTGAGGTGATGACTAAAGGCTCCTTCAAACAGGCGCGACACGACACGCGACACAAAGGCACCGCAAGTCGCGCAACGAGCGGTGCTTTTGGGTTGCGCGCGATTCGCGTCGCGCGTCGCGCTTGTTTGCAGGAGCCTTAATGGAATGGAAGAAAAAAAACATGTTGCTTTGACCCCAAATAAATTGTGATAAGGACTTTAGAGTGATGATTTTAAAAGTAGTCGTTGAATCCGATGGCCATATTCAGAATGGAACAATGCTACTATTATTACAACAAATCTTAATATATTATATAAATTACGTGTCACGATGTTTGTCCGCGATGGACTCCTAAACTACTTAACCGATTTTAATCAAATTTGTACACCGTGTGCAGTTTGATCCAACTTGAAAGATATGATAGCTCACATCTCCATTTATAATCGCAATATTATTTTATTGCACAAAAACCTTAGCCACAGCAACGCGTGGCCGGGTCAGCTAGTTCTATATTATAATTTATGAAGACCTAGATGGGCGTAAATCGTAATCATAAAATTAATTTATTAGCTAACCCTTGAGCTTATAATGATTGATATCTTTCTTTACAATAATAAATTTGTGACCTATGGCATTACGAGTATGTTTAGCGGTCAGTGGCTCAGCTTATCGAAATGAGTCCGTCTCGTGACTGGAGAAAGACAAATCATAGAAATTTAGATAGCCTTTAATCCTCTTAAGAGATAGTGAGCGCTTGGGCACTGGGGGCTTATCTCTAAGTCCGTCAACGAAGATACGGGCCCATCATAAAGTTGTTCGATACTTCGGAATGAACCCTGATCCTGATTTATTAACTTTTTCGGACGGGCAATAACACATCTGGTGTAAGGACATCTGTCAAATCGTGTTTTGTCATACATTTTTAGCTCGAGCCCCGAAATAATCTTATGTTCGTAGGTGATACAGAGAAGGAAGCCCCCGTAACTTGGCTATAACCACGGACTTCGTGCTTAGAGAGTAGACTTTTAGATAGGTAAGTAGAAAACAATAAAGAAAGGAGTAAAGAGGTTGAAATAAAATTGTTGGGAATTGTTCCATATTATTTAGAGAGTTTGGCTGCCTCGTTGATCTAGAGGTCGCAAGCGCTACCGCTGAACACATGAAATAAAGAAAGAAAGAAAAGAAAGAAAATTTGTTTATTCTGCACAAACAAAAACGCACATGAGGGCTTTGGTTGGATTCCCAAGTCAGGTAAAGTATTGGGTTTTCAAACTAAAATTTCTCAGTAGCATCCCGGAGTCTGGACTTGTACCAGATCGATAGGCTCGCCCCACAGATATAGATAGACCTAAATAACGCAAGTATCACAGTCGGTATTAAAACCAAGCGTGCCATTTTTTGACTAACTACTACGACGTCACAAGCAATATTAGTGATGGGAAAATCAAATCGATTCGCGTGCGGCACCTGTCTCAAGGGGGCTTAGCGCCATCGTTCACGCTCACCCAGCCAGCAGTACTCTGGACTGAGCGCGAAAGTGGCGGCTTAAGGCTCCTTCAAACAGGCGCGACACGCGATAAAATCACGCGTGACACAAAGGCACCGCAAGTCGCGCAACGGGCGGTGCCTTTCATTAATATTGTTACTAAAAGGAATCCTACCAATTCACACGACAAAGAATCTGCTTCTGATTTTGCCCCATATAGGTACACTTACCTCACATCGGCCTTAGCTTGAAGTGCGAAAAAGTTATATGTACAGATGCCAGCAAGCTACAACAATCTGTCAAATTTCTTTAACAGATTTCAACTTTATTGCTAAAGCATAAGGTTCAAACTTGATTGGGAAAATTTAACAGTTTCGGGTAGCTTGATGTGCTGGCGTCTCTACCTAAACGTTTGCAATCAAAAGTATAACAGTACCCATCATTGTTCAGAAGATGCACTGACGAAACAATTTGCAAGTTCTTGCACAAGTTGCAGCAAATACTAACGAATGTTGCGCTTGCAACACATCATGTGAATTGCGGTTCTGTGGGTCGATGTAGGCTGGCCTGTCAAGGTCCTTTTAATTTGCTCACTGGTGCAAAGAAACCTCTTTCGCTATTTTTGTTAGGTTAAAGAGCAAATTATATCGCGTTTGTTATAAAATTGTTTTGATTCTGGCTTTGGGAGCTGTTTTCATCATCTGCCTACCCATTTCCCAACCATGTTGGTACCAGTATACATGAAGCGAATTCCAGCCTGACTTCCACAATCCAGTTGCTAGGCAATACGATACCCTTGGCAAGACTGGTTGTCAGACTTCGGGCTTCTGACTGTGAAAGATATACTTAGTGACAGCCGGGAACAATCGCTTTTTTTTTCAGTATGGGAAATCATCAAATGACCCCTCCCGCTCTGGGTGGAGCGGAAGGGAGTGTCAGACTCTTACTGACTAAAACCCACCCGTGTTCCTTCGTTAGCCCTTTAGGTTCCGGGCCAGCGGTAACCCTTTCGGACAATCCCGCTGACCCGACCAATAGGCACGGAGGGGTCTCGGTATCTACGGACCGATCTCGGCAAGCGTTGCTGTTATTATTTAGCCACTAGGCTCTTAATGCAAACAGCATTAAGGGACTATGTGGCTAAATAATAATAATTGTTGTTGTCAAAAGAAAAATCGAAGGAGACAAGTAAATGGAACTTGAAAATTTAATTTCGGAATATAAATTGTTAATGGAATCAGCATATGATGTTCCCACTGCTGGGACACAGTCCTCCTCTCTGTGAGAGGAAGTGGGCCATTCTCCAGGCGGGCCTATTACGGGTTGGCGGATGTCACATGTCTTCGAACTCTTGGTTCTAGAATATGCCGGTTTCCTCACGATACTTCCCTTCGCCGTTTTGAGAGCAGAGGTGATGAAATAATTTACACAAAGTGGCTGCTAGGGTTTGAGCCCACTACCTCCAACTCGTTACTCGTCGTCCACTGGGCCACTACTGGTCGTCACCAAATTTTTAGTAGTCTATGCAAACAGTGCAAAGTTTATTAGAACTTAAGATTTAAATAAGACAGTGAAGAATTAAAGATAAATAACGAATGCTTAGAATTAAACTAGTTTCATAATTAATGTAAGCTATATTGAGAAAAAGTCATACATAATTGTATGTATTAAGTTTATTGATCAGGAATGGAATTGCCTCAATACTTGATACAAGTCGGTCAAGTTCAGAGGATGCGTGATATTTCCTACGTTTGATCGATATGCGGATTTATTTATTATTCAATGCTAATTCTTGCTAATTATTATACTGCACGTACGTTTTAGAAGAGATGTTTAATAAACAAGTGGTTGGGAGGTTAGGTTAATTAGTTGCAAAAAAAATTGGTCCTTCGATCCGCAACACAGAATTTTTTAATTTGCATCGTGTTCGTTTTGTTTTTGACTCTCTACAAATGTGTTTATACTTAAGTCACGCTATTCTGTGACTTAGGTAGTCCATTTTTACAGAGAAAAGCGTGACCATAAATGCGGATTTAGGTCACAGGGGCTACAAAATAGTATATGATACGTATGACTTAGTAGTCTATGAATGCACGGCGTTTAGCATCCTCGACACGTATCGTAATGTACTATTTTCTTTACAGATTTTCCCCTTTTGTTGTTAAGTATTACTTTACGTAAAGGAAGTGTCTATACTCTATGTGCTCATTATCGAAGAAACAAACAGTAAGTAGTTCCTTTTGTCCAAGAAATCAGAAGTTTCTGTTACTTTAAGGTTATATCCGTTAATTTGTTCCATGATTGACTGACTGCCAATAAAATATAATTTAATTATGTAGTGTAATATAGGAAGTTCATATGTAGTCACTATATGACAGGAGCTGAGAATAGAAATACAATATAAATAGTTGATATCAATATATGACGTAGCCCGTACAAATATTTTCCACATGCTAACAAATTGATGTGACACGACTCCATACAATTTATAACAAAATCGTGATTAGGACATTAACATCTAATGCGTTTGATTTTTACCATGTACTTTCCTCACTCTGACACTCTGATTTATTTATAACTAGCTTCCACCCGCGGATGCGCCCGCGAGGTATGTCTATATAAACTATCCCATTCACATTTTATCCCGGGGAAGGACATATCCTTCGGTTTGTACAAACACTTTTACAGGTCAATCGTGTCTTTTAAAACTAGATGAGGTCGGCATTTCCTATCTGACTACTCTGAGAAAAAAGGTCGAAACAAACTCGGAGGTCACAGTCTCTTTTAAAGTCCAGACATAATCTTGGTCAGGATGCAATCTATTTCTCTGCCAAATTTTATCGAAATCCGTTCAGTGGTTTAGGCGGAAAAGGTAACATACAGACAGACAGACAGACTGACAGACAGACAGAGTTACTTTCGAATTTATAATATTAAATATGGATATTTTAGTTTATAGGTCTTCGCTAAGTTATTCAATAACAAATGAGAATATTAGAGGAACTCTGAAAGTTTCACATGTCTTCGAATTTTTGGTTCTAGGACATGCCGGTTTCCTCGCGATGTTTTCCTTCACCGTTTTGAGAGCAATGGTGATGGAATAATTTAAATAAAGTAAAGCGTCTGTCTGGGTTCGAACCTCAGACCTACAACTCGTAAGTCGCGGCCGTTATCACTTGGCCACCACTGCTCTCAAGTGCTACTGACGACTGAAAGAAAGAAATCGGTGTGTAAATATTCATCTGATATAATACGTTTATTAGTAAGGAGTAAGACTCAACAAATGATCAGGGGGCCTAAAAAGGCCACTTTGGCGAATCATAAAATGATAACATTATGAATCGTAATGGACAGTTAACTGTTGAGTTAATCGAATCAAATCCCATTGATGAAGGATTTTTAAGTTATTTTTTTTTGTCTGTGCTAATACTATTCAGTCCAATCCAAATCCAATCCCTATCTCTTTGATTATACCTACGTAGTGCAGCGAAAAAAAGAAAAACACGGACTGTCTTCGCCATATTTTGATTCATAATTCTGCCAAAGTCCCCTGTTTTATCAATTTTCGCTTGCTTGCGTTATTGCGTAACAGTCGTTGGCCTACAAATTAGCTATTAGACACTATCAAACTCAGATGAGTACCTACTATACCTACGTAGCAGTATATAAAAACCTTGCTCGGTTACTTTTTGCGCTTAAATCAGCGGATGAGAAAAAATAGCGGCCGGTCATAGGCTGTATCAACATATTTGTTATTCGATGACTATCCTATTATTGGGAAAGTATGTTTTAAACCATTGATAATTGTGGTAATTATAACACAAAATCAACTTGGGAGCAAAGGTGAATTTAACACTTCTATTTCAATAAATGCTAAGATGAAATTAGAAAGTAAGTACTCTAATCCTACTACTTATAGATAAAAAGCGAAAGTTTGTGATGATGGATGGATGGATGGATGAATGTTTGTTACTCTTTCACGCAAAAACTACTGAACTGATTTGGATGAAATTTGGCACACAGGTATTCCCACGGGATCGAGGACTAATAATAAAGCTGAAGAGTCTGTTTGTTTGTTTGAATGAGCTGATCACTGGAGGTACCGGTCGGATTTGAAAAAATAATTTTGCATTTGATAGTCCAGTTCTTGAGGAAGATGTTAATATTAGCCTGCATCATCCCACAGCTGGGCAAATGCTTCTCCCCATGACTTCCAGCTCTTTCGAGGAAGGTGTAATTTTAATTTAAAAAAATTTGAACCACTAAAACTCCCTCTTAAAGTAAGTCTAAATGGAACAGTTATGTCTAAGTATCACCAACATGAACATACCATACGTCATCAGATTTCACCGTCAAAACGCCGCCGTAGGCTGCGTAGGCGCCACTTTCTCGCACTACAAACATGTAGCATAGAGATCATTATCTAATTTATGGAGCCAACCGATTTACAAATACCTAAAGAGATGTTTAGGATATAACAACTTCGCTAGATGGCTTAGTCAGTAGACAAAAGCCGAATGATAAATTCTCCAGAAACAACTGGTACACATTCAAACTCAAAGCATTTATTTCAATTAAACCAAGCATAGGCACTTTTGAATTGTCAAGGAGTTGGCGAATCAGAAAGATGAAGCTTATTGCTTCATCAAAAAAAACGTAGCAGTTAGATTCCTATGGAGAAGAATGAGCATGAAACTCCATGGACACTCTTTTATATCCAAATATTATATTGTTACAGTGTCTTCCAAATAATGGAATCTTTTTTGGTCCTTCGAGTCGAATAGCAAATAGGACACATTATCTATACTTCATTCATTATACAACATATTTGTTGCAGTATGTAATATGACAGTCACAGACACATTCATCATAATCAGCCTATAATGTTCCCACTGCTGGGACACAGGCCTCCTCTCGGTGAGAGGGATTGGGCCGTAATCCACCACGCGACAGACACATTATCAACATTTTATTCATTATACAAATTATTTGTTGCAGTACGTAATTATAGTCTTTTTACATTGTTGCCTTATCGTTTGTACCCTGCAGAAGCCATTTGAACAGGTGTGTTGGTCATGCGTTTATAACGGTATCATGAATTCATGACATGTTTTGTGTATGTATATATTTTGTTGGAGATCAAATAAACGGTTAAAATTGCGTTTAAAACGATTTCCACAACGGGCTTTACATCGGCGCCAGTTTTGTTCTGTGCATCAGGAGTATTATCCTTTATCCACAATAGTATTACATTTTTTTTACCTTTCTTGTAGGTCAAACGGGTCAATGTTTGTACTCATTTATCACATGGCGTGTGGTGTCGTTAGATAGGTCTTTAAATAATATTGTGAGTATGCATGCGATTGAGAGATCCGTTCCGATTTAATGTACAGTACCCGGCGATAAATATTGCACATCGACCTTTACCTTTGTTTCATTTTATACAAAGAATAAAAATAATTATCAAAAGAAGCAAATCATAATTGTTTTAACAGCTCCTAATAGATACCGGACTGTTTGTATTTCGTGCGACAGAGATAACGCTCTACGAAGCCGAAATTAGCCGATTGTCTCTTTCCAAAGGTCGATGTACAATATTTATCGCCGGGTACTGTACCCCTAATTAATAATGAGAATAATGTCCCATTAAGTAAATTGTCGTCTGTCTGTGTAATGGATAAGTCTGACTTAGGCAGAATAATTAGTTTAATTTTTTTTTTTAATTTATTTATTTATTTCAGACATAATTCTAGTCCATAGATTCAAAACATACATTAAAATAACTTATAAAATATAATCTTAAAACAGTTAAAAACTCAGAATAAAATTGTGATCAAATTAAAAATAATAATAATAATATGTACATAATTAAATTTGTCAAAAAGAAAAAATACATAAATAAAATTATAAAAATGTCAGAATTTAATATAATAAATAAATAAAATGTCAGATACAATTTATTACCTGCCCCACGCCCGATATACGGGTGCGTGTAAGCCCTGCCAGTGCCGCATGAAAGGCCCGTCCAACCTGTTGGCAAGAAGACTGTTGCCGCGTTTAATGACAGCGTATATGCAATTAAAAATTCATTAAAATGCATAGGTTGTTTGCCTACCCTCCGAACAACAACCCACAGACGGTGTGCAACTCTGCATATTAAATAGTGTGTTTAAGATTTCGCACAGACAGTGCTACTGCCAATGTATTTGTGCCAATATGAGTGGACATGGAACAATGGCTTTATGGTCTTGAACACCATATACGGGTATTAATAATTATGCTTTGACATACAAGGTGTGTGGTGAACACTTGTATTTGTGTTTTTAATATATCTGGGTACTATTAATCGTTTTTAATATTGAACGAATAAACTTCTTTATATAACAGTAGGTTTAGGATTATGGCCCTTCTCTTCATACAACATGAAACGTCGTAGTCCTTACAAGGTTTATATTTAGAGCAAGATAAAGCTAAATTTTTTAATTCCGATATAGCTTAAAAAGCGCGGTTTTTGTCGGACTGCATAGAAAAGAAAGAGAAGCGCGATGACACAACCCTAGTAATTTATTGCAAAATTGTATGTATATATTAGTATGGTTTTAATTGTAAAAAAAAGGTTTTAAGGGATCTTGATTTTTTTCTATCGTATCATATTAGTTGTATTATGTTTTCAACACACTATCTACTTAGCATATATCCTGAAGAATATGATATATTTTTCTGATTTTGTTTACTGTACCTAGTAGATCATATACTTTTATTGTTTCTAAAACTTTTGGCGTTTTTTTGTTTAGGTTACATATATTTTACACACATATATTTTACATACATACATTTTTATTACTTTATTATTTGCAAAATAGTTGGGCGAACGTCATCTAAAACTATTCCAAATTTCAAGTTGATAGCATTAGTAGTTCTTGAGATATCCAGCTGTGACAGACAGACACAGACAGACTGAGTCTCACCATAAGGGTTCCGTTTTACCATTTTGATACGGAACCCTAAAAATAAATCTATTCTTTTTAATATTAATATAATATATATCTACTTATCTGTTTATATTTTAAAGGTATAACATAGCATTGTCCTTATGTAATGTCCCATGCATTCACGGTTCTATGGTGAAGGTCCCGTGTGACATATGTATGTAATTACTAGTACTCTTCGCTACTCTTATGTAATACGAGTAAATAGACGCAGCCTGAATACATACGGACTACTAGGAAGGGCTGTCAGCTGTCCACAAGATATTAATCCTTTGAGGCTATCTTCGGTTTTTTAGGTTTGACGATACATCCATCCAGCCATCGCTTGTACGCAAAATACGCGCATTGACGTGGAGTTGCGGACACCAGCCCGTATTACCTATTACCTACATCCATGTGATTTAAGGCTCCTGCAAACAGGCGCGTCGCGCGATTTTATCGCGTGTCGCGCCTGTTTGAAGGAGCTTTTAATGTTTACTTAAATAAGCAACTCAGATGAATCAAAATTAAGCATACTCTAATAAGATCACTCCTAGAAAATTACATAAATATTCCCAAAAACACACACATTTTAGCATGACTTTTCATGCATTGGCCGCATCAAAAAGTCAGCACTAGTGCCTTTTCAGAGATTCATCAGTATCCTTTAAATACCCCACTACAGTACCCGGCGATAAATATTGCACATCGACCTTTTTACACAAAACCATTTTATACAAAGAATAAAAATAATTACCAAAAGAAGCAAATCATAATTGTTTTAACAGCTCCTAATAGATACCGGACTGTTTGTATTTCGTGCGACAGAGATAACGCTCTACGAAGCCGAAATTAGCCGATTGTCTCTTTCCAAAGGTCGATGTGCAATATTTATCGCCGGGTACTGTACCAGGATTGCTGATATTTTTATATTATTGAGAAGACAGATACAGACCCATTACACTCTAAAGTCTCAGAGGGGCTTGTGGCTAACTATGTAATAACAGCCGCATGGCTCGATCGATCACGTTAAGCTACACTTGCCACGGTTGGTACGTGAATGGGTGACCATCTTTACATACCAAGACCCCTCCGTGCCTCGGAAAGCACGTTAACCCGTTGGTCCCGGCTGTCATTCGTGGATCTTTGGCAGTCGTTACGGGTCGTCAGAAGCCCGAAAGTCTGACCACCAGTCTTACCAAGGGGTTTACGCCTTGGTAAGACTGGTGGTCAGACTTTCGGGCTTCTGACGATAATACTAAAGTATTATCTAGTAACTGGGGTGTAGAGGTCAGATAAGCAGTCGCTCCATGTAAAATACTGGTACTTAGCTACATCTGGTTAGACTGGAAGCCGACCCCAACATAGTTGGAAAAGGCTAGGCAGATGATGATACACACTACAGTACTCGTATCTATGGTGAACAAAGTCAGCAAGGTTGACAGCCCTGAGTACCAACCTCTGTGTACCTTTGTCGATACACAGGTGGCATGACGAGAATCGTAAGAATCTTTAAAAGGTTTCATAATATTTATGTAACAGAACAAGTATGGCTCTCCTAGTTTAAGAGAATATTAATGAAGTTAACGCAGTTTTGGATTGATGCTAATTTTTATTGGCCCGTAGTTGATTGATTTCCGTATCTTCGTAAGTACTGATTGGGAACATTAAATATGTACGTAAATTTTATACTTCTGTATTAACATGGGCGTTCAATATAAAATCTCGCGTCAGAAGATTGATAAACGCAAATGATTATAATTATAAGATCTAATAAAGATATTGGATTTTTTATATGCCAATAAATTGTAATTGTTGTTAACGCATTCATTTGTGTTAGATTTTTTTATGGATGTATCGATTCAAAAAGCTAATCGGTAAATTGGTATCTGCACTATGATACCTACTATTTTAACACGGGAGAATTTGGTACGGAGACGGAAGTTTAGCCTGTAGTCACACTTCCTAGGTATAAAAAAGCTCAGCACTTTTTTGAATAAGATGTATTTTTATCAACATTTAGTAACAGCCGCACGCGGTCTATCGATCAGGTGAAGCTATGCTTGCCGTGGTTGGTCCGTGGATGGGTGACCATCTTCACATACCGAAACCCCTCCGTGCCTCAGAAAGCACCCACAGTATACCTAGTCTCTGGAAAGCACGTAAAGGCTCCTTCAAACAGGCGCGACACGACGCGCGACACAAAAGCACCGCAAGTCGCGTTGTGTCGCGCGCGATCATATCGCGTGTCGCGCCTGTTTCGAGGAGCTTTTAATCCGTTGGTCCCCGCTGCTATTCTTGGATCTTTGATAGTCTTTACGGGTCGTCAGAAGCCCGAAAGTCAGACAAGCAGTCTTACCAAGGGGTTTCGTATTATCCAGAAACTGGGTTGTGGGGTTTTAGTTTCTCTTTTCCTGTCTTGCAATAATCACTATGCACTATGTACCACTTAAATTTGAAAATGTCGCAACACTGACTCCCAAGATACAGGCAAATACCTAGTTTGAGGGTCACAGTCTACTATATTTTTGTACAAATTGTGACTAATAAAATAATTTGAATTCATTTAACTTGATAATTAATTATGCATGTAAAGACATACATAATTGCGCAAAACAAGGAAAGTTTGGAAATCAATTCGGATAATCTGTCTGGTCCACAGACAGATTATCCGAATTGATTTCCAAGAGAGCTAGACACAAGTCCTAGAAAGTAAAACTACATATTTGCAAACCACTGACCTCTATAATACAAGTACGCATTATAGAGGTCAGTGATTCAAACCCAACGCATTTATTCCAATTACTCAAATGATAGGCACTTTTGAATATTGACAAGGAGGTCGTCAGTCAAAAAGGTGAAGCTAGTTGCCCATTCCAAAGCGTAGTAGGTACCTATGGAGAAGATCGGGCAAGAAACTCCATGGATACTCTTTTAAATCTGAAGCATAGATACAGAATATTACTGATTATGTTTATTGTATGTTGCATAGAAGGGCCCACCTCTAAAAGAAAGCAAACCTTGAGATTTCGTGCAACGATTTTAAAACGCACCGAAGTCAAAGAGAAGACATTTATTTTTCTCGTAGATAGGTACAGCTTACACTGTCCAACCAGTCATTTATCGAATCAAGCACCTCAATATATCTTTGACAATCTACGAATTCGCCATTCTACCTCGTAAATAACTAAACGTGTGTGCGACCATGTCATCAATACGTCACCTTCACCTTTTATTAGTAAGAGTTAATTGGCTGAACTGTTTGCCCAGCGGCCAGCCGACACAGACGGGCAAACAGCCCGACTGTCTGACTCAACATGTGTACGTACCCTGTTACGACATGTGCTGATCGAGTGACTGATCCTTTGTCCTTTGGGACTTGATCGATCAATTACTAGTTGATGCAAAAGTTTAGATGTTGAAATTTTCAATCTTTCTATCTATTTTAAGTATGTAAATCAAAATCAAACGCTGTTCTCGTCACTTAGGAACGGCTGGACCGATCTGTTTTTTATTAACGATCGATAAATTTCGAATAAGGCTCCTACAAACAGGCGCGACACGCGATAAAATCGCGCGTCGCGCCTGTTTGAAGGAGCCTTAAGGGTTTAGGTAAAGAAAAATCGGCAAACTCGGTAAAAACTGAAAGACTGAAAACTTTTTCTATGGGTTTTTTGTATGAATTATTGTTAGAACAGGACGGGACAACGTCAGCTTATAATTTCATTAAATTTATCGATGGAATATTCTGCTAGAGTCTGGTTCAATATACCTACAGGTTAAGTAATAATAATATAGATGTTGTTGGACCTTTGGGGAGCCTTGCACTTTTCTACCAAGCAAATAGTTTATGCTTGACCTCCGAAAAAGCCTTAAACGATATTACAACGTACTTAAATATCAACTCTGCAAATATCAATAACATATAGGTCATCCATCACCCTCTAAGCCAAACTAAAAATGGACGTTTCAGGTGTGCGTCATAATAAGCCCACCCTGTCTTAATTTTTTATTACCTAACAAGTTCAACGCAACACGAAGGTTGATTCCTAAAATAAACTTCTAATAATTGCAGTCGTATGCGCACGTATCTAAATTAAGATTTAACCACTAATACCTAACTTGGGCGCAGCAAAATGACAAAAAAGGTAATCGGACTGACTAGCACCGGCGCCGGCGCGTACTTACTGCTAAATATCTTATATTTTATATTTAGCAGTAAGTACGCGCCATTTAGTAGTGAATTGTGTTTGTAAGAGAAATATATGCTACTGTACTAGAGCAGTGATGGCTCACGCATGTGGTATCTGCTCCGACTTACGAGTGGCCGTGAGTTCAAACCCAGGCAGGCATTTTACTTTGTGTATTTAATTTCATCACCACTGCTATCAAAATGGTGAAGGAAAACATCGTGAGGAAACCGGCATATTCTAGAACAGAAAATTAAAAGACATGTGACATCCACCAACCCGCACTGGGCCCACGTGGTGGATTATGGCCCACTCCCTCGAACAGAGAGGAGGCCTGTGTCCTAGCAGTAGAAACAGTAAAGGCTCCTACAAACAGGCGCGACACGCGATATAATCGCGCGCGACACAAAGGCACCGCTCGTTGCGCGACTTGCGGTGCCTTTGTGTCGTGTGTCGTGTCTCGCCTGTTTAATGATTATGGAAAAGTTTCACTAACTTTTATCGGATTTATAACAAGTGTCTCATTTACCTCTCTTTTTGTGCTGTGTCATAATTATATGGTAAATATTTTTCTAAACTTACAACTTTCTTTCTGCGAAATAAACATACTACGAAACCGACTCAAAAAAGTAAGAATCATTTCGCATCTTCTATTTATTGAACATGACGTACCTATGTATCGAGCGTTACAAAAAAAATATGGCGTCACATAACCGTTAAAACCTGATTATCACCTTCAAAGTCCAAAGTATCAACGACTCTTAAAAATCGGACTGATCAGTTCCGAGAAAATCTTGTGCAAGAGTGGATCCATCGCCGTTTTTTGGAAGCACACGCCTTCTATAATGATTTTCGCCGAAAGCTTTCATTACTCGAATAATTTTCCTGTTTCTTTTTCATTCACAGATTTTTTTATGACTTTTGTGTCCTTATCAGAATAAGCAGAAGTATTACATGGACAGTTATCATCATCGAACAATCTTCAGATATGTGCTTTTATAATTTCTAAAGGCTCCTTCAAACAGGCGCGACACGACACGCGACTCAAAGGCACCGCAAGTCGCGCAACGAGCGGTGCCTTTGTGTCGCGCGCCATTATATCGCGTGTCGTGCCTGTTTGTAGGAGCCTTAATGTGACGATATTGTCGTAGACGTCCACGTACATGAAATGTATGGAAATATAAAAGCGTCTTCATACATTTCCATAAATTTTAATTCCCCGTGTTGTCGTGATGCCGTCGTGTACGTCCACGATATTATCGTCATGTTAGAAATTCTAAAAGCGCATATTAATTCATCATCATCATCTGCCTAGCCTTTTCAAAACTATGTTAGGGTCGGCTTCCAGTCTGACCGGATGCAGCTAAATACCAGTATTTTACATAGAGCGACTGCCTATCTGACCTCCACAACCCAGTTACTGCGCACTGCTGGTAAAAGAGCACATTTATTATTTAAAAAAAAACTTGTGGCGGGAAAACCACTTTACGGATTGATCTTTTGATACGACCAGGCAAGTACCTGCTGCACAATTACAGGAAGAAACTATTGATCGATAGATCATGTGTACAGTTAAAAGCGTTTACGACGTACGGCATTTCATACAAATCTTCAAGCCCTTGCTTTTAGAAATCAATGAACCGATTTTAATGAAACTTCTTACGCATAAGCAGGATATATCCGATATACAAACCGAGATTTCCAGTTATCTTTTTTTAAATAAGACATTTTGAAAATGTTTGTAAGCAACTTTTTAGACATTTGTATCCTGCTTAAATGCGTATGAAGTTTCATTAAAATCGGTTCATTCATTTCAAAAAACAAGGGCTTGAAAGTTTGTATGAAATGCCGTACGTCGTAAACGCACTTAAGGCAAAAAGGAAAACACGTTAATCCGTTGGTCCCGGCTTTACAGGTAATCAGAAGCTCAAAAGTCTGACAACCAGTCTTACCAAGGAGTATCGTGTACCCTGGATTATGGAAGTCAGATTGTTTGAGCAGCCGCTCCATGTAAAGTACTGTTATTTAGCTGCATCCGGTTAGACAAAGTCTACGCAGATAGATTGAGGTTATTTTGACACAATTTTCTTTACCACAAACCCTTTTCAACATGTTATAAAGTGTACGAATTAAGGCCGCTTGTTTAATTTACTAAGTGAAGGTTTTCATGTCCTATCACAAAAGATGTTTCGCCATTATGTCATGTGTTAACCTCATTCATCATTCCTGCCTTTCCTTTAATATTCGAAGGCCTAAAGATCGATAAAGTAATCGGTTTTATAACTTGAACGTGGGCCTAACATCGTCTACTTAGCCAGTCTTTTTTTTTAATTTGAAATATGTATTTATTTATTTATTTATAATAAGCACACCAACAGCACAATCACTTACAATTCAAATCCAAACAACATCTAATCCCAATATTAGATGTTGTTTGAAATGCCAACATTTCAGTAATCATGCAAATAACAGGAATGCATAACATTACATTGAAATATGAATATCAGAGGCAAAAGGAAACAATAATAAAAAGTGTGTCTAGTAGAACACTAAATTTATCTAGAACACAACAAAACAAACCAATTTGAGCTACTTAGACCTGTCATTGTAATCAGGTATAGCTTTTCGAATCCCATTCTTCACACATAAATACCTAACAAAACGGGCCTGAACAGATTCCACATTATTAGTATAACTTGAATAATAGGGGGACCAAATAGTGGAACAATATTCCAAGGAGCTCCTTACTAGTGCGTTATAAAGTAAAATAATGGTATTATTATTACGAAAAGGTTTGGACATACGAATAATAAAGCCAAGCATTCTCTTAGCCTTAGTAGATAACTATATTTTCAATATGATTGCGGAAAGATAGGGATGTGTCAAAGAGTACCAAGCTAGTAACACTATAATATTTTAAGAATGTAATTGTAATAATACCTACTTACCTGAATGAGGTGACTAAAATTTTTACTGGTAAATTGCTGCCAAACTTCAGAGTTTTTAAGGTTTAGGAATTGAGTCCTTTAAGTCTCTTTTGTCTTCAAAAAGTTAGACTATTCAACTGCATTTGATATAATTGCAAACCAAAGCAAAAACAAAATAAAATTCACACTTTTTCTTCGCACAGACACAATTCTGAAAGCGTAATATATTTTTAGCACAGAAATATAATTTGTAGCAATCATCGTTTAAGGTACAAATTACTCTGTAAGTGAAAGGAGAAATGTACGTGTTGGGCTGCGCGTACGCACCGTTAATGGCCGCTGGTCGAGCTATTTTTGGATCTTAGAACCTGATTGGCGGGTCTCCGTCGGGTTTTGCAGCCTTCTCGGCCGTTCTGTCGAGTATAGCCAATTTTAGCTCGATTTGATCTCAAGATAGTTGCTGATATCTTTATATTTAATTACGTCCAACGGCTGTTTAAGTTGTTATTTAAGTTTTGTAAGATGGGTGGGCCTCTTTTTGCCGACGGTCAATGGAAGGTTCTTTTTTATTGCTCAAATTATTTTCGTCCGTTGTTTCTATGTTACGTCCTAACAACATGTTCAATTAGTTGCTGTTACTGTTAGCCTGCGTCACCCCACCCACAGCTGAGCAAAGGGATCTCTCCATGACTCCCAGCTCTTTCGATCCAGCGCTAAAGTGGACCACTGGTCGTTTGTTTTCTCCAGTTCGTCCCGCCACCTTCTACGGGTTATGAAGATAATTTATGAACATTTTGTTAATGTTCATGGAACTAGGATGGATGTTCATGGTTGGGTGGGTTGTTTTTGGATGTTCATCGACTTCCAGTACATTACAAAGAAATTCTCAAAACTGCAAACAAAAGTAATACAAAAAAGCCTTTGAACAAAGACATCAAGATATTACGATATCGTAAGAATGAATATCGGATTCTTGCAACGGTTTTGATTGGTATGTGCCCTTACCTGGTCGTAACTTAAGAATGTGTATGCGGCTTGTATTTATTTATTTTCTTTCTTTATAAAGTAACTGACCTCCAGATCCCCTTTGCCGTTATTTTAAATCAATCTTCATTTCAACCTGGTGCCGTATTATGACAGTTTAATGCTATCGTGATTCCAGTGTAAGAGAGAGACGGCGTTATACATAACCGACAGTACTGCCCCTCATTCGCACTGGAATCATGATTGCATTAATACTTCATAATACGACCCCAGAACTTGGTTTTACAAATGAAGAAAACCATCTTAAAAGAGGAAATTTAATTTATGCAACAATTTTCAGAACTTTTGAAAGGAAAAAAGAAAAATAATTTATTTAGGACACGCACAGGAAATAAAAACAGTAGAAAAATAAACGTTTAAACAAAATAATGAAAACAAAAAAGACCTGTGCGATGCCAATATCAGCACAAAGCTGCGATATTTCAAAATTTAATATCCCAGCGCTGGTATCGTGATAGGGACAGATTTTCTAACCCTCAAAATCTTACAACTTATTCACATAAGTAATATTGAAGCACAAATGACAAAAGTACTAATACGGATGTTAAAATAGAACTCTTTAACAAAAATATAATGTGTGTCAAATGGTCAATGAAGTATCAGAAATGCTGCATGAAAATTAATGAGTGTACAGTGCGTACCACGTAAGAAGAGACTTGACCCCGCCTCCCCGCCTCTTTCCGCCGCCCCGATGACGCCTGGTCCCCGTCCCGCACCGGGCGTCATCGGGGCAGCGGAAAGAGGCGGGGGTGGCGGGGTCAAGTCTCTTCTTACGTGGCACGCACTGTACCAGGTACAAGACAATATTATTAGAAAGCAACCTCAAAACTTGTAGGACATTATCTGCTGATTCATGACTACTAAGATAATGTCAAGTAGGCACGAAATCTCACCTCTACTTTGTCTATAGACTCATGTGCTACGTTACTGATTTCACTCGGCAAAGTGCAAACAAAATTATACATTTTCTTTTGTTTTTTCTCAAAAGTTACGCCCATAAGGCTGAATCCTGTGCCATTCTCATGTTATCTATATGAAATGCCTTATTTACCTTAAAATCAAAGCGTTATACTATTTACTAGCAGTGCCCCGCGGTTTTACCCGCTTAAGTCTTGATCCCGTGGGAATATCGGGATAAAAACTATCCTATGTCCTTTCCCGGAACTCAAACTATCTCTATACCAAATTTCATCTAAATCGGTTCAGCGGTTTAAGCGTGAAGAGGTAACAGACAGTCAGACACACTTTCGCATTTATAATATTAGTATGGATTATATTGTAGTTACATAATTACTTACAAGAATACGAGAACGCAGAACTTCAGCCTTAATTGGTCCTGATGATTAAATAACTATGAAGGAATAAGTACCTGAAACCAAAAACATTCGTGATAAGGAAAACAATTAACTTATTTGATAATGATTTATGAATGCCTCGCTTAATGATTCAGGCATTTTTGTTTTGATACAATTTTATGTTTTCGTGAAAGCATCGTTATTGGTAAACATTGATGCAGCGTATTTTGGACTTAATTGACTTGTAACAAGGTAGCTGATAGTGATTTTTTTCTTTGTTTGCACATTGGTGTCCATGGCAACCTACGTAACTTTACGTTTCATAAAAAATACAGTTGCAATATTCCGGTTCGGATCGAAGGACTAATAAAATATTTATACGGACCAAGTTTGACGCCTACTGGGGTATTCTTGATTTCATGGTTTCTTGTGTGACTCATGATTATTGTTATGATTTCGTTTTTTAAAAACTTTTTTGGCGTTAAATTATTTTCAAGCATACGTAAGCTAACGATGACCAGTTAAAGACCGCAGGAATCCGCTGGTTGTGAGAAGCACTAAACCGGTCGAAGTGGCAATAGCGTTTAGCTAGGTATCTATTTCAAAGTCATGGTACACACGGTCCTGCCGGGTTAGCGGGATTGTCTGAAAGGGTTACCGCTGGCCCGGAACATAAAGGGCTAAGGAAGGAACACGGGTGGGTTTTAGTCAGTAAGAGTCTGACATAAGTCATAAGTCATAAGTAATTTATTTCATAACAATATAGGTACATTGTGTTGAAAACTTCAAAAATATCATTATACAATTGCAATCAAAATAAAATTCATTAATACATTTAGAAAAGTCAATAAAAACAGTAAAGGTTAATTAGGAATAATAATTCAAGTACAATAATCATAAATAATAAATGTGAAAGTTATATAATCAATAATAAGTTACAATGTCATACGTCATCTAGGAATTCATTGATACTGTAGTAGCCTTTCCTCAACAAATAGGCGCAGACACTCGCTTCCGCTCCACCCAGAGCGGGAGGGGTCGTTTGATGATTTCCAATCCCCAAAAAATAAATGGTACACACGGCAACACATCGAGCTATACATTTCCAGTTTCAGCTGATATCGCATTGTATAGGTTTTTCGTACAATCAGAAGTCAGCTTATACTGGTTATGGATAGCTTGATGTGTCGTCGTGGGTACCTAGTTGTGGGTTACGAAGGACAAAGAACCCAATATTTAACCATGACCCAAATAGTAAATGATGTACAGACGCTAGCACATCAGGCTACTGTCTGTCAATTTTTTAAAAAGAGATTTTCAACTTTATAGCAAAAGCGTAAGGTTCAAAGTAGTAATAGGGACAAGGCAAAGGGTGTATGTAGGCTATCAAAAAATTTATTTTCTGCAATATACTTCATGAATTTAGCTAATATATTTCCCAAGTTAGGGAAGTATTATACACGCGATATAATCGCACGCGACACAAAGGCACCGCAAGTCGCGCAACGAGCGGTGCCTTTGAGTCGCGCGCGATTCTCGTCGCGCGTCGCGCCTGTTTGTAGGAGCCTTAAAACTTGAAAGGTGGGTTATGTATGTCAGTGAGTGTGTGTGGTGTGTCTAGTGTGGATGTAGGGTGTGAATGTGTGTAGTGAGTGAAGTGTAGTTAAAGGGAGTGAGTGTGTACTCGAACGCAAAGTAACACAGAAGAAGCAACGACAGAGCCACACGTGATGTTATTTAACCTCGATCAACGTTGCATCCAATCAATTCCACTTGTCGTTCTGATTCCTATATCAAAGAAGAATTCTTAATGTTCGTAATTTGCTACAACTATATCGACCTTCACTGTGGTGGAAAATCTCCGGGAATGGCAAAGAGGAACAAGAACTTTTAGATCACAATGAATAAAGGAATGATCATCAGGATAAATCCATAAATCCATACTAATGTAGGAGTTGGGTTTGACCAGAGAAACATTTTTTCAGGATTTATTCGTTTATTTTGGCTCGTTAAACACAAAAAATTTCGCCTATAACCTTTACGTAGAAAGCATCTCCTTGCTACAGTCGATTTAGCCCATCAATATATCCAGACGTATGGTGACAGCTGACCAGGACTGCAGGCGACACAATAGTACGTGTATGGTACAGCTAACAGGCATACAAAAGCAAATCAACAAACAAATCTTATATTCTTAATCTTCGTAACGTCTTGTTTGTTTTTTCATCATTTTCATTCTCTGCTCTCATTCACACACTCCCACCACTCATTCACTCATCTTACGTTCCATTCCACCAATGAATTTAATGTGATGTTTAATGTGTGTGAAACATTATATGTTAATCCAGGGTGTCAGCTACCCCCATACAAAATTTTATCAAAATTGGTCCAGCCGTTTGGGCGTGAAGAAGCAACAAATATATAAACACACACACACACACTCACAAACTTTCGCCTTTACAATATTAGTGTGATTGTAAGAACGGAAGAAATTGAAAAACACACAAACATGGAAAAGATTAGTAATCATTTGCAATAGATTATTCGGTGATAAAATCGCAAATGAGATAAGTTGTATATTATGTGACTTGACAGTAATGGACACAACGATGTAGAAATGCGTCACATCAAATGATTAAACATTAATTCACTGCTGCATGAAGAAATCCTTTTAGAAGAAGCCGTGACCGAACATAGTGGAAAAAATTGCAAGGAAAATAAATAACTTAGTATGCAATTCCGATGGATCAGAGTTCAAGTGTTCAGACGTAAGTGTGCCAATGCTATAGACCCGGTCAATTGACACTGATCAATCGTGAATGCACACAATTGCAATCATCACACTGTCTGCTGCAAATTGAGCAGAGTTCATGCACCGAATCATGATACGTGCACATGCGATGGTTCAAGCTTTGCTTCTAAGAATATGATGGTATACTGAGATCACAAGTGTCAAGGCTCCTACAAAGGCCTCAGTCAACATCTGTCTGGCATTACTGCTGAATGAACCCTTCTGGCGCAGCCGTGAGGTACTCAATAATATGTTTTTGAAGCATTTCACTTTTTTTACTTGGTTTTTCGTGTTCCAGTCTTACTATGATGATACCCCTTAGTATCATATATTACCCAGTTACTGGGATGTAGAGGTCAGATAGGCGCTATGATGATACTTTTTTTTTATATGATGATGAAATAAACAAAGGAATAGGTCGTCCAAGCGCTTGGAAAGTGATGGGAGAATCTGGGCATCTTCTTGATTCATCGAAATTAATGATTCTTTGATCTTTCGTACTGATACTGTTATTAAAATGGAACACATCTATTCTTTTTTGTTATAATATGTTTATGATTATTTAAAATAATCAAGCTCAGTGCTTTTGTCATGTTGCAGAGACGTGATCATCATTTTTTTTTACTAACATTGCTTTAAATAAAACAAGACTAGATTTAAATACCCAAGTTTTCCATAATAAAGTATGACCTTAAAACTATATCAATGTCAAGGTAACAGTTACTTTCTTAATATTACATAATAACTTATTAAAAATTCAGACCAGTTCGATTTTTATCACTGGTTTGATCAAAAGAATATTTTTCAAAAGTAAAAAAGTAAATAAATCTGTATGACGTCTTTTCCTTAATAGACGACCATTAAGAAGCTGATAAAATTAATAAAAAAATAAACCAACATCCTCCAGAAATGACAAATAACCGACTAAATCTGTATGCTTAATAATAAAGCTGAACAGTTTTGTTTGTTGTTGTTAGTTTGTTTGAACGCGCCAAACTCTGGAACTGCAGATCGGATCTGTAAAATTCTTTTTGCATTTGACAGCCCAATTCTTGAGGAAGCCTACAGGTTATACGAAGCAACGGGGTGGGTCGGAGGAACAAGAAATTTCACGCGGACGAAGAAGCTAGTTAATAAAAAGAATGAAACTGCTTCCACAAATAACCGTACAAATTCAGAACAAATTAATAAACAAAAGAGATCCGTACCGGCTGTCATTAACGTCAACCACGTGACCAAAGACAATGACAAGATAACGTCCAAAGACGTTACAGAGGTGACATTGACACGAGGCACATCTGCGGATCACTTGGTCGCATGTCTTCGTGATTAATCTCACGTGTAGCACCACGGGGACTTTAAGCTTTCTCACGTAATTTCATTAATAGGTGTAATCATAATTATGTATAGTGAAGGATAATGGAAAAAAATGAAGAAAATCATCATAGAGACTGTCGGCTCTGCACCATGTGTAGTAGAAGTTGCTACAGGTAGTCGATGATTTAACAGTCAAGAGGCCGGACCAATATCTGGGGAGGATTGGCTTGATCAATCGGTCATAATCATAGTTAATTGAAGGGAACTCTAACACTAAGAGCGGTTTCGCACATCTGATCCGAATCCGAATTAAAGTTCCGACTTGAATTCGAATTGTGAATGTTCTAAATTCGGACGGATTAGTTCGGATCTAGTGTGCAACCCCTCATACAATTAGGACTATGGTCACTTCGGACCGGCATTTTTCGGATTCGGATCCGGCGTAGTGCGAAACCGCTCTTATTGTCCCACTGCATGGCAAACGGTTCCCTCTCCCTTTTTGTCACAATTCTGTATTTTGCTACAGCCGGCCAGTCCGCGTACCGGAAGACGTAGCGTTGGAAGGCCTCCCACAAGGTGTTCCGACGACCTTGTGAAGGCCGCAGGAACCCGTTGGATGCGAGAAGCACAGAACCGGTCGAAGTGGAGGTGCTGTGGGGAGGCCTATGTTCAGCAGTGGACGTCTTTCGGCTGAAATGATGGATGGATGGCCAGTCCTTTCGGAAGCTCGTCCCCCCATCTTATCATCATCGTATCAATCATCATCATCTGAAAGAAATTATCTTAGGGATTCTGCAGCCAATTGATTTGTACTATTATTGTTTTTACAGCAATTGGTTTTAGCAGCCGAGAGCCTCGACCAACATCTGCGGAGGCTCATTTAGGTTGGGTCAAGGGCTTGATTTAAAACATTGTGGGTTTTTCAAGATGTATTAGTATCACAGAGGAGTCTATTAAAATCTGTTGACTTTGTAGACCCGTATTAGATAGGGTCTTAACACGTTGATTGGTTTTACATTTTCTACCGTTTACTTTAATTTAAGAAGGTATTGATAAGATAACCGATATAACCCGAAGAATTGCCAAACTTAAATGGCAGTGGGCAGGGCACATTGCTCACAGAATAAATGGCCGCTGAGGCCGAAAAGTTCTGGAGTGGCGACCTCGTACCAGAAGACGTAGCATTGAAAGGCCTCCCACAAGGTGGACTGATGACCTTGTGAAGGCCGCAGGAATATGCTGGATGCTGGAAGCACAGCACCGGTTGAAGTGGCGGTACTTGGGGGACCCCCTATGTCCAGCAGTGGACGTCTTTAGGCGGAAATGATGATGATGTAAAAGGTATTGTGTCATATATTTCAGCACGCTTAAAAGTTACCTACAACCTATTAAAGTTGGTAGTTTCTATGCGGAAAAATTTGTTAAAACCTCCATATCAGGACCAGTAAGGAGGTTGCACTCGGATCAACAGTTTGGCATTTAAAAGAACCAGAAATATAAATAAACCTACGATGATGTCATTTGATTTTTGTCAGTCTAGTGTTAAGGCTCTCGCAGACAGGCGCGATGCGACGCCGCGACGCGATTCTGGTAGAACAATTTCCATTAGCTTTCATAGAAATTGTTCTAGTCGCGTCGCCCCAGACTGCGGCCTTTATGAAACGTAAATGCGGATCTAAAGTTCAAGATACGACGGTTGACTCTCCCATAAGGAAGTAGAAGCTATCACAGGCTCTTCGAAAGCTAATTTGACCTATTCCCATTATCATCATCATTATTTCAGCCGAAAAACGTCCACTGCTGGACATAGGCCTCCCCCAAGCACCTCCACTTCGACCGGTTCTGTGCTTCTCGCATCCAACGAGTTCCTGCGGCCTTCACAAGGTCGTCGGACCACCTTGTGGGAGGCCTTCCAACGCTACGTCTTCCGGTACGCGGTCGCTACTTCAGAACCTTTCGGCCCCATCGGCCATCTGTTCTGCGAGCAATGTGCCCTGCCCACTGCCACTTAAGTTATTTGACCTATGCCCAGTTTGTTCGCCAGTTACTCAACTGAACCGAGCGCTCGGCGCTTCCTGGACAGACACACCCAACACTTTACTTGACTGGCCAATTCTTCCCTTGCGGTGGTAGGGCTAACGCCTGCCTGGTTTGCGACCTCCCTCGTTTCGTCGATGCGTGGGAGTACCATTGCCTTAGGCATCTTCTGCGCACGCTCGTACCATCATAGATCTCATCCATCGCTTTCCATCAGGCGTGATCGAGGTCAAGAGTGGACCCATACAGAAATAAAAATAAAAACACACTAGCCATGTTATGACAGACATGTAGTCTCACAAAATTCTCAGACTAGAAAATAAAACGAACAAGCGACATCAAACGTCCTTGTAGTTTTTTTACCTAGAAACTAGTTTAGTGGCCGCGACGTGTGCTGTTTACTTTAGGGCCTGTGCACACCACGTTTTTTAAACGCGCCGTTGACGCGCGTTTTAGAAACGTGCGCCGACGGCGCGCTTTTATCCTACAGAAGGTCTACAGGCTGATAAAATATGATATTAGATAAAAATAGTACATTCGATAGTGTCTTAGCTGTTAGAGCCTTCTTATAAACCACCCTATAAAATTAAAAAAAAAATTGTCACCAGGTATTCCCATGACCTTGACTTCTACCGAAAATAATGCTATTTTAATTTCTGGTAATGTGGATCAACCACATTACCAGAAAACAGAAGTGTTTTGACAAGGGAGGGGGAGATCCTTGGTCTTTTACAATACAGGTTAATAGAATGGGTAATTAGGGAGATAGCGGCTATTGCAAGACCTTCTCTACAAATTACAGTTCCACCGATAACGCATCAGAAGGTCATTACAAACTCGCGGAGGAACGTAACGCAACAGAATTTTAATCATTATACAACCCTCTGAGCTCATATAATTCCATTGATTGATGTTTCATGAAATCGTCATTCTATGGGATTACTGAAGGGTTGTAATGGTGATTTTAATGACTATAATTCGGTAAAGTCATATGTTACGCTAGCATAAATATCATATTTTAACCAACATGAAACTGACCGGCAAATTGCAAAAAACGTAAGAAAATTAGAATTTCGCGGGCTACCTTGCGCTTCCCCTTTAAAATACTAGTTTCGTACACAATATTAACTCAGTTTTAGGACTTTATTCAAATCAATGGGTGATAAACAAAATGCTATAGGATAGTAGGGTTTTCGATTAAAAATCGTTCGAATTTACGTTAAGTTTACGTTGCGCCTTCTGGCGCTGTTTGCTTTTTCATTGCGTTCATCCTCTCTGTTCATATTTTCTATCGCTTGATCTCTGCCATAACTAAATCTAGACATAAACTACAGACTGCTATTATCTTGCGCAGACGCCGGGTGACGTAACTGTTGACAAATCAGACGCAGACAATTTAAACTCAAAATGCAAATATAAAACTATTTACTTGCCTCATTTATGTAAATGATAGCAAATGGGTTTGCAATAAAAATTAGATAGTTAACGTACTAGCTTAGAAATAAAAGTGTGTTTCCTTTGGTATTTGATATCCTTTGGAAACAATCTACCCAGCCTTTTCTTAACTATTTTGGGGTCGGATTCCAGTCTAACCGGAGGCAGCTGAATATCAATATTTTACATGGAGAGACTGCCTATCTGACCTACACAGACCAGCTCCCTGGGTAATACGATACCCTTGGTAATACTGGTTGTCACTTGTCAGTCGTTTGGGCTTCTGATTACCCGTAACGACAGTCAAAGTCTGATGACAAGAAGATGATAAGACAGCCAGGACCAACTTTTTAACTAGCTTTCCGAGACTCGGAGAGGTCTCGATATGTAATACTTAATCATAAACTTTTTTAAACATAAAAAATTGTAAATAGGTCATCATCATCATCATCAGCCTATAATGTTCCCACTGCTGGGACACAGGCCTCCTCTCAGTGAGAGGGAGTGGGCCGATCCACCACGCGGGCCCAGTGCGGGTTGGTAGATGTCACATGTCTTCGAATTTTTGGTTCTAGGACATGCCGGTTTCCTCACGATGTTTTCCTTCACCGTTTTGTGAGCAGTGGTGATGAAATAATTTACACAAAGTAAAGCGCCTGTCTGGGTTCGAACCTACGACCTACAACTCGTAAGTCGCGGCCGTTACCACTTGGCCACCACTGCTCTAGTAAATAGGTAATCAGAACAAATCTGGGAAAAAGACTGCTTTTTAAAAAAATCAATCAATGCAGTCAATGCACTCTCAAATGTAAATAAATGGTCGCGATCAAAGTGCAAATACGCGAGCCTACTAACTTATTACATCAAAAATACATATTTCAAAACCATGTACAACAATCGTTTTTTAATCTGTTATAACAGTTGAGTGGCTGGTAAGCAGGCCCCATTGTAACTAGAGCTAGCCAAATCTAGGTCGAGCTTGTTAGAACTAGGTTTAACTGTGAATCGGCCTATGTAATCGAAACAAACGTAGTAGGTAGGTAGTACCTAGATTACATAATACGTCAAATATCGGCTGAAGGACTGTAATAGTACCTTAAACTAATAACAGTCGCTTTAAGGCTCCTACAAACAGGCGCGACACGCGATATAATCGCACGCGACACAAAGGCACCGCTCGTTGGGCGACTTGCGGTGCCTTTGTGTCGCACACGATTTTATCGCGTGTCGCGCCTGTTTGAAGGAGCCTTTATGAAAAATTTTCCAAAGTTCTGTTTTGTAGTTGCTAAAAGTGCTACATTTTGCGTAGAAGTGACGTTAGCTAAAAGATTATTTCACGCAGAGTTGAATGTTAAAGGTTTACTTTCAGATATTGAAAGTGGGATTTATTAACTTTGAATCTTCTAGATTTCAATAAAATCTTTCAATAAAATTAGGTACTTACATTAAAAAATCTTCACGATTAAAAGGCTTACATGACCTAAAGCGCGGTCACTGTTGGACTGCATAGAAAAGAAAGAGAAGCGCGATGACACAACGCTGGTAATTTATTGGAAAATATGAAGCAATTATTTAATTACAAAAAATCTATTGTTTGGACATGATAACCCTTCCCCCGCTGATTTTATTTTTTTCGGTCCGCGCCATCCGCAGCGCCGGCGCACGGACAGTCACGGAACTACTGCCGCTAAAGGGCACGTGTCATTAAAATGAAGATATCTCCTAAACTATCCAATGGTTCTGTTTAAAAGTTAAATCGTTGGAATCGTTATGAAATAAGCTAACTCACTGTGTATGGATTGATCCAGTTTTGTCTTGTAATATGTTATCAATTCTAGTTTGAAACTATGATGACTCGACGCGCCCTCGACGCGCACCATGTTCGAAGAAATAACAATTTTTATCCAAAATCTTTATCGAATACACAATCTAAGTATTAAAAACGGTTTTTTACTTATCAGACTACGTCATAAAAGCACTAAACACAAAACCTTATGTAAAATGTATAAAAAGTACTTAGGAAAATGCACTAAAACTGAGGCGTAGACAGAAAACCAACAAAGTATTTCCTCAATTCTGCAAACTGAAGCAGTTAAAGTAAAAAAAAAAATCATTTGTTTGAAACGTCAAAGAATAATCTTTTCAACGCTTTTCTTTGATTTTGGGAGCGACCTTGTTTTTCAATTACTTCCTAAAGCGAGATCCATTGATCTATTGTTAGGTGTATCCGTGCGACCTCGATCACAGTTTTTCTGGTAAAAACAGTACTTATTTACATACAAATGAACTATGCTATCTGTAGTAATTTTCCTTTGGCGGAAAAGCCAGTAAGGGAAGTTTTATTGTTTTTTCCTCGAATTGTAAGTTTGTAATTGGGATATCAGGAGAGCTTTTAACTACCATAACAAAAGGAATAAGAAAAATCGGTTGTCTGTAAGTAAAGTCGGTTTACTGACGATAGTTGAACGTGACAACGTCATAAGAAAATACTGATGGAATAGTTGCATTGCATTCACTCCTTCATTCATATGCTGGCATAAGGCTTCATAATTCACACGTGATTTTGTCCATAAAGGCTCCTACAAACAGGCGTGACACGCGATATAATCGCGCGCGACACAAAGGCACCGCTCGTTGCGCGACTTGCGGTGCCTTTGTGTCGCGTGTCGTGTCATGCCTAGTTGGAAGAACCTTTAGGATACAGGTACAAGTAGGTAAGTACTACTTACACATCTAACTACCAGGCGCCAAGATGTCCATAACATTGAAAGAAAAAGTTTATTTGGACACAGTTCGTGAAACACAAACTACAAAATTAACAAAATAAAAAATATAAAATATTGTTTCAACAACAATAGTGTGTGCCTCACGGCTGCCCCAAAAAGGTTGTTAGACCATTGTCCATGCCTCGTTTGACCACCTTATGTGGCTATAATAGGTTCCTGGTTACTATACCGTGAGTAGATGATGCAAACAATGGGATTGCACCATAATCTAATGGGATTTTGTAAGATGTAGTAGGTACCTATTACAAATGGGGTCGTAAAGTTGGCACACTATGTTTGGCATGGAAAATCCTGAGAATTATTACCAAATACGTCATGTAATTCTCAAGGGTTAGGCAAACAAGGAACGATTGTAAACCTATATTTTGCGAGCATTTTATAGAGACTGAGGAAATCACGGATTAAGGCTCCTTCAAACAGGCGCGACACGCGACGCGAACCGAGCGCGACACAAAGGCACCGCTAGTCGCGCAACGAGCGGTGCCTTTGTGTCGCGTGCGATTCGCGTCGCGCGTCGCGCCTGTTGCAGGAGCCTTTACTCAATCAAATCTGTAAACAAACCATTTTTCTTGGAGGCCAGCGTATGTGTAGCGTTAAAGTTAAGGTCAGTAAGGTACTGTAGTACGTTCACGTACTGTAATCGTACGTATTGCTACGTAATTCAATGTGTACAATCAAATATGACAGTTTTGTGTTGCAAAACATGGTCCTTCGAGACCGCACTGGCGCAAACCAACTAAATGTGACTGTTACAACTCTGGCGCAATGACTCGCAAATTGTCTTCTGTGAGTGCGTGACAAATTCAATATGGGTATGATTTATCACAATTACAGCACAAGGAAGGCCAGTTTAAGCTACATTGTCACTACAGTCGCCTAAAGGCTCCTACAAATAGGCGTGACACGTGATAAAATCGCGCGCGACACAAAGGCACCGCAAGTCGTGCAACGAGCGGTGCCTTTATGTCGCGCTCGGTTCGCGTCGCGTGTCGCGCCTGTTTGAAGGAGCCTTAATGAGACACACATCTTTTTTGTTGTTTATACTCTTATACAGATTCAAAGTAGATATAATCTCCTACTTGCTGTAGTGTCGTAACTCCTAAGTGACAGTTTACTTGCGCATTTGATGACCTACAGAATGCCACTGATGCGGCAGTCAATGTGGCCACCTACTGGGCTCAAACAATATAACAATATTCAATCAAAGTACCGTCAACACGAAAACAAGAAGGAAGTACGTACGATATTTGAAATTTTCACCCCATTACAGGAATTTGCTACGATGTCTTAGCAAAAACTAGCCTCAGGTACATTCGAAGGTGAAAACTTGTGTCACAAATAGGTACCTCAAAAGCCTCGACCATTGTCGATAAAACTTCGATAACCAATCGACACACATAATTGATTACTCGGTGGTGCTACACGTGCTGTAACATGACTCACGCGTAACTCTAGGTGCACCATGAAATAATTGATTTCACTACATGTAAATTCTCCAGTAAAAATCTTATCAAATTGCGAATTTACAACAAAGCCAGCTTCCGCCCGCGACTTCGTCCGCGTGAAATTTCTTGTTCCCCCGACCTACCCCGTCGCATCGCATCGCCTGCCCGCGGCATTACTTCGTTTTCGCTAAACGTTCTTTCTGGCCTATTTTCCTTTTGCTCATCTCTAAGGAGTCGTAGAGTGATGTTCAATAGCCTTCCTCAAGACTTGGGCTACCAAATGCAAAAATAATTTTTCAAATACGAATGTAAGTTCCAGAGGTTAGCGCGTTCAAACAAACTCTTCAGCTTTTTGTAGCTTAGAATAGATAGAAAATAGATTTATTAGTAAGATTGTGAGGTCATTTTATAGTACCTATCAATGTGTTATGCAGTAAATATTATATCACTCAATGTTAAATTACTTAATAAACCATAAAACAAGAAGTAGCACCTTTTAATGAATCTTATGACCTTCTATTTCTAACTCAGTGTCCTTAGCAACCGAACCATTACTTTGTAATGCTTCTGTCGGTGTTGTCATGTAAGTGTTATGTATTTTGGTCCTTTGATCCGAAGCTCAAACTTCAAACTACAAAATGGTCCACCCACATCCGAGTTTCTTCTTCTTTTTCATATGGCTGGCACGATAGTTATTCAACCAATTACTTGTAATGCTTCTGTCGGTGTTGTCATGTAAGTGTTATGTATTTTGGTCCTTTGATCCGAAGCTCAAACTTCAAACTACAAAATGGTCCACCCACATCCGAGTTTCTTCTTCTTTTTCATATGGCTGGCACGATAGTTATTCAACCAATTACTTGTAATGCTTCTGTCGGTGTTGTCATGTAAGTTTTATGTATCTTGGTCCTTTGATCCGAAGCTCAAACTTCAAGTTACAAAATGGTCAACCCATATCCGAGTTTCTTCTTCTTTTTCGTGTGGCTGGCACGATAGTTATTCAACTAATTACTTGTAATGCTTCTGTCGGTGTTGTCATGTAAGTGTTATGTATTTTGGTCCTTTGATCCGAAGCTCAAACTTCAAACTACAAAATGGTCCACCCACATCCGAGTTTCTTCTTCTTTTTCATATGGCTGGCACGATAGTTATTCAACCAATTACTTGTAATGCTTCTGTCGGTGTTGCCATGTAAGTTTTATGTATCTTGGTCCTTTGATCCGAAGCTCAAACTTCAAACTACAAAATGGTCAACCTATATCCGAGTTTCTTCTTCTTTTTCGTGTGGCTGCCACGATAGTAATTCAAATTTTGTCAACCCAATATTTCGTCTTATCCACGATGTTATCGGTGGCAGCGCAAAGGTCACTTTGGCTGCAAGTTTTGGCGCACAGAGGGCAGGATAGAAGGTGGAGCTTGGAAAACCACAGACAGAATTTCTCGTCACTTGCTATACCACAAAAATTCTATGTATTTCTAACCGGGAAATGTGAGATGATATCCTTTAAGGAAAATTTTAGAACGGGATAAATTAAAAAGAAAAAAGTCGTGACCGTAATAGTTGTTTTTACCTGAGGTCAGTGCCATGTTGAGGAAAACCACATCTGTAACGATCTAAGATGTCACGATGTCTAGACAAACGAGTGACGAAACTTGACGGAAGTCACGCCCTTCATTGTGGTTACAATTACTTCATTAAGAATGAACAGTTTTTCCAGCCAGAATGCGGAAAATTCGAATTCCGATATCATTACCCGAAAAACTCTCAAAGACAAATTGCAGATTTAGGTATCTCCATCAAACGACGAATTTCAAGAATGGAATAGACATAGACAAGTTTACATTATCTTATTTTCAAAACTGAGTCTAAAATGTTATTACGTAAGTATTTAATTTAATGATAAAAAACTATTGCATTCAACAATTAGCAACGACCTGGTTGTTTTGTAATAAAAATCTGTAGCTAAACCGGAATCATCATTGGCAGTTGGCACATTTAATTACTTGATTATGTCGCTAGCCAATTACCTTATGCAATTGACACCTAGATTTTGGAACAATTACCGAGTAACAGTTTGTTTTAATGTGTATTGGTACTTGTGAATAAACAGGCCGACGACATCTGCTTACTGCCACCTGGGTTACCACCATCACCAGGTTGATACATTGGTCTTTAGAGACAAAGTTGAATGTACTCAAAAGAGTGATGAATATAAATGTTGTATGTAATGTATGGAGACGGAGAGCAATACCAAACAAAAGATGGATGGATTGTCGGAGAGATGATACGAAAGGAAAAGGATTGGAAGACAGCTAGTGACGGCTGACAGGGGAGAATGGAAGAAAAAAAATGGTTGGGCCTGTAGCGGTATCTACAACGCCACATGCGAACAACGCGTCATACTGACGTCACGCAAAATCCTGCATCTCGCAAGCAGAGTTTACCGCAAAACTAGCATAATATGTACAACGGCCCGACATGAATCATCGGGTAGTTGCCCGCTAGACACAACACCCGTCTGGTCGGTGGATCCTCCCTTTTCTATGGAGGATGGATGAGTAAACTTTACACCCTCTTCCTCATGCCTCTATACGCCCATGGAATGGTGGGACAGGGGCAAGAAAATCATTAGAGACAAAGTTGAAACTGCAACATAGCAATTTCATTTCATTATCATTTTCATTGTTTTATACTAATTATTATTTTATTGTATCAGAATTAACGCATGACGCATATACACCTCTAAGAATTGATAATATACACTGACATGGAACTAGTTTAAAACCTCATATTATTATAGATATCGTGACCCGACTGTAGCAATGTTTCCAACCAAGCAATATCGTCATTACAACAAAAGTGTGTTAGAGACCACAATTTTCAATAGAATCTAACTTTGTTCCGAGTAAACAGGTAACTACAGACGCACTTTGTAACCGCTGTCTACAAACTTGTGGTGTAGTCATACTCGTAAATTACACGGTAGGTAGGAATCCATGGATAATAATTATTTATGGGTCATGGAACTGGCGAGCTGGTAATGAGGTAAACAGAAAGATACCCAGGCAATTTGCATTCGTTTTTCTGGATTTTATGACGAAAGAAACTTATTTCTCTTATTTATACGAAATGTTTTATTACTAGCAGCGGCCCACGGTTTCACCCGCATAAGTGTCGAGGTGGGTCCGGCAACGGACAGCCCCGCGGCGGGTTCACGGATGAGTGCTAACGCGTGCCCGTGTTCCCGCCGTAAGCGGCAGAGGAGGACACCGTGGAGTTTTAGTGGGTTAGAGTCCCACATAACTGCACTATCTCCACGTGGTAGTGCAGTATGCATGAGCATTTCTCCACGAAAAAAAAAAAAAAAAGTGTGTCAGCTACCTCCACACAAAATTTTATCAAAATTGGTCCAGCTGCTTGAGCGTGAAGAAGTAACAAACATAAACACGCAAACGCTCACAAACTTTCGCCTTTATAATATTAGTGTGATAATACGAACACACGATAAAGTGCTAATTGCTAACGTAATCGATTAAAATCGAAGCCGATATTACGTGCTACGCGTAACGTGTTACGAGTGGGTTTGTAAAAGAGGTTTCACTCCGATCGTTTGATAAGTTATTTACTGTTCGCGATTTAGCAGCAAACAGCATAATACTATACCGTGACTTGCGTGAACATAACTTCATTCAATAGAAACAATAAACATTTTTGGGGTTTGAATTAAAAATCCTGTTTAACTGTGTGCTCTTTTAGGAGCGATATCGTGAAAACCCATGACTTGATAGTGTCCGCGTCTAAACGAAAACCAACACCCAATCACACTATCACACTAATATCACACAATCACACTAATATTATAAAGGCGAAAGTTTGTGAGTGTGTGTGTGTTTATATGTTTGCTACTTCTTCACGCTCAAACGGCTGGACCAATTTTGATAAAATTTTGTATGGAGGTAGCTGACACCCTGGATTAACATATAAGCTACTTTTTATCCCGATATTCCCACGGGAACGAAACTTACGCGAGTGAAACCGCGGGGCGCTGCTAGTATCTTCATAAATATACGCTCTCTATTTATAAACCCGGAGTAAGGGGGCTTACTCTCCAAACTAATTTTAATTCCAATGAGATGCCAATATGATTCCAATGTTAATTTTACAGTCACGTGATTCGGTACTGTTGAAAACAATATTGTCAACAATTACCCCACGCCAAGCCCGAATCCAATTCCACTTAGTTCTCCAAGATGGACACCCAATCTAAAAATCATTTGGCGCTAGCATCGAACTCAAGAGTACGAAACGTCACAATTCCAATGTCGATCTATCGGAATTAATCTGAAGAGTAAGCACCAAGGTTATGCCAATTTTATGGTTTAACCGAAGTTAATATTGGTGCAACTTTAAACCGTGTTTAAAGTAATAAGGGGGTAGGGATGCATTTATAGAGCATCCATAAACGCACAAGGTGGCAACAGGAGCAAACAGTGGCGGTGGTTGATCTTTGATGACCTGTGTCATCAACAAAAGAAAACAAGTATTTTCAAAAGTCTTGCCTCAAAAGGTTGCCTGCTTGTCGGTCTTCTACAGATTGTACTTCGGTGAGTGTGCCCAAGAACTCAACCTCATTCCACCAGCCCCCTTCTACCTTCGGACATCCAGACGCACTGCAAGTTACTGCCTAGTTACCTAGTTGCTATTCCACCAATTCGCACTAAGCGTTTTCAAATGTCCTTTAGGCCGCTATCCCACTGTCGTTATACGAGCGTTGACGTCAACGTCGCGTCTGCGCGGCGTCAACGCTGCGCATACGCGACGTTGACGTCGCGTCATCGCGTAACAAGCATAAAACGTCCGCTGAACGCGACGTTAACGTCGCGCAGATGATACTATTGCCAACAAACGCGACGTTAACGTTAAGCAGACGCGACGTTGACGTCGCGTTCAGCGGACGTTTTATGCTTGTTACGCGATGACGCGACGTCAACGCTCGTAAAACGCCAGTGGGATAGCGGCATAAATAATGCGCACAGCAAAACAGTGGAACTCGCTAACTGCGTTTGTGTTTCCGAGTGCATACAACCCGAATCTCTTCAAAGTAAGAGTGAACAGGCTACTTCTGGGTAAGCTCACTCCATCGTAGACTTTGTCTCCGTCATCTCTGACCTAGACTAGAGTCAAGAGCAAACCCATTTCAAATAAAAAAAATTAAAAAGCCTTACCTTAACATCGATAAGCCTAACAGCGAAGGCAGCAGCTTCAGGAGCGGTGAGGCTGAGCTGGCAGGGGGTGCGGGGCGCGGAAGGGGGCCGCACTAGCGCAAGCGCAAGCGCAGCCCCCGCGCCGCTGTTGCTGCCCAACTCTAGCTTCTCTGTGCGCCCGCATAGCAGACTAGAACACAACCCTAGAACAAGAGAATAGACAATATTAGATCAAGATTTAGAAAGAAAGAAAGAAAGAAAAAGTATTTAAACTCAAACTCAAACTTTATTTGCATTTATTGCGACTCTTACAGGAAGATCACAACCTAAACTTAAAACAGCAAAATAAAAATCCAAGTTATATAAAAAAAAGTAACAAAAGTAAAATGAAACAGAAAGTCCTATACGAGGCCAAAAGGCTCCATCTCAGCATGATGCTACGACATTCAAAAAATAAATGTTGCAGCGCTGGTATTCTGATAGGGCCCGATATTTAGCAGCAAGCATGTCACACCAAACATCACAGTATCATCGAGAATTCTGACAAGGAGAGAAACCTTGCAAACTAATAAATTGCCAGCAATGGCATAGTGACCGACCGATTATCCTTTAGGGTTAAAAATCGCGAGCACATTCGCTAGAAGCTGGCAGTATCATCACAGCGGTAATGTTTTCTCTTTGTTTGTCTTATTATCCGACTGCGCCAGAAGGAATATATTCTTTTTAGTATATTCGTGTATTTATGTATATTTATTTGCGTTAATATTTATATGTAATTAGGTATACATATTATTATTATATTTATAATTTTAAATAGCTTTAAGCGTATCTTTATATTTAAAAATTATATTCCTCAATGTTCATGATTGCACCTAGCACTGTTTGTCTCTGCATCACCCAAAGGTTGACTGGTAGAAAATGCCTATGGCATTAAGTCCGCCTCTGTACATTTGTGTGCTTAAAGTATTAAACTTGAAATAAAGAGAAAAAAAAAATAGGTACGTATACCTATTTGCGGTAGACACGACGCAAAGAAAGAACACAAAAACAAAACAGAACAAGTTGGGGACTATGTTCAGGACTATCGTAGAACAAGACATCAGCGAATTGGTCAAAAGCCACAAATGAAGTGTTGTAGTAGACACGAAAAAAACAAAAGAAAAAGAAAACAAAAACGTAATAAAATTAATGATAATCACGCAATTTATATGAATGTTTAAAATATAGATAGATATGTATTATAGATACGGTTATTATTAATACATAATATAACAAAAATAATAATTATATATCTCCTAAAACAGAGATTCTTCTCTCCTACCCTTTGGCAGTGCCCTACAGGGTTCATAATGATCTAAATTATATAGTTACCACCTATGTACACATTATGGTAAATCAATAAAGATATTGAGTATTTAATGGAAGTTAGCAATCTATTCTGAATCTGACTAAGAGGCTTTATTTAAGGACCGGACCTAACAAGTATTACATAACCGGTCAATACGTAGTTACCGGATTTTGTCAATAGGTTGGTATATAACGATATCGCCAAACAGTCGCCTGCGCATATATTGTACATACCTATAGATGTCGTCACTTCGCCAATTGGTTCTACACGTATTCTATAATTTTGTTAGTTTCATGTCGATGTAGTTATTCATTTGATTATACATTCTATGCCAAAATATAAGAATTCATTACGAGAGACAAACAGTCTAGGTACTTAGTTAGGTGCCTCCTTTTCAAGATCTCGATCAAGCAATAAATTGAGCTAATAGAACTTACGAACTCAACAGTAAACCGTAAACCCAAGAAAATCATAACAACCTCGGGCATTATAATTTTAACGAGAAAATCAACATTTTCCATCAAATAAACCTTAAGAACGTCTTACGCATTCAGAATGCGCAATAGTGCAATTTTGCCTAATACTATGCGCAGACATGTCCGCTAAAAGGGCAGGCAGCCGGTCAGACAGAAATAAGACTATTTAAAATTCCTATCTATTTCTGTTCCTAGCCTCATTAGTAAAACATTAAATTAAACGGCTTTAATGGATTTAAGTAGCCACCGAAAACAACCTTCCATACGTCCGTTTGATAATCGTTTTGCTCATTAACTCGAAGATTAACAGGTTTTTCGAGAACTTTTTCGTCGTCCAAGTGATATTTAGGTTTCGCGTTATATAATGTTAATGAGTCAATAATATCGACTTTTAAATTTATGTAAAATAATAGACTAAGGTGTTTTATAAATTCAACGAGGTCTTTTTTATTTTTAGTTTATTTTTTAATATACCCATCCACATATTAATATAAACTCACCCCTTCTTCTCATGGGAATAGGCAGAAACTAGAGAACGCCATCTGCTAAGATCCTAACATATCTACAGTACCCGGCGATAAATATTGCACATCGACCTTTACCTTTTTTTGTATTTTATACAAAGAATAAAAATAATTATCAAAAGAAGCAAATCATAAATTGTTTTAACAGCTCCTAATAGATACCGGACTGTTTGTATTTCGTGCGACAGAGATAACGCTCTACGAAGCCGAAATTAGCCGATTGTCTCTTTCCAAAGGTCGATACAGTGCAATATTTATCGCCGGGTACTGTACTCCTTTTGCCTCCTCATACATCTGAGGAGCAATTCTCGTAATTTTAAGAACATTCAGTCTGATCTCAGTCTCAATGTGTCGAAAATACCTCTAATTTCCCCACATTTTTGACAAGTTTTTGACATTTGTTGTCGCTGTGATGATATTGCGACTAGATTTTGAATGTCTTTAATGAGGGTTTTCTGAAATGACCTTCGCTAGGTGGCAGCACTGGCACGTCAGGTCCAGGCATCTGTCAAATCGCCTATATTTTCTTTAGTCATGACGGAATGATGAACGAATGAATGAATCGAATGATGAACGTCATCATTTATTTTGTATTGGGAGACCTCTTGTCACAGTGGTGCCAACTGGTGTCGTAAATTTTCACGAAAACCCTCATTACGAGAATTGGCCTTCTGGAGTCCTTCCTGGTCATACACGCACGCCCCGGTTGCGAGTACTACGAGTACGTACCTGACCTTTCGAAGAATAATGAAAAACAAACACTAATAAAAGTCAATAAGTATAAATACAGTGGATTTTATTTATTACGACCTTGGTTGTAGCGACAATTTAGCTACAAAGGCTCCTTCAAACAGGCGCGACAAGACACACATTTGTATGTAAAAAATCACGCGCGGGGGCACATTATCTGCATCCCGCAGCGTGATGCGGTGCAGTCATGCAGTGTGCGAATCGCCTTATAAGATCACTCTGTTGTCCGTCTGTCAAGACCCTTTTTCTCAGGAACGCGTGGAGTTATCAAGTTGAAACTAATATCAAATACTAAGAGCTGCAATCATTTGAAGCAGTGAAAAATCAAACTTCTAAGTCAACCCAATGAATAGATCTGCCGGGTCAGCGGGATTGTCCGAAAGGGTTACCGCTGGCCCGGAACATAAAGGGCTAAGGAAGGAACACGGGTGGGTTTTAGTCAGTAAGAGTCTGACACTCCCTTCCGCTCCACCCAGAGCGGGAGGAGTCATTTGATGATTTCCCATCCTCAAAAAAAAAAAAAAACCCAATTAATAGATGTGGGCGTGGGCGAGGGCGTGTTTATGTTCCGTTTATGTTGCATATTTTGACACTCGCAAGGGAATCAAAACCTAGAGGGTACTTCCCGTTGACCTGGAATCATGAAATTTGGCATGAAGAAATTTCATGTAGCACAAGTAAAGGACAAATTCCGAAAAGCGTAAATTTGTAGTTACACCTGTACAGACACCAGCACATCAAGCTACTACAAGCTGTCTTGATAGATTTTCAACTTTATCACTAAAGCATAAGGTTCAAAGTTGATTGGGAAAATTTGACAGTTTCGGGTAGCTTGATGTGCTGGCGTCTGTACCTACAAATTTGTACTGAAACCTCGGTGCGCGAATCCGACTCACACTTGACCGTTTTTTTTTAAATGCCTGCCTATTTATTTAGTAAGTACATAATACATATACAGCCCAAAGGATCTGTTCCATCTGGGTGTCCCACAGAATCTCTAGATATTTAGTTTATTTTAATCTGATGGCCTAAAAAAATTAAAATATTAATTACTTTACATTCATAATTTTTGTTGAATAGTTTTCGGTAACCTTTAAAGTGTTAACAGATGTTTTGTTATCAATAGATCGTAATTAAACGGTTAACGTACTTAATTACGGGTGTCATCCAGTTTGCTAACAATAGGGCATCGATATTGAAATTATATATTTTGTTTTAATACAGTAAAATGTGGACATATTTTTGGAGAACGTATATAAAAGTATTGACGGTATGATTGTTTTGATGTCTAATTAAAAAAAGTGAGCCGTCACGGGACGCCTGGCAGATGTGAAACATCGACATTATTTTGCAAAAGTAATATGATTGAAAAGAACAGATTGCGATATAAACTAAATATGGCATAATGATAAAATAAAATATTACGATTTTTTCCAGAAAATGATGAATTGATGACTGTTTATTTAATAAACAACACTATGGAGTATACACTATAGGTATCCGAGCTGTGTGGCGAGAGAGAGATAGCCGGATCGAGTGGGAAGAGAATCGCAGTCGATTGCGCATGGCGACGCGTCGCCACGGCATGCGTCGCCACGCCAGAAATTTGTTTTACGTGCGGCTATAGATGTTTCACATCAAAAAAAAAATAATTCTTTTAACTTACCTTTCTGTCAATGAAGAAAGAAAACCAAAAAAAAATACAAATCTTTTGCACAATCACAGATAATTGCGTAACACACTAACAGTAGGAATTTCTTTCATTTTGATAGTTCAACAAGATTCATTGCGTTATTAACGTTGTGAGTAGAAAAATTTATCGAACATATAACGCATATGAAGCAATGGTTTAGCAATAGATATACTTCAAAATGATATTTTGAAGATTGTGACTGATAGTGTGTTACATAATTAGCGTGCAGATTTGCACAAGAATGCTGTAAAACAAACTTATTATAATAAAGATAATCTTTAAAAAAATAACCTTGCGGAGTTGGAGAAAATTCTAAAGATAAACACAAAATAAGACCCTTTTCATTAGTGACGTCATTTTGACGTCAGAACAACGTCAAGCCATTGGTTGGTTACACAATACACTTCGGACGTTACTCGGATGAAAAGGCAGAAAATTATGGACGTTTGTCGTTGGCACGTAATCAACTGAAATGTACGTAATGCCCTAAACAAACGGCTTTCTTCGGCGTTTGATATACCTATAACAATTAGTAGAGAACGTTTAAATACAGTTAGTTCCAATAATTTGACAGATTCTTTTTAGGGTGAAATGCAGAAAATATGTCACTAATTCTCAAAAAGTAACGCACCTGAGAAATAACGAAACTGATAAAATTAATAACGAAACTGATACTATAAAGGTGAGATCACACAATATGGTCAAGGCAAGTCAAAAAACTAAACTAAAAAAAGTCAATAAGGAAGGTTTGAGGGCTTCATGTGTCACTTGAACATGGTATGTTTTATATCAAATGTGCCGAAAGCACATTGTTTTTAATCTTGACGTATGAAAAGTTGTCAATATTTAATTTCCGAGATATTCACTGCAGTCAAAATAAAACAAAAATTGTAAATTTAAAGTCATTTATTAGTATTAGTATCTACTCCACTAAGTAGTGGTGATTGTACAGACGCCAGCACATCAAGTTACCCGAAGCTGTCAAATTTCCCCAATCAACTTTGAACCTTATGCTTAAGCAATAAAGTTGAAAATCTATTAAAGAAATCTGACATATTGTAGTAGGTTGATGTGCTGGCGTCTGTACTAAAATTTTATTTACTTACATCTACACACACAAATATACACTTAAATCTTTTATTTTGCTTTTGCGGGCTTTAACTCTTTCGAGATGTTTTTTTTCTTAATTCTTCATATTTTATTGGGTTTTTCTTATACACGTTCACGGTACTTTCTTTGTCTTTCTGCGTTTGTTAGTAGCGCCATCTCTGCAATATATATATGTATATAATATATATTTAATTTTAGAAATAGATTGATTCAGTATTAATTGTATGTAAACGTAGCCTTACATTTTCTCAGTTTCGTTACGTAACGAAATAATAACGAAATTGATAAGAACATCTGAGAATTTCTAACGTAAAAATATTTATATCTCATAGCTTTTGAAAAGCAACTAATATTACAGCGGATTACAATATCTTTGGAAAGATGTGCATAGTTTCCTTAACAGAAAACATAGTTTTAAAGCAATAAAATTATTGATTTATCACCGTTAATCACCCTGATAAAATATACAAGCAAATTGAATACTCACCGAAACACACACTTTCTCCGCCGTAACAAAATGGTTGCAGTTTGACATGTGTCAAAGAACATTCGAAGGTAATGTGGCCAACTTAAAAAAAATACGGATTTGTTCTAAAACTTAATGTACGTCTTCAAATTTCCCATAACGAACCCTGAGTAACGAAACATTTATTTTTAGAGACAATACATTTGGAATAAATAAATATAATAAAAAAAGGTGTATTATGAGGACCACAATAATAATATAATATTTATTGATATGAAGGAACTATTTAAATAAAAATTAAACAGGTAAGTTTATCAGAAAAAAAATAATGGATAATGTTATGTGTAACGAAATGAAAAGGACACTAATAAAATGTATGGAAATTATTTTAACCCATTTTTCAAAACCTATTAGGATTTTTTTTTGCTAGTACGAAGTTATAAATAAATGTTTACGATGTTGGTTATAAGGTAGGTATAATATTCAAAATAAATATTTGTTGCGCATTATTTTAACATGTTATTAACTCAATGCATTTTAAAACCATAGGACACAAACAAATTCAAAAGTTACAAGTTTTCTGCATTTCACCCTTTAAGTACCTATAATCTGCACCTGTGTCCTTGATGATGTTATGACGTCAGTGAGCGCAGTTCGCGCAGCTGAATTTTAGGCCAAAGATCTATTATTGATCGAAGCCAAAGATGTTTGAAATTTTTGCCATCGATACGCTAATGCTGGGGCTACATTAGCGGGCGAAGATTCGTGTCGAGTTGGAGGGCAAAAACATAGTGTAGCGGTGTATACGCGGTGTTCTTGTCTACATTAGGCGGGCGAAGATTCATCGAATCATCGTGTCGGATTGTGTTGTTCTCTGTTGTGCGGCTGAGACTTATTCAAAATGGAGGAAGTAGTCGCCCGAATACTATGCGTTGCAACGATCTACCCCGAATATTCGGCGTAGCCCGCTAATGTAGCGCCAGCATTAGAAGATCTGCGAAATCAGCAACTTACTAAGTACCTACTTTTAGGCTAGTAGTAGCACCTAGTAGCTATTTAGAACCTTTCGGGTGAATCTCTTCTTTCTAGACCTAGAGACTGCGATGCAATATGTTTAGAGCATATTAGGAAAAAAGTTTTATCTATCATACGAAATTCTTGATGTGGTACCTACAGCAGAAAGACATCACGTTTAAATCCTTTCGTGTCTAAAAAATAAATCAAAAGTTATCTATCCAAACTAGTAATAAACGTCAAAATTACTGAGACAGTCCACCAAAACGCCGTTCGTCCGTCTATGGTCTAGGCGACGAATGATCTGTAATAGATAAATGCTGTTCACGAATCTATTTATAAAGACGCACCTGGGGAAAAGCCTCTCATATAAATATTGATGATGCCCCAACCCCGTTTTAAAGGTCTCATTATGCTAAGCCTACTCACAGCAGTTCTATTTATAGAGCAGTACGCGCCTTGCGTAAGACGTACCGCAGAAAGCCGCTTCTAACTACAAACACGTCTCCGGCACACTGTCTGCATTGCAAGAAATCGATACTGGATAACTGCAGGCTTGTTTTCACTTAAAGAAGTTGGTATAACTGCTTAGGTTAGTTTTTTGCAGCTGGTTGGGTTAAACGCAGAAGAATTTGAGACATAAAGAACACCATCTGCCGTCTTTGACAAAAGGTGAAACGATTTTCACTTCATCGAAGATGGTAAAGAGGCTAACTGCCCGGGGTGCGCCAGACCCAGACGTACCTACTTCAGTATCTACACTCGAGTGTCTTGTTTAACGTCAATGACTATAAACAAAGACCCTTTAACATTCCGGGAAACGGAGTTTATCGAGCCAAACGCCATACAACTGTCAAGACGCAGTAAGATTTCCCAAACTAACTTTGTCGTACACTAAAGTAGGTTCTGCTAAGTGATTTCGAATGATGCCAATGCACTTAACATTCTAGTGACGATATCATTACAAATGATCGGGCACTGTTCCAATAACTGACCACAAATGAAACAAATGCAGGTGATGAAGTCAAGCGAAGACCAGCGATATTAAGCACTCGAATGAGTGGTTCACTCGAGTGAATGTTCATTTTTGTTCCATCCCACGTTCAGACGACACTGTCCAAATTACATAGGATTGAACGTTCATCTGCTTATTTCATTTCATTTTTCAATCATTCGGTAAAAAACACCGAGTGTCGAAATCCAAGATCGTTGGATCGGTTCACTAATGAATTAATTTTTCATTTTTGATTCAATCTGTGTTCAGACGTTTCACTTCGAGATGATGATGATGATGATGTGACAGATGCTGAAAAAGGACACAAAATGAACAAAAAGTGAAGCATACCTCACGTACCTCAGTCCTCAGGTAACAACGCTTCACTTTTTGTTCATTTTTGTAACCTATCAACTTTACGATTTACAACCTAAACTACAATTTACCTAATACTCAGAAGCAGTTCAGCCAGTTCGTTCACACCACATACCAATGCAGAAACACTGACATAACAAAGAATCGAACCCTGTATAATAAATTATACAGAGAGTTCCGTGAGTACGTTTCTATTGTGTTATGCATAGTGTACGCAACTCTATCGGTCGTTGACCTGTGCTGACGTCACTGAACTGGTTGCCATGACCACCATGGGTAGGTATCTTTTAACGGCGATTTAAAGGGCTGGAACTGGTTTAGTCTGTGAAAATCTGTGTGAAAATTTTGGTGAAGTGAACTGTCATCCCATATGACGCTAGCAATTGGCACTATAGACAGCTCAATTTAATCTCACATCATCTAAGTTTTCATGGTGAGGTTTTTACGAAATAGCACTACATCTGAGTTTTAAAGGAAAAACTAACTTAAGTATTCCAGTAAGGAGTTGGCGAAATAGTCCTTTTGCCGTGATCGGAGCGGTCATGGAAAAAGGCAGGTTCATAACCTGCCAATATGAGACGTGGCCTTACTGTTCGTATTACAAGTATGTTCCCTACGTGACCACAAGAGTTACTAATGCTATTTAAATTGCTGCTGATGCGATATAAATAGTTGAACTGATTTTATTTTTAGAAGCAAGTTATGCCTACGTACGTACGTAAGTACGATGTTTTCAGTGATTTCCTCAAATATTGAGATAATTATTTACTACTAAGTTTAATTAATACGTTCGCGCATTTGTAATCCTAATTAGCGGTGTTTTTCAGGTTTGTTAACGTTTCCTGAAGTTTCAATTACAAAGGGAAAAAGGAATTTCAGAGGCTTATTACCGCTATGAATATAAAAGTTTAAAATTCGGTTCCAAGAATGGGCACAATTTATCGTCCTGACTTTATAAAAATAAGTCTTCCCTTAGAATTGTTTAACTAAAGGCAAATTTTTCCATCGTCAGATAACTTTTATTCGAGGAATAAAATTGATGTTTGACAGTTTTCGTATGAAATAACTGTCAAAATTTCAAAATTATTCCTCGAATAAAGGTATCAGGTGATTGAAGAATGAGCCCTTAACTAAGGGCTCATTCTTCAATCACCTGATACCTTAGTAACTACTAATAATAATTTTATTAGTCGGTATAACATCATCAGCATAACAGGCTTGGCTTCGTGAGACTATAAGCAAGCCACATTGTTATGCTAAGTTACATAGTCTTCTAAACATTACTTTACATAATGGCGACATATTACACAAACCTCATCTTGAAGATGTACTACCTTGAACCGGCATCAAAACGAGGTTTGATGCCGTTGTCATCATTATCAATAAGCCATTACTTGCGGTACATTGTTTAATGCAAATAAGGGTACTTCTGTTATGAATCATGTGATACTAACTGCGTAAATCATTGAGCAAACACGAGAAAAAACTGTACTTATCATTATTCTGTGCGACATCTCGTCACAATGTGCATAAACCCTTTCCGGTATTGAGGAGTGAGGACTGACTGCTGAGCTACACGAGTTGATCAGAATTCTTATAAGATGAGATGTTTTTAGAAAAGACTGAAAATGATAAAACTGAACCTCTTCTTTTCAGCGTGTAGATGGCAATGTAAATGGACTAGGCCTTGAATTCGGCTATTCTGATGTTTACCGCAAAACTCACAGCGAAATTCTTTGGGTTCAAGAGACCCATCGAGATGTCAAAGTCAGCCACACATCCCTGGACTTAAGCTTGTCGCCGAGATCTGTCACCCATAATCAAGTAACGCAGTGTTTGCTGCTCCCGGCGTAAGCATACATCAAGTACTCAAAATTGAACTTATAACTCTTTGTCTAACATCTTGGTCTAGTTACGATCAAGATGAAAGGAATGGCCAAGAGAATTCGATTGTTCATTTCAAACATCGAAATTATTCGGCCTTCAAAGATTTCGTTCATATTTAGGTAAGTAACCCGAAAGCAACTAGTTTCATCGTCTTTATGTTATAGGTCAGAAAAAATGTTGCCATCAGATCAGCATTATCTTTATTGTACAAGTCTTCTTCATTCATCATCAGCATCAATTTAAATAATCCCTTATCATAACCCATCAAAGGTACTAATAAACGTCGTGACCTTTAAATCAGACAGAGCAATTAGCAATTGTACTATATGCTAATAAAATTGTGACGTCAGCGTCGTCGTCGGCTTGAGCAACGATTCATGCGTCTGCGCATAATACACGTGCTCCTCCACGGTACGGGCTAACGTTATTATCGTGAACTTTTAATTGCTTCACTAGGATTTCGTATCGTAGTTTAAAAAATTAGCAAATGGACGAAATAGGATATGAGGTAAAAAAAATGTGAAACGTGTGAATCGAATTGCTGGAGCAATTTCTGGTTAATTGGAACAGCCTTTGTCTGTTTGGGCGATTTACGATAAATAAGATCGTTTTGGTGTATGTGAGACAAGGTGTTTAATAGCTCGCAGCGATCAGTTTGGCGCCAAATATTAGGTACAAGCAAAAATAGTACCATTAATTTTGGTCCGAAGAATGTTGCGAGGTTAATTTTCACACTGTACAACTGACTCAAAATATGGCTAATATAAATTGAATTATGTGTAATTGTACAGGATGTCAGGCATATCAGATTACCTACTTAACCTTTGAATTGTTGCTGCTGCGGGTAATGCTATCAATTATGTCAGCAATATTCAAGTTTAATTTGCAAATTTCACAAAAGTCTTCAAATTATCAACCGCATACAACTCTCTGATAGTTACATGGATCATTTTTCTTAATTTCTGAAACTATTGCCAAGCTAGAAAATAAAGGCTGAGCAGTTGATAAGGCTGAAATTGGACCCACATAAATAGCTAAGGATACAATACCAACTATTATAAAAAAATAGCGGAGCCTTCAATACAAAATGGACAATACAGAAGCCACAATTTCATACATGGATGACATAATCAGTGAGCGTTAATGATAACCATTCGGCCGTGAGGATGTATTTGTAGTCAGGTTGTTTGCAAACAATGTTTACTGTTGTGCCAGACTTGCACTGAGATATGGCTGGAAGGATAGGCCGATGTACTCGTACGCACGACGAAACACCATTTCCAGTAGAAGATGGTCTCTCATTGTAAGTACGGAAAGAATATTCTGAGGTCACCTTTTACTGGAAATGTATCGTTGTACAGTCACGAGCGCTAATACGTCAACACTTAGCAACTTTCAATTGCGATTTTTTCGTGAAATAACGAATGCAACGTTGAAATACGACACCGCACAAACCTATGGGTTCGAAAATACTTTGTTTGGAATAACATAAAATTCATTCAAAACTAAAGGAGAAAAATATCGTCTTTGAATAAAGCCAAGTGTATACATACTTATGCTCGTAACTGTACGTACGGGTTCATACTCATTTATTCACTTGAGGTCGTAGGTTCGATACTCTTACTAAGGTCATGTAGTAAATGCTGTAGGTAAGATGAGCTTCATTGTCATATTCTTTCTATAATAAGTGTTCATATCGGAATGTCATCGTTCGCTTTGTTTCTTCCTGTAATCTTCTTCATCTTTGATTGGTTTTATCAATAACTACTAGGTACTACCTAGACCACCCATTTTGTATCATGATTATTAAGTACAGACGCCAGCACATCAAGCTACCCGAAACTGTCAAATTTTCCCAATCAACCTTGAACCTTATGCTTTAGCGAAAAAGTTGAAAATCTATTAAAGAAATTTGACAGATTGCAGTTGCTTGATGTGCTGGCGTCTGTACCTACTTACAATCGTATGTCCCTATATATTTTTTATACTATCCGACCTCAGGTTCTATATCAACATGATTAATGGTAAAATAGCCCTCCCATCAGAATTTCAAGTCTCATCCATTGATTCTTATTGAATTTAGCGAGTTTGCCTTTTAAAATTAAGGCTCCTACAAACAGGCGCGACACGCGATAAGATCGCGCGCGACACAAAGGCACCGCAAGTCGCACAACGAGCGGTGCCTTTGGGTCGCGCGCGATTCGCGTCGCGCGTCGCGCCTGTTTGTAGGAGCCTTTAATCACTCCATCATTCTTATCCGTAGCAAACAAACATTTGTTTTTGTTAGAAGATGATATTATCGTGGATAAAGTACGCGTTAATTTATGAGATCAAAATAAATCAGAAACATGATGGAGAATAACAAAGTGACGTGGACAGAGAGGTCAGTGAATGAATAAAAAAATGCTGGGAAACAAAGTTGACATTGACTTTGGTGTGTAAGGTAGGGCGTGCGACCACCAAGGTCGGGAGTGCGTCGTGTGAACTAGAACTAATGGCAGCCATTGACACTTTCTTTGGAGTTACTTCTTGCCGTTTGTTTCAGGGCAGAAAGTATACAATGGACTTTAGGACTTCATGCTTTGTGAACTTCCATTTCAACTAAGGCCCGTCGTCGATGGCGTTACTCAAAAGTAACCAGTTACAAATTCAAGTCACCAACGTGTAGCAAATGTGATAGGTTTACCACAGGTCCTTGTTGAAAGATTGAGATCGTGCAATCTGTCTACTCAATGTTTTGACCTATTGTCCGAAAGGGTTACCGCTGGCCCGGAACATAAAGGGCTAAGGAAGGAACTCGGGTGGGTTTTAGTCAGTAAGAGTCTGACTCTCCCTTCAGCTCCACCCAGAGCGGGAGGGGTTATTAGACATTTCCCATTCTGAAAAAAAAGGTTGATCATGCTGATGGTGCCAATTTAGGCAACCCTGACTCAGTTCACTAGTTCACCTCGTCGAAAAAAAGTAAAATAAATTAAGTGTAGTCGATTATGTTTAACATCCTTCGAATTAATTGCGCAAGTAACTGAAGTGAAAGCCGTGCATGTACCTGCGATGTAGAGGTTATCTCCGCCATTTATATCTACTTTATGTAAATACAAGTGTGTGCAAACACAAGTTGGCTTCAACAATGATAATTTTATTTATTTTAACTGAATTGAGGAGTATCGTTCGTTTGTTCATTATCTTGTATCACACTTGGAAAATGTCGCAACTCTGACTCCCAAGATATACCTAGACGAATGCCTAGTTTGGGCACGTTTTAGGGGTCACAGTCCAATCTATTCTTGTATAGACGCCAGCACATCAAGCTACCCGAAACTGTTAAATTTTCCCAAGCAACTTTGAACAGTTTGAACCTTATGCCTTAGCGATAAAGTTGAAAATCTATTAAAGAAATTTGACAGATTGTAGTAGCTTGATGTGCTGGCGTCTGTACAAATTGTGATTATTAATAAATACATTTGAATTTTAATTACCTTGTAATTTGCAGATAAGCCTGAATTGAAAATCTCTTTCGTTAAAATGATCACATAAATTCTTCTTTTTCATTAGCATAGCGTTTAGCAAGTGTATTGTTAGGCTTAACACAGGAAAGGCCGTTCTAATGATTTCATAATACGTTTATTATCCTTTTACTAGCTGACTCCGCAAACGTTGTTTTGCAAAATAAAAATAGCCTACGACCTATTCTCAGACCTACCAAATATACATAAAAATTTCATAGAAATCGGTCAAGCCGTTTCGGAGGAGTTCGATAGCAAACCCTGTGACACGAGATTTTCATATATAAGAAGAATATTTATATATTGAACGGTGTGTTTTACTATGTATAAGTGAAATTCTTCAGATCGTCAAAGATGACACAGAACAGTGGGTGCAGTACCAAATAGGACATGCGATTTTATAAATAAACTTTCATAACCAAAAATCGGAACTTTCTTATTTGAGTCGATTGGTGTAACTTAGTCGTAATTACATTTCAACATGTCGCTTAATTAGAACGCCCTATATACCAAGACAAAACCACCGCAGAGTTCCAATATGCTTTTCCACTGGGTATCTGTAACGATCATGTTCCCATGTGTTGATTCTCAGGCAAGCAATGGGGCGCCATGCGACCAGGTCAACCGTTTCTTGGCACACTTGGTTACGGATACAGTCTTGTATTCCACCATCTATGTGAGTATTTACTCCGTTCTTATGTTTTAGACTGATGTGGGAGGGATATTTAGTCATTGTTTGTTTTAATTCTGCCCATTTAAGTATTTTAATGGGACTCTTCAACCGTTACTCGACACAGAGATTTAGCATTTTTGGGCTGATAAAATTTTGAGTTTATCTTGATCATGACAGGAGTCTGGGTCTCTAAATGAATATATATAAACATTTTTACATAAGTTCAAGAGAAATATTCGAAAGGCTTCATACGATCAGGTAGATTGCCAACAGCTAATAGCATTTGCAACTGTCATTATATCACAATAGGATTACCTGAAGCCATTTCTAAGTCTATAGCTTCCGATGTTTTGCTAGATAGATCACGATCTTCACCGGCATTTATTTTCTACTAGCTGCGCCCAGCGGTTTTACCCGCGTAAATGTCGATCCCGTGGGAATATCGGGATAATAAGTAGCCTATATGTTAATCCATGGTGTCAGCTACCTCCATACAAAAATATATCAAAATTGGTCCAGCCGCTTGAGCGTGAAGAAGGAACAAATATATAAACACACACACACAACACAAAATTTCGCCTTTATAATATTAGTGTGATTATGTAATTACATAGCTTATGTCCGCGAATTCGACCGTGTGACATATCTTGTTCCCCCGTCCTAGCTCGTCACATCGCATCGCCAGCTATAACTTTGTTTACGCTTTGCGTTCTTAGAATAGAATATTCATATTATGTACTTACTCCAGGACATAAATATTACAGATTTAAATGTAGAAATTTTACAAGGGGTGTCACAATGGGCGGTCTTGTAGCTAAAGGCGATCTTTTAAAGACAGGTCAGGGTATTTCTTTTTTCTTTCTTTCTGATTTTATTTCTTTTTGCTCGGCTCTAGGGTTCTAGCGTGATATTAAATAGCCTACAGCCGTCCTCAAAAATTGGGCTATTTATTAAGGTACACCAATAGCTTCTATGTACTTAATATATCTTAAGTCCTACATAAGCCAATTATAGGCTATCAAATATAAAACATTTTTTTTTAATCCGACTGGTAGGTCCAGAGATTTAGCTATTTCAAAAAGTCTAGCTTAGCTTAGTTTTAGTATATATGTCGCAGCCAACTAGTTAAATTAGCCATTTAGTTAACCGCCTGACCTTTGGAAGTAGTGACTAGTAGTAGTAGTAGACTAGCTTCAACTTTCTGACTAACTGACGGACCATTTTAATTTTGACAATTCAAAAGTGCCTGTACAAGGTTTAATTGAAATAAATGCTTTGAGTTTGAGTTTGAGTTTGAGTGATCGCCTCGCTGCGATCTCTCGGCTCGCACGCGGTTCACCACCTAACCTAACCCATTTGGTCGGGGTGCCCTGGCTTAGTTATTGCGACCAATTCGGCTCTCGCGTGATTGGTTACAGTTCTAATCTAAACCATAATTGGCCTTGTAGGCCGTTAGTTGAACGGCCGCCGTTTAGTTAGAAGGCTTAACTAAACGGCATATTAAACCAGTTGGCTGTGACGATGAGATGGTCATAAACAACTATGGGCTTTGACCAGCTATAATTATATGAGAAATACCCAAGTTCTTAATTATTCAGTTCAAGAGCATCAACCCAATGTTTTGTCGTTTGATCATGTTGCCTTCCATTGAAATCTTTCATTTCTAGGGTCAATTATTACAAACGTCAATTATTTATTTGGTCAGCGGACTTTGATTCAATTTCAAGGCTACCTACTCGATTTCTGTAGACCGAATGAAACTATTGGAAGTTATCCAGGCCAAACAACATAATAATAGAAGAAGCGTTATTGTTAAAATTTTAGTTGTGTAAACAACTGAAGGCTAAAGTGACAACCACGGAATTGGTTGCCTTCAGTTGTTTACACAACTAAAATTTTAACTTTTGTCACGAACAGTCATGAATATAACATAATCAACCTATAATGATCCCACAGCTGGGTCACAGGCCTCCTCTCTGTAAGAGGGAGTGGGCTATATCCACCAAACGGGAAACACAAAAATCCGAAGCCATGTGACATCCGCCAACCCGCACTGGGGTTGGCGGATGTCAAATTCTTCAAATTTTTGGTTTTAGGACATGCCGGTTTCCTCACGATTTTTTAAATTTTTATTTGAAATGGGTTTGCTCTTGACTCTAGTCTAGGTCAGAGGTGACACAGACAAAGTCTACGATGGAGTGAGCTTACCCAGAAGAAGCCTGTTCACCCTTACTTTGAAGAGATTCGGGTTGTATGCATTCGGAAACACAAACGCAGGTAGAGAGTTTCACTCTTTTGCTGTGCGCATTATAAAGGACATTTGAAAACGTTTAGTGCGAATTGGTGGAATAGCAATGATGTTTTCCTCACCGTTTTGAGAGCAGAGACGATGAAATAATTTGCACAAAAGTGCCTGCTTGGGATCGAACCCACGCCCAACTCGTAAGTCGCGGCCGTAACCTCTACGCCACCACTGCTTCTAAAATATATTCAAGTAAATATTTTGTATTACTTGAAGCGAGATCATGAAGGTAATTACAGTTTCAGAGCAAAAACTTAAACGCTTTGCCATTTTGTTTTCACTTCCTGAGATTTGGCAAGCTGTCACATTCAGGTAATTAGTGCTGCATATGTCACATCTAGAAATACAATTGGCGAATCTATAAGAATTAGCAAAAACAGTGAGAAACACGCTTTAGTAATGAAAAGATATAAATCAGTCAATTATGGATTTAAAAGGCACCTTTTTCGGCGAAACCATTAACAAAAGATTAATAGCTGATAAACAAGGTTAGATCTTTCTAAGATATGGATCGTCAAGAGATAATCATTTTGAATTAGCACATTTTGAATGATATGCAATGAAGCTAAAAAAAGTACACGTTTTATAACACTAGTGTCCTTTTTTCTATAGTTTATTGCATAAAATTCAAAATCTGCCAATTGCATAATACATATTTCTAGACTTGTCGACTCGCCCACAAATAAATTTGACGGCGAGACGGTAGCATTACCTTTAATTTCTAAACGAGAATGACTGTTTCAATATTGTCATTCTGGCGGAACGTCAAACGGGCAACCATCTTGTGGACTTTTTTCAATGAAGGGCGACAGAGGTTGCACGTCATCGACGAATCGCCATTAATCTGAGTTAAATTAAGTTTAACTGAGTGTTAATCGATTTGGATCGATTAAATAAGTGTCAGAGAATCGTGTTTCACCTTTATTTTCATCTCACCTGCCCGTTTACCCACGCAAAGATAGACCCATCTAATGATGACGGTATAGAATTGCCGTTATCAGAAGTGGGATCGCAAGGGCAGTCAAGCGAAGAAATAAGGCCACCTGATAAGGAAAATGCGAGTAGTATTTTGAACAATATGGAGATTTTAGTGTCTCGCTTGTTGGCAGCGCAGCAACCGAGTTCTACGGGTGTGAATGCGGTGCAGTTAATTCATTTTAATCCTGATGACGCCGATGCTGATGTGGAGGGATGGTGTCGCGTTGCTAATGGCCTTAACCACCTCTCTAAAAGGAAGAGCCGCTGCTTGTCTTACCAAGCTGCCATTGGATCAACTTTCGTGGAAATTAGTGAAACAATCCTTATTAGCCAAGTTCGCAAAGCCAAAGCTGATACAAGATTATTTCGACGAGATTATGCGTTTTCAAATCGGGATTAAGGAAACTGCCAGTGAGTCAGCTATGCGATTGTGGGATTTAATCGAAAGAATACCGAAGGTGGAAATGTCTGAAGAAGCGGTTACTCGATTTGTCATTTCGGTATTGTGCCAAAAAGATGGATTGATTCGTCGTGAATTAAGTTGTCAAGTTATAACGAACAAGGCTCAGCTATTTAGGGTTCTTGGAGGTATTTCTTTAAAGAGTCGAGCAGAGAGCTGTGATACACAAGACCATGAACTGAAGAGACCTCGCTTAGCCGATGGACGATTTCCCGGACTTTTGTGGTATACCTGGACATAGACAAGCAGACTGTCGTAGACGTCGTGGAGATACTAGCAGTACGAGCAAAGTTGAATCATCTGTGCGAATGTCTGAGGTGAAGTCCAACGTGAGCTGCTACGTCTGCGGAAAACCCGGCCATATTGCGACGACGTGTCCGGACAGGAAGATTGCAGGTGGGACAGCGAAAGAAGTCAACTTATGTGAACAAGCCACATCAAGAGGGACTCTGGTGACATCATCGGGTGAGAATATTCCATGTCTTTTCGATAGTGGGTCGAATTGCTCGTTGATAAAATTGAGTACTTCTCTAAACTTTCCGGGTACTGAATGTTCTGTTCTGAATTAGCACCGGTTGAAAAGGAGATAGTGAGAGTTAAGGTTCAGGAGTTGTTGGATGCCGGTGTTGTTCGGGAGAGTTCCTCACCATTCGCGAGTCCAATCTTGTTAGTTAAAAAAAGGATAATACAGATCGTATGTGTGTTGATTACCGGGAACTCAACTCAAATACCCGCACCGAACATAACCCCCTACCATTAATTGACGAGCAGGTAGATCAGCTGTCGGGAGCTCATTATTTTTCAGCTTGTTTATATGGATGAAGCCCTTTGCTACTCTTCTGACATCAACGAGGCCTTAAGGCGGTTGGAAGAGGTTCTAGAAGCCCTTTCTCAAGTAGGCTTTTCTTTTAAATTACAAAAATGCAAATTCATGAAGCGTAAAGTACATTATTTAGGCTACGAAATTGAGGCAGGTGAAGTCAGACCGAATTCCCTCAAAATTGAAGCACTAGCCACTGCCACCTCACCTAGAACCGCAACTCGGGTGCGACAGTTCCTTGGCCTAGCTTCGTATTTTCGAAAATTTATACCAAATTTCACGAAAATAGTTGGACTCTTGTATGTACCCACTTACGAAATTTAAAGGTAGCATCCAATGGAACGCATTTCACGAGAATATTCATCAAATCATTATTGGTATTCTTACATCAGAACCTGTATTGACTATATTTAATCCCGAATTGCCGGTCGAACTTCACTGTGATGCTAGCTCTGAAGGATATGAAGCAATCTTATTCCAAAGAGATAATTCTATGCCGCACTTCGTAGCTTATTATAGTCGTCGTACGACTGAAATCGAGTCTCGATATCATTCGTACGAGCTTGAAACATTGGCCGTGGTCCGTGCAATCAAGCACTTTCGCCATTACTTGTATGGCCGTAAATTTACTGTCTTCACAGACTGCAACTCTTTAAAAGCATCAAAGTCGAAATGTGACCTAACTCCCCGTGTTCACCGTTGGTGGGCAATTAATTTCGTAGAACCTTCACGAAGGTTGGCTTTCCGTGGAGCAAAAACGGGATAGCGAAATTAAAGATCTTATAACGAAATTTCTGAACTCTGAGCTTCCGGAAGCTGTCGCAGGGACCTACGATGTACGGGATGGGATTCTTTACAGGAAAGTTAGCTGAAATAAAGTTACATCCTGGCTCCCCATAGTGCCTCGTTCCTGAGTGTGGACACTTATTAACCATGTTCATTCAGAAATTCAGCATCTGGGAAGTGATAAAACGCTTGATAAAATCTATGAACAATATTTTTTTTAAATATAGAGAAGGCTGCAAGTTCTGAATCGGTACGTTTCAACAGAGGTCGGGCTACAGTTAAACCTTACACAAAAGGTGATTTTGTCTTTATTAAGAGTTCAGAGCGTAACCAAACCAAATTAAGTAGAAAATTCAAAGGGCCCTACGTAATCATAAATGTTCTTGACAACGACCGTTACGAGTTAAAAAGCCTTGATGGAACAAATCGCGTTTTAAAGTATGCTCACGAGAACTTGCGTTTCGTGCCCGGGGGTTGTGAGGGTTTAATTGAAATGTCAATGAACATTTTGGATGTGGATGAAGCCGTGACGGCGGAAAATGGAGAAAACCATGATGACGTTTTGTGTTGGGTGTCTGGTCGAAGGGACGATGTTGTCCGGTCCATGCCCTCATGGGCTGGTCGAAAGGACGCATTTGTCCGGTCCAGAATAAGATTTTGTTGAGCTGGATGTAGGGACGGTGTTGTCCGGTCCATGCCTTCGCGGGCTGGTCGAAGGGACACACTTGTCCGGGAGTTTGTGGAACTGGTCGCAGGGACGGTATTGTCCGGTCCATGCCTTCGCGGGCTGGTCGAAGGGACATACTTGTCCGGTCCAGTAAAGAGTTTGTGGAACTGGTCGCAGGGACGGTGTTGTCCGGTCCATGCCCTCACGGGCTGGTCGAAGGGACATACTTGTCCGGTCCAGTAAAGAGTTTGTGGAACTGGTCGCAGGGACGGTGTTGTCCGGTCCATGCCCTCACGGGCTGGTCGTGGGGACGCATTTGTCCGGTCCAGTATTAGAAGTTGTGTTGTGAGGTTGTGCAACTACTCGTAAGGACAGTGCTGCCCGGTCCAAGTCCTTGTGACTGGTCGAAGGGATGCATCTGTCTGGTCTAGAGAATATGATGAGAAAGAGGATGTTGGCCTCATTCCTTGCAGAATCCTTGTACAGACGGACACGGATGCGGAACATTGTGTTGTTTGACTGACTATACATTGGACAGTACTGTAGTTGTGTGTCCGGTCTTAGACTCTTAGTAGTACAGGCGCTTGATTAAATTTTAAATATTACCCACGTGTTCAGTAGCATTGAGGAATTGTGGTCAGGTTGGGCGAGCGGTGTAGACAGAACGATTACTGGCGATTACTGGTTACAGAAATGCCCACGCGCCCGAGGACGGGCGATTGTCAGAATGGCCGTGACGGCGAGACGGTAGCATTACCTTTAATTTCTAAACGAGAATGACTGTTTCAATATTGTCATTCTGGCGGAACGTCAAACGGGCAACCATCTTGTGGACTTTTTTCAATGAAGGGCGACAGAGGTTGCACGTCATCGACGAATCGCCATTAATCTGAGTTAAATTAAGTTTAACTGAGTGTTAATCGATTTGGATCGATTAAATAAGTGTCAGAGAATCGTGTTTCACCTTTATTTTCATCTCACCTGCCCGTTTACCCACGCAAAGATAGACCCATCTAATGATGACGGTATAGAATTGCCGTTAAATTAACTACGTGCGAGTCGACTATAGAAAAAATAATGTTATTTAAAAGTGAGTAATTTCGTGCAAATCGACTAATAAGCCACTAAGATGATCAGCAACTTTCTCTAAATATTTCAGAATCGGAGTGCTAAATGTGGCAAGTTGCGACTATGGCCAATGAAATCAAATATATTTTAGGGTAGGCGCCCATGTGTCATGCTATATTAAACAATCCCACTGATTTACGTATCTACTATACAAAATTACATTATTTAAATCACTACATAGTATAAAACAAAGTCGCTTTATCTGTCCCTATGTCCCTTTGTCCCTTTGTATGCTTAAATCTTTGAAACTACGCAACGGATTTTGATGCGGTTTTTTTTAATAGATAGAGTGATTCAAGAGGAAGGTTTATATGTATAATAATAATAATGTTTCCGTGCGAAGCCGGGGCGGGTCGCTAGTAAATAATAAAGCTGAAGATTTTGTTTGTTTGAACGTGCTAATCTTTAGATCTTCCCGGCGGATTTGAAAACATCTTTTTGCATTTGTTAGCCCAATTCTTGAGGAAGACTATAGACTACGTAACATCACGCTATGACCCTAAGGAGCCGAGCAAAAGTAAAGAAAGTCAGAGAGAACGCTAAGCGAAAACCAATGCGTTGTGATGGGGTGGGCGTGGATCGGGGAAACAAGAAATTTTCACGTGGTGACTGTTTAAAAACACGTTGTTTGTTATTGAATCTTGGCAGAAAACATTGTGAGTTCACTCCTCCTGGGAGTAAAAATAGCGCGTTGCCACAACCGACTCATCGCCGCAATGTTTACTATGAGATCCTAGTTGCATCTATAGAAATAATGCAGTTTACATGGGTCGAACGCTTTTGGAAAATCGGTGCCAAGGCGACAATATATTTTTTTTTGTGCACCGGAAATTTTCTTGTTTATTTCTGCTGTATTATTGGTGTCAAACGCTTTTGGTAAGTCTGTTCTGAACCAAACAGTACTATTCTTCTGCAAATTGTGTCTCTTTTTCCCACCTAGTACTGGAAGTCGCAGACATTAATTTTGACAAGAGAGGAATTGCAATTATTGTAGGTATAATGTTTCTTTTTTTCTTGATAATATTATTTCCTAATCTTGCTGTTTGATGCTCCATTACTTTTTTAAACGTCAACATTTTTTCCAACAGGTTCACGGTCTGTACAGATGACGTATTGCCAAATGGTTGACGAATTCTATTTTGAGTTATGTTAGGTACCTACCTACGCTACTTCGTGCCATTTGGCGCGTGGCACTGACCGTGGCAGTGATGAGTTGATTTGTTGATATAATACACTTGCTAGCTTTGATAGTTTTGTTAAAGGTGCCATCGTTCATGTTATAGGGCTATCTCAGATGATTGAACGTGGGGAACTATCGTTTCATAGCTGACTCAACAATATACAAGGCATGTTTGTGGGAGTTGGTACAGCTTTTATGGTTCTAAGGGTGTTAATAGTCATTTCTCTGTTTTTTTCCCTCGTTATTTTAATAGTTGTCTGAAAAACACATTTTCATTACAGGTAATGTGTTGTCTATAAGAACCTTATTTCAATCATTATTAACGTCATCACCTGCCTAGCCTTTTCCCAACTATGTTGGGGTCGGCTTCCAGTCTAAGCGGATGCAGTTGAATACCAGCATTTTGCATGGAGCCACTGCTTATCTGACCTCCACAACCCAGTTATTGGGTAATACGATACCCGTTGGTAAGACTGGTTGTCAGACTTTCGGGGTTCTGAACTTCTGACGACCCGTAAACGAATGACAACTGGGACCATATGTAATGGTCATACATCCGCGGATCTTCCGCGGACCCACCGCGGCAAACGTGGCTTAACCTGATCGATGATGAACCCGTGAGGCTACCCACAAGCCCCTTATTCATTATTAACGTATGCATCAAATATACTTTGAAGGGATCCATTTGTAATTTCCTTTTCTGCTTGGGAAATTATAACGCGTAGACAAAGCCAAATAGTATTTGTTTTGAGGAAGATTTTAGGATTATCCAGTTGTATGTCTGCGAACTTCGAAAAAGCTGGCTCGTCACAAATTCTATGGGACGTGATCATAGAAATGTAACTTCCATATATCTATGGACGTGATTAACCCCACAGATTGTTGTTGTAAGGTTATTTTCGTACATTGTACGTTCCCGGCAATTTCATATAGTTTTCGCACGTTACCTACTTTGTTGCTATGTTTGATATTGGGTCAATGGATTGTGCCTAGATTAAATCGAAATCTGTCGCGAAATAGGTTTCGTATCTGTGCCGAGGACACACATAACATTAGATCGTAAAGGTAAAAATACATCGAAAGTTTACCAAGACTACATTTGCGAGTGATTAATACGAATGGTGCAATAAAGTCGGAACTGTCACCATTGACCAACATAAACTTTAAGTGCAACTTTAAGTGCCTTAACGATTAACTTTTTTATCGTCGCGCGTCGTGACCTTCGAGCTGTTTATCTAACATGCTTCCTATTATATCCCACTGATTTACAAACAACGTATTTTCCTTATAGCCATTAATTACACAATTAAGAGCATGTATTAACCTGCACCCTAGTAGCGTAACACATTATTAATCTAAACGTGAATCATTTTGAAGGAATATAGCCAATCCATTGCTTCATGTAGGTACGAAAAATTTGTCTGTTGAATAACGAAAGTAACGCAATTAATGTTGTTGAACTGTCAAAATTAAAGCGATTGCTACTTATAATGCGCTAGGTACACAATTACCCCGCTGATCTCATAAGGATTTAGCTTACGTTATAGCTAGATTGTTTTTAAGCCTCGACGTTTAAAAGATTCTACTCGTTCTTCTTTAATTTAAATGTAGTCCAGAAACAATAGTGTTAGTCAAAACCTAAGTATTATTCCGTGTGTCTATGGTTTGTTCAACGAAATCTCCAAACGGCTGGTTGATACTTCCCGTGACCTAAGGGCTGGACAGAGGCAGCATACATTACCAGACAACAGCGATGCAGAGGAATTTTTCGACGCCATATTTGAGTTTGTTAATAATTATGTAGTTTTAGTTAAGTTGGGTTATAATTTTTTTATTATATTGAGTAATTAATTTAGGATAATTTTTATTCATGGAATTAAATTGACATTTGACAGTTTTTGTATGGAAGAACTGTCAAAAATTCAAAATTATTCCAAAATTTATCTGGCGTTGGAAAAATCAGCCCTTAGTACCTATAAGAAGTTTATCCAGTGTATATTTTTATTCTCTTTAATATTAAACATCTTTTCGGAGACTGTTTTGTGTTGTCTGGTTTTCATCAAGCCACCATGACTGCAAAAATTACCTGTTATCATGGGTCCCTTGGTAGATCGTATACTAAAAGATTGTTGCCATAATTATCGTAAGAAACAAGCGTAATTAACAACTGTGTGCGTGTGCGCAGCGACACACCTTAATTGATAGGGTTGCAGTAAACATGGTTTAATCACTGATCTATCATTTCATTAACCATGCTTCTTCTGGTCGGAAACTTTTCAAGCCAAACAATATTTTTCCAGCGAAAATTGCGGAAAAGTCGTTGCTCATGAGATCCTGTGTGAGTGGGTAGGTACCTACTTAAGTGATTTTTTAACAGCATTCAAAATGACTGAAATTGGAAAGAATTCCAAACAACTGTTGGCAGTTCCGTACTAATGTAGTAGGTACGGAATTGCCAGCAGCAAGCACACAAACTTTGGTTTTAGAAAGTCAGACGGAACGAATCTGTCGTTAGTCTCCTAAAGACTTCCAATTTCAATGCCCGCACCAGGGGGTCTACTTTCTAAGTCCGTCAACCATAGATATAATAAAGAAAATTTCTATGCCATCAACGAAGATACGAAGTGTCAAATTAAATTTTACGGACGGGCAAAAACACATCGGGAGTAAAGACAATTACTGTCAAATCGTGTTGTCGTTCATTCCTAGTTCGGTAACCGAACTAATCAGAAGTCCGGAATTGATATTGGGTAGGAAGGGCCCGTAACTTCGTGATACGGTGTAAGGAACGTCCTTAACTTCGGCGGAAACTTCGGTTTAGGGATTAGACCCCCAGTTTTACGAACTGCCTTACGCATTATCTGCCTATAACGTTCTCACTGCTGGGTCACAAGCCTTCTCTCTGTGGGAGGGACCTCACTCGTAACTCCGAGTGAGGTCCCTCTCTCTCTGGATTACAATCCGCCGATTGTAAAGGATCCTTCAAACAGGCGCGACACGCGATAAAATCGCGCGCGACACAAAGGCACCGCAAGTCGCGCAACGACCGGCGCCTTTGTGTCGCTCGCGATTATATCGCGTGTCGCGCCTGTTTGTAGGAGCCTTAATCCACCACGCGGGCCCAGTGCGGGTTGGTGAACTGCCTCACATTGGCAGCTAGGTAATTAAAAAAAAATAAAGTGACCATAACGTAGTTCATTCAGTAGAGAGGTACCTACGTACATAATGGTTTTTGTAGCTCACGGTCCATATTCTCAACAGAGCAAAAACTACGTTAATTTAATTTAGCAAACCGTGGGAGTAATAATAATTTCGTCACGCGCTGATGCGGGTAGGTCGACCTTTTGGAGTTAAGTGGCCTACCTACCTACATACCTCCCTCACATGTAACCCATGGAAATTAAATTTTTTAGAGGGAAATTATCCTGGAAAGCTTTCAAGACCTCAAGCTGTAACCTACCTATGCCGTTATATACTACTAGCTTCCGCCCGCGAGGTATATTGATAAAAACTATTCTATGTCGTTTCTCGGGATGCAATCTATCTCTCTGCCTAATTTTATCGAAATCCGTTCAGTGCTTTAGGCGTGAAAAGGTAACATACAGACAGACAAGTTACTTTAGAATTTATAATATTAGGGATTACTAGTCTATCTATGTATGTGTTTATCCTCATTCTAGATGTGGGTAGTTAGCATAAAGTTTTGTCTACCCCTCATCAAGCAGAGGTTGCAAGAAGAGTCGAAGGTGCCATCAGTTCAATAATTGAATTTTTCCGGTTGATATGAAAATTGATACAGTCACTCGCAGTTCCTCTGTAGGTAGATCGAACTAAGAATTCGGTTATTATATTTTTTGCAATACAAGTCTGAAATAACAAGTTATTAAATAATATGACCTTCACATTAAAATTAAAAGAATTAAATAACAAGCGAACTCACCTGATGGGAATATAAGTGAAACGAGCACACAAAACACTAGGAATCCTGTCAACATTTTCCGAGCAGTGCAATTTCGAACACACTTGACAAATACTCAAAAACCATAACCGTTGTCATTGTGTTTGAAAAGAAATGACTAACAAATAAAATCACCAATCACCACACATTTGTTATCACTCACAGCACTAAAAAACTGTTGATTTTGAACAGAGTAAAAATAACAGTTAAGTAAAAAGCGGTCGAAAATATTTAAACGTTCGATGTGTAAAATCGGAGCGGTGCGACCATTTTGGCGCGAAACAACACGTCCTCACGGCTGAACGCGGCGAGGCGGACTTGATAGTTGATTAACCAACTCGGCCGGTATCGGCGGCTGTGGCGCGAGGCTTGTTTGGGCGGTTCGCCATTACAAACTGACGCTGCCGCTGTTGCGACGCGGCAGTCGTTCAGTCCGCTCGCCATCGCCTCCACTCCATAACCAATCTTGTTTGACCTGAAAACGTTTGTATTTCCTCAACCAGCAAGGGTCGATGTCTGCTGGTCCGCTTATCTGTGCAACTTCATTCAACTACGCATGAAATCTCTCTGGCAGTCTTCCGGGGTAATTTCTTGTTATTTTACAGCATAAACAAGAGACGTCTTTTTGGTGTCAATTCAAATGGTTTAACAGTAAAAATGGGTGGTGCCACAAGGCTCGATATTGGGTCCTTTCCTCTTTTTAGTGTATGTTAATGACCTACTCCATTTATTAAAAAATCAACCACAAATGGTGTTATTTTCTGATGACACTTACTTCATTTTTATGGTAAATAGACGTGCTACAAATTTTGACGACGTAAATAACGCCCTACTGCAGGTCCAAAATTGGTTCACTGCTAATAATTTAGTATTAAATGAAAAAACAACTAAGTGCATAAGATTTTCTTTACCAAATGTCAAGAGTAGTGATTGTGAGATAATATTGAATCAAGAGAAACTAGAATTCGTCGATGAAACTGTTTTCCTGGGGATCACGCTCGACTCAAGGCTACAATGGGGTCCTCATTTAACATCTCTTTTAGGACGGCTAAGTTCAGCAGCTTATGCTGTCAGAAAAATTCGTCAATTCACTGATGTAGATACCGCGAGACTAGTCTATTTTAGTTACTTTCATAGTATCATGTCTTACGGTATTTTACTTTGGGGACGGGTTGCAGACATCGATTTTATTTTTATTCTGCAGAAAAGAGCCATCAGAGCCATTTATATTCTCCGCAGGCGCGATTCTCTAAGGGAACTGTTTAAGGAAATTAACATCATGACGGTGCCTTGTCAATATATCTACGAAAACATCATGTATGTAAGAAAAAACTTACATATTTTTAGTAAAAGCGGTGAAAGACATAATTATAGTACTAGAAATAGGCACCTATTTCAAGTTCAACCAGGTTTCAGACTGGCTAAAGTAGACTCATCTTTTATGGGGTACTGTTTAAAATGTTATAATAAAATACCTCCCCACATTCTTCAACTGAATGAGACAAAATTCAAGTCTTGTATAAAACGCACACTATGCAGTCAGGCATATTATAAGTTAGGGGATTACTTCACTGATAAAAATGCCTGGCTCAATGGCTCCACAACCACAACTAAATGATTAACACTTGAAAATACTGTCGGAGCTGCTGAAGATTGTAAGAATATCTTTGCATTATATAAACTCAATGTGCTTTGTATTGTATAATTGCAAAGCACAGATGTGAGTTCTACTCGTATGTATGCACTATAGAGCTACCATTTACCGGGTAAATATGTTTTTCATTGACTTGAATGTGCCCTGGCGGCTGATAGTACGTCATGCTCACACAAATGTCTCGCTGACGGTGGCGTGTATGTTGGATCATTTAGCTCCCTTCAAAATGGTTGAGCTGAAATCAGCTGAATGGTGCTGATCTATGCGTCATGTTCGTGAACGGGCGCAGTCAGTTGGGGCTGGTCATCTCTTAGCTGCCTCGGCTTATTTTTAATTATGTATTTTAATTTTGAATTGTTGTTTTCTTACTATTTGCTGAACTCTGGACGCTTTTAACGCGTACATCTTTTTACATCGTTCTCACATATAATTATGTATTCACATTAATGATGTAATTAATATTTTTGTAAAAATATAATTTAAAAGAGTGTCCATGGAGTTTCTTGCCCGTTCTTCTCCATAGGTACCTACGCTTTGGAATGGGCAACTAGCTTCATATTTTCTGACTGACCGACTTTTTGACAATTCAAAAGTGCCTGTAAATGGTTTAATTGAAATAAATGCTTTGAGTTTGAGTTTGAAATACCTTTGTATTGTACTACGGAAAAGGCTAGTGTGATCGATCACATAGGGTGATTCACATTGTAGTTACTTCAGTTTATGAACATCAGGTTCTGGACCTAACAAAACTTATTGCTGCTGAATGATATGAGCAGCTTTACTTTGGTGACGCGATCCCCGAAAATGCTTCCATAAGCCACCCTCCAATCCCTTCACCACTGCTGGATATAGGCCTCCTTAGGCTCAGCGCAGACGGAACGGAGCGCAGCGGAGAGGATTTTATTAACGCACTTGAAAATAAACTTTAAAATTATTACAATAAAGTGTATAAATGCTTGAACCTGACAAAAAATGCTCGCGCGTCTTCGAAGATATGCGGGAATCAGCTCGAGCATACGCGATCCGTAAAGAAAATTCCCGAGACCGCGCGGGGATTACTCCTCTCTGTCTGCGCTGACCCTTAGTCGCGACTCGACACTCGGTTGTCCGTCTCCCGAAACCAGCTGCCTTTTTAAGGTTGTCAGTCCATCTCTCCGTGGTTCATTTATCTAGGTAGCTGTGGTTCTCCGTAGATGACCTACAGCGCGGTCACTGTCGGACTGCATAGAAAACAAAAGAAGCGCGATGACACAACGCTGGTAATTTATTGCATTTAATTACAAAAAAATCTATTGTTTGGCCAAAAAAAAAACTAAAACACTAGTGTTTTAGTATGTCGCTTGTAGAGTAATCTGACAAAAAATCAGAATGATTGTATGTGTATTAGTATAGTTTTTATTGTAAAAAGAAAGTGTTTAGAGGTATCTTTATGTTTTTTTTCTGTCGTATCAAATTAAGGCTCCTACAAACAGGCGCGGCACGACACGCAACACAAAGGCGCCGCAAGTCGCGCAACGAGCGGTGCCTTTGTGACGTGCGCGATTACATCGCGTGTCGCGCCTGTTTGTAGGAGCCTTTAGTTGTATTATGTTGTCAACAGACTATCTACCTAGCATATATCCTGAAGAATATCATATATTTTTCTGATTTTGTTTACTTACTGTAGTCGATCATATACTTTTAGGGCTTCTAAAATTTGCGTTTTTTGCGTTTAGGTCCTTAAGCCCCTTAAGTAGAAACTTCAAAATAAGGAGCGGCCGGGCTCCGTGAAACCAATATCTGTGTATGAACCAGCGCTCTAGGCGTAGAGTGAGTCGCAATATTATGCATGCATGCTGTGATTTTTTTAATGGACAAAGCATGCTTAAAATATATTATGTTCTGCTAAAATAATCGTTTTCATGCACTATAGAAACCAGCTTAGTGACCACTATTGGTGAATAACTTTTTTAACTCTGAATTTCAATGAAAATAACTACCTATCGGTCGGCCCGCGCGGGCGCTTCGTTCGTACTTCGGGTGACATCGGTTGCATGGTTGCGGTCGGTCGATAGGCGACGTAGGATGCATGAGCGAGCGAAGGGCACCCCGAGAGGTTAGGTTTGGTTAGGTTACTTTAAACCCTTTACACAGAAATAGGAGCCCCGCGAAGCGGAGCTCCGTCGACATAGGATGCAAGAGCGAGCGAATGAGAATACAATCAACACAACTCTCTAAGACCACGTAACCCCAAAGAATAGCTTTTTCATGAAATAGTCATTCTTTGGGGTTACGTGGTCTTAGAGAGTTGTGTTGATGACTTTAATAATTATAATTCTGTAAATACATATTTGTTACGGCCGCGAATCATATTTTGATCGACGTACAACTTAATACTGACCAGCAAATTGCAAAAAAACTAAGAAAATTTGAATTTCGCGGGCTACCTTAGCGCTTCCCCCTTGAATCAATAGCACAAGTTTACCTAGTAAACAAAGAAAATGTTGGGAAAGCCATTATAATATCACGAACATTTTTTTAAAATGAAATAAGGCGTGAGTAGGTATAGGTCTACCAGAATCTCATGGCAAAAAAAAAAACAAAATTAGTGATTTTCATATGGATTGACATTGCCATAATGAAAATCACAATGTTATTTTTTTAATTTCATGAGATTCTGATCTGACAGATTGTGGTAGGTTGATGTGCTGGCGTCTGTACGTAAGACTGTTAAAATAATAATTTGCAATATTCCAATAGAACAAACACATTTTTAGGGTTCCGTACCTATAAGGGAAAAAACGGAACCCTTATAGGATCACTCGTGCGTGTGTCTGTCTCTCCGTCCGTCTGTCACAGCCAATTTTCTCCGAATCCAATGGACCTATAGAGGTATGAGGAACAGGGTGTAAAGTTCACTCATACTCTATAGAAAAGGGAGGATCCTCCGATCAGACGGGTGTTGTGTCTGGAGGGCAACTGCCCGAAGATTTTTTTTTTTTTTTGACTAGGGCATCTCGTAGTTGACCTTGAGAGGTCGTGACTACTTAACCGGACAATCCTGCGGCTGCCTTGAGAGAACTCAAAGCCTCCAGCCAGGGGCTTAAAACTAACTAAGTAAACTAAGCGACTACACGCTAAGGGCACCCCCTGTGGGGTACGAGCTTCGGCTTAGGGCGTCGCTGGGGGGAGGGCAGCAAGTTGGGACAGGCTGGGTCGAATTTGATTATTTAACGAACGATGGGGCCGGCATTTCCTAATTGACTACTCTGAGAAGAAATGCCGAAACAAACTCAGAGGTCAGAGTCGGGAATTTAAATCTACAGGCTCAGCTGCGGCGCGGGCTGGCACTACATCGAGCAAGGGTCGGTGGGGGGCATTTACTGGGGGACGTCGCGAGGGACCTCGTCGGCGAGGCCGGTATGTCGATTTTTTGTACTTGTTTTTCCTAAGCGTGCTGGTTGCCCTACTGCTCTCTTAGAGGAGGGTTATGGGGTCATCTGGGTCGGTGAGAACATGCCTTGGACGGCGGAATTTACTAATTTGGGAGGGAGTATATCTGGCGGCCTCGACAACCAGCGGGTTTCGATGGTTGGGGGCGGAATCGAAGAAGTGCTTGGAAAGGCGCTTCATGAATTGGTGGATAGTGGGGATTTTGAAATCGACATGGAGGATCTCATTTCGGACGAACCAAGGGGCTCCCGTAGCCTGTCGCGACGTGTAGCTCGCGAAGTAAACAGGTAACGAGTCAAATTAATATTGTTAAAGCGAAACGTGTAACAAACTAGTCATTTAAGACAGCTTGAGGTAATCTGCTGGCAACACCGAACCCATAGAGGGATCACCATTAGTCTATGGTTATGAAGTTTAAGTAGTCTGTGACTCTGTGGCGTTTGCCGCTTCTTTTGGACTACATACACCAAATGTGAAGTATTCAATTCAATAAGTATTTGCTATTTAGTGCAAAGTAAAGTGATTGGTGTTATGATGGAGGCGTCCAGCATGGTGGCGACTCATCTGAGAGATATATAAGCTAAGTGGTAGCACTAAGACAATAGTGTAGTGGTTCCCCACCTAATGCCTAGATTCTAAATTTGCTATCTTTCTAAAGGTTTCTGATGCTCTTGGAAGTCGGTTACATCGGGAGGTTAATTGGCGGACTTGGGCCGTGCGATTCCTCCTCAATACCCAAGCGTATTGTTGTAAAGGGTTGATATGTACCGAGAGCGTAGTACATACAGCCGAGTTAAAATAATATATTCGTATAAGATATATTATGGCAATCTGTGAAAGAGACGGATGTGGCCGTGGGGAAAGGCAAGCTTGGTTGTGCTTTCCTCTTTAAATCTAACTACGGTGACTAGGATCACGTAGAGCATGTAACTGAATTAATCCTAGCAAGACGGTGTACGTGTATAACATCTCTGTGCTACGGACTTATCCTGAGACACCAGAAACGTCTATGTATAATATCACAATCACAATGTATAGAATGGTGGGAATCAATTTAATTTTAACTACAGATGGCGAGCTGAATCGAGATGCGAGCTAGTAAGAACTACAGGCTGATTAATGCGAAGCAAACTTCCCAACATATTGAAGATTCCTCTCGGACCAAGCCCCAGGTACATACAATAAACCCCAAACAATTTCTCGCCGCCGCCGCGTCGCTGCGTTGCGCCGCTGCCGTACCTATGGGAACGGGACGGCGAGCCTGGCCAGCTCGTTCGTCCCGGGCTCAGCGGATGGCGCGGCGCCGGGGCGACGCGGCGACATGGTGGAGATGCTGGGATCCGAGAGGAAAAATCAATATCAAAATGTATAAAAACCAGATAAAACTGGTTATAATAAAATTCTTGTTGAGTTCTTACTGGTGCTGCCATCTGTGAAAGCTCTGTAAAACTTATTTCATCAAAGGTTGATGAAAGTATGTTAAAATGTTGAATAGGTTTGATACACGTCTCGCTAATATTGACTCTGATAATATTGAATATTTCTCAATGTAATTATCTTAAGATTAACTATCAAAATGTAAATAAGTAAGTTTCGCTTGACATCTAAGGTGATGGATCGATGCGCTAAATAACCTAGATGGCGTTGCTTGTTGTTGAAATGAAACACAAGTTTTTAAGTTTATTTCTTTGTTTTGTGAAATAAACTATGTGATGTTGTATATTTATTCGTTTTATGATTTATCTAAGTGATTCGATCATTTGTATTCATTAATTTGCAAAGATACGACTCCACAAATCTTAATACGTATTTATTATAAAGCGGAAGTTGAAAACGATTTGTCAAAGTTTGCAGCACAAACCGGAAGCGGAGCAAATTTCACAGAGACAATAAATTCTCGTCGCCATGTTTGCACGAAACTTAAAACTTTCATTCCTGCGTTTTCAAAGTTTTGTACCTTGTCAGTGTTTGTGAGAACGAAATATCTACGACTTATTGTTTTACTCCACGTCGGGAATAAAACAAGCGTGCTTGAACGAACAAAGGGGTCAGCACAATTCAGATATGTGTGGATTACATTTTCGAATTTGTGTTCACAGTTCATAAGATTCTTTATGTGAAATTGGTAAATATTCTGTTAACTACCTGCAGCTAAAGTAATCATTAATAAGGTCAAGTTATAACTGAAGACAACATAAGAAGTGAGTAATAGTTTATAATTTTATATCTTGATATTGGATGAATATCCTTATGTGTCCTTATGTGTCTGTATACCTTATTCACATTATATAAATGCTTGAGTAGACATCTCTTGCATAGTATTTGGTACCAAACTGATTAAGCTGGTTGGTACTAAGGAGTTCGGTAGACAATACATACTGTGATAAGTACTTCAGGTACACATTACAAACATAAACATTTGCATTGGATGGGGCTCCGGGCTCGACTCCACGTACCAGTTATGAGAGTAGAGGCACTGCTGACTAGGCAGCAGTGTCATTAATATATATAAATAAATGATTTAAGAGAGATTATAAGGTTTTGTACTCTGTAAGTACATAGTACTGTCTGTCATCTGAAGGCTCACTGTATAAGAAGAGTGATGTTTCCTTACCGTGCCTATTATCTATTCTATGCTTTATTATGTGCACTTGGTGATTGAGTATTTATGTTATGAGCGTTCTAAAGTATTAAGTGGTATTTACTTACCTGTACTGGGTGATCCAAAACACCTAAATAAATCTGAAAGGAGATGATTATTTCCATGATGGTAAATATCCTGAAGGGGAAGTTGAATTTCTGAAATTCTGTTTTCAGGAAAGTGATGAAAATGTTTAAATGCCTACCCTGTATGTATCATTTTTGATTGCATTTAAATTATTAGTTTTGCAATCAAATAAGCCATCAGAATTTTTCAGTAAATAATACAAACATCAATTTGTTATTCCTTATTTAAAAAACAAGTGGTTTTAATTAAAACATATTACATTATGATTAAATTTGTATAACAAATCAAAGCTGTACTTAGATAGTGTAACATTACATTACAGGATATAAATATGGAGGAAGCCATGCTCCATATTCTTCATGGCCTGTGTGATAAAATAAAAACTCTGTCCGAATGTGCCCAAAATACAACCAGCAAACTCGCTACTGAACCAAATGACTCAACCTTGCAAGAAGGAAGAGTGGTATCCTCTAAACTTCACACCTGTCTCCAACGATTGGAGAGGGAACTAAACAATTATTTTCGACTCGTTAGCGAACCGCAAGTGGACGAGATCTCTGTCATCTCTGCAATACAGCTGGAAGCTGAAGAAAACTGCTGTGAACTTAAAGTGAAAATTGAAGAATGTGAAAATTCAGCGATAAATAGCAACAAGAAAGAAGAGTGTTTCTTATCAGGAAAACTACCAAAATTGGAGTTACCACAGTTTGAAGGTAACATTCTTGAATGGCACCAATTTTGGGACCAATTTAGTTCAAATATTCACAATCGGAATTTGGCAGACGTTGACAAGTTATTATATCTAAAGAATTCTTTAAAAGGAGAAGCCAAGGGAGTGATAGACGGGTTGGATATTACAAATAAAAACTATTCCATAGCCATACAATCTTTGAAAGATAGGTATGGGAAACAAACTCAAGTGGTTGATGCACACTATTCCTCACTCTACAGAATAAAACCAGCAGACAAAACTGTATCAGATTGTCGAAGAGTTTTAACTGAAATTGAAAAACATTTAAGAGTTTTGGATTCAATGGGTGAAAATATTAACCATAACCACTTGAGGTTTATGGTAATGGAAAAATTTCCAGAAGATATACTATATGAAATGAAAATGAAAATAAAGCAAGAATCAATTGAAGAAATAAGGAAATATTTGGAAATTATCATTTCAGCACGTGAAGATGCAAATAGGTTAACGCAAGAGAAAAATCTAAATGAGAAAGAATATTACACTGTAAAGACACTTCACTCTACTGGGAATGGTGATCATATAAATCAGAAAAGAAAGGAGGATCAAAGGAGCCAACAGAAAATTAACTATGAAAACAAACAGGAAAGGGCTCGGTACCACCCAAAACAGAATAAGAGAAATGCTTCCCCGAGGAACAACGGGAACAAGCAAAATTATGCAAGAAACGAGGAACCACCTAGGAAGAAGTTTAAACCTCAGTGTATCTTCTGTAAAGAGTCACACTACAACGAGGAATGTACTAAATTCAAGGAAATAAAGGAAAGAAAATTCCTATTAAAAAACAGATGCTACAGTTGTCTTGGAATAGGACATTCTCGTGTAGAATGTAGAAATAAAAGGAAATGCTTTCATTGCAATAAATTAGGTCATAATCGCGCTTTATGTCCTGTTAAGTTTTCAAGTGTACAACAGGATAAGTTAACAACCACCAATGTCATGTACACAAGAGATAAGGGACTCACCGTTCTACAGACAGCAGTAGTTATTGCCAGTAAAGTAGGAGACTTTTCTAAGGAGCTTCCATGCAGAGTTCTATTAGACTCTGGAAGCCAAAGAACATACATCACACAGAAATCTGCAAGAGATCTTAACCTAAAATTTGAGGAAGAAAGTACATTAACTGTATTTACATTTGGATCAAAGACTCCTCAAGAAATAGACAGTCCCGTGGTTGAAGTGCAGTTGAGGACAAGAGCCGGTAAGACAATCACTCTGTTTGCTAATGTGGTACCAGTGATATCACATAGTGTCCCATATCCTCATCAGGACCTCAGCCACTGGAAGGATAAATCAGAACTAGCTGATGATGGTTCTCTACAAGACCAAGTGGACATTCTGATTGGTAATGATTATTACTTTTCACTTATCTCAGAACATAAAATTAAACTAAAGGAGAACTTGTATATGGTACAGTCTGACTTCGGATGGATACTAAGCGGGAAAATGGATTCCAGTCCTATACAGGAACTATCGGTGGTGACATACTTCCAGTCTAATGTGGACATGTTATTCAACGAACCTGACCTGCCACTGATTGAGACTAACATGAAGAGCCTATGGGAACTTGAATCCATTGGCATAACCGATTCTCCGAGGGAAAATCGAGAAGATGAGGCTGTAAAGAGGTTCAATGAAACTACTGAATATGTAGACAACAGGTACTCCGTATCCTGGCCCTGGATTGAGTACCCTCCTGCTCTGAACATGAATTTTGGATTGGCTTATGGTCGTCTCGTCAACTTATTGAAGCGGCTAGATACCTCAACATTATTGGCATATGAAGACACATTGAAAGATCAAATGATGAAAGGAATAATTGAAGTTGCACCTGACCTGAGAGATCAAACAGTAGGGCATCCAGTTCATTACCTTCCACACCATGGGGTAAAAGTACCTGGCAAGCCTATGAGAATTGTCTATGACGCGTCATCTAAAACAAAAGACAATAAAAGTTTAAATCAATGCTTGTATTGTGGACCCATGATGTTGGAGGATATGACTGGATTACTTATAAAGTTCAGATGTCAACCAATAGGTATATGTGCAGACGTCGAGAAGGCGTTCTTACAGATTGCACTTAATAAACCGGATCGCGATGTAACTCGATTCCTATGGTTAAAGGATACAAAGAAACCCGCTACAGAAGATAATCTGCTTCACTTAAGATTTACAAGAGTTCCATTTGGCGTTATATCAAGCCCATTTTTGCTTAATGCAACAATCAGATTACACTTGCAAAGTTCAGATGATGAACAGGTTAAGAAATTAACTAAAGACATATACGTTGATAACGTCGTTACCGGAACAAAAACAGTGAAGGAAGCACTTCAACTTTATAAGAATTCTAAAGAGATATTCAACCAACTATCCATGAATCTTAGAGATTGCAGTTCCAACTCTGAAGAATTTATAAAACAAGTACCTGAATCTTGCAAAGAGGATAAGATCAAGGTTCTTGGACTAAACTGGAAACTGAAGGAAGACACACTTCAACTAAAGGATAAGGTTATTAGTGAACCAAAGTTTACAAAAAGAGGTGTATTAAGGGTCATAGCGTCAATCTATGATCCGTGTGGATTTGCTGTACCGTCACTGTTGTCTAGCAAACTGTTCATACAAAATCTATGGAAGGAAAAGGTAAAATGGGATACACCATTTTCTGAGACACTAAAAACCGATTGGTCAAGGATATGTGACGAATTAGATGATGTTCGAAATATATCCTTGCCCAGATGTTACTTCAGTGACACTACGACAAGTACTTGTCAAATTCACTGCTTCACAGACTCTTCTTCGAAGGCCTATGCAGCTGTAATCTACATAGTTAACGGCAAGGAGGTAAAGTTTGTCCTAGGGAAATCAAGGCTAGTTCCTTTGAAGGATCAAGACAATCTGAAAATACCACGGTTGGAGTTACTAGGCGTATTAATTGGAACTAAGCTGATCAAATATGTATCCCAATTTTTACAATTTAACATCACAAGTCAAACGTTATGGACTGATAGTCAAATTGTTATCGACTGGTGTAAGTCGGACAAACTTCTCACACCGTTCGTAGCCAGAAGAGTCGAAGAAATTAAAAGAAATAAAAACCTAATAATACGACATGTTCCATCAGATCTAAATCCAGCGGATGTTGCCACAAGACCATTCAGCTCTAAAGAAGATAGAGTAAAATGGCTGACTGGCCCTCAGTTTATATTACAACATCCGGATTCCTGGCCGTCAGGAATCAAAGAAGTTTCTTCTCTTTGTGCGGGGGAGGGTCTCCCGAAAGAGTCACAAGAATATAAAATGGATACAGAAAATACACTTGGTGTGGAAAATCAAGAAGACAGTACAAGTAACCAAACTAAGATGGATGTAAACATATATGTCAGAAACACGGAGGAGGACCGTTCAAGCTACCAACAACCCCTGCATTACCCACTGAAAGAGTAAATTACAGTTCACCGTTTACATTTACAGGCCTGGACTACATGGGCCTTGTACTAATTAAACATAGAAATGAAACAGGTAAACGTTGGATAGCACTTTTTACTTGCCTAGCAGTCAGGGCGGTGCATTTAGAGGTTGTTCAAGATCGCACAGCAGAAGAAGGACTAAATGCTTTGAGAAGGATGATATCGACAAGAGGTGTGCCACAAATAATCACATCAGACAATGCTACAAATTTTAAGCTTATATCAGAAATACTATCAAATTCTTATTGTATTAAAAACGAAATTCGTTGGAGGTTCATACCCCAACTAGCTCCCTGGTTCGGGGGATTTTATGAACGATTAATTGGAATAGTGAAGAATTGTATGAGAAGAACATTGGAGAAGCACATGCTGACGGATAGTCAATTGGTTACATTAGTAAAAGAAATTGAAGCAACTGTTAATACAAGACCATTAACTTGTGTCGATTCTGAATTGGTACACATTTTAAAACCATCTGATTTCTTAACTATGGGAAAATGCATAACGATGGAAGGTTCAACTGAAGACTTTCTAGTACAAGGCACTACGACAAAATCCGACCTTATCAAGGCTTGGAAAAGAGGTTTAGTTATCCTAAATGAATTTAAGGACATGTTCACAAATCGATATTTACAAAGTTTACGTGAACGATATGGACATTCTGTCAAAGAACCTAGAGTCACGGCAAAATTAATCCCGAAGGTAGGACAAATTGTTCAGATAAAGGGAGATAGTAAAAATCGACAAGAATGGAAAGTTGGAAAAATTACTTCATTGGTCAAAAGTTCTGACGGACTTTGCAGAGTTGCGAAGGTCGAAGTTGGAAATAAGGAGTTTGTAAGATCTTTAACTCATTTATATCCATTGGAAATGGAGGACAATGAAGAGATAGAATATGATGCGAACGCATCAGAAAGAGAAAGTGAGATACCACAGAATATAAAGGTACACGAATTGATACCATTGGAAGTGAAAGTCATGAATCCAAAAGATACATCCGATAGTTCAGAACACGAGAAAGAAAATAGAGAGTCTATAATACCAGCGGAAAAGAGTATGTTGGAAGACTTTGATAAAGTATCAGAGAGCACGGACAGAGAGAAATTATTGAGTCAGAAAGAAATTATTGAGGATGAACCTGAGAAGATAGTTCAAGTAAACAATGAGGTTAAACAAAGAAGAGGCGCGGCCACCAGAGCTCTGGAGAAAATTGCTGAGTGGACGCGTAACTTACTAACCCTGCTCTAAGACTATTCGGGCGGGAGTGTCGCGACGTGTAGCTCGCGAAGTAAACAGGTAACGAGTCAAATTAATATTGTTAAAGCGAAACGTGTAACAAACTAGTCATTTAAGACAGCTTGAGGTAATCTGCTGGCAACACCGAACCCATAGAGGGATCACCATTAGTCTATGGTTATGAAGTTTAAGTAGTCTGTGACTCTGTGGCGTTTGCCGCTTCTTTTGGACTACATACACCAAATGTGAAGTATTCAATTCAATAAGTATTTGCTATTTAGTGCAAAGTAAAGTGATTGGTGTTATGATGGAGGCGTCCAGCATGGTGGCGACTCATCTGAGAGATATATAAGCTAAGTGGTAGCACTAAGACAATAGTGTAGTGGTTCCCCACCTAATGCCTAGATTCTAAATTTGCTATCTTTCTAAAGGTTTCTGATGCTCTTGGAAGTCGGTTACATCGGGAGGTTAATTGGCGGACTTGGGCCGTGCGATTCCTCCTCAATACCCAAGCGTATTGTTGTAAAGGGTTGATATGTACCGAGAGCGTAGTACATACAGCCGAGTTAAAATAATATATTCGTATAAGATATATTATGGCAATCTGTGAAAGAGACGGATGTGGCCGTGGGGAAAGGCAAGCTTGGTTGTGCTTTCCTCTTTAAATCTAACTACGGTGACTAGGATCACGTAGAGCATGTAACTGAATTAATCCTAGCAAGACGGTGTACGTGTATAACATCTCTGTGCTACGGACTTATCCTGAGACACCAGAAACGTCTATGTATAATATCACAATCACAATGTATAGAATGGTGGGAATCAATTTAATTTTAACTACAGATGGCGAGCTGAATCGAGATGCGAGCTAGTAAGAACTACAGGCTGATTAATGCGAAGCAAACTTCCCAACATATTGAAGATTCCTCTCGGACCAAGCCCCAGGTACATACAATAAACCCCAAACAATTTCTCGCCGCCGCGTCGCTGCGTTGCGCCGCTGCCGTACCTATGGGAACGGGACGGCGAGCCTGGCCAGCTCGTTCGTCCCGGGCTCAGCGGATGGCGCGGCGCCGGGGCGACGCGGCGACATAGCCTTTCGGAGGATACGGTTCTGGAGGGTCTGCATCCTATGGATGTGGTGGGGCTTTGCGTGAGCAAAGACTACGCAGGCATAGGTCATGATTGGGCGAATGCACGCTGTGTAGATGCGCAATTTGCACTTAAGTGACAATTTGCTGCGTGCATTGAGCATCGAGTGGAGGCTACCGAGAGCGAAGGCGGCGCGCGAGCGAACCGCCTTAATGTGCTCTGCGAAGGAGAGGTGCCTGTCGAGGATAACACCGAGGTATTTAGCTTGCTTCTCCCAAGGGATCGGCTTGCCGAACATGGTGATAGGTCGGGGGGGGGGGGGGCTCGATGATTCATGTCGGGTCGTTGTATTTATACTAGTTGCGCGGTAAACTCTGCTTTCAAGATGTAGGATTTTGCGTGACGTCAGTATGACGCGTTGTGCACATGTGGCGTTGTAGATACCGCTACAGACCGATTAAGTTGTAAAATTCTATCCAATATTTTCCTAGTTTACCACTATTTTGTGTATTTGAAACCTGAGGGATTGGCAACCCTACACCTACCAACCCAATCAGTTTCAAGTACCGGTATCTATAGCTATTGTAATATTAACATCTAAGTTAAAACCCATCTATGTATTCGACTGAAAGACTTGTATCTATGGTCATGAATAAATATTATAAAAAAAAAAAAATAGCCAAGACAACGTAGAGACAGCAATGACACTTTGACAGATTGTACGTGACTGACTGCACGTCACACCCATTAGCCGATAAACTGTCAGTGTCAGACGTGCGAAGTGTCAAGCTGGGTGCGCGGGCGCCGGGAAAAATAAAAATCTCCGCAGTTTTATCAATTATTTTAGAATACATCAATGTGATTTCTCCAAAAAGATAATTAACAACATTATAATATAATCCTAATGAGAGTAACGAGCCAGTATTAAACATGGGTGTCTCGTATACAACAGTGAATGTGTTTGTAGGATGTTGTACCAGCGCTTTTCTTATGGAAATTCTTATGGCAAGGAGACCTAGCAGCGCTAATTTAGTTACATTTCTACAATTCTTCTTTATTACTCTATATGGGTTCATAGTGACTACAAAATGTGGAACGGTGAGTCATTTACATTGAAGTAATTACCTACGTCAGTTCTTGTTTCTCATCCGCTCATCGTATTTATTTATATTATTTTCCTTTTGCGTTAATTTATTCTTGCTCCGACATAATTCCTGTATTTTGTGACTACTGTACTTAAGTACATTTTGTACTATTGATAACTTGATACTTACGTTTTCTAATTTAGTTTTTAAACTTCTATCTTGGGTTTTATTAGAAAGTTTAGGTAGAAAGATCGCAAGACTTGATTATGTGGTAGATAGTTACTTACTGACTCCACAGGAAAGCTAAATAATATAGTTTGTTGCCAACAAGGGCACTTAATCGTTAATTATAATATACTAGACCAATTGGTCCATGGAGCACCCACATACTAAGCATATTGGATTTCTTTTTGCCAACCAAATTATAAAAATTATTTTAATGTTAAAATCCCTTTCAAAGTTTTGTCTTGATTCACCACGTCTTTAGGTGCTATAAAAACTAGGTCCAAGGTTCGTCTTAGCTTTCCTATTCACCCCGTTTGACGGTAACATTTTATTAGACCTGAAACTTTCCCTAATATTGCATGACAATGAAATTGTACTTGCCGAGTGACCAAACTGAATAGGCCTTCAGACATTTTTCAAATTACTCATACTAGCTTCTGCCTGAGGCTTCGCCCGCGAGGTATGTCAATAAAAACTATTCTGTCTTTCCCCGGGATGCAATCTATCTCTCTGCCAAATTTTATCAAAATCCATTCAGTGGTTTAGGCATGAAAAGGTAACATGCAATTACTTTCAAATTTATAATATTACTAAGGATGAACACAACAACATAATTCTTACCTAACAAGTGAAATTTTTCTAGTCTACACTAGACAAATAAAATTCTTTAATTTATTGTATTTCTATTCTTTATAAAGAATCTAATAAGAATTGTTAGGTATTTTATAAGTAGATTATTTACGTCCTCATTATCTTGAAGTACTTATAAAACTATTGTTTGTTTCCATTGTAATGTGTATCATTGATTGATTTTCCATTGTTATGTATAAAAATGGGCGGGGTTTGTGGCTAAACGATAAATAACATCTGCGTGGGTCAATCAAAGGTTAAGCTATAGATGGGTGACCATCCATTACATATCTTTGACAGTTCTTATGGGTCAGAATCCCAAAAGTCTAACAAGCAGTCTTGTGAAGGGCTATTGTGTTATTCCAGTAACTGGGTGTCAAATACAGTCTCTCCACGTAAAATACTGGTATTCAGTTGCATCTGGTTTTATGTTCGGGTTGGCTTCCAGGCTGAAGCCGACCGAAAGTTGGGAAAAGGCTATGCAGATTGATCGTTTTGTCTTACTAATAAAAACTTAAGCTACTTTATATTAAATAAATACAACTATATTTTTTCAGGTAGGTCCCAAGATACCTCTAAAGCAGTATGTAATGCTAGTCACTCTCTTCTTCATCACTACTGTGGCTAACAACTACGTTTATGCTTTGCATGTGCCTCCTACATTGCATATGGTTATAAGGTAATTATAAATTATTATCACTACAAACCATTCATCCTTTTCTGAGAAAATGTTTATTGAGATCACTTTATTTGTCAACAAGGAAAGCTGACTCAGGCGTTACCCAACGCTTCTACTCAATGCATTGATGACAATCTAAATTGAGCCAGCATAGAAAAACAACTCATTCAAAACAAAAACAAAATCAAAAATATTTATATGCTAAGAATATGGTACAGTCGCCAGCACATCAAGCTACCCGAAACTGTAAAATTTTCCCAATCAACTTTTAACCTTATACCTTAGAGATAAAGTAGAAAATCTATTAAATACATTTGACAGATTGTAGTAGTTTGATGTGCTGGCGTCTGTAAATCATAAGGTGTTACAGTAAATTTGTTTCAGCATATCCTGCTATAACATGACATGCAAATGTATTCACATGTGATTCACAATCAGCAATGTCAATTAATCTACCATGCCTTCGCAATTTATTTGCAATAAATGTAAACAAATATCAATTAATGGAAAAATAACTTTAATTCCTACACAATAAAGTTCAGTTTACGCTACAACTTCAAAAATTTTTAGAACTTTGTCAATATTGCTAGTATCAACTTAATTGTCATTGAAATAAAGTTGATATTTGTTTAACTTGAAATAGAGCACACCCCGTGTGCAGCACTGCGCACTTTTCATAACCAGCCTATAATTTTCCCACGACTGGGACACAGGCCTCCTCTCAGCTAGAGGGAGTGGTCCGTAAACCACCATGCGGGCCCATGGATGTCACATGTCTTCGAATTTTTGCCATGCCGGTTTTCTCACGATGTTTGCCTTCACCTTTTTGAGAGCAGTGGTGAAGAAATAATTTACACAAAGTAAAGCGTCTGTCTGAGTTCAAACCTACAACTCGAAAGTTATGGCGACCTGCTGCTCTGCGCACTTTTACTCTAGCTTAAAAATTAAGAGATTCTATTGATTTGTCTTCTAAATAGTCCTTAATCCACCTCAATGTCTACATTACTTATGAGACAAAAGCTACAACCCTGGCAGGGACATTGACGCACAAACTCTTACGATGAATTCAGCACATTTGTACTGCCGTATCATACAAATTTTTCATTGGTTAAAAAGAGTGCAATAAGTAAATAAATACATACAACTTTATTTTAGACTAGGTCTATAATATTGTTAGTATTTTGGTGTTAGAAACAATAATGCAATACCTACATGATCAGAATGTACAGAACAACCTATTTTTTTTTTTAAATAACCGATGGAATATTTCAACTTCCACGGTAACAGGTTGCGCATCGCATCGCTATCCCTGCCACCCTGCATATTTACCATAAAGGATTGACACTTCTGACGTCACAGATCCATACCTAAGTTACTTACCATGGTTTGCATTCTCTATTTCCAGATCAGCATCCTCTCCAGCCAGCATGCTAGTGTATTGTTGTGTAAAAAAACAAATGCCAAAACTAAACAATGCTATTGGTTCAATACTAATCAGTGCTGGCGTAGCATTGGCCATGTATGGAGGAGCCCCAACAGATGAGGAAAATAAGGGGACATTCCTATATTGGTGCATCGGAGTCACTATATTGTTGGCGACATTGATAACTGGTGCCTTTACAGGTCTTCAACAGGAGAGGTTGTATTCCCAGTATGGGAAACATCCAAATGAGGTAAGACTTATGTCATGGCATTATTTCAAACGCAATGAAAAATAAAATCCATAGTAAGTAAAATTTCGATTAGCTTTTAACTCTTAGAGGCTTCGTGACTTCGTTTTATTGTGAAACAGGACTATTTTTGGGTACATAAGAGATAGTAGATGTATAAAAGTGACTGGCAAAATATGTCAGACCAGGGAGGTCAAAGAGTTCGCGGAATGAAAAGGGAGGTGAAATTAAACATGAAATTATTTTTCCTTTTCAATATATTCTCCATTAACCCTAATACACATTTCAGACCTTTCAAATAATTTGTTTATACCTTTTACTTCACTTCTTCGTCAACGGTGAATTACTTTCCACGAAGCTTTCATGTCTGGGAACAAATCATAATCACAAGGGGCCAAATCTGGACTGTAGGGTGGGTGGTTCAGAGTTTCGAAGCCGCATTTGTGTAAGGCAGTCATCGCAACATGACTCTTGTGAACGAGTGCGTTATCATGCAAAAGGAGCACATCTCGAGACCACTTTCCTCTTCTTTTTTCTTTAATTGCCTTTTTTATATTTTTCTAGTAGCGTAGCGTAGTATTGCCCCGTGATATTGACACCTTTATCTTTTTAATCGATCAACATTCCCTTTTGAATCCCAAAAAAACTGTAGCCATAATCTTTCTGTCCGATTATGGCACCTTGAACTTCTTAGGCAGTGCTGCGCTTTTTTGTGCCACTGCATGGACTCAGGTTCATAGTGACGAGAACCCAAGTTTCATCCCCAGTCACAATTCGGTTCATAAACTTATCCCTGTTCTCACTACACAGATCCAAAGACTCGTGAGAACACTAGCGCGCGCTGCTGTTTTTGAAGCGGTGTGAGCACTCTCGGCACCCATCGTGCACTGACGTTAGACATGCCAAGATGGTCGTAGACGATACTCCAGTCATCTCTGCGGCGAGCATCTTCAAGAACAAGTTTTTCAACTATGTCTGAAGATGTCAACCGACCAGAGCGCTGATCGTCTTCAGTAGTCTTTGCTTTGCTTGAAGACTAGGTATGCCACTTGTAAATCATCGATTTTCCATGGCAAAAGTCCTCAATTCCCCATAAACAGATGACATCTCTTCCATAATTATCCGAAGCGTTTTTCCTTGCTTAGTGAGGAATCACGGCACGAAACTGAATTTTCTCCATGTCAGTGTTCTCTTCCCTCCCTACCGCTCCACCCACAGCGGGAGGAGTCATTTGATGATTTCCAATCCTCAAAAAAAAAAAAAAAAGTGTTCTCTTCCCGATCTACTTGTTTATCCAGCGAAATCTGAAAGGTTAATGAACCAATCGGGCTGAAACTTAGTATTTATAGTTGTATCGACTATTGAGTCACCAAGTAGTGCCAGGTAAAAAAAGTCCTCCCCTACCCACTCTAACCCTTCCATTCCGCGAACTTTTTGACCCGCCCCGCCCTCACCATTTTGTACCTGTATTTTGATATTTTAATGTATGGAAAGGAAGCTTATCAATAGCAAAGAATGGGCAATTTAAATTATCTTTAAATAACATAGTCTGTGCTAATTACATAAACAAAATAGGTAAGTAGTTATTTTGTAATGCAAAAACACTGTTTTTATCTTAAAACCCCTATTTAGGTTAAGCTATAAGGCTATGATTGCTGTGGGTCAATGTACAGTTAGCAAAGAATTAAAAAAAAAAAATCAATGTATTTTTGATTGATGAAAATACACTTTCTCTTACAGATGCTGTTCTACACACATGCAATTCCATTGCCGGTATTCTTTGGAATCTCTTCCCAATTAATGGACACATCATCAGGTCTGCCAATAGAGGCTTGGTTACTGATTGCACTGAACATTAGTTTCCAATTTTATTGTACGCATTCAGTACATGAATTAGCGACCAAAGAAACTTCGGTTACAGTGACTTTTATACTGACTTTGAGGAAGTTTGCTTCTCTATTGATCTCTACCGTAGTGTTTAAGAATAATTTAAATATTTATCATGGAATAGGTATGGTGCTAGTTGCAGTCGGTACATGTGTATACTTCGACTTTTTCTCTACTAGACGGCAAAGGCCAGTGAGCACAAAAACTAAATCGAAATAGGTATTTTAGTACTAAGCTTATACATTCCCATATATTTAAGTCTAGCAAAGACAAAATTTTGATTCATGTTTTTCGACTTTTAGATCTTTTATAAAGTTTCAAGAATTTATCAAATGTTAAAATAAAAATAAGCAAGTATTTTTATAAAAAGTTTGTAATTATAATATTTATATTATCGAATAAATAAAATAATATAGCTTTAAAATCCCACATTTATTGAGTCATCTTAAAAATATTTTGTATGTAAACTATAGTATCAGTAGTGATTCTTATACAAGAAATTAAGGATTAGGATTTCTTTGTAAGGATTCTACAGCAATAAAAATATACAACCTTAAAGTGAATAAAAGTAACTACATTACAATCGACAAGATGAAGCTGCTTGTACCATAATATAAAAGAAAACATACTTGTTACCTACTAAGATTCATACACACAATCGCTCTATTCACTTCACGTCACTTATATTACAGAATATTTGTCCAATTATTTAACTTTCTCAACTGCCATAGTAGGTATCTTCACACCCTGAAATATGTACAAAATGCGGTTAATATGCCTTTGTAATTTTTAACTTGGATCGCTGTTTGCGAACTTAAGTGTGTGCATAAAATCATTTCCTATACGCCCCTTTCAAGAACAAATTAAAATGTTAGGAGTCAATAATTAAATTTTGGGATTCATAATAAAATGTGTGGGTAAATAAAATGTTGGAATTAATTTATAGTATTCTGGGATGAATAATAAAATGTTGGGATGAATAATAAAATTTCGGGAAGAACAAAAAAAAATGTTCTGTGGGCTTTACGTACCTACCTGCTCTTGCTGTCGGACCGGCTGCGTCGATCACGAGATCGAGAGCGCCGCACGGACGGCGAGCGGCGGCGCACAGACGGTGAACGGCGAAGCGAGCCCGACCTTCCACGTGAGTATGAACGCCTGCGGGGACTGCGACTGCGGGATCTAGCAACATAACCATGTCATGACAACGTCCAGTCTCGCTACTACAATAACACAGTGCAACTTCTACACCTCAAGGGTAATTTCAATTAAACAGCGCTTGAATTTAATCTATCCCTCTTTGTAAATAAATAAATTTAATTATTCACCGCTTTGTTGAATTGACATCTCTTGTATGATTTAATATTTTAACAAGATTGGGGGCCCATTTAATATTTACAGTCTACATTACACAAATCCCTAGTTACCTACACCTTTAAACGCCAACACGACGTCTCTAATTCTAAGTATAGGCAAGGTAAGGTTCTAAGTATAGGATTTAAATAGTACCGAGACATGGTGAGCCTGCGAAGGTTGACCGTTGTGGGGCTGCAGTGAGGCCGAAGGGATATTACTGAGGCGGAGGCGAGTTTCAATGTTATCTTCCGTCGAACGGTGGCGTTAATTAGAAGTTTCAAGAAAAATTGCGGTAACACGGGGAACTCGATCGCCGTGAGGTTGTATTCTAGCTCGGTGCCACGGTGACGGCGAGTGTGTGCAGTCGGTGAAGCATTAGGAGTTGCAATGACATTCAGGATTTTTGTAGGATCCTATAATGTGTAGCCCTCTATAATGCATTTGATTCAAGTCCAGGTTCGGATTACGGTTGGGGACTAGGTGATGGCGGTCAGGAGGTAAGTTATAGGGACGCAGATGTTGGAGACTTCGGCTGCGCGCAGAAGTTTGAAGAGCCGATCGCAGAAGTTGAGCGGGATGTTGTTGCGAGCGGCGTTCGCGGATGTCAGATTGGTTAACGAGCCGTAGTTGTGGTGAAGACATGTGGTGAGGTCGTTGGTGTGTTGGTGGTTGGTTGATAAAATGGACCTGCAAACGTTCCAACACCCACCACTTTTAATATCTCCAGATCAACTTACTTAGCTACTTGTTTTTTTTAGCAGATTTGATTAATAGAATAGAATAACATCTTAAAATTATAGTTATAAAATATAATGTGTCAAAAGCAAACAAAATATGTAGTCTTAAAGTCTATTTGCTAATTAATTGTAGCTTAGACTCTAAGAGGTAAATAATGATAATGCTCATAGTTGTTAATGATTAAGCTATTATGAGTATTCAGAATAAACCCATTTGCAAAGACAAAAGGCACTTATTGTTAAGGATACAGCAATTATTGTTAATGATTTCATCACAGTTACTTTCCATGTATTTATAATCATTTCTAATGACACAATCATTATTATTCCCCTTGTATTGAAAGAAATATATTGGTAAACAACACCAAAAAAAGAATAAATAAGTTGTAGTGTAGGTACATACCTGGAATATCGGCGATCTCTTCTAGTCCGGCCATTAGACATTTCCACACGGATGCGAGTGCCACAGCATCGACTATAAATAATAATAATAATACTAAGTACATTTTGATCTGTTAAAACAAAAATAATGTTTTTTGGAGCGAAATCAAAACTAAGACAGGTCACAATTGGCGCCCAAATGTGTTATTTATAAATTAGGAGTAACTTTGCCCAGCTGAAGCAGCATACAGGCTTACAGGAAGACTATCTTTCTAATCTCTCTGCTTGGCAAAGTCGCTCCATTTAGCCCGGTCAAAATAGACATTCAAGGTTACATACATTTTATTACATTCATTTCATTCGCATACATCTGAAATTTGGTATAAACATTGGGAACACCATTCCAAATAAAATTGTCAAAGTCCCACATCTTTCAGACGTGTGCAAAAAATTTATTCAAGGTCAAATGTTCCAAAAATCTGTTTTTTGCATTTTTCAGTTAAACAGTTAAAAAAAATAGGGCAATTATCTACAAAAAATTGACTTTTTTCTAAGATTCAACATTTAGGAGATTTAGCGATGCAAAAAGTTGAAGAATAATTTTTGTAGATAATTGCATGATGAACAATTTTGTCTCACTTATTTTTATGATAACACTTACAGTTTGGCTGAAAAGGCAAAAAAAAAAAAGATTTATGCAACATTTGATCTTGAATAATTTTTTTTTGCACACGGATCAATGGAGAATTTTAACAATTCAATTCATTTATTTGTTATGGCGTTCCCAACATTTACACCAATTTTCAGCTTTATGTGAATTAATGTAATCTTGAAAGTCTATTTTTTTTTTTCAAGCTAACTTGACCGGACTAGGTAATTAGTAATTGAATAAAACAAAAATGTTCCCCATTCCAAGGCAAGTGCTATCCATTTAGGACATCACATCTCAGTCTCAGTATGGAGGTATCATGATCTAGCACACTTATGACTCAAGCGTTTCACATTGAGGGTGAAACGGATCTAAGGAGCGTGCAGAAAACTAATTGAGGCGAAAACTAAGATTTGAACTCGCGATCTATCGATCGGCAGCCGACGCCATAACCGTTAGGCTATTATGGGTTTCAGAAAGGACGCGAATTTTGTATTCCTAAACAAAGGTAATATGTTAATTAAATGAGGTGTTCAATGGGCAAATAGTGATAAACAAACAGCTGAAGCCAAAGATAAGAGGTGCATGGTTAATAATGCTTCCAGGAATTAGAACGATTCGGCTTTTATTCATGATAGACATTCTGGTGATTTGTTAGTTAGATACAAGCATTTTTAACAAGTAATTACGTTCACAGGTACATTTGGCAAGGGTAGCAGTACCACCACAGCAAATGGGTCAAGTGAAACTAAAATGGCGGATGAACATTAGCGGGAAACGAACCAAACACTGGGATTACGAGAAATGTAGGCATGTACAGCTTATGCACTGAACGTAGAAAATTACAAATATCACTTACGTGCCGTCCAACCCTCGCACGGAATCTTCAGCGTCACGTGGATCTTCATACTCCACAAACGCAAATCCTGGTGGGTTTCTGGCCACCCACACATTCCTTATATTTCCATATTTAGAGAATACTTTCTCTATTTCATACTTGGACGCATTTGTACCGAGATTTCCCACGTAAACCTTGCAAGAAAGATCCCACTCTCGGTAGCGAGACATCTGGAAAGCGTAATAAAAGCAACGTGTAACATTCAGTACGACGCCATTTTGACCCGATCTTCACTTTATCAAATAGAATTCCGTCTAAACTGTAAGAAGTAGAACTTACTTTTATGATAACACTGCGATAGCAATAATAAAGAAAGTTAAACTTGAATAGTACTTAGATAGTGTCGATTATTTGAAACAGAGACTAACTTTCACCCACCAGCCTGCAACGTCATGAACGCGAACGGTATGAAAAATTAAGGAACGATCGAACGAATATCATATCACTCAGTTTATTGATCGAATGAATTTGGCATGAAAGAATGAACAATTATGTGGCCAAAGACAACGAACAGTTCTGTTTACGATTATCTATGATTCCTATTCGCCAAGCCAAGCCAAAACACGGTAGGTTTTGCCATGGTTTTGCTGTCAGTTTTACCCTACTAATATCTAATCTGTGTTTTCGTCATTCGTGACTTTTGGAATGATTGACGCAAAACCTACCGTGTAACGGGACAAGACTTCGTTCGATACTTCCGAGTTTCCGACCGATTGTCTATGGTATTCCCCCGCGGTCCCCGCTCCACTTTTTGTTATTTATTTGTCAAACAGCTGATTGTTTCATAGAATCGCAATGAATTTCTAGAGTAGAGTTGAATAAAAATCGATACAGTTAACGAATATGGATGTGGTAGGACTGTTGAACAATATAAACGATAATTCGAACATGTTTGCAGTGAAAACATGGACGTCCGAGTGGTCAAACAATTTTCAAGACAACCAAGTAAGTATTGATTTTTCGGTATAAGTTTATCGAATTTCGTTGTTACTGTGAAAAGTATGTGATAAAATAAAATATTTCATATACGGCGTGACAATATTATCAAACCGGAAGTGTTTTAGTAGGTTACAAGGGTAGAGATTTGTAATAATAGAAATCAGTATCCTTGAATTCAATGTTATCGCGTTCGGTGTAAGAATAGATTCGGAACTTATCCAGTTATCAATATAAATGAAACTTCGTCGAACATAGGCACTTTGTTCGACGACACTACTTTTCGCCTCGCTGCTTCCTTACGACTAGGCACTCCTTGCTGCTCTCCCCATCGCTGTCACTGTGGCGAAGATGTCAACAGCCTCGGACACCACGGCCTGTCTTGCAGCCGAAGTGCGGGTCGCTTAGCACGGCACGCAAACATTAATGACATCATCCGACGAGCTCTTGTTACCGCCGGCGTTCCAGCTGTATTAGAACCCAATGGCTTGGCACGCGACGATGGCAAGAGACCGGACGGTATGTCTTTATTTCCATGGAAGGTGGGTAGGCCTTTAGTTTGGGACGCAACGTGTGTCGATACTCTTGCGCCATCCCATCTTCCTGGCTCGGCGTGCTGTGCTGGCGCTGCTGCTGCGGCTGCGGAAAACCTCAAGCGGCGAAAATATGATAACCTTATCGGAAATTATATTTTCGAGCCGTTTGGGGTTGAAACCCTCGGGCCGTGGGGTCCGAGTGCTCATGGTCTTTTTAAAGAAATATCTAAACGGCTGGTTGACACTTCCCGTGACTCAAGAGCTGGCTTTTACCTTGGCCAGAGGCTGAGTATCGCGATTCAACGTGGTAATGCCGCCAGTCTCTTGGGTACATTACCAGTCGACAGCGATGCGGATGAATTTTTCGACGCAATTTTTTAGTTTCTGTATAGTTTTAGTTAAGTTAGTATTTAATTTTAATTTTGTTATTTATTTAAATAAACTAATATTTTTACCAAATTAAACCGTTATCAATTAACGAAAGACAATTATCGTGTAAAGTTCCTCTAATTCTCTGTGTTAGGTAAATGCCTGATTAGCAAGCCTAAGACCGTATTTTTCAAAAGTTCTTTTTGCTCATTGTATAATCTGTGTTCTGATTTCATGCCTTTCATGCCATCAACCTACTAAGATTCCTGACTTCGCATCCCTTCCTCATTTTCTCACAAACTACATTAAAATGTGTTGTATTTTATTTTACTTATCTTCAAACCAATTTACTAAATAATTGATAAAACATGGGACTATTTCTTTCTTTGATATATGGCATTGAAATATACATTCAAATAGAATAGATATAAAAAGCACAAAAGATGTTTTTATTTGAATAATAATAGATTTCATTAAAAGCCACACAAGCGGAGAGTATTTATTTATACCTTTTTTGTGGTGTCTTATTATTTTCCAATAAAGAAAAAATCAATCACAAAGTATCACTAAGTACCTATGTTAATTTTAAACATTTAAGTACAGCAAATAAAATGCCTAGACCCCAGAAAAAAAAACTGTGCATTCAAATCAACTATATGTTTATTTATTTATCAACACACTGGAACTTCATACAGCAATTACACCAAAGCACGGAGCAAAAATTAATTTAATGTTCTGCTTTTCCATCCATCCTGTGCGCTATGAATAGTAATGACTTTTGCACTGTAGCTTGACTCATTATCTAGACAAGCTAAACAAAAACAATTAATATTAGCGTGACTCACAAACCTAGACCTTTTGATGGGGCAATTCCATGAATCATCATAATGTAGGATTATAATACTTAAAGGGGAAGCGCTAAGGTAGCCCGCGAAATTCAAATTTTGTTACGTTTTTGCAGTTTGCTGGTCAGTATTAAGTTGTATGTCGATCAAAATATGATTCACGGCCGTAACAAATATGTATTTACAAAATTATAATCATTCAGAATTATAATCAATCAACACACCAGCCCGTATTACCTATTACCTATCTAGTGTCATGAGCTAATGTCTCATCTATTGGTCGCGTGTATTGGTTATGTGTTAATCAAAGTAATTGATACAAAGCTGGCTGTTAACAAGAGCTAAATTCAATTTCATACCGTTTCATAGTGTTCATTGAATGTAAATTGACATATCAAGTACATTTCGCTTATCTTTGTAAGTACATGTGAAGGCACTGTGATTCTGTCTGTACTAAATGTTTTGAAGAGATGTGTATGTGTGTGTGAGATGTGTGTGTGTGTGTGAGATGTGTGTGTGTGTGAGATGTGTGTGTGAGATGTGTGTGTGTGTGAGATATGTGTGTGTGTGTGTGTGATGTGTGTGTGTGTGTGAGATGTGTGTGTGATCTCTGGGCGAGCTCGTTCCATTGTAGACCTCATCCATCGCTTTCCATCACGCGAAATCGAGTAGCCCCAAATCACAAAAAAAAGGTCAAGTGCGAGTCGGACTAGCGCACCGAGGGTTTCGTACAAATTTGTAGGTATGTAAATAGTTTATCATGGGATTTTTTTTTGTTTTTGTAATGTATCTACTTTACGGTTTTCAGATTTTTTCCTTTACTTGTGCTACATTACAAAGATGAAGGGGTATCGTATTACCCAGTAACTGGGTTATGGAGGTCAGGTAGACAGTCGCTCCATGTAAAATACTGGTATTCAGCTGCGTCCGGTTAGACTGGAAGTCGACCCCACCCCAACATACTTGGGAAAAGGCTAGGCAGATGATGACTTGTGGTACAAGACATTGCATGTTGCCAAATTTCATGATTCGAGGTCAACGGAAAGTACCCTATAGGTTTTGATTCCGGAAAATAAACGCCCCTATCTTTAGATTGCGTTGACTTAGAAGTTTGATTTTGTCACTGCTTCAAGGAATTGCAGCCCTGAGTGTTTGATATTAATTTCAACTCGATAACTCCACGAGTTCCTGAGGAAAAGGGTCTTGATAGACGGACAGACAGACGGATAACGAAGTGGTCTTAAAAGGGTTCCGTTTTTCCTTTTGAGGTACGGAACCCTAAACAATAGAAAACAAAGTCTAGTATGAATAAAAATAATTAAGAAATTGAAGATTTTGCTATTTATAAAATATTTTTTTTTTCTATAAAATTCTACCATAGAAGCAAAGCCAGCAATAAATTATTGTAGTTTTGTTTCGTCCTGTAACAATGGAGTTCGTGAGTTCGCGACACGCTTCTGTGGCATTGACCCCTCCTACAGGACATTGCACTCTTAGCCAATTAAGCATTAGTCATAAAAATTTATGCAAACCATTTGTAACTTCGGCAGACAAGGCTTTTACGCTGAAATATCTGTATAAAGAAAAAACCGGGCAATAGCGAGTCGGACTCGCGAGTTTTTAACTTTTTATCGGCGAGGCCTATATTCGTCAGAGAATTTTAACACTGTGCACTGCGGTGTAGAATATTGCAGTTTTATGTCAGCGTCATCTCTTGACCGATAGTGGAACTAATGTAACTTTTGTTGATGATTTCTGAAAAAGTATTCTATTTAGGGACTTCGTTTTATTTTTCCTGTAATCTTTAAATAAACTTCTATCACATAGAATTATTTCAGATAAAAGGGGGGGAATGGTATTTTTTTTTACATTTTTCATCAAAAGACGAAATCTATGCGGCCTAAAAAAAAAAGAAAAAATGTTTGAGAATGTGCAAACTGCGCTCTTTCATATGATACCTCACAAGCCCTAGTAGCCCCACTTCAAATTTTTCCTCCGGGAGCTGATCAGTTGCCTAGACCGATACTTTTCAAGGGAACCCATGGGCAAACAAGATCCAAGAAAAACTGCCATGCCAATGGTGATTGATACTGTATTGTTAGGAATGAAACTGTCTTTATACCGAAACCAACACATTTAATTAGAGTTATACAGTACAAATCACATGGCACGTTCGTCACTCATAGAGAAGGCAGGTAGACTGCCGCCGCCAGGTCGCGTCGCGGGCGTACAGCGCGGTCAGCTCTACGTGACGTCACAGGGCTGTCTCCGCAGGCGAGGCCCATGTTGCTAACACGGCCATACTGACGACTGCTTTGCCCTCGAAGCTCTTACTGAAATAAAATCATTAAAATATAGGAGAGGGGGTTATAATCCTCTCACCATCTGCCTTCTTACTGAAATAAAATATAGGAGAGGGGGTTATAATCCTCTCACCATCTGCCTTCTGCCTTTATGTCTATTCTGCCGGCCAACTTCGCATATTTTCAAATAAAATATAGGAGAGGGAGTTATAATCCTCTCACTATCTGCCTTCTGCCTGACTTTAGTCAGATGTCTGTTCTGCCGGCCAACTTCGCATATTTTCAAAAGTGACCATCACTCAGTGAGTGCTGCCATTGAGTCTCGTACCCAACACTTCAAAACGATCATCCTTTAGGACTTTCACAACTTTATAAGAAATACTACGAAATCTGCCTTTTAACTTTTTGTATCCGGGAATCGGGATTCCCTTTACTTATGCGTATCAACACTACATCCCCGATTTTGTACGGAGACTTCACCATAGCGTTTAGCATTAAATCGCCGCATCTGCCGCTTTTGATCTTCCTCCAAAAGCTCACGAGCTTTTGCTCTTGTGACTCTCAGGTCCAGCCTCTCACCCGCCTGCGTGAGATTATTTTGCTCTTATGACCCTCAGGTCCAGCCTCTCACCCGCCTGCGTGAGATTATTTACCAAAAGCGCCTCACACAGTGCTGTTGGCTTATAGCCTAACAGTAACTCGTTTGGAGTTCTGCCAGTGACTTTATTCACTGAATTATTCAAGGCTTGCTGTGTGGCAGCCACAGCCAGGGCTACACACCAGTTCTCTTCTGGTTCATCCCTGATTATAGCGTTCAATGTGTTTAATATTGATCTGTTTAGACGCTCTACCTGTCCATTAGCTCTGGGCAGATTTAGTGAATTTATCACCAACTGAATCCCATTTTCATTACAGAAGGCCTTCATAGCCCTCGAAGTGAATGCTGTTCCTCGGTCGCATATCAGCCTCCGAGATACTCCAAATAAATACACCATAGCCTTTAAGGCTTTTATTACACCTTTGGTGCTAGTGTCAGCCACCGCTTCCAAAAAGCAGTATTTAGTAAATCCATCCTGTAGGGCGATACATACTGGTGCCCTTCTTTACTTTTCACAAACGGGCCAAGATGGTCCACATGCACCACGTCGAATGGGGTTTCACCTTTAGGTATGGGATGTAAGAGCCCAACCTTCCGACCAGTATCACTCTTGCCAATAAGGCATTTAAAACAATTTCGGACGTGTTTAGTCACAACCTTCCTCATCCGGGGGAACCAATATTTACTCCGGATGGCAGCCAGTGTTCTGTCGGTATCTTGATGCCCACTCTCATCGTGCATAATCCTTGACACTCCCCATCTTGCATTCCGTGTTACAACTCATTTAGACCCTTCAGGCGTCTTCCGATAGAGGTGTCCCTCCTTAATCTCGTAATCATTAAAATATTGGTCACGATCTCCTTCATCGTTTCCATCTTTCAAAATACTGATGACCCTAGACAATTCTTCATCAGCTATCTGGCATTCCAGTAAATTTTCAGCCGTTGTGAACTCATACGACAGACAAACAGGGTTACGGCTTAAGTAATCGACGTGAGCAACTCGTTTACCTGGTCGATATTCGATATCAAAGTTGTAGTCTTGCAGGTATATCCACCATCGAGCTACTCGCTACTCGCGGATTTATCTCCTTCTTTGTCATTGTGGCTCTGACAGCAGTACAGTCAGTTATCAATTTGAACTTGATCCCGATTAAGTACACTCGGAAGTGTTTAAGCGATTGTACGACAGCTAGAGTTTCTAAATCATATGAATGATATTTGGACTCATCCGGTGACGTTCGCCGGCTATAGTAAGCGACTGGATGTAGTTTCCCATCCTCATCTTTTTGCAGCAGTATTGCCCCCAGTCCAACACTCGAAGCATCGGTGTGTACTTCAGTCTGCGCGATGTCTGTCCAACAGCCACCACAATACTTCCTTCAATTCCGCTCATCAAAGCTGTAGTTGGATTTGAGTGTAAACCAAGCTTTTGCGCAACGTTCTGTCTTATTACGAGTCGCTGAACTTCCAGTATAAATAATGGCTCGAATGGGATTATTGTTTATGTAGCATGTAGTGGAGTATACGTATCAGTTAATCGTAGCATAAGTTGACGGGTTTTAATTTCTTGAAACAGTTTTCTATTGTATGCCCATAGCGGTGACAATGTTTACATTGAACCGACCCTTTGTTAATGTTATTAGAATTAGGGGCCCCGGCCTTATCGCCTCTAGTTTTGATGACCTCGCTTGACTTGCTTACTTTTGACTTACATTCAAATCGTCGATGGCCTGGCTCCCCACACTTGAAACAAGAGCCCTTTGTTTCGTCGGGGCGATGCGATAAACGAGATTTGTTTTTATTATTCCAACTCTTGGTAGATGGTGAAGCGTTATCAAGGCGGGCACGATTACGTGTTTCGCCCATTGACCTTCGTGACATTTGTGTTACCATGTCTTGCATTGTTTCGCAACCTTCCAGTACAATACTAATATTCTTATCGACTATACCACCAAGCATTAAATCCATTTGCTGACGTTCGGTCAATTTTACGCCAAGACGTTTGATCTTGGCAGACATTCGACCTGCATAAAGTACCAATGATTTCGCCTGGTTGCTTTTAAAATTTACAACATCCTCTATGGCGCTAAAGAGATTAGCTTCCCTAGGGTATGATATAAGTAGATCTTTTTGGAATTGCTTCCAAGATCGCTTTTTAGGTAGCCAAAGATTGAACCATGCCCTACCTTCGCCTTCCAGAGCCTGGGTTGCGCGATATAATTTTCTTCGTTTACTCCATTCGCACGCAATCGCAATGTCCTCGACCTGTTGGATCCACTCTTTCACATACCTTCCCTCCTTGCTGGGATCGAAACCCGGAACAGAGCCCAGTTCTGGTGTTCTGGATCTCTTACGCCGTAGTTTTCTTGGAGGAGTGCAACCCGATGTCTCCGACTCGGACCTCTCACTACTACGAGATGATCGCGACATTATCAATAAGTGTCTGTTATCACTCTCACTTTAAGTTTTCTAAGTGTCACTTTCACAATACACTTCGGAAACTGTTTATGGATATAGTATCCCACCGCTGTGTTAGGAATGAAACTGTCTTTATACCGAAACCAACACATTTAATTAGAGTTATACAGTACAAATCACATGGCACGTTCGTCACTCATAGAGAAGGCAGGTAGACTGCCGCCGCCAGGTCGCGTCGCGGGCGTACAGCGCGGTCAGCTCTACGTGACGTCACAGGGCTGTCTCCGCAGGCGAGGCCCATGTTGCTAACAGTATAGTGGAACATTTTAAGCAATGGGTATGCCCTTTAAACCTTCACTTGGATGACGTAAGCGTGCGGTGCTGAGGCGCTGATGGCGAGAGCGGTACCAGCGCGGGGGTCGGGAGGGGCCGCTCGGGTCTTACGTTAACTCTTGCTGGTTGGATACACGTTGATAGTGGAAACCTACCTTGGTTTGAAATATGAACTCTGTCCAACAGTTAGATTATAATCGGCCTCCTTGTAATAATCAAGTTGGCACCATAATAAAAAATAGAGCTATCATCTCTAAATAGATTGTAAGGGGGCTGTAGTCAGCACAAATAACCATTTGACAGGCTTCTGAGTCGAAAATGACACATTTTCGGTCATCAGAAGAATAGCGGTCGTCTACTTGATTTAGGGCTGATTTTTCAATCATCTGGTAACTTTATTCGAGGAATAATTTTGAAATTTTGACAGTTTTTCATACATAAACTGTCAAACGTCAATTTTATTCCTCGACTATAGGTTATCCGGCGATGGAAAAATCAGCCATTAAACTGACAAAGTTTTCGGGTTTTGGATTTATGCACAGCATGTTATCGAGGGAGTCCTCTACAAGGACTCCCTCGATAACATTGGGTTTGGGCAACGATTGGGCACGGTAGCTTAATCCTACTATCCTACTTCCTATCCTATCCTACTATCATATTATATTATGTATAATATTATATATACATATTATAATATTATAAATGGGAAAGTTTGTGAGGATGGATGGATGTTTGTTACTCTTTCACGCAAAAACTACTGAACAGATTTTGATGAAACTTTACAGTAGTATAGCTTATACATCAGAATAACACATAGGATAGTTTTTATCCCGATATTCTCACGGGATCTACACCTAAGCGGGTGAAAACGAGGGGTGCTGCTAGTGACCTATATTCGCATACGCACTTCATATGACAATATCTTATCATAATATGTGAAATAAATTATGAGATAAGTATAAATATTTTTCTTCAATTTGCGTAAAACCGTATCGGTGACGATGGACATTATTTAATCTTCGCGTCACAAACTATGTTAATGTTATCACGGCATTTCTGTTAGCATGATATTCTCATGATTGTGGAAAAATGGTATTCTTTTAATGTTAGTACACAGAATAAGTATAAATTTATTTTAGTTACGTTTTTATGTATGTACGCCAGCACATCAAGCTACTACAATCTGTCTCTCTTTAATATTTTTTATTATGTATTTCAAATTTTCAACTTTATCGCAAAAGCGTTAGGTTCAAGGTTGATTGGGAAAATTTGATAGTTTCGGGTAGCTTGATGTGCTGGCGTCTGTACATAAGGGGTTTCATATCCAAGTATGGGTAACGGTATATATACTTGCCATGACGGCCAATCTCAACGGAGACTAGTCTTTAGAGCGGGAGATATTATAGTGCATAAGTGTGTGCACAGACACAGGTGCACTTTCTTTTCTCTCACTCTCATAGTCCGATAGGATAGGACGGGACGGTACGTTATCCGACACGACCGGAGAGAGATCAGGCGCAGGACCAACTGGTCCAAGGCACGGGGGTATCACACCGCCAACTTCAAAACTCCGGGCGGTTACTAAGAAATTCCTAATGGGAAAACCCAATAACACTATGCCCTGTGCATCGAACCCAGCGCCCACGCTCAGCAATCGCATTTGCAACCACGAGACCAACCCCTACACTACCAACAATGGGACTTACTGCCGAATTAATGTGGGTTTCGGCTCTACCTATCGCATCGGGGTATTTTGAGAATATGCTAATTTCTGCATTTTCTTTTGCTCCGCAACCAAGGCCACGAATCGCGACTAATCGTGACTGTAAATTTGATAAACTTATTTACTCAAGTTTTTCATTATTTGATCGACCTTGAAAGCAATGAATAGATTATCAAATGTTACTAAATGACGACGTAGAATTGTCTCTGACACACCTCCGGAAAAACATGTTTACCTGCATGGCCTTAAGCGGAATCAATCGCTATGTTGACAAGAATGAAAAGCTTGTAACAACAACAACAAATGTGTGATAATGGGTACTTACTGTGAGTTTGAATAGTTCATTAAGAAGTAGCGTAGGTGCATAAGGAATTGATTGACTATGGAATCATGCTCGATACTCCGTTTCTCTGTATGTATGAGTTACACATACGTAAACTCGGCGTGAGTTTACGTATGTGCAATGGGGGTAGACAGAACGCCACCTGCTAAGATTCTTACATACTCCTTTTGCTTCGTTTACGCTCATCCATCTGCGGGGTAGTTGCGTAAAGGCTCCATCAAACAGGCGCGACACGACACGCGACACAAAGGCACCGCAAGTCGCGCAACGAGCGGTGCCTTTGTGTAGCGCGCGATTATATCGCGTGTCGCGCCTGTACACTACCAGTAGCAATGGTTTTCATTTTGAGAGTTCAACAACATTCATTGCGTTATTTACGTTGTTGAGCAGACAATTTTTTTGAACATACCGCAATGGATTAGCAATATCCTTCAAAATGATTCAGATTGTGATTCATCGTGTTTTACGCAAGGGTGCTGGTCATACGCTCACGCCAGTTGCAAGTACATATTACACACCAGGGGGCTTACTCTCCAAACTAATTTTAATTCCAATGAGATGCCAATATGATTCCAATTTTAATTTTACAGTCACGTGATTCGGTACTCTTGAAAACAATATTGTCAACAATTACCCCACGCCAAGCCCGAACCCAATTCCACTTAGTTCTCCAAAATGGACACCCAATCTAAAAATCATTTGGCGCTAGCATCGAACTCAAGAGTACGAAACGTCACAATTCCAATGTCGATCTATCGGAATTAAATTCAAGAGTAAACATCCTGACCTTTCCAAAGAACATCACCAATAAAGTCACTATATGACCGCGCTATGGAGCGGGCTATGCTTGGAGTTTCTTTGAAGGATACAAACAGAAATGAAATTATCCGGAAAAGATCCGGAGTTACCGACATAGCTTGCAGAGTAAGCAAACTGAAGTGGCAGTGGGCTGGTCATGTTTGTCGAAGGACCGGTGGCCGGTGGAGCAGAGGAGTCCTGGAGTATATACCGCGTATCGGCAAGTGTAGGTAGTGACGCACCCCAGCTAGATGGACCGACGCGGACGGCCTTAAAATAAAGTGGCTGGGAGAAACTGGATGCGGAAGGTGGAGCACAGGGTGTTGTGACACAGCCTGGGAGAGACCTATGTCCAGCAGTGAACTGCGATAATCCGAGTTGATGATTTTCAATGGCGTCATGAAAAAAAAACAAGGTTTTTGCGATATTTAAAGCTGGTCTTGCCCTCTTTTTGCCTGAATTTCGTCCTGGGTGGCCTAATGATTATCTTCTGCTTACGCAAGCCTGTTATTAAGAGTAAACACACTCCCTTTGTCTTTGAACTTGTGAATAATTCTTTTGTTACAACTTTGACCCATTTGCACCTCATTATCACTTATTGAAAGTCACATGTGTAATTTTTGTTATTAGACAATAGCACGCTCACATTATACATACGCCGATTTTGCAGAAATAAGACCTTTCCTTTGTTCACTTTTTTACATAGAAACAGAAATAAATGTAAAAAAAAATGGTCGCGTTTGCAAAATTGCAAAATTGAACCTACACGAGCACTGGTGTGTTCTAAACAGTGATACCGAACGGTATGTGGTTTCGATGTGGCCCACAATGCGTAGATAATGAATGCCGGAAACATTCAGAATTCGACATCACTATCAGCTGTTTGTGTTGTTACAAACGAAGCACAAACGAGTAATAAAGTCGTGTGTTGCAATGCGGCTGGTCGCGTTGTAGTTGCGCTTGCGCTTACGACAGAAAATGAAAAGTCGCACGCAAGGACTCGACTTGTTTACAAACTCGCGATTAGTGAATCCATTCTGTCTAGTATTAGACGGACGTATTACTGCATTTTTTTAATATTTTCTATAAAAAAAACTTGAAATCTTATGTTCCTACTTATAATTAGAATAGTGCAGGGTGTTAAGAAAATATTGTTAAGTGTGTAATTAATTTAATTAAAATAACATAAGTGTACAATAAAAATGTGCGTTGTGATTTTGTGAAGTGACTATGGTGTTCTTTGTGGCATGCGTATGCGTCATTTTAACTGCCCAGCTGGGAGAGAAACAAAATCGCGTGAGTGTAATGATTATGTGGTTTATTGTCTTTGCCTCAGGTTTCTTATGTTGAGGAACTATTACGTATGGTTCATTTTTAATTTAATTTAATATTCTGATCAAAGAAATAATACTTATGTAAAGCTTATCCACAAATTCCTACTTCATACTACCTAATATTATAAACGCGAAAGTTTGTGAGGATGGATGGATTTTTTTTATTTTAATTAGTTTTTTTTTTGTTTGTTACTTTTTCACGCAAAAACTGCTGCACGGATTTTGATGAAACTTTACAGTAAGATAGCTTATACTTACATCAGAATAACACATAGGATACTTTTTATCCCGATATTCCCACGAGATCGACACTTAAGAGTAAACTAGTCGCGAGCTTGAACTCACTGGTGGTGGTGGTCATGGCCAAAAAGCACGCTGTCTGACCTGGCTTCGTGTCCGACAGAGCTAGTATCAGTGATGAGCAGTTACACGCTTGTCTACACGAACAACCTCTAGTTCTCACACACAGAAACACCGCTCCGAACTGATAGGCGCGTAAAAAAATTCAAAAAGTGCTTCGGAAAATCAAGTTTTATGAAAAAACCACTGCATGAATCAATTACAAATAAAGATTATTGAACTCTTCGATAACTGAGCTTTGTCACTACGGACTTGGTTTTGAAGATTTTACAGTTCTTTTATTTACACCCAAAGTTACGTTAAAAATAGCAAGAAAAACGAATCTTTGTTGGCTCATAACTTTTTAATGGCTTTTTATATTTTGCTATTCTGTTTCCTTAAAGACAAAATTAATAATAAGTCAAAACGATATCATGTTTAACTTTGTATGCACAATGTCAAACAGTGGAGTAATACTCTCCCAAAATCTGTATTGAATAAATATCGACTAGTGGCACCTTAAGCGGGTGAAACCGCGGGGCGCAGCTAGTCACACTAATATTATAAAGGCGAGTGTTTGTTTCTTGTTCACGCACAAACGGCTGGACCAATTTTTATAAAATTTGGTATGGAGGTAGAGTGCACACATAGAATATTTTTATCCCGATAGTCCCACGGGTTTTAAAACCGCGGGTGAAACCGCGGGCCGCTGCTAGTAATTAAATATTTTGACCCTAATTAGTTTTTTTTTTATGCACCGACAGAAGACCTACTTATTGTCTGCAAATAGAAATGCTAACATGCTATTTTACTTTATTTACCTAAGTTTTAATTTAGTTTTTACGTTATATTGCTTGTTAATTTATTACATTAAGTACTTATGCACTTTCTAGCCTGAAGCACAGGTTCAACCTAGTTCAGGCAAATTATCAACTGTGCGCAATTTTATTTTAATTGTTAAGCTATTCATTGTAAATGTATCCCCCTTTTTATAAATAAACGATTATTATTATAAACGATTATTATTATAAACAATTATTATTATAAACGATTATTATTATTTTAGTTTATCTGGTGATGAAGCTAGAGGAAATATTTTATAAACTTAATTCCTCTGAGATAAAGGCTGAAAACGGTCAATCCTTCACTAACATACATTGTTAGGAATCTAGAGATTTAATTAGGTATTTTAACTAATGATTCACAAAGGTCTTAATGACATAGAGGTCTATAATTAAAATAATTAAGAAAATATAACCAGAAGACTTACTACTTATTATTATTATGTCATGTGCACATGTGTTTAATGTTTTCTTTAGAATGTGACGCCACTTTCGCGCCTATTACGTTCTTGTTTATGTACTATCGCTCCATCTAGTCTGTTTATCCAACATCACGCAACTACCGCTATACCGTGAAGACGCGGAATATATTCTTCTAAGTATTCTTGTTAGTTCAATGTCAACAACTCGTTAAACGTTGCAAAAATAGTGTTCAATTCTCAAGGTCGTGCGGTTTGACACATTTTATTATCGCTGTCTTTGATAAATGTTATGTAAAGAAGTTTTTATAAAAGGTCGTATTATTAAAGATTAGAATTTAGAATATGTTTAGGGATTTTCAAACTTCGTGTGGTACCTACTGGGCATAATTTAATAAGGTTTTAGCAGAAAATTCGGAATTCAACTTGTGTATGTACAGATTATGCCAGCACATCCGGCTATTACGATCTGTCAAATGTCTTCAATATATTTTCAACTATATCGCTAAAGCATTAGGTTCAAAGTTGATTGGGAAAATGTTACAGTTTCGGGTAGCTTGATGTGCTGGCGTCTGTACAAGCATCATTTTGTATTTTATGTATTCGTGATAATGATATTTTAAAATATCTAGCTTGTTTACTATAAATAATAGCTGTACCTGCATGTTTCGGAAAGCCCACGAAGAGAGGCTTCTAAAATATTTTTTGCAGTCCGTCTAACACCTACTCTATACAGGCCATCCTGTGTAAGAGCGGTTCTGCACTGTTTCCAATCCGAATTCTAGAAATGTTGCGTGTCGGTCCGAAGTAGCCCTAGTAAGTACTTTTTATATGAGGGGTTGCACACTAGATCCGAACTGTCCGTTCGAATTTAGAACATTCCCAATTCGGATTGCACTCGGATTTTGAATTCAGATTCGGATCTGATGCAGTGCAGACAAAAACGGTGGAGTTTCGTGCCCATGCTTCTCCATACGAAACTACATTTTGGAAGGGGCGACTAGAATCAATTCTATTTTTTTTATAAATTTTGATATTCAAAAGTGCCTTATTAAATAACTTATAAGTGACTCTACTAATATTATAAATACGAAAGTGTGTCTGTGTGTCTGTCTGTCTGTACGTTACCTCTTCACGCTTAAACCACTGAACCGATTTAGATGAAATTTGGTATAGACATAGTTTGAGTCCCGGGAAAGGACATAGGATAGTTTTTATCGCGATATTCCCACGGGATCGACACTTATGCGGGTGAAACCGCGGGCCGCTGCTAGTTTGAAATAAATGATTTGACTTTGAGGCGTTGATGGAAACGAGAACATCTTTCTAAGATGTAAAAACACTAAAGGCATTAGAAGAAAATAGTTTACATGCATGAGACATATCCATAACTGCGTAAGTGGACAGGTACTTACTCGTATATCACGCAGATCTGTTGAAAAACGTCGTCGACCCGTATTACTAGGTAGTTTCGTAAATCCTGGTGGCATTATTCAAATTAGGACTAGAATAGAATGCAGGAAGTAATAAAGTTGTATAGCTAAATTAGGAAGCCTGTCGTCGTCTTCATTTCCTTAGTCTCACACAAACCATCACAACTAAACTGCATTCGCGATTCATTTGCCAAAAATGTGAATAAATATGAGTTTAAGGAAAAATAACTTTAAATCCTACATAATAAAGTTCAGTTTAAGCTACAGCTTCAGACATTTTTATAACCTTTTCAATAGTGCTAGTCACTCTGAAATCAACTTAATAACTATTAAAATAAAGTTGATATTTGTTTAACTTGAAATAATATTAATTTGAAACATAAGTTTGAATAGATTTTATGTATTTTTATGCTACACTATACAGGTTTGTTTAACTTGAAATAATATTAATTTGAAACATGTTTGAATAGACTTTATGTATTTTTATGCTACACTATACAGGTTTTTTTTTTTAAATGAATATCTTTATTTTGCATAAAATGTGGTAGGTACAGACGCCAGCACGTCAATCTACTCGAAAGTTTAAAATTTCCCCAATGAACTTTGAACCTTTGGCTTTAGCGATAAGGTTGAAAATCTATTAAAGAAATTTGACAGATTGTAGTAGCTTGATGTGCTGGCGTACATAAAGGTTCTTAATTATACAGGGTTATTGGTAAAACAGAAACTGTAACTGTAAACTGAAAAATCCTTCATCAATGGGATTTGATTAACTTAACAGTTAACTGTCGGATCCATTACGATTCATACTGTTATCCTTTTACGATTCGGCCAACGTGGCCTTTTTAGGCCCCCAGAGGGCTGGCTTATTTTTTGGCCAAAGAATCAGCGTTGCTATACCTACAACGTGGCATTGCTACAGCCTTTTGGGCACTTTTCCTATTGTAGAATAATATTTATCATGGGATGATATGATACAGCAATACCAATGACATTAAAGATTCAACACCTTATACGAAGTTTTCACACGTCTCATTCAAGGGTACATTGATGTGTTACTTGCCAAATTATGAAACAGAACGAAGGCTTGTTTACTTTGTTAATATTTATAGTGTGTCGTTAAGTAACATTTTAATATAAATTACAAGGGTGTCCATTCAGGGCTATCACGCGAAGTTCCAGCAAAAACTGGAGCCATACGTACAGACGCCAGCACATCAAGCTACTACAATCTGTCAAATTTCTTTAATAGATTTTCAGCTTTATCGCTAAAGCATATAAGGTTCAAAATTGAATGGGAAAATTTTACAGTTTCGGGTAGATTGATGTGCTGGCGTCTGTACTTAGGGCTCGATATTGCCTGTGACTGCGTTGGGTATCAGGTCCACACATTTGACTACGTTTACGTGGACTCGGAATGGTATCTGTAGTTCCGAAGATCCCTTTGTAAAAACACAAATACCTTACTTTTTTTTACATCTGATTATGATAATGACTACCTTTAGGTACCGTTTGAGTTATGGCCTTTTATCGCTTCTCTGTTTTCACAAAAAACGTGACATCAAACCACTACTTATTTCTAAACATAAATTAATATTAAACCTCTTATCAGCTACGGGAGTTGTATTTGAATTTGGATCATATGTATATTACAGATAAGTCTTATTTTTGTTCACAGTTGCTGTGGTCTATTTGCGGTTGTCTCCTCGTTTCCTTAGTGGTCGTATTTTTCTACTATTATAGAAGATGGAGGTCGAAAGGTAATTTAATTGAACTAATTCACCACACCTTGTCAAACACAGGACATATTTATTTCTGAAGTGAAAAAATAGATCACATATCTTCAATTCTACATAATAAACTCATGCGTTTTCCTCATAGGGGTAGGCAGAAACTACTGAACGCCTTCTGCTACGATCCTTACAAACTCATTTTGCTTTTTCTTCATGTAAACATTGATAAAGCAAAATGTAAAGAGGTTTATTCCTTATGAAGAAGTTGCAAAGCTATCGTTACAGGAACAATTATCGTAATTTTAAGAACGTTCACCATAATTATTCTAGTATTTTTTATTTACCACCTATAATTACATTATGGATTGCAATAAACGATTTGAGATTTGAGTCTGATCTCAGTCTCAATCAGTCAAAAATACAATGCGTGCCACGAAAGATGAGACTTGACACACCACGTGGTTAGACTTGCGCAGAACACGATTTTAGGTATCTTTAGTGGTATGAGGTCTGAGTGCGAGACGGGACCGGACTTCATAGGGGCGGCGAAAAGAGCGGGGGAGGCGGGGTCAAGTCTCATCTTTCGTGGCACGCATTGTACCTCAAATTTCCCTACATTTTTGTCAAGTTTTCGACGTTGATTGTAGCTAAGATTGGGACAAGATTTTGAACATTTTTAGTTACGGTAATTGGCCATCAGCATTGTTATCGGTAAACGTGTTAACGTGTACAGATGGTAGCTTGCTCATCCACATGATAAAATACCTCAACTTCTTTAAAAACTCCTATACTACAAACTGTCTCTTCTTGCAGAACTGGCCGGTGCTACAGGCGGTGCCGGCGCGACAGGGGACACAGTAAAGAGGTTCCGCAAACGAGACAAGATGCTGTTCTACGGGCGACGGATGTTGAGGAAGGTCAAGTCCATCTCCAACTCAGGACAGGGGCGCAAGAGACGCGCCGTCATGCGGTTCGCTAGGAAACTGCTGCAGCTGAAGAAGGAAACGGCTCCTGAACAGTTGAAGGTTAGCATCATTTTTAGTTACACTTGGAAAAATTGTAAAAATACTTGCTAATACAAAATACACCATACTCCTATACAGATTGAGTTCATTATGCTAATATTAGTTGAGATCGCGAATCGGTAGACGTAGGGTAAAACGCCCACAGGCTAGGTGGAGAGGATGCTGGTAGTCCTGCATGATGTTAGCCGAGGATCAAGTGATAAGGGAATCGAGAGGCTTATTATATAACAGTGGACTTCTATGTCTTGTGGCAAAGTAATAACAGCCGCACGGGTCGATCGATCAGGTTAAGCAACGTTTGCCGCGGTTGGTCCGTGGATGGGTGACCATATTTTTACATACCAGGACCCCTCCGAACCTCGGAAAGCACGTTAAGACGTTGGTCCCGGCTGTCATTCGTGGATCTTTTACAGTCATTACGGGTCGTTAGAAACCTGAAAGTCTGACAACCAGTTTTACCAAGGGGTATTGTATTAGCCAGTAACTGGGTTGTGGAGGTTAGATAGGCAGTCGCTCCATGTAAAGTATTGGCACTCAGCTGCATCCGGTTAGACTGGAAGCCGACCTCAACATAGTTGGGAAAAGGCTAGGCAGATGACTGGACTTCTATGTTTAGGCTGATGATGATGTCAGTTTGAGAATGCTGAGGCCCTTTGTATCTGTACAAAGGGCCTCAGCATTCTCAAACTGATTATGATATTATGATTACAGATTCTAGTAACTTTATGTGCTGGCGTCTGCGCCAGCATATCAAGTTACTAGAATCTGTAAAATGTCTTTAATAGATTTACTTTATTCCTAAAGCCTAAGGTTCAAAGTTGATTGGGAAAATTTGACCGTTTCGGGTAGCTTGATGTGCTGGCGTCTGTACGAGGCACGGTTTCTTTACGGTACGGCGTATAAACCGCGCCGTAGAAAAAAAACTGACAACAAGCTTCCACAGTGATCCATACAACACTGACACGTTTTTTTCTACGGCGCGGTTTATACGCCTTGTGTAGACACGGTTCGTCAGTGTTGTATGGAGGGCGTTAGGGTTCTAGGTTCATCGGCCACATCTTCAAGATTTTTGTCAAGGCGTTGTTTGCGTGGCATTTTAAAACCGAAGCCGATTGAACTCTCTGGATGGGTACTTATGAAAAAGGTGTTGTTTTTACACTTGCACATTGAGCTTACCTAGGTTCAATGTGCAAGTATGGTATAGTAATTAAGTAGGATCATTTGACTTCTAAACAACCTTCAAGATTAGGTAGTTAAAAAGAATGATGTGTGTAAAAATTAGCAAATCACGTCATTTAAGGATTCTCATTGTTTGATTATCTTGTAGATCCCAAAAATTACAAGCACTGCTTTCGTCATCTTTTCGTTTAAATATTTATGTCATGACCTTGATGTATGTTATTCGTATTTTTTGCAATATAAATTATAACATACGCATTGTTCTCTAAAAGATAAATTGAATACGTCATTTTTTTACGCGTGGAAAGTATACAAGAGATCTTTTATGTTCTTGACTTTGATTTATTATTTTAAACGTTAATGACTGGTTGACAAAACCTAAAAGGCATAAAAATTAGCCATTTACTTAGAAACTTATTTATACCAGCATGTTCTGTTAGGTAGTATGTTGCACCCTTTAAATTCTTCAAAGCTTAAACACTAGGAAGTGGGGAAGATCGGGCGTTTTGGAGACTGTATTTTAGTGACTTTTGACCTGATTTTAAGCCTAATTATTAGAATAAATGGATAAACCACCTCGTCTCATTGTCAAGGTACTGGAACCCCCAGCTGAATACTTGGAAGAAGACCTGACTAGCGATGACAGGGTCCCACCAGATGCCTTGTATATGCTGCACAGCATCAGGGTGTTTGGTCACTTCGAGAAACCCGTGTTCCTCATGCTTTGTAAGCATACTGAGATCCTCAATCTACCCGCTGGTTCTTTCTTGTTTAAAGTTGGTAAGTGTTGAACTGAACATAACATAGGTATTTATAATTTACTAGCTGACCCGACAGACGTCCTGTTTTTGATTCGAAAGACACGTGGCGCCATCTATTATCATAATAACGTTATTGTTGTATTCCTCGGGAACAGTACTTTTTTTCGAGATGAAAGGTACCCTATGTCCGTTTCTGTACACCTGACAATGTATATGCAACATTTCAGGATGGTCGGTTCAGTGGTTTGAGCGTGAAAAGGTAAAAAACAAACAAACTCACATTTATAATATTAGTTAAGATTTGATAAAGAGAAGGAATTGGCAAACTTTTTCTCTTGGTAAAAAAGTTGATTAGCTAATCTTACTGAAAACCTTTACGCTAAACTTAAAGCACTCATAAATACCCTTTGCTTCTATTTTAAGTTGGTTATTGTTTTTCAAATACGAGCACAGACAACCTCACGTTTATCAAAAACAGTGGCACTCCGGAAGTACCGACTGAAGTGAAAACAAAACACAAATAGAATACTTTGCCATCACTCACTCACATATCGGATATACATTAAAACTGAGTACATCCCGAAGACAGCCGAACACATCCGAAGCGGGTATTTTTTGATTCGTCTTATAAATAAAACACGCGCGGTGTCGCTTACGGTAACAGTGGCACGAGTTCAATGGTTTTTTCCCCATCTCAAAAAATGCCCAACGCGCCTAAAGAACTTTTCACTTCATTTACGTTGATTGCGCCTTTGTTTGTTATCAGTATTGGCGGTTTTCGTAGTCTTATGTTACACAGACGTCCGTTTAATCGTTTAACAGGATCCTTATGTAACACGCTCACAGCCCATAGATTATAAAAAATGGTAATCTTTCTCTTTGGGGAGTTATTCTGGGACCACGTGAATCAAGAAGCAATTTTAACTGTTATTTTTTAATATAAGTTCTGTGCTATCCATTACAGGCGATACAGACGAGAACGTATACGTGGTGCAGAACGGACGCGTCAACGTGTACATCACGAACCCGGATGGTAGCAGTTTGTCTCTGAAAGTGGTGCGCGCGGGCGAGAGTGTCACCTCACTGCTTAGTTTCACTGATGTTCTCACTGTAAGTAGATATTTGTGAGTTTAAATATATTACAGTACCCGGCGATAAATATTGCACATCGACCTTTGGAAAGAGACAATCGGTTAATTTCGGCTTCGTAGAGCGTTATCTCTTTCGCACGAAATACAAACAGTCCGGTAACTATTAGGAGCTGTTAAAACAATTATGATTTGTTTCTTTTGATAATTATTTTTATTCTTTGTATAAAATACAAAAAAGGTAAAGGTCGATGTGCAATGCTTAGTTTCACTGATGTTCTCACTGTAAGTAGATATTTGTGAGCTTAAATATATTACAGTACCCGGCGATAAATATTGCACATCGACCTTTGGAAAGAGACAATCGACTAATTTCGGCTTCGTAGAGCGTAATCTCTGTCGCACGAAATACAAACAGTCCGGTATCTATTAGGAGCTGTTAAAACAATTATGATTTGCTTCTTTTGATAATTATTTTTATACTTTGTATAAAATCGATAGGATCGAATAGGTCGATGTGCAATATTTATCGCCGGGTACTGTACAAAGAATTTCCATTAGAAGCCTCGAGTCTGGGTTTGTGCTAGGTTAAAGGAATTCTTCAACAAACTGTCTACCAACCCACACTGGGCCCGCGTAGTGGATTACGGCGCCCACTGCCTCTCACAGAGAGGAAGCTTGTGTGCCAGCAGTGGGAACATTGTATGCTGGTTATGCTTAAATTTGGAATTTGGAATTCTGAGAGCAGTGGTAACGACTGCGACTTAGAAGTTCTGCCGCAGTAAGCGAAAAGGACGAATATCAGCCAAAGAAAAATAAACCTTACTAAACAAAAAAGGCGCATCCATTAAGGCTCATTTTTCTCTATTCCCTTTCCTCAGATGCGCCCCTTTTACTTAGCGGCAGAGTTGTAGGTCGTAGTTTTGAATATGATCCGCCTTAAAAGATCGCTCTTAGCGATAAGACCGCCCATTGTGTCACTCTTTGTACAGTTTATATATTTATGTCTGTAATTTATATGGTGTACATAATAAAGAGTATTCTATTCTATTCTGAATTAAAATATTTTTTTTTTGTATAAACAAGTATGTATTATATTTTTACATAATACATAAAAAATAGGTTATTACATCAAAACTCAACCTTAATTTTTTCATTTCCAGGGCCATTCACAACCATACAAGACGGTAAACGCCAAGGCGTTAGAAGACTCCCAGGTCATCAAGTTACCAATGAGGGCTTTCCAGGAAGTATTCAAGGAGTACCCAGATATATTCGTCAGAGTTATACAGGTTAGTTTTAATTTTCCGTTTATTATTTGAATTCCGTTAGTAAACTAGCTGAATGAAAAAGCCATATAATTGATGAAACTTGGAAGTCCCTTTAACTCATTAGGGAAAGACTTTTAATATATTTATTTAACTAGCTTCTGCCCGCGACTTCGTCCGCGTGAAATTTCTTGTTACTCCGACCCACCCCGTCGCATCGCATCGCCTGCCCGCGCTATTACTTCGTTTTTGCTTAGCGTTCTTTCTGACTTTTTTCTTTTTGCTCGGCTCCTAAAGGTCATATTGTGATGGTAAATAGCCTTATAGCCTTCCTCAAGAATTGGGCTATCAAATGCAACAAGAATTTTTCAAATCCGACTGGTAGTTCCAGAGATTAGCGCGTTCAACCAAACAAACTCTTCAGCTTTATAATATTAGTATAGAAGTATAGATAAGCGATTTATATATCTGCCAATAACATGAATTTGTAATGTTTTCAGATCATTATGGTGCGTCTACAGAGGGTGACATTTACTGCATTACATCAGTACCTTGGATTGAGTGCCGAGTTGGTCAATCCGGTAAATATATTTATTTTCCAGTATCGTCTTCATTCAATCTTGCCACTGTCAAGTCACTAGACTGCAGAAAAAACTAAAACTGTAGTCTACCAGTAATCACACACCACCAGTTTGATTCGACCGAAACTACAGAGAAAAAGTATTCTTCTCTTAGAACTAAATCCGCGCCTTTTTATTTGCATATTATACAGCATTTGCACCTTATTTACTATGAAAAATATTGCAGGGCCGCGAGAAACGCCGCCCGACCACAGTGGCGTCCTCTCCCGCTAAAACAGCAAAGATGAGTAACGTCGATAGCGGAGGGAACATGCACTCCCCCCACCACAGTGACCGAGCTATGTCTGAGCATTTGGTGAGTACTACTACCCTCTTTTTATAAATTTAGCATGCGAGTTGTTGTGACGTTTTGAGAGGGATTTTGTAGGGTTGGAGATACATCTGTGATACGACTTTATTTAGACTACCCCTAACTTGATCTTTCAAATGCAACTAATACCGTACCGTATCTGAATTTGTGTGCTTTGTTGATTTTGACACAAAACTTAAATAAACTTTATTACAAGAAAAAAAAACAACCGACTTAAAAAAAAAAACACTTCAAAGTGAAAAATAACTTTAATTTCGGAAGTCGGTGTCGTTCGTTCCGCATTTTCGTTTTTTGACACCGACTTCCGAAATTAAAGATATTTTTCGCTTTGTAGTGTTTTTTCACTTTTTAGTTGTACTTACCCCACATAAATTAAATTAACACTATTTGCTATGTAAATATCAGTGTCAGGAAGTTATTAAATCACCATCAATGTAAAGTTAAACAAATTTATATGGGACCACCACATCTTATCCATTAAAAACAATACATAGATGTAAAAGCTAAGGTCCATTGAAGAATTGAGGACACCGACTAGAAGAATCATCAAAATTCGCATAGAAATGTCGGAGATGCAGTATATTTATGCATATATCTTCGCACATAAGAATAATTATCTAATGTATTATATTATACTAAAACCTTCTTGAAAGTAAGATTACGTTACTGAAAGAAACATCAAAATTGGGTTATTAGTTATTGAGAAAATCGCGTACATACAAACATAAATACATACGGGTCGGATACAGAACCTCTTTTTTGAAGTCGTTTCTTTTTGGTTTTAGCGTGATATTGATTCAATCACGTATGTAAAGTTTACACGACAAAATACTGATTTTCTAAACACACTGTAGGTAACAACATACCCCGTATGTTATTACCTGTTGTAATATGCTTAGAAATTGATAGCTATCACGTGTGCGGAGTTCCGCTAGCTAATTTAATGTGAACCTGTTTATAAGAAGCCAAAATAATCCGTGAAAGTACATGTCAATATCAGCCTTGTGGCATAAACAGTGTGTGTGTGTGTGAAAACTAACAGTGTGGTTGCATGTCAGGACGGCTCGCACTTGGGCGCGTCGCCTGCGCACGCGCACGCGCCGGCGCGCCGCCCGCGCCCCGACATGGTGCCCGACATCGCCTCCAGCACGCCGCAGGTGAGCACTGCACGCGGGACGTGCGGGAACCTTAAGGGGGAAGCGCTAAGGTAGCCCGCGAAATTCAAATTTTCTTACGTTGCTAGTCAGCATTAAGTTGTACGTTGATTAATATATGAATCGCGGCCGTAAGAAATATGTGTTTACAGAATTATAATCATTAAAGTCATCAACACAACTCTCTGAGACCACGTAAGTCCAAAGAATGATGATTTCATGAAACAGTTATGCTTTGGACTTACGTGGTCTTAGAGAGTTGTGTTGATGACTTTAATGATTAATTATAATTCTGTAAACACATATTAATCAACGTACAACTTAATACTGACCAGCAAATTCCAAAAAACCTAAAAAAAAATTGAATTTCGCGGGCTACCCTGGCGCTTTCGCCTTAACCATACTTAGAAGATACAGTACCCGGCGATAAATATTGCACATCGACCTTTACCTTTTTTGTATTCTATACAAATAATAAAAATAATTATCAAAAGAAGCAAATCATAATTGTGTTAACAGCTCCTAATAGATACCGGACTGTTTGTATTTCGTGCGACAGAGATAACGCTCTACGAAACCGAAATTAGCCGATTGTCTCTTTCCAAAGGTCGATGTGCAATATTTCTCGCCGGGTACTATACAACCTTGTCATATTTTATGATGTACAATATTTTTATTTCACGAAGTAACACGCGCTCTACTTGTGGTTACCAAGTATATAAACACGCTGTAAATGTGTGTGTGTAAGCACAGGAACTCGAAATCGGAAGTAGCGTGTGCGTGTGTTATGTGCCAACGCTACTGTCTTCACGAACACATTTACAGCGTGTTTAAATACACTTGGTTACCGCAGGCAAAGAGCGCGTCGCTTCGTGAGAGAAAAAATCCATAAATGGCGACGCAGGTATAGGCGGATACAAACATTGCGAGGTATGCGCAGCGCACGGCGCTCATCGCATGATTCGCAATGTGTGGACGTTCACATTCGTGGTGAGGCGTGTGCTTCCTGCATACGGGTTGTTGCGAATCATGCGACGAGCGTCGTGCGCATGCTCGCAGTGTCTGTATCCGCTTAAAACCCACTTCAACCATTCGTTTTATTGACAAAGTGCGTTTCATGAAAAAATTCCCTTCGTTGTAATGTTTCATTGAAGGTAAAACAATTCTACAACGAAAAGCAGTGGTGCCAACATTACGGCGAAGGGAATCCTTTCGTGAAACGAACTTTACCTCAAACTTGTTTTAAGTCTAAGCAATTTATTTGCCAGAAACGTGGCAATATTGAAAGAGATTCGTAACGCCATCGCCATAGAATAGTAAACTGTATTATTTCCTGTAGCAGCAACCCGATGTGCAGCCAACGCCGTCCCTGCAGAGAGCTCGGGAGGGGTCGTCCTTCAAGAAGCATAACACTGATAACCTTGACGAGCAGGTGATACTTGATTTTATCTGGTTTCAGGGGCGGCGAAAGAAATACTAAAACAATGAGGGTTTTCGTGAAAATTTACGACACCAGTTGGCACCACTGTGACAAGAGGTCTTCCAATATAAAATATGTGATGACGTTCATCATTCGATTCATTCATTCGTTCATCATTCAGTTATGACTAAAGAAAATATAGGCTCTTTGACAGATGCCTGGACCTGACGTGTCAGTGCTGCCACCTAGCGGACGTCATTTCAGAAAACCCTCATTGAAATCTAAGTTTGCTTGAGTATAATTAGTCTGGGAGACTATTGATCTGCTCTTACTTTTATAGAACCTCGATGGAAAGTTTTTTTTTTATGTTTCCATGTAAAAATTCAGTGTTGAAATCGGCAGGGTCCTCATAACAATAAATTAAAAAAAAATCTGGAAGGATATACTACCTATGTCGAAAATTCCCTGCTTATTTTACGAGAAAACCAAAGTATATACAGGATAATTTATTATGCATTTCGTAAATTTTCACAGGATAAATATGAACAACTTTCACTGTGAATTCGACTCTGTAATCACTATAAAAAAAAATCTGCCGTTTCATACATTTCGGTCGAGAACTTTTGTATGAAAAAGCAGTTTTTTTTGTCGTGATTTCAAAGTTCGTCCCATTGTGAAAGTTGTTCATATTCATGGGTAGAACACCTTGTGAAAATGTGCGCACTGCTTAAAGCGTAAAGCGCTTAAAACGTTGTATTCCGGCAAGCGCCGTGATTGGTTCTGGTGCGCGGTGGCCTTTTCGGCAACGCCCACCGCGGTATACATTTGCGTGGTGTCATTTTTGAACTAGAGCTACATTTCTTGAATTTTATTATTCGTAGTGTATGTTATAAACTTATCTTTACAGGCATTAATCCAAATAGCAACTGAAGCATTCGTGAAGGAATTAGGCCTGGATTGTGACACTGTTTTGCGCGGGAACGTGCAAGTTAGAGATCTACCCGCCGGGACTTACATCATGAAGGAAGAAAGTCATAAGGTATGTTTGGGTAGCTTCTGATTTTGCAGATGTTGCAGGCATTTAGAACAAGCTTTGTAATGCAATACTGGTTATTTAGTGAAATATGGGCTAATAAACAAACCTTGTTTTTTTTTAACTTATGACTAGAAAGTGCCGTCTTGAGAGCAGTGTCTTTAAGTTAAAAAAAAAGTAGAAAATTGTGAAATGTTTGTCTATGTAAATTACCAGTATTTTAGCTTGAGTACTACTTTTATATTCTAAATGCCTATGACACAGATGCACCAAATTATCGTCTTCTAAAAACGTCCTCTTTTGGATATTTAAATCTTTTTATAATTAAACTGCTTTATAATTTCCTTTCATAAGCTGTATTATAGTGTCCGCGGTGAGCCAGAAATTACTCAGGTATGGTTGTGTGATACATTGACAGTTCTACAAACCATGATAAGACCATATCACTGTCATAATCACTACTATGAGAGAACGACATCGAAATCGATGACCAGCACTTTAAAAACCTGAGCCCTAAAACTGGCTTCAAGTAGCCAACTGGGGCCGTATTATGACGTACGAGCAGCGTCCGCGCGGTTTCACTATCCGTTCTAAAGACACGTGGCGCCATCTATTATCATAAAAACGTTATTTGTGTTTTCCTCGGGAACAGCACTTTTTTTCGGGATGAAAGGTACCCTATATCCGTTTCTGTACACCTGACAATGTATGTGCAAAATTTCAGGATGATCGGTTCAGTGGTTTAGGCGTTAAAAGGTAACAAACAAACATCTATTATTATAAAAACGTTATTTGTGTTTTCCTCGGGAACAGCACTTTTTTCGGGATGGAAGGTACCCTATGTCCGCTTCTGTACACCTGACAATGTATGTGCAAAATTTCAGGATGAGCGGTTCAGTGGTTTAGGCGTGAAAAGGTAACAAACAAACTCACATTTATAGTATTAGTTAAGATATGATAAGTGTGGAAAAGTGAAAGAATTGGCAAGCTTTTTCTCTGGGTAACAAAGTTGATTAGCTAATCTTACTGCAAACCTTTGCGCTAAGCTTAAAGCACTCATAAATACCCATTATTTCACAATTTTTGCTTCTATTTTAAGTTGATTATCAATAATAATTTTATAAATGCGAAAGTGTATCTGTCTGTTACCTCTTCACGCTTAAACCGCTGGACTGGTTTAGATGAAATTTGGTATAGAGATAGTTTGAGTCCCGAGAAAGGACATAGGATAGTTTTAATCCCGATATTCCCACGGGATCGACCCTTATGCGCAGGGGCGGATCTACTTAAAGGCTTTTTGGGCTGCAGCCCAGGGCCCCGTGGATACAGAGGGCCCCCAACCGAACTGAAAACAATAGACGATATTGTCAATAATAATAATTATGTAGAATTTAAAAAATCCGATCATAATAAAATGGCAATTGGTTGAGTAATTAGGTAGGGTAAGCAGTATTAGCCCAGGGCCCCACAAATTCAAGATCCGCCCCTGCTTATGCGGGTGAAACCGCGGGGCATTGCTGGTACTTAATAATTTGGCGTTAGATGTTACCAGGACAGCTTCTAGAGAAGACCAGCCTTTGCAAATGATTTTCTAGGAAAAAAAAAAAAAATTACAGGGAGGCGATTGACCTGCATCAAAAATCAAATTCCTTTATAACAGTAGACAGACTACGATTTTGATTTCGATGCAAGTATGAAAAGATTTTTCTTACAAATCATATTCGAGTTTCACAGCGTAAGTTGATTCAATTCAATTCAATTTCAGGTAACAATTTTTCATTATGGACAAAATACTATTATAAAAAAATAATAAACTAGGCGTTAAATTAACGGATCGTGTTCGAAACACAATACTGCGCTCCAAAACAAAGATAGCTGAAACGAAAATTCTATAACAACAACAACAATTACGAATTAACAAAAATCATAAAATTAAAAATAAAAACCAAAATATGAATATGTCATCTTCTACTACGACAGAAATAAAACAATTAAAAAAGTCAAAAAGTAAAAAGTTAAAATGTCAATATGTCCAATTAAAAAAAAAAAACAAAACAATAAAAAAAAAAGTCAAAATGTAAAAAAAAACAGTCAAAATTTGAATATGATGTGATTGTGATGGGTAGAATCATCCTCTTATAGGTGGATCAAGTTAAAATGTCAATATGTCCAATTAAAAAAAAAAAACAAAACAATTTAAAAAAAGTCAAAATGTAAAAAAAAACAGTCAAAATTTGAATATGATGTGATTGTGATGGGTAGAATCATCCTCTTATAGGTGGATCAAGTTAAAATGTCAATATGTCCAATTAAAAAAAAAAAACAAAACAATTAAAAAAAAGTCAAAATGTAAAAAAAAAACAGTCAAAATTTGAATATGATGTGATTGTGATGGGTAGAATCATCCTCTTATAGGTGGATCAAGTTAAAATGTCAATATGTCCAATTAAAAAAAAAAACAAAACAATTAAAAAAAGTCAAAATGTAAAAAAAAAACAGTCAAAATTTGAATATGATGTGATTGTGATGGGTAGAATCATCCTCTTATAGGTGGATCAAGTTAAAATGTCAATATGTCCAATTAAAAAAAAAAAACAAAATTAAAAAAAAGTCAAAATGTAAAAAAAAACAGTCAAAATTTGAATATGATGTGATTGTGATGGGTAGAATCATCCTCTTATAGGTGGATCAAGTTAAAATGTCAATATGTCCAATTAAAAAAAAAAACAAAACAATTAAAAAAAAGTCAAAATGTAAAAAAAAAACAGTCAAAATTTGAATATGATGTGATTGTGATGGGTAGAATCATCCTCTTATAGGTGGATCTAAGTGACTAAATCGCCTTCCTGTACAATAAAAGGTCTAATTAAATTAGCTAGGCAAACTCTGAAGACGTCACGGCTATTGATATCTAAACACGATAAAATAATAACAAAAAATATTTGATGTTTTTTTTTGGGGTTCAACCACGGAACAGGAAATTTTCTGTTTCGTGGGTTCAACGACCGCAGGTTGTATTGTTACTTGAAGCACCAGTGGCACCTCAGTTGTCTGGCATGTTTGCTGAACTGGGCCTTTTTGGCGCAGCCGTGAGGCACACTTTCCTGCTAATTTCTTACATCGGACTTTGCACTTTTTATTTTTGTCTTAGTTTTTATCTGATGTACGACTATTATCTAACTATCTGGTGTATTGTGTGTCTCTTAGTCTGTGCTAAATAAATGTATTTTCTTTCTTTTCTTTCTTTCCTTCTTTTGAAGTATGAGTTGAGATAATCTGGTTTCTTTGGTTTTGTCGTGTACCAATCGATACCATACCATTGTACCCTCACGTTTGTGAAGTTTCGGTAGATAATTTAATTTGACTATACAGTGTGTTAGGTTAAACGAGGGACATACTTTAAGGGAGTGTAGTACTCATAAAAATGAAGAACTTTTACTAAGAAACCAACATTGAAATCGAGAAAATAAAACCAGCCGCTCTATACATTTCTGTTCGCATAACTGGACAAAATGTGGGGAACAGCTGTTTTTTTTTTTCATATTTTAGAGTCAGGCCCATATTAAAAGTTGTTCATTTTCATGAGTACTACACTCCCTTAAAATATGTCCCTCGTTTAACCTAACACACTGTATTTTTATGAATTTTGAAGTATAACCTGAACCCACTTTAAAAATTATTTCGAGAAGCCATTTTCATAAATAACCCCACTAGAGTCTCACCAATTTTATAAAAACCTGTTTTTATTTGTAATTATTATTAAATGTTTTAATTTGTGTTACGTTTTCATGGCCGATTTCTTTGTATTTTATTTGCTTTCTCCATACGTTTGAAAGTGGCATATTCGTTATAAAATCCATTCGCCTGTGGTTATTCTAGAAATCTAAATAATTACTAACATGTTTATTTTGTTTAGGACGTTGCGCTGGTGTATCTTTTATCGGGCGCTTTGCTGGTCTCACAGAGAGTGGCGGAAGGAGATGGTGAAGTACACATGTTCACTGCTTATCCAGGTATGTTGATAGTCGTAAATTATAAAACCTGCACGGTAACACGCACTTTTTGTACTTTTCATTTTGACAATTCGACATCATTCATTGCGTTATTTACGTTGTCGAGCAGATGATTTTTTTTAACATAAGAAGCAATGGATTGAAACTGAAGCTGTGTTACGCAATTACGTTGCTGTTCGATTACATAATGATTTTATTTCTACATTTATTTTCTGTGAATGTGAGCCAGTTTCCGCACAGACAGAAATTCAGCTTTTAGGTGTTAGCTTATGTTAATTCCTTTACTTCTATAAATTATTAGTTAGTGAACTGCTTGAATTCCCACTTATCAGAAAAAAACATGGTATCGCAATGCATCTGTAAAAAACTTGTCTATAGGAAATAAAAGTACAAACAACTTGGTCAAAGTTTCTAAATAGTATGGGACGAATATAATTCCATAGGACGAGCTGTCTTTTATTATACACTAGCTGCGGCCCGCGGTTTCGCCCGTGTAAATGTCGATCCCGTGGGAATATCGGGATGAAAAGTAGCCTATATAACACAGGTCGACAAAATTTGACAAACGCTCTGCCCCAGAAACCAGATGATACTTTCCCGAAGGATTTTGACGCGCTGAATTCGAATCTGGCCTCAAAATTGCTCTATCACGTCAGGATTTTGAGATATCCTAACCTAAAAGTGCAAAAAATACCGTTTTTGCTCATTTTTGAGGTTATGTAGCACGGCCGATCCTATTTTCTTTCAAAAATTATTAATAGCATCTCAAAGCACTAGTCTTCCTCTTTAAAATGACGTTGAGTTTACTCTAATATCTTTTTGTTTCGCTGAGATATCGCATTTTGAAATTTTCGTACGTGTATTGTTCTACGTTTGAGAATTCATACACATACATTTTCTATTGGAAAATTTCAAAATGCAATTTCTCAGCGAAAAAAAAAGATATTTGAGTAAACTCAACGTCATTTTAAAGAGAAAAACTAGTCCTTTGAGATGCTATTAATAATTTTAGAAAGAAAATAGGATCGGCCGTGCTACATAACCTCAAAAATGAGCAAAAACGGTATTTTTTGCACTTTTAGGTTAGGATATCTCGAAACCCTGACGTGATAGAGCAATTTTGAGGCCAGATTTGAATTCAGCGCGTCAAAATCCTTCGGAAAAGTATAGTCTGGTTTCTTGGGAAAAAAATTGTTGACCTGTGTAATTAATCCAGGGTGTCGGCTACCGCCACACAAAATTTTATCAATATTGGTCTAGCCGTTTGAGCGTGAAGAAGTAGCAAACATATAAACACACACACACTCACAAACTTTCGCCTTTATAATATTAGTGTGATTTTTTCTCCAGGTGAAGTAGAAGGCGGTCTCGCCGTCCTAACAGGCGAGCCGAGCTTCTTCTCTATCCGCGCGAAGCATTTCTCCCGCATCGGCCTGCTCTCCAAGACTACAGTGTACAGCATCATGAGGGAGCGACCTTCAGTAGTCCTCCACATTGCCAATACAGTGGTCAGAAGACTGTCACCTTTCGTGAGACAGGTGGACTTCGCTCTAGACTGGGTAAGTCCAGAAAATTTATTGGTCTTGCCTATATGTAAGGTCTTTGGACCTTCCAAATTTCCACGCGATCTAGAAGGCCACTCACAGATATAGGTACACCTAGATGAACGCAAGAGCAACTTCTTCGCGTGCCAAAAATCGCACCAGCTTACGTTCAAAAATCGTAAGCCGCCACTTTCGCGCTCAGTCCTGTGTACTGCTGGGGGAGCGTGAGCGCTGGCGTTAGGCCGGGGGGGGGGGCACGCGGCCATTTTCCCATCACTAAATAGTGCGTGTGACGTCATAGTAGGTAGTAAAAAATGGCACGCTTGGTTTTCATACAGATCATGATACCTACTTGCGTTATCTAGGTCTATCTATGTATATCTGTGAGGCCACGAGTGAGTCAAGAACGTTTTTTTTTAATTTGCTTTTCTCCTTGAAGGTAACCGATAATACCGTCCACGATAGTGAATGATATTGTTTAGAAGGTTTGAAAACCCCTCTTAACGTCACCGTCCAATCCAATGACGTTGTGCCTCAGTGAAAGATTTGACAATTCCTGTTAATGTCCCGCAGTCACACCAGCGTTAGCTACCGAATCGAATACTTATAAATGAAGTCAAAGTGCCTCTAATTGTTCATCTCTAGTAGTAATTATAACGCTCTTTCACTCTACAGGTATTCCTCGAATCAGGCCGCGCCGTCTACCGCCAAGATGAAGAATCCGGGTCCACATTCATAGTCCTGAGCGGCCGGTTACGTTCAGTCATCACTCACCCGAACGGCAAGAAAGAGCTGGTCGGTGAATACGGCAAGGGCGACTTGGTCGGGATAGTCGAGATGGTCACACAAACTAGAAGAAGTACTACTGTCATGGCGGTCAGAGACTCTGAGCTGGCTAAGCTGCCTGAGGGACTGTTTAATGCTATTAAACTGAGGTTCCCCGTGGTTGTTACTAGGCTGATTAATTTGTTGGGGCATAGAATTTTGGGTGAGTGGTTTTTTTTTATACTTTTCTATAATTATGTAACTGAACGGATTAAGGGCCGATTTTTCAATAGACAGATTCTTTTTATTCGTGGAATAAAATTGACGTCTTGACAGTTTTTGTTTGGAACAACTGTCAAAAATTCAAAATTATTCCTCGGATAAAATTATCTGCTGTTGGAAAAATCAGTCCTGAAACAAAAGAGGAATCATAACTGTAACTATAGAAGTGTGGTCGGACAAAGGGAGAGAGAGAGCCAGTGTTTATTACAATATCAATAGTGTGTGTTGTGGTTTGTCCACTTTTCTTTAATATTTCTCAATGCAAAGCTTTGAATTTGTCTTGAATTTCAGTTGTTTTACAAATAAATCCCTTTATTTGTTGTTCTTTGAACATGATTTCAGATCTCACCTATTCCATAATTTACAGTAATAGATGTTTTACTAGGTTTTTTAAGGATCTTTTCATGTAAGATCTTAATACGTTGGAATGTGATTTGGCGGCTCTCTATACTTAGGCGTCTGTTTTATGTATTACTTTTTTATGTACTTACTTATATTTCTCTACTAGCTTACGCCCGCGGCTTCGACCGCGTGGTATGTCGATAAAAACTATCCTAAGTCCTTCCCCGGGATGCAATCTTTCTCTCTGCCAAATTTTATCGAAATCCGTTCAGTGGTTTAGGCATGAAAAGGTAACATACAGACAGACAGAGTTACTTTCGAATTTATAATATTAGTATGGATTATAATTTTGTTTCTTTTTCTCCAGGTTCTTGGCAGAAACCAACAGCCGGTCTAGGAGGTGCGGCGACCATAGAGCCGCGTCCCTCACAGCACAACTTCTCCACAGTGGCCGTGGTCCCCGTCAGCGATGACGTTCCTCTAACTGCTTTCACATACGAACTGTATCACTCTCTGTCTGCTATTGGTAAGTTATTACAGTACCTGACCGGTAATATATTGTTAGGACAGAAGTGAAATCACAATTAAATAGAAGAATTATTTGATACCGTAAAAACGAATTACATGAATTATAAAAAGAATTATCAACCATAGCCAAATTACAATCAGAGGAACAAAATCATCACTAATCAAATTAAAGAAATCAACAAGAGATTATTGAGATACCAGATTACACTGAACTGCTGACAGCTGACGGATAGCGTTTCTGCACGCAACGCTGTCAAAAACCATAGACCGCCAAACAAAGACCAGAGAGCCTGGCCTGCCGCCTGCGGCAGCCTTCTTGCAGTGACCGCGTCCCACGCGCTCCTGGGCCGGGTAGTAGTATCCAACGATATTATACAGTGTGTTAGGTTAAACGAGGGACGTACTTTAAGAGAGTGTAGTACTCATGAAAATGAACAACTTTTACTAAGAGACCAACACTGAAATCGAGAAAATAAAACCAGCCTCTCTATACATTTTCTGTTCGCATAACTGGACAAAATGTAGGGAACAGCTGTTTTTTTTTTTTCATATTTTTGAGTCAGACCCATATTAAAAGTTGTTCATTTTCATGAGTACTACACTCCCTTAAAATATGTCCCTCGTTTAACCTAACACACTGTATACCATGTCGAGTTTAAAAAAAGTTTATCTCTGACCGTACTAGAAGAAGTCTTTGTTTGGTTCCCAGTAATCGCATCCACAATTATTTTTATTGAAATGTGCTCACATTGCCAGAAATTCTCGGGTAAATTGACGTCTGTTAAAAATAAGCAGAAAGAAGCACGAATGGATAAAAGACAAACGAGGCATAAGATTTGTTAGTGTCTTCTCTCCCTCTACCTGTGTGACAAAAAAAAAATGTTTTCAAGTGGTTCCAAGCGTTGTCGAGCAAGATCAGGGGGCCTAAAAAGTCATTGTGGCAGAATCATAAAAGGATAACATTATGAATCATAATTTAATCGTATCAAATCCATAGGTGAAGGATTTTTCAGTATTTTTTTTTGTCTGTGCTAAAATACCAATCAATCCAATCCAAATCTAATCCTCTTTGATTATACCTACGTAGTGCAGCGAAAAACACGGACTGTCTTCGCCATATGATTTATAATATTATCCTTTTATGATTCTGCCAAAGTTGCCTTTTTAGGCTCCCAGTTTGCACAGCCAATATTTTGGTACCGTGCCTTACACGAATGCCAATGAAACACTCTCAATAAAATGAAATATTTATTTACAGGTCCAACAGTCCGTCTAACTTCAGACGTGATCAGGAAACTCCTCGGTCTGACCATCATGGATCCGAACAATGAGTACAGACTTAGCTCTTGGCTAGCACAGCAAGAGGATAAACATAAGGTATGAAATAGCAAAATATACGTTAATTAAAAGCCTTTTATTTATTTGTAAATACTAATAGAATCTTGAAACTTCGATTTTTCGGAACTACGTAATCCTATTTTTTTTTTCTTAATCGTATTTTTGTCCTTCCCCTTTTTAAATCCATCCTAAGGTTGTCTTTAAAAGATCGCTCTTAGCGATAAGACCGCCCATTGTGTCACCCTTTGTACAGTTCCTATATTTATGTCTGTAATTTATATGGTGTACATAATAAAGAGTATTCTAGTCTATTCTGGCTGATTGAGACTTTCGAAAATTGAATGAAGTACAATCGAAGCTTTAGAAGCCATCTTTATGAATTACTTTAATTTCAGAACATGCTTCTTTCAGATCATAGAATCGCCTCGATACGTAATTGATAAGCCCTAGTGTCAAACAGCGGAGACTATTTCATATTACTTACCATGTAGTTTAATTGTCGTTTCCAGGTGGCACTATACCAGTGTGATCCCAGCCTCACACAATGGACACAACGATGCATTCGTCAGGCGGATTGTATTCTTATCGTCGCATTAGGAGACAAACAGCCCAGTATTGGCAAGGTAAAATAAAAAGTCTATTTTGAAGTCATTGCAATTTTACATGATCTAATTCAGGGACTTGAAACGTTACTCGAAATAACGTTACGTGTAGTTCCGGTACCGACAATTTGTAGCGTTCCACCAGTATCGTAACAAAATTAATTCCTTGGCTATAACGATACTGACAAATGGAACGAAATCTTAAACTGTTCACTAAAAATATTATCAATATATCGTTATTAGTATAACGATATAATAACGTTATTAATTTCGATACTCAACTTTGCCAGCTTCATTATCATAAAAGATGACGAAAAAGTATGAAGAATAACATAACAATTGAATCTGTAACGTTTCAAATGTAATGTAATGTAACCTATAACGCTACTTATAATATTGTTCTACGAAAATGAAATTCTATAACGTTTTCTTTTTGTAACATTATTGATATTTTTAGGTTTTAGTATCGTTACAGATTTTGGAACGTTATACGATAACATTAGTGGTAACGAAACGAAATTCATTTCGTTTTCAAGTCCCTGATCTAATCTTACGTTTGCCATCTTGTCAAATGACAAGAAAATAATAATATATTCTATCCATCTAAATTTAAAGTATTTTATCGGTCAGTTTATTAAACAACTCGGAGATGAAAGTATTATATCAAATTAGAACGTACCCTAGAAAGAGAGATAGTTCTTAGGAGTGAAACAAATAAAAATAGGTTCAGAAACAAATTAAAAAAATATTATTTAGATATATTATGTTGAGTGTGAGTTATATACATATGTAAGTATGAGTGTCTAGAGACTCACCGACCCCACAGACAAACCATTACAACGGTTTTGTGGGGCTTATTTTATAAGTCTAATTACAAAAAAAAAAGTAGATATAATTCTCAAAGTATGAACAAGACTCCATAACTAGACTCCATAACTATCAGCTGCTGTTTCCAGATCGAAAAAGAGATCGAGCGTCTCGCTATCCGTACCCAAAAGGAACTAGTACTTCTCCACCGAGAGGGGGGCGCGAACCCGTCAGGAACAGTCCACTGGCTGAACATGAGGACCTGGGTCAGTCAGCATCACCACGTGAGGTGCCCGCACAGGATGTTCACCAGGAAGTCGCAGTACCGCATCGTGAGTAGTTAATATATTTATTTGTATGTGTCTTTGTTAGAAGCGGGTATGTGATATAGCTGAAGTTTCTCAAAGCTGTATTCCGACGAGAATTAGAAATGTTTTATATTATAGGAGCGATTTTTCAAAAACTTTTTGTATAATAAGTGAATACTTTTTTATGTCAAAACCATCATCGTTAGATTTTTCAATTATCAATGTGTTTGGTGTGATTGAATGTTTTCTTTGAATTTCAGACATTATTTCTTGTCAAATAATATCCATGTAAAGAAAAATATAATTTTCTTTAATTTAAATTTTCCCGCGTAATCAAACGTTATAACGTCATGACAAAATAAATAAGTTATCTATGAAAAAGATAACCTAAAATGCATCTCGCCATCGTTGCGTGAAAACAATTTATTTATACCATTGTTAATTAATTACGTAGGATATTTTAGTTGTGATTTAGAAACTGACATTGTGATTGATAAAATTAAATGTCCTTTCTTTTCTTACAGATAAACTCAGTTGTGTTTGATTGACTGTGTCGTCTGAATCACAGAATAAAAGAAATATCTTATATCCATTTGTTAATTTATGTAGCTATGGCAGCAGCCTAATAACCAAGATTATATATATATATTTTTTTTTTACTTTTCCCCACCCCAGGAATTTCTCCTGTATTGTGGGTCCGTTTACAAACATTTAAGCTCACATACACAAACAGCCAGACCCGGAATAACTACTTGTAGGTCATACAAATATTTGTGCCGCGCGGAAATCGAATCCCCGACACGCAGGGCAGCAGTCAATCGCTTAACCACTGCGCCAACCGTGCCATTAAACTCCCCTACTCTCTTTTACTACTTTTATCGTTGTTCCTTTCCAGAGCGAGCTATACAGCAAAGTGTTAATGTCAGAAGCGTCAGTGCACTCTGATTTCTCTCGCTTAGCGCGTTGGCTCACCGGCACTTCGGTGGGACTGGTGTTAGGTGGTGGTGGGGCCCGTGGGGCTGCCCACGTGGGGATGGTGCGCGCTATACAGGTACATTTTTTTTTGTATAGTCTATATTGTTCCACTACTGTGCAAAGGTCTCCCCCAAGTCCATCCAGGAACTCTTTTCCAGGTACATTACTACAATGTTTTATGACGATAGTTAGGTTGACCTTTTGACCACCACACGTCATAAAATCAAAAACGTGCCCTAGGCGTCAGTGTGTCATGTACAGTACCCGGCGATAAATATTGCACATCGACCTTTGGAAAGAGACAATCGGCTAATTTCGGCTTCGTAGAGCGTTATCTCTGTCGCACGAAATACAAACAGTCCGGTATCTATTAGGAGCTGTTAAAACAATTATGATTTGCTTCTTTTGATAATTATTTTTATTCTTTGTATAAAATGGTTTTGTGTTTAAAGATCGATGTGTAATATTTATCGCCGGGTACTGTAGTCGAACCGTGGCGTGCTGGGCACGTTTTGGTTTGTCATCTATACATGACTGTGGCGGTCAAAAGGCATCATAAACAATCAAGGCTAGATTCGAAAGATCCAGATAATTTGAAGTTTTTAGCATTTTATGACCTTATTTTATCAATGAAAGTTTATTTGGAACAGTTGAGGTTTACACTGCATGAAACCTGTTTTTTAAAGTAAAGTAACAGTTTGATGAGTAAGACTTCAGTCTCACCATCATGGTCTTAAATAATTCGACTTTGTAAGTTTGGCAACGCACATCAGTACACCTTCCGATGCTTTAGGAGTAGCCCATCTAAATCCTAATGTCCCGCGTGCAGGAGGCCGGCATCCCGATCGACATGGTCGGCGGCGTCAGTATCGGCGCGTTCATGGGCGCGCTGTGGTGCATGGAGAGGAACATCACGACTGTCACGCAGAAGGCCAGGGAGTGGTCAGTGGTATGTAGTCGCATTTTATTATTTGCGGCAAACATAGAAGAACTTAAATGTAACTTAACTGTTCCTTATGCTGTATTATTTGCCCAAGAACTCCACGACCTCATTCCACCGGCCCCCTTCTACCTTCGGACATCCAGACGCACTGCAAGTTACCATCCCTGCCTAGTTGATATTCCACCAATTCGCACTAAGCGTTTTCAAATGTCTTTTATAATGCGCACAGCAGAAGAGTGGAACTCTCTACCTGCGTTTGTGTTTCCGAGTGCATACAACCCGAATCTCTTCAAAGTAAGAGTGAACAGGTTTCTTCTGGGTAAACTCACTTCATCGTAGACTTTGTCTCTGTCATCTCTGACCTAGACTAAGAGTCAAAAGCAAACCCATTTCAAAAAAAAAAAAAAACAAGACGCAACAAAAGAAAAAACCCAAAAAAAAAAACAATTTGGGAGAGAACATGCGTCACATCCACGCAAAACTTAGTCATTCTGGCTAAAAACAAGATTGTGAGCCAAATGTTTGACGAAAAGGAACTCATTACTTCTACCATCTCTTAGCCTTTTAAAAGTATGAAGGCCTGTTGTTTGAGTAGCATAATGATTTTATTTACTTATTATTGGCTCAGCACTAAAGGGCTGATTTTTGAATAGTCAAATATATTTTACCTAAAAAATAAAAATGGCGGTTTGACATTATTTTCTATAAATAAACTGACAGCTTGTGTGTAGATAATGTCAAACCGCCACACCACATTTTTATTCATTAGATAAAAGTTATAAAAAAATCAGCTTATCGAGAACTTAATGGTATGGTCGTGGTTGACCAACATACTAACGGTCATGTAGAAAGGCCAGACAGTCTAAATAACAAATTCATTAACAAAAAACATGCCTATGGCAACAAAACTCCAACAAGCTTGTATTATGTTCCAGAAAATGACTCAATGGGGTAAACAACTCCTGGATCTCACATACCCGGCCACCTCAATGTTCTCGGGCCGCCAGTTCAACACGACCATCCGCTCCACCTTCGGAGATGTACACATTGAGGACCTGTGGCTTCCGTACTTCACTGTCACCACTGACATCAGTTCTAGCTGCATGAGGGTGCATCGACACGGTAAGTTTGTGATGACGATGATGAGAGAAATGCTGGTTTGAAAGTGTTTATGTATGAATCTAAGGGCCTTAACACACTGGCGATTTGCAAGTGAGTCCAAAACGAGGCAAGTGCGCAGCGAGCACGCGGCGAACTCGCCGTTTGCTCGCTGCTAACTCGCGGCGAGCTCGCTGCGTGCTCGCTGCTAACTCGCGGCGAGCTCGCTGCGTGCTCGCTGCTAACTCGCGGCGAGCTCGCTGCGTGCTCGCTGCTAACTCGCGGCGAGCTCGCTGCGTGCTCGCTGCTAACTCGCGGCGAGCTCGCTGCGTGCTCGCTGCTAACTCGCGGCGAGCTCGCTGCGTGCTCGCTGCTAACTCGCGGCGAGCTCGCTGCGTGCTCGCTGCTAACTCGCGGCGAGCTCGCTGCGTGCTCGCTGCTAACTCGCGGCGAGCTCGCTGCGTGCTCGCTGCTAACTCGCGGCGAGCTCGCTGCGTGCTCGCTGCTAACTCGCGGCGAGCTCGCTGCGTGCTCGCTGCTAACTCGCGGCGAGCTCGCTGCGTGCTCGCTGCTAACTCGCGGCGAGCTCGCTGCGTGCTCGCTGCTAACTCGCGGCGAGCTCGCTGCGTGCTCGCTGCTAACTCGCGGCGAGCTCGCTGCGTGCTCGCTGCTAACTCGCGGCGAGCTCGCTGCGTGCTCGCTGCTAACTCGCGGCGAGCTCGCTGCGTGCTCGCTGCTAACTCGCGGCGAGCTCGCTGCGTGCTCGCTGCTAACTCGCGGCGAGCTCGCTGCGTGCTCGCTGCTAACTCGCGGCGAGCTCGCTGCGTGCTCGCTGCTAACTCGCGGCGAGCTCGCTGCGTGCTCGCTGCTAACTCGCGGCGAGCTCGCTGCGTGCTCGCTGCTAACTCGCGGCGAGCTCGCTGCGTGCTCGCTGCTAACTCGCGGCGAGCTCGCTGCGTGCTCGCTGCTAACTCGCGGCGAGCTCGCTGCGTGCTCGCTGCTAACTCGCGGCGAGCTCGCTGCGTGCTCGCTGCTAACTCGCGGCGAGCTCGCTGCGTGCTCGCTGCTAACTCGCGGCGAGCTCGCTGCGTGCTCGCTGCTAACTCGCGGCGAGCTCGCTGCGTGCTCGCTGCTAACTCGCGGCGAGCTCGCTGCGTGCTCGCTGCTAACTCGCGGCGAGCTCGCTGCGTGCTCGCTGCTAACTCGCGGCGAGCTCGCTGCGTGCTCGCTGCTAACTCGCGGCGAGCTCGCTGCGTGCTCGCTGCTAACTCGCGGCGAGCTCGCTGCGTGCTCGCTGCTAACTCGCGGCGAGCTCGCTGCGTGCTCGCTGCTAACTCGCGGCGAGCTCGCTGCGTGCTCGCTGCTAACTCGCGGCGAGCTCGCTGCGTGCTCGCTGCTAACTCGCGGCGAGCTCGCTGCGTGCTCGCTGCTAACTCGCGGCGAGCTCGCTGCGTGCTCGCTGCTAACTCGCGGCGAGCTCGCTGCGTGCTCGCTGCTAACTCGCGGCGAGCTCGCTGCGTGCTCGCTGCTAACTCGCGGCGAGCTCGCTGCGTGCTCGCTGCTAACTCGCGGCGAGCTCGCTGCGTGCTCACTGCTATCTCGCGGTGAGCTCGCTGCGCACTCGCCTCGTTTTGGACTCACTTGCAAATTGCCATTGTGATAGGTCCTAAAGTATGTTCCAAAATAATATGTTTTGTTTTAACATCTCTGGTTAAGTTCCGGTTAACTTGATTGGTAGATAGTGCCTATTCGGATACAGTGAAACAGGCCTTTATAATATTATAATAAACAATTTAATATAACTAGTTAGTTTGAACTTTTTAAATGAACTAATAAATAATTGAGGAAAATGTACTCTTGTACTTTTGTGAGAGGATGGATAATTATCTGAAATTAGTGGATTATCAGAAATTGTTAGTCAGTCAATTTTACGAACCTAAAGTATTATTGATGAGCTAAAAATACTGTCTTGTAAGCCGTTCCTATAAAATCAACAAGACAGTTATGACTTGAACCTTTTAAAATATTTATACTTATTTTTGTGTGTGAATCTTTTTACAAAATCACAGTTGTGTGTGCAACATCCATGGAATGCACAAATGTTTCATTATACTTAATAAATTTTCACAAAGTCAAGAAGTAGTATTAGTACAAACTTAACACAACACATTTCGTGGACAGGAAACTGTTTTAATACTGTTTTTTTTTTAAATTAATTTATAGCTTTGTTTGCACTGTACCTATTAACCCAAGTTATATTTATTTGCTTTACAATATTATTTTTTTTTATGGAAATGTCTGGCTTTTTTTTACTATGTGGCCAATTTAGGCGCATTTTCGTTCAATGTAGTGTTCCTAAGAGGCTGGAATATCTTGCCCGTTCTTCTCCATTGGAACCTACTACGGAATGGGCAACTAGCTTCATCTTTTTGGTTGGCCGACCCCTTGACAATACAAAAGTGCCTTGAAATAAATACTCTGAGTTTGAGTTGTTTTCGCTATAGAGGGTCCGTCAATCTTTTGACATTGGAAACAAGTTCTGAACTACTTTCAAAGTCCCGGATTGAACGTAAAAATGCGCCAGCGCAGGCCATTGTGTAAACGAGTGTATAAAATATTCGTGTCGTTGTGATGCATGTTGAAATTGATTAATTGTGTAAAATTGTTGTCGTATTATCTGCTGACCAGATTTCATTTTTAAGACAGTATGTTTGCGTAAAGGCGTTTATAGACGGGCGGGGTAGGACGCAATATAGCAGCAGTTGATCAAAGCCGCGTCGACGGCTGAAATTGATGGCTGCATTTACCTAGCTATGTCGTCAACAAAGGGCCGTCTATAGACGCCCTAATATTCTTACATAAATGTCTGCACACACGGCTTTAGTGAAGCAATGTAACAATATACTGTACATGTCACTTTGCTGTCATTTGGCAACATTTGCTGCGCGGACGCCTATACCTTCATACGATCAATGTCTATGATGACAATAGTCGTTACAGGTATAACGTGCTAATTTTATATTCATGTCATTTTGTGTTATCAGTCACATTAGGAGGATGCGCTAGGTAGCTCGCAAAATTTAAATTTTCTTACGCTTCTTTGCAATTTACAGGTCCGTGTCAGATTGTATGTTGAATAAAATATGATTTGCGACCGTAACAAGTATGTATTTACAGTATTATAATCATCAATACAACCCTCGTAAGTTCATATAATCCTATTGAATAACTATTACATGAAATATCAATCAAATCAAACGTTTATTTGCTAGAAATACATTGTTTTGGTAAACGTAAGATCTTACAACCTAACTGTCATTGTATTCAGCCTGCAAGTAAGCGTGCAAATTTATCAAGTGGATTATTTAAACTTCGAGGATTGTATTGACGATTTTAGTGATTATAATTCAGTAAATACATACTTGTTACGCTCGCGAATTATATTTTAATCAACATGACACTAACTTGGAAATTTCAAAATAACTAAGAAAATTTGAATTTCGCGGCCATCCCGGGGCTTCCCCAGTGACAGTTTTTGGTTTCATTGTCCGCTACAGTCGACAAACCACACTCACATGCATTTATATGTTTGTATGATGTTAAAAGTGTGTTTGGTACATGCAATATTTTTGTGTTTACTTAACCCCCACTCTCACTCGATGTTCTAAATACCCCTGTCTGTCTCTTGTAAAACTATCGAAAAATTTTAAATGTTATTATTAATAACGATACGAATCCGACATTTGCCTTTGGGAAGTTGCCATTACTTTTTGAAAAGCGCTTGTGATTGGTTTACCTAATAACGCTAATTATTTGGGAGTTCATACATTAAAAAAAATATAATTATTATACTAACCGTCCATACAATGTCGGGTTGGATGTGATGTAAAGTTTGTATGAATTAAATCATCATACATTTCTCATCCATTCTCTCATCTTCATGTACATGCATGAGTGTGGTTCTTAGTTATTCTCATTTTATTACTTATGTATTTAATCCTTTTAACTTCCCATCTGTAGTTTGCCGCAGCGGTTACGCAGCGTGGTCGCTGCGTTTGCTATCATCGTAGCATGGTGCATGTACTGTAGTAATGTCTATTCTCATCATAGATTACTCACGGAACAGCCGCGATACTGATAATGTATATTCTATTGGTTAATTCAAGGATACGTTTTCTATCACGTTCATTTCCTATCCATGTACTGTGTTGTTTAACTTTGACTAATACACATGTTAGGCAAGTGTACAGAAGGGTCAGGGGGTCTACTGCCTATACACGTATTCCGCAGTATCGGCCGAAGTTACGGGCGTTTCCTACTCCGCTTCACTTACGGACATATTATTATAGGCCGACCGCTTAACTGAGACGTTGTCTGAGGTAGCTGCGCGGTGCGGGAGGGGTTATAGTTGTCACAAGTTGACGAATCACTGAGCTCTCGCATCACGTCACCACACCCCTCCCGCACCGCGCTGCTACCTCAGGCAACGTCTCAGTTAAGCGGTCGGCCTATAGTTTGGGGGCCCGAACTTAGAATTAAAGACAACACGATTTGATTTGACAGTTTTCCCTAACCGATATATGTATTTGCCCGTCCGAAAAATTGAATTTGGAACTTGTTCTGGCGGACTATCTTCTTTCGGACGGGCTTGTATCTTCGTTGACGGACATAGAGAGTAGATCCCCAGATGTGCGTCTGTCTGTAGGTTCGCTCTGGCGTTACATTCGCGCGTCGATGTCGCTCAGTGGCTACATGCCGCCGCTCTGCGATCCCGTAGACGGTCACCTCCTATTGGACGGCGGTTACGTCAACAATCTCCCAGGTAAACCAATCACAGAGCTCGGTGTGTTGCGTGCGCGTATCCGATTGGCTGTCTATCACGCTCGCACATGTTAGGCTGAGTGAAAATATTGTCAGACTCTGTGAATTAAATTAATGATTGAATATTTACTACATTTTCAGTTACTAGTTCAAAACAAGAACGAAACAATCGTTCTTTATTATTTTTCTTCGACACATTCAGATAAGGTGTAGTCAGAAGTTCTAAAATTATTCAAACTAATTATTTATCAAATAGTCCAAATTGTTACTAATAGGTTCTCTTCGTAAATTAAATAAAGTACCGTAAAAAAAACGAGTAAATTTTCTTTTGTGACGAAATTATTGTGACCCTTGTTTATATATTTAGTGGGATTAGTAAATGTAGAAACGGGATTCTATATTCTAACCATAAACCACTGAACTCTTTAGCAAACTTAGTTATCTCTCTTTCATAAAAAAAAACTCCTTTTCACACATTTTCTTCACTATCAATCACAAATTTTCACAAAAAAAAATTCTCTTCCATTGCTAATTTGCTACATTATATTAAATAATTTTGCATGCCGTAAGGCAAAATGTATCCGGACTCTCATTAAAATAACCATCTTATGTGTATACCTACATTATTGGCAAATAAATGATATCTAATTTCTATTAATTACCAAAAATAATCGTTCTGTAGCAAAAAAAATTAAAAAAAAAAAATTGCCACCAAAAAGACATATATTGTCACTCAGTCTAGCGTCTGAAGGTAAGTAATGGCAACGGCCCCTGATTGGTCGGTCGTTACAATGGCGGAGTGTGATCAGGTGTGCTATGGAGGTACTGCCGCTCGTCTATGAGTATAGCGGGCATCTTCCCGCCTATTTGCGACCCCATGGATGGACATCTGCTAGTTGATGGCTGCTACGTCAACAATGTACCTGGTAATGTATTAACGAATAATTTTTACCTATAATTTGATATTTATGGTAACTACAGTCCATATTAAAGCTAATTTTGCCAAAGTTATTTAGTTGTAATATTTCAAATCATAGATCACAGTTCTGCTAAAACGGACTAACCCACAATGTCTCCTTAATTCAGTTTTTTTTTGCGCAAATTGATCTGCTATTCCAAATCTCTATAAATAAAATTCAAAGTCCAGACTGACTGGTATATCACACAGCCTAAACTGCTGGTAGAGACATGAAATTCGGAGGGTGTGTTCTTTGTGAAGAGTAGGTATCCACTAAGAAAAGGTTTTTCGAAATTCCACCCCTAAGAGGGTGAATGGGAAGAGGGTAAAATTTCACGCGGACGAAGTCGCGGGCAGAAGCTAGTGTGGTAATATTTCATTGAAATTACTTCGGTAAATTAGAGCAATTTGGGTTAACGTGGGTTGGTTCGTTTTGGTATAACTGGTCCCTATTATAAACCATTCAATTTAAAAGCAAGTATTTTAGGGCTCACTTGATCACCCATTTATTTAACGCTGAGACTGCAGTTCTATTAATTTGAAAAAAAAAAAAACATTCCTCGGAATATTGTCTATAGAGCCGGATTAACATTACGAAAGTAGTTGCGCCAACTTAGATATGCATTGATAGTTTTACATATAAACAGATAAATATTTATATTTATGAATGAATAACTAGAAAGTAGAATGAAAATACGTTATACGTAACTAAGTTTGCGCAACTGCGGGGTAATTGCGTAGCACACTAACAGTAGGAATGGATCATTTTGACAGTTCAACAACATTCATTGCGTTATTTTCATTGTTGAGCAGATACACTTTTCGAACATATGAAGCAATGGATTAGCAATATCCTTCAAAATGAATCAGATTGTGATTCATAGTGTGTTACGCAATTAGGCTGCCAGTTTCGTAACAATCCGGCTTAACATACTTCGTAAAACATTACAGCGGACGTGATGAGGTCTTTGGGCGCTAAGCACATCCTGGCTATAGACGTGGGGTCTCAGGATGATACCGATCTCACCAACTATGGCGACGACCTGTCTGGCTGGTGGCTTTTATGGAAAAGGTGAGAAATAAAAAAATATACGTTTAATAAAAGGGCCTGTATTAATTGGTAAACCATCTTTGGGAAATCAAGTAACAATTTGATAAAAAGTCTGTCAACCATGTTAACTTCTGACGGCATTATACATTTGACGATTTGAATGTTATGACAATATCACATTATGAGTTATGGTACAGCCTTTCGATACAACTTTGATATCAGCAGCGGCTTGAGGAGACGCTTACCAAAAATATATTCGAATTTTAAATAATGGCGGGAAACCGCCATTGTTTATTTTAGGGTTGAGTTGTGGCGCTGACTCGCTAGGTGTCGCTACTTACATGTTGAGACGATAGTTATTTCGAAGTTAATTTTATAACGATTTGAGTATTATTATTTATCGCAATTACATGAAATTATACAAAAAAAGAATACAATAATTCTATTATTATTAAAATTCACGTCTTCATAGCTAAAACAGCTCGCTCACAGTTTTGGAAAACTCGCCAACAGATGTCACTGTGCTCTGACGTCACGTTTCTGAATCGCGGTGTCGAGATTCTCCGTCGTTGAATGACCCTCGCGCGTTACTGTAGCAAAATCATACTTACCTGGCATAGGGGATACCGTGATCAATAAGGCGGTTCCCCCAGGGCGAGGCTTTCCCATTGCACTGCGGTTGGGTTGACCCCTGCGATTATCCCTAATGTGGATAACTCGGATGCGTAATTTTTGGTAGTGGGGACTGCGTTCGCGCCGTCCCCCTCAGAATTCCTTTACATTGTGAACTTTGTCAGTCTGAGGAAAAAGACACTGAAAATCGTATTTGAGAAGCTGTTTCTTTAATAAACCTAAACAAATTTTGAGGAAAAAAAAATGCTTTTGTTTACAGATGGAATCCATTCACGACGCCAGTGAAGGTGCCCAACTTGCCAGACATACAGAGTAGACTTGCTTACGTGTCGTGCAACAGACAATTAGAGGTAAACTATCCTTTTAATCTCCCTCCCTCTTACAGAGAGGGAACATTATAGCAGTGGGAACATTATAGGTTGATTATGTGTATCCTTTTAATCTTACTAGTCTCTATTTAATCAACAAATTCAATACCGTCAATGGGCAAAATGGGTAAAATTTCTAACATTTATATTTTACTAGCGACCCGCCCCGGCTTCGCACGGGTGCAATGCTGATACTAAATACTCTTGCCGCACCGGGCGGCCGGCCGGTACCGCCGCAAACGCTACGTCCCGCAATTTTTAAATCTGTAATATCTTCGAAAATATTCACTTAAATCATACGGTGTAAAGGGCCATATAGATCTATATTAAATGAACAATGTATTCAAGGTATTTAATTGGTTAAGGTTTAATGCTGTATTGGTTAAAATCGCTTCGAAAATTAGCCATTATTTGTCGTAAAAAGTAAATGACAAAAAAAAGTTATTGTGGGTTATCCATAAGAGATAGACATATACCATCACGGACTTTTCTGTAGACCTTTTCAATGTGTACAATACTTAGTACATTATTTTGATAAAACTCGTAGGGTTCAGCCTGCGTTTGCAATGTAAGCGGAAAAAAAGTAATTATTTACGACATCACATTAGAAACCTCAAAAATAACAGTACTTCTCCACTATTTAATGGATGTTATTATACATATAAACCTTCCTCTTGAATCACTCTATCTATTAAAAAAAACCACATCAAAATCCTTTGCGTAGTTTCAATGATTTAAGCATACAAAGGGACATAGGGACAGAGAAAGCGACTTTGTTTTATACTATGTAGTGACTAGCTTTCATCCGCGGCTTCGCCCGCGAGGCATGTCGATAAAAACTATCTTATATCCTTCCCCAGGATGCAATCTATCTCTCTGCCAAATTTTATCGAAATTCGTTCAGTGGTTTAGGCGTGAAAAGGTAAAATACAAAAGAGTTACTTTCGAATTTATAATATTAGCATGGATTTTCTTTGTTTAGATAACCATTTAGTAATAAAAAAAAAACAGCGATACAAATAGTATGTGTATTACAGTATTGTATGGGTAATAATAGGTTTCCCTGTATAACTAGGATAAGTATAAAACATGCGAACGGACTACAGATTAAAAATATTTAAGTAAAAAGGTTGAGTTTAAAAAAAAGTTTTATTATAGAAAAAGTTTGAACAATTAATAAGAGATTCGTTGTTAATAAATCACTTGGTTTATAGTTTTTATTATTTGTAACCTTAAATGTTGTATTTCGTGAACCTTAAATAAAAAAATCTAAGTGTGTGTTATTCGTCATTACGAACTTTTGTTAATCTAGGGCGCTCGATTGGTATTAAATTGATATACAAACAATATTTTATTTAGAATAACAGTTTTTCTACCACTTATTCAACCTAACACTTTCTTTTCACCAGGAGGTAAAGAAATCAGACTACTGCGAGTACATTCGCCCTCCTATCGACGCATACAAGACCTTACAATTCGGCTCTTTCGACGAAATACGTGAAGTTGGCTACAGACATGGCGCCGCCTACTTCGAGGGACAAAGAAGGGGTGGCGGGGGAGGAGTGAGCGGTGCAGCCGCTGCGGAAGGGAGACGGCACGACGCACCTTCACTGACTGAGTGAGTAGAACAGTGATAGATATGTGTTTTATAGTGTTGTATGCTTTTGGAGATCTACTTCGTGGGACTGGGATGCGGTGGTGGTTGCGAAGTGTTTCCGAAGGGATTCCATTATCTGATATGTTATGCTCTGAAGGGGTTTCTCTTCTTAACCCTTTTTTAGTTTAGCTGTGTGTCTGTGGGCAAATTCTCAAATGGTCGCCGTTGAATCCATGATCTTTACGAGCATTTTGTACAGTAACTTCAGAAAGACACTGTTTTAAGCTTATATTTACATGCTGTTGGTGCGTACTTATTAAATAAATAAGACTCATTAACGTTTAGATTTATAAAAGTTAAGTGCCGTTTGAGAATTCGCGATTTAGTGCTAAAAATGCACGCAAACATTCATCTTCAGCATTAATTTCCATGTTTGGGCGATGCCACACGGGCTTTGCCAATGCGTTGCGTCGGCGCTGCAATGCCTGAGCGGTGACGTCATCGTAGCGCTTGGTTGGCACTCACTGCGCTGCGACGTCGCAACGCATTGGCAACGCCTTTAGCCTCCAGCCAGGGGCGAATATCTAATCGACAAGCGACTACACGCTAAGGGCACCCCTGTAGGGACCGAACCTTGGCTTCGAGCCGTCGCTGGGGAGAGGACAGCAAGATGGGACAGGCTGGATCGAATTATTATTATTTAAAGCTTGATGAGATCGGTGTTTCCTATCTGACTACTCTGAGAAGAAAGACCGAAACAAACTCAGAGGTCACAGTCGGGAATTTAAAGATACAGGCTCAGCTAGGGCGCGGGCTGGTACTTCATGGAGCAAGGGTCGGGGGGAGAATTTAGTTGGGGACCTCGGCGGCGAGGTCGGAATGTCGGTTTCTTGTGTTTGTGCACTGTACTGGTTGATGTATTGCTCTCCTGGAGGAGGGAGGAATGGGGTCATCAGGGTCGGTGAGAACATACCTTGGACGGCCACATTTACTAATTTTGGAGGCCGCCAGGTATACCCCACCTGGCGGCCTCGACAACCAGAGGGTATCGAAAAAACGCTTTGAAAGGCGTTTCATGCATTGCTGCATAGTGGGGATTTTGAGGTCAACAAGGAGGTCATTTCGTTGGCAACGCTCGTGTGGCAACGCTCTTTGTATAATAAATCACGTTCACCTCGGCGGCACCTCGTTCACCTACCACAAACTTAGCTTGGCTTGCCATTGTGTCCGTATCAAGGGAAGTCCCTTTGGATCCTTTTCCAAGCTTCGATTTAGCCTCGCATTTATATGATCATGTATTGTGGTCCCTTCGGAATAATCCAATGGCGAAGGACACAAGATGCAGTACTCTCTAAGTGAGTAGCTGTCAGTAGCTTCAAGAACATTCTGTATATCCCGGTCTTCTTCAACGGTGGTGATGGTGTCTGGCAGTGAGTAGCGGTAGTGAAACGTTCTCTTATTCCTTGAGGTACCGCTACGGGACCACGTACTACGAGGGACAGAGGCGCGGCAGCAGGAGGCCTAGTGGCTTTGGCTTCGGAACTGATGGCAGGAAAGGTCAGCCGCAACCTTCGCTTACCGAGTAAGTGTGATGTTGATTAGAAGGAGCCGGTTAAGCCAAAACGAACCAACCCACGTTATTTCAGTAGTATGTTTCTGTGTTGCGGGAGACACGTTGCTGGCAACATTTCTAAAGAAAAGAAGGAAAGAAAAATATTATATATTATTATTTGGGACATACATTATGATATATTTATTTTATTTAATACAGTTTGAAAGATATTGATGCTCAAAATGATATTTCTGCAACAATGTTGCTTTTTTACCATGAATATGGGGAGCAAAAACTGTTCAAAACTAATGCAGTAGATGTCAAAGTAAACAGTATTCACTAAGTATCCATGAGTTATTAGAATGATTTCGACAAATAACAAAAATAAAAATATTGTGGGTTGGTACATTTTGTCATAACACGGCACAGCTATCTTCCTTGACTGATCTATCTTCTCTGAAGCCTGTCGACGTTTTAAAACCTCTTCTCTCTTTGACACAGAATTGCTTCGTTTACTACGTAAAGGAAACAAGGTGTATGTATTACAAATATAACCTGGATAAACATTATTTTCCTTGGCTCATTTTCATACACGTTTATTAATATTAATTTTTTAATTATTTTTTGCACAATGAAACAAAAAATGTAGCATACACTATCCACAAGGTTCAAATTTCCAGCAATCTGGGGGCCTAAAAAAGCCACTTTGGCAGAATCATAAAAGGATAACATTATGAATTGTAATATGGCGAAGACAGTCCGTGTTTTTCTTTTTTTCGCTGCACTACGTAGTTATAATCAAAGAGATTGGGATTGGATTGATTGATATTTCAGCACAGACAAAAAAAATTATTGAAAAATCCTTCACCAATGGGATTTGATACGCAGTTAACTGTCCATTATGGTTCATAATGTTATCCGTTTATGATTCTGCCAAAGTGACCTTTTTAGGCCCCCTGGTCTCCAAAGAGAATAAATCTACAAATATTACTTGATATATCTATGGGTCAGCATTAAACTGATATGATAGGTAATACAGTCAGGGAAATAAATTTGTTAAGCAAATTGATACCCCACATCAAATTGCCTTGTCATAGCCATTTCATACAACTGTTAAAGATTGACAGTTGTGATATACGGACAATTTAAGCCGGTAATCAATTTGCGTAACAATTAATCTCCAATGTGAAAGGTGACCTATTTCTGTCTACTTTTCTCACATCCTCTAAACTACAAATATATGAAGATTTGGGAACCTTTATTTAGTTAAATCGTTCTGAAAGTGTTGTCATTACATTTTATGGTAATTTCTTGGGTCTTTCGGGGCTCTCCTAACTTTTGTTAAGATATAGAATACCATAAGTCAATCTTTAATTTGATGTGCTCAAGTCATCTTAAACTTACGGAAAGCGAGCTCAAGTGTGTTTTATTTACTCGTTCTATTTGGTAAACCAATATGGCATGCAGATATTGTTTTATAAGAAATTTTACGAGTTCTGTGGTAATTTCGAAGCAGTATCTGAACTAATTAATACCGCTTTTTTTTTTCTTACAACATAAACGACGTTCTCACCAAATCTAAAGTGTCTATGATGCGAAACTGTTTTACATAGGCACCGTATTTGTTTACCAATTAAGACCTGAAAATAAAATACATTGTAATGATCATTATCTTCTGCCCATAAACTCACCGCTCTCGACCATAAACTAACCAACGACTCTTCAACATTTTCCAGCTACACATTCACGGACTTAGCCCAGATGGTGTGCTCGGTTCGTACTGCCCGCGATGAGGACAACGAGTCCTCATCGTCGTCTGACTATGAGGAAGACCAGCGACACTTTGAGGGCTACGCCTCGGAGCCCAGCGCTGGTATACTGGAGGTGAGTCCACAATTTTATTTAGATGGATTTCGGACATGTTAATCTATGTAAACGTTGACCATATTAACAGTGTGGCCGACGAGAGCATGCGTTCTTTACACCTGTCAGTTTCATACAAACGAATACGTGTTTTGCGAATTTGATCTTTATTAGCTACTAGAATGAGGGTTTTCGTGAAAATTTACGACACCAGTTGGCACCACTTTGACAAGAGGTCTTCCAATATAAAATATATGATGACGTTCATCATTCGATTCATTCATTCGTTCATCATTCAATCATGACTAAACAAAATATAGGCTCTTTGACAGATGCCTGGACCTGACGTGTCAGTGCTGCCACCTAGCGAACGTCATTTCAGAAAACCCTCATTATCGCACTAACAAGTTTCAGGAACGCATTCTCTCGACTGCAGGACTTTTAAAACTGTTTACCCAGTATCTGGGTCGAAGAGGTCAGATAGGCAGTCGCTCCTTGTAAAATATTTGTATTCAGCTGTTTCTGGTAAGACTGGAAGCCGACCCCAACATATTTGGGAAAAGGCTAGACAGATGATGCTGACTTAGAAACTTTTCAGATTATGCTATGCAAATAGCGACTTAAAAAAATCCTATGGATGTAATACACAAATTATAAAGAGAGATACATGATTATTGACTGTTTGTAAGAAAATCGATAAAAGACAATACTTTCAGTCATTTTCAGACAGAAATACATAATTATATATTTTTTTTAGTTTTTGTCTTTTCATGGTTGTAATGTGTTTTTCTTTTTAATCTGTAACATTCTTAACGCTTGTGTAACACACAGACAGACAGTCCTTTCACAGATATTTTACCTCTGATTTTGCATCACTGTCTTTTGACAGTGATCTTTATCCTCTTTACAATAAGGTTGCTGTTGGGTTGTGGGTCAGAGGTAAAATAACTGTGAAGGGACCAACTATCTATAGTATCCTTATTAGTTCTTGCGATTTACTTCTAGATATTCCGTGGCTTACTCTGTTAGCTTTAGTTAACTAGATTTCTTGTAGTATTTTTATTTTCGGTGCTACAGAAAAACCTTCTTATCTAACCTTCTTGTTAAAGTCTGCCATTGAGTTATAATATAAATATTGAGTTAGTAAATTTTTTTCTGGAATTTTCCTAAAAAAACAAAATGTTGCTTGCCTTTTCGAGTCTAGACAAATTTTAGACTGCGAAGTGAAGTAACAGACAGAACTTATGGGAATACAGTCATATACCGTAGTTACGCGTGGTTTGCTCAATTTTCAAGTTTATTTTTTAATAATCAAATTGTACAAGAATAGATTGGACAGTGACACACAAACTAGGCATTTGTCTTTATCTTGGGGGTCGGAACTGCGACATTTTCAAAGGTCGATGGCGTAACGTTCTTAAACCTAGATAAGGATTAATTTACCATTTTGATTTTTTATTCTTCTTCTTTGCTCTCTGTATTACATGTAACAATTTAGATACTAGTGGTTGATGTAAATTAGGGTAGTTTTCTTTTAATTTTTTTTCTATCGTACGTACAACTTTTGTTTTGCATGCTGAGCTTACCTTTAAGTGATTATACACTATTGTTTATCTCTTTTTGCTTGTTTTTTCGCCCATAACTGGTGTAAACAATCGTTGGTAGACCAATATAATATAAATAAATAAATAAATTAAATGTGGATTAATAGTAATAATATCCATGCTATACAAGATTTTTGGAAATGTTTTCTTTGTTCCACTATTCCGACTGCATCTTGAGCTCATTTGATATTACCATGTGATAGACCCTTGGTAATATCAAATGAGCTCAAGATGCAGTCCTAGTCCGTCAGCCTCTACGTCCCTCAACGAAGAGATACGGGCCCGCCCAAAAGCGATTGTTCCGTCAAAACAAGTGTCACATTCAATTATTCGGACGGGCAAAAACACAGCGCGACTAGGGATAACAATCGTCTCAAATCGTGTCGTCATTCATTCTTATTTCGGGCTCCAAACTAATTTTATGTTCGCATGTGATACGGAGTAGAACGCGCTCGAAACTTCGGATTTCGTAGACCCCAGCCCCAAAGGAATCAAATGATTAATAAACCTCTTGTCAGTCTGTGTTCATGCCAATACATAGTTAACAAGCTTTAACCAGTCCTCGCGTAACTACAGTACATTACTGAAATCTGACGAATAAATTATGAAATATAACGTATAATATTCAGATGTCAAACATGGACGGGGGCGCCGCTTGGATCAGTGACACAGAATTGGTGGGCACTTAATGAATGCACCGCACTGTAGTTGTACATACGGTGTAGAGTGTATCTATATTTTTTTACTTTTTTTGTTTATGGGAGCTGTGACGTCACGGGCTTGGGCTTGTGTTTTGTTTGTGGTTATGTCCTATTTTAATAGCGTGTGACTCTTTAACGGGTAGAACGATGTTTATATTTGCAAGACGGTATAGAAAAGTTCAAAATATGATTGTCTCATATTTTGAAAATATTGTGAGTAAGACTAAATAGATACATCGAAGGAACTTTACGATTTCAAGATACTAAAAATGGTGGTGATGGTTGTTGGAAACGTATCTTTTGCGATTGTTAGTATCTTGTTATTGTTATTGCTACTTAAGATAAATAGTTTGTGTATGTTCTAGAACCAAAAATTCGAAGCCATGTGACATCTACCAACGCACACTGGGCCCGCGTGGTAGATTAAGATTAAAAAAGCCCATTCTCTCTGGAAGAGAGGAGGTCTGTTTCCCAGCAGTGGGGAAAATATAGGCTGATTATGTATATTTTAAACTTTTCTATCCCGTCTGCACAAAAATGGTCTAAAATTGTGCCAAAAATGATCTAAAATTGTGCCAAAAATGATCTAAAATTGTGCCAAAAATGATCTAAAATTGTGCCAAAAATGGTCTAAAATTGTGCCAAAAATGGTCTAAAATTGTGCCAAAAATTCAGATTTTGTAGGCATTTGTGTCCTATGTCTGGTGGTGGCTTAAATTAATAGATTCTGTGTTATTAAAATAGGACTTCTCAGTTTAAGTATTTTATCTTCATCTTTCTATCAAGGTTTTATTTTGGAATAATGATTTAAAAAAATAATGGTGAAATGCTAATATTCGGGTATGAATTGGGTACATAATCTCATCTATGTTTTATCATAATATAATTTTAAAGTAAAACGGATATTGTGATTTTATACCGGAATGGGTACTAATATTTGTCTATTGAGGTTAAAAAAATACAATATAATTTTCATGGCCTCTTCTCAATCTTTCTGCCACTAATGTCTCTCTACCAAAATAAATTTAAATAGCCGTTGCGGAGTTTGGTTTTTTAATTTAACTCTTATTTACTCCGTTAGTTAGTAGAAAACGGAAAGAGAGGGAAGGTCTTTGCCGTGCACTGCAGTTGGACAATACGGGCTGATTATTTATTTATTTAGTTTAGTATTTAGCATACTGTGCCTTTAACAAGAGATTCAGATAATTCTTTCGAATTTTTAAGCCGTAATAACACACTGCTGTCATCCCTGAAGAGGGAAGGGTGTACTATCCACATTCTGCCAGTTATGATGAACACAAAAAATATAGATATGTATAAATATAAAAGAAAGTCGTGTTAGTTACACTATTTATAACTCAAGAACGGCTGAACCGATTTGGTAGGATAGGGTAGGGTAAATATATAATAATATATTTGATAGGGGAGGGGTAGGGTAGGGGTAAGGTAGGGGTAGGGTAGGAGTAAGATAGGGGTAGGGTAAGGGATAGGACACCACGCGAACGAAGTCGCGCCGGGCATCTAGTAATTTATATAAGCAAGTCCTCGTTGTTTGTCTTTTTTTACGCTGGTTTTGATTGTTTGTTGGATTTATTTTTACTAGTTACTCTAAAATATTTATATTTTGTAAACATGCAGAAGCTGGTGAATTCAATGTTGGGTACATGCAATTTAATGTTTTTCCTACACATTTAACTTCATTTTCATGATCAAAATTTTAATTTGACAGTTGTGAATAGCACTGAACTCCACGGCAACACTGTAGTTTTTCAAATAAAACCTTAAATCAGGTAGAGATTTAATGCTTGTTTTGTTAAAAAATTAATACCTACACTAACATTTTATGGCATTCGCCTATTTAAGAAGAGTGATTAATACTGTCATTTGCTAAAACTCCACAAATAACCACTTTATACCAATTTTCACATCACTTGTTTAACCATACACATTACTTACAAGTCAGCACTTTGATTTTAAACTAAACAATCTCAAATTACAGGAGGGCCTGCGCACACGGCGGGTAGGTGGCTCCCTCTCTCTATCCGAAGACGAGATAGACTCCGAAGCCGAAGTGTACGACCCCCTTAACAAGCGCGGCGGCGGCAGGTGAGACCGAACACTGCACGATCTGTGCAAAGCGCTCTACGATTATGTGCAGCACACTGAATCCTGCGCAGATTAGCAGTACGTAGGTACTACTAGCAAGACATTGTGTGTCGCCTAAATTCCAGTATCATTGTTGTTTAAATGAAGCAAGATGTCCTGTAAATACGACATTAAATGTTCTACAGATATGACATTAAAATGTCTTGCGGATACGACATTTGAATGTCCTGCAGATATGACATTAAAATGTCTTACAGATATGACATAAAAATGGCCTGCAGATATGACATTAAAATGTCCTGCAGATATGACATTAAAATGTCCTGCAGACATGACATTAAAATGTCCCGCAGATACGACATTATGTGATGTCTAAAGTCTGTCTTTACAGTATGCGGCAGAAGATACGACTATCTGCAAGTTTGTTTGTGTAACAAGCAGGACCGTACTGCAGATAAGACGTTTGTCTGAATTCATGTGTCATGTGATCATCTGGCAGAAGATACCCACAGTTTTGTATTAATAACTAGTGGTCAGTATAGTTAGTGATTTGTACTATTGTAAAAATTGAGAGGTTTGATGTTGTGATATGTTTTTTTTTTGATTTTATACAGTGCAGTTGTGTTCTGTAAAGTAGCTACTGTCTGTAGGAAACTGCCAGTGAGAATAGGCATTATGTGGCAGTAGGCAGGTGCTGTCACTGTATTTTTTTTTCCAAAATGGGGTGTTTCCCGCGGCTGGACGATTGCAATATTGTGTAGCAGTTAAAAGTGAGATTTTCTTGTAAATTATTGTTATACCTGGTTGGTGTGTGTAATTTTAATATTTCAGTGATGTAATCATAAGTTTTGTTGTTTTGAGGTCCGTGCACATTGGGGTGAGCTGCAACGATTGACCTTTCTGTTTTAAATGTAAACTCGAACGAAAGCTGTGTTTAATAATAAAATAAATGTTTCCACGTAAACGCTGATTTTTTAATTTCTAGACCAAAATGACAGCTAAAATAAACTAAATAATGTCATGTCAAGATAGAACGCAGCTGTCATTGTCAGTTTAGCAAATTGAAAATCAGAGTTTAAATGACTTGGTTATTTTGCGTTGCGGTGCAGTGGTCGTTATGTGCACGATGCCTTACAAATTTACATTAAAATTATCATTTCGAGAACATTCGATCCTTTGTTGATTGCGAACTTATTATAAAAGACAACATAAAATAAGATAGAACATTTTAATGTGCGTGTGAGTTTTATTATTGTGTATGTGGTATATTCGAACAAATTGTCATTTTCATGGAGTTTCATGATGTCTGTAGATATATACCTTTATGTGATTGAGCCAATGTTACATTTTTGGAATTCCGCTGGGATCCTTTATTACAATGCAATTAGATGTTATTGTAGAGTAATAATAAAAAATACCTTTAGTTATCCAGTATAGATAGATAATTATTATACTTAGCTAAAAAAATGTATTATAATTGGGTAGAATAAAAAATATACAAATTCCAGTATTGATGCAAAAAATATATGTAAGTAATAAAAGGCCTAAACAACAAATTAATCTAAAATAGATTCACGCAAATACCAACCTTAGGTAGTTGGTAATAGAACTGCATTTTAGAATTGCCTTTACATAACATACTTACAAAATATAGTAGATATCGTAGATAGATATATGGGTAGAATACTACTTATTTCTCATTTGTATGAACACAACTAAAGTGGTACATAATAGTCACTTTTTATCCTTTTAACCGCTTACGCTGGATTAATCCGTCAAATATTTTCGTGTCCATTTCGCCGTCCAAATGCCACAGCTCGAATCTGTTCTTTTATTTAATTAGGCTGTATTTTATCAGGAATTTATTTTTCGATTCACTGTGCCGGGCGCTGCACGACAACTGATATGAAGTCGGGCGGTTAAAAGGTTAGCAAATTAGCCAAGTAAAAACTCTTCCTATTTACTGGACGCAACAGTAGTCTAATATAATAATGATATGTTAATAAATACTTGCAAAAAAATCGCTGCATGCGCATAAAACTAGTGACGGACGAGGGCACTGTTTTGTTATCGATAAAAAACAAAATGTCGATAAAACCACACTGTGCTTCACTACTTCTTGCTCTAAGATGGGAAACACAAAACCATATGTGGGAGACAAATAGTTTTCTCATTTTATTGCATCGCGTGCAGTGAAATTTTTCATGTATTAAGAATAAATAGGTTACTCAAATTGTTATTGATAATTCCTAACGCAATATTTATATGCATGTTTTATTATGCTTATACCTTCTGGTTTATAAAACATTTTGCACAAAATATTTTTTTCAACACTAATTTGAAAACCTTTACGTATACCTTTAAGTATCTCGACAAAATATGATATTACTCTTTTTTATTCAAAGAATATTTAATTTTTGTTTTTTTTTTATATGGATGAAAATGTACTTTTATTGACACAGCTATTTGTAATAATTATATTATTTACATTTATTTTTTACAACACAGCTGTTTTTCTTGAATTTGGATGTAGTTTTTTTTGTTTTACTTTTTTTATTTACCGAATGTTATATCTTCTATATCTCGGAAGTGGCGGTGCTTTGGGATAGCCTATGTCCAGAAGTGGAGGTTTTTCGGTTGAAATGATGATGATAATAATAATATTATGTAATATTATCACATTTACTAACATTTTTATCGATTAAAACCTAACCAGCCAAAATAATTGTGTATCAACAAAATGCCCAGTGTTTCCAGTGTTTTTTTTTTCAAATTACTTGTTATATTTTTCCAAATTAATGTACCAGTCGCTCAAATATTTGAGCTAAGTTATTGTTCGATATCATGTGTGATGTTCGAGTTATGAGATATTTAAGTTCCATTTTATGTCAACTCTGCAGCTACGCAAGCAAATTCATAATTTTTTTCATTTTGTAAAAATAATCTGCGACACTGCTAATATTTTTATATGAAATGCTCGAACAATAAATTAAACTTACACCAATAAATATTGTGTGAATGGAATAATAACTGTTTTCACCGAAAAGTCTTAACTTTCGGTAATTCCGAAAATCCATCTTAAAAAATCCACCCTAAGACGCGTGTTCGAGAATCCACCCTAGGCCTATAAATTCCGTTTATCCAACTAGGGCTAGGGTGGATTCTTGAACATGAGTTTCCGCGTATCCATCTTAGGGTGGATTTTTTAGCGTGGATAAACGGAATAATCCAGATTTTTTATTTTGTAGTCAGTTTTATTTCCATCGTATTTTTGCATCCATATGTCTCAATTCTTCACGTTATTTTACCATGCATATCTACATTTTCGATGTAATGTCGAAGCCTGTAACTTAGTAGATAATAATTTATAATTTAGTCTAACCGACTGAATGTAGTTTTAAGTATGCCACGAGGCACAAAACGTGTTTAAATAAAAACCAAATGCCTAGCTCAAATATTGTAATTCGTATAATTTATAAAATAAATGCTTATTATTAAATATTTTGCGTCTCAATAATAATCATGATACCTAACAAAAGCTACGCCCAGAATAAAATGTTATTAACAAATTTAGATACTGCCGAAAGTTTCCTCAATCTTTGTAAGGTCTTAAGTTCATTTTCTTAATCAGATTTTCCTTCGTGGCCTTGACTTGCTCCAAGTAGCTCGACACATTCAAAGCTTCCACGTTATCACCGAGATCTACCTTGATATTCTCTATTTTCCCTATAAATCTCGTCCTGTAGTGATGTCCAATGTCGACTCCGAAATGTTTGGTCTCTGTCGTACCGTCCCAATGCTCAGGTTTCCTTATCTTTATATCCTTAACGATCTTCGTCCCCAAGTTCTTCCTAATGTAAAGCCTGATGTCCGGACTGTCACACATGTTGACCATCACCTGCATAGCTCTTAGCTGCAGTACTGGTACGTCGTACGTCACTGTCAACTCTACTAGACGGTTACTCAATTCGTATGCAAACTCTTTGGTCCGCCATTTTGACATCGTCGTTATCGAAGTGTAGTTCATCACACCCAGAACGCTGATAATGATATGTAGATCTTCTGAATATAAATAAGGTAACAGGAATCTCATCATGTCGTATTTATCAGCTAGTTTCTTACCTATACTGTGCTTACAGAGTTGTCTCATGCATTTCATCGCACCTATTACTATTCTATTATCATCGTACGACATTAGTTCCAACATAACTTGAAACGCGTTACATTTTAGTGCCTTTGTAGGCTCCCAATCTGCTAAATTCTTCAGTGACTCCAAATGCAATAAAACAATTCCTACGTGGTCGTTTTTGATCACTTTGAGGAGGTTTTCGATGATTTTATTGTTTTTTGTGATGGTTTCCCAACCATGCCTACACCTAGTTAGGTTTCTAAGACAGTTGGCCGCGGCGTATCTTATTTCTTTGCGATCTCGCAAGAACAGGAACATGAGACGGTTTATGACGACCGGATCGCTTAGAATCCGGGTCCTGCCCTGGTAGTAGTTACTGAGATGAGTGAGGATGAGGCAAGTCTTCTCCTTGACGATAGGGTCGCGATCTTCCAGCAGGTCTATAAGTCTGAATGTGACGTTCAGATTGATAAGGAATAAGGCGTTTTCCGATATTTGAACCTGTTGGAGATAGGGGTGCATTTAGTAACATACAAAATAATTTAACCCTGGTATTTTGGACTATACACGGCATGTATAAATGAATTTGTCCTTTCCATACTGATTATGAACCTTAGCAGTGACATTCAAAAATGACTTGCAGACGGGGCCCTTAAGTATTTTTCCCCAGGTTAGGGGTCAAAACTGTGGAAAATACTTAGGGGCCCTCAAGCCCTGTATTACAGAACCTCACTCAAGACTCGGGATTTACTATAAACTAGACTAAAACAATGAAATGAATTCAATTTTTTTGTACATAACATACATAATAATAATGTATCTGTAATGTGCCTATAATGTTCCAACTACTGGGACACAGGCCTCCTCTCTTCGAGCGGGAATGGGCCGTAATCCACCTCGCGGGCCCTGTGCGGGTAGGTAGATGTCACATGTCTTCGAATTTTTGGTTCCAGGACATGTCGGTTTCCTCACGATGTTTTCCTTCACCGTTTTGAGAGTAGTGGTGGTGAAATTATTCACACAAAGCCTGCCTGCCTGGGTTCGAACCCACGACCTACGGCTCGTAGGTCGGGGCCGTTACTACCGGGTCACCACTGCTCTTTATTTTTAGTAATGCTTAAGTATTAAGTGAGTTTTGGTAATACTATGCTAAGTTTAAATCACCTGATCTAGTAAAGTATGAATCGCTTGCAGTTTAATGAAGCTGTCGTCCGAGGTGATATCCTTGTTGATAATGCGGAGTCCGACGCGTTCGAAGCCCAAGCGAGTCCGCGTGATGTCCACCCATGGAGCGTACAGGGATGGCTGCATAGACGACAGTCTTTGCGCTGGTGGTAGTTCTAAAAGATGAAAAACCACTATACAAGACTGTTCGGCTAGGCTACCTTCTTAACGTGTCGATAGCAATCTAAATGGACTGCCCAGGATTCGGCTGCTTGTTTGGCGCCATCACCAGCCTCCACTAGTTCCTGTAACGTGCAGCTGACAGGACACGCCGGACACGATATTAAGTGTCCCATAGTTTGTGGAACAGCACCACATTTACACTCCAAGGCGGAGTCTTCTCCACCTGAACAGGTTTTCCTTGCTTTGGCCAACCTGGGTCCGGAGTCTGTTTAAAGACTTCCAGGTTAGTCAAGGTAACTCACGTCCAGGTGGGAGGTCTTCAGTGGGTGGAACGAACGGTTTCGGGTTTGGGTAAGGAAGCGCTGTCTCGCCACACCTTCAGTCTTTCTTGTGATGGCTCGCCAGTGAGTGGAACGACACACATTAAAAAACTGTTTCGGCTTTTCAGCCTTTGTAGCACAAGGATGTTGTCGTGCGTCTTTCGCTGAAGCTTACCACCGCTCCGCGAACCACTGGTGTCGTTATTCCTGCTAGTGGATACAGCATTTGTACCGGGGTCGGTTTTAGGCAGCTGGTGATGATCCGGCGGCACGTTTCATTCAAAGCTATATCCACTAGGCTAGGCTACCAAAAAGTATTCAATAAACAGGGCAATACATTTTATTGTAAACTATTGTGTAAAAGAAATTGTTAGATAAAGCAACGCGCGTATAACAAGATGTGCCTTAGAATGGACATTGAGGAAAGAAAAAAAGTGCTTTAAAGAACTTCTAGTTTATTAGTTTCTCCCTACCTCTATGCATAGTAAGCGTACGTGGTTTCTGTGCGTAATTATTGTCGCTTTTAAAGAGTATTTTATGGTAGGTACTGTATTTACCATCATGAGGATCAAACTGGGTCTTCCGCATGGCGCGTCGAACCGCCCTGTTGATCAGCTTGGGGTCCACGCTAGTTGTCAGCTGCAGATATGAATTCTTGTAGGGACAGTACATTTTTGGGCTTCCTAATAATAATAATTTAGAAAATCAAAGTAAACAACTATAAACACTAGTCAATTAACTTTTGTCGAGGAACCACCTCAGCTTTGTAAATATTTCGAACTATGAGAATCCACCAAATAAACATGAAACAAATTGGGCAAAATAATTTGACGATTATATTTGACATTTTGCTAAGACTTGTTGACGCGCCGACTTCAACGTTGCGACGCATAGATTTTCATATTTATAGCACTGACCTACTTGTAATATACAAGTATAGGTTGTTTTGAGATATTGAATTAAAGTAGGTTTTACTACCTAAATAAATCGCAGGGATGACGCTGTCAATTAATATCTAGATGATGGAAATAGATGGAGACAGCAAGTATGCAATAAAGAAATTGGTAGCAAGCAAGTAAAAAGCAAGCAAGTGTTTTGTTAAGAAATACATGACTTATGGCCTAAGTGAGGGTAGTTGGAAAATATCTCGCTTCGCGATGAGACCGCGCTGCGCCGCACCGCCCGCCAGTATCCCCGTGACCATAGAGCAGGGATGCACAGACCGCGGCCCGCGGGCCGCATGCGGCCCCCCGGCAATATGCCAGTGGCCCGCCAGCAAAAATATTCTATATAATATGAAAAAATCCATATACATTTGAAGGAAAAATATCGCACAAATGCCCTGAAATGCGCCAGCTTATTTGGTTATACATACTTATATATTTGAACAAACTTTTTCGGTATTGAATAATAATAAAACAAAAAATCGAAACCGCCTTGCAAATGGAAGTTTGGAAGCAATTTCACGTGTAGCTACAAGTAAATTTGAGCCAAATGTTAAAAAGATTATAAGCACAATGCAGTGCCACGCTTCAAACTAGTATATTATTATTTTTTTAATTACATTTTTGGCTATTTTTATGTTTTTAATTTGTGCTGGTGGCCCGCCATTAGTTCATCACTAGCCCAAGTGGCTCATGCTCTCAATAAGTCTGTGCATCCCTGCCATAGAGCATAGAGTACAGACGCCAGCACATCAATCTACTACAATCTGTCAAATTTCTTTAATAGATTTTCAACTTTATCGCTAAAGCATAAGGTTCAAAGTTGATTGAGAAAATTTGACAGTTTCGGGTAGCTTGATGTGCTGACGTCTGTACATTTTATGTTCGGCTTGGTGCAGTTCTGCCGAAACGTCGAGAATATTACGGTATTTATTGTACACATTTTAATTCATATTAAAATAATATCCAATAGCTTTTTTAATCCATCGAATGTGTACAATAAAATGCTGGTTGATTTTTAGCAATAGAACTGTATTTCCAGAATAGGTTTAAATATTAATATAAGAGCACAAATGTTCATGGCGCACAGAGATAAGTTTTTTTTTTTACATATTGCCAGTATATAAAAACTAGTACCTAATTAATAAAATTAAAAATGTTGCTAATGCAATAAATCCTGTATGTTTGGACTATTCTTAAACAGAATGCATTATTTATCGATTTTAAGATTTCTTTGCTAGACCAATACATTGTGTGCGAAATAGTTTAGAATTCTAACATAAGTACTAACTTTACTTGAACGCCTTAGGTAAAGTTACTAAGATCACAGGTAATTGTGCCGTAGTCGACAGAATTTCTATCTGGTTGGTCAAAACCTTGCTCTAAACGGTCCAAATCGCTCAATGTCATTCGTTGCCAGGCTAAGAACCTACTACTAGTAATTTCTTAGGGCGATACCTAAAAGAAGGGTTAACCTTTTATAAATTAATCTAAAGCAGACTGCCTAGTCAATTTACTTTTGCTATTAATAAAGTGTAGTGAGATTGTGACTAATAATCTTTATTTGCAGAAAAGTATAGAAACTAGAACTACACAAATGAAATCTCTTTGTTGATTGAGTGAAGCGGTGGGCACGGAACATGCATTCCAATCGCGTGATCACCTCGCAACACTGAACTCAGTTTTTATCTTTTCTTTTGTTGATTGCCTCAATCAGATTCCTCTTTATGTCAATCATTCGGCTTATATAGCTGTGCACATCATCAGGTTTAACAGTATCACCGTAATCACTCTTGATTGTCTCGAGGTCTTCTAAACACATCGTTTCGTAGTTGTAACCACACGCAAGCCCAAAAGTTGTAGTCTCCGAAGTACCTTCAAAATACTCATTAGGGCTAATCGTTATATTATTTATAACAACTCCTTCCCAGTGGGTCTTAAGTTCGATCCTGATGTCGGAACACTCGCAGAGGTTGATCAACACCTGCATTGCTCGTGACTGTAGCACTGGTATGCTTTGTGAAACAGCCAGAGCCACTAAACGCTTCACCAGGTCATACGTGAACTGTTTTACTCGCCACAATGACCGCTCCGTTGTCGTTGTATACTGCATCAGACCAAGAGTGCTTACAATCACCTGAATGTTTGGAGAAACTAGGTAACGTGATAAAACATCATTCATGTCGTACTTGTCAGCCAGGTTCTTGCCCACAGTGTGTTTGCAGAGTTGTGTCAAGCAATCCATTGCCGCTTGTACCACACGATAATGAGTATATATCAGAAGCTTTCTCATTACTTGAAACGCATTCGCTTTTAGCGCTGGGACGGGGTCCCACTCTGATAAGTTTTTGAGCGAGTTCAAATGGTATAACACAATTTCCATGTAGTCGTGTTTGATCATTTTCAGGAGGCTCTCGATGATTTTGTCGTTCTGTATGATGACTTCGCAAGCGCATCTATATCTGGTTAGAGTTTTAAGAAAGAGAGAAGCGGCGTAACGTATCTGTTTGCGGTCCTGCATGATCATGCCTATTAGGTGGTCAACGACGATGGGCCTCGTTATGATTTGTGTCCTGCCTTGGTAAAAGTTTGCCAGGCGTGTGAGGATGATGGCAACCTTCTCCCGGACGATGGGTTCGTTGTCCAGCATCAGGTCTATGAGCCTGTACACAACGTGATGCTCCATAAGGAAGAAGACGCTTTCTGATATTTGTACCTGTATGGCGATAAAACAAATGTAATATTAACGGCTGACGTTCTAGTTAGGCATTAGGAAAGATTAGATTATTACGGTGAATATGATGTGTGCCAGGCAGTCGCAATGCAAAGCGTTGCTTTTTCCCTTCAATTGGTAATCATAGGTAGTCGGATATAGACGTTATAAGATAATTAATAGCCCATAACTCCTTTCTATATATCAAGAATTCTACAGTAAATTTCGGTCTCGTCTCTTTACACAATTTGGTCATAAATACAGTTACTGTCGTAAAATAGAAGAGGGAGGGAGAAAGCTTTTCAAAATAAATAAGAAAGCATTATCACCTGATCCAACATAGTATGAATGGCTTGCAGTTTTACTAATTTGTTATGTGAGTTGAGGTCCCTGATGAGAATCGTGAGCCCGATTCGTTCGAAGCCCAGTCGAGCTAGTGTAACGTCGACACATGGCGAGGACAAGGACGGATGCTGCGATTCCAGTTTTTGTGCTGGCGGCAGCTTTATATTATGAAGAAAACCAATATCACTGTCTGAAATGGAGGGTTAGGAGAACTTATCTTCATGAAGTTACTGAAGAAGCCATTCATTAGGTTATTTACGTTGTTGAGCTCACAAATTTTTCGAACATATATGAAGCTATCAATGTATTAGCGATATCCTTCAAAATTATTCAGATTCTGATTGATAAATCTAGTGTGTTTAGCAATTAAGGTGCAGTTGTTCTAGGCGATCGATCGCTCGGCACGGATTTTGGTCAGATCCGATGGATTGACGATATTAAGGGTTCTTACCTGGAAGTGTTAAGTATTTCTTCTTCATAGCGTATTGCACAACCTTGTTGATGACCCGCGGCTCCATGGGGCATACAAGCTGGAGATAAGCATTCTTTTCAGGGTGGAACATGATTCCCCCTTGGACGATAGATTAAAAATGATCCACGAAAATAAACTAATAAATACCTATTATACAAATAATTGTGCAGGAAATTGTACATAAAAATAGATTTTGTGGTTTTCAATGACGTTGTCAACGTCAAGTTAGCGGTGATTGGTTTGCCAATGAGGGTTTTCTGAAATGACGTTCGCTAGGTGGCAGCACTGGCACGTCAGGTACTCAGGTCCAGGCATCTGTCAAAGAGCCTATATTTTCTTTAGTCATGACGGAATGATGAACGAATGAATGAATCGAATGATGAACGTCATCATATTATCTTCTTCTTCTCTTCGTTTAATGGCTTTTGCGTCATCATATTATATTTTATATTGCAAAGACCTCTTGTCACAGTGGTGCCAACTGGTGTCGTAAATTGTCACGAAAACTCTCATGCGTTTTTTTTTGTTTGTTTTGGGATAGGTTATTCGAAAACGGATTTACTAAGCAAATGCATTTTTGAAGAATTTCATGGGAACAAGGTATTCCAATGTGTCCAGACTCCAGCGTGTCCTGTTGTCTGCACGCTACAGAAGTTGATGAAGTTGATGGCTACTGAATGTGCCAAGCTCGTAGCAAAATTCTGGGCTGACTAGATATGGATTGCCATCGACACGCTAAGGAGATAGTATTTCAGTAGGGTTTTGTGGTAGATTTGAGGCAAAAGCAAAAAGTCAGCGTAAAAATTTATATATCACCGGGTTAATTCAAAAACCAACTAACTGCCCATATTATGATTTTGTGGTAGGGCGTTTTGAAAGTTTATATCTATAAATTTCATATACTATCATTGATAATGTTATTAGAAGAAACAGCATCTGATTTATAATTAAATCACGTATACGTTGATTTATACTAGTTCATAGAATAGTAACAGGGTTTTACAGAATATTGCATTTTGTGCCCTAAACCCCTTATTTAGTTGCTTTTACCTCCCTACAAAATAAAGGCTTTATTTTCGAAATTAAGCGCTACTATCGAGTCTCAGAAAGTTGCTGGCCATTAATTCAAGTATATACATCGAACAATAATATATTTTTCTTAATAATCTTGTTAGTTTCGAGAAAAATGCAAAAATAATAAAATTTTAGTCGCTTTTACTTCCCGATATTTGTTGAAATTTTGTACTAACCTGTGCTGTGTCCCTTAAAAAACCGTTTTCATCATGAAAACTATCTAAGCGTTAAAGACGGATTAATAAATTGGAAATAGTTTGATTAAAAACACACCTAAGTTGAAAAAAAAATATACATATGTAAGAAAAACGAAAGCAAAGGCATGGAAAACTTATAAAAACATTTTTCTTTATCAGAAGACCCATCAGACACAGTAGCATCCGATACACGATCTAGTTTAGCACTATCAGTCGCTAAATTTTCAAACCACGCATGGTATTCTTCGGAGATTACTCCTTTTTTGCACAATTTCCGCGCTGCCTTTTTTACCATTTGTTTCTGACCACGCAAAGCAGTAAGCTTCATTAGGCGGTGCACTTTCGTAAATGGTCAAGTTGTTGACCGTCAACTTGCGGCAATAATCATCATTTCAGCCGAAAGACGTCCACTACTGGACATAGGCCTCCCCCAAGCACCTCCACTTCGACCGGTTCTGTGTTTGTCGCATCCAACGGGTTCCTGCGGCCTTCATAAGGTCGTCCGACCACCTTGTGGGAGGCCTTCCAACGCTAGGTACGTCTTCCGGTACGCGGTCGCCACTCCAGAACCTTTCGGCCCCACCGGTCATCTGTTCTGCGAGCAATGTGCTCTGCCCACTACGCTGCCACTTAAGTTTGGCAATTCTTCGGGCTATGTCGGTTACCTTAGTTCTCCTGCGGATCTCCTGATTCCTGATTCGATCACGCAGGGAAACTCCAAACATAGCCCTCTCCATTGCCCTTTCAAAGACTTTCGTCTTGAGACACTGCGGTATGTGGGACGACAATATATTGCGTAGCTTCCTGAACGCTGCCCAGCCGAGTCGGATTCGACGATTGACCTCTTTCTCGAAGTTAGACCTACCTAACTAGAAGTTTGTCCTAAGTAAACATACTCGTCCACGACTTCGAGTGTAGCGTCTCCGATCTTTATGATTTAACATGACCTTCGTTTTGTCCTTGTTCATTTTACAACCCACTCTTTCAGAGGCTCTACTGAGGTCATCGAGCATTGTACTGAGTTCCTCCATAGTTTCAGCCATGGCTACGATATCGTCGGCAAATCGAAGGTGAATTATTACTCGCCATTGATGTTAAATGCCAGCCCCTTTCCAGTCCAGAACCTTGCAGACGTCTTCCAGTGCAGCGGTGAACAGTTTCGGAGAGATAACGTCTCCCCGTCTCACACCTCACTGCAGAAGGATAGGTTTGGAGGTCTGATCCTGGAGTCGGACTAACGTAGTAGCGTTTTTGTACAGACACTTCAGCACCTCGATGTACCGATAGTCGATCTGGCATCATTGAAGAGACTGCAGCACAGCCCATGTCTCGATAGAATCAAAGGCTTTCTCGTAGTCCACAAACATTAAGCAGAGAGGCAGGTTATACTCTTCGGTCTTCTGTATAACCTGTCGCAGCGTATGTATGTGGTCTACGGTGCTAAAGCTTTTACGGAATCCGGCTTGTTCGGGAGGCTGGAAGTCGTCAAACCTGCGCGCGCGACGGTTCGTGATGACTCTCGAAAACAGCTTGTAGATATATCACCAGCTTGTAGATAGATGATAACAGCTTGTAGATAGATGATAGGCTCAGAAGTGAGATGGGCCTATAATTCTTAAGAAGGGCACTGTCGCCCTTCTTAAAGAAAAGTATCACCACACCTCTGTTCCATGCTTGTGGTGTTTTACCCTCGAGTATGACGAAACCAAACAGTTTCTAAATGGCCTTAAGAACGGGTTTTCCGCCGACCTTCAGGAGCTCGGCTGTAATTCTGTCATCACCCGGCGCCTTGTTGTTTTTGAGCTGCTTCAGAGTCATCCTAATCTCGTACAGGCTGACGTCCGGGATGTCTTCGGTATAGTGTCGTTCAAAAAGCATCCAATAATAGTTGACCCCCGGTATCGATACGAATAAATGGAGTGAGGTATCAAGTTACAATGGAACCTTGAAAACGATCAAATTCCACTATAGAACTTCAAATAACATGTAAGCCAACACTAATTATTAGACTTAAGCAGATCGTTTGTCCTAAATTATTGTTTTGTAGCTGAAGTAATTACAGTAAGACGCGTGTTCAAAAAATAATCTGGAAAAATTAATATTTAGCCCAAATTTTGTTACTTCCTCTGAGTTTGAAAGTCTGGAAGAGGAGGATCAGCATCACAAGAATCCATTTTAGTGCACGAACACTACAAACACCTTCCTATAACTTGGAACTGAATTTTTCGCCGCCACAAAATGAATCGAGATATCGTCGGCGCGAGAGCAACAACGACTTTGACGCATGCGCGGTCGGAAACTGTGGAATTTAAACAAACTACCCGCAGTTAATGGGTTTTACTTCTCGATATTTTTTTGGGATCATGATCAATATTATAGTAGTAAAACCTACTAAACCTATCTATTAACAACGACTTCTTGATTTTGTGGCAAGTATTAATAAATAAACAACAGGTAATACATATTATCCTTTAATAACTGCTATTGTCATTGAATATTAACGCTATTTCCTCTTGTTTCTAAGTACTAAAACCATTTAATTGGATGTGATCGTTTTTCTTTCCTAAAATTCCGTATATTTTGCAGGTTTTTTTATTTTGAAAACTGATTAAATTTAAGTATCTTGTTTGACTTCGATACAAATCATAATTTTTTTGATTAACAAGGAATATTTGTTTTTCATAACGGTATGGTTAGATAGTTGGTTTCACCATTCAGTATCTCCGAAACAAAGCATCGCACAGCGTAGTAGGTATGTTTTACCAGTAGAAAGAGAATAAAATTTTGAATCGGTGTGTATATTTAACTCAATATCCCAAAATCACCGAGTTAGTTGGTTTTTGAATTAACCCGGCGATATATATGTATATAGGTATTAATATTAAGTCCCCTCAGTGTTCTTTGGTCACTATTATTTAAACATTAGTTAAAGGCTGATTCAAATCAAGCATGATTCCAGATTTTATATGTTGTTCTTCATGAACTGTAGGTATGTTCTTTATTTTTTAGGGTATGGTAATCTGAATCCTTTTCTTCTGCATTTAGTGTCCACTATAAGTTGTGCTTGTCTCTTAAGGTAGCAGCGCGAAGGTATGTCTTCTTCGTCCTCGGAAGCTGAAAATATAATGTTTTAGCATTAATTAATGGTACTTGCTTCTGGTGAATTTTCTCCAGTTTGTTTTGTGTTTCTTGTGGACCTGGACTTAAGGATTTATCGTCAAGCATAGTGACCATAAAATTAATTTTCTCAGACCCTGATCATAATCATTATCATAATCAGCTTATAATGTTTCCACTGCTGGTACACAGTCCTCCTCTTTCTGTGAGAAAGAGTGGGCTAAATAATCCACTACGCGGGCCCATTGCGGGTTTGTGGATGTCACGCATGTCTTCGAATTTTTGGTGGTCATGTCCATTTTCTAATTTAGCTTTGAGTAGGTACAGATTTCACAGAAAATCTATAAGTATTTTACGCGTATTGGCTTTCTTTTAACTTACAAGAAAATTAAAAGATTTTTTTATAATAGGTACTGTTAATGCTGATGGAAATCTAAAATAATGAAGCTGAAGAGTTTGTTTTTTTTTTGTTTATTTGTTTTTACGCGCTAATCTCTGGAACTACCAGTCGGACTTGAAAAACTCGTTTTGCATTTGCTAGCTTAACTCTTGAGGAAGGCTAATAGGCTATTATTATCAAGCTAGGACCTTAGAAGCTGAGCAAAAAGAAAAACCAGTAGGTGATACGATGCGACACGAACAAGAAATTTCACGCAGACGAAGTCACGGGCAGGAGTTGGTAGTAGATACAAGAACATACTCTGGGCTTTTACTGGTTCCTTCTGCAAGAGCTCCTTGTATGTGGGTACAGTCTTTTCCGACTCTTTGGGCGTGCTTTGGCTTCCACTCATCCCGGCCACTGAAGCTGCTGCACTGGCCGGCTGAAAATATATGTTTTAAACTGATGTTATTTTTTTTTTTGTTTAGCCTGCGCTGTCCCACTCCTGGGCAAAGGCCTTCCTCCACTCCTTCCATCTGTCGCGAGCCCGCGCGTCCTCCTTCCAGTTTTGATGGAACCTATCCAGCTCGTCCCGCCATCTCCTACGTGGTCTGCCGCGACCCCGCCTCACTGTCTCAGGGCACCAATTCTGCGCTATTTGGGCCCACATTTTGTCCGCTATTTTGTTAGATTTATTTAGTGATAGAAAATACCAAGTATACTAGGTTATATACTGATCGATCAGGTTAAGCTACGCTTGCCGAGGTTGGTCTGTGGATTGGTGACCATTTTTACATACCCAGACCCCTCCGTGCCTTGGAAAGCACGTTAAGCCGTTGGTGCCGGTTGTCATTCGTTGATCTTTGACAATCGTTACGGGTAGTCAGAAGTTCGAAAGTCTGATAACCAGTCTTACCAAGGGGTATCGTATTACCCACTTACCCAGTAACGGTTGTGGAGGTCAAATAGGTAGTCGCTCCATGTAAAATACTGGTATTCAGCTTTATTCGGTTAAATTGGAAGCCGCCTCCAACACAGTTGGGAAAAGACTACGCAGATGATAAAGATGACCAGGGTATATATTGGAGATTTTAGTTTTAGATGTTTACTTTGCTTAGTAGTCCATCTGGAGTAATATTTGCTGTGTTCTGGATGGAATGAAAGCAGTTGTGGCCGAGTGGAATAATATTGGTGTACAGACGCCAGCACATCAAGCTACCCGAAACTGTAAAATTTTCCCAATGAACTTTGAACCTTATGCTTTAGCGATAAAGTTGAAAATCTATCAAAGAAATTTGACAGATTGTAGTAGGTTGATGTGCTGGCGTCTGTACATAATCAGTTTATACTGTTCCCACTGCTAGGAGTGGTCCATAATCCACCATGCGGGCCCAGTACAGGTTGGTGGATGTCACATGTCATCGAATATTTGGTTCTAGGATATGCCGGTTTCCTCACGATGTTCTCCTTCACCGTTTTGTGAGCAGTGGTGATGAAATAATTTACACAAAATAAAAAGCCTGCTTCAGTTCGAACCCACGACCTACCATTTGTAAGTGATCTATATCGGTGTGTCTACTACATTATTATCCTTACTGTAGAAGGCACCATGATGATAGTAGTATCCTTCTGCTTCTCTTTGATATCTTCGGTTTTGGCTCGTGCCTTCTCATAGCGGATTGTCAGAACTGTCACTATTTCTTGCACGTCTCTCGCCTCGGCTGTCCATTCTGGCATGCTGGGCTCCGGAATGATCTGCAATTAATTTTGGGAGTTATTAAAATGAGTGAAGGTTGAGTGAGGTTTTATGCAGTCTTGGAGGAATATCCAACGGAACATCGTGTTTCAACCTGAATAATCTATACAATGTGTTTCAGTGGGGTGTGACCAAACTTGGGGGTGTGGCCAGGCCATCAAACTGGACAACTTTTTCCCGGGGACCAACATCGTAAACGTGAAAAAAAAATCAGTCGTCCCATACATTTGGTCAAGTAGGTGTTGAAGTTTTGTATGGGACGACTGATTTTTTTTCACGTTTACGATGTTGGTCCCCGGGAAAAAGTTGTCCAGTTTGATGGCCTGTGCCACACCCCCAAGTTTGGTCACACCCCACTGAAACACATTGTATATATACTACCTGCTTATGGCTACCCTTGCCAGAACTAATATACATAAGAAAAGGTCTTCTGAAGTATAAAAACAAACATTTTCTTATTTTTTGTTGCTATATTTACTTTTATTAGTACTTACGTCTAACAGCTTGCACAGATCATACAGCAGTCTCTTGATCTCTAGCAGCAGAGTTTCCAGCTCGTCCATATTCTTCTCTAACTCTGCGTAGATTGCGTTCTCTTCTAATATCTCTTCTTTTAACACTGCTATTTGATCTTGAGCTCTGTATATTGATACATAAAGAGGTAAAAGTGAGTTTGTACGTAGGGGGTAATCTTCGGAACTGCTAATCCGATTCCGAAATTTCTTTCACCAGTGGGAAGCTACAGTATCGCCGAGTGTCATAGGATTTATTTTAAAACATGAAATTTCACGAAACAAGATAATTTTAATAGGAAGAAGATTATAAATTCAGAAGCAATGATCCGACTAGTTTGTTATGAAAGAACACACTTCAACATCAAGAACTTTTATCATCACTATCCAAATATTAGGTCTCTTCAATCGTGCGCTATTTAACTCAAATCTCAGCCACTCTTATCCAGTTGCTACCTGCCACTATGCGAAGATCGTCATCGGCATCTTATCGTCTAGTATCAAAAGTTTCTATACTCATTGTTATGTTGTAAGTACCATGTAATGGAGCCGAGCCTACTGAAAAAAAGTTGGAGTTTTACCCTGATTTTGCTGAAAACACTCACTCATCTTTATCCTTAACGGAGGCAAACTTGAAGGCTTCCAGTTCTGCCATCATGTTCGTCTGGGTCTTTTCCAGCTCTAGTTTCTCTTCTTCCGTCGTCTGTTGAAGGTAGCTGAGCCGCTGTGACGTGTCACGCTGAGCCCGGAACCTGTCGAATACTTCCTCGGCGTCTGTTACTCCTGTAAAAAGATAGTCTTGGTTCTTGAAAGCCTTTATTACTTGGTCTTGTATTATTGTTGAACATTCAACTGTTATTTCAAATTAATTGACTTGTTTTTGATAATTAAAGATAAGATAAGTCTTAAATATCATCTGAATCAATTAGTATGTAATTTTTGGCTGTGTTGTTTTTATTACTCTTTTATAAGGAGGATACTACAACTTTTGTTTCTGATAGCGAATTAATAAAAAAATGTGTTTGACTGATGCAGTTACCAGTTAGTTTCATCAGCCTCTGGAAGATGTCCTCCATCTGCTGAGAGGCTGAAACCTCTTCTGGGACGGGTTCTCCCTCCGTGGATCCTGTTGACTCCTGACGTACCACTGGTCGGGCTATTAGAAAAGAATAGGGAAGAAGATGATAATTAATAAACTCAGTAAATGTGAAATTAGTTTCGATGATTGTTGTTTGTTCAGTTGTATTGTAACTTTACTTCGAGCTAGAAACCTCATAAGTTAAATAAAATAAAATAAAAAATAAGTGCATTTAAACGCACGTCCATTTTATTTGCAATAATTTCGTAACAGTCAGTGAGACGCAGTTTTTGTAGTTCAATACTACTGATTTGTGGTTGACAGTACAATCCTCATCTCGTTTATCAAAAGTGGTGATAAACCCTATGATTGTGCACTGGTAGTATGCTCCCGTAGAAATCCACACTAATACTCGTATTATAAACTCGAAAGTACCTCGTGTCTGTCTGTCTGTATGTTACATCTTCACGCTTAAATCACTGAACGGATTTCTCACTGAACGCATCTCGGATAGGAGAGTGTTTATCCCGATTTTCCCAGGGGATCGACACTTATGCGGGTGAAACCGCGGGGCGCTGCTATTATAGTATATTTTAGGACTGATAATGGTAATAATGGCCATTACATCACCTTGTGGTGGAAACACCCTCTTCTCCAGTTTTTCTAACTCGCGTTTCCTCTCTGCGAAGCGCTGCGTGAAGTAAGCTCGTTCGGACGCTCGTGAATGTTCGGCGTCGTGCGCACGAGCTGCCTCCGCCGCCGTTGCCGCTGTTGCGCGGATACGCATCTCTCCTGCTTCCTCACGGATGCGCTGCGTGTGTTTTGGAACATTTTGGAAATATATATCTCGATACGTACTAGACAAAATAATGGGCTAATATTAACTACAGAAGATGGATAAAGGCACACTTAAAACAAATGAACCGTAAGTGAATAGGGTAAAGTAATGGGCAACACGTACCTCTAATTTCATAATCTCTTCTTTCTGTTTATTCAGAAGGTCTTCAATGCGAGTTAATGAACTTTCGAATTTTACCGAATCATCTAATAATGCTTGCCTGTAAAGTGATAAATACTTTGTTTCAAACTATGGTCCAATGGTCGGACGCTTCATCATCATCAGGTCTGGCGATATATTGCTAAATTGTGATGAAAATTCTGACGTACCTTATGGAGATATATTTCTTCTTTACCAGTTCAGCCTCCGTCCATTGGATGAGAACTTTGTGAATCTCGTTTTCTAAGTGCGAAACGTGCTGCGTGTAAATTCAATAATATTAGTTCACTGACACGTAATAATATGAATTTATTCACCATATAACAGCATCATCAGCCTATAAGGTGCCCACTGTTGGGACACAGGCCCCTTCTCTGTGAGAGGGAGTGGACCGTAATCCACTATGCGGGCTCAGTGCGGGTTGGTAGATGTCACATTGCGAATTTTTGGTTCTAGGACATGCCGGTTTACCCCAGCGAAGACGGTGGCACAGTGATCACGTGCTGCCGTGCATAGCAAGGCTCAAGGGAGGCCCCTTTACAGTCTCCCCAGGGATGTGCCTTACAGGCGTTGCACGGGGGGGGGTTCCGGAATTGGTCTTTTAGGAGGAACCGGGACCACCCCTATGTGCTGATGGTGATCACCGGGGCGGTTTTAGTGAGGTAAAAATCCCATACTCCCCGACCTCGGACCTCCCCGGAGGTCGGGTGCCTTTTGAAGGTTTCCCCCCGACAACAAAAAAAAAAAAACGAACATGCCGGTTTCTTCAAGATGTTTTCTTTCACCGTTTTAAGAGTAGTGGTGAAGAAATTATTTACACAAAGTAAAGCGGCTGCTTGGGTTTGAATCCACGACCTACAACTCGCAAGTCGGGGCTGTTACTTTGGGGCACCACTGATCTTACCATATAACACACAAGGAAGTATTTATTTAGACATTTTGAAAAGAAAAACTAATATTATGTCGTTTACTTGTGTTGCAAAACAACCTTGGTCAATATACCACTCTATTTTGTAAACCATTTCAAAATTCGTACTAAAATTGACTCAATAGTTTCAGATAATAATTAAAAAGCATATACTTACTTCTACATGTCATAGTGCGTTTAATACATGCCTTACCTTCCTAGCTTTGCTGCTGTTTTTAGATTTCACCAATACCCCTTTATTGTTTTCTATCAAAAGATGTTCATACTCCTTCTCCATTTCCGCCAGTTTCTTTTTTTTACTTCTCTTTTCGTATTTTAGTAAGTCTAGAATCTTTCTCTGCTCTGTCACTTTTAAATCTAGATTGTGTGTAATCTGCAAAGAGAGTAAAATATTACCATTATTGGGTAATTATATTCTTACGAGTGTTACCTATTATCATGGTTATCACTACAATGTTGCTAATGTGCTGACTGACTTTTTTTTTGCGTAACTAAGTCGTGGAACACTATTTTTCATAACAGTTCGTCAACTTGCTTTGTATCAACTATGTAGATTACTTATAGGCCTTATAGCGTCATGTCTACGAGTATTTACTGCAGTTTCGCTTTTTGCGAAGGACTGCTGGAAATAGACTAAGTAGACAATCATAAATTACATAAAAGAAAAAACCGACAAAGTGCGACTCTGACACGAAGGATACCACAAGGCAAAAACGCCGAAAAAAAGAGTTTCTTTTATTTTTTTACCCCCTTCAATTTTTAACTTTATTTTATTATTTGTTGATATAGCGACAATAGAAACACACAATCTGTGAAAAAATGTCAACTGTCTCCCTATTACGGTTCATGAGATAAAGCCGGCTGACAGATAGACAGACGACGGACGGACGGCGGACTCTGAAAGTAATTGGGTCCAGCAGTGCGATTCTGTAACCATCTCATCGTGAAAACTTAGGTGAAGTGAGCGTGGAGTGAACTGTCAGTGTCATCTTACCAGCTTGTCGATTCTGTAAAAATCTCACCGTGAATACTTGCGTGGAGTGAGCTGTCTTTGTCATCCTACTGATGCTAGGGATTGACCAAGCAAACATTTACAATCATAATCGATTTTAATAATATTTTTTAATGCTAATCCTATTGATATTTTTATATAATTCAAAGCTAGTATTTCAGTGGTCAAAACATTAATATTTTGTGGGGTTTTACTTACAATAAAATTGCAAAACAGAAGCGCAGTCAGAATCTCAACCTTGTTTTTTTTTCCTTTTTTCCCTAGACTAGTAAGTCCTTATATAGCCAGACAGCGCCAGCGCCTAACGCGCTTGCGCGGCGTGAAATATGGCTCATTCCGAATTAAGTCATCATCGCACACAGCGCTCACATAAATAATTTGCGAAAACGTATTCTCTATGACACAATGACCGAAACAGGTTTGAACTGTCAAAATACCACGCTTGACAACCGTACGGCGTGGTAAGATTATGCGGGGAATAATAGATAAATACCATACAGCAGAATAATTGGGGTCAAGGTGTAAGCACGCTGTAGTCGATTACAGTGCAATTCGGAATGTACCATATATCACTCCACTCGAATCTCGTAACCATGGCAACATCACCTCGGCGTCAACAACACCTCCACCAGCCGCGTTTTGATTGACGAATACCTCGTCTTTTTCTACTTTAGAGTTACACATTTTGAAAATCGCTCAACGAAAACTTTGCTTAATCTGCCCCTTGGCAGACTCTAAGGCAGGGTCGCCATGGTGTATTATATTAATTATTAATATTATTACCATAATTTCCTAATGTTCTTATACATGACGCCTTACAAGTTAAATATGTAAAAACAAATCTCTAATATGATATTAGAGATGAGTGACTAACGCGCAAGCGCGGCGTGATCTTATCACTTCACCTTCACTCCACCCGATTCACGACATTAAATGTCGTGAATCGGGTGAAGGGAAGGTGAAGTGATCACGCAATCTGCAATGTGATAATGACAGTGATTAACGCGCAAGCGCGGCGTGATCTTATCACTTCACCTTCACTTCACCCGATTTACGACATTTAGTGTCGTGAATCGGGTGAAGTGATCACGCCACACAAACTATGTGGGATTACATTCTATGGTCCGTCAACTAGGCATCCGGTAGCACTCGATGACTTGACACACTCGGTTATCTCTTCTAATTCAATAGTTTTGGGTTAATAACAACGCTGAACATCGTCGCAGTCTTTACTAGACTCGATCTACAATTGCTCATAATAACCAAACAATGTCGATGCGTATTTTCATCAGTCTAGCTGTCATAAACGTGAATGTTTTAATTTTATTTACTGTTCGTGCGTGACGCGCTCGCGCCTCAGTCTATATAAGGACTTAATAGACTAGAGAAAAAAGAAAAAAAAAACAGGATTGAGATTCTGACGGCGCTTCTGTTTTGCAATTTTATTGTAAGTAAAACCCCACAAAATATTAATGTTTTGACCACTAAAATACTAGCTTTGAATTATATAAAAATATCAATAGGATTAGGCTAAAAAAATATTATTAAAATCTCTTTTATGATTGTAAATGTATGCTTGGTCAATCCCTAGTATCTGGTAAGATGACACTGACAGTTCACTCCACGCTCACTTCACCTAAGTTTTCACGGTGAGATGGTTACAGAATCGCACTGCAGATACTAGGGATTGACCAAGCATATATTTACAATCATAATCGAGATTTTAATAATATTTTTTAATGCTAATCCTATTGATATTTTTATATAATTCAAAGCTAGTATTTTAGTGGTCAAAACATTAATATTTTGTGGGGTTTTACTTACAATAAAATAGCAAAACAGAAGCGCAGTCAGAATCTCAACCTTGTTTTTTTTTTCTTTTTTCCCTAGACTATTATATAGCCAGACAGCGCCAGCGCCTAACGCGCTTGCGCGGCGTAAAATATGGCTCATTCCGAATTAAGTCATCATCGCTCACATGAATAATTTGCTTTCCGATTTAGATAAATCACCACTATGGCAGCTGAGAGTCAGTAATATACCTATTCACTTGAATAGTTACTCATGGTTGGATTATAGTATTTATTTGTGTATACACCACGAATTTCTTCTTCTTTGGTAAGGTGGCGACTGTAGCCAGAAGCACAATTTCGAAAATGCCACGTTAGTTTAAAGATCGGTGATAATTATTAATTTAGGCCCTAAATGAAAAACCGACCATGCCCTAAATTTTAGGGCATGGTCGGTAGTCGGCGTTATCGCAAGATGGCACATGCCATGACTTCATATATGTCGATTCACGGAACATCGTTATCGCGTTCACGTTAATTCAGAAAAGGGCCCTAATTCACTATGACCACTTAATGATTCGTTACTTCGAAACCACGTCAATTCCTTAATAACCTAATCACTACATCTGCTATTAACGTATTCTCTATGACACAATGACCGAAACCGGTTTGAACTGTCAAAATACCACGCTTGACAAACGTACGGCGTGGTAAGATTATGCGAGGAATAATAGATAAATACCATACAGCAGAATTGGGGTCAAGGTGTAAGCACGCTGTAGTCGATTACAGTGCAATTCGGAATGTACCATATATCACTCCACTCGAATCTCGTAACCATGGCAACATCACCTCGGCGTCAACAACACCTCCACCAGCCGCGTTTTGATTGACGAATACCTCGTCTTTTTCTACTTTAGAGTTACACATTTTGAAAATCGCTCAACGAAAACTTTGCTTAATCTGCCCCTTGGCAGACTCTAAGGCAGGGTCGCCATGGTGTATTATATTAATTATTAATATTATTACCATAATTTCCTAATGTTCTTATACATGACGCCTTACAAGTTAAATATGTAAAAACAAATCTCTAATGTGATGAGTGACTAACGCGCAAGCGCGGCGTGATCTTATCACTTCACCTTCACTCCACCCGATTCACGACATTAAATGTCGTGAATCGGGTGAAGGGAAGGTGAAGTGATCACGCAATCTGTAATGTGATAATGACAGTGATTAACGCGCAAGCGCGGCGTGATCTTATCACTTCACCTTCACTTCACCCGATTTACGACATTAGTGTCGTGAATCGGGTGAAGTGATCACGCCACACAAACTACGTGGGAATCAAAAAATCTCTTTTATGATTGTAAATGTTTGCTTGGTCAATCCCTAGCATCAGTAGGATGACACTGACAGCCCACTCCACGCAAGTATTCACGGTGAGATTTTTACAGAATCGACATGCTGTTGGCACACTTTGGGTACGGCACCTAAAACAATAAGCAAGATTCCATAATACCTTATCAGCACTCTTATCTCCCATAGGACACACTTCATTTAGGTACTTCTTGATCTGCACCTCTTCTTCTCCGATTACAGCTCTAGCCTGTGCCAGCTCTGTGAGTCTTATTTTTATTTCTTTCTTCAATGTGTCAATGAGGTCATTGTTCTGTTGCTTCTCTGCTTCGTTCTCCTCGAAGTTTGACTTTCTTTGGCCCTCTTTGACGAAAGATAGAATATTAATTAATTAGTATGTATAATATGTAGGTAAGTATAATTTTATTAGAACATACACAATGCAAGATCAGGGGGCCTAAAAAGGCCATTTTGGCGAATCTAAAACGATAACATTATGAATCGTAATGGACAGTTAACTGTTAAGTTAATCGAATCAAATCCCATTGATGAAGGATTTTTCAGTTATTTTTTTTGTCTGTGCTAAAATACTAATCAGTCCAATCCAAATCCAATCCCTATGATCTCTTTGATTATAACTACGTAGTGCAGCGAAAAAAAGAAAAACACAGACTGTATTCGCCATATTTTGATTCACATCGTTATCCTTTTATGATTCGCTAAAGTGGCCTTTTTAGGCCCCCTGTATAGGCATTACTTTGCAATAATATATACTTACCTACGTCTTTCTATGATCACTAGTTTTTAATAACGCGCCTACAGATTTTTTTCCTCAGTTTTAATAAAGACTTTTGGTGATTCAAAACTCAAACTCAAACTCAAAGCATTTATTTCAATTAAACCATTTACAGGCACTTTTGAATTGTCAAGAAGTCGGTCAGTCAGAAAATATGAAGCTAGTTGCCCATTCCAAAGATAACAGTTTTAAGGAATATCGAACTTAACACATAAATATGTATTAAGATTTTGTCTATCATACGCACCTGATAATTGTATTTTCTTTTTGATCTCAAATATTTTAGTGTTTATAGTAGTGAGCCGGTCCTCTGTTTCTATTTCGAAGGGATGTTTTTGATAACACATCGCCATTGTTATAAATATCGTCGTTGTGATTAATATTAAAAAGTTACGAGTGTCACCCTTTAACTAGGTTCACAATAACAGCCTGACCGACGAAGTTATTGATCAAACAATGCTGCCTACCAACGCAGAATATCGAGAATCTCGTTGTTTAGGTCCGTTTTAGATAACTTGTTATAAATAATTATCATCCGTTAAACATACGAAACAGTTATATTTATTCAAATTATTTTTTCCCAAATTCAACCCCTAGTTAAAACAACTTAAAACGCCATCTGTGTTGTGGCGCATGAACGACAAAGTTCAAAAGCTCTTGATTGGTTGCGCGCACACAGCGCTGCTGAATCGCTTGATTTCTCCATTGAATCAACATTCCTTCGCGTACGTTTGTATGTGTGCGTAATTCGGTTCTCACGGTGTTTTAGCCAAATATTCTACAATTCATGACTTAAATCAGTTGTGTTCTGTTTTCAAATGATTAAAACTAGTCCCTCAACTAAATGATAAAGCTTAGATACTAAAATATGTATTGTTATGAGGGGTGCGCACGCACACAGACGCGCCGGCGGCCATTTTGATTTACCGTACGCTGTGTATTTACGGACAAAGCCGTCAGATGCGAGCGGGACGCGGCTGCGCATGTTCCTACCGGGCTTTACGTTATTTTCAAACGTGTTTTACCGCTAAAATGTCCAATAAACAAATGTTTTCGACGTAACAACAGTTCAAAAACAAAATGAAGTGTCAGTTCTTACATTTGGTTCCGTGAGTGTTGATTATTTAGTGTTCAAACGACATAGAAGGAGTAAAACAAATGTGTGTGATCCATGTGTGAATGTTGTGTTACAAAATGTGGTCGAGGAACTTTATACCGGATTATGGGATTCAATTGCTGTCAATCTTCATCGTGCTGTCGACACTGGCCGCCAGGATCCATGGTGTCGAAGGTGAGTACTAGTTATACAAGTAGTTGAGCTTATGAAAGCGCGGTCTGCAAGTTTACGCGACCAAGTTGCGTTCGCGCGCTTGCTTAGCGAGCTTTCGGCAGGCCGGTGTCTTTTGTAATCGGTCGGGTTACCAGTCGGTTCTCACAGTAGGGACTTGTGAAACGAGTCGTTTTAAAAACTGGAGTGAATTCAACGCATCGCATTTTTTAATGTTTTTTAATTGTGCCGTGTTTGTTGACGTTAAGCGCAGCTCGTCACCCGAGCTCGTATTATGGCACCGGCTCGCTTTCAGCTCCGTACATTGATATTTGTACCTCGATTCTAGTAGGCATTATGCTTGTAGGCTGTAATATTTTGGTACCCATGTCGTACATTCTATTTAGAACAAGCTATCCGTATACATACATATATCGTTATAGCTATGTGCTTTTCTTCAGCTTATCTATATGCTATATCTGCCTTTATCTTCTCGATTACGTTCAAATTAGTACTAGCCTAAGGCTACACATCGACTATACATTTCCTTAAGTTACCATACACGTTAAGAATACCTCATTCAATTTCTCCCATCTCCATAGAAAGTACAAACAAAGTCAGTATTTTTTCTGGTAGTGTTCCGTCGACCCGAGTTGTGGCCATGAGCTAATACATCTACATACAAATCTCCTAATCCCATCCTCTCTGAATATGTATGAATGTTTGGTTCGTCCTTTTCTCACTTACTAACACCTTATGGTATATTGGTATTGAAAATAACCTCTTTAGTTGTTGATTTCTATTTGGCTACCACTGTTACTTCGGAGGTTTTCTTGAGAAGAGTCTTACCGATACTACCTAGAACATAAAACAGTAATCCTATAGCTTCCTTTTGCCATCCTTTAGCTATGGGCATAAGCTTGTGCCAATAATCAACAACCACATTGGTTTTATTACTTGCAAGTCCTAAGGATCTTTCAAAATGCTTCTCAATTGTTGTAACCACGGTTGCAATTGCAACACTTCTATCATGGAAATAAGGAAACAGTCAACTAATCAACTCTGTTTTATTACCTTCCTAAATTACCTTAAGCGCTTGATTTGCGGGCCCTTTCTATAATATTGTGTTCGTAGTTTTCCTATAACCGACTAATCAATCTTTATTGCTTTTCATTGATTAGAAATGTTTTTAGTATTTTATCTGTTAACGGTGTTGATGTATTGTAAGTGTCAACAATGGCGAAAGCTTTAGAAAGAATAAACAATAAGACTAATTTCTACAACTATGAAACTGTCCGCTTTTCTACTGCAGTCTTCTACGTTTACAACTAAAACATTGTTTATCTTTGTGCATCCGCAATACAGGTGTAGACTCGCAAATTAACTTTGGGTACATGCCAAAATCTTACTTCTTCCTCCCTTGTACTCATTTAGCTTTACAAATTTTTGGAATCACCAAATCCCGAGATAACAATGATCCTGATTGAGTTTCCTAGAAAGACGTTTGTACTTTACACATCAAAAACTTAGAAATATTATCCTAGATCTAGTGATAAGAAAGAACAGTTTAATTCTATACATCAACTTCTCGGCGTGTTCGCCTTACTGGACTGGGTGAATACCAATGTTGGTGCCCACCATTTGGTATTCGATGCATCTCCACACGATTTCTGTGGTCGGGACTCCGCCGGGACATTTTGAATATTGATCAACCTTAGTGTCACTTTACAGTTTAGAAAGGGACAATGTGTATATAAATTCTCGATTTTGAGGGAAAGTTCTTTTTGTTTTGGTAATTGTTGCTTGTTTTGTATGCGACGAAGATAAACGGACGCAATTCAACGTAAATCTGTTCTGTGATTCGATTTTATATAGCTGATTTTAGTGATATTGCTCATTTTTAATGATAATTGGCTTGAGAACAAGCATTTATGTTTCATATTTTTGTCACCTGCTTTGATTTATAACTGAATTTGAAAATGCGCGTAACAATTTCGTTTGTTTTATTCTTTTGCCATCACAGCTTTTGTCTAACATTAGCCAGATAATTCTTTCGTCAATTTTACATGTGAATAGATGCCTGTAGGCATAAGTATGATTTCAAACATCTTATTTTCAATATCTCAGGTGATAAAAGCTAATGCGTTAAGAAAATAGGATTGCTCCATAATCTTACTAACCCTCAAAACTATATCATGCCTGTATCTAACTGGCATTCACCACGTTACGGGTGTGCCCCAAACAAACGGCTAATGTTATGGACACATCGACTCAAATATTGTTTGAAATCGTTAATGGTTTCCGTTTGTGTGTTTTGCAAGTTTTGCTACAGTCCTTTATAGTCGGTTTATCTCGGTTCAAAGGTCTTATGTGTTTCTGAACGCGTGATGTAGTTAATTCAGATTGTATTACCTGAGGATTAACGCGTCCTGAAGTCAGTTATATTGCTTGCAGTTGTATATTACTTTGTAGACTTTGCTTCGTAGAAATCCATTGCTGGTTTACCATGATTATTTGGAAATTTTGCTTCTTTGTTAATTAGAGTTTGAACAAACTAATCATTTCTTGTAAGATTAGCCCCGTTATCGGTAAATGTCAACAACATTTCTTAATAACACTATATCTCTCTCTCATTTAATACTATTGTCCGTAACAATGACAGGTAAAAGTTATAGATGACAAGTTTATGAGTAAGGGGGTTGATCTTTTGTAGTGGTAGAAGAATTACTTATGAAATCCACAGGTTCAAGGGCTTTCGTATGCATCGTTTCAACGAATTGGAATGTGATCTACTGAATCAGAAAATTCTTTAAAATATGTTTTGTTAAATGGATCATTACTTTTATTTATATTTTCAGTAAAATCATTAAACACTTGCACAGATTGGCTTTATTATTTTCTGCCTTCATCAAAGCACCTATGTCATCTTTACTAACAAATACTTCATCCGTAATACATATAGCTCGTTCTACTGCGTTGGACCGCCAGTCATGCAGATGTCGCCATGTTGTAAAAACAGACGGTTCACTCCAATTCTATAAACACGCGCAATTAATGGCCAATTGTCCAAGATGTAGCCGGCGCGGCCACTCGCCCGGGGTCACTGGACACTGTCACAAATAAATCTCAACTAAAGTGTACCCTATATGACCAATTTCTTATTTAATCTACATCATTTGCATCTGTTCTAACGTCACCATCAATAAACAACCTTATAACTTGTTAAATAAAGTTTGAATTTGCAAAATCATAATACGCCTTCGGGTGTCTGCGACAAGAAATTGTTCTGCGAATCGCCTTTACTTATTTGTAACGTATGTAGTCTGAGAAACATTGAATATTTGAACAGTTCCAACTCGCAGAGGTTACAATACGTTGGTTTTTAGCTTTTCTGTTTAGAAATACTTAATTTTGTAAAATAACGTGTATCTACACCAGCTTAGTAAAATCTTAAAGGTCTGTGTTACACATGTTTTATTTATGTGCAGGCCTTAAAATGCTTAGCTTCAACGTCAATCATATCATATTTCTATTTTCAGCCAATCACAATCACACGGCAACTTAATACTCAAAGCGAAATTATCATAATGTTGCCAGACTTCACATAAATCAGCAATAATTGTCAACGATACTTAACCGGTCTTACCAAATTAGGAGCAAACTTTTTGTTGCATTGAAATATCAGAATCTATTTCGTCAAAACGTTGGAACTAACCTAGGTTTTGCCATATAAGTTCGCTGAATGCAGAGTTTAGGCCACACAGGTTTTAACTGTTTACTAAATTGCTAAATTGGTGTTTACGACCATGAGACACTAACTGTCAAGTCTTTCCGTTGTATAATTGTGACTTTTTGATGGTTATGACCACTCAAGTAGGCGCTATGCTAAGGAGTTTATGCTCTGGCATGTCTTTGAAACACATTGTTGGAACGACAGGTTCTTATGTCGTTTAGGGCGCTAAAAGCTCGTTTGACGAAATAAACTTACTAGTTAATAGCTTTTACTCCTCTCGCGGATGTTTTGCCTTTGCTGGTGATAGATTTTAAGTAGAAGATATCTTGCCAATTCATTTATGAAAATATTATGTATTTTTTGAAGTGAAAACTTCTTTAGCGGCGCTGTGTACTTTTTTGGAATGGGTAAAAACTTCTAAATTCGCGTCAGGTCACGTGACCCTGATCGAAAATTCGTAAGACGTAAAACGTCAGACGTAAAACGTAAGACGCGCGTTGTTGAGGACAGCGCCATCTATGCACATCGGGAAAAACTACGAGGGCTTCGCGTACTAACGTCAGACGTAAAACTTAAGACGCGCGTTGTTGAGGACAGCGCCATCTATGCACATCGGGAAGAACTACGAGGGCCTCGCGTACTAACTACGTAGTTCATCCAACAACGACGAGATGGCGCTGAACCACGGATATATAACTGTGTGCTTATTTGTAAATCTGAATAAATTCCTTTCACGAGAAGAATAAACCAGTCACTTTGGTCATCATACCTGATTTGCAAAAAACCCTATAAAATAAGGAACACACCTTAACACGCGTGTTTTGTTTATAAGACGATTCACAAAATACACTCGTAATTGTTCAAGTTTTCACTTCTGTCGGCACTACCGGAGTGCCAGTGTTTTTTTTTTTTATTCGAAATGTGTTTGCTCTTGACTCTAATCTAGGTCAGAGATGACACAGATAAAGTCTACGATGGAGTGAGCTTACCTGTATGTAAGAAAAAATCTACATCTTTTTAATAAAATAAGCTATAGACATAATTTTAATACTAGAAATAACGATAAAATATATCAACCATTTTTCAGATTAGCCAAGGTACATAGGTACCTACATCTTTTATGGGGTACTGTGTTAAATGTTACAATAAAATACCTTGTGATATATGTATTGCAATTAAATGAAAGAAACTTTAAAACTCACATTAAACGTACACTTTGTAAACAAGCATACTATAAATTAGAAGATTATATCGAAGATAAGAACGCATGGAAACATGCTGGTCCTGCTCCATAGGACAATCAAGAGTCTAGACAAAATCAAACGGGTTGCTAATTTAATTGTAAATTTATTCTTTTTTTTATTTGCATTGATTTACATTCCGTAAAGAAAGAACTACTTCAACTCACACCCTGACTTATTACTTGTAACTTTTACCATGTTTGTAAATAGTATGTGAGCATCATGTATCTTTCTGATAATTAATTTATATGTCATGGTTTTATTTTTAATTCTTTTACCTATTGTGGTATAGTAATTTTATTTTAGGTGCATCGTCTTCACATATTATTATTATATAATTAATATATGCAAAATATTGTAAAACATTTTAAAAGAGTAACGGTGCAGTTTCTTACCCATTCTTCTCCATACGAAAACTACCTTTTGGAATGGGCGACTAGAATCAATTTGTTGTAATTTCTGACGTTCAAAAGTGCTTTTTATGTGCCTATTTGAAATAAATGCTTTGACTTTGACAAATTATAGTTCACAATGTACCGACATTTTGTATAAAACCAACAACAATTATGAAAAATATTATACAAGAATTATCAGTAATCAGAAAAGGCTATTCCAATTTCATATAAAGTCTACATGGTTCATAAAATTGACTTCGTTTCGCAGGTCGTCATAAAGTGATAAATGGCCTTTACAACATAATACGCTCTTATAAATTCAAGAACTCTGGTTAAATCAGCACCTATAAATTTGTGAAGCTTGTAAAAGTTACAATGAGCAACATTATACTGTATAATGGGCATAAAGGTGATTAGATCATTTGCCGGTGGGAGATTTTTATGAGCGAGTATGTACTTTTGGTAGTTGCAAACTAAGTACACATATTTTAACGAACTAGGCTATTATAAAATTCTGTATGGTTTGCTTTATTTTGTAATTAATTCCTCTACTTTTATTATCGCGAAGGCCTTTGTTTATACACCGCTTCTACATCATCATCTTCATGCTGAAATTGCACAGTCTTTAACAGGCGGGTAATTCGTAGTTGTATTAAACTTTTCTTTATCAACATTTTATTTAGTTAATCGTCATGCTTCTCTTCATTTTGCACTATCTGAGCAAGCTACACCATTGTCTTTCCATCCACGATATAAAATCCTCTTAATTCTACACCAGGCTACTAAGATTCTACACCAAAATCTTCATCTATTCCTTAACACACTATACGCATCTCAGTATCTATCCCTAGTTATAGTAGTATCTCCTAGCGCGTTGTTTGCTCACACAACAGAGCGCCTGCACAGCGGCACGGTGCTCAAACACGCCCGTGTTTGGACCTCACGGATGTCAGATAGGGTTGCCACCTACCAGCACTTTACCTTGCTATCTTTTAGTTTATCCATTAGCTTCAGGGCTTGTTCCTTCTTTGTACATAAGGTTTAGCTTGGTGTAATGGTCCATGGATATTTACTGGATATGTAAATGTACGCTTTCTAGTTATACATATTATATTATCTTAACTAATAATGTATGTAGGCAGTAATTTTTTGATGAAGATTTTTTGCTGCTCAAGTCTAAAGAAAACTGTTATTTTTATCCTAGTGACAACCTTGATGGACAGGTTTTCGATATGAACTAAGAGGGGACGAGTGTTGAAAGTGATAAATCTGTCCTGAGCGTTTTATGATTTATCCATATTTGTGACATGTTCCATGTAAGTCCCCGATCATTATCATGGCCTTAACACGAAAATTCGACAACTTTGTTTATAATAATTACTACGTTTTAACTTACACCTGTGAGCTTCTCAAACTCTCCACTAAAATCTTGAAGAATAGTGTGTTTATAGATATAAAGGCATTTCTTAAGATATCACTACAATAATAGTATTAAAGGTTTTATAGTAAATTAAACCTGTCCAAGTAAGGAAAATAATAACTTGCAAATCGCTTCAATAGACGGCATCATTAAATATAATTTGCCGAACCCATTACCACTATTTAAAAAACATAAATTTTTTGTCTCTAATTATTATCTACACGAACCAACGTTAATATGGCTGATTAACGTTCGTTTTTAACAAATAAATAACAATATTGTGAAGCAAAACTAAAAAAAGGCAGACAATGGAAGACTTTCGCATGAGAAACCAGTATTTCCCATACAATACTGGTGGCGCATGCGCAATAAAAACATGTCGCTGCCATGACGTGGAAAACCTCAAAACAATTATTTTTACATAACACGCCCGCATGCTTATTGTGAGAAATGTCGCTAAATGTTGAAAGAAAATGTCACCCGAGATACTTTGTCATCTGAAGAAGTAACTCAAACATAACAGCCTTATTTCCGCGAAAGTTGGGCAGAGGTGGACCCATGGTACACCCATTCATACACCAGAAGAAGTATTGGGAACTATTGCTTTGCTTGTGTTTATATAACGGTCGCAGCGTCTAGCTTTGTTTGTAAAAGAAATTGATGCTGTTGCATATTCACTTCTCAAATACTTAGCTAAAATCGTGATGCTTTTAAAGATAAGGTATACTAATTGGACTGTTGTTGTTACTTACTGTTAGCCTGCATCATCACACTGCTGCGCAAAGGCCTTTCCCCATGACTTCCAGCTCTTTGGATCCAAGGCTAAAGTAGACCACTGGTTGTTTGTTTCGTCCAGCTCGCCTTCTACCTCTGTCAGGGCTCCAAGTGGTGCTTATTTTGGCCCACAGCTTATTGGCCATACGGCAGACGGCAGACTTGGCCAGCCCTCCTGATCTGGTCACGTCTGCCGTCTCCACATCTGTTAATATTTCTATATAATATTCTTATCTACGAGTGTAATATTCATCTAATCTCTCTTACACCTCGTTCTAAACCTGACCTTCTCTGAACCTAAATACAGCTTATTCTAAACCATATTGTCTAGCATCCTGGATGATTCTTTCAAAATATTCAAACACATTCTGTTCTAGTGTTTACGTTGCGTCCATGCATATGCACTAGTAGTTATCGGCCGTCGTTCGTCCGTTTGCTTTAATAATAAGCCTGCGCCCGCGCCGCTGTCACGAACTCCAAACATAGCCTCGAGCTAAGCGAGTTTTGTGGCGGGATACAAAAATGAAAAAGTGTTAAAATGTGGGTTGAGAATGAGAAGGACGAAGAAAAAAATTAACATTGAAATCATCTTTGTTTTTGTATTTTTATGGTTTGATACCTTAGCAATAACAACAACATTATTCAAAATCATGGTTCATTTGAAGGCCTTGGAATCGGTGACCGGAGGCTAAGCTATATGTTTGAATTCTGTAAACAGATGAAACTGAAAACAAGTATTTATCAGCTTCACGTAATACATTCAGCATTTCTCTGTAATAGATACAGCTCCTAAATGAATTTATTTCAGATAAGTTCATTTCTCAATCAAAACTTTTTCTGCTTTTTACTGGTCAAAGAAACCTGATGATTCTTTAACATTCTAAGCTCACGGAAACATATCGGCTATTACCTTTTATTTGTCCATTTGGTACCTTCAAAGTCCGAAACCAAAGGGTTGTGGGTTCCTTTCCCGTATCAAATGTCTGAATCCTCTCCCACGTTAAAAACTCCGACAAACATATTAATTACAATTGACGAACCTTTTTAATTTTACTATAACATCAGCCGCAAAGTTATGTTTGTTAACATTTCTATTCTACAATGGTTTGTCATAGTTTCTACAGATATGAATAACAAAACGATGAACCATTAATGCATTCTATCGATTGTACGGCCGTCGAATGTGTATCGATAAATTAATTAATTATTTTTATGTTGTCCTCGAATCGATTTACCGGGCGTTTTCTGTGAACTTAGTTTTTATTTATGATGTTTAGATTGCATTTATTCGTCTTTGTTACTTTTCGGTTCCATTGCTTGAAAAGATTCTATTATGAGCATTTTATCTATATCATTAATAACACAAACAGTATCCTTATTGATACTAGTCCAATCTCTTATCATTGTAAAAACACCCACTCGTGAACTTTGACCTTCTAATTTTTTGAGTTTATTGAACTTTTATTATTTATTTTTAGAAAAACGTTCCGATGTTAACGTTCGTTCGTTCGTTATTTGTTCCTTTAACACCCTAATTTTGCTTAGTCCCTTTTCTCCCATTTGACTAAGCCATGGCTCCGAGTCATTTAGATAAATGCGACTATTCGCAATCAATATTAATCAAGTCCATCACACTCCACTAGATTCAATTCATAATTATAAATATACCGTCTCACGTCTGTCTGTCCCGCTTTTTTTTCAACCTGTCAATTGTAAATTACCAGTTTGGTTCCTAATTGCATCGTAAGTCAATCCAGACGAAAACTAGACAAGTATAGTCAGAAGCACCACTTCTGGAAAAGGTGATGATTAATTCAAACAAAATGCTAAGATAGTTCAGTCTCAATTAACAGTTGAAGATCGCGTGTGTTTGTAACTGTGATATTTTATATTACTACTGGTCCTTTGGTACATTACTCTTTCGTGGCTCAGACGGTCGTGAAAGCAAAGCTTATCTCAAGTTATGGCAATCAACGTCTGTGATCTAATGTCTGGTGGTATTTAGCCACTTCGAAAATTGATATTGCAGTGATTGTTGGGTTTTTGCGGAGTCATTAGGATCTAAACGGTTTTGAAGGTAACGGTTTTTAGTCAACATTTATTGAAGAGCATAATTTTAGAAATATGGATGCCTGTGCGGTATTAAGAAATGTTTAAATAGTGACTGATACCGTGTTTTTTGGACTAGGGAGATACTGAGGTATTCAGATCTAACGAATAGGAATCAGCTTGAATCATAATAATAAATCAATTTATTGACACACACAAGTTAGGAAACATACAAACAGTAACAATGGTAGTTAAAAGAGTGCATAAGTAGAAGTAGCCGTGGGCCCCAAACTAGGCACAGCCTGTATCTTGGTGGCCCAGAATAAATAATGACTCACTATAAAATAATCTCAAGGAACAGGGCAGAATATTTCAAGCTTGTACTCTTTAAACAAGAAACTACTACAATTACTACTGGTACTCTTTAGGCAGTCGCTCCATATAAAATACTGGTACTCAGCTGTATCCGGTTAGACTGGAAGCCGTCCCCAAGGGAAAAGCCAGGCAGATGATGACTCTTTAAACAAGAAAGTGCCAGCACAAATCTTAAAGCCAAATAAATCACTCTTCGAAATAGCGTCCACTTAAGACTTGTGGAATGTTTAGCCGCACATAATTGATTTTAAATTATTCCGAAGTACATATATTGTGCCGTGTGGGCCCATACGTGTAAAGCATTTGGATGGCCCCTGATAAACTATGGACCGAGATACCTGTGAGTTTTGGGTTTTATGGTCCCCCCATATCCACGAGAGATTACGTTTTATGAATCCTCTCTTGGTTGAGCTTAAAACTTAAAATATTTTGGTTTGTGCTGGCTGGGTGATGGTGGCCGAAGTGAAGTAACTATTGTTTAATTTATTCTTAAAGTAAGAACGGTGAACATAGTGTTATTGAAAATACAGAAACTTTTACCTTTGCTGAAGGAGAGAATAGTTTCATAGACGACATGGTTGCGATGATGTGGAAACAAAAATTGCAGTTTCAATGACGAAGGATTTCTAACTGTTCTAATTTACTTCTGGTATCCTGTTAAATACTGGCTAGTGTTAACGTAATTTATCAAAACCCATGTCAGCAGCAAATAACTCCAACCATACTCCACATTATAAATCACTAAAGATGCATAGAGATCAAGTTTCTGAAACTGTTTTGTCTTTATAACCATTAGTGTGAAAGTTTGAGAGCTCCGTACATTACTTGTTACTTGCCCATCATTAATCATTTTTGTCTTACAAATCTATTATTTCATGATGGTACTGTGAACATCTTTTGTTTTGAGCAAAGCCGAGCTCTAGATTTGAAACTCATTTCGTTGGTTATGATTTTTTAATGAACCTTAGAGTAAAAACTGGGTGTAATTTAATTTGGCAGCAAGTTCATTATATTAGTGTAATGTGAATTGAAATGGGATTGCTGATAATGTTTGTATCGTCATGAGGTCAAAAATGATTGATGGATGTCTTCACTCTTCTTCTTAAGCATATTTTTTCTATTCAACCATCTTATAATTGAAGACAGTTCTATGTTGCACAATAAAATGTTGTAATACGCGCATTGACGTGGAGTTGCGGACACCAGCCCGTATTACCTATTACCCTAAGTCAATAGTGGCCGCCGTAGTCCGTCAAAAATCCATACAGTACTAAAATGCTTTTCATCATGCTAACACAACATATCAATAAAAACCTTAAGCCACCGTCCAACTGTTTCATTAATAAAACAAATACGATAAAGCATCGAGATAAGATGGTGACTGTAGATGATGAATTACGAAATGACCTTTCATTGTTTTGAGCCGGTCAGCGGCAGCCGCATAACGGTACCGGAGTGCAATCAAGAATGGATCATCAAGTACCTTCGTAGTATGCAAAAACTGGAATAAGATGTGAGAGAGAATCATTTCTATATGAAATTGTAATTGAGATATATACTCGTATGTGTGAATGTGAAATATTTAAGCTCTTGTCAATGTTGTTATTTCTTTAGGGAAGAAGTTGATAATGTGACATTATGATGTGATGTTTTCTCAACTTCCATTATTTCTTTACCAAATGTGTTCAATGTAGCTCGGAAATCATTACTTAAACTTCACTCCAATCTTCTCTTCTCACGTCAAATAGGTCTTCATCATCATCGGCCTACTGCAGTTCACTGCTGCCCACAGGCCTCTCCAATCGCACACCATTAATCTCTATTCTTATTCATATCATATTCGAAACACATCTCATTTCACGCCAATTGTATCTTAGCCTACACTTGCATTATCATCTCCACCCATACCTTCAAACATAAGCCCTCAAACAATTGTAGCTTCAAAATCTGCCTAACTATCATAATTAAACCCACAACTTACATTACAATCAACTTGTTAATCTATAAGTAACGTTCTACAGGTGTCATAAGGTCATACCGTCTACTACAGTAATTGGATTACGGAATGGCTCAAATCAACTGGTGCATGATGTCTGCTGACTCCCAGACCAGACTGATGCTTAACGCTTGGTTGAGTTGTCACTTTGATTATTGTGTCTGGGTATCTGAATGTTTGGGTGACACTTGTAAATGTTTGTTTATCGGTCTAAGACGGGATTAAGTGCTTATGAATATTGAAAGAGTTTAAATTGTGCGAAGTTCAGTGTACCTATTGATTGAGCATGTGGGTGGGGCAAGCTTTTTGAAGTAGATAATTTAGATCGTTTATTATCCAAAACCAGGGCTGTCTGTAGGCATAACCCAATGCACTGGATTTCTTAAGAGAGGTGGGTGAGGTTGGTAAGGAGGGGTGGAGATATAGAAGTTCATTTAAAAGGTTAAAAAATTATGGACTATTAAGATTTGGTCTTTTAATGTAAACATAGCTTGCTCCACCATTTTAATTCTTACGATTAGTTACGACTTCCGTGGAAATATTTCAATGCACACTAATCTTTGAATCTAAATTCAAATGAGAGTAATTTCGTCCCACAGATTTCCTCATTTATCGGATAATCTTATAAAACAATGAAGGCGATCGCTTTAGCATTAAGAAACGTCAATTAATTTCGTGTGAATATGATATTTTCGTAATGTTGTGCGCGCAGTTACTCGGATAATGATGGGAGCGGCACATGCGCATAAAAGTAAGGAAACCGGCAATCGCTGTGAGATGGTTCTGTCTCACACGTTCGTTGTGCCAATATTGTAAATTAAACAGCAAGGAGATATTCTGAATCTCTTGACTTTCCTTCAAATATTTTTTCTTAAATATTGAGTAAAATTTTATGACATGATAAAAATATGGTGTTCTAAAAACGGTTGCGTTTTTAGAACACCATATTTTTATCATCACCAAAATTGCACAACATTTCGTCTCTTCGCATTAAAAGTGTACAATCTCAAAAAATAAAACCACATCGAGTTAAGTATACAGAAATGTCTAGTATCGCAAATATTTTCTCAAGTGAAAAAAGAACGTAGTTCGACAAATCCCGCTATAATTCGCTAGATCGCGCATTGGTTAGTTTTAAATTATTGGTGGAAGTTTATTAGTCTTAAAACCTTTAAAACGTCCTCCTGTAAAATTTGTAAATTCTGAGATTGTACACTTTTAATGCGAGAAGACGATTTTTTATGAATACGAACCCTTCATTCCCCATAACTGACCTTGATCCAAAAACCCGAAAATGGTCGACAATAAAATAAATAACATGTCGAAGTTATCATTATCACTTACGATACTGAGACAAACATTGTCGTTTGCGGTGTCCGGCGGAAGTGGTCCGACACTCCGATAGCGGGTCAGGTCTGGACAAGTCGGCGGAAGGCCGCTCTCGGAAGCTCTATCGTACCGTGTGAACACCGCTATCATGCGCGGGCGCAGGCACCGCCGAAATGGGCACCATTCGATTGAAACTGGATAATTTATGAATTGATTGTGGAATATGAACGGTTAATGGAACTTGTTGAGGAAGAATGGGAGTCTATCTGATCTAGCTCTTTAGCCTTGTCGTGTAGTAATGGGTCAACTTTTTGATGGCGCTGCTGTGTAGGTATGTGCTGAAGAAAAATTTCTTGATAAATCTGTTTATGATTATAATTTAAAAGAGACTGTGACCTCTGAGTTTGTTTCGGCCTTTCTTCTCAGAGTATGTCAGATAGGAAACGCCGACCTCATCTAGTTTTTAAAATATGATTGACATGAAACAGTTTTTGTAAAAACCTACTTACAAATATAAAACCATTTATCACTTATTGATAATTTATGATCAATTTACATAATAATATCTGACTATGACGAATGATAATAGAGAGATATTTTGTTATTTTTGGAAATAATCTTCTTGTTAACATTAATTATTTCGTGCTGTATCTTAGTACAGTCAATAACACATCAGTTTACACATGCACTACGAAAATCACCCTTGCTGCTGCGCCTTAAAGGCGCTGTCAATGTCAACCGGCTACTATTGGTGTGGTAAACTGTACTTATAGATAGACTACAGATTTACTTTGCCTCAAAAGATATAGCGCCAAAAAAAAACAGCAAATGTCGACCCAGTCATCGAGGTATGACCTCGGTGGCCTGTCGAAATCCAACCTCATTGGCTAATGAACGCTGGCTGATCTAAATCGACGATTTAGAATGGTTCCGGATTCTGGCTGATATTTGGTAGTTGCTACTAAACACAATTGTCTTGTGATATCAGAGATTTTGACTGTACGTGATTGATAGTGTACTTAAAGTATGTAATTGTTTGTGTGGACTAAAATTATAGCGGATATTAAAATCAAACCAGTTTTTTTTTTGCGTTATTTTTTGAACAGCAAGACTTTTATCACGCCTTATCTAATCCTGAGGCATATTACAATTTTATTTACTTGGCCACCTTACAGACGTTTCAAGCCATTCAAAAAAACTCTTTGGTAAAATATCAACGTGGTTCAGTCAATCAAACGCCTTAGACAAGTCCACAAATTTCAAATTTAAACAACTCCCCTCCAAAAATCAATACAGTTCCCTAATATTTAAATTTTTATCGTTTAACAACTTCCTTCATAGTCAAAAGCATAGTCAACACTTAATAACCCAAACTTTTGTTTAAAGTGCTCTCAAAATGGAGTACCTATATACGTTGTCCGGAAGAGTGGAATCCGGTAAAGTTGTCAGGTCCTCTCATTGTGGCGACTTACAAAGAGCCGTAAAGTTGCACTTGTTCATCTACCTGCTGCTCTCCATTGTTTTTAGACGTCGTGGTGTTTTTAATGAGCCGCTTACTTTATGGAAGGGATGGTCTGAGGTGTACTGGTTGGCTTTTGTTTTTTTTTTGGTGGGGTTTGGTAGTGATCTACTTCTATGTTGATGACTCATTGAAGTTAGTCTAAAGATTTGTAAGTATGGAAGGCCCAAATGTGTTGCAAGATTCTTGTTCAAATTGTATTCGTTTTTTGATTCCTATGAATATTGTGACTCATTTATTCAAACAGCCTATTGTTTAAAGATTTCGACATTCCGTATGCATTCCGTTGAGCTTCAATTCTTATCGGTTCACATACACATCACAGATCAGCACGAACTGGGTGCTAGCAAATCTCGTGATACTGGAAGAGATCTAGAACGTTCCACAGTTGATGGGCTACTAAAACTTAATGATTTAAACGTGGCTTCAACAGCGCGAGATCCTGCTGAAACAATAGCATTAATTATATGGATTATCCTTTACTCAGTCGGACTTGCAAGTCGTGGTAATAACGGTATGAACTTAAAATCGACATCTGGTCCGCGAGCCCTGACTGACATGCGTAATTGCTTAAGTATTATTATAAAGCTACTGAAACCAGAAGGCCAGTCACCGTTGACGCTTAAATACCCATTTGCGGACCGTGAGACCATTTAAATCTGTTTAGATTCAACCCGTATCTCAGAATCGTGGATTATAAACAAATTTAATTGCTACTTACTTCATCGTTGTCGAAAATCGCGTGATCACCAGCAATTTCGGGACCTGAGAAGACCTTAATATATCATCGTCCAGATAGATGAAGTCAAAGAAAACTAAAAAATGAATATTATGTGATGATTTATCAAGCTTTTTATTTATGTCGGCGCGAATAATAAACCAAAATACATCATTTATACGACAATTTAATGAATAAAAATAACCTCCACGTGGGATTTCGACACACTTGGTAATGGTTAATTATATAATACCGGTGTATCGTGGCGGCCGCTGCCGCTGCTGTAATTAATACCTCTAAACCTATTCCATAGCTCATTTTTTGTCTGTCTGTGATGATTTGTGCTGAGAATGGCCCCATGCGCGGCAGCCGCGGACACACGCACGCTGCGCATGCGATGTGCACAGTAGTTGCGTAACACAAGAGTTCCGAGCATTTTCTTTTCTGTAATTATGTTCATTACATCCGTAATGATTAGATAATTATGTTATAACAGTTTAAACGTCTCAATTCAGATTCGCATTCGAAACTAGTTTCATTGATCTCGGTTGCTACAGCGACGGCTGGGGACCGTTTACCTGCTAGTCTCCCTTCGGTCGTAGCCCGAAGGCGTCGCACCCTCCGAGATTTGCGCCGGGTGCGCGGGCGCAGGTGCTCGACGCACGACGCCCGTACTAACCGTCTATTTTACAAAAACAACAAAAAGGCCCAGTCGGGAGCGATGACAACCGGGTCATGTTATTCCGTCGGTTTATACCTTAAAAAAGAACGGAGAATTTGGCCGTTTCCGCTTTCTCGGAACCGTGATTCACCTCGCGTGTAAGCAAGCCTACACTATGATTTATACACAGATTATTGTTTGCGGTCAAACTTGAATGTTTTATGCGATTAAATAAATTTTGTTAGAACATGAATTTTAATATTCAACTTTAATAATGCATGTCGGTGTGGGATGCCGGCTAAGTCTTCTTAAAGAGTCTTTAAATTTATCATTTAGAGGGTGCTTTCACCGCCATAAGTCACGCAAGGTCGGGGCTAATAAATTTCAAAGCTTAATGATGGCAGGATAAGGATAAATCTATTTCGAATGAGGTACCTATAGTGCAATGAAATATTGGTACTTAAACTATTTCATTACTGCATATAGATGATACAAATTCAATTCTGTATAGTGATTTAAGGACCTTAAACTCTGCATCATTTTCATTCCCATAGTTAAAGCCATATGTGGCACAGCAATGTGGTTCCATACTTACTTTAAATATCGTTGACACATTGATAACCGTTAACAATGAAAACAAAATTACAGAAAACAAGAACTCCAAATATAACAGCTTGTTAGTCAAAGTAATGGTGTTCACTGGATCCTCGCCAGTCAGCCTAAATATGCCGTTTACGGGCTTAAACTAGGGGTATTACAGTAAATCGTGAATCCAGGCTATTGTGGTTTAGACGTATATGGGATATTTAAGCTGATTCCCCGAGGGATTTTAACCTGTGGGTCGCAAACCATTTCGTGACCTTTAAAAGAAAATTGGACATGACTATTGATTCTAATTAGATGATGCTTTTGTTCGAAGGCTTCAGTAAATGCTATAAATGGAGGGTCGGATTTGAAGCTTGAATAGCGTCTAATGGAGTGGTCGGAGGTTCGCTTGTTATTCACAAGTTGTGACAATGACGCAACACTTCATTGTTAGAAGATGTACGATATCTTTCTTTTCAACGCACAAAGCGGCTGGAGAACAGAACAGGTGTTGTAATTGAAGGGCCATACTTTCGAAATCGTTGAAATCTACAGTCGATTTCAGACTAACAATTTTGCCTTGAGCGCTCCTCTCACCACACAATAGTTACAGGCACCAGTGTTAAAATTCATCATATTCCTACACATAAAACAGACCACTTAGATTCTGTCTGTCTTAACGACGTAATTTACGATCACCCACTTCCATAATTGGCACACGCAACAAATCTATTTCATCGAGACTATTAGTCATTGTTAGCGGGTCTGGTACCCTGGCTAAGCGACGCTGCTCATAATTTAGTTGTTCACGGAGCTACGGGATAATTATGATTAATTTTATGCATGAATTGAGAAGGATTGGAGCTGGGCGGGAGGGTTGTGGATGTGAGTCGTGAAGTCTAAATGAAATACAGTTTTACTCAGATGAGTCTGTCTGCTATGGTGATCACGAAAGCTGGAAAAGAAAACAAAGTGGTTGTAAGTCAGTTGATCACTAAAGGAAAACAAGAAAACTTTAGATTCTACTTTGATTTCAACAGGAATGACGTAACTAATGTTTTGTAAACTTATTTTGATAGAGGATTAGAGGATTATTTGATTTATTGGAGTTTCTTGTCCGTTCTTCTCCATAGGTACCTACCTAGCTTCATTTTTCTGACTGACCGACCGCTTGACAATTCAAAAGTGTCAGTAATTGGTTTATTTGAAATAAATGATTTGAATATGGGCAGTTTATAATAATATAATAATTATGTCACATGTGAAACCGGTTTTAACAGAGATACTGAAATAAGCTGCCGATCAGTAGTGTTCTCCACCAAACTTTAATCGTTTTCGAAAGTAGCCAACACCCAAAGTACAAGTAACAAAACAAGTTGCTCAACTTTAAAATATAACCGCAATGAGTGAGGCAATTTGAAAAATTACATGCCCATCAAAAAGCTGTAGCTTCGAAACTGGTAGAAGACATATTGTACAGCAACTATTTCTCTGCTGACGCCATTTGTGAACCTCGGACTAATATTCGATTTACTGTCGTTCGTATGTTCGTGATTAATGAGTGTTAGGAAGAAGCCGCCTCTTCAACATCGACTAATTTGTTGAAATCGTTCCGCATAATTTGAAGTGATTATAGACTTTATCTTTTGATAGTCGTTCTTCTATGTAGATTTGGGAAAACGGTTAGTTAATAACGAAAGGAAGCTTGATATTGGCAGGTCATTATTTGGTTCACAAAATAGTGCTTTCACTAACAAATAATGTGCTTTGCGTTATCGTACGTGACTTGAAGTAATCAATGAGTCATCACATTTGGCAGTCTACATGCAACAAAATTGTATTGAAGCATATCACAAGTTTACGGTTTGCCATAAACAATTTCAATATTATATTGCGATAATTTGCGAGTATGGAGTACGGACCGTAGCAGACAATTACGTACATTTGAAAACACTATAGTTGGTTAGTGTCATGACGAATCGAAATCACCATTCTGCGATGGCTCTTAGGAGTTCGTGTTCGGGCCAAGTTTTGATCAAATTCTTTTGGAATGTTATTGTTATAATTTGTTTCATGATTTATTCGGTTAGTTAGGTCGATATTTTAGTTTAGAAATGGAAAAGCGTTTTGCTCCAAACTGTTTATTAATTGCGCTAAAATAATTTTACAAAGAGACTCAGAAGCCAGAATTGCATCAAGATGCAGAATAATAAATAGTTTTAAATATTACACACCGTGCTTTACCTGGCTTATTTAAATCTCTATTTACCTCCGATCTGGAAAGTAGAAAGGCACGAGTAAATGTAAATCATTTTGCTGAAGATCCATCTTTGGGCCAAGCTCCTTCTATAACGGGTTTCAACGATTCCATTCCCGATGATAGACAGTATTGTGAGGTAAGTAATGACTCGACTTGCTCGCTATAATATTGGATACTGGTGTACCTATATTTTCTCATCTTCGTTTCTCATCTGTTTTATTGGATTCGAAATGTTCTTTTGAGGCCATTGTTATTTCTATTCAATGAGCTTTCTGGTGGATAATGATAAAATTGTTATGTTAACGTCTGCGATTACAGTTCTCGCATTATCATTGTCGCTTACATTTGCACTTGCTTTTGCCATTTCTAGAGTTCCCATATGGTTTTTTATTTCTGTTTCCACAAAAACATGTCTTATCTATCCTGTATCTACAAATTTTACAACTAATATATTAAATGGACAACACAGAAAGTTCATTGTTTCGATCTAATTGCCAATGAAAATTCTAATTCCAATGTTAAATAGGAAGTAATTAGGGTTTATTTATAGTGCTACCTTATCTTCGAGCGTCACGAGTGCTCTGGGCACCTGGGCCAACCAATTGTTTGCAGTACTGCTAGAAACAGTCGCACGCGTGGGTTGTTTGGTATCTAGAAGGTTGCATTGTGCTTCGGACCTGACTTCGGCTGTTCATTGTTTAATAATATCTATTGTACTATTGCATGTATTTATAAATTGTTAGTTTTGATTGACTGACCGTTCTTTATGCGCATAGTTGATAGTTCCAGTTGCTTCTCTGTTACCTCACAGATGTCAAAGCCTAAGTAACTATGTTGTTAGTTACGTATTATATATGTATAATGAGCTTCAACAAATTATGAACATACAGACAGGCTTTTTAGTCGATTGCTCGATTGGCACGAATGTACTTGCCCGAAACGGGCGAATCGTCATTGTGCGCTAGTGTCCTGTTTTCTATACTTTATTGCATAAAATGTGGCAATTGCCTAAGACGCATTTTTTTGTTGTCGACCCGCCCACGAATAAATAATATTATTTAAAAGTGGCTATTCGCCCGTTTTGAGCAAGTAAATTCGTGTGAATCGACTATTAAGCCTAACATACACTTTTAATAAACAACCCTTCCGAACAAGTCCGTACTTGCATCGTAAGTTCCTTAAACTTGAACTTACAAGAACAAGAATTTCGCAGTTATCCCTCCAAACTGGATATTCTGGTATGTCAGAAAGTGACCAAAGGTGGCATCACATCATGTTTTTATCCTCGTGTCTACGCTTGAGCGGGTCCCATTATTCCCTAGCTGTGACGTCGGCGGCAGCTGCAACTAACGTACGCCACATGTATGCCTCTCTTTCTAACTTGCGGAGTTGTTGGGCTATCTCTTTCCCGCACAAGTGCATATCTATCATCCGGTCAAGTCTACTGCGCGCGCGGTGAAACTGTATCGATTTGTGTCATTTTGTTTTTGAGAAATTCTGACTGTTGTAATATTTTTTGAGTACTTTTATGTTTTAGATAATATTTAGCTCTTTTGGATTTGTTTCTATGTTTTTTAAGAAGTTTGTTTTCGTACAGAACACAACGTTGCATCGAAGGACCATTTTATTTATGGGATTTTAATGTTTACTGACCACAGGGACAACAAACTTGGGATTTTATAACTCTGTGTTACTTTTTCAAGTTCTTTTATTTCAATATCAAACCAAAGCTCCGAAAAGCTATACAGTATCAAACTAATCGCCTTATGCTATCGAACGCCCACGTGTTTCGAGGCCAACCTTTTTTATCTATTTTTTTTCTTGCTTTTGTACTTTTTTTGCTTCTAATGGCACATGAAATGTAACACAAAAGGCCGACAAAACATGTAAGTACTACGAACGTTACATGCAATACGCATGACCTTTATTTGGTCGTTTTTTTGTCCTTTTTATACGTCGAAATGGCGGTGTTTGGATTTGATTTATTTGTTATTTAAATGGATTGTTTTGGTAGGTAGGTGGACTGTTTGGGGGTTTGAGTATTAATTAAACGTTGATCTAAGTATGTATACATGTAAGATCATAATTATATTTATAAGACCTTAATGTACCATGTTTTAAAGCAAATAAAAATTATTATATTCTATTCTACTCTTAAGTTTTTGATATTTTCTTCGTTTGAAAATGTATAAGTTTATAAGCATACTTTGTTGATTAATGAAATTGTCTTTTGCGGTACCGTAAAGTGAAAGGTCATATATTTTTTTTAACTTATTCAAAATTTAAATTCTAAGAGACACAATGTGATCAAGGATTACTTTTGAAATGCACTTAAATTTAAATTTCTTTCTAAATTATAAGACTTGTCGTGCGCAACATATTATGCAAAAGCAATGCGCAAGCGCACCCCACCTGTGTCGTGTAACGGAAGCGCGGGAACAACGCGGCACTGTTTAATGACGTCATAACTTCTTAATGGCGGCAACATTGTTAAGTGGAGCCCAAATAAAATTTGTGGTTTCCAAAAAATAGCATTATTCGGGTAATTTTTTTCGGTCTAAATGAGCTGAAACATTAAAGTGAATAAACCACAAAAAATATCTTAGTGCATTGTTTGTTGAACAAGATAACATTGTAAGTAAAAGAAATGGACGTAAAATTTTCAAGATACATATTTCAGAAAGCTATATACAGACGCCAGCACATAAAGCTACTACAAACTGTCAAATTTCCTTAATAGATTTTCAACTTTATCGCTAGAGCATAAGGTTCAAAGTTGATTGGGAAAATTTGACAGTTTCGGGTAGCTTGATGTGCTGGCGTCTGTACATCAGTACTGAACAATTTACTCTTTCAATGTTTTGTAGCTGTTGCCCGCGACTTCGCCTGAGTGTATTATGTATTTCATCATTTTAAATAAATATCCAGGATGAAAATATGTAATGTAGCCCATCTCTTTCTTTGGGAGTGGTATTATGAAGTATTAATGCCATTGTTCCTTTGCAAAAAAGAGATGGTGCTATCGGCCTTCTATAGCTCCGTCTCTTTCCCACACTAGAAAAATAATGGCATTAATACCTACGTCATAATACGGACCCAGCTCCCAGTCTATCTATCTGTCAAATTCCATAACAATCGGTTTAGTGGTTTAGGCTTTTAAAAAATTGCAGACAGACAGACAGTTACTTTGACTTTTATAATATTAGTATGGATTATAAAAAAGAGGAACGTAAGCCCAACTTTCAATGTTTCGAAAAACTTAGTTAGGAAACTAAGTTTTATGTTAAATGGCGCCGTGGACCCCCTGCCTGGATATGCATCCAGGTAGGGGGTCCACGGCGCCACTGAAGATAATACACGCCTTGTAATTAAATCCCATCAAATTAATATTCCACTTTTAACTAAGTTTAATTAGATAGGTTAAATTCAACCGTGAGAATAAACGTCTGCCTGTCATAACAATAACGGATTAAAGATTTTTATTTCTAATGCTTATCTGTATAAATTTTTTGTTAAGTATTAAAATTTAATTACTTTGAATTTAACTTAAGTTTAACTTATGTTTTGTCGTTTTTAATATTTGTCTATTACTTCTTAATTTAATTGGTTAATAATATTTTATATTATCTATTGATTGCGTGCGAGCCCCCACGCAACGGTCCAGCCGTTTCAGAGAGATAGTTCTTCATATAAATTGATAATATATATGTATATGATACCTAATTTATGGAGGGGCCCGTGGCTAAATAATGACAGCCGCACGGGTCCATCGATTAGGTTAAGCTAACTTACCGCGCGGTTGGACCGTGGGTGGGTCCACCTTTACATACCAAACCCCTCCGTGCCTCTTAAAGCACGTTTAGCTGTTGCTGTTGGTCCCGGCTACGGCTGTCATTCGTGAATCATTAGCAGTCGTTACAGGTCGTCGGAAGCCCGACAGTGTGACAACCAGTCTTACCAAGGGGTATTACCCAGTAAGTGGGTTGTGGAGGTCAGATAGGCAGTCGCTTCATGTAGAATATCCGGTAAGACTGGAAGCCGACCCAGACATAGTTAGGAAAGACTAGGCAGATGATGATGTAACGTTTTTGGTCTTTGGTACTGAGACGGCTGTTAATTATTTCCTATGTTCTTCTCCGATTGTACTGTTTTATTATTCTGTTGAAAGTATTCAAAAACACTCAACGAGATTAAAATAATCTTGCCTTGTAGGTACTGAAAACGACAGTATTTTTCACAGTGAAAGAACATCTTGACGCCTCCTGTTTTTTGTGTCTCAATTTTCTCCCGATTTTCTATAATTTTAGGGTTCCGGCATTAAAAGGAAAAGCGGAACCTTTACAATACCGCTTTCATGTTTTTAATAGCAGCATCCTTTCACCCAATCCGTGTGGTTTTAAGCCTTCATTCATCGGTAGATCTATTCATCAACTCCAGAATTCACCCACACATATCCCAACAATTTCCATACTACAGCAAGGTTTTCATACAAATACTCGTAAAATCAATGAAACACACATGTGAGTGATCGTCGCCAGATGGGCCGCACTTGTGTTTTCATTGGGGGATGCGGTGGGAACGCTCGCGCATCTGTGCGCGTTACTTGCGCAGGCGCTGCCGAGGGCGCGTACAAACGGATATAAAGGATGAGGGAGGTATGTGGATGCCTAATTAGGTGGTATTATTATCAACTTTCTTTCTAATCTTTCCGATGTGGTGTGCCAATTAGACAGTATTTAATTAATTTACGATCGACTAAAAAGGGTACCCAGAATAAATTGGTTTCACTGAAACCGTAGCGTCGAAGGTCCAACAGAAACTAAAAAATACAAATTAATATGTTAAGTGTTCTATTTTAAAGCAAGACTTATTTCAAAGTGGTCTCAAACTTGCAGAGCTTTTTCGATTACTGTACTTTTAATGATCTTATTATCTACACATTTTGTTAGCTCACTAACTACTAATAATTTGTCTGAACACATCGTCTTCAAATTATCCAGTATAATTTCTAGATCACAATTACCTGACCTACTTTAAAATCCATCTTGCCCTACTTCGTCGCCAATTAATTTGTCATCTAATCATTCAAACCTTGATTGGTCAACAAACTGACGGAATGACACACGGAAAATTGGTCACTCTGATCTATTATAAGCTACTACCATTAGTGTGTTCAACCAAGGTCATATGACCAGGTTGCTGTCATACAAAGCTATTAGAGGTAATGATCAAGTAAGGTCAATATTGCTCATTAATTCTTATTATGTTACAACGTTGACGCGTTCCGTGAGAATGTGTCGGATTTTATATGTAACAGAAGTATTAAGTACGTTTAATTGGTTTTTAATGCAAAATGGAAGTGGTGTTGTCAGTCATTATATCAGACCATGAACGTATGCTAATAAACGTGGGCCACAACCCATAGAGCAATAATAATATTAATCTATATGAAAACAGGAGAGATTTCATAATCAGCCTATATTGTTCCCACTGCTGGGAAGTGCTGTATAGAGGCTTCCTCTCGGTGAGATGGAGTGGGACGTAAAGCCGTAATCCACCACGCGGGCCCAGTGCGAGTTGGTAGATGTCACATGTCTTCGAATTTTTGGTTCTAGGACATGCCGGTTTCCTCACGATGTTTTCCTTCACCCTTTTGAGAGCAATGGAGATATATTTGCAAAAGAATAATACATATTTAAGAAGAGAACGTGAGCAACAATAATGGGACAGTGGGACAATAATCGCTAATAAAAAAGAAGAGAACGATTAAATGTTACCATTCAACATCTGCACCCCAATTTCCGCACACCCTTTCCAACACAATCTGAAGAATTTTGAAGGAAATTACAAATCCATTGCTTCATATTTTTGAAAAAATCATCTAGCCGACAACGTTAAATAGCACAATGAATATTGTTGAATTGTCAGAATACATATTATATATAACACTGGGATTGTGAGTGTGTTACGCAATTATCTCGCAGGTGAAGAAAACATGCGGTGAGACGATAAGATGTAGAGGCAGACAGGCAGAGACAGCAAAGTCTGATAATGGGGACAAAAGACCACCCTAACGTTACCCTATGGGTGTAGCAACTTGAACCACTTAAAATATTTTAGTCCAAGGGATGTCGATACCGTCCGTAAGGACCAATCATCGTGGATATCTGTAGGGCCAGTGTAGGGGTGGTCTTTTCATTGACCATCTATCTTCAGAGTATAAGCTTTTTTCTGAACAAATCCATCACTCATAAATGCATGGTAAGCGTATGATAATTATATGAAAAGGCAGTAGCTTCTAATGATTATTTATTATGTCATTAATATTCATAATCTGTGAGAGTTTTCTCATTGTGTTTACTGAAATATTGCTTCTTAATTTTGGTGGTAAGTAAAGTCGTTAGTCAATTAAGAAAATTAGGGTAATTTAAATTGATAGCAAATTCAAACAATGACATAAATCTGTCTAGACTTTTTCGTCTTGTTTTTTTGGATTCGGATTCCAGTATCACTGAATGCAGCTGAATAGTATTTTACATGGAGCTACTGCCTATCTGACCTCCACAACCCAGTTACTGGGTAACACGATACCCCCTGGTAAGACTACTAGTTGTCAGACTTTTGGACTTCTGACTACCGTCATTCGTATTATGTTATTCATATTTCTATTTATGCTTTGAGTCTAATTTTGGAAATAGTATTTATAAACGGACCGTTATAAAAACAAATGAATGGCTGAAGTTTTTTATAGCTACCTACCTAATAAATTATGTCAAGCCATTGACATAATGGATTAACACTTAGGTCCTTGAACTTTGTGTTTAACGAAATTAATCAACGCTAAGAATAAAAGCATAACAGCTCAAACTCAAATTGTGTCGATCTTTACAAATCTTATACAATTTGTTATCAACCATCTGATTGACTCGGAATTTTTATTCGCCGTGACCAATCGAAACAATCAGTTTGGTGCGTCTACCTTAGGGTTGCCCGCGTTAATTAAGTTTTTTTTTTCACAATACATTTAAGATGTAATTTGAGCGTAGGATTTTTGATTGGGGTTTGTTTAATTATAAACTATTTAAAAAAGAAACAGGAAAAAGAAAACAAAGAAGATTTGTTTATTCTGCAGAAATAAGAGGCACATTACAAAAAAGACATAAAATACACACAACAAAATAAAGTACTCAAAAGACTCATATTCAACAAATAAAAGTAAAAAAAATTACAGGATTATAAGAATTAAGAAACATACAACGATATTTATTGAGAAATTAGATCTTCAAATTAATAACCTAACTTGAATAGAAAACTTCTGAATTTTAGGGTCATTTTTTAGGACAAGATTGATCATTTTGCTGTAAGTTGTCCCCTTTTTTTCATATCAATGTCTTTGTTTATTTTCTCCTTTTGCTACTATCATTATCATCATCACCATCCGAAGCCTATGCTCAGAAGTGGGTGACAAAAGAAAGAAAAAAAAAACAGTGGCACTCCGGGTGTGAAAATAAAACACAAACAGAATACTTTGCCATCACTCACTGACATATCGGATTTAAAACCGAGTACATTCCGAGGACAGCCGAACACATCCGAATGTAGCGCGGTGTCGGGAACAGTGTCGCGAGTTCAATGGTTTTTCTCATCTTGAAAAATGCCCAACGCGCCTAAAGAAGTATTCACTCCAAAAAAAAAACAGCACTCAAGAAACAAACAACAACACAGAGAAACAACATATTTTTTTTTTTGGAAATTACTCTCCTGGGCCGTCATCCAGTTTCTACCTGCGATGGTAACTATGGTAACTATAATATGTTACATAGCTCGAATACGCACAAAAATAATTTCAGTATAAACATGCATTTGCCAATACCCTAACATCCTGATGACCCTGACATTTATACCGCGGCACGTTTGATCGCTACTTGCTTGTTCATACCAATTAACTAGCTGGAGCACACGGCTTCGCCTCCCTCACTAACTTCAATCAACCGTATTTAATTACGTAGAGTAAGATGCCACAATTTCTGTTAATTACAACAATTTCTTGTAATTGGTCTGTGTAACTATTTCGTCTTTAATCGTTATTTTGTGAAGATTGATATTTATTTGCGGCTAAACGTCTTTAGACATTTTTGCTGGCCTCAACTAGCAATTTCTTGTGACTTTGTTTACGTGGTCCTATCTTACTTCATTGTAAGGACCAGCGGGGTAACTGCGTAACATTCATAGCAGTACATCTCCATGTACTCATATGTATCTTACGCAATTACCCCGCACATGGAGCGCCTGCCTCTCAGACCTAGGCTCCCCTAGGTCAGATAGGCAGTCGCTCCATGTAAAATATTGGTATTTAGCTGCATTCAGTTAGACTAGAAACAGTCCGACGAGGCTTGACAGATGATGATGATGATGATGACATAGAATGGCAATCGATGTCAGTGCCTCTAATTTTGACAGTTCACCCATTGTTCACCCATTTCGTGCTTTGTTGAACAGACGAATTTTTGAAACCTTTGAAGCACTGGTTTAGGAATTTCCTTCAAACCCTCGGATTGTGTTTGAAATTGAGTTACGCAAATATTGTGCAGTTCAGAATATAACTAGAACATTTTAAATTAATTGCGACTCGAAGGACCATATTTTCTTGAAATTCAATGAAACCTACTACACGAATCTGTTGACACGCAAAAAGGGCCGCAACCGATGTTAGATCTCGCCAGTGTTAATATCGTCTTCAGCCCGATATTACTCAAGTCTCTACTGATAAATGGTTCTATTCTATAGGATCGATTTATGCATCGATTTAGCGTAGCCCATTAGGCCACTATTATAGGAGTAACGCGTGTAACTCGGTTGGAGGAGACAGTTTGGGTATTCAAGTGTCGGATTCTGCTCAGTGGAAACTGGACGACTTGAAGTCTTTTAATTGAGTGAAACTGGGTGGGGCGGTCTGAATGGAGAACATTGAGGTTAGGTTTAGGTTTTAGACAGCTGGATGGTTTTTAACTGCTTCTTTGTTGGCATTCATTGTTTCATTATGATTATAACGCCCACTGCTAAATATCGACCTCTCAGCGGTCATAGGTCAAACTTGTGAAAGTATTTTTTGGCTTTGTTCTTTGTTCAAATATGTAATTATAGTCTTGTAAAGTACAGAGTCTGATATCTAGTTGATTTTTGCTGTTTTAAATAATGGCACCTATGATAAAAAAAAAACATCAAGAAATACTATGTAACTAAAAGAGAATATAAATTAAAAAAATATAGAAAATATGAATGAATTGTTTGAGGGATGATGTGAAGGAAAAAGGAGTGAATGATAGAGTGACGGCTGACAGGAGTGAATGGAAGATAAAAACGTGTTGCGCCGATTCCAACTATCATGGGGCAAAAACAAGAAGATGATGATGATCTAGAGATAATAAACGTTTTGACTAAAAACTAATCAGAACCTTCACCTCTTTACATTTGTGTGCTTGAGGTATTAAATATATAGATAAAACAGGGTTCATCCATATCATTCACCACATTGAAGCACTATACTGTCTAAAGCCCTAAAATGACCCCACTATCAGTAACTATCATTACTAGCCCCGTATCGGAGCCGGTACCGGTAATCGTGTTGTCATGTAGCACCGCAGGAGTCCCAACTATGGTCATAGACCATGTTCTGCCTGTACCCATAACGATTTGTCACAGGTATCAATTCTATAAATCCTTAGTATCTCTGTTCCATAGACCACTTGTTTGAATTTGCATTTTCAGATTATACGTGGTGTAAGGAAGTGGTGGCTGTGATAATATTAATAATAATAAATAAATAAGTTATTGTTGAATGGCAGGGTATGAGGGTCCTGTAAGTAGGCGATAAGGGATATAAGACGGCTATTTTATTTTGATATGTTGAGGATCGAGGGACTAAAAGGACTTAGAATTCATTTTGACTCGAGTGATTTCCGAAACTGTAAACGTTTTTGTCCTATGTATTCATTACCGTTGATAAAAATTGTACGATCTCTGTACTCGTGATTGAGTAATAATTTGAGCCCGAAACTTTGTCGAGAGTTCAAAATCCAACGCCACCGTTCGAAAAAGTAAACCAGTTTCTTGACCAACGGAAATGCAATATTTGCATATTAGCTGTATTCTCAATGTAAAAAATAAAGTCCTTATTCTTTTACCAATATTGGCGTATTGGCCCTCGACAATACCAGTTCCTACATTTGCACACCTGGAAGCATCCCCGACACAAACATTGGCGTACTGGTCCAACCCGTATCTTGGGACCAAATCTTCCACAGCCAACGCAGACATTTGCGTATTGGCCACTATCAAGCGTGGGCTTGCCAGATAAGTAGTCCAATTTACAACCACGACTGACTAATGGTGTACTAATGAACTAGCGACACATACTCCGATGGCAATAATGTGGTACATAGATGATAAAACGAGAAGATAAACGTGGAATATAAAGTGGATTGTTCGATTTGTAGCGCGGTACTTTTAATTAGATGGCGTTAGGGAATTGCGTAAGTGTGGGCTATGTTTCTTGTTTGTGGGCGGTGACTTGTAGCTTAAGATGCTGTTAGCGATGGTTTAGTGTCGTTTCGGGGCTTTGGGGACACATTACAGGCATTAATGGCTTTCTGGGTATATTGGACTTTGAAGGAGGAATTGGAATCGATATGGGGAGATGTTTAATTAATAAAGACCAATAAACATGAGTAATTTTCTTGGTCCTTCTCAATTAATCAACTCTTATTTGGTCCTTTTTCAGTAAGTAGGTGCATGTTTTTTTTATAAACTGGGACGTATTGGACTTTGAAGCGCAAGCGCAATAAAATTTATACCAGCTTGTACTGCGCAACACCTTTTACACTTTTAAATTCTAGTTCATCTTTAAGGGAAGCAAGCTAATTAATTAAGTAGGTATGTTCCTATTTCCCAATGTTGGTGTATTTATCATACTGGTTCTTAGTGCTGGAATGTAGAAAAACGCGGATCGTCGATTAACGGCAATTTGTTCAATCATCTCGTTTTATGCGCTTGCGCATAGGAGTTGAGGATGGTTTAGACATAACATTTCAAATGATGAACTAATCGTTAGGTAAAGCTGTTTGATATGATAAAATATTTTGGGGTGTTTAATTTGTTTCTTACTTATTGGGCAAAAATCTTAAAAACTTTTTTTAAATGTTAAACACTAAGTAGTCTATGGTAAATTAATTTTACTTTTTCAGCAGCATCGAATTCTCTTAGAAAAGTGTTTTAGCTATTTCCAAAACCAAAACTAGTCTTTTTATTCTGTAATCACTTCCTATATCTTTACAAAATAAACAAGTTCATGTTTACACGAGCTATCGAGTCAACTGTGTCAGTTAAATCCAGTCACATAATATCTTAGCGAATATTTGTCGAAGAAAGTCTAGATCATACACTTTCTTTAGCTTGCTGCTGAGACCCGCCATTTAAGGCGTTATGTTATGAGTGCAAAGCGCACTGCACGATTTCACCGGGCAATTAAAATTAATATGTGGGCAACTCGTTCTTGGGCATAATACCATTTTGTTGTAGGGCTGCTACTGTTACCGATATCTGATACAGTTACTTGAAATCAATCCCCCCGGCCCTCATCGGCATCATAATGATGATTTCTGACATGACACTTTTACACGTAAATTTTTTGGTCAATATTTTGAAACTAGGTGGTGATGGTGTTGGCATCTCCTAGATGACTAATCCATGAGAATAAATACCGAAACAAACTTAGAGGTCATGGATACCATGATCACAAAAAAAACCATGAAAATTTTGAACCGTAAAAAAATTTTTTTTTAGGTTTGGAGTCCTCTTTCAACCCCACGACAAATTTTCACTTGACTGGCTATTGAGTATTATGAAAACCAGTTTTAAAACCTTGCAAAAATGTAGGTATCGTTATGCATTAGGTACTGGGAAATAATATGTAGTTTGATTTAGCTATTTGAAAACTTAATTGGTAATTGTGAATTTCGTATCTACATAATTATAAAATTCAAAGTCCTGACTGACTGATATATCAATGCACAGCCTAAACCGCTGGTCCTAGAGACATGAAATTTGAAGGGTGTCTTCTTTGTGAAGAGTAGGTATCTACAAAGAAAGAGTTTTCGAAATTCCATCCCTAAGAGGGTGAATGGGGGAGGGTGAAATTTCACGCGGACGAAGTCGCGGGCAGAAGCTAGTTTGTTTATTATTTTTTTATATTTTTTATTCGCGGTAATTAATTGAAAACGCAACGTTATACTAAAGTCATTTAAAAACAGTGTCTCACAAGATCAATGTCAAAATTTCTCGCGGTACAACCCTATCATAAATGGAAAAATGCAAAAACTCGCAATGTAATTGAGATCAATATTTATCGTTTGTCTGAACTGGTCTCGGATTGCGGATAACTTCTCAATTCGGTGCTTTGGAGTGTTACACGTTACAAAGTAAGTATTATTGGCTGGTCTTAATAAAATCGGCCGAAAGTGCACCTCTTATACGTAAATGTTTGGCATTTTATTATGTTTAAAACGTTCTCAGGTTATTGGTGCGAGGTTTTTTTGGATATGTAGGTAGGTATTCCTTTTGCGCTACCGTTTGGTTATTTTCGGGATAGCATAATCATGGATATGGGAAGACAAGGCTATTTATTTCTCATGTTCATGAAAAAGATATATTTTGGTCATTATGATCTCAACTGGTTTAGAACATCGATTCGTCACCTTCTTTATTTTTGATCTTGTTGCTTGTGTCTGTGGTTCTAAGAGTTTATAAAAATTATATATTTTTGTCTATTTGCTTACTAACGCTATCAGTATACATAGGATACATCTCAGAATTGGGAAGCGTAGTCATTAAATTAAAAAAACACTGGCACTCCGGTAGTGCCGACAGAAGTGAAAACTTGAACAAAGTGACTGGTTTATTCTTCTCGTGAAAGGAATTTATTCAGATTTACAAATAAGCACACAGGATAGACTTCAGCAGTGCTATTCTCTAAAAGACAATTTCATGGCTGTAAGCTGCGACGAGCTCGTCGACGAGACAGCCTTGAGATCGACCGAGCGTACAGCGCTGATTCAAACCGTATTCACTAACGTGGTTGTGCTCGTCGTCGAACCCAAGGCTGTAACCTCCCGTCGCTGTTTCTCAGACGAACGTAGGGCTTGACACAAATTCTATAAATTATAATCGATCAATCTCGACTGAGAGTTTTATAGGTTTAAAATATATATTAAAGGTCTATCTTTAAGTATTATAAGGAATACAGTTAAACTATAACCAATATCATATTTAAAAGAGCTTATTTCATATTTCTTATTACATTTTAAGGCTGAATGACGATTCCTTTGCTCTATTCGTGCAACGCGACGCGACGATGAATTAAAAGTCAACATGACATAACAATAACAACCGATGACGCGACGCTAACAAAATCACTTGAATTTGTAGTTTTTAAACTTTTGGGTGCTTGATTCTTGTTCAAGCCTTGATTATTTGTATCAGCGAGTGCTTTTAACATAGGTAGTTCTGTGACTAAGAGGATAAATACAACTACCTAATGAAATGTGAGTATTATGATTTTTTCACTGATAGTATATGGCTATTATTACTATTGTCTCATCCACGAGTATTGTATGATACACGAGATATTAATAAAATTTAAGTAAATTACATGATTAGCTATTGTTTTACTATAATATGTAGGTACGTATAACTTTATTGTTGTAACGTAACATTGTGTGTTTTAGCATGCCAAGAAGTGCTATACTTTCATTACATAATATGAAAACTGTATAGGTACTTGGAAATTATAATTTTCATATTTAATTTTGTAGAGTCCTAAGCAACCCCTAAGACGACCTACTGACCAATTACTGCCTGTAGAACAATCTACTAGAGGCATGCTCCAGACCGAACAGTCCACACCTTCAATACCAGTAAGTTAATTCTAATCACTACATAGTATAAAACAAAGTCGCTTTATCTGTCCCTATGTCCCTTTGTATGCTTAAATCTTTGAAACTACGCAACGGATTTTGATGCGGTTTTTTTTAATAGATAGAGTGATTCAAGAGGAAGGTTTATATGTATAATAATAATAATGTTTCCGTGCGAAGCCGGGGCGGGTCGCTAGTAAAATATAATAATGTAATGTTATATTTGCAGGGCGAACGGACATACAACCAGGCCCATCTTTGTATAGGGACAATGTGCCAATGGAAAACCAGCCTAATACAGAACAAAAGGTGAAGTTTTAAATAAAAGTCTTACAATAATATGTTTTAACTTTATAATGGATATTTAGATAACTTTTTTTTGTATTACAGTTTGAGGCTAGATCACCACTTGCAGTCTTGCAATGCGTCATCATAGGAGTAATGCCCCAATTGCATCTTCATGTAAGGTTAACTTAATTATAATTTGGTTAATTATTGGTTTAGTGTAAAAAGCACTACATAGTAGTGGTCTCACTTTTGATTCCCGGGTTGGGCCAATTTGTTGGGATTTTCTGTAGGTTTTTTCAACAGCAGCCCTTATTCAATCAAGATCAAGATATAGGCTACATCTAATAGAATCAAGATATAGACTACATCTAATATGTATACTACATTGTAATATCTATTCCTTTAGAGGGAGAGTGATGTGATGTTGATGATACTTACATATTTGTTTTACCTCTGTATAGTAATTTGTTGCATTTTTATGTTCATAGCATCTCGTAGGCATCGAACGGCACACCGCCGTCTGATCCAGCACTCACCACCTTCTCAAAGGCAATCCAAATGGCGAGCCTGACTGAATGTTTTGTCGCCATTAAAGAGAGGTGTTTGGAAAATGAGAGACTTCTTATTGACAACCAGCAGAGGATGTTCGACTTTTAAGGAAATAAGTGAGTCATGGTCAAGGCAGACCCAGGCACTGCAGGATTTATGAGCATCCATCAGTCGAGGAAGTTGAATCTCCGAAACATGGATCTACTACTATGTTTAGATAATTTTAAGTTTATTTAAGATGGATGTTAAGAAGTTTAAGTATAAGAACTGTTTTTTTGTAGTAAATGTCAATGTTTGTTAGCGGGCATGCTCTTTATGCCTGCAGGCTTTTATTTAGGTACTTATTTAATTTTGTTTTGCTTGGGTAGTTTTCATTGTATATACTAAATTATTTAATTAAATGTCCTGTTTCTTGTAATGTTAATTACTTTGCATACCTACTATTGTATAGAATCAAGTTTTTCTAACTGAATATCAAAAGTCATTTTGAATAAATGATTTTTGATTTGATTGTTTTTAATAGTAAATAAAAAAGAAAATAATGCAGTTATCTGTTTAATTTCTCATACCCCTGTATACACTCTTACCCATTTAAAAATATAGTACAAATAGGGACTAAGGTATAAATAGGCACATATTATTATAGGCTATTGATATTATACTAATCATATACACCTTAAACACCACACTTTAAATACACACCTTAAATGTTATGACAATTGTTGATTATAATAATATTTTTATTAATAATTTAAATACCTATTTATTGTATCTAATCAATAATGGTGAGTATATTCTATCTAAACACGTTAACCACATCTGTAAAGGAACGCATAAATTGTAGATACAACATGCTCGCCATAATTGATTAACTAAATCTCGCCTACTTATCAGCCTACTCTCTAAGTCATCATGTGTTGGAGCCTGATGTGTCAGGATTCCAAGTAACCTAGATTCTTCATCTAAGTCACATTGGTCTCATCATCATAGGAGCTGGTAGCCCGGCTCTATTACATATGTCGTTTAAAACACAGGAAGCCATCACAATTTCTCCCACTTTTATAGGATCATAGTACAATACCCTATGTACTAATAAACATCTGAACCGTCCTTTCAGGATTCCAATAGTCCTCTACACTGTTTCTTGCACTGCTGTGCAAATTGTTGTAATGGCTCTGGAGTCTCAGTTTCTGAATTACTAAAGGGAGTCATTAAATAAGGCCTTTGAGGATATCCTGAGTCACCTGAAATCAATGAATGAAGCTAGAATTAAGTGCAATCTTGACTTGTGTTTAAGTTATCATTGTATTGTAAATAATAACTTCGTGGATTGCCCTAGAGGCAGAAGACTGAGATATGTATGTGTCTACATTCTTCCCAATGATTTTTTGGTAACTTCCATTAGCCAAAAATGATAGTGTGCATAATATCTGAAACATCAGGAATTCAATAGGCTTTTGTTGGTGTGTGGTGAGGTATACCCATCATATCTCAAGAAACCTAGATGTAAACAAACCTTTAGCCTCTTGGTTAAACCACTGGAACGAAGTCGCGGACGCATATATGGACTTAAGTCATCTTCCAATATATTAATTAAATCCTCAGAAAGCCTGTAAATATGGATAAAATCTGTATCACGGAATATTGTTTTAAACTTTCGTATTTGTTTCGCCTGTCGAGCTTTCTTCAAATTATCACTTTTCTTAGCTTCTTCTAATAAATGTAGCTTCAATTGTGTAGTAAAAGAATAGAAATATTTAAAAAATTAAGTACAGTTTATTATTTTTGTCAGTCTACGCCCGAATATTTAGAGCTTTTTGATTTGACAGTTAGAATTAGGAGTGGGCGATACAAATCGTATATAGATACAATATCTATATATCGGTACAATATCCAATACCTATATATCGGACAGTACTGTATCTATATTTCAGGTATCCGCGTACCTAGAACGAGACACTATAACGATATCGTATCACATGATCTATGATATTCGGTTCAAACTGATTCCGGTACAGTAGTAGTTATACGGTTGTAGGTACCGTATCCTTGCGATGCGCGCGGGCGGGAGTGATGTAGCTAGAGATGAACGAGCGAGAAAGCGCGTTAAGCTAACGTCTAATACTAATTTTAAACATTATACAGTATGTTAACTAACAGAGGGCGTTCCCGTTAACCCGCAATAGTATAGCATCCATACATGCTAAAAAAATATTACCATTCGAAAATAAAATGTTTTTATTTTTTTTATATTAAAATATTCACTAAAAATCGTAGATTGATACGTTAAAGAAACACTCTGTACACGCGTACTTGAAGGACAGCAATGTCGGAATTTATTTAATTAAATAAATTAGAATTAATTAAATAAATAGAGTATCAATTTACGATTTTTAGTGAATATTTTAATATAAAAAAAAATAAAAACATTTTATTTTCGAATGGTAATATTTTTTTTAGCATGTATGGATGCTATACTATTGCAGGTTAACGGGAACGCCCTCTGTTAGTTAACATACTGTATACAGGAGCATAGAGTTTAATACCGAATACATTATTTTGTAAACACTTGTAAACAGGTAACCATCAATAAACGTCAAAGGGTTTTAAATCGTACCTATGGCATTCTCAACAAAAAAAGTGAGCCGTCACGGGACGCCTGGCAGATGTGAAACATTGCGCATGGCGACGCGTCGCCACACAGTACACAAGACTGTGACTGTATATATACTTACACCATCATAAAGCGTGGTGACGCGTCGCCACGGCATGCGTCGCCACGCCAGAAATTTGTTTTACGTGCGGCTATAGATGTTTCACATCAAAAATTGTTTTAAAATCACTTTACGCGACCCTTGACCTTGATTGCACTTTGCTGTTTTCGTCAGTCTTCAGTTATTAGCTTCACTCATGACTGATGAATAGATACTTGACATATTTAAATAATTGATAAAAATATAAATCTAGAAAACCGAAACGGCTGTACTAGTTTCATTTCAGAGTGCCATATTATCAACAATACATTCACTGATTTCGAATATACAGTTACAAATAAAATACAATGATGTAATGAATCGAACAAAACCGAAACCTAAATATCACAGTACCAATTTCGATTCCGAGTTCCACACTGATTCAGCCAAATAGATATTGAAATATATAGATACGATATCCGATATTCTAAACCGATACATAGATACGATTTGATATAGTGTAAAAGCGATATTACCCATGCCTAGTTAGAATCGAGGCTGTGGGCGAGACGTCTGACGTTTTACGTCTTACGAATTTTCGATCAGGGTCACGTGACCTGACGCGAATTTAGAAGTTTTTACCCATTCCAAAAAAGTACATACACAGCGCCGCTAAAGAAGTTTTCACTTCAAAAAACAGATACCACACGCCGGTACCCAAAATAGCACAGATGAAATTCAAGTTAAAATACGTATCTAGTTCGACCAACTTTCAAACTATAGCCTTAAAGCAAAGGGTGTCTCGGAGCCTATTATCAGCATTCAGCATAACAATGGACGGCCGATGTTAGGGCCTTATAAAGAACGATTGTCCAAGTCCTTCGACGCTCCTAATGCGTACCGAGCTTGTGTGAACTGTATTGTTTACCTAACAAGATGATGTTAGTTATACATTTTTTTGGTCCTTTAAGTACCTGGTGCTGTCTTATAGTTTTAAAAGGGTTCTAAATTTGTCGATTTTTCGTTTTGTAAATCAATATAATTACGAGTTCTTTTTTAAGTAAGATGTTTTATGGAGCTTTATGGAGAAAATCAGCCTAATGTTAGTCTATTGTTCATTTACAAGTAAAATTTTTGATTCTAAATCATATCTCTGTGCACATCAAATGCGAAGACATTCCTACCATTGATATAAGAATGGTCAATGCCTTGGACGACAAAAAATATTAAAGTCATCCCATTACTATCAAAATCAGACCTCAAATCTACAAGAGAAAGCTCCAATGATCCAATCAAATTATTAATGACACAGCGACATGTTAGCTCAGTATTTTGCGGCCATGTTCCTCGCATTTCGTCATCCATTGTGTGCTCAAACGGTATTAATGAATTGGCCGTCGATTCATCACCGAACAATGGACACCGAAGCGCTTTTGTCGCACGAAAACCGCTCGATAATTATGTTAACAGAGTGCTCGCGAGATTAATGGTGGAAAAAGTTTAGTGAACTCTTCATACGCATGAGGTTTGGAGTTTAAATAGTATTGTAAAGGTATGAAAGATGCATCGTTTGACCCTTTTTTGGGCGAATAGCAAGTTCTTCTGCATTTGTTTTTACCGAATGCTGACAACAATAATGACTGTATCTGGCTGGAATGCTGCCCGTGCCCATGATGATGATGTTATCTCTGTTTAACATTCTTCTTTTAAGTTTTCACATTATATAATTTTGTGTATCTGCAATTCTGCATCTGCTTACAGGTTCTTTGTTACATAACTTTTGCGTCTTATTCCAATTCAAATTGTTTTCGACAGTATAATTATTGTGGCTGTTTTCTACAAATCTGCCATCATTGTCAGTTTCCTAAACACGATCCCTATAACTTAAACCTCCTCGATTGAAAACGTTTAGTCATAAAAATACATGCTCTAACACTCGGAATATATCTCCAACCATCAATACCATATTACCATTTCCTTTTATACTTATATCTATGTCTATATTCAGGAAAATCTTGTTCTAAACGGCCATAGAAATCGCGATTGGAGTCCATGTTTTATGCCCATCGTTCTAGGAATAACGGGACCTACACTAGACTATAATATGCATTATAACGGCCTCATTGCCATGTGGCCTGATCCGGTTAATGCAGGCCTTTTTGTCTGGATAAGGTTATGGGATGTTACACAACTCTGGAAGATGTAAAATTAAATTTGAATTTTTGATGTTGTTGGATTTTGTTGTGTTGAAAAATGGACTCTATGTCCTTCGATATAGACTAGCGCAAGATTCATTTAATTATTTTCTAATTGTGCCTGGTATTCTTATGTTAACATACTGAATGTTTATTTTGATTTTCTTTAGTATTTATACAGCGTGTAAGGGACATCGACGTGCAACGTGTTACTATGGATTCAATACATGAGTTTGAACCATTTTTTTTTGATAACCATTGAAAAAGTTCTACGCAAAGGGGCCATGCGCTGAATTCATGGTTTCAGTTTGCCGCGTCGATGTCCCTGCCACCGTGTATATGTCCGTGTTGTTAGGGTCTCACCTCAGTAAATGATGCCCAAGCATGGTTTTTGATTTACAGATGACAGATTTCATTCTAGGCAATATATTCTCAAAACTAGCTCCACATAGAGATTTATGTTTGAGTATTGATCTAGAGTCTAGACCGTTCAGATGTTTATTGCTGTTTCGAAGCTTTTACATTTATGGTTATTTGTACTGGTTCTAAGTATGTTTGTTATTCGTCGTCTAGGACCCGTTGCATGAAACTCGTATCATCTATCTCTTTGTCCTGTATCTTGAATGGCTTTGTATCGACATATAAACTATTTGCATCTTTCTTATTTTGTATTTAGTCATCATCATCTTACTGCCTTAATCCCAATTTATTAGAAGTTGTTCTTGTTCCATACATGTCTATATTAACTGTCATCTCAGTATTCTCACCCTTAAGTCTTCCACTTATTGTAACTGTTTGTATTTACCCTTTCACTCACAATATAACTTCGTATTCCTTTTGTTTATCACTTCCCACATCCCAAAATGAGTGGTGTGGCCCAGTGTCAACAGCCGTGACTTACAAATTCTAGGTCGCGGGTTCCAACCCTGATAGGCGCTTTAATTTGTATAAATTATTTCACTAGCAATGCTCTAAAAATCGGCATGTCCTTATGAACAAAAAATCGAAGACTCTCACAGAGACTCCTCTCTGTGACACAGGCCTCCGCCTGTGTCCCAGCAGTAGGAAAATTATAGGCTAATTATTTTTTATTATAAGTATGTATTATTCTTCCGCACATGTCTATTAGCCATCATCAGTATTCTCTCTCTTTGGTTTACCACTTATTGTAACTTTCCTGTATACAAATTTATATTCCCTTAGTTTATCACTCCCCACATCCCAAAACACGAAATAATCTCCAAAACACGATATCTAGTCCCCGAGAAGAGATGTTATTGATACAAAACCGAAGTGAAATCGTGTCGCGTTGCCAGCGGATGCTACGTATAAACGACGGCATCCGCTATTACCGCTGATTTGAGGCCCCCGTTACCTATAGTATACTATCAGGCTATCAGCCGTGTTACTCGACCTTCTCAATCATGGGTCACGATGTGGACTTTGATAAAAATTATTTATTATTGGCTTGTGTCTAAACCGCAGGTCAAAGGCCTCCCTTACGTCTTTCCATTTTTCTCTCTATTTTGCAATAAGAGCCTATAGAGGTATGAGGAACAGGGTGTAAAGTTCACTCATCCTCCTTAGAAAAGGGAGGATCCTCCGACCAGACGGGTGTTGTGTCTGGCGGGCAACTGCCCGATGATTTATGACGGGCCGTTGTATACAGTATGTTAACTAACAGAGGGCGTTCCCGTTAACCCGCAATAGTATAGCATCCATACATGCTAAAAAAAATATTACCATTCGAAAATAAAATGTTTTTATTTTTTTTTATATTAAAATATTCACTAAAAATCGTAAATTGATACTCTATTTATTTAATTAATTCTAATTTATTTATTTAAATAAATTCCGACATTGCTGTCCTTCAAGTACGCGTGTACAGAGTGTTTCTTTAACGTATCAATTTACGATTTTTAGTGAATATTTTAATATAAAAAAAAATAAAAACATTTTATTTTCGAATGGTAATATTTTTTTTAGCATGTATGGATGCTATACTATTGCGGGTTAACGGGAACGCCCTCTGTTAGTTAACATACTGTATAATTATGCTAGTTGCGCGGTAAACTCTGCTTGCGCGATGCAGGATTTTGCGTGACGTCAGTATGACGCGGTGTTCGCATGTGGCGTTGTAGATGCCGCTACAAGTCCAATCCTTTAAGTAGGAGTCTAACTCGTCATGACATCACCTTCTGTGGGTGATTACAATCCTCAATCTGTGGCTTTTTGCCCACTTCTGATGCGACATGTGGGAGATACGGCCTGCCTAGTTCTATTTTAATTTGTCGGTTATGTTGCCTACCTCTGCGATTGTTGATGTGTTGTGGAACGAAGTAGGAATATTGTTTTTTAGACGACCAGCAAGTTTGACTCCGAAATTATTTCTTACCATTGCTCGCTGGCAGATCCTGAAATGGAATATGAAGATGTAGGCATGGTTGATAGTAGTAGAGAAAATGGGATAAGGAAAAGTAGAAAAAAATATTTTAGAGTCTCTTAAGCTGCTAATAACAGGGTTGTACCTATATCTTTGAGGCTTGATAAGTAGTTATAAGAAAGCGTAAACAGAGAAATGGAACGAGCAAAAGTAGGAGAAAACATCTTTGGCAGACCCCGAAGCCATTATTATTTGAACTTTAAATTGAAAAAAAAAATTGGTAAATGCTTTTGAAGAAGTTTTTACTGCCATATCACTTACCCATTTTTGGTATCAAGTATTATGGTGACTATGGTGTGTTCTATTTCGAAGAGTGGCTCACTCAAATACTGGAGATTTTTCTACTTTTTCTCTAAGGTTAGCAACGAGGAGGCAAACTCTTTATTGCTACAGGTGTCTAGCTCCATCAAGAGAGCTATCCTCCTGAGTGACCCCCAATATTACCCTTTAACTTCTCCGACCATAAACGTCAGCCATAACATCCTTTCCAATTTCCAAATGATAAAAATAATAATAACAACCCGCCATATTTGATAATCGCGTCGCAAAACCGTGAACTGTATCATGCGCGTACGCCGGGCGCGTACTATCCGCTACGGAGGGTGAGCACGACCCCTGTTACACGGGGTAGTAATAATAATTGCTATCGATGTTACTAGATGTTGTAGTTGAAAGTTAATTGTTTACTTGGAGGGCATAATTTTAATGCATGTCGTTTTCAATTAGTAACTTATTTAGATTATAATATAAGCTACTAAGTACAGACGCCAGCACATCAAGCTACCCGAAACTGTCAAATTTTCCCATTCAACTTTGAACCTTATCCTTTAGCGATAAAGTTGAAATCTATTAAATAAATTTGACAGATTGTAGTAGCTTGATGTGCTGGCGTCTGTACTTTTATTATCTAACTAGCTGGATTACAAGCATGTCGTCAGAAACGTAAATGGCCAAATACACATTTCGTCATCTCTCAGGATAGACTCGCAACTTGTCAGAAACGGAACTCGACAGATACCTACGCATTTCGTCAGATAACTTTCGTTGAAACAATCCACCCAGATTGATGTAAATAAAAAAAATTATCTCGGAGAAATAATTTTGAAATATTGACAGTTCTTCCATACAAAAACTGTCAAACGTTAATTTTCTTCCGCGAATAAAAGTTATCTGGCGATGGAAATATCAGTGTGTCCATGATTTCGTTCGCGTGGATGTCAAAAAAGAAATTGGATTTCAAAAGTACTTTTTTGCGCGGAACTGTTCTTTTCTAAAATAGTAGTAGGCTAAGTTATACCTTTTATAATAACATAAGCTATCTGCCAGATGAAACTGAAACTAGCAGCTACCAGCTAGCAGCCGACAGAGACGAAACATAACAGATAGGGGCCCGGGCCCCTAATAATTTTTGAAAAATTAGGATCCTTCATTGCAAAATTACAAATAATATTAAAAACTAACATGACATCTGCTTATTAACAATAATTGTTGAATTGTAAAAAATTATTTTGTCTTAGGATGATTTTTGTTTATTTACTTAAAAAGCTATATCTTTTCTTCTACACATACGAACTTGCTAAAATTTGCCCTAGAACTTCTTTTTAGTGTGAAAAAGTAGTGAGTGTAATACCAGCCAAGATACTCTAATAGTTTAATTGTAAAAAACTATTTTGTCTCAGTAGAATAATTTTTGTTTATTTAAAAAGCTATATCTTTTCTTCTACACATACGAACCTGCTGAAATTTGCCCTAGAACTTCTTTTTAGTGTGAAAAAGTAGTGGGTGTAATACCAGCCAAGATACTCTAATAGTTTAATTGTAAAAAAATATTTTGTCTCAGTAGAATGATTTTTGTTTATTTAAAAAGCTATATCTTTTCTTCTACACATACGAACCTGCTGAAATTTGCCCTAGAACTTCTTTTTAGTGTGAAAAAGTAGTGGGTGTAATACCAGCCAAGATACTCTAATAGTTTAATTGTAAAAAAATATTTTGTCTCAGTAGAATGATTTTTGTTTATTTAAAAAGCTATATCTTTTCTTCTACACATACGAACCTGCTGAAATTTGCCCTAGAACTTCTTTTTAGTGTGAAAAAGTAGTGGGTGTAATACCAGCCAAGATACTCTAATAGTTTATTTGTAAAAAAATATTTTGTCTCAGTAGAATGATTTGTAATTGTTTAAGAAGCTATATCTTTTCTTCTACACATACGAACCTGCTGAAATTTGCCATAGAACTTCTTTTTAGTGTGAAAAAGTAGTGGGTGTAATACCAGCCAAGATACTCTAATAGTTTAATTGTAAAAAAATATTTTGTCTCAGTAGAATGATTTTTGTTTATTTAAAAAGCTATATATTTTCTTCTACACATACGAACCTGCTGAAATTTGCCCTAGAACTTCTTTTTAGTGTGAAAAAGTAGTGGGTGTAATACCAGCCAAGATACTCTAATAGTTTAATTGTAAAAAAATATTTTGTCTCAGTAGAATGATTTTTAATTGTTTAAGAAGCTATATCTTTTCTTCTACACATACGAACTTGCTAAAATTTGCCCTAGAACTTCTTTTTAGTGTGAAAAAGTAGTGAGTGTAATACCAGCCAAGATACTCTAATAGTTTAATTGTAAAAAACTATTTTGTCTCAGTAGAATGATTTTTGTTTATTTAAAAAGCTATATCTTTTCTTCTACACATATGAACCTGCTGAAATTTGCCCTAGAACTTCTTTTTAGTGTGAAAAAATAGTGGGTGTAATACCAGCCAAGATACTCTAATAGTTTAATTGTAAAAAAATATTTTGTCTCAGTAGAATGATTTTTAATTGTTTAAGAAGCTATATCTTTTCTTCTACACATACGAACTTGCTGAAATTTGCCCTAGAACTTCTTTTTAGTGTGAAAAAGTAGTGAGTGTAATACCAGCCAAGATACTCTAATAGTTTAATTGTAAAAAACTATTTTGTCTCAGTAGAATGATTTTTGTTTATTTAAAAAGCTATATCTTTTCTTCTACACATACGAACCTGCTGAAATTTGCCATAGAACTTCTTTTTAGTGTGAAGAAGTAGTGGGTGTAATACCAGCCAAGATACTCTAATAGTTTAATTGTAAAAAAATATTTTGTCTCAGTAGAATGATTTTTAATTGTTTAAGAAGCTATATCTTTTCTTCTACACATACGAATTTGCTAAAATTTGCCCTAGAACTTCTTTTTAGTGTGAAAAAGTATTGGGTGTAATACCAGCCAAGATACTCTAATAGTTTAATTGTAAAAAATTATTTTGTCTCAGTATAATGATTTTTAATTGTTTAAGAAGCTATATCTTTTCTTCTACACATACGAACTTGCTAAAATTTGCCCTAGAACTTCTTTTTAGTGTGAAAAAGTAGTGAGTGTAATACCAGCCAAGATACTCTAATAGTTTAATTGTAAAAAACTATTTTGTCTCAGTAGAATGATTTTTGTTTATTTTTTTTATTTTTTACAATTCAACAATTATTGTTAATAAGCAGATGTCATGTTAGTTTTTAATATTATTTGTAATTTTGCAATGAAGGACCCTAATTTTTCAAAAATATTTAGGGGCCCGGGCCCCTATCTGTTATGTTTCGTCTCTGTCGGCTGCTAGCTGGTAGCTGCTAGTTTCAGTTTCATATCTGCCAGTCTCTTTAAAATCGGTCCAGCCGTTTCAGAGATGGTTCTTCATATAAATTGATAATATATACCTATGTATATGATACCTAATTGATGGAAGGGCCCGTGGCTAAATAATAACAGCCGCACAGGTCAATCGATCAGGTTAAGTTACGCTTGCCGCGGTTGGTCTGTGGATGGATGACTATCTTTACATGCCGAGACCCCTCCGTGCCTCGGAAAACACGTTAAGCCGATGGTCACGGTTGGCATTCGTGGATCTTTGACAGTCGTTACGGGTAGTCAGAAGCCCGAAAGTCTGACAACCAGTCTTACCAAGTGGTATCGTATTACCCAATAACTGGGTTGCGGAGGTCAGATAGGCAGTCGCTCCATGTAAAATACTGGTATCAGCTGCATCCAGTTAGACTAGAAGCCGACCCTAACATAGTTGGGAAAAGGCTAGGCAGGTGAGTTCTTCATATAAATTGATATAACCGGTAAAAAGAAAACAAACACGTATATAAAGTACAGACAACAGAACATCAAGCTACTATAATAGTCAAATTTCTTTAATAGATTTTCAACTTTATCGCTAGAGCATAAGGTTCAAAGTTGATTGGGAAAATTTGACAGTTTCGGGTAGCTTGATGTGCTGGTGTCTGTACATAGATGCCATTAGTTTTACTGTCTTGAAGACTCGAAGAGTAAGCACGCTACGGTTTTTCAAATATTTTTCAAAGATTTGTACAGTAAGCTTGAAGAAATGTATAGCATCAATGTATACACTATACAAGACGATACATAATTTCAAACCCTAAGTAATTAGAAAGCTAACTACTACCAGTAGAGGTAGACAATTGATCATTGTTGTTATCTGTCACAGTGACAAGCTGCTAATTGATCAAGATAATTAAGTTTGGTGATCAACTTTTATTTTAGTTTAGTTTCTTTTAGGCGAACATGTTAGTAGACTGCAGAGAGGGAGAATAAATTGTGTGAGTTCCGTATGTAAAAAAAAAACACGGGTAATAAATACAAATGATTTCCAAATTACTTATATAACCAGAAGACATAGTTATTACTATTTTTATTAATCAATCAATGTTTATTGTGGATCCGTACAGAAATAGATACAGGTGTTAAGAATTACAGTGATGTTGAACAGCTATGTCCCGCCTTTTGGGCATACAATACAAATTATTTTATTATTCAAATGAACATTGTGTCCTATTATTATGTAAAAAATTAACATTACTATTTTAATAAAATAACAAAGAAAAAAATTACATTACTATTGCAATTTAAGGAAAATTTAAATTAACTAGTTAGGTGGGCAGTTACAATCTAATATTACGACAAAAAATAAACACAAAATATAGATCAGTTCTTTAACTGATCTATATTTTGTACACAAGCCCATATTACCTTTTACCTAAGCTCTTTAGCTTAGGTAAAAGGTAATATGGGCTTGTGTCCGCAACTCCACCTCAATGCGCGTATTTTGCGTATAGAGCTTAAAATTAATATAGTAAGCAAGCATTTATCTTGCATTTTAAAGTTTAATCTAAAAAAAGGCACAATTTATCCACACCCCGGGATTCTGAAGAGACTGAGAACTGAAATATGATGTATGATGCAACAAAACTTAGTCAGGTGGAACAACCCTGTTCATAGTGAATTAGTGACCATCCACTTCGAGCCACGAAGACCAGAACTGTAGCAAGCCTAAAAACAATTACAGAGAAAATTCAAACATCACCTTTAAACAACCCATAATACCATAACACCTGATTAAATAACATTAACCACACCACGGTATGAACCAAAAACCGGCCAACACCCACGCCGTGTAACATTAGTGGTTCACTGATGTCCACTAACGGTACATAATGTGCCTATGCTGACCCAGCTTCCGCGACCCGGCCATATGGACCATAATCATTTGTATTTTTCTATTTAATTTAATTAATCAACGGAATTTATAATGATGAATTTGAATTGCTTATGGGTAAAAGGTTAACCAAAGGCACCTGTGGACCAGGGTCAGATGTTGAAGTGAGGATAGGTCTGTTCATGGCGAAACCATAAATAAAATTATTATATTGTGAAATATAAAGAAAATCACTATATTCGATATGGAATACAATTATTTTAGAGCACTTGTATGTTAGTCCATGACATTCGACCATTTTTAGCAAGAGTAAACATCTGTATAACGGTGTTGCCAGTAAAACAAAAAACGTAAAATGTAGCCATAAACTTAAAATCTATGTTCGGATACGATCAAGGTCGTTAGGTCAAATCCTACCCTTTACAGTATGGACGTGAACCAACTCCTATCACTGGCATACCTGCCGATCAATTCTGTAAAAATGTCACTGTGAAGACTTAGGTGAAGTGAGCTCAAAGTAAGCTGTCATTAGTGTCAATTTCTATGATCTTTAGGATGGCCTTAAAATAAATAAAACGAAGAAAGCCTTTACGAGACGGAACAACGAAAATAATTATCTCTTATTGTTAATCAACGATTAATTTAATAGGAGTTTATATAAATGTCCATTTTAGGACGTCACAACGGAAATCTTGGTACTGAACACTAGCTGGTAATTTAACAAAATATCATAGTTTTAAACTACCATAATGACAATTTTGATTACCTTTTAAATCATAAAGCTCATAACAAAACTTCAAACTTTCTTATAATAAAACATTACAAATAAAGTCATCCAGACCGTATTTCGGCCACGGCGGCAAATCTCAACGGAGACAGACTTCGACGCGGGAGATATTATAGTGCACAAGTGTGCGCGCAGATTCAGGTGCACTCCCTCATCCTTCACTCTCATAGTCCAATGGGACGGCAATCCGACACGACCGGAGAGAGATCAGGCGCAGGACCAACGGCTTAAGGCTCCTGCAAACAGGCGCGACGCGCGACGCGAATCGCGCGCGGCTCAAAGGCACCGCTCGTTGCGCGACTTGCGGTGCCTTTGTGTCGCGTGTCGTGTCGCGCCTGTTTGTATAGGAGCCTTTAACGTGCTTTCCGGGGCACGGGGGTATCACACCGCCAACTTCCAAACTCCAGGCTGTTTCTAAGAAATTCCTAATGGAAATACTCAATAATACTTAGCCCGATCCGGGAATTGAACCCAGGACCTCACGCTCAGCAGTCGCACTTGCGCCCACGAGACTAACGGGGCAGTAAAAAAAAACAAAACATTACAACAATGTTACTAACATACACTTCCCTAATAAAAATTCTTTATCACAACTCTTAAACAAACTTCCTAATTACTGTGACTAATTACTTATTATTTGAAAGTGATTATCAATTACATTGTAACAGCCGCTCCATTGAAAACTCGCGCTTAATTACTTAAATAAACAATAATAATGAATCATAATGATTGATAAGCGAGGATACGATTTCTTTTAATTAACTTCGCTTATCAATGAAGATAACGTCGTCAACTTTGATTATTATGACGTTAATGACCCGAGATTTTTATGTTATTATTGGTTAAAAATTTAAAGTCTTTCAATTAGACCATAATATACAGGCACTTCTGGATGTCAAAAAGTTTTCTATTGACATTTCCAAGCGAACAAAAAATGGTAAAAAAAATTTAAGACATATTTTCTGAATCTGTATAATAGATTTAGCTGATACTTAAGAGCCATTTGCAAGAAAATGCCATGTCTTGGATAGTAGCTTAATTATAGTTAAATCTTCTTAAATGGTCAATTTCCTCTGTGAAAATTGCCGCAGAAAAACAATACACAAAGCAAGATACCACATACGTACTATCACGCATACCAATACACTGTGGAAACATCCAAAAATCTATGGGAACCGCGAAAAATTTCCCTATCCCGCATTCTAAGATGGCGGCGCTTCTACAACTGTCAAACAAGCCTGATTCAAACGTGAAATCGCTAAACGCAACCAATTATTGTTTTATACGAATATGTGTTGAACATATCGACATTTATCGAACATCGACATGCGATTACACTCCCGTTGAGTTTGACAATTAGCGTTACCAGATTTGGGTATCGGTCTCTCGGTAGGTATTTGGAATTTAGTATCTGGTACCAGAGTGCGTGGTGTCCGGTTCTCGGTTTTTGTGGGTTCGGTTTAAGCTGTAGTTATGGCTAAACTTGTTTTTGTTTATAAATTGACTGGAAGTTGGAGTTTAATATTGAATAATGAGAAGTGTTTCCCGTTCATTCCATATTGTGAATAGGTTTTTCGACCGTCCATTACTTTGAAACCAGCTGTTGACTAACCAAAATTTGGTGTGGATTTCATGAAATATTCAACCACACCAAATCACATCTCACCTTACCTATTTATTTTCACATTTAGATAAAACGAATGAAAAATATTCTCCACCATTTCTCTTCAAACAGTATTTACGAAATCAGAAATTGCTTTTAAATATCTAAATTATAACTCGATATATTTGTAACCGTATACCCCCGCGGGGTTCGTGTCACAACCATGAATTTTAAGTAAGTGCACAGAGTATTACATGTGGTCAGAATCCCATAACGCTGTCAAAATGACAATAATGAGCTGTTTATACACAAATAAACATCGGATGTACTTTTTTTCTCGATACCTACCGTATTATGTTAACATCGATGTCAGTGTTGTGGACGGAGACTAGGTTTTTATCGATAGATGACTGTAATGACAGCTCTAGTTAGCAGGTTTGATTTTCAGCATATAACCGTTTTTTGATAAAAAAGTCTTTTAAATTTTTAATTAAGTATTTGGTGCTCCTAAAAATTACATGATAAAGATTCATAATTTTCATTATTTTATCCATGAAGCATAAGGTCAACATTAACATATATTATATATCTTATAGATAAATTAGTTTCAAGATTATGTCTTTGTTAAACATGGTAAATACTCCCAAATACTTTGGTATTGACAGTGTCTCCATAATTCTCACTAGCAAAGCTTTTTCTTATCTCATGTTAACATTATCTTTGTTGCCGTGTCAATTTACACGAATATGCAAATACGGGGATAGAGGTGGGCTCTCTGTAGCGGACTTTTGTCAATCTGGGGATTTTTGTCGGTGGTTTTGAAGACCGTTTTACTAAAAGATTTTAAGTATCGAAAAGATAAGTTTAAGGATAGAAGAGAATTAAAAGTAAGCTCTTATATTTTCGTGTAAGTTAATATTGCATCAAAAGTTTTACCGACGATATAGTTAAGTTTTGCCCTGGCAAAGCCACTCCTCACTGTCTTCAGCTAGTGCGGATCAGTCCTGTCTGTAGGCGTCAAGCTCATCCCGCCATCTTCTAGTCGGTCTGCCTCGATGTCACCGGACATTTTCTCAAATTACACACGTCAATTGTCATTTTCGTAACTACATATTCAATTATTGTTCATTATCACTCTATGTGAACAATATTTACATTCCAAGCCTTATCACAACTCAATGCTGATCAAGTCGTAACTTGACCAGCACTATCGGGAACCTATCACACGCCTCGCGGAAACGCACGATCGTAGGCGATTTTTAAATATATTTTTCTAAACTAATGTTTATATATTTTTAGTACTCTTATCAAAAGTTTACGGGCAATGTTCCCACGGTCCAGATATGCTTATCAGTACTTCCTGAATGACTCAACGATACTCGAATCTGATGATTTTTGTGCGCGTATTTACATGTGTAAATTCAATTGATACTTTTGTTGTTTCCTTGTCTTCAGTTTTCCGGGTAGTTAAGTTTTTTGTCCTTCTCCTGGCTGCTGCCTATGGGTCTCTAAAGCATCAACATTTTGGTTTGAATCACTTCCAAACCAAAATACATCATCGTATTAATACAGGAAACAGATCATGCTCATAAAAGCGTGACTCGAAGAAGCTGTTTTCCCTTAATTCTTTTCTTTGGCAATATTTATCGATTTAACCGTGTAACATATTGTTAAAAACCGGTCAAGAGCGACACGGACTTAATTTAAGTCGTGTTTTTAATATTTCATCGGCGAGGCCTATATTCGTCAGAGAATTTTAACACTGTGCACTGAGGTGTAGAATATAAAATATTGCAGTTTTATGTCAGCGCTATCTCTTGACCGATAGTAGAACTAATGTAACTTTTGTTGATGATTTCTGAAAAAGTGTGCTTTTTAGAGAGACTTCGTTTTATTTTTCCTGTAATCTTTACATAAACTATCAAGAAAAAATTCAGATTATTTTCTTTGCAAACTTCTGAGATAAGGAGGGGGGAGAAAGGTATATTTTTTACATTTTTCATCAAAAGTCGAAAACTGCGCTCTTTCGTATGATATCCCACATGCTCTAGTAGCCCCGCTTCGAATTTTTCAGACCTCCTTTCAGTCCCTGTTACAAAAAATATACATATATTTTTATTTCTTTCTTATTTGCAAAATAGTTGGGCAAACGTAATCTAAAATTATTTCAAGATGATAGCATTAGTAGTTCATCAGTAGTATCCAGCTGTGACAGGCACAGACAGACCGAGTCTCACCATAAGGGTTCCGTTTTCCCATTTTGGTACGGAACCCTAAAAACATAAAGGATATTCAATAAAACTATACCGATTACCCCGGCAGTTTCTTTTAACAATCAGCATCTTACACATTGGTCGTAAAACTCCAAATTCGGTATATTTAAAAAGCGACGACGCAAGCGCAATATACCAAAGTAAGTGATCAATAAAACATCAATAAGAGCCAGCCATTACTTGATAGTCATTCCTCAAGCAGTGGTCGACATCGATCAACGTCCTTTACTAAAAGCGCTGTAAGCGGCTGCGTACGCACAGGGATTTGTGTCGAGCGAGTTTTATGATTCTGATTGGACATTGACCATGAACCATCGGGGTAGTGCCATTATTCTTGAAAATTCAACAATACTCTCGTTATTTACATTGTCGAGCAGACGAATTTTTCAAACAACAGAAGTAGTTAATGGATTATGAATTTCTATTAAAAGTGTGTTACGAAATTGGGGTGCAGATCTGTTTTAAAGTTTATGAAAAGCTAGTTGTTTGTTTAAGCTGTTAGCATCTAGAAAACAGTGCATTTAGACTGGAATGGACATAATATCAAATAATTAATTGCAATTATATCATGCTTTTATGAGGATAAAGGATTGAAAGTACCTATGAAGTGAAAAAGTTGTCTACTTACACGAGCAGTATCAGTGACAGGCTGCCAATCTCTCATCTATTAGGAACAGTAGGCCTGTCATCTGTTAATACAAATTCAGTCATCGCTACGATATTATCTCTTTGGCAGCAACCACTTGCCAAAAGTGTAAGCGCCATTTTGTTTATTGTGTGTGTTTAAATAAAGGAGGTTGTGGTCTGCAGTTTGAATCCTTTCTTTTTTTTTTCAAGTTTTACAATTTTTATGACTTTAGATAAATATAGTTTTTTCGGCATTTTCCGACATTTGTGCCTATTATTTTTGATACAGGAGAGAAATTGACGGCAATGTTTATTTTTAAAATACTTAGTTCTAAAATCTGCTGTGAAAGTTGCTTTGACGTCAAAAGTTTTTTATCGCTTGTGTAATCTAGGTTATCGGAAGTAATGTCAGTGGTCTGTTATACATTTTGTTTTACATAATTTATGCTATTTGCAATACTTATTTTAAAATCAAACCAGTTTTCGAAAACTGGTACTTAATATCGGATAACTGTCATAGGTGTTTAGTCTAAGTCGTTTTTGAGACAAATAGGTCTAAACGAGTGTCTTAATTAGGAAAACGCCAAACAATCGAACTCTTTATAATTTTGTTTTTTCATTTAGTATAAAATGCTGTTTATCTTTCCTAAATCACAGGATTTATCCCGAAAAATCCAAAATATTCCATAACCATCCTATTCAACTTTAGCAAATAACCTTACCACGTCAAAACTTCCTTTTATTTCTTCATAAATCTCCACCACAATGGGCAGAAAATTATCAGTCAGCCTCCCGCCGGTCCTGCGTTCCTCAGCAGCAAAAACAATGGATGACCTTATAAGGTGATGGCAGTCGCATCCAGTTTTTACACTAGCACCCGCCCGATACGCGAATTTGGGAAGTTATGTGAAAAAAGGAATATGCAGACCTTTCGCTTTGTTTAACTTTTCGAAGTTTCGCAGTTTCGGGGATCTTAACGACTGTGTGTTTTTGGGTTTGGCTTCTGTGGGGGAGGATAGAGGTGGAGATGTCGCCTGTCTGTGGGATCTGTGAGCCTTTTTGTAATTACTATTTGTTAGGGGACTTGATACCTTAGAGTTATTAATATAAAATTAAATGCATAATTATTGTGACCCCTTTCATTTCAAGACACTATTTTATTTCCATTACACTAGTTGCACATATGCATTTTGCAAATGGCTGCAAATTATTGGGGAGTTTGTTGGACCACTTCTTTCCAGTGAAGGCACTAGGAAGTGGTGGAGGGCGGGCCATTTGGGGTCTTATAGTCCAGTCATTTAAGCTTAAATTAGGTAAGAATCTCGGAATTCGAGATACCCAGCTGTAAGTCTGTAAATAGTTGTATATTGACACCCTAAAAGTTGTCTCAAAACCTACATATGGTAGGGTGTACGCAACTATTAAATTTCAAGGTCAAAGGTCACAAAAATCGGTTTTTTGCGCTTGTTTTGTAAATATCTCATTTCCTATGGGTTTTTTGCTATTTGTATTTATGATCAATATTGTAGAATACAAAATTCTCTACAAATTTTGTTTAGAAACATTTTTCATACGGTGAACCGTTTTCAAGATAGAGGGCGGAGAGCGCGCGGTCACAACATCTCTTCAGATCAACCGGTGCCTGCGGTCGAAAACGCGCCGTATATAGTTGATGAACTATCGATAAATCAATGATTGAACTATTATATTATATTTTATCATTTTCTTCATGCATTTTAATCTATATTCAATAATACTGATAACCGTTTCCTAAAATTAAAAAATAAATAAAGGAAAAACTTAAATCATAATATGGTACCTATGAAACTGGCGTTTTTTCTCACAAATAAAGAACCTTGTCATTTCTATTATTTAAAATATTCATCAATTGCTTGATATTCTATCGGATTATGAGCATCATAGACAACTACCAATAATAAAAAACCTTAGTACATATAATTTTCTAAACATAAAAAATACCTTAAAAATGACTCCTTTTTTGTTAGTAGAAATGACCACTATGTATTTGTTTTAACTTAGCCAAAACTTATTTTTGTCGCTTAATCTAAGTGGCATACGTTATCTTAGTTTTTAAACATTAGTGCATAAAAGTTTTAAAACATTAGTGTTCATGGTTGTAAATAAATTAAGAAAATGTTAGTATGAAAAATGTAACTTCTTTAAAATTCTCCATACAAAACGCTGATTTCATAGGTGGGGACCTAATATAATTATATTCCCATTTACACTAATGACATTTTAAATAGAAAATAATTAAGTGTATCTTCTTTAAAATCTGTAAAGGTAATGGTAACCCCAGGTATGGGGTTGGGCAATGCGAAACGATTTTCTGGAGCCTATCATGACGATTTTACCACGTGCTCCAGAAGATTTGCTAAATACAATTTTCTGCAACTGCAAGAGTGGTTGTGGTTCGCGATGCGGATGCAGGAAAGCGGGCTTGCTATGCTCTTTAGCTTGTGGCCAATGTAATGGGCAAGCTTGTCTCAATGCTCTACCATATCAGAGCGACATTAACGAAGATGGAACCTTTGACCCCAAAATCAAGGAAGAACTTGAGACAAATGTCGTTGAAGACGATAAGGAAGACCAGTTTGAAATTTACCAGCAGCCGGAAGACGACGATCAAGAGGAAGAAGATGATTAAAATTATAAATTGTAGTTTTTGTACCCTTTATTCCATTTTTTTACTTTTAATAAAAATAAATGTATTGAATGATATTTTGTAATAAAAAGATTAATTCATAATTTATTTGTTTTTTTTTTCATCATGTAAGAAGTTATTAATATTAATTGGGTTAAAATTCAAATATAATTCCTATATTTTCATTAACAATTCTGCAATTACATGGGCAGGTAAGTGTTGTTAAATAAATTAATAGGTACTGAATAAAAAGTGGATAGGTTAGGATAAAAATGATAAAATATAATATAATAGTTAATAAAAATTGACAAATATTTATATAATCATTGATTTATCGATAGTTCATCGACTATATATGACGCGTTTTCGACCGGAGGCACCGGTTGGTCAACCGGTGCCTCAGGTCTGAAGTGATGCTGTGACCGCGCGCTCTCCGCCCTCTATCTTGAAAACGGTTCACCGTATGAAAAATTTTTCTAAACAAAATTTGTAGAGAATTTTGTATTCTACAATATTGATCGTAAATACAAATAGCAAAAAACCCATAGGAAATGAGATATTTACAAAACAAGCGCAAAAAACCGATTTTTGTGACCTTTGACCTTAAAATTTAATAGTTGCGTACACCCTACCATATGTAGGTTTTGAGACAACTTTTAGGGTGTCAATATACAACTATTTACAGACTTACAGCTGGGTATCTCGAATTCCGAGGTGAACTTACTATAATGACTGGACTATTAAGTAATTTTGACGTTCGAAAAGTGCTGATTCTCGGCTTAATTTGAATAAATCACTTTTAAATATTAAATTAACCGGATAAATACCATAATACGACTAAGTTAAAGTCAAGAAGCTCAGAAGTAAGTGTGCTAGATCTATTTTGGGACACATTTCAAAAATCAAAATCAAAATCAAAAAGGTTTTATTTCATTATTACACGTTATAAATTATACAGTTGGTGGCGTCTCCTTTTAAGCATTTAGGCTATTACATTTAGGCTATTATAAATGAAAGGTTCCCAAAAGCCCTTTACAAACCGCTTGGTATGCGGATCATGGCATTTATCTGATCCCAGTTGAACGAGTGACCTGAAATTATTAGTGTCCTTGACTATCTCGAAACAATGCGCATGCGCGTGAGCATTGTCGAATTGTATCCTAAACTGGTTTCACTTTATGGTATTTTGTTGGAAGTAAATTAAATGTCATTTTTTAATGTCACTCATTGGAAGATTATGATTTTTAACTGAATTTAGTTATGGTGAAAAAGAATGACAATATGAATTCATCATTATAGTAATTTGTAGAGGTTTGTTTAAACGAAATTTGTATTTGTATGGTAGTCCTTAGTGCTTCCAGGATAAGCTAAAAGCAAACTGCAGATTGCTTTTATTCTGTCTACCAAGTTAAGAAGCTATTGCTCTCTTCTTTAGACTTCCACGAGTTCCATTTATTTTATCAAAGCTCAATCCTTTTGGAGATCATATTTAAAGAGATCTAAGCGCTTGTTTAAAATTGCGCAATACTAATGAAATGCGTAAACCTAAATTAGTTTATCAGTGTTTACTTAGTTTGAACATGTTCCCACGCGTGTCAATCACCGAACATGTTTATATTTGTGATGATAGCCTATCAAGTGCCTACGATTTATGAGTAATCCTTTCCTATCATTTTCGGGTATTATTCGCTATAATTTTATTAAACCTTACTGTTAACTTGAACTAGGGAATAAATTGTGCTTAGAAGTTAGAGATAACATTTTAGAGAATAGCATTGGTTTTATTTGACTTGGTTTTAGTGTTGGTAGTGCTTGGTAGCAAGCAACTAGGAAGATTTTTTTTTAATTATTGCTGAATAGGTTCGTTCTTGACTTCGATCACGCCTGATGGAAAGCGATTGGTGAGGTTTATGGTGGAACGAGCGTGCCCAGAAGATGCTTAAGGCATTGGAACTCCCGAGCATCGACGAAACACAGCAGGCTGCTTGACGCCGGACTCCGGTGGAGTGTGGTCGCAAACCAGGCGGGCGTTAGCTATACCACCGCAAGGGAAGAATTGGCCAGTCAAATAAGGTGTTGAGTGTGACTGTCCAGGATGCGCCGAGCGCTCGGTTCAGTTGAGTAACTGGCGGAATAAACTGCGCTACACGAGGAAGCTTCTTCATGCATCCCAAAAATGTTAATGTTATACCTACTTAGGTAAATAATTCATAGCTATTTGAATTGTGAATCTTTGTGTGAATTGAGAAAATATAATAAACTAAGTAGGTATCTAAGTAAATCTTTGTAGCTGAAACTCAAGGAAGAATTGAATTGTTGCTTGTTTCATATTTATTTCTAGAAAAATAAAAATAAATATTATCCATCATTATGTTTGTAAAAGATCCACCCAACCCATGTCAAGTTACACTTTCAAGTATGTTTACTATTTACAAGAGTTGAGTAAACAAGTGAAAAGTACGCTTATCATGTTTTAATTTTACCAAAAATTGTTTATCGCTTGTCCAAATACATGCTTATCTGATTCCGCTTAGATGCTTAAAATGAGCGAAATTCGTTGGATTTTCCCACAGATGTGTATTTTGCGAAAAATGTTACTTAATTTTTTTTAATGTCTTTTTGTGTACATAATTTGAGTGATAGCTTTTTAATGCAAATATATTTAATAATTTTAAATACATTTGCATACTTTCCCACGAAAAAGATAAGTTAAGTATTTAACGTCCATAGACTACAATTTGTATTTCGACTGCGAAAAATGGTCCACGTCTAGATTTTTGACAATATTAACACCATTTTTAGAGTTCCAAAGGGTACAAACAGGACCCTATTACTAAGACTCCACTGTCCATCTGTCTGTCTCCAGGCTGTATCTCATGAACCGTGATAGCTAGACAGTTGAAATTTTCACAGATGATGTATTTCTGTTGCCGCTATAGCATAACAACAAATACTAAAAACAGAATAAAATAAATATTTAAGGGAGGCTCCCATACAGCAAACGTGTTTTTTCGGCGTTTTTGCCTTGTGGTACGGAACCCTTCGTGTGCGAGTCCAACTCGCACTTGGCCAGTTTTTATTAACTTTAAGCAAATTGATGGAAGGTACGCACGACGCCATATCAAGCTATACATTTCCAGCCGGTCGATTCTGTAAAAATCTCACCGTGAAAACTTAGGTGAAGTGAGTTTGTTTTTGCTAGGAATTGACACTATTGACAGCTCACTCCACGCTCACTTCACCTAAGTTTTCACGGTGAGATTTTTACAGAATAGCACTGCTCTACAAGCCGACTTCTTTCGTACGAAAACCCTATACAATGCGAGGTCAGATAAAACAGGGCCTGCAGTCTCGACATAGTCAGCTAAAGCTTGATATGTCGTCGTTAATTTTATACCACATCGCATCTCATCACTTTTAGTAAAATCCGAGTGGATTTTACTAAAAGTGATGAGATGCGATGTGGTAAAAAACTGACATCGATTTTGCTCGTGCGAGCAAAAAACATCCCGATCGAGTGATCGGGATGTTTTTTGCTCGCACGAGCAAAATCGATGTCAGTTTTTTACGAATCAACTTTACTTTTGTATTACAAATGTAAAGTTGATTCGTTTGATTTTATTTTTGATTTGATTGAAAACAATGAATAGTCTTGTACAGTCAAGTGCACATACGCAGCATTACGAAAATCACCCTTATTGCTAGCACAGAAAGGCCCTGTTCATGTCAAATTGTTACCACTGATAACTGCGCCAACAACTACTGTTTTTACTCCTTCACTATTTTTATTTGTTTATTTAAATTAAATAAAGCCGCCGTTTTGAGTCCAATTTCCTGGACTAAATGTATCCGATATGTTTGGGTGGTCTCGATTCTGACTGATCGATACATCGAGATTATATCGATCGATACTCGAGTGTTGATAACAAATCGAATGTTTTAAGTTTTTTCGTCGCTAGTACTGTTTTTGTAGGGCATTCTTCTTTAATATCTGATGCTGTTTCTGTATATTTTATGTAATTAAGTGCTTTTGAAATATGTGCATAAATTATCATATAAATGATTATTCTCAACTAGCTGCGCCGCGTTAATCCAGGGTGTCAGCTACCATACGCATACAAAATTTTATCAAAATACACCAGCCGTTTGAGCGTGAAGAAGTAACAAACATATAAACACACACACTCACAAACTTTCACCTTTATAATATTAGTGCCTAATGAAGAAGGTAGGGTAGGATAGGAGGCCAGGAAGTTCATCTCACTTGGTGTCTCATAGTCTACTGCTAAGCCAAGGATTCTTTTATCTCTACGAATATTACCAAAAAAAATTCTAGCGCCTTGAAAACCTTAGGTTCAGAATTTCGCAAAAGTCCACCCAAAAAAACAGACCCACTTAAATTCTCATTTCACATTTTTCCATCTTTTCCAAATACCTCATCACGCCTCCAAAAATGCTTTAAGAGTTTAAATGCTCACTATCACGGCATCAGCAATACTTCTCGGGGACAGCAGTAATATGTTTGAGCACTCCCCGTCACTTGATCCGTATCTCGCACTTTACCACCGGATCATTCGGATCTTTTTGTCGCCAATCAATCTTGTTTAAACTTATTTTGTTCCGTTTTTGTGTTTAAATTTTTCGTCCACAAGTTGACACTTGCGATTTACACGTCGGTGCAGAAGATTTGGGCCAGATTGCTTTGCTCGAAATTATTGTCTTCGATTAAAATTCGATGTGATTCAAGTGTTGTTATCTCAGCTTACGAGATATAATTATTGTTTATATTTACCATCTTTAATTCCTTATCGAAATACAACATTGGCCTCAGGACAGATGCAGACACATACAGATTTCTTTAGCAATCTCTAACAAATCTAATGGCAACTTTTTATCAAGATCTGTCAAATATTCAGAATTTTTATTTCATATCTCAGTGGTGACCCAGATGGCCTTTTGTGGTCATGTATAATGACTGTCATAGACATACGTTGGAGCAATTAATCAGACAAAATAAATGTAGGTATATAATTTTTGTGTTGCAACTCTATAAAGAATAGATAAAATTGTAGTTGTATTGTAATTGTGTAGATATGATTATTTGTTTATTAGTATATCAGTATTTTTCTGTTTTATCATTATTAAGTAATTCTTCTTACTTATGGTAATAGCTTAGTAGCTTAGATAGCATCATCTTTCTGACTGATCAACTTCTTGACAATTCAAAAGTGCCCGTAATTGGTTTTATTGAAATGATTGCTTTGTAGCTCGATAAACCCCGTAACTATGATTTTTATTTCTAAAGATTTTCCACATAGACATATCTATTTATTTACACCTAGGACAGGTAACTATGACAAATCCAAGCTTATTCGAATACGATTAGGTCACGCTAATTATCTCTCTTTCATTCTTAAAAATATTTATCGCAGACACAGTCACTGGTAACATCAAGTGCACATATTATAACATGCTAATGTGACTTTTTCTTTTTCTCAGGTTTCGTGTCGTGTTCGCCCTCGCCATGCAAAAATAGCGGAACTTGCCTGTCCGCGCCGAGAGGAGAATATTTTTGCAAGTAAGTGCTTTCATTTATTAGTTTTTCACAAGGAGCATTTAATGTTGAAAACAAACCTGTTTAGCTTTAATTTAATCATGTTTCTTTGAAACTTTAGAATCAAAGTAAACAACAAAACAGGAAATAATAATAATAACTAAAACATCACAATATGGCTTAGGCTATAATATCCTGTTCTCTAAAAATCCAAAATATTTTCAAAACAATATCAAACAATTATAATTACAAGCCCAAAACTCAAAAAAAATCGTTACTACTTTCCGAAAATTGATACCCCATCCATATGGCCATAAAACCGTTAGAAATTATTATTTCACCGCGCCCCATAGATACCCATATACACACACGTATAACTACGGTACACGTTTGTGGTGTGCGCGAACGCATGTGTGTGTGTCTCGATCAACGGACAGATGCGCAAGCCCTTGGAACTCAAGTGGGTCCTTAATTGCGTTAAAAAATATATTGCGGTAATGAATTTGTTGGGTTCCTCTAAATAAATCATCTGTTTGAATGTAGTTAGGGAAATAATTTAAGCGTTTGTTGTTACGTATACATATTTTGGTGAATTGTCTTTTATACTCAGTAGATTTGAATTATGTCTGAGGCTTCACTATTAACACAACTGTTTTAATAAAAATGGAATCCGTTGTCATAATATTGAAGTAGGTAGTTTTGATCTATCATTCAACATTATCTTTCCAAAACTGCTCCAATGTTATATAGTTTGGTGCCACCTTACACTTACGCAAGATTCAAAAGCGATTTTCTCCTGAAGTATTGATAGATATTTTATTTTGTTACGAACATCGTATTATCGAAACCATGCTATTATGAAATAGGTCTTTTCCCAAAGTTGCAATTTTTGTAACACGAGAACAACGCTGTTGCATTTTTTGTACAGACGCCAGCACATCAAGCTACTACAATCTGTCAAATTTCTTTAATAGATTTTAAACTTTATCGCTACAGCATAAGGTTCAAGGTTGATTGGGAAAATTTGACAGTTTCGGGTAGCTTGATGTGCTGGCGTCTATACCTTTGCAGTTACTTTTACGGAACCCAAAAACTCTTTGGTCATCCTTTAGCAGAATTAAAGCTAATGGCTTTCAATCGCGTCGATTGATATGTGACGTTGAGCCAATATATTGCACATGGCCACTTTTCGATGATCCGCCAACAAAAAGTCTGGGCGTCTTTTTCCTAAATTGCTTTTAGCCTGACGTTGAAGAAGGTAATAAATATTGGAGTAAGTATTTAAAAGATTTAAGAATCGATTCACAAAAAGAAAAAAAAAAGAAAGTTGATTGAGAGGGTTAAGGAGAGTTATAGTTACATGACATAGTAAAAGATACCATTATTGATAAGATTACAGTCTTTTCACAGATATTTTACCTGTGACAGCAGGAACCCAATAACAACCTTAACATAAAGAAAATAAAGATCATTCAAACAATGGTCGTTTTGACAGACTTTTTACTTGCAGTAACACAACAGTAACCTTATTATGCTATAATTCTAACTATCCTAACAATCATACTAATATTATAAAGGAAAGTTTGTGAGTGTGTTTGTATGTTTGTCACGTCTTACCGCACAAACGGCTGAACGGATTTGGGTGAAATTTGGCACACAGATAGTCTAAAACAAGGATTAACACCTAAGATACTTTTCTTCCGGATATTCCTACGGGATCGAAACTTATGCGGGTGAAACCGCGGGGTGCTGCTAATAATATAAAATTATTAATGCGAAAGTAAGTTTGTTTGTTTGTTACGTTTTCACGCTAAAACGGCTGAACCGATTTCGATGAAATTTGGTACATGAGTAGACCATGACCTGAAGAAGGACATAGGCTTTTTTTTATCCTGGACGGCAGACGAAGTCGCGGGCAACAGCTAGTAAGGAAAATAAAGGGCACTATGATTTTGACAGTATTGCAAAAAAATTAGAAAAGAGGTAAAATAACTGTGAACAGACTGCAGATATCAACATACACACACACACACACACACACACACATGCAAAACAAAAAAAAAACAAAACCAAAAAAACAAAGAACCAAAGACAAGAAAACCAAAGACAACGTACGTTGTCTTTGGTTTTGATAATGTGTGTCGTATGTGTGTAACTGGGGTTATCTGAATTTTATGCTGCTGATGTTTAGCAGCAATACAAAATTCTGATAACCCTAGTTTTTAAATAGATTCCGGGGACAATGACAATACACTCGCGTCGCTTCGAGAGCAAGCATCGCTTGTCCGCAAATATTATGACACGCCTTCCAATAACTTGGCAGAAATGACACTGCAATAACAAGTGAAAACCGAACTTTAAAGATTAAAGGGTCCCTTTCGTTGGAACCCTCAAGCATTTAAAATATGAGCTTGCTCGTTAAAAGCTCTTGCTTCGACCCCAAGACATGTTTTCAAAGGATTGAAAGGCCCTTCGTTATGTTGAACTGATTTTACGTTTTTATATCCGCCATGTTGCTTTGCTGTACAAAAATCTTGAAGTTTTGGTGACCGAAGCATTATTTATACCAGTAGATTTTTAACGGTTACCGGTTAGATGTCTACGAGTACTTGTATTTTGACCGTAGTACTGTCATTATCAACTAGGTAATATCGACTATCGTCGCCTTAGAGTGAAAACCTCGGGAATGCAATACCTCGTAAGTAGCATTTTATGCATTTCGGACAATCTTATTGTATCGAACAGCTCTGGGTATAAAAACGGATTAAATAAAATTATTAAGAATACAGAACCTCCTTTTTTGAAGTCGGTTAAAAAAACATAAAAGGTGGTTCTGTAACGTATTCTTATTATATGGAAAAACCCGCTTTTTATCCAGAATTGTTCGATACTATAAGATTGTTCGAAATGCATAAAATGCTACTTACGAGGAATTGCATTCCCGAGGTTTTCACTCTAAGGCGACGCTATGTATTGTTTATAAGCAATGGTAGCCTGGCCAGTTGTATCTGCCCCGACTTACGAATTGTAGGTACTCAGTTCGAACCAAGGCAGGCACTTTTGTGAATTAAATTTAATCACCACTGCTCTCAAAAGGTAAAGGAAAACATCGTGAGTAAACTGACATGTCCTAGAACCAAAAAAAAACGAAGACATATGTCATGCGCCAACCCGAACTTAGCCCGCGTGGTTACTGCTAGGGATGTTACGGAGCTTCGGTTCCGATTCCGAAAAGTCGGAACTTCCGATTAATTTTACACCTCCGATTCCGATTTCGGTTCCGATAATTTTGAATCGGAGTTAGACCGAAGTTCGAAACGCAGCGATACACGTGACTAGAGCGCCTACAAAAAAGTTTTAACTTGTCACCAGGGTAATGTTTGTTTATTTTATACACGCTCGCGCTCACAAAGTCTCAGTTTATTGTTTTTTTTTGTGGATGTTAGAAGAAATAGAAGAAATATGTTTTAAGGGGAGGCCCCTTAACACATCTTTCTTCTACTCCGCCCCGGTTCCGGTTCCGATTCCGGTTCCGATTCCAGTTCCGATTCCGGTTCCGATTCCGATCAATCAAATTTAAAACCTCCGGTTCCGGTTCCGGTAAAACGACATCCGTAACATCTCTAGTTACTGCCCACTCCCTCTCACAGAGAGGGGGCTTGTGTCCCAGCAGTGGGAAACTGGGAACGTTATAGGCTGATTCTGCTATATTATGATACTCCTGCTACATCTATCATTTGATGCAACTTTTAAAAACAATATACGTAGGTATACTAGCTTCCGGCCACGTTTTCGCCCGCGAGGTATGTCGATAAAAACCAGCCTATGTCCTTGGGATGCAATCTATCTCTCTGCCAAATTTTATCGAAATCCGTTCAGTGGTTTTGGCGTGAAAAGGTAACATACAGACAGACAGACAGAGTTACTTTCGAATTTATAATATTAGTAAGGATATATTAAAACCTGTTGCGATATGAATCTCTAAGTCTAGTAGACGTATCCAGTCATGTAACATGATGAAACTCAGACGAAATGCTGAATGATTATCTGCTTGTTTGATGAGTGGTTCCTAGAAATTGGTGGAACATGTTCTTTGTAAGATTTCATGGTAGTAAAATGTACTTAGTCTGTTATTAAGATTTCCATAATGAGTGTTCATAATTATTGCAATAATCGAGACGCCTAGACGAGGGCATATCAACTGGTATGGACGTCTAAATTCCAATAACTAGGGACGTGTTCTTTATAAGGTTTCATGATAGTAAAATGTACTTAGTCTGTTATTAAGATTTCCATAATGAGTGTTCACAATGATGGCAAAAATTAATACGCTTAGAAGATCAGATAGAGTTAACTTCATTGTTCTACGAAAGTCACATTACTTCTACTACATAAAGGCACTGTAAATGTCAAATTGTTACCACTAAAATGTGCAGTTGACTACCCTAACAGGTATTGACTTTTAAGTTGTAAACTTGGAGTGATAGTTTTTATGATGTTAAAGCGATAAAAAAATAAAGAACGTATCTAAAAATTACTCAGCCGAAATATATGTACAATGAAAAAAAAAGTTAGTGTAAATTCTAATTAGAATTTACAATAACTCACAAAAGTCCCGTACTCAGATAAAAGAAGACCAACCAAGAACCAGTTATAGCCAGAGAAGTTTACAATCGCAGGTAATTCTTACCTTACCGTGGTAAGGCACAGTCCCGGAGTAATAAATAGTGGTCCGCTATCAGATGGCCATATATGTCATGTTATGTGCAGGGATTCACACTAGCTGCCCAACCAGAGGTTTGAAGTGAGAGCGCAGTGAGAATTGGATTTAAAAGTGACAAGAACATTGTAATTCTAAAGACAAAGGTACTTTATACCGGTTGAATGTTGAATGCCGTAGTTACAGAAACAATTAAAAAGCCACTGTCTCGCGTGGATCCACGTTCATACGAAGGCTTAAGCGAAGAGTCTACATTGAAGAAACTAGCTATGATTTAGCTTAGAGGTTCAAAAAAAACTAAATGAACGAGCAAATCGTTTTATATGAATATTGAATATTGCCATGACTAAAATTTATGAAGTAGAAAAACTTGCAGTTTTGTAACTGAAAGAAAAATAATTGTTGCATGGCCCCTTTACCACCATTAAGTAAGACATTCAGATTATTATTGTACTTGCTTTCCAAAGTTAAGCTTCAAGCCTTCCCATAATTATTAATAATTTTCCCTCACTTAGTCAAGTCACAGATATGCCTACACAACGCGTCGCCAGCACCCAGCATTCACATTTTCCACTCACAAGATTATCACTTACAGAACGATAGTAAGGCAACGGTGCGGCAGATCCCTTTGTTTTGTGCTCATTAAAATGGCTGCTTTTATGGTGATAATGGCAACTACTATGACCATAAGGTCTGGCGGAAGTTGTAACACCGCTATCAAATACATATTTGTATCGAGTATCTCCTTATCGATATCTATGCCTGGTATTATAGCATTTGTATCAATAATTTCTGTGTGATTTTCCTTCTGTTCAATTCTGGCGAGGTCATTATGACGAGGATATTATGACTTAAAGTTTTTGTGTCTATGATGTTCAGAGGGGCGATTTTCGTGATTTTAAGAACGTGCCCAGTTTGATCTGTCTCAATCTGTAAAAATACCTCTTAATTTCCCTACATTTTTGGACAGCTTTTGACATTGACTGTCGCTGAGATGACATTGCGACTAGATGTTGAATCTTTTTAACTAGCGGCATCCCGCGGTTTGACCCGTGTAAGTTTCGATCCCGTGGGAATATCAGGATAAAAACTATCCTATGTCCTTTCCCGGGACTCAAACTATCTCTATACCAAATTTTATCTAAATCTGTTCAACGGTTTACGCGTGATTGAGTAACAAACATCTAAACATCTTCACAGACTTTCACATTTATAATATTACTAGCTGCGCCCCGCGGTTTTACTCGCATACATTTCGATCACGTGGGAATATCGGGATAAAAAGTAACCTATATGTTAATCCAGGGTGTCAGCTACCTCCAAACAAAATTTTATCAAAATTGGTCCAGCCGTTACACTCAAACGGCTGGACCGAGTGTGTGTGTGTGTGTATAAACACACACACACACACGAACTTTTGCCTTTATAATATTAGTGTGATATAAGTAGGATTACGAGAATTTTTTTGCCTTCTGGATCTGTGAAAAACAAGTGAAATTCTTTAGTAAATTCAGCTGAACATGACTCATTTAATTTTTGAATCAACCGGACATTCCAAGTTAGTGCTTGCTACATGTACATTACCAAAAAAAGTTTCTACAGGTTTTTATACCTCAAAAAAGTGACCATAAAGTATGAAAGGTACTTTTGGAAGATGCACAGATAATAGATAACAATTGTCCACTCGTCTAGACGCCTAATGGAGGTGGGCGGCCGGCCCCGATTCCGCTGATGTCATGGCATGCGCGCGCGCACTAAGATGTCCGGATCTATGACCACGATCTGCTTGAAGATTATTTGTTTTAGTAATAACTTTTTTTTGGGTTTTGATAAGTGAGATGTGATGTTTTAATTTTTTTAATAAATGGATTTTTTTAACTTCAATAAAAATAATGGTGTGTTCATATATATAAAGCGATAAAACCATTATCAAAATTTTATTGGAAAACGTAAAGCAATAATTTCAATGTATCTCCAATTGACAAAATTATTATTACCTACAAGAGGGGAGATTCACCCTAACATTAGAAATACAAAAGAATGTTTGTGAACGACCCTTACACGTGTTTCCTTTCCAAAATGTCATTCAAAATCATTAGGATTATGAATTCAAAAGTGTTTATGATATCAAATTCACCTTCCATAGCCTTTATTATAAACATTTACAGTGATTATAGCCCCAAATCGTTCGTATAATCGAAATTATTCGACATCAATTTAGGTATACATCACTATTACTGACTATAACAATTACGATTAGTCGGTTTTGTATCAAAGGGATAATGGGTTGTTCAGTATGGCTAGGTTGATCAATCCAATAGTATCGATTTAAAATAACATTAATTTTTGTTTCGTTTTTAAATTAATGTCGGGAACCAATGTCGATTATGTAAAAAAAAAGTTTTCCAATTTGCCTATGTTCGGTTTTGAATATTTGGGTTACTTACTACTTTACCAAATAATTAATATATTTTAAATATTAATAGCTTTTATTTCACCTAATAATAAAAGAAAAAAATACTGATCTTTGGTAAATGTTATGTTACAATAATTTAAAGGATACATATACATAGGAATATGGTATATATGTATGTATAATGGTAATATCTCGGTCACACCGTAATGCAATAGACATACTGCTGGTTTATGCATGAGAAATAGCTCAATTAACTGCCACCATATAGTTATTATTATTTCACACAGTAAAACAAAGCAACGATTTAACCCAAAAGTACCGAAATCTAATATTACCCACACGGGATTGAACCCACGACCCTTGGTCGGTCATGCTCACGAAAACGTTATTCGTGTGATGAAATAAGTTACGTTGTGTTACTTGAATTACTTGATGACTAATCTGCGTACGCGCCGGTAGGAGGTCAAGTTATTGTAGAATGTGTTGTGTGATTACGGTATTTATTGACCCTATGAACCGTAAGTAGCGAATGAAATATTAACTGTATCATACACTAAAAAATTATGAAAAAGATGTTTTTTTCGCTATTTCTGATTATGCCTCATACGAAAACTAGTTCAAATACCTACTCATGACGACTTGCACTCCCTGAAAATCAAAGTTAGTACCTTTTCAGTTTTTCATACCTACATTCTGTGTGTTTTCGTGTTTTGTGATTCAGATATTAATTATCTTGTTTATTTTTCTTGATATTGGGTGAGTAGGCGCTAGAGTTTTATATTAGAGAACGTCGCTATCACCAAACTAATAAATTTTGGTCTCTAGAATTTTAATTCATTCTCACATAAGCTGACATTTTCATGATAATTCCTCAATTAGTTTGTGACACCCAATAAAGATCAGCCAGCCTTTTTCTTTAACTTCCCATTTACGAGTACCCACAAAATACATTAAATTTCCTTACACACACGATAAAACTGCCTAGATCCAGTTTTACAGCATGCATTATGTATTTACCATACGTCGCCGTGAGACATAAACTTTTATGATACTGTGATATTGAATTACAAAATTTAATAATAGATGATAGTATAAAATTCTATGCATATGTAAAAATATGTTAAAGGAAGGTTGTGGGCGAGTTTTCGTATAAAAGGGTGGTATAGCAATGCTGATCTTAAACTAGAATATGTTATGCAAGCGATCTAGATATTTTTTTTAGTCAGATATACCTCGTAATCCTCGTATGCCTCTTTGGTCTAGACTCTAGTGGTCGCAAGGGCTACTTCTTAGCACGAGGTCCTGGTTTCGAATCCCTGGTCAGGCAAAGTGATAAATGATTTTATTTTTGTAAGTAGGTTTGCACAAACACTTTTACACGTCAATCATATATTTTTTAAACTAGATGAGGTCGGCGTTTCCTATCTGACTACTCTGAGAAGAAAGGCCGAAACAAACTCTGAGGTCATAGTCTCTTTTGAAGTCCAGACATAATCTTGGTCAGGTTATATGAAGACCATGTAGGTCGATGTCTGAGATGGTCTTTTGAGGAAAGAACCACAGATTGAGAGGACCTGACCAGTCAGTGCACGCATTTGTCAGAAATCGTGCAGCTCAACTCAAGACTTAAGGAGCTCAACGATTCGACGAACAATACCAAAGAAAGGACATTTGGGTAGAGACCATGGAGAGAATTATAAAAAAGAGGTGTTATTAGGTTATTCCATTAGGGATTCCTCAGTAGCAGCCCGGAGTCAGGATTTGTGCCGATTGATGGCAATAGGGTCCCCCCTAATGCATGGGACTTGAACATAACAGGCGCAATGTGAGTGTAGTAACCTCTGTCTAACGCTTCGGGGATTACAGGCGTGAAGTTATGATATGTTACACTTTGCATGATAATTTTAATGATAAATAAGTACGACATTACCTAGACACATGAATATATCTTGATATTGCCGACTTTGCAATAAAATTTTACGCGTCGAACCATTGCCAGTTAGAGAAGAAGTGTTCTTGAGAAGAGACCACGAATCGGCAGTGTGGAGTGATCTTTAAAAGGAGGTTGATAAAAGTAAAGCGCACTGGGTTGACGATATCGTCGAAGTTGCGGGAAACACCTGGATGAGGGATGCACGCGAACCCAGAGGTATGGCAGAAGAAAGGGGAGGATCCAGCAGTGAGTGAGTCTAGGCTGAAATGATGATGATGATTATGAAGAGGAGTCCGATAAATAATGGATCCGATCAGAGGCCGAGAATGAAGCTCAGTGGCATACTATTGAGATACAGAGGCCTATGTCCAGCATTGGATTCCTGTAGGCTGACGATGATTATGAATGTTAAGTTTAGCCCAACAGTGGATATCCAGCCTAAAACATCACTAAATAATCATTATTTCACTGTCTGTCATGTATCATTAGACACAGTAGTTAAAAGAGTTCACACGGACGGTTACGAAATAAGAAACCTAGAAGTATTGCAATGTTATGCAATGTTGGTTTAGAAGAGGGTAATGTGTTTTGACTATGTATGCATGTGTGTGTGTTTGACTGACTGTGTTGCCAATAGTATAGTGTCAAGACATTGTCCTTTGTTTTGACACTGGTTCTGATTTGCATAACAATGATTAGTTGATACATTTGTTATTTTTTGTTGGGCTAATGCTTAGTTCCATTGTGTAGTGTAAATAGTTTAAAACAAACACTCCTTAGTAGTTCACCTATCAAAGCTTGTTTTCATTACTTTGGGTCAGGGCAAGATTCACAGATCGCATTTGACTTTACTTTGCCAAGTAAAGTAAGCGTCGCATACTAATATGATCATTATTCGTATGAAACGCATGTTTTGCTTATCAAAGTAAAGTCAAAGTGTGCTCTATGAACGTAACCCTTAGCACAGAGGATCCTTTCGTAGTTTTAGCATTAACACAAAATTGCATAAAATCAAGAGACAAACTAGAGACTTATCAAAAACTTGCTATCGACAAACAATTTGATTCGTCATAAGCCTTTCAGAAACCAGTCATAAAATACTACAAATAAAATTATGCATGAAATATATTGAAATAACTAAGTAATACTATTCTTAAAATACTCCTTCCCCTATCTACTCCAACAAGGTTCGTTCCATTTCCGTAGTTTCGTAACAGAAATATTAGTACTAAATGAGTTTATAATAAAAGGATTCCGCTGGGCACCATCTTCGGCCCTTTCCCTTCGGCCACTAAGAAATGCATTAGTTTAATTGTATACCAACATCGAGCTCTCGTTACACCAGATTGGGATAAAAAAAGATATTTTAGAGTTCGTTGGTATTGACTTTGAGCATGGTTTTTTGGTGAAAGAAATTACGTAATCGATTTTGAGACGTCTTTTGTTTTTTTTTAAGAATGGGATAATTTCTATTTTGAAAATCTTCATTTTTTAGAGGAACAATAAACGTAAAAGTGAAAAGTGGTGCCGATTCTCTTGTACATCGAATTAAACTAACTAAACTATCACTAAAATTTCTTACTTTTGGCTATGGGAATCCTAAAGCTATTCTGCAAAAAAAAATCTCAATAAAAAAAAATTTGACAACTAAGTAAAATCGAATTTGACAAACTACACGTGGGACTTGTTTGCACTACCCCGTGAATTTCTTTAAGAGCCGGGGACCCCAGGTGGGGCAGCCTCGACGTGTTTTATATGGAATTTTTCACTTTTTGTATGGAAAATATGAAAAATTATTACTTACATGTTGAGTTTTAGGAGTTTTTGTGTATCATAAAGGGGGTCGAAATTTTCATTATTTTTGCGATAGGACACACCATTTTCGAGATACATATAAGCAAAAGAAAAAAATATACAGTACCTACTGTTTTTGCACTAGAAGTCGAGGTTTTGGTGTGGATTTTAATTCATGACAATTAATTTTATTCTACACCTTTTTAATCGCGTTTAAAAGTAGTCAGATTTAGTTAGACAAACAAAATTTTAGGTGAAAAACGTCAAATTCAGAATAGCAAAATTGCCATTTTCAATAGATTAATAACTCAGTGACATCTTAGTGTTGTCAAACTAGAATATACGTCTTAAATTATGTCACTTTTGTCAATTTCAGAATGTGAATTCTTTGTTTGACAGGAATAAACTAAATTTTGGTTTTTAGTTTAGTTTAGAGGCATTTGTGACAAGTGAATCGACACCAGTAGGTATTATATATTAAATAAGTACTTATATATTGAAAAACACTTGTCTGTTTTGGACATTCAGAGGCTTATCTTTTCCGAAGAACATCTTCATATAATTTTCAACTATATTTACCTTCGTGTTTTTTCTTAATATTTACAAGTCGTGTTTTTCTCGTAACATATACGACACCTGCCTAAATAAATTTCTCAAAAAGTTACGGAACCAGTTTCTTACGAGCCACAACCAAGCGACCACGACCATGTGACCATTTCTCGGTTTGTTTGACTTAGTTGAAGGAAGATAATAGCGGCGACTTCCTCAAATTCGTTTCAAGATGACTCGCCTAAGAGCGTGAGAAATAAAATGATAGTTTTGGAATTGTTTTTGGAGGTAGTGTGAAGTCTCGGCATGTAACCTCTTTAGTTATTGTTTTAGATTTAAATAAATAATATGTTTTTTGAGTATTGATATTTTAATGTATCTATTCCATCATTATTTTATCAGTGTCAATATTTCCATCATTCTAAAGAAATTGTAAGGATTTTACAAAGGAAGTTCACATATAAATTGAAATGTATCTTTATTTTTATTTAAAAGGGAACTGTTATTGTTACTAATCAAGTTTCCATAAACAACGTTCTTTAAAACACCCAGCTAATCAAATCAATTTAAAAAATCTACAATCAAGTTGAATTGAAATTATAATCATCTACTAAACCAGATCTTGACGATACGGTGCCATTCAATGCAATCAGCCTCAGAATCCCAGTCTTCACAGGTCTTCGGCACTTGTAAAGATTAGATCTTAATGAATCACGTGCGTAGTGTCACTTTGTGGCACTTTTTGTGCCGCTGGAGTATCATCTTTCTGGACTTTGTAGTTATGTACCTAGAGATAAAACTGTGTCTTTATATGCCTATGTTGGATCTTACTTTTGGGTAACATTTGTGATTTTGTACAACTCTGAATTTTGAATTTTAGGACCTTCCATTTTATTTTTACTCGTGACGTTATCTCAATTATCTTCATCAACAAGTAGCAGCATGACGTCTACATAGCCCTTTTACAAAAATTAAAAATTATTAAAAAAGGCAGATCTTAACCATACACTTGTATCAGCGATAATGACTCTATAAGCTCAATTACTATAAACATAGGTTGCAGAATCTCTCGTTACGTATTCATAACACGTGGACAGTGCACTGTTTTGAAGTGGTTAAAACTTTCTGGCTTCTGGGAAAGAAAGAAAAAGGAATGTCAATTAATTGAGTCTCTTAATTTCAAGGAAAAAGTAATAACTTGTTGAAATCGAATTTGTCTCTGTTTTTGTCTTGTTAAAAATATTGATAACCATCATCTTCAATATTAAATTAAAACTTAATAATAAAGCTGCAGACTTAGTTTTATTTGTTTGAACGCGCTAATCTCTGAAACTAACAGATGGATTAAAAAAAATCACATTTGATTGTCCAATTCTTGAGGAAGCCTATTTAACATTACGCTATGTCTTTTAGGAGCCGAGCAAAAAGTAAAAAGGTCAGACAGAACGCTAAGCGAAACCGAAGTAACAGGACACAGATATAGGATATAATATATTTTCCTAGCTGCGCCCCACGGTTTCACCCGCATAAGTTTCGCTCCCGAGGGACTATCGGGATATAATGTATCTTATTTCGTTTCCCGGGACTCAAACTATCTCTATATATAATTTCATCTAGATCGGTTTAGCGGGTTAAGCGTGAAGAGGTAACAGACAGACACACTTTCGCATTTATAATATTACGTATTTAGTATGGATGTAAAAAATTTCGCGCGGGCGAAATCGCGGGTAGAAGCTACTCATATAAGTATAAATGAAGAAATACTTTTAATACTTATCCCCAAACCCTATTCGAAAAACCACTCACCCTAAACCCACTTATAATTCAACTCCCAAATGGGTCCCAGAAATACGTGGCAAAAGTAACACCAAAAAGATTAACTCCTTTTGTGACTTAAAACACGTCCCCGTCTGGACCATGTTTGTCTTTAAGTTTAAATAAGTGTTCTGCTGACCACCATGACACTTTAAGGACAAACTGCGGTCAAAAAGATCAATTACAAGAGTTTTACAACTTTAAAAACCTTTTAGCTTCATGTGATCCGTTATTAAGTGGACAGAGGAATCTTGGCGGTTCGAATTGTGGTAAATTATATTCTTTATGTAAGGAGTATTTTTCTGTATAATGTAAGCCAAATTATGTATGTATAATTTAAGCCAGATCGAGGGTTAAGGCCGGAAGGTGATGATGTAAGCAAGGTTTGATTCTGAAGCTTATGACGGTACCTATGTAGCTGCTTGAGTTATATAATCAGCAATTCGCAGAGCATACACTCATACACAATAATTTATCCTTCAAATCCTTATAGGAGTATTTCTTCCTTCGTCTTTGTTGAACAATCGATGCTCACATACCTACAACGACGTATATGGCATAAAATTATGATATATTATTTCATACAACGCGCCCAGCAAAATAAACTTGATACACCGTCCCGGAACAACGAATCACGTATATGCGCACGCGCAAACCGCCGCCATTGTCTCAACTCAAATTCGCCCAAACAAACCGGTTCCCGAGATAATAGCACCAAAACGATCGTCCACGCACGCAGTCTCTGAGAAATTCCGACCGAAGTAGTTTTATTCGTTAAAACTTTAGGGAATCCTGTCCGAAGGCATCTTTCGATAAAAAGTCATAGACGTCCGCTTATTTATCGCTGGACCAACAAATAAATTATGAAACGACCATAATGGACGCTACTGTGATTTCAAATATTATTTCTTGTCTTCTTGGAACAGGGAATTTTATTCTGCTACCGGTACCGGCCATTACCGGTGATAGAAAATTAGTGGCGTCTAACGATTAATTGAATATTAATGTTTGTTTGGATTCCGGAGGCTCCAGTTATAAGATACGGCGCTGGCTATACTTTACAATAATATGAAGCTGTCATCTAGGTAAATTTTATATTTACTTGAGAATTAAATTGGAAGACCGAGAAACTCGTCCAATTTGTTTCAATATCAATAAAATCGAAATAAATATCATTCCAGATCGATTAAAATTGATATTAGTCACACTTTTATTTGCCTTGAAGCCCCGTAGGGATAAATTCAAAGCAGACTACAGATTACACTTTGTCATTATCAGACACTTGCCTTAGAGCGGCAAAAGATTTCCTACACGGCATCAATGAATAATAATAAGCCCAAAGGTATTGAACCATGACTTTATGCTATAAATAATGTGATACAATCTTTGCTCGGTCGGCAACTTGTACATACTGAGTCATTATAGGCATACCATCCTTATGAAGTTGGTACATGCAAATGTGTGCTTCTGTTGCAAGTTGAATAGGCATTTAGTATAAGAGCACCATAACTGGCTCAGCTTGAATAACCTAAACGGTAATACCGTCCTATAGTTTAGCTTCAGGCAAATATCGTTTTAGGAATTTCCGGCGTTCAAGAATTTGAATGCTATTTATTTGTAGCCAGATATTCTAGAAAAAATTAAATAATCCTTTTATTATAAAAGATGATTCATGTGAATATGGAAATGATGTAGCATTAATAAATCAATTTATAAAAAGTACTGACAAAAACTACGATGAAAACGTAAAAAATAACAACGTACAAGAAATAATAGGATTAGACAAGAAAAACGAAGTGACAACTTTAGTCCAAGGAAAAATGTTAAGAGAAGCTCTTGGGTTCAAGTGATTGTGTATATGACAACACTCATTTAGTAAAAATTCAAATCGATGGACTTGGTGAAGATATTCATGTTTTATCGAACATGTCAAAACATGGTGTTAACCAGCTGAGTAATGACAGGAATATATCAAATATTTGAATAATGCAACTGTTTTATTATTCATAGATGAAAGATGTTGGGTATTAACAGCTTAGAATCGAGCGAAATGATTATTATGAGAGATATACCGCTTTATCATACTTTCATATTAAGGATTCACCAAATTAATCTGCGTCGAATTAAATATTTTTTATTTAGATTTTTTTAAGATCCTTTGAAGATTATCGAATCTTTTAATCTAAAATCCTTTGTTTTGTCTAATATTTTATCAATAAATCATGGTTAATCTTCCAAAGATTAACCAAAGCTGTGCATTCCAAGTTATTCGAACAAAGACCAACCACTGCTAATCCACGAATGGTCCACTATAGGCTGGTCACGAGTGAATCGATTTTTTGCACCTTTTTTCGATGCGATATCGGCCCTCGATGATTTAGTTTCGTATTCACGTTTAGTATTTGGCAGATGTTCAGCGGACGTTTGATGGTGGCATTTGCATTTATATCTGTTTTAGCTTGGTGTGAAGTTTCTTTAGTTTTTAGTTGGTTATTATGTGTTGGTCTTATGATTTGGCCAATTTTGTCTGCAAATGGTACTGTAGCGCAAGCGAAATTGTTATTTTTATCTTAAATAATACCATAAAGAGTTTTAACGATGATTAGAGTTTTAAAATTACACTTTTTAGTTAACAGTCAACCTTTGTCAATTGTTTGTTTGCTTTTCAGTAGTGTATCGATATATTTGAACTTCAATCAAGATGAACATTCTGCTAAATGCATACGATAGTATTGAGGCAGTTAACATTAGCACTTCGCCCATAGTCTTAATGCTTGTCAAGTCTATTTCTCTAAATTGATGGCTAGTTCGTAACAGTTTCCAATCTAAATTTATATCAGCATTAAAGTTTCTCAATTCAACTACAATTCAAATTGAATCAATGCTTGTTCTCGTTGCGAACATCGATTCCCTTTACCGTATTGTAATTTAGCTAGCTATCACATTTAGAATGGCTCCGTTCCCTCGTCCTTTGGCCAAACTGGAGCATATGGAGTACCTGAGTTTATGTCCTTTAATTAAATTAGTTCTCGAACATTTAATTTATGTAATGTTCAGGCTGTCATTACCTATAGATAATATGTAATTGTAAATTCTAAAATTATTAATAGTTAATACCATGCTTTGCTTAGTTCTACTTATTAGGTATGTTAAGGGTGCGGTCTTCTGGGTTTCATGATAAAATTGAATAAATACTCCATTCATATTACCTCTACCTATTAGGAAACCGTTTCTCAAAATTTTATCTTCGTGGTTAAACCTTCAATTAAAATTTTCTCTAACACTTCAAAGTATTTCTTTGTACTCATAAGGAGAATGTGTTTGTCTATCAGCTTTGTCAGTAGCCGAAAAGAAATCGTTGCTCGTTTAACTAAGGCCATCGATCGGCCTTAACATTTTGTTAAAATATTCCGCAGTCTATGCCGCAAATTAAAATATTTATTCAGAGATTCGGTCTAGAAAAGATGTTATAATTGTTACGTTAACCAAGTTTCCCACCATAACCTGCATTTTATTCTAGTGTTTTAAATTGCTTATTTATTTTAATTAAACTACGGCCTTTCGCGCGAATTAATTATTTTTATTTTGTTCGCTCATCTGAAATAGCAGATTTTGACCTAGGGTAATGAATATTATTCAAATGTTAATCATTATCTCATCAATACTTTTGATTCAACACCAAGCCTCTAATAATTTCTCCAATATTTTTCTGTTGCTATATAGGTACACTCCCATCCTTCCTGACATTTTTATATACCGAATAAAAAATGGTCAAACTTTAACAAGCCTCCTGAAAACAATACTCAATAATCACGACTGTCAGGCATTTGAATCAAACATCAAGCCTCATCAAGGCAGTCGGATCAGTCCTAATGAATGCTTGCGACGCCATTTATGGGCTCGTTCGCTGCGCCCGCGCAATCGGCTCAGCGATATCTGTATCACATCGCATTGTCGTTAACGATGCGGATTGTGTGAAATGTGGAACAGTTCTGGTCTTCTATATTGTTAGAGGCGTCGCGTGGATTTTGTATTTCAAGTCATGCTATGTTAAGAAACCGCTTACATTCTAGTTTTAGGGTATAATCATATAGGTACGAACTCAAGGGTAAAATCAAAAGTAACAAAATGGTTTGGGATAATTTGTGGTTTTATTTTTGTGGTTGCATGTTCTAATATATAATCCTAAGAGAATGTGATAATTAATAGTACCGAAATGTCCTTTCTTTAGTATTGTTCGTCGTATCGTTGAGCTCAATCTGTGTGCTTCTTTCCTCAAAATACTATTTCAGACACCAATTTACATGGTCTTCACATGATCTGACCAAGATTATGATGACCCAGATTATGATTTTAATAGAGATTGTGACCTCTGAGTTTGTTTCGGCCTTCCTTCTCAGAGTAGCCAGATAGGAAACGCAGACCTCATCTAGTTTTTAAAATATGATTGACGTGTAAAAGTGTATGTACAAACCTACTGACAGAAATAAAATCATTTATCATTTTGTAAGAGAACGCGAGATTACCAAACTATTTAGTCACCTTAGCCCACACTATCAAAAAATGTATGCACCGCTACGCAACCAACTTACCATCAATTGAAATATATCAAACGGGAATCACATATTATGATATTATATTTCCAATAAATATAATAATCAAGATCATTCAAGATTATTAAGATATTGACAGCTAAATGCAGGCGGAACCACGGTCAGCTTGCATCTCGATGGAATATTCTCAAAATCTTGATATGGCGTTCATTATAGCGATACAAATGTCTTGGAATTCAAATTTAGTGTCTATGAAATTTAAATAATTGATACAGATTGTATGGATAGGGTTATTGAGACATTATGGTTCAGTAGCTTTTTGGTTGAACGTGAAACTTAAATCAATTTTGATTTAGTCCGTGTAAAGTTTAAAACTAAAAGTAATAATTCTGATATTGATAATATCTTTAATTAAATTGTACCAAGAGGAAATAAAGAAGCTATTGACGTCATTAATAATAATAATAGACACATAAACATAACATCATGCTTATAATCTCCTAAGGGTTAGGTAGAGGTGCAAAAAGAGAAAGAAGAAAAGAAAAAAGAATAATAAGAAGTGTGGAGGTGGTTCTGAATAATACATTAATACAATTCCAAGTTCCAAAATTAATCGGTAATCGAGACGATATCAATACTGCTAATATAGACAATTGACGCTAAAGACTGCTGAAACAAAGCACAATCTATCTATTTACCGTAACGATTGTGAATCTAAAGGTATACATTATTTACGACCTGCACGATATTGACATTAGTCAGGACAAATAGACACAAATCATCTCGTAGTTTCAAATGAGGCTTATTTACTGTTCAAAGGGAATGGTTTGTAACTCGTCACCTATTTTGGATTAGAGCTCCTGCAGACAGGCTCTAGTAAAACGATGCGACGACGACGAATATGAAAACTTCACGGATTTTTTTCTAAAATAATCGCGTCACACCACACGTTGCGCTTGTCTGCAGGAGCCTTTGACCAAAAAACAAGAACTTCACACTCTTCAAAGTAAGGGAAATTATGAGAATTTTTAACTTTAACAATAAAAACAACAATTTTGACCACAACAGTTACGACTTTCTTGGAACAGTTGAGAACACTATTTTCTGACATGAAAACAGTTATAAAAAAAACCTTTGTCGTATTATCACGGTTTATCTTGATGACAACATAAGTAATAAAGAACTTGGACTTCTACTAAAAAGTGCCGACTTTACCACTACAGAACCTCCTTTTGCTGAAGAATAACCAACCTTAATTTGTAAGTCATAGAGGTTATAGAAATAGTTATGATGTGCTTGTACGATTTCCGTGAAAATTCACCTGCGCTCGCGCCTATCTCGATGCATGAAGCACGTCTCATTCGGTCGCCATGTTTTTATCTTGCAGTCATATGTCTTAATGGTCTTAGACCACATGAGTAAGCACGAAGGGTTCATATGAAGTTATTTTCTTACCCGTACTGTTATTTAAATTGTTACGTTTCTCTTTTTTTTTGCTGGAATTTGCTTTGATCTGTGTAACATTGTAAGTAGACAATTTTTATAAATCTTAGTTTTGTTACAAGTTTCTATCCATTTCAAAATCTCCTGGTCAATAAGCTCGAGTAATCTGCTGAGTTAATTTGTTGAATTTTAATTATTTTAATGAAAAAATACCCCTTTACTTTTCATATAAAACTGTTGTTGTTACATTTCCAATATTATTATTCTCGTAGATTTCATCAACATCTCTTTTAACATTGCCTTCTTCAGCCACTCCTTTAACACTTATTAGAAACATAAGTTTACTAAAATCGTGCAATATACAGATTTATAATCTGCATTTAATATCAGCACCATCATCATCATCGTTGACGATCAGATCCTAACGAATCGCTCTAATGATCCCCTCGAGCGCAACAATGCGATTGTTAAGACATGATGTATCGAGTTATTTAATCACTCATTCACTACGTTTAAATAGTATTAGTAAATCAGTCTTCATGTATGTGCTGCCACCCACAGAACAGTATCGACGAGATTGGGATAGACTTAGGTTACGTTGAGTGAAGTTGATACTGATTTTGTAATTCCTATATAATAGACTAGCCCTGCGCCCCGCGGTTTTACCCGAGTAAGTATCGATCCCGTGGGAATATCGGGATAAAAACTACCCTATGTCCTTTCCCAGGACTCAAACTATCTCTATACCAACTTTCATCTAAATTGGTTTAGCGGTTTAAGCGTGAAGAGGTAACAGAGAGACAACAGACACACTTTCGTAATATTACTAGCAGCGCCCCGCGGTTTCAGCCGCATAAGTGTCGATCCCGTGGGAATATCGGGATAAAAACTATCCTATGACATTCCCCGGGATACAATCTATCTCTCTACCAAATTTTATCGAAATCCGTTCAGTGGTTTAGGCGTGAAAAGGTAACATACAGACAGACAGATAGACAGACAGACAGACCGACAGAGTTACTTTCGAATTTATAATATTAGTATGAATACCAGACATTAAATACCGTTAATTGACTATAGGTAACCACAATATCATTCTACAAACAACGTCACACATCGAAGCGTACTCTCAATATGATTCTTGTTAAAAGCATAGCGCGTAACACGAGCTATCCATCTAAACTGTATTACAACATCTGAAACTATCAATTATACGTTTAATGAAATAATAGCGATGGGGGATCACGACTTATGGCATGAATAGGGCTGGATTATTATAGCGATCAAGGCTAAAGAGGTTATCATATCCGACTTGGAGATATCTATACTAATCTATACTTAATATTCTAATAAAGAAGAAAAAAATTGTGAGTTTTTTTAGGGGTAATTCTTAAGAACTACAGATCTCTACTGTTAACGAAAATTATTTCACAAATGAGAAGCTACATTGTTCCTGAATCACAAGCTACATTAAAAAAAATAGTTTATATTTAAAAATGTTGTATGAGAATGTCTGCTTTACAAGCGGGCAAAGCCGCGGGCGAAGCGGTAGTCGCTAATTAAAAGTGCTTCCAGATATTCTTAGGACAGGAAATTTTCCCGAGATAGGAACGGTACATCTTGACACATGTAGCTATAACAGCTTTAAAAAGCTGCAAACAAAACTGTTTTAGGATGTGAACATGCGAATATAATGCTCACAATTTTTCGACTACTGTATGGTTTGATAGTTCTCTAGATTTTCCAGCGATTGTTATTGACAGTAAATTGTGATGGCGCTAGAACGAAATAATTATGTGTTTTTAATGCCTGAATACGTAGTTAAAGTTGACCTCAGCAAATGACGTTATAGAGATGAAGAAAATAATGAATGCAACGAATAATCTTATAAGGAGTACCTACGGTGCAGCTGCACAAGAAACCCTACAAACAGCGTGTCTTGCGTTTGCGTCGTTTGTTATAGTAAAACGAGATTATGTTGGTATTTAACTGAATCAAAGCATTGTCACATATATTCCTGTGAGTGATTTTGATTGACAGCTAGTTCAAAATGGTTACAAGGAGCCTATTAGGTTTGTATTGGATCAGAAGTTACGGTATTCAGTTAATGGTATTATTAGTTTTGTGTTTCAGCATATGAAGGACCATTATTATACATGAGTTGTCTCTAAGGACCAATCAGTAATGGATAGTTGTGTTGGTGCTAATTAGCTTTTGGTTTATTGGTTGTAGAAGTTTAACCTGCTGATTGCTTTTGCCCTTTCGCGTGTCTAGTTTCATAGATGTCTTTATAGATACATTCAACGATTTGATAATTATGTTTTCAATTCTTAGTGTTTGAAAACATGATTTAAGTTAGTTTCGTCGTTTCATGATGTGTCTCTGCGTCTCTAAAAATTGAGTTCCAAGTAACTGATATCGGACGGACCCAATGAGTTGTAGATCGTGGGTTCAAACCCAGGTATGCGCTTTACTTTGTGTATATAATTTCATCACCGAACTCTCAAAACAGCCGGTCGATTCTGTAAAATTCTCACCGTGAAAACTTAAGTGAAGTGAGTTTGTTTTTACTAGGAATTGACACTATTGACAGCTCACTCCACGCTCACTTCGCCTAAGTGTTCACGGTGAGATGGTTTCAGAATCGCACTGCAGTGAAGGAAAACATCGTGAGGAAACCGGCATGTCCTAGAAAAAAAAAAAAAACGAAGACGTGTGACCTCTACCCAACCGCACTGGGCCCGCGTGGAAGTTTATAGCCTACTCTGTCTCGAGAGAGGAGGCCTGTGTCCCAGAAGTGGGAAAATTATAGTCTCACGTATCCGTCTCACATACCCAAGAGTTTATCGCTGGAAACTTTAATGAATGACACTACACAGTTTTTATTATAATATTAATTTCACTCTCACAATCACATGACCCTCTAAACAAAGAACATTTAATATTAATTATATTCAGATAGCAAACAATGGGCAAGAGACTTTACAGGGCAATGAAACTCTAACATTAGCTGATGTTGCAATACCGTTGCTACAGCGACTGGTGAACAGCTTACAGCTATCATTAATTAAAGCATGAATACAAAAGCTGTAGTTATAGCTGGTAATTCATCAATTCACTGACCATGTTGTTCATATTGTAACAATGTATTGTCTTCATAAAACTGATTTACAGGATCTTCAAGCGGCTTAGGTGTTGTTATAATATGGAATTAGAGTTTATTGGGTGAATTTGCTAAACTAGAAAATTGGTACCATATTTTTGTGTGTGCAAAAGGTCCATTGGCTTGATTCGTTTCGGTTTAAAGAAACTTTATTCCCAATAAAGACATAAGTCACTTACTTGAGAACAATACTAAAAATATAGATTGCAATATGTTCGTCATCAGTATTATAATTTAATAGTTACCCATCCAATGCATTAATTTCTCCAGAAGTGATCGATCCGCAATTATGTGCTGGCTAAGTGGAGTTTTGAATGCATTGTAAGAGTGTACATTTCTTATACAGGATGGTAATTTGGTATAAATAGTCTATCCTTACATCTGTTGGTGTCGTAAGCGTATTAGCCTATGACATTCCCACTGTTGGGATACAGTAATCCAACACGCGGGCCCAGTGCGGGTTGGTAGATGTCACATGTCTTCGAATTTTTGGTTCTAGGACATGCCGGTTTCCTCTCGATGTTTTCTGTCGCCCTTTTGAGAGCAATGGTGATGAAAGAATTTACACAAAGTAAAGCGTCTGTCTGGGGTGTCATAAGTGACATCTGCAAAAGACTATTATTCGAAGCTGAGAACCACATGAAACATACAACTAAGTAGACATAAACCAACGCAATTCCCTCATCATTATTTCGATATACGGTACCGTTGATAACACTAACTGTCAATTTATTTAGTCGATTAATCATTACCCACAAAGGCTCATCCCTATTAATGTCTAGTGTTGTTTACTGACTTTCGCCCGCTGGCGTGTATCACGCAATTCTGTAGCAGTGCAACTTGAGAACAATGGTGTGTTAGGTTAGCGCTAACCTGCGCGCACGCATGCTTTCGTTTCACACAGTTTGATGTAATATGGCGCAATTTTATTGTGGCTAATGTCAAAGGCTTTTTTTAAATGTGTGTTATTTATTGTCTTGAGTAATGTTAGTTATTAGTGTAATTTTCGTTGCGTTATCCAGTCTCAGTATTTTCAGTCAGGTTTTTTAATAATTCGGAATAATTTCTATGTGCTGTGTAATGTTTATCTTTGCTATTTGATCTTTTTAATCCTTAGCAACATCACAATCTGTAGACTTAAACTTGACATATTGTTCACCTCAACATTTAAATACCTCTCATCTTCTATCGTTCTTCCTCTGAGCATAAAGGATGATTTTCACCAAACTGCTCGCACCGCATCGGATCAGAAAGGATACGAACGGATGCGGCGACAGCCGATCGCGTCCGGCAGCACGTCGACGCATACGATCGGCTCCGTACCGTCGCTTGCGAACGTATCCGTTTTTGCGCCTAGTCAAATAGTTTCATTCCTACCGTGTTGACATGTTCTAATTTTTGAAAATGGTTGAAGTTGACGTTGGTTTGTTGGCTATTGCATTAGAAGAAGAAGAAAATAATCATAAAACTCAAAGAAAAATTTGACGACAGGCGAACGGAGCCGTACGCGGGTCGCAGCATACTTTCGGCTACAATCGCGTGTCGCGAAAGACGCCCGCGGTCAAGCTACTGTGCGCGGCTTGGTAATATAGACTTTAAATAATGTGTACAGACCTACACGATTTAATATCGTTTAAAGATTGTAAAATCCGTTCCGATCCGATGCGATGTGAACTGTTTGGTTAAAATCATCCTTTACAATACTTTGATCAACGCCACGTGTTGGACCAATAACATGACTGCATCGAACATGATTCATGGAGACATGAATAAAATTGTTATCTAACGACCGGATGATGGCTAAGAGTACAGACGTATTATATCGCTTTGATCTGTATGATTGTTAGTGTTCGATTGATAGATCAAGTTCCAATAGTATGTTGTGTTGATACGATATTTTATGGAAATCGGAATCAATTCGTGTAGTGACAAAATTTTTCATTTCAGACGAAAGACGGCCTGCTGATTGTAGCTTCGCGACATCGACAGGTCCTGTGCTTCTCACATCCCCTGCATTCTCGCGATCTTCACCGCAGTTCATCGGTCCATCTTCACCCTTTCGACGCTGCTTTACCCATAAATAAATATTGAAATCTGTAATAATCAAATAGAAATCTTCAGTAACATAACAAAAAAGAAGACATTACTGCAACATTCCCAAAAAATCGAGCACTATCAACAAAGCCTATCGATCACGACTCGATCACATACGTCAGCACCTTACGCAACACGTGAACTTTAACTCCACACAGCATGAAACTCATCATTTGTCAGTCATCGCATCTGAACGATTTACGTAAATATCAACGGCAGGTCACTAACCTTTACCCAAAGAGGTCTATTGGTTTAGAAATGTACATATTTTGCTTGCTCTTCTTATCTCAAGTTTGTTTTGAGACCACCTTTAATACAGGGCCTATGCGTCATGAGGTCAGCGGTCATATGAATATTTTGTGCACGTTCATTATTACTTTTGGGTTTAGGACCATTTGGATCATGACTGAATTCTAAAACAAATACTGCATCATTAAGGGGCTTACAGGACCTAAACGCAAAAACGTAAGTTTTAGAAACAATAAAAGTACATAATATATGATCGACTACAGTAAAGAAAATCAGGAAAATATATGATATTCTTCAGGATATATGCTAGGTAGATAGGGTGGTGAAAACATAATACAACTAATTTGCTAAAACTAAAAACTTTCTTTTTACAATAAAAACCATACTAATATACATACAATCATTATGAATTTTTGTCAGATTATTCTACAAGCAACATACTAAAAAACTGGTGTTTTAATTTTTTTGTCCAAACAATAGATTTTTTGTAAATAGTGCAATAAATTACCAGCGTTGTGTCATCGCGCTTCTCTTTCTTTTCTATACAGTCCGACAAAGACCGCGCTTTAGGCCATGTAGTCGCCTTAAAACAAAAGTTCATTCACCAATCTTCATTACCAAGCTTTATAGTTATTGCTTTTTCAATTCCAATAGTTCTTAATGTCTCATCGATCGCGCGATCCCAAGACGTGACGAGACGTTCCCGAGCCACTATGACGACAAAAAACAAACTAATTTCGGATTTAGATTACTCTCTTACCGTGACTAAAAGCCTTATACCACTGTTTACTCAACATCGACCATTTATCAACGCACGATCTTTTGTAATTCCGTGATACTGGTGATCTAAGGTTCCATGAAAATATTTGTGGCATCTTTCTTGAGATTAGTTCGCGCGTGAAGTGGTAACGCAGCATGGGACTCTCAATTTTCTGTGCTGATATTTAGAATAATAGCCGTGGTGATGGTGTGATATCATGTTTGCCGGAGATACGTTCAAAAGAATTAGTTTCGTTTCGGCGTCTGCTTCTCCTGTTGTATAATGATCCGTTGTGGCATCTGTAGTATTTTTAACCGTTCAAAGTCCAACTTCATTATCGGTCCAGATTCTTGGAAAGTACAGTAGTAAGCCGCTATCTTACATAATATTTACATTCCATCATTGAAGAACGCATTTGTACGTAATAAAATCTTTTCGTATTCGGTCATAAACTTCTAAAAGAAAAATGAGCCGTCTTTCACTTAACATAATATTTTCCGTGGCCAACCACTTAATATCTAAAACTTCGTAAATTACATCATCTCCTGCTCTATTTAACAGCATTCCCATGTCGTATAACTAATTAACTTTATTTAACAGCTGCCGCATTTTAACTGATGCTTCTATTTAACGAATATTAAACTTAACTACCACTAAATGTCACTCCATATATTTGTTAGTACCTTCAACACGTACAATGTACCCTTTGGCTGGTTGTGCGTGTTAATTCCTTTTACTTATCATTGTTATGTTAATTTTGGACTTTCTTTTCAACAACTCTATCGAATTTCTCTGGGTCTTGTTAGGAAGTTTCATTTACAGGTATCGTTGTTGACTCAATATTATAAACAATGTCTTCTTCAATCGAAAACAGAACTTTTGTTTTTTGTGTGCTGCCTCTACATTAAGGTCTTTTTTTTTATTAGTTTGAAAAACCACTAAATGACCCCTCCCGCGCTGGGTGGAGCGGAAGGGAGTGTTAGACTCTTACTGACTAAAATCCACCCGTGTTCCTTCCTTAGCCCTTTATGTTCCGGGTCAGCGGTAACCCTTTCGGACAATCCCGCTGCAAAGGTCTTGGCATTACGTTTCTATCAGCGTCTCTATTTATTTGTATCGAATAATTTTGTACCGTATGAGTTTATTTAGATATGGATATTTGTGTGACTTTCCTTGATTTAGTGCACGTAAGGAATGCGTGCAAAAGTAGGAACAATGTTTTTCACAGTAGTTGACCGGCTTTTTCCTGTCGTATCTTTCACCATTGTCTGATCAACCATCTCGGACATGACGGGCCTTAATTGGAAGTTATTGCAGCTGAAAACGATTGGTATTGTAAATTATTACATCGTGCCACCAATCAGCGTGATTGATTCAACTGAGTAATGCGCGCACGCAGAATTTTAATTGAAACCTTTAAATGGATTGATCGGAATGACATTTACGAATGTTTTGATAACATAGCGATTCCTTGAAGTGAGGAAACAATGAAGTTTCTTGCGCGTGTTTCAAGTTCTTCTTGACCAGAATATTGTTGCTCTTATAATTTCAACATCTGCATCCCAACAAATGCATACTATCTACGTAAATTAAAATTGAGCTCACTATCTGCAGCTTCTGCCTGTGGTTTACCAGATGCCACTTGACCACAAATTATCCTACATTCATAAACCTTTACGGCTCAACTCCAAATACATTTTTTATCTCCATATTGTTTTATTTATTATACCTGCCTTTATAGTATTTTCAATATATTGTTACCTACATTTGTAGTATTTTCAACAAGACATTGTCTGTCTGTGACAGTTCGCAGTAACACATTGTGACGGATCTTTAACCTGTTATTACTAGGTATATTTGAGCACGTTCTGTGCTAATCGATGGCTGGTTTCTTTAATTAAATAGATAAACTTTAAGTTCGGTGATTACCTTATTTTACCTTACCTTAATTTGTGATGAGAGGGTTGTAAAAGCATGACATAACTGCTCTATGTTTAGGTACTTTAGTTATTGAGTAGGCAATGCTTAATAATTCGTCAGATAAATTCCAAAGTGAACGTTGATTTGGACATTTGTTAATTTGTATTACATAAAAGTAACACGCGTTGCAAACATAAAATAAATTATATCAATTTACAACTAATTCAATCCCATTTAATATTTTTTAGGTTGTATAAGCAAGGAAGATTTAATAACAATTTTATAATCAGCAATTGCTTTCTAAATTAAGTTTGATTGCTTTGAAAGTGTATTTATGTATTTAGTTTCCTGTTCCGGTACTTCTAGTTCAATGGCTATTTTATCTTTCCTTGTATTGCTCCGAAATCTTCACTACGGATGTCATAGTTGACGGTGGTCAACTATGACATCCGTAGTGAAGATTTCGGAGCAAAGATTAAAGATATAATTCTGCTTGAAGGTGTTCAAGCAGAATTATATCTTTAATCTTTATTATTAAAGACTAATTTTCGGTATCAGGAAACTCAGATGGAATCAAAGTATAATAATTTGATGGATTTTACACTTTGTGTTCTGCGATCGAAGGTCTAATTTTGAGTGTCAGTGGAAATATTATAATCGATTTCTTAAAACGGGCTGTTACTAAGTAAATATTCAGAGATGAAGTTCCAAATCGATTCGTTGGATGTTTATTTAGGGAAAAAAGTGTTCGTGCTTCTTCAAAGTTGAACTGAGCAGGTATCGATTTGACATCGAGTGGAGTATCAATCGATTGTGTGGATTCGATGCGTCATAATATTGTTGCTTGTAGTGTAAACATGATGTGTTTATTCGACTCGCGGTTGTCTTGATTGTAAATGAGCATTTGTAAGTTTATATTTCTTGTTATTCTAGCATTAGAAAGTCTGAAAGAACGTTGAGAATTTTCTGCAGTACGATAGACTTTTATGATGTCTTCATCTCTTTGTGGCTAGATATATGACCCAACTCTGCTACACGATTATGAAAATATATGACTTTCAGATTTGATATAAATTGATCATAATTTTATTTTTATTTTAGTTCCATAAATCACGAGTTAAGCCCAACATACAAACGAGGCACTATGCAAAAACTCCCACATCAAATAATCCGAACTTATAAAATTACAACATCGTAAAAGTGAAAATTTATTGTATGCTACTTAATTTTTAATCGTACCCGGAATGTCTTGTATATTAAAATTTATTCAAGAGATAATAAGACCACATGATACTAAAGGTCTCTCTAATTTGGTGGTATTTCCATTAGTAATTATGTATCAGGAATACATAATATATCGTCCATTGAAAAAAGGACAGAGTCTGAATGTTAATAAAATTAAAATGAGTTTCGGTAAAACAACAGTCTGTAGATGGTGCAAGTTGGGAGATGAAAGCGATGAATCAAAAGACAAAACTGTTTAAGGCACGTTGCTTTACGTCGACTTGACGCACGCATACTCGTATAAGTCAAAGATGGCGCTAACTATCGTCAAACCAAAAGAAAACCGTTGTTTCAAATTACATCAAAATATTATGTTTTTGACTTACGTCAAATAATTACGATTCCGTAATCGTTAGTATTTGACGTAGGTACGTATGTTACGTTAACCAACCGTTTGAAACGACCGGCCATAAGTCAATGCTTAATAAATATTTGGACAGAATTACTAAGCAACTATTATAATGTCATCAATAACATCATCTAAATATAATTAGTTAATTTATTATGTCTATAAACAACACCATACCATCTCTATTTTGACATTCATATATGCAATTGCTTGTCTTATTGAGAACATTTACATAGCCAGGTCTTTTAAGTTTGACAATTTATATTTTTATTACGATCTGCATCAAGACAGAATACAGATCAACTCACTAAAGGTTCCAGAAACGGGTCAGTTTGTCAGGTGTTCTACTGCATTTGGTAGGTACTTGCTCCCCTCGCTTCGACCTAAAAACTCCATAAAAAGCGTTAATACGGTGCCAACGACCGATTACCCAGTTCATTTGAATAAGCCCCCGCAATTGTATTGAATTAAAAAAAAAACAATAAATAAATAATGCTTTAAGCAAGAATGCATCGAAGGATGAGCATAAGATATCAACCAATCGCAAGAAAGGAAGAATAAAGAACGGTTCCTGATTGGTCGATGAGGCTGGTATTGGATTTCAATCTAATTCAGCTTTATCTTTCACTATTGAAGTTCCCATTAATTCTTTGTATGTATTTGTCTTAGAGATTTAATGGGACACCTTGGTTTATCGTTTTTATAGATGGTTATCTGATCATGAATTTTCATTTAGGTTAATTTGGAGGTGAGATGTGTTCGAGTTTCCAATGTTCTGATTTACATCATAATGTTCAAATAAATTATGCCTGTTATAAACGGTAATTTCTATAATAGGCTCATTTATTATTTGCATTATGAATGTATCAAAGAGATCATTTACTAAATTAGTTTGAATGAAAAAAGTGATTGATTGCTGTAGGTATTAATCAAGTGTTCGTCATATGTATAAAACAACTGCAGCAAGAGAAGTTATAAAATTCAAAAATCCTATGCAACCTGTACTCATAATTATCGTCAAAGTGACGGTCAACGTAGATAGCATCCAAAGCGGCTTAAGAGTCATCATGAAATTTGGATTAAACCCTAATGCTTCAAGACGAGAAAATTACCCGTAGACGGACACTTAAGCGTTAAGAAATCCATCGTTATATCTTAAGCTTCGCATTAATTCTTATTATCATAAATGCTTAACACAAAAAAGGAAGACAGTTGACCAGAAGCTGTGTTTTGATCACTGACAATTATAATAAGCAAAACTTTTTTACAAAAAAAAAAATGACTTCCAAAAAAAACACTACAAAGTGAAAAAGAACTTTAGTTTCGGCAATCGGTGTCTTCGAATTTGTATTTTAGTTTTTGCCACCGACTTCCGAAACTAAAGTTATTTTTCACTTTGTAGTGTTTTTTTGGAAGTCGGTTTTTTTTGTTAAAAAGTTTTTATTTCTCTCTTTTTAGTGGGTCTGATTTTAATGTATCTAAGTTACAATAGCCTAATGTCAGCTTGCCCATCGCCTTTTACAAAATATTTCTTTTCCCGATGCAGGGACGTTAATTTTTGAGGAGTTCTCCTGGTATTCCACATCAGTTCTATTTCACCATTCGCATTGTGACGACCATAAATTGCTTAGCAACCATATTAAAGTAATCGAATCGCAACCCGTGAAATACTTATTATTGAGTAGTTCCGGTGGCTATCTGTGGTCTTCTTAATCAGTTCCACTTCACCAAATGGTGGTTTTTGTTAGCAAATGCACGAGTTACTATAAAAAATACCCAAATCGCTATAGGTGTGCCTATAATATTTGAGGAGTTCCCTCAAATCCTCACGGATTCCATCATCAGAACTGGATTTTGATAAAAATGACACCAATCTGGAAGTATATCTTTTTAAATAAAAAAAGAATTTTCCAAATCGGTTTATAAATGACGGCATACTGAGGTAACAAATATGTATCTATAAAAAAAAATACAACCGAATTGAGAACCTCCTCCTTTTTTTGAAGTCGGTTTAAAATAATAATAGTGGAACATAGCTGTTCCTAAGCCGAACAAAATGGTCCAAAATAATATTAATCTAGTCTAGAATTGTGTGATTACTTATGCACAGAGCAACCTCTAAACTTTTCTATCTAAACCTATGTGATTGTCCGTAGCTGTAAACAATATCCGGGTAGCATCAGTACCGGTTGAAGCTCCACTTTTCTACATTTCTAGGGTTTTATTGTCACGCTGTATTGTAATAAGGAGGCCAGAAAGAAACCAAAATATTTTGGAAACTTTTAAGGAGGTATAATATTTATTTATTCATATACATAGGGAAAAACGTTGACGCTGAAACAGACATGACAAATCGATGACATTGAGAATTAAAAATTGGAAACAAGTGGGTAATGGATAAATGAAATGGATACATTTAAGAAAAAAAAAGAAACAGTTGATGGGACGACATTGAAACGACTTTTTCTAGAATGAATACTGTTTCTATTCTGCCTGCAGTTAAAATGGAACATAATATTAATACAAAATAAAACATGGAGATAATACAAAAAACCGCAACACGAGAAAAGTCACAATGACTTATAAATCGAGATATATCAATGGATATTTTCTTAAATCTGACTCGTGAATATTCACATAATCGTGCGATGTCGTAAAAATTGATGCATGCGATTGTTATTAGAAATATTAGATCTAAGGAGCCATAAAGTCTTTTGATTTTCGTTACCGGCTTTTATTAATGTTAATCTATTAAATAAAAGACTTTACTGCTCCGAACCCGTTTGATGCACAAATTGGTCTCCCAGCATAGATGGTGCTATGAACTTTATTGGTGTGTGATTTTACGATTGGGTTATTCCATATCTTTTAATTCGTGGGTAATTGAGGACTGAGGTGGCTCATTATGGTTTTGTATAATATGGGAGCATTTTATGTAAGAAAAGTTTTCAGCTCATTTTAGTGGATAGGTATTTCGAGAAAGGGAAGACAATTATATGATTTTCATATCTAGCAATAAGATTCACCTTACTTTTGAACGTCCCATCAACTGTAATTAAACTTGCTCCGAAATAATAATTCAAAAACAAAAAAATAGTCCATACAGTTATTACCTCTTAACTTTTTTTCTCTCATCCTCCCGTCATAAATTACCAATAGAGTCCATTTGAATTATAATCGTCTTCTCAAATAAAGCTAATTACCCTTACAAAGCGGCAACCCTCTTTAATTATGACAGCTTGAAAGTTGGGCGGCCACCTGCCCACTCTTCTATCTAACCTGTTGATGATTCATACTTAAACTATAGTACTTAACAAGCCCTAATTTCGAAATCTGTGGGATATTAAAACGACCTTGCCATCTCGTTTCCTTGTTCACCTCTAGTTGCGATTTCATTGCTTGACTTTGACTATTGTTTTTGCTATCATTGTTTTCATCACACCTAAGCTTGGATTTGGGTCTATCTTTCGGCGTATTTACCTCATCTTTTTATGTTTAAATATGTATTATCATTTTATGATTTGAGATTATTGAGGTTATATTAATTTATAACGCCATAAAATTTATATAGCATAGAAAATGCGATATTTCCATCCCACATTTATATGTACCATCTTATAATAATAACTGTCACTCTAGCTTCATGATTGTAATCTCCCACACAATCAGTTGAACAAATCATATCATCAAACTAGTTATGACTGGTGATGCAACTAGGTATGCAAATTGTCCAGCGTCGGGTCATCGGCCGCCATGTTTGAGCATCGTCGCGCCCCCATTGGTCGGATCTGAATCGATTCGTACTGCGCCCGCGCAGTTAAGGTCAATGTCGATACGCCTTTGATCTGCTACCGATTTGTAATCTAGATTAATCTCTGGTTAAACGTTAGTTTTTTGAGACATATTTTGCTGAATTTTAAAGTGACGTCATTTTCTTGATTTTATTATCTCTTGGGATTTTATATCACTTTCATTACGTTTTATTATCATTAATGAACCGTGTATATAATTATTTAATAGATTATGTGCATGTTCTCCATTAAAAAAAATTTTAATTTCTTCAACAAACAAAGACAGTCAATGAAATGTGAATGTGAAAATCTATAGATCCGTCTAAACGGTGATAAGGCGTCACATTATCGGACTGAGCCGTCATCTACCCCGGTCGCGATGGGGAGTGGAACCGGCGAGAGATGTCGTGCGGTGTCCCACAGGGATCGGTTCTGGGGCCGCTCCTGTGGGACATCGGTTACGACTGGGTGCTGCGGGCCGACCTCCCTGATGGCGTCAGCGTGGTTTGCTACGCTGACGACACGCTAGTCCTGGCGCAGGGGAGGTCGCATCAGGCGGCGGCCGACGCGATGACACGCGGGGTTGCGATAGTCGTGGAGAGGATCCGGCAGTTGGGTCTCGAGGTGGCATTGCACAAGTCCGAGGCCATGTCGTTTCATGGGCCCCGGAACACGCCACCATCGGGATCCCAACTAACGGTAGGAGGGGTTCACATCGGCGTCGAGACGACGATGAAATACCTGGGTCTCGTCCTCGACAGCCGGTGGAACTTCGTCGAGCATTTCCGACGTTTGGCTCCCAAACTGGAACGGGCCGGGGCCGCCTTCAAGCGGCTCCTGCCCAACCTGAGGGGGCCAAACGCCTCCTGCCGGAGGCTTTACGCGGGGGTCGTGCGGTCCATGGCCCTATACGGGGCCCCGGTGTGGGCGCGTTCACTGCGGCGGCGAGCCGCCCATTATTTGAACGCGCCCCAGAAGGTGGTAGCCGTTAGGCTGATCCGGGGGTACCGCACGATCTCGGGCGAGGCGGCAAGCCTCCTTGCCGGACTGCCGCCATGGGATCTGGAGGCGATAGTCCTCGCGCGCCTGTATGAGTGGCGCGCGGAGTCACTACGCCGGGGGGAAACTCCGCTTCCGCAGCAAATTGCGGCGGAGCGGACGGACCTCCGGCGCGATCTCATGGCGGCATGGAAAGAGCGACTGTCGCAACCCAGCGCAGGGCACGCCACGATAGCGGCGGTAAGACCCCTCTTTGAGGAGTGGCTAGAGAGGCGTCATGGCGCCCTCACCTACCGCCTGACGCAGGTCCTCACCGGACACGGAAGTTTCGGGAGGTTCCTGCACATAATCAGGCGGGAGGAAACGCCCGGGTGTCACCATTGCCAGGATCGTCCAGAGGATACGGTGGAGCACACGGTGGAGGTCTGCCCCGCTTGGGCGGAGCACCGCCGTGTCCTCGTAGAGGTGATCGGCAGCGGCGGCGACCTCTCGCGTCCGGGCCTGGTTCAAGCCATGGTCCGGGGCGAGAGGGAGTGGGGAGCAGTCGCCTCCTTCTGCGAAGCAGTCATGCTAGCGAAGGAGGCGGCGGGACGGCTGAGGGAGAGAGCCTCCCGTCCCAGCCGCCGCGGGAGACGCTCCGGGCGTCGGGAGCCGCGCGACGACTCCCGGCCACCGTAGGCGCGGGCCTGCGGGCGGAGAGTAATGGGTAGCTCACCGTCCGATCAGGACCAGGCCCGTGCCGGACGGCGCGTACGTGTTCCACGCGCGCCTCAAAGAGATGTCAGCAATAAAAGAAGGGGCCCGTAAGGGCCGAAGCCTGCGTAGCGCAGCGGGATTGTCCGAAAGGGTTACCGCTGGCCCGGAACATAAAGGGCGAAGGAAGGAACACGGGTGGGTTTTAGTCAGTAAGAGTCTGACACTCCCTTCCGCTCCACCCAGAGCGGGAGGAGTCATTTGATGATTTCCCATCCTGAAAAAAAAAAAGGCGTCACATTATACTATTTATTATACTATTATCTTTGATAGCATCTACACGCGAGCTGCCCACGGCGCGGTGGCCTCTGTGCATACGTCGCTTTGAAAAACGTGATTTCACATTTTAGGGATAAAGTTGAACTTGAATTTTCGGAATGTAACTTGGCCTTAAAGCTCTATATACGGATAGCCAAAAGTACTCTATATCGTAGTGATCGTATATTTAAATTATTGCAAGGTCTATCTTGTATCGAAGATGCACGACCGATGAACTAAAAATAGCAATTCAAAATACTAAAGCACCACTTATCAAGGTAATCAGATGGTAAATGCAATATTCAAATTTAATAGTTTATTGATTCATTCGATTCTCATATCCTTTAGCATATAATATATCCTATTCGATGTCTCGAACTCGAACAAAAAAGTGTTACTTCTACGCCGCGGTTCTACCATAGTGTTACCTGTCTATAAAAAGTCCCATTTGATTGACCACAGGTTCTAAAATTGATGTAATTTCTAGGAACGAAATAATTTGCATCTCTGAGATGACCTTCTGCTTCTATGGCATGTAGATAAGTATTTATAGGTATGAATTCAGAAATTAATCAAGTTTTTGATTGTTGTGTGTCATCATCATCCTAAATTAGTTTTGGTTCCGTAATTTCGTTTACGATATTTTTTTGGTAAATCTTTTTCGTCATCATTTGGAAAGGTTTGATCTCTTACAGTATTCATTTTTATACTCTTAGAATTAGCTAATATTGATCATGGAGTATTGCAATCATAAAATATATTGCCGTTTTTAAATCAAATGTTAGTACCACTTATTTTTATTAATTTTGAGAAAACGTGGGCGATATGGTAATTTTCGTCAACATCAATGCCTGGCCGTGATTTAAGATGTGTGGAGTAAGATACTCCACACATCTTAAATCACGGCCAGGTTCCCAAGATTTCCTGTATCATAAAGAACTATTCACAATATCTACTGAGTCGCCATCAATAAATTTCATATTACATGCTGAATACATCCATATGTATGTACCGCCACTATTTCTCGCTTGCATATTTGAATATTTAATAAGAGCGCGTAATAGTTATATTTCACGCCCTATTTATATAACAACTTCATTTATAAGTTTCTCAAGTATGTAGGATAGTGATAACTGTATAATATCTTAATTTATAATAAGGAGATGGTAGCGGCTAGGAACTCATTTGTAGAAGTGAAATTAGCTGTAGATTATGATAATTAGATAAGCAAAATTTTTCAAAACCTATCTTTATCATCTAATTAATTGCCAAGAGCATCTTAATTAATTTTAACATAATATCTCCCTAGTTCTTTTAAATCACATAAATTGTATGTATTATATAAAGCTTAAGTAAATATTCCGTTCAATCTTGTATTCATATAAAATATTAAGCTTGCGTAGCTAAGTCATGATTTATTTCAGGCGACTTGAGGTATCAGCTCGTTATTTGTCTATAAAAAGTCCCATTTGATTGACCACAGGTTCTAAAATTGAGTAATTTCTAGGAACGAAATAATTTGCATCTCTGAGATGACCTTCTGCTTCTATGGCATGTAGATAAGTATTTATAGGTATGAATTCAGAAATTAATCAAGTTTTTGATTGTTGTGTGTCATCATCATCCTTAATTAGTTTTGGTTCCGTAATTTCGTTTAGGATATTTTTTTTGGTAAAACTTTTTCGTCTTCATTTGGAAAGGTTTGATCTCTTACAGTATTCATTTTTATACTCTTAGAGTTAGCTAATATTGCTCATGGAGTATTGCAATCATAAAATATTATTGCCGTTTTTAAATCAAATGTTAGTACCACTTATTTTTATTGGTTTTGAGAAAACGTGGGCGATATGATAATTTTCTTCAACATCAATGCCATCTTACTCCACACATCTTAAATCACGGCCAGGTTCCCAAGATTTCCTGTATCATAAAGAACTATTCACAATATCTACTGAGTCGCCATCAATAAATTTCATATTACATGCTGAATACATCCATATGTATGTACCGCCACTATTTCTCGCTTGCATATTTGAATCTTTAATAAGAGCGCACAATAGTTATATTTCACGCCCTATTTATATAACAACTTATTTATAAGTTTCTCGAGTATCTAGGATAGTGATAACTGTATATCTTAATTTATAATAAGGAGATGGCAGCGGCTAGGAACTCATTTGTAGAAGTGAAATTAGCTGTAGATTATGATAATTAGATTAGCAAAATTTTTCAAAATCTAACTTTATCATCTAATTAATTGCCAAGAGCATCTTAATTAATTTTAACATAATATCTCCCTAGTTCTTTTAAATCATATAAATTGTATGTATTATATAAAGCTTAAGTAAATATTCCGTTCAATATTGTATTCATATAAAATATTAAGCTTGCGTAGCTAAGTCATGATTTATTTCAGGCGACTTGAGGTATCAGCTCGTTATTTCACTATTATATGAACGCAAATCAAATAGAAAAGTAACTCAACTAGGACCAAATAATGTAACTTTGAATACCAATGCATTATGCACATATAAACATTTAATTACTTAAATATATAAATTTAAAACATTTCGGGTACGTAGTAACCGATGGAACAAAATGCACGGTGTCTTTACTTGTACCGATCTTGTGTTAACCGATCATTGATATACCCGAGTATATAATTTAAGAAAAAAATACAGCCGATAACCACAAAGCTGTGGCCAAAAAGCATTACAAGCATCTAACATTGTATCACACTCTTCCTCATTCACAACACAAAACCAATCACAAGCTCAAACCACATTTGAAATCTATTAAAAATCAATTTCAATTCTATCATACCACACATTGTTATTACCAACAATGTTTCCAATGTAAAAAGGCAGCAAGAACCGGTGGTTAGGCCAGGTCGGAGCGCCTGGGGCGGTGGCGCGAGGCCAATCGAGAGAACGAAGCCTCGAGGGCTCCCATGCGAGCCAAGCCTCTTTCCCACCAACACGTAAATATACCGCCACGGCATCCTAGGCTGTACCGTTCGAATTTTATCAAGAGCTCTGCGAAATTACTAGCATGAAACAATTTAGGATTTTGGACTAATTTGCTCAATAGATTCGCTGTTTTTGCTCCAGATATGCCTTTTTATGTGTACGTTTTGCAGCTGTCGCTGAAACTGAAGTTGGTTTCAAACTTTTTCAGGTCTCTATAATTAATAACCTATTCAACCATTACATTACCTGTCACAATAAACTCAAGTTCGTTAGCTCCTATAATCTTTGCTTAGAACTGAATAATCTTGAATATATTTCTCAAGACTGTAATGTACAAACTATAATCTCCTTAAAGTAATGTTTCTAGTTTGAAACTTATCTTGCTTAATAAATGCAGCTTTCGCCCTGTGCTTGTTTACGTATAAATGTCTTTATTACTGTACATTATACGATCTGTTTATTCGCTTTCTAAAACAAAATCGCAAACGACATATCATTCTCACATACATAATAAGATTGCTCAATTATTCAGAGAAATAATCTGGGTGAATTCAAGAGGCGTTCATCTTGAACGTTTTAACGTCTAAAGCGTGTCTTTCTGTCACAATAGGGTGACAGAACGCGTTACCCAATCGTTATTTATTTTAAGAAGTGTTTGTCTATGGTTTAAGTTACCAGCTTTGGAAGGCAAAGTAATGTTTTGATTTAATGCGCTATTGCAACACCAATTCCAAGACTGCCTTCATAAACATTATTATTTTCAAGTCGTAACATTGAAGAATAATATAGTCGTACGTTATACTTATCTGTGATCCAGTCAGTTGTTTGGATTTCAATAATGACACCAAGATCTAAACACTGATTAGACAAAAGCGGATCGGCTCAGTCGGCTCGCAATGGTCGATACCAAATTAGCTATCGCTGTCGTCCCAAACTTGTGTCTGCTGGGAGAACGGCTTTAGTATTTGCATATAATGGCTGAGCGGCGCGACCACGACTCAGATTTGGAGCACAGATCTGAGTGTCGTGCGCCTCTCCACCACTCCATATATCATACCACCAGATTACGATTCAATCCCGGCTTTGCACATCAGTATCAACACACAGAAGTTTCCCTTCGCAAATATTTGCCAATTACACTGCACAATCAGTAGCTTGTTTGCAGGCAGCTCCAAAAATGACACCGAGATGCTAACACAGAAAAACTTAATAAAAGTTTATTGACTTTAAACCTCATTAAAAATAAAGTTCGCATGACTCACGGCATTCGAGCAGTGTTGATGGAAAATATTCAGCAATCTTTATCACCATGACATACGGCTCAAAATTGCTTATATGCCAGTTATGACAGCAGTACTAGATGTACTCACGTATTCTTATGGTTTTAACTACCGACTGGTTGGTTATTCGAGTTGTTGCGCCGTTTAGCACGGTGACCCGACCCCGGGCGTGCTCGCCAGTACAATCTCATTGATTCGATATGAGATTAAGCGGCGTCCGTGAATGTTTCCATTTTGAATCCGCGGTGATGCTCGCTTGAACTCGCACCCGGATGTCATGTTCGATTTACATTTCGTTCTCTTGTTGCCGCATTGAATAGCAGTCGTGCTCTAGAGGTATTTACGAGCGAGTACATGATTGACGGTGGTGCGACGTCTGATGTAGACACAATTGTTACGTCCCGACCACCGATAGATCGGGTTCTCGCTATAAAAAAGATGGAATTCGATAATCGCAAAAATGTGTTACAATCGCTGGGGTCGCGTGTTTCCCCGGCTATCAGTATGCACGTCGCACACGAGTCCACATGTCTTGTTTACAATCCGGTGTCGCACGTAGCGATCGTGAAGGAACAATTATGTTGCTAAACCATGGACTATTGTATTCGCGGTTTGTGCGACCGTTAGCCGCGACCTTGAGCGTGATACGTTGAACTCTGGCGCTCAACTTGAGGTATTAATCGCTGCGGTTCCAAAAAGAGAAAAACCCTCTCGGAAAGTGAAGTCGCAGAGATACGAGACGGTCGTTACTAAGCGCGCATTCGTTTGGTTCGAGCGCCCGAGGCCAATCATGTCTCGGTATAATAAAGGGTTGCGCGCGTCCTTTCGGCCCGCCTTTTAGATTTATGGTCGAGGTAGGCCGCGAGCCGCCGCCGCCGACGCCCGCTCCATACGTTTGTCACACTACTATCACGATCGAATGCTTGCATCCTCTATTGACTTCAGTAATTGCCAACATGCAGTGCTCAATAGCACAGCGCAACGAGCACCAATGTAGTCCACAATTAAAATTTAAAAAGAATCGAGCACCATGATTAATCTTCCTAAATGTAACATGACATGGTTACGCCCATATTAATATTTATGCAGATCGAAGTAGATATCGTAAATCGAAAGACTTTTGTTTTTATTCGGTGATGCTATCGGTGTTACGAAACAAATATGAATGATTATTTGTTTTCTTGTTGCCTGGAAGCGTTATTGGGTGCGCCGATTTGGGTCTGAAGGTTGATTTACACACCTCTTGCGTATCTTATTTGGGTCCCTGCAATTATTCTAAACATCTGTGATCGTTTTTTGCAGCTCACTCGATACTATTTTTTATTTCATTTACATGGATGATATTCTCATCCTTGTTAACAGTTAGCACATTGAAGGATTCTCATTACAGCCTCACACATCTGTTGGAGATGTTATCTTGGACCTAGCGCCAACTGGAGCTGCCGTTTGAGGCTCGGACGCGGTTCTCGCCAGCCGTTAAATGATCCGATTGATCTCGTATCTTGCTCCGTTTATGTTGAACAGTCCTGTTTCTGTTGCTTTAGGTTTCCAATTACATGCTGATTTAGTTCTAGAATTAATGGAGATGGATTTATTTAATTTGTTTAAGGTTTTTCTTGCTACTTATTTAGTGTAATATTCATTGCCATAATCAATTTTGTTGAGATTATGGATTAAGTTCCTCTATGTATGAAAAGAAACAATTTGTCAGCATTCATGGAAATCTTATGATAGTTGACTACACGACTAAGTTTTACAGAATTGGCAGTTATAATAATATTTAAGCGAGTTTATTAGAAAATGTAGATGTTTGCAAAGTGATAGCAAAAAAATAGAAAGCTATCAAAGCATCAACAGACACAAAACATGATTCTCATAATAACCTAATGATAGCAAAATAGCAAAAAAAAAATCCAAAACCAAGATAAGCTTCACATTGAAGCTCATAAAGATTTAAAGACCAGTTCAACTAAAGTGGTCAGCATTATCAGTGATTACGTCAGTTAATTGGATGCGTCCAGCAGATTAATAACTAGACCTTAATGGAAATTAGCATAGATTATACAATTCTATGGCTACTGTAATAGCTTGAGAAGTAATACCGACATGAACACTAGTTCCATTCACTGAGGACAATTTAATTTGCTTTTACTTTATTTAATGTTGTTCTGCTTTAAAATGCCTTTCATTTACATGCAGAGTTAATGCGATTTTCTATTGCCTTTTGTGTGGTTAATTTTGTCTTAATCCTTTTCTATTTCACTCTTCTGCTTTGCCAATAATACAGCTTCTTTTTTCTTAGCTTGGATTTAATTTAAGAGTTCTTCTTAGTTCCTTGAACTGAAATGAATTAATTGATTGTCTGGTTTGCCAAAAAACTGCGTTGTTGCCTGTTCGTTATCACAAGACTCATAGTTCATGTATAACCCTATATCTAGCCACTATTCTTCAACATTATTTATCCCACCTTGCTCATATTCAACTACTATATGTAAAACTGACAGCACATGAAACCTTAAACTTCAATCATCTTGACATTACTTACATAACAACCGACCATGACAGAACTGCATCGAGGCAAAATTTCCGCCCGATCTCTCACGAAGAGACGCGCCTGCGCATGGGGGAAAGGGGGAGGGGTATTGCACGTGTGTGCAGTAACTCGATCCCGGTATATAGATAATTCCGTATTGTTGGGTACATAATGAAGCAAGGGGATGATGAATAGATGCAGGATCGCTTTGGTATAATGGTAATTTTTATTTTTTATTTGTGAAGGTGTATTTATTGGGATTGGAGAGGGAGATGGTTATCAATTAGCATATATTATTATGATAGAGTGAAACAAAATTAAATATATTACTGGTTTTGGAGTAAGGATTGCTTTGTAGATGATTTACTACTGCTCTAGGCTTTGTTCGATGACGAGAAAATACAATAAAAGCATTCTTTCACCAACCCAATTTTCTTACCAACAATCCAACCAATGCAAATGATTGTCCCACCATTACTGGGTGCATTAAACTAAATAACCTCCGATTTGTAGTTCATAAAGCACAATGCTATCACCTTGACGATGACGTCGACGGTGTCAGCAGACGTGTGCTCAATGGGATCGACGGATGTTGTTCTGCGGGTGCCCACAGATCAAGCGACAGATGTGTTACAACCTTTTTTGTTATGTTCAAGCATCTGTGAGGTCAGGGATATAAAAAAAGGGTTCGTTGATCAAATTGGCAGTTGCGACTGTTTGATCAGTAAGTGTAAATAGTCCAACTGCTCATTTCAATTCAATGTCATCAATAGTTTGTAATATGTGATAAGGCTATGTGAAATGTCTTTATTATCAATGTTAAATGTTTTAAAAGTAACGTGCAATCTATCGTTAAGTTATTCAATAGACCATTAACGACCCACGTTATCACTATTTTTATTATATTCCTTTCAAAACAAGTTGCCAACATTGTGTATGGACACATAAGAAAATAACTTTGCAAAAAATATCCGCACCACAAAGTTGCCTAGAATTATAAATTTTACGATCAATTTATGTCGAACATTATCCAATTTTAATTAAGAATATAGAACAAGGGATTCTGAGCTAAGGTGTCCAGTCAAGCAGATGTAGGGGACCTTCAGTTACATCTGCAATTTAGTCGCTGACCTTGCTCGGAACTGGTTCGTCGTTTACCGTTGATTGATGAGTTGAAAATTTGTGGTATACCTATCATTCTTTCGTCGGGTAAGTTTTTGAATTTCAAATGAGAGTTTTGTGGTTAAGTTAGGTATATTAGATTCTGACAAGATTTATTTTTGTGTTTAGCGTTAATTTAATTATCAAGTTTGTGTGGTTTAGTATGACTATCGCAAATATTATCATCATACCATTAAGTAATACGAAAATTACAATCGTTCATATTCAAACTAAAATCAAAGCATTTATTTGAATTAAACCAATTAAAGGCACTATTGAATTGTTACGGAGTTGTTCAATCAGAAAGATGAGCAAGTTGCCCATTCCAAAGCGTAGAAGGTTCTTATGAAGAAGAATGGTTAAGAAACTCCATGAACACTCTTTCAAATCAAAATATTATTCGCAGACAGTTGCAACCGTCCAGCTCAATATATTCACATTATAATCTACTCTATGAAAGTTGGGAGCGCAAGCTGCGCGCGCCTCACACACACGAGCGCGTTGCGCATGCGCCTGTGTGGGTGCGCGTGGGAACGGGCGCGACGGACGCGTGCGCGGATTGTGACATGCGACTATTGTGAATTATTTAAACAAATCAACTATTTTTTTACCTTTACGTTACGACTTGGATTTGTTTTAGCTATAAATGATCTAGAGTTATGGAATTGTAGGGTAGGATTTATTGTCATATACATTGTTTCGAAATTCGTTGCTAGGCTGTCAACTGCTCAGGTGATGCAGCGCTTTCGAGAGCTTTAATTGAGCTTTTCAATCTGAAAATTTGGTGGAGGAATGAGTAAAAAAAAATAAATAAAAATTCTCAACTAGAATCATCTGAAAATTTTGGATCATCATGAATCTTTCAACTATTCTTTGCAATATAATAGTCGAACATGACTTAGCTAATCGTATCTTAACCCAGCTCCCAAACCTTGTATTATATAACCTCTATTTGTCTATCGCCATCTAAATGATTCGATGTAAAGATTAAAATATGACTTGCACGATCTGACTGATTATTTTATGATGAAGATACTGTTTGTAACCTGTTATGGTATGAGTATCTTAGACTATATTGTATTTAGTAATACTTTTAAAATTGTCCATGATTTGGACTGTGATGATGTTGAAGACATAATGAAAAGGAACTTGAATTCTGGGATGCTAAGAAATTCTTAGCTAGTCTAGGAAATCGAATAGTTCCGTATCTGTTGCATACCTGCTGAGTTGATTAATGTGAAGTTACATTATTTGTATTATATATTTTATTTCTCTAACGTAAAATTACATGGTTATGCCAATTGTTCATACATTCAGTTTCGTGTTTTTACCAGTTTTACATAATTTATATTCAGAGTTAACTTGTGTAGTTTTTGAGTGTTTCTCAGGAGCATGATTTATATTACAAAACATCATTAACTAAATCTAAAAATACGTCAGTAGATGTATTGAAATTTATTTGATTTGCATTTAAAATATTTAGAAGTAGATATAAAATCTTTTTCGACATCACACTCCGACAAATCATTTGCCGTCATTACCATTTGCCAAATGTTTGTGGAGTCACGATTTCGCAACTACCTCGGATTTTGGTATTATTATGTTGGCCAACCTTTTATATGCCGAAAGATTGCAAACTGTACGCCAAGTCCGGGATTTGGACCGAATATTGTTTTTTTTGCGAATAAGTGTCTTTATTTTAATGACACAATTGGAAAAACCAAATTCTGGTTATACCTTTGGGATTTTCTTGAATGAGTAAGATTAATTAAATTAAGAAAATAATTGCCAAAGCATAGTGAACAGCTTTTCAACATATTATCGTACTCATTTAAATATATATTTTATAATTGAAGATCAATTTCCAACGCTCGATTTGCACATTTCCCGTCCTAAACTCAAAACAAATAAAGCATATTTCATCAATACCTTCACAAAATCTTCAATCAATAGAAAAAACAACACGAATATTCTTGTACATACACTTGTCTGGTACTTAAGGTTCAAAATCCCGTCCACTATCCATCCCTACCTGAGGTACCTACTCATTGTGAGATGGCGTATTGTCCTGGATGCGCGAGAGCATAGACCCTCTGTATTATTTGTTCGCGTTCCATGCGCCTCTCTGCGTTTAATGTCCTCGGTAAATTGACTTTTGTTAGTGTCATTGGATTTTATGCTTTTTTTATTTGGTTATTGTTATCTGCAGTGTACATATTTGATTATTGGATTTTATGGCAACAAGTTTTACTTTCTTATTTTTGTCTAACTTAAGTTCAATACTTTACAAGTTTCCATAAGCTTCAAGCGCTTGTCTGTATAACTTTGGATTTCTTTCAACTTTATCTACCATCCATAAGCTTGCTACCGCCGTAATTGCAACAATAAAGTATCTATCACAATAATCTTGCTTATTATGAAACATCGACTCATCTCATTTAGCGTGAGCCCCACTATAAATCTCGTGGTCTTTCTATAGAAAAACTTGAAGAATTCGAGTGCACGGAGGTTACCTATTACGAGTAGGTGCGGGTGTCCCGATCTCCTCCCTCTTGCTACCGTGGCTACGCCTCTCTGCAAATTGCGTCCGCCGTTGCGCTTGCGCCGCGCGTTCGCCCAATCACGTACAAACATAGATCTGAATTTAAGCGATCTAGATGCTTGAACTGTGTCTGAGGTGATGTTAGTACTTTGGTAGGTGATCAAAAAAAAGCTGGATTGGCAGATGTTTAACGTAACGATATGTCTGTAATAATAAGCTTTGATTGTGAAAAGCTTACCAGTGTGAAAGTCGTGTTTAGTTTTACATAATATTCTAAGATGCAAAGAAACCATTTACAAAAAGTATATCACCAAGCATTGTCTTCTTCAAAGTGATATATGTACTCGTACTTTTGGTTTCGCAGTAGGTACAGTACCAACTTCCTATTATTTTTGTTGAGTTACCTACCTATACACGCAATAAACTACACGGAATCATTAATCATTCCAACATCGAAATACAATTTCATCATAAAATCTAACACCATACACGTCTTCAAAAATAAACTATATCAAATAATATTTCGCACGGAAGTCCAGACAGGACACTATTTATTACTACAATGTGCCACTATTGGCTACTATCAACTCTCCTATCTATTTTAAATCCTAGGACATAAAGTAGCTCTAAAGGGGTTCAAAAACCTTTAGCTTATTACGTCAATTACTGGGGTCGTGTGGGTTCTTATCGGCTAGTGTCTACGGGGCACTATCGGGAAGATTTACACGGAGAGGGAAGTCTCCCGAGTCCGAGATACAATCCAGCGCCTTTGTGTTCGTATCTCTAATTGTTGTTACGCTAATTAAGGGTCTAGCTGGATCTACTGCAGATTCTTCTACATTGTCTTTGGCTTTAGGAATTTCTTGTAAAATAGCTAAGCAGTTAGTTCGACCAAGTTCAGTGGTGATTTTAGTGTATTTTTTCTATTCGAACAATTTTAATGTAGATAAAAATTTTAGCTCCTAACGGGTTTGGCTGAGACAAAGTATAATTTATTATGTCTATGGTTCAAAATGTTAATGTTAATGTTGTTGTGGAAGTTAGAGAAACCGTTTACAAAACATTTAAAATAGTGAGGTAATCAAAAATCCAGTACCAAAAGAGCATTACTAATATAATTTTACACTTACAAACCACACCATAACTGATCTTTCTGAGAATTGGAGAAATCTGATCGCCGTACGTTAGCAGCATTTTTACACATGTTTAAACAACACGTGTCTGTCTGTATGTCACATGCTAACACTTGTGAGAATGATGTCCTACATTATTTTTATGTTCTTGTTCAACATATAAGTAGGCTAAAATGCTGATTTTGGAGCAATGAGCATCTTATAACTAGTATTCTCGGTTGTAAAAGAAACATTATTACCTAGATATTCTAAGTCCATTTTGATTAAAAAATTGTTGCATTTGAAACTTATCCATTTACTTATTTTTATACATGGCCGGACTGCCATAGAGTGCCTTGTTGATCTAATGGTCGTAATCTCTACTGTTGAGCAATAAGTCCTGGGTTCGATTCCCGGTTCGAGCCAAGTTTTATTGGGAGTTGTATCTGGTATTTCCCAGTAGCAGCTTTGGATTTATGCCCGGATGGCAATAGGGTCGATCCCTATTACATGGCCTTTAAGGCTGCTCTCTCGAAAAAAGCTTGAAAAAAGCATGCAGATGAAGCCATTTTTTGTCGGCATTTACAGAGAAATTACATCTGAAAAAAATCCTTAGTAATCTTCATGATATAATACGTAATTTGGTTTAGCCATAATTTTTCTACCGATATCACATAATTTAAAAAAAAATCACCAAATCACCTCCAAATCATTGAGATGAAACCGTTTTACTCCTTCATTTTTTATCAAAAGAGTGTAAAAAAATATATCTACATCTTTGCAATACAAAGGAGAATAATTTGGTTTTGTTACTTTTTTAAAATATGTATTATTTTTATGATAATAAATTAAAAAGACCTCTGATAAAGGACTGCGTCTACATCTCCCCCGCACTCGTCCATAAATTTAGTGCGGGGCGCATCGTGTTGCTAGGTGGACGTATGTCGCGTTGCGAGAACTCCGCACTACGAAATAAAATCGTAAAATATTACTGCAAAAACAAAAAGTGTACCTACCCAAGCGGGGTTTTATGAAACTTATGCGCTGTCCATTACTCTGTGTACATAGGTACTGTTTATAAAATACCTACCTCATTCAAACGAAAGTTGTAAGTACTAGTAGTGAATGATCACAGAAGGTCCACGTCCACGAAATGATTCAGCCAATATTATAAATTTTACTTTTCGGTGCCTAAGTAGTCTATTATTCTGATGCATTGCGATTATTTGTGACATATTGTGACACAAAACTGAAAATGCTCCTAAAGTAGGTATTAATTATTTATGATTATAGGTTACGTACTTGCTAATAATTTGTCAATTTATTGATTACCGGCGTAATTATTTTCAAATAATCAAATCAAATCATTTATTTGCATAAAACAGGTTCAGTGGATGTTAAAAAAGGTCAAATGGTACACTGTTAATAACCATATAAGGTGTGCAAATATAAAACAAGGATGTTAACTGTTAATTTCACTATTCAATAAAGTACGGACGCCAAGCACATCAACCTACCAGAAACTGTCAAATTTTCGCAATCAACTTTGAACCTTATGCTTTAGTGATAAAGTTGAAAATCTATTAAAGAAATCTGACAGACTGTAGTAACTTGATGTGCTGGCGTCTGTACAATGTCCTTGAAAATAAAATTATCGTAAATACAGATCAGTCAACAAAATAAGGAATTAAAAATAATAATGTCATACAATAGTAAAAAGTAGTAGTTCAATAGTATATATGTATATACAGGCTGGATTTTTGTAACCTCACCTAGAGGGCAAGTACTCTAAACACTGGAGATAGCAAATTTTACTCAAAGGAAAATCCCTTCATTAAAAAAAAAACAAATCTGCATTCAAAGATTTTCGAAAATTTGCTTGCCGCTCTCGGGAATCGAACCGGCTAAAATCCGAAAAAATAATACCCTGTACTTTTATGGCATCAATCGATAGGGTCAATCATAAGGATCAAATCTCTCTATGGCAGATCGAAAGTCGAATACTTTTTACTCGACTTCTATCGTCGCGGGTGACATCAATCAATCAATTAAATCAGCCTATCGCAGACCGCGGGTGGCACAGACTACATAAAATTAGAAAAACAAATTGGTAGTCATGTTTTTTATTATAATCATCACTTATCATTACTAGATCCATGTGGGCTAAAGTGGGTCAATAATATTATTCAACTAAGTAATTAAATCAAATAAAAAAATCATTACCTATACGTAGTGAATCAATTAGTTCTACCAGAGAAGTTGAAGGTGATTCTGTTGATTTGGATGTGAATGTATTTTTTTTTACAAATTATGAACCTATATTTTTGTTTTACTTGTAAATATATGTATAACTGCATTCATTTTAGGAACAAGATGATTTGGGCATTCAAAAACTACGGTCTCTATTGGATGACATGGTGACTCACAAGCATCTTGTAAGGTCTGTCGAAGAACTTGAAGATTATTCAGCTGAATTTTAGTTATAATATATTTGTTTATAAAAAATATAACAAATAATATGACATACACTAGTGATAATTATACTACCTAATATACCTACCTACCCTACCTGCCTACCTACCTATCTACCCTACCTTCCTATCTGCCTTACCCTAACTACCTACCTACCCTACCTACCTACCTACCCTACATACCTACCTACCTATCTACGTACATGCCTACCTACCCTTCTTCTCTTCATAGAAACCTTCCTAAGACTTCAACGAATATTTAAAAAAAAAACCGAATTGGTCCAGCCATTCTTGAGTTTTGCGCTTAGCAGCACATTTAGCCATTAATTTTAGTTAAAAAGATACATTAAGTTGTTTACCACATGGCAAGCCAGGCTGATTTATATTAAGGGTATAGCTTCTACTCACGGCCTCGAAAGCTTTTAACAATTTTATTCGTAACCATAGCCCGAAAAGTACATCCATATCAATAGATAATACCTAAATAAAACCAAAACTGGACCATTGTAAATACAGGGTGTCCCAGAACTCAACGTCAAGCCGAAACGGGGTGACAGGATTGATCATTACCATCACGAGAAAAATCTGAAAAAAAATCTATCCCATGCAGTTTGAAAATTATGGGCATTTTAAGAAAACCTAGAATTTTGATCAAACTGTAACATTTTTCGGTTATTGTGGTTATTCTTTTTTATTTTTGTTCATTTGAACTTTGGAAACGTAATCCTAAATAACATTTCTAGAATCCCAATAAAAAATAATGACACAATTGCCTCAAGTTTCCGAGAATTGAGACTATTCGTTAAACTACGAATTTAAAATTTTCAAGATTCGTCGACTTTGAGAGGCCCTCCTTTAAAAAAAATGTACTAGAGTGCCTTGGCAAGTGGCATTAAAAGTTGCCGCATTTAATCAGAATTCTAAAATGGTACAATACTTGTTAGTTCCATACAATAAAAAAGAGTAAAAAAATTAAAACCTCAAGTAACCCGATTTTTGCTATCTCAGTTAAAATGTTTTTGATTCGCACAAGCTCTAGGTAGGTTCTTAATTTTAAGGCAAAATGATGAGAGAGATGGATAGTGGGTATGTTTGCCATGAGTGAGCGAGACAGATAGTGACGCCACTTTTATTAAAGTGAAAAAAGTGAAAAAAGTTAGTAAAATAATGAAAAATCTTGATCTAGTTTAATTTAGGTTTGTTGGAATAAAAGTCAGATAGAGAAATAACGTTTTTTATTACAATAAATGTTCAAATTGTTTACCATCAGCCTCAATTTTTTTACTCTTTTTTATTGTATGGAACTAACAAGTATTGTACCATTTTAGAATTCTGATTAAATGCGCCAACTTTTAATGCCCCTTGCCAAGGCACTCTAGTACATTTTTTTTAAAGGAGGGCCAATCAAAGTCGACGAATCTTGAAAATTTTAAATTCGTAGTTTAACGAATAGTCTCAATTCTCGGAAACTTGAGGCAATCGTGTCATTATTTTTTATTGGGATTCTAGAAATGTTATTTAGGATTACGTTTCCAAAGTTTAATTGAACAAAAATAAAAAAGAATAACCACAATAACCGAAAAATGGTACAGTTTGATCAAATTTCTAGGTTTTTCTTAAAATGCCCATAATTTTCAAACTGCATGGGATAGATTTTTTTTTATATTTTTCTCGTGATGGTTATGATTAATCCTGTCACCCCGTTTCGGCTTGACGTTGAGTTCTGGGACACCCTGTATATGTGGTACACATAATTATTTAACTTTCACGATGACTTGACCTTCTGTGATTTCGATACTCTGTGACGAGACTAGGCGAGGCAAACCGTGGTGGCGGCGCACACAACCGCACATTTTCTGTTGCATGCGGGTAGCGGAGTGGCGCGGAGAAGGGGTCGTTAGCTCCGCCCAAATGCTCAAGGTTATCGGCATTAATACAGGCCTTAACTGGCGAAATAAGGGTGTAACGTAAGGTGCACCTTTGCTTAACCCTTCGAGAAATATAATGTTATTCTAAAACCACAAAACGCCTAACCCTATAAAGTAAACTAGCCTTAAAAATCCATTCACAAAACAAATAAGACACTGTAACCACAATTTGCATACAAAGCCAGGAGAAAAGAGAAGTATTTATTGAACAAGCGAAATGTAATGTTTTAGTTGCGCGCGCACCCGATGAGCTATGGCGCTACGTCCGCGCATGCTACCGTGCGTTTTATGCTCCTGCCATATTGACTTTTGTTTATTTTTCAACGAACAGTTTATATGGCTATGTGTGACTGTTAATTTGGTATGATGGAGCCGCTGCGTTATGGAAGTCGGTCTTAATAAAAAGGTTTTTTCTTATAACTTATTAAGGGGCTTAAATGACCTAAAGCGCGGTCACTGTCGGAATGCATAGAAAGAAAGAAAAGCGCGATGACACAACGCTGGTAATTTGTTGCAAAATGTATGACGCAATTATTTAATTACAAAAATGCTACTATTTGGACTAAAAAATTAAAACACTAGTATTTTAGTATTTTGCTTGTAGAATAATCTGACAAAAAATAGAATTATTGTATGTATATTAGTATGGTTTTTATTGTAAAAAGAAAGTTTGTAGAGGTATCTTCATGATTTTTTCTATCGTATCACATTAGTTGTATTATGTTTTCAAAACACTATATACCTAGCATATATCCTGAAGAATATATCCTGAAGAATATCATATTATATTTTTCTTATGTTATTTACTGTAGTCGATCATATACTTTTATTGTTTCTAAAACTTGCATTTTTTGCGTTTAGGTACTGTAAGCCCCTTAAGTCGTAATCGTAAAAAATATTTAGTAGTCTGTAATGGTTTTATTCTGTTACGTTCGCAATAAAAAAGGGAACTGCATCATCATTAATGTTGCATAATTAATTTACTAGATATAGAAAGCTGTCATTCGTGGATCTTTGGCTTTCGTTACGGGAAGTCAGAAGCCCGAAAGTGTTGACAATCAGTCTTACCAAGGGGCATCATATACATATATCGTAACTGAGTTGTGGAGGTCAGATAGGCAGTCACTCCATGTAAAATACTGGAATTCAGCTGCATCTGGTTAGACTGGAAGCCAACCCCAACATAGTTGGGAAAAAGACTAGGCAGATGATAATGAATTAATTTACTAGATACTTCTCACTAAAACACAAACATTTAACCATTCCTAAGACGAAGTAACTTTAAATCCAAATGCGCCTTTACAACTTAACACCAATTAACATAATTCTCATACAAAAAATGCCATTAAAACGGTTTAACATCATGAGTCCGTTGCACTTCTTTTCCGCCCTTTACGGGTCGCATAACTGGACATGTCCATAGATGCGCAGGCGCACCTAATGATGACAGGAACTGAACTGGTTCGGCTGCTGTATGTTCTCTTAGGAAAAAAGTGGGGAATCTTGTAGAAAAACACTTTTTCTGGTTCTGACCAGCTTGTTACCGTTATAGTTACAAATTGGTATGAAGTGATTAGTAGGTATAAGGTGATGTGGGATCGACGCTTGCCGTAGATGTTCAGAGGTAACAGGATCTCTGTCAGTTGGATTGTATATGTTTGAAAAAGGTTGTCGTAAACTTATGCTTGTTATCGTCCGTGAAACTAATGATTGTTCTGGTTTAGAGTTTTTCGCAGAACTGAGCTTTACATTTATTTTATTTCTTCTTTTATTTTTATCACTGCATTTATCGACGACACCCAAAAAAACAGACATCCAAAAACTCTCAATCGAAAGATCCGCCGATATAAAATCTTAATCTCCGACCGAAAATAACATGCACATTACGATGACACTTCTGCGCTAAACGATTTAACGTCAAGATACACCCTATGCGCGTGCGGCGAAGCGCACGCAGGCCGTCAGCGCGCATCAGATAACTACGACATGCGAAGCTATGCGCGCTTCCATGAACCGAACCCAACGGAATATTTTGTCGTCTGTAATCATATTATACATGCATTCATACGTGCCCATGCTAATTATGATGTACCAAGTGTTGTTCGTACTGTTACATTTGGTACACACGCATTTGGAAATATAATTATTTTTGGAACAGATGTTACGTGACGATTATTGAAATATTTTTGATTGTGCAACAGTGCAGCCTTAACCATAAAGATCAGCCTAAAATAAAACAAATTTTGTATCTGAAGATGAACATTTTTAAACTGTGGCACAAGTTTTGGTTTTACGTTTAGGTATGTATTTTAGCATCATTATTTTCATCGGGAAGATAATATGGGTATCTTCAAACTCACATTTTAGAGTTCCATACCTAAAGGTTAAAAACGGGACCCTATTACTAAGACTCCACTGTTCGTCTGTCTGTCTGTCACCAGGCTGTATCTTATGAACCGTGATAGCTAGAGAGTTGAAATTTTCACAGCTGATGATGTATTTCTATTGCCGTTATAACAACCAATACTAAAAACAGAATAAAATAAATATTAAAATTTATTCCCATACAACAAATGTGTTATTTTCCGCGTTTTTGTCTTGTAGTACGGAACCCTTCGTGTACGAGTCCGACTCGCACTTAGCCAGTTTTTCAAACTAAACTTATTCTAGACCACCTTCTTCACGTTTAACTTTGCTATCACTAACAGAATCTATCTTACAAAAGGACCACTTTTTCCGTTGACTTTGTAACATTAAATGGTGCAACCCTTTAAAAGTTCACTAAGCTCAGCGTATCGTATAACATAGAGCAAGCCTGCAACTATTTATTTATTGCGGGTACTGGCTGCGACACGGGATCTCCTGTCGCCAGCTATAAATTATGGTCGCACAACCAACCTTGGTCTTGCGCGCTTTCCAACTAGTCGTGTGCTGTGACACAAATGTGGTCACAATCTTTGGTGTACAAGAACCAATATTGGTACAGTGGAAAGTGAACTAGGTAATGAATTTGTAGCGGAATAAGAAAGATAGTTGGTGGTAATAAATGTTGAGTTATATTTAACTGTGAAAGTTATGACTAATCTGAATCATTGTCTCCGAATCCGGATTCATTATGCCGCAAAAAACGACAACAAGTAAAGAAGCTTAGAATGAGAAAAGATTTCAGCCGGCGGTGACACAGAAAACCAGTTATCATAACAAATCATAAAATACAGCTAACGATGAGATGCCAACACGAAATTGCACATAAAAAGCTTGTGTTACCGTGTCCGCACATTGGTTCCTCTTTTTCACCCATCTCTATAATTAGATCAGCGATAATAATAATATATTGTTCGCCCTATAATGAAGATTTAGCTCCTAGTCTTGTTAGCTGAACAAAAGCCCTATTTCCAAGACAGGTTATAATTTTTAGAGATAATCTCTGGAGCGGTGGCCATCGTCATCTTGTAGTCTTATTGTTTTGCTGATGCCGTAATTAAGGGCAGTGAGAAGCTTCCTCGGGTCTCGTGGTATAATTTCTGTTTATCTTCAAGACATTTTTATAACCTAGTCGGTAATAAAAGGTTTCTTAGCAGATGTGCCGGTAATGACGTTTGTAAATGAGTCTCAAGATTATCTTTTCTAATCTGGTAAACTTTGCCGTTTTGTTTTATAATACCTGGAATTTGTATCTTGATCTCATAATCTATGTTTTTGTCAGCATTTTTTCCTGGTAAACATAAGTTTTAATTCGAGTTTGCGAGCTAAAATATTCTGAAACATCTCAGCGTTTGCAATGCTATCATCGAAGTAGTAGGTCCAGTGCATGCACCCTCTGGCGAGGTCACTGCGTGGGTAGCCAACAGGCTCGTCCTCCCACGCCAGCACATACAGGCTCACAGGCTCACCTCAGCTTTAATACACCAACCTAACGAAATCACGATAATGCCATTTGTATTTGGTGAAATCCATTGTTTGGAACCAAAACATTTTGCTGTAGCAAAAGTAAATCCTTGGAGTGTTTTGTATTATTTCAATGTTGCTGGTTCTGTACCTGGAAAATTTGTGTTTTAGGCTAACGTTATAATGGTTAAGGCAAGTAAATATCAACAGGTTTCATCTTCTCAGACTCAACTTCCCATTTATTAAAGCTTGTTGAGTTAGAAATAATAAAACATTAATATTCATAATTATTAGAAAATAAACAACGTTATATCTGTAGTCATTTTATGGGGTTTACGGCCTATAAATTGTGGAGTTATAATTGTTACAAATAATATAGACAATATTAAATACACAAACCATTTAAAATGAATGTATAATCAAACAGCCAATATGGGTTTATGATGTTAAAATTGTGTAAAATGTCTATGGATGGTTGGCTACAGTTTATTTTCCCACAACACCTCAAGTGTCGGTATTGGAGCGGTTCTATAAATGAGATTTACTTCGTTTAGTTAAGAAAATTAACATACACGTGTGTGGGTTACATTTAGATCGGGACTGCTATAGGTAATATAAACTTGTATAATCAAAGTGCTGTGGGTCCTACGTGCTGATCTTTCTTTTATCACATTATTAATTTATAGATTTTATTTATTATAGATGAATACAGTTTCGTTTGTGTAACAGAAATCTTCCTACTACACCACATATCGTCGCTCGCTTGATAAAAGTCCTATCTCATTTTTTAGCTGATTTGAGCCAGGACAACTACATTCCCCTATTCGTGATTCTTTACTTTTTTCACTAACCGTTGTACTTCTATGTTATTTGGATCTGAACATATAACCATTTTGAAAAGCAACAAAATGTAAACAAACACGAATAGAACAATGTAGCCGTCCTATACTCAAATCAACCAAAAATGAGATAAAACTTTTAGTCATGCGAGCGACGATATTTTACCTTAACCATACTTCGAAAAATTCGAGCTCCTCCAGTAAAAACTGAACTTCCATAATTTTGTGACGTGCACAAATCAATGGAAGTGACAATGATTGATTTTATATGCGTACACTCTGTTCGGTTATCATGTCATCGTAATTTATCGTGAGATTATGATAACACGGGCTTTTTACGGCCAAGAATAGATTTTACCGCTTACGTGGGCGTTCTCCGTCCGTTTTATCTCTGAACATATTGGGTGCAACACCAATTGTGTCAGGAATGTCTATATCAATAATGTTCTTAACCGTTGCTTTGTTATTTACTACTACTATTTAATAATGTATTTTTGATCTCGAAAATAGGAATGCTCTTTTTTTTCCTCCATCTTTTAGACCCATATTTATGAAGCATTTTTGTTTGGGTATTTATATTTACCAGAAATAGTTCCTATTTCAAAATTAGAGGGCAATTCGTAATTTTAAGAACGTTCACAGTCTGATCTCAGTCTCAATCTGTCAAAATACATCTGATTTCCCTACATTTTTGACAAGTTTTTGACATTGATTGTCTCTGAGATGAGATTGTGACTAAATTTTTAACGTTTGTATTACGGGAATTGGCCTTCAGCTTCTAGAGTGACGTAAAAAAACTTACAGGAGATCACTCAAATGTACTTAATCATTCTCATTTCGATGATAGCAGAAAAGAAAAAGTAGAAAGTACCTATAAGTAGCTGTTTCTGCAAGGTGTTGAAGATAACTGAGGAAAATTGATTACTTAATGGCGTTCTTAGACGATGAGCTAGCGAACCATGATTACCTACATTATGGCAATCTGCAAAAACACCATCATTATACATCTTGGTGTTTGTTTTTGGTTTGCTTTCAGTAGTTTATATTGTTACTCTTTTTTTGTTCTTTAGAGAAATTTCTAGTGTGAGATTGTTCTTTTTAAACTTTCTAGTGTTACTAGTATCTGTGAGAGCTTTATATCTTTGGACAGTAGATACCTCATAGCGAATATGTTAATGATATTCTGAAAGTCCAAATTCCATTATAGACTATTATTTTTGAAAAAATTCTATATTTTTAGTCGCATTTCCTATTTAATATTGAAACTCAAAAACGCACCATAGCGATACAAAGGCGAGGGCTGCGCGTGCGCACGTCACGTGGTCGTGTTCGCGACGTATCTGCGTTATTTATTGTCGACGTCCGGCCCGAGCTGCACGACTGCACACCTACGTACCAACACCGCGAGTATGTTATAGCCCTATAATGTAAGGAATATGTTATGTCAGTTTATCCCAGAAAGATTTGTTTTTTATGTGGCAAATGAATATGTATGATAAATAAAGTTGTCATTGACATGTGGCATCATGTCCATTAAACCGAATTTAAACAATACGTGCAAGAATTATTTATTAATTAATAAATTCACAAAACAAACTATGAAGGTTTTGTTTACATACTCATATTCCTAAAAGTGAATATTAAAAGTAAATTAGTATTCACTATGCAACTCGATACAACGTCAATCTTTATCATAATTAACTTAATCACAGACACCTGTCACATGGCTTTAACATAAAGTTTATTAAAATAAGATCGTGTGTTTTGAATCTCTTTATTTACATACATAATTGACATGGATACAATATCTGCAGGTAATAAAAAGTCTGAACCTATAAAGTTAAACCATCTGATAGAAAAGACTGAGCTCACAGCTAGAGCCATTGTATGCCATAAAGACCTCCAACGGAGGTACAGTAATAAATACTAGCACTTTAAATAGAGTAGCTTTATCACATAAACCTTTACACATGTCTTGTGGCTCGGATATAATACCAAAAAGTAAAATAACCCTTCATGAAAAGACTACAGCTCTATGAATCAGGACAGTCATACAATGGGTTGAAGATATATACAGCATAAATTTAGAAGCCAATGGACTCAAAAGAGTGTAAAATTACAAGCACAAGTCACAGGTTACTCACAGTGGCGGTCTTTAAATGGGTTATTATTCACTTAGGTGAAAAGTAGATGTTCCGATACGCGAATGGTATCAAGCTGCTCATACAAATCTGTCTTCCTTTCATCGATATCTTTGGCAATGTCTCTTTAGGTTAAGGAAATCCATACTATACTATATTATAATATTATAAATACGAAAGTGTGTCTGTCTGTCTGAATGTTACCTCTTCACGCTTAAACCGCTGAACCGATTTAGACGAAATTTGGTATAGAGATAGTTTGAGTCCCGGGAAAGGACATAGGATAGTTTTTATCTCGATACTCCGACGGGATCGACACTTATGCGGGTGAAACCGAGGGGCGCTGCTAGTTTTATGTATAGCTGTTACCAATTTTATTATGAGTAGCGAAATAATATAAAAGCTGTCAAATTATTGTCAAAGATTTTATAATTTATACCAGTAATTGTTTGTAATTTGTTTTCCACATTACTAATATTCAATTTCCTTTGTTTCAGTTGTACGTCCAGATACGCAGGCGAGTTCTGTCAGCACCTGAACCCTTGCCACAGCGAGTCCAGTCCTCGATGCCAGAATGGAGGGTCTTGCCGCGTCAGGCCAGGAGTCAGTGGAGGACCACCTTCCTTCGCCTGTGACTGTCCTCTGGGCTACAGCGCGTCACTATGCGAGATAAGGATACCGGCTGCCTGCGATTCTGCACCTTGTTTGAATGGAGCTACGTGTCGATTAACATCACTGGACACGTATGAATGTGATTGTCCACCGGGTTATACAGGTTAGTTTTGATTTTATTGTTAAAAGACATATTATTTAAGGTTAAGGTCTCAAATATGTTTTCGAACGATACTTGAAATTTCGAGAATAATGTTGTAATGATCTGCACTCTCATTTTATAGTGACTAAAATAATACAATCGTTACGTTTGGAAAAAATATTTAAAAATTTGATGAAGAATATAACTCCTCAAGCGTTAGATTGATTGTTTTATTCAATTATAAAGTATTATACCCATATATGTATACCGCAGTTTATATCTGTTGGCTTAATTAAATTTCACATAAGTCATATGAATTTCAATTAACACCAAACGTGTTTATGATCGACGTGCCTAACAGGAGGGTACAATTTATTATTTTCGTTTGATTGCTTCTCTTTATCTCCAATCATCGTTACCCTCTTTACTGACTTCTTCCATATCTACGTAATCATACAGTTCATAATTTTCGTCGGAAATAGCTAAGATATTATCAATATAATTGTCTGTCCGTCTGTCTGTATCTTATATCCTTTATGCGTAATTGTTTACGCAGTTTGATGACTAATAAACAGGTGTTTGTGATACAAGATATGAATTATGGTAAAGATGTAGCTAGAATATGAAGAATTGGTTTTAATCTTTGTTTCATTAATTGGCATCGTCTTAGAGACCGTTTATAGCGCATATCCTACACCATTTATGGCTTTTATTATGTTTATGACAACGGTAAGTGGTTTTTATCCACATTTGTTCTTAACGACGTAATGTTGATGAATAAAAACAGAACATACATCGAATTACAAACCATCAGTCGTTTATATTAACCATGGAACGAAAAAGCTGGAAGTTATAGGGAGAGGCCTTTACTCAGCAGTGGAATGATGCAGGCTAATAGTAACATACAATGAGTGATCAGAGGAACCTATGTTTGGAAAAAAATCCTTATTCGAGATTAGAACCCGCAGGGTGACCAATTAAGAAATTATAATCTTAAGTATCATCCTAAATAAGGCCACAAGTCAGACCACAAATCAAGAGAATGCAATAGATAATGAACACACAGACAACACAACATAATTATTCAATTCCGTAAATCTTAAATCACTATCCAAATATGGAAAGATTTAATATACTTACGTAACGTAAACGGTATCAATAAAAGTCAATATAAATCCGTCATCTAAAACGATGAACATTTTAATATTACAGTTGGTATAAAATAAATTACGAATGTAAAAGACAGACAACTAAAAGCGAAATTCGATCAATCAGTGCCTCGAGCGAAACTTGTTTCACAAATTATGTTATCAAAATTATTTAGTGAACTATTAATTTGTTGTAAGCAGAGGAAGGAGTAAATATTGGAAAGTTGTTACCGCCGTTTCCTTTCAAATACTCTATTACAATGATGTACTGCTAAATAATATTCTGTTCTTCAAGGTCTATAGTTTAATGTCATTATAAGCCTTTCTGTCATGTTAAATGCAGCATAAAAGCGACAATTTTTGACGTGATAACGTCTAATAAATCGATGAAGCTGGCGGCACACACGAAAAAACATGACTCATGTAGCGTTACCTCGCGGCCTTGCTCTGCTCTGCGTTGTACGCCATGGCGGCTTGAAGTGCAAGCGAGAGCGCGGAACGAGCGATGAGAGACAGATGATGTCGAACGCTGCCGAATCGGCCTCCGCGTTCGGCAATTTCATTAACGTTTTGTTATGACGTTGTCACGTTAAACTATCGTCCGTAAACCGACTTTACAGACAACCAATTTTTGTTTTTGTCTTCAAAAGTTCAAAATTCTTGATCGGTAGTGTGAAGAGAGAGGAATCGAAGAGTCATAAACTCATGATTTACATTATAGATGTGGTCGAGTGTGATTTACATTATAGGTGTGGTGTGGTGGTTAATTCCCTTCATTCCACATTCAGACTTCGCTCGCGTTCGTTTTTCGATCGTGAGACAGAATTGATTCTACAATTAGTTTCGCTAAATTTCCAGGATTATAGTACCATTTCATTATTATTCCGGATTTCCGGCTCTCTTTATGAAATCTGTCTTTAATACTTTTGTTTACAAGGCCCCGCCATTCATTCTTTCGTAGTTTAACTACATATTTTATATCCTTTTAAGGATTAGCTTTGAGTACTAAGTACTGACATGGCTTAGCTATTTTTACCCGACTGCGCCAGCAGGAGGGGTATGTTTTTATTTGTTCTATTGTCGTTACGTACCATAAAGTTGATGGCCATAAAAGTATTGTAAATTGTTATATGATGTCATGGTTAAAACAGGACGTCTGTTATTATATTTTTACTTTAATTGCGGGTTTTTGTTAAGAAGGATCGTTATTGCTTTTAATTGTATTTGAGTTTCTGAGATTGTTTGTAACTATTTGATGGTGTATTTTGTACTTTTATTGTAGAAATTACTTTTACTTTTATTTTTTTACTTTTCTAAAGGGTAGAAGCAGTTTTTACTGCATTATGAGCTGCTAATATTAGGGCTTATACATGTAGAGATTTTTATAAGAATATAATATGGGACACTATAAAAGTAAATTGGTCCTAGCTAAATAAGATAATAATTGTTAATAAAAAGCAATATAAACTGACGATAATCTTTATTTATTTCGCCGTTATTATTAATTTGATCTGTGCAAATATTTACTGTAGATTGCGAACTTTTTATGATGCTTATGGTCGTAAATAAATGAAGATATAAAACTCTTAATCGGGTCGTTGGTAAATGTCAATTCAACGTTATACGTGTTTTTTTTTCTTAATGACCCTAGGTCCTTAAGTAAAAATAATACAAAAGTCCTAGAAGTCCTTTACTTAAGGACCCTAGGTCCTTAAGTAAAAATAATACAAAAGTCCTAGAATATGTGGTCCAAAAATGCATACTTTCGAAGGTATCTAAGTTTCATTGATAAATACGATAATAATACATATTTATAATAATACATATAAACCAATCGTCATATTTAAAGCTAAGAAGATACGACGTTGTCAATAGTTGTCATATTTTTTTTCACATAAGGGTGTTTAATCGTGACTTTGACGAATTATATTGTATTATAAATAAAAAAAAATATATATAATTGAAAAATAATTCATATTTATGTCAGCTGATCCTTTGATATGGTCTCATTCATACCCTAGGTTTATGGGATATAAAAAAAAATACCTTGTATACTATAATCCTTATCTACTAGTTCTTATTGATTTGACTGTTTATTCCATTAAAATAATCATGTTTAATATTCGTTTGAAACTTTGAAAGCTTTACCACGCTTAAACCATTTTTATTCATCATTTACAATGCAGATTCTCTTTGCATCATCTGATTTTAGTTAAATAATAATAACAGTTGAGTTGATTTACTTTGCTTAGTTTGATCTCACGCTAATGGCAATGTTATATTCTAAGTGTATTTTATTTTTATTTTAAATGATTTTAGATTAGTTAAATTTTAGTTTCTTTTCCTGTCTTGCAATAATCACTATGTACCAACTAACTTTTAAAATGTCGCAACACTCATAACTTTTAAAATGTCGCAACACTGACTCCCAAGATACAGGCAAATAATGCCTAGTTTGGGGGTCACAGTCTACTCTATTCCTGTACAAATTGTGACTAATAAAATAATTAGAATTTGAATTAATAACAGTTTCCTAAAATTCAATGATATTTTTGACGGCTTCTTTAGCTTCTGACAGTCACTTATTTTATGCCAAACTGATACTAAATTAGATCTAGATATTATTTTAATTTCAACCATCTAGGTATGTGTTTTAAAAAGCCAATGCTATAAAAAAAAAACAAGTAACTTACGTCACACGCACCTAGACAGTCTACATGGGCAAGTCGCTACCATAAGAAGGGAATTTGTGCAAAAAATCCTCCTATGCGCCTGCGCGCGCAGCCGCCATCTACGGCGAGCAATTATGGTCCACACTGACGTTTAGAAGCTCAATATGTTTGTATAAGTGGAGCTTGTGATTTAGAATATGGTAGGAGGTAATGTGTTAGTTTCTTTATGACCAAATTCTTTCTGCAATGGGAAAAAAAAATGAATTACTTTATTGTTTTACTGTGAATAGTGAAGTGGATAATTGGATAGTCATTACTTTTTTAGCTACTCGTATGTGCCTTTTATTTAAGCACTAAAAAGTGCACTTCTTTGCCGGAATTCGCAATCACGATTTTAGGACGCCTCCGGAATTAGCTGTGAATCACAGACAAAAAACTGGCCAAGTGCGAGTCGGACTCGCACAGAAAGGGTTCCGTACCACAACGCAAAATCGCCAAAAAAAATTGCGGTTTACGATTTATGACGTATTAAAAAAAAACTACTTACTAGATCTCATTCAAACCAATTTTCTGTGGAAGTTTGTGTGGTAATGTGATGTACATTATTTTTTATTACATATATTTTTTTTAGTATTATCATTCTACATTTTACATTATCATTCTACATTACATTTTACCACTTTGGAAGTGTCTCTCGCGCAAACTATTCAGTTTAGAAAAAAATGATATTAGAAACCTCAATATCATTTTTGAAGACCTATCCATAGATACCACACGTATGGGTTCGATGAAAAAAATTTTTTGAGTTTCAGTTCTAAGTATGGGGAAACCCCCAATATTTATTGTTTTTTTTTCTATTTTTGTGTGAAAATCTTAATGCGGTTCACAGAATACATCTACTTACTAAGTTTCAACAGTAGGTCCTATAGGTCTTATAGCTTCGGAAAAAAGTGGCTGTGACATACGGACGGACAGACAGACAGACATGACGAATCCATAAGGGTTCCGTTTTTTGCCATTTGGATACGGAACCCTAGAAAGCAGCAGAAAAAGTAAATAAGAAATAATGAAATGACTAGTGTTGAATGTCTGCGACGGCCAATTACTGTTAGTAGTACGTCTACCTACTTTTGACGAAACCGCCATCGCGGCAACTCTAATCAGAGACAATTTTCAATTAAACGAATACAACATTTTAATAGATTACATGGAAAATTACATATTACAAAGTGTTTGGATCACACGGGAGTCGGAGAAAGCCATAGAAAGTCTGCAATTTGTCATTTCCTGAACAACGTGTAATACTTTTTGAATATCAGCCGTGTTATAAACGCGTTATGTGAACGCGATCAATTGGTTTTTCAATTGTTTGTGCAACTAATGAATTAGTCGGTTTACCGTTTTGCTGGCGGTAACTGAGCTTTGATGTTTGTGGAATTCCGCAGTGTTTTGTGGTTCCTTTGGACCTTTGATTTGTTGACTTTTGCTATAGTAATAGGAGGGGTAGCCAACGCTTCAATGGGGACAATAAGGACCAATCATATATTTTTTTTGGGACCAACTCATACTTCTGATAATCATAATCATATATTTGTCAGAATATGGTACATTATAATTATGGTCTTCAGATCTGTCAAGGTATCATCACGTTCTGCTACGTGTATACATTGATACTCGTTTGCTGGCGAGTATAACACGATATTGACTGGACTGGTCCACACAAATCCGTGTGGTATTTTATTCAAAATACCATTTCAGACATCAATCTACATGGTCTTCACATGATCTGACCAAGATTATGTTTGGACTTATAAAGAGACTGTGACTTCTCAGATTGTTTTGGCCTTTCTTCTCAGAGTAGTCAGATAGAAAACGCCGACCTCATCTAGCTTTTTTTTAAGTAATATGACGTTGAAATCGGATTCCGATAGCCTATTTACAGAAAAAACAATTCATTTTCATTCGTTTACTATTTCTCTTGTTTTCTACGAGTTATTTGGTTATTCTGTCTATTCCTATTCTGCCATTTTGTCTTTAAGTATTCAGTCCATTTTGATTTTCTGTGGTTCTAGGAGAATAGAAGATCAAAATAGCAGCCTCAAAGACCTTTTTATTGCGTCGTAAAGAGCCTCGAGTAAATAGGTACATATCAGGCGTTAACCATTTTGTTTCTAAACTTGCATACAGATCGAAGCAGTGCCCATAACACCAATTGAGCTCGTTCCACCAATCAAACCGAATTCTTTCGTTTAGTCTATTAGTCAGCCTAGCATTTTTATTAGATGATGAAATTTTGTGAGGTCAGGTTTAGTTAGTGGATCGGCCATTTTAGGACTTGCGGTTCTGTTGTTTTCGCTTCCTAATTCAACTTTTGTTTTGCTAGCTCTCTCTCTCTGTCTGTCCTACTTCAGGGCAAACGCCTTCTTCAGTCCTTCAATCTTCCACGAAGTTACGCTTTCTACTTCCAGTTTTGATAGAATTTATCGAATCCATACCAAAATCTCCTTCGTGGTCTGTCGCGATCCCGTCTCATTCAACTCTGCTAGCTAAAACTTCCATGCTGAATGTAAGAGTTCATATAGCTGATGTAAACGTTATAAAAGGAAGTGATGAATGGAATATTGACACAGTCCACACGCATGTCCAACGGATATTGATGTTTGCAATTATAATTGTTACTATTCGGAAGTGGAAAAACGCTGCTGCCCGTGTTATTGTCGCCTCAGACGTCTTTAATTACTGTTTCTACCGCAGTATCATCTTTATCATAAAGAACCATGATGTTTATTGATACAAAGTACTTTTTTATATTATTTAGTCCAAATCACAAAGACCTCTTTTCCTATGTATGCCAAACTTTCTCCTAACAATTACATAGTTATAACTAATTCATATGCAAATAAAGACACAAAAATTTATTGTAAAACGATGTCAAATTCCCAAATTGTATCCGAAACAACAACAGGGTAGCCCGCGAAATTCAATTTTTTTTTGGTTTTTTGGAATTTGCTGGTCAGTATTAAGTTGTACGTTGATTAATATATGAATCGCGGCCGTAAGAAATATGTGTTTACAGAATTATAATCATTAAAGTTACCAACACAACTCTCTAAGACCACGTAAGTCCCAAGAATAACTGTTTCATGAAATCATCATTCTTTGGACTTACGTGGTCTTAGAGAGTTGTATTGATGACTTTAATGATTATAATTCTGTAAACACATATTTCTTACGGCCGCGATTCATATATTAATCAACGTACAACTTAATGCTGACCAGCAAATTGCAAAAAACGTAAGAAAATTTGAATTTCGCGGGCTACCTTAGCGCTTCCCCCTTAACAATCGATTATGACTTCTCGATATAAAATCGCAATCTTTGGGTACCTACAAATGATACGATTCATATCAGCTCATCGACTCGTCTATATGTAAATTGTATTTTAATCTTCTTTACTCTGTCTTTTCACACGTATCTTCATTAATATTCCTAATAAGGTAATTACGAGTATATGGCTATAGAAGCTTTCCTTAATGATAGGTTTATGAGCGTTTATAGGTGATATATGTTTGTTAGTCTATTTTATTAGTTCATTCGTCTGTGTCGTCTAATAGAGCAATGTCTCCTGGCCTTGGAAATGAGTTATAAAGTTCGTATTTTGCATAAGCTATTTAGAAATGTCAGGATTTTAATTGTTGTTTGACTTTTCTCTTGTAAGAAGAATTATTGTTATGTATTTTTGTTTGGTCTTAAATGACATGTTACATATTCTTTTATATTTTAGTTTTATTGATACATTTTATGTTGCTGACGTAAGCACATAGAAAGAAATGACCAAAAATTTAGTTGCTACTATGAATATCTTCTAATTTCCTTATCTTTTCCTCAGGTGACGAATGCTCCCACGAAGACCACTGCGCATCTCAACCCTGTCGCAACGGAGGCCGGTGTGTCGCCGATAACACCACCACCGCCGGCTACTCCTGTGCTTGTCCCCCTGGGTTCACCGGCTCCCGTTGTACCGAAGATGTGGTCGAATGCTCGAGTGGCTCCGGCCCCTGTCATCATGGACGGTGCTTCAACACCCATGGGTCTTACACCTGTGTGTGTGAGCCGGGGTATACGGGGAGGGATTGTGATGCGGAGTATGTTCCCTGTGAACCATCGCCGTGTCATCATGATGGAAGGTGTACGCCGCTGGATCAACTGAGATACGAGTGTGATTGTCCGCCTGGTAAGTGATTTTTTTTTAATTATAATTATGTAGTTATATTATAACGTCTCTCTGGACCTTATGCATGAGGATGTTTAATCTGCCTAGCCTTTTTCCAACTATGTTGGGGTCAGCTTCCAGTCTAATCCTGATGCAGCTTAATACGGTTGGTAAGACTGGTTGTCAGACTTTTGGGCTACTGAACACCCGTAAGGACTTTCAAAGATCTAAGAATCACAGCCGGGACTAACGGCTTAGCGAGGCATGAAGAATTGAAGATTATATAGTTCAATAATACAAAAACAATAGGTTCTATGCTATTAAATCGTTTGCGTCTTGTCTAGGAGCTTTATAGTCTTGACGTCGTAATTACTATGACAGATCCAATTAATTACGGGTTATTGTACATTCGTCACAAAGTAAATTCGCCACGAAAAAAAGTATGTGTAAACTCGTCACAACTCTATGTTTATGAAAGAAAATCCGCCATATTGTTTATTTCCGTACAGACAGGAGAAAAATCAAACAATAAAGAATAAAACGTTATTTCTTTATTTTTCATAATCATAGAAATTCATATAAAAATCACAGTTCTACTTATAGCTAAAATATACGGTAATATTGACAGCGTGACATCATCATGATCATCTTTTTGATGTGAAACATCTATAGCCGCACGTAAAACAAATTTCTGGCGTGGCGACGCGTCGCCAGACGCTATATGATGGTGTATATATACAGTCACAGTCTTGTGTACTGTGTGGCGACGCGTCGCCATGCGCAATCGACTGCGATTCTCTTCCCACTCGATCCGGCGTTAAGCTATCTCTCTCTCGCCACACAGCTCGGATACCTATAGTGTATACTCCATAGTGTTGTTTACTGCGGTACACATAACCTGTGTTTTACTTGAAAAAAATTATTTTTAGTAATAAAATATGTCTGACAGTGATAATTTAGAGAGTGACAGTGATCAGCCTCTTGCAAAGAAAGCAAAATCACACTATGACACACTATCAAGTCATCAGTAAGTTAATTATATTTTTATTATAATTAAAGTGTGCATTTATCTGTGCATTGAGATTTTATTTATATCGCAATCTGTTCTTTTCAATCATATTACTTTTACAAAATAATGTCGATGTTTCACATCTGCCAGGCGTCCCGTGACGGCTCACTTTTTTATTTTTTTGTCATTTGCATCTAAATAAAAAGACGCACTTTTACTTACAATATTATATTTATTGCAATAGGCTGATTTTCCTGATATTTTTGTGGAATAATAACTTCTTCCGGTATAACATGACCGGTACGGCTAGAAAGAGATAGATACAGCGAGCGAGCGAGCGCGTGATAGCATGTGCAGGAGCGCAGGAGAAAACAAAAATTTGGAAATCATTTTCATTTTGAGCACTAAAAATCAATAACTTTGTTTTCTACCAGTACTTTATGTACCTATGCAGACTTGTGACGAGTTTACACATATTTTTTATGCATGTGACGAATACACTTTCAATGTATGGAGTTTAAAAAATGTGACGAATTTACTTTGTGACGAATGTACAATAACCCTTAATTACTAACAAACAACGATGCTGATACTTAAATATAATCAGTTAACCTAACAAGATAGTAACCTACCACCACTAGGTAGTAGAACCAATAAGCACTAATCTTACCGACTAAGACAAGACGTGTGTTCCGAAGATATTTCACCACTTAGAGCATCGTACAATAACTTTCTTTATGACCATATCGGCTATGCTAGGCAGTATTATTCAATCAAAGAGATGTACAATGTTGCAGTACTAGTTGCCATAACAGGTGCTACCGAGACTGGCCAGTTAGGCAGTAAGGTTTTCGCAACAGGACGGGCGTGGCAGACGTTAGGTGTAACTTTATTGGGTATATGTGTTGGTGTAGTAGATATTAAGATTATAGAAGGACAGGTAATGGTCTTAGTTTATAAATAGACTGATTAACGGCTTAGATCTATTGGGTATAAAGACTAACCTTAGGGAAATCTACAAAGACATATAACTGGGCAGCCGCTATAAAAAGAACGAAACGTTAGTCCAGTAGTATAACTATATTTAGGAAAACAACTCTTTTGAACTATAATCAAAGAAGAAACAATCATCTAGATAACATTATTGTCCCATCTAATAAACTTATCTGTCCACATGGTAGTGTGCCAAACCAAGTTTGGAAAATACAACCATTTCCAAAGATAATTTACAATTTACGCACTATAACTGCGTTTCTATTAAACACGGACGAGACACCTTATTAAACCCCAGTACACTAGACTAGACCAACTTTCCAAGGTCCAACAGACCAACATAAATTTCTCGTACCAATAAACTGCATAAGCTAAAGCAAATATAATTCACACTATGTAATGTCATTGCTCTTGAAAGGACTCGAGAAAGTTCGAGATATTTACTGTCTTATCGTACCAAGTATGTACAGCGTTACCTTTAAATATGGTGTGTATGTGAATTGTATTAATTATATCGTCTTTACCTTGGTAATTTCTAGACTTGTTTCTGGTTTGATTAGTTAGTAAAGTGGTTGATGTTATCAGGACCTGTTTATGGGAGATGTTGTTGTCAGGTTTTGTAAATGTGCGTTTACGGGTGTAAGACCTGTACTGAATTTAACACGAAGAAATTCACTCATATTGTAAAGTCATGATTTGATTGACAAAAACAGTCCTTGGAGTCACTATTATTTTTTTAATCAACGATAAAAGCTCCATGAAAATGTTATATCTAGACGTTGACTTGAGACGTCTTTTGATTACGAAACAGCATAGCCCAACATCGGTCGACTAGATTTTGAAAGTAAACGAAAAAGCTCGCACAGCTAAAGAACAAAAAATAAAGATAAACAAACACACTCTATCTAGACTAACATGCCTAGTCTCACGAACATACGCACTAAGCAATAAAACGGACAGTCATAATCGTGTCTGCGTTATTTACGTCACGGCTCACAACTCGCTCTGGAAGGCGACCGTGGCCCGAGGCGACCACGACTCATACGAAAGCGGTACACAAAGTGGGTATACTGCATAAATCTATAATGTTCATGTACTATAAACATAGTACATTAACACTAGATAGAATAAATATATATTAACACTAATAGATAGACATCTATACTGTAAATAGTTCCAATTCTTGTAGGTATTTGATTTAGGATGAGGAATCTTTGTTGGTCTTTATGTCTTGGTGAAGTAGGATAGACAGAGGCTTTTAAAGACAGGCGATGACCTATTCGTCCACATAATATGTGTTTCTAAGTGGCTCAATAAAAAGTAAAAAATTTGTTGCTTCGTTAGTCTAGTAATCGTAAGCGCTACTGCTGATGCTGATCAAAGAAAAGAAAGAAAGAAAATACGTTTAACGAGGTCCACGAGGACGAGGACCACGAGTCACGAGGTCCTTGGTTCGATTTCTAGGTCTGGCAAAGCGTTGTCGGGTTTTTATACCTGGAGTTTCTCAGTAGCAGCCCGGAGTTTGGATTTCAAAATCAAAAGTCATTAATTCAAACTAGGCTGAAAACCAGCACTTTTCGAACGTTAAAATACAAAAGACAGTCCCCCAAAACGGCCGCCCTTCACCACTTCCTAGTGCTTTCGCTGGGGGGAAGAAGTGGCGCAGCAAACTCCCCAGCAGCATTATTGATTTGTGCTCAGTTGATGGCAATAGCCATGGCGATGGCCCTCCTATTACATATAACTGGTGAAATTTGGGTGTACTACAAGGATACCTCTGCCCAGCCCTTCGGGGAAACAAGACGTAATGTTACTTACGTTATGAAGAATTTACTCAAGAAAATTACGTTTTAGAAGAAAAACGCTTAAATAAAGTCTTACTATATTACTGGAAGAAGATGTCTTCAGAGGCTTTGTTGATGAAGATGATTAAATTATAAGATGAAATCTCACAAAAATATGAATGCTCTAGTATTAATGTTATTGATAAAGCTGGTAGTAAAAAGGGTACAACTTTCATCAAAATAAAGTTGAATTAGTTAAAATTAAAAGTGGGTTAACCACAATAGTTCAGCAAGCGGTCACGGTCTGTTGATTTCATTTTATTGTCATCGTCCTGATGAGTTTATAAGTTGTCATAACTTGTGCAAATGTCTGGATATATGCGCAGGCGGCTTAAAGAGACATCAAAATATGATGTACGACTACCGGCTTGATCTTAATCTCAAGAAAGGATATCATGATTCATACAAACATCAAAATAAAACAAAAAAGTTTAAATTAAACATGTCCAATGCTTCCACACTCCATTATTTTAATACCCGTGTAATTCGCTAAAAACTAACCACACTGACGCAACAGTTACGTCCCAATTTTTGTAGTTGCGCCGACGCATCTAGGATTCATTAGCTTCATTACGCTCTTGCAAAATGGTGGTGAGCAGTTTCAACATCTAGTGCTGTGAAATGTTCCATATTTCGAGGTTCCATATTAAGTTTCTGAGTAAAAATTGCGAAATAAGGAAATGATGGTTATAGTGATAAGCACTGAGAATCTAATAAAGCTTTTCGTAATTGTATATGTAGGCAGTCTGCAATTAAGTTCACTTACTGTTTTACTTACGTAAGGGCAAGTAGATAAGGAACACGCAATGTTTATTCAATGAAAAGTGAATGAATTGTACGTATGAGCGGTTAAACACTACAAACTGAACTTCAAGCCCACCCAATCTTCTATTCGGAAAGAAACATAAGAATGTCATCAACATACATAACATCTCAACTCTCTTAACGAAATCATGCGTCAAAAGCCATAAAATTAGACCAACTACCACACACTAGAGCATACCAAATAAGTGTCCAATGGCTCAATACATTTCAATGAAAAGCACTTTCTCCTATACATTCCGCTCTGGAGACATCCATCGACCACTTAAATTAGCTCAATGACGTCAGACCCCATGCCCAAGTGTGGGAAAAGTAATACAAACTTAATTAACACTCGAAGTAAAGTAGTTTTGTTTATTGACTTAACATTTCTACAACGAACGGTTGATCATGTGGAAAAATACTCAAAATTGTTATTGGTAGCTTTATTTTAAATCCAGTTTGTTTTGTTCATCGTTTTTCATGTTTTTAGCACCTAAAACATACTATGCTTTTGTTTGTATTATTCTCGGATTGTTATCATTCACTTTATTCCAACTCCTGCGCTATATACAGTAATCTCAACAAATGCATAATCAAGTGTTTAACTTTAGCTTGGCTGTCAGGTTTTTACCGCATTCCCATTCAACTAACTATAATTTTAATACTGAGCTCTGCACGCTTCGCTAACTCACTTGATTACATGTTTATTAAGGCAATCTGCATTGTAATAAATACATTCATAATTACTATTGATTCTGTTTTCCATAGTCAGTATTTTAACACTTGTGTCAGTAGCTAAATGCTTATAACTATGATTAATAATAACAGATTTCAATGGAATCTATTGATGTAGTATCTCATTATTTTAATTTTTTTCATTATTTACATCAGGTTTATCCTTAATTTCTTGAAATATCATGTTTTGATGCTTATCACTTTTAAATATTTTATTATTATTACATATCGCTGGCAATCTTATCGTTGATCAGTTTGATTTATTATGAGATTTTTCGTGGTCGCTCACAATGGGCCTTATAAGAAGGCTAAAAGTCACCCAAAGGGAGAGGGCTATGCTTGGAGTTTCCCAGCGTGATCGAATCAAAAATGAGGAGATCCGCAGGAGAACCATGGTAACCGACATAGCCCGAAGAATTGTCAAACTTAAGTGGCAGTGGGTAGGGCACATTGCACGCAGAACAGATGGCCGATGGGGCCGAAAGGTTCTGGAGTGTGTCCAGAAGACGTAGCGTTGGAAGGCCTCCCACAAGGTGGTCTGACGACCTTGTGAAGGCCGCAGGAACCCGTTGGATGCGAGAAGCACAGAACCAATCGAAATGGAAAAAAGAAAAGAAAGAAATAAAATTTGTTTATTCTGCACAAACAAAAACGCACGCGCGGAAGTGCTTGGGGGAGGCCTATGTCCAGCAGTGGACGTCTTTCGGTTGAAATGATACGTCATCATACGTCGTCATCATATGATGTTTCATCATGATGATGAAATATTCGATGCATCTATAAACAAGTTAATTATTATATTAAAAACTGGCTCACACGTGCTTCACAAACCATCATAACTTAACATGTTCGAACACCCTTCTTCTAAATTAAAAACAATCAATTATACACCACAAAACAATTCATTACGTCTTTCCATTACCTCCATCAAAAATAGATATTATTAATTTTCCTATTAGTTAATGTTTGAATCATTAACACATGTCCAAATAGCCCAAACATATGTGTGTCTGAAATAACAGCTTCCGCATAAGTCCCAAGTTATGGGATTATGGGAATGTAGGGAGGCGGTCTCTCACACTTCTATAATATGGTAATCTAATTGTCAATTTAGATTCTTAAATGTTTACGTAACACGTAACACCAATATTTGTTGCCAGTATTTGTGTGTGTATTCAATCATGGGCCATAGCGTACAAAGGTAAATAAAGCGGGAGATTTTGGGAATCGTGTTTGGAGAAGCTATGAAATAGAATTTGAAATGTCTGGACAAACATTTGGTAAGATTGTCGATATTGCACCAAACTTCTTGGGAAAGAAGAGAAAATAAGTGTACTTGCTATAATCCGTAGTAAAGCTGTAGATAGAGAAGATAAATAAACATTCGAAATTTAGGAAAAAAATCAAAGTATTACCAAGGAAGCAAAATAGATTATGTTAATATACTAATGGTTTAATTTGAATGCATCGATTTCTCACCTAAAATAGTGAAATGTTTAATCGTTTTTATATACAATAAAACTTAAGAAAATTTGGTCTCAAACACATAAAATTGACGGTGTGAAGATACAATCTGCGTTTGTGCATCACTCGTGACAGTTTTATTGTGATATTCGTTTTAAGGCCGCGACGTAACTATTTCCAATCTTATTAAGTGCTGATTAGGATTAAATCATTTAAATGGAACGGGATTTTAGAACAGTTAAAGTTGATTTTTATGAGATGGAGATGCTTTCACGTAATTTGGGTATGCTCAATTTCTTGTTAGTGTGTGAACATTTTGCGGTTTTCGTTCAGGGCGACTTTTTGACTGCGGACATGAGAGTGGTTAAGAATACTAAAGTAAACATAAATCAGTCTATAATGTTCCCACTGCTGGGGCACGGGCCTCCTCTCTGTGAGAGAGAGTGGGCTGTAATCAAGCACGAGGGACCAGTGCGGCTTGGTAGATGTCACATGTCTGCCAACTTTTGGTTCTAGGTCATGTCGGTTTCCTAATGATGTTTTGTTTCATAGTTTTGAAAGCAGTGGTGATAAAATTATTTACTCAAAGTAAATCATCTGTCTGGGTTCGAACCTACGACCTACAACTCGTAAGTCGGGGCCATTACCACTGGTCCACCTCTACTACAATACTAAAATAAACGATATACATAATTTTAATCTTCTACCAACAAAACCCATTGCTTCACAAAACACATAACACAACAAATAATTGCAAAAGCAATCCTAGTAAAAATCGTTACCAAAATATTGACTCCCGACTTTCCGCATGCTGGTTTCGACACAAAAAGAGGCGTCGAGAGATTTAAACGAGGCGCCTCCACCATAAACAGTTGCACATGTGTTACTCGTGGGAACTGGCCGGTTAATAAACATAATGAGATTCTTTACTCGCTAATCAAACTATATGAACCACGGTGTGATTTCGACACTTAGGGATTGACCATTGATCAGCTAGTTGTAGCTACTATTGTTAGCCGATCTTTATCAATAGCTGTTGCTGGTTTTAATTGAATTGTATTCATTGTTTTCGTGAGATTCGTTACACAGATATTCTTTTGTTTCATTAGAGTTTATTGTCTCGTTTAATAAGATTTTTTGTTATTCTCTACTTAGTGCTTAGCGTGTTGTTTGAAGAGACAAAAAATAGATCCATGACTAAACTAAGATCTAAAAACTTCTTGTGATATGGTCGAGTGGATTTTAATTATAATGATTATCGTTAAGTTTAAATGACCAGGTTTTTTAGCTAACATACTCCAACAGTCTTAGCAAGAATTAAGATTTTTTTTTAAGTAAAGTTTTCCTTCTTATTTTTTTAAAAATACATTTTTTACACGACACATCAACCATTTATAAAATAAATTACAAGTGTTTTTAATCCATATGGTGCTTTAACACTTCAGCCGAAAATAGAAAACAGATGTGGTACTTAGAATAAAGAGTCTATCAAAATTTAAGAGGATAGGTGACTAATTAATTTGGGAACCGTTTCTAATAGGAACTCTCATGAATGATTCATGGTCTAAGAATTTACGATTTAGCATCAAACTGTACTTTTCAGTTACAGTTTCCTTTTAAACGATTTTTATGGATCTGATTGTAGGTATTATGAATTCATTCATGCGTTCCTCTCCATGCGTATAATTCTAGCTTTGTTATCTGGCGTCTCTTGTACTTCATATTTTACGTTGTATTTTCTGTTATGGGGTTGCAAAGCATCTAGTGGTGCCCTACCGATATAAGTTGTTGCACTTGAACACGCATGCGGTTCAACATATGCAGCTGTAACGTGTTGAGTAAAAATCGATAAACAATTTTGAGCGTCATAAGTTGTTTATACTTACGATAACATGGAATACTGTGGTTAATGCTAGAACTTAAATGAAATGAGTTGGAAGCTTCTCTCGAAATATCATTTTATAGGTACAATAGGAATTTACGGAAGCCTAGCTGTTCATTTTCTTGGATACATATCTCAAGTTCATCATAGAACCGATATAAATATGTATACCTAATAGTTCCTCTAAGCAATCTATCATTCCGCGATTATCTAAATCTCTCATCTTTCCCCAGGTTATCGCGGCCAGAACTGCGAGATCGACATCGACGACTGTCCCGGCCATTTGTGCCAGAACGGGGCAACCTGTGTCGACGGGCTCAATTCTTACACTTGCGAGTGCCCGCCCACTTTCACCGGGACCCTTTGCGAGACCGATGTCGACGAATGCGCTCTTAGGTAAGTCGGTTTTGACCTTAGCTGCTGCAGTGTTATGATATCCTAGTACTTTCTGATCTACGTGGGTGTTAGCAGCATCAATATCAGTTATATTAGTAACATGTATGGAGAAAGTAATGTTAAACTTAAAGTTGCTTACAATTAATTTCCTTGTAAAGCATAACGTAACATGGATACTTCAAACTCTTTATATACAAGCTGAACTTTAGAAATGCTGTAACATTGTTTATTCAAAGCTAACAAGATAATTCTAAAGTATTTTCTAACATCGTAGCTAACGCTATTCTTTGATCATTCAAGTCGTAAAGGACAGTCAGGTTAACTGACAGTATTGACAATCAAACTGAATGACAAGAGAATAGGTTCTTGATGTTCGATAGTGAATACGAGACGAAATAATAGCTTTTATTACATTGCAGAAACCTTTCACGATGATAACACCATTTGTCAGAATATTTTATTGTTTAACAGTCATTAAAAATATAAAGATGTAATTACATATTAGGTATGTCACAAACGCTTTGATATTCTTGTCCATAGTAACTTGTGTCATTTACATAAATTCGTCGGCTATTTTTGTACCAACGAGGTTCTAAGAATATCAAAACTAGTCGAATAATTTAATTAACAAATTAGCATAACAGAGATGTTTATCGCTAATCTAGATAAATGAAGATATCCGCCGATCAACGCGGTTACGATCTTCGCGCGAATCAACAAAGCGGGAACCGTTACTTCGATAAAGTTCTTCAGCAAATACTGTCAATTATTTTAAATTAATTGCAGTTTTATAAAACGTCATTGCTGTGTTGATTGATGCAAAGCCAATAGGTTTAGTTACCGGCTTTTTAAGAATCAGTAAGAAGTAACCGCCTTAATTATGACTCAGTCGATAAATTTTTAGCGACAGTTAAGTTTCATAAGCAAACAATTTTATGTCCTGTTATACAGCTCGCCAATTTGTAGCATCATGTATCCTTCTTGGCCCTCGAAGCACTGCCTATAATTGACAATGAAATATTACGGCTGCTCCAACGAATGTCATAGAATTATCGACTTTATTGACCAGATAAAAGGGACGTGGTATGCTCGGATTGGAAAATATGTGTTGCCAGATATTATTCGCTTGTCAAGGAATCGGCGCGGCCCAATTAAGCCAGCGTCCCGGCAAAACGAAGTCTGGAACGGATCGGATGATTGCACCGCTGAAAAAATAGATTTAACCAAAGATTACTCTTTATTGCGAACACACAAGGCTGAATTTTGGGAGGGAGATCATTTTAAAAAAAACACCGCGTTCCGATCTCTGTAATTTCAATATCAGACGCCATCTTGGACGACGCTGCGCATGCGACTATGTCCATATTATAGTTTTTTGCGTAACTCGAAAATCGACAAGTTAATGAAACGAATTACTGCCAAATGTTATTATAAACGGGCTAATGATATCTACATCTGTATTGAGACGTTTTTTTGTATGATACAATATCATCTCGGCTGTGTGTAGATGTATTGGGCGTTAATTACAAAATATCTCGTCAAGAAGTCAACGGCCCCGCGACTCAAGCGACGATAGAATAGCGGAACACACTTCATTCTTCCTGTTTACATTGTTGTGTTTGTACTTTTGATTTTTTCCAAGTGTTCTCTGTACTAATTCGCCTAATTTTCTTAGAAAACATTTGTTAAGTCTTCACTATTATTTCTGGCTATTATTATATCTTGAATATACTGATATGGAATATTGTGCAATATTTCTTTCAAGATCGTTTTCAACCTTGACATTTATGTCCGTTATACATTCGTTTAAACATTCCTCCATTTCATCTAGATTCTTTAACTTTGTTATATTTTTCTCCTAAACCGGTCACTTTGAAAAGCAGGTGATTATTTCTTCCGCAAACTTCTCACAACTTAGTCTAAGAGCAACGTCCTAAGTCGCCATGTGCGATGCGCCGTTCCTACATTAATTGTTAGCTAATGATTGGCTACAAAAAACGCCATGATGTTCCAACGTTCGCACGGTAATAGTAAGCTTCGTTCATATCGATATACTATCGGCGTCTGTACACGCAAATGACTTAATTTTTTCCAGTAATTGACTTCTGATGTGATGATTAGATATATTAACTGTCTTTAACGTTTTCTTTATTAAATAAATATTCGAAAATGATTTGCATGAATTGATTTATGACTCATAGACTCAGATATCAGCGGGGGTTTCATATTTAGAAGTCTTCATTGTGCTTCATGGGATTGTGAGAACATGATAAATTCATTTGGCTTCTGTTTCATCTTTGGTCGAGTTTTTAAACGGATCAAGTTCACATCCGCCAACACTTTTATCAATGATTATGGCTTCTGTATAAGTCCGGAATTGAAGGCTTCTTATGGATGCACAAAAACCTTTCTTCATTAGCTACGGCTAAAAAGTTTACGGTACTTGGAAGTGTTTTCATTCGCACGGGAATTAATTTACGTGTGTTAATTTTATTCTTAATTTCGTTAAATGTCGCGTGTGTCGAGTGGTTGGAATTCAAAACATTCACTTTATCGTTCATAATCGTGAATATTTTAGAAGAGATTAACTGTACTATAGTGCGATCGTGCCCAAAATATGTCATAAATATAATATTCCTATAGGGCGTTTACAGATCTTGTAGATGGAGATTGACGGATGTCTGGGAGATGAAAGATGAGGCGCCTATTCTTTCTATCTCCTTTGGAGCTTGGACAATAGTACACAGTGTTAGAGGTGCAACACCAATACAATACGATTGGACTAGAGAATGTTTTGCTTGATTATTTTTATTACTGTTTTATTCATGTCTTCGTAAAAAAGTAAATATTCTATCTTTATGATACTCAAGTCAAACGTATAAAGCTTGACCCTTAATTTTGTTTATCTATCCTATAAGTTTTTAATCCAGTCATCAAGAGACTCCCAATGGTGATCAATTAAACAAAGTAGAAATCATTACCAAATAAATCGTAGAATTTATAACCACTCCAAAAACATCTCTTTTTTCGGTCCTCTGATATATTGTCTATGTCATAAAAGTAATACGATTATAAAAATGAATATTATTATCCATTTCTTTTGAATTAATCGTCTCTATACAAACTATTAATATTTCGACCATCTATGGATACGTTAGACCTCCCGCTGCAAAGGCCTCTTACGAAACCAAACCATCTATATTTTCACCCTGACCTGCATTAAAATATTCCTTATCACATCCCAATAAAGTTGAAATTCGATCACAAAATCCCTTCTTGAAGGAAAGGATAACTTTGTATGGACACACTTTAGCGTAGTGTTGTTGCTTGTGTTTTGTTTTACTTACAGTATGTACTACGGGATTAAATTTAATGATGTAATTTTGGACTTTATTCCTTTCGAGTTTAGCTCTGTTTTTAGTTGTGATTTTGTTTCATGGGATAGTGTCACAGTATCCGAGTCGCTGGCTCATGAAACGCGTCAGATAAATGCGTGCCCAATATCGGGTTACGTCTTGGTGCCTTTACTCTTTTATTTTCATTTGGTATGAAGCTCTTTGAGGTGGAAGTCGATACAGTTTTTATAATAATTTTTTATGCTAGATCGCATCGCGCTTTAGGTGTTGTGTTTTTGGATAGTAAAAATTTGGAACGTTTTATATTTTGAAATTCTATTAAATCTTGACATTATATTACGTTTTCATTTCGATCGATTGATTCTTCTAATCAATGAAGAGCTCGAGAAATATTTCACAAAATTAGAAAAAAATAAAATCTAAGATTTTGCTACATGGGCGATAGATTTTCTAATTATTTGTATAGTCTGTTGTTTTAAAGCACCGTCTATGTCTCTTATTGACAAACAATAGCCAACACCAAGTCCACGATTAATTCTGTTTCATCAATCATGTCGCTACGTCCCCTAAGGGATAAACAGGTATAATCTAGTGTCAGTCATGACTTATGATGCGCTTGCGCCGGAAGCATAGGCAACGGTACAGGTGGCGCTGCTATCGTATTACCATGCTTAGAAATTTATTATGGAACTTGCATCTTGTATTTGTCTTATTTCATATGAAAGTCGTAACAAATCGACATTCATTGGTCATACAATTTATCGTTGAATTGGAAAATATTTTTGGTCCTTATGACCGCAGATAAAGTAATGATAGATGTAGCTTCTTCCTGATCTTTGCATGTTATATAATACCTGTCTAAAACAGCCTGTATTGCAAGGCGTTTAAATGAATTTTTTTCAGATTCTATTGATGAATATTTCTGCAGAAATTTGAAATAATGCTATTTTTCCTATCAGTTCGTTTCAACGACGATTCAATTTTCGTATCCCAGCAAATAGCTACGAATGCTTCAAGAAACTCTCAATTAAAATGCCTCTTCCTCAATTTGGTCAAAATGTTGATAGTACCACTAGAATTCTTGATCAAATTACATGTTTATTCATGATGTGTCCCCCGTGGCTGTTCAATTATTCGTAAGTATGCCTTTTAATTAATGTAATGAGGGAAGTTTAATTATAACAAACGATAATGTTTGTTCTTGTTGATATGGGACATGTTTGGATAGAAAGGATTGTTAAGCATATTCTATTAAAACGACCTTTGATGCAGCTGGCAATAAAAGGAATAATGTTCTTGTTGGACCGAAGGACTAATTCTGTAAAGTGATTTTTGATACTTCTAATAAATTTGAAAAACGTCTCACGTTACTGGCCATAGCTATAAAATTCCTATAAAATACGGAGACTATTAAAAACAAACCTACATTATAATCATCAAAGGACCAATCAGCCACTTAACCAGTCTAAAAAACATAACCTCACCTAACCCTAAAACAGTTACAGAAGTCTCCAACAAATTGCTCACTCTTAGATTTACAACGTGTCGGCAGAAGCAGGCAACCATCTTGTTAGGCGCACAATTTTATTTTTTACCCCAATTCCAAGGGAATTGGCTGGCTAGGAAATTGTCGCATAAGTACGCACTATTATAACTGTTCAGCTGATGGTGGCTATAGGCGGAGAATGTGGCAGCTGCCTATCTTCCTGCGAAGGTCGTAAGAGTCAATTGAACTTTAGACATTGCTCCAACATATCATGTTTTGTGGATAATAGGATCCTGTTATGTTAAATTATTATCAAGTTTATATTGTGCATCATTTTAACTTAGAACTCCTTATAATGAAGTTACTTCGTCAATAGATTTGTACTTGATTTCATTTTTTTATTTAAAGCTTTTCTGCTAGCGATAACCTTGAGCGAAATGTGTTAGAAAATTCCACTAGCCCTTAGAACAACAAAGAATCCGTTTTATTTATTACATATACTGGTTCTTAACATTCTAGCGACGCTGCCATAATTTGTTACTGACTGGCTACCAGATCGCCGATAGGATATTCAATTTGAGCATCATCGATGGGCTATTAATCATTGCTAATCGATTATTTTATATGCCGAGGAGTAATCTGCTCAGAAACGCGTACAGTGGCTTACAGATGTTGTATGATAAAGGCTATTAAGGTTATGCGAAACTGGTATTTTATCCTTTTCTTTATTATCGTCTGCTTTATTATAAAGCTTAAGTTTTGTTTCTAATAGTGGTGGTGTCAGATTGATTATTGTACCTAACTGTTTTAACTTTATTCTGTGCTAGTTGTGTGATTGCGTCTATACATGGTAATTTCTCGTTTACATCAATCACATTTGAAGGTATATTGTCAGTCTCTTTTATTTCCTCAAAACATTAACGAGTGTACTGGAAACCCGTTATTTTATCAAATTTCATCACTTTTCTGCATACCCTTACTATACCGTCCTCAGCAATCAGCCTCATATAAAACTTTTTATAACCGAATTTTTTGAACATGATACTTTTATGAGGAAATTGCTTCGGTACAATTTGCGCTCAGCACGCAGTGTCGGTGTAGATCATTAAGCGAGGCTGCGCTTGCGCATGATGGTGCTACCGGGTACTTGAAGCGGCTGGCTTAAGTGGGGAGAAAGGGCGGGTGGATAAACGATGATTGTGAAGGGAGTAATTATAATCAGGTACCGTAGGTGGTCGCAACTTTTATGTGTATGGTTTAATTATTGATCGGAATGTTGTTTTATTGTCTGAGGCTGACTTCCCAATTAATTAAAGTGATATATAACTGCAGTTAAAGAATTATGATATAATGGCTGATTTTATTCCTTTATGGATGATAATTAAATCAAATATCTTTGATCACATTGAAATCAGGAAGTAGCTGATAACGGTGTGATATGTGTTATGTTTCTCCAGCGTTAACAACATAATCACGTGTTATAAAAAAAAATCATAGAAACTAAATCAAAGCCAGTTACATCTAAAGATCAAATCTTCGATCCTGATCTGAACGTTAGCGGCGGCGCAACCAGTGGGTCCCGTAAAGCGAAGTGATTAATGATGATGACCCCGCAATCATCTCGGTTCACTTCCGTGCAGAGCCAGTGATGAATGAACCCTCATCCCGGTCTAATAGATAGATAAGTGATGATAGTTATATTGCCAGCTAACTTGAGGTAAAAAGGATTTTGCTACTGCAGACTGTGAGGCTACTGATGGAGATAGAGTTTTCCTTGTTGAGGGATTTTGGGAGTGAAAATTTTATTGTCCGTGTTATAATTAAAGAATGTGGGGGCCCAGTGGTAACGGCCCCGACTTACGAGTTACTACCCAGGCTTACTTTGTGTAAATTATTTCATCACCACTGCTCTCAAAATGGTGAAAGAAAACGTCGTGAGGAAACCGGCATGTTCTAGAACCAAAATTTGAAGACATGTGACATCTGTGGCACCTTAACTAGGCCCCTGTGGTACATTACAGCTCACTCCCTCTCAAAAAGAGGAGGCCTGTGTCCCAGCAGTAGGAATATTATAAGGTGAATATGTAATTACATTACCCGGCGATGAATATTGCACATCGACCTTTACCTTTTTTTTTCATTTTATACAAAGAATAAAAATAATTATTAAAAGAAGCAAATCATAATTTGTTTTAACAGCTCCTAATAGATACCGGACTGTTTGTATTTCGTGCGACAGAGATAATGCTCTACGAAGCCGAAATTAGCCGATTGTCTCTTTCCAAAGGTCGATGTGCAATATTTATCGCCGGGTACTGTATAATTTCTATGCTAAGTCACGTCACAAATTTTCCTCGTAGTGTTTATAAATTTGTTACTGTAGGGGACCAAAATCATATGAATACAGATTAAACGTAAAGCCTATTTTCAGTCTAGAAAGTATAATTATGGCGAAATGTACTGTTATAAACAAAATGAGTAACAACGTCATATAAACCAATAAATTAATAATTTGTTAATAGCATAAGCTATGGTTTCCGTCACTGGTACGCAGATTTTACAACCATTTCATAATCGTGTCAGATAATAGTTAAAAATGAACAATTTATTGACACTCTCACTGTATTTACGATTGTAAGCCTACGAAATATTAAACTGTGGACTTAGCTTGGTTCAAGTCACTGGTGGCATGCGAGATAACTTTAGCATAATCTGTATATTTTAATCTCTTTCTGCCCTTAGCAATGTTGTTTCTATCTGTTTCTTCTTCATATTCTTTTCTTGTATCTGATATATCGTCCTCAGGAATATTGGACGTTACTTTGTCTGTTTTATGATGTCAGTGTACATTTTTTCAGCTTGTGTGGGTATTTTTATTACCTGTATCGTTTTATTCCCTTCAATCGCACCAGCTTTTTGTCCAAATTCAAATGTTTATTGCTCAACACAGTACATATAGGTAATACATTTCTAGATGTCAAGTGAATGCGCAGTCCACTGTGTTGTACCAATTCTGGCATGCAAAATTATCATTAAAATTATACTATGTCATAAATTTCAATTAATACCTTACGCAATGCCATTAATTCTAATTAATACCATAAAAAAATCATTTAAATTACAATAAGTAGCCTAGTGTCATAAATTCAGATCTATACGTTATACAATTTTATTAATTCAAAGTTGTGTTAAAAGTTAAGTCTCACTAACTATGTTTTATTGATTTTGCCTATCGCTTACAGAGTAATGTTTATTTATGATGTATTAAAGAATTTCTGGAATTATATAAAACAGAGTTATAAATTGTAGAACTAAATTATTAATATCTGTGAACATCCTTAGAAAGAACATACGTTTATTTGCGATGTTTCTTTATCAGTCCGCTTGTCGTTCATTCTATAGTGTTTGTAATAAATCCAAAAGGTTCTACATATTTTGATTTATAAGTTGTTTGGAAACGTAGCAAGTTTATAACAGTTAGCTTGATTTCGAAATCATAGTGTTAATTCCGCAATACGATTAGGATATCTAAATAGTAGACTTAGTTATTGTACTCAGTAAAAGCTCTTTCTACATTTAACTCATTCAAGTGTTTTGTACAGACATCAGCACATCAAGCTACTACAATCTGTCAAATTTCTTTAATAGATTTTCAACTTTATCGCTAAAGCATAAGATTCAAAGTTAATTGGAGATATTTGACAGTTTCGGGTAGCTTGATGTGCTGGCGTCTGTACCTATAGCATTATGTGGTGTTCAATTAGACTAAAACTGGATTAAGCCTTGTGCTTGGTTTAGTGTCTCGCTGTTACTAAGGACCTCTCTTCCCTCTTTCTGCTTATCATTTTCTAGTTACGTGAATCGTTAGGATACTTAGATTCATTTCATTTTCCATATATTTTGCCTCTTCTTCTTCCGTACCTGTAGAGCTATGCTGTAAAAATCTCACCGTGAAAACTTAGGTGAAGTGAGTTTGAAATAAGCTGTCATCAGTGTTAATCCGTAGAGTCAGGTGGGACTTCTGGCTCACTTCATCAACATTTTCACGGTGAGATTTTTACAGAATAAACCGACTGGTCCCGTTACTTGAGGTCGGTTCTCCTCACTTTTCTGTGCCAAGGTATTCTGTCTATATATATACATATATAAATTTTGTCTCTTCTCTTGTTTTATTTTAATAATTTCAATAAAATACCTCTCACCACACCTACTCCTTAACTTATCAATCTGACACCGCCAACATACGACCCCTTAACTATATATTAAAGGTTTGGCAATATTGTTTGCAATTTGATCTGATATGCGCGGGCGCTCGTGCCGCGCCCGTTCTCGATCCTTGCCGATTGTATCCGATTGTGCCCGACCGGCCGCATAAATCTTTCGTAATACGGACTTTAGTGATTTACATTGCGCGTTTAACCTTTATTGTGGAAATATTTAAATGTAATTACTATGATTTTTCGTGGATATTTTAACGGGCATGGTTGAAAAGCCTGGACGAATAGAGAACTTAGCGAGCTATTTTGTCTGATTAGCCCTTTACGAGTTTACGATTTCTTAATACATATGTAAAATAGGTAGGTCTATGGTCTGTTAGAATATTATATAGACAGGCCATGTAATGAGGGAAATATTTATCTCATCTTCTATAAAACTTATTGACCTTCTAACGGTGGACTCTTTTTTAAATTAATGAACATCAAAATCTTTTTGCGCTTCTAATGATGCATACTTTTATTTAATAATTAAGCCTCTTTTTAACTTACTTGACCATTTAGTATTTTTAGGAACCCAAAATAGGAATCATTTGAGGTTCACAAAAAGAGGCGCAATCGTTATATTAGAGTTATCAATAACATTTTAGGAGCGCAAAATGGAATTATTTTAGGAGCCCAAAATGGAATTATTAGTGGTTCGATTAAATACATGCAATTTGAAGACTAATCAGAATAGTAGTAAAAAGTTTTAATCGCTTCAAAAAAGAATTGAAAACTCAAACTGCAATAATTACACAACCAGATGATTATTTAACTCTACAATACATATTAAATCTACAAAGTCACATTAAATACAAGAAAATATGCTAAACGGCTATCAACGAGAGCAGCTTAAAATCTGCACCAAATTCCACCCCGAAATTACGACGAAGGTTTTACACAAAAATTCAAACCTCCTTAATAAGCTATATTTAAATGGTTTTAAAACTAAAACGTGAAAAAAGATGGCGGCCGCGTTTTGTTAATTTCACGCGGAAAACATTGCCCTTTTTTAAACATTCTGTGTTTTACTTTAACTAAAGTTTACTTTCGACATGCATTGTATCATTACTTTAAGGTAATTACCTACTTATATGCGGTGACAGAAATGAGAAAGACGTTTTGTGATTTCCTCTTGTGGCTGTTTTTAGGCTAATGTAGACCAATGAAACTTTCATATTTTGTTATTTGTTTAAATATTTTTCTACTGTTTATTTTGGTGTCTAGTATCAACTGCACATCTTCAACGATTGAGATTGATAGCTGTTCTATATAGTAGCCGTGTATAGTGCACGTGCAACTGGTGTGAAGTACCGAAAAGTGATTTTAATTCTCATATTGATGCAGCTTACACCTTAATTTCTCGGGTCTCTTAATGCTTTTAGCCACTTTCAACGCTACCATCTATTAACCTATTCTTTCTTCCCCAGGCCTCTAGTCTGTCAGAACGGAGCCACCTGCACGAACTCAGTGGGAGGCTTCTCCTGTATCTGCGTCAACGGCTGGACTGGTCCAGAATGTTCTGTCAACATTGACGACTGCGCAGGTGCAGCGTGCTTCAACGGTGCTACTTGCATCGACAGAGTTGGAGCTTTCTATTGCAAGTGCACGCCGGGAAAGACTGGTAAGTTATTCTTGTTTGGTGTAGCTGTCGCAGCCAACAGGTTTAATTAGCCGTTTAATTAACCGCCTAGCCTTTTAACTAAACGGCGGTCGTTCAACTAACGGCCTGAATGATATTCAATTATAGTTCAGGTTGGAACTGTAAAAAATCACGGTTTGGGAATTGGTCGCAGTAACTAAGCCAGGGCACCAGGTTGGGTTAGAACTGTGGTCAACCGGGTGCGAGCCGAGAGAGGGAAGTGAGGCGAGCATTACTTCCAAAGGCCAGGCGGATATCTAAACACCAAGGCAACGAATAAGGCTGATGATGAGGGTTTGGTGACGGTGCAAAGGAGGAAGCGCCGATCGTGAACGATCAAGAACCGCTGCGGCAAAGCTCCTACGGAGCCGGAAGCCAAACACACCGGTATACATCTCCCGCCTACACTACACCACTAAGGCGGAGGACATCGTGGAGTACGTGCGCCAGAAGACGAGGTCCTCGCCGAGGGTGCAGTTACTGGAGTCGCACCGCAACGTCAACTTCAAGCCGGTCGTGGTGCGCGTACCGAATGTTACCTGCCCGTCGTCATGGAAGAAGACTTCCACACGACGAACAATGTTGAAGACTTGGTCGCAGGACGTGGTGTTCTGTCGCTTCCGCGGATAAGTACCACAGAGCAGCACAAGAACGAGCTAGTGAAGTGCTATTTTATAATAAAAATATTTTTGTTTAGGTTAAGGTATTTATATATGGGCCTGCGTCACCTGAAATAAATAAATAAGCGGCTAATTTAACCAGTTGGCTGCGACATAGCTACTTTTTCCTACTTATAGAAAGTAAAGAAGATAATACGCCATATACCATTAACTACTTTTTGGTTTAGAAGGCTATGAACTCAAAGGTAGATAGTTAATTGTGTACTTCCTGAAAGTAAATATGTAGATATAGATTTTATCAGTGCTGCTATTGACTTTGATATAGACATTATACAGTATTACAGTAAATTTTCTCCAGCGAGATAGAAAGACAAGAAGAATTGATAGCACAAACTAATTTCAAGTCTTTTCCTAACTGTTTTCCATTAAAAGGATAAAATAAAACTGACTTTTCTCCCCAGGTCTACTCTGCCATTTAGACGATGCGTGCACCTCCAATCCTTGTCACGCGGATGCGATCTGTGACACCAGCCCCATCAACGGCTCCTACACTTGCTCTTGCGCATCCGGGTACAAAGGACTAGACTGCTCCGAGGACATCGATGAATGTGAACAGGGTAAGTAAAGTATTAAAGATTAGAAACTAGAAACTCTTTTGTTTTCATCACTTACAGTAACCATAATCATTGTGTAACAACAAAATTTTCAAGTTTTACAAATTGTCACCCATCTATTTACTGACCTCAGTACGAACAGCTTAACCTTGCTGTTCTATTGTATCATGCCGTTTTTCAGTCCCCTAATTCACAAAAAGCTAGCCATCAAATAGCTTATGGTGACACCAGACGAAGTAGAAACCTTCGAACTGTGTTCATTATGTTAGGAAATCTTAATTTGTTTATTTATTGCATCCAACATTTGTGTCTAAAGCCCATTTTTCCTTCTCAGGATCACCATGCGAGCACGACGGCATCTGCGTGAACACTCCAGGGTCTTTCGCTTGCAACTGTTCCGTGGGTTTCACGGGACCACGATGCGAGACCAATGTCAATGAGTGCGAGAGTCACCCCTGCAGGAACGAAGGGTCTTGTCTCGATGACCCTGGCACCTTCAGATGTGTCTGCATGCCTGGTAAGTTGTTTTCTATTTTTGTTTAGTTTTTTTTCTTTTTAGGGACTGTTCTATCGATGACTTCCCAATTTTGGAAAATGGATGTTCGATAGGACTACACAGAATAAACACTGGAGAAACTAAAAAAAAAAAAACAAACGAGTGGCAACAAGTTCCTTGCATGATTTCTAATGTCTCATCAACCGTGATTGGGTACTAAATAACACTCTCGTATCTTTGTCAATTTCGAAGCGTAGCCTACAAAACTTAGAGCCTTTTCATCCTCAAGCCATGTTTTCAGGTCACTTCAGAAAACCATTTAGGTATGACCAAATATGCAATAGTTAGTGCCTAAGCAATATGTTCCATTTCTGGCATTACTCATTGAAAGTGTTAACTAACTTACTTTGTTCACGTAGTAAAATTAAAACTACATGCCTATATTAGAACCAGTCCCAACTGAGTCAGAGTGGATTAATATTCAAACAACTTATCTCTGAAACAAACACACAAATTGCCTTATCAGGCATCTCAACGACTATATCACTTATTTGCGTAGAGACCTGTACATATAGCGAACATTGTAATAAACAGTACTTGGGTACTCCAATACTGTTAGTACAAGCAGCGAAAGAGTTTGGTTCGCAGGGTAATGAGAACATCAAATTCGCGCCTAGTACATCATACTGGCGAGCGAGATATACATAATAGTATGAGTTCAAATTCTGACAGGTCGGATTATAATTGTCGCAAACCAATTCTTTCCAAGCATTTGATTTATAAAAATAAATTAAATGCTTGGAAAGAATTGGTTGGAAAGGCTTGGAAAGTTGATTATTAATTGTAATGACGTCATGAAGTGTCAAGTTCTCCTATGACTAAGACGTGAGAAATCAGGTACTGATGTATGCACCAGCCAATCATATTTACCTAAACTTTGGACAAGTCCTAAGCCAATACAATGGGACAAGTTTTTCAATAATATGGTTATTAACTGGGGTGTCTGGTCAAGTGGCTTGAATAATAAAGTCCTAATATTTGGAATAGATGTATTTTCTTATAAAGAGTTCAATCATTGTTAATATTTTTTTAATAAGTAAGGATTCAACAGTATGTCTATGGTATGGTATAGACGTTTCTCTTTTGCCAACTGTACCTAAGTATAGGTTGGGGACCTGATTTCTCCAGTAAAGCTAGGCTGAAGCCGCTAACTTACAATTTGCTTCCAGTTGACGGTAAGCTTGATGATTATCATTAATTCCTATTAGACAGAGACGGGCGATAGACCGCGAGGTTAGGGCTGGCACTTCTCCCTGTCTATTCTTGTTGGTACTTTTGGTCAGAACTTTCCATTAGTTCAACCAAACTGAATAGCTAACCGGGTACCCGGGGTACTTAAAAGAATATGGGCTACTCCCAGGCTAAAATGCTTCAACTGATTTAAAATAATATTCCATATTTCAGTCTTGTTTAAAAAAGGAACATGCACATACTCACCTGAATATTAATTTACTCCGGCATTTTGTTTTCAATTTTGCTTTAACGTTTTCCATGGCAATTTTCTCTTAGCAGACAGTTAAAGGAAATCGTTGGTTATGAAAGTCTAGCGATTATCAACACCAGAAACCACCACAGTTGTTATAGCAATTAAAATCCTCTATTTTTTACCCTAGTACCTCCGTTTTAACCATCAATTACGTTACTGATTGCTCCAATTTCCACCAGTAACCGTACCAGCCCTATCCGGGGCCCGATTCCCATGGCGATGAGAGCGTCTGCGCCCGCGCATTGTCTTGACGCGGAAACGATTGCGCGCAGACCTCACTATCAACGTCACAGTTAACGTAATCTTTGCTACGCTGCGCTGCGCTAAACATTGTGCTATAATACGTAGTATTATTGCTGTCCCCAGTATTTTCATTCAGAGGGGGGGGGGGGGACTGAGGAAGCAGGCCTGCGTGACGATTTTGTCTTACATAAAGATATGGTTATTAGAAAAGCAGTGCTTTTGTGAGACGGGATAGAAAATTAGAAAAGGCGAAATGTGTGACGGTGTATGTAATGATAAGTGTAAAAAAACATTCATAAACCAAAGAAATAGGTAAGTTAAAATTTTAAAGGACCAGCCAATTTTATTAGTGTTTGGATTATTGACTTCATTTTATTTTGTTTGGGACAAAAACATGGATGAATGGATGGTGAAAAGTACGCAAAAATAACCTCTCGACAGCGATGCGGATGAATTTTTCGACGCTATTTTGTAGTTTCTGTACATATAGTTTTAGTTAAGTTAGAGGCCTTAATCTCGTGCTTAAGTAGAACTTGTGACTACTTGGCTAGTGCAATGCAATTTCTAAATAAAATATCGGTCACTTGTTAAAATTTTATATGAAAATTCAGACAAATTAAACACTGGTGATATGACATTTTACAGATCTTTCCTCAGCTCGTAAGAAAATGCAAAATCCATTTGACATTTGATTTGACATCATAGAGTAGGTACTTTGTTCCATTATTGAATACTAAGACTTCAATACTGCCGTATTTACAATAAGTGCAATATCTACTCTCTAACTATACTCGGATTTTGGGCTTTAAAAAGTTACATATATATATCCGTAATCAGCAAATTTTGCCTGAATCTAAAATCCGAGTTATTGCACTTATTGTAAGTACGGCAGAATAGCTTTACTCTGCCCTTCGCCCCCACTCCTTCAGCTACTCCCATTCATTAACCACGCACCTCATTGCAAAAGACAAAAGGAAATCGGAAACTTAGACCACGATAAACTCAGTTCTCGTCATTATTAAATGCTGTAAGTATTAAAATCTTTGAACACAATCTGTTATTGCTAAATACAATGTCGAAGGCTATCAGCGCATCTTAATTTGGTGTCGCCTCGAGTTCGGATGGCCTAAAAACCGTGAGAATTGTGTTTTATTTATAACGCACTAGCTGCACCCCGCGGTTTCGCCCGCATAGGTGTTGATCCCGTGGGAATATCGGAATAAAAATTCATCCTATGTCCTTTCCCGGGACTCAAACTATCTATACCAAATTTCATCTAAGCTCATTTCAGACTACGCTATAATATAGTAGCATATAGTTTATAGCACAACAATATCTCTCGCCATACATTTAAATAATAGAAATAACATAGAAAAGTGTGAACGTGTTCTAAATAAATGTATGGCGAGCGATATTGTTGTGCTATAAACTAATTATTCTATATGCTATTATATTATAGCGTAGTCTGAAATGAGCTTCAATTGGTTCAGCGGTTTAAGTGTGAAGAGGTAACAGACAGACAGACACACTTTTTATGACACAATATTAGTATGAATATGGTAAATAAGTACCTACTAATGTTAGATTATCATTGACTGACTCTAAAGGAAAACTGACGAAAAAAATCCGGATTTACTGACGAACGAAATCCGGATTTGTCTTGACTCAGAGTGCGATCCTGCAGATACATTCTGAGCAAGCGTGCGTGCTGATGATCGTTCCTTCTATGTAAGATGTTTTTGCCCAGCAGTGGTCCAATACCCACAAGCCGGTTACCAAACTCAAAGCAGTTTTTTCAATTGAACCGTTAACAGGCATTTTTGAATTATCAAGAAGAATCTCGGCTAGTCAGAAAGTTGAAGTTAGTTTCTCGTTCCAAAACGTAGATCACCACACCCACCTCATAGTTGTTTTTGCTACTAAAGTTTTATTATTCACTCTTAAAATAACAGTATCTTTTCTCTAAAAAAATAAATAAATAAAACTTGATCTAGCTTATGAGGTATCTGACTTCTTTAAATCTATAAAACGTCTGAGGACATTATAAGACAGTACATTAAACTCAAAACACAAGTCAAGTGGACATAACATGTTAAAATATGTCAGAAACGCAATGGTGCGAGCAAGACCACTCTCTGGAACGGTTTTACTCCCATGAGTTAACCGGGCAAGTAATATAGTACAGAAGACAATACTAATGTGCTTGTACACAGCTAGCTATTTCAAATGGTCCGGGTTATAGGCGAGTTGTTATGGTATAATTTTCTACTTTAATAATGCACAATTTTTCTGATGTTTTGTCCTGTTTCTTCTTTAATTGTTTATATCATGGAATAGGGGAATTCTCGTTAGGTTTAGATGGTATGTATACTGTATAGTGTAGGAAGTAGTCTAAAGTCCTCCAAGAATTCAGATATTGGCATACCTATAAATTTTTCCAAGTCTGGGTGTTTCTTGAAATTTTTGTCCGTTTTCATAATAGCTTTTTTATTTATTTCTAAAGATATCACTGTTTTTCAACCAAAAATCCTATCCACATTTCCCTAATCTAAGAAATATGAATGACAATTGCAAAAGTCATTTTCATTCAGAAGCCCATTGATTCTCATCCCACGGAAGGCAAGAGGCGGTCTCAATAGTAGGTAGTAGGTAAGCGACTCCTCTGCCCTTTAACCTAACTCTTCCTGTTAAAGATGTTAATTTTATGCCTAGACTTATGTTGGGTCTGCCACATGGTTCTAACTTAATCGATATCTATATATTATATTTAATTTTACATTCATAGCCACAGCCCTATGCTTTTCTTGGAGACTGTCCAAAAGTGTAGCATCTAAAAAGTTGAACGAAAAAAGGAAATATTGAACATTATCATTATTCATATCATGGTCACCTGTCGCCATAAGTTTGGTAATAGGTATAGGCTCTTAAACTTAAAGTATCATAGCATTGATCACCTGTCATGGTAAGTTAATACAGGGCTCAGTTCATAAACTATCGGGACCCAAATTCAGCCAATTTGTGTCTCTAATGGCCGATTCTTATAATTTACGGACCGGACCGTTATTGGTTATAATGGAGATTCTTGTATCTTTACGAATAATGAAGCAAAGACGTCATAGCTTTGTAGTAGACTCTCACATATGGAAGTAGGTATCACAGGTAAAATTAGATTACGAATCTATTTATGTATGTTCAGTTTGGCAATAAAATATTCTACCATTGGTAAGCAAAACGATTCGTTATTGCTTATAGGAATCGAGCATTAGTGGGCTTAAGGCTTTGGGGACTCAAGTATTCCTTACTTGTAATGATACTACATCTTCTCATTGACGAAAGATTAGGTAGGTATTGTCCCAATCACGACGTTCAGTATTTTCATATCTGTCTCTTTAGCTCATAAAAACACATAATATTTCGTTAAAACGACAAGGAATTGAGTCGTCATTACGTCGAGACCACAAGTTCATCTGGTTTTGCTCGTGTTACCTCGCGATGCTCGACTGAGCTCGAACTTGTCACGCCACTACAAATAAGGGCATGCCTGCACTGTATGACGACATTATAGTTTTTGTAAAAACATCTCTACAGGTCTTTGAACTGTATTATTTAAAAAAAAAGCGACCGTTGACTTTGCTTTTTTTTTAATAATTGTCGTTTTTCTAGGACGTCTGTTGCTTATCATTCCATGTTTAAAAAATAACGATTTTCTGACCAGAAATATGAATGCAGTTACTGGCCAGCTGGAAGATATATTATCAAACGAAATGTCCTTTAAAAATGTACCATGACAGTGGCAGCAATTAATTTTCTTTTTGCAAAATAATTTATGAAGCTATACAGCTACGTTACGTAAAAAATGCACGCCATCCATCACTCTTTTCATCCATCTAACATCCATATATTAATCATAATTCCAAAGCGCCAAGCCAAGAGTTTTTACTGAAACTACTTAGATATTAGCAGTCTTGAAACCTTCTAAGACTATTAAATCGGAAACGCTGGCAAAATTATCTTTTTATCACATCTATTAAAAAAGAGTTAGTGTATTCTTCATAAACAGGGACTAAAATAGCTCTTTAATCTCTATCTCTAGGGACTAAAAGCGATTTGAATTTGGAATTTGGATATTTTTAGTAAAAGTTCCAATCACCAATGAGATCAATCACGAACATTGTATGAAGAGAAGTAGGTAGATATTGGTAGTAAAAGTTCCAATTACCAAAGAGATCAGTCACGAACATTGCATGAACAAAAGTAACAGGCTGTATGATAGAGTAAAATGCGCGAGCCGAGTTAAAAATAAAAAAGTTTGTGAAAAAATAAAACAAACGCGCGAAAAGCATTCTGCCTTCGTTTGTAATTGTTTACCTACTCAAGGATAGACTAGGATTTTACTTAGTTTTATAAAAAATGAGTATGTCTTCCTCAAGTAATTGTATGTAAAGAAATAAACGTTCTATTTTTATTCATAAGCTGCACTTACTTATTTTTTCATAGAGGGTGATAAAAAGTAGTGTCCACCTCGAGAGCAACGCTATTTTACGCGCGAGTGACGTACTTAGAATCTAGTAATTTGCTCCCTTGGCAAACGATCTACTATTTTGTTTAATAGTTGAGTACTTACCTACAGACGAACGATTATCGTTTGTAGGTCTCAAATATTAACCCTTCAGCCGATTGAGGTCATTTTTCTCGTAATACGACACCTGGTGCGCTTACGCGGAAAATCGCGAAATTTGCCGGAAAAGTGCGCGGTCACATTAAAATTACGATATCTCCTAAACTATCCAATGGAGCTGTTTAATGAATTGACAACTAACGGCTGGTTGGCTTGCCTTTGTGTTACCCAGAATCCTAGATTATCTACGTTGGCAATATCTACTTAGTAGTATATGTCCTGCAAAGAAATAAAGATACTCTCTGAAGAGCTTTTCTCTAATTATCTAAAGAATACTTATAATGTCGTCCTTCGTGATTATCAAGCAGAAGATATTAATACCAGCTTATTATTACAATAGTCCACATTAGAGCCACCGAATGGCAGAGGCCTCTTCTCATAAAGAGAAAGCACGAGCATTGATAAAAATCATAAGGCATTTATTCAAATTAGGCTGAGAGCACTTTTCGAACGTCAAAATTACCTAAGACAGTCCCCCAAAACGCCCGCCCTTCACCACTTTCTAGTGATTTCGCTAGGAAGAAAAGTGGCGCCACCATGGCGATCACCACGCTTGCTCAAGACGGGTTGGTGATTTCAACCTTATAATATTAACTACTAGCGGCCCGCCCCTGCTTCGCATGGGTACAAATTTTTTTTCGAATTTTGAAATTTTCTTTCATACAAACCTTGTACTCGTGTAAAAGAAAATTTTCGAAAATTTGCAATACGAAACACAACAAAAAACGGATTATCCAATTTGGTGCGGCCATTCTTCTTTCTTTCTTTCTTTTTTCTTTTTTTTTTCTTTTTTATTCGGAAGTTATGCGCGTACAATGCGTGCCACGAAAGATGAGACTTGACACACCACGTGGTTTGACATGCGCAGTACACGATTTTAGGTATCTTTAGCGGTATGAGGTCTGAGTGCGGGACGGGACCGGACGTCATAGGGGCGGCGGAAAGAGCGGGGGAGGCGGGGTCAAGTCTCATCTTTCGTGGCACGCATTGTACAGACATTTCGGCGACTTTGTTTTATACTATGCAAGGATAAGTCCAGGTTTCCTCACGATTTTTGAGAAGTAGATATCAACGCAAAACTTCTTAGGGAGACGACGGGAAAGTAGCGTCCTCCTGTCTGTCAACAACAAACTGCGACAACCAATCCCTCTGCAAAACTTGCTTTAAGAAATTATCCTGATGCATATGTTTGGCAGCGGTTATTTTGTGAGCAGATAATCATGAAGAACCTTAGAGCTAAAATGTTAACAAAGCAACAATTCCCACATCTTTTGGGGTTTCCCAAACAAATACCTACATAGTGCCTAATAAATACATAATATTTAAAGCATTTAGAGCCAGCTGGGCATATGTATTTAAAACTGGTATTAGGCATTCATGTATGCGAATAGTAACCATTAGCATGCACCAAACATTCTCATTGTGGCTTGTGATCCGAAATCGTGACGGTAGAGGCACGGCGTAAAGTATAGGATGTCTTGATAATATACATGGTATATTAAGAATACTTGGATTACCAGAGCGAGGGGTGGTACTCCTAGGTACCGCAAATGTCCCTCATTCGGAACCTTATGAGGCAACATCACAGTGACCTGTCTAAGTCTACCTGATCTAGTTTTGGAAACATAATTTTTTGACTAGGAAAAGTGTTTGTTACTGAGAATACTTGGATAAGCAGAGTGAGGGGAGATACTCCCAGTTACTACAAATGTTCCTAATCCAACATTGCTCTAGGCAACTTCGCAGTATTCTAACTAGATCCACCTCAACTAGTTTTGCAAACGTAATTTTTTGACGGAAAAAAGTGTTTGTAAAAACCTATAATTTACAGAAATAAATATCTTTTATCATCGTTTAGCCAAAATACTGGGTATAGTTGTCGATGTTGTAGTCGATGTGCAATATTTATCGCCGGGTACTGTATTTACAGAATTATAATCATTAAAGTCATCAACACAACTCTCTAAGACCACGTAACCCCAAAGAATAACTGTTTCATGAAATCGTCATTCTTTAGGGTTACGTGGTCTTAGATAGTTGTGTTGGTGACTTTAATGATTATAATTCTGTAAATACATATTTGTTACGGCCGCGAATCATATATTAATCAACGTACAACTTAATACTGACCAGCAAATTGCAAAAAACGTAAGAAAATTTGAATTTCGCGGGCTACCCTGGCGCTTCCCCCTTAATGACTTCTATGACAGGGAGGATAGAATTGGAAGAAAGAAAGCCTTCTCTGTCATCTCCAACTATTTTGGAATTCACAGCATTTTTATAGATTATCCACCGATCAACTAATCACCGCGTATAGCATGCAGCACGCTATGCTTGCTATGCATTCGATTAAAGAGAAATATTCCCCAAAAGATTAGGTTAGGATACCCAAATAAAACCGCTCGTCTCTCATGCCTTAATCCTAAATGACCACTACATGCGCCTGCGCACAGAGGCGGGGCATCCCTACCATAGCCACTCACCATCACCACTCAATGGCTATATCGCTTATAGAACCACCGCGGCTTAGTTATAACAAATTTTATTGCGTTGTTTTTGGGTATTGTTAATTCTGAATTAGCATTAGCATCAAGGCTATTACTAAAATCAAGTGCCAAATAGTCACCAGCTAAAAAAATCTTTTAAAAAAAAAAAAAACAACCGACTTCCAAAAAAAACATCTTCCAAAAAGACATTCCAAGAAAGTGAAAAATAACTAAATTTCGGAAGTCGGTGTCGTTGGGTTCGCATTTTCGTTGTTTGCCACCGATTTCCGAAATAAAAGTTATTTTTAACTTTGTAGTGTCTTTATTTGAAGTTGGTTGTTTTTTTTTTTTTTAAGTTTTTATTTTTCACTTTTAAGTTGTACTTACCCCACACAAATTCGTATAACACTACTCCTATGTAAATATCAGTGACAGGAAGTCATTAAAACATCATCAATATAAACTCAGTGTATAGTGTATTTTTACAATACGTATTATTGAAAATAAAAAAAAATAAAAAAAAATAAATAAAAAAATTGAAGTTAACTCAAAAACTACCCAAGCATAGTTAATAAAATTTATATCGTCCCATATAAATATTAACTTTACTTGGGTAGTTTACTGAGGCATACGATTACCATTAAAATATTTTTTTTTAAATGGATTCACAATTGCCGGAGGTATCGCGTAACAAAAAAAAAAACTGGCCAAGTGCGAGTCGGACTCGCACACGAAGGGTTCCGTACCACAACCACAAGGCAAAAACACCGAATAAAACCTTATGTTTTTTTTTTATTCGAAATGGGTTTGCTCTTGACTCTAATCTAGTTCAGAAATGACACAGACAAAGTCTACGATGGAGTGAGCTTACCCAGAAGAAGCCTGGTCACTCTTACTTTGAAGAGATTACTGTTTACCGTGTTTTTTGTAAAGGCTCCTTCAAACAGGCGCGACACGCGATAAAATCGCGACACAAAGGCACCGCTCGTTGCGCGACTTGCGGTGCCTTAAGTGTCGCGCGCGATTTTATCGCGTGTCGCGTCTGTTTGAAGGAGCTTTTACACTTATCTGGCGAAATGTTTGTGTACTAGGTATCGGTGCAATTTTGCATAACCTTTCGGGAAATACATGTGTGATGTTATGTTGTGTGTTGCTGGCACTGATATTTCTTGGCACGTCATTACGATTGAAGTGTTGTGTGAGGGTACTTTTACCTTTACAGTGAAAGATGCTACTGTTCTAAAGTGTATTCAAACTTATGTTTCAAATTAATATTATTTCAAGTTAAACAAATATCAACTTTATTTTAATGGTAATTAAGTTGATTTTAGAGTGACTAGCACTATTGAAAAAGTTGAAAAAAATGTTTGAAGTTGTAGCGTAAACTGAACTTTATTATTTTTCCATCCATACTAATAGTATTATAAATTCGAAAATAACTCTGTCTGTCTGTATGTTACCTTTTCACTCCTAAACCACTAAACGGATTTCGATAAAATTTTGCAGAGAGATAGATTACATCCCGGGGAAGGACATAAGATAGTTTTTATCCCGATATTCCCACGGTATCGACACTTATGCGGGTGAAATCGCGGGGCGCTGCTAGTAAACTCATATTTGCTTACATTTTTGGTAAATTAATCGCGAATGCAGTATAGCATTAATTTTCTGTTCACTAACTGGTTTATCTTTCATTTTATTCCCACCTAGATGTCCAGGAGTGGTTATGTTAGCTTCTTTTATGAGAACACTGTCTCTATTAAGTTAGATTCCATTCCCTCATTCTCGTTTAGAACTGGTATAAGATATTTCTTCATATTTTTTTTATTTTTTCTTAAAATAAAGTAAGATTCTACCACTCTAGAACCGCTATTTAAATGTTTAATTTACTTTTAAGGACTTAAACGGTCGTCCATTTAAGATTATTTTTATCAGGTAAACTGCACTCTAGGGCAGTGCATATAAGAGTCATTCAACTGCGATTATTTTCATTTTTTGCTATGCAGAACCACATTCCCAATTTGGCGGGATAGTGATTTTCTTAAGAATAATATTGCCAACTTAAAACGTTACATAAATAAACGAATCTGAACTTAATGTCTATAAGATAGAGGGCATGGAACTGCAGCTTTATTTTTGCTTCTTTAAAAGGGCACACTCGATACTGGTCGGAGCTAGCTTGTCCTGCCTCGAGCACTTCTCCATTCATCTTTCAAATATCAACTTTAGCGCTCTGAATTACAGTTCATATCTCTTTGTCACACTTCATCGTCCAGTCAAACGTCGGACAGGGTAAACAATGAGCAATTATGAGCCCTATAAAGGTGTTTGTAAGGTAGTTTTTTGAATGGGGTAGTTGATGGTATGGTTTTGATGGGACTGGAACGCTGACGTCAATTAGCATTCTCGAGAGACGGGTCTATGGTATAAACATAAAATCTGTTTGTCCGTCATAATGGCATTCACGTGAAGTCTGTATGATTATGAACTGAGCAGTCTATTGTATGGGTTCTATTGTAATGTATAATTTGATTTTAGGACAATAGAATGGCGATGGACCGAACTTAATTTTTTATATGGTTTTGTTTCATTGGATTACCGTGTGCAGTAGTGTGCACTGTGCATTACTTGAATTAATGACTGGTGGATATTTCTAAACTGTCGGTTCCGTTGTCGAACAACGAATGGTTTTCGTAACTAATCCTAACATCTAGTAATAACACTTATAAGACTGAAGGCGATTATTATACCTGTAAATGATAAAACGTTCTGTTAAGAGTCCGCGCGGAACTGGTTGGCCGCGCCTTGGGTGGGGACGGGGGTGAGGGCGGCGGGGTTGCCTATTGTTCGCAACGCACGTACTGAGTAATGACAAAGAGCCCCCGCCCCTCCGTCCCACCGCTCACATACCTAAGGCGCGGCCATCTAGTTCCGCGTGGACTATAGTTAAATTATTGCTTGAAGACTATAGCTTTGAAACTGCCGAAAATATAAGTGCTTAAGGGCCTAGTCTTCTATTGCACAATTTAAGAATCGCGTGCGGCGAGTCCACGCGCCGTGCGTCTGCACCCGGGCTCCCTGCAGTCCCCGCATTCATCCTACCTAGCGATATTTGACACGGTCGGAAAGTTGCTCTACTAAGTAATAATCAATATTTATTTATATTTGAATGGTACCTTGGCGGGGGTTGCTCTTCCTTCGCGCCTCCGGTTTTTATATAAATTCGTTCATGCTAGATAGTAATACCAAAAAACAAGTTACGACCGATGAAGATTTTCAGATGACAAAAAAATAACTCCTTAAATAAACGGAACCTTCTGACCAAAAAAGAGATGAACTACAGAAACAGACGATAGACCAAAGTTTCGATCACATATTATGGTAGAGATAATGGACAAAAAGCATTATCTCTGCAAGAAAACGTCACAATTGCCAGCTGCATTCTTTATATTAAACAAACAGTCCAATATTTAGGAGCCAGTCCCGATGGTATTTATAAACACAAAGATGGAAAAACAGGACTGGTAGAAGTAAAATGCTCATTTTCTGCAAAAAATATGCAATCTGAAGAAACGATAAAAGAAAAAAAAATGGAAATGTAACATTAGGAGAAATACGTTTGCGATTGACAAAAACCACGTCTATTATTTCCATACTCAGAGCCAATTAAACATTACGGAGATGGATATGTGCTTATATGCCGTATGGGCTGGAGTGGACTACTCAATGAAAGTCGAATAATATAAAAAGAGACCCTACGTTCTGGCACTACAAAATGGTAGGCCCATTGACAAAATTTTATTTGCATTGTCTGCTCCCTGAGCTAATTGATTCCCGTCTTAAAAGACCCGCCATAAATATAATTCAACCTATTGAGAAAAAAGTAAAAAGAAATAAGAACCACGTCTTTTACCGCAGACTTTGTGAAATGACAACACCCACAAGACCACGAGAATTATCAGAAATCTACCCCAATATAACCGTCGAGAGATGGTTGTATTCAAAATTGAAAAATTCCCTCAACGGAAGAAAAAAAAATGCGCTAGTCCCAAAGAACGCCATGAAATCGCTCACACAGACACTACACATCACATCAGACACAACACAACACAGACACCAACACATGCTCATCGCAGACTTATATTTTATCGCCTTCAAAGTATGCTCCTTCAGAAACGATACACTTACGCCAACGAATAATCCAATCATCAAAACATTTTTTTTAAATTTGGAATTGGTTTGCTTTTGACTCTAGTCTAGCTCAGAGGTGACAGAGACAAAGTCGACGATGGAGTGAGCTTACCCAGAAGAAGCCTATTCACTCTCTCTTTGAAGAGATTCAGGTTGTATGCGCTCGGTAACACATTTTTAAACGCTTTTTCCGGAATTGAGTTTAGTTCTCGCCGCGAATATTCCTTTGTCTTACCGAATGAAAACGGTGCCACGAAGTGGTAATTTGAGGTTAGGAAAAAGAAAGAAGTCGGCTGGAGCCATATCTGGTGAATAAGGTGGTTGCTCGATAATCACGAATCATGTATTTGTTGAGCTTTTGGTCAAAAATTTGTTTACAAAGATGGCCTTGTGCGAAGGCGCATTATTGTGGTGCAAAATCCAACAATTTTCTTTCCACAAATCTGGCCTTTTTCTTCGAATTTGCTCTCTTAAATGCCGCATAACGCTCAAATAATATACTTTATTTTTTTCGATATACTTTATTTATTTCGAGCTTCTGACAAGTTGGTAACATCTGAAAAAGGTTGCCGAGAGCCAGCAGTGGACCTGTGAAAATAAAAAAGTCATAAATTATTAACAGAGTTTTCAGAAGTACCTACCTATTAGTAAAAAATCATCGTACTAAAAGATATCCGACTTTGGTCTAAATAGCCCTAAAGTATAGTAGACTAGCGATCTAATACATACATAAACACCAAAAACACAACCCACCCCATACATTCCCCTCACACACTCACCCCCCATACACACACCCCCACACACTCACTCCCCATACCTCATACAGATACATCTATCAACACATAATCACGCCCTCCCCACATACACTCACGCCCCCCACACACGTTTAGATATCGATACCCAACACTTTTGCGGAGTTTCGCTATCTAATTTAATTTGATCCTGTATACGATATTATCTAAACACGACGAAATACAAAAAATAAAGGTTTGATGATTTTTTTGGGGCCAATGACCGCTGGTAGTATTGTTACTTGAAGTGTGAGTTGATAAAATCTGTTTCATCGTGTTGAGATATCAATATCCATCACGTTTGTGGAGTCTCGCTAGCTAATTTAATTTGACCTTGTAGTTAGGCCCTAAACATGAATACTGTAAACAGTTCTACTTACCTTTGGATTCTATTTCTCTTCATCAATTCTACGTTTGAGGCCAATTTTCTTTTTCTTGTACAGGCATATTTTTTTTTACGTTTACGATCCATTTTGAAGTCAAATATTTACAAAACTATTACTGATACACAAATATTTACAAAACTATTACTGATATACAAATATTTACAAAAAACTCGAAAAATTATATACAAAAAATAATAAAGTAGAGCAACTTTAGATACACAACAATGCGCATCCTATGTTAGAGCAGGAGCAAAGTTAGAGCGAGAGGGAACAGTTAAAATTCGTCGTGGACCACACGTCTGAACGCTCCGACCGTGCAGTGGCCACTAAGAAATTTCTCTCTCAATTCTTGTTTATAAACCCCTTTTTTGTAGGTCTTTTGAAAATATTACTATTGTTAGGGTAAGGTGATTTAGGTGCTATTTTTTTTTGTATTTGCTTATTGAACTCTTGGCATTAAAATAATCTAATTAATACATACATACGATGCATAGTTATTATGAAAAAAACCGTTTATTAAGAGATAAAAACAGAGATTTTTGATGAAATTGTGGCGTCTAAATTAAGAAAATGGAATATAATTAGAAAAAACTAATCAGCACATTTTGAAGACGAGAATGTTGAGATAAATATGTGCTGAACAGATTTCCAAATTAATTCTTCATTGCCCTAAACTAAGCGCCCAAACAGAACTCGAAATGATGTTGGGCGCGAAAGAGCTGTATTTAACGCTTGATTTACCTAACTTATCCCATCTAAATGAACTTAAAAAAAATAACTAGCTATTACTTATATTGTGGTTATTTATGTGCAATAATAAAATTTCATGTTATTTCACTGCTTTGTTTAAAAAAAAAATACAAAGTTGCGCAAATAATTCGCCGCGAGTGAATTTTGCAAGACTGCAGCCTTAAGTGTTTCGAAAAATATCAGAATCTGATATGAATATAGTCTTCCGGCAACATACAGATTTTGACGTGATAACGTCTAATAAATCGATGAAGCTGGTTGCACTCACGAAAAAACATGACTCATGTAGCGTTACCTCGCGGCCTCGCTCTGTAGCGTTCCATGGCGGCTTGAAGTGCAAGCGAATATTAACAAATGCAATGCAACTATTCCATCAGTATTTTCTTATGACGTTGTCACGTTCAACTATCGTCAGTAAACCGACTTTACAGACAACCGATTTTTTTCCAAGTATCTTCTGACTAGGGGGTCAAAGGCCGCTGGTAGTGCATTAACTTGATTTTTTTTTATCTACTTAAGATCTATAATATCTGCCACATCTGTAGTTTAGCTAGTTAATTTAATTTGACCCAGTATTTTTAATGTTATTTATTGAATATCTTTAGTCTCACAAGTTTCAGCGAAAATTAAGCCGAAACTCATCCTTGTCACGCAACTAAGTTACATCTAAGTGAACATTGTAGTCACCATCGTGTATAACATTTTACGATGCATCGCTAACTTAAAGCCTATACTTTAAACTAAGTTAGTCACTCAAGTTATATTATTACTTGAACTTGAAAGGTAATAAACAGCTGTGATTATGTTTTGTTTTTGCCATTTGAAAATAGTAGATTTCACAACAAGTGCACAAAACAAACCATTTTTATACGAGACTTTTAGCAGCCCGAGCCGAAGGCGAGGGCTGATAGTAATGTCGAGGATAAAAATGGTTTTGTGGACGAGTTATAAACTCTGCTTTTCACTTCGATTGCGAGGAAATAAAACAGTAGTATAACATAACATTTCTTTAATTAAAATTCAAAGTAAAATTAGAACAGTTTTGAATACTGAAGGAAATTGTTTTTCCCGGCATATTAACGGTATTTTTCTGAATTTGTGAAGACGACATATTTTGAGAAGATGGCATATTATGAGAAGATGGCTGTGACGACAACAAGGAATCTCTGGATGTAGAAGGGACAGATTCGCTTGGGATTAAATTAATGGCTTCTGTTATACGGTCGGTAATCTTGCTTTTGTTCTGTACGGATTCTTCAATGTATCCCTCAGCAACCTGATCAGACTTCCACCCGCCATGTCTTTTCAGCATTGTTAAGTTTGCTCCCGAATCTGCTAGAAGGGTGGCTGAGGTCCGGCGGAAGCAATGACCCGTGTAATTTTCGGGATTTTCTAATTTTAGAAAAGTTGCGATCTGTTTGGGAAAGGCTGCAAATTTATTGCGCCCTATAACTTGCTTAGTGCACTTCCCATTTTGATAATTGAGGAAAAATTTATTAGTCGACACGTTTTGAGGACGTAGAGCTTGGTAATTTTTAACTATTTTTAGGTAATCTCCTTTGACAACAAATGTTCGCTCCCGTTTGTTTTTTGTGTCGGGTAAGTTTATTGCTTGCAAAAGCGTGTCCGTCTTTACGTCATTTACGGTAATGTTCGCAAGTTCAATGCCTCGGCACGCACCGCTTATACCAAATATAAGTGCCACCTAAAACAAAATTAATAACTTTTATACACTTTAGAACAAAAGAGCAATAGGTATATGAGCAATAAAATATGAAAGGAATGTGTATTACGTACTTTTGTGGCCAAATATGTTTCATCTGGAGCGGTATTTAAGAAGGTTTCCACTTGATTAGCTGAAAGGACCTTGCTTTTCTTGCTTTTGTGCCCACTTGAAAGCCTCTTCAACAAAGATGTAAGCTTCGAATAATTTTGTATATTAACATTGTCCTTCATTTGTAATGTTGCTTTCAGCATGGAATATATACTCCACAGTGTAGACGGCTGAAGTTTTTTGGATAATTCATCAAAATAACTCAAAAGAACACTTTCCGAGAACGTAGTTACCAGTTTTTCTTTTCTCCAATTTACAAAATTATCGTAAACTTTGATATATTTTTCCCGAGACTTTGGCGGTAATATCTGTTGCACAACTCTCTGTGCATTCATTTCCATAAGCGTATTAGGAGAGACTGTTAAATCCTCTTCTTCACTGGACATTTTTAACAATTTTAGCAAATTGAAGAAATAAATAAATGCACGAAAAAAGAACAAGAGCTGTTTCCCGCCGCTTTATTTTTTTTTTAAATCTTACGACATTGATATTAAGGCTGCAGACCTATACAGCCTACTATTAAATTAATTTTGTAATAATAATTTTCTTAAATCAACTAACCTACCGTACTTGAATTAAAATTTTAATATCTATTATATCTTAAAAAAACACATAAGGCAAATAAATTAAAGTAAATATTATATAATAACAAATTCATCTATGAACTTCTTATTGCATTTGGCTGTATGGCTCATTTTCTTTGCCTTAATATAATACATTTATGAGTAGATACGTTAACGCCCTTGTGCACAAAATTCGATTTTGTGCAGCCTATACCCTGCACAAAGAAGCACTTTCAGAGCATGAGAAGTGAAAAGTATTTTAATTGTTTTTGAAGAAAAAGTTATAGCGGCTAAAATAAGCTTTGTCTTTTTGGTCCTTATGATCTTATAATCATGTGTTTTCTTATGTTCTTCCTTTACTTCCAAATATTTTATTTCCTTTTTTCCTTTGTTTTCATGAAGTTACTCCCTTAGCAAAGATCTGGCAAGTTTGTTATTTCAACGTTCGCACAAGATCGTTTTTAACGATAAGACCGTCCATTGTGTCATCCTATGTAAAATTTCTACATTTATATCTGTCATTTATATGATGTACATAATAAAGAGTATTCTATTCTATATGGATTTGGGTGAGGTCAGGATAACAGCTGAGGCAAGCAGAATTCAAAAGCCCTGATCCTGATTTTGTGTAAATCGCATTTATAGACTTCCTTCCTCTCTCGCAATGACTGTCAAACATACCTGTAACAACGTAACTGTATCGTATCGAAGTATATTATTACTTACCTACTGGTGGATTTCATATTTCCTGACGTGATCTTCTCGAAGACGATATCTACGGTTGCTTCTCGTGATATTCATCTTGCACATGACAATGTTCGACATTGGTATGATCTTTCAAATCATTTATCTTAGCTGCCTTTACAGACATTGCCTGGGTCTTGTCCATCCTGATTCCCAATCCATTCGGCATTCAGTCTTAGTTGTTCCGTTGCCTAGTTTAACACACAATTTAAATTATATTCTCTTCTTTCTTCCAGGATTCACAGGAACACAATGCGAGGTGGAGATCGACGAATGCGCCAACAATCCCTGTCTCAACGGAGGAATCTGCCACGATATGATCAACGCGTTTAGGTGTTCTTGTGTGATAGGGTAAGTCATCATCGCTACTGATATCATTTACGTTCAAACATTTAGTTTAAAATACTGAACGTTCAACCCTTCATTTGTGACCTTTTGGAGAAGCCACTCCACAATTTCACTTATGTGGTTAACACAATGAAAACCTACCCACATACATATTGAAATTGGTTTATAGCAGTTGTTGAGATTATTGTAAATATCAAAGGTCATTTGGAGACTTGGCACTTCGTATCATAATATGCTTTTTCTCTATGAGGATTTTCTAAGATTTGAATTATTGCACAGAACAACAGCTGAATGCACAGCTGTTATTCTGTCCAATAATATCAACTGTAACTTCTAATTCGTCTATCTATACTATGCAAATAAAACCTTCTTATCTGATCCTCCTTTCCGCCTTCAGGTTTACGGGCGCTCGTTGTCAAGTGAACATAGATGACTGCGCATCAAGTCCTTGTCGTAATGGCGGGACCTGTCACGACTCTGTCGCTGGTTACACCTGCGAATGTCCACCTGGATATACTGGTAAGTTTTGATCTCCTGCCTTTATCGTACGCAGTCCTTATCATAAAAATTAACTAATACAGTCGAAGCCAGGACAAACTCAAATTAAATTTTAACAATTGTGTCTCTTCAAAAGTTCTGAAAAACTTTTTTAAATTCATGTTCTGTTAATTCCACGTTCCTTATCATCTCTTCAACTCCACAGGAATGTCATGTGAGACGAACATCAACGACTGCCTATCAGCGCCATGTCATCGTGGTGAGTGCATCGATGGAGACAACAGCTTCACCTGCAACTGTCACCCAGGGTACACCGGCAGGGTCTGTCAGACCCAGATCAACGAGTGCGAGTCCAACCCTTGCCAGTTTGGAGGTAAGATATCAACAGTTTCACCTGTAACTGCCACCCAAGGTGCACTGGCAGGATCTGTCAAACCCAGATCAATGAGTTGCGAGTCCAATCCCCGCCAGTTTGGAGGAAAAGTTACTGTAGGAGTAAGATTAAGTGACAGTTTCAACCACACCTGTATACCAAGTAACTTCCTGATATATTTGAGGAAGGGCCACAATGTTCGTTTATAATGGGACCAATTTCTTCAGCACTATTTTGTGGGGCAACATACAGTTATGGTGACATAAAGACGTGCAATCATGAGGGATCAGAATCAGGGATCAGAATTAATCATGAGGAAATATGGCCAAGTCTCCTATTTTAAATGCTTTGACTTATATGATAAATCATTTATTTTCTGTAAGTAGGTTTGTACAAACCCTACACGTCAGTCATATTATTTTAAACTAGTTGAGGTCGGCGTTTGCTATCTGACTATTCTGTGAAAAAAGGCCGAAACAAACTCAGAGGTCACAGTCTCTTTTAAAGTCTAGACAAAATCTTGGTCAGATCATGTGTGAAGACCATGTAGATTGGTGTTTGAAATGGTCTTTTGAGGAAAGAACCACACACATTGAGCGAACCTGTCCAGTCATGGCAGTGCACGCATTTGTCGAAAATCGTGCAGCTCAACTCAGAACTTGAGGAGCTCAACGATTCGACGAACAATACCAAAGAAAGGACATTTGGGTGGGCCGCGTAAATTACTCAAACTGCCAGATCATGATTTAAACTAACTAAGAAAGAAAACAGAAAAAGAAATGACCCACATAGTCCTCACATTCACAATAATTAAAAAAAAACTTTACAAAGTAAATATTCATAGTCACAGTATATATAAAATTCATCAAAGTCAATGTGTATATAAAAATCCGAACATAAACTTTGAGGACCATGTAGATTGGTGGTGGTTTATGGTTCTGAAATGAATAGAGATACAAGCGTGGTGAAATGCTCGATCCTTCTCTGTATTGGAAGAGGCCGTTGAAGACGAGTCTGACCTCATCATTCAATGAAGCATTGATAAGTTTAAATTGCTAAATTAATATTTTATTCACGTTTTGCTTAAGGTTGGAGTGATACTTTCAAGTGATTCATCGTGATGAATGTGCAGTATGTTAGTGCTTGCCCCGCCACAATCGATGTGTCACGTTATCTGTAATGGGACCAAGTGATTGTAGTTTTTTTAAATAATTTAAGACAAAAAGATCTTTAGACCCTTGTTTAAAATACCTAAACTACAAATTAGTTCACATTGACAAATATGTATGCTTTGTTTGTACACTTACAAGCTCATTGTTAATATTAGTGTCTAAGCATATTCCATTCTTCTCCAGGACACTGCGAAGACCTCATAGGTGGCTATCAATGCCGCTGCAAGCCAGGAACATCGGGCCGCAACTGTGAGATCAACGTTAACGAATGCTACTCCAACCCCTGCAGGAATGGTGCCACCTGCATCGATGGTATCAACAGGTAAGAAATTGTGAATCACACTTTTATCTTAAGCAGCAATATTTCTTTCTTTCTTTATTGTGTGCAACACAACAGTTCGTTAGCGTATCATTGCATTTCCTTTCGTACTTTTTTCACCGCATTTAAAAATTCCATCTCCACCGAAGTGCTGCATGCAGGGTGTCTATTCATTTTAGAAATTTTTGTTGACAATCATATCCTGCACTTTTGACACTTTATATTATGAACCAATCACCATTATTTTAACGCTTATTTATTTTCTTTACATGCAGCAATACTTATTTTGAGTAAGTTTCCAAATCATTTAGTAGAATTAAACGCATGGTATTTAATGAGTTCGTTGGCTTTTATTTAAACGAAAAAAAAAATATTTTCTTTAGTTATGTAACTGAGGTTCAGTAGTTTTTTTTCGGCTGGCTGATGCATGTAATCAAAATAAATCATGAAAGCATTTACAAATGAAAATTATAGTCGTGTGTTTTTTCTATGCATTCTCCTCTCCCAAAGCTAGGTTTTGCGACATGATCCCTTACCACAACTGTCTTATCGTCAACAACCTCTAACATTACCCTGGTCTCCTCAGGTACACCTGCGAGTGCATCCCAGGGTTCACGGGCCAGCACTGCGAGACGAACATCAACGAATGCCTATCGAACCCCTGCGCCAACGGTGGCAAGTGCGTCGACAGGATCAACGGATTCCGGTGTGAATGCCCTAGAGGATATTATGACGCTAGGTACGGACGGTAGCAGGGTAACGGATGTTGGGCAACTAGTTTAAGGGTTTTCGGATTAGTTTTATCGAAAGGCTACAGCTGGAAGGACGATACGACACTTTGCAACAACTACTAAAAGGACCTTATCAAGCACATAATATATACAGAAAATATCAATTGCTTAATGGACCGGCGGAGCATGCGTAGTTCATACAAACGTAATACCAAATTAATTTGTAAATCAAACATATTCTTAATTTAGTGTGTATTTATTCCGATTGGATTACAGAATATCTAGGTTCCCAAATATGTATTTTGAATGGACACTGATTTAGAGACGAGTTATGAGAAAAATAAATTTTCTATAGAAATTTGAAATTCCTCATATCTCGTCTTTATATCAGAGTCCTTTTAAAATATATATTTGGCAACCTAGATCAGATATTCTGTAAAGCAATCGGAATAAATACACACTACCTTAACAATATGTTTCAATTACTAATTATTTTGGTATTACGTTTGTATGACCTACGCATTAATTAGCATGCGTAGTTCGCCGGCCCCTTAAAATTTTTTCTTAGGAGACACTTTAGGAAAAAATATATTGTCTATGATTGCTTGGAGATCTTGCACTATGTTGCTGATCAGCCATCTAATACAAGTCATTACAACTTAATTTAATAATAATAATTGTTTCTCAAGTCCCAAGTTTATGACCATTACCAACTGGATAAGATCCTCGAGAGTCATCAAGAATGTCACCTCAAGACCCTCTTTTTTTCCAATAGATTCCCTGCCTAAAAGTTTACTTGTTATGCATGGTACTCATGAATATTTTTCCTTACAGATGCCTTTCGGATGTCAATGAATGTGCTTCGAACCCCTGCATCAATGGCGGCTCCTGTGAAGACGGAGTCAACCAGTTCATCTGCCATTGTTTGCCAGGATATGGAGGTAAGTGTTAATCGTACATTAGATATCTTTGTCGGTAGTGTTTGTAGCAGAAAAGGAGTTGAAAAAAGCACACCAAAACACTAGCGATGCGGGTTCTGAACGATCATTCTCTTGAGTTTTGAAATTGTATGTCTTAAGTAGGTTTTCGTAAATTTTTCGATTTTAATGGACGCGGTTTGAACACTTGAACTCACATTTTTACTTTTGACAATACTAAGTGGGACGGTACTCTAGCTGTTAGGTTATCACTTATCACACTAATATTATAAAGGCGAAAGTTTGTGAGTGTGTGTGAGTGTGAGTGTCTGTGAGTGTGTGTTTGTTTTTATGTTTATTACTTCTTTACGCTCAAACGGCCCGACCAATTTTGATAAAATTTTGTATGGAGGTAGCTGACAGCCTGGATTAACATATAGGCTATTTTTTATCCCGATATTCCCACGGGATCGACATTTACGCGGGTGAAACCGCGGGGCCCAGCTAGTAAACTTATAATTGCAAGTTTATTTGAATGAGCTGTCTTGGTGTAGACTGAGGCACCAAGTTTTTGTCTTAACCTAGAGCAGTGGAAGTTGTTATGTTTTAGTTGTCGAACCACAACAGCGCAATGGGGGTTTTCATGAAAATTTAAAACACCAGTTGGCACCACTTTGACAGGAGGTCTTCCAATATAAAATGTATGATGACGTCATCATTCGATTCATTCATTCGTTCATCATTCAGTTATGACTAAAGAAAATATAGGCTCTTTGACAGATGTCTGGACCTGACGTGTCAGTGCTGCCACCTAGCGAACGTCATTTCAGAATACCCTCATTATTGTTGTCAAGTTGTACTCTTGGATGATTTTCTACAGTGTTTCGAACCATTGATTCTATATTGTTCCCTATGTTTCAGGTCAACGCTGTGAACGTGACATAGACGAGTGCAGTTCCAACCCGTGTCAGCATGGAGGAACTTGTCACGATAGGCTCAACGCTTACAAATGCGACTGTGTGCTTGGATTTACTGGTAAGAATGGACTAACACTTTCTATTTTTAGCGTATTCCTAGATTATTGCAAGGTTCTGCTTAGCTAAAAGTAATTTGTTTCAGCGTGATTGACACAGTGTTACGTCACGTTAGAGTTAATTTTTGATTTTAATTAAGCTCCGAAGTCGGGTATTTTTTCATTGTCATCAGTGTACCCATCATCTGATTGAATTATGTTGTCAATGTTTTTGAGTCAGTGAGAGATGGTCTTACAAAAGATTTTCTAACTTAGTCTTTCACGTTTCAACATTACAATAATAATTTGAATGAATATGTCTTTCTTCTTTCCCATCATCATCATCATAACCTTTGTTTGTCTTATTTTTTGTACAGACACCAGCACATCAAGCTACCCGAAACTGTCAAATTTTCCCAATCAACTTTGAACCTTATGCTTTAGCGATAAAGTTGAAAATCTATTAAAGTTATTTGACAGATTGTAGTAGCTTGATGTGCTGGCGTCTGTACCTAACCATATCTCCATGTCCCAAGGTGTAAACTGCGAGACGAACATCGACGACTGCGCCGGCAACCCGTGCCTGCACGGCGGCTCGTGCATCGACCTCGTCAACGGGTACCGCTGCGTGTGCGCACCGCCGCACTCCGGACGGAACTGCGAGAACACCCTGGATCCTTGTACTCCTAACCAGTGAGTATCTTTACCATCAGTATAATTATTGAACATACACTGCAGAAAATTGTGGCAACTTTAAGACACCTCCTATAAAAGGAATTTTTAGGGAATGTCGGCTGTCCCATTTCAAAACTTATTAAGGGACACTTTTTACAAAAATCGTTTTATTGCATTATCTTGCTAACCTAGAAGGTTAGTTATGGCTAGGCTAGCTATGTTTAATATCTTCTTAGGTTACTATTACCTAAACTACGATAGAACTTACAAAGAATAAAACAAAGTTTTTTTAAGTTTTAAAGTAGGCGTTTTCATCATATTACACCAAATAAGTTTTATATCTTTTGAGTGGTAGGTATCAAACGATTTTGTATTTAATGTATGTTATGTCAAACAATGTTATATTTAAAGAATGTTATGCTTATAAAAATTAGTTATTTTAAAATTATATCAACCGTTCATTATATTAACTAATCGCTATATTAAATAAAATTATAGGTTCCGTTGTTATATGTTGTTAATATTAGAGATTTTGTTGTTATATCATCTATTACTTACCCTTTGAAATGGGGCAGCCGATGTGGCCATTACATACCTACTCACCATGCTCACAAAAACAAATAGGGCTTGCTTATGAGAACAACCACAGATATAGATACACCTAGATAATACAAGAGTAACTACTTCGCGTGCCAAAAATCACACCAGCTTACGTACAAAAATCGTAAGCCGCCACTTTCGCGCTCAGTCCTGTGTACTGCTGGCTGGGGGAGCGGGAGCGCTGGCGCTAGGCCCGGGGGGGGGGGGTGCCGCACGCGATGGCGTCTTTGAATCGATTTGATTTTCCCATCACTAAATAGTGCCTGTGACGTCATAGTAGGTAGTCAAAAAATGGCACGCTTGGTTTTCATACAGATCGTGATACTTGCGTTATCTAGGTCTATCTATATCTGTGAGAACAACATTCCTTCTTCACACATTCAATCTTTGATTTCTTCAGGCTATTGTTAGCAAGCCATAGCCATCTATATCTCTTGATAAATTGCTATAACATACCTGCATTTTATTATTTTTATTTTTATTTGGATCAACCGTTTACAATTAGATTTTGCTGCACCTATTTATAAAAGTTTACCGTTTTACTTAACAACGAGATCAGAAACCATCATCAGGAACTGGGGTTTAGTAAACAAATATGGCGTGATGATGAGGTATCTTTTATAAGCTAGCACGATCACCCTTGACATTTCTCAGAACCCTAGGGTCCCGGGCCTTTGGAAGGCGTACGAGGGGCCGAAGCCAACTCGCAGGGGCCCGTTAGTTGTTTTTAATAAAAAATGAAGTCACCTACAGACGATTATCCCTGTTCGCACTATGTGAGTGCACCCAAGGACAACCCCCGGTTGGTGTAGGACTAATGCAGGATATGGAAATAAAGATATTGAATTATGGGTTAGGGTAGCTAAAGTGAACTCTACAGTACCCGGCGATAAATATTGCACATCGACCTTTGGAAAGAGACAATCGGCTAATTTCGGCTTCGTAGAGCGTTATCTCTGTCGCACGAAATACAAACAGTCCGGTATCTATTAGGAGCTGTTAAAACAATTATGATTAGCTTCTTTTGATAATTATTTTTATTCTTTGTATAAAATCGATAGGATCGAATAGGTCGATGTGCAATATTTATCGCCGGGTAATGTACCTCACTTATTATTAGTTTTGTTATTTATGTATATTGTAAGCTTTATAATAAAAAACACTATTTTCCCCCACAGATGTCGTCATGGCGGCCGCTGTGTAGCCGAAGCTTCTTACGCAGAGTTCACTTGCCAGTGCCCAGTGGGCTGGACCGGCGCGCTCTGCGAACGAGATGTAGACGAATGTGCCGTCACAGCTCCTTGTCATAACGAAGCAACTTGCATCAACACTGAGGGCTCTTACGCCTGTTTGTGTGCGAGAGGGTACGAGGGGAAGGACTGCGCTATCAATACTGATGATTGTGCTTCATGTGAGTATATCTCACGAGTAAAAAATCTTGTTAAAAATATATAATTAAGAAGCTATTTTTTTATGTAAGTGCTGTGTACGCCTGTAAGTGACTAATTCACCATAACACAATACATATGCTATTTATTATTACTTATGTCAATAGTTCTAGTGGATAAGTCGTTGGTGTACCTTTTAAATAAAATAAAAATAAATAAAATATTGACATGCTAAATACCTACTTCATAAAAACTGCCATGACAGCAAACGCGGGCGCGGAGCGACGTACTTAAACATTTACTTCATTTTAGCGTCCATAGTGGGCACGCGGGCGCGGGGAGCGTGCGGGCAACTCACGCCATAGATCGTTCATACAAGTGGCAGCAGTGAGTGCGCGGGCGGCCCGCGCGGGGACCGGGGTTCTCAAACTAGTTCGAGCTTTTTTCTAGTCTTGTTCATCCATATTATACTTTGACAAACACTGGACACGACAACACGTAGAACGCAGCTGCGCGTAACTGCGGACAGCCAGATCGCGCGCGTTCCCGCACCCGCGCCGCTCCCCGCCCCACCCTGCCAGTCTAGCCAAGCACAAAATCCTAACCAATTTCAACAAAAGAATTTGATGAAAATTCGGAGTTGTTCTGACTAGATTCTACATTAAGATTGCCTTCTCTCCTATACACTCTGCATACATTTATATATTTATTGAAATTGTAACATTACCATTCCCTTTTATCTTACAGTCCCATGTCAAAACGGTGCTACGTGTCTGGATTCGATCGGCGACTATAACTGCGTGTGCGCAAGTGGGTTCGCGGGCAAACACTGCGAGGTGGACATTGACGAGTGCCAGTCTAGACCCTGCATGAATGGAGCTACTTGTAATCAGGTAAGCAAGAGGAAATATAATAACTGGCCGAACACACGAAGGGTTCCGTACCACAAGGCAAAAACGCCAGAAAAAGCACGTTTGTTGTATGGGAGCCACCCTTAAATATTTTTTTTCCTTTGTTTTTAGTATTTGTTGTTATAGCGGCAACAGAAATACATCATCTGTGAAAATTTCAACTGTCTATCTATCACGGTTCATGAGATACAGCCTCGTGAACGACGGATAGATGGATAGTGGAGCTTTAGTAATAGGGTCCCGTTTTTACTTTTTGGGTACGGAATCCTAAAAATTACTATAATGTGTTCATGTAATTAATTAGAACTAGTAAGATTCCCTCCAAATGAGTCCCGATACAGACGATACCATATTATCTATTTATACATAATAATTTTATTCTTCATTCCAGTATGTGGCATCATACACCTGCACCTGCCCACTCGGCTTCTCGGGCATCAACTGCCAGACCAACGACGAGGACTGCACGGAATCCAGCTGCATGAACGGAGGCTCCTGCATCGATGGCATCAACTCTTACAACTGCTCGTGTCCACCGGGGTAAGTTTCATCAGTACCATTTCAGCCTTTTCAAGTATTAAGGGTTAGGTTCCTGTTACTGGACACTGAGGAATCATTTTACGGATTTGTTTAGATTTCTCATAGTTTTGTGTTCTCTTTAAAGTCGGTTCCAATGGCTTTCCATGCTTTGTGGGCAGCAAAGGATCACGTAACTCAATTGTTTACCATTTTTTTTTATCCTGAAGAGGACTTTTAGCTATTAGAAACTTTTGAGCTGTATCTGTTTAGTGATTAGCATCTCCACTCTCTCCTATTTCAGTTGTATCGTCTCAAAAAACTTCTCTTTATTATTTTGTGGCGACATCTACAACGTCATATGCGGATTACGCATCACACTGACGTCATGCGAAATCCTGCATCGCGCAAGCAGAGTTTTACCGCGCAAATAGCATTATATAGAACGTCCCGACATCAATCAGACACGACACCCGTCTGGTCAGAGGATCCTCCTTTTTCTATGAAGGATGACTGAACTTTACACCCCCCCCCCCCCTTTACACCTCTATAATTTTATGTCACAAAACTTAATTTTTTTCTTTTTTCTTTGCAGCTACACGGGCTCAAACTGTCAGTTCCGTATAAACATGTGCGACAGTTCTCCGTGCGACAACGGCGCCACTTGTCACGATCACATCACGTACTACACCTGTCACTGTCCTTACGGGTACACCGGGAAACACTGCGAGGCTTTTGTTGATTGGTAAGTATGAGTGTAGTCCGCGCGGAACTAGTGCCTTAGCAGCATTTCCTAATTTAACATGCGAATCTAACGCACTCTTTTTCCCACAGGTGTGAAAACAACCCGTGTGAGAATGGAGCCACATGTTCACAGAAGGGTCCCCAGTACACATGTACTTGTGCCCCCGGATGGTCCGGGAAACTGTGTGACGTCGAGATGGTGTCCTGTAAAGACGCGGCTATCAGGAAAGGTATGGATTTCAGAGGTAATTTAGTGCTAAATACTTATGAACATTTTTGAAATATCCTTATTTTTACTTTATTTTATTACTTCTTGGAATACTTATTGTTTATTATCTAAAGTGGCTTATCCGTCAATTGCTTTTGTCCCCAGGTGTAAAATTAAAAGCACTATGCAACAACGGTTCTTGCGAGGATATCGGCAACTCTCACCGATGCCACTGTCTCGAAGGCTACACAGGATCTTACTGCCAAAAGGAAATCAACGAATGTGACTCTGCACCTTGCCAGAACGGAGCACTGTGCAAAGACCTCGTGGGAACCTACCAGTGTCAATGCGCGAAAGGTTTCCAGGGACAAAACTGTGAACTGAACGTTAACGACTGCCTTCCCAACCCATGCCAGAATGGAGGAACCTGTCACGATCTCATCAACAACTTCTCATGCTCCTGTCCCTTCGGAACTCTCGGCAAAATCTGTGAAATTAACGTAAATGACTGCAAACAAGATGCCTGTCACAACAACGGTACTTGTATCGATAAAGTTGGAGGTTTTGAGTGCAAGTGTCCACCTGGCTTCGTTGGTCCGAGATGCGAAGGAGACATCAACGAATGTCTGTCAAACCCATGTTCAACTCCTGGGACTCAAGACTGCGTCCAACTTGTCAACGATTACCATTGCAACTGCAAACCTGGCTACATGGGAAGACATTGCGACGCTAAAGTTAACTTCTGCGCTAACTCGCCTTGTCAGAACGGAGGTATTTGCACAGCCATACAAGGAGGTCACGAGTGTCTCTGCAATGATGGCTTCTATGGCAAGAACTGCGAATATTCAGGATACGCTTGCGATTCTAACCCGTGCCAGAATGGAGGGTACTGCCGAACTTCAGAAATCGGAGGTTACGTTTGCGACTGTCCATCAGGCTTATCGGGCATAAACTGCGAAATCGACTCCATGAACGAATGCCTCAGCAATCCTTGTAAGCACCCAGAAGCTAGATGTATCGACAAGCCTGGTGACTACCTCTGTTATTGCCCGCGACAATGGACTGGTAAGAGCTGTGATATCCACGACCCTCACTCCAGAGGTGGGTACGGTAGTCCAGTAGGAGTGAACGGAGGGTTCAGCGCCAAGAATCCAGGGCTTACCTTCGAAGAGTTAGACCTGGCCTTCCAAAAAGAACAATGCGTGAAGAAAGGCTGTAAAGAAAAGCAAGGCGACCACCATTGTGATGAAGAATGCAATACTTACGCGTGCGAGTTTGATGGAAACGACTGCTCTTTAGGTCTGAATCCTTGGGCAAACTGCACAGCACCAATAAAATGCTGGGAAGTCTTCATGGATGGCGAATGCAATGAAGTGTGCAATACCCAAGCTTGTTTGTTCGACGGCAGAGATTGCCAGAAGTCCCTACAACGCTGCAATCCAATCTATGACGCGTATTGTCAGAAACATTATGCCAATGGCCATTGTGACTACGGATGCAACAACGCTGAATGTAATTGGGACGGTCTTGACTGTGAGAACGAGCCGCCACACTTGGCCGAAGGTGTTATGTCAGTTACTTTACTGATGGACATGAAGACTTTCAAGGAGAATTCCGTCGCTTTCCTCCGAGATTTAGGCCATCAATTGCGAACGACAATATTGATAAAGAAAGACCATTTAGGCAACGATATGGTCTACCCGTGGAAAGGATCAACCGATGTTGGCTTACAAGACACGGAGTTTGGGAAGAAACACAACATCGTTTTCACAGAAAGGGGACAAACAGGAGTGCAGGTCTACCTAGAAATTGATAACAGAAAATGCACATCTATGTCCAGTTCCGAATGCTTCTTCTCAGCGAGGGAAGCTGCAGAGTTTTTGGCAGCTACAGCTTCCAAGCACTCCTTGTCGCCTGACTTCCCAATCTTTTCTATCAAGGGGGTGAATACCCCCGAAGATACAACTGACGTGCCAACTAACTCCAAATACGTCTTCATCGGAGTAATCCTGGTCCTTCTGGCCGGATTATTGATTGGTGTCTTAGTTACTGCTCAAAGGAAGAGAGCAGCTGGTATAACATGGTTCCCCGAAGGTTTTATCCGCAACAACTCCTCGACCAGGCGAAGGTCACGCAGACGTGGTCCTGATGGGCAGGAGATGCGGAACTTGAACAAAGGATCTATTGGTTGTATTGATGTGGATATCAATGGCGGTCATATGGGTCCTCCCCACCACTGGTCGGATGAGGATGATGATGGGTCAGCGCCTCCAAGAGCTAAGCGTGCAAGAGGGCCTGGCGATGCTAATGGCGCTCCGGGAGGTTATGCGTCAGACCATACGGCTATTACGGATTATGAGGAAGCTGGTCATGATGGCAGAGTCTGGACTCAGCAGCATTTGGATGCGGCTGATATCAGAGTACCGCCAAGCATGATGACACCACCAGCTATCGTGAGTATTGGCTTATTTACCATAATATTTAACATTGAATTATTATTAATGTATTTCTCTAATTTAATATAGCCCTTCAATTTCTTCCAGCATGATGGTCACGTCGAGGTAGACGCCCGAGGACCTCTCGGCATGACACCTCTCATGGTAGCTGCGGTGCGGGGAGGTGGGCTGGATACAGGATCTGATGCTGAAGATGAACAGACTGCTCATATCATATCGGAGCTGGTCGCTCAAGGAGCTCAATTGAATGCCGCCATGGATAAGACTGGGGAGACTAGTTTGCATTTGGCTGCGAGGTAAGGAATTGATTCTTTATTGAAATAGGATGTCTCATAATCCATACTAATATTATAAATTCGAAAGTAACTCTGTCTGTCTTTCTGTCTGTCTGTATGTTACCTTTCACGCCTAAAAAATTATGAAACGCCTATAAAATCTGGCAAAGAGATAGATCGCATCCCGGGGAAGGACATAGGATAGTTTTTATCCCGATATTTTCACGGGATCGACACTTATGCGGGTGAAACCGCGGTGCGCTGCTAGTATTAGATATCATCAACTTCTTGAAAACTTAAGGGGTGAAAGTGGGCCACCTATTAATATGAACATCTTTTGCTGTTGGACCAACTCTGAGAAATAAGAAGAGTTGATAAATTGAAAAAAAAAAATGCAATTTCCTCTAAAATATGGTACCCCCTCGTGCTACATAGATAGATACTTTTATTACGTTATTATAGCTATTTAATATGCGTACAAAATCATGACCGAATTTGAAACAAAATATGTTTCGTAGATCATAATTTCTTTGTTCAATATCAAATCACTAGCTTCTGCCTGCGACTTCATACGCGTGAAATTTCACCCTCCTCCATTCACCTTCTTAGGGGTGAAATCTCGAAAAACCCTTTCTTAGTGGATAATATAAATAAATAAATAAATATCTTTATTTCCCAAAAATACAGATACAGAAAAATACAGAGAACTTTTACATAAAAACATTTTGGATGCTGCATAAATCTGTACACAATAGATTAATCTCTATCTCTTAAACTAGGGTATCCTGTATCTTAAGAGAGAGTGATTCGCAATGAGGTTCCAATTGATATTATGTATGAGTGGACTGTGTCAATTTACCTTCAGAAGGGAAAAAAAAAATAAAGAAAATAAAAATTATAGTTACGTTACAGGTTTTAACTTTTGTGAGAGTATGTGAGAGTGTGAGGGTGTGGGTAATGAAATTAAATGAATGTGATTATTGTTGTGTAGGTGTGTGTGAGTGGGGATAGGTAGGTAATGTGGTGTTGATGTGTGAGTGGGGGAGTTGTATATGCGAATGTGTATGAATGCGAGGATAGAAGTATTCGTGCAAGCATGAAGATGAGTGTGTGCTTATTATTATTGCTAGGCTGTGCGTTGATATACCAGTCAGTCAGGACTTAAAATTTTATATACGTATATATAGATAAAATCTATACCCTTCTAATTTCTACTTGTTCCCCTAGATACGCACGCGCAGATGCAGCGAAACGTCTCCTAGACGCGGGCGCAGACGCGAACTCACAAGACAACACGGGACGCACGCCATTGCACGCGGCCGTCGCTGCGGACGCCATGGGCGTGTTCCAGATATTACTCAGGAACAGAGCCACGAATCTGAACGCGAGGATGCATGATGGGACAACCCCACTTATTTTGGCTGCTAGGTAAGTGTGGAAAGCATTTATTTACTAGCTTTTCCTTGATTTGGCTTAGAAATTTATGAATCACAAGGGCAGAAAGTATAACCTTGTGATGCAACATGTTATTATACGTTTTTAAGATATGCGGGCTTTGACGATTTTGATATCTTCTAAAGATATAATAAGTTTTAATGCTCATTCATCCACCTCACCCCACATTCCCACCTCATTCTCCCCTTCTCATCCCCACATTCTCACCTCATTCTCCCCATCTCACCCCACATTCCCACCTCACCGCACATTCTCCCCACCTCACCCCTCATTTCCCCACCCATCCCCACCTTATTTTCTCTCGAAACAAAATGCAGACAATCTTATTTTAATAATATTAATTGAATCATAAGTTTGTATCTTTACTTTTAGTTGAAAAACAAAAAAAAAAAAACATTTTAATTTTTTAAATACAATTATTTTATAATAATGTAGATTAAAAGATAAATACTTAACGAAATAAATTTTAAGTTTCACTGTCACTGTTAAATAAAATACTAAAAACCTTTTTGTACCCTAACAGGCTGGCCATAGAAGGCATGGTGGAGGACCTAATCAACGCAGACGCGGACATAAACGCAGCTGACAACAGCGGCAAGACGGCGCTGCACTGGGCCGCGGCTGTCAACAATATTGATGCTGTCAATGTCCTGTTAGCTCATGGAGCGAACAGAGATGCACAGGATGATAAGGTGAGCTTTTCCTGCAACATAATAACAGATATAACGCTTGTATTTACCGAAGGGGATGGTAGAGGCGTACGCACGGTGATATATCAAGTTATGCATTTCGAGTTTTTCGTACAATGAGAAATCAGCTTATACTGGAAATATACATTATGTCGTCGTGCGTACCTGTAGTAGAAACGGCTATATTTTTTGCATTTTGTAAATCCCATGCAATAGTTACAAATCTAGTCTCCGGGCTGAGACAGCTACTTTAAAAGAAATTGTTTTGTTATTAACTATAATATATATTTGGTCGAATAGAAGGATCTTTCAGAAATAATCTTTTGAAATTCCTGTAGTATTTTGTTGGAAAACGCTATAGGAAGATCTTGTCAGCACAGTTGTCGCAAGAAACCAACACCTATCATCCAATTGAGGACCTTGCAGCAAAAGGGAGGCAGATCCAAATTTTTAACGACATCGTAACCGTAAAAAATCGTCGTCAAAAATGTATTTATTTCCCTTAAAAACTTTAGCAAAATATGTAGGTAAATATATTTATATTATACGTATATTATACCATATAACTATTAGACATTAGACTAACCAATCATTTTTATAAACCTTTTTTCTTGATACTTACCTGACATTTCTTATACTTGGACTTGCCTCCCTTTTGCTGCAAGGTCCTCAATTCATTGTCTATTTTTTTCATCTTTCAAAAATGTTGTAGCTTATCACTCTTTCGTGTGTTGTTCAATGTTAAGAAAAATTACAATGGCTTTGAAAAATCGAAACGGAACGGCAGAAGGGTGTGATTTTGGACCTATGTCACAAACCATGCTTCATCTCCTACCGACCTCTGCGCTGCCACCGACAACGCCGTGGTAGTGGCAAATTTTTGGCAAAACGAGATTTAAAACACAGTCGTGCCAGTGACACGAAGAAGAAGAAAAATCGAAAGCCCAGTTCAAATCTTTTCATCAACAACTCAACTTTGCTGTACAAAATATCTAACCTTGCTTATTCTTTCCCAGGACGAAACGCCCCTCTTCCTAGGTGCCCGCGAAGGTTCCTACGGAGCATGCCGAGCGTTGCTAGACGCTATGGCCAACAGGGAGATAACAGACCATATGGACCGGCTACCAAGAGACGTGGCACAGGAGAGGATGCACGACGACATCGTAAGGCTACTCGACGAACACTGTCCGAGGCCACCGCCGCAGCATCATCATCTCATGCGTGAGTTTGCTAAGGGTAATTTGAATATACAAATTTTTGAAAGAAGTGTCTTAAGGATTGAGAGTAGGGATGAAGTCTTCGTTGTTACATCAGTCTCCTTATTTCTGAATTATCTATAGGAATGATAAAGAATCATATTAGAGTACTCTATTCTTATGACATGGCAAATTGTGGAAGTGAGAACCTTTCAAATCTGTACGTATATATAAAATTCAAAGTCCTGATTGACTGATATATCAACGCACAGCCTAAACCGCTGGTCCTAGAGACGTGAAATTCGGAGAGTGTGTTCTTTGTGAAGAGTAGGTATCCACTAAGAAAAGGTTTCTCGAAATTCCACCCCTAAGAGGGTGAACGGGGGAGGGTGAAATTTCACGCGGACAAAGTGCGGGCAGAAGCTAGTAATCTATAAAATTCTTGTTTGTACTTATTTAATTTAGAATAACTATAGACTCGTCTAACTACTTAAACGAGTCTATAGCTTCTTGGTTACAAAATGTGGGGCTCAGAAAACTAGAGCCCCTATTTACCTACATCATTCTGCTGAATTCACTGGTCATTAGACCTTGGTTTTTGTCATTTCTTCCCACAAGATTCAGAGCATTCGTCTAACAGCATCCTGCGACACTCTTTCTTCCAAATTTTTAAGCCTTGACATTCCACCATTCGGTGGTCTAAGACAAAAACAGACAACTAACAGAATCCTCTTCCACAGCATCACCGAACCCGCACCCGCAGCTGATCAGTCAGCCGACTGTCATCAGCACGTCTGCCAAGGGGAAGCCGAAGAAGTCGCGAGCGAAAGCCGGCCCCGACAGCCCCGACCAGGCGTACGACAACAACAACTTGCAGACTACGCAAATTAGACGGTATGATTACTTTGTTAATAGTATCACTTTTTGTAGGTAGAGAAAATGATAATTATTAATAGCCAGGCTAATGAGAACGCGTCGAAACAAGATTGAGATGTTTACGCATAGCCATGTCTCCTATGATATTCCATCTCGCGTCCATGGATACGAGAACAAAATTTTGTCGCGCGTGCCTGATTACCCAGTAGAGTTTTTTTTACTATTTTAAATACCTACAGTACCCGGCGATAAATATTGCACATCGACCTTTACCTTTTTTTGTATTTAATACAAAGAATAAAAATAATTATCAAAAGAAGCAAATCATAATTGTTTTAACAGCTCCTAATAGATACCGGACTGTTTGTATTTCGTGCGACAGAGATAACGCTCTACGAAGCCGAAATTAGCCGATTGTCTCTTTCCAAAGGTCGATGTGCAATATTTATCGCCGAGTACTGTACCTACCTTTACGGTTGTTGCTGATTTGGAGTTTAAAGCCTTTTCGAACCTAATTATAATTATTGTAGAATTTAATGCCTGCTTGGTTTAGCACTAAATTCAGTGTTGGTTGATATCTGGTTGATTTGGTATTATATTAGTCTGGTTTAATGATACAAAATGATACGGTTTAAACGCTATATTGAAAGCTAGTGATAGACATTAAATGGTAAATCTAATCTAAATTAGCACTAAGATGGTTTGATCTAGTTTGGTTTGAGTTACGCGATTGGTAGACGAACACGCACTAACTGGTAACAGATGCGATACATGCATTTATGGAAATGTAGGCAAGTAAAAGTGCTGAGCTGTTCGGTTGCAAATATTGCACCGAACAATATTTTGTCTAGATCCCATATCTAATACACCTTCGTACCCGGCAAAAGCATCACCCATTCTTAAACTATACGGAATACATTTTTAGAGTTTCGTTTTTCTGGTTTCGTCCTAATGTGTTTCTATATTTTGTTGTTACAGGAAGCCTAGCGTAAAAAAGAACAATAAGAAAGTGGCGCAAGAAGTACCACAGAGCGTGGAGAGTTTGGGTTCCAGTCTGAGCCCGGTTGAATCACCGCTCCAAAATTTACAGGTAAACAACTACGTCCACTTGAAGAACTTAATAATCCAAGCACACGTGGTCTTTACATGACTTGTAAGAATTCCTTATCCATATTATGTTAGTCTGTGTCACCCAAAGATTTGATGTAATGGACAATAACACGCACACACATAGACACAGACGACAGTAACGAATTGTAGACTCCATATCGCTAACTACGTATGCGTTTACCTATATTATTTTAATAATTTTGACTTGATGTATAACAAGAAACAGGAATTGTTATGTTTAAATGACTATGTGCATAAATATGCAGATTTCTTATGATTGAGAACTATATTATGGATATTTGGTACATTTTTGAAGTGAGAACTTCTTTAGGCGCATTGGGTATTTTTTGAGATGGGAAAAACCATTGATCTCACGACACTGTTACCTAAAGTTTTGGCCATTATAAAGACATCAACGCGCGGTACATTTTAGGAAGAATGACCTTCAAACATATTTATAAAATTACTATGCTTTTTCAAGTTTTCACTTCTGTCGGCACTCCAGGAGTGCCACTGTTTTTTTTTAAGTGAAAACTTCTTTTCTGAAATGAGAAAAAACCATCGAACTCGCGACACTGTTACCGTAACCGACACCGCGCGTGTTTAGTTTAGAAGATGATTAAAAAAATACGTAGTTGTTCAAGTTTTCACTTCTCTCGGCCACTCCCGGAGTGCCACTTTATCTTTTTTAACGTTTTGTCGGTTTGTGTAGGACTTGCCGTCGCCGTACGACGCAACGTCGCTGTACTCGAACGCGATGGCGCAGTTCGTAGGCATCGAGCAGCTAGTGCAGCACAAGCAGCCGCCAAGCTATGAGGACTGCGTCAAGGTAATACACTACAACATTCTATACTCTTGATAATGGCGCCAATTCCCTTGTTCACAAACTAAACTAAATTTTAGTTCAGTACATCTTTTTCTTTCTATTTCATTAAGAAAAGGACAGAAGATAAATAATATTAGTTTAGTCCTGTCAAATTAGACAGCGTCTAACGTACAATGCGTGCCACGAAAGAAGAGACTTGACACACCACGTGGTTTGACATGCGCAGTACACGATTTTAGGTATCTTTAGCGGTATGAGGTCTGAGTGCGGGACGGGACCGGACGTCATAGGGGCGGCGGAAAGAGGCGGGGGAGGCGGGGTCAAGTCTCATCTTTCGTGGCACGCATTGTAAATTGACGTATTTTTAGTAGTCATGTTTTTAATCACGTCCTAAACTTGCTATGAAGTATTTTAATTTGACAGGACTAAACTAATGTTTATCTTCTGTCCTTTTCTTAATGAAGTAGAAAGAAAAGATGCACTGATCTTAAATTTAGTTTAGTTTGTGAACAAAGGAATCGGCGCCATTATCTTAATCTTAGGGCTGATTTTTCAGTCATCTAATAACTTTATTCGAGGAATAATTTTGAATATTTTGACAGTTATTTCATACAAAAACTGTCAAATGTCAATTTTATTCCTCGAATAAAAGTTATCTGGCGATGGAGAAATCAGACCTTAATTAAACATAATGTTGACACTGATGGTATTTTGTCCCTCGTCAAAAGGGAAAACCCTAAAGCCAGGTGACAATTTCCCATCTCCTATATTAAGCTATTGGACAGTCAAATGGCAGAAAGTCCTGATGCTAAAATCTTTACGGATTATTTTACATTTATTAATCGGTTTTGTCAAAGCAACTAGGTAAATTTCTTGAGAATTAAGTACAACATCACTATTTATTTATTTAGAACGTCGTAATATGAATGTGCGGGCTCATTTCTTGGCGTTAATCTCTAGAAAAGTCACTTACACGCCAATGCTCGAGAATTTTGTATTCTTTACTACATGAAACCTAGTTGCTGCGTTCCATTTTTATAACTGTACATTTTTGAAGTAAAACATTCTTTAGGCGAGTTGGGTATTTTTTGTGATGGGAAAAAACTTTGAACTTTCGCTACTGTTTCCATAAGCGACACCATACGTGTTTTGTTTATAAGACGATTCATAAAAATACCCGCTTCGGATGTGTTCGGCTGTCCTCGGGATGTACTCGGTTTTAATGTATATCTGATATGCCAAGTGAGTGATGGCAAAGTATTCTGTGTTGTTTTCACTTCTGTCAGCACTCCCGGAGTGCTACTGTTTTTTTTTTGTATATTTTGTACTCAGTTTTAATGTATTCCTGATATGTCAGTGAGTGATGGTAAAGTATTCTGTTTTGTTTTCACTTCTGTCGGCACTCCCGGAGTGCCACTGTTTTTTTTGTATAATACAAGTGTGTTTTTATAAGAACTAGTAACTAATGAAACCAGTGCTTCGTCCCGCAGACGGGTCAGACGCTGCAACAGTCGTTCGGCGGCGGCGCGCTCGGAGCGTCCCTCTCGCCGCCCTACTCTAACCACTCCCCCACGCACAGCAATCATACCACATCGCCGCATGCGTATATAGGTAAGAAAATTACATCTTTATTAATATTGAAAATCGAATGTATGTATCAAGAGAATGAAAATGAAAATAAAATGAAATGAATAATAATGTGAATGAGAATGAGAATGTATGTGTGTATGTATGAATGTATGTATGTGTGTGTGTGTGTGTATTTGTGTCTTTTGTTGCACTGAATAAACGATTTATCTATCTATCTATCTAAGAGTCCTTAAGTCTTGAGTTGAGCTGCACGATTTCTGACAAAATGCGTGCACTGACTGGACAGGTCCTCTCAATGTGTGTGGTTCTTTCCTCAAAAGACCATCTCAGACATCGACCTACATGGTTTTCATATAACCTGACCAAGATTATGTCTGGACTTTAAAAGAGACTATGACCTCTGAGTTTTTTTCGGCCTTTCTTCTCAGAGTAGTCAGATAGGAAACGCCGACCTCATCTAGTTAAAAAATATATGATTGACGTGTAAATGTGTTTGTGCAAACCTACTTACAAAAATAAAATCATTTATCAGAAGTTCGATAAATAAAAAAAAAATGAATTTGTTGAACTAAAAAATATTTTAAAATGTTAATGGTGTAAAATTTGATAACTGTGATAAACTGATAAGTCAACAGAATCTATTTTACCTTCGTACCATAGATTTTTTTGTTACTTAAACATTATGTGAAAGATTAAAAATGGTTTTTTTGAAGAATTCTACTAAATATAACGCTACAAACAAATGCGCTTTGTAGAAAGTTAAACTGATTTCGTTAAAGTACAGACGCCAGCACATCAAGCTACCCGAAACTGCCAAATTTTCCCAATCAACTTTGAACCTTATGCTTTAGCGATAAAGTTGAAAATCTATTAAAGAAATTTGACAGATTGTAGTAGCTTGATGTGCTGGTGTCTGTACATAGAGATTATTATGACACTAATTTTCGGGATTTTTAATCTCCCTGTTTTATGAGAACTAGTATTGTAAAAAGGTTTTTCTCCCAGGATCTCCATCCCCGGGCAAGTCCCGGCCCTCCCTGCCGACGTCGCCGGCGCACATGGCGGCGCTGCGTCACTCGCACCAGCACCAGCTCGACGCCGCGGCATACTCGGCGCTCGCGCATCTGAGTGAGTATATCCGGTTATCCTAATATATATAAATTAAGTGTCACGATGTTTGTCCGCGATGGACTCCTAAACTACTTAACCGATTTTAATCAAATTTGTACACCGTGTGCAGTTTGATCCAACTTGAAAGATAGGATAGCTCACATCTCCATTTATAATCGCAATATTATTTTATTGCAAATTATTTGTCTACCACAGCAACGCGTGGCCGGGTCAGCTAGTTTAATTATAGTATCTTTATAGTTTAGCATTTTGCGTACGTCATTCGAGCGCCAAAAGCTCCTTGTAGCACTGTACTTGCGTGCGTGCTTCAGCAAGCCATCGGTCCACCTTGTGGTGTTCTAACCTACGCAGGCTGGAACACCACAAGGTTCACCGATGGCTTGCTAAAGGTCGCAGGAATCCGCGGAATGCGGCACAAGGCCAGTCGTTGTGGTGATTTGAGACTTACATAACGCCTATGCCCAGAATTGGAGGTCTTCAGTGGATAGTGAATCTTTAGCGTTTTAACAAATATTTCGATATCCTACTATATATTATATAATATATCGCAGGCAATTTGTATGATTCCGCGTTTTACAAACGGCGTTGTCCGTTTAAAAATGCTCGCTGTTTTAAAATATGCCGAACTACGAGGGTAGGTTTGGTTAGGTTACTTTAAACCCCTTTACACAGGAATAGGAGTCCCACGAAGTGGGGCTACGACGACATAGGATGCAAGAGCGAAACGCGGTAAAACGCGGAATCATACAATTGCCTGCAACATTATATGTACTTATATCACACTTCACACACGCACTAATATCATAAAGGCGAGTGACGTGAGGTGAGTGAGGCGTGTGAGTGTGTTAGTATGTTTGTTACTTCTTCACGCACAAACGGCTGGACCAATTTTAGTAAAATTTGGTTTGGAGGTAGCTGACACCTTGGATTAATACATAGGATCCCACGGGATCGATTACTTATGCGGGTGAAACCGCGAGGCGCTGCTAGTTATCAATCTAATTATGTTATTAATATTTCTTGCTTCTCCAGGTGCCAATGGACAACACAACGCACAATTACAAGCGGTAATGACGCACGCAGCCGCGCTGGGACAAGTGCAGGGCGCGCAGCATCCCGCGCTGACGAATATGATGTCAAGTAAGTACGATCGTCCTAAACCTTTGGAATATCAAGATCAATTTGGCTATACTATACTATACCCTATTCAGTTTGCCTTGAGACAAAACGTAAACAACATTTATACTCTTGTTAAAATGATATTCTGTAAAATACATCAATACATTAATTTCTACCAAAAAAAAGTGTGATCTTCTTGTGTAACAAAAATATTTTTTTTTGTTAGGAATTGATCTTGATCTTCTTGAGTAAAAAAGAAAAAAAATTACACAAGAAGATTACACATTTTCTGCATCTAGTGTGTTGAAAACATAATATATATAACTAATTTGATACGATAGAAAAAAAAAAACATGAAGGTAGCTCTAAAAACTTTCTTTTTGCAATAAAAACCATACTAATATACATACAATCATCTTTCTGTTTTTTGTTAGATTATTCTACAAGCAACATACTAAAACACTAGTGTTTTAATTTTTTAGTCCAAACAATAGATTTTTTGTAATTAAATAATTGCTTCATATTTTGCAATAAATTACCAGCGTTGTGTCATCGCGCTTCTCTTTCTTTTCTATGCAGTCCGACAGGGACCGCGCTTTAGGTCATGTAAGCCCATTAAAATTAAAACCTTTTTCTACAGGTCTATACGGCGGTTGGGGCATCGGTGACACATTTCCGACGCCATCCCCAGAATCACCCGATCATTGGTCAACACCGTCGCCGCAGACGCCACTTACGCAATCCCCGCACTCTGATTGGTCGGACCGCGCCGCGCTGTCCCCAAACGACATGCAACAGACCAATAAGGGAGCGACAGAAGCCATCTATATATAGAGATAAGTTAAGATTTGGGTTTAGATGAATTTCCGACGTTCTTTGTTTTTGTAAGTGGTCGCTTTTTGTTGGATTTGGTGAATAACATGCTGTCTGCACATAACTCTCTGTTCCAATAAAGTTTTTGCCTCGAACTGGTGCTAAAATCCTGAATTAAAAATGGCAAATATAAACTAATTTCCCAGCTCCAACATTTTAAGTTATTTAGATTCAAACTTACGAACCTCTAGCAAGATTTACCTTCAAAGAATAACAAAAACTCTAAACTATTTCATTTCTTGGATTTCCATTCGTGGATCTTTGACAGTCGTTACGGGTTGTCAGAAGTCTGAAAGTCTGACAACCAGTCTTATCAAGGGGTATCGTATTACCCAGTAACTGGGTTGTGGAGGTCAGATAGGCGGTCGCTCCATGTAAAATACTGGTATTCAGCTGCATCCGGTTAGACTGGGAGCCAACCACAACGTAGTTGGGATAAAATTTTTGGATAAAGTTCCCAATATCGCTTCGGCCAAATAAACGTCATATTCAACTACAAAGGCACCACAAAACAAGAACGTCCAGCAGCATACGAATGAAGACAATGTACAGAACGACGCGTGTGTTACCGTTCGGCGTCCATTGCCGCGTTCGTTCGACGTCGAGCGGCGGTGTCGTGAACTTAGACTGACTTGTACAGCCATGACTTGAGTGTATAGCTATTAACGTAGTGTAGAATAATGCACTAACATTTGGTAATCTCGTGATTTTTTAGCATTCCCTTTTCGGTGTATTTTTATTTACGCGCAATACAGTAATTACGACAGACCAGCGACCGTTTCACAGACTGCTCAGTGTAATTCGATTAGTAACCTTAATAAATTGTGTGAGCCCGACTCACTCTTGGCCGATTTTTTTTTAATAATGATCTAAGTTGATTTACACTCTTTTACATTGACTATAATTTTGAGTACTACAATATTACTGTAGCATATCTTTTTTTAAATTCCATCATATTTTTTTTGTCTTTGTCGCGAAATAAAAAAAAAATTAAACTTGCCATATTTAATAAACAAATAGAGAATTTAAAAGTTCAAGAAGTATTAGTGAAAAGCTTCTTTCGAACAGTATCAAAAATACACCGAATTTTATAATAATCACATTTTGATAAATGACACACTTGTTACGTTGTTGATTTTTTTTATTATTTACTTGTTTGTAAGCTGTGTTTTAAAACCTTGGTTTCATTGCACATGAGATTTGTTAAGTGCAGTTGATGACGTCACCCACACAAGATGGAAGCCCGGTAGGTGTCAACTACACATTTGTACGGAAATTATTTATGTGTGATTCTGTAGCTTAGGATTTTATCGCTTTTAGTGTGTAGATAGATAGTTTCGATTTGTTACTAAAGCTGAGGTAAAATTAATAGCTAATTATTATTATTTGTTTTTTTAAATTAAATTAAGCATGGCTTTTGGAATGGAAAAATAGTGAATAAAGATGAAAAAGGGTTTTTAAGAAAAACGAGTTTAAATCGGCTTTAGAAACAAATTGCGTTAATTTAGTATTTAAATGTAATATTGACTGAGATTGCTGCCGCCATCGCATTTCTCACATTTATTTTAGTATATTTTTTTTTATTTTTGTTTGTTTTGTAGACTTTATTATTTGATCTGGCAATAATCTCAGTTTTGAATATTATAATTGATAGTTTACATATCTTCCGTATAACGAATCATTCCATGATTGCTTCCAATTTTACGTGCAGAGGTGCGTAACATTGTGAAAAATACCTTTATAGCAGGTATAACAAACATTTTGGTATTATTTGATAATACAAAAGCAAAATCGAATCCATTCCGTGCAATGTTGCCACTTCTCGCATAGTGCATATTTCCAATTGATATAAGATCTCATTCATTCCATTTGCGCTTTAAAATGACAACACTAGTTGTTTTTTTATTATTATTATTAAAATAGTTGACACGGGATCACTCATGCTCAATTTTTACTCAATTCCATACATACTCTATTATATTGTAATATATTTTATATAATTAAGTAATTTTAACGTTTTTAATAGCTTCCGATGTTGTACGCCTACATCTTTGTAAATATTTTTATCATTTTTTTTTTAAATGTAAGTAATATTTAAATGCGAATGAAATAACTGATCTTCGTAGTTTTTACGATAGTGTTATAGTTTTAATTTTATTTTTTTGTGTCATCTTTAATGTGCCAATGAGCAGATTTGAATACTGTACCGTTAGTGAAACGCACAGTAATTTTACATGTGTATTACTAGTTTTAGCATAAATTTATGGATAAGCGAATTGTGCTTCCTAACTGCTTTTTTTTAAGCAATAAAGGCCCTAATCAATGTAGGAATTGGCTAAAGTACAAAAGGATAAATTCGTAATTTTTCGAAGAAAAAATAAAAAAACTGAAAATTGTAAACTAATGAAATACGTGACAAAATAAAGACTGTAAAAGATAATTAAGTGCAAAACATTATACTCGTATACATAACTCCGTGTTTTTATATCTTTGTGTGTGTGTAAAAAGTAACAACTCGGTATATTTTTGTGAAAACTGGGACATCTCTAGATGCACTTTGAAGGCACTTTGTTACGAATAAAATGATGAGAATGATCTTCAATCCGTGTGCCTTTTAATTAAGACGTTTGTAATTTAAAACTATTACATTAGTTTAGTGACGTAGTAGTAGTTCGTAAACTTGTAAATATATTTTAAACAATTATTTTCATTGAAGATAATTGCATTTAAATTGTAAGGAAAAAATGAAATTTTAATAAATGTTCTCCCGTAATGACAATAAAGGAATAAAATAAATTTGATCGTTTTATTAGAAATCTCTTGTTTTTATAGTCTTCTGGCCCATATTGAAGTTTCTCTTTTATTGAACACCTCAGAAATTATACAAAATAATCATACAGAAAGCAGAGAAGTTGTTAAAATAATGGGTACAATGCGTGCCACGAAAGATGAGACTTGACCCCGCCTCCCCCGCTCTTTCCGCCACCCCTATGACGTCCGGTCCCGTCCCGCACTCAGACCTCACACCGCTAAAGATACCTAAAATCGTGTTCTGCGCAAGTCAAACCACGTGGTGTGTCAAGTCTCATCTTTCGTGGCACGCATTGTAATGCTTATTGTTTTCATGCCATTAAGAGATACATAAAATCAGCTCATAATGTTCCCACTGCAGGGACACAGTCATAGGCTGTAATCCACCACGCGGACCCAGCGCGAGTTGGTATATGTCAGCCTTCGAATTTTGGTTCTAGGACATGTCGGTTTTCTCACGCGCGATGTTTACCGTTTTGAGAACAATGGGGATGAAAAATATTATGTGCATTTGGATTTAATGATCTTTTTTTATTTCGTGGCAAAATCTGATTGTACAGACGCCAGCACATCAACCTACACCTAACTGTCAGATTTTCCCAATCAACTGTAAACCTTATGCTTTAGCGATAAAGTTGAAAATCTATTGAAGAAATCTGACAGATTGTGGTAGGTCGATGTGCTGGCGTCCGTACATTATTTTAATCAAACATTAATTACACATAATAAAGGCTCCTTCAAACGCGACACAAAGGCACCGCAAGTCGCGCAACGAGCGGTGCTTTTGTGTCGCAATACTTTGAATCTAATACCTACCTATAACTCGTAAGTCAAAGCCGTTGTTATCATTGGGCCACCACTGCTCCAACAAATAAATCACGACGTATAGTCCACACTCACGCACACTTTCCATGGATTTAGGCCAGAAACTACAGAACGCTACCTGGCCGATTGTCATATATATTTCTATTAAAATTCCTACACGCACGCCTGTTGCGAGTAGGTACTATGCACCTGAGACTTCTGATGAACATCACCAATAAGCTCACTCACTATAATATAGTAAGTAAACATATTATGTTTGTCCTCCTAGGCCCCTTTTCCTATGGTGGTATGGTTGAGTCCTACCCTACCCCGAGGGGTATTACCAGGGTCCGGAGCGTTTCCTTCCGGCGCGGCGTTTCTACTCATATTCGCCTTGTAAATACTATTACTTTTAATGCTACTTTTCATTATTTTCATTGGAGTTACCGACATAGCTTGCTGAGTGGGTAAGCAAGCTGAAGTGGCTGGGCACGCCATGTTAGTGGATGGCCGATGGCCGGTGAAGCAGGCAAGTCCTGGAGTGGAGACCGCGTATCGGCAAGTATAGTGTGGGATGCCCCCCAACTAGATGGACAGACGACCCCAAAAACGTGGCTGGGACAGACTGGATGCAGAAGGCTGAGTACAGGGTGTTGTGACGCAGCCTTGGAGAGGCTTATCCAGCTTTGGTTGATTGATTTAATTCTAATAAAATGAAATAGTAAAACCATAAAGTATTTATCTTGTTTTTTAAACCTTTCACCGAACTAATTTACCTATCATGACTGTCAAAATATTTTATGCATACCCTCACTTTGTTTCATATTTAAATAGAACCATAGAATGTTGATTTGAAACAGTGAGAAGAAACAGTGAGACGCTGTAGCGAGAACCACGTTGGCCACATTTTGTCACAGATACATTGTAGTTCAGTAAATAAGAGATATATATTAGACTAGTACCTATTTATTATTCAGAAGATGAAATTTATATGAGATGCAGGAAGTCATTGTTGTATTTATTAAGTATTTAGTATAACGAGAATTGTCGTCTGGAGATACGTACGGAACATCATTTCACAGTAAGTTTTATTAGAGTGAAGATGTGCATTTTTTCCCAAGTGACTGGCTGAAAATTGTGTTTGTCATGTGGGTCGGGTACGTTTTTCAAGTGAGTGATTTTTTGTGTGGAAAATTTTGGCTAAACGTTTCCAAAATTATGGAAGTGATCTATCTTTCTACCAAGTAGGTATTGGGCCTTTCCAAGTATAATTATATAATATATTCTTGTCTGGAGTTTGAATAAATTATCTAAAGTATAAAGTAGATATTTTAGTTTAGTAAGTCCACCAACTTTCCGAAATTCTCGAAAATTACGGTAATTGAAGTAGTAGATTTTCAATTCCATTATAATAAGAGTCAGTGTAACAAAGGGTGTGTAGGAATGCATTTGACTTATTCCATACACATCATTTCCAATAACATTAATCTCCAATCGCCTGGTGTCGGCAGCCTTGCATACCACATTTTCAACAACAATCCGAGAGTTTTGAAGGATAATCAATTGCTTCATAAGTTTGAAAAAATCGTCTACTCAACAACGTAAATAACGCAATGCTCATAGGTGAACTATCAAGATGAAACCCATTGGGATCTATTGTCATTTTATGTGTGTTACGAAATTGGGTCCCGGTTTACGTATTTGAATTTATAACCAATTTGACAATTCCAAAAATACCCGTACCTGTGGGGAAATGGTTAAATTGATTAGCTAGCTATGGTTATTTCTACAACGTCAATACAATCCTACTTACATCAACTTTACGACTGCAGCAGCCGATTTAAAGTCGAACAGGCTATGTGGCATACGGGCAGCTAACTTGCTTCTACATTTAATCACACACATAAAGAATAGTAATTAGGTAAGTACCTGAAATATCAAACCCCTAAGCGTAACACATAAGCGACGAGTCAATTTAACACGCGTCAATTGCTGGCGTCGACAACATGCCTCGTGTATTTGAGCACCGTACTCAAAGTTGCCTCTGCCGTGTCGCTCGTGTGTAGGTATGCACACTAACATTCCTACGCTTTATACCTACCATGATGTTGCCCATTATTTATGTGCTATGTTAGAGATCCTAAATAAATAAACTTGATTGCTAGATCAACATGAGTTCTCTCGAGCCCCGTGGCGGGCTAACATCCCGCTGGTGTGCCGTGGCCGCAGCTATGGCCGCCCTAACAACGGCCACGACCATCGGCAACGCAGCCGTGTTGATCGCGCTGCGGCGGTCACGGACTGCGCCCGCGCATTACCCGCTGGCGAGTTTGGCGGCCGCTGATCTGCTGGTGGGACTGTTCGTGCTGCCTGTAGCTGCTGCGAGAGAGTTGTTTATGTTTCAGTTGGGTAAGTAGCAGGGCAATTGGCAATCGCTTTCAAAGTGTTTCGAACTTCTACAACGACTTTGGTTGGAGTGTATCCTTAGGGGCGCTAAGGCGCGAGGACTTTAATGGTCAAGGTCAACCCGCTACAGTAACTGCAATAAAAAAATGGATTTCTTTGCTGATCATAGTGCCATATTTTTTTTTTCTGGTTGGGGTATCAGCAAATGCCCCTCCCGCTCTGGGTGGAGCGGAAGGGAGTGTCAGACTCTTACTGACTAAAACCCACCCGTGTTCCTTCTTTAGCTCTTTATGTTCCGGGTCAGCGGTAACCCTTTCGGACAATCCCGCTGACCCGGCAGACTTCGGCCCTAACGGGCCACTTTAAATGATGCTGACATCTCTTTGAGCCGCTCATAGTGCCCTTAAGCGTATACTCCAACTCCCAAAACTCCGCTCCTAAGACGACTCACTGACCGCAATCCTCAACATCTTTCAATAAACATTTCAGACTCACTGATCTGCAGCTGCTGGAAGACTCTAGACATCATGTGCTGCACAGCGTCCATCCTCTCGCTCTGCTGCCTAGGCTGGGAGCGCTGGTGCGGCATCACAGCTCCTTTTGCTCGAGCTAGAAGAGCTAAACGAGCCAGGCTGTTCGCAGGTCTGGTGTGGCCAGTATCCTTAGCTGTGGCGCTGCCAACAATTTTTATACCGTCTCCAAAAACCTTGATTCACTTGGAGAAGGGATGTCCTGATAATACTAATCTTGGGTGAGTTGCTTTTGTAAATGTGTAGTATTTTAACGTTTCATATTATATTTGTTTGTTTCTTTATTAATATTTGATAGACTTACGACGACGTTAGCCACTGTTTCAAACGATGATCCTCCACGCTCACTTGAAAGAAACCTGATTTACTTATCTACTTAAAAGTAAAAATCTCAAAGAATTTCAGGTTCTGGCTACCTATCTATATTTGTTAGTGGAAAACAAAACTAACATTTACTGATTCCGGGATTTATCTGAGGACCACGGCTGGATCTTTAAGTAAGTACTCTGTAGGTACTTAGCAGTTACCCTTGCAACCACTACACCAAAGAGGTGGTTCTTGATAGTTTTAACAAGGTAGGTATAATTTCAAAATACAGGTCTATGTCCAGAAATCAGTGGTGGTGGGTAGTGTTCAGGAGTAGCGTCTTTGGCAGATGATAAAATTGGTATAAGTAAGTACTCAATTACACTAATATTATAAAGGCGAAAGTTTGTGAGTGTGTGTGTGTGTTTATATGTTTGTTACTTCTTCACGCTTAAACGGCTGGACAAATTTTGATAAAATTTGGTATGGAGGTAGCTGATACCCTGGATTAACATATAGGCTACTTTTTATCCCGATATTCCCACGGGATCGACATTTATGCGGGTGACACCGCGAGACGCAGCTAGTTACTTTATATTTTGTTTTCCAGCTACGTGTTCTACTGCGCAACCCTATCGTTCTACCTACCCGCCATCGTGATGGTGACGTTGTACGCTCGCATCCTCTGCGCCTTGTCAGTACCGCTGCAGATTCGTTCGCACCGGGGTGGGCTACCCTGCCCCGATACTGGACAAGCGGTAAACGTCATTTAAATTATTTACTGTTTAGTATTTTAGACACTGCATCACAGTTGCGACAAACAAGAAACAGGCGAAAAATGCAGTAAAACGGCTAGGTCGCGGGTAAAGGTCAAACAGTCTGTTCTGAGCACTCTCACAAATTTAGCATTAAAGTATATACCGTCTTTGGTAACATGTGGCAGACGTGGTCAACCTCATTCCTCTAGAGAGAGGCGTGCGCGGAACACGACGCGCCGCCGTCTCCGGCCTTTCACTGTTCAGGCAACAAACTCCCCAAGTCTGTTGCCTGCAGGCCTCACCCTAAGGCGGCCGGAGATTGTTAAATATGTACCTACCTAGGATCCCTCAATGCCCGCCAACTGTGTATCTCCAAACTAATCAGCACCCTAATTGCGTCTATCAATCGGAATCTGAATAATTTTGAAGCAAATTGCTAATCCATTGATTCATAAGTTCGAAAAATCTGTCAGCTCAACACGTAAATAACGCAATGAATGTTGTTGAACTGTCAGAATGAAATCGATTCCGATTGATAATGTGTTATGCAATTGTCCCGCTGAACTTGGGATTCAGAACGCAATGAAACAATATCGGTTAACGAGTACAATGCGTGCCACGAAAGATGAGACTTGACCCCGCCTCCCCCGCTCCTTCCGCTGCCCCTATGACGTCCGGTCCCGTCCCGCACTCAGACCTCATACCGCTAAAGATACCTAAAATCGTGTTCTGCGCAAGTCAAACCACGTGGTGTGTCAAGTCTCATCTTTCGTGGCACGCATTGTAAAATTCATATTGTAGGTAAGTGTATATTTGGGGTCCGAGCATCATGTCTTTTTCTTCCATATTTCTCTATTAAGGCTCGTACACACAGGCGCGACGCGACACGCGACACAAAGGCACCGCAAGTCGCGCGACGAGCGGTGCCTTTGTGTCGCGTGTCGCGTCGCGCCTGTGTGTACGGGCCTTTAGTCGTCATCTTTGTAGTCACCCCGTTTCTAATCTTTCTAATGATTCATATTGTAACGTAACGTGATATTTCTTGTGTTTATTTCAGGGTAAGCCAGGGTTAAAAAGATGTGTCACTGTAGACACTATCTGTACACAAGAACTTCAATCGAATGCTGTGTAAGTTACATAATCCGTCAGTTCTATTTTTGACTCTCTTGATTTTTGAGTATTACCTAACTCATTTGCCCTTTTTAGTATTTTTTTTTTCTTGTTTTGTTTTCTATTTTATTAATTTCATTTTCTTTTTGTACTCAACGATAACTACTTATCCAACTCCGTACTAGTTTGTATACAACGTGTTTTTTTTGATATCCCATAACTCTATGGGGTCATTGTACTAATCATTATGAACAACTTTTACTAAGGGACCAAACCTGAAATCGCGAAAAAAAAATCAACCATTCCCTACATTTTGACGAGTTATGCGAACATAAATGTAGGGAACAGCTGATTTTTTTTTCGCGATTTCAGGTTTGGTCCCTTAGTAAAAGTTGTTCATAATGATTAGTACAATGACCCCATAGAGTTATGGGATATCAAAAAAAACACGTTGTATAAAAAAATATATAAAATGTATTAAATGTATTACATTATATAAAATGTATTTGTATATAAAATGTATTACTATGAATACATTTTCCAATTTAAACTTGTGTTAAAAAGTTAATCTTAATCTTAGCCAAGTTAAATTTTAGTTTTAAGTTTGTTTCGACCTTTCTTCTCAGAGTAGTCAGATAGGAAACGCCGACCTCATCTAATTTAAAAAAAATATGATTGACGTTTGTGCAAACCTACTTACAAAAATAAAATAATTTATCATTTAGTGGAGACAGTCAATGGTTTATGCAACGCCTTTATTTATGTAAATTGGGAAATAAGGTTATTATTCATTTATTTCAGTGTGCCATCAATAAAAGGCTGTCACCTGAATCTCCCTGAAGGAGCGAAAGGTGATAGCTGCCCAACGTCACCTGTGAAGCATCCTGGAGCACCGTAAGTGTACCTTCTTAGTATCACTTTCTTATACAGGGTGTATCAGAAGGGTGTGGTCAAATTTAAGGGTGACTGAGAAAAAAATATCAACTGCCCCATACAAAACTTTAATACGTACTCGATGTACTCCGTTGGAAACTCTGTTCTCGAACGGAGCGGAACTCTTTCGATCTTCATCTATCTTTTTTGATTGCATAGTTCTGACCGATAAATGTTCAACACGTAAACACATATGCATTTTTGGAAACACAACTTTAAAACTGACATAATAAAGTTCAGTTTGTGCTGCAGCTTCACACATTCTTTGTCTTTTTCTATAGTACTAGCCATTCTGAAATCAACTTAATTTACATTGACGTAAAGTTGATATTCGTTTAAGTAGAAATAACATCAAATTGGAAACAAAGATTTGTATAGACTGTATGTTGTTTAGCTGCTCCATCATCTCTCGCCAACAACGCGCCACACGGACTATAATCAGACTGATGGCACTGTTTCTCTTCTGCTGGACTCCGTTCTTCATCGTGCTGCCAGTAGGTAAGTAAAACAATCTCTTATCTTAAAGGTCTAACGCCGAGATGTTCATACTTTACTTAGCACGTAGGTACTTTGGCTTTAGCGTTTTTCTTGTCACTGTCAAACAACAAGTGCGAGATAGAGACGGGAACATAAATTTTCAATGCTAAAGCATGAACTAAGTAACATATCAGACTGCAACTCGACTGTTTTGTGGGGTTTCTGTATTTAATATCAAGAGTAGTTATATTGTGAGCAGCTAACTTAAAAAATTTAAGATTCTTCATAATCTAGAAGTAGATGGACAAATAAAAATTGAAATACTGCTAATACCATTCTGGTTTTATGATAAATCCCGAACAAGTTAACTTTAAAGTGCTGAGTCTTAGCCTAATTTGAATAAATGACTTTTGATTTTTGATTTATGTCTTCTTTTTGGCTTTGCAACAGATGACTGAATAAACGTTCATATTTCTCCAGATTCCATCTGCGACTGCGTATGGGACTCGATCTGGCAGTGGTGCACTTGGCTCGGGTTTACCAACTCAGCCCTGAACCCCCTAGTCTACGCAGCTGCATCGCCGAGCGTCCGCCGCGCGCTACAGGCTTCGTTGACGAGCTCGGCCAGGCCTGAAGTGCCGTTGACACCTGTTAGGAACCGCTGAAGTGACAAGTAAATATGTACAGCAGTACAGTACCCGGCGATAAATATTGCACATCGACCTATTCGATCTTATCGATTTTATACAAAGAATAAAAATAATTATCAAAAGAAGCAAATCATAATTGTTTTAACAGCTCCTAATAGATACCGGACTGTTTGTATTTCGTGCGACAGAGATAACGCTCTACGAAGCCGAAATTAGCCGATTGTCTCTTTCCAAAGGTCGATGTGCAATATTTATCACCGGGTACTGTACAAGAATCTTTTGGGGCGTGGACAAAATTGGAACTAAAGCTGTCATCTTGTTTTTCCATATTTTTTTTGTTATTAGGTAATGTCATTCAGGCGTCAAAAGATCTTTAGCAATGTACAGTCCGTGCCTCGGAAAACACGTTAAGGGGCTTACAGACCTAAACACAAAAAACGCAAGTTTTAGAAACAATAAAAGTAGGTATATGATCGACTACAGTAAATAAAATCAGAAAAATATATGATATTCTTCAGGATATATGCTAGGTACGGTAGGTAGGTATGGTAGGTGTGCTAGGTGCGGCTGAAAACGTAATACAACTAATTTGATACGATAGAAAAAAATCATGAAGATACCTCTAAAAACTTTCTTTTTACAATAAAAACCATACTAACATACATAATTACAATCATTCTGATTGTTTGTTAAATTATTCTACAAGCAACATATCTACTATTATACTAGTGTTTTAATTTTTTTGTCCAAACAATAGATATTTTGTAATTAAATAATTGCTTCATATTTTGCAATAAATTACCAGCGTTGTGTCATCGCGCTTCTCTTTCTTTTCTATGCAGTCCGACAGTGACCGCGCTTTAGGTCATGTAAGCCCCTTAAACCGTTGGTCACCAATTTTGATGTTTTTTTTGGATTGGAGTCCCTCGAAGGGTGGGGTGAATGAAGTGACTCTACCCGGGTCAAAGGTAGTAGGAGGAACTCGTCAGGCTTCACTTAATTGGAGTCTGATAAGGGGCGAAACCACTATGAATCAAACAACTCAGTTTTAAAATAAATAATATTTATTTACACAATACATTCATTATTTGTGTACACTTCTTTGGCATAAACACTACCCATTTATCATTTAAAAACAAATATATAAAATTGCACTCGCAAAATACTGTTTTATGTGAAATAATAATCTACACTTAGAATTTACAAAGTTTTAACAACAACAATATTATTTACAACTTAAATAAACTTTGAAATAGACTACGAACAAATGTAACAGCCTAACAACTAAAATATTGTGCGATATTAGGTATTATATTTTCTAGAAAATAAAAATTGTTGAGGCTCGTACACAAGAGCGCGAATTTTTTCGGAGCGAAATCATGTGTTCTTTGCACATGCCTCGATCTCTCATCAAAGACTTTGGAATTCATACTTTATGCCTCTTATCGTAACGTACATAATTGTACCTCCTACTGCACACTGCACGCCATGAACGCTCAGCGCTCAAATTTTACACCAACCGCGTCGCACACTCGTGTTCATTAAGAACATGTTCGTTATGACACAAAGCATAAAGGCGACTGCTGCTGCATGCGCAATGAAATTCGTGTCGCACGCGGCCTAACAATGCAGTACCTACTCAGTTTGACTGGGTACCAATATACTCAGTAGTTGCGTAGTTTCGAATAACTTATTATGTGTTTTGACAACATTATGTTGCTTAACGGAAAATGTTTTTTTTTCCAATATTATTTTTTTAACGATCCTGCACTTTTTTTTACTTTCAGGCAACATTTCCGTCACCTTATAAGAAACAACTTCGACTCATTCACTGGTCGATCCAATTTGCAAACTTGTAGGTACTCTACTTCAATATTTCTATTTCCATTCTGCCTTCAATTAATAATTATCATTTTACCTTAGACAAGTCTACATAAAAACAATCATATACATAATAACAATCTGTACATATTCTATTCTTACAGCTGGTATTTCAAGATGGCGGCTAATGTCAAAATGGCGGACACGATCAATGGCGGGCGCGAGAGAGTGGCTGCTCCGCCAAAGTCTCTGGCGTCCGGCGAACAATTCTTGCATGTGCAGCGTCCTGACAGACAGTAGCCAGGCTCGTTTTCTTCAGATACGCATTCCTGAAAAGACGATATTTTAGAGTTTAATATTTTTATGTAACTTGAAGTACTTTATTCGCCTTAAAAAACAGCTAGGTTATGATAGGACTTAACTAGTAATAAAATAGGACTAATTTTAAGAATAGAGAACTAAGACTAAGTTATAAAGTTAAGAAACTAATGTGATAATGCCTGGTACCATTTATATTGAAATTGAATGATTATGCTGGTTTAGAAAAATAAGAAAATGTTAAATTGTAAATATTTTATTATTAATAAAGGTGAATGAATTTTATTTTACTACTTTCATTTACTTTACCTAAACGTATCCCTGAAAGTTTATAATAACGCTTCGTCAACCTCGTATCTTACAAGGCGCACATGAGACGAGGGATACGTACCATTCTTGTTCTATATTTCATTCTTTGTAACTATCCAACTCTTCACCAAAATACTCCAAGACATACCTCATCCCTCCGACACTCCTGTCCCGGTCGCCGCCGGTGCCAGCACCTAGCGGGGGTACCGGCCGGGCGCGCGCTGTATGCGCACGCGCAAGCTCCGCCCAGGCACAGCGCGGCGCCCGGAGACCGTGCGTCAGGTAGCCCAGCCAGGCCGTCGCATTGGACGTCGTATTCGCAGCTTTCATCGAGTTCTTTGACAGCTGTAAAGAAAAAACAAGATAGATGTAAAGTTCCTTCTGACTTTCCCAAATCACATATTTAAAACGTTAGATTTGCTGTCCCCCGTACTTAGGTCGCACGAAATGTGTTCAAACTGAGAAGAATGAGCGAACACATCTTGCATGGTGTTCCATGCAAGATGTGTTCGCTCATTCTTCTCAGTATAAAAACGATTTTCAGTATGAGTGCAGAGTGAATGAGACACTATAAAAATGTCGTCGTCAAGGAAACATAAGGGTCACCAACTTTTGACGCGGTCGGGCGAATCTAACGATTTAAATCTTTTTTCGAAATATTGAAAAGATTGTACAGTCAGCACACAAAATAATTACGATTTTTTTTAATGGACCAAATTTATTTTTAATGTTATTGAAGAACAACTAAGTCATCCATTTAATAACTATTAAACACCATTGGAATTAAGGTCATTGTTATACTCAGGTTCCAGCGAGTACCGGGAAAAACTAATTAACTCATAATTGTGACCTAATTTTCCTTCCATTGAAGCTACAAAATCAAATTAACTAAACCCTGGCCCTATTATTTGCTAACCATATTAACATCGAATTAAGCAGTGTAAATTAATTACATAGGCCCTAGAAATTAAGGGCATACCATTGTATTAAGGGCTTGGTAATTACCATAGCAAATGTTAATGGACTTTGATAGGAATTTCAAGGTTTATTAATAGTCTACTTACCATCATGACTTCTAACGGCCGATTCCTATAACTTACGGACTGATAAAGGTTAAAATTATTAAGACTCTTTTATCTTTACCAATAATGAAGCAAAGACCTCAGAGCTTTGCATAGTAGACCCTAGTAGACCCATAACTATGGAAGCAGCTATCAAAGGTACAATTAGCTTACGGTTCTATTTATATTCCCAGTTTGGCAACAAGAAAATGCTACTATTGGTAAGCAAAACCATCGTTTTTGTTTATAGGAACCGAGCATAAATGTATAAAAGAACTGCCCCGTTGGCGACTGCTGGGTTCAAATCCCGGTTCGAACTAAATGTTATTAGGTTTTTCCATTATGAATGTCTCAGTGACAGTCCGGAATTTCGAAGTAGGTGGTGTGAAGCCCCGTGCCTCTCATAGCACGTAAAGCTGTTGGTCCTACGCCAGATCTTTCCCTGGTCGTGTAGGATTGCCGTCTCATCAGACTATCAGAGTAAAGGAACAGAAAGTGCATCTGTGTTTACGCACACACTTGTGCACTGTAATATCTCCTGCGTACCAGGCTAATCTCCGTTGAGATTGGCCACTGTGACCAAAATCGGAGGATATTGTTATTATTATATCTAAAAGAAAGATTTCTAATTCGAGTCTTTTAGAGAGCGCTTTAAACTCAGTGGGCTGGTTACCCACCACCGCGATTAACGATTGTTTTTTAAACATTCTTGTATCTGCCTGGTGATATGGTACATACCTACTTTTGATAATACGACTAGAATTTAGGTAGTCACCATTTTTTTAATTCCGAGTTGGGAAATCTTCGTGGATGTCCTTCGCCCGCCCCAGGGCGGGGGAGTCTTATTGACTAGAAGCCACCCGATATTCCCTTCCCACATTTGGACCGGAGATAATGAGAGCTTATGCGTTGGTAGTTATAGTCCGCCCGGAACTAATTTGCCGCACCTTAGGTATGTGAGCGGTGGGACGGAGGGGCGGGGGCGCTTTGTCATTACTCAGTACGTGGTTTGCAAACACTAGGCAACCCCGCCGCCCTCACCCCCGTTTCCACCCAAGGCGCGGCCAACCAGTTCCGCGCGGACTATAGCCTAAGGTAGATTTGCTGAGCCACATTTCACAAGTTATTGTTAACTCTCGTTATATGGGCAAACCTACCATATTCCTATATCAAACGATGGAATATCAAACTCCGGGCTAACACAAAGAATTATCACACTTCAGATAAAAATCAATATACTCACACTCTACACAGGAGTTGGTTCCATTATGCGCCACCCAGTTGTCCCTGCAGCGACAGGTGCCTCTGCACTCCAGACCTGCGCCCGCACATTGGAGCTGATCTTCACATTCTTCGCCCAGAACAGCGTCGCGTACACATCTGTAAAAGAGATTGAATAAGACGAGGGGCAGAAAAATTGAACTGTAAAAGCACTGGTATCATTAAGAATTTCAGTGGAACGGAAAAAACCCATTAAGAACTAAAACTGCGCTAAGCCGGAAAACACAGAAGCCTTTGATTTGAAAAAAAAAAGGTAAGTAATTCCTGGATGCTGCATCATGAACTGCCCTGACTTTTCGTTTTTGGGGGTGGTACACACCAAAATGTGGTAGATAAAGACGAAAGCCGCCAGATTTGCTGTCACGTAAGCCGTCAGGTTTGATACCACAGTGTGTGTAGTATGTATCTGGAGCACATTCCTCTGCATAACCTTTCGTGAACATGTTGTCCATGAACGCATTGTATGCTTTAGCAAACTCGGACTCTTTAGCCACTAAGTATATTGATTTGCACTTGCCCCCAAGTGAAGAACTTTTTACATGATCAGGCTACAACAATCCACTGCTAGACAGATGCCCCTCCTATTGCACTCATTCAGCTCGATTCTCGGTAACACTCATCCGCTGCTACCAGCCACCATGTGAAGATCGTTGCTCGCCCTAGCCTGAGGGCGTCCTACCTTACGTTTAACGATTCGCGGTCTCCACTCAAGAACAAGTCTAGCCACCGTGTTTATATGATGACACAACGATGTTTTCTTATTTTAATTTTTGTTAAACACTTTCGAGATGCAAGAAACTGTGGACCGATCAATGTGGCGGCGTTTGGGGAAAGCCTATGTCCAGCAATGGACGTTTTTCGGCTGAAATGATAATGAAAACACTTTCCCGTTTTCCTCTGAAGGCTTTAGCAACGTCATACCATTAAATTTGAATAAGGGCAAGCGAATATAATCATAATCTCTTATCATTAGACCTAGAACTTGTACCAACCTAGTGCCATTATCCCTTGGACTGAACTGCAGCTGGCAGGTGCAGTAGCCTCTGACACAGAAGGCCTGTCGCTCCGGCCCCTGGTCGCCGAGGTAGCAGTTCTGATCCACCACGCAACGCTCGCCGATTACTGGAAAGAAGATCGTTATCGTGTTAGTACTGAATTAAATGAAGAAGAAAAAACGTAACTCGTCTTTTTTGTGTACCTACGTAAGTTTGTACGAACAGTTTTACACGTCATTAATATTTTTTACTAGGTAAGTTTGGTGTTTCTTATCTGACCGCTCTGAAAAAAAAACACCGAAACAACCTCTCGAGATCACAATCTGTTTGTAGGACAGTCATGTTCTTGGTCAGATCATGGGAGGTACCTATATGCAGATTAGTGTGGGAGATAAGAGTCACACAGATTTGAACTGACTGTAATTATGTTATGTGTATAATTCAATACCTATGTGAATTGTGATTATAAACTTGAAAACAAAATTGTGTACAGTACCCGGCGATAAATATTGCACATCGACCTTTTTACACAAAACCATATTATACAATGAATAAAAATAATTATCAAAAGAAGCAAAATAGATACCGGACTGTTTGTATTTCGTGCGACAGAGAGTTATCTCTGTCGCACAAAGAGACAATCGGCTAATTTCGGCTTCGTAGAGCGTGAGCTCTACGAAGCCGAAATTAGCCGATTGTCTCTTTCCAAAGGTCGATGTGCAATATTTATCGCCGGGTACTGTAATCGGGTCGACCGCCATGGCAATAGTGACTGATACCTGTACACACACACAGGAGAATTTTCCTCTCACGGAGCGGAAGCCTGTGTCCCAGCAGTGGGAAAATTATAGGCTGAATATTCTGTATTATGCAGGAGAATTCCGACGTTTTTTGTGACTTCTATTTCTTCAACATTTTAACTTTTCTCAACAAAGGTACGTTGGAAACGACTAAAGGCTCCTACAAACAGGCGCGACACGCGATATAATCGCGCGCGACACAAAGGCACTACTCGTTGCGCGACTTGCGGTGCCTTTGTGTCGCGTGCGATTTTATCGCGAGTCGCGCCTGTTTGAAGGAGCCTTAACAAGTGGTTGGTAATCGATTGACCTCACCAATTTAGAGTTATACCTCCTTACTAATAAACGTATTATATCAGATGACAAACTGATTTTTCTCTTTCAGTCGTCAGTAATTAAAATTTGACTTTCGAAAGAAGAAGACAAAGCGTTGTATAACTATACAGACAACGTTTATTAGTACCTAAGGGGGATACTATGATCTGCTCTTAACATTAAGACGGTATGCAACCTACATAATAAAAATTCACACATACTATATCACTGTTGAAGTTACAAAAGGAAGTGACTTATCATTCCATCGTCCACACTGCACCGCGCGTAGTTATTTTCTTAGAATAACACTTATTACCCATCTAAGGTCAATCTAGAGTCTTCGCCTCTAAAAATAGGTGTTCTGAATAAACACATAACAGCAGGCCTGTATTCTACGAAGGGTTAGAATTACACCAACATTTCGCCATAGAACTATACCCACATTTCACCAGTAATGGCTCATGTAATAAGGCGAGCGTATTGCTGTCAACCGGGCAAGTATCCAGATTCCGGACTGCTAATTTTTTATCACAAAAATGGTCACTTAAAAAGCAACGTAGAAAGCATAAATCTAAAGTAGATAGTCGAGTAATTGGCGATGGAATGCAGATTATGAATGTATCTATAGATACTTGATAAAGAGGATTCCATATCTATCTATACATGATACTAACCGGCGGTCTCGTAACAGCGATCATCTTCGAAGTGCGCGGTGGCGGCGCATGCGCAGACTCCGTTGGCGCACTCGGAGTGGATGCCGGTCGTCGAGTGGCACTGGATGTGCTGAACACATTCCTCACCAATGCGGGCCTCTGGAATAAAAGTTAAAGGATTAAGAATAGATTGAAGATTGGGAGCGATATAGAGTGGGACATGTTGTGAGGTAGTTTTGAGAACGGAGGAGAAAGATTAAGAGTAGGGGATGGTGAAAGAGACCAGCGATGGATTAAGTGAAAGATGATGAGGCAACAAAAGGGGTGAACTCCTTGAGTTGTACCAGGCTGTCTGATAGAGATGTAGGTATGGAAAGAAGGGACATGTTGGGCCGAACCCACATTTCACCAGTTATGCTTGAGTCACATGTTATAGAGGCTAGCTTATAAATTGTCGTCAACTGGGAACAAATCCAGACTCCGTGTTGCTACTGAGAAATTCCAAATGGACAAAGGCAATAACAGATAGCTCGACCCGGGAATCAAACCCTTGACCTCATTCTCAGCAATAGCGCTTGCGTATACCAGACCAACGAGGCGGCTGCCGACCCGTACTTCTATCTAAACTCATGGAAAAATAATCCATACTAATATTATAAATTCGAAAGTAACTCTGTCTGTCTGTATGTCACCTTTTCACGCCTAAACCACTGAACGGATTTCGATAAAATTTGGCAGAGAGATAGATTGCATCCCGGGGAAGGACACAGGATAGTTTTTATCCCGATATTCCCACGGGATCGACACTTATGCGGGTGAAACCGCGGGGCGCTGCTAGTATAATATAGAAAAGATTAGATTTTTTGTATGTTTGTTTGTTACGCTTTCGTGCTAAAACGGTTGAACGGATTTTGATGAAATTTGGCACATGAGTAGACCATGACCTGGGTCCTAGAATCCTATGTCTTAACATAGGATTCTTTTATTCCGATATTCCCACGCGATCGAGGCTTACGCGGTGAAACAGCGGAGTGCAATTATCTAATTATCAAACAGAGGTTACCGTACTCGTACCTTTCAGGCATCCCTTGTGTGTGCTGTTGATGGCAGCATACACGAAGCCATCCTTGCAGACGCAGTAGCTGCCCAATCGACAGAAGGCGTTGTCAGGGCAGTCCATATCAACGGCGCATACATTTCCCGTCCGACCTGAGTGTAGAAGAAAAACGATTAAATGATAAATAATATTATCAGCCTATTATTGTCCCAATGTTGGGCAAAAACAGAGAAAGCACGACCATTAATCACCACGCTCGCTCAAGACAGGCTGGCGAATTCAAACTTTAAAAAAAAAACAACTGACTACAAAAAAAAACACTACAATGTCGATGCCTTAGTTCACAATTGCACTAACTACAAAATTTTCAATTTTTACTTTTTTAATGCTAAATACACTAAATTTCATGCTCTTTCGTTTCCGCGCATCGAAATACCGTTATTCCGTCTCTTTCTACCAAAAACGTGGGTCACAGTTGTATTAAATGAGTTCGTTTAATATTCCATGAATGTGGTATTATACTAATGGTCTTTATTTTTGTAAAACCAATCAAGATATACTTTAACTGATTTTAAGTTTCTCAACTGCAGGAAATTTCAAAACACAAACGTATTATATACATTTGCAATATCTGCCCATACTTTTTAGCAGTGCTACAAGAGTGTATTATGTGTTGGTAGTACAAAAGGATCAAGAAAGTTTGATGCACAAGTGTGCTAAGTACAGACGCCAGCTCATCAAGTTACTACAATCTGTCAAATTTCTTTAATAGATTTACAACTTTATCACTAAAGCATAAGGTTCAAAGTTGATTGGGGAAATCTGACAGTTTCGGGTAGGTTGATGTGCTGGCGTCTGTACTTTTACTGGAAGGGGCTTGGCAATTTTTTAAGTGCACAAATACATTAAACCGTTTTGAGATAAATAGTCCGAATTGTACAAGTGTCTTAAGTACTTTTATACCACCCGAATATGAGCACTATTACAAAGATATTCCATCCTCTTCTGCGGCTATTGTGAACAATAATTGTGATGACACTGAATCGTCTGATGATGATCCAGATGAAGAGTCCATTGTTGAAGAAATTTAAGTTTTGATTCAATTTTTAATTACCAATAGTAAAAATTAATAATTAATTGTTACCTGAAACTGAAGACTGACTTTATTAATTTTCTTATAAAAAATCTTATTTTAATGATTCAAAAACTAATTGTTTTGTGAAATAGCTAAAGATTGGCCTCAAAGTCAAAGTCAAATCATTTATTTCAAATAGGCACATTAAAGGCACTTTTGAACGTCAAAACTTACAGTAAAATTGAATTGATTCTAGTCGCCCCTTCCAAAAGGTAGTTTTCGTATGGAGAAGAATGGGTAAGAAACTCCACCGTTACTCTTTTAAAATCTTTTACAAGGTTTTGTATACATAATATAATTATATTATGTGAAGACGATGCACTTAGAATAAAAGAAGTCTACCCCAAAAAAAATAAAAATAATTAAAAATTAAGCAATTACAGGTAAATCAATTATGTGATAGATACATGGTGCTCACATATTTACAAATTATTTACAAATATTGGAAAAGTAAGCCTATAATTGGGCTTCAGTCCTTTTAATTTTTTTGTTGTGATTTTGAAATTTATTTTATTTGATTGTGGATAAAACTTTGTGTTTTATAATAAAAATAAACATTTTGAATCACTGGTTTATTATTTTGTCTATTTAATGCAATATCCATAACCATTAGTATCCTTCTTCTTGGACCTTGAACCAGCCTGGTAAAGCTGTTAAATAGCATAATCAATCTTAGTGCACTAATGTATTAAATGGGGGGTTTTATGTTTATTTGGCCATTTTGAAAAGGTAACATTTAAACTAATATTACAATATTGAGATATGGAGTAAAAGGACTAGTCTTATGAATAGATGCATATTTTTTTTGTTATTTTACTTGGAATTGCTACTGTTCTCGTCTAAACTTTTAAAAACTTTAAAGCTCTCTCCTCAAAAATGTGAATTTCGTAGTTAGTGCAATTGTGAACTAAGGCATCGATGTGGTAACTTTAATTTCGGAAGTCGGTGTCGTTGGTTTCGCAACGAAACGAAAACTGTCGGAACGAAAAATGGATGAAAAGATAAATTAAATATTGATAAAATATTGATTTTGATATTTATGTCTGTAAATTGGTTCAAAACACACTTTTGCCCATCAAAAATAACTTATGTTTAAAAACTAGTGAACTTAGAAACTGAGTTTGGTGTTTTCTATCTGACTACTCTGAGAAGAAAGTCCGAAACAAACTCAGAGGACACATTCTCTTTTAAATTCCAGACATAATCTTGGTGGACCATGCAGATTAATGCCTGATGGTATTTTGAGGAAAGAACCACATAAAGTTCGTTTGTTTTATCTCAGAGACTAATCTGACATTTCAGCTTTTGTGTTTGCGTTTTTTTAGTATAGAAGTTTGACATTACACCTGTCAAATTAGTCTCTGGGATTTTAATCCTAAAGACTAAACTACTGACTACTAACTGTTCATCAGTAAGCAAGCATTTGACAGTATTATTGTAGCTCAACTCAGAACTTAAGTAGCTCAACAAGAAAAGCCAAGACCATTATTGAAAAACCAGCCAAGTGCGGTTCGGATCACGCACAGTGAAGGGTTTCGCTGTCGCCATGTCGGCATGAATGATGCATGCACAATCTTGATTATTATCTACAGCAAAAATAAGTTCAAATATTTAATAAAACGAAATGAAATTGTTTACCAATTCTGTAAATAGGATATCGGAATCACTTTTGCACGTCATATTAAAATGGCTGTGATCAACAGTTGGGACGGAATCATAAGGGTTCCGTTTTTGGCATTTATCTACAGAACTACAATGATGTATAAAACTACGTCATTGCAGAACTATGAGTTTCTTGACCATTCTTTGCCATTTTGGGAGGGGAAACTAGATTTCTATTTTCTATTAAATGTTGACGTTCAAAAGTGCCTTTTAATGGTTTTCTGACTTTGACTATCAACCGTAAAACTGTAACAAAAAATCGTGAAAATCTTGCGCCGATAAAATAGTTGTACACTCGCTCGATAGATGGCGTTGGCGTCGAATTAGATCTCGCTATGGTTTCGTTACAACCCCACGTATATGATGGTCATCATTTGCTTTGCTGCCAGATCACCCAGCAAGTGATAGACGACGAGTTACAGTCGGACCACCAACCTGTACTCGTCGTCTTATCTGGGGGGCCGACCCGACTGAAGCCATTAGCGCCACGTCGAACCACGGACTGGGACAAGTTCGTGGGAATAGTAGAGACCACCACGCCGACTCGGCCGATCGCTACCTCCGCGGACGTAGACAAGACCGCGGAAGATGTCACTGCTTGCATACAAAGCGCCTTAGAAACGGCGACAAGCACGCAGCCGCAGGGGAGAGGGCTACTGCCGCCCCTGCCGGCGCACATTAACGCGATGATCGCCGTGAAGAGGCGCATTCGCAAGCAGTGGCAGCAAACAAGATGCCCGGCTATGAAGCGAGAGCTCAACCGTCTCGCGGAGAAGGTCAAGGCCGAGTTACAGGCGCTGACCACCGCGAGCTGGGAGGACAGAATCGACGCCACGACGGACAGCTGGCCGTCACTACACAAACTGTGCGGCCAACTTAAGAACACCCCAGCTCCGGTGCGTCCATTGCTCAACAGCGACGGGGCGCTTAGGTATGTAGCAGAGGACCGGGCGGAGGTCTTCGCCGAGCACCTGGAGCGTCAGTTCCGCCCAAACCCGACCAACGACACCGACCATGTCGCAGCAGTCGAGAAACACCTAGGAGACTACTTCGCAACGCCGATAGCTCCCGAAGAGGACCCTGTCTTTTTCTCGCCGGGCGCAGTCAGACGCGCCATCCTTAGGACGAAGCCTAGGAAGGCCCCCGGTGCTGACGGTATCACCAACACAGTGCTGCGCCACCTGCCGTACCGTATGGTAGCGGCGCTGGCGCGCCTGTTTACGGGGATACTGCGCACGGGGGCTTTTCCCGCTTCGTGGAAGGAGGGGCGCGTCATCATGCTGCCCAAGGCGGGTAAAAACATCCTAAAGCCGGAGAGCTATCGGCCGATCACCTTGTTGCCGACAGTCTCCAAGGTGTTCGAAGCACTCCTGCTGCGACATCTCCAACCGCACATCACGCCGCGCCCGGAGCAGTTTGGGTTTCGGGCGGAGCATAGCACGACGCTCCAGCTGTCGAGGGTACTGCACCATCTCGCAGCTGCGATGAATAAGAAGGAACACGCGGTAGCAGTATTCCTCGACACGGAGAAGGCCTTCGACCGTGTGTGGCACGACGGCCTGATATATAAATTGGCCACTACAGGCGCGCCCCGTCGCGTCGTAAAGGTGGTCTCTACTTTTCTCACCAACAGGACTTTCAGGGTGGTGGTGGACGGAGCGCTGTCTAGCGCCCGCCCGGTGCTCGCGGGTGTACCGCAGGGCAGCTGCGTGTCGCCGGCGTGTTACTCACGTTACACCGACGACATCCCCGCCACTCGAGACACAATGCTCGCGCTGTACGCCGACGACGCCGCGTACATTACTACGTCGCTTAATGCGAAGTACGCGGCCGTCAAGATGCAGCGCGCGCTCGACCTACTTCCCGAGTGGCTGTCTAAATGGCGGCTGTCGGTGAACGTGGGTAAGACGCAGGCGCTGATCACCGGCTACGCGCCCCCTCCACCCCCCCTGAAGCTACAGGGAGCCGACATCGCGTGGTCGTCCCGGGTCAAGTACCTAGGGGTCACCATCGATCGTCGGCTCTCGATGGGGCCACACGTCCGCTCGGTCGCCGCAAAAGGTAGGGTCGCCCGCAACCTCCTTAAACCGGTGCTCTCGTCCCGAATACCGGCGCGCGTCAAATTGGGCGTGTACAAGCTGTACGTGCGCCCAATACTGACGTACGCCGCCCCGGCATGGTTCGCCCTCACGAGCGAGTCGAGCCGAAGGCTGCTCCGCGCGCAACAGAACTTAGCGCTGCGGACCATCGTTGACGCTCCTCGCTACGTGAGGAACGATGTCCTGCAACGGGACCTCGGGATTGAGAGCCTGGACGAGTTTGTGCGGCGCCTCGCGACGGGAATGTTCGCGCGTGCCGACGCATCCGCCTGGCCGCATGTCCAGGACATTGCGCCGTGGCACGCGCGCCCCCCCGACGCGAGACCCCTACCCCGCGACCTGGTAGCGGACGACGACCCCATCCCACCGGATTGACGCCTCGAGTGAGCCGCACCCAGGTTACACGCGGCTCACTCGACCCAATAGAACTCCACACTCATTACATACATTCGTCGCGTGGCGTGTGCTAGGTTAATATAGGCACGTTACGCGGCGGCTCAGCCATTCATCACTATACAGACACCTATAACAAAGTGCGTATGCGCAGCGCGGGCCGCGGTACGCACAGACACTGAGCGGCGTAACACTACAGTACAATGCCGCTCACACACACACGACTGTTCCTTAGCCCGGACCGTAACCGGCTAGCTCTGGAAGCGGGGCGGGCGGGAACAAAACACCTACTTTCTGTAGGAGCGTCGAGTCGGCACCTCGTCATGCTGGTCGTCTCTCGCTGGGCCTCTCCCAGGTAACTGGGGGTCTCACCTGGCGGGGACAGACCGCCGAGGTGTCGTGAAGAAAGCGGCGCTCTGAGTCAGCGTCGCGGCGCGCCTACAGAAAAACAACATGCAACTACTCACGGGGGAGCGCGTCTTCTACGTGCTCTCACGATTTTATTAGGCCACTGTAGCCGACAACAGTGAGGGGCCTGTTTTAGCAGGCCACCGTATTGCTTCCGCGGCCGGGGGGCTCAGCCCCGGAACCGCTCGCCACGCCCCCTGACGGGGGCGTCGCGATATCTACACGTGCGAACAACGCGCCAGCGTTGCCGTTAGCGTACATTTTACACATTTGACGTACCTTTTAAGCCTCCTATGTGTAATGTGTAGTAAGGTCCATTTTACGTACCTTTTCAACTTAACATCCAAAATCATGTGTAAAATCGTGGTTTAAAGACTATTTTACGTACCTACCTTTCTTGAAACCGCCGCCAAAATGAGAAAACGAGATTAGCGTCTTCGGTCCTAATGTGAAGTCACAGACGTACGTATTGTAAGAATAGGAAGTAGCTCTGTCTCGCTTCCGCCGAGAGTAGGTAGGCAATGAACATTGTATCGTGTATCCGACCGGCCCGAGCGGCGCGCTCTTTGGGCGCGCTCACCAAGTGACCACAGACACTATACACAGAGACAGAACACTACTCTACTAGCAGAGCAGGGCGCGCTTGTTTGCAAAGAGGATAGGTACTTTTGATAGGTACCTATATTTTGTTTTGTATTTTTAAGCGTGCGAGATATTGGTCTCTACGATAAGGGAAAGTGATTTTCTTTCTTGTATACCTACATAGTGCACAATGAATAAATAGAATAAGCCCATTTCCAATAATCGAATCCTGTGTTCGATTTGTTCGTGGTGGCCCCGAGCGGCTGACGGGTGCCTTTATTCGCTCGCTGCTGTGGTGCTTGGTAAGTTTTAAATTACTTCTTTGAGAATATTACCTACTAGATATTTTCTGTGTGTGTGTGTGTGTGTGTTGCATTGTGTTTTGCTGTGGGCTTTGATTCTATTACTACTTCTACTAACTACTACCTACTATTAATCAGCCATTAGGTGTCCACTGCAGGAGGTAGGCCTCCCATAAGTTGGGGGTTTTGCCGTAATCGCCACGTACCTACCGTAATCGCCATGCTTGACGTTGCGAGTTGGCGATCGCAGTGTTGAGTGTGGTGGTACCTACAGTACGCGGAAAGAACGCTGCTGCTTATCCTACGGTTTTTCGCCTTAGTCGACTCTTACGACACCCTTAGGAAGAGGTGGGGTGGTGCCACACCATAGGCCCAATTCCCGATTTACTACATAGCTATGCAAAATGCGTTCTATGAACGTAGGTAGGTTCAAACTATGGAATATAGCCTCAACCACCTAAGTACATAAGTTTTTTTATAGTATATACAAATTGCCACTGCTACTGTGTCTTCAATCACAGTACTGTAATTCGATAATATACAATTACCTACAATGTCGGTTGTTGCAAACAAACCCCGGTCAGGCAGATTATGGTTTTATCAGGTTTGTCACGCGAACCAAGTTACTCTTATCGGGGCTTGTATCGGACATTGTACATATTTAAGTAAGGACAACGAATTCTTAATATGTATTACATACTACAATTAGAATTATTATTATTACTAGCCCAAACTAGTACGTGTTTACATCATGTCATGTCATCCATCCCTTTTTTTTAGTTGTGTTGATGACTTTAATGATTATAAATTATAATTCTGTAAACACATATTTCTTACGGCCGCGATTCATATATTAATCAACGTACAACTTAATGCTGACCAGCAAATTGCAAAAAACGTAAGAAAATTTGAATTTCGTTGCTTATGTACCTTTTTAACCCAAAATGTACCTTTTCAGCGCTGGATAAGTACCTTTTGGGAACTCAGTTGCGGCAACACTGCAACGCGCGCCCCCCTGACGCGAGACCCCTGCCCCGCGACCTGGTAGCGGACGACGACTCCATCGCACCGGATTGACGCCTCGGTGAGTTGCATCCAGGTTACACGCGGCTCACTCGAAACAATAGCACTCCACACAACATAACACACACTCGCTGCGTAGCGTGTGCTAGGTTAATATAGGCACGTTACGTAGCGAAAGCAGTCACTCACTACTACACAGACGCCATACTCACACGTGAACGCGCAGTGCGGGCTGCGATCACGTAGACACTGAGCGGTGTTACACAACACAATACCGCTCACACACACACGACTGCTTCTTAGCCCGGACCGTGACCGGCTAGCTCTGGGAGCGGGGCGGGCGGGAGCAATACACCCACTCTGTAGGAGCGTCGAGTCGGCACCTCGACGTGCTGGTCGTCTCTCGCTGGGCCTCCCCCAGGTAACTGGGGGTCTCACCTGGCGGGGACAGACCGCCGAGGTGTCGTGAAGAAAGCGGCGCTGTGGGAAAAAACAGCGTCGTGGCGCGCCTACAGAAACACTACAAGCAACCACTCACAGGGGCATGCATTCAAATCGCGTGCCCTAGGTTTTCTCACAGGCCACTGTGGCCGATTATAGTGAGAGGCCCGTATTTGCGGGTCGCCGTATGGCATTCGCGGCCGGGGGGCAAAGCCCTGACGCCGCTCGCCACGCCCCCTAACGGGGGCGTCGCGACTTCCAACACGTATGCGAACAACGTTTAAACTGTGGTTTAAACTACAAACGACGACGACGACTATACATTTTTTAAAAATCGGACCTATGTTGATATGTTCGATTTGTATAATTAAAGGGTGGGGGGGGGGGATTATAAGTCAAGCCACAAAATTATTTATTGACCACGTGATTAAACTTCTAATTTTATAACTAAGCAACGGGAAAATGACATAGCCTCTAATAAACTAATTCGTCTTTTTTACAACGCCAACTAAATATTCTATAGAAACCGTCAAGTAACGATCATCAATTATTGTGACTTGTCCTTCTTATTTATACATTGCCACCTTATTTACTAATTCGGCCACGGATTTTACATCTCGTCACCATTTTACGTTGTACCAGCTTCAACACATGTCCTCAAAAATATATAATTCAAACTTCTACAGACAGCATCATTTATTATAACTTATCATGTAAATACATCATATTCTTTTATCGTGAAAATAGCCACTGCATGATTTGGCACGAGTACGCGAGACGACAGCGACCGGCCATTTGCACCAATCAGAGAGCGCCATTTGATTCATGTAACGACGAGTTGAATTGATCACGTGTAATTATTGTTATTGTCGTTCGTGCGTTCGTATTGCAATTATTTTCGCTGTAATTAAATTAAAGTTTTCGATGAGTACCTAATAATTAGTTATGTACATATAAAAAGAATGTATGTAACATTCTTTTTATATGTTTATATTATTTACTATAAGTAAAATGATGGTAATTTAATAAACAAATTGATTCTTCAAAAATAAAGTCTTTTATTTTGTCTCTCCTCAATAGCTTCTGGTAATATTAATGGGTGTCTCATAACGTATAAACTTATTTGGTCTAATTTCATTTTATTATCGTTCACAAGATATAATCAACGTGAGATATTATACCAACTGTTGATATAATTTCTTGACATATAACATTTATTTATTCTAAAACTTAATTAGTATAAAGTTGTTTGATATAACGTTTATGTAATCGAAAATCATTTGGTCTAACGTTTAATATGTATATTGTTTATTTAATCGAAAATCATTAGGTCTAACGTTTAATATATATAAAAAACGTCATTATGGTTAACACTACGACTCAGAGTACCCCGACTCGGATAGGTTAGGTTAGAAGGCTAAGGCGGGAGCGAAGCGTAGCGGAGCTCCCGCCTTAGCCTTCGTGGTTATTTTTTTTAAACCACCCAGAAATAGGAGCCCTATCTTAGCGCGGGTGGTAATCAGTTACTAGTTATGTTTAATATCTACTTAGGTTACTATTACCTATAACTACGATCATAGAACTTACAAAGAATAAAACAAAGTTTTTTTTAAGTTTTAAAGTAAGCGTTTTCATCATATTACACCAAATAAGTTTTATATGTTTTGAGTGGTATGTCAAACGATTTTGTATAATTAATGTATGTTATGTCAAACGATGTTATATTATTTTAATGTATGTTATGCTTATAAAAATTAGTTATTTTAAAATTATATCAATCGTTCATTATATTAACTAATCGCTATGTTAAATAAAATTATAGGTTCCGTTGTTACAGGTATGTTGTTAATATTAGAGATTATGGTGTTATATCATCTATTATTTACCAAATATTAATGGCCAATATACTATTTGATGACATTTTGAGCAAAATTTTGACGATCAATGAATGTGGGATGAGTTAAATTTTAATCGTACCGAGTTAAAAAATTAGAAGATAAATAAATATATTTTGTGATGTCATATATTACTATTTTAGAAGTTTACTGTTAGAATGCATGTTACAAATAGAGATGCTAAAAAATAACCATCATACTGAGTTGAGTTTAGATTGATTTACATAGAAGATAACTAGTGGCTAAGATAGTATTATTTAGATGCTCGTTAATTGTGGCTGACTTAATAATTTAGAAGGCAACATAAATTTTTAGGGGCGAATAATGCTATTAAAAAGAAGCCTGTTTAATTAGCACCCTAATTAAAGTAACATCACGCACTCCTATAATCTCTGAAGGATCAGGTTACGGGCGTTCAAGTATTACGTAACGCAATTTGGGGGAGGGGGGGGGGGGTCTTGTAAAACGTTACGATGCGTTACAAGGGCGGGAGGGGGGTTCGAACAACGCGTTATGTAACATAGTTTTATTTATTTAAATAAAAATGGTCACTTGGGTGTTACGTATCCTTTAGGGAGGGGGAGGGGGGGTACGGAAAAACGTTACGGCGCGTTACATGGGGGGGAGAGAGGGTCAAAAATCTTCAAAAATTGCGTTACGTAATACTTGAACGCCCCCTTACATAACGTTTAAGACCTATGTGAGGGGCGAGCATATTGCCATCAAACGGGTCCCAATGCAGACTCTGGGCTGATGCTGATAAATTCCAGATGGAAAAACCCAAGTTTTATTATTATATATTTAAAATTATAAAAAGAGTAAGAAAAAGAGAGTTTAAGAGTATTCTATTCTATTCTATTCTATTAGGTATAACAAAATTTAACAATGTAAAACTACCGTTTGTAATAATAATAAAGTAATTATTGTGGAGCACAACGTAACATGCTTATTTTCTGCATTTTCATTCTAAAATAAAAGAAATAACCAAACAGAAGGTGAGGGCGCCACTGCGCGGTCGGTGTCGTCTGACCAAGAATATGTCTGAACTTCAAAAGAGACTGTGATCTCTGAGTTTGTTTCTGCCTTTCTTCTCATAGTAATCAGATATAGAAAACACCAACCTCGACGACGACGGCGAGCGACGTTTTAAAAATCTGATTGACATGTAAAAGTGATTCGTCTACTGTTCCTTACCAACATACACCTTACCAAGGGGTTTGGGGGAAGGGGGAGTTTCCAAGGGGTATCGTATTACCCAGTAACTGGGTTGTGGAGGTCAGATAGGCAGTCGCTCCATGTAAAATACTGGTATCCAGCTGCGTCCGGTTAGACTGGAAGCCAAACCCAACATAGTTGGGAAAAGGCTTGGCAGAAGATGATGGTGATTTCGTCTACTGTTCCTTAGTATAGTCTACGAAATTCGGGAAACCTATCAACCTGATTAGTAGCATTAAAAAGCCAGCCTAGATAAATCTATCTACACATATTTACTCTGTCTTTATTCAAACTCAAACTCAAAGCATTTACATATTTCAATTAAACCATTTACAGGCACTTTTGAATTGTCAAAAAGTCGGTCAGTCAGAAAATATGAAGCTAGTTGCTCATTCCAAAGCGTAGATACCTATGGAGAAGAACGGGCAAGAAACTCCATGGACACTCTTTTAAATTATATTTTTACAAAAATATTTGTTACATCATTAATGAAGAATTTAATATGAAGATAAATATTAATATTATAATGAGTAACATGAATGACGAATTCTCAAACAAAGAACAGAAGTCATTTTCTACCATTAGGTAGGTACCATTGCTGATTCTTTCCAATGACGTCATAAAAAATCTATAAAATATTGCCTAAATAAATTAATTTTTTAAAATCTATCAAATTAGTCTTGTTATTGTTGGCGTAGTCTTTTGTTTTTTGTCAGCAAAGTTATCCTGCTGAATTCAGAAAGAAGATTTGTCGTGAGTCATGAATGCATGATTTAGTGAAAAAATATGTAAATTAGTTCATAACTTAACTTAATGAGATCACGTTTCATTTTGCTGGCAAGCTATTTTTTTAAGGGGATCAAATGTCCGTCTTTTTACTTAACCTACCTTTAAACAAAATATGAAATGGATTTGCATGTCATTTAAAAAAAAATAGATAGTAATAAATTAGATGGAGTTGACATTTCCCGTCTGACTATACCTGAGAAGAAATATGGTGAAACAAACTCAGGGGACAAAGACTCTTTTAATATCCAGATATATATGATCTTAGTCCGATCATGTGGGTGTACCACGGATATCGAACCTACATTGAGCGGATCCTTGTCCTTCATTTTTTCTACCACCAGGTTCCTCACTTTTCTTATTCTGTCAGTCACCCTGGTCAGTTCCTCTCTGGTCTTAAAACCTATGACCACCATTTGATTCCTCGCCTTGCGCAGCCGCGCCGCTCTCGTGCCTTCGTTCCATTATGTTTTTATACAAGAGAAATATAGCGCACCACTGTCGGTTAAAAGTGAACCTAGTACATAAGGATTCCAATAGATGGCGCTATTCGCAAGACAGCCAACTCTGTGAGTAAATCAGGATGGATGTATTGGATGTTGACAGACAACTGTTTTGACAGTAAAAGTGATTTTATTGTTGGAAGATATAAAAAAGAATTGTTATTAATTAATAGACTTTAAATATCGTTTCTTTGTTTTCAGGTAGGATAGAATGATTTAAGTTTATCTATTACATAAATTTTGTTTAGGTATTGTAACATTTGTAAGTACTAGAATAAATACTTTGTTTTCAGAGCAACACGACCGTCTTTTAAAATTTACAATTCCTGTATATTAAGTTCAGAGTTATAGTCTTATATATATTTAGCTAAATAGGTCAAATTATATTATGTATTTGTATAAACAGCACCCGAATAGCGTAACACGCTCTCAATTACAATCTGAATAATTTTAAAGGATATTGCTAATACATTGCTTCATAATGTTTGAAAAATTAGTCAGCTCAACAACGTAATTAACGAAATGAATGTTGTTGAGCTGTCAACATGAAAGTTATTCCTACTTGTACAGTAGGAATAACATGCGTGTCACGAAAGATGAGACTTGACCCCGCCTCCCCCGCTCTTTCCGCCGCCCCTATGACGTCCGGTGCCGTCCTGCACTCAGACCTCATACCGCTAAAGATACCTAAAATCGTGTACTGCGCATGTCAAACCACGTGGTGTGTCAAGTCTCATCTTTCGTGGAACGCATTGTACGTGTTGTACGCAATTATCCCGTAGCTCAAAGTGCGTAACCTTTATTTCGCTGTAGTTTTTCGAAGGATTTTCTTTTTCGAGAGGGAGTGCCATAATTTACCACACGGGCGCAGTGCGAGGTGGATTGGATCATTGGACTAAGGATTTTCTTAGTCTCAAGGTCAAAATCAGTAATAAGAATAGATTTTGTTACCTACCCAGAACACGTTTTTTGTAACATTATCTATCTATCTCAGAACTTTGCACTTTTTTGTTTACACAACTAATAAAAAACTCCCTTAAAACAATCTAATTTATCTTAAGACGGATTAAAATAGAGCAGCCTTGCAAACAATCGCCTGAAAAAACAACCTTCAGTATACAAAAAATATACCCACTGTACAAGTGTACACTGTCGAGCCATAAAATAGGCAAGTCTCGCAATAGTTTGTTCGGCGCTGATTACACTGGCGTGCAAACAAAGTTATCGCGAAATGACTGATAATATTAACATTTCCTTGTTGTCATTTGAACTGTAGAAAGAATAAATATTATACCAGCTCATGTAGTTTTCTTTGTAGTGAGATTTCAGTAAACAGTGTTGTTGTTATGCACTGACGACGAATGACTTTTGTTTTTTTGTGAAAACAAATGACGATTTATTTCACGTTTTACCTACTCTGTGGGATCATCATCAGACTATTAAAATTTGGTTCCCTCTATCTGGCAGAATCTTGATGCTCCGAAATTTATTTGGCATAACACACTTGGCATAATCTTCTTTAAACGAATATTTTTGAGGCATAACAATTATGTAACATAATTATTGCTTGGCCGAATGTTTATATTATTATGTATGTCCGATTTTACAATGGAGTACTTTTAAGATGGCAGAATTTGCCGGGCCAGCGGGATTGTCCGAAAGGGTTACCGCTGGCCCGGAACATAAAGGGCTAAGGAAGGAACACGGGTGGGTTTTAGTCAGTAAGAGTCTGACACTCCCTTCCGCTCCACCCAGAGCGGGAGGAGTCATTTGATGATTTCCCATCCTGAAAAAAAAAAAAAAAAAAAAGATGGCAGAATTTTATTTGGCATAAGTACATAATTACTTTTGGCAAAGTTAAAAATGCCGCATAATTTCGTTTAGCGTAACGTCTTTATTTAGTTAGAGTGACGATTTTTGGGTACAATTTCACTTGGAATACTATGAACACGGCAGAATCGTCTGCCCTACCCCTAGAGTGTAATTTAAGACCGCGTAGGCGCGGAGGGGCGAGGCGGTCCGCGACCTGCGGAGCAGGTGGTTTTAACTTTTAACGCTCGCCGGCGCGGCTGAGACTACTCGGAACTGAACTAGTTAGATAAGGTAAATTATTTAAAAAAAAATGGTTACGTTACGTTAGGTTAAAACTGTGACCTCTACGCACGAGCCGAGCGAGCGAAGCGAGCGGTGCCGCGGCAGCGGCTGGCGAGTGCCAGACACAACTAGATTATACATATAGAAAAAAAATCCTATTATTATTAAACTATGAATTTTCTGTAATGTGATAGATGAGTCTTTCAATTATATAGATGTGGGATACAGGGTTCTTCCAGGCAATAAAATACTGCAGTCTTCAATATTAATTACTTTTATTTTAATCACTTATACTTTACAACGTCTTTCTCAGATCCTTCCGTCCTTTCTAATATGGCGTCGTCCCCCTTCCTTCGTCTATCGCTCTCTCCCTCATACCTCGTACTTTCTCCCTTTCTTTCACTTACGTTTCATTTCTCTTACTCCCACTTGCGTTCCATTTCCCACATTCGGCCATCCGACATTCATGTCTGTCCTCAGACATGCTAGACAGACTTTCATTCCTCGTTACATCCTTACATAAACATCATCCTTCATTGACAGTCATCATCATTCATCACAACAACTTAAATACACAAAACACCAACATTAACAACAAAAGAAATAAACAAAATAGTCTTACATCACTAATTCTTATCTAAAGGTTAAAGAAATAGAAAATTGAGTCTCACATCAGTAATTCTTAGTATTCTAAAGGTTTTTAAGGTGAACACAATGGTTAACATAACACAAAACATGTTATAAACTTAAGCACTATTTTAAAATAAAACAGTAGTAAGTCAGCTTACAATTTTAACCAGCTTTTGAGATTGAACTACAATTTACACTTGGAAAACAAATGAAATGAGTTTCTCTTGAACACATAAACCAAACAACAAAAAAAAATAATAAAAACATCTTTCATTCAGTCTTACCTCCGTACATCACCACAAACAAAACTCAACATGCTTACTCATATTGTTCACCGTTGTTGGGCCACCTCTTCATTCCATCGGCTGAGCAGGTAGTCTTTATGGGACCTTCAGCTGTGACATCATCTTTCTCGGCATCATAGCGGTCCTTTCGTTTTACCTTAGTAATCCTATATGGGCCTAGATACTTCAGCTTAAGTTTTAATCCTGGGCCAAATTGTGTTCTTCGTATTGCTACTCGTTCCCCTACTTCATACTTAGTGCTTTCCTTTCTATTTTTATTGTAAGTACTTGTGTTTTCTTCCTGAATTTTTAATATTTGTTCTTTAGCTCTTTTTCTTAATTCTTCTCTTTCTTCATTGAATTGTTCCAGACTTTCATGCTGTAATAAACTAATTAAAGGTATATCTTCTTTGGATTTCATCTTGACACCTGTTAATAGCTCAAATGGACTTGTGTTAATACTTCTTTGGAATGTGCTATTTATTGCCCGTTGCAATCGGCTTACATGTTTGTACCACACTGATGGATCTTCTGCACATAATTTTGTTAGAGTTGGTTTAATTATTCCATGTATCCTTTCCACCTGTCCGTTTCCTCTCGGCACTCCTGTTGTTATTTTGATGTGTTGTATATTCTCACTCTCACAATATTCCTTGAAGTCATGACTTGTAAAAGCAGTACCCCGATCAGTTACAATCCTTTCTGGGTTTCCAAACGTCTGTTGGTGAATTTTAAGCTTGTCCAAAGTTTCACTACTGGTAGTACTCTTTGTGGGGAAAAGCCACACAAACTTGGTAAAGGCATCAACTATTGTAAGAATGTGATTATACCTCTTTCTGGTCTCAGTCATTGGTCCAATGTGATCCATGTGAAGGGTATGCAGAGGGCTTCCCTCCTTCTGAATAGGGTTAAGAAAACCTTCCTGTTTTCCCTGCTTCTTTGTTGCTAATAAGCATGGTATACAGCTTACAATAAAGTCATCAATTTTCTTGTCTATATCTTTGATGTAGAAATCTTTAGCAAGAAGTTCCTTCATTTTTCTCTTACCAAAATGGCCATTGGCATGCACTCTTCTTATGACATCTCTTTCCATGCTCCTAGGAATTACTAGCTGCTTCTGGTCACTCTTGTATAGAATATTGTTTTCTAACCAATAGTCTAAATAAGATTTTTCTTTTACAATTTCCATTATTGCTTTTAGTCCTTCATCCTGGATCTGTGCTTCCTTGACTTGCTCATGAAGGCTTACTACCACGGCTGAAATATACGGGTGTCTGCTCAATGCATCTACATGCCTCATCTTTGAACCTTTTCTATGCTCAACTTCAAAGTCATATTGATCTAGAAACAACACCCATCTTGCAATCTTAGCTGATAAGTCTTTTTTCTTCAGAGTTAGTGCAAATGCTTGACAATCTGTAACAATCTTAAAGTGTATGCCATACAGGTAATGACGAAATTTCTTGACAGCTTCTATTATTGCTAAAGCTTCCAGTTCATAGCTAGAGTACCTTTGTTCCGCATCATTCGTCTTCCTACTCATATATTGGACTGGATGTAGACCACTATCCGGATGCTGCTGTAACAATATTGCTGAATATGCAATGCTCGATGCGTCTGTATGTACTTCCGTGAGCAGGTTAGGATTGTATATCTTCAACACTGGACTACACACCAGTTTCTGCTTCAAAAGGTTAAAAGCATTGAGTTGATCTTCTTCAAAAATAAAGACTGCATCTTGTTTTAATAAATCGGTTAAGGGTTTTGCTATTGTAGCATAATTTTCCACGTATTTTCTGAAATAAGAAGTAAGTCCTATAAAACTGTGTACCTGCTTAGTTGTTCTTGGTTCTGGGTATCTCACTACAGCATCTGTCTTTTCTGAACTCGGGCTAATTTCACCATTTTGTATACAATGACCAAGATATTCAATTTCACTGCATAACAACTTTGCTTTCTTCCAATTTATCTGCAGTCCATATTCTGCTGCAACTGATAAAACTTCTTTCAATCTTTGCATACCTTGTACCTCGTCCTTAGCTGGAATGATTATGTCATCAATAAAAACTAACATTGTGCCCTTATCAATTAAATTCCTGAAAATTGTTGACACAAATCGCATAAAATACTTAGGGCAGTTTGACAGACCAAAGGGTGCTCGCAAAAATTCAAATTGCCCATGATGGGTCACAAATGAGGTGTAATGTATTGATTCTTTACTGACTTTCAAATGGAAAAAACCATTTTTCAAATCGAGAACACTAAATACTTTGGAGTCTCTCAATTTATCAATTAAATCTTCAATTACAGGTAGTGGATACTCGTCCTTTATCATCTTTTTGTTAAGTTGTCTGTAGTCTACACAGACTCGTGTAGAACCATCTTTCTTCCTAACCAACACTAGAGGACTGGCATACTCAGAAAAACTTACCCGGACTATGTTGTTTTCCAACCATTCCTTTACCTGATCTTCAACAATTTGCTGTTCCTTTAGTGACAATCTTCTTGGTTTTTGAGCCACTGGAATGTCGTCCTTCAAAATGATTTTTAGTTGTATAGGTGCTTCTTTTACTTGGGTTGGTTTGTAGTCATCTACACACTGTAAAACCTCATCTTTGATGGTAGGGCTGGCCGTGGAACCTACAACAACATTTAAACCTACGGTAAAACAAATTCGTCTCATCCATTCTTCTCCAGAAGGTAACAACAACACACTTCCTTCATTCATAATCATTGTCACACTAGCGAGAAACTCATGACCTAATATTATACAATAAGGCATACAGTCTTTAGGCACAACATGGAAAGTAACTCCGTCATAACATCGTCCGTCAATCGTAGCACTGGTTATAAACTTCCCGAAAGAACGCACTTGTTTGAGTCCTAGACCCGACAACACAACACTATCTTCAGTCGTCTTTGGCTGGCCGATCACGTCGTAGAAGTCTTCTGACATTAAGTTGACCTCGCTTCCTGAGTCAATGAGTGCCTTCCCTTCGGTATTTCCAACAAAAATACTCAACATCGGCTTGCCCGGCTTCTCGTCAGGTTTGTTGACTATTTGCATAACCTCTTTGCATTTGTTTTCATGATGGCAGTGACAGCTGTCAGTGGTACCAACGTCATCCATAGTGAACATGGCCGACTTTGAAGTGCTGGGATTCGTCGGATTTCTGCCCGAACGACGTCCGTCATGTTGGCAGCGCTGTCGGTCGCCTCCGCCGCTGATAGGCCGACTCGATCGGCTGTCGAAGTTCTCCGAAGGCTTCCGATCGTCTTCGCGTTTCGTCGTCGCGGTGCACTTTGTCGAAATATGGCCGAACTCATTGCATTTGAAGCACTTGAGACCTTTTTCCTTATGAGGACAGCTTGCAGATGAATGTTTGAATTCTCCACAGCTATAACACCGTAACTCACTACTTGAACTTTTCTTTGGACTCCGATTATTGACGTTACCACCTTGGTGACGTTGTGTGTCACGTCTCGCCTTCATTTTTTCTTTCACGGCTTCATAAATTTTCAGCTTCTCCTTCAGTTCACTGTAGCTCGTAATACCCCAGCAAACATTTTTGTCATATAATCAAACATTTATATGACCTTGAGTCTTATTAAAGTTATTTTACAGTAATTTTTTTAACTTTTCGTCATGTACTGGTGCGTTATGTGTCCGAATAGTCATATACATTTTTTGTCGTATAATAATGTCATATAGACGTTATTTCGATTTTTTTTTACAATCGTCATATAATAGCGTCTACGACGACATCTATAAAACTTACATATACAACTTTTCGTCGTGTAAACGTTTTCGTAGTATAAACGTCATAATACTGTCAATTTTGTCATATAATTACCTTTTAAACATTTGCTAAACGGATAATAATTGTTTAAACGTAGTATTTGTAACCATTATATATAATTCGAATATAAGTATTACGAACGACCTCTATACATCCTAAAGTATCACAAACATGATAATACGACCGCTATTTAATTAATACTCATATTAAAGGTTTATAATAACCTTGTATACCACTTCCACCATTTCTAACTATCATGGCGTAAACATTTAATACATGAACTCGCAGTTTATAGGTCGGGAAGTTATATAGTTGTCTTATAACGCATTCACATAATAAATTATTAATAAAAATATGTGAAAACATTAAAATTTTAAAAGCGCATTAAAAATTTGTTACAAAATAACCTCACATTAATCAGTAAACTTGATTGCACAATGGTTTACAACTGATGAAATGGTTTTATCACCTCAAATAACAGAAAAAATGCAATATTAACTCAGCTGTCAAAAACTGCTAAATTAAATTAATATTTTATAATAATTCGTTCAATATCATCTTTAAATGACAATAACACAACGATTACATCATATAAAAGTCATATTTTGTGACACAAAGTCGAATACACGCCGCAACAGCTATCATTACATGACATGTAGTCAAATCGCCGACGTGTATATGACTACTATGCGACTAAGTAGGTATTTATATGACTGTTACACGAAACTCTTAGCGCCTTAAGTTGAATAAAATGGGCCCTAATGCCGTCGAGTAAACGTCCTTATGACATTTATACGATTATACTAAATAACATTAAGTTGCCACCATCACGTCTACTCAACGTCGTAAATGTTTGTTGGGACCGTACAACAATATTTTATTGGTTTCTAGGTCTTGTATGCCATCTACTATGTACTTGATCGCAACGTAATCGGGGATCTTACCCCTTTTTCCGAGTTCTTTCATAATTAGCACATAATCCATGCAGCTTTCATCAGGTTTTTTCTTACGTGAACCCATCATTTCGTGAATTGTCTTCTGGTCAATCGCGTCGGGAAACTCTTTGCTGATGGCTTGTTTCAACTCGGCCCACGATTTGAATGGCCTTTCGCTTCTTAGCCATAGCCCTGCCGTTCCCGTCAACGATCTGCGCGCGATCACAAGCTGTTGGATCGGCGTCCATTCGAATATTTCCGTATTATCTTCGATATCTTGAACCCAACGGCTCACTGGGTAGGTATGGTCTTGACCCGAAAAGTTACTTATAAAGTCTTCAGCGTACTGTACACCCCTCGGCGACACGTCTTCAGTAGTTTTAGGCATTTTTACGTCTTCAGTCTTCGTCGTAGCTCGTAAAATATAAGTTTTTTCGTAGCCGGCGTCTTCGTTCCCGTGCACCCAACCACGTGCAGCGTGAAAAATTTTTTACTCGTCGTCGTAGTCGTCTTCGCGTCTTCTTTCCTGTATCCCGGACGAGCCCCCAAAATTGTGGGATACAGGGTTCTTCCAGGCAATAAAATACTGCAGTCTTCAATATTAATTACTTTTATTTTAATCACTTATACTTTACAACGTCTTTCTCAGATCCTTCCGTCCTTTCTAATATGGCGTCGTCCCCCTTCCTTCGTCTATCGCTCTCTCCCTCATACCTCGTACTTTCTCCCTTTCTTTCACTTACGTTTCATTTCTCTTACTCCCACTTGCGTTCCATTTCCCACATAGATATGAATGTATGCCAAAAGATGATTCTTGTAATATGATGTAAAGTTTCTGCGATAAGATGGTTCTACTTTTTAATTATCATGAACTATTTCAAATGATGATAAATAAATTAATATTTAATATTTCAAATTATTTTTAATTATGATGAACTATTTCGGAATTCATTCTTTCAGGGAATTCTCCATAATGATCTATTTCACATTTCAGTACATAACTGGCGAAATTTGGGTGTAGGTACCTCTGCCCTTTGGGGATTACAAGCCAGGTACGAGTACATCAAAAATTTCTCAGTAGACTAGAAGCCCGGAGTTTATACGATTTGTGTCTTATTTTAAACCTCAAAAAAATATATATTTGAGACCCTCACTGTGAGCCCTTCAATTTGAAGTGATGATTTGAAACTTTTTGAAGTGAAAACTTCTAAAGGCTCCTGCAAACAGACGCGACGCGCGACGCGAATCGCGCGCGACACAAATGCACCCCTCGTTGCGCGACTTGCGGTGCCTTTGTGTCGCGCGCGATTTTATCGCGTGTCGCGTCTGTTTGAAGGAGCCTTAAGCGAGTTGGGCGTTTTTTGAGATGGGAGAAAACCATTGAACTCGCGACACTGTTACCGTAACCGACACCTCTGTTTTAAGTTTTAGCCATTAGAAAGACATCAACGCGCGGTACATTTTCTTTGGGAAGAATGACCTTCACACATATTTATAAAATTACTATGCTTTCACTTCTGCCGCGGCACTCCAGGAGTGCCACTGTTTTTTTTTTCTTTTTGCCTTTTCAAATTAACCCCTATATTAAAATTTTATTTACTTACGTTACACGTCCGTGTTTGGGCCATAGAAATTCATATGTGTACTAAATTTCAACTTAACCGGTCTATTAGATTCGGAGCAAACTGGCTATGACAGATGGACAGACAGACACAAGAGTGATCCTACAAAAAAAAAAATATAGAACGCTTTTAGGGTTCCTTACGTCTGAATGAAGAAACGGAACCCCCGTTTCTTCATTCAGACGTAAGGAACCCTAAAAGCGTTCTACATATTTTTTTGCTGGCGAAAAGTTGGCAAATTAGGTTAATCCGCTTTAAACCATGTTAATAAAAACGAAAAATAACTTTTTATTTAGTTTTCTAAACCGAACAAGAAACAACCGACTCTTATTGGTTTCAGTCGAGCATCACAAAAGAAATTAATACAGTCTCCGTGCGCGACAAAAGAGGTTGTAATGTAGGTAACAAAGCAGAATATTAAGTATTAAGAGAGGCTGTACACTGACCTAAAAAAAAAAGGCTGTCCAAAAAAAAATACTACAAAATTAAAAATAACTTTTATTTCGGAAGTCGGTGTCGTTGGTTCTGTATTTTCGTTTTTTGACACCAACTTTCGAAATTAAAGTTTTTTTTTCATTTTGTAGTGTTTTTTTTTTTTGTAAAAAAGTTTTTATTTTTCACTTTTCAGTTGTACCTACCTACCCCAAACAAATTCATATATCACTACCATGCTATGTGAATATCAGTGACAGAAAGCTATTGAACACATCTGCCTACCCCTTTAAAGGGTACAGGCGTGATGTTATGCTGTGTGATTGCGTAAACAATGCATATGCTATAGCAGCATTCGCGGTTGATTTGCTGGCATTTATTGAAGAGTTCCGTTGTCTGGTTCCGAAACTCAACATCAGATTTAAATGGGATCATTTCGGAATAAAGCTCTTTGGAACAAAAAAAAAATTGCAAATTCGTCTATTTACGATGGAGTTATGCTCGAATATACAAAATGTTAACCCTCGCTATACACTGCTTAAACGGAGTTGATACTATTTATTGTTCAAGAAATATGTATGAGTATTTTCATATTTATATAATAACTGGTTGTTGAATGTATATAATAACTGGCTATTTTGAAAGTTCAACAACATTAAATTGCGTTATAGTATATACGTTGCTGAGCAGACAAATTTATCTAACATATATGACGCATTGGATTACCAATATCCAGTATCCTTTTCAGATTGATATTGATAATGTGTTGCGGAATTAGGGGGGGGGGGGTTGCTGGGTTGTCACACTTTCGGGCTTCTGACGACCCGTAACGGACTGCCAAAGATCTACGAATAACAGTCGTGACCAACAGCTTAACGTGCTTTCCTAGGCACGGAGTGGTCTCGATATGTAAAGCTGCATGATTTCTGACAAATGCGTGCACTGACTGGACAGGTCCTCTCAATCTGTGTGGTTCTTTCCTCAAAAGACCATCTCAGATATCGACCTACATGGTCTTCATCTAACCTGACAAAGATTATGTCTGGACTTTAAAAGAGACTATGACCTCTGAGTTTGTTTCGGCCTTTCTTCTCAGAGTAGTCAGATAGGAAACGCCGACCTCATCTAGTTTAAAAAATAGTGTTTGTGAAAACCTACTTACAAAAATAAAATCATTTATCATTTAATGGATGGTCACCCATCCATGGACCGACCTTGGAAGTGTTGCTTAACCTTGAAAAAGACCCGGGCGGCCACGAGCCCTTCTTCAGAGATAAACACACACAATGAGAGCGACATTATAAGATACAGACAACAAAATTGCACAAACAATTTCTCACTTTATAACCATAAAGCACCGTTACTAGAATTTTATTAAAAATTAGAGAGTAGAAAAAAATCAATTTCCTCTGATCTTTCGCGGTTTTCGATTATCCGCGGCTGTTTGTCAATGATGCTGCGTTTAGTGAGCGATGCTTCGTTTAGTGAGCGTTCGAGTGCGACTGCGCAGGTTCGAGTCCGGTTCAAATGAAACGAATCGAGTGTTGCAAATGGTTCATAACGGTTTATATCGGTATCTCTGGTTGCTATAATGGAATGTTGGCTGTTAAAGCTTATTGTAAAGTATGGTATTGTTGTGGTTTGTAATTGGTAAGATGTAATAATTTTTATGGCAAATGGTAAAACGAATTATCTCTCAAAAACAAATAAGGGAGAAGAAGAAGATAGTGTTTTAATTATAATATAACAATGTATGTTGAAGCATATACCAAGGGGGAGGTGGCAATCTTACCCAGGGGTAACGTGTTACCCAGTAACTGGGTTGTGGAGGTCGGATAGGCAGTCGCTCCATGTAAAATTCTGGTATTCAGCTGCATCCGGTTAGACTGGAAACCGACTCCAACATAGTTGCGAAAAGGATAAGCAGATTTTTAAACTGGAAGAACAGAATTCGTATCAGCGGAAAGACGTCTTCTGCTGAACATAAGGTAAACCCCTCAAACTAACAAAACGCTCCGTCCTACGCTGTCCACTACTTTCACCGACCTCCCTTTCATTTTAAATCACCTTCAATGTGAATGAGAGTGTGTTTTGCAATTATTTTAGGGAGCTGCACTGTTACTGCTTAAGCCACTGAAAATCACAAATACAATACAAAAGATTTTGAAGTAAATTGATAACCCATTGCTTCATATTAAGGCGACTCTAAAGTGTGGTCTTTGTCGCACTGTTTAGAAAAGACAGAGAAGCGCGATGACACAACGCTGGTAATTTATTGCAAATATGAAGCAATTATCTATTTACAAACGTCGATTGTTTGAACTAAAAAATTAAAACACTAGTTATTTAGTATGTACTTGTAAAATAATCTGACAAAAAATCATAATTTTATTATTGTAAAAACAAAGTTTTTAGAGGTATCTTCATGATTTTTTTCTAAAGTCAAATTAGTTGTATTATGTTTTCAAGACACTATCTACCTAGAGCATATATGCTGAAGAATATCATATATTTTTCCGACTTTGTTTACTGTAGTCGATCATATACTTTTATTGTTTCTAAAACTTTCGTTTTTTGCGTTTAGGTCCTGTAAGCCCCTTATGTACTTATAATTGAAAAATTCGTCTGCTCAACAACGTTAATAACGCAATGAATATTGTTGAACTGTCAAAATTAAAGGCATTGCCGTTTTTAAATATCGAATCAATCTGACACTACATTCATTGTATGTTGAAAGAACCATTTTCGATTTAGACTTAAAAATTGTATTACAAAAACAAATACCTAAGCACCTAGTTTTTTATTCAAAATACCTATTACGTTAAGGCTCCTTCAAACAGGCGCGACACGACACACGACACAAAGGCACCGCAAGTCACGCAACGAGCGGTGCCTTTGTGTCGCGCGCGATTATATCGCGTGTCGCGCCTGTTTGCAGGAGCCGTTAAAGTCTACCAAACTGCTTATAAGTTTCTACTCCAAACTTCTCCAAATATGTTCACCTAACGAAACACCTGTCGCATGACTCATGAAGCCACTATCGTTTAACTAGCATCGTCCTAACAGGTACAAGTACCCTCACCTTGCCCTCCTTACGTCACTTATCGGGTACGGTAAAGCAATTGGCCAATATGACTGTACGCTTTGGTATCTATAAAGGAAAAACTTTTTAAGACGTGTTGTGAATTTCATTAGACATCATGTATTTAATCGAGACTAATTCAAAATTTTTTGCTTCTGAAATGATTATTGAACACCTAATAATATAATGATTGCGCCTCTCAAAACGGAAAGAAAATATCATGAGGAAACCGGCATGTCCTAGAACCAAACATTCAAAGACATGTGACATCTAGGTACCAACCCGCACTGGGCCCGCGTGGTAGATTATAGCCCACTCCCTCTTGAAGACAGGAGGCCTGTGTCCCAGCTGTGGGAACTTTATGCCTCTCTTTGTAAACCCCAAGTAATTACTAGTTGGAGTCCTAAAAATACTAAATTGCCAAGTTACTGCAACCAACTGTGACAAAAGGGCAGTTTAAAAAGAGGCTCAATTATTTAAAAAAGTTTGCATCATTATAAGGTCAATAAGTGTTTAGACGAAAAGTTAAATGTTTCCCTGAGTTTAATTTAAACTGCCTACAACTAGATAACTAACAAGTTTATCAACGCGTTTCTTTTCACGATTTACGACAATATCGGTAATATAGTTAAGGAAATGGGAAGCGGATGAACGATTTCCTACACCGTGGGAGAGTACGTAACACACTTATTGTGTTAATTTCCCTCTAGTTATACCATAATAATGCTTTACATAATAAACTTCATTAGTAATCACAATCATTACGATTAATGAGGGGCTCGTGGCGACATCTACACTACATCGCCACACGCGAACTACTTTCTCGACGTTGCGTCAGTGGCATGCACACTGACGCGACGTAGCAAAATCCTGCATCGCGCAAGCGAAGTTTACCGCGCAACTAGCATATAATTATACAACATCCCGACTTAAATTGTTGGTCAGTTGCCCATCAGACACGACACCTGTGTGGTCGGAGGATCCTGCCTTTTCTATGGAGTATAAGTGAACTTTAGACCCTTTTCCTCCTATCTCTATAAGCTCGGGGCTAAATAAAAACAGCCACACGCGTCGATCTTCAAGGTACGTCAAGCACATCAAGCTACCCGAAACTGTCAATTTTACCCAATCAACTTTGAACCTTATGTTTTAGCGATAAAGTTGAAAATCTGTTAAAGAAATTTGACAGATTGTAGTAGCTTGATGTGCTGGCGTCTGTACAACAAGAAACAACACTTGCCGAGGTCGGTCCGTAGATGGGGTGACCATTAATTACATACCAAGACTCCTCCGTGCCTCGGGAAGTACCTACGTTAATTATTAGTTGATTCGGCAATGATTCGTAGTTCTTTGACAGTCGTTAAGAGTACTCGTAAACCCGAAAAGCGGACAATCAGCCTTACTAATGTATATCGTGTTACCCAGTAACTGGGTTGTGGAGGTCAGATAGGTACTCGATCCATGCAAAATACTGGTATTCAGCTGCATTCGGTTAGACTGGAAACCAACCTCTACATTTTTGGCTACCGCGGCAAGCGTAGCTTTACCTTCGATCGAACATTGCGGCTCTTGTTATTTAGCCACGAGTTAAGTATCAGACGGGCTAAGTATAACAAAATATTATGTAGGTTCTTGATGACTGAAATAAAGTGATTTACAACTTCTACAAGATTGATAAGCGGGTGACAAGCTGTTTAAGCTGATAACAGAGTCAATGACATAAAAGTGTAAGCCTTGAAGCAAACATGTCGAAACATCGACTCATCACGAGAATTTGAAATACAGGCCTACGTTGTAAAAGATGTCTTAGTTTAAAATAAAAACAGCGGTAAAAAAATAATATACATCATATACCTACTTAATCATCATTTTTAAGGTTCAGTATCGAAAAGGTGCCGACAGGACCCTATTACTAAGACTCCGCTGTCCATCCGTCCGTACGTCAGTCCGTCTGTCTGTCACAGGGTTGTATCTCATGAATCGTAATTATTTTTATAGAGTGTATAATATGTTACCGGCCAAACCCGATTTTAGGATGAACTAGTTTCGCCTAGGCCAAACCAATTCATTCGCTCGATCACACAGGTGACCTATCTTCTCGGAAAAAATTAAGTAGGCAACTTAGTAAAATTATCATATTAAATTAACCAAGGTGCAGAACCGGTCGAAGTGACAATGCATGGGGAGGCTTATGTCCAAAAGTGGACGTTTATCGGCAGAAATGCTGATTAATCGTCTACGATTGCAAGATGGATTCACGTGATATTTTATTTATAGCTTTTTTAAAAGAACAAATTATATTGTATGGGTGCTACATTCTTATCATGTTAAGAAATAAAAGACTTGTTTACTTTAAATATAACTTGATCTTTTATGAAGCTGCTGTTGCAAAATTTAGGACAGCTTTCAATAAAGTGACATTATCGAACAAACATTACAAAGTATTTCCAAATTGAAACAACTATCTACTAAGTACCTTTATGGATTGTTGGCCCACCAACTTTTACTTTTTTCACATTTTTCAAGAACTTCTTAATCGTAATGTACTTGGTTATGTAACTATCCTCAATAAGAGACAAAAAATAAGGTAAATGGTCAAGTGGAAATTACACTGGGGCCATTCAAAAACCAGGGGCCTCTCAGCAGCATTAAAATAATAATCATTATTACAAAATTCAATAATGGAATATTACAATGTAATTACTTACACAAGCAAAATTACGCAATCACTACCTACCAATGAACCATTTTGCTGATATTACCGATCCACACAATAAAATAACCACAACAAGATTCATAACTGCACAATAACTTCTTAAAATCTGCACTACAAAGACATTTAAATAAATTATTTAAATAAATATGCCCATTTTTTATTTTGTGCCCATTGCCGTGGAGACCGTGGGTGCTTGGAGTACTGAGGCCAGGAAGCTCATTAGTGAGATAGGGCACAAGCTCCGTGACAAAACAGGTGACTCCCGCTCCGGCTTGTTCTTGGTGCAAAGGTTAGCTATTGCCATACAACGTGGCAATGCAGCAAGCGTTTTGGGCACCTTTGCGCCGGGAACTGTTCGGGGCGGGTTATTTGACTAGGTTGACTGGTGAAGTGGTGATTAAAAATTTATGACATTGTACAATAAATATATATACTTACGTTTCTCCGGACCCTGCCCCAAAGCGAACCCCAGAAGGGCCAAAAAGCACAGTTCCCATCCCTTCATTTTCCAGCTACACAGGAACCGGGGCCAATCCGCAAACGTCGGGGGCGATCGGGAGTCGTTCGGGACGCAGGAACTCACGCGCACACGACCTCACGTCTAGGAAAAAAGTTAAAATGTAATTATAGTACAACAGAGAGATAAGATAATTTTATCGCATCTCTATGATTAATTATGTGATAGGAAAAATACTCGTCACGAGATGGGCAGGAGTGGGGGTGATGTTGTATTAGATTTATGTTAGATAGAGATGATAAAATCACAAACGTCAAGAAATATGAGGTTTATCTTAGAAAAAATCTGATCAGGTTTCTGATTTGAGGATCTGGGGTAAAGAACTCGTCAAACTCTATTTGAAATTCAAATCTTCCGTTTTGTGCAAAGAAAGGACCCCGCGCAAAATTTTTGTAGAAAGTTGTTAGGCCAATTTAGCTAAAATTTTAGGAAAATATAGCCTGTAGCATATTAATTGAAATTCTGTAGGCGCAATGTAAAACAAGGACCAGTTTTCGAGATAATATACTTAGCCATTTTTATATTGAAGCCAGAATTATGTATTTTATGTCATAGTTAGATACCGTAAAAAATACTTGAATGATAAAGTAGAGTTTATAAATAGCCTGTAATATACTAATTGAAAGTCTATATGGGCGCAATGTAACATAACGGCCAGTTTTCGAGATATTGCCATTTTCATATTGAAACTAGAAAGATTTTATGTTATACATAGATACCGCAAAACATTACTTAAATGCTTTGGAGTTTGACATGTTTTAAATCTCAAAGTATCAATACAGAAACCGGGCCTAAGTCAAGTTGTAGAACCTGAGATCTAGAATAGGTTGCAAAAACACTCTAGTGATATTTGGGCATATATTTCATAGGTTTATAGTACACCGGATTGGAAACAGCATTGGATACTAGTGAAAGAAAGAAATGAATGAAAATATGTTTATTACAATCAAGGGCGGATCCAGCTTTGGCGCCAGGAGGAGGTCACATAGTCGTGGTTAAGTCAAGAACTTATAATTTAATTTTGATAACAATAGATATAATACAAGTACGTTAGTTTATTAATGTACCTACGTAAGTACTGTACTTAAACATATTTATTCTTTATTGTACACTTGAAAAACTTAACACATAATAACTTGTACATATACACGTACATATTGCCATCTTCTCTTGAAGACATCCAGAGAAGCACTATCACACATGGAATGAGGCAGCCTATTTATATTCCATAACCGTGGTGAATGATTTGTTATGACAAATCATTCACCACGGTTGGTTCAGCTGTTATGACAGCTAGAGGTATTTCGAGGGGTATGACGCAAAACTCCGCAAACCTAAGGCTGGAACCAGCTCAGGGGGGTTCATGACCCCCATGGATCCGTTGATTAAAATGTTTGGCGTTTCGTTCGTGCACAAAAAAGAAAGCGTAGTGAATCAAAGGGGTAATTGCGTACACTATCAGTAGCGATGGTTTGCATTTTGACAGCTTAACAATATTCATTGAGTTATATTTACGTTGTTGAGCAGACAAATTTTTCGAACATATAAATTTAGTATTCTGTTCTCTACATTTTTATGTTCGTATAACTCGTCAAAATGTAGGGAACAGCTGATTTTGTTTTCGCGACTTCAGGTTTGTTCCCATAGTAAAAGTTGTTCATAATGATGAGTACAATTACCTCTTTAGAGGTTGTTAATGTTTTACCAATAATCCTGTATACATAGTAGGTATAACTCGTCAGTCAGGTTTAAACACAACATCTCTGAGACAGTGTCAAGTATTTAGTCCAGTAACACGTTTCCCTCGTTAGACGCTAGACAGACACTAAGCTATTAATATATGCTTTAGAATGTATTATATGTTCTAGATACACCTATTTTACCTAAGTTATAACATGCAGCTGAGAAGAGAATGTCAAGAACGATTTGTGGTGTTACGCTAATGGATATAATTTATTTATTTATTAATCACAAAATCCACAGCTCTTTGAAATTTTATCTTAAACATATATAAGCTAGTCTTACAGCCAATTACGGACAACACACAATACAATACAGCCAATTATATATATTATATTATATATTTTTGTAAAATACAATAATTAAAAAGAGTGTCCATGGAGTTTCTTGCCCGTTCTTCTCCATAGGTAACTAGCTTCATATTTTCTGACTGACCGACTTCTTGACAATTCAAAAGTGCCTGTAAATGGTTTAATTGAAATAAATACTTTGAGTTTGATAACATAAGTAATGAGTATACAGGGTTAAAGTAAATTGGCCAGCCAAACTCAGCACGTGCACGTACATGTCGTACATAGCACGCGCACGTACTAGATAGATTCGACTAGAGCAGTGTACACGATTCAGTATCACAGACCGACTGTAGCCGATTCAGCGTCGCCGACCCGAGCGTGACGGCTCAGTTTCGTTTACAGTTCAAAAATCGCGCATAAAGAAGTTTTCACTTCTAAAACCTACTTAAAAATGCAGACACGAAGACTGTGTCTTGTCCCCAAAATCCAAAACCATCTCAACTAGTTTCCTAATTTAAGCCCAGACATACAAACAGACTTTGCGTAACAATAACAAATAGTTAATAAACACTCGATTAGCAGTAAGTTAAAAAAGAAACAGTGTTATCATTCCATGTACCTGTTTGAGTTAATAGGTCACCGTGTCGTTTTACTGATAAGCACTGAATGAGCATGGCGTCTTAAAACAACCGAGTAGAATAGTGGCGCCATCTAGTGAATTTTGATAGCCTTATTTTTCCTGGGTTTACTAGAATGGGTGCAGTCACAAGGATCCTGTTTTCAGTCCTCAAGAGGGAATGTACAGACGCCAGCACATCAACCTACTACAATCTGTCTGCTAAAGCATAAGGTTCAAAATTGATTGGAAAAATTTGACAGTTTCGGGTAGGTTGATGTGCTGGCGTCTGTACCTAATCAGGATTCATTTTAGTAATAGAATAGCTCATCTTTTTCCTAGCGTGTTGATGACAAGGTTGAGGTTTGCCCAGAACATAGCTATGAGTATGGCGCCATCGGTACATCCATCAACTCCTGTAACGTACAGGCATCAAAGAGCTATTTGTGAATGAGCTCATTCAGGAAAATTCCCACTTACAACTTCTATATTATACCGCCACGCAGCGTTGCTGTTTTCCGATAAGCGGGGTTTGCATACACGAAATATGTAACATACGTATGTGAAATATGCCACATAAGAAATAAAAAATAAATTAATGTCCTACTGAAACCCTCTTCTACTTAAATCTAATCAAACGGCATTACTGAATACCATTGTAAGGGTGGCGATGAAAAGCGAGCAGAACCTTGGCATTCAACATTAATTCATTTGTTTTCCAGAAAACAAAGCTACAGCTTCTGAAAATCTACTGTGCAGGAACTGGCAGGCAACAACAGTCTAGCCAACAAGTAAATATAAAGTCCTCAAGACCATATTTCGGCCACGGCGGCCAATCTCAACGGAGACAGACTTCGGCGCGGGAGATATTATAGTGCACTAGTGTGCGCGCAGACACAGGTGCACTGCCTCTTCCCTCACTCTCATCATCCGATGGGTCGGCAATCCGACACGACCGGAAAGAGAACAGGCGCAGGACCAACGGCCTAACGTGCTTTCCGAAGCACCACACTATCAACTTCCAAACTCCAGGTTTTTACTTATAAATTCTTAATGAAATAACTTATTAACCCGACCCGGGAATCGAACCCAGGGTCCCATACTCAGCAGTCGCGCTTGCGACCACGAGACCAAAGGGGCGGTTAAAACAACAAGAAACCAACCAACCAACAAGTAGCATCTACATAATACATAAAAAAAAACAAACAGCAAACACAAACAGCTTCAAACATTTTACTATCTTTGAGCTATAGAGGCTGAGTCTCTGCTGACCTGTGCTAAGACTCCCCCTTATTAATAAACCTTAGTACGTACGTATAGTGACGTATATAGGTATAGGTACATTTACTTCAAACACAAACAGCCCAATCACTTCCCACGATAAATTGTAAAGGCGACTATTACAAGATTCTTATCACCAAAATGATACACTTGAACATAAATCGAATGTAGTAAATGCTACAAATCGTTTTAAAACAATACTTTTTACTCTAAGTATAATTTCTAAGAGCTCTTCGCTCTAGTGGTTCCTTTGATTCTCACGGTAACCACTGTAGCGTAGACACATAACTTTGAAGTGAAATGCTGTCATATTATATTTGGTCTATATATTTTGTATTCTCTAGCCGAGATCTATAACGTTACTTTGCACGTACTCTGGGTAAGCGTCATTCCTGTCTTCCTTCCTTCAAATCGTGCAAGATAGAGACGGGACCATGCCTGAAGGCTCCTTCAAACAGGCGCGACACGACACGCGACACTAAGGCACCGCAAGTAACGCAACAAGCGGTGCCTTTGTGTCGCGCGCGATTATATCGCGTGTCGCGTCTGTTTGTAGGAGCCTTAAGGCAACAAGTGCATGCTAAGTAACGTTTATAGATCTCGGCTTTGGCGCCGTGTCTTACCTCCTTACTAATAAACGTATTATATCAGATGAAGAGTTACACACCGATATCTCTCATTCAGTCGTCAGTAATTTGAATTTCGAAAGTCGAAGACAAAACGTTGTGTAACTATACAGACGCTATACAACGTTTATTGGTAAGGGGGAGTCTTCACCGAGCAGCAGAGACACAGCCTCTTTTGGCCAAAACATCAAAAAGGCAATTTTTAAGAAAAATAATTTGTTTGACTGCCTCGTTGGTGTAATGTTTGCAAGCGTTACGGCTGAGCATGAGGTCCTGGGGTCGACTTCCAGGTCGGGGTAAAGTGTCCTTGAGTTTTTCTATGAGAAATTTCTCAGTAGCAGATCGTAGTCAGTATTTGTGCCCGGTTGATGCCATAGGCTTGCCCCCTGATACATAGGACTTGAACATAACTGGCGGAATATGAGTGTACAGACGCCAGCACATCAAGCTACTACAATCTGTCAAATTTCTTTAATAGATTCTCAACTTTATTGCTAAAGCATAAGGTTCAAATTTGATTGGGAAATTTTGACAGTTTCGGGTAGGTTGATGTGCTGGCGTCTGTACATGCTAAATTACACATCTGCCTAATCCTTTGGTAATCAGGCGTGATGTTATGTTATAATTTGTTTTCTTTCCGAGTCTTCTTGCCAGGTCCGAAACCACGACCTCGTGCTCGAGGCCGTCACCATTTCTCTATGAAAGGCAAACTCTAATTGGCATTGGGCTGTAGCGGTATCTACAACGGGTACACTACATAAATACGAAAAACTTTATTCCGACAGTCACAAATACGAATTTAAAAATACCGATTTTCATAATTCCGAATGGTTCAAAATTACTAATATAACAACTCCGATTTATCATTCATCCTATTTTTATAATTCCGAATTTTCACGTACATATTCCTAACGTTTATAATTACTATTCTCAAAATACCGAGTTTCAATAGATCGAATATCAAAAAGTTCGAATTAATGATAATTCGAAACATCAAAAATACGAATTCCGATTAATTAGAATTCCGAAATAAAAACGCCATGTAAAACTGAATAGCAAGACAAATATACGAGTGGAATACGAAATTTCGACGCACAAAATGTCGATAAATGCTAATACGATGCTAGACAAATTGCGATGCACGTTACTGCGACAGACCGTCTCTGCGAGCGACGCCACAACACTTCGATGCACGTTACCGCGATAGATCTTCGATGAAGTTCCACAGTAGTCAGTCTGTGGCATTATTGCACTCCAAAATTTTCTGCTTTAATGCATTGCTAAGATTCAAAGTCTTACGAAAGAAGGTACGGCCTACATTATTAGGGCGGGAAGAACGCTCGTAATTCGAAAAATTCAAACGATGAACGGTAAAGGTTATCAACAGGAGACTACACGGAGAAGGCGATGCTTCCAATCCAAATAAAAATAGATACAGAATTTACGTAAGTAGGTATATGTGCCATGTATAGAGTTTCCTCAACTTAACATTCTGCTCGGATATCTGAGTTACGTGCGCGTTGCATTCTAGCTTGCGTAAGCGCATTTACAAGTTTTTTGCATTAACTGCAAACAAATAACATTCCACGGAAAGTTGGTCATCGTGTTACCACATTTGGGGCCAATCTATCTACAGTGTGTTAGGTTAAACGAGGGACATATTTTAAGGGAGTGTAGTACTCATGAAAATGAACAACTTTTAATATGGGGCTGACTCAAAAATATGAAAAAAAAACAGCTGTTCCCTACATTTTGTCCAGTTATGCGAACAGAAAATGTATAGAGAGGCTGGTTTTATTTTCTCGATTTCAGTGTTGGTCTCTTAGTAAAAGTTATTCATTTTCATGAGTACTACACTCTCTTAAAGTACGTCCCTCGTTTAACCTAACACACTGTATACTAAAGCTAAATAGTTTGTTTGTTTGAACGTTCTAATCTCTGGAAGTACCAATTGGATTTTAAAAAAAATATATTTGATAGCTTAATTCTTGAGGAATGATTTCACGCTATTACCCTTAGAAGCCGAGCAAAAACAAAATAACTCACAAAGAACGAGTGAAAACGAAGTGATAGCGCAGGTCAACAAATTTCTTGTTCCCCAACAAGAAATTTTAACAAGAATGTTGTATCTATATATTTTTTATAGTTTTCCGGAACGCGAATTCGAAAATGTTTAGAGGTTAAAGGGTACTTTTTCAGCTATACATTCACTGACCAACTCAGTGAATCGAAACTACCGCAATTTATAAAGTAGTTTTATGGTCACAATATAAAAGTCAATTTGTAAACAATTGAAGCACGACGAAAATCACGCTGAGAAAAATATTGCGTATCACTTACGCCATTATACAGGATGTACATTTTTGTTTACTTGAAATTATTCGGAAAATAATGTCAATTTGGGTTGTTTGGGAAGTCCTTAACAGAATCATAAAGAAAAAGTCATAATTGAGCTTTAAAAATGTTTAGTCAAGTCATTTAGGAACATAAACGGTACTTTTGAACGTCAAAATTTACAATAAAATAGAATTGATTCTAGGTAAAAAGATAGTTATTATTGTTAGGCCTCGGTGTCAACAAAATGTGAATCAGTGAATAATAGATATTCGTCACGAAAAGTCGTAAGATTTGGATTCGTAATGGTTGAAATGCGAAGATTAGACTTTTGAGCCATCTTCGTGCGAAAGGGGCGCAAAAAAGAGCCTTCAGATAATTTACACACGTTGACACGTCATGCACACCCTGATAGTCACCTCCATTCATTACTATTCTTGCTGATTGGGTAATCTTTTACCACAGCTTGTTTATCTTGTAAAGATACAAAAAAATAGATGAACTTGCAAAGTTACATTTTCTTCACAGCACGATTAAATTGGCAGCCAAGTTAAAAACAGCCACGGGATTGTCCGAAAGGGTTACCCGCTGGCCCCGAACATAAAGGGCTAAGGAAGGAACACGGGTGGGTTTTAGTCAATAAGAGTCTGACACTCCCTTCCGCTCCACCCAGAGTGGGAGGGGTCATTTGATGACTTCCCATCCTGAAAAAAAAAGGGCCCGTACACACGTACCACAACCACACACCACCTCGCAGTGATAAAATGTCGGCAAGCAGTGGTTACGTGTAATTAGGGCGATACCTCATTAGTGCGTTGCGTTGCGTTGTTGCAACGGATCAACGCATGGTATGCTACACCTGGGCTGAGTCATCATGAATATAATAATCACACTAATATTTATAATGGCGAAAGTTTGTGAGTGTGTAAGTGTGTGTGTGTGTGTGTTTATATGTTTATTACTTCTTCACACTCAAACTACTGGACCAATTTTGATAAAATTTGGTATGGAGGTAGCTGACACCCTGGATTAACACATAGGCTACTCTTTATCTCGATATTCCCACGGGATCGACATTTACGCGGGTGAAACCGCGGGGCGCAGCTAGTGACTAATTAATTAGAAATTATTTGACTAATTTAATTGAAATAATAATTAAATTTTCACAATTTAATGAATCATTAGTCATTATGGAGTCAACACTGCGACGACGCAACGCAACGTACTAATGACGCAGAGCTCTTAGTGTTGCTGTAACTTCTTGAAGTTGTCGCTTGTAGTTGCGATGTGGTTACGTTGTTGTTGTTGTTGTTGTTGTTGTTTGCAGAGAGAGATCGTTTTGTTTGCGATGTGGCCGGCCGCTAGTGCAGTGGTGATCGCGGTGTGGATGCGATGTGGTCGGGATCGCCAACACGGTTGATTTTGACGGCAAAATGTGGTCCGTGTGAATAAACTACCGTAAAACGAAATGAATTGGGACGAATGTTTTAAATCGATTTTAACATTGAAATAATATATTTTGTGCCCAATAGGACTCTAATGTGTTTACTATACTATATTTAATGAGTTGGCATCAAATTAAGTATAAAGTCAATGTTAAAATCCATTTTAAAGTTTCGTCCCGATTCGACCTCTGCATCCCTATCCAGTATCCACCCCTTTTTACTCGCATTATGGTACTTATACATCTTCATACAAACCACGTATTGTCATTGTGGTATCACTGCGGTTGTGGTACGTCAGGTACGTGTAACCAGTCCCTAACAAGAATGATGAGTCATATCTCTCAACAACACTCAGGTTATCACCCTGTATAGATGGATACGTTTGTTATAAAAATTACGAAATGCAAGTACCTACTAATCCAAGGTACGGTTGAAAAAAAAAACGTTTTGTATCACGATCGATCGTGACGGCAGATAAAACGCGCGTGCGTTTGTGCTGCGCCCGCGTCGGTATCTAATATCTTCGCTTTGTACAAAAAGAAGGGTCGAGTTTGGTGGATTCTTTTTTGGTATACCTATCATTTTTTTTTTGTAGGAAGTTAGATGGTGTTTTGTTTCCTGTTGTCTTGAGGTTAATAGCATACTTTAGACTTGGAGGGATCTATTTGGTGCAATGGCCGCAGAATGGGGATCAGTATTCCAAGGGTGCTACAGAACAACAATATTTTTATGGCCATAAATGCACACAGTACGTACAATATTTTTGATGGCAAGGGACATCAAGCGCAAACTGTAAAAATTTTTTTTTTTTTTTTGTAAAAATTATTTCAGCACATGATTCTAGACTAAGTACCGTAAAACGGGGCTACTTTGCACATTATTTCGATAGTTTTTTGAGAATTACTTTTTTAACAACCAAAATTAATGATGTTTTTGTTCCAACAGAGAACAATGTGTCCTTTAACTATCAATCTCATACCAATATCAAGCCCTACAGGCCCCCCACAAATATATATATTTTTATTTTTCATGAGTCAAAGTAACCCCGAAGTGGGGTTTCTTTGACAAGGCTTTAAAATGCAATCAACGGCAAAAATCTAAAGTGTAAGGATTACCTTGACATCATTTTGATAAAAAATATTAATATTTCATATATTTTAGGGGAAATAGAAATAAAAGCAAAGAAGAAGTTGAAGGTATAGGTTAGAAGATCGGGACTAGCTTCTAGCCACCAATCAAGGTCACTAGCGTTCGTTTCACACACGTTTAAATCATTATTTGGCGCGCTGTTAAAGTAGCCCCATAAACTGTTAAAGTTACCCTTACTGTTAAAGTAACCCCGTTTTACCGGTAGGTATACTATTCTAGTGTAGAAATTTTTCGCAGGTTATAAAAAAAAACTGCTGTTTCATAGAAAATGGCTACCTACGCGGTCAAACAAAAAAAAAACAGCAATTTTTTTTATTACTTCAATCTAAACAACAACAACACAACCAACAATACAACCTTACTCCTGCATTTTAAATGTATTCAGACGCGTCTAGAATGAAGACTGAGGGTGCCAACACCATTCAAGAAGCTAGAATGACATTCATATTAAAAAAAAAAGCCGTAGCCTCAAGCCGTCTCCTCTCTAAAGCCATGTCCACACTACAATGAAAACCGGACAACACACAATCCCATTGTGCACAGTTACCGACCGTAACGTGATGTATGCCTCTAACGTAATTAGCTAACTCAATTAACACAGGTTGTTGACTCGCCTGTGTGGCCGAAATGTTTGATAAGGCTTTGTAGGTAAATAATTATGTTAATCTGTAGACGCAAGGTTGAGGGATCCGCTTTTCAAGTAGGTAGGTACTAGTAAGTTTGTATAGATCCGAACGTGGCACGAGGCAGTGTGAATATCAAAGGAGATGGAAGATTTTTCTATGGAGCCTGGTATGTGGTGTACATGTATGCCAGGTGGTGTGGTATGGTATGCCGCGCCATTTTGTTTTAGGGGTCCGTATCTTGTAACGTCGCACGTTACATTTTGCACAAATAAACACATAATAACTAATTTAACAACAAAAACACAGTAACATTCCAATGTTTACGTTTTAGTGATTCTCTTGAGAGTGATACGTTTTATGCGGCAAAACGACCGTATCTATTTTTTACGTTAACTTAGAAGTTTGATTTTTTTTCACAGCTTCGAGGGACTACAGGCCTGAATATATGGGTTTAATTTCAACTCGATACCTCCACGCGTTCCCGAGATAAAGTGTCTTGACAGACAGACAGACAACAAAGTGATCCTATAAGGGTTCCGTTTTTTCCTTCTCTGGATACCAATCTCGACTTATCACTACAAATCGCGAAGCAGGCTCAATAATTATCTTCAGGGAGAAAATAATACCGTGGGTTTATCACAACACTAAATAATGAATAAAACGACGCAAGGAAGCGGATCCGAAGTGCGGTGAAAGAAAACCAAAAACATCGAGAAAACCAGCGCGGTAATTGCAAAAAAAATGGCAATCGTCGCTATGCTTTTTAGTTTGACAGTCCAACCACGTTCATTTCATTTTATACGTGTTACGAAATTACCCCGCACTGGACACGTAATCACACACTGAGTCAGCGTGGCGATCCTTGCACGTTTCTTCTGTATATGAGAAGACACCTTTGCCTTGAAAGGGACGGCTATTGGCATAAATATCATGCCAGATAGAAAAGAAGAGGTGATAAGATTTCTTTAGCATTTAACTTACTTCTTACAATTCAACTCCGTTCCATCCACTCTCTATTTAGGAAGTGGTTTCGTAAAATAAGGCTTTTATTTGAAGAGGATTGGCCGCAGCGTTCTTTATTATGCGAATAACATTCTCGACCAATCTGTCTACTAAGCGATATGGAAATACAAAAGCACTCGAGAGCTTCTCTTTAAAGTATCGATTTACTGTCAGAAAAAAATCATCGTTTGAAAATAATAATAATAATAATAATAATAATAATTTATTTAATAAAAACGTTTACAAAAGGTGCAAATTTAGCCAAAAAGTAGAAAAACTTTCCATACAATTAAAGTGCCTAAAAATAAACTAAAATTAATATACTTTTTCTTACAGGTGCAAGTAGTGATGGTTCGGAATTAGAGTGTTTGGTAGCGACCTGCCTGAACTAGGTTTATTCAAACCTGTGTTTCAGGCCATCCCTTTACATTTCAATTAAATTGGACCGTTAATTTTTAAATAAAACTGATATAAAAATAATTAATTAACAATTCTGAGAAAAAGCACATTGGTACATTAATACCTAATACTAAGTCTATGTAAACATACAAAAGTAAATACTTACAAGGGAATCAAATTATGATCATGACAAAATTTCTAGGAGTTTTTCTGTGTCTGTGTAATTGAGCATCGCTAAGTATTCTGATAACATTGTACTACATTTTTTATAGCTTAGACTATAGAAGCTTAGTAACTTGTTCAGTCTATTATACAGAAAAGGTCCTAAGAACACATAAAAACGATTAGCAAACGCATGTCTAGTTTGAGGCTTTATGCAAACCAAGTCTTTCCTTCTCTTGTCGGAATGTACTGGGTCAAAAGGAAGTGCAGTGTGCTGGTGTTGTACTATGCTTAGAATAAATAATTGCCTTACTGTTAGTACATTACATGCTATGTAGAGTTGGTGCGTAGGAAATCTAAAAGGGCGAAAGGTAGCAACCTTTAGAATAGCTCTTTGAGCGCGCTCTAGAGGGAGTAAAATTGTTTTTGCAGCACCCCCCCAGGAAGTTATGCAATAGGTAAGTATGGATTGACACAAAGCTAAATAAACCTGTTTAATCAATTTATAGTCGGCTATGTTCCGTAAGTTCTTAAATACATATATTAATTTGCGCACTCTGGTACAAAGTAAATCGATATGTTTACGGAAATTTAGATTGGAGTCAATAGTGACACCTAGGTATTTTAAATAGTCGGCCTTAGCTAAAGTGGGGCAAGAACATGCAGTGTCAGCGGCAGCGTACGTGCTACAATTGTGTGCGTATATGTTCAGATTAGTAAGCGGTATGTTAGTATTTCTCATTGTGAATAAAATATATTTTGTTTTATCTGCATTTAATGTTAGGAGATTATTATGGAGCCAATTAGAGACAATGTTAAAACCATTTTGAGCATATTCATAGACTTCATCTCTTGATTTAGCTGAGAACAATAGAGCAGTGTCATCCGCATAAGACATTATGACTCCATTTTGGAGCGGCAGGCTGCACAGTTCATTTATGTAGATTAAAAATAACGTGGGGCCCAAAATGCTGCCTTGTGGAATTCCAAAACAACTATTTTTAAGTTCAGAACTTGTACACCGACCTATTTTTACACACTGGTGACGATCGCTGAGATAATCCGCAAATAGTAGATGTTGAGTCCCTCTTATCCCAAGTGTTTCAAGCTTGTGCAAAAGTAAAGTACTTGAAATAGTGTCGAAGGCCTTTGCAAGGTCTAGAAAGATCCCAATTGTGTGCATACCATAATCTAGATTGGTAGTAATATAATTAGTTAACTTGTGTACTGCTTGGCTAGTTGATCTATTGGGCCTAAACCCAAATTGATTATCTGAAAGTAGTCTGTTATCTTCCAAATATTTTATCAATCTACTGTTAATAATTTTTTCTAGAATTTTTGAGAGACCTGTTAGCACTGAAATGGGTCTGTAGTTATTCACACAGTTTTTATCTCCAGACTTGAATACAGGTGTGACCACAGCTTTTTTTAGCAATTTGGGGAATATTCCTTGAGATAAACATAGCTGAAAAATGTGGGTTAATGGCCCGGCAAGTAAGTATCTAAATCTTTTAAGTATATTATTAGGTATGTCATCCCACCCAGTAGCACATGCATCCTTTAACCCGTCTATTAATCTTACTACTTCGTTAACGTCGGTATCTAATAACACAAAAGAATTTACTGTACAGGATGCCGTAGTCGGGTTTTGAGGGGAAAAATTCGTAGAATGTAAAGATTTTTCAGCCAAGTTTTTTCCAACATTAGTAAAAAAATTGTTTACTTTATTCACTGCTTCTGATGGATTTATCTCTGTACCTAGTAAATCAAGTGGAGGTTCGGGATTTTTTGATCTAAATGTGTTAGTTTTTATAAATTTCCAAACAAGTTTACTATTTTTCCCCGCCTTCTGTAATTCATTTTTATCATACTGATTTTTGAGTTTTTTCAAAAGATTATTACAGAAATTACGATACCGTTTATATGTAAGAGAAAGTATGTCGTTATCAGGTGCGCCTTTCAATTTTAGGTGAAGTTTGTCTCTATGTCTTATACAACGAACGAGGCCGGGTGTAATCCAGGGTTTAATACAACTATACTTTCTGGGCAATGTTTTAATAAATGTGTTTTTCTTTATTGCAAATTGTAGCGAAATTATGAAATACTTTAAAGAAATATTTGCATCGTTTGAATTATAAACAGGGTCAAAATTAATACCGCGTATGTCATTTTCGAGGTTTGTCATATTCACTTTATTGTAGCTGCGCATGCAATTTATTCTAGGTGAACTTATTTGTAATGTTAGTAAAACAGCTTGATGATCGGTAAGCGAAGAATTAGTAACCAATGTTTTGGATGGATTGTTCGATTTTAGAATGATATGGTCTAGGCATGAGCCGCTCTGATGCGTGGGGTGGTTGTGAGCTGGTAATAGACCATGAAATGAGCAAATATTCAGATAATTATGTGCATGGGTATCGGTTTTCTCGGAAGCAATGTTAATGTTAATATCGCCCACAAGTATTATGTTTTTAAAAGATGATAAGTTTTTTAGGTTTGTGTCAAGTGATTCTAAAAATCTGTCCATATTTTGAGAAGGGGGCCTATAAATAGCCATGACTACTGTGTCGGGGAAATGTTTGATTATTAAGCAATTACTATCTTGGGATTCCGGTTCTTCTTTAATTGTTCGTAGATTATTTTTTATATAAACCACTAATCCGTCGTTTTGGTTTATGTTTCGCTCAGTTTTGTATGAATAATAACCGTCAAGAGATGGCAAGTTGACTGTCTGTTTTGACAGCCAACATTCTGTTAGGACAATAATATCACAGCATAAGTCAAGATTCTGTAATAGCACTTCAAACCCGGTCATGTTTCGATTTATGCTGCGGATATTCTGTGTGAGCAGAGTTAATGTTTTGTCACCAGAAGGGAGGAGATGTTTGCAGTCCTCAACATTACAGATTTCAGATTCAGATACAGAAAAACTATCCAGATCACAAATTAGCTGATTTGTCATGATCGTTACAAACTAAATGGAAATAAAAATAGAAGATAAACTACCTGTATAAGTGCTTACTAAATTGAAAATTCGGTGGCGCTCTTAGGCGCCTTCATAATCTATTGAGTTAATATAGTTCATCTCTGCATATTTGCGCGCCGGGCAACTAATATCTCCAGTTGGATGGTCACATTTTCTCTTAAAGCGTTTGCACGTTGCACATTGAGGCGGAGATGATTTGCTGCTGCATTCCTTGAAGGAGTGTCCACTCTCTCCACAGTTGTTGCATGTAGGACTAGATTCTCGGCAAAACTTGGCTGCATGTCCGAACTGCTGGCAATTGTAGCACCTGGTGACGATCGTGAAATCTCTCACAGGGCATGATGTCCAATTAATAAAAATTCTGCTTTGATTTATTATAATTTTACGTATGCTAGCGGGTAGTTCCAAAATGTAGTTACACGTAGGAAGGTCTTTCTTACCCGATTTATGGCTCAATTTGATACTCTCAAGGAAGGACTCACGGGTTATATTCGGCAACTTGTCTGAGAGGTTTTGCTCGTAAATACAGTCCAATACCTCCTTCTCAGTAAGGGCTACTGGGACACCAATGACAGCGACCCTCGGCCGGCGTTTAGTAGGTTCTTCTATTGTAAGGCCTGATGATACTAATTTTTCCGATTTCTTTAGTTTGTCAATATCGCCTTTGTTTTCGGTGCTAATTAGAACGCCCCCATTTTTTACTTTTCTCAGACCACGGACATGAAGCTTAAGTTGTTCGGGAGAGATTATTTTTTGGACAAGTGACTTGGTGTCGTCACTTGTTTGGGTCTTATCGCTGGGATAGATGGCGACTGATGATCGTAAAATGATCGTAATAAATAACAATAGATGAGCGTTTTTGGTTTTAAATTATACTGTTACTAGTTACCTACAGTTTTATCCATTTCTTTATTACCAGCCGGCCGATTCTGTTAAAATCTCACCGTGAAAACTTTGGTGAAGTGAGTTGGTTTTTACTAGGAATTAACACTATTGACAGCTCACTCCACGCTCACTTCACCTAAGTTTTCACGGTGAGATTTTTACAGAATAGCACTGCAGTTTACGGGCGTATTTGTTTGCTTGTTTCGTGTCTGTTAAAAAATTAACTTGAGGCTATTTGGAAATGGCCATTCTTGGCATAATTTTGGCTTAAATAAAAAAAAACCGGCCAAGTGCGAGTCACAAATTTGTAGGTATGTAAATAGTTTTAAAAAAGATAACATGACATTACGCCCGTATTTCCCAAAGGGTTAGACAGAGGTGTATGGTAAGTACAGACGCCAGCACACGAAACTGTAAAATTTTCCCAATCAACTTTGAATTTGAACCGTATGCTTTAGCGATAAAGTATAAAATCTATTAAAAAAATTGACAGAATGTAGTAGCTTGATGTGCAGCTGGCGTCTGTACCTATACCCACGTCAATAGTTTTTCATTATTTTATTATTCCCATGCAGATTTCGGCTACGGTGATTTTTTTGTTCTGACATGTTACGAGCGTGTGTTCGAGGCAAATGTAGACTATCTTGGAGGAGTTGCGTGCACAGCTAGTGCGTATAAGTTAAATTAATAAATAGGCTTTGTTTGTTACGTCCTAACTTACGTTTATTATTTTAAAAACGTAAATAAATCATCATGTACTCTTTTCTTTATTGTCTGATTTGATGACATCGTTCAATTGTTTCATAATTATGACACAAAAATGGCGTAATGGATTGACTCACAAAGGGCTAGTGACTCATTCAATAAAAATGCAGTTATGCACTAAATTAACTATTTATAACTTAATCATAGTTAATTGCTGGTGGTTTTCATTGTGATTTAATCATTTTAAATGATGGTGTTGATATCGTTAGATATCGTATGCGTAGGCGTCGCTTGTAATGAGGGTTTTCTGAAATGACGTTCGCCAGGTGGCAGCACTGACACGTCAGGTCCAGACATATGTCAAAGAGCCTATATTTTCTTTAGTCATGACTGAATAATGAATGAATCGAATGATGAACGTCATCATATATTTTATATTGGAAGACCTCTTGTCACAGTGGTGCCAACTGGTGTCGTAAATTTTCACGAAAACCCTCATTGGGAAGTTCCCTAACTTGGTTAGTATAAAGGGGCTTGTGGCAAAGTAATAACAGCCACACAGGTCGATCGATCAGGTTAAGCTACGCTTGCCGCGGTTTGTCGACAAAAGGGTGACCATCTTTACATACCAAGAAAGTTAAGCCGCTGGTCCCGGCTGTCATTCGTGGGTCTTTGGCAATAGTTACGGGTCGTCAGAAAGAAGCCCCAAACTCTGACAACCACCTTCTTCTTCGTCTTACAAAAGGGTATCGTATTACCCAGTAACCGGGATGTGTAGGTCAGTTAAGCAGTCGCCCCATGTAAAATAATGGTACTCAGCTGCATCTGGTTAGACTGGAAGCCGACCCCAACATAGTTTTGAAAAGGCTATGCAGATGATAAGGTGGTGAAAATGGGGTAAATACGCGTTTTGCGAGCATAAACACTATCATCGTCGAAAATTCGTACAAATAATTGTACCTCTATCAATTATAATTGTATCAACATCGGAAGCTGGAAGTTCAAGCTCTGAGAGTGCCCACACTTCTGTCTATGTCATTAGAGATAAAACGCGTGATGTTTATTTTATGTACATAGTAAGTACTATTAGTTATTCTGTGGTACCTATAAGTCCATTTTCTCTACACACAATACATAACGAGACCCGACCAAAAATCTTCAAAAAATATTATAATAACATTCCAATTTCCAGGTCGATTCAACCGTGTTAAACTGCTGTTAAAAATCTGTATTGCTAAATGAATTATTATCTACCGATTTGCGTAAAAAATGTTTTAACCGAAAAATCAGTCGACTTTCTAAAAATTTTTTACGCTATCTCGGGTTACGAGAGCTGTAAGTAACGAAATATAATATCTGGGTTTCGCATGTTACCGAAATATTAAAATTTGTGCTGTCGTTACGATGATAGCTGTTGTCAAGCATAGCTAAGTATTGGTAAAAGTTGAGAGTGTGGACAATCAAAATGAAGTGTAGAAAGTTATTCTAGACATTGCAGAACTTTTACGATATTTGATACATTTATGAATAGATATAGAGATCGACATTTGTGATATTCTCGTTGTGAGAGGAAAGGATGCCATCTTTACTTTGCTCACCAAAGTAAAGATGGGTCCTTTCTTTTCTAAAACCGTCCATATATTTATCTCACACTATACTTAAACTAAAAACTACCTCGATGAATGAATGAATAGAGGAAGACAATACAAAAGATGGGAAGACGAATTTAAGTTCACAGCGGGTCCAGATTGGAGAAGAATTGCAAGAGATAGGAATCAGTAAAAGTTGTTAGAGGAAGCTTAGGCACACTGAACTAAGAGGCATTATGTAAACTACTACTGAAAATACCACAACGCAAAAAAAAAACAGAATCTTAATTCTGTTTTTTTTTTGCGTTGTGGTATTTTCAGTAGTAGTTTTTGCGTTTAGATCCTGTAATCCCCTTAGGGATTACAGGATCTAAACGCAGAAAATCCAAGTTTTATAATGCCTAAAAGTATATGATCGACTATAGTAAACAAAATCAGAAAAATATGATATATGATATTCTTCAGGATATAATTATGCAAGGTAGGTATTGAAAACATAATACAACTAATTTGATACGATAGAAAAAAATCAGAAAAAAAAGATACTTCTAAAAACTTTTTTTTTTATAAAAACAACAATACTAATATACATACAATTATGTTTATTTTTGTCAGAGTATACAAGCAATATACTTACTAAATCACTGGTGTTTAAATTTTTAGCCCAAACAATAGTTTTTCTGTAAATTGAAAATTGCTTCATATTTTGCAATAAATTACCAGCGTTGTGTCATCGCGCTTCTCTTTCTTTTCTATGCAGTCCGACAATGACCGCGCTTTAGGTCATGTAAGCCCCTTAAAGGGTTTATACCTACTAGTATTATTATTATACCCACACTCACTAAATCCTATCAATAACATGCAGATTTATGTAGATCTAAAAATCAGAGAGATAAAATTCTAAAACCACAGGAAGAACACACCCTACTGTTAATCATCAATTCAATAACAATAAAACCACGTAACCATTTTCCAGAGCATTAACATAAATCTTAATATAACCAGTTGAATTATTAATCAAAGGTTAACGCACGGTGCGACCCGGCTCGCTCAGTAAACTCGGGTCAGATCAATATAAACAACGCAGTTAATAGAATTTTACATTTAGATAAAAACATGTTCCGATCGCTATCGTTGTATCGTTAGTCGATAACGTTTTGTCGATAAGCGTTTTGTTTATATTATCTTCGTTCGACGTTTTTTGTGTCGTCAGCAGGATTCCAGAGCAGCGGTGGCCCATTGGAATCGATCGCGACTGTCGAGATTTGAACCCAGATAGCACTTTACTTTGTGGAAATGAATTCATCACCACTGCTCTTAAAACGGTTAAGGAAAACATCGTGAGGAAACCGGCATGTCACACAACTAAACATTCGAAGACATGTGACATCTACCAACCCGCACTGGGCCCACTCCCTCTCACCAAAAGGAGGCCTGTGTCCCAACAGTGGGATGGGAATGTTACCTTAAGCTTATTATGCAATTTTGCTTGAATGCCGAGATGTGTTCATCAAGAGAATGATAATTAAAACATTGATTCTTCTTAAGACATAATAAAATAAATAATAATAGAGTATGGAGAAAAATAAAACTAGGATTTAAAGATTCTCTAAGCAAATCTCCATGAAATCTGAGATTGAACTAAAGCAACTGCCACCAACTGCATCAGACTGCAGTTTATAAATTAATCTAAGTTTTTGTAGTTTTTTGCATACAGGGTTTGACGTATTCTACTTTTTTTCTGATTTTCTGTGTGTAATTTTCACATTCGACTACAAAGAGTGCAAAATATTATCACTCAACTGACTCATCACCTGCCTAGCCTTTTCCCAACTATGTTGGGGTTGGCTTCCAGTCTAACCGGATGCAGCTGAATTCCAGTATTTTACATGGAGCGACTGCCTACCTGACCTCCACAACCCAGTTACTGGGTAATACGATACTCCTTGACGTTTGGGCATGTGACGTAACGAGTGTCGAAAATCTACAAATGACAGTCGGGGCGCTGGCTGTCCAAGACTCGGAGGGGCCTCGATACGTAATAGATGGTCACCCATCCACGGAGTGACCTCGGCAAGCAGTGTGCCTGTTACTATTTAGCTAGAACTCCCTCCCTGTGTTTACAAACAATATTATCAGAAATATGAAACAACAATATTGAGATCATCACATCATCATCTAGATCAGGGGTGGCCAACCGGTCGATCGCGATCGACTGGTCGATCGCGACAATTAGTCCAGTCGATCGTGGCAAGGAAAAAAATATGTAGAACAGACTGCGCAATGTACCTAATAATCACTAACTGCTGCACACATCATCTTGTATCATTTTTCAATCGCCGTTCCGTCACGTTATTTATCCTCTCTTCTATGCAGTTTAGCTCTCTTTTATTTTTGGTGCGCGATAACAATAAGCAGGAAGCGTATGGGACTCTGGAGTGGAGCGCCGCCGGCGGAGTTACGAGTGGTTACGAGTTATATTTTCCCTCTTAATAAAATAAAAAATACTACATAATTGTGTACTGAACTATGCTGTTTCATTTAAGATTTCAAGAAGTATGTAATTGGCATAGAATTATAACGCCTAGAAACCGAGTACGCGCGATTTCAGTGAGGCACTTTCAAGTGAGTCTAAAAGACTCACTACGTTCCGAACGTCCGCCAGTTGTCAAGGTCAAACGCTAGAGCAAACATCTCCGAGCTTTCCGAGACAATTTCATTAATAATGACTTATTGTGTAGTGAATGGGTGTCACAATGCATCAGAAAAGAATAAAAAACCTACCAACATATCATTTCATAGGTAAGTACTACAATTCGACTTGTATTTTGCTACAATAATGAATACAAAAATTAAATACGACAACAAAATTTTAGGCCGCCATGTTATGAAGGTGTTACCAGTTGCAATGAATTACCCTATTGTTCAACGAAAAATAAATACACACCCGTATTTTTTTTTTACAATGAACCCGAGATTTTTACACAACTGCCCAAAATTTTTTTAGAGAAAAATCAATATGGCGGCTTTGTAGCGCCATTTTGAGATTTGAAAAGAAACTATTTATTTTAAATTATTACAAAATGGGTATCAAAATTAAGGTCTTGGTGAGCTCAATTCAAATATAAATAAATAATATACGGATATTTAATATAGATAAGTAGAGTGTACATGCAAAAAAAATCATCTTTATCAGCTGCAAACAATTTAGTTAGACTTTAGCGAAAAAAACTTGCTATTCTTTAGACCAGTAAAAATATAGAAATCGTGCGCTTCTAGTGTAAAGAAACTTTCACGCTAAATGAAATCTAATTTAATAAGGGATTTTCTCACAGATTGAAATTAAGAAAAAAAAACTGGTTTCATAAATGGTACTAGCTAAGCAAAGACGGCGCTAACAAATAATGAAGTTTTTTTTTATTTTCTTGCTCTATGGTTGCTCTGTGGTTTCCATACATACAAATACCATAACACATAACCATGATGATTTTAATTGATTAGTTGTTCATGACGTATTTTCTCATAATTTATCAGTAACATCGATACATTTTCTTCTCCCTTTTGCGTTTTTCCTTAAAATGATTAAAACCATTAATGCTGCTCATTCATGTACCTATTGAATGTTAACTTATAATAAATATAGATTTTAATTACAAATATTCGTTTTAATGTAAATTAACATGTTATTTTTATAACAAGCTTTAAATAGAACTAGTACGTTACCAAGTACAAGATAAATAATCCGATTTTACGTAAGTATAAAATTTCCCCACTTTCGGGGAAACACTACTGCACTGTACACACTCCACAACATCAGAGTTTTGTTTGTGTGCGTGTCGGCGATCGTAAATACGCAATGCTCACGCATACATCAATAGATTGATGTGTGCGTTTTTGCCTCACTTGAGACGAAGCGCTTGTATGAAGACTATCGATCTAGGCGTTATTAATCTAAGGTAATTGGTAGATCGCCCAGGGTGTCGTCAGTGAACAGTAGATCTTGGGTCTAACCAAGTTGGCCACCCCTGATCTAGATAATTATTATCTAATACGTAGAGGTGTTTCAGAAATCAAGTTTCTACGATAAACACACAAAATTACCAATGTAAACACACATTCATTAAACAAATACAAGATTTCTAACAACTCTATGCAAGAAAGGAAACGCCTAACCCTAATCTATTCGCGAAAGTGGTATATACTAAGGGAAATGAGTAATTTTCAGTTGTCATTATAAGACATGGCAGACCTAGTAATTACTTGTGTTCCTATATCAATGATTGAGCCAATTAAATAAAATTATGTGCCTTCAAATGTGGGTCATTCCACGTACCTATAATTACATAATCTACATTCGCGATTTATTTGCCAAAAATGTAAACAAATATGAGTTTATGGAAAAATAACTTTAAATCCCACATCATAAAGTTCAGTTTACGCTACAACTTCAAACATTTTTATTACTTTTTCAATAGTGCTAGTTACTCTGAAATCAACTTAATAACCATTATAATAAAGTTGATATTTGTTTAACTTGAAATAATATTAATTTAAAACATAAGTTTCAATAGACTTTCAATAAACTCACTCCTTACTCCCATGGGGGTAAGCAGATATGTACTACAGAACGCCACCTGCTACGATCGTTACATATGCTCCTTTTGGCTCGTTTACGTTCATACATCCTGGTTTATAATTGCTATTGTAACCAAGGTATTTTTACGTTTCCAGCTAAAAACAACAACAAAAAACAATAACAACTAAAAACTATGTAGGTACCTACCCAAGAACATTGAATTTCAACACATACGGGAAACGTAACATCAAGAAACACGACGACGACGACGACGACGACTCGTTTTTCGGTCGATCACTGAAAAACTTGATTTACTGAAACTCTTATTTTAACAGAAAAACTAAAGTTTGTACTCTACAAAATCTATAAAAGAATTGACGTAGGTAATAGAGACTGCCTAATCTTGCACACAACTCATAGTATTTATTTCAAACAAGCTGCGCCCCGCGGTTTCACCCGCATAAGTGTCGATTCCGCGAGAATATCGGGATAAAAATACCCTATGTCCTTTTCCGGGACTCAAACTCTCTCTATACCAAATTGCATCTAAATCGGTTCAGCGGTTTAAGCGTGAAGAGGTAACAGACAGATAGACAGACAGATTTCGTCATCGTGAAGATCGTGAAGAGGTAACAGACAGACGGAATCACTTTCGCATTTATAATATTAGTACAGATATCGGGATAAAAACTATCCTATTTCCTTTCTCGAGACTCAAACTATCTCTTTACCAGATTTCATCTAAATCGGTTCAGCGGTTTAAGCGTGAAGAGGTGACAGACAGACAGAGACACTTTCGCATTTATAATATTAGTATAGGTATCGGGATAAAAACTATCCTATGTCCTTTCTCGGGACTCAAACTATCTCTTTACCAGATTTCATCTAAATCGGTTCAGCGGTTTAAGCGTGAAGAGGTGACAGACAGACAGAGACACTTTCGCATTTATAATATTAGTATAGATATCGGGATAAAAACTATCCTATGTCCTTTCCCGGGACTCAAACTATCTCTATACCAGATTTCATCTAAATCGGTTCAGCGGTTTAAGCGTGAAGAGGTAACAGACAGATAGAGCACTTTCGCATTTATAATATTATACTATGGATATTGTATGGATAAACCAATTACAGGCACTTTTGAATTGTCAAGTCAGTCAGAAAGATGAAGCTAGTTGCTTATTCCGAAGCGTAGTAGGTTCCTATGGAGAAGAACGGGCAAGAAACTCCACGGACACTCTTTTATATCAATCATGATAATTATAATGACAAGGAAAAAAATATATACAAAAACATTACTGTAATATTATAATAATATAAACAGCTCACTGCGAAAAATGACTCATTTACTCGGAAAGAAAAACAATCCCCACGATTATATCATTAAAAACAAAACACCTGTAAAAACATACCTTTATAATACCAAAAACTGAATCCAACACAATCACTAAAAAACACAGGGTGTCACAAGTATCATTATGTATTTATTTTTTAAACACACGTGTATTATTTTCCATAGCACTTCCGAACGCACGTCTGTCGGTCAACGCGATCAGAATTGCACTGACCACGACCAGATCATGGCTGATGCTGATAGGTATTGTAGATTAGATGATCGCTCGCGAATTTAATTTCATACCTATTTGAGTACGTATGTGCTTATGTATTGTTAAGAAACGATGGATGGTCTGTGTGATTGTTGATATGGTTAAAAAGGGAGTTACTACCAAGATGATGACTAATACAGAAGTGGTTAAGTAATAACAGCCGCACAGGTCGATCGATCAGTTTAAGCTACATTTGCAGCGGTTGGTCCGTGGATGGGTGACCAACTTTAGATACCAAGACCCTTCCGTGCCTCGGAAAGCATGTTCAGCCGTTGGTCCCGGCTGACATTCGTGGATCATCTTTGACAGATGTTACGGGTCGTCAGAAGTCCGAAATTCGGCCAACCAGTCTTATCCAGGGGTATCGTATTACCCAGTAACTGGGTTGTGGAGGTCAGATATGCAGTCGATCCATGTAAAATACTGGTATTCAGCTATCATCCGGTTAGACTGGAAGCCGACCCCAACACGTAATTGAGAAAAGGCTATGAAGCTTAATTTATGAAGCTGGATCTACATTCATTGTAAATCTGTCTCTCAAGATACAGAGGTCTCCTAGTCTGAGAGGAAGGGTTTCATTTTTTTCTGTACATTTAAGACTTTTCTAAACTTACACTTAGGTATAAACAGCCATTCATGTTAATTATATGTCTAACACTATATTGAATCTGTGTCTATGTAATACTTTAGATAGGTAAATAAACAATTATTATTAGGTAATTAAATGGAGTTGAAGTATGTGAATAAAAGATAAATTGTAGAAATAAATTGTATTGGTGGTTTTATCAGCGCATTTCCATTTTATGTAAGAGTTTACTTTTCCGGATTTTCATAAAGATTGAGCGCAATCCCTACTGCTATCAGTCTTCGATCGTAATGAATGGAGACGAGTTTTCTTTTTTTAAGGCCAGTACCCAAAGGGTTCTAACGGATCCCTATTAATCTATCTGTCAGTGGGCTCTATCTCATAACGCGTAATAGGTAGACAGTTGAAATTTACACAGAGTGTGTATTTATAGAAATACTTACACTCTCTGTGAATCGCTCAGCGGCTATAGTGCCGCTATAACGACAAATAGTAAAAATTAAATAAACTTAAACGAAAAACATAAATAAAGGGTGCTCATAATATAACAAACGTGTTTTTTCGACGTTTTTTGCCATGTGATACAGATCCCTTCGTGTGAGAGTACGACTCGCACTTGGCTGTTTTTTTATTCTATTTTGCTATAGGTTCTAAATGATATTTTTTATCTTCCAACTTAGTTACGATTCTGACAAAAAGTAATTTTCTCTTAGCCACTTATACCTACTTTAAACGGGGCCTTCGATCATCAAAATAAATTAGATTGGAGACGACAATGAATGTAGGTGTGAAGGTGTGAAGTACCTACACTTTTTACATCAAAACCCATAGAATGACATTCAAATTAAAACTTAATTAACTAATTTTTATTTTTTATGATGCGGACGAGTACTTCGACGCCTTAAGCCTAAGTGTTCTTTTGTTTTTGCATGTATTCGTATAGTTAGTTATTAATAAATAAAAGTTATCACTTTAGTATGTTGCTTACCTAGAACATTGATAACCTACTGATTGGTATATCAGCAAACGTCAGTAGATAAGAAATAATACGAATTTGATTATATTGAGTCATTGCTATTAAATAATTAAGTATGTTTAAACTTTATAATTACTTCTAATTTATTGTAATGATGGTTGAAAATCCTAAGGAAACTGGTGATCCAGTGGAAACGGAGTTGTATTTCATCAACACTGCTCTCAAAACAGTGAAGGATCCGGTAAGACTGGAAGATGATCTTAACATACAGTACCCGGCGATAAATATTGTACATCGACCTTTGGAAAGAGACAATCGGCTAATTTCGGCTTCGTAGAGCGTTATCTCTGTCGCACGAAATACAAACAGTCCGGTATCATTAGGAGCCGTTAAAGCAATTATGATTTGCTTCTTTTGATAATTATTTTTATTCTTTGTATAAAATGATTTTGTGTAAAAAGGTCGATAGGCAATATTTATCGCCGGGTACTGTAGTAGAAAATGATGTTCCTTTCAATCGACATAGCTGAAATTAAGAACAAAAGTTGAAATAATATTATTTTACTGCCGTACCTATTAACCCAGTGTTTTAAATAGCAATGCCAATAGGACTAGTCCACATGGAATTGCTTTCGTTCATAAAACAATGGAAGCCTTTCTACAAATTCTTTTGGGAATTGCAACCATGTGTTTGTGTATACAGGGATAATGCTAAAACATTGACAACCTCTTAAGAGGTCATTATACTCATCATTATGAACAACTTTTACTATGGGAACCTTTCAGAAACCGCGAAAAAAACAATCAGCTGTTCCCTACATTAAATTATGTACGTATAACCCCTGAGTTTGTTTCGCCATTTCTTCTGAAGGGTAGTCAGATAGGAAAAGTACTCCATATATTTTTTTTTTTAATATGACATTTTGTGCTTTGTATATTATATTACCTTACCATGTCATCTAGTCCTAGTAGAACAATAAATCTTTATTATTTATTTAATAAACAATTTCGTTTCATAATATTGGCAAAGTTCAAAAGTCGCATGTTTAAAGCTCCCGCAGACAGGTGCGATGCAACCGTAGTAGAAAATTTTCCATGATGTTTTCATAAAAATAGTTCTGCTAGAGTCGCATCGCCGTCGCACCTGTCTGCGTGAGCCTTTAAGGCTCCTTCAAACAGGCGCTACACGCGATACAAAGGCACCGTAAGTCGCGCAACGAGCGGTGCCTTTGTGTCGCGCGCGTTTTTCCGCGAGTCGCGCCTGTTTGTAGGAGCCTTTAATCGTCAGTCTGACTCTAGAGGTAGCAAATATGTCTTTGTTATTATAATCTACTACCAAGCAAACACTATAAGGTCGTGGGCGCGTATAGTATTTCGTTTTCCTAAAGTGACTCATACAAATTACGTGGGTAGGTGCGCTATTTATAAGTATTCAGGTACATCGCTATTGTCACCAATATCTATGAAAAACACCGGATGTTATGATAACTTCAATGTCATGTTGAACACATTTGTATTTTACTTTATTTACAAGATGAAATCTGCAGAACCTTGACGAAAATTTAACTCTAAAAAAGTAACTCTGGCTGTGTTAACTTTCTCAATTTAAATTGGTCTGGAATGTTTTTTTAGCTTGCTAGTATTATGTTGCTTATTTGGTTTATTTACTCTGGTTAAATTATTTGGTCTGTTTTGTCCGTCTTGGTGTTCCAATTGACAAAATAGATCAAAACCAATATAGGACCAACACTGACCATCCTGCTACCCACCCATTTATCTGGCTCTAAAAGGGTCAACAACTTCCCAACAGAGGCTGGACAAAAAACCTCTCCCTAATGAAATCAGATCCCACTTTCGTAAGTAAGAGCGCAATAAAACATACGTAACAAAAAGTATCGGCGGCGCCATGCGAGCAGGATGTGCATGCGCAAGCCGGAACGCCCGCGCTGACCTTGAGCGACGCTCTACTAATGTAACCACGCTGTTTTCTCCGGATACCATGTACCTACTGGCTACTGATACTACTTTTGTTACCTATATACTTTTCAATCGGTTAAAAAGGCACAATAATGAATGGACCAGATACCTGAGGGGTAATTCCCCTAATTTTAAGAATGTTCAGTCTGTCTATTAAAAATACCTCTAATTTCCCTAAATTTTTGACAAATTTTTGGCATTTGTTTGTCGCCGAGATGAGATTGCGACTAGACATTTGAATGTTTTAAGTTACGAGAATTGGCCTTCTGCTTGTGTAACACACTTACAATGCCAATGCCTTTCTTTTTGACAGTTCAAGAACATTCATTGTGTTTCATAAGTTAAGTTGAGCAGACGAATTTTTCAAACACATGAATCAAAATAGCAATTTCCTTTAAAAACTTTTTGATTGTGTTTGAAAGTTTGTTACTCAATTAGGGAGCAGGGTATTGATAGCGATAAGGGGCCATTCAAGTATTACGTAAGCAGATTTTTTGCAATTATTAACCCACCCCTTCCCCGCGTCAGCAAAAGTAAGCAAAGCGCTTACCCCCCCCCCCCCCTCCCATGCTTACGTAAACATTGGTACATGCATTTTTCAATGTGTTCTGGCTTCTTTATTGATTCATGAGCAGCAATTATATGCGTTTCGTTTTCAAGCATAGACAAGAAGGGTTGCCATATGTTTTCAAACCAAAATCAACTTTTTGTAGCTAATCCGAAAAAGTAAAAAAATAAACACTGCTGACGTAATCACCATCCAGACCCCCACATCCCCCATGTCATCAAAAATAAGCAAAAGAAAGACCCCCCGCCCCCCTGTAGTGCTTACGTATTACTTGAATGGCCCTTAACGGCTTAGGACGGTTGATTATTCGTCAGAAATTCAGAATTGTCTTACCCATTATCCCGATATATTTGGAGTCTGCGCTGTATGTCCTTTGGAAACGGGTAGTTTGACGTCGAATCCCATGGTGATAAAATAATTGTATGGTTTACGGCTTTTTTAATTACTGATGAAATCACACTAATATTATAAAGGCGAAAGTGTGTGTGTGTGTGTGTTTATATGTTTGTTACTTCTTCACGCTCAAACGGCTGGACCAATTTTGATAAAATTTTGTATGGAGGTAGCTGACTCCCTGGATTAATATATAGGCTATTTTTTATCCCGATATTCCCACGGGATTGATTTACGCGGGTGAAACCGCGGGGCACAGCTAGTCAGACATAAGATTTGGTGATCAGTAACTTGAAGAGGTTTTTGGTAACTTTGTGGTAGTAATCCACCTGAATCATCAGGTTAGGTGAACAGGCACGGGATGGCTGGTAATCGATGGATGAGAGTGGCCAAGAATTGATCTCATCATCATTATCTTGTCTTTCAATTTCTTGTTGTTCTTGTCTTGAGAGAAACAAGGAACAACAACAAACAAAGTATTGTTTGTTGTTGTTTCTTGTTTTCATACTCTTCTCTGTAGTCACGCCCTTTCTAGCTATAACAACGCAAGCAATTATTAGCAAGAATTGACGAATTGGGCTCAGTGGCATGCAATTGGAGAGGCCCGTTTTCTAATGAAAACGGGCCTCTCCAATTGCAGACACCTAATGGTGTAGAGGTTAGTCTTGATAATGACTATAAAAACCAATGGATATAGAAGATTTAACAAAAAGGTCTTAAGACTCATCATCATCTGCCTACGCTTTTCAAATTATTTTGGTGACAGCTTCCAGTTTAATCGGATGCCACTGAATACCAGATCCACACAACCCAGTTACTGGGTACTACGTTACTTCTTGGTAAGACTTCCTAAAGGAAATGTTTACTGTTGGTTGTGGCCAGTTGTGTGGATGATTCACTTATCTTTCTACGTTGTTTGCGACTCGGCTTAAAGCCATATAAGAGCAGGATTTATAAATAGCCCTCTCGAATGAATGTTGAGTCCAAGTGAATTGCTTACAAATTGTATAAACGTTTTTATTTTGGTTTCCGTTTTATAAGAGACCGAGAGGTGCCTCTGCTAAATAATTGTTGATGAATTGATTCTGAATTCTGTCAATCAGCCTGGTCTTTTCCTCTCTATGTTGGGTTCGGCCTAGTGGATGCAGCTGACTACCAGTATTTTACATGGAGCGACTGCCGAATTGATTCTGAATTGGGGTTAATCAAAAATGTATTCATCATCATCATCATTTCCACCGAAAGACGTCCATTGCTATACACAGGCCTCCCCCAAGCACCGCCACTGCGACCAGTTATATATGCTTCAAGCATCCAGCGGAGTCCTGCGTCCTTTGCAGGTTCAAAAATGTGTGTCTTGAAAAAAAATCTGTTTTGGCTAGCAGCCTCAAGATTGAACAATGCTTTCTTCTCAGAATTTTAGCCTACAGTGTGTAGTAGTAGTGTCTATGATATGGGCGAGAGAGGAATGGTTGGTAACAGGTCTAGTAATTAGTATTGAAATTAATAATTGGATAAAGCCAATAACAATGTTGATTAGTGCACTGCAAGTCCTACAGTAACATAACATCACTGAGAAGAAAGGCCGAAACAAACTCAGAGTATCTTTTAAAGTCCAGACAAAATCTTGGTCAGGTTATATGTAGACCATGTAGATTGATCTCTGAGATGGTATTTTGAGGAAAGAACCACACAGATTGAGAGGACCTGTCCAGTCAGTGCAGGTATTTGTCAGAAATCATGCAGCTCAACTCAAAACATAAGTAGCTCAACGATTCGATGAACAATACCAAAGAAAGGACATTTGGATAGGCCACATAAATTACTCAAACTGCCAGACCATGACAAAAACTAACAGAACAGAGAGAAGAATAAAAATAACATTATTGAAGTCTGTAGCAAATAAATAGAGAGCAGCTAAAAATATCTGCCGGTCTAATCGTTCAATCTTCATTTAAACAGTGCCTTAGGTACCTATGTACCCGCGTTTCGTAAGAGCGTGAGGTCAAATCAATAAGACTGACCTTAAGAAAACAATCTACTGGCACTGCTTCGTATGTGACTGAGTTTGTTTATAAGGAAAACATGGGTAAAGACAGGCTTGAAATCTTAAACTATTTGTCCTTATAAGGTGAGTTTAGTGGTCAATTTTGTGCAGGGTCAAAGCCATCACGAATTTTGGATAGTCTGATCACAATTGTTTCGGGTTTTTCTCAGCAATTTAGGCCAATTTTCATGTTTGGAGGCTATACAAAATTACAACTTAAGAATGTTATTTAGTTTTGGCTAAATCTGATGAAAACTGTAATTCCAAAGCTACAGGTGTGAAAGGTGTTAAAATCTAAGGTAATGTTCCCAAAGATAGTTACGGTAAAAAATAGAGCAAGACAGAAGAATCAGAATAAAATATTTAGGAAACATTCCATTGCCTCAATTACCAGCATCCAAAAAGTCATTGTGCTCTTCAGTTGGTAGAAACTATACGAGAATAGGACATCCCAAAGGAAGAAAACTCTCCAGTAAAGTTGGTAGAGCTAGGAAACTGACTGCCTAGGGTCTAGTATGCGAGGGGTTCTGGGGTTGGCTTTTAAGAGGATCTGCACCCTAATTGTGGATAAATTGCTCATCCATTGCTTTAGACGTTCGAAAAAATTGTCGGCTAAACAACAGACTGTCAAAATTAAAGCCATTGCTACTGAAAGTTACCCCGTCGGTGCCCTCCTCCGAATGCTAATAGTAACCACCGGGGTGGTTAAGAGGACCCGGTGCCCCCGTTCATGTTCTGTAGGGTGATTCTACTGAGGTAAAAATCTCACACTCTCCGGTCTTAGCGGTAAGACCGGGGAAACTAGCGCCAAGTGTCGTTTGCTCCCTGCCTTGGCCCCACAAGGCAGGGATCAAACGGCAGTTAGTCCTAGACAGTAGATAGGTACGTACATAAGTAGTCTTATTTGAGGAGCCTCCTCATAGCGCTGTGTGCACGTTTAAACTAGAGAACCGGTTTTTGACGCTATACTAATATTGAGTTATGTATTTGTTGTAACCTTGATTCTAAACCTTGAACTTGTTTATATGTAAAATAACATTATTTTGCGTAGTATGCGCGAGTATTATAATTATGTAGTAACCGTGGTTTGAATAATGTGTTGTATGCTTTTGATTTTGCGATGATCTTCGCAGGGTGACTGGTAGCAGCTGGATGAGAGTTGAGGCCTATGCCCAGCAGTGGACTGCTGTAGATAATGATGATTACTGGCGAAACGAAATTCTGTCTAAACGGAAACAACACATGCTTTTGATCTGCTCGTAGGACTTTGTTCAGCACAAAACTACGATAGGCTGAATTTATTCGTACACCTTCTTTTTTTTTCAAACTCAAACTCAAGACATTTATTTCAATTAAACCTTGTACAGGCACTTTTGAATTGTCAAAATTTAAATAGTCTGTCAGTTAGTCAGAAAGTTGAAGCTAGTTGCCCATTCCAAAACGTAGATCTCTATGGAGAAGAACGGGCAAGAAACTCCATGGACACTCTTTTAAATCAAGATATTATAAATCTTGGGTACAGTATTATTGTTGCTTCTATATGTGAGAACAATGTAAAAAAAGACACAAATGAAGAAACATTTCAAAATATAAGATTAAAAATAAGCCTTGGCAGTTAAGAGATGACCAGTCTCAACCGACGACGGCGCCCGTTCACGAACATGACGCGTGGATCAGCACCATCTAGCTCAACCATTTTGTGGGAAACCGAATGATCCAACACACGCGCCACCATCGATGAGACATTTAAGTGAGCATGACACATTTTCTAAACTTTGCCCCACACTGGGAATTACTCCTGTATCGTTGGTGCGTTTACAAACTTTTAAATTCACGTACACAAACAGCACGCGTTTATATCATAACATATTAAACGCCTGTAATCTCTGAATGGTAAGCCAGAGGTGTAGGTATCCATAGAACACCCACATTCAGTTATGTTTACGTCCTATGTAAGTATGTACAGACAGTATGTGCACATCAAGCTACCCGAAACTGTCGAAAATTTTCCCAATAAACTTTGAACCTTATCTTTTAGTGATAAAGTTGAAAATCTATTGAAGAAATTTGACAGATTGTAGTAGCTTGATGTGCTGGCGTCTGCACCTGATTGGGGGCGAGCTTCTTGCAGACACCGGGCTGGATTCATGATGGATATTTGTTACTCTTTCACGCAAAGACTACTGAAAAATCGAAATCACCATTCCGTCTTGAGCAAGCATGGTGATAAATGCTCGTGTCTCTGTACAATGCGTGCCACGTAAGAAGAGACTTGACCCCGCCTCCCCCGCTCTTTCCGCCGCCCCTATGACGTCCGGTCCCGTCCCGCACTCAGACCTCATACCGCTAAAAATACCTAAAATCGTGTTCTGCGCATGTCAGACCACGTGGTGTGTCAAGTCTCTTCTTACGTGGCACGCATTGTACGAGAAGAAGCAAGTAAAGGACAATAATAGGCTGTTAAAGATACTAATCTAATTTCTTAGATAGTTAAACAAATCCTGTGGTTGACTGAGGGATTATTGTGTAACTAAATATACAGTACCCGGCGATAAATACTGCACATCGACCTATTCGATCCTATCGATTTTATACAAAGAATAAAAATAATTATCAAAAGAAGCAAACCATAATTGTTTTAACAGCTCCTAATAGATACCGGACTGTTTGTATTTCGTGCGACAGAGATAACGCTCTACGAAGCCGAAATTAGCCGTTTGTTTTTCCAAAGGTCGATGTGCTATATTTATCGCCGGGTACTGTATTCTAAATTTACGACATTTGCCATCAGCACAGCTATTCACAACCACTCGATACGTTTCCGTACCGTATCAAACATCAGTCAATGTTATCATTAGAGTCCGCAACGCCGTTCACAAGTCCGAAACCCGAAAATTCTGTCAGTTATAATATAATCAAATAGACGACCGCGTTTCTTCCGACAGTTGTTTCCTATCGGGGCCTCGGGGGCGAGGCAAATGTGTCATTTTTCCACACGATACGACAACGACACGACACGACACGATGTTTTTTCCTGTCGGATGAATGCAGTGAACAACTATGCTGGACACCAATATTTTGTTTGCCTGTTTTGCTTACCTTTAAAAGTATACCACCGTGAAGATATTAAAAATAAAATGCCTTTCTTTAAAGCATACGAATGCTTGTCTGTAAATATCTTTTTGTAAGAATAGCAACCCGTCTCAATGCTGTTCTTTATTTCCATTGTTATTGCTTTTTAGGGTTCCGTAAACGCAGTTTTACTTCATCTTCGCTGAGCGTCCATTCTTAATTTTGTTTCTTTTGTCTCGGCTCCTAAGGGTCCTAGCGAGATGTTACCTAAATAGCCTTCCTCAAGAATTGGGAATAATTGGGATGTCAAATGAATACATATTTTTTCCTCTCCGACTGGTTAGTTTCAGAGATTAGCGCGTTCAAACAAACAAACGCTTTATTATTAGTACAATGCGTGCCACGAAAGATGAGACTTGACCCCGCCTCCCCCGCTCTTTCCGCCGCCCCTATGACGTCCGGTCCCGTCCCGCACTCAGACCTCATACCGCTAAAGATGTGTTCTGCGCAATTCCAACCACGTGGTGTGTCAAGTCTCATCTTTCGTGGCACGCATTGTACTAGCGGCCCGCCCCAGCTTCGCACGGGTGCAATTTTTAATTTCGAATTTCCGAAATTTTCTCACAACAAACCTTGTCCTGGCAATACCGAACACAACAAAAGAAGAATTATCCAATTTGGTGCAGCCATTCGGAAGTTATGCGCGTACAGACATTTCGTACGGATTTGTAGGTATAGATAAGTAGATAGGTGATAAAATGATGTTTACAAACAATTCTACTAGATTAGATGACAAGCAATGATTGATATTTAATTTATTACTTATGGAAATTTTTAAAACTACGCGGCCACGGCTCTATCTTGACCGGTTTTTGTTTCCATGATAATATTACTCACCTTGAACCGTGTAGGTCACACGATCTTACAAGAATAATATAATAGATAGTATTATTGGTTATATTTTAGGTACAGACGCCAGTACATCAAGCTACCGAAACTGTCAAATTTTCCCAATCAACTTTGAACCTTATGCTTAAGCGATAAAGTTGAAAATCTATTAAAGAGATTTGACAGATTGTAGTAGCTTGATGTGCTGGCGTCTGTACAAGGAAAATGTCTCGCAACATTACGTTTATTTTTGTTTCTAAGTTTTATTTTTGTTTAGCCCACATGCCTACGAACAAACTTAGAGTAATATGTCAGAATAATATATCGTAGATCCGTCCATAACCATTTCAAAGTTAAAAAAGACCTGCATAAAATGAGCAATTGACCCCATTAAAGGGAAACGATTTACCTACACAAAACACATGTTGAATACCACCCAGTACTTCCAACTGGGTCAATTGTACCAAAAATATATTTAACCCGTCTCTGATCGATGTATGGTCTTATTGACCGACTGACCGGTTAACGGAGTGGATAAATATGGCGCCGGTAAAAACTTGATCGGTGGTTAATAGTAACCTGTTTGCACAACTTACGAGTAACGCGTGGTTGATGGTAAAGTTTAATAGGTTTTTTTTTTGTTTGATGCAAGTTTTAGATCTGCAATCTGCTCGTTGTGTCATGAATCAAAAGAACGGAATACTACGTTTTATAACACAGAAAAATGTGACTTTTTTCTTTTGAATGACTTTTTAAAAGTAACAAAAAGTGGAAATAGCCCTATACTTTAAAAAGGTAAGACAGCTGATGAATGTGTAGAGAAAACCGCGCGAAAGAATGCTGATATACCTATAGTAGTTAAACAATAATTAAAATTAAAACAAGCAAATAACACAGAAAAGTAGCAAATAAACAAAAGTCTAACCAATGCGTGCTAAATATCAATGAAATTAATGAATAATTCAGTATATTATCAAAGAAATGAAGTACTTATTCCGTATATAGGACATCGAAAACACTTCTAAACGAAATGTAAAAAAGCAAAATTTAGTCGCCATTTCCTATTTTACTACCCTTGACAAGAAATGGCAAAACAAAGGGGCCAGGGTCTGTCTCTGTTTTAATGTCCAGACAATATAAAAAATAAAGTACTTATACAAAATTACGAGTATCCAGTTACATAAAATTATTACCTATGTTGCAATGATTTTTAATATTTAAAACGATTTAAATAAGTATCTAAAAGGTGATTTTTATCACAAACTAATACACTGACAAAAATATATGCGATAAAATCATGAAATTCCATCAGTGCTGTGTTGCTTATTTTATCGATTTTTTTTTTTAACTTTAGTTTAAATTTTCTATGTATGTAAGTATTTGTTGCTACTTATAAATACGTTTACCACCAAAATATACCCAGAAATAACCACATGTCAAATTGACACAGAAGTATTCCGCATCCCTGGTGGGGATCGAACCCACGACCTTTGGATTAGAAGTCCAACGCGCTATCCTCTGCGCCACAGGGACGGTTGCAATGTAATAACTTATATCGGTCCTCAACAGGTGCAATTAATTTTAACGAAATGGAACTAATTGATAAACAATGGAATTGTTTATTTGATAAGAATCGGTAGGTGTGTAGGTATTTGATTAATCATACGTATGTGTTTCAACGAATGACTTGAAATTATAAAAAAATGGCGCAGATTTTGTTGTTCACAAACTAAACTGAATTTAAGTTCAGTACATGTTTTTGTTTCTATTTCATTGAGAAAAGGGCAGAAGATAAATTTTAGTTTAGTCCTGTCAAATTAATCAGCGCCTGACGGAAATAATTGACGTAATAAAATTTTTGTAGGCAAGTTTTTAATCACGTCTAAACTTGTATGGAGTACTGTCAGATGCTGATTAATTTAACAGGACTAAACTAAAATTTATCTTCTGTCCTTTTCTTAATGAAATAGAAAGAGAAAGATGCACTGATCTTAAATTTAGTTTAGTTTGTGAACAAGGGAATGGGCACCAATTTCATTGATGAAATGCGGTTGTTATAGGTACACGTACACCTCTGCCTAAAGGCTCCTTCAAACAGGCGCGACACGACACGCGACACAAAGGCACCGGAAGTCGCGCAAGGTGCCTTTGTCGCGCGATTATATCGCGTGTCGCGCCTGTTTGTAGGAGCCTTTACACTTCTTGGATTACAGGCGTTATGATGAATTGTCAATTATTTGACAGTTGTTATTTAACAGCATTTTATAAGATTTAATCTGACCATGATCATTTTAGGGTTAATTTTTCGGGAAATGCACTAGATCAAAGTGAAGATTTTGTAAATTGTTTCATTCGGTTATTAACATATTTTTAAATAGGTAAATTTAAAATAATAATTAAAAATATTCAGCTGCATCCGGTCAGACTGGAAGCTGACCCCAACATAGTTGGGAATAGGCTAGGCAGATGATGGTCAGGTGAATTTAAAATGACAGACACCTGATTATGTTGACTTCTGTATGCGTTTGGATAAGCTATTATCATCATCAGTAATTACCAAAGAGAATATAGTCTTTGGTAATTACCTATACCTATCATTAAAAATCCTAAGTTGATGGTATCGGTTAGGAAATAGGTGCGAATATTACAATTTATGAAGCCTTTTACCAATCAATAATTTATTCAAATTATTTCTAATTCAAATATTTTATTTCAGATTTACATCCATATTATGTTAGTAGTAGTATAACTTAGCCTAATATTAGTATACAATTAAATTTACAATTAAACAACTTGAATGACAATGAACTGTTCATTCAATGGCACAACAGTTTATTTGGATAAGTGTGTCTGAACACTTACCCACCTTCGTGGGAGAGGAGAGTCCCACCTGTCTGAAAACACATTCAGGATGCCATTGGAGGAGGAGCGCAAGCGCGTCATCATGGAAGCGCATCGCTTCCGCATGATTGCGGCGAACCCGTTATGTAAACTTGTGATAATTTTTGAATGACCACGTGACGTAATTAAAACCTAATAAGCAATTAAATTAGATATAATGTCATACGGCCACATTTCTGTATGTAGGTAATTAATTTTTTTTTCTTATCCCTATTTTTATTAACCTTTTGAACGCCACAATCATGTATAGATGACAAACCAAAATGTGCCCAGAACGCCACGGTTCGACCACATGACTTCGACCACATGACTTCGACGCCGAGGGCACGTTTTTCATTTTTTGACGTGTGGCGGTCAATTGGTTAAAAACATTTGTCCCGCGTCTTACCTTGTGAATGATTACATTCTTTAGATATTTTCAGTTCATCAAACATGGTGGCTACCATAAATTCCCACGTGCCATTTATTCCTCAAACACACATGAATCACAAATTCACAACCACTTATTTCAAAAACGAAACGGGAAAATAAAACTAAACCAAACTGGTAGGCAACCAACAACGAAAATAATTATCATCAATCTTTAGAACAAAACAAAAATTCTTTATTATCTTTACAATAAAATAATAAAAAATCACAAAAAGAATTGTCTCACATGCGATGTTACTCTCAGTGAAATATCGCATCCCTGGTGGGGATCGAACCCACGACCTTTGGATTAGAAGTCCAACGCGCTATCCTCTGCGCCACAGGGACTGTAAGAATCGCGCCGTAATAACGTATGGCGTTCTACGTCACCCACACACCCACACTTTTATAGGTCATGTCGATGTGTGTTATATTGGCAACGCTATGTGGATAGCGTAAGGAAAGACGATGTTTTTTTTTTTAATTCTTGAACATTATCGAATGTTATGACGAATATTCTTATTTTATTATCACGCATTGCGTTAGGGGTTAAGCAGAGTTTCAGCTAGAGCAGTTAATAAAAAGTTATATTATTGGCTCTACGTGCTCAACTTACCTTGAAAAGACTGGTTAATTATCTGCATAGCACAATTATTATAGTTAATTATTGTGGGAATCGAACCCGCAACACTGGAAGCAAACAGCAGATATTCTGCAGCTAAGCTATTGGATAATCTGCCAACCAATTACGTCATGATAATGAAATGATAACTAAAAATATGCAGACAAGGAAATTATTTTCCTATACTATATTTTCATATACTAATAAGACACCAAAGTACTACATACTTACGTTACTGGGTGTTTAACACCCAGTAACGTAAGTATGTCAATAAAAGCCTATCAGTAAGCTTGGTAAGTACCTATAAAAATTAAAATACGAAAACGCACGAATTAATAACGAATATTGCTTTATTTGACTACTAACAAAACTAAACGCAGTCGAGACTACAAACTTTGAACTACCGAAGACCTTCATTTGCCTAAATACTTCACAGTAGTTCACAATATTTCGACACGTCATTAAACAGTTGAGCATCTGAACAAATAAAACGTGTGTATCTAATCTACATACTGAACAGTATTTATGGTCTTGCTACTACCGCCGATTAGGAAGCAACTAGCTATCAATGATTTTCTCGCTCAAGAAATGTAATGTACATAAGATTGTAACCATTGTAGATCGGCTGTCCCATTTCAAAATAGGTTTTGAAATGGGACAGCCGATCTACAATGATTTACTAGGGTAAGGGACACTTTTTACAAAAATCGTTTTATTGCATAATCTTGCTAACCTAGAAGGTCTCTCTCTACCAAATACAAAAACACCAGCGTTTTAAACTTACATAAAAGGAGATATATTTAAGCATCGATACCTAGTAAGTGCACCTTTCACTCCCTAGTGACCATTTATAACCTAGCCAGTCACTTTAACTAATTCAAAAAATACATTCCATAGGCTGACCAATATTACGTTTATGCGCTCTCCTGTAAAATTTAATTTTAAGTCCTTACTAGGTTTTGAAATGGGGCAGCCGAGGTGGTCCTACGTGTAAGTGAAAGAAAATAAAGAAAAGAAGTACATTTGTACTAATATTTTAAGGTCAAAATATTTGTATTTTTGTGTTTGTTTGTTACTGCTGAACGAATTTTAATGAAATTTAGCACACAGCTAGACCATGACTTGGATTAGGACACTTTTGGAAGGGTTCCGTAATACCGCACAATATTTATTGCCATTATTAATTTCGAGCATAAAACGCCGAAAAAAACACGTTTCTTTTTTAACTTTTTATTACACATACTGTATCAAATTTCAAGTGTCTACCTATTACGGTTCAAAAGATACAGCCCTGTGACAGATGGATCGACTACGGTGCGACAGACGGACAGCGAAGCCTTAGTAGTTCCGTTGGCAACCTTTGGGTACGGAACCCTAAAAAGACAGAAAAGAGGTGGGTAATTAAAATGAAGCCTATCGTCTACTCCTCAAATAAGTCACCAAAGTACTAACCAGGTACCTTGTAACCGCAGAACCAGCCATCTGTCAGTCCTTACTTCCGTAGTGGTCAGTAGCTTGGTGTCACTGGCACAGGTGACAGCTGTGGTTTGGGCAAAACGGATGTCGCGTGCTTCCCCTTGACCACCCGGGTGTTCAGTCAAGGAGTAACCCCCGAATTATCAAATTACACTCAACTTTCAGACGTTCCAAGAAGACTTCCTATAGCCAATACTTTGAGTGAGTGACAGTGACAACGCGGGACTCATACTGGGTGGCAGGTACATCGACGCGCTTAGGTAACAGACTTGGGGAGTTTGTTGCCTGAACAGTGAAAGGCCCGAGATGATGGCTCGCCGTGTTCCGCGCGCGACTCTCTCTAGAGGAATGGTGGCCGTATGCGGCCGCTGAGGGTAACGGGGTCCGCATGGATTCATGCGGGCCAACACCGAGCCGGGGGAGCGTGACGAAATGCGCAAGCACTCCAGCATCCCGGCTAAAGGTTGCAGCAGGACACCGTGTGGTTTTAGTCAGTAAGAGTCTGACAGACCCCTCCACCCACCCTGGGTGGATATCCATGAGGATTTCCACACGATAAAAAAGGGACATCGACGCGCAAACCATGGCTTTAGTACATGATTCTGAACCACCATGCGTTGAAATTTTGCGTCGGCTAATACAAAAAATTGCTGATTGACATTTTGATGACCCTGCCGTATAGATTAACATCTGCCTAGCTTTTATTCCCAACTGGAGATCGTCTTCCAGTTTAACCTGATGGAGCGACTGCCCATCTGAAGGCCAATTCTCAACTCAGTTATTGTGTAACAGGATATTTCGTGGCAAGACTGGTAGTCAGACTTTTGGGCTCCTAGTCAGGAGCAAAATGGTCTCTCTCTCCCTCTCTCTAGGGTAGTCACCCTAGAGAGAGAGAGAGACCATTTTTTATTGTATCATGTACCTGGTACTTGTTGACAGGCCTACGCTGTCCTCCCATACCTACTGTAATTGAAAACATTGTAAAAGCCAATTATTTTTATAAAAGTAACCGTGGAGTTTCTTGCCGGATCTTCTCCATAGGAAACGACCAATTGGAACCGTGCACCTAGATTCTGACGTTTCATAAGTGCCCATGTGGGTTTATGTGAAATAAAATATGTATTTTGATTTGATTTGTTTTGACTAGAGAGAGAGAGTGTGTCTCTGGACTTTACTGTCGTAAGTTAGTATTGACTCGAAACTCAATATTGTAGAAAAAGTTTAAAGAGTAAATCCATTCATTATTGACATGGGAACAGACCACCCTGCATGGATCCATTTCGTGCAACATTTCAAACATGCCTTATTACCGCGAAATTCTATCAATTTAGCAGCTAGTACTCTAGTAGTAAATATGCGCTGCTGCGCTGCAGCTGAAAGTGCAGCAATGACCCATTGTGACAATGAGTCATGAAGATAAAGTCCAATTTACGCAATTGACTTTTACTAGCGTGGGAAAGTAGCTACTGTTACATAGGTAGGTAAATATGACGGCATAAGGTATATATTTCTAGTATAAGCTGACTTCTCATTCAGAAGCGTAGCGTGCCTTGGCGGGGCCCCGTATAAAAATTTGTTTGGGGGCCCTTAGGAAGAGTAAAGATTTGTCACAAAAGAAAAAAAAATGTTTGCATAAATTAAAAGAAAAATTTAGTCATCATAATTATCTATCTGTCACTTTTTCCAAAATTTTTACAAACAATTCAAATTAAATACGGGGCCCCCGTGGCCCGGGGGCCCCATATAATTGATACGGCAGATACGGCGGTAGGTACGCCCCTGTTCTCATTGTACGAAAAGCCTGTACAATGTGAGTTCTGGAACTGGAAATGTATGGCTTGTTATGTCGTCGTGTGTTCTATGTTTTTCTTCATTATTTTCGAATAAATTGCAACTAAAATTAAAAACTAAATTCCAATTATGGACTTGTTATATATTATAGTCTTTGGCTACTACTGAGCACGAGGTCCTTTTCCCGGGGTTTCAATTCCCGGTTTGGGCAAAATGTTATTGGGTTTTTCCCCGGAGTGTGCTGCCTGGTTCATGGCAATAGAGTCGCCTCCTATTAGATGGGACTTAAACATCACTGGAGAAATGTGGGTGCAGTATAATAATTACACCTCTGCCCAGCCCTTCGAGGAAACGAGGCGTGATATCATGTTGTTATATTTAATCTACGTTCGCGATTTATTTGCCAAAAATATAAACAAATATATTGTTTATGGAAAAATAACTTTAAATCTTTTAAAATAAAGTTTAGTTTACGCTACAACTTCAAACATTTTTATAACATTTTAAATAGTGCTAGTCACTCTGAAATCAACTTAATTACTACTACAATAAAGTTGATATTTGTTTAACTTGAAATAACATCAAATGGAAATATTTTTTTTTTTTTTATTTGAAATGGGTTTGCTCTTGACTCTAGTCTAGGTCAGAGATGACAGAGACAAAGTCTACGATGGAGTGAGCTCACCCAGAAGAAGCCTGTTCACTCTTACTTTAAAGAGATTCGGGTTGTATGCACTCGGAAACACAAACGCAGGTAGAGAGTTCCACTCTTTTGCTGTGCGCATTATAAAGGACATTTCAAAACGCTTAGTGCGAATTGGTGGAATAGCAACTAGGTAGGGATGGTAACTTGCAGTGCGTCTGGATGTCCGAAGGTAGAAGGGGGCCGGTGGAATGAGGTCGTGGAGTTCTTGGGCACACTCACCGAAGTACAATCTGTAGAAGACCGACAAGCAGGCAACCTTGCGGCGATGAGCCAAGCTGTGAAGCTTGGCATCCACCAGTTTTTCGTCGCCAATGAGCCTCTTAGCTCTGCGTTCCACCGAGTCAAGCGCGGCAAGTTGGTATTTCGCTGAGCCATCCCAAAGGTGGCTGCAATACTCCATGCAGGATCGGACTTGTGCTTTGTAAAGAGTTAAAAGCTGTCCAGGCGTAAAGTATCGCTTCACCCTATTAAGGATGCCCAGCTTCTTGGCCGCAGTTTGGGCTTTGTACTCGATGGTGGCGCCGAAGTTGAGACTAGACGTCAACTCCATGCCCAGGAGCTCGAGCCGATCTGTTACAGGAACAGATGTACCCCGAAAAGTACTGCCGTGGCATAACTAAAATGCCGTTATCCGACATCTGGTCGATTTTTAACTTTTAATGCTAGTGTAAAGAGAAAAAAAAATCTATGGATCTGTTTCCTAATTTTCAATACCTTGCTATTCAAGGTATTGAAAATTCGGAAACAGAACCATAGATTTTTTTTTCTCTTTACACTAGCATTAAAAGTTAAAAATCGACCAGATGTCGGATAACGGCATTTTAGTTATGCCACGGCAGAGTAGGAGTCTGGTCGAAACGACTCCTTTTGGCGGTAAAAACACACGCCTGTGTTTTGGTGGCGTTAAAAGAAACCAAATTGTCAGCACCCCACTGGGAGACAAGGCCCAAGGTAAAATCTGTCCGCTCCACCATGGCCTCTCTCAAGAAACGAACTTCGGCCCCGCTGGCCTTTGTGCTGGACAAGTATCTCTCTGAAACAGTACTGTCATCTGCGTACCCAACAATACCAGGCTGAAGTAGGTCATTGATGTGCAGCAGGAAAAGAGTTGCAGAGAGAACAGACCCCTGAGGAACTCCGGCATCAATAGCCATAAGGTCAGAGGAGCAGCCGTCAACGACTACTCTGATCGACCGCTCACTAAGGAAGTCAGATATCCAGCTACAAAAATCAGCTGGGATGCCATAAGCAGGAAGCTTGCTGAGTAGACCGGCGTGCCAGACCCTGTCAAAGGCCTTCGAGATATCGAGCGATACAGCAAGTGCTTCGCCGTGTTTCTCGAGGGCTTCACCCCAACAGTGCGTGACATACACGAGAAGATCGCCAGTTGACCGTCCCCGGCGAAAGCCATATTGACGGTCACTGAGGAGATCATTGTCTTCAAGGTAGGTCAGCAACTTACTGTTCAGTACCCTTTCCATAACTTTGCAGAGAATGGAGGTAATGGCGATCGGTCGGTAATGTGCAGGGTCAGCACGGTCGCCCTTTTTGGGCACTGGTTGTACATTTGCAAGCTTCCAGGATTTTGGCACCGTTCTTTTTTCAAGAGAGAGGCGAAACAAGCGTGTCAACACAGGAGACAGTTCAGGCGCACACTGCCTCAACACTCTCGCTGGAATACCGTCAGGCCCGCTTGCCTTGTTCACGTCTAGACTGCACAAAACTCTTCGGACCTCTTTATTGTGAACTGCGATCTCCGGCATCGAGGAGTCACAATGAGGTACAGTGGGTGGTTGCTTGGAGCCAGCGTCCAGACGTGAATTGCTTGCAAAGAGAGATGCAAATAAATTCGCTTTCTCTCCCGCAGAGTGAGCAAGCGACCCATCAGGTTTCATCATTGGAGGTAAAGTGGGACGACAGAAATTCGTTTCAACCGCTTTAGACAGGGACCAGAACTGTTTACTACCCGGAGGATGCGATGCCAGCTTGATCCCAATACGTCCGACATGGTCAAAACGTGCCCTACGCAAAACCCGCTTGCAGAACTTAGCGGCACAATTAAAGGCTCTTTTCTTCGCGCGAACCCTACGCGCTCTAACTTTGCGGTCGCGGGCCTTGACCCAGGCTTGGTACGCAGACTCTTTTCGGGCCTCAGCGCGGGCGCATTCCGCATTATACCAAGGCCGGGACTTGTGACCAAGCGGAATGTCGGAGAATGGAATAAAATACTCCATCCCCTGCTGAATCACGTCCGCAACCACATCAGCACAGCACGAAGGGTCACCCGAGGAGAAGCACACCTGCCGCCATGGATAAGACGCAAAAAAGTGCCGCATCTCATCCCAGTCTGCTGACTCGTATCGCCATACTCGCCTCGTGCCTCTAGGACTCTCATCTGGAGGAGAGCAGGTCGATATGGATTTCACCAGACAGTGGTCAGACGTTCCCAGCGGGGCTGAGACCGATACTGAATGACTGTCCGGATCAGTTGCCAGCAGAAGGTCCAAGCAATTGGGAGTATGGCCGTCGACATCCGGTACCCGCGTTGCCACATTCACCATCTGGGTTAGATCTAGCGTTAAAGCAAACTTGCGCGCCTCCAACCCAGCATGGTCAGTTCTCTGGAACGGGAACAACCACTCTTTATGGTGGGCGTTAAAGTCCCCCAGAAAAATGAGCTTCGCTGTTGGGTACCGTTGCTGGGCTACGTCAGTCGATTCCACGAGGAAATTAAAGAGCGCCGTTGTCTCCTGGTCACCGCTGTGCGATCGGTAGACGCCGATGTAGATAGATTTCTCCACGCCTGTGTCCACAAGTAGCCATATGGTAGAAAAACCCGATTTCTCAAAGCAACGGAGACGACGACAACAAATATCATCGCGGACGTACACACAGACCCCAGCTTGCTTCTTGAACTTGTGTTCAAGAGAGTAACCCGGGTAGTTGAGGTACGCCACATCCGACGGGGTTGCTATCTTCGTCTCCGTCAGGAAAAACAGGTGCGGCTTCTCGGTCTCAAGGTGGTGATGGACCGGATCGAGATTTGAGTGCAACCCCCTGAAATATAAATACATGAATAGACCTTTATATATTTATTCTGTGTGTTCTTTTTTTTTTATTTATTGTGTACATAATAAAGAGTATTCTATTCTATTCTGTGCTTATATACTGATACAATACATACAGTAGGTAGGTAGCTAATATATTTTTCATCTTTATTACGTTACAATTTGAATACTATTATACAATGATTGTAGAGCAGTGGTGTCTCAGTGGTAACGGTGGCGACTTACGAGTGTTGTAGGCCGTAGGTTCGAACCCTGACAAGCGCTTTACTTTGTGCAAATTATTTCATCACCACTGCTCTCAAAACGGTGAAGGAAAACATCGTGAGGAAACCGGCATGTCCTAAGTATGTAGAACCCAAAATTCAAAGGTGACTTCTACGAACCCTCACTGGGCCTGCGTGGTGGATTACAGCCCACCCCCTCTCGAAGAGGAAGCCTGTGTCCCAGCAGTGGGAAGATTCAAGGCTGATTATGTGGTGAAGGGGCGAAAATACAAATAAGTTTTATAAGGTAGGTGTATATCTTATTTCTATTTATGCCACTATTCGGCTGTCCCATTTCAAAACCTAGTACAATGCGTGCCACGTAAGAAGAGACTTGACCCCGCCTCCCGCGCTCTTTCCGCCGCCCCTATGACGTCCGGTTTCGTCCCGCACTCAGACCTCATACCGCTAAAGATACCTAAAATCGTGTACTGCGCATGTCAAACCACGTGGTGTGTCAAGTCTCTTCTTTCGTGGCAGCATTGTAAGGGACACTTTTTACAAAAATCGTTTTATTGCATAATGTTGCTAACCTAGAAGGTCTCTACCAAATACAAAAACACCAGCGTTTTAAGCTTACATAAAAGGATTATATTTAATCATCGATACCTAGTAAGTGCACCTTTCACTCCCTAGTGACCATTTAAAACAAAAAAATACATTCCATAGGCTGACCAATATTACGTTTATGCGCTCTCCTGTTTTCATTTTAAGTCCTTAGGTACTAGGTTTTGAAATGGGGCAGCCGTATTGTTCAAACTGTTCTAAATACTTAACAAAAAAACATGGAAACTATATAAATTTTACTAAGTAGTTTGTAGACAGTAAAAGTTGACTCTACTTGTAACGGTAAAGCACATTCTAACATTTGGCAATTTATTACATTAATTGCGGTTTTTTACCGCAATCCGCGATGTCGGCTAAATGAGTACAGTCTAGGAGTCTAGTGACCGCACAGAGAGCACTCTCATCGACTGTAGAGAATTCGGATTGTGTCAAAAGATAGAATACTATTTATTGTACTCCATCTATAACAATCATCATCTATAATTAGGTACAGACGCCAGCACATCAAGTTACTACAATCTGTCAGATTTCTTTAATAGATTTTCAACTTTATCACTAAGGCATAAGGTTCAAAGTTGATTGCGAAAATTTGACAGTTTCGGGTAGGTTGATGTGCTGGCGTACGTACAAGGTCAAATTAGTTAGCGAAACTCCGTAGACATCAGTGGTATCGGTATCTAAACATGATAAAACAATTTTTAAAGTGATAACTTCTTAAGGCGCGTTGGACATTTTTTGAGATGGGAAATACCATTGAACTCGCGACACTGTTGCTGTAACCGACACCGCGCTACATTCGGATATGTTCGGCTGTCCTCGGGATGTACTCGGTTTTAATGTATATCCGATATGTCAGTGAGTGATGGCAAAATATTGTTTGTTTTTTTTTTACTTCTGTCGGCACTGACGGAGTGCCACTGTTTTTTTTTTTTGTTTTTGTGTTAATTTTACCCAATATCTATAAGTATCGATACATAAATTATAAAAGAAGTCGCTTTTCGTGTTTATGTGTGTGAATGTGTTGTTCTTCTAAACTACGCAATAGATTTTGTTGTGGTTTTGAACACCATTTGGAGATTTTTTTCCGGAAGGTTTATGTGTACCATCGAGGTTTACATCTACCCAATTTGAAAACAAAATCCCGTGCACACGATGACCACATCTGTTAGCAAGCGTTACTATAGCGGCCGAGCGTTGCAAGCAAGAATAGCTCTTACGGTGTATAGATGTAAGTTTCCTCGATGGTACATTCAATGATTGTGCGCTCATTTTGATATTATAATTAGGAATTAAAAGGCTAAGTAATATTAGTTGTATGCATATCGGCCTGGTTTCCACAACCCTACGGCAAACCGTGTATTTTGGTTACAGTTAATGTAAGTTTTAAGTAGTTTTTAGTCAGTTATGACAACTACTAATTACAATCATTGAAGTAATTATTTCTTCACCACATGAATAGAAATCTTTGCGAAAACAATAAACTAAGTTACAAATATTAATGCGGAAATACTTTTTCAACTGTAGGTAAGTACTCGTTACTCAATTATGATTCGTATTATACTTACAATTAAAGCCAAGATCCGGTGCAAGACAATTTGACAGACAAAACCAGCTTGCAATGCGCAATAAAACCAATAACAAACGCAAATCGTAACACATACCTACTTTACTTCACAAACAAAAACATACAATAGAAAATGTTCTAAATTATTTAAAAATTCATAATTCTTGCTCACCATATTTATCTAAATAACTTTTAATATAAATCACATACACAACAATGTTTGTAAACGATTAAAGAGTGGTTTATTTGATTACATCCGCGTTGCTATGGTTACGGCAAGATGGCGCGCGTTCGCGCATGCGCATAGCCGGCCGAACGGGCATAGACTGTCAGTTGAGCTTTGTTTTGGCGCCAAAGCGATGCCTCCAATGAAGGTGCGCAGTGGCCCGTGTGAATTCCTTCCGTGATTGCCCCGGAAACGATTAGAGGCTCTGAGGCAGTAGATGCGGTATCAAAATTGGGACTATACTGCTGGAAAAATCGTCTACGGTTGTAATAATTGTAAATTATGTGAGCACCATGTATCTATACAACAATACAAACCATTACAAAAATGTTCTATGATACAAAAATAATTGTTCATACATAAGACTGTCCTTCCTATCGAACAATACCGCACCTATTTCTAAAATCGTTGCACAATCGAAAGAATTGAAACTCTATGCATCGATACTCATACATCACATGCCATTTGAATCGAATAGGATCGAGATTAAAATTTATTGTTCTGTAATAATAACGTACATTGTCGGGTGTCCGACCGGATCCGATGTCGGTCAGTCCGGACGGTGGGTGTCCTGATAGTGGCCATAGCTTGGGTGAAGGTGGGACATTCTTTTCTGACAGTTTGGCATTAAACATCATCAAATTAAGGTGACTGCTTACGCCAGTCGATTATTATCAATGCTGCACATGCTTGACCGATCAAGTAATATCTGTACTGGACAAAATTTATTTATAATTGACACGATAAGTAGAAGATCCTATCGTCATAGCAGTCGCTCAAATTATACGGTAACTGTGGTCTTATTAAGTTCTGGTAGAGCACTATCACCAAGCCTGAAAGTCAAATACATATTGGATTTGAAAAAATCTTTTTTTTTTTAATAGCCCAATTCTTGAGGAAGGCTATAGGCTATTTACCATCACGCTATGACCCTTAGGAGCCGAGCAAAAAGAAAAAAAGTCAGAAAGAACGCTGAGCAAAAACGAAGTAATAGCGCGGGCAGGCGATGAGATGCGACGGGGTGGGTCGGGGGAACAAGAAATTTGAAGAGTCGCGGTCAGAAGCTAGTACGTAATATTAAGGAAGTTATTACAAATGTTTTGTGTTAGCGATTGTTGGCCAACCTAAAGAAATAAACACCGTTTTAGCAAGAAGACTGACAGATTTTTGTACATTGCGAGGAATTTTGTTAAAACTCATGGTCCTCTTACAAACTGGTACGAAGAGCAGCCTCGTGAACAATGCCGGTATTACGTGAGCTATAGCGCCGGCTGGCAGACGACTTCGGGCACCTAACTAGTTTTGTAGCTTCACGCTCGGCTCCTGCCTGGGTAGGCAGTAGGCCTTAGGAACAATGTTTGGCAAGCTTGGTTCTGTGTTCATTTTTCTTCGTGCAAGACTTTTTTCGATATGTGGTTACGTGCAGTTTCAAGTTTTCCTTGCTATGCCATATTAGTAATCAATTGTTCTTGGTATTTGATACAACTGTGGTTCTTCTTTTTTTGTATCGAACACGTCTTGTCAAATTACTTGGGGCCCAGTAGGACACGTAAATCGCGGCCTTAGTGGCGTTACCATTACGATACTTATCTTACCTCATTGGTGTATTGTTCGCAAGCGTTACTGCTGGGCATGAGGTCCAGGGTTCGAGTCCCATGTCGGGCAAAGTTTTATTGTGTTTTTCTATCTGGGATTTCTCAGTAGCAGCGTGGATATTGGATGTGTGCCCGATTGATGACAATAGCCTCTTTTATTACATGGATTTAATGATAGCTGACGAAATGTATAGGTAGATACACTTCTGCCCATCCCTTTGGGGAAACAAGGCGTGAATTGATGAAAGTGTCAAGTACTTACCTTAATTATGAACAACTGTTTCGATCCCGTGGGAATATCGGGATAAAATGTAACCTATGTGTTAATCCTGGTTATAAACTATCTGTTTGCCAAATTTCATACAAATCCATTCAGTAGTTTTTGCGTAAAAGAGTAACAAACATACAATCACACTCACAAACGTTCGCCTTTATAATATTAGTGTGATTAACATCCTTTATCAGAAGACCAAGATTTTACAACTTCTCTTAGTAGACAAATACTTGTCAGCTGAAGTCACTGAGTAGTTAGACTGAGTATTTACTGAGTGTTTTTTTTTTTTTTTCCTTGAAATGAGGAACGGTGACAAATGAAAACCATAATTCACCAGTAGCGTATATTCCATTCAAGTTAACAGTGAACAGAGGGAAATGGCACATTACAGTGCTTATCAACCACGAAGTATCACGAGACACAACCTGTCATTAGGTTTGTATGTCACGGTATGAACATAAACACTTAGCATGTACCTATTGTTATGAGAAATGAGAAATAAATAGGTAAGCATTTGATTCAATTAAAAAACAATTGATTGATTGTTTTATAAGCAAGCGTTAAGCCGTTGGTCCCGGCTGTCATTCGTGGATCTTTGACAGTCGTTACGGGCAAAATGTAGCTTAGGTTACTTCTTATTACATCATCTATCTGCTAGTGAAAATCCCATCAAAATCGGTCCAGCGATTTCAGAGATTAGCCGGAACAAACAGACAGACAGACAAAAATTGTAAAAAATGTTATTTTGGTATAATTATGTACCGTGTATACATCCTTATACATTTAGTAAAAAGCGGTTATTTTAATATTACAAACAGACACTCCAATTTTATTTATTTGTATAGATGTATAGATGATCATAAAAGCCAAGAAGATAATTCTTGATTCACAGCTTCTCACTAGTAGCCCTCTAAAAGATGGTAGTCGTAAAAGTCATGATATATACAATGGTTGTAAATGCTGATGTAGGCGGTGGGTGATGGCTGTCACTATTATCGCCATAATATCTCTAACTAGGTGTGAAATCTTCACACATGTTATCTTACAAAGTAGATCTTAGAAAACTTTTACTGTAGGTATACACCTCAAGTCTAGTAATAAAATATAATATACCTAACTTAAACTCTATTCAAGTGTCTGTTTCCATTTGATGGTATTTCTATTTATACTAATATAAACTTTAATTCGGTGTCAGTAAAATTGAATTACTATTACTACTGTACCTACTGTTGAAAACGTCATACTTAGTAAAATTTTAAGTTGTAGACAAACTGATCATAAACAAACTTTAACGCCACAAGAGTTAAAAAAAACTGGCCAAGTGCACTCGCACACGAAGATTTCCGTACCTACCACAAAGCAACAACGCCGAAAAAAACCCATTTGTTGTAATTCAAGGTCCTTTAATTAAATATTTTATTCTGTTTTTAGTATTTGTTGTTACAGCGGCAACAGAAATACATCATCTGTGAAAATTAAATTACAGAACCTATAATAAAAGTACATATTTGTTTACATATTTGGAAACTAAATTGCTAACACAATATAGGGACCATCATCGCGTCGCCTTCAACAAATTCTGTAGTTTTAAAACATGTAAGGGCCATGTAAGCATGTTTGAAACTAGGCATAATTCTCACCACAACAAGTTTAAGTTAACATGACCAGTGGGATAGTAGGTAGTTTGAATTCGAACCAATTTGATGTAGGTACCTAGACACAGGAAACGTAACGTTTACGAAACCGGTTATCATAAAACACGTTACGTAAATCTAGTAGTACCTACTCTAACATCAAAGTTTACAACTTGCTTCCATGAATGAACCATTTGATATTAAAATAACGTGTTCTCATGAATGGGACCCACCCACTAAACTGCTCACCCATTAACTGTCATGTGCGTGAGTAAGTTGCCCATGCGTGCAATGGGACGTCATAAATCTAGTCATGCATTCAGTCATTACAAGGCTGGTGCACTTGTATGACTAATGGAACTAGAACACGATCAGGGTAACAGTAAAGAGAGAAGAAGGGAGAAGAAGATGGCTTAGTAGTCATTAGTCCCTATTGGCTAAATTGTCATCATCATCATTATTTCAGCCGAAAGACGTCCACTGCTGGACAAGGCCACCCCCAAACACCTCCACTTCGACCGGTTCTGTGCTTCTCGCATCCAACGGGTTCCTGCGGCCTTCACAAGGTCGCCGATCCACCTTGTGGGAGGCCTTCCAACGCTACGTCTTCCGGTACGCGGTCGCTACTCCAGAACCTTTCGGCCCCATCGGCCATCTGTTCTGCGAGCAATTTGCTATGTGCCCACTGCCACTTAAGTTTGGCAATTCTTCTAAGGCTAAAGGTAATAAAGGGCTAAGGAAGGAACACGGGTGGGTTTTAGTCAGTAAGAGTCTGACACTCCCTTCCGCTCCACCCAGAGCGGGAGGGGTCATTTGATGATTTCCCATCCTGAAAAAAAAAAGGCTAAGTTAACTATTTTTATAACTTTTTCAATAATGCTAGTCACTCTGAAATCAACTTAATTGTAATTGTCATTGAAAGAAAGTTGATATTTGTTTAACTTGAAATAACCCGGGGATGTGTAGTACAGCTCACTTTTATTTATAGTTTGTTTCTCCTGTAAAAAAAGTGCAGCATCCTGCATGCGTTTTGCAGGGTGGTTTTTCCCCAATCCATTATAGCAGGCACTGGATGCTTCTGTTCTTCCAGATATTTAACCTTTTGAAGTGGTTCCTGACATTCTTTTGCCCGATTATGCCTATTCGGGTTATCTGGTTGCCTATCTTGTAGGAATTGTAAGTAACAAAGGCTAGTCGATTATCTCTGGAGTGAACTGGCTGAAGAATCAGAGTTTCCTGGGCAGCTGCTTTTAATATTTCCGGTAAGTATGGTATTCCAGGGTATATCGATGTTTTCGTCCGTTAAGTTCCTATATTTTTTTAGTCTTTTGTCATGCAATATTGGTACCTATTTTGTTGTGCTCCTTCTTCAAATTTGTCTCGTTAGTTAATTCAAAACTGCTGGGTCAGCGGGATTGTCCGAAAGGGTTACCGCTGGCGCGGAACATAAAGGACTAAGGAAGGAACACGGGTGGGTTTTAGTCAGTAAGAGTCTGACACTCCCTTCCGCTCCACCCAGAGCGGGAGGGTCATTTGATGATTTCCCATCCTCAAAAAAAAAAGTTAATTCAAAACTCTATAAGTCTTTACTTTTAATTCCAGTACGAACGAAAACCATAACTTCCAAACTGGACCAACGAAACTATTAAACTCAACTCAGATACATATCTTCATTAAAAATCGTCTGTCAAAAAACAAAGTACAAATTGCCTCTCAGTTTCTAAAGCAAAATCGTATAGTCACGAATTTGTGAGAGAGACGGCGATATACGTAATTGTGTGGGTAGAAAAGAGAGGGTTGGTTTAAGCCTTTCATCGTACCGAGGTTCCCACGACACGTAGAGGTACGTACCTACTTATGTACTTATACTTATTAAATACTTGTCAGAAGCAGTAATGTTGCCTTGAAATTATTCAGGTATTGTTAGTACGAACTATGTATTACGAAAACTTAGATCTCTTTTTCATCGGTATGCAATCTTTTGAGAAATCTCGATTGCATGCGTTTACAGAAGACGATGACCTTACAGGATCTGTCTACCCTGGAATTATAGAAACATTCATTAATTTCGAAAATATCAAGCATTTTTTTACTCAAATTAGGATTACGCATACCACACTACCTTCTGATTTTATATGCTCTTTGTTCAACTGCCTATGGTGCATTTTCCATTAATAGTAGTTCCAATAATTTCCATGAAACAACTGCTATGAAACCTCCAAATCCTTTTGAAAATCCCCCAATAATATTTCCTTCTTTATCTTTACATAGTATAAAACAAAATCGCTCGCGCTCCCTGTTAACTTAGATCTTAACTACGCAACGGATTTAATGCAGTTTTCAGTAATAGATAGAGTGATTCAAGAGGAAGGTTTGTATGTATAATACATGCATATTATAGTAGAAAAAAGTCGAGAAATTAAAAGATTTGTAATGTGATGTCGTAACAAACATATTTTTGTGCGCTTATATTGCAAACTCTGGCTAAACCTTACGATATAGATCAAATTAATGTACTACGAAATTGTATATCTTAAAAATATCGATAAAAAAGTCCGTGATAGTATATGTTTATCTCCTAAGGGTATCCCACAGTAACCATTTTTATCTTTTACATATATTATTACAAAAAAAATTATGGGTATACCAAGCTATTTTAAACAATTCAGTATTATTCCTTACCCAATTAAATACATTAAATACGTTGTGCATTTCATGGAAATCAAAATTGCCCTTTACAGCATATCATTAAAATTAATTCTTAGAAGATATCAGAGATTTAAAAGAGGGGGGGGGGCAGAGTGGCTGGCGGGGCGAAACGAAGTTCGTCAGTTCAGCTGATAGGACTATAAAATGAAGCCCAACGATTTGATTTTTTTGATTTTTAAGAACACCATCACCAAGCTCACCATCGACAGACATAACCTCTTCTAAAAGCACCATTGTTCTAACCAGAACAAATACAAAACTTCTGTTAACACCACTTATAGTAACTTACCGTGATGATATAGTGTGTTATAACTCCACAAGCTTCAAAGCAATAAAAACTTGGGTCTTTCACAAAGGATTGATTCATGAATGTACATAGGTCGATTGTCTGACATAAATCATTAGTTCTGAGTGCTCCGCTCGAGTTTTACGTGGTTGGGTAAGATGTGAAAAAGGTGCTGTGTTTTAAGTTTTTGGATGATATGGGTAACAAGGAAATCAATACAAAAGAGTGAGACAGGTAGAGGAGGGTGCTCGAAGGAAACAACAGCGCGCAGCCATATCAGAATTCTTCTTAAAAAAAAAGGAGATTATCAATTCGACACGTATGTGTACTATTATTGGAACTGCATTATATTCACATATGACAGTTTATTAGGGCTTCCAAACAATTAATATTCAAAATTTTATAGATGTATGTACCGCCCAGTAGTGATCGACCGTTATAGACGTTTATGAGTTAAGTGTCTATGGGTCAAATTATCTTTTAAATGTTTGTTATTTTTAATTTTTTTTTTTCTTAACTTTTTGGATGTTTTTAATACCTGTATTTGTGTCTTTTGTTGCACTGAATAAACGATTTATCTATCTATCTATCTATCTATCTATGTATTTATATTTGTCCACGCATTTCACCGCAACTATTAATCGGATTGTGACGTATTAATAAAGCACAAGCAGCGCATGCACGTGCGCGGGTGGGGATTGGCATTGCTCGCTCAACTGCCGGCCGGTGCGGGTGTGTGCGCTCCTTGGTGAAACCAGTGTGAGGCTTTTATTTATACCTATTCGTATACACAAGGAATCAGGACACCACACGTGGCGACGAGCCCTCAAGTAAGTGGTAAATTTTGCTGATACATGCAAAAATAAAATAAAAAGGAGGGAGGAAACGAACTCACGTGCACGCAAATAATAACAACCTTACGGTTTTGTGAGCTACTGATTGAGTGGTATATGTACCTACCTATTTATCCAAGGACTATATAAAACAATGACTAGATATGACAAATAACAAACACAGTGTTATTTGTCTGATATATTCATGACAAGTTATTGTCATGTAAACCTCTTGCAATATCCATACTAATATTATAAATTCGAAAGTAACTCTGTCTGTCTGTATGTTACCTTTTCACGCCTAAACCACTGAACGGATTTCGATAAAATTTGGCAGAAGCTAGTATAAAATAAAAGCAAGGAATACTTTTCTCAAAAAAACGTCTGTCATATATTGTTATATTCTGGACGGTAGACGTGGATTCGTGTATTGATTTTTCTGATATTGGTGAAAAATCTTAAAATAAGTACCTAATCGATGGTAACCGTCAACTATTTAGCTAGTATATAGTATAATGAACATTTTTATATCTTGTGACTTTAGTCTAAATGTAATTAATAGAAATCGCGGCTTACCGCGTAAGTCCGCGTAAGTATAATCTATGCAGAGACATTATTTATTTAAATACCTACGTAGTAAGAATGTTTAGTGTAAATTATAATACCTCACTATTGATCGCATTCTTCCTAGATTACTTAATGATGTTTTAAGGTTGAAGTAAGTAACTCGAATGTCGTTAGTAATAAAAAAAAAAAAAAAAAAATGCTTTATTGACACAAAAATATTTTACAAGTTGATTTTGGCAAACAGTAGGTACAATTCTGCAATTGAACACAATTCGAATGACCACTAACACCTAAACTAGGCCGAGCCTGTACCTTAGGCGTTAGATCTTTCCCGGGTAACTATCTACAGACGTGTACATTAGAATCCAATTGTATATTGTAAACAACTTTTGCACATTAAACCAATACAATAAGTAATAGTAATGTTAAATCAGATAAGTCAAATATCATTAATCATTATATTAATATCTTTTAACCTACAGTGCAATGGGTACATGTACTACCAATTGATATACTAGGTACAGTTTTATTATTATAACAAGTGTACCAAAGTGTATTATTGTAACTTGCCAAGGTGCAATAAGGTGCCAAGGAGCACAAAGTACTTATTTTTCCAAGGTGAAACAAGGTGCCAAGGAGCACAAAGTACTTATTTTTCCAAGGTGAAACAAGGTGCCAAGGAGCACAAAGTACTTATTTTTCCAAGGTGAAACAAGGTGCCAAGGAGCACAAAGTACTTATTTTTCCAAGGTGAAACAAGGTGCCAAGGAGCACAAAGTACTTATTTTTCCAAGGTGAAACAAGGTGCCAAGGAGCATTAAGGTGTAATTTTGCCAAGGGCATAAACATAAACAATGCAAATTATATTATATGGATGAAATTAATTAATATTTTCTTTGTCACCTTTATTGTAACTCAATTTTTGATGTTTTAGTTAATATCTATAAAATATCTCTAAACCTAATGTAATATAATGTTACCGGCATAGCCATATCTACTTCACTAAACCTTATGTAATATAATTATGTGTAAATCACACATACATTGTAGCTTATTCGTTATGCAGCCATCATAGTAAAATACCGATCTAAGACTTATCAAATCATTTATTATTTACTATTATGGTATTATAGTGTTGTGAGAACATACGGATATAACAGATAGTAAGATTGGCCAAATAAACATAACTGGGTACAGATTGCTGATAACATAATATTACGAGGAAATTTAAGATCAGTAATTTGTATTTTACCGATAGTACCTATAAATAAAATGTGAAACACCTTACCCAATAGCGCCAAGGGTGCAATACAAAGGCATACTGACATTGTTTCAAGTCGGCCAAAATGTCCAATCTACCACCGGTAGAACCCTTGCAATGCGATGGCAATCCCATGTCACGGGGATTACGCTGGGAGAAATGGATGAGAGCCCTAGAAATATATCTCCTTGCGACAGGCATAGATACACCCACCAAGAAAAGGGCCAAAGTCAAAGTCAAAGTCAAAGCATTTATTTCAAATAGGCACATAAAAGGCACTTTTGAACGTCAGAAATTACAACAAATAGAATTGATTCTGGTCGCCCATTCCAAAAGGTAGTTTTCGTGTGGAGAAGAACGGGCAAGAAACTCCACCGTTACTCTTTTAAAATATTTTACAAAATTTTGTATACATTAATTATATAATAATAATATGTGAACACGATGCACCTAAAATAAAATTACTATACCACAATAGGTAAAAGACTTAAAAATGAAACCATGACATATAAATTAAGTATCTGATAGATACATGGTGCTCACATATTTACAAACATGGTAAAAGTAAACGATATAAAAAAAAAAAAAAAAATTACAAGTAATAAGTCAGGGTGTGAGTTAAAGTACTAGTTACAGAATGTAAATCCACTTCCACTCTTCTTCATATGGGAGGGACATCCTTACAAGGAATTAGAAACGCGATAGGACGCGTGTGCAAACGTAACAGCACACAATACGACAGCTGATTTGTGTTTTGCTGAAAATTCACTACAAGGAGGTCATGTTGTGGCCGTCATTAAGGCGCACAAAGAAAGCAGTATCAACTTGGCTATCGTAAATAGTACAAAGGACGTAGCGTGAAGCTACCAGTGACGTGGAGCGACTTCAAGAATCGAGCCAAGCAGCCCGCAGCCGTCGATGAAGCCCTTCGTGTGCTGCAAGTGAGGGAATCCAGGACATGTTGTGGCCCGGTGCACGAGAAGTGGCAGCCAAGCAGAGAGTGGAGGTGGAGCACGCGCTGCAAGCAGCAACGGCGAGCGGATGTTTGCGTCGTACAACTACCCGCAGGCACGTTAGAACATAAAGGTGGGCTGTATTGTTTTGTTTAAGTTTCTGGTGCTGAATGCTCGTCAGTAAAAGCGAGTTGTGCAGGCAAATTAAATGCCAAACGAGTTAATAATGTTGTTGCGTTGACGGGTATTGGTTAAACACGTGTATTCAGCACAAAACAAATCATAAGAAGCGTTGCGAATAGCGAGTCACAACTTGAGATTCTATTACATTTCTACACGACATTTACTTGCAAAGTATTATTTTGGGTAGGTTATTTTGTGTTATTAGAAAACGAAGAGTGAAATCAGATTATCAGACTAATCTAGATAGGAAGTTCAGAGGTCCATTTAAGGTAGTGGAAGTTTGGACAAGTGATCGCTATACGTCATAAGCTTTAGATTCTAACCGAACTTACTAGTATGCTCACGATCGCATATCAAAGATGCCTCTAAGTAGTGTTCCTAACGTGTTAAACGTAGATGGCGGTGAGGATAGTTCCTTCACCGTAGTAGAGCACATACCATGGCTAGGTCGCACTGTACGTACTTGTCTGTAGTCGTAACTGCAACTCGCTTGTGAGTTGTTCAGGGAGCGATGGGCAGCTGGTGGTGCAGCGGGGACCAGGGTCTCAAAGGAGACTATTGCTGTGTTGGTTTCCTAATAACCTGGGAGTCGTAGACTATATGGGAAGTGATGTGTGTTGGTCGTATCACTTGAGGTGATGACTATATTGGCATGAGTGTCACTAGGTGCTGCGGCAGCCGGGCCATGAGCGTTGTATGTGGTCTACTGATGCAGTTCCTGACCAATTATTACCAAGGTTTGGAGGAACCGCCCCTAAGACGAACCACCGACCGAATCTTTTGTTATCAATTATCGTTTTATTAAATGTGGTCAGAATTGGCCGAGTGGAACATGTACTGCTGTTGATTTTTTTGGTTACAGGTTAACACAGACAGTGGGGGACAGCGCTGCACTCTTTGGATCTCCTGTACGAATAATCGCTGATCAAGGACGGTGCTTTTCGAGCGAGGAGTTTCAAGACTTCTGCCAAGGAAACTGTGGATTGCAACCACTACAGCCATTAAGCCAGCTATAGATCTATTGTCTACTGAATTTGGTGAGTCGTTTTCATTTTGTTTTGACTCGGGTATCCAGTGCTTCCCTGGTAAACAACAAAAAAAAAAAACGGTTACATTGTTAGGTATAGCCCAATCTAGTTAACGATGCAATTTTTAAATACGCTCACGATATGAATGATGCCAGTAGGTTATTACCAGTCGAAATAGATGGTGATCACAGTGGTAATGAGCTATGAGCAGGCCTAAGTAGTGGGAACCACGCGAGTAGGGGTTCTCTATCGGCCGTAGTAAAAAGTGTGTAGTCACACATGGATCCATGCGCTGGATGTGTGAGAGCAATGCGATTGCTGGTCGGCCGGAGTGCCGTGGCGTTGAGTGGTTTACTCGTGTGTGGGTTTCCAGGTATCTGAGGCTCTTAGTGGAAAAGATTATTGTTGTAATGTGGATAACGATGGTACATGGCTCTGGTTGATGTTTTTGTTATGATTGATTAAAGTTTGATTACATGGCTCTGGTTGAATCAAGTACGCTCATGAGGCTAAGGCATATGTTATGGCACAGGCAAAGGGATCAGAGTATTAATGACGAATTTGAGGAAAGCCAAGTAAAAGTCTTGTTGATGAAACAGAGCAGAGAAAGTCGAGTGATAGTGGTGAATCTTAGTTCGGCTGGTCGGGGACCGTACCAGTAGTTATTACATAGTCGTAGCCCGGTAGAAATCGGTGTCTCTTGAGGTAACTCAAGTAGTCCGTGGGTGCGCGATGCGTGTTTAACTCTGGCGGAGGTCGGGGTCTTGTAGAGACCATAGAGTCCGTGGGACTCGGAATTCAGGAGGAATTCAAAGTAACAAACATGAGGTTTATTGTAGGGGCTTGATGAAAAGCCACAGGCCACGAATAAGATTCCTCTTGTGTTTTGTGATGCTCTAAGGATGTTATTAGCTGCTCTATCATGTTTAGTTGATTATTTAGTTTGTGATCTTGAGATTTGGGTATCAAATAATGATTAATACTCTGAACTCTGCAATTATTTTAGTTCGAGCGAATTTTCATTGTGTTTTTGTCTGTACCATATTTGGTCTGGAGTGACCGAGCTCTGAGATACTTTGCGGAGTATGTTTGTTTACAGATTAACACACGAGGACGTGTGCATCGCAGGATGGCCGTGTCGCATCCGGTCATGCATTTGACTATTCGGAACGCACTTGTGCTCAGAAACTGTCCCGCGTTCCGTATCTGGTTGTGTCGTGTACCTACAGTGTGTAATTTGCTAGTGTGACTAAATTGTTCGTGAAATTATAATCTTATTTAAACTGCAAAAAAAAAAAAAAAAAAAAAAAAGAAAATAAGCTTACTACTAATAATGAGAAGCAAACAGATGATTCAGAGAATGAAATTGATTTGATAGAAGCAAAAGAATAAATAAATAACTTGGTTAAATTATATAATAAGTATTCATTGGAAAATAAATGTAACATTGTCAAAAATTATAGAGATGTTGATTTGAAGTATAAATTACTTAATTGAATTGTGTATAATTAAAATTAATAATCATTTATTTAACTTCTTATGTAAAGGAAGAGGTGTGACGTATTAATAAAGCACAAGCAGCGCATGCACGTGCGCGGGTGGGGATTGGCATTGCTCGCTCAACTGCCGGCCGGTGCGGGTGTGTGCGCTCCTTGGTGAAACCAGTGTGAGGCTTTTATTTATACCTATTCGTATACACAAGGAATCAGGACACCACACGGATCATGACCATTTTTTTTATTGGCTTAAAATATTTAATTTGACATATGGAACAGTGCAAGTTTCATCAGAATCAATTCAGTAATTTTCAAGATAAGGACTAATCCGTGTAAGTGTGACAAGCTACGGGTGTAGTGTTAAAGGAAAACATCTCAAAACCTTGGTCAAATTCTAGTGCAATATTTACAATTAACCTACTTATTATTAAAAGCAAATATTCCAGTTTTTACTTAAAACTAAAAATCACGAAATAAAAAAGTGATTTAAAAAAGTAATTAACTCAAAATTATGAAATACTTAACTTTCATTTCGGAAGTTGGTGGCAAAAACTAAAACTAAAGTAGGTACAGATCCCAAGACACCGACTCGACCTCGACCTCGTAAATGATTTACCACCCTTAGGTAGAATGCCAACAACGCCTTCATAAAACAACAAAGTGAATTTGTCTATGTGAGTTAGATACATTCAACGTTAGTGAATTTTCAATTTACTGGAAATTGTTTTTAAAAACATCCGAATTGAGAAGCTGCTCCTTTTTTGAAGCCGGTTAAAAATTGTTTTGTGTGAATATTGTGTGCCTTACTTAACCTGGGTCAAATAAACTTATTTCTTTCTTTCTTTCAAAAGTGATAGATAAATTACGAGGTTGAATACTTAGGTATGTAATGCCAGGGTAAGCTGGTTTATAACGGGTGCTAATTAAACAGGCTTCTTTTTAATAGCATTATTAGCCTCTAAAAATTTATGTTGCCTTCTAAATTACTAAGTCAGCCACAATTAACGAGCATCTAAATAATACTATCTTAGCCACTAGTTATCTTCTATGTAAGCCAATCTAAATTCAACTCAGTATGATGGTTATTTTTTAGCTTCTAAATTTGTAACATGCATTCTAACAGTAAACTTCTAAAATAGTAATATATGACATCACAAAATATGTTTATTTAGCTTCTAATTTTTTAACTCGGTACGTTTAAAATGTAACTCATCCCACATTCATTGATCGTCCAAATTTTGCTAAAAATGTCATCAATAATAGTATATTGGCCATTAATATTGGGTAAGTAATAGATGATATAACAATAAAATCTCTAATATTAACAACATATAACAACGGAACCTATAATTTTATTTAATATAGCGATTAGTTAATATAATGAACGATTGATATATAGAGGTATGAGGAACAGGGTGTAAAGTTCACTCATACTCTATAGAAAAGGGAGGATCCTCCGACCAGACGGGTGTTGTGTCTGGCGGGCAACTGCCCATTGATTCATGTCGGGCCATTGTATCTATGCTAGTTGCGCGGTAAACTCTGCTTGCGCGATGCAGGATTTGCGTGACGTCAGTATGACGCGTTGTTTGCATGTGGCGTTGTAGATACCGCTACATCACTCCCCCCCGGAGACCGGAGGTCGATAGTGGGCTGAGTCTTGTATCTTGCGATGCTTGCCAAGCCAGCTGAGGTTCCAGTGAGTCGGAACCGGTTGCCGCATAGTTCACGGTGAGTCGGAACTGTCTGCGAAGATGTCCCCAGTGAGTCGGGGTGGCGCTGCGTTATGCTCCAGTGCGTCGGATGTGGTACAGCGCCGGGTTGAGGCTGACTGCTGCGTCGACCAGGAGAGGAATTGAGCTCTTCTTGTTGACCGGCCGAAAGTGCAGTGTGCTGTGCCAAGGTTGCTGATGAGGCTGAGGGTGATGACCAGGTATGCGCGGTCGCTGCATGCTGGTGGTCAGGATACCCGTTGAAGCCGTGGGAGCTGGCTGGCTGCGTGACTCGCCGCTAACGCTTGCGGGAGTGATGATGATGACGTCACGCTGAAGTATTTGCACGAAGGCTGCGCTGACGTTCATGTTCGGGGTCACCAGTATAGAGGTATGAGGAACAGAGTGTAAAGTTCACTCATACTCTATAGAAAAGGGAGGATCCTCCGACCAGACGGGTGTTGTGTCTGGCGGGCAACTGCCCATTGATTCATGTCGGGCCATTGTATCTATGCTAGTTGCGCGGTAAACTCTGCTTGCGCCATGCAGGATTTGCGTGACGTCAGTATGACGCGTTGTTTGCATGTGGCGTTGTAGATACCGCTACAGATATAATTTTAAAATAACTAATTTTTACAAGCATGACATACATTACATATAACATCGTTTGACATAACATACATTAAATACAAAATCGTTTGACATACCACTCAAAAGATATAAAACTTATGTAATATATGCTTAGATAATTCTATGAATACCTATATGATGAAAACGCCTACTTTAAAACTTAAAAAAACTTTGTTTTATTCTTTGTAAGTTCTATCGTAGTTATAGGTAATAGTAACCTAAGTAGATATTCAACATTACTAGTAACTGATTACCACCTGCGCTAAGATAGGTCGACGGAGCCCCGCTTCGCGGGGCTCCTACTTCTGGGTGGTTTAAAAAAAAATAACCACGAAGGCTAAGGCGGGAGCTCCGCTACGCTTCGCTCCCGCCTTAGCCTTCTAACCTAACCTATCCGAGTCGGGGTACTCTGAGTCGGGGTGTTAACCATAATGACGTTTTTTATATAATATATTAAACGTTAGACCTAATGATTTTCGATACGAACGCACGAACGACAATAACAATTACACGTGATCAACTCAACTCGTCGTTACATGAATCAAATGGCGCTCTCTGATTGGTGCAAATGGCCGGTTGCGTACTCGCGCCAAATCATGCAGTGGCTATTTTCACGATAAAAGAATATGATGTATTATTTTACATGATAAGTTATAATAAATGATGCTGTCTGTAGAAACTTGAATTATATATTTTTGAGGACATTGTATTGAAGCTGTACAACGTAAAATGGTGACGAGATGTAAAATCCGTGGCCAAATTAGTAAATAAGGTGGCAATGTATAAATAAGAAGGACAAGTCACAATAATTGATGATCGTTACTTGACGCTTTCTATAGAATATTTAGTTGGCCTTGTAAAAAAGACGAAGTAGTTTATTAGAAGCCATGTCATTTTCCCGTTGCTTAGTTATAAAATTAGAAGTTTAATCACGTGGCCAATAAATAATTTTGTGGCTTGACTTATAATATCCCGTTTATAACAATTTACTACGGGTCTTAAAGCAATAGATTTTCACATATTCAGTACCTACAAGAAGTATCAAAAAATTCGCATAAAAACGCCAGAGATGCAGTACATTTATGCATATAACTTCGTACATAAGAATAATTACCTTATGTATTATACAAAAACCTTCTTGAAAGTATGTAGTACATAGATCACATTAGTGAAAGAATTGTCAAAGTTGCTTCATTATTTTTTGGGAAAATCGCGGACATACAAACATACATACATATACGGGTCGAATACAGAACCTCCTTCTTTGAAGTTGGTTAAAAAGAATCAAAAAATGGATGAAAAGATAAATTAAATATTGATAAAATATTGATATTGATATTTATGTTTGTAAATTGGTTCAAAACACACTTTTGCCCATCAAAAATAACTTATGTTTTAAAACTAGTGAACTTAGAAACTGAGTTTGGTATTTTCTATCTGACTACTCTGAGAAGAAAGTCCGAAACAAACTCAGAGGACACATTCTCTTTTAAATTCCAGACATAATCTTGGTGGACCATGCAGATTAATGCCTGATGGTATTTTGAGGAAAGAACCATATAAAGTTCGTTTGTTTTATCTCAGAGACTAATCTGACATTTCAGTCTTTTGTGTTTGCGTTTTTTTAGTATAGAAGTTTGACACACACCTGTCAGATTAGTCTCTGGGATTTTAATCCTAGAGACTAACACACTCCAATCTATAGTTCGTGTTAAAACACGAACTATAGATTTGAGTGGACCTGTTCATCAGTAAGCAAGCATTTGACAGTATTATTGTAGCTCAACTCAGAACTTAAGTAGCTCAACAAGAAAAGCCAAGACCATTATTGAAAAACCAGCCAAGTGCGGTTTGGATCACGCACAGTGAAGGGTTTCGCTGTCGGCATGAATGATGCATGCATAATCTTGATTTCATCTGCAGCAAAAATAAGTTCAAATATTTAATAAAACGAAATGAAATTATTTACCAATTCTGTAAATAGGATATAGGAATCACTTTTGCACGTCATATTAAAATGGCTGTGACCAACAGTTGGGACGGAATCATATTCATAAGGGTTCCGTTTTTGGCATTTACTTATCTACAGAACTAGGTATGAGTTTCTTGACCATTCTTTGCCATTTTGGGAGGGGAAACTAGAATTCTATTTTCTATTAAATGTTGACGTTCAAAAGTGCCTTTTAATGGTTTTCTGACTTTGACTATCAACCGTAAAACTGTAACAAAAAATCGTGAAAATCTTGCGCCGAAAAAATAGTTGTACACTCGCTCGATAGATGGCGTTGGCGTCGAATTAGATCTCGCTATGGTTTCGTTACAACCGCACGCATAATGATGGTCATAATTCGCTTTGCGAACAATGATATTTATAGCCAAGACAAACTAAAAATTTTTGAAAAATCGGACCTTTGTTCGATTTGTATAATTAAAGGGGATATTATAAGTCAAGCCACAAAATTATTTATTGACCACGTTATTAAACTTGTAATTTTATAACTAAGCAACGGGAAAATGACATAGCCTCTAATAAACTAATTCGTCGTTTTTACAACGCCAACTAAATATTCTACATATAGAAAGCGTCAAGTAACGATCATCAATTATTGTGACTTGTGCTTCTTATTTATACATTGCCACCTTATTTACTAATTCGGCCACGGATTTTACATCTCGTCACCATTTTACGTTGCACAGCTTCAACACAATGTCCTCAAAAATATATATTTCAAGCTTCTACAGACAGCATCATTTATTATAACACTAGCTTCTGCCCGCGACTTCGTCCGCGTGAAATTTCTTGTTTCCGACCCACGCCGTCGCATCGCATCGCATCGCCTGCCCACGCTGTCACTTCGTTTTCGCTTAGCGATCTTTCTGACTTTTATTCTTTTTGCTCAGCTTCTAAGGGTTATAGCGTGATGTTACATAGCCTTCCTCAAGAATTAGGCTAGCAAATGTAAAAATATTTTTTAAAATCGACTCCGAGAAAAATCCGACCGATTAGCGCGTTCAGACAAACAAACTCTTCTGCTTTATTATTAGTATTTACAAATTCATCTTAAGATACGAAAATATGAAATATTATTTATTATCTTCGTCGTGTGTGATAGTCCATTGAATTGTATGGCGAGCGATGTGTGCAGCGCCCCTTAGTGAACTCCACTGCGGGTGACGTAACCTACGACAAACTTATTATTTGCGGTTGGTACAGCAATCGGGTCTAGGGATCGAACCGCAAAATTAAGTTTGTTTTTTGTTGTATACTTTTCCGGTATAAAAAGTACCCAGTGTGGTGCCCAGGATATTAAAGAATAATTATACCAAGTTTCATCGTAATCTAACCGGTAGTTTTTGCGTGATGCCTGAACAAACAGACAGACAGACAAAAAATTTTTTAATCACATTTTCGGGTTCGGTGTCGGTATAGTAACACCCCCTGCTATTTATTTTTTTGATATTTTCAATGTACAGAGTTTTCATTTCTACAGATTTATTATAAGTATAGATAATATTCCAAAGTTCACACCTTTAATCCATTATGAAATCGAGATACGACTGATAAGTCAAGTTTTTCAAATTTCCTCTCTCCTACGATTTTTCTGTGCCCTACACAGGGTTCATAATGATCCCATTAAATTTTAAGTTACTACCTAAGGACACGTTGTGGAATGCAAATACATAAAGTACCAGCAGTGCCCCGCGGTTTCACCCGAAGTGTCTATACCGTGGGAATATCGGGATTAAAACTATCCTATGTCCTTCCAAGGAGCCTTCTAAAGTAAAAGTGGTGGCCAAGTGGTAACGCCCGCGACTTACGAGTTATAGGTCGTAGGTTCGAACCCACACAGGCGCTTTACTTTGTGTAAATTATTTTCATCACCACTGCTCTCAAATCGGTGAAGGAAAACATCGTGAGGAAACCGGCATGTCCTAGAACCAAAAATTCGAAGACATGTGACATCTGCCAACCCGCACCGGGCCCGCGTGGTAGATTACGGCCCACTCCCTCTCACTGAGAGGAGGCCTGTGTCCCAGCAGTGGGAACATTATAGGCTGATTATGTTATGTATGTCCTTCCCCGGGATGCAATCTATCTCTCTGCCAAATTTTATCGAAATCCGTTCAGTGGTTTAGGCGTGAAAAGGTACAGACAGACAGACAGAGTTACTTTCGAATTTATAATATTTAGTATGGATTGAGTATTAAAATGTATTTTTAACACCCTTGCTCGTAAAGCTGATTTAATTCCACCGGTTTTAAATATGTAAAGAGGGTCATAAAAAACGCGTGTGTTATCAAAGCAAATAGTTAAGTTATAGTCCATACAAATTCCATAACAGTATCATTTGCCATTTCAAATTTGGAACTGATCGCCGCCGCAAGACTCCAGCTAGTGAGCAGCGCGCTGTTGCTATTCAAATTTCGAACTAATCGCCGCGCGGCGCCAGTCAGTAGGCAGCGCTAGCGCGCTGTTAAAATGGCGGAAAAGCAACAGTGTGCATTCCAACCCATATTACTTATATTAGGTACTCTTTGGTGAATTCAGGGCCGTCTTAATCATATTGGGCGCCGGGGTGCGAAAATCAGCTTGCGCCCCCTTGCCAACAAAAAGAAATCAAACTTAATTTTTGTGTTCCATTTTTAAGATTATTTTCACCAATTTTTTCCAAAAGATTTTTTCGAGGCGGTGACGTGCGGTTACAGCGCTGGAGCGTTGTGGTTACAATGAGTGATTAGTAATGGCCTGATCGGCTTGCGCCCCCTAAGACCTTGCGCCTGGGTGCCGCGCACCCCTTGCACCCCCGGGTAAAGACGGCCCTGGGTGCATTCACAGATTGAGTTTATTTAAAATTAAAAAAAAAACAGTTTATTCGGTAATTTAAAAACTTGGCTGCATGCTCTAGTGTCTTTGCCAACATTTTCACGCAACCACGGCAGAAAATAATTCTCGCGCCATTTTTCTCAAATTTTCTTTTCTTTGTTTGTACTTGTATTGTGAAATGTTTTTTTTTCTGTTTCCTCGCAAATGTGTTAAAAAACGTCGTACGATATACGTGCGTATTGGTTATAACATGCTCGGCTCAATTACGCCCTCGCCTTCGGCTCGGGCTGAAATTCCGCCTCGCATGTTATAACCATCTTTACGCACTAATATCGTAATGTACTATAACTTTTCCTGTACTTGTACAGTATTTTATTAAATAATCCTGTTCTCACTCCATTCTTCCAAAAACAAATAGGAAATCAAACACCACTTCACCGTTAATAAAAACTTCCACACTCTCTCCTCTCTTTCGAAAGGATTCCATTATTCGTTCCCACAAAAGATAAACAAAGAATCACGATGTATTCATTAATACTGCGCGCGCGCATTGTGTAATGAGAATTAATCATGGCGGTGTGACTTGGCATTTGTTTGTTTGTTTGTAAGTGCCGACAGATTATGTTCTTTTTGGTTTTTTGATGGGCTTTTGACTTTTGAGCTGTCGGGTCGTGCTGTGATTATTTTTGAGAGTCAAAATACGTAATCTTTATTCGGAGGGAGGCTGCAATGAGGGTTTTCGTGAAAATTTACGACACCAGTTGGCACCACTGTGACAAGAGGTCTTCCAATATAAAATATATGATGACGTTCATCATTCGATTCATACATTCGTTCATCATTCAGTCATGACTAAAGAAAATATATGCTCTTTGACAGATGCCTGGACCTGACGTGTCAGTGCTGCCACCTAGCGAATGTCATTTCAGAAAACCCTCATTAAGATCTTTTCGTCTCAAAGGGATGTTCTTACGTTTTTTGCAATTTGCAGGTCAGTATCATGTAGTTGTATCTTGATCAAAATATGATTCGCGACTGTAACAGCCGGTCGATTCTGTAAAAATATCACCGTGAAAACTTAGGTGAAGTGAGTTTGTTTTTGCTAGGACTTGACACTATTGACAGCTCACTTCACCTAAGTTTTCACGGTGACATGGTTACAGAATCGCACTACAGCGGTGCTATTCTGTAAAAATCTCTAGCAAAAACAAACTCACATCACCTAAGTTTTCACGGTGAGATTTTTACAGAATCGATCTGCAGGTGCGTATTTACAGAATTATAATCATTAGAATCATTAATACAACTTTTTATGTTAGATTTTGTACCATAAGAACAAATCTCAAAGTGCTTATGGTACAAATCTAACTTAGAGAGATATTTGTTACGTTTTTGAGTCCCATGTAATATGGGGCGACAATAGGTAAAATCCAGACTCCGGGGTGCTACTGAGAAATTCCAGATAGTAAAAACCAATAACACTTTGCGCGATCAGAGATTCGAAACCAAGACCTCTTGCTCAGCATCGCTTGCGACAACTAGACCCAGCCGGTCGATTCTGTAAAAATCTCACCGTGAAAACGTAGGTGATGTGAGTTTGTTTTTGCTAGGAATTGACACTATTGACAGCTCACTCCACGCTCACTTCACCCAAGTTTTCACGGTGAGATGGTTACAGAATCGCACTGCTGGTGGCAGCTTATTTCTTCATATCAATAAAATATTCTTGATGACTTCACGCCAACTAGACGTTATGATTTACTTCAAGAGTCATTAAAAAGAATTGATTTACTTCAGACAATCGACCTTTGTCCAATGAAGTAGCCCTTTGTTCACGAACTCCAAGAGACCAAGTTTTTATATATCCACGCTTAGTTATAATGGTGTTAGCAGAAGCCAATGATATTGTTTGTTTCGCTTCAAACAGTGAGCCTTTTCACGAAAGGTAGAAAGAATGACATACTTATATTTTTTAGTGAATTAGTGATGGTGATGGGTTGTTCGTGGAAGATTTTCAAGGCATGTATTTTATTTATTTGACGGAGATGGTATAGTGTGTGTCGTTATTATCAGCCATATTTTAAATATTGTGGGCGTACTGAGGGTATGTGTTGGTTATTGCGCAATAGAAAAACCGTTTGCAGTTCAAATCAGATTATAATTTCACGAACAATTTAATCACAATAGCAAATTATACACTGTAGGTACACGACACAACCAGATACGGAACGGGAGCCAGTTTCTGAGCACATGTTGTCCAACAAAATCGTAATGTCCAATGGTCAAGTGCGCCGCTGCACCCCGCTGCTCGGTCTCCTCGACCCCCCACGGACTCAGGCTAGACTCTGTCCAGCGCCACCAGATGGCGCTGGCTTTCCGAATAGTCAAAGGTATGTCCAACACATTTATTAAATTGTTCATGGGACTTAAACATAACTGACGAAATGTGGGTATACATAGATACACCTCTACCTAACCCCTCGTGAATACAGGCGTGATGCCATATTGTTTACAGCAGGTCAACACGCCTATTTTTTAAATAGTGATTTTAATAAAGTCTGTCTGTTACCTCTTCACGCTTAAACCGCTTAACCGATTTAGATGAAATTTGGTATAGAGATAGTTTGAATGCCGGGAACGGACATAGGGTAGTTTTTATCCGGATATTCACACGGGATCCACACTTATGCGGGTGAAACCGTGGGGCGCGGCTAGTAGGTACTATTTTTTTTTTAAACGTTGCCACACACTAGGAATTTCTCCTGTATTGTGGGTGCGTTTACAAACATTTCAACTCTACACTATACACAAACAGCCAGACCCGGAACGACTACTTGTAGGTCATACAAATATTTGTTCCGTGCGGGAAAAATTTCTAATATAAATATTAAGAAAATCTTAATATTAATATTAAGTATATAATACTTATACAAATATCAGTAGGGTTGCTACTGAGAAATGTCAGAAAAACCGGATAACTCTGATTCGCATCGGCCTCTCCTGATAGTAAAATATCTGTGATTTTACATAGATTTGGGTCTTGTTCCACTCAAAAGCCAGTCAGCTTCGGTGATGGACATTACTATTTGTTTTTCATAAACTTCACCACTATAGGTTTCTGCTAAGTGCATTAACATGTTGCATTTTAGCGCCGGGTCTATGACAAATCACATCTAAATATTACTACTGTAAATAAACATGAAATATTCAAAGAATTTCCATCCTATACAAATTCATCATCATCAAGGGAACAGTCTGATGTTAATGGTGATAAAATCACACGCCTCATTATGTCAGAGTTACCATCATCAAACCAATTTTCTCCACACAATCAATTCTGTAACGCTCCTAATTTCTCCTTTTATGGGAAAAATATAAACAACCATTCAATTATACACTTTCATAGGATTCTGAATTGTAGTGTTTAAGAAATAAAGGTCGGTTTTGTGTAAGATAATTTTCGGGTAATTCGATGGGTGCATTGTTTTAGAAGATGTCATAGAAAGACTGAAGTGAAGATTAGTATTATGCCTATATTGTTGGAGCTTCCTTGAGGATAAATTGCATTGACTTTTACTGACGAGTATATCAGGCTTATTTAGTTTACAATGTCGATAAAGGCCATCACCCATTCCGGGATATTTTTTTTGGCGCTCATTTATAATAATTACTTACATGTATTTTTAAAGTACACATATAACTCATTATTTTTTACTAACGTGTTAAAGTCGTGAACAATTTGGATTCGGAGATATATTATTATATTATTCGGAGATATATAGTATACATATATTTGGAGGCGGATCGAAAGATAAGATCGTTGTATATTTTTGTGTCTCAAATTCATTAGAGCGTTGTCGCTATACATATAAATGTTACTACTACTACTACAACCATTAAGAAGAAAGAAAGAAAATACGTTTATTTGCGGCAAACATGACGCATAAAAATAAAAACACAAACAACAGAAAAGCAAAAATAACAATTTGGGAGAAAGTATGCGTCACATCTACGCAAAACAAAATGTAACAAAATGTTTAAAATAAAATGTAATTCATTCCTGGCCGCCGACTTTTTATTTTTTATTCCAAGTCGCCGAACAAAATGGGAGACCTGCAACCATTAAAATAAAATTTAATTCATTCCTGGCCGCCGAGATTTTATTTCTTTTTCCCAATTCGCCGAACTAAATGGGAGATCAAATAAGCACCTACCTATTCACCCTTCCATTTACTAAAGTAACTTGGTATTAAAGTAGCTAGCAGGTCTATAGTAGGCCGAACCTCGTTGTTATAAAAAATTAGTATAAGCCTCGCATTCTATTGAAACTGCATACCATGTTAGGCAAGTTTAAGATGCCGTCCGGTAAGGACCAGGCCCGGGTTGACTGCGCGATGTGTTCCACGCGCGCCTCAAAGAGATGTTAGCACTAACTTACGGGGTCCGCTGGGGCCGATGCCTGCCAGGGTCGCGAGTTGTTCGAAAGAGATACCGTGGCCCCTGGCACAGGCAACTGAAGGAACACGGGTAGGTTTTAGTCAATAAATGAAGAGAAGACGAGAAGTTTTTTGATAATTACCCAACAAAATATTATAAAAAAAGGCAAAAAGGATACTTCCCTTATCACTAAAAAAATTTTATAATTATAAACTTTATAATTATACTTTTATCAATGAAGTATCAAGCTCAACGCGCTGCTCGGAGTTTCTTTGAAGGATAAAATCAAGAATGAAGTTATCCGGAAAAGAAACGGAGTAACTGACATACTCGTAGCTGAGTAAGCAAACTGAAGTGGCAGTGGGCTGGTCATGTTTGTCGAAGGACTGATGGTGGGTGGAGCAGACGGGTCCTGGAGTGGCGACCACGTACCGGCAAGCGCGGTCACTGTCGGACTGCATAGAAAAAAAAGAGAAGCGCGATGACACAACGCTGGTAATTTATTGCAAAATATGAAGCAATTATTTAATTACAAAAAATCTATTGTTTGAACTAAAAAATTAAAACACTAGTGTTTTAGTATGTTGCTTGTAGAATAATCTGACAAAAATCAGAATGATTGATATTAATATTAGTATGGTTTTTATTGTTAAAATAAAGTTTTTAGAGGTATCTTCATGATTTTTTTCTGTCGTATCAAATTATTTGTATTATGTTTTCAACACACTATCTACCTAGCATATATCAGGATATATGCTAGGTAGGTAGTGTGTTGAAAACATACACTACAGACAGTGAACAAAATCAGAAAAATATATGACATTCTTCAGGAAGAATATCATATATTTTTCTGATGTTGTTCACTGTAGTCGATCATATACTTTTATTGTTTCTAAATCTTGCGTTTTTTGTGTTTAGGCCCTGAAAGCCCCTTAAGAAGGTGGCTGGGACAGACTGGATGTGGAAGGCGGAGGACAGGGTGTTATAGCGCAGCCTGGGAGAGCTCTGTGTCCAGCAGTGGACTGCGAGAGGGTTGATTGATCAAGCTACTTAACACACATGAAAGCACACTCACATATTGTATCACACTAAATATTATAAAGGCGAAAGTTTGTGAGTGTGTGTGTGTCTGTGTTTATGTGTGTTTATATGTTAGCTAAGTCTTCACGCTCAAACAGCTGGACCAATTTTGATGAACTTTTGTATAGAGGTAGCCGACACCCTGGATTAACATATAGGCTACTTTTTATCCCGATATCCCCACGGTATCGACACTTATGCGGATAAAACCGCGAGGCACGGCTAGTTGGTAAAAATCAAAATATTGTTTAGGCATAAACGACAACGCATTGTCTAGCCTCGATGTGAACTTACCGCTTCTGTGATAATCAAACTCTTTGTCTCATTGTGTGTGTTCGAGACATCATTTTAATGCCAGGATCCTATCATCTTTGCGGTCATTATACAGATTGGTCGCGTTCAAGTAATTTCTTTTGTAATCCACTAGGAATGTAGGGAATGGCTTAATGGGTCACTTTCCCGTCTGTGGGAGAGACAGGAGGGGATAAGAATGACCTGAGGGGCTGAGGTCCTACGTCGGGTACTTTGATGTTTGTACTTTTTATTTGAAATGTTTCCCTGTGCATGGAATGATGTAGGTGAGAGATACTTTTGATTAGAGTCCAAAATAGAAGGAAAAAAAAACCTAGTTCATTTTACGTAGATACTACGACGTGGCTATCAGGTTAAGCTGCGCTTGCCGCGGTTGGTCTGTGGATGGGTGACCACCTTTACATACCGAGACCCCTCCGTGCCTCGGAAAGCACGTTAAGCCGTTGATCCCGGCTGTCATTCATGGATCTTTGACAATCGTTGCGGTTAGTCAGAAGTCCGAAAGTCTGAAAACCAGTCTTACCAGGGGTATCAGGGTACCCAGTAACTGGGTTGTGGAGGTCAGATAGGCAGTCGCTATATGTAAAATGTAAAATACTGATATTCAGCTGCATCCGGTTATACTGGAAGCCGACCCCAACATAGTTGGAAAAAGGCTAGGCAGATGATGACGGAGACTTTTCCAGTAGGTAAGGTAAGGTTTCACTTAAGCTTCAGTGAAGGAGGCAGCTGGAAACCAGAACAACGGTGTAAGAAAGTTCCAAAGTACCAGCATCAGCTTATTCTATCATTTGACATCTAGACTCTGACTAATCTTAATATGTATAATGTATATATAAATTACGTGTCACGATGTTTGTCCACGATGGACTCCTAAACTACTTAACCAATTTTAATCAAATTTGTACACTGTGTGCAGTTTGATCCAACTTGAAAGATAGAATAGCTCACATCTCCATTTATAATCGCAATATTATTTTATTGCACAAAACGTTAGCCACAGCAACGCATGGCCGGGTCAGCTAGTATTATATAGAGAAAAGATTTGATTTTTTGGATGCTCTATTTTATTTGTTACGTTTTCACGCTAAACCGCTGAACGAATTTGCATGAAACTTGGCACATGAGTAGTCCGTAACCTGGATTAGGACAAAGGGTTCTTTTTATCCCAACATTCTTACGGAATCGAGACTTATGCGGATGAAACCGCGGGGCACAGCTAGTGCTTAATAGAACAATTTTTTTTATTGGACCCACATGATTATTATTAGTGGCGTTTGTAATAAGAATAATTACATTACTCATAGACATGGCCAATGTCATGCAAAACCTATCTTCAAAATCTTGGTCCTTAAAAAATACCCTAGGTACCTTTGCTTCCCAAGCTTCTGACATTTATAAAACAATGTGTGTATAATATGAAACAAGTTACTCTCAGCATGTTCCCACGGCGCGACGTCGTGTCTTATGACGTGATTACGACTGTCTGCGCAGGCGCATCCTACACGACACACGATCTACGAAGATAATCTGGTACTTCTTGTACTAGGTTGTTACTTTTGTAGTTGTTTTTATGTGAACTACTAAAAGGTTGCCTATTGATTAGTATAAGATACGGTTAGGGCGTCGAGTGATCGATCTACAGCGTCACTTTAAATTAGCTAGCTAAACTCCGTAGACACGATAGGTATTGATATAAAGACGATACAATTAAAAATATTGATGTTTTTGGGAGGTCAGCGACCGCTTTTAGTGTTAATACTAGAAGTATGAGTTGAGAAAAACTGTTTTCCGGTGTCGATACCTATCACGTCAGTGACAATTAAACAAAAAAAAATAGTTATATTAAACTGATTTCAAGTGACTACAATAACTAACGGTCGGTCAATGATCCTACAAAAAAAAAACATCAATTTTTTTTTTGTTTTATGTTTTTAGATATCAATACCTACCCATCACGGCTGCGGAGTTTAGCTAGCTAATTTGAAATAACCCTGTATAAATAGTGACGGATGATGATGACCCGTGAAGCATTGAGTCTGCATTCTAATCCTGCCCGTTCTGCTGTACTTACAATAAGTGCAATAACTCTGGGCCTCTGATTGGGCTTTAAAAAGTTACAATACATATCCATAATCAGCAAATTTTGCTGATTACGGATATGTATGTAACTTTTTTGCTGATTACGGATATGTCTGTAACTTTTTTGCTGATTACGGATATGTCTGTAACTTTTTTGCTGATTACGGATATGTCTGTAACTTTTTTGCTGATTACGGATATGTATGTAACTTTTTTGCTGATTACGGATATGTCTGTAACTTTTTTGCTGATTACGGATATGTATGTAACTTTTTTGCTGATTACGGATATGTCTGTAACTTTTTAAAGCCAATAATCCGAGTTATTGCACTTATTGTAAGTACAGCAGCGTTGGACTAGAGAGGGACATGTTTCTTCTTCTTTCTATGCTTTTATTTGGCCTCTTGTCCAGAAGGGTAATTCCATAACACATTATCAGTAGCAAAGACTTTGATTTTGACAATTGAACAGCACTCATTGCGTTATTTACGTTGTTGAGCAGACTAATTCTTCGCACAAATGAAGCAATGGATTGGCAATATCCTTCAAAATTATTCAGATTGTAATTGATTGTAACGCAATTAGGGTGCTGTTGGTCTAGGTGAAGAAGACTGAACGTACTTTCTGTCTTCTTCTTTCTTTCTTTACTGATAGCATGCCTACGCTTGTACTGACTCCTGAATTTGATATCCAGATTGGGCAATGTCACACAACTGCTTCAATCACGTGGCTCGCGTCTGTCTACTTCTCTAAGAGTCGTTCAGTCAGAATTTCATCCATGGCGACCAATCTCAACGGAGACCAGCCTTGGGCGCGGGAGATGTTATAGCGCACAAGTATGTGCACTCCACTCACAGGTCACACACACGGCTGTCCCATTTCAAAACCTAGTAAGGGACATTTTTCACAAAAATCGTTTTATTGCATAATCTTGTACCTAAACCAAATACCTACAAAAACACCAGCGTTTTAAACTTACATAAAAGGAGATAGGTATATTTAAGCATCGATACCTAGTAAGTGCACCTTTCACTCCCTAGTGACCATTTTAAAACCTAGTAAGTCACTTTAACCAATTCAAAAAATACTTTCCATAGGCTGACCAATATTACGTTTATGCGCTCTCCTGTAAAATTTCATTTTTAAGTCCTTACTAGGTTTTGAAATGGGGCAGCCGCACAGGTATACTCTCTTCCCTCACTCCCATAGTCCGATGGGTCGGCAATCCGACACGACCAGAGAGAGACCAGGCGCAGAGCCAACGGCTTAACGTGCTTTCCGAGGCACGGGGGTATCACACCGCCAACTTCCAAACTCCGGACTAACCTAACCTAAAAACCCAATAACAGTTTGCTCGATCCGGGAATAGAACCAGGACCCCACCCTCAGCAGTCGAGTTTGCGAACACGAAACCAACGGGGCAGTTAAACGGGGCGTCATGTTAAGTTATGATGAGCACCAGTTCAGCAATCCATATATTCAGAAATCTCTTGAGAAACGATGTGATGTTAAAATACAGAACCTCCTTTTTGAAGTCGTTTAAAAATGGACAACCGTCACGCACCATTCCCATTCAGTTATGAAAAATAAACTCAAATTATTAAAATAATTGCACTTACAAAAATACGCGCCACCATTAATAACAATTCTTTTCGCGTCCATTTTGATTACGGCATCCATTTTGTCTGTCTGTCACACCGTCATACAGCTCATGCGGTCTGTAACGAGCGTCATTTGTCATCGCTAATCGTCGGTTTGATGTCAAGATTATTATTATAATTACCTGTTATTATGGCTCTTTAGCAATTAAACTATGTGTGTAATTTGAAAAATTTGCTGTCCAGACGATTTAAGGTGTGTTAAAAAGTTATTTTTTATTATTAAAAGATATGAGCGTGTCAGATTTGATGATCATTATTAATCGTATTTAACAAAAAAAAACAGCTAAAATATTGTAAAACTATTTACCTAAACTAAATAATAATTAATAAAACGCTTTAAATTATTTGTTTTATTTTTGCTGAATGTCTAATACTTAGTTTATATTTTATAGCAAAATACCAAATGAACCGTCGCAATTTTTTTGATATTTTTTTATAGGTGCTGATTTTTCTTTGTAATTTATCTATAGTGGCGACATCTATGTTAGTTTATTGAAACTACTAAGCCCCACATGAACATCTATCTGCCGCGTGAGTGTGCGATGGGAGTGAATGACGATGACCTTGTTCCAATAGTTAACTACACGCAATCCTCCTAGATGGCGCTGTAATGAAAATGAACACTAGAATAACGACATTGCGTTTTGGCCATGTTTTGGCTCATCAACTCACATCACATCTCTGATGTGTATTTTTCAAAACAGACATCAGAGGTAGGGTTGCCAACCATACTCTAAAATAGAGTATTGTACTGTTTTTCTTGTACTTAGGTGTACTTTATAATCTATATTACCTAACACTAATAGAGTAGGCACCTACGCTAAAATACTCTTTTTAGATGCTACACATATTTATAGGTACTCTTTTCACATGCTTTTTTGCCATAATGTTCTAATTCTTCCAGAAAAAGCTGGCAACCCTAATCAGAGGTGCAATTCTCGTAATTTTAAGAACAGAAGTCTGATCTCAGTCTCAATCTACCTATTACAAAATACCTCTATTTTTAGCAAGTTTTTTCACATTGTTTATCATTGATATTCGACTAGATTTTGAACATTTTGAAATACTGGAATCAGTCTTCAGCTTCCATAGGTCTGGAAATGCCACGGAAGCGCCAGCTCTCTACGAGCCCCATAACGGTAAATCCCTATAAAAAAAATGGATAAAGATCTCAATTATAACAACAGCAATCGTAACACAATTTGAATGCACTTCTGAACCAGTTAGTTTGTTACACAGTCATGCCGAGTTTACACCGTCATCATCGCGTCATTAAACAAAATATTTTGCCGACATCATTATTTGATCGAATTCAAACAATATCATCGGCAAAATCATGATGACTTTGCGATGATAATAAGCTTTCTCTTTTGATATAGAAAGCAAATATACACATAGTGGTATGCAGGGTGTACTGGGTGGGTTACAGTTACTGTAACGATGAATTTAGCACATGATTCTAGACTCGAAAATGTTTCGTCGGTTAAAACAAAAAGAAGAAATGTGCAACACTTCCGCGGTCAAAATGTTAACAGCAATTTTTTTTTTAATATCTAGTGTTTTTAGTTTAAATGTCTTAAACCGTATGTTACGGACGAAACTTACTCCGCATCGCCTACATAAAATTAGTTTGGGTAACTAAGAATGAATGATTTGGTAACTGTCTCTACTTCCGATGTGTGTTTTTGCCGGTCCTAAAAAGTTAATTAATCGGGTGTAGGTTCACCCCGAAGTATCTACTTTCAGACAGGACCGTATCTTCGTTGACGGAATCACAGTGTAGGACACCTGGCTCGACCGCCAGACCGCTTCAAACCTTAGAATAAAACTATAATAATTACGTTAATACCCTTTAATTCCCATCTAATAATCAGAGTCCCCGACAGGCGGCTATAAAAACTAAAATTTAATACTACTTAGTCCAAAAAATATTTGCAAACCGCTTGACTGTAAAAGATTAATTTTAATCCTTACATATCAATAACTACCCTCGTTTTATTACCTCTATAATCTTTGTTTACCGCCATTTTTGACAATACACCATAGCTTAGCATTATAAAGAGATAATGAGGCACCCATCATAGATAATTTTTTATTTTTTTAATACGTGACTGAGCATACAAGGGTGATTATTTTAGGGGATCAGTTTGACAATTATGTGAATGATGTCAGTGATTTACTTTTTTTAGGGGCCCGTAGTTGATTAGTTGGGTCTAGGAATTGGTCAAACTTGAATATTTAAAGGAGCTAATAAATACCCACGCAGTATAGTTATTAGCAGTACACTAAAAAAATTCTTACTACAGCACATTAAAGCGATTTCATTAAGACTTACTGACTTTATACAGTAAGAAGAAATGTTTGTAAAACAGTAAAAGATAAAACAATAACTTTTACTGATTGAACATTATTTACGGAAAAAAAATAGCGAAAAAGAGGAAAACCATTACTGTAATGTAAATAAATTTCAATGGTTTGAACGATATCGAATAAAACAGTTAATTTTGAGAACGTTAAAGTTTACTGTCATGACATTTTGCCTCAAGCTTTAACTGTTTCAGCGGTATTGTCCGAAAGGGTTACCGCTGGCCAGGAACATAAAGGGCTAAGGAAGGAACACGAGGGTTCAAGGGTTTTAGTCAGTAAGAGTCTGACACTCCCTTCCGCTCCACCCAGAGCGGGAGGGGTCATTTGATGATTTCCCATTCTGAAAAAAAAAGAGCTTAAACTGTTTTGAACGTTAGGCTCATATGGAACTGTTTAAAGTAGTTCAGATTAATGTATTTTCATTTTTTTTACTGCTTACAATAATATTATTATTTATTTCAGACATAATTCTAGTCCATTGATTCAAACTCATACATTAAAATTACTTATAAAATATAATATTAAATTCAAAACAGAAAAAAAAACCAGAATAAAATTGTCATCAATTAAAAATAATAAGTAATTAAATTTGTCAAAAAAAAATTAAATTAAAAAATATCAGAATAGAATAAAAAAAATAAAATGTCAAATATACAATTGTCAAATTGTAAAAATGATTTTCTTATTTTCTTCAGTGTAGGACATTAGATGTTCCATCATAATATAGGTACTTACCTTTATCTGCCGCCAAGTAACGTTGCTGTAGTCTAGGCGGCGCAGCGATGATTACTTTCCATCAGACATGTAGGCCATTGGCTTACCATCCAATTACATAAGAACATTTACATGATCAATTATACGGGTGTCCATATGATTTCGATTTACTACGTACCTACTTCTATAAATAGCTCGACTTAATTAGCTTACCCACTGAACTATATGACTAATGCTGAAGGTAAGCTTTGTCCAAGATGCGAATTATTGGAACCGCTCCAAAAATTGAATAATTCAACTATTGTAATCATTTCATAAGTACGGTAAACTTCGTAGCGTTTTTCGTAGGTTGCCTACGAATCCGTAGCATTTGTAGCAAGAATTTTCGTAGCATAAAAACTGATTGATGACTGACGCCTTATTCATTTATCAAATGGAATAACTTATTAGGTGAGAATTAATACAACGTGTAACGTTAAATGCGCAAAACTTCTTAAGAGGTCATTGTACTCATCATTATGAATAACTTTTACTATTGGATCAAACTGGAAATCGCAAAAAAAAAATCTGCTGTTTAGTACATTTTGACGAGTTAGGTGAGCATAAATGTAGGGAACAACTGATTGTTTTTTTCGTGATTTCAGCTTGGGTCCCATAGTAAATGTTGTTCATAATGATAGGTACAAATGACCCCTTAAGAGGTTTTGCGCATTTAACGTTACACGTTGTATGTGCTCCTAACCTAAATATTAAACATTAGCCTCTGCCCGCGGTTTCGTGCGTAAAATTCAGAATTTCGTATTTTTTTTTTGGGGTTCTTGTTTTAACGTGAATTATGTCGTCGTATGACACTCAGGAATAATGTAGCTGTGTTCAATAATGTGTTCTCTAAGAGAGTGGACTAATATCTCAAGTCGTGAAAGCCTTTTAAAAAAACCTTTGGCACCTATTTTCCGTAAAGTAAAAATGGGCCCCATTTCGAGGATGACTACTATGCGGGTAACTTCAGATTGTTAAACTATGTTAATGTCTAATTTAGAGTTTTAGACTCGGTTTGGTCGAACCCCAGAGCAACTGCACCCATTGCCCCCCTCTGTATCCGAGGTACATAACTCTTTTTTTTTATCTTCGAAAAAAGCCCACAAGTACTCGTACTCTTTTGTTATTCTCTAACATCTACCAAAATTGTAATGAGCTGTCTTTTCATGAGAACCTTTAAGAGAAAGTTTTTAAAGCACCTCAAGCATTTAGCACCTACCTAATTAAAAAGTAAACAACGGAACCCTCAATACATAAATAGATACAATATAATACGTTTGTTAATCCGTATTGTCTATAGTTCTTGTTTATGGTACATGAACATAGATCACGGATGGGTGGTTATTTGTTATGTCAACCATGTCGGCTTGTAGATTAAAGTGCGTAAGCAGGGCATTCTATTGATCGAGATATGTACTTTCACTTTTCTTTCGTTTGAATAGATAATCCTACCCGGAATAATTAGCATTATTTTCTTATAGATACCAGAACCTAACCACCTAACCAATCTAGAATATTTTTAAGGTCCTAATGTGCTTCTGTTTTTTCGTTTTGTTTTTTCTACAGATTGTTTTTTTTTACAAATTGTCATTGGAGGAGTCTGCATTTGAACCACATAGGTACATACCAGACAAAACATATTACTCCTTTTTTGGACAGTCGTGTAAAAATAAGAGGCTTAGAAGTCTCTATTTCGATACTAGATTTGTTAATCGATTAATTCATTTATATTATATTATTTTTTAATATTTTTTTTTTCATGGGAATTTTATTCAGGCAAATTTTTCATACTATCATTTATGAAATTGAAAAAGCAAACAGCCAAGGAACAATGCGTCGTCCACAAAATTATGTGCTTACTAGGGCTATTACTGTTGTCTATTATTAACAGTATTTTTCTATTTTATTCACTTCAATTCACTGACCAGCACACTTAAACCCATACGGGCAATACTCACTAATCCGTCACGCCCTCAGGCAATAGCAATGACAATCATTATAACCACTTATCACTATTGCACGGCTTATAATTCTACCCACACCCTTTATGTAAACAGTATGATGATATTCCATTGTCAGGAACAAAACGCTTCGCCTCCTACTGGGGCAGGACAGAGTAGGAATGTGCAGAAGCGAAACGCGCTCTGAACGTGGGTATTATACCTATTTAGCCGCTTAGCCGTTGGTCCTGTGCGACTGATCTTTCTCCGGTCGTGTCAGATTGCCATCCCATCGGACTATGAGAGTGAGGGAAGAGGGATTGCACCTGTGTCTGTGACAGCTTGATTTATGTAGTGTTTTTTTTAGAAAACTCTTCTTTCGATTTTCCGAATTTTTTTTACGCGCTTATCAGTTCGGTACAGTGTTTTGTGCGTGAGAACTAGACGTTGTTCGTGTAGACTAGAGTCTAACTGCTCATCACTGATACTAGTTCTGTCAGACACGAAGCCAGATGAGACGGCATGCTTTTGGCCATGACCACCAGTGAGTTCGAGCTCGCGACTAGTTTACTCTTAAGGGGTTCGGAACGATCATGATTATTTCGGTGATCGACATACCTATATGTACACAAACTATAGTCATGAGTGTCACCTCTATACGAATTTCGTACTCTTTGGACAGGGGCTTAGCTGAGCCCTGCGGGCGAATATTCCATTGTCGTTAGAAATGTGACAATTGAGATTTTGGGCAACGAAATATTTTCGAAAATCCTTTATTTTGTGTACGAGTCTGCTGGTCATGGTTTTTGATATGGGATAAGCTGCCATGCTTTGACAATGTATGAGATAATCAATCAACTTGATTTAAGCCTGGTCCGAAAGTGGACAAGAGTTTGCTAAATCGAGTTGTTTATACCACATAACTTGATTCTGTGGAGTTTCTGTTAATTCTGTCCTAGGATTTTTTTTGTAGAGCGTCGAAAAATTAAATAGAAGAGAAAATTCTAACAGATATTATATAAAATGAAATTGATACTATTTTGATACAAGCGTATGGTAATAAAAATGGCAAATCACACGTCAAATTGCAAAAGGTGGTTTTTGTTTTTATAATTATACTAATGACTCGTCCCTGCTTCGCACGGGTTTTACCACTTCAGAAAACATCGTGATTTCATTAATTTAAGTTTAATTTATATTATATTATATAAAATAAAATATATAAACTTTTTTTTTTATTAAAACTGCATTATTATGGCAAATAGTTTAATTTAATTTTCTGTGTCTCGTAATATAAACTAGTTTGCATACCTACTATTTAATAGACGCAAGTTTTTTTAAACTGAACAGACAGCTGTGCTGCTGGGGAGTTTGTCGCCACTTCTTCTTCCTAGCAAAAGCACTAGGAAGTGGTGAAGGGCGGGCGTTTTGGGGGACTGTCTTTTGTAATTTTGACGTTCGAAAAGTGCTGATTCTCAGCCTAATTTGAATAAATGACTTTTGATTTGATATGCATCAAAATCTGTTGCGTAGTTTGGAACGATGCAGTGACACAGAAAGAAACGAAAAGGGATTTAATTTAGGTATAGGTACTATGATTTTATTGTTAAAAACAAAACACAAATTGCAGTAATTGAAGCGCCACTATGATATACTACTTATCTGCTTTACCAAATCCCTTTTTTTTTCCAGCATGAGAAATCATCAAAATGACCCCTCCCGCTCTGGGTGGAGCGGAAGGGAGTGTCAGACTCTTACTGACTAAAACCCACCCGTGTTCCTTCCTTAGCCCTTTATGTTCCGGGCCAGCGGTAACCCTTTCGGACAATCCCGCTGATTACCAAATACCAAGGTATTTAAATTAAATAATGTCCTAAAAGGCCATTTTAGCAGAATCATAAAAGTATAACATTATGAATCATAATGGGCAGTTTAAGTTAATTGTATCAAATCCCATTGGTGAAGGATTTTTTACTTATTTTTTTTGTCTGTGCTAAACTACCAATCAATCCAATCCAAATCCAATCCCAATCTCTTTGATTATACCTACGTAGTGCAGCGAAAACAAGAAAAACACGGACTGTCTTCGCCATATCATGATTCATAATATTATCCGTTTATGATTCTGCCAAAGTGGCGTTTTTAAGCCCCCTGATAACACGTTCAATAAATACGCCTATTCTATATCAAAACTATATATCTAATATATATAATTACACCTACAACTCCCTATCTCCACAGCAAGAAATTATTATAAGACCCCATTAGACGGCGGTATGTCCATCAGTCTATGACATTGTCTATGGAGGGCATAGACGAAGGGGTTACATGGTGGTTGGTTAAGTTAAGGGTGACTGTAGGAATGTTGTACAGTGACTGCTTACACTAATTGAAACTGGTCGGTGGGTTTGGATTGTTAGGTGGTGGATAAGGAATAAATTAATGTAAGTATTACGGTGACGGTTATTGCTGTTAGGTATGACATTATAACATCACGTCTTGCAGTGATGTAGGTTGATGTAGAGAAACACGTCTTGTTTAAGTGACTGCTTATTTATTACTGAAACTTATCCTAGAGCTACATACCACTACATCTATCCCCTAAAATAAAAAATACAGTTTTTTTTCTTATAGTTAGTATAGTTAAGTATACATTTTTAAAATTACACTTTTTTTCAATTTTTTAATTAATTTTTTTTTTATTAATTTACAAATTGCTATATTGCTGATTACGCGCCGCGCTACGCGGAATTCTCGTCCTGTCACGGTCGCCACGCAGTGATGTAGGTTGATTTAGAGAAACACGTCTTGTTTAAGAGACTGCTTATTTATTACTGAAACTTATCCTAGAGCTACATACCACTACAGTCTGGTTATTTCCGAATAATTAGGCAGCGTACCTCTAGTACGGACATTTCGCCTGATATCTTCTATATAAATAAAACAAAGTCGGGTTAGTTACACGATTTATAACTCAAAAATGGCTGGACCGATTTTTATGATCTTTGATTTTTTTGATTTGTCTACGCCCCGAATAGCAGAATAACTATTAAAAAAATTGAGAAAAATTTACGAAAAAAAAGTTGACGGTAATTAATATTCTGAAGCGGTACGAAGTTCGCCGGGTCAGCTAGTGTGTAATATGATCCAGGGTGGGGGCGACCCTATTGCCATCAACCCGGCATGAAGAAATCCAGACGGTTACTGAGGAATTCCTGATGGAAAAACCCAATAACACTTTGATCGACCTGGGACTTTAGGTAGTTTGAATAATTTATATTTATTTTAATAGTTTGATTTAAATTTAAATATTGCAGCTAATATCGCTTCTCCTTACGGCTATATGTAGAAAAATGATGGAGTTCAGTGATTTACAAATTGAGAATCTTGACTTGGACGATTCCTTGTAATCCTTATTAAAATAACTAGAGACAACTGTAATTTTATCAACATCACAATTTAAACATAAAATCACGCCCCCTATCTCTGATGATTTTGGCAGAGGTTTACTTTATAGTACCTACAACTACATTTCGCCACTTATGCTTTAAGTTCCATGTTACAGGTGGCCATAAAGACGAAAAAATACCGCAGTTTAATCAAAAACTATTATCCAAAAACACAATAATTTCTACCATTATTTTCCTTATCCAGTCCCCACCTACTCCACGCTAGGGTTCACACGTGTTCTCCGAACGATTTCGTAAGTAATTATTAATTGTCTTGATATCCCCTTGATAAGATAAAGACATCGGTGATACCCTTTAATTACGTTTTAGGGTATGCCACAGACAGTGAGCATGATAAATTAGTTTTGTTCTTCAAATTTGAGGGACATGCATCTGGTGGTTTACGTAATGGGTTTACGTGTAGCCATTATAGTTTTAAAGTAACGTTTTAAAGGCCTATTACCTTACATAAGGAACCAAGGTGATTGATACAGTCTTTCTTCATAACAATAGTGTTTTATTGTGACTCCGCCTTGGAGTCCAAATCCGATGCTGTTCCACAAACGATTGGACACTTAAGGCGAAAGCGCCAGGTTAGCCCGCGAAATTAAAATTTTCTTACGTTTTTTGCAATTTTCTGGTTAGTATTAAGTTGTACGTTGATTAAAATATGATTCGCGGCCGTAACAAATATATATTTACAGAATTACAATCATCAAAGTCATCAACATAACTCTCTAAGACCAAGTAATCCTATTGAATGACTATTTGATGAAATCTTGACATTTAGTAGGTATTATACTAATTTAACAAGTTGTATTACTGATTCTAATGATTATAATTCCGTAAATACATATTTATTACAGTCGCGAATCATATTTTAATCAACGTACACCCAAACACTGAGCTGCAAATTGCATAAATCGTAAAAAAAAAAAATTTCGCGGGCTACCTTAGCGCTTCCCCCTTAATATCGTATACTACGTGTCCTGTCGTCTGTACATTACAAGAACTAATGGACGATGGCGATGGCGCCAAATACGTAGGTAGCCGAATTCTGGACCGAGTACCTACATATTTCTGACTGATCGAATCCTTGACAGTTCAAAAGTGCCTGCAAATGATTTAATTGAAATAAATGCTTTAAGTTTGAGTTTAAGACCAAACAAATTGTAACTTCAACCCACCTCATTTACACACGTATGCAGCGGTGCTATTCTGTAAACATCTCACCGTGAAAACTTAGGTGAAGTGAGGGTGGAGTGAGCTGTCAATGGTGTCAATTCCTAGCAAAAGCAAACTCACTTCACCTAAGTTTTCACGGTGAGATTTTTACAGAATGGACTGGCTGATCTACAAACAATTATTAAGTATACAGAATACTTATAAATCAAACGGCAAAAACAGATGATAGTACAATGTCCACATGAAATGATGCGCGACGGAGGGCGATCCTCGAATATTAACGAGTGTTTGCGAGGATCCACGAACGTACCCGACCTCGTCCGAATACATATTAATGAGGTAGCATATTTGCGCGGGATGCTACAATGAGCTATGGGGCATGAGCCAGTTGTTGTTTTACCCTGGCTACTGACAGCAGAGGAATGCGTTTCAAATATAAATGGAATTGTCGAGGGTTGCATACACGTACTTGTCTGGGCAATCAAGCAAATAGCTTGCAGAATTGCAGGCTATGGATTTGCATTGTAATTAGTTATTCTCTTTAAGGTTATTACTCGTCTCTTTTCTAGCTATGCTTTGGTTTTGGTGGACCATGAGAATATTCTCTGACTGGTACGCAATTTTAATAGGTATGGAAAACCCAGGATTAACATGAAGGCAAATAAAATCAAAAGATTAAGGGGAGCGTTTGTCCTGTGCCACAGGTTGTATCCGGGATGGTAACAATGTCGTCCGCCCATCCTGATATATATACTACTCAAATTAGGATATTGTTGCATGGAAAGAATGTGTGCTTACTGAGGTGTTGGCAATTTCCAAATGATCTCAAGGGAAACCACAGCGTTAGTCTCTACAACAAAATTCACCGCTGTCTTCAATTAATTTAGAAAGAAGACATGACATCGGTGGAGTTACTTGCTCATTCTTCTACATACGAAACTATGATGTATTCCCGTTGTCCCCGTAATCCGTGTCCCCGTTACGGGGACAACGGGACGTCATAAAATTTCCTTACCGTTGTCCCCCTTATGACGTATGGGGCAACGGGGACAACGGACAATTATTAAGATTTCACGTTCCCTGTATTCCCGTTGTCCCCGTAATCTGTGTCCCCGCCACGGGGACAACTTCGAAGAGGCAACTAGAATCAATTCTATTTTCTTTTAAATTTTGAAGTTCAAAAGTGCCTAGGTATTTGAAATATTTGACTTTTTCTTTTTTATAATTGGTTTACAAATCAGGCAATACAAACTTGTTAACTTAAATACAAGATAAACTTTAAAAAAATGCAAAATCCATGTCTTTGACATCAAAACAGTAGTTTTGGCACATACATTATGCGCAGTTATTCAAAAAAAAAAAAAAAACGAAGCCATAAATAACAGAGGAGCAATTCTCGTACTAATTTAAAGAACTTTCACAGTCTTATATCAGTCTCAATCTGTCAAAAACAAAAAAAACAGTGGCACTCCGGGAGTGCCGACAGGAGTGAAAACTTGAACAATTACGTGTGTATTTTTTGAATCGCCTTAAAAACAAAACACGCGCGGTACCGGTTACGGCCATCCGTCTTACGAATTTTCGATCAGGTCACGTGTCCTGACGCGAGTTTAAATTTTTTTACCCATTACAAAAAAAGTGTACAACGCCGCTATAGTATATTTCATTACAAGTGCGGAAAGGTTGTCATTATTAACTCTGATATTGAAACAAATTAGTAGCTTTTTTTTAGAAATACTATACGTATTTGCATGAATCATAAAAACTTCTATGAATTTTTTTAGTAAAAACTTCATGGTTGGTTTTTCTTTTTAATAGACATTATTTTGACAGTTGGGAAAGAGAACGCACGAGTTCGGGAAAGGTAAAAAAAAAAGCACGAGTATGTAATAGCCCACATCCCGAACGCTATATACGTCCCTGCAATACGCCACTTTTTGAGCAACTGTATTAAAAAAGAAGTTTTCACTTCAAAAACTTCTAATTTCCCCACATTTTTGACAAGTTTTTGACATTGATTGTCGCTAAGATGAGATTGCAAATAGATTTGGAACATTTTATTTACGGGAATTAGGGTTCAGTAAACCACCGCTACATGATAAAGTACAGCTTTGTCTCTCCTTACCCTTGCAGCGGTAACTGTGACTCTCATATAACTGTCAGCATGTTAAGACAGTAGACAGCAGACAGCGGCTGTCGGAGTAAAACATTGTGGTATATACTCACAGCGCTGAATGGACGCAGACATGTCCATTTGCATTATAAAACAATTGAAACAATGGGTGTCTTTTGTTTTTACTTGTTTTATGAGGGAAGCTCAGTGCTCGGGAATATGTATATATCCATAATTATCTGTACAGCAGTGCGATTCTGTAACCATCTCACCGTGAAAACTTAGGTAAAGTGAGCTGTCAATAGTGTCAATTCCTAGCAAAAACAAACTACACTACACCTAAGTTTTCACGGTGTGATTTTTACAGAATCGACCGGTAGATCTATACTAATAATATAGCTGAAGCCTTTGTTTGTTTGTACGTGCTAATCTCTGGAACTAATAGTCGGATTTGAAAAATGATTGTTGCATTTGATAGCCCAATTCTTGAGGAAGGCTATACGATATTTAACATCACGCTAAGACCTTTAGGAGCCAGGCAATAAGTCAGAAAGAACGCTACGCGAAAACGAAGTAGGTACTAGCGCAGGCAGGCGATGTTATGCGACGGGGTGGATCAGAGGCACAAGAAAGGTCATGCGGATGAAGTCACAGGCAAAAGCTAGTGGCCCGTCTCCCTCTGACAATGAGGAGGAGTCCTGTGTTCCAGCACCTTTACTTTGAAAAGTAGAAGGCAGAAGTACAAGATAAACATTGATTTATAAAAAAAAAAACAGGAATAATTATTGAAGTAATTATGATAAACGGTGGTTTTATTTTACTCGTCCCGGCACTAAGAGCTCGTGAAGCTCTCGTTCATAGAAATACAAAAGACAGTTAAGTTTATTTAGTTGGTTTATAAAAAACAGTACTTTCTTATTGTTGAAACCTTGTTGAAACGATTTAATTCGGTTCTTATTCATTTCTAATTTTTTTTTTTTTAAGAATAGTATGCATGTCATTTGATAAGCAGTTATATTAGAAGTTTGGGAATACGTCAGGGCCACGGTAACGCGACTCCTGCGCACGCCACCTCTGCGCATGCGCTAACCCTTAATGCATACCAAATTAGCCGGTACGCCACATACATCTGTTCTTTGTTGGTACTGTCGCGTAAAGAGGTGTTTGAGTATTTTGGTTGTAAGACATAATGTTCGGCAGAGGGACCATTTAGTTTGTAGAAAAAAGAGTATTAAAAAAGCGTCTCCGAGAACTTTTAAAACACTCGTGGTATTCAAACCCAAAGCATTTATTTCAATTAAAACATTTACAGGCACTTTTGAATTGTCAAAGAGTCGGTCAGTTAGTCAGACAGTTGAAGCTAGTTGCCCATTCCAAAACGTAGATCTCTATGGAGATACTCTTTTAAATCAAGTTATTATAAAATCCAGAGTACCTACCTTCATTAATCTGGGTAGATTTCGCTGCTAATCAGGCTTTCAGAAACCAAACTAGTAACTTATGAAAAATAATGTTTGGTTCCTTCACAATAAAAAAATTTTGATACAATAAGCTGTTTCAGAAATCCAACTAATAATTTTCATAAATTCATGCAGTTTTATTAACATGCAGTAAAGTGAATAAAATAATTCCATTATTTTATTCACTTTACTGCTTCAATCCATACTATAATAATATTATAGGTAAATGCGAAAGGGTATCTGTCTGTTACCTTTTCACACCTAAACCACTAAACTGATTTAGATGAAATTTGGTATAGAGATAGTTTGAGTCCCGGGAAAGGACATAGGATAGTTTTTATCCCGATATTCCTATGGGATCGACATTTATGCCGATAAAACCGCGGGGCGCTGCTAGTTCTAAATATTACACAATTCAAAAATTTCTTCAACACTTTTGTCCTTAATTATACTTAACCCTGAACCGCGCGGTGGGTATTTTGATCCCACTTAAGATATTACATATTTGCATACAAAATTATCGTTTAGTACGTGCTGTCTGTCCGTATGTTTTGTAGTGCGTAACTACGTAACGTACCCGTGGTCCCGTTTCCTAGTTTTATAGGTAACGGTTGATTGATTTTATATGTTGTTTTGGGGTATTTTTATTGAGAACTAAGTTGTTATTGGTAGCATTTAGATAGTTAATTGATAGGCAACTACTGTGCTTTTGACAAGGGGTTATTTTCACCCTTATTTTGTGGGGTGCATACCTACCTATGTACTCATGCTTTAAGTTCTTTTGAGGAATAGTTTATGGTGTAATAAACGTAACAATTGGGTAAATAGAATTATGTATACTTTTATAATATTACGTGGGGCCGGATTATTAAAATGAACAGTAACTTAACTTTTAAATATTCCTTTATTTAGTTAATGTACAGACGCCAGCACATCAAGCTACTAAAATCGGTCAAATTTCTTTAATAGATTATCAACTTTATCGCTAAAGCATAAGGTTCAAAGTTGAATGGGTAAATTTGACAGTTTCGGGTCAGACGTTAGCACATCAAGCTGATGTACTTACAAATTCTATTTTTAAATATTAGAATATAAAACATAGTAGCTAGGTCAGGGTTCATTACTAACGTAGGTAACTTTATTGTTTTATAATGTTATTAGACAAAACCGTTAACAACAACTAATTTGCATAGAATATTGCAATAATTTTACGCCCTTGTTAACACATTTGACCAAAACGACTTGCAAAATAATAACTCTTCGGGAAACCATTGTTATTTCAATATCGCGATTAACCCCACAAAGACCACTGACCATAATTAGACCACATAATTCTAACCCACGTCTCCTATTGTGAGCAAATATGGATGTATCATTATTTTAACAAAATAATTAGGTTGCACTAAATATTTAAACGGTCAGTCGTCTATAACAAGCGGCCATTGTTGTAATGTAAATAATTTATAGAATCAACAATGGGCGCGTGCTTAAAAAATATGTGATTGGGATAAAAATAGCCCGGTCGCGTTTGAGGGTTGTTGCACGGCAGATGCCGTGGTACCATCGCGGGCACTGGCGGTGGACCATTTTTCAATCTTATAACTAAGGGCTTAAGGGTGAAAAGTAACGACCGCCATTGCCCGGTGTTGTACACTGCCATAGACATTATCTATGCACGGATTATGAAAATCTTATTGTTTATTGGGAAATAAATAAAATCGCGTAATCTTGGCTGGATTAGATTCAGATTTAATTGGAATTGGAATAAAATCCATTCCGGGGTAGGGATTTTCATTTTTAAGTAGCCTGCGGCTCGACTTGAGTGAATATTTTTAAATACCAGGTCAAATTAAATAGCGAAACTCCGCAGACGTGATGGTATCGATGTCTAAACATGACGCGGCGATTTTTTTAGCGCACTGGATTTTCTACACACTCTTTAGCGCCGGGAGTTGAAAATCCAACGCGCAACGGCGTGTTTTTTTGACGCACTCGGATGCCCTCTGTTGGATTTTCAATGCTCGGTTGAACACCAAGAATTGAAAATCCAATGCGTGATAAAATCCCACCGTGATATTTTTACGTCCATGCGAACGTGGGCCAACAGTTAACGTAAGTAAAAATCGGTTGTCTGTAAAGTCGATTTACGGACGATAGTTTAACGTGACAACGTCATAACAAAACATTAATGAAACTGCCGAACGCGGAGGCCGATTCGGCAGCGTTCGACATCATCTGTCTCTTATCGCTCGTTCCGCGCTCTCGCTTGCACTTCAAGCCGCCATGGCGTACAACGCTACAGCAGAGCAAGGCCGCGAGGTAACGCTACATGAGTCATGTTTTTTTCCTGTGTGCAGCCAGCTTCATCGATTTATTAGACGTTATCACGTCAAAAATACTAAACACAAGTAAAATACACGGAATCATTAAAAATGACCTCACAAACACTAAGGACAAAATATCTTCCCCAACTCCAAAATAGCACAAACTCACCACTTAATAATAACACCCACAAAATAGTAAGTTTGTCGTTTGACTCCAAAAGTTCTCAAAACACTTAAAACTAATGTAAATTACAGGTTAGATAACAAGAAATAATAGTTGCTTAGATCTGGGTCACGGGGGACGGCCACAGGGTTGTCCGTAATTAGGAATTAGGTTATTTATATAGAAAGAACGTGAGATTTTTGGTAAAAAAAAATACAATAAAGATCTTAAGGGGCTTACAGGACCTTAACACAAAAAAACGCAAGTTTTACAAACAATAAAAGTATATGATCGACTAAAGTAAACAAAATCAGAAAAATATATGATATTTTTCAGAATATATGCTAGGTAGATAGTGTATTGAAAACATAATACAACTAATTTGATACGATAGAAAAATAACATGAAGATCCTAAAAATAGAGATCCATAGAGACCTCTAAAAACTGACTTTTTACAATAAAAACCATACTGATATACATACAATAATTCTGGTTTTTTTTGTCAGATTATTCTGCAAGCAACATACCTATGTTGCTTGTATGGAAAAATCTATTGTTTGGACTTAAAAATTAAAACACTAGTATTTTAGTACCTACTAAAATACTAGTGTTTTAATTTTTAAGTCCAAACAATAGATTTTTTGTAATAAAATAATTGCTTCATATTTTGCAATAAATTACCAGCGTTGTGTCATCGCGCTTCTCTTTCTTTTCTATGCAATCCGACAGTGGCCGCGCTTTAGGTCATGTAAGCTCCTTAAGAGTCCTATAATGCCCATAGTTTGTCTATAGGTTCTCAACGTGGGCGATAACGCCCTCTCGTGGGCGTTCGAGACTTTCAGGGAAAAAAGACCCTGAGAAAATTATATGTCCTATCTTACCACTTTATATTATTACACGTTTAAATATAATTAAATATAACGCAATAGCTGTTTCAGATTCGCGACAGATGTTAAGTAAAAAAATAGGGGATCCAGAAAAAAAAATTCTAAAAGCAGGTGGTGAGCAAAATAAGGTTGAGAACCTATAGTCTATACAATCCATTACTGACAAATGCGTGCACTGACTGGACAGATCCACTCTAGTCTGTGTGTGTGGTTCTTTCCTAAAACTTATACCATTTCAGACACTAATCTACATGGTCCTCACATGATCTGACAAAGATTATGTCTGGCCTTTAAAAGAGACTGTGACCTCTGAGTTTGTTTCGGTCTTTCTTCTCACAATTGTCAGATAGGACACAACGACCTCATCAATTCTTTTAATATGATTGACGTGTAAAAGTGTTTGTACAAACCTACTTATATAAATAATTCATTTGTCAACGCAGTACCTAAAAAAGTACAATTAATTACATTAAAGGCGAATTTTTTCAAAGATATTTTTTATCCGCGGAATAAAATTGACGTCTGACAGTTCTTGTATGGAAAAATTGTTAAACACTCAAAATTTATTCTCCGCGGTGCTATTCTGTAAAAATGTCACCTCTGTGAGCTGCCAATAGTGTCAATTCCTGGCAACAACAAACTCACTTCACCCTAGTTTTCACAGTGACATTTTTACAGAATTGACCGGCAGGACAAGACTTCTATATAAAAGTTTTGTGAAATTCGCCCTAAGTACTTGCACAGAATCGACAAATTAAAAAACGTAATAGAGTAATTATCAGACCATAATAAAGTTCAAATGGAACTCGAATGAATAGAAAAGCTCGAGATAGTTATAGATTAGATTTTCTTTGCTCGTGAGTATAATATCACAACCGCAAGTACCAAAAGGAAGATATCATTTTATGAATTATTTATTGTCCGTAGTTTGGCTAAAATATATTTCTCCAGGCTGCTCCATCTTTCTTTGGCGTTCCACATTACTGCTAGTTATTTTCTGTGAATGATGGATGGCAGCCTATTAAATGTGTATTTATTGTTCTTACATTATAATGAAATAAGTAATAAATTTATTAAGACATTATTTTGTTTCTGAGCAAACCGTTTTAGTTATACTGTTTTTTATTTTTTATTGGGCACTGGGTAAACTCAATACAAAGTATTTATTTGAAATACAAAGACTAAAGTCAATTTACATTTATGATTCTACGAAATGTAGGTCGTAGGTTCGAATCCCGACAAGCGCTTTACTTTGTGTGAATTATTTCATCATAACTGCTCACAAAACGGTGAACCAAAACATCGTGAGGAAACCGGCATGGCCTAGAACCAAATATTTGAAGACCTGTGAAATCTACTACCCTGCACTGGGCCCGCGTGGTGGATTACGGCCCACTTCCTGTCACCTACAAGACACCTGTGTCCTAAAAGTGAGAAGATTATTATATAGACTGCATATGCTTATCTACGAAAACCTTATAATAGTATAGTTATACACTGAAAAAAAAAGAATGATTGATTTTACTAAATTCCGCGTAAATTTTATCAAATCCGCGGGTTATATAGGTCCTACACACGAAATTGTTGATTTTACCAAATAGAACTGGTTGATTATGAAAATCAACAAAGTGGATTTTGTTAAATTCACTCTTGTTATAGTAAAATTAACTATGAAAAGGGTTGACTATGGCAGTTCATTACTCAACCTACGCTACTTTAGTACATTCAACAATTCTTTTTTTTTCAGTGTATGATCGAGCCGTTTGGGGTTAAAACACTAGGGCCATGGGATCTGAGCCGAGTGCCCACTTGGTTTTTCGAGATATCGCCAAGCGGCAATGCTGCCAGCCTTTTGGACACTCTTCCTGTTGACAGAGCGATGCGGACGAATTTTTAGATGCTCTATGAATCTTTTGCTCATTTTTTCTTATAGGTACAGACTCCAGCACATCAAGCTACTACAATCTGTCAAATTTCTTTAATAGATTTTCAACTTTATCGCTAAAGCAATAAGGTTCAAAGTTGATTGGGAAAATTTTACAGTTTCGGGTAGCTTGGTATGGTCTGTACATGATACAGTGAAACTTGGTTAAGTGGGACCTGGATAAGTGAGAAACCTCCATAACTGGAACTCATGCTGAGGTCCCAACACTTTGGCACTGAATTACCTCTGTTAGTGGGACGAAGCAAACCTCTATATCTGGGATTCGTTCTTTCGATTTTTTTGTGATAGTTACCTCTATACCTGAGACAGCGAGTGAATTTTATATGCATTAACCTTTGTTACTGAGATAACATCATTTTGTTTCTTTACTTACTTATTCTTCCCCCAAATTCCGCCCTTAACTAATTTTGAGCCTCAATGACCTTTAGTTTTAGTTTTGCTTTTCTATCGTACGGATGTTTATTTGTATAGGCTCGGAAGTAAATTTAGTAAAAATTTCTAAATGCGAAGCAGTAAAAGCACTAGAAACTTTGCACAGTTATTTTGAAATTACATCGATTGATGACCAAAGCATATTTGATAAAATTTATAACATCGAAAAACATCTGATGGCTGATACTTCCAAAAGACAAACTAAAATGACAAATTTTTATAATTGATATTCTATTTACATTTTTGTACTATTTATAAAAAAAACATGTTTGAATATTTTTGTTTATTACTTTATCTTTTTTTTTATTCCCAATAAAGATTAAAACTAACGTACTTATAATGTTTACATAATACGTTATTTTATTTAATATCGCACCTCTGTAACTGAAATAACCTCTATTTCCTAACCTCTATTAATGGAACCCTCTGTAAATGAGACAGATATTTATTTATACCTGGATATCTGAGACACTGGGTAAGTGGAATACCTCTATAAGTGAGACAAATTTGCAGGTCCCTTGAAGTCTCACTTAACCAGGTTTCACTGTATATTATTATTTTAAATGTTAGCTTATATTATGTAAATATTATCTGGGTTAAGTAAATAACCTCATAATAATATCAATTTATAGTAAAAAAAACGTTACCATCCTTCGAAGTCAGTTGAGTAAAAATTAAAAAGTCACATCAAACCATTTTCGACACCCCTGAAAAGTAAATTGTTTGTCTCAAAGACAAGAAGCGTCCTTGGACGTTTTGAGACACTTCGGTCAATTAGACCGGGACTTCGTCATTCTCACGGTATTAATGGGAATTATAAATGTTTGAGGTTAGAGAAGAGACCACTGTAATATTAGTTGTTCAACATTTAAATATTTTACTATAGCATAGCGATATTAGAATGGGCTAAATCGATATGAGTTTTACATTGCTACGTGATATTTAAAGTTATTACCTAAGTTAAGTTATTATTAGAAAAAAAAACAAAATTATTTTTTTTGTCTTTGGTCTCAATATGTCATACACTAGCATCATTCTGTCATAATAATATTGCACCTAGATGCATCAATTACCTTAATATAATGAACATATCTATTATGAGCAAACTTCTAAGACAGAATAATAACAGTCGCACAGGTCGATCGATCAGGTTAAGCTACGCTTGCTGCGGTTGGTTTGTGGATGGGTGACCATCTTTACATACCGTGACCCCTCCGTGCCTCGGAAAGCACGTGAAGTCGTTGGTCTCGGCTGTCATTCGTGGATCTTTGACAGTCGTTACGGGTAGTCAGAAGCCCGAAAGTCTGACAACCAGTCTTACCAAGGGGTATCGTATTACCTAGTAACTGGGTTGTGGTGGTCAGATAGGCAGTCACTCCATTTAAAATACTGGTATTCAGCTGCATCCGGCTAGACTGGAAGCCGACCCCAACATAGTCGGGAAAAGGCTAGGCAGATGATGAATGTCATAGTAAGGGTGCGTCTCTATTCATTACTTTCTCTTTATTGGGCGTATCGAGTGTTCATTACGCGCGGTTGATAATTTTGTCCGTATGTGTAATGTGTTCACCTGAGGTGCGATGCGGGCGGCAGATGCTCTTAAGGGGCTTACAGGACCTAGACACAAAAAATGCAAGTTTTAGAAACAATAAAAGTATATGATCGACTACAAAAAAATCAGAAAAATATATGATATTCTTCAGGATATATGCTAGGTAGATAGTGTGTTGAAAACATAATACAACTAATTTGATACGATAGAAAAAAATCATGAAGATAGGGGAGACCAGGGATGAACGTAACAATTTTCAGTTTTGAGTCCATATCTTTGGTGTGTTTTTAGTTAGGTAAAATAATACAATTCTTGAAGGCGGACATATCCTTACTTCATAATTTGACGTAAAAAGTTTTGTTAAAAAGATTGTGGTTTTCGATTAAAACCAAATTATTTAAGAGTCGGAGGTTTGTTACATTCATCCCTACCGCAGGGATAAATGTAACAAGCAAGAGGGATGGTTGTAACATAGGAAATAAACGCGATTTATGAAACATTTATTTATTAGCAGGCCTTATTTAAATTTAAGAACATTTTTTTGTTAAACTTGGTAAACAAATCAAACCTCTTTTTCACTTTAAATAATAAAAATCTCTGCATAGTAGATATAAACATAAAACTTGTCTTTCTCTTGGACAAAACAAAACACTTCAGTGCTTAAACTACTTAATCCAATAAACAATAAACATGATAAAATAAAATTAATAAGACAACGGCTTAAACAAACATAACTTTCCTACTCGGGGTCGTTCAACTACTGATGCCGGTGTTGAACTTTTAGGACATATTTATAATGCATGGGAAGATAAATGCGATGCCTTGGGCATCTTTTGTGATTTGTCCAAGGCATTCGATTGCGTTCTTCACGAAACGTTAATCAGGAAACTCCACCACTACGGGATCCGGAATACTGCTCTGGATCTTCTTACTTCATACTTGAGTAAAAGGATTCAGAGCGTTGACGTTAATGGAAAAAGATCACCCGGATCTTTAGTAACGATGGGAGTCCCACAGGGCTCAATTCTTGGTCCTTTCTTGTTTCTTATTTATATCAATGACTTGCCGTACCTCATAAAGGATAATCATGATATAGTGTTGTTTGCAGATGACACTTCACTTTTGTTTAAACTTAAACGTCAGCAGTTGGTTACTGACGATGTAAATAGCGCGATTTCGAAAGTAGTCCACTGGTTCAATGTTAATAATTTGCTTCTAAACGAGAAAAAAACCAAATGTATTAAGTTTACGCTACCCCACGTTAGGCAGGTGAAAACTAATGTGTTGATAAAGGGCGAGGAATTGAATCCTGAAGACAGCACGGTATTCTTGGGCATAACTTTGGATGCTAAGCTTCAGTGGGGTCCGCATATAGATAAACTGTCAAAAAAGCTAAGTTCCGCAGCATACGCCGTTAGAAAAATTCGTAATTTAACTGATATAGAGACTGCCCGTTTAGTGTACTTTAGTTATTTTCATAGTGTAATGTCGTACGGTATTCTATTGTGGGGAAATGCCGCCGATATTCAGACTATCTTTGTTTTGCAGAAGCGTGCTGTTCGATCAATTTATAAATTAAGTCCGAGACACTCTCTCAGAGACAAATTTAAAGAGATTAATGTAATGACTGTGCCTTCTCAGTATATTTATGAAAATCTTTTATATGCCCATAAAAACATAAAATTGTTCAAAAAATACAGTGATATCCATAATATAAATACTAGAAACAAACACAAATATGTTGTACCTACAACAAGGCTCAAGAAAATAGGTGGCTCGTTCAGATGCCAATGTATACACTTTTATAATAAACTACCAAGCCACGTTCAAGATCTAAGCCTTAATAAATTTAAATCGTTCATTAAACGTAAGTTGTGCCAGAAAGCCTTTTATACCGTTAAAGATTATATTGAGGATACAAAGGCTTGGGATTGAGTTGCTTCCAATTTCTGCATTTTGAGTGTTTTTGATGTTTTTTTTTTTTATATACACATTGACATTAATGATTTTTTTTTTTTTTTTAACTGACATTTGCTTACTTTTTAAAGTATTATATTATTTTAATTATTGTGAATGTGAAGACGATGTGGGTCATTTAATTTAGGCATTTTATATTATTATTATTCTCTCTATGGTCTGGCAGTTTGAGTAATTTATGTGGCCTACCCAAATGTCCTTTCTTTGGTATTGTTCGTCGAATCGTTGAGCTCCTTAAGTCTTGAGTTGAGCTGCATGATTTCTGACAAATGCGTGCACTGACTGGACAGGTCCTCTCAATCTGTGTGGTTCTTTCCTCAAAAGGCCATCTCAGACATCGACCTACATGGTCTTCATATAACTTGACCAAGATTATGTCTGGACTTTAAAAGAGACTATGACCTCTGAGTTTGTTTCGGCCTTTCTTCTCAGAGTAGTCAGATAGGAAACGCCGACCTCATCTAGTTTAAAAAATTTATGATTGACGTGTAAAAGTGTTTGTGCAAACCTACTTACAGAAATAAAATCATTTATCATTTATCATTATCATTTACTGGTACACGCTACAAAATACAGGAACATTTGACAGTTTTTGTTTTAATTCGACAAAAGAAACATATGAAATTATCTTTTTTCAACCAATTTAAACAAACATAACTTTTCTACTAGTAGGTACCTAGCAAATATTATTCACAAATTAAACACTATAATTACACAAAATTGATACGAAAAGTATCAGATGTTATAAGGGATGAAAGTAACGACATGTTACTTTTACCCCTTATTCCAAAATTCCCACAATCTGACAAATATAATTTTTTACTGAGAATACCGATCAAGAACTTCTACTTTTGATAATGAAATATTGTAGATAGATAATCAACCAACAATATTAGCGATCAAGACTAAAACATATACATTTAATAAAAGAAATACACAAGAATAATAAAAACATCAAAAACTTACTTTTGACGTAAATTTCTGGCACCTACGAATTACACACACAACCGGTCGTCGCAGCCGTCCAGACGCCACTGAGGCGGGAGGGGAGGTAAAATAGCTACACTAACATGGCGGACAGGATTATACAAGTCGATTCGTTCACTCGTAAGGTCATTTGTTACTTTCAACCCGCGTTACTTTCATCCCTGGTCTCCCCTACCTTTAAAAACTTTTTTTATAAAAAACCATACAAATACATACAATCATTCTGTTTTTTGTCAGATTATTCTACAAGCAACATACTAAAATACTAGTGTTTTAGTTTTTTATTCCAAGCAATGGATTTTTTGTAATTAAATAATTGCTTCATATTTTGCAATAAATTACCAACGTTGTGTCGTCGCGCTACTCTTTCTCTTCTCTGCAGTCAGACAGTGACCGCGCTTTAGGTCATGTAAGCCCCTTAAGTGCACTAATAATGGACCTCTATTGCTTTTGTGGTTACTAGAAAGTGCTTTGATAAAAAAGATGTATTTTTTGGAATACAATAGTTTGTTTGCGGTTATCACTTCCATTCGTATTCGTAGAGTCCGAGCGAAAACGGTTTTTATTCGGCCGAAAACCGAAAACAAAAAAAAAACATTTTGTTTGCCAATAGGTTTTACTTTGGTAAAACTAAAAGAAATACGGTGTTAATCTTTTCGTCATTCTATTAACCTAACCGTTTAATTTAAATTAGAAGAAACTTTATAATTTTCTCAAATACAACATCTACATTATTATTTATTATTTTATTCAAACGAAAATTGTCGAAACTAGATATTTCGGCCGTAAATTGCTGAAAACCGAAAATATAATTCGGTCGGACTCTAATATTCAGTTAGCACCTATGTAAGCAACAATTAGTAAAATGTAAACCAAGCTTTAATGTGCTCATTAGTGGCATATATCCTTTTCTTCGCTTTATCTGGCGTACCTAGTGCCAAAGAGCGCTTTTTAAATATGTAGCTTTTGCTAAAAGCGCTTTAAAGTGTCACTGTCTGCGCAATATAGTGGCAACAGCTTCATTACTGTACAGACGCCAGCACATCAAGCTACTACAATCTATCAAATTTCTTTAATAGATTTTCAACTTTATCGCTAAAACATAAGGTTCAAAGTTGATTCTATTACGACTGCTTTAAAAAAAACATTCAACAGGACACTAGACACTATACAAAGTAAAATATTCAATTGTCCCAAAGCAAAGCAAATTGTAAGTGTATGTAGTGGTTTCTAAACCGGTTTTGGCAAAGTTCTAAACGGTACCAATGGTACATTACAATTACGAATGGAAATCAAATCCACAATGACAATGGAAAATATTCCATTTTATAATAGAACATGATGGACACGCGTTTAACTCTATTGTTGGTTGCGTAATCATACGCCGTAGTTTTTTGTAAAAAAGTTATGGAATTTCATTTTGTATTGTGGTTGGGAAATTCCCAAATGATACGAAAAAATGGCAACAAAATTTAGAAATGTTTTGTTTGTATTTGGCAAATACTTGACCGAATAATTATTTTTTTTACAATTTTTGAAGTGAATACTTCTTTAGGCTTGTTGGGCATTTTTTGAGATGGGAAAAAACCAATAAACTCGCGACACTGTTACCGTAACCGAAACCTCTGTTTTATGTTTTGGCCATTATGAAGACATCAACGCGCGGTACATTTTCTTTGGGAAGAATGACCTTTAAACCTATTTATAAAATTACAATGATTTTCAAGTTTTCACTTCTGCCGGCACTCCGGGAGTGACACTGTTTTTTTTTTGTAATGGTTTATCTACACTGTGTTCAAAAATGTTGACTTGTGTTATACATATGTAGGTATAGGTACACAGCATGCAAAATACTAAAATTAAATCAAAGAAACAAAAATAAATAACAATAAGTACAAAACTGACATAATTTTTGCACAATTTTAACACGGCAATACATTAATAACTAAGAAATGAAAAGCTTCGCAAGCATGGGAAATTACATACTACTGAACGCTGCGGGTGTCGACCTCAGGTCGACCTGCTTCACATACGAACAACTGAACGTCGCGTCGCTTGCTCCCGCGTCACCAGTCCTGACTCTCTTCATATTTTGGCTTCTGAAACCAAAACTAAAAAGGAAACTTTTATAAAAATGTGGCTGTTATTTTAGTACCTATATTGTGGTGTCTTACTTCCACGCGATTGCCATTCAACGTGGCAATGCTGCCAGTCTTCTGGGCACGTTTCTGGATGACAGCGATGCGGACGAGTACTTCGACGCTTAAGTGTCCTTTGTATTTATTTGTATAGATAGTAAGTTAGTTAGTCTTTTATTTTAGTATCTAGTGTAAATAGTTTGTATTTACTTTTGATTAATATTAAATGAAAAGTAATAAAAAAAAAGTGTTACCTTAAATTGTACTTAAATTAAGTTTGTTTGCATGTATAAATAAAACGTCTTCCTTAAAATTTTGTTTTGCTATGCCCGACATTGTCCACGATTGTTACCTACTACAAATGTTGCCTACCACCTAAGTCAAAGTCAAAGTCAAATGATTTATTTCAAATAGGCACATTAAAGGCACTTTTGAACGTCAAAACTTACAGTAAAATTGAATTGATTCTAGTCGCCCATTCCAAAAGGTAGTGTTCGTATGGAGAAGAATGGGCAAGAAACTCCGCCGTTACTCTTTTAAAATGTTTTACAAGGTTTTGTATACATAATATAATTATATGTGAAGACGATGCACCCAGAATAAAATTAGTCTACCACAAAAGTAAAAAGAATGAAGCATACCTTTACATTGTGGAATGCAATAAATGATTGAGTATTGAGTATTGATTATCCGCCAGCGTGCGTTGGGCCCACGTGGTGGATTGCGGCCCTTCCCTCTTACAGACAGGAGGCTTGTGTCCTAGCAGTGAGAATATTATATGCTGCAGTGCGATTCTGTAACCATCTCACCGTGAAAACTTAGGTGAAGTGAGCGTGGAGTGAGCTGCCAATAGTGGCAATTCCTAGCAAAAACAAACTCGCATCACCTACGTTTTCACGGTGAGATTTTTACAGAATCGACCGGCAGATTATGTATAGTGTAGGTATGATCAGATAAACGAGACACCTATTATAAGAGCAACTTATATACGAAGAAGCAGGTGATCGAGGAGGCGGGTGGAGGGGGGATCAGGGCATCAGACCGGAATAACTCCGAAAAAATGTTGCAGCATAATCATAGCGATAATTTGTTTTAGTTGCTTTTTACGATACCTACTATACAAAAGAGAGCGGAAAGAAATATTAAAAGTTGGTTAATTCTATACCGAGAACAAGCCATACCAGACAACTTAATAACTGCCTTGTTATCTTGGTAAGTACACGTCATTAAAAACTTTTTTCAAGTCAAGGAAATCTTTTTATTTTTAGGGTTCCGTATCCAAAGGGTAAAAACGGGACCCTAATATTACTATGACTCCACTGTTCGTCTGTCCGTCTGTCACCAGTCTGTATCTCATGAACCGTGATAGCTAGACAGTAGAAATTTTCACAGATAATGTATTTCTGTTGCCGCTATAACAACAAATACTAAAAACAGAATAAATAAATATTTACAACAAACGTGTTTTTTTTCGGAGTTTTACATTTTGACAGTTTGCAACAACATTCATTGCGTTATTTACGTTTTGAGCAGACAAATTTTTTGAACTTATGAAGCAATGGACTACCTATTGGCTTGAAAATGATTCAGATTCCGATCGATAGTGTGTTAGGCAATTAGGGTGCAGGGCATAAAATTAATAAACTGCTTTCTTTGCCGCGGTTTCGACCGTGTAAAGGTCTAAAATTATCCCACATAATACCCGAATAAAGAGTATTTTCTATATCCTGGTCATGGTATGTTCGTGAGCCAAATTTCATCCAAAGCCATTCAGCTGGTTAAACGTGTAAAGGTTACAGACAGACAGATCGATAAACTGATATTAAGTAGTAATAAAAATACAGAAAATAAATAATGTGGTCAACTGGACCCGTGGGTCCAGAAGCGACCGGGTCCAGCTGAAGACTAATAGTCGAGTTAGTCTACCATAAATCTAAATTCTTCGTATTTACAAGGGCACGTCATATCATTTATTATTATTTATTTAGTCTCGAATGTATGAAGCCAGTACTGCCGAAGTTTGAGTACTTACGCCAGAAGTTTGGAGAGGTCGATGTAAGTATATAAGTTTTTATGCGGTTTCATGTACAGACGCCAGCATATTAAGCTACCCGAAACTGTCAATTTTTTTCCAATCAACTTTGAACCTTATCCTTCAGTGATAAAGTTGAAAATCTATTAAAGAAATTTGACAGATTGTAGTAGCTTGATGTGCTGGCGTCTGCACATACATAGGGACTTCTATTCAAGTTAGAGTACTGTTTTTTCTTTTATAGTATGTCTTAGTACGAGTATATTTGGAAAGTTTTACTACTATAGACTACTTAAACAGTTGTGGGACACAAGGGTTCTAGTGTTCTGTAAGTTTAGGTCCATAGCTTTCGAATAAATCAGATTTTATTATACCTCTACTTTTAGAAATAAGTTTCGTTTTTTTTTTACTGAATGGGCCCGCTCTTGACCTCAATCACGCCTGATGGAAAGTGATGGATGAGGTCTATGATGGAACGAGCGTGCCCAAAAGATGCCTGAGGCACTGGAACTCCCACGCATCGGCGAAACATACAATTCTAATCCGTCGAATTCCATTCAAATATGGCTAACAAAAGGAAATTAAAGGATTTGTTCATCATTAATGAAAACTATAGCTGAGGATGTACGTGCCCCTGTGTTGAGGCATTGCGTTCGTCTGGTGGTCTCTAAGGAGGTATCTCCCTATTGGTTATCTTGACGGGGTGGGATGTCACAGCGCAGGGGTATTCATTAATTTTGTCTACTTAAAGGATATGTGATTGTCTTTTTGTAAATGCATGAACTAACAATAGTTTTTTAAGTTTTTGTATACCTACAAACCTTTGGATTTTGAGTTGTCCTAAAATAAATTAATTTGAAATTTGAATTAATTATTGTCATCATCACTGCCTACAGCAGTCCAGTGCTGGACCTAGACCTCTCCGCCATTCAGCTCCATTCTTGGCAACTCTCATCCAGCTGCCACCAGCCACCCTGCGAAGATCGTCACTTCACCTAGCCTGAGGGCGTTTGCCGATTCGCGGCCTCCACTCAAGGAATTCGTTCAAATCAAATCTCAAATCGTTTATTGCAATCCATAATGTAATTACAGGTGGTAAATAAAAAATACTAGAATCAATTATGGACCCTGTCAGGCACAGCAGATTTTTTAAAGAAGTAGAGAGAGGAGGATCGCTTTATTAATTTTCCTTGCTAATAAGTTAGAATTAAAGAAAAGAGCGCGTTAAAGAGGCGTATATTTTTTTTAACGTAAGATAAGTTGATGAATAAAAATCATTATCATGAAACTTTCAGGATGTTTACATACTTCTAAAGATCACTTTAGAAGTATGTAAACATCCTGAAAGATTCATGATAATGACTTATTAACAGGGAGCCTAAAAAGGTTATTTTGGCAGAAAAAACGATAAAATTATAAATCATAATATGGCGAATACAGTCCGTGTTTTTCTTTTTTTCGCTGCACTACGTATAATCAAAGACATTGGGATTGGATTTGGATTGGATTGATTGGTATTTTAGCATAGACAAAAAAAATAACTGAAAAATCCTTCACCAATGGGATTTGATACGATTAACTACGCCTTGTGTTCACCAACAAATTAAATCAACTAATTAAATATTTAATCAATTCCATATTTAAAATTTCCTTAGGAAATTTGACATAAACCAACCGTTTAAATACCTAACGGGTGGTTTGAAAGTTGGTGAACTCAGGTCTTAACAGTTAACTGTCCATTATGATTCATAATGTTATCCTTTTATGATTCTGCCAAAATAGCCTTTTTAGGCCCCCAGCTCATATTAATCAATCTGTCTAGCCTTTTTCCAACTAAGTATATTGGGGCCGGCTTCAATTTTTAATGTAGCCAGCCCCCAGCACTTACATGAAGTAGTCGAACAAAACTCGTGTATGCAGTAGCGTACATTTTTAACAACGTTCCGTATTTATGGTTTGTAGGCCAATAAAAAAGCCCAATTTGTGAGGCCGCTGCGGACAAGTGCATGTTACCTTTGTCGTTAGTAAAATGTGGGGTTAGGTAGAGGGTATAGTGTGGGTTAGTGCAGCATGAGCGGGTAGCGTGATATAATTTAAAAGAGTGTCCATGGAGTTTCTTGCCCGCTCTTCTCCATAGGTACCTACGCTTTGGAATGGGCAACTAGCTTCATATTTTCTGACTGACCGACTTTTTGACAATTCAAAAGTGCTTGTAAATGGTTTAATTGAAATAAATGCTTTGAGTTTGAGCGTTTTTATTATTTTGTTATTATTTGACCATAATATTAGGTTTATTTTATTTAATAAATTAGGGTAATAGGTTTTTCTTGTCAGATGGCAGCGTCAGCGAAAGGCAACAAATATGTATAAATAAAAAATGTTAACAAGGTAAATAAATGGGTATATTTTTGCTATTTTTAACCCAAAATAAGTCATTCACAATATTTCTTAACCGTGTTTGTTCTGTCCGTATTTAATTACTCTCTCCTTTTTCCTTACCTTGCTTCCTTTTTATCGTGTAAATAATAAAGAGTTTTATTCCATTCTAGCTAGCATTACAAAGTCTGAACTTGTACTCATACTAGCGAGTTACAGGTGACAGAAATCAGACATAAACATTGCCAGACCGCCAATTATCGTAAGCGATTTTTATACGAAAATCGTAAAGGGTATTTCTAGCACTATATTATAGATTACAATAAAAAACGCCGTATTTTCGTAAAAAAATCGCTTACGATACTCGGCTATCAAGGCCCGAAATTTTCATAAAAATCGTCCTATAAAAACTATAAAAGGTAACCCGCTTCCGCTCACATTGAATCATAACCCCACAAACAGTAGCGCACGCCAGCGACATGTGGATAGTTTTTGTTTAATGACAATAATGGGTAAAGCGCTTTGATGGACCACTGATGGCCTTTTAAGCGCATACACATGTACTTGTAATTATTTAATTTCATTCGATTGTCTGGCTCGTGCCTTATGACAGCTGTCCAATTTAATGTTAAATTAATTTCAAAGACAAATTATCTTGCGCATCGAAAGGTGAAAGTTTTAATATGATATTTTATTTTGTCATTGTTTTTTTTATCGTGTTTTTGTAAATTGCGTGGCGAGGTTTGTTGTTTTGTTTTATCATTTTATATAGGTATCTGTTTTTTTAGAATTCAATAGATTTTAATAATACATCATTCATTCATCATCAGGGTAGCCCGCGAAGTTGATAATGCAGATCAGATATTATCAACTTTTACATTTACATTTAAATTAATGTTTAGTAGAAATATTTTTCATGAGAAACAGAGCTATCCGAGTACATGCAGTGGCTTCCAAAAGTTAGTAGACATTTTTCCACTTCAGCTGTGTTGCCACATCATGCTTTAAAATTTAAAAAAACAGTGGCACTCCGGGAGTGCCGACATAAGTGAAAACAAAACACAAACAGAATACTTTGCCATCACTCACTGACATATCGGATATACATTAAAACCGAGTACATCCCGAGGATAGCCGAACACAACCGAAGCTGGTATTTTTTTAATCGTGCAAAACACGCGCGGTGTCGCTTACGGTAACAGTGGCGCAAGTTCAATGGTTTTTTCCCATCTCAAAAAATGCCTAACGCGCTTAAAGAGGTTTTCACTTAAAAAATATCAGGTTATTCAGGATCGCTTGATTATTTTTTATGATAAGTCGTGTGAATTACGAGTAGCCAATAAAAACGCTATAGCAATTCAAACATTTGGATAACTAGAATTTTTACTCATACATAACGTGACGTGTCAAAGCTGAAATGGAAAAATGTCAACTAACTTTTGCGAGGCTACTGCAATGAAAACTTACCATATAACCATCGATCAAAAGCTCTACAAACCATAAACAAAAAAACATAATTAAAATGAATTAATCCGAGTCGTATTTGCAATCAAGTAACCACAGCAACCGATGGGGACACAGCATAAAATAATTGCAATAATGCAATATTTGCACGCCGCACGCGCCAGATCACAGATAAGGAAACAATATAATTGTCACAGCTGGAGCGACTGCGTGCCGTTTTAAGGCTCGTACACACAGGCGCGTCGCGACACGCGACACAAAGGCACCGCTCGTTGCGCGACTTGCGGTGCCTTTGTGTCGCGTGTCGCGACGCGCCTGTGTGTACGAGCCTTTATCGGGAATCTGTGCAATTGGTGGACTGTTGTTTGCACAGACTACTTAGAGATACTGTTGTTTGTTAGTCTGTGGTTTGTGAAAAATTTTCACAAATCAATTAATCAACAATCAATTAATCAACCGACAATCAACACAACATTAAATGTTGTGTTGATTGTCGGTTGATTAATTGATTTTAGTGCATGTTTTTTAGAGAAGAACAATAACAAAATCAAGCACTATCCTACTAATATTATAAACGCGAAAGTTTGTGACACTGGATGGATATTTGTTACTCTTTTACGCAAAAACTACTGACCATATTTTGATAAAACTTTACAGTAATATAGCTTATACTTGAGAATAACATATAGGATACTTTTTATACCGATATTCACACGGGATCGACACGTATGCGGTTGAAACTGGTTGAAACGGGGCGCTGCTAGTATATAATAGTTTCCAGACAAATGGACCAGGATTGTCACACAGTGGTTGTCTAAAGGCGTCGTCACTGAGTTAGGCCTTGGAAACGAAAGGAAGAAAATAAGAAGACGATTTGGACTTATTCCTGACCGATTTTGGCAAGGCACAACATAAAGAAATAGAAAAGTCTAGCGAAATATAGTAAGATTACAAAAAAAAGGTTCCATTTTGAGCAACGAAATACATCTCTGAGTTTTTTTCGTTCGTCGGGAAAATTTGACAGTTTCGGGTAGGTTGATGTTGTACGTGTTTTGTGTTTTTTTGTTGTTTTGCGTTTTTTGATCTTTATTCGTTACTAAAATTGTTGCACTGAAAAGAGTCAGGAACCCATTCTCTCGACGGTCGGACTGTAGTTACAAAAGTCTAAAAAATGCTAAGTTGTTTTTACGCCCCGCACAAAAGAAAACAAATGTCTATAATAAATCAGTATGCTGCCATTGGTCAACAATGGACCGATATCTATACTCGTAACAACAATACGCTAGACAATTTAATAATGATCCATTATTTTCCCCCAAAATCAGAAGCTCAGAAGAAGCTTCCCTAATATTATCAATACTTTTCTCAAACAATGAATATTCAACGAATTATCAAAACAAAACAGAACATGTGCATGTTTTCATTGCAACATGTAGGTACCTACAAAGCTAGGGTTGCCTACTGTACGATTACGTAATACAATACGATCACAACTTCTCAACGTGATAAAAAAAAAAAATATTTGATGTTTTTTTTTTTCTGGAATCCTTGACGCAGTTATTGTAGTTCCGTTATTTATGTATTTTTTGTTTTATCATGTTTAGATATAGATTCCCATCGCGTCTGCGGAGTTTAATAAATAAAAAATAAAATTTATTTATTTCAGACTAGGTAATGTCCATATTTTGTTAGTAACAAATTAGTTATCTTAGGACTAAGGTTAGTAGCAATGTAGGTAGGTAGGTATAACTTGGTTGAGAATAAATTAAATTGAATTGAGAACAAATTAAACAAATTATTATTATCAGCCTAGGTAAACAATAAAATCATCATAAAACGTGTAACCCTATGAGCCTTCCCACCACTGGTGATACTGGTCGATCCGCAATCATCCTTAGGATTCCGCTGCCACTACCTCGAATTCTGCGAATTAGTGAGGCTGACTTTTTGCGCGTTTAGCTAGCCAATTTAAAATAACCTTGTATAGTATCCTGCTATATTGGAGACCTAAATAAGTATTTCTAGTTAAAAAATATTGTATGTGAAACTACTATCTAAGTATATTTTCGAAGAAATTTAAAAATACCATTATTGTTTTAACATAATGTGTCAAATGAAACGACCTTATTGGTGAAGTTCTTCAAACCTGTTAATATAAACTCTAATAAAAATATGCATTCAAACAATTTAATATTTTATTTGAAAAAAAAAAAGGTATGAATCATACCTAAAATTTTTCTTTTCGGCATCTTGATACTAGCTTCCGCCTGCGGCTTCGCACGCGAGGTATGTCGATAAAAACTATCCTATGTCCTTCTCCGAGATGCAATCTATCTCTCTACCAAATTTGATCGAAATCCGTTCAGTGGTTTAGGCGTGAAAAGGTAACATACAGACAGACATACAGACAGACAAACAAAGTTACTTTCGAATTTATAATATTAGTATGAATTAAAAAGTTGGCAACCCTACGCAAAGCCCACCCCTATGTTGTTGCTAATAAACTAGCGTAATGTTGGACGTTGATGTGTCGCACATAATTATGTTATGTTGGAATACGGGCGACAGATGTGCAACATAGATACAAGTAGCTTAGTTTGTAGTGGTATTTTGTTGCTTAGGTATCTATATAGTAAGCTAGCAGCGCCCCGCGGTTTCACCCGCGTAAGTTCGATCCCGTGGGAATATCGGTATAAAAAGTACCCTATGTGTTAATCCTGGTTATAAACTATATGTGTGCCAAATTTCATCCAAATCCATTCAGCCGTTTGTGCGTGAAGAAGTAACAAACATATAAACACACACACTCACAAACTTTCGCCTTTATAATATTAGTGTGATTAGATACTTTTTTATACATTTTTTTGTAAAGCTTTGCTTCTGGTTTTTCTCTAAAAAATTGACCGATGCCGCATGGCCGCAGTGAAACCGCGGGGCGCAGCTGGTCTAATGATAAATAGACATGGAAAGAAATACTCTTGTTTATGCGTAAGCCTAAATAAAACTATGAAGTTTACTATCAGCAGGGTACAATGCGTGCCACGAAAGATGAGACTTGACACACCACGTGGTTTGACATGCGCAGTACACGGTATCTTTAGCGGTATGAGGTCTGAGTGCGGGACGGGACCGGACGTCATAGGGGCGGCGGAAAGAGGCGGGGGAGGCGGGGTCAAGTCTCTTCTTTCGTGGCACGCATTGTAATTGCGTAATACACTAACAGTAGCAATGACTTTCATTTTGTCAGGTCAACAACATTCATTGCGTTTTTTACGTTGTTGAGCAGACAAATTTTTCGAACTTATGAAGCAATGGATTAGCAATATTTTTTAAAATGATTCAGATTGTGTTCGAAAGTGTTATAGTAATTAGGGTGTAGGCGAGATAGTAATCAAACGCGAACCTTTGAATAATCTATACTTAGTATTATAAAGCTGAAGAGTTTGTTTGTTTGGTTGAACGCGCTAATCTCTGGAACTACCAGTCGAATTTGAAAAATTCTTGACCCTGAGACCTTTAGGAGCCGAGCAAAAAGAAAAAAAGTCAGAAAGAACGCTAAGCAAAAACGAAGTAAGTCCTGTAATAGCGCGGGCAGGCGATGCGATGCGACGAGGTGGGTCGGAGTAACAAGAAATTTCACGCGGACGAAATCGCGGGCAGAAGCTAGTAATTAAATATAGCTCTCTACAAAGGCTCTTTCTCGACCGCACCAGAGACTCTTTTAATTTTTTTTTTTACTTACCAAATTTTTTTATCGACCTTCATCAAGCCTGTCCTTCTTACTTGTAAGTTAACGTCCAAGGTGACTTTAAGCGTTTAAATATTTAATCTCGAAACCGACTTCTTTACTATCGACCCGACTATGTATATCTGGAGCAAGCCCGTGAGTTGGCGTTTTTTTATCCATATCGGTACAAAACACATTATCATTATTATTTGCTCAGCTGGGTAAAGATCAATATTGAGGTAGTGATGCATCGACACGACACGCGTCTGGCTTAATCCTTTAAGATGCAGAATTTAAGGGAAATAAAGAGTAATAAAGAGAAAGAAAAAAAAATAAGATGAGAAAATAAAGAGTATTCTATTCTTTAAGAGGACTAGTAGAGCTAAGTGTCCTTCAGAAACGCAAGCACACATATACACAATCGACGCGTACGCCATCTAACGACGACGCCCATCACAATTATGACATACAGCATACGATTTACGGTTACGCCCGAGTATTCCAATAGATGACGCGGAAACAAGTAGTTATGACAACAAAATTATTAACCGATTTCTAAAAAGGAGGAGGTTCTCAATTCGGATTTGTTTATTATTATTTTTTTTTTATTTATGTTCGGGTCCTATATAGACGACCTCCATCATAAATAGACGGATTTGCAAAATTCTTTTTTTGTTCGAAAGAGGTTTGTTTCGAAAGGGTCACATTTAAATTTCGTAAAGATCTGATGATGAGTTTTGGAGACAGACAACGGAACTCTTCAATAAATGCCAGCAAATCAACCGCGATCGCTGCTATCGCATTTGTATGCATTATTTACGCAATCACACAACATAACATCACGCCTGTACCCTTAAAAGTGGTAGGCAGATGTGTTTAATAGCTTCCTGTCGCTGATATTCACATAGCAAGTAGTGTTATATGAATTTGTGTGGGGTAGGTAGGGACAACTGAAAAGTGAAAAATAAAAACTGTTTTTACAAAAAAAAAAACAACCGACTTCCAAAAAAAACTTTAATTTCGGAAGTCGGTATCGTTGGTTGTAGCTTTGTAGTGTTTTTTTTTTGGAAGTCGGCTGTTTTTTTTTTTTTTTAATATTTAATTTGTTTTGAGTGTGACTTGAAAAAATTAAGGATGTGGATGATTTTGAAATAAAACTGATTCAATCAAATTTAAAACATTTTTATTTAAAAAATATGGAAGTGGTAGTTACTTACGAGTTTTTTTTACATTTAGGTACATTATACCACATGTACTTTTAAGCTATTTTTCTGGTTAACATTATACCTACCACATTTAGTTTTAAATGCTTTTTTTTTCAGGTTTACGATTACACGTTTATATTACACCATGCATCATGATCATGTTATAAAATTATTTTTGTTCCTAAAATTTACTAAAATCTAAGAAACGTGTAGACGTAACAACAAATGCCAAACATTTGTTGTGAATAATTTTCTTCATAATTTTTACGTTCTTCTTTGTCGTTATCTTCATTTTTGCCATCGCTTTTCTCTTTATTTTCGTTTTTATCTTCATTTTCATTTAAAAAACTATTCCGGTCCGTCTACAGGAATGGAGAGTGAAAGAAAATTATAGTGGAAGGTTTTAAACAATATTTGCCTAATAAAATTTAGACAATTTTTCTTTCATATCCTTTTCCAAAATGTATCATCTCGTTGAATTATTTCCGTCTTGAGTTTTTCTTTTTCGTTCTCCCATACGGCGGATAGGCAATATTTTCTTTGGGTCACGTGTAGCTGTCCTTGTATTTGATAATACCAAGCATATTTTTTGTTGATGACTAGTTCGCCTGTTTTTGTTTTTTGCCAGAAGTTTACCTTTTCAAAGGACACTTCATTTCAACCACAGTATCTTCTATAGTTAATCTATCAGGCGATGCACCCAAGAAACATAGTTCTTGGTCTATAAATAAACCACAGGGTCCAATGATTATGTGTTCTTGTACAGCCAAATGTGCGAGGGTGGTTTTTTCATTTTGGCCATGGCTTATGGATTGGACGTGATCAATTTTTTTTAGATAAAGTATATGATCTTTTACTAAATTAGCACATGGTGTATTAGTACGCCTTTTGATAACCCTACCGAAATTGGATGCAGTCAATAAAGATCTTCTCATCTCAAGCCATTCTTCATTAGCACTTTGTAAAATAGTTTTTCTTTGAATCGTTGCTCGCTCCTCATCAGTCTTTTTTAATTTTTTCATGATATCTTTTTTCATTTTATCCAGTACTTCTACCGGCATATCAGGCTTTTCACATGACTGGCCATAGTCCTTATCACTTTGTTTTTTTACTGAAAATTAGCCGTCTCTCTTTTTTGTGTACCTTTTACTGAGGATTTTTTGTTTATGTATTCTTTCTTTCCACGTCTTCTGTTTACCTCTTGGGCTTTTATTGGCCATTTTCTTATATAGCTTTGACATTGCATTTTCTTCATTGAACGACACTGTTGAAGCAATGCATCGCGTCTGATATGAATTTTTCGAGGAAAAGTTAACTCTCTTCCCTCCTACGTATTTCGCAATGATGCTGAGATAGCGTTCCACCACGTTGCTGTCTACGTCATGAAGTAAACTTCGAGCATGGCCGGCAATACCTTGAATCATAATACAGATTCTCTGCCACAGAGAACTTAACATAAAATCATTTGGAATATCATTTTCCTCCAGATTTAATCGTAAATAACGATATGTTTGAGGAAAAACTTACTTCTATATTATAATTTAACCCTTCTGTTTCTTGGTTTTCAGTCTGGATATCATATTGACTTACAGGAGCACTATCCACCTAAAATCCCATTAATCCATTATTCAATTTTAAAACCAATTCTTTTTAAAATTCAACGTGTTTGTGGCAAGGTGATGTTGCCCTGCAACGGCTGCAAAGTGCGGCTGATATTATGAATATTACCTGTGTGGGGACTGTGTCTCACGTACCCATCCCTTGCATAGTTTTAAGAATGTAGTATTGTATATAAGAACTTATTGTAATAATTTTTAGGAAGTTTCATTTTGTGTTTTTCCCACGAATCACATCTGCAAGCGATTTAAGTTATAGGTACTATTGTCTTTCATGATTCTTTACTTTTAGTTAAGGTTCTTCATTGTTCTATTATGTTTAGTTATCTTGTATTGTACCCATTTGCTATTGTTAGTTAAGGTTCATTGTTCTGTTATTTTTAGTTGTCTTGTATTGTACCCATCTGCATTTCTCGTGTTTTATTATTGTACTTTTAAAAGGCAATCGTTTTGCCGCTTCCTTTGTTTAGGAACTGCAGATGTGGATTTGCCGCGTCCTTTGTTTAGTGAACGGCAGATTTGGGAGAATTTTGGTTCAGAGCTTCAGTCTGTGCTGAACTACGATCGTGCGAGGTCCTCTCTGACCCCCGATCATATTTTACTCGCCGAAGCTCGCCGTAATAGTTTACGGCGAGCTTCGTGTTTCTAGTAGTTTTACCCTTCATGTAACATTATTTAATTTTACCTTTTCGTGTCAAGTGTAACTGCTAGCTTTAGTTACTTGATATCGTAATAAATTAATCGTTACTTATTTACAACTCACTTCAGTGTATCACTCGCCCAACGCAATGGTCACGAATAACCCACAGTGGTGACCCCGACGTGATCAAAGCTATCATATAGCGTGAGTTCGTGACAGTGCGTAAAGAGTTTCGCGAGTGCTAAATCAAAGTACGTGTTAAAATGGCGAGCGATCCAGCGGGAGTCACTAGCGGCGGATGACGCGCATTCCCAGCCAGCCAGCTCCCACGGCTTCAACGGGTATCCTGACCACCAGCATGCAGCGACCGCGCATACCTGGTCATCACCCTCAGCCTCATCAGCAACGTCGGCACAGCACACTGCACTTTCGGCCGGTCAACAAGAAGAGCTCAATTCCTCTCCTGGTCGACGCAGCAGCCAGCCTCAACCCGGCGCTGTACCACATCCGACGCACTGGAGCATAACTCAGCGCCCGCGCCACCCCGACTCACTGGGGACATCTTCGCAGACAGTTCCGACTCACCGTGAACTATGCGGCAACCGGTTCCGACTCACTGGAACCTAAGTTGGCCTGGCAAGCATATTCCTCGCTGTTCTGGTCGCTGTACCACACCGACGCACTGGAGCATAACGCAGCGCCCGCGCCACCCCGACTCACTGGGGACATCTTCGCAGATAGTTCCGACTCACCGTGAACTATGCAGCAACCGGTTCCGACTCACCGGAACCTAAGTTGGCCTGGCAAGCATATTCCTTGCCGTTCTGGTAGGCGAGTTAAATTTCCTGATTACTATCAGGCAGGTGTTTCGTGATCTTTATCACTGGTAGGGGGGTACTGTGGGGACTGTGTCTCACGTACCCATCCCTTGCATAGTTTTAAGAATGTAGTATTGTATAGAAGAACTTATTGTAATAATTTTTAGGAAGTTTCATTTTGTGTTTTTCCCACGAATCACATCTGCAAGCGATTTAAGTTATAGGTACTATTGTCTTTCATGATTCTTTACTTTTAGTTAAGGTTCTTCATTGTTCTATTATGTTTAGTTATCTTGTATTGTACCCATTTGCTATTGTTAGTTAAGGTTCATTGTTCTGTTATTTTTAGTTGTCTTGTATTGTACCCATCTGCATTTCTCGTGTTTTATTATTGTACTTTTAAAAGGCAATCGTTTTGCCGCTTCCTTTGTTTAGGAACTGCAGATGTGGATTTGCCGCGTCCTTTGTTTAGTGAACGGCAGATTTGGGAGAATTTTGGTTCAGAGCTTCAGTCTGTGCTGAACTACGATCGTGCGAGGTCCTCTCTGACCCCCGATCATATTTTACTCGCCGAAGCTCGCCGTAATAGTTTACGGCGAGCTTCGTGTTTCTAGTAGTTTTACCCTTCATGTAACATTATTTAATTTTACCTTTTCGTGTCAAGTGTAACTGCTAGCTTTAGTTACTTGATATCGTAATAAATTAATCGTTACTTATTTACAACTCACTTCAGTGTATCACTCGCCCAACGCAATGGTCACGAATAACCCACACCTGTATACTAAAGATTTCTTCTAGTACACGTTTAGATGAATATGTACTTTTATCAATAACTTCACAATCGTGATCTTCCTGTGGTACCACTGTTTCCAATCTATAAAAAAAATACCATCACATATCATCACTTATCATCTATCGCTTTCCATCAGGCGTGATCGAGGTCAAAAGCGGGCCGCCCATTCAGCAATAATAAAATGAAAAAAATAGAAGATATTAAATTACGTTTTTAATTATTTTAAACTAGCGACCCGCCCCGGCTTCGCACGGAAACATTATTATTATTATACATATAAACCTTCCTCTTGAATCACTCTATCTATTAAAAAAAACCGCATCAAAATCCGTTGCGTAGTTTCAAAGATTTAAGCATACAAAGGGACATAGGGACATAGGGACAGAGAAAGCGACTTTGTTTTATACTATGTAGTGATTAAGTTAAAAAGAGGCTCAATAATTTAAAAAAGTGCATCATTAGAAGCGCAAAAAGTTTTTAGAGGATCATTAATTTCAAAAAGTGTCCATCATTAGCAGGTCAATAAGTTTTGAAAGGATAGGTTAAATATTCCTTTTAATAAATCAATTCAATTTCCTCACGTAACTTTTTTCTCCAAGTGAATTCAGACATGCTGTCTTAGGATTAATTAAGCAAACTACTCCATGAGGGCAATAAAGATCAACATAGTTCATAATGCTGCAATTAACTTTGTGTCTGGGTACGGTCTACCTATTCTCCTTTGTCAAGTAAGTAAGGCCTTTTACACATTATGCCGTGTCTGCGGCAGCGCCGTCGCGCACCGCCCGCCACGGTATTTTTATCTATACAGTATTCTATCTTCATAAAAACGGTCGGAACGCGAATCATACCTACGCGCCTCGATTTCGGTTTACACTCGGTTAACAAACAGTCTCGAATGCTCCGCAGTGACGAGTGGACGCCGGACGTTGTGACGGTTTCGTAAGCAGTAAGCGTGCAATTTGTGACAAATATTCATTGAAATAAGTACAAGTACTTACTTAATATGGCAAAGAGACTATATTGTGCTGTTTTTGGTTGTTTGAATTCGTCAATAAGTTTTTTTATTAAATCTATTGATCAAAAAGACCATGTATTTTTATTGAACTCTTTCTATTCCATTCACAACGTGTTTCTATTTTATAAATAAAAAGTCTTTTTTACAAAATAAAAACTACGGACTACAAAAAAAAAACAACACAAAGTAATTAACTTTAATTTTGGAAGCCGGTGTCGTTGGATCTGAATTTTCGTTTTTTGACACCGACTTCCGAAATTGAAGTTATTTTTCACTTTGTAGTGTTTTTTTTTGGAAGTCGGTTGTTTTTTTTTGAAAAAAAGTTTTTATTTTTCACTTTTTTTTAGTTGTACCTACCTACCCCGCCCAAATTCATATAACACTAATTGCTACGTTAATATCAGTGACAGGAAGCTATTGAACACATCTGCCTACCCCTTTAAAGGGTATAGGCGTGATGTTATGTTGTGTGATTGCGTAAACTGGCATTTATTGAAGAGTTCCGTTGTCTGTCTCCGAAACTCATCATCAGATCTTTATGAAATTTAAATGGGACCATTTCGGAATAAACCTCTTTTGAACAAAAAAGAATTTTGCAAATCCATCTAGGTACATATTTTTATGACGGAGTTATGTCTGAACATACATAAAAAAAAAATAGAAACATCCGAATTGACAACCTCCTCATTTTTAGAAGTCGGTTAAAAAAAAATATTTACCTATAGGTACAGTCACAAAACTAGAAAGAAACTCAAGTAGGTTGATGAAATTAAAATACTGTAGGCGGGAGGGGTTATCGCGTGTTTACGTACCGCGCGACTGTAGGTACATTATAAAAAAAAAATTATATAATACAGCGGCACCGCCGCCGCCGCCGCCGCCGCGGTGCCGCTGTATTGGTTGCCCTTGGATTTGCATGAACCCTTGCACACGGCGGCGCCGCGGCCACGGCGGCAGCATGATTCGGCGGCGAGTATTGCTACGGTTTTATCAAAACTCGTCGGCGCCGCCGCCGGCGGCGCCGTGTGTTCATACAAATCCAAGGGTGACTGACTGATGCAGCGGCGCCGCGGCAGTGGCGGTGCCGCTGCAGCTGAGGCATAATGTGTAAACAGCCTCAAAGATAGGTACCTAACATTCATACATAATATTATGAATCAATTTATTATAAACGAAATCAATAATAATAAAAACCAAAATCTTGCTTGTGATAATTTTCATCGCAATTTTTAGATGAATTTGTTATTTCGTTATGCCCAATATCAATAAGTCGCGGTCTGTTAATAAAAACATTAGGTGCTTTTAGTTTTTTTTAATTGTAGTTTCGCATTAGAAATAACTTCCGTGTTGATATTTACGACTGTCTTTCTCCTGTGAAAGATAATTACATTGTAGACGTTTTAATTATTATTTATAAAAAAATAATAAATACATAATATATATAAATTCAAAATACATTTAAAAAGAAAACTTCAGTTAGAGAGTCCCTGGGAATCGAACCCGGGGACTCTTGAATACAAATCTACACATCGGCCTCATACGCTAACGTAACAGTTGCAAATGTAGTCGAAAAAATTGAGCTTATGCGTCATGACTGCACTTCTTAGACGTTTCTAAATTCATAGTTTTATTGTTAAAAAAATAAATATTCAATAATAATAAAATGCTCTTATTTTTTAATTTCGTATATATATATATAATATGTTCAGCGTTTTATATGAACGTTTTGTAGTCCGAACGGAATTTTTCACTTCATATTACAATAAATGATAATTGATAACAAATGGTTACGCTATTTTAACTTCAATGTATTATTTACACGAAATAAAAATATTTACGCAATGAAGATTATGCAAATAATAATAAACAATGAATTTACAAATAAAACTTTACAAAAACATAACAATCTTGGCGGAAATATTGCGGCGAAAAGAGCGACACGTCCGTATAGCATCAGGCCTCGGCCGGCAGTGTCGCTACATAGTGGTGGTTAATAAAACGTATAGCGCCAAAATATAACAAACTATGTGTACATAGCGTATAGCGTGCGCTATGAGCGGCTCGACTTCGCGCTATATTATAGCGCCTCGGACTTCGCGCTATATTATAGCGCCTCGACCTACTCAACGAATAAAAGTTCAAACGCGCACAGCTGGGCCAGAACGAGATAGCAAGATAGCGTCTGCGACTATAATGTATAGCGCGCGCGCATCATCAATTCATCAAGTCCGTTTAGCGTGATAGCGTGTTGCTAAATTATAGCGTCTCCGCGTTCAGACTGCGCCCGAGTTTTGAAATAGCGCGCTATAATTATAGCGTATAAAATAACAGACTATATGAATATATTTTATAGTTTATAACACGTTTACAGTTTATAGCGGATTTGAACATCACTATCGCTACACAGCGTTTACGCACACATACGCACGTATTTTGTTCGAAAATAATGAATATGCGATTTACAAAGAATCTATTGTTTGGACAAAAAAATTAAAACACTAGTATTTTAGTATGTTGCTTGTAGAATAATCTGACAAAAAATCAGAATGATTGTATGTATTTTAGTATGGATTTTATTGTAAAAAGAAAATTTTTAGAGGTATTTTCATGATTTTTTTCTATCGTATCAAATTAGTTGTATTATGTTTTCACCACACTATCTATCTAGCATATATCCTGAAGAATATCATATATTTTTCTGAATTTTTTTACTGTAGTCTATCATATACTTTTATTGTTTCGAAAACTTGCGTTTAGGTCTTGTAAGCCCCTTAAGGGTTGCAAGAAACATTTTGATATCCAAGTCTTTTCAAATAAATTGGGTTCTTCCTAGAGACTGTTTTTGATAGTCTAGGAAAAGTGATCTTGTATTTAGTGGAATTATAGCGATTCAAAATGATTTAAAGAACAGGGGGCCTACAAAGGCCACTTTGGCAGAATCATAAAAGGATAACATTATGAATCGTAATGAACAGTTAGCTGTTAAGTTAATCGTATCAAATCCCGTTGGTGAAGGATTTTTCACTTATCTTTTTTGTCTGGGCTAAAATACCAATCAATCCAATCCAAATCCAATACCAATTTTTTTTATTGTACCTACGTAGTGCAGCGGAAAAAAAGAAAAACACGGACTGTCTTCGCCATATTATGATTCATAATATTATCCTTTTATGATTCTGCCAAAGTGGCCGTTTTAGGTCCCCTGATGGGAGAAAACCGCTGTTGTCTCTAAAAATAACCATCGATGACGATACATGAATGGAATCATCATGTCTTTTTATCATTAGGAAGTAAGTCTACCTATATTGCTTTTAAGTTCCTAATTACGGATTTCGGAACTTTAGACTTTGGAGCAATATACGCTAGTGATGAATGACGTAAGTAGAAAAGTCTATACCAATCAATAACTTGACCTTCCATAATAATTTATAAGCTTTTATTATCCTTCTGTATTAATTTGAAAAACACTATTAACTGATCAAGCGATACCAAAGTTGGTTTTTCTTTAATTTCTTTTTGTAAATCGATACGATATCTTGATCTATTAATAACGATTTATAATCCAAATAAAAGTTTTACAACCGTTTCGTAATTAGGTCAAAAAAATAACATTATAAAATTAGAGACGTTTGTTATGGTAACTTCACCCTTACAGCTTTCTAATAAGAATCTATAAAATTCCACTCTTAGCTGATGTTTAGTCAAAAACTATCATCATTAGGCAAGGCTACGTTTGCACCAAACATGACATCTTCTACTATAGGAAGAAAGTCTACTTTCTATTGTCATAGTGGTAAATAAAACATGGTAAACTTCAGTAGTGATGACAAGTTACACGATCCAAAGATACAGTTTTGTTTTATTATCGATGTAAAAGGGATGTTTGACGCTTTTTTTCGGTTCTAGTAAGGTGTGTAAAGTTGTAAGTAAATTATGTTAGAATGACATGAAATATAATAAAAACACGATGTTTTATTTTATTGTGAAAACAGCTTAATAAATGGAAAAGTTTAGCATTGGTAGCTGATGAAAAACAAACCCAAGAATTAGAGTAAAATAATATAATAAAATTCTTCTTGGAATGCCTGTGTACTGTGTATGTACAGACGCCAGCATATCAACCTAACCGAAACTGTCAAATTTTCCCAATCAATTTTGAACCTTATGCAATAAAGTTGAAAATTTATTAAAGAAATCTGACAGATTGTAGTAGGTTGATATGTCTGTACCTGGTTACTGGTTATTGTTAGCCTGCATCATCCCACTGCTGGGAAAATGCCTCTCCCCATGACTTCTATCTCTTTCGTTCCAGGGCTAAAGTGGACCACTGGTCGTTTGTTTTCTCCAACTCGTGCCTCTATCTTCTAGTTTACCTATTTTAAGTTATTATGTACAGACGACAGCACATCAAGCTACTACAATCTGTCAAATTTCTTTAATAGATTTTCAACTTTATCGCTAAAGCATAAGGTTCAATGTTGATTGGGAAAATTTGACAGTTTCGGGTATGTTGATGTACTGGCGTCTGTACTAGCTGCGCCCCGCGGTTTCACCCGCATAAGTTTCGATCCCGTGGGAATATCGGGATAAAAAGCCTAGTAGCCTATAAGTTAATCCAGGGTGTCAGCTACCTCCATACAAAATTCTATCGGTCCAGGTGTTTGAGCATGAAGAAGTAACAAACATATAAGCACACACAAACACACACACACTCACAAACTTTCACCTTTATAATATTAGTGTGACATGTGATGTATGAGTAGATGAAGAAACAGCCATTTTCAATGACACTGACGAAAAGAACAAGAAAATTAAATGTGAAACTGATAAACAAAACACAAATATCTATATCAGCTGTATCTCATCCGAAATTCACACAGTCGCTACAGATTAGCTTTAGAACCTCACAATTCAATGTCTTCCCCAAATAATACACGCTTCAATAATGCTCAAAGAGAGTTTCCATAATCCTAAGTCCGATTGTATTTTTTCACTGATTGCACAAATTGTACATAATTCTGCCAATAGAAAAAATAATGCAGCTGGGCCACGTGCCATAGAAGGAATTTTGCTCCAATTCCCTTTGTCACACACCCTCGCTTTAGAAATAAGAAGTTTCGACCCGAAATCATAATTATTTATTTTCTTACAATCGAATGCCAAGTTACCTTTGCCATCACAAAACTCAATATGGCGACCGAATAATTCTGGAACGTCACTTTTACAATTCGAAATTTAACATTGCTGAAGTTGAATTGACATTTCATAGACCTCTTAAAAACTATAGCACCAAATTGAGTTTAGAATGTTTCATTCAATTTTGAACTCTTTTTCGTTGAAAGAAGGTGATATTGAATTGAAAATATATGTTTGTTTTCTGCCAATTCACCGTAAGATTATGTCCGGTATTGTAAGATTTAGGTACAATTTCACAAAATGTCAGTTGACAGTAACGTGCGGATTTATTGCATTACAAAAGTTTATAACAATTAATCATGGAGGAACAATTTTATTGTACAATTTGTATGTGGGATAACAAAGAAATTAACAGGCGCACTTATAGTGTAAAAAAAATTATGTAGTAAAACATACTTTAAGTAAGTTTTGGTTGTATGAAATAGATTTTTCTGGGACAGCTTAGTGTACATACCTACACGCGTCGACAACAAGCTGCTCGTGTATTTGAGCACCGTACCTACTCAAACACACGAGCGACACGTTGTCGTCGCGTGTCGACGGATGCAGTTTCCTCCGTCGTCGGCGCGTATCGCTCATGTGTATGAGCACTTACAAGAGCTGAAAGTAATTATTTTACAAAGAGTTCCCCGCAAACATTTTGCAAACAGCTTTCTCTAAATCCATTCGAAAAAATGTCAAAGAACAAAATCAAATATCCAAACAATTTTCACAGGTTTTCGAGCATTACGCAAAGCGACCATTAATTATCTTTTATCGCCCTGCCTTTGGCCTACTTCTACTTTCAAAATAATTTAGGCCCTATAAGGACTAATTGTTCTTGATATCCATCTAAATCTAAAATAAAAAATAAACACTGCGTGTCTGTGAAATATTCTTATATTTGACATAAATATCTTATTTTCCTGCGCCGGGTCCCGTCAAAGAGCAGACGACCACGCGCTTCACCTGGCCTAGTGATGTGCCCTGCATGCAATTTTTTCGATATTTAATTTTTATAGAACATGACCTTTGTTACATAACGTGCGGTTAAAGTTTTGAATTTTCACTTTCGAAATTCGAACTTTTGTTTGATTGCGATAAGTGTGCAGTAACGGAAAAGGTAGTATAGGAAGTGATTTTTTTGGAAGACGATGGGTGATTATGATCAATGTAGATTTTATATAATAACAGTTGACAACAACTTTATTGTTTACAGAAAAGGCTCGCACTTTTTTATATATTTTCTAAATCACAAACAAACACACTTTATCTAAAAAAAAACAGTGGCACTCCGGGAGTGCCGACAGAAGTGAAAACTTGAACAATTACGTGTGTATTTTGTGAATCGTCTTATAAACAAAACACGCGCGGTACCGGCTACGGACATCCGTCTTACGAATTTTCGATCAGGTCACGTGTCCTGACGCGAGTTTAACATTTTTTACCCATTACAAAAAAAGTGTACAACGCCGCTAAAGAAGTTTTCACTTCAAAAAGCACCGTATTTTACGTCAATGACAACACGTCTTCATTTTGCAAATTCTTACTCGATGTATTCATGTACCCCAATATCGATGAAGTTCCCAACCCTACAAATTCTAACAAGCATTCAACCGCATTTCGTCTCGCAAATACCTTAGCACAAAACTCCTTCAAGATATATTTATTCCGTTTCAAACAAAAGAAGGGTCTCGGCAGCTGATTTCGTTTTTTGTAATAGAAATACCAACTTCACCCCATTTGGAAAACTACATTACATGCGAAAACCACGCTTATTTCTCAAAGAATAGAGTTGAACATAAAATTTTCATACAGCAAAATAGTGTTGCCGATCAAAAAAATAGTCCACGCGTTCAAGAATTGGTACTCAAATTACTTGACTCCACCAAAAGAGGTCTTATTACTGAAAAGGGTACGTATTGCGGTACCGCATTGTGCAATTAAAAATAGTGTAAATGTCTTTAAAAAAATAAAGGAAGTGGGTTGAAGTTTGTTCAATTTTGACAGCTAATCCTGAAATTTAATTAGTGGTGTTGCTAGAGAATTAAAAGGATTTTTTTTGAGACGCAATGATTGGGCCATAGAGATGGTTAATTAAAAATGTCGCACGTGTCTGGGTGCACTAGAGTTCCGGGATACGGTTAAGTGGCATACCGTACACCTAATTAATGGTTTTATTCCTTTTCATTTCCTATTATCTTAGCTATTAACCCTTAACTCTTACCTACCTACTCGTATATCAAAGTTATTCCCACAGACACAACAATAGAAGACCAATTCTCGTAATTTAAATCGTTTAAAATCTAGTCGCAGTCTCATTTCGGCGACAAACAAATGTCAAAAACTTGTCAAAAATGAGGGAAATCAGAGGTAATTTTGACAGAAGACTGTGAACGTTCGTAAAATTCAAGAATTGCCCCTCAGAAATCTTCTAAATGCAAAAATGTTGTTGCTAAGCTCCTCCGCTTGTAATCAAATTGATACAAAACCATAATCAGCCGGTCGATTCTGTAAAAATCTCACCATGAAAACTTAGGTGATGTGAGTTTGTTTTTGCTAGGAATTGACACTATTGACAGCTCACTCCACGCTCACTTCACCTAAGTTTTCACGGTGAGATGGTTACAGAATCGCACTGCAGTATCAAACAGCATATATATTCACTGGATCCTACACAAAATGCGCAACAAAACGATACTTTGAATCTAAATCTATATTTGTTGACATACTTAGTTACAACAATACACACTATTTCAAGTTAACAGAATGGTAATACAAATACCAGACAGAGTAAAATGTAAAACTGTTGGGGAGTTCTGCAGAGTGAAAAAACAGGAAATATTTAGGGAGGTACAGACGCCAGCACATCAAGCTAGCCGAAACTGTCAAATTTTCCCAATCAACCTTGAACCTAATGCTAATAGCGATAAAGTTGAAAATTTATTAAAGAAATTTGACAGAAATAAATTTTTGGTGTGTCTGTACTAAGGTTTATCTAAGAAAAATGACTCGTCAACGGAAGAATACGTCGCAACCGATGATTATGCTGGAGCTATTGAAGCCACGTTAAAGGAAGCTATGTCATCTGACGAATAGGTCAAATGGGACGAAGCTATTCTTTCAGAAATAAGAAGTCTCGTAAATAGCGACACGTAGGAACTTGTAAAGAAACCTTCAGATCCTAATATAAACTACAATAGGCACACATACAACGGTAATCCAGATTCAAGACTAACCCAGCCAGATATTGTAAGCAGACAAATTGTACCGCCTAATCCGATCGTAGGTGACGTAATCACGTCAGATTGAATAACAGGGTATAGCGGCTGGAAGCGCCAGGCGGATTAATGTGTCTCCCTGCCTTACCTGGCTGCCTGGTAGATGCGCTATTTCCTGACCTACATACCTAATAAGATAAGTGTTTAGGTAGACAGAATGTGTTCTACTTGGAAAGTAAACCTTTTCGATTTTAGGTCGACTATTTCTTTATGAGCGATGGCGTCTGAAATCTATATAAATATTGTAATATATAAATATTGAATCGTGAAATTAAGGGATTCCTTAGGTGGTTGAGAAAATGATTCTCGTAAAAAAAACAGGCAGTCTGAGGGCCTTCCGATAGGAGTGAAAACCTAATATTATGCTATAACTACAGGTATGTATACCGTTATCATTAGCATGCCATTATAACAATTATACCCTCCGATTATATGTACATTAAACCAAATGGTACAATAACTATGAACAAATATGACAGCACATTTAGTCGTGCTTGTTCCTTTTTATGCATTTTACCCGCATTATTAAATTTTATATTTTGTTCATATTCACAACTTCTGTTCTTTATAAAAGTGCACAAGCATGGATGGACACAGCGTTCGCTTTTTGAATATCATTCCCTAAAAGCGTGTCATTTTATCGTGGACAATGACATCGTCATATCGATAAAGTGACAACCTGGACCACCCTAATCGTGTTACTAAAATGTCATTCAAACACTATTTTTAGTAGTTTGAATAGACGATTTTTGGAGCATTTAATTTCGCATTGTTTTTTTGAAGAGTAGGGCACGTAATGGTAGCGTGATGGTGTCGAAGTGCACATCACAAAATTACATTATGTGTTGCCTTTTTGATCGTACGCAATTCTTTTTAGGCTAATGCACAACACGATGGGTAAAGGTAAGTTAGATAGTTATTTATTATTCCAAAATAATTAACTGATCTTATTAAAATTTGGGAGATTCATTGTGAAATTTATAGGTAGGAGACATTTTGACAATAAACTACAGCAGTGCTATTCTGTTAACATCTCACCGTGAAAACTTAGTGAGCCAAATCCTGAGGAATGACAGTAGGGGGACTGTCATTCCTTAGGGATTGAGAGTTTTGACAGCTCGCTTCAAGATCACAAGACAATGACGTCCTCGTATCGATAAAGTGACAACGCGGACAACCCTAATCTTGTTACCAAAATGTCATTCAAACATTAGTTTTAGTTGTTTGAATAGATGATTTTTGAAGCATTTAATTTCGCATTGTTTTTTGAAGAGTAGGGCACGAAATGGTAGCGTCATAGAATTGAAGTGCACATCACAAAATTATAGTATAGTGTGTTGCCTTTTTGATCATACCTATACATTTTTTTTAGGCTAATGCACAGCGCGGTTGATAAAGTTTAGTTAGATAGTTATTTATTTGATTTAAAAAAAAATGTCAAAACCACTCTAATTAAAAGTTAGGTGGTAGCACTGTAAAATTAGTACAGCCGGTCGATTCTGTAAAAATCTCACCGTGAAAACAAGGTGAAGTGAATTTGTTTTCACTAGGAATTGACACTCACTCCACGCTCACTTCACCTAAGTTTTCACGGTGAGATTTTTACAGAATCGACCGGCTGCACCCTAATTGCGTAACACATTGTTAATTACAATCTGAATAGTTTTTTTATTGCTAACTTATTATTTTATTTGGTCGAAGCATTTATATGCTCAAAAACGTAAATAACGCAATGAATGCTGTTGAACTGTCAAACTGACGTTGAGCTGAAAGCCATTGTTACCGATAGTGTGTTACGCATTACCCCGCAGGACGCATTTTTACAGACCTACTTTCAAAACCAATCGAACAAAGGCAATCTGATCTCTCATTTTAATTTATTGACAATCCTTAAAATATCATCAAAAACATCTTAAACATCGAGGATGCACCGCACCATCTTGACATCAATCCGATACTTAAAGATAACAATCTTACTTCCGACCTTCATAAACACATACAATGCTGCTACAATCGGATACAGACCTATCATTCTAAGCAATCGATAATATGGTAGAGGAAATTGAATCGTTTATAGTCGAGTTACTCGATTGTGGGTAAAAGGGTTGTATTCATGCTCTATTGATGTTATGTGAACCGATATCGCTTCAGTATTGATATTACATATTGATATTTCGTTTTTGTTGTGTAAGATCTGTGAGAAGTAGCTATCGATAAATTAATTTATCACTTATATAAATCACCAGCCGCTAGCCGGTCGATTCTGTAAAAATCTCACCGTGAATACTTAGGTGAAGTGAGTTTGTTTTTGTTATGAATGGACACTATTGACAGCTCACTCCACGCTCACTTTGTTATGTAGAACTTGCGTCACCTTGAATCTGAAGAGCATGACTCATACAAAGCGCCCTATTATGTCGTACTCGCGGCACATTTAAATCGTTGACCACCATGATTTATACCATAATTAATACAAAGAGCCCATTGTCGTCGGCACCATCGTCTCCTCAACATTTTCGATAGCGTGGATTGAAATCTGAAGACCATAATTAATACAAAGAAACCATTGTCGTCGGCACCGTCACCTTCTCAACATTTTCAATAGCGTCGATCACTCTTGATTCTCACATCGAACAAGTGTCACGCGTCTTAGTTTTACGGATTTAATTGTAATATTTTTATTAATTAAATAGCTTTAAGCAAATTATATCGGTTTCCTTTACATCCTCCTGCAGCCGAACGTAATTGGCGCAGTCGGTAGGATACTCGCGGTCGGTTTCGCGAAAAAAACGAAGATTTACGTAATCGTTAAGCCGCCCGTACGGCTATCCAGTCGTTCCAGAGTATCCAGAATCTACACGTCGTGCTGTATCGAGGAATCCAGACATTGATTACGTAAAGGGGCTGATATAATGTTCATGTAAGTACATTAGATTATTTCTAGTGACCGCTTATCCTAGCCCGTACTAACATAACTTTCCAAAATTTTCTTTCTACGAAAATCCAGGAATACTAGGATAGTTAGAAGTAGTAGTAGAGAAATAGTGATAGACTCTAGAAGAGGTTTTAATTTAGATATATAATTAAACGAGGATACAGAATCGTTTTCTGGAAAAAAATGTCTTTAGATTTAGATATCATTTATAAAGCATTACGGTTGGTACCCGACTTTGACGGGAACCCGAATGTGTTGACTAGGTTTATTAATTTGTGTGATCATTTAGTTAAAGAATATTATAATGTGCAAGGTGGTTCCGAGTTAATTAACTCTGCACTTATTAATGGCATATTAAATAAAATTGTAGGGTCTGCTGCTCGCTTAATCAACTCGAATGGTATAGCAAGTGATTGGGATGGCATCCGTAAAGCATTAATAAATAATTTTGCTGACCAAAGAGACGAGACCGCTCTTTATAGTGATTTATCTCTTTTAACACAGGGCTCTAACACTCCGCAAGAGTTCTATGAGCGTTGTCAGAATCTTTTTAGTACAATAATGACGTATGTTTCCTTACACGACACCTTAAAAACTACCATAGACGCTAAAAGGGATTTATATAAGAAATTAACGCTCCAGGCGTTTGTGCGCGGATTAAAAGATCCTGTAGGATCACGTGTGCGTTGTATGCGCCCACAAAGTATAGAACAAGCACTAGAGTTTGTTCATGAAGAAACGAATACCATGTATCTGCAAAATCGTAATGACCGTTTACCTGTTAAAAGAATTAATAACGATAACCAAGCCGGTGATCATTTTAATTACCCAAGGCCTAATAATTATAGCATGCCAGGACCTCCACAATTCCAATTTCCAGCTCAACAATCACCGCAGTGGAAATCGAATTATTTTCAACCACGCCCAATGAGTGGTGTTAGCCATTTCGTGAGCAGACAATTACCACCTACTAATGTTTTTTCTAAGCATGATTGGAGCAAATCAGGCAATCCGCCACCCAATAATTATTTCAAAAGTCGGGAGATGCATTTCAATGACTGTTCTAATGATCCTTCTTTCAATGATTACTTTACCGATTATGATGGAACTTATAACGATTACTATGAGTTCCCACAAAATGCGTACGATGAATTTCAACCATCCCCTCAGGAATGTGTAGAATATCCCCAACCGTCCGGAAACATAAAAGAGGACGCAAAAGAATCAAAGGAACAGGATTTTCAGAAAAACTCCGAAATCCGACAAATTAAAACAGAAATTAATCTCCAAACTCAACGGTACCTTCCATATGTTCAAATCGCGTCACCCCCTCTTAAGCTTTTAATAGATACAGGTGCGAACCAGTCATTTTTATGTCCTAATGCTGTAAAAAAATACTTTAGTGATGTTCCATTAACTTATTCTCCATTCGAAGTGCACAGTGTTCATGCTAAAACTAGAAACGACTATTCAATTACTTTACCTACTTTTAACGAATTTAACGATACGAGTACAGTTTCATTTGATATTTATAAGTTCCACGATTACTTTGATGGATTAATTGGTACCGATCTATTAGAAAAATGGGAAGCTACAATAGATTATAAAAATAAATTATTTACAACTAAGTTTGCTTCAAACACTATTAGAATCTATGATTCCCGTAATACTAATTTATATGAGAATATTATCCCAGCAGGTTCATCTAAGTTAATAAAGATTCCGATTAATGATTTCACAGTTGTCTATAAGGAAGGAAAGCATAACACTAATGCAGATGCTTTAACACGAATAGAAATTCATCATGGAGAGGCTAGTTCGTTAGTAGTTAACACGTCACAAGGTGTACCTTCAGACTCAGATTCTAGAACTGAAAGCGCGGATTATAGGACTTTGAGCGCCCATAGTAATTTAGAAAGTCCCACATTAGAAATGCTTATTTCCGACGACCCCCTTAATAAGTTTAATCAACAAATTTATCTAAAGGATTTGCCTATTCATATAAATACCAAAAAGAAAAGAGGCACCGTGCCTAAATCACGCCTAAAACGGGTACCTAATAGTGCTCGTTTGTTACAAGACACTGAAAATAATACTAGTCCTGACCCTGACCCTGGCCCGAGCGGAGGAGATAACGCTAGACAGTCTTAACGATGGACCTGTCAGGTAATTTAGATTATACTGATGCATTAAAATACGACAATGCCATTGCAATCTTGCAGAATGAAAATAATTTAGTTGCTGAAATGAATTACCAAATGAGTTTAAGTAAGCAGTGGGTTTCACGTAGTTCAAACATTATAGTAGAAAACCAATATAAAATCGAGAAATTATCAATTCTATTTTAGCTAACAATAGTAGATATGAAACAGATACCAATTAATATGCACATTTAGTTACTAATGATATTATGAGACATTATAGATATTTTGTTTAAAGAACTTGGTACATTGCAAAATTTATTAGCATTTATTAAGGTTAGAAGTATTTACAATTCTATATTAAACTATGCTATGTTTAAGGACATGATAAATAGATTAGGTATGTTATATAATAAGGATCGGTTTCTAAATATGTCTTAGATAATATATTATTACAATGGGAATAAAATAGTGATAGTTATGAAATTTCCGATGCTTTATCCTACTAACTATGTCCTATATAAATTGTCCTTGGCTCCTAATCATGACAATAAGGTCCCAATTCTAGCTAATCCTTTCTTAGCGGTTCACGAAAAAGATCTATTGTACATAGAGACAGAATGTCCGAAGTATAGTTACAGTCACCTTTGCGAAATGATTTAAGTCACCACCATGGCAACCAATCGGACTGTATCCAGCAGCTTATACTTCAACAGAAATTAATGAATCCTGTCAATTTACATCAGACGACCTGTCTTCTGAAGCTATGGAGCAGCTAGACGACCAAAATTTTACCAATTACAAAGGAAAATTCGTATAATGTACTTACCAATGAAAACTATAAAACCAAATACCATTGACTTTGGGAGTTTGCATTCAAGTAACTCTGAAATCGCTCTACAAGAACCTGTAACGCTACAGTCGTCGAACACAGAAGCTACATACCACACTACCATACCGGTATACATTCTACTATCCGGTGCATGTGTACTCATTACCATCATTATACTTCGTCTTCGCAGATTGAACCAACTACAGAAAGCCACTGATGAAATCGATATTAAGGATAAGGAAGCCTGCAACACCGAGATTGATCCAGCTTCACCATCGACACTATTTTCGACTAGAGTTTTCAAATAGTTGTCGATCTCGTGGAGGGAGATGTTATGTAGAACTTGCGTCACCTTGAATCTGAAGAGCATGACTCATACAAAGCGCCCTATTATGTCGTACTCGCGGCACATTTAAATCGTTGACCACCATGATTTATACCATAATTAATACAAAGAGCCCATTGTCGTCGGCACCATCGTCTCCTCAACATTTTCGATAGCGTGGATTGAAATCTGAAGACCATAATTAATACAAAGAAACCATTGTCGTCGGCACCGTCACCTTCTCAACATTTTCAATAGCGTCGATCACTCTTGATTCTCACATCGAACAAGTGTCACGCGTCTTAGTTTTACGGATTTAATTGTAATATTTTTATTAATTAAATAGCTTTAAGCAAATTATATCGGTTTCCTTTACATCCTCCTGCAGCCGAACGTAATTACTTCACCTAAGTTTTCACGGTGAGATATTTACAGTACCTCTACCATGAGTTGCTATCGAAAACATTCATTATTGTACTACAGTCGATAGCGAATAAACGCGCTGCGAGTAGTTTTCGACTAAACTCGTACCATGAGTCACATAGACGTTTACTGTACTCGCTAGCGTTTACTCGATAGTACCTATGTGTAGTTTTCGTTACGTTACGGAGTGACTTGCCTAACTTCACACCAAACGGGGCTGTCTCTTTCTAACTATGCCAAAAAGACTGAGTAAGAAAGATATTGGGCAAAAAACAAGTATCCAATCCTTCAAATTAAAAATACAGCAGTAACCCTCCTAATTTAAAACGTCGTCGTAAAACAAGAGTCATTATGTAAAATGAGATTCTTGAATTTGTGTAGGTTATTTTGCTCGTGTCAATGACACTTCATAGTTCGTGTTTGTTTACTTTACTTGTTTGGTGTCGGTTTGTTTGGAGGCTGAGCTTTAGTTGCAACTTCTTATTGGTTTTAATTTTTATTAGTGAAAAATGCGAACCAGTGCTACGCAATTTCAGTTACTCGTCGAGTATATGGAAAGGTATGTAATAGCGATTTTAATAACATAAATTTGGCAGGTATACCTTTTATGTTTCAAGTGGTTAGATGAAGTTGAGGAATGTGGTTTAAGTGCCTAAGCAAATCACACAAATCCTGAAAAGCTTCCTTATTGAGCCTATATTCTTTAATAAAATTATTTTCACTTATGTTTCTAAGTGGATTATTTAATGTACTCCTCATATCGGCTTGAAATTTTCCTTGTTCTCTTTTTTCATCTTCATATGCAGCCTTCGCTAACATATCCCACGGAAAATAATACCTTGACGACATTTTTTTAGCTAAGAATCGAAATAATTTATTACACAATAAAAGGGTTTCACGCTGAACTTTGGTAGTGAAAAAGTTAACTACAGTCGATACAGTATTATTCGATGACATCTGTCAAATTTGTAACTCATGGTACCGATTTTCTACGGCAACAGCTACAAAACGTTAGTCGCTAGCGTATAGATTTCGATAGGTGATTTACCGTTCGACTCATACTAGCGTTCTACAGTTTTATAAGTGACCGCCAGAGGCGCTGTACAATTCTCCATAGAAACTTGTTTACGCCCTCGCTAGCGAGTACGGTTACGTAAAGTTATGCCAACTCATGGTAAGGGTACAGAATAGCACCACTGCTGTGTCCGCGACCTCGTTCATGTGGAGGTGGGCATTTATAACTGGGTGCGTCCCATATCATATAAAGTTATTTGGTATATTTTCATTTCAATAACGTTCACAAGATATAATAAACGTGAGATATACCAACTGTTGGTATAATTTCTTTACATGTACCTAACATTTATATACTGTAAAACTTATTTCGTATAAAGTTATTGGATATAACGTTTATTTAATCGAAAATCATTAGGTATGTCGTGTAAAATATATAATTCCGACTCGGATAGGTTAGATCAGAAGGCCTTCGTGGCTTCTTGGAATAAAATATTGTCTTGAAAAGTCAATATGTTGTGCTACAAAAGTTAGTAACAGAAGCGAATCATACTAAACTTCCGAAAAAAATACTAAGTTTCCGAAAACATATTTATGAAGGAGCGAAGATCACCCCGAGGTTAGGTTTGCTTTAAGTTTAAACCCTTTACACAGAAATAGGAGCCCCGCGAAGCGGGAACTACGTCGCCATAGAACGCAAGAGCGAGTATATGAGAATACAAATACAATTAATATATACCTAGGTATATATTAATTGATTAGACTGATTGATTAGAGATTCATAGTTTTCAGTAAAACGTAATTTAAGCTAGTAGTATCATAGCAATAAACAGTCATGTATATTTACGGGAAGTGCTCTATAGGTTTTGTTTTCGGAACATAATCGCCCGTACCTTTTGATTACGTAGACTTAGAAGTTTGATTTTATCACTGCTTCAAGGGTTACATTTGCTATTTATTTCAACTTGATAACTCCATGCGTTCCTGAGAAAAAGGGTCTTGTCTGACGAACAGACAGGCAGACAACGAAGTGATCTTATAATGTTTCCGTTTTTCCTTTTGAGGTACGGAACCCCAAAAATGATAAATTATAGTTTAATTTCATCAACCAATTACAGTACCCGGCGATAAATATTGCACATCGACCTTTGGAAAGAGACAATCGGCTAATTTCGGCTTCGTAGAGCGTTATCTCTGTCGCACGAAATACAAACAGTCCTGTATTTATTAGGAGCTGTTAAAACAATTATGATTTGCTTCTTTTGATAATTATTTTTATTCTTTTAATAAAATACAAAAAAAGGTAAAGGTCGATGTGCAATATTTATCGCCGGGTACTGTACATTAGAGATAGCCTGATCAGTCTTTTAGAGATCGGTGGTCAGTATATTAAACATTCATCATCATCATTCTTCAATTTGACATCAGATTTTAAAAAACTGATATTTATAATCGTGGTCATCAAAATGACAATGTCTTTATAGTCATCTTAGTAATAGCTTTGCTGTCATGAATCGGAATTTTATTTCTTTTTTCGTAATATTATTTACTAGCTGCGCCCCGCGGTTACAACTGCGTAAATGTCGATCCCGTGGGAATATCGGGATAAAAAGTAGCCATATGTTAATCCAGGGTGTCAGCTACCTACATACAAAATTTTATCAAAATTGATCTAGCCGTTTGAGCGTGAAGATGTAACAAACATATAAACACACACACACACAAACACACTCAGAAACTTTCGCCTTTATAATATTAGTGTGATATAAGTATGGCTTTTGCCGATTGCTTAAACGGTGAAGGATAACAACTTGAAGAAACCTTCACGCACTGTGCCAGCGTGGTGGACTCCCACCAAGAGGAGGTCTAGGTGTTCCAACAGTACGAACATTATAGGCTGATTTGTTTTTTTTTTCAGGATGGGAAATCATCAAATGACCCCTCCCGCTCTGGGTGAAGCGGAAGGGAGTATCAGACTCTTACTGACTAAAACCAACCCGTGTTCCTCCGGTAGCCCTTTATGTTCCGGGCCAGCGGTAACCCATAGGTAATAGGTAATACGGGCTGGTGTCCGCAACTCCACGTCAACGCGCGTATTTTGTGTACGGAGCGGTAACCCTTTCGGACAATCCCGCTGACCCGGCAGGCTTCGACCCTAACGGGCTCCTTCAATTGCTGCTGACATCTCTTTGAGGCGTGCGTGGAACACGTACGCGCCGTCCGGCACGGGCCTGGTCCTGATCAGACGGTGAGCTACCCATTACTCTCCGCCCGCAGGCCCGCGCCTACGGTGGCCGGGAGTCGTCGCGCGGCTCCCGACACCCGGAGCGTCTCCCGCGGCGGCTGGGACGGGAGGCTCTCTCCCTCAGCCGTCCCGGCCGCCTCCTTCGCTAGCTTTGCAGAAGGAGGTAACTGCCCCCCACTCCCTCTCGCCCCGGACCATGGCTTGAACCAGGCCCGGACGCGAGAGGTCGCCGCCGCTGCCGATCGCCTCTACGAGGACACGGCGGTGCTCCGCCCAAGCGGGGCAGACTTCCACCGTATGCTCCACCGTGTCCTCTGGGTGATCCTGGCAATGGTGACACCCGGGCGTTAGGCTGATTATGCCAAGGTTTTTGCACAAAACCATTCTTTAGATGAAGCTAAGCTTCCGATAGTTTATTAACCTCCTAACTAATATCACAGTATAAATAAAGACATACAGTATTGTATCTCGGCCGTAACCTTGATGTAAATGCCTACAGCCGCGCGGTACGTCAACATGCGATAGGGCTGCCCGCCTCCAGTATTTTAATTACATTTGCCTACTTTGTGTTTCCATTTAGTTTTGTTATTGTATTTTACTGTGTGTACATAAATAATAAAATAAATAAATAAATATACCTACTTCTTTTTATATAAACAAATAAAATACTTTGTGAATTAACCCTTTTTGATACTTGTAAATTATGTTTAATTTTTATTTCCTTTGTGAATTGAATAGGAAGTGTTTAATAAAAATGCGTGTTGTTTTGATCGCCGCCGCACGACTCCAGCTAGTGAGCAGCGCGCTGTTGCTATTCAAATTTTGAACTAATCGCCGCGCGGCGCCAGTCAGTAGGCAGCGCTAGCGTGCTGTTAAAATGGCGGGAAAGCAAGTGTGCATTCACAGATTGATTTTATTTAAAATAAAAAAAAAACAGTTTATTCGGTAATTTAAAAACTTGGCTGCATGCTCTAGTGTTTTTGCCAACATTTTCACGTAGCCACGGCAGAAAATAATCCTCGCGCCATTTTTCTCAAATTTTCTTTTCTTTGTACTTGTATTGTGAAATGTTTTTTTTTTCTGTTTCCTCGCAAATGTGTTAAAAAACGTCGTACGATATACGTGCGTATTGGTTATAACATCTTAACGCACTAATATCGTAATGTACTATTACAGAATTATAATCATTAAAGTCATCAACACAACTCTCTAAGACCATGTAAGTCCAAAGAATGATGATTTCATGAAACAGTTATTCTTATTACAGTAACAGTTATTCAATAAAAATAATTAATTTTATTCATAAAAGTATGCAATCATTTCATTAATGTTTTGTTATGATGTTGTCACGTTAAACTATCGTCCGTAAATCGACTTTACAGACAACCAATTTTTTTCTAGTATTATTCATACACACAGTACAATACACAACTATTTATTAATAATAAAAACCACGTCTTTACTTTGAATTATACAAACTAACAAAACACACATGCCCCGAGGTTTTAACATAAGCGTACCTACCGTTTAATGATTCATGAACCGCCTATAACTACCTACCTCACTCGTGTTTATCACTTTCCATTACTCTATTCACTTCATTTATTAATCCAGACATCTTTTTTTCGGGAGATAAAATGAAATCCTACTTATCCATTAAAAATACACACATTATGTACCTACCTACAAGTAAGTAAAATTATTTTATAGTCTTACCTTTCAGAGTTTCCAGGTAGGTAATCTAAAAAAAGTTATCTCTGGATGCGTTATTGACGAATTCTTGCAACCAAAAACAGCATAATATAGCCTACTCGTCATCTTAAATATGTACTTGAACTTATTTTTAGTGAAAAAATCGCGCGGTTATTGTTAATTAACACAACACACCGTCCGTTCGTCACTGCGACACAGTCGCGACTGTCTGCATGCTGAGCGCATGCCGTGGTCGAGGCGCGTAGGTATAGCTCGCGTTTCGTCCGTTTGTATGAAGACGACGTACTGTATGTCTTATTTATACTGTACTAATATTATAAATGCGAAAGTAAGTTTGGTTGTTTGTTTGTCTTTTTACGCCTAAACCACTGAACCGATCATCCTGAAATTTTACATACCTACCTATACGTTGTCAGGTGTACAGAAACGGACATAGGGTACCTTTCATCCCGAAAAAAAGTGCTGTTCCCGAGGAAAGCAACAATAACGTTATTATGATAATAGATGGCGCCACGTGTCTTTCGAACGGGATCGACAATCATGCGGGTAAAACCGCGTAGCGAAGCTATAATATAGTATATTATAGTAGATAATAAATGCTAGGTTTGAATAAGTAAGAATGCTAATATAATCACTAAACATAAATGACTATCATCAAAACCTACCGACCTTAAAATTCAAGATCAAATATTCATTTTAATCTTTCAACAGAATTAATTTGCACGTTCATTAATGGGGATCATAATTTTAATCAATCAAATTAATTTCGCCGTTTACCCTTTAATTTAAAATCTTGCCTCCGGGATTCGGAACGTTTAATTTGGAAAGCGGTATCCTTTGAGGATAAAAACGGTTAAAACAATTAGAGCCGTCCAAAATTCAAACATTTAGGTAAATATTTAAGAGATAAAAGAGAAGCAACGCTAAATGCTCATTAATCAGACAAAGACTTGTAATACTGTTTGTTCCGTTCCCACAGACAAACCGTGAAAACGGTTTTGCGGGGCATAGAGGCTCCTACAAACAGGCGCGACACGCGATATAATCGCGCGTGACACAAAGGTACCTACCGCTCGTTGCGCGGCTTGCGGTGCCTTTGTGTCGCGCGCAATTTTATCGCGTGTCGCGCCTGTTTGAAGGAGCCTTAAGGTGACTTTTTTACCACAACTCCGGTACCGGCAGGTGGTGCCGACCCATATCTTAGTAGGAAGGTACATGTACCTACCTCCTTTTTTTCTTCATATATGTATTTTGATAAAACATGTTTTATCAAATATTTACATAGGGCTTAGTAACTGCTGTTAAGTGTTTGGTCACGGATTAATAATATAGGTCATAAGGTTGTCACTAAGACCTAAATCCTATATTTATTGTTTGGGAGCACAACATGGCGGTAAAGGCAGGTTAATTTTAGTGTAGATCACTCATCACTAAAAAAATGATTTTATTTTTGTAAGTAGGTTTGCACAAACACTTTTACATGTCAATCAAATATTTTTTAAACTAGATGAGGTCGGCGTTTCCTATCTGATTACTCTGAGAAGAAAGGCCGAAACAAACTCAGAGGTCATAGTCTCTTTTAAAGTCCAGACATAATCTTGGTCAAGTTATATGAAGACCATGTAGGTCGATGTCTGAGATGGTCTTTTGAGGAAAGAACCACACAGATTGAGAGGACCTGTCCAGTCAGTGTACGTATTTGTTAGAAATCGTGCAGCTCAACTCAAGACTTAAGGAGCACTCACATTCATCACTCTCTCATTGATGGTGATGATCAATGCTGTTATCGATGACTTAATTTTTAACTTTTATTTGAACAAGAGTCATAATCTAGTACTAGCTTCCCCCCGCGTTTTCGTCTGCGTAAAATTTCGGCGGCCGACTCTTTCGCACGGCTCCTAAGGGTCATAGCGTGAAGTTAAATAGCTTATAACCTTTCTCAAGAATTGGGCTAATAGCCCAATTATGTGTTAAAATATTTTTTCAAATCCGACTGGTTGTTCCAGAGATTACCGCGTTCAAACAAACTAACAAACAAACTCTTCAGATTTATTATTAATATTAGTATGAATAAAGATGTATAGGTAAGCCTTCCAGACCTTGCACAGCATTCAGTAAGAGTGAACAGGCTTCTTCTGGGTAAGCTCACTCCATCGTAGACTTTGTCTCTGTCACCTAGACTAAAGTCAAGAGCAAACCCATTTAAAAAAAAAAAGACGGTGCCAGCATCAGTTCTAATATGACCCAGTCTTCATTCACATCCACAGTTTCAATAACAAATGCACTATCCAGTCCAAAAAATTTATAATAATGACTATTACACCACCCAAAACCATATAGGTAAATCGGTTAATAATAAATAATCACAAATTAACATAAAACACAAACATGCACAAATCAAGTCGGTTCCACGTAGCTGCGCAAGCGCAGCGTTGCACAACACATGTCATTAAAGAGTCAACATGTTAATATTTGTCAATCAATGCATGCATTAGTTTTATCACGAACTGTCACGCCTACCATTTTGGCACCTGGCAGGCCTACCCGACGGCGCGAGAAAATTTTATCGTTGCTTTTTCTCGCGCCTAATCGGTATGTGGTTACGTTTACGCATATACATGTCTCGCCTCGGTAAGAGAAAATGTGACGATAAAATTTTGTCATGCCTACAATTTTGACACCTGGTTTCACCTGGCTTTTTATAAGCATAGTGGCTCACAAGACCCTTTTCAATCAGCTCTGTTTTGTGACGTCATATTTCCGTAAAATTTTTGATTATATTATAATAATCGTCAATAAATGTTGAATGGTTGCTGTTTTAGGAAAACAGTATACAACAAATCTTTAATTTATCTTATTTACAACACTTCGATTATGGTTAGTTTAAAAAAAAAAAAACATTCAGGTAAAAAAAAACCTACTTACAAAACTATAAAATAACAAAACAGTAAAAATAAAATATTATACCTAAATGTAATTAAAGACAATGAGAATCTAATTTTCTTTTTTTTCACATCTTGTATTGTTTGACTCAGCTTTTTGCAACGATCACCATATTGTTGTCATTTTTTCCCCTTTTTTTAAAGGGTTTTGTCGCTTAGCGACTACGCCACCCTGTAGCAAACAAATCACTGTAAATAACAACTATAATAACATTTTAAAATTTTTATCAATTAACTTAGAAACATCTAGCTTTATCTGACAAAGGAAATGCTACAAAATCCTATATTTAAAAACATAAAATCGTCAATTACACTCGTTTCGGACAATCCCAAATGTTTCCACCGCCATTCTAATCCAAAACAATAGATTACCATTAGTTGAGTAAATCACTGAACCAAATAACCATAACCAAAAAAAAAAATATTATAGCGTCATCGAAGAGTCGTTAACGTGGGACAAACTTGCACCGTAATCCCCTAAACCAGGCAGGTCAGGGGTCAAAACATAGTTGATTTATTTGTAAGTATAGAACATGGGGTACCATGGTCTATGAGTAAAAACGCAGTGAAAGACCAGTTTGAAGACAAACTATTTGGTTCGAAGTGTAATAATTTATTTTTCGGTCGTTTGGGAATTGGGAATGGTGGTGCTTATTTAAGAGTAGCTCAGTAAGGCAATATAACACGAGGCTGGTTGAGAGATTGTTTGGTAGGTGTTGGTTAATCCAACACCTACCAAACGATCTCTCAACCAGCCCCCGAAATGGGTCAGAGTTCTTACTTCTTAATGAAGTAAGAACTCTGACCTATCCTATACCTGGCTATCTGACCTTCAGAACCCAACATGATACTACTTGGTAAGAGTGAAAATAAGCTATTTACCTGATTGCCCCAGAAGGAGCGTAATATCTTTAACGTTTTTTAGACAACCGGTAATGATGCATCTAATAGCAGATAGGTTTTTAAAACTACTAGAAAACTCGTTTCATTTTACTTAAACGTAACGTAACTTTAAATACTCAAATTCGCTGCATTAACAATTAATCCAGTGACCCTTGAACTGCTAGCAAAATATTTTCTCATCGACAACGGTGGCTTAAATCAAGTTTCGTTCGCTAATTTCCCACTTCAGTACGCCTTATTGTAAGTTCAAATTGAAAGTAAGGCAACGTATACATATATGCGAGCTCGGAACTCGGAACCTTACTAACCCTTGGTAACAAACTAGCTCCTCAAGAACCGAGCCCGTAAATTCCCATAACGACGATGCATTGTTGACGAAAATAAATCAACATTTACATGAAGTGAAAAAAAAAACTAGTTTGGCGGACTCCGAAAAAAATAGAAGGGCGAAAGCCATTGTCGTCTTCGCTCCGTTTTCGCACACGGAAGTTCCCGTTTGAAGAATACGCATTTTAAGATAACAATGCAACAATGGTGGATTGACAATAGGTTAGAATGAGAGCAGTCTCTTTGTGTAAGGAGCAGCTGATCTTACAATTATTACTTTAACTTAGAAATGCAAAGATGTAACGGTGATTCAATTTTTCCGAATTTCGAGCTCCAGTTTTGGTGAGTTACGCAATTGTGCACCCACCTTTAGTGCCATCTGCCTGTTTATTTCTTTTTAAATATTTTTAATCTTATGTAAATCGTATTTTGTGCATTGACAGGATAACAATAGGATATGACGAAGTTTACTTTTTCAAATAATGTGTCTTTTAACAAGGAAGCACTGCGGATGTCTGGGAGTCTACTGCATTTTCACTTTCACATGTACAATGATAAAAACATGGGAGTGTAAATGTGCTATCCCACAAACAATGGGGCATTTAATATCTTGTTCAGCGTGTCCTACTGTCTGCACAATACAGGAGCTGATAGACTGCTACTGTAGGAGCCAAGCTCATAGTCGAATTCTGGACTGTAGAATAGAATAGAATACTCTTTACTCTCTTTTTCTCTTTTTACTGTATACAGGGTTTATTTTCAAAGACCAGCCAAATTTAAGATTGTGGGACAGACCATAAAACTGAACAACTTTCTCCACGGGACCAGTTTTGTAATCGCGAAAAATTGATCAACTGTCCTATAGAAAACTTCAATATCTACTCGACGTAAACGTATGCGACGGCTGAATTTTTATTAAGATACTTAGCAATTCCTCCTTTTTTCAGTGGTCGTTTAGCTCGTCAAGTGTCAGGAATTACCCATAAAACCGCGGACCAGCCAGTAACAAAAATGTACTTACAGTTTTTTTTTTCGATGTTAATGTCATTCGTCATTTAATTATATTTACAAGCGTCCTGCCCCTTCTTCACATGGCTTTTACGACATCGAGATTTCTTTATTAAACAGGTGACCCTGTTTAATAAAGAAATTTGCTGGCGAAACTCCTAAGACGATCAAAAATAAAAAAATACAGAAAAGCCAAAAACAAGCCCATTTTAAATTAAATTAAAGTTGGAAGCAGGCGGGACCTGCTTCCAACTTTAATTTAATTTCTATCTATCTATCTATTTATCTATCTACTCTCGAAAAACATAACCCTCCTTCTGGCGCAGTCGGGTAAAAATCTAACCTCATAATTTCAAGTAACTACCATTAATTGTAGTCTGTTGTAGCTGCAGTTACTTTAAATTAAGAGTTTAGAATTGTAATCGTTTTGTTTTATCGCCATTAAATATTGATCCATCACATCTGTGGCGTTTCACTAGATAATTTAATTTGACCCTGGTATGTAAGTTTAATATTAAAATAATAAACACATAAACCTTCCGGAATACTTTTTGTAAATAATACTGAAAACCGCATCAAAATCCGTTGCGTGTATTGAAATAACAACGCGGACACACAGACGGACACGAAAAGCGACTTTTTTTGTTACTAGCAGCGCCCCGCGGTTTCGACCGCATAAGTGGTTCAATCCCGTGGGAATATCAGGATAAAAACTATTTTATGTCCTACCCCGGTATGCAATTTATCTCTCTGCCAAATTTTATCGAAATCCGTTCAGTGGTTTAGGCGTGAAAAGGTAACAAACAGACAGACAGACAGAGTTACTTTCGAATTTATAATATTACTAGCTTCCGCCCGCGGTTTTTCCCGCGATGTATGTCGATAAAAACTATTCTATGTCCTTCCCCGGGATGCAATCTATCTGTTTGCCAAATTTTATCGAAATCCGTTCAGTGGTTATGGTGTGAAAAGGTAACATATAGACAGACAGACATTCAAATTTATAATGTTATAGTATGGATTAGTATTAGTATAGATACTTACTAGCTTTTGACCGCGGATACGCCCGCGTGGATGTTGAAAAATATCCCACGGAAACGTGCTCCCGGTAGGTAGTGCGTTTCTACCCGGGTTCTCCATGTTCTCAATAACTCTTTTTTTATGCGGCGCACGACAGTATAGCTGCCAGTCGACATGATTTTTTCCGACATCTTCAACAATCACCGTCATATTTCAGCCATTTCAACCAAAATCTTAATGAATTACACACCTGAACCTTCCTCATAAATCACTCCGTCCATCGGTGGAAACCGTATGAAAATCCGTTTGGTAGTTTTTGAGTTAGAGAGACATAGACAGACAGGCGGGGCGGGGGGGTCTTTGTTTTATAACCATGTAATGATAGATGAACGACCAGTAATCAGCCTGTTAACCCGTTGACAGCGCGTGCCTCCATCTAGGCATAAAGCTAAACCATAAATAGTAACTAGTTTACCAATAATTGCAGCCGTTGGCAGATGCAGTGTAGCACGCGCCTAACCTTTGGAAAATGTCAAGTTTTTTCATTACAATTTTATTAACTACAAAGACTTTGAAGTCGATTTAAAAATGTCTTATGAGTGATAAATTGTTTTAAGGCCAGGATCTTCGAGCGTAGTAGGCATTTAGCGTTACCTCCGTCCTCGCGTGGCAAATGCCGCGAAAGCGCAGTTCGAATGAACTCGCTGACCCCTGTCACGGTTATTTTTATAAGTAATAGTATTGTGAATCGGCCCTATTCTTGAAATATAGGGCTGCTCGTCTACAGTATTTTAATTTCATCATCCTACTTTAGTTTCTTTCTAGTTTTGTGATTGTAAATATTATATTTTTAACCGACTTCAAAAAAGGCGGAGGTTCTCAATTCGGATATTTCTATTTTTTTTTATGTATGTTAGGGCATAACTCCATCGTAAATAGACAGATTTGCAATTTTTTTTTTGAAGTGAAAACTGAAAACTTCTTTAGCATCGTTGTGTTGTGATTTGAAAATCTTATGAAACGAAAAAGCAACAGTAAAAAGAGACATGAGATTTAACGTGGGAGAAAATGAGATAGGAAGCATTATACAGTGTTTTTGTTTTTTATTATTACAACTGACATCACATTTAATCCTATGCTACTAATTTGTGGTGATGATGATGATGAGGATGATGGTGATGGCGATGGCGATGGTGATGGTGATGGCGATGATGGTGATGGTGATGGCGATGGTGATGGTGATGGCGATGGTGGTGGTGATGGCGATGATGATGATGGTGATGCGATGGTGATGGTGAAGGATGGATGGAATGATGGATGGATGGATGGATGGATGGATGGATGGATGGATGGATGGATGGATGGATGTTCTTTCGCATCGTTGTGATTTGAAAGTTTATGAAACGAAAAAGCGACAGTAAAAAGAGACATGTAAATTCATAAGATTTAACGTGGGAAAAAATGAGATAGGAAGCATTATACAGTGTTTTTGAAGGTTTCATTTCTACCACGTGTGAATTGCACACATGCTGTTTTTTTATTTTTGTAAAGATCTGATGATGACTTTCAGAGACAAACAACGGAACTCTTCAATAAATGCCAGCAAATCAACCGCACACAACATAACATCACGCCTGTACCCTTCAAAGGGTAAAGCAGATGTGTTCAATAGCTTTGTTACTGATATTCACATAGCAAGTAGTGATATATGAATTTGTTTGGGGTAGGTAAGTACAACTAAAAAGTGAAAAATAAAAACTTTTTTACAAAAAAAAACCGACTTCCAAAAAAAAAAACACTACAAAGTGAAAAATAACTTTAGTTTCGAAAGTCGGTGTCAAAAAATGAAAATTTATATTCTTCACGTTGTAGTGTTTTTTTTTTGAGTCGGTTGTTTTTTTTGTAAAACAGTTTTTTTGGTTGCTTGAATTCGTCAATAAGTTTTTTTAATTAAATCTACTAATCAAAAACACCACAATACGTATTTTTATTGAACTCTTCCTATTTCATTCACAACGAATTTCATATTTTTAAATAAAAAAACAGCAAGTGTGCAATTCACACGTGGTAGAAGTGAAACCTTCAAAAACACTGTATAATGCTTCCTATCTCATTTTCTCCCACGTTAAATCTTATGAATTTACATGGTCTCTTTTTACTGTCGCTTTTTCGTTTCATAAACTTTCAAATCACAACGATGCTAAAGAACATCCATCCATCCATCCATCCATCCATCCATCAACATCACCATCGCCATCGCCATCACCATCGCCATCGCCCTCGCCATCGCCATCACCATCTCCATCGCCATCACCATCATCATCATCACCATCGCCATCACCATCGCCATCACCATCGCCATAACCATCGCCATCACCATCACCATCATCATCATCGCCATCACCATCGCCATCACCATCATCATCATCGCCATCACCATCGCTATCGCCACCACCATCGCCATCGCCATCACCATCGCCATCACCATCACAATCGCCATCGCCATCATCATCGCCATCGCCATCACCATCGCCATCACCATCGCCATCGCCATCGCCAATACCATCACCATCATCATCACAAATTAGTAGCATAGGATTAAATGTGATGTCATTTGTAATAATAAAAAACAAAAACACTGTATAATGCTTCCTATCTCATTTTCTCCCACGTTAAATCTTATGTCTCTTTTTACTGTAGCTTATTCGTTTCATAAAATTTTCAAATCACAATAATGCTAAAGAAGTTTTCACTTAAAAAAAATATAATATTTTACCTATACAATCACAAAACTAGAAACACAAACTCAAAAAACTCAAATTTTGCAATTGAATATAAACCTTATTCCTTTGTAGTAAAGTTGAAAATCTATTACAGATATTACGATAATTGTAAATTTATAGTACCGACCTGCTACTGCTAGTACTGTGACGAAAGCAAGAGAACCTATACAACTACAATATTATTCTGTCGCGTCGTCTTATAAGTGGGTAGTTATAAATACGTAGAAAAATAATAATCAAACTTACCTTATTTTTTTTTAAGCTTTGCAGTTCAATGCTGAACGTTTTTTTTTCTTTCTTCTGTTTTTATTCCCCATAATTTAATCTTAATTATCACTATATATTACAACTATATTATAACAAACTAATATTTAGTTTAATTATTAATACTAGAACCTAAACAATATTTACAGACAGATTTTTGAAACTAATACACAAACACGGAAATTAACTAACAATATTATAACGTATATTTCGATCGATTAGCGGGAACGCGGCGAGCCAGCAAAAGCGACACAGGTCCTACCTCGGTAACGCCCGGCGGGCTACTGAAGTGAAGCGCGCAGGCCGCCTTTTTAGATTATATCTTGTTAAGAAAATAAAAATCAGTTTTGAGAAAAATTAACCGTAGAATGTTCTACTATACATCATTGCCTATTTTTTCATATATTTTTTGCGAGTAAAAGTTAAGTCTACTTCAAATACGACTTGAAAAATGATTAAAAACTTCGCTGTTTTCGATTTGTTTGCGATTTTTTATGATCGAGTGAAGTTGTAAATATCGTGTTTTGAACCATAGAATAATCAAGAATGTTAGTTAAACTATGCCATATATTTTTTTCAGATTAAAACAAAGAATATTTGATTGTTTAATGTTGAATCAAAAATAGGTCGATTCCGAGATTTCCGAGAGTCCTGGCCTTAATTTTGCTTTTAACGAATTCTTTAAATTGCAACGGTTTCTTTTAGACATGTGTTTTGTTAACTTATGTACTTACTTAAAGGAAATTTAAAATTTTATTTGCATTGCCGTTTCTGCAGTTGTAAAGTTTTTCTCTAGTATTTATTACACGTAAATATACTTAAAATAAAAAAATATAGTGGAATCGATTTATAGCACGATAAACACACTATTAAAAATTTACCGCCATGGCTAGTAAATTATACTGATTGTTAATACAGATGCCAGCACAACAAGCTACTACAATCTGTCAAATTTATTTAATGGATTTTCAACTTTATCGTTTAAGTATAAGATTCAAAGTTCATTGAGAAAATTTGACAGTTTCGGGTAACATGATGTGCTGGCGTCTGTACAAATAATTAAAACTACTCTATTATTCCGAGTTTTATTTAAAAAAAAGCAGTTGGTCTTATATTTCCCTAGCTTTTGCCCGCGGCTTCACCCGCGTGGATGTCATTTACTGGGACAAAAGTATTCTATGTGTTAATCTAGGTTATGAACTATCTGTGTGCTAAATTTTATCCAAATCCGTTCAGCCGTTTTTGCGTGATTGAGTAACAAACATCCAAACATACAAACTTTTTCATTCATAATTATGTATTAATAGGATAAATTTTTCATATAATATAACTACATATATGACTTTTTCACTCCAAACATTTTACAAGATATGATAGACCACATATAGTAGCCATATTTTGACAGCCAATAAATCTAATTCACAAGAAATAAAAGTGCCAAGACTAGGCCATTAGCGGCGAAGGAATTCAAAACATAGCATAAAAGATTTGTTCTCTAATCTTCACTAACCCAATTATCACATTACATGCATACATTACTGTGCCGAATTCAAATATTATCGCATCGATAGAATACATTAGAATATTTATTAATTTTTACAATTTTTTGTTTTACTGACTTCGTTTTTTGATTTGCGTCTTAACGCAGCAGCGGAAGGGTTAAAGTCGTTCGAAAAATATTTATTCGAAAAAAAAATATAGAGTGGTTAATACCGTCTATCTTTTATAACGTTTATTGGTGGGGAGTTCTCTAACGGCCATTTTCAATAACCTATCTATCTTTAGTTCCAGTTACTAAAGATAGACAAATCTATCCTTTTGTCCTTACTTGCTTATCAATAACCTACCGATAGATAGCATTTGCTACCGAAGTTGTCTATCTATCATTGGGAGGACCGATAGCCTACTAGAGATAGGAACGCTCATGCAAATCGTCTTACTTGCATTTCAATATAAGTTTGAAGTTACTCTCCAGTAGATGTAGCTAACTCTAGTAACGTCATTTGCTTATCTGTCAACATCGGCCGTTTACGCGGACAAATAGTCAGATAGCCTTTAAAAAATTTGTAGATTCGTGTTAAATAATGGAATATTTTAGCAGTGATGATAGTGATATAGAATTATTTCAAATTATATTAGATTTAGATGAAAGCAGTGAGAGTGACACCGATAACATACCGTTACAGAAGGAATATAAACAACGTGTGAATTATATGACTAAATTAAGTGACTATGAATTTACGTATCGATTTAGACTGAATAAAAGTGCTGTGAATCAGTTAATTAATTTAATACAACCATATTTAAGTGTAAATTCTAGAAGGTAAGGTTAATTTTATCTGTAGACACTAATTTTGGTGCTTACATTGCTGTATCAGGTTATAATCAAGTTCTTATTTTTCCAGAAATCATGGTATTTCTGCCCTTCATCAGACACTTTTGGCTCTACGATTCTATGCATTGGGTACTATGCTGGTGTCCATTGCAGATTTTATCGGAGTGTCTATAGCATCCGCTAGTCGTATTGTCTCCGATGTGTCTAGAGCCATTGCAAAATTGTATCCAAATTTTGTTGTGCTACAAAGTCACACTCAACAAGAGTTCTACAATATTGCTGGATTCCCAAGAGTACATGGAACCATAGATGGCACCCATATATTAATACAATCACCAAGTGAGTATCCAAAGTCAAAATATTAGTCTCTACTACTAATAAAAAATAAGTCTCTATCTCTACTACTAATTCATACTTCTAACTATTTAGATACATGAGAACTTTAATATGTATATATTAAGGTGCCTATAATTTTCATTTTACAGATTCAAATATAGGAGAGGAATTCAGAAACAGAAAAGGAACATTTTCTATCAATGTGCAAGTTGTGTGTAATTCCTCATTAGTATTTCAAAATGTTGTTGCTCGATGGCCAGGATCCACTCATGATGCAACTATATTTAACCACTCTAATTTAAAAGGTTACTTATATGGTTATGTTTTATTATGTGAGTAAGACTGTTCCTATTGTATAAGTCCTACATTATTATAAAATTTGCAGATTATTGTGAACAAGGTGGACTTGGAAATCGCTGGTTACTTGGTGATAGTGGCTATCCGTGTAAGCCCTATCTATTGACGCCATTACTCAACCCAAATACTCCATCTGAGCAACGATACAATGAAGCACATATTAAAACAAGAAATACTGTAGAAAGGTTAGTTTTATTTAGTAAATACTAGATATAGTGTAAAATTATAGAAGATAAATTATTAATACCTACTTTAATTTTAGATGTATTGGAGTTTGGAAAAGAAGATTCCCCATACTGTCATTGAAATGCAGGTTAAAACTTGAAAATATGCAAGCAGTTATTATAGCCACTGCGGTGTTACACAATATTGCCAGAAGTATGAATTTGGAAGAAATAGAGCCAGAAATATCAGTTCCAGATACAACACAGGAACATAATGTGATTGTTCATGACTATTCTCCTTCTGAATTTACATCAGAACGGCAATTGCTAATAAATAATTATTTTCATGTGTAAAATAAAAAGATAAAATACATACATTTGGATCACATTTTTATTTTCCTACACTTATGTCACAATATTAATATAAAATCATTTAACCTAATTAATAAAAGTTTTTAAGTAGTAACAGAACTATTTAACTAATCTAGGAAATTGGAATTGTTTATAATTTTTTATTTTCTAATGTAGCACTTTCTAACCTAGCATTTTCTAACCTAGAATTCTCTAATTCTAACTTAAGTTTAGCTATATTAATCTCCTTTTCCTCATTTTCTAAATCAATTTTTTTCTTCTTAGCTATCAGGTACTCTGCTAATGCATTTTCCCTAAATATGCGGGCCTTGCACTTTTCTTCCTCCATCCTGTGTTTCCGCTTTGCTGTAAAAATGATTAAAATTATTAAAAATGCCTTGCCACTCTACAAGTCTACAGGCACATCAATGTATTTAATTAACTCTACAATTTTTAATTGTTTTATTATTTTAAATTAAAGTTTTTCAATAAAACAAACAAAAATTGTTGAGTTAATTACTAAAACTCAGTTTTTTTTTTCAGTCTTATATGTATGAAGTACGCTAAACCAGAGATACGAAATTACTGTAAACAAATAATATCTTTAAAATAATTTAAAAATAACAGCCACCCACCTAATGTGCCACTGCCGCTAGCTTTACCGAAGTAAAAGTTTTTCTGTTTAGGTGGAGGTGTCTCAAGAATTTGTATTTCTTTCAACACCTCCCTCTCATCAACACCTCCACCAGATATACCATCACCAAGTCCACCTCTATTAGCATTAAGCTCCTCACTCTCAACATTCTCTATTTCGTTTAACACAATGAAGTCTCCTTGAATGGCGGCATCTCCACCAAACTCCACAGAGAATCCTTGGCATGTGCTGCCTAAAAGTGAAGCTACCTTATCCAAGACTTCATCAGGTGGAAAGTAGTCCTTGCCACCTCCAGTCTGTTGAAAAAGAACAATTAAGTACTATAAATTAAAATTTCAATTGACTATTGTGAACTATTATCAATCACTAACTAACCTTATTATGGCTGCTTCTCATGTTTGCACAGCGTTTGCGAGCAGACTTCTTCAAGTTTTCCCATTTTAAACGAAGCTGCGCAGGAGTTCGTGGGAAACTTGACACCGACGAATTAAAATCAACGGTTAAGGTTTGCCAAGCCTGATCTTTCATTTTATTGTTGGTTGCGTTCGTCGCTTTGTTATTAATCACTGCATTTGCCGCCACAAGTTGTACAAGCAGCATCGTCTCATCTTTGGTCATTGGTGCCGATTTCGTTGACTAAAACAAATAATTTTATAAGCTTAAACGCATTAAGGAATGTAAGAATTATTGTCAGTTTAAGTGTTACTTACAGAATTCATTTTTATTCACTTTTTACGTTAAAACGTACAAAAGCAAAACTTGACATAGAAAAAAACAAAGCGACCGTGGCGTCCGTGGCTGTCAGTGTCAAAACTGCCAAAACGTTTTGTTTCATGATTAAACTTAATAACTAAAGTGAAATAATAATTTAATGTTAATTCATAGTAAAAATAATGAAAAAAATTACATAATTAGTACTTATAATAAAAAGAAATAAATAAATAATATTTGTTTTTAGCATTAACATTAGTGTAGGAAAGAACGAAACGTTTTAAGAGGGAAAATGTTATCCTTCGTTAGTTGCAGATAGATAGCACCTATCTTTGATTGTGAAACGCAAACTATAGATAGATAAGATCTTGCCGTCTATCGGAGATAACTATCAATCCGTAACTGTAGATAGGTTATTGAAAATGGCCGTTAGATCAGTTCACAATAGAAATACTGCTCTATATAGATAGTTTTTTTTTCTTGTAAAAAAAATCGCGCCATCACCCCTCTCCTAATGTGGGGTTGGCGATTATTTTTTTAAATGCTCTCTTCCGTGAATAAAAAACGTGGGTACGTCTTGGGAGATAAAAAATATATTTAGTAAGTGAATTTTTTTGGGTCTACTGCTATTTCTAGCTAGGGAATGATTTAGATCAATTGGGAAGTAGTGATGTGTAAAAGTGTAAAATAATAATACGAAATGGAGCTTAGAAGAGCCAAAATAGACGATTATCCTAGGCAAGAATATTATAATTGGTTTTTTTTCTGCGTTGACCAAAATTATTAAAAAAATAATAACATTTCAACTACTATCACAAATTAGTCAAAAACCTACTCGAAATTAATATATTAAACTCACGCTATATAATTTTTATAACTCTATAGTATAATAGAATCATCAGCTGCACTTAATTAACACTCCAGTGCTAACGGTGCGCCTGCGCAAAGGTTACAGTCGGACGTTACATGCCAATGGTGACATTTGTTTTTGCGTCAACACTTCAGGGTTATTGTTTTTTTTTTATGAAGGTCGTATTTATAATTGTGGAATTAATTTCTAATTTAAGTTGGTTAGAGAGTTAAAAGGTGCTGGAAACACATACCCACGCTATATCCTGTATCATCATTTTTATCATATACAGTATGTTAACTAACAGAGGGCGTTCCCGTTAACCCGCAATAGTATAGCATCCATACATGCTAAAAAAAATATTACCATTCGAAAATATTTTTTTTTTTATATATTAAAATATTCACTAAAAATCGTAAATTGATACGTTAAAGAAACACTCTGTACACGCGTACTTGAAGGACAGCAATGTCGGAATTTATTTAATTAAATAAATTAGAATTAATTAAATAAATAGAGTATCAATTTACGATTTTTAGTGAATATTTTAATATAAAAAAAAATAAAAGCATTTTATTTTTGAATGGTAATATTTTTTTAGCATGTATGGATGCTATACTATTGCGGGTTAACGGGAACGCCCTCTGTTAGTTAACATACTGTATATCATCAGTTCATTGAACTACCCTCCCAAACTACACCCACCATAATGTAACCGATTCATTCCTACCTCTGACATTAACAACGTAACACCTTTATCCCATACAAAATCGAACAATCGAACTCATAATTAAAATATCCAATTAAAAAGTCTGCTATGCACATATTCATTCGTTCATATTCTGTCAACCCTTTGTCTGCTGGCGGGGTGTGGGCGACCGGGCCCCGGCCCCTGGGCCCCGCTGCGCCCAGCGTGCGATTTAGCCGGACAATGCACACTATATCCAGACAATGTCAACTGACGTGTAATGAACACGCATTCAGTTATTTTGTGTTAAATTTGTGACACGTGTATGCTAGTATTGTGTATGTTTTCTCGCCTGAGGCGTCAATAAAAAGGGTGATTTTTGCACGACAGTTTAATGTTGTTAGTTATTCCGGTTGCTGTTAATCTGTTAATGAATGAATGTTATCATAATCAAATTTACGTCTACCGCATCCCTGGACAGTCAGCTCTGCTACCAACTTACTGACTGGCTATACAGGCTGGCAGAGACATTTAAACGAAACCTGTTACCATGGATAGTAAGTCAGATGGTCAGTAGTACATACGTACAGACGCCAGCACATCAAGCTACTACAATCTGTCAAATTTCGGGTAGCTTGATGTGCTGGCAGCTAGTACAGACACTAGCTGCACGTGAAGTGTACGTTTTCGTTCAAATGATTTAATCCAAAAGTTATTCATTCAAATTAGGCTGAGAATCAGCACTTTTTGAACGTCAAAATGATATAAAACAGTCCTCCCGCCCTACCAGTGGTTTAGTTGGCGAGAAGAAGTGTCGCAACAAACTCCCCAGCAGCACAACTGTATGTTCAGTTAGAAGAACTTGATTCTATTCAAAAGTATGCGAAATAATTGACATTACAAAACAAAGAAGCACAAAACATACAATTAAATTATTTGCCATAATATGTGAGCTGGCACTCGCACATTACATGGAGCCGACCTTCTGTACTATGTAGTTGATGGTACGTTACCTCTAACGTACTGGTCGTAAACGATGGCTTATAGCACAGAGCGGTTGGATGAGATTGATGGGACATAATACTGTTAGTACTGTAAGGAGACGTTATAGCTTCTGACCGACAGAAGTTGCTACTTAAATTGGTTGATAATGCACTGAATGTCTACTGTTGCTATAGTTTGCAGTGTTATTAGACTGGTAGGTGATCCGATACTGAAGTGGAGGACTTGACAGAATAGAATAGAATAGAATACTCTTTATTATGTACACCATATAAATTACAGACATAAATATAGAAACTGTACAAAGGGTGACACAATGGGCGGTCTTATCGCTATAAGACTAAGAGCGATCTTATAAAGACAACCTTAGGATGGATTTAAAAAGGGAAAGGACAGACAAATACTCTAGGTAGTCCGTGGTGTACCATTTAAATAATACAACAAATACATACATAAAGTATATTACACTAATCTAAATAAATATATACACATACATTATCCATATAATAAATAATAATAAACATGAAACAGGAGCAAAGAAAATATAATGATGATTTTTAAGGAGAGAGGAAGTGCTTTTTTACCATAATTTTAAACATGGACAAAGATTGAGCACGCCTTACCGACCCGAGTATAAACTACTAAGCTAAACACATGCCCAAGTCATATTAGCAGCAGTAACACCGTTCCAGCAGTCCGACATAACCCTTCAAATCGAATCAAATCAAAATCGTTTAATTGCATAAAATGTGGTAGGTACAAAAGATGATAATATAAAATTGTAGTGTAAAGACACATTCTGCAAAAATTTAATATATGAAGTAAGTATGTATTAACAACATCCAGTAACATACTAACAACGTACAGTTAATTAAATTAACAACGGAAGATAAATAATTAAATAATATTCGTTTCCCTTCGTTCTTCCCAGACGAAGAGTATACGCAAAATACGCGCATTGACGTGGAGTTGCAGATACCAGCCCATATTACATAGAATTTCACTACGAAAAGCAGCGATAAGGTAAAAAAACAAGTCCTTATTTGTTATCTAAATTAGACTTTGACTTTGCCAAATAAAATTTCCTTATTTTCCTCACAAGACTAGCCCTACTATCAAAGAGAATAATATATAATATGACCTTTGCCTACTATAGACGACTGGGAGTCCCTAAAATCCTAATACTCCATTTAAATATTTTACTATCTAAATATGTAGTTCCACAAACTATCGAACAGATCAAACACAACTGTTCGAAACATCTGTTATCCTAAAGATAATCTAATTTGTACAAATCGTTCGTGAGCCAATAAAATAAACTTTATGTTAGACCCTCAAAGGTGCGGAAGTGATAGAAAAAAGGTTTAAATTTTAAACTGTAACAGTTGTCTATTACTAATAATACTGTTATTGTAATTTTGTCGGTTTAAATTTCGATAGTTTCGATGATTTATTGGTATTTTATCATCATGTTCTTGGTAGCAGTGGTGGCCCAGTGCCCATACTACGTGTTCTTTTGACGAAGAAAAAAAAATATATATAAACATCCGAATTGATAACCTCCTCCTTTTTTGAAGTCGGTTAAAAATACAAAATGACAGAGAGTAATAAGATAAGGCGTGATGTCAAAAAAAAAAAAAACAAATGTCACTTTATATTCATAGGGTAGAGATAGAAGTGGTCACACTAGGCGTGTAGGAAGATTTCTATTTTCACTCATCGATCTAGTGAACTAAGATCCGAAGTTGTCACCAGACTGCTCTTGAAAACTTTTAACAACATGACTTTGCTATTTTGTACTTCTAAACTTAAAAGTATATATACTACACTGTCTACTTTAACTCTGTAATTTAGAAATATTGTAAAACCCAATTATATTATTTTTAAAATAGTAACCGTGTAGTTTCTTACTAGCCCTTCTCCATAGGAAACGATTATTTGGAACCTATCTTCTGACGTTTCAAAAGTATCCATACGAAATATAATAATTTTATTTTGAAGATTTCTTTAATTTGCTTCAAAGTTTGCAAAGTCATTTTTGCTTTCTACATTCCACACAAAGTAGTTTAAAGCATAAAATGAGACGATATATTTTCTAAAGACAACCAAACGTGAAATTTGACACCATTATTGTCGAATTTAACACGCACTTAATAAAGTATTCAATACAATCATCTGTCACTGCAATCCGCTGGAGGCTGCAATCAATACTGTTCGAAAAAATCTATATGGTTAAAAAATTACCAAAATTCACTCTTATATGCACGTGATAGAGTTGCAAATGGATCATCGAAAGCGAAAATTGAGGTTGTATTCAAAAAGCGTCCAATCATTTCATTTGATAGAGTCTGTGGGCTTTAGACTCGCGGTGACATTTGACTGTTAACGCGTTAATGCGATACCGAAACGCAATTATAAAATGGTTTTAAAAATAGAAAGATTTGTCCGTTTTATTAAGAATCTTCGGTGCTGTTACAGAAAGTTCTTTTCGGCAGTCATTTTTCCAGCTGACAACAGAGGTGACGACTAATAAAGAAGTATGGAAGGGTGTGGTGTGGTGGGGTGGGTGTGGGGGTGTATGGTGTATGGGTATAGTATACATGTTGTGCCGACCCTAAATAAATTGGCATAAGGGCAGAAGAATGATGATGACGATGATGAGTCAGTTTACCGACTTTCAAGGTAGCTATAAAGTATGATTTTATAGGTAGGTATGAGGAACAGGGTATAAAGTTCACTCATTCTCCCAAAATGGAGGATCCTCCGACCAGACGGGTGTTGTGTCTGGTGGGCTAACTACCTGACGATTGATGTCGGGAGGTTGTGTATATCAACTCAATAAACTTTGATTGCGCGATGCAGGATTATGCGTGACGTCAGTGTTATGCGTAGTCCGCATGTGGCGTTGTAGATGCCGCCACAATTTAGGAGACCTTTATTATTTTTTAAGCATAAATAATTTTAAACATAAAATTTATGCTTTTGCCCGACTTTGCGGTCAAAGTCATTGAACGCACTTTACTTAAAAAGTATTAACTAAAGTGGCGACAGTAACACTATCTAACATTGTACTGACACCCATCTAATTCTACCCACCCTCATAACACAAATAACTGCACCCACTATCAGTGTGCCACTCAACGTGTCCTAAGCAATGACGTCACGGGTGCGCGGGCGCAGGTGTCTCCTAATTAACGTGACAACGTGAGAAAACAACCAATTTGCTGCACTTTACCGAAATTATTGCTCTTATGTAATGTGTTATGGGGGTTTAGTACATGTTCTATTAGTAGAATTGGATTATATAAATTAATTTAGGACTGGACGTAAGGGTATGGGAATAAAGGGTGTTACTGTTACAAGCCGCGCAAACTATAGTAAACATATTAATTCTAAAACATAACCACACCAAAATAATAAGAATATTGGACCACGATAAACCACAAGAGATGATAGGATTATCTGGACCTCCTTAATGATTGGCATTGGAAAAGGCATAAAATTTAGATGATATAATTGTGTCATATTTAGACATGTATATACATGAAATACCCCGTAGATCAGAAGACCAATTCTTGAAGACCAAACGTTGAAAATCTAGTGGCAATCTCATCTCAGCGACAGTCAACGTCAAAAACTTGTCAAAAATGTAGGGAAATTAGAGATATTTTTGACAGATTGAGACTTAAATCAGGAGGCCCAAAAAGGCCACTTTGACAGAATCATAAAAGGATAACATTATGAGTCATAATTTATGGCGAAGACAGTCCGTGTTTTTGTTTTTTTCGCTGCACTACGTAGGTATAATCAAAGAGATTGGGATTGGATTTGGATTGGACTTATTAGTATTTTAGCACAGACAAAAAAACATAACTGAAAAATCCTTCACCAATGTGATTTGATACGATTAACTTAACAGTTAACTGTCCATTATTATTAATAATATTACCCTTCTAAGATTCTGCTAAAGGCCTTTTTAGGCCCCCAGACTGTGAATGTTAAATTTACGATAATTGTTCCTCAGAAGCACTGCTGTCAAAAACTGCAAATTAACTGTTAGCCGATTATGGTTTAAAATAATTCTTCCCCCAAGTCTAAGTCAAGTTACAGATGTTCTATGTCACGAAGTCCGTTTGGCTATGAATGTTGTCAAGCGTGCACATGCACATTGTGATCAACAGAGACTCAACAATGGGTGAAGTAAAACGGTACACATTCGCGGAAATAGCCTCATGCGACGGCAGCAAGGGGCAGCCGCTGTGGGAGCGCGCTTGTCGGGATATGTTACTACTACAATCAAAGCCGAACGGACTTCGTGAAATACAATATCTGTACCAGTGTTATCTTCAGCACGAGTGGCAAAAGTCCTATCTGTAGCTACGCTACAGCAATAAGTAAAATATTTCCCACAAATCTATCAGTTACAATAACAGCAACGGGCGCCATACTGGCGACAGGTGTCAGCACGTAAATCAAATGAGATAATAATCTCTTAATTTAATTTATTTACAACGGATAGATCACGATATGGAGGGACCTGTTAAATGAGAACGGAACTAATGGCGAGGGGTTCTGCGGTCAAATCAGGGATAATAGAGGGCTGTGTAACGGAAAGAACATTATACGAAAACAAGCCGAAATTCTGGACTTTTTGAAGGTCAAACGATATAAAAGACTGTCCACTTGACCTTGCCAATTTCTGGTGTTTCAGCCAAGAAGATAGAGGCGTTACAAGATCTTTAGAAACTTATTTATTCTACTATCGGCTCGGAGCCTATAAACAAAAACGAATCATTCTGCAAAGGTTGCATTTTTGAAGTGAAAACTCTTTAGGCGTGTTGGGCATTTTTTGAGATGGGAATAAACCATTGAACTCGCGCCACTGTTACCGTAAGCGGCACCGCGCGTGTTTTGTTTATAAGACGATTAAAAAATACCCGCTTCGGATGTGTTCGGCAGTCCTCGGGCTGTACTCGGTTTTAATGTACATCCGATATGTCAGTGAGTGATGGCAAAGTATTCTGTTTGTGTTTTGTTTTCACTTCTGTCGGCACTCTCGAAGTACCACTGTTTTTTTTTTGCAAAACTGGGCATATAAATAGATTCGTAAGTTAATTTTACCTGTGATAGCTACTTCCATAAGGGAGGGTCTACTATGCAAAGCTATGCGGTCTTTGCTTCATTATTGGTAAAGATAAAAGTCTTAATTTTAACCAATAATGACACGTAAAATACAAGAATCGACCATAAGTCATCCACTTTTAAGAATTGAATCTTTTTTGTGAGCGCAAGAACAACCGTTCCAATTTCTATCTCGAACAGTTGGTTACTATCAAATATTGTAACGAAGGTTGTTTTTGTCGCTAAATAGAGACGACATGGGTGTGTAATGCTCTTCCTCTATAAGATGATCCCTTAGGGAAATCTACCCCTACCAGGACAGTCGTTAAACAGAAGTATCAGCTAAAGGCAAGTATTTCCAAATTAATGACAAACTATAGGTAAACTAAGATATTCTGAAACTGACAACGGCTAAACGCTCAATGCTGTGGAATGAATGCGAATGCGATACAGATTTTAAGATATCAACTTGCATCATGATAAGCATTGATTTAATGCTATGAAGATCTATCGAGGTACCTATTCGTTACTGTTTTTATGTGACACTAATTTATTTTTATTTATTTATACAATTATGCATACACATTACACACGTCACGATGCAGTATAAAACTGATTTACATTCGTCACCTCACACACCAGGTCCAGTTGAAAACCAGCGTCAGGCACCAGTTGTCTGGCATTTTTGCTGAACTGGGCCTTTTTGGCGCAGCCGTGAGGCACACTTTCCTGCTAATTTCTTACATCGGTCTTTGCACTTTTTATTTTTATCTTATTTTTTTCCTGATGTACGACTATAATTACCTAACTATCTGGTGTATTGTGTCTCTTAGTCTGTGCTAAATAAATGTATTTTTTTTCTTTCTTTCTTTCTTTAGATGTTTAGATACAGAAACTTGACAAATTGATTTAATACTACCAAGTGCTTTGATGAATGGACCGAGGACTTGGTGAAGGACGCAGAGGTCTGCTGAATGCGAGAAGCACACTATCAGTGGATGTGATACGACGATGTTTGGGAAAAGCCTATGTCCAGTTTATTTATTCCTGTAATTGCCCGTGACATCACAGCGGGCCCTATCAGAATACCAGCGCTGCAACATTTATTTTTTAAATGTCGTAGCATCATGCTGAGATAGGAGCCTTTTGGCCTCGTATAGGACTTTCTGTTTCATTTTCCTTTTGTTACTTTTTTTTATATAACTTGGTTTTTTATTTCGCTGTATTTAGTTTAGTTTGTGATCTTCCTGAACGAGTCGCAATAAATACTTTTTCTTTCTTTCTTTATTTCTTTCTTTCTTTCAGTAGTGAACGTCGTTCAGTTGAATGAAGATGATGGCTTTGATAGTCAATGACAACAAGAAAAGACGTCCTGATGAACGTCGCGGGAATCGGCTGGATGTGAAAAGCGATATTTGATGATGGTCCATCTTCAGCACGCTAATTGCGTAACACTCTATGAATCACAATCTGAATTATTATGAAGGATATTGCTAATCCATTGATTCATAAGTTCGAAAAATTTCTCTGCTCAACAACGTAAATTACGCAATGAATGTTGTTGAACTGACAAAATTAAAGCCATTCCTACTATTAATTTATTACGCAATTACCCAGCTCTGAGACGTCTATTGGCTAAGATGATGATTTTGAATCTTTGTACAGACGCCAGCACATCAAGCTACCCGAAACTGTCAAATTTTCCCAATCAATTTTGAACCTTATGCTTTACCGATAAAGTTGAAAATCTATTAAAGAAATTTAACAGATTGTAGTAACTTGATGTGCTGGCGTCTGTATTTTGACAGCAAAAATAATCTTTAACATGAGTTGATAGACATACAAACAATACATTTTTTAGAGAAACCGAGAAAGCTTAACATAATCACACTAATATTATAAAGGCGAAAGTTTGTGAGTGTGTACTGTGTGTGTGTGTGTGTTTATATGTTTATTACGCTCAAAATATTATTACGCAAAATACGCGCATTGACGTGGAGTTGCGGACACCAGCCCATATCACCTTATTACCTACGCTCAAACGGCTGGACCAATTTTGATAAAATTTTGCATATAGGCTACTTTTTATCCCAATATTCCCACGGGATCGACATTTAAGTGGGTGAAACCGCGGGGCGCAGCTAGTTGCTAATAATTGACAACTATAATATATTAACAAGGCAACACGTTATAACACTAGAGAATGTCGGAAACACTACAACAAAATGTAGGAGACATTAAGGACCTTACACACCTGTCTGGGAGCGTATAATTAGGAGTACGTAAAATATACGGACTCACAGTATAAATATTAGTGAAATAAGTGTGAAGGGGCGACTCTCAAAGGTTTTTAATAGGGAGAATAAATTGGGTAAGATGGTCAAGGTAAAGAAAACCTATCTAAACTTCTGAACTAATGACATAGAGGTCATGTTTATGTATTATTTTTGTAAAAGGAAGTAATGATATGATAGTAATGATATTATAAAAACATAATATATAGATGATAGTAATGATATTATAATATAGACATAATAATATAAAGATGCTAGTAAAGATATTATACAAACATAAAAAAAAAAATCTTACGAAAATTCAAATGTTGCTATTTTCGTCTCGTTTCTGTAAAAAAATCTTCTGTTTTTGTGTTTCTATAATTTCCATTGACCTTTATTTTTATAAAAATATATTCAGACCCAACTTCTAATAAAATATTTTTAAAAAACCCTCCTACACTTTGAGAACCCCGTTATTATTGAACAGCAGGTGCGTAACTTGCGCACGAGTCGATCTCTTGACGTTATAAATACTTTAACGTTCTTGCACTAATTTGTTTCACTGACAAACTGTTTTATTTTACTATTCATGACAGCCGTAGGGAATAATACATTTTGCTTTTGTTTGAAAACTTGTTCATTCAAAGTTTTTTTTTACCATTGTATTTTCTACACGGATTTGTGGTTGAAAAGAAATCAATAAGACTGAAGGGTTAGTAATCAATGGCCATGGTGTTTTTGATTAATGATTTCAATCAACCTGTAGCAAGCTGCATGACCATGACGAAGTCAGTAACTAGTCATAGCAAGGCGACTACATTGATTAAAGAATTGCCGACTGGAAATAGATTATTATGTCAAAGGACTTTACAGTATACAGGCTAGCATTTATTTATATTCACTTCTAGACACAAACATCAGTGTAGTCCTGGCTCTTGTACTAGGAGGTCCTGTATCACAAGAGCCAGACCTCTCAATTTACATAGAATTTATGATATAGAAGCGCGATAGACAAAAATGAGATTCGTCATAGTTATGGCATGCATTAGAAGGTTAGTTTACAATGAATTCAGCACATGATTCTAGACCTCCAAGCGTAGACATTTTTCGTCGATAATAAAATAAAACAACTATTTCATAGAAAACTGCAATACCTCCACGGTCAAAATTTATGGAACATCGAATTTTTAAAAAAATAACCGTATTAAAAGTTCAATGCATGGGCTTAGAATCGTGTACAGACGCCAGCACATCAAGCTACCCGAAATTGTCAAATTTTCCCAATCAACTTTGAACCGTATGCTTTAAAGATAAAATTAAAACTCAATTAAAGAAATTTGACAGATTGTAGTAGCTTGATGTGCTGACGTTTGTACCTACTGAATCCATGGTAACAGACTGCGCGTCGATGACCCTGTCACCGTGTATGTACAGACGCCAACACATCAAGCTACACGAAACTGTCATATTCTCCCAATCAACCTTGAACCTCATGCTTTAGTGATAAAGTTGAAAATCTATTAAAGAAATTTGACAGATTTTAGTAATTTGATGTGCAGGCGTCTGTCCCAAAAAAGCTTAATACAGCGTCATCAAGCTTCTTATAATCAGTAGTCATTGGGAATTTCAGTAGTGTTGGTTTAAAAATATCAAGGTAAGTTGTTCGCCAAACCTATTGACGAGTCGGTAAGAAACTGCCAGCAACAACACGACAAGACTCTTTTGTCACCTTTACTCAATTCTATTGTCAACATCCTATGGCCTGACAATAAATATATCAACATTCTTTATATCCCAAAAATATGAACCGTAGAAAAACAAACTATTTTATTTTATTTAAACAGTTTTTACTACAAACTTTGACTTTTTTAAATCGCGTCACGGCAGATTCAAGTAAACCGATTCGTCGCAGTACTATTGTCATTTTCTCATAATTTATGTTGTATTTTTTCAATCATATTTCTTGTTATTTCAGGATACGGTTGCCTCTCCAGACATAGTGTGCAAACAAGGCATCATGATAAATAAATAAAAGACGTGTTAAAGTTGGTTTTTGAAATTCGAATTCTGTTCCGTACCAACCGTCGTAGGACCGCCATCTTGGATTTTTTGACAGATATTGTAAATCTACTACTAATCGACTGCTTCGTGGATCTAGTGGTCGCAACCGCTACTGGTCAGGCAAAGTGTTATTGAGTTTTTCCATCTGAAATTTTACAGTAGCAGCCCTGGATTCATTCCCGTGGCAATAGGCTTGTCCCTTATTTTATTGGACTTAAGTATCTCTGCCTTATCCTTTGATAAATAAATAAAAGACGTGTAAAAGTTGGTTTTTGAAATTCGAATTCTGTTCCTTACCAACCGTCGTAGGACCACCATCTTGGATTTTTTGACAGGTATTGTAAATCTACTACTAATCGACTGCTTCGTGGATCTCTAGTGGTCGCAACCGCTACTGGTCAGGCAAAGTCTTCCATCTGTAATTTTACAGTAGCAGCCCTTTCGTTCCCGTGGCAATAGGCTTGTCCCTTATTTTATGGGACTTAAGCATCTCTGCCTTATCCTTCGGGGAATACATGCCTGATGTTATGTATTTTCAATCTATGGTTTTCATAAATATTAATTTATAGCTCTGTAGAGTGTATCATATACAATCATAGTCAAAGCCATTCTATATTTTATGATTTCATAAACTTAGCCCAAGTCGGAACCCTCTTGTTTTTCATGGCCGCCCCTAGTACGTAAAACTTTCAACACATACCTCCTTGTGTATCGAGGTTTATAAAAAATAAATTACTTTTCCTCTGATAGAGTAAAAACGAGATGCATAAGTTTACTCATAAAACTTGTTTTTTATTAAGCGTAAAAAAGTTTATTTTTTGTAGCGGGGAAACGTTGAAAATGAAAATGCGGGAAAACGACTACTGACGTAGAAAGTTATTCTCAGTTATATGATTATTAGTAACGGTGATAGAGAGAGGTAGATTAGAGTAACGGTGGAGTTTCTTGCCAATTCTTCTCCATACGAAAACTGCCTTTTGGAATGGGCGACTAGAATCAATTCTATTTGTTGTAATTTCTGACGTTCAAAAGTGTGTGGGATCTATATTTTAACTTTTACTGTGGGATCAAACCAGAAATTGCGAAAAAAAAATCAGTTGGTCCCTACATTTATGTTCGTATAACTCTTCAAAATGTAGGGAACAGCTGATATTTTTTTCGCGATTTCAGGTTTGGTCCCACAGTAAAAGTTGTTCATAATGATGAGTACAATTACCTCTTAAGAGGTTGTTGGTGTTTTTCCAATGACCCGTATAAACTGTGTCGAAGCTCTACATAAAAACATGACTTACCAAAAACGAACCCTAGACACAAACATGAACGAGAAAACGTCACATAAACGCGAAATTCATGACTGCACAGCAAATCGTTTAACTGCATCAAACGAGAACAAACCCACTGACCAACATAACTACCGCTACACCGCTATGCACACAACCTAACGGAGTTGCAGTGACTCGATCATTTTAGTTTTTTTAGCACTTTACTTACTTTAAGTAATATTTTAATAACTTTCAACTTTTTCCCACAGTATTTAAAGTTTTTAATTCTGTCTTTTTTAAGGTCTTAGGAAGTCTAGAAGTAGTTTTTTGGGTACTGCTGCGGAGTTTGTTGCGCCCTTTCTTTTTACCCGACTGCGCCAGAATGAGGGTTATGTTTTTCGAGAGTATGTATGTACGAGTATGCATGTATGTATAATTGTTTAGCATTTTGAGCCATACATGTCTTAGACCAATGATGTTTTAATATTTTATTCGCAGATAATGTTGGTATGTTACTTTTGACTAAAAGTTTGCAGTTAAAAAAAACATACTTTGTCTAAAACATGTGTGGCTCAAAATGCTATAAATGGTGTTCACTATCACTCGCTTAAATAATAATAATAATTTTATTATCAGGCAACTAAGGCCAATAGGTAACATATACAAAATAATCTTATACAATAATAAACTAATACATACTAAAAACCTAAAACTAAAACCTTAAAGCTTTGCACTCAGCTTCCAAACACCCTGTATAATTTTAAGTTTAAAAAATAGTGGCTCTCAGCCTAGTTAGAATAAATGACTTTTAATTTGATTTTTTTGTACAGACGCCAGCACATCAAACTACCCGAAACCGTAAAATTTCCCCAATCAACTTTGAACCTTATGCTTTAGCGATAAAGTTGAAAATCTATTAAAGAAATTTGACAGATTGTAGTAGCTTGATGGCGTCTGTACATACAGCGACACATCAAGCTATACATTTCCAGTTTAAGTTGACCTAGCATTGTGTAGGTTTTTCGTAAATAAATCAATCAAAATATTTTATTTCACATAAACCTGCCTGGGCACTTATGAAACGTCAGAAGCTAGGTGCACGGTTCCAATTGCTCGTTTCCTATGAAGAAGAGCCGGCAAGAAACTCCACGTTTACTCATTTTAAAAATAATTGGCTTTTACAATGTTTTCAAATTACAGTAGGTATTGGAGGACAGCGTGAACCTGTCAACAAGTACCAGGTACTTGATATAATGAAAAAATGGTCAACAGATCTAAAGTCTAAGAGGCCTACAAAGTTCCCACATTTACAAAATAAGAATCTATCAAAAGCATAAAGGATATACCTAGTTTGACGTGTAGCCGCAAATACATTTGGATTACATATTAAGTAGTGTTTCGCCTTTTGTCGCTACTATATTAATTAATGTTTACCAATTTTGGCTCATACTTGGATCCTACCTACTTAATATCATAAATGTGAAAGTTTGTAGGTTTGGTTGCACGCAAAAACGGCACAATGGATATGGCTGAAATTTACCACACAGAGAGTTTATTACCTGGATTAACACTTAAGATACTTTTTATCGCAGTAAAGCGACATCCACGCGGCCAAAAGCTAGTATAAAATAAATAATAAAACCTTATTTATCAATTAATCTGTAAGTCCCCTAACCACTGGCAGGTTGTGTGTTTTATATTAATGACCAAAACATCTACCTGTGTTAGATAAAGTAAAGAAATACAATGTGTAAAGCGACATAACAAGCGTAAAAAATAAGTAATTAATTACTCTTTTCCAACTCTATCCAATACCCCTATATATTTTCCTAAAACAGTATCCAACAGAATTTTTTAACTGTCCAACTAAGTTTATAAAAGCATTTATCGATGGGAGCTAATGAACATTTATATACCACCATTATCGACGTTCTCGCACAGTACAAGGGGCCAATTCAAAAACTTTTAATGACATTTTTATCAATGGCTCTTATCAAAGACACAGTTATCAACAGACCGCCAAAGATAACGCGGGAAAACAATGCACCGGTCGAAGAAAAAACTTTTAACATCTCCCCGACCGTTCCACCTTCAATAAATTATATCTTACTCGCTCACACATCACCATAAAATATGCGAAAGAAGGAGAAAGACACGTCACATGAATGTCACACCGAACCCCAGGTAAACTTTGAATTCCATTTATTCGAACGTGAGCTTTGCGCGCGAACGCACGGTTGCGCTAGAGTTTTTCCATGTTTAAAGTTTTCGGCGGTTTTATTCGAAAATGGAATCTTTTATGGAGAGTGTTATAATTTTTTAATTTTATATTTTTAAATGAATGAGAACTGTGTGTTTTAAGAAGTTTTAGTGATTTTGTGAAATGACAGTTGGTTGTTTTTTTGTTCGCGGACCATCTTATTGTGCAATAGGGATTACTTTTTTGTATCGGAGCCGAGGATACGGTGAGTCGGGTTCCCATTCAATAAGACATTCATGTTGCAACTGTTACCTTCATGTGATACATTATGTAAAATATATAAATTGTATGAGAATTTTTATACCTGAAAGATTCTATGCTTTTAAGCTGTATAAACTTTCGAAGTTTTCCTATAAATATAAAATTGCATCTTATGAATGAAAACGTTATTTCGCGTTTTGTATATTGAAGACCTTTTAAAATAGGTACCATTTACCTCTATTTCGTTTGAGGAACAACAGTTAATGACTAACAGACACTTCCAAAAAAACATCGCCGGCCAAAACTTTTGAATCACCTTCACTCATTGTAACTCGAAACAACGATCTTTTCAGTGACTGAAAACAACACATTTTGTTCAGTAAATAGAGTAGATGTAGATTTATCAATATCAGTAACATTGAAATAAACATTATTTATGAACTAGCGTATCCCGCGGCTGTGTCCACATGGATTTCGCTTCTTTCTTTAGAAACTTCAATTTCCAAAACTATTTTTAGCTCTCTAAACTCCTTTAAGAATACAGTTTGTCCTAAATGCATGTTACTTCCATCTTTAGTTAATTAGACTACGCCTCGTCTATTAGTCTGTCCCGAACTGTACAACTTTCGACTTACCTATAATTAACATCAGAACTAAACCTGGTCTAAATACAGACATAGCATACTAAGATTAACACCAAATAACGTATAATTAACAGCCATTTCTTAAGCTATAAACCGACGGAAGTTTTAGCAAGACTTGCGCATGCGCATAAATGCATCCGGTTTCTCTTGTGTAAGCAATATAGATTTTATCTGACGGTATCTTTTTATTCCTTGTCACTGCTTATATGGTCGGTGTCCCGAATATCATAAATTATTATAATTTATACTGTGTATCAAGATCTAGGGGGATATACAGTAGGTCTATCTATATATATCTATTTCTTATTTGCATGGATTGCTGAAATTGCGTCTACATCTTTCATGATGTGAAGTTACACAACTGAAAATTTAAACTGTAATTTTATTCATGTCCCATAAACAATAGGATTCGGAGAGAAGGCTTCATTCTTAAATAACAGCTCGGTTGTCCAGATTAATTTTTTTCTGAAGTATTCCAGAACAACGCACTGCAAGTTACCATCCCTACCTAGTTGCTATTCCACCAATTCGCACTAAGCGTTTTCAAATGTCCTTTATAATGCGCACAGCAAAAGAGGGGAACTCTCTACCTGCGTTTGTGTTTCCGACTGCATACAACCCGAATCTCTTCAAAGTAAGAGTGAACCATCGAGATATAAGTACTAACGTACTAGAGAAGCTACGTCAAATAACTGAATTGTCCTATTCTTCGTAATTTGAATCTTTAGTTCGCTGCAGCGCTAAAATAATAACAATTCGTCTAAACCGTAACTAATTTACCACAGCGCTAGATTTGCTGCAGAAGTGTATTTATTCTCGGCAAAAAGGTCTTAAGCGCCATGTAAATCACGGCACTTACGCGTTTTCTTCGACAAAGTGCAACAACATGTCTTCCCTATAGACTATGACAGGAGTACTACAGAATGGACAACGTAGGTATTTTGCCTACAGGGTTTATTTCATAAATAATAGACAATTTATTTTTTTGATATAAGTATTTTATTTAGTTACCCTTAAATAATATGAGTTTAGTCATCTTTTGCCTTTTCGTGGAATAATCAACGCTTTGATCTGTTTTTGCTTCATGTTTTAAACGAATAGCTAAAAAAAATTATATTGATACTCACATTATCTGTTTAAAGTGCGATAGTTTAAAAAACTAAATATTAATATCAACATTAAAAACACAACATACGATATTTTCACCGTAATGTCAGTCTAATCTACCTACATTGCACTCTGTTTGATTAGTCTATGACAAACAATACAATATGGCGCGTGGTAATTATTTAATTTGTAAAACAAGGAAATTAGTTTACTTACCGATGAAACTTAATTCCTTTGCACTTTGCCGTGTTCCTTGAATTATTAGTACAATATCTCAACACACACCAAGGCATTTTTCGTCGAGTTTTTCTATGAATTAATTTATTATTGTCGGAAGTACTAGGCGCGAAAGAGCAAGAGAGCGACTGAGTGAGGTGCGGCACGATCACCGCAGTTGAACGAGACAAAGTAGGAATTTACGGTGTCTTCTCTAGTACGTTAGTACTTATATCTCGATGGAGTGAACAGGCTTCTTCTGGGTGAGCTCACTCCATCGTAGACTTTGTCTCTGTCATCTCTGACCTAGACTAAAGTCAAGAGCAAACCCATTTCAAATTTAAAAAAAACCACTGGTTGTCACATTTTTTTAAATTAATAACTAGATACCTTTGTGTGATTTTTCTAAGTATGATATACACTGAACTATAAAATAACTCGATTACTTAGCTGTATTTCTTTAAAAAAAACTACGAAAGTGCTTGAAACATTTTCAGGAAAAGCTTATACTTTTTCCTTTAATGTCTTTCTACAAGATTTAGATTTTGTCAGTTTTAGTTAATAAAATTCGCAGTTATGTCTTATTAAGTCGACTTTCTGCACTTTACTACCATACTAGTGTAATTGAAGCTGAAAGGCAGAAACTACACGACGCAAATTACGAAATTCACTTTTAGCTTTACGTCGGGTTGTCATTTCAGCTTTCAGTGTTACAAGACTAAACGCTCTTGCAATTTGAGCAGTGGTGGCTTAGTGCTGGAAACGGCCGCGACTTAAAATTAATAATAATGATAAGTTTTTTGTATATTTTTTTTTATACTCAATTTTATATTTTAAGAAATATTTAAAAATGTAATAGAATAAGATAGCTGAATAAATAAACGACATAATAAGTTTATTCATCAAAAAGTAAAAATACAATGTGACGGGTTTCGGTGAGCCACAAACTAAGCATCGCTTGTATCTTGTGGCTCTGATTACATTACAGTTTGAGGATATTAGACAGTTACAAAAAAATAAGAAACATTCGTGCGATTCTGATCACAAAATAAAGTAGTATTGGTTTAATTTAACCTAAGGCTTGTACTATGGTTTGTGTGTGTGTTTGTCTGTGTATGTGCATGTTTGTATGCGTGTGTGTGTATGTGTGTAAAAGTGCTATATCAAAGCTTCGATGGCGTCATATATGATAATTTTTAAAGAGCTGAAGTTAGGATTTTCTTACAGGTGGAGGTTGAGCAGTCTTTTAGGTCGCAGATTTGGCTAACTTTATTGTAAGTGTTGGGATTGGAAAAATTGGTACAGCGTCTAGCTAGTTCGAATTCGGCATTTGATATGGGTGGGTACTCTAAAGACACGCTTGTTTATTAAGACCCTGTAATCAGACCGACGGACGGTCATAGGATCGATCCCAGACAGGCCCTTACCTCTGTGTAAATTATGTCATCACCACTGCTCTCAAAACGGTGAAGGCATGAACATCGCGAAAAAACCGGCATGTCCTAATTTGAACCAAAAATTCGAAGACATCTGACATCTACCAACCCGCACTGGGTCCGCGTGGTAGATCCCTCTCACCGAGAGGACGCCTGTGTCCCAGCAGTGGAAACATTATTGGTTGATTATGAAAAAACATTATTATTATTACGACGAATATTTTATATACTTACATAACTAACCACAAGAATACTGCAAATCATGTACTACCAGACCACAATAATTATTCTGTCACTATAACGTCCCCTTAATAATGTCTACATGACATAAATATTGATAAAGCAAACATTTTTATGTAAAGTTTATTAGCATAAATGTGTTATAAATTCAACCGATTCGTTTTACATTGAACGACATTTTTATGTATGTACTTATGTATTGACTGGTTACAGTTGAATGATTCCTTTTTAGGGTTCCGTAGTCAATTTGGTACCAATATGTATATCAATCACGCCGACAAAGTGGTAAAATAAAAATTGGAAAAAAATGTTTTATTAGGGTAGCCCCCCTATATGTAAAGTGGGAAGTGATTTTTTTTTTAATTTCAACCCTAACGTGTGATATATTGTTGGAAAGGTATTTAAAAATGAATAGGGGTTTACTAAAATAATTTTTTGATAATGTTAATAATTTCGGAAATAATCGCTCCAAAAGTAAAAAAGAATGTGTCCCCCCTCTAACTTTTGAACCATAAGTTTAGAAAATATGAAAAAATCTGAAAAGTAGAATTTTATAAGGACTTTCTAGGAAAATTATTTTGAACTTGATGGAAACAACAGTTTTTGTACAAAAAAAAAAGTTGTACAAAATAATTTCTGGACTAAGTTTGTAGTATAATCGTATATGCGAGCATTTTTTTAACTTCGTTTACATATTTTATTGTCCTGAACGTATCTTTTTCAAACAAAAACAAAAAAAGAATTATTAAAATCGAATCCCAATATTTTAAGATCTATGATCGACTACGATTATTACGCGAACATAATGGATACCCACTTTTAAACTCATAAGTGGGAACACTTATTGTGACGGACGGGAAACTACGGAACCCTACACTGAGCGTGGCCCGACACGCTCTTGGCCGGTTTTTATTTTTTAATTTTTTGTATGGTCAGCATGGAAAATATTGGATACGAAAAATTGTAGAGAGAGATAAAGACAAATTGTGAAACAAAGTAAAATAAAATATTGCGAGGATTTAAGTATTTTCAAATCTACTCAAGGACATTGTGTTTAAAAGTGGGTATGTTCCATTGAATGCCGTAGAGATCCGTGTATTTTTTATTCAAATATTACTGATATTTAAACATAGCATAAATCACTTCTGTTTTCCTAAAAGAAAAACACAAACAAAAACCTAATAGAGAAATAAGAAATCATACAGTTAAGCAAAGCGATGTTCCACAATACTTGTTTTACCTACTGTATTCTTCTCACAGGTCTTCTTTCATTTCAAGAATTTGACAGGTGGCAAAATGTCTTAAAATCGTACTGCTAATCTGGAGCTAATTTACGAGTACCTAGGTATGTCCTATATTGATTGGAATCAACGATTACGTTACGCTACACAGTCATGAAGATTTAGTGCCAACATATGCTACGATCCTCACATAATGACTCCTTTTGCTTCGTTTACGTTAAAATGTCGTGTCATATATACAGGCTAAAACAGTTTTTTTTTAAACCTTTCTTCTGACCGTATCAATTCCACAAATCGCAATGCAAAGTTCAAAAAGTCAAAATACCAATCTATAAGGGCTCTCACACACTTCAGCGCACCACAATAAAACAAAAGATCATAACAAGCACTTCTCAAGCACTTTGCAGGGTCAGTTATGCACTTAATTACAGCAAAAGAGAGACAGAAGTATATCTCACTCCCCTGTTGGAAAGAGCGGGAAGAGTAAGTAGATTATAATAAAGCACCCTTGCGATCCAACTGAGCGTGCGTACGCGCGGATTTTTTGCACGAGTTCAAACCTCTTTGGAGTTTTTTTTTTTATGATTTGAAGTCTGTGAGAACCCGGCTTTTACAGTCTAGTGCTTTCGTTCAGTAATGGATAACCATCACGCTATCATTCTATGGGAATGGCTGTTTTTTAATATAGTTTTCAATTTCAATTTAGAGAATTAATTTAATTCGTTATTTCGTGTATAGTAGGGGAAATGGGCTTGATTGATTTATATTTCAAGTGGTTTTAAACGGTTTATAGATTCGCCATTAAAAGGTTATGTGAGAAAACATGGTCACTGGCAGTTGGAAACCTTGCAGTTAATATTTTATGAAAGATACAATTTATTAACGTTTAAAAATCGTCATGTGCAAATATTTTTGCGAAATAAGTAAATGTTATAAAAAAATCTTGTGCTTGCGTATAAGTTTGTACTAAGGAAACAAAATGTAAATATGTATTCTTAAACAACTAGTAAAACTTTGCGACGTCTCAGAAATTAATCTTAATCAAAATAAACGAATTCCTCCCTTCCCCTTGCTTATTCAGCCAAATAAAAAAACATACACAACCTCTTTACAAACTGTCTCTACTGAAAAAAAAGTAAAACAAATCATAGATAGCGAAACAAAAGACTAGTCGCACACCCGGAATCATTCGCTCCTTTAAAGTGTCAACCAAACCGTAAAATGTTTTATTATCATTATAATTTATTTGTTTAGCTATAACCGTGGAGTGCGCATTTAATTAAAAGATTCAAGGGGTTAGTCGTTTGTAAGACATTAGAAAAAATATCCTAGATTGATGTGTACCGGTTTCGTTTTTTTTGTAATTCTTTATGTTGTCAAAAACTTGGCGTATTTTCATAATAGGTACTTCTGACATTGGCAGAATTGTCAACATCAGTACTAATTGACATAAAGAAAAAAGAAAATATTTACCCGCACTTTTGCAGTGAAAATAGTGGAGAAAATACGAGGTATAGCGCTATTTTAGTCACAAGTCAAATTAACCAGTGAATGTTTTCAAAAGACAAAATATTTTTTTCTATCAGTCAGCTTATTAATAACTTAAACAAAATTATGCATATTTTAAGATAAAAAGTTTTTATAAATGATCAAATATTTTTTGCTATCACTCCTCTCCTCTCGTCATCTATTGTGGTCTACTATTTAACATTAATATTCTGAACTAACGGAAAAAAACCTATAGAAAAAAATACATTTTCAAGAAGAAACCGGTATCTTTGACTTTATCGAAACTTATTCACAGGTAAAACTCACAAGTCACGAAAAAGTTAACCCATTAGCGATCTTGTGTTGTGTGGGACTAATATTTTTTTGCTGAAAAAAAAAAAAACATTGACAGTTCTCACGGAATGGAAAAAGGTCGACTACCCAAGCGAAAGAAAAAAAGTAAGACTTCGAAATATAAATAATTGTAACAGTACCTACGTACGTAAGGCGAAGGGGTTGGGAGCAGTAATAAAAATACATTAAAAGATATGGATCACTTTTTGATTTGTTCGAGTGCACTCGGTATTTTTTGCAATCTGTATTATTTATATTAAATTTAATAATGATTTGACGAAATTAAATAAAATATTTAATTTAGTTTGGTAATTGTATTACATAATAAGAAAAACAAAATATTTACGGAATAAATGACTAATATTTCCTAAACTATTTCTTGAGATTATTTTTGAGCAAAATTATTACTTAGGTACATGAAAGTGTACCTAACCTACATATGTATATATGATACGGTCATTGAATAGCACCCATTGGATACTCTTGAGAATACAATATACATTACCAAGTACCAACTTACGAGTACATACATAGGCAGGTACTTTAATTTTAAAGGGTCCGCAAACAGAGGAACTGAATTTGAAGTGTATCCAATATGAACCCTTTGTGAGTCAGTACGAAATAATCATAAAGTTAACTCAAGAAGCACTAAAATAGACCCTGTGTCCAATGATGAAGACTTTGGGTAATAGTTACTAATATGAATTTAAAATACAACCTAAGAAGTAAGCTGTGGTTTTACTTTCAATTTAATTTGTATCTTTTTCTTTTTTTTGATCTTATTGTCTTTCGACCTAATTTTTACACCAGCCAAGGTCAAATATGTTGAGCCAAAAAATACCTTGTAATACCTATAATAAGCATCATACCATGTATATTATCTACACATGATTTTGCAAATAAATGAATCTGAATCTGAAAAATACAGTCATCTTTTTTATGAAAATCTCAATTTAAATCACTCACTGACAGTCAACGCACAGCCTAAACCCCTGGGTCTAGTGGCATGAAATTGTGCACAATAGGTCCCATACAAAGTGAAAGTGAATCTAAAATATAATTTTCGACAATGAGGGTTTCCTGAAATGACGTTCGCTAGGTGGCAGCACTGACACGTCAGGTACAGGCATCTGTCAAAGAGCCTATATTTTCTTTAGTCATGACTGAATGATGAACGAATAAATGAATCGAATGATAAACGTCATCATATATTTTATATTGGAAGACCTCTTGACACAGTGGTGCCAACTGGTGTCGTAAATTTTCACGAAAACCCTCATTCATCCATCTCCTAGAAGGGGGAAAATGAAAGTTTGTATGCGTTAGTTTTGACGACGATGGGAAATCGAATTTTGTCTTTAAATAAGATTTATTAGAAACTAGCTGCGCCCCGCGATTATACCCGCGCAAATGTCGATACCGTGGGAATATCGGGATAAAAAGTATGTTAATTATAATGTTAATCCAGGGTGTCAGCTACCTCCATACAAAATTTTATCAAAATTGGTTCACCCGTTTGAGCGTCAAGAAGTAACAAACATATAAACACACACACACACTCACAAACTTTCGCCATTATAATATTAGTGTGATACTTAACTACGTAGGTACATCTACAAACTTTTAAACTATTTCTAACGATTCAAGCTTTCTCTTTATCAAGTCCTTCAACCGAACCCCATCAAATAGGTACCAATCTAGTCTAACTGAAGGGTAAAGACGACATGCATTAAAATTACCCTAGTTTTAATGCATGTCGTCTTTACCCTTCAGGACAAGCCATAAGTAGGTGTCAACCCGTAACTGCTGGGAACTTATTCCCTAATCCTGGGTGCACAGAGGTCAGGGGGCAAAGAGGGCTGATTTATATTGATAAACCTGCCACCTGGTTTACCTGGTGCCTTTGAAGGAACGGGCTTATTTGTCGTTATTTAAAAAAAGAACTATCGCAGAACTCTTTGGAATTTTAAAGAAACTTAATAACTGCCAAAATTAGAAACGGTAGTATAGTTTTGAAAAAAGAAAAGACTATCGGAAATTCGGGAAATCGAATGAAACGTGGAATGCGGTAACTGTCAAAAATGAATTTTATGTTATAAGTATGGTACCTGAGATGGTACAGACGCCAGCACATCAAGCTACCACAATCTGTCAAATTTCTTTAATAGATTTTCAACTTTATCGCTAAAGCATAAGGTTCAAAGTTGATTGGGAAAATTTGACAGTTTCGGGTAGGTTGATGTGCTGGCGTCTGTACCTAAGCTACCTGAGGAGCCCGTGGCTAAATAATAACAGCCGCACAGGTCGATCGATCAGGTTAAGCTACGCTTGCCGCGGTTGGTCTGTAGATGGGTGACCATCTTTACATACCGTGACGCCTCTGTGCCTCGGAAAGCACGTTAAGCCGTTGGTCCCGGCTGTCATTCGTAGATTTTTGACAGTCGTTACGGGTAGTCAGAAGTCCGAAAGTCTGACAACCAGTCTTACCACGGGGTATCGTATTACCCAGTAACTGGGTTGTGGAGGTCAGATAGGCGGTCGCTCCATGTACAAAAATAAAATACTGGTATTTAGCTGCATCCGGTTACGACCCCAACATAGTTGGGAAAAGGCTAGCCAGATGATGAAGTATGGTACCTGATATGAAGGAGAAGAATATACACAAAATTTTAATAACGATTTCGTCACGTGCATAATTTTTCATTAATATACATAAATTAATTAGGTACGAGTTACTATTTGAGAGTTCAATATTTTTAAACTTAAATGATAAAATGTATGAACAAATTACACAAAACCTTTTATTTTTGTATAGTGTAGTGTGTGTTTTTTTTTGTGTGTGTTTTTTTGTGTGTGTAGTGTTTTGGTGTAGTGTGTGTTTTTGTTTGTGTGTGTAGCTGTTTCTGTCATAAGTTTGTTTTAACTGCAATCCATAAACAAACAATATGCAGCGGATATTCTGTTATTGGAAAACGTTCGACCTTATTTTCCACAAGTGGAAAAATAAATTCGCAATCAGGTCAGTATTGGAATATTGGATTTTTAAACTGGATTACATCGTCGCCGTTGGCAGTAGGCGTGAGACTGCTTGTTGCAATGTATGTTGTTAGAAAATAAACAAGTGTTAGTGTTACAAGTTTTAATGAAAAACTGTTCTAATAGAGCTGTATGGTGACTAACATAAAACTCATTGCATTGCACTTGATGTTTTGTAAGTTCTTAATGAAGAAAATCCTCATCTGCCTAGCCTTTTCCCAACCATGTTGGGGTCGGCTTCCGGTCTAACCGAATGCAGCTGAGTACCAGTATTTTTTATGGAGCGACTGCCTATCTGACCTCCACAACCCAGTTACTGGGTAACACGAAACCCCTTGGTAAGACTGGTTGTCTGGCTTTCTGGCTTTTGACGACTCGTAATGACCGTCAAAGATCCACGAATGACAGCCGGGACCAACGGCTTAACGTGCTTTCCGAGGCACTTAATGAAGAAAATGTGAAGAAGTAATAAAAAAGTGAGCCGTCACGGGACGCCTGGCAGATGTGAAACATTGCGCATGGCGACGCGTCGCCACACAGTACACAAGACTGTGACTGTATATATACACCATCATATAGCGTGGCGACGCGTCGCCACGGCATGCGTCGCCACGCCAGAAATTTGTTTTACGTGCGGCTATAGATGTTTCACATCAAAAACTGGTTTTTCTAAGAGTCTGTTTACATAGGAATCTCCATTATTATCATTTGATATGTAGCTGTATCTATGTTATTTTATTATATTTAATCTAGAAAGCTTGTCTATTTCATTGAAACGCAGGGTAACCGTGCAAACATAATATTAAAATCAAGTATATTTAAATAAATAACAAGATTAAAATTAAATACTAACTTTACTAGCGGCGAAAATATGATAACCTTATCGGAAATTATATTTTCGAGCCGTTTGGGGTTGAAACCCTCGGGCCGTGGGGTCCGAGTGCTCATGGTCTTTTTAAAGAAATATCTAAACGGCTGGTTGACACTTCCCGTGACTCAAGAGCTGGCTTTTACCTTGGCCAGAGGCTGAGCATCGCGATACAACGTGGTAATGCCGCCAGTCTCTTGGGTACATTACCAGTCGACAGCGATGCGGATGAATTTTTCGACGCAATTTTTTAGTTTCTGTATGGTTTTAGTTAAGTTAGTATTTAATTTTAATTTTAAAATCAATGATTATTATATTATACTAGCTGCGCCCAGCGGTTTCACCCGTGTAAATGTCGGGATAAAAAGTAGCCTATATGTTAATCCAGGGTGTCAGCTACCTCCATACAAAATTTTATCAAAATTGTTAGTGTGATTTTCCAGTAGAATCCATGTAGAATCTTATTTTCTCATGGACAACCAGGGTAACATACAATGGCAATCAACAGCAATGCTTTTTCATTTTGACTGTTCTTCTACGTTCATTGCGATATTTACATTTACCAGCAGACGATTTTTTCAAACCTAAAGAGCAATGGATTAGGAGTTCTTCAAAACTCTCAGATTTTGATTGAAAGTTTGTTACGCAATTAAAATCCTGCACTAATAACTTACGTCACGTTGTCAGTCACACCTTACGCACAAGTAACAAGGTTCGTTTTAATCACCTTTTAATTTAAAGCAGTCATAGGCAGTGCTGATCAACTGATTAGATTTATTAAAAGTTATTACCACCCATTGCTTGGAACCAGGTCAAGAGTTGTTAGGTCTAGTTTCCATTTGAAGGTCGCGAGTAGGTTACGTGGAGTCAAGTAAGTATGAAGAACATTTTACGCAGTTTAATTTTTATTCTGATCCTTAACTAACGACCTTCTTTGCACGGGTGTAATGGCGACATATCAAAACATCGAGATTTCTATGCTATATCATATTTGATTTAATTCTCTAAATGATGGGGAAAGCCGCATCAAAATCCGGTGCGTAGTTTAAAAGAACAATGTGGTCACATAGACAGACACGAAAAGTGACTTTAATTTGTAATTTGTATAGATATCTATTAGATAGCATGTCAGCGTACCTCATCATTTTTTGTATAACACCTCCATTATAATAGCCTATTTTTTCATTTTGTGTATAAACCTAAAGGCAGTCTAAACATCAGCCTACTTTTTCCATTTTCGAAAACATGTTTTTCTGTCACAAAAGCATTGAGACCTATTTCGCATAACCTTGGAACTCAATCAACCAATTCCTTGTACCTGGCTGGAATTCAAATCGTCTGCCAGAACTAACGCGATACGTCAGAAAAGTTTTTAACTTTCGAACTGTGCGAGTATTTTGAATTGTGACCCGGCAGACGAAGGTAAGGATACTTACTCTGTGCTAAAACTTTCTACGGGTATTCAAGATTAGGCAAAGATTTGTCTTTTACTTGGTCTACGGAACGGGTCAAAATGTTTTTAAAGAATATGTAGATGTGTACATTAGATAATTAGGTACTATTTTGCAAACGTTTATTATGTTGCGAAAATAAATATCTTGAATCGCCTAGATAGAAAGATTTATATTGGCAACCGATTACAAAATTGTTTCACTTAATGCTGAATTTACGCTGCACATTAAAAAATATTACTTGCAATTGAAATTAATGCTTCAGCGTATTCGACATTCGAACAACTAACACAATAACGATTGTTATTATTTTCGCAATCAAAATGTTTGATTCAATCTATTTCAAATCTATTAGAGGTTTTCCCTTTTACCACCTGCCTAATAAAAGTTGAACCAAAACGACTGCTAACATGGACACATCAATCATCGTTACACCATAAACCGTTGAAAATCAAGCCGGTATTGCTATGTGGAAACAAAACGCTATTTTGAAAAATCAAAACGTGTTCTCATTTCAAAAAGTCGACAATAGCTTCGGCCTTATTTTTTTTTTCGCGAACTTAGGCACAGGGGCTAAAACTTAAAGCAAGGTTAACAATAAGGGGAGTATTCTTCAAAACACCTTCTTAAAAAAAATTGCGATTCTTTATCGTTCTACCGTATTGTTAGAAATAGGTTATAAAAATTTTACGTCTCTATTATAGAGTTGGGATTATGTTTTCGATATTAATCGGTTATGAGGACGGTTTACGACTATTTTTATTGTGTAACGTAATAAAGTTAACAGACTTTATATGAGGATTTAAGTAACCTTGGAAAGTGAATTGGTTTTTAATTTATTAGTGCTAAGTTTAAGGCAACGAGTTTCATTTCTCATTAAAGCTTGAAGCGAACATTTGAAACTTTTATAACACATTAAATTTTGTTTGTTTAATAGAACTGTGTACAACTACAATTATTATCAGGCGTTTAGTTCATTAGCTGACCAAGTCCCCGCCTTATCTTATGTAGTTAGTTTCCTTTCTCTAAAACTCCTATTTATGTTATTCCATTACGAATACACAAACAAAACTATACCTAATAACCGGCTACCAGTATCTACCGTTCCCATTTTCATTAGTTTACAATTAACGTATTCTGTATCTAACATAATGACATGAGCCGTTACGTTCTATTAAAAGTACATAATAAATATAGATTAAAAAGTTTCGCTACCTCACCTGTCCAAAACGTTATTTCTACAAAGTCATCCGCTCCATAAATTAGTTCACAATACATAATCAAAGATTCAATACGAGCCCACCCTTTAATATCCTCGTAAATTTCCCACAACGACTGCCGTGTTCCTTGTCACAAAATAAATCATGACATTTACATGTACTCTTTGGTTATTAAAAAAAAACTAGATCGGAACCGACATAACAGTGTTCCTTAACAAATGCGTTTGAAGTTGCTCCCCAAAATTCTACTTTAACCTGTTAGAATTAAGGTTGGAATTTGTTTGTGCAGCTGCTTTTCAAAACTGCGAAAGTTTCGGACAGGAACGCATCTTCGAGTTTCGCACACTTCCTCAAACAATAACGAGGAGAGCAGAGCAGGGTTAACAAAAGGATGAAGTTACTCCAGATTGTATAACAATAAATATTATTACTCCAATTTCTTCGGAACGTCAAAGGTAAGCGATTGTTGCGTTAACAATAGTTTCAATTTGGTAAAGGTAAGGGCTTGCTACCTTTGACATAACGACATCTGCTATTTTTTATGTCTTCTTATTATTTTTGTGGAAGAATAACCTTAGGTCGTTTTGCGATCCTGGATTTCTGCAAGCTGGCGAATTTATTTTTGATGTACATTAATTAATATATTATTATAATACATTTTCTACTTCGAGCCAAAGATGCTTTATATAACAGTTTGCTAAACTCTAGAAAATATTAAAATGCAATAAATTATGGAAGGAATTTTCAAGCCCTTAATCGATCCATGGAATCTGTCGACAAAAAGACCGTACGACCAAAATACCTACAGCTTTTCAAGATATAGATAAGATATAGGGTACATCAGTGGTTGCAAAACCAGTATAAGCTCAACTCTTATTCTATTGAAACTCTGTTCTACGTAGACCAGCTCAAGGTCGAAAATATTACTACTGATGTCCGGCCAACTGTACCTATTTCCATTTTCATAAACACCGATATACAATAAAAATCCACGCAATCAAAACACGTATTCGCAATAATGAAAGACAGAAACAGATACCAATCAAAACAACAATTGATTTCTTAAATTTATGGTCATAACTCGCCCTAACACAGCGGGTAACATCCCTATTGACACACCAATATGGCGGCCACAGTCCGATACTCATTGTATTTCTATCCCATAGTCAGTGAATTGTTTACCTTTTAAATTAGAAGTATCAGTGTTGCCAAGTTTTAGAGTTATAATTTTACGGGTTACGATTTTGTTTCTAAATACTTAGGGTAACTTTAATTAGAGTCATTATCTTTATGATTCAGTGATTATTTTGCTCCTTAGGATGGCTATAATTTTTTAAGTACTTTGTCTTTTATTTGATTGTATGGTTGGATTTTTTTCTCACGGTTTTTGTGTTTTTATTTTTTTTGAGGAAAGCTAAAGCCTTGTGTGGAACTACTAATTATTATAGTTGATTTGAAATTTTACAGACGCCAGCACATCAAGCTACTACAATCTGTCAAATTTCTTTAAAAGATTTTCAACTTTATCGCTAAAGCATAAGGTTCAAAGTTGATTGGGAAAATTTGGCAGTTTCGGGTAGCTTGATGTGCTGGCGTCTGTACTTGCTGTATCTAATCTTGAAATAATTTTTACATGAAGTCAACAATTTTATTTATTTTGCATAACATCTCTTATTTCTAAATCAATGCCTCTACGGTTCTTTTAGCTGCTAAAACGTTTCATCTTCTGTATAAATATTCCTATTATATGTATATCTTATATCTCTCTTTATACATAAAGGGAGATATAAGATATACATTTAAGAGAGAATGGTTAAATCACATGTGATTTCACCATCTTTTAGAGAATTAATTCCGGAAGGTTTATGTGAATTTTAATACATTAGCAATAAACTTATGTATAATAAAGAAGTCTCGATGTTTTGTCAAAGCAGGAGTGGGTCGCTAGTATATTATTATAATTATCTAAAAAACCTTCACCCATTTCACATATTTACGCCTGGTAAATCTAATAACCATTTTTTCAAGCGGTCCTTACATTTCACAGACCTTATTTAAATTGCGTAGGTATAATTTCAACCCGGATCCCTCATTAACGTAAGTATAAAGGACGAGAATACACATAATATACTGCTAATAAAACATAAACAGAAGTCATGATGTGCTAAATCAATTAGTTTTAAAAGTAAATAAAACCCATCCTATGGCATTATGTCCGCCTCTGTACATGTATGTGCTTGAAGTATTAAATAAGTAAAACAAAATTGTTCTTAATAGTGTCAGTGAGTGGATAGATTGTCTATCAATTTATTTCCATGAATTATACAGCTACAATCATCTTTGGTGCTCTAGCCATTTTACAAATTAGATTTATATGCCTCGTTTATTTAGTTGACTCCAAGTTTAAGGAAATCTTATTAGACTGACCTATTAAAAAAAACAACTAATTCTAAAACCTTATGTCTCTTCTTCAAACAATCTACAAATGGAAATTTCTTCAAAAACTCGTTATAAAATAACTTTGAAATATTTTGATTCATAGGCCTACGACCCCATGGCTTGCGTATGCGCCACCATATGGCCAAAGATTGATAGATAAAATGTCGTAATGACGGCATGACGTTAAATAGATACAGTTTTTTGACCTTACCGAACCATGTTTTGTAATATAGAATAAGTAGAATGATATGTGACCTTAAAGTCGACTTTCGCTAATTGACATTTTAGGTGTTGTTTTCGCAACATTGGCAAAACTTTCGAACAGTTTTCGCTGTGTTGAAAAGATCTAATTAGAAAGACTCGATACTGTGATCTTAGAAAGGTAGCGTTTCGATGTGAAAAGTTGATCCAGAGTGAAAACTGATCGTTTTGCATTGCCAGGCATTGTTACACTTTTAAGTACAGATTTCTTTAATAACACCATCTAATTTGGAACATTAATTAGTAGTGTCGGCATTTTTTGTATTTTTAGAGAACAAGTTAGAAATTACCAAACAAAAGGATTCGTATTGGAAATAGAAACATGACTAAATATGACAAAAATGTAACCAAGTCTAATCAACTAATTAACTAAGTACTATGTTAGCACAGTAATAACACATTCGATAGTCGGGAGTCCTTACGGGTAGTCAGAAGCCTGAAAATCTGACAACCAGTCTTACCAAGGGGTTTCTTATTAACCGGGTTGTGGAGGTCAGATAGGGAGTCGCTCCATGTAAACTACTGGTAATCAGCAACATCTGGTTAGACTGGAAGCCGACCCCAATAGATAATGATGAGGAACAGTTATAAATAACAAACATTTTTGACACAAGAAAGCTGTCTTTGTACTTAGTAATCATTATTCTGGCAACTTGTGAGACACCCTTTTTCTCGTTTTAAACTTAAGCTTTTTACACAGTTTACTTAAAACTTCCACCATTATACCTTATAAGACCTAACAATGGAAATAAACTAAAACAACATCTAATTACGTAATTACGCTGTAATTGTCAGCACTTATCGAGGCGCCTGCGCACACGCATCTAGTGGGGGTGGCAACAGCTGCGCGCGCGCCGCACTTATCATGGGAAATTAATACTTAGAGTAAAGTCAATAGTTTTAGTGTTGATGCTTTTTAGGGTAATGTAACTGGTGAATTTATAGTAGTTTTTCCAGGTGAGGTTGATTAGGTAAGTTTTGTGGTTAATGCAGTATAGGGTCAATGTAGGTACATAATTATACTATAGGTAATGTTACGCTAATGATACGTTTTTTCCATAGTTATTATAACTATGTAAAAAATATAATGAAAAGGCATAATATTACTCACAGTAACAAAGAATGAAAACAATGTTACTTAAACAATAATATAGTAATACTTCAATGATGATGTTTATACTCGTATATAGCAATATTTGCAAAACTAAATTCTCATAGCATTCTATTGGATGATGCGGCTAATAAGAAAGTAGATACCTAATAAGAATCGATGACTGCTAATAGAAAATGAGATGAGATAAAAAGACGTATTGTTCCAACCATAAAACAGCGGTACCTAATGATTGAACAAAAGATTGACGGTTTTATTTTTCTTATTAAGGTAAACGACCCAGTAACCATGAAGTTTCGAACTTCACAGAGTTTGCAAGTCTACTATGCTATAACTGCTAGACTTACAAATACAATTTCTACATGACTAGATAGATAATTTAATAAAGTTTTAGTGTTATATGCTTTTTTTAAATTAGTGCAAATTTTATTTAACAATAATACAAAAAATATACATAAAGGACCAATTGTACCAGTACCCGGTAGATTTGTACTAGTAAACGTTAAATTGTCCCAGAATCCGGTAATTTTCATAGCGAATTTGAACTCTATTTCTTTACGTTAAAGTTCACAGAAATACTATTTTTAAATTTCTATGTGAGTTAAATAAGAAAGGGTCTTGTCAAGTCATGGGGTCAATACCTACATATTCAAAGAAAAGATGTTATTAGTTATGATTTTTTTTAATATATTTTATATAAATGATAGGTATACTTAACATTAGTTATTTCAGACATTTGTTAAAACTTTAGTTTTCCGTTAGTTTACCTAAAAAAAACAGATAAAAATAAAACAATCAACTACGAAATGCTTAAAATGAAACATAAATCTATTGGTTTACTTATAAATTAGTCAAAAAGGTATAAGGGAAATAGGTACAATCAAGTACTATATACCTAACTATGATTGCACTTGGCTTTCAAATATCACAATTTATTCCCTAAATACTTAACAAACTCTTAGGTTAGGTTTACCTACCAAGGAAAACACGAGCAGTCTTATAAAAAGTTAAGTCTTTAAAAAAATACAAATCTGGTCACTTTTTAAAAAATACTATAAAAAATGTTTAAATTAAAATTACACTACGCAAAAAAACTTTACAACTAATATTTGGAAGAATGTAATGAAATCACTAGGAAAAATGAGAAGGATTCACTTCGTGTCAGCTTGAAATATTCAAACAAATCTACACAATATCACGTACATAAAAAACGAGTATCATTTGATTCAATTCAAAATAGTTATAATGGATACAGGATCACAGTTAAACAATATTTTTAATTAAAATTAGGTACCCAGCTTAAAAGCCTCATCTTAGTGTAAGGAAATAATGGACGAGAAAACTTAAGAGCTTTGTGATTATTTAAATCAGGTTTACGAATAATTGACAAGGCAATCAAACCCAACGCTTTACATTACTTATTCATCAAACGACACGTTACAATACATACAAGTAAACGTTACTTCGTTTGGCGAAACTTCTGCACAAATCGTATGATACCAGGTCCTACAAGTCACACATTGTATCAAGTCTAATTTCGTGCTTCTTTGGCATAACCGACAAAAACAATCTTCATTTGTGATGTCAGTGTCTACTGATTTCTTCTTAGGTTTCTTGTTATCAACTCCAAGCTCTGATCTTTTAATTTTCTTTTATTTTGCTTGAACTTTATTCTCCTCTTTTTTTGTCTTTGCTTCTAGTTTTTTTGGGTAATTTAACTTTACTTTTTGTGGTGCTAATTTAACTTTAGTTTCTGGTCAAAATAAAATCTGGCCAGAATGCGCTTTCATCACAATTGAATATCCTACGTGGATCTCTAATAGCTTCTTCTAAATGAGTCATTATAGAGTAATCTTCCACTTCTTTAAACTAAGCTCTTAGATTACTTTCTTTGACTAAGGCACGGGTTTGCGTCAAATTTTAAGCCACTCGTTGGCCTACTTCGGGGTGTCGTTTTATAAACGATTCAAACCAATGCTGACTTGGTCGGTCATTTTAAAATGGGTTTTCTCGCTTCATCTTTTTTACCAGTAAGCTGACGCTATCCAATAACTGCGCCTTAGTTATTGGAAACCCACTATCAGCCATAAAAATAATCCACCTTTTCAAATGCTCTTCTTCATCTCTTGTGAGTATTGTAGACGCTCTATCTTATCATCCAACGTCGATCGTGGGATACTGAAGTCTGCCTGGCAGCAGCTGAAACTGCCTGGCAGCAGCTGAAACTGAGGCCCCTTTTCTGACTGCCTCCATGGCCTTTTATATAGCCTTCGGCCTATCAGTCATGGCTAGCTGAATAAAAAATCGTATCAAATAATATATATAGGTACTATTAAAATATCTTATGAAACTAACTATAAAAAAATGGTGGCTCAAATTATTTAAAAGCACACAAAACCGTAAGGTTAAAATTCCCCCTTTGCCTCCTTGCCTCCGTTACAAGAACAAGTGCCCCCACATCGCATCATGAAAGTTTGTCGCTCTGAAGAAAAGCGCACCATACGATGTGCATAGAAAAGCCTGATTTCAGAAGAGCAGATTAGTAAAGCACAATGTGCAAAATATAAAAATCATACAGAAAAAACTAAAAAAGTTGAGTGAAGGAAAATAAGACTTAACTCAAGGTATTAAGAACGATGCCGGGTTTAAATGCAACTGTTAATTCATGTCCCAATAACCGGCAGAAATGTATTCTACAGTTTTAATGGAAAATGTGACCTATTTCAAGGCAATAAGTGTACAATAACGGGTTTCGGTGTAATTGTATAATCGGGTTGATCGTGTACCAATATCCGGTAAAAAAAAGTACGACTTTAACGGGTAATGGGTCAACTAGGGGTTTTTGAGTACCAATAAATGTGATGCCTAAAAATATTTATTTTCCAATAAGATTCACCCCAATTTATAGTTTATATCGCTAAAGAATAAACTCAATTATTTTAGAAAATTAACACTCTTACCTTTACGTTTCTCGTCGCAGGGTGGCTAGTTGATCAACGCGACGTGGTGGTTTGCTAGTTCACTGTCAGAACTTAGAATTTTCATTTTTTTCTTAATAATAAACTTTTGTGATTGAGTAGTTTTGACACCATTAAACTTTTCGGTCAGTGTTGTCATTTAAATTGTGCAAAATATTACCAAGAATGTGTTGACATTCGCAAACTTTAACTTATTATTAGTAGAAAAGTGTAATGATAAAAAATCTGACATGTTAACGGATACTGGGACACTAACGGGAATACGTACTTCTACCTTATTGCTGAATGGGCTCACTCTTGAACTCGGTCACGCCTGATGGAAAGCGATGATCTATGATGGAAAGCGATGTTCTATGATGGAACGAACATGATGGTCGATGGCGACGGTGACGTCAACGTCGGCTGTCGCTGAAAACCAGCGCTGCGGCTCTGTCTAGCATTGGCTCACAACATTATGCTGAGCAATGGCCGTTTTATGCGGCTACGACGCATATTTTCCCACAATTCTTTTTTTTTAAATTTGTATTTTTCTTTACGTCATGTTGTAAATAAACATCTTTATTTTTTCTTCTTCTTTTTTATGTGGTAATAGATCTAGAGTCACAAAGTACAGTAGGTACTGTGGAGATTATGACATGCATAGTTTGTGTCGTGCAACCTTTTTTAGCAAAATGTAATGTGATGCATCTGTTGATCCAGTTTTCATCATCAATTATAATTACAGCACGTGCCATGACAGATGTCTGGACAAGCTGATACGATAATAACTAGCTGGTTGGTTTTTTTAAACACTACACCTGATAATTCATCGTGTAATCGCTAATTGCCTTTATTATTGAATAGCGAAAACATTACATATTCCAATGTGTTAAATCCATAATAATTTAAACACAAAATGTGACATCATACATCAGATTGAGTTTACTTTGTGGATGTAGCCTTTTTTTTCGGATTTTGATGCGAATTTCAAAATTGTTTATAGAATTTATACCGGCAGCTAGTGTTTAATACTTCGAGCACACAAATGAATGGGCTTAACATTCTGTGTGTGGAAAATTTCCAACTGTCAATGCTACACGTAGGTACCTACCTACTTATCACCACTTAAAAAGTCTGCCCACCCCAATAACGAAACACGTCAACATAACAAATGACGTCACGACACCGGAACCAATAATAGAAATATTCGGAAATGTCCCCAAAACATGACAGCATTTGAATTCCATTATTGAACCATAAAACCCTGGGTTCCGTAAAAACGGGTGCGTTCTGAATTATTCATGACAACGCCACCTGCCGGCCAACCGACAAACTAACGTTTGTTACCATAAATTATTATGTGCTAATAAATATTTGATCGGTCTGTGTTTCGTAGAAGCTATTAATGTAGGTGGGAGTGGAAAATTTCGGAAAAGCGTTCTGTTCTTTGGTGGGTTAGTTACTAGGCACCGTAGTTTTAACCTCTCCGTTATTGTTACAAAGAATTAGATATCATATAAATGTGTTCCCATATAAACTCTCTGCCTATAAGCTATTTTATGTAGTACCTACTGAGCGATCTGCTCCGCTTCACGTGGTTCTTGCGACTGACAAAACGTCGATATTTCTTTATACATGTAAGTTAAAATTTAACGTCGTATACAAATAAACCATCCGCAAAATTCGTTGCGAAGTTTAAAAGAAAGACGCGGCCACACAGACAGACTCGAAAAGAGACTTCATTTATAATAAATGTATAGAAAGAAGTGTACTCCAACGCCATTACCCAGAACATAACCCAATTGATTTTCAGGCGTCTGAAACAGTGTTTGTAATGGAACGCTTGCTTCACAAGTGAATGGGCAATATAAGAAACCCCGTGGAGCATTTTAGTGGACTGTAATGAAACAGAAATCCATGTTACGTGTAGGAACATCCCATAGTACATTTTCATTGCATACCAAAAGATTAAGTCTGCTTTTGCGTTTTGCCTCTCTCGGTTTGCAAATCCATGGCGAATATTTCCAACTGACAACAAGACCTTTACAACTGAGTTAGTTACTAATAAAATCCCTTAAAGCGGACAACAAACACACGCTAACAATTCGTAAAGTTTAATTCTAGACAGCAAAAACATCCGGCCATCTTGGCGAAGTACAATACGAAGCTGATGAATGTCTTGCCACTTTATCTTACGATCATGCCGTCAATAGAATCCTTATCTCAAGAGCACAAAGTTTCAATTTCAATTGTTCAAGTGACCTACAATCTTATCTTCTTGTTATGGCACTGTAATGAGTCCTATCTCCAAGGAATAAAGACCACTATTGCTAAGAAAGAGCGATCGATTTACTTTGTATTACCCAGTAACCGCTCAGCAAATTCGAAAGATTCAAATTCAGAATCCGCTAAAACGTGTTCCATTCTATTCAGCCAGCAGCTTTGACGTTCAGCACGCACCATACGTTCCAAAAAGTATTCATTTCTTGAATCTAAACCTTATTCCTACGTGGGTTTGTCATGTAAAAACTACCTATATCGGCCAGTAACAGGAGTTTGTGCATTGAGTAAGAAACTTTTTTGTTTGGCGACCCCACATTTCGCGAGTCGAGACGTGCATTCGATATTAAAAAATGCTTCAGAAAAGTCTTTAAATTCAATAGTAATTTGATGTTGAATAGGTGGGGAGAGGATAATGTAAGTACGCCCTGTTTTTGCGGTGTTGTATTTAGTACGCGAATTTCTCGAGTCGCATTGTGTACACACTGGTTTCTTGCCCAGCATGAGTCTGTCACAGTGCCGTGGATATGAATGGAGCGACCGAGTTTCTAATTACACAGTCAATTTGGTAAGTAAAGCGGGAAACATGAGTTATTGCCCTGGCCCATAACCGAGATGAAATCGGCCATGTTTAATAAGTGACAATAGATTGAAAATTTTTGTGTACGTTTTAGCATAATAATGTGAGTATTGGATTGTATTTTTAAACGATTAGTTGGTGATTAGCCCATAATAACTCTGCACAGTTCAAGAGCGTCCCTATTTTAGAAATTACCGTTTTGTTTGTTTTGCAAATTATGCCACTGGAAGCCAAATTACTTGACACGTGGTTCTACTAGAGGCAGACGAGTTCTATTTGAGATTAAATTTCCATTTAAGGCGCATTTTAAATTAGTATTTGAAAATAAAGCGCCTAATCCACTTTACCAACGACTTTGAAGAAAGTCTAGGAATCTAAGTAAACTAAAATTTATGAAATACGGCTATTACCAACAAGGACAAAATGTAATCTAACTAAACTAACTAGCACAGACTGATGATGCAACTAAATTCCTAAAACGATTTTGACCAAAATATTCCAGAGACATTAATCGATTCGCACTGGCCATTGCTTTCACTGTTTTTGCAACACAAAAAACAATTACACAACATTATTTAAAAAAAGAATATTTATTAAAAAATCAAACGCGTGCAATAGATCGTTTTAGCGGCATAACTAATGTTGTCAGTGCCACATTCCAAATTGCATACGCTATGAAACGCGTGATGCCACAAATGGTAGGTAACGGTATGCAGCTATACCGTATTGGAAGCAATATGATATTTTATGGTCATATTATGTGCGTTATCATTATGTGGTTATGTTAAATTCGAGTAACCGAACGCTACCCAATCGGTGAGGCTGAGATTTCGAAAATTAATTGGGTAATATTTGAAACTGTATGACCCGATAGTCTACTCTGATTACTTTCGGCATTGATCTGACTGACTGCGATGATCATGATTAAAGTAATGATGAACAAGACATTGTATAAGTAAGTAGTTCAGCATATTTTTGTAGTTCACCCAATGTGAGAACGGTGCTTTTGACGAGGACATGACCTACTTGGACTGACCACACAAAACTGCACTTTGGAGGATATAATAAACGCCAGTGATGCCATTGATTAAGTATAAGACAAGGTACCGCCGATTGGAAAAGAAGAGAGCATATATGTATAACATTAGCTTCTCTAAAAGATGCTACAGTAAACGTAAACCACCAAATGGCCAGTCATGCACTTACAAAGACAACCCCAGACTTAAATTCCTGAATACCTACTACATTCATATCAAAACACTGTCCATCCTAACCCTACAAAAACTCCCATATTTATAAGAAAGTCGTTACGCACATCTTTCATACAGCCGCGAAGAATCAAAAGATTTTACTTCACGAGGGGAAGTGTGGAATGATACGATGTTCGCATTCACGCAATGCTCCTCGATGATCGAGACACATGCGAATAAGCATCGTACATAGATAATGACCATGTTATGGGTTTAGAATAACCGTGATATGGCATCGATGACGTTAACGTTATTGTAATGGGCTTACGTTAAGGAAATGTTTTGTCTTAACGACTACACTATTAGTGGGATGAGGAAATTGGTTTGTGTAGGAGTAAGCGATGCGAAGATGGACCTATTATGGCAGGCTATTGATGAGTTGAGATGTGACTTCATGAAATACTGACATTGTATTATTATTAATTCATTCTACAAAGTAACTGTTTATTGTTGTCCTATTTTTTGTTCATACCCGATCCTTTTAGGACGATATCAATCTTAAAAGAGGAGATAAAGGGGGTCAAAATGAATATTTTTAACTCAAGATACTCTTATAGAAAGTCGTATTATAATCAAAATGTAGAACGTCATTATGTCCTATATTGTAAAGATTTTTTGGAGAGGCTGTCGAAAATGTTATAATTACCTGAAACCCATCTTTTTATTTATATTGGTTAGTTTAAACCATATAATCAAATCGTTAGATTTGCCCTCGCAAGTCACACGGAAAACTGTCCAAAGAGAAGAGTGAGCTCACACAATAATAATGTCGTTTCCATGACAATCACGTCAAGTATCTGCGACATTGTGTTTGTCAGAGGTGTCATAACTAAACAGAAACGCGACCATCTTTTGACGCGGCAAAGCGATCCTACGATTGAAATCTATAGTTTATACGAAGTTTCATGCTCATTGGTTATAGTTGATTTGTTTATACTGACGAAAGTAGACAATACCTTATATAAATCTCAATTCAAAAGGCAAGGCATCTCTATCTCAATAGTCTGTAGCCTAGACAAACTATGCCGTCTTCAATCAGTCAATGTGTGTCCCATACATTATACATGCGAATACATAATCGCTCATATTCATGTGAACGGCGAACATCGACATCTGTCGGAGATGACGAATGTTAGTGGTAATTGCTTTGAGTCATTAGTTGCTTTCATTAGTAGATAGATGTTTAGATTAATCATAAATGTGATGGTTTGGTAGGTCAGGGTCACAATTAATTAGAGACATAGTTATTATGATTTTGTCTGTTACTTTTAACACTTCGTTTGTTTTAATGACTACATTTGAATCTTGTTTTTCGAACTCGATAGCAAACACCTTCCTTATTCCTCTATATTAAACTTCATTTTAGATCATGCAAAGTAATATTAAATTAACTCGCTTCTAAAATAACTAATTTTCTCATTCCAGATCAATAATGTTGAAGTGGGCAGTCTACGGTAAAAAGAACCAAGAACTCCGGGTTTCTAACGACCTTGAAAATGAAGACTGCGAACAGTATACCGACGAACCTTACAACAACAACAAAATTAGAAGATCTCTTGACGCACAAACAGTCAAAAAGAGCAAGAAGCCCAGCAGATACCAGCGGAGATCCCTAGGGTCTAATGCAGTTAGAAAAAACTTAAAAGCTGTAGACAAAGAAAACGTGAATTACATAGGGAATACACCAAACTATTACAGAGAAGGTTTTATCAAAAAGCCAGAAAGCATAGCCCTGAAAGATGTCAGCAATATCACCCCAACAGGTACTCCAGTCAAAAACTTTGACAGGAGAAAATACTATCTAAATGGTTCTAAAGATGACATTCTACCAGATTTACCATCAACACCACCTACTTACAGCCGAAGAGTTAGAGAAGCTAAGAAAAGGAAACTAGAAATGGCGAGTGCTAACGAAGTATTTAGAAGAGATAGCTGTGTATATAAATCTGAAAGAAGAATAAAGCCTATTGATAGAAACTCGTTAAGTCATAAGCTAAGTCACAGTTCATCTGAACCTTCATTAAGTGATCTTTCTGATAGATTGAGTGCAACAACTACGAGCAGTAGAAACTCTTTTGCTTTAGGAAAACAAAATAATCTTCCAGTATGTACAACAAAAAGTGTCAACGAAGGATTAGTTGAAATAGAATATGAGCAGGATCTAGTGCTCAACTGTATAGAAAAACCTTTGACTATCAACAAGAGTACTATTGAAAAAACCACTTTACCTATATTTGGACATCACATATTCATGGATAATCCATTATATTTCAATAACAATGATATCGGTCTCACAAATATAAGGCCTTTGAAACGAACGAGAAAGAAATCTAACGATTTTGAAAGCTCCTTCAAATCGCCTTCTGTTGATAAAAAGGATGTTCATACACTAGTAAGAGAAGGATGTTCACCTGTCTCTATTACACCTTTGTCTACTAAACTAGCAGCCCTAAGATTTAGCACTATGAGTGTACACAGCAAATCACAAAGGGTCGCTTTTACCAATGATATTACAGAATACTTTCCTAAAGTGGAGAATCCTTTTACTGTACCTTTAAGGGACGAGGAAACGTCTACAGAAATGGAAAATAAATTCATTCTAGGTAGGGATTTAACAACTAATAATACTGACTCAACGGTATCAACCACGCAAATGGGAGATGTAACACTTGAGAGAATGATTGAGGATATAATAAAGAGTACTAAAATTGTAAAATCTAAAAGAAGGATATTGAATAAAGCTCCAGAAGTAGAGATTCTAGAAGAAATTCCTCCTCTAGAAACAGTGAAAGATTTATTTGTCAATCCTCAGGCGGAGAACAAAGCTAATTTAATCAAAGAAGCTAAATACGTGAACTTATCACGAGAAAACTCCATATCACCTAAAACTACTCCAACTAAGAAGATGCCTGTACATAGGGTAAATGACAAACTACTGAAGAACCTTCCAATTGGCTGCTTCATCTTAGATGATGGGGATGGTTATAACGAAAGAGAAGTCAGGACACCAGACAATGCTGTAGACGTTAAACGTAAGGCTAGTCCAAAGAAACGTATAACAACTCTAAACAGATCACAGTCCATGAATATTTATTATGAAAGAGGGAATCTTGAATCCATGTCGTCAGAATCAACTCCAGATTTATATTCAGCGGCAGAAGAACGAGCAAGCCTTAGGCTAAAACGTCAAAAATGCATACGCAGGAAGAAGTCTACAGCAAGCAACGAAAGTCAATGGAAAAATAAAGATCTAAAATCTTCAATTCTCACTCTAGAAATTGGAATACCAAGTCCAGCAACTGAACTACCCAACACGTCGTTATGTGAGCCTTTAAGTCCTCCTTTAACAAATCCAATCGTCACTGATGATTACCAGAATATTTCAATGAAATCGACTGTATCACACAGCAGCTTAATGCCTTACGATAATTTAAACAATTCTCACAACAAGAGATCAAGGGAACTGTTTGGACTTACCCTAGAACATGGTATTCCAAGTCCTATTACTCCCGTGCCGAGCCTTAAAAGACCTGGCAAAGTACTAAGTGAAGAAAGAGCACATAAGACGAGTAAATTAGATGAGGATTTCCTCCCAACTGAAACCTACACTCCTGTCATTGAGCATAAGTCTATACGAAGATGTTTGACGTACTCTCCCGAAGAAAATAGCATAAGTAGTAGCGAGGAGAAAAGACGGAGTGTTGCAAGTAATAAACTGGAGCGCTCTAGTGAACGATTCCAAGCCCTAAAAGGGACTATAGATTTAGAAATAATGACAAGGAATGATGTCATAAACGTGCACGGTGAGTGGTGACTATCAACCTTCATTTTACCCTATTGTTATGGTTGTGCCCTATTTGGGTGGAGTTCTGATGTCCCTTTTGTGTTTGCAGTTATACGATGCCGAGACCTTGTGAGGTCCACAGGGAAAACTGATGATATCAATGCTTATGCTAAGGTTGGTAGTAAATTATTTTATAACACCTGGGGATAAGTTGAGAAATGTTTGGTAAAAAAGTTTTCTTTGGTTATTTTTTCTGGGTAAAATTAAACGAAAGCCATGTAGTGCTATTCTATAAAAATTCTTACCGTGAAAACTTAGGTGAAGTGAGCTGTCAATAGTGTCAATCTCAAGCATCAGTTGGGATGACAGCTCACTTCATCTTCCTTTTCCACAGGGAGATGTTTATAGAATAGCAGCACTAATTATGTGATATGATTATGTTCTTAAAATTACGAGAATTGCCGCTCATGTGTGTTGTATGGAAATTATATTATTAATATTCATCAAAATATTTTCTGTCATTGCGACCCAGTGGCTGTAACAGCCTATAATCACACACTTCTTGTTCAATGATTAAAAACCATCACAACCAGAGGTGATCATACCTAATAGTGATAAAGGCAAAATACAAGTCGTGTTATAAACAAGTTGGATTTGTTTTTAACACGACTTGATGTTTATTACAAAAAATTTGTTAAATTAAAGCATCCCCCTCTTCCCTCCCCCCTGATTAAAGCATCCCCTCACCCCTACCCCCTGTACCGCTCACCTCCTCCCCTCCTCCCCCTCGGTCTCCATACTCTCTCCCCTCCTCCTCTCTCTCTCTCTCCTACTCAGCCGTGCCTGACAGGGTCCACAATGAACATGTCTTTCTAAGACCTATCACCTAAGTTCACATCGTGGAAAGCAATTGCGTATTTAGAAAACAATTGAATTCCCCTCCCCCTATTTAAATAATAAATAAGAAACTTCATCCCCATCAGGTCGTAATCAGCGGTGTAACAGAAAGCCAGACCCTTCCGTCCCAGAGGTCGATCTTTCAAAGGACATCAGTGGTATATGGCAAGCGGGAGCCAGAGTTCCAGAGACACCTGAAACTGCCTCTGCCGGCAGCCGTCTACGAACATCAGGTGCTACATATCTCCGTGTGGCATAGAGATAAGAAATACCGGTAAGTCCCTTAAAAATTTGTTTGAAAATATTTAATGATGGAAAAAAAAAATAAAAAAAGAGGTGTGTGCTTATAACCATACGCTAAAAGTGAAAACCTACGACCGGAGCCGAATATACCCGATTCAACGCCGAGTAAGCGATTCAACGTCACCGACCGACACGGCGACAAGCCGAGTATAATAACCGATTCAGCGTCACCGAGCGTGCCAGTTCAGTGTCGTTCACTGTTCAGAAAGAGCACAAAGTGCGCCGAAATTACCTATTCAATAAAAAAGGGTAACATCAGGATAGAGACATTGTCATAATATGGTCGTGATGAAAGTTTATAAAAACAATTGGCTAACAGGTACATAGTCATACATTAATCCCTTTATTCATAAACGTTGGTTTGGTTCTTAAAGATAAGTAGTGATTAACGACTGTCACTAAACTTTCACTCCTCCTCTCGGTGAGAGGGAGTGGGCGGTAATCCACTACGCCAGCCCAGTGCGGGTTGGCAGATGAAATAAAATAAATAATAAATCCCCTAATACATAAAATACTGATAAGGATTTTATATACCTAAGTAAGTTGTCTAGAAAATAAGTAAGTCGTCTACACTATCAAAATAAGTTAAAACTTCGAGCAAACTAAAAGGTAAGTAAGATATTTTTTTGGTTTTGTAACAAAGATCCAAAATACTGGTACTAGCAGTAAGGAAAGGGGACAATGGGGTAAGTTTGGATCATATCTATCTTCATATTTTTTTCTAAGATAATACAGCTACCGTTTTTATTACATGTCAGTCACTATGCTGAATGGTTTGGCAATCCAATTTTACAGCAATGCGTCAGTTGCAGATCACTCATACAAGGCCGTGATTCTAATCACAATGCTGATTTTAAACTCTTCATCTGTCTAGCCTTTTCCCAGCTACATTGGGGTCGGCTTCCAGTCTCACCGGATGCAACTGAATACCAATTTTTTTACACGGAGCGACTGCCTATCCGATTTCCACAAGCCAGTTACTAGGTAATACGATAAACATAGGTAAGACTGGTTGTCAGAGTTTCGGGCATCTGCCCTGAAAGCCGGGAAACTTAATGCTGATTTTATTCTAAAAGATAAATACCTAAATCTAAAAGATGTTTTAATGCAAATGTAATCAATTTCATCGCAGCTTCCAATTTATCGGCAACAAATAATCCTTCTCAAAGCTAAGGCTTATGGCAGCACTAGAACGGATTTATCGTTTTACCTATAATTAAATAAACGAGCCGGACCTTAATGAATCAAACCCTCTTTAAGTACTCTTTAAGCTAGAAACAATACTGTAGATACGTTTTCTATCTGGTATTGGATATAAGACATTTAGTACATTGTATTTATTTTGAAACAAGCAATATCTTATGGAACAATATTAAAGCAAAATTAAAATTTAAAAAAAACCCACGACGGTAAAATGTGATTGGAAAAGGATAAAATAATTTAAAAACCCCCGACTTAAAGAATTTATGTAACGAGACTAAAACAGATAAATTCATATGGAAGTCGGGGACCTCTTAGAATAGGTGTTCCACAGAACGGTCCGCAAGTGGAAAATGTATTAAAGAAATTTGATAGATTGTAGTAACTTGATGTGCTGGCGTCTGTACATATAAAAAAGTTGATCACTAACTGTTTAAACCGCCGGCGAGTACTCGTTTGTTACTGTGACTAGGGCTATCAAAGAGAGTACTCGCTCAGCCTCGCTCGCTTAGCGGGTAGAACACTCGCTGAGAGAGACACTTGGTACCTACGCGCGTACCAGCGAGTACTCGCTCGTCGCCGTCGCGCACTCACTGCTAGTTGCTCGCCAACTCATTTATAGTAGCTAGCTCAACTCGCTTTGGCTTGCGGCTAAGTAATAACAGCCGCACGAGTCGATCGATCAGGTTAAGCTACGCTTGCCGCGGTTGGTCCGTGGATGGGTGACCACCTATATATACCAAAACCCTTCCGTGCCTCGGAAAGCACGTTATGCCGTTAGACACGGCTGTCAATCGCGGATTTTTGACAGTCGTTACGGGTCCTCAGAAGCCCGAAAATCTGACAACCAGTCTTACCAAGGGGTATCGTATTACCCAATAACTGGATTCGCTCCATGTAAAATACTGGTATTCAGCTGCATCCGGTTAGACTGAAAGCCGACCCCAACATAGATGGGAAAAGGAAACAGATGATAATGAGGTCTACTTGCTTAACGTTAATCGCCGATGGGTTGACAGGCGCCTAGATACCTAATTAAGTGATTCACTCAATAACATACACCTAGGAATCCTGTTAGGTACTACCTACGGAAACTTCCAAAGCTACCTGAAAATTTAGTATTCCATTATAATTTAACAATATCCTTCAAATTAATCGCATTTCATAATGGATAAGCAGCGCCTCACCTGAATTTTGTATTGAGCTCGTCCGTAATTCAGTCGCATACACGAGGCGATATTTAATTCACGGAATATGAGATTAGTTATGCCGTATAGCTGGGGTATAAACTTGTATCACATTTACGCAATGAATCACGTTGTTTTGGAGGGATTACTGACTGTTTCATCCATTTCTATCTCTGCGAAAGTATCTCTTTCTGTTTATCTGTTACCTTTTCACACCTAAATCAGAAAGAAAGAAAGAAAAAAAAATTACTGTGACTCGTACAGGAAGATCTCAAACTAAACTAAACACAAACATAACTTAAAAATAAAACACAAAATTATATAACAAAATAACAAAAAGAAAAAAAAACAGAGTCTTATACGAGACCAAAAGGCTCCTTTCTCAGCATGAAATCACAGAAGCGATTATTATTGACATTTTACAGATAGGTAGCGCAGGTCCTGAAGAAGGAATTATGCTACTATTAATTCTAGATATTTGTATAAGAAATGATGAAATACATAATACACGCAGACACTAAGTAAGTTTAAATTCAAAAGTAATGATGTAACTAATATTTTTGTAAAATATAATTTAAAAAGAGTGTCCATGGAGTTTCTTGCCCGTTCTCCTCCATAGGTACCTACGCTTTGGAATGGGCAACTAGCTTCATATTTTCTGACCGACCGACTTCTTGACAAATCAAAAGTGCCTGTAAATGGTTTAATTGAAATAAATGCTTTGAGTTTGAGTTTGAAGTCTCGGGGTACAGATACAGCTAGTGAGTTATATATACCAGCAATTTTACAAAATTAGTCGACAGAGCCTACAGAATATGCAGGTTGAAGTGGCAATGGGCTACCCATATTAGGTTATGATCCTTGAACGAGGCCGCAAATCGACTAACATAGGGTAACACGCCCTCAGGCTAGGTGGGGAACTTAGAAGGGTGGCTCTGGTAGCAACAAGATAAGAGCAGGCGAAGATCGAATTAAATTGCATACTATAGGAGAGCACTATGTAAAACTGACATAGGCAGATAATATTGCTCAAAACTCACTTTAGAATATTACTGAAGAAGAGTATCGTTCTGTATCTCATGATTAGCGACCCACATTTCTGGCGTAGTAACATGGATGTATCCCCCGAGACCATTCTTTGTAAAAGGTTTTGAAAGCGGTCTCTTTGTCTCTTTAACTATCTCTTTGCACGGGGGGTTCCGGAATTGGTCTTTTAAGAGGAACCGGGACCACCCCTATGTGCTGATGGTGATCACCGGGGTTGTTTAGTGAGGTAAAAATCCCACACTCCCCGACCTTGGAAGTCGGGTGCCTTTTGAAGGTTTCCCAAAGGTCTTGCAAAGTGTTGAAAATACTTCATAGGCTTCAAAATAAAGGTCATTGCATCTTTGCTGTGTACCTCAGCCTTAATCAAAGTTAAAAGGTCACAATTTAAAAGCGTTTAGTTTGGGTTTGTAACTTATTGTAACTAAGTTTGTAACTTAGTTAAAGTTATAGTATAAAGCCATGAAACAGGTTATTAAAACTTATTTATTAGAGGCTGTGTTTCAAGTTAATTGGGTCTATGAGAGGATAAAACATAACCATTCATTAAAACTAATATAGAGTTAAAGATTTTACTTAGAAATAACTATTTTTTTTATCTTATTTTCAAAACGGAAAAAAAACCTCTGTTATGTATTTTAACCATGGTCACGCATATTTTTCGCTTTACCCAAACCCATACAAAAGCAGGAACTGATATCAATGCGATTGTTACGAAAAAAATAGCTGAAAAGCGAACACTTTGTCAAGTCGACTCGACGCGTGACATGAATAAATGAATTTCGAATGTCGACATTCGAATTTCGTGTCCCACTTCTCTATGGAGAACCGCCATTTTCCTTTTTAAAAATAAAAAGAAAATATTTAAAATAAAATATATTGCACAGCGCATGTTTAAAGTAGGAGTGCTTTATTCACTTTTTCCTCCTGTGTAGCACTTTCATACATAAGATATTGGGGAGTTGAAGTGACGCTGGCTCGACTGGACCTGCGCACAACGATCGATTGCCCAACGACGCAGACCCGGGCAGTTGCGTTACCGACTCTAGACGGACAGCGGTCCCGTTTTTGCCGCGTCTACCCCTTTTAAAATACGCATAGATTTTTTAAGTGCCGTGCAGTGAAGTGATTTTGGTGGTCTTATTTTTTTAAAGTGGATTGAATTTTTCAAAGGGTAAGGTTATATTTTTTTTAGTTTTTTCCCGGAATACTTTCGAGTCGTTATTGGACTGATTTGTCACTGAACCCATATTTTTTTATTATTGGATTCATTTTAATTTTTTTAATTCGAGGCTCATCCTGCTTATTTTCTTTTTGGTATTTTATGTAGCGAATTTAACATTGTAGCTGTAGGTATTCAATCTGAACAATAAATTACGGTTACTTATTTTTATCATCTGATGAAATAGCTTTAAATGCTTAAATTTGTTCCTTATGGTTCTTACTAGAAAAATTCACTGAAACCGCGCAAGACATCCTTTGTTACAATTCTCGAAATATCAAATCCAATATTAAATATTACAATTCATGTTTATGTAATTTCTTCCGTGACATCATTAGATATTAAGGCACTTATTATCATTATAATTATAATGATATTCATCCCCTCATTTTGGTGGCATCCCCTTTTAAGTCGTTAAATAGGGATATAGGTTACGTCCTTACGTCTACGCGGCGTGCTAGTGGGATATCACACTGAATAATACAATTTTGAAGTATATTTCGTCTTTGAAACGGACCTCTTTTACTTTTTGTTCTATATTTAAAAATCCTCTTATTCATTTGTTTTTCGGGAATCTGACAGCGGGTTCACGAACCATTTTTAAATTTCTTACCGCCCCAGCTAACCTAAATTCCCGTAGGTACCTATTATGCTGGTGTACCTGAAATAGGAGTGGTTTCACTACTATACCTAGTTCAATGGATAGAATATGAACTCCTTGACCTCTCAATTTCAGCTTTGGTGGTGAAATATTTGTATTATAATATAAAGAAACATTTTGTTACTTACTACAATACAATAGATTTGTTCTTTGGTTGGCGGACAGTATATATACATAATAGAAGTCTAAACTAACCCACATTTTAACATAATAACCTAGAGGGGAAGGTTTATTCGACCCAGGTCTACTTAAACTGGAATATAAAGATACTCGTCCTAGGTTCCAATATAAGAAATTGTTATTTAATTACATCATACCAGCTAGTACACTAAAAGTCTAAATTATGATACAACTAGCTACACCCCGCGGTTTCACCCGCGTAAATGTTGATCCCGTGGAATATCGGGATAAAAAGTAGCCTATATATTAATCCAGGGTGTCAGCTACCTCCATACAAAATTTTATCAAAATTGGTCCAGCCATTTGGGCGTGGAGAAGTAACAAACATAAACACACACACACACACACTCACAAACTTTCACCTTTATAATATCAGTTTGATATAATACAGTAGACTAGAAGGGAAGGTTTATTCGACCTAATTCTACTAATACTTAAACTGGGATAGGATAATAATGGGCTTAGGTTCCGACATACAGAATTTCAAATCCATCACATAATATCAGCTTTTATACCCTCCTTTTATCCTAATACCCTCTACTGAATAAGAACCTCCTGAACCGGAACGGTGAAATGACTACAGCCACCGGGCTTGACAGATGGATTGATGACGTTAGTTTGTCGTTACATAAGTACACAGAAGGATACAGTAACGCTATTCTGTAAAAATCTCACCGGGAAAACTTAGGTGAAGTGAGCTTAAAGTGAGCTGTCAATAGTGTCAATCCCTAGCATCATCATCATCATCTGCGCAGCCTTTTCCCAACTACGTTGTGGTCGGCTTCCAGTCTAACCGGATGCAGCTGAATACCAGTATTTTACATGGAGCGACTGCCTATCTGACCTCCACAATCCAGTTACTGGATAATACGTAGCTTATACCCCTTGGTAAGACTGATTGTCAGACTTTCGGGCTTCTGACTACCTGTAACGTCGACTGTCAAAGATCCACGAATGACAGCCGGGGCCAACGGTTTAACGTGCTTTCCGAGGCACGGAAGGGTCATAGTATGTAAAGATGGTCACCCATCCACAGACCAACCATAGCAAGCGTAGCTTAACCTGATCGATCGACCTGTGCGACTGTTATTATTTGGACTGGCCCCTCCCTCCCATTGTCAATTCCTAGCATCAGATGGAATGACAAATCACTTCAAGCTCACTTCACTTATGTCAGCACGGTGATCTTTTTACAGAATAGCACCGCTGCTGTCCTTACCCTTGACATACACAGAGAAGTTGTCACAGACAAGTGACAATCGCTTTCAAAGCGTTTCGTATTTCAACAACGACTTTCAACAGGATTGACATAAGCTTTTCGGTAGCTCGACATGTCAACGGAATACACTTTTTACTGTACCATCATAGTTATCGCTGATAGAATATCACGTTGTAAAGGCTCTCAGACGAGTTCTTTACCAAATAAGCAATTGAATAGACAGGAAATAAACAGGGTGGAACCTGTTACCATGTCCTTTTTTACATCGTTCTCACATATAATTATAAATTTAAAAAAATATATAAAAAAAAATATTTAAAAGAGTGTCCATGGACTTTCTTGCCTGTTCTCCTCCATAGGTACCTACGCTTTGGAATGGGGTACTAGCTTCATATTTTCTGACTGACCGACTTCTTGATAATTCAAAAGTGCCTGTAAATGATTTAATTGAAATAAATGCTTTGAGTTTGAGTTTTTAATGGATGCAGTACAGGATTCTGAACCCCCTGCGTTGAATTTTTTGTTAACTGACGGTCTAATATTACGTGCTGAATTCATGGTTTCAATTTTTACGTCGACGTCCCTACCACCCTGTATGTCTTTTGCTATTCCACCTAATCAATCTTAAAAAAAAAACCTTATCAATTTATTATCTGGCTGAAGTTTATTTAGTTCTACCCAATTCAAAAACTTCTGGACAGATAGTAATGATACTGTGTACTGTTTCTGCCGTCTATAACATTCTGTAGAAGCACTGAGAAATAATGGGTATTTTACTATACTGTAGCTTAAACTGAATATCACAGCGCACATTTCTGAACGTCACAACTACATTTTCCAGCAGCAATTTTCTCTGAAAATGATACTGTCACTATTAATCCTATTTTCCTTTGACAATTGCTAGTAACATAATTAAATCTGAAAGTTTCTGCTCCCAGCCGTTGTACTATTCATTTTAACAATAATTGCTAGTAAAGCAATTAGGTGCCTACTTTTAACATTCGGTAGTAGCATTTTATTTTCTATTTTACTCAAAAGGAATCCTGAACATCTTTGTAACAATTTTAATTACTTAGCATCTTAACATGAAAATTTCCATAGCGTCTACACGCTACGAAAAACACCTTGTGGCAAGAAGCAAATAATAACAGTTAACTGAAAGTGATATCAACCTAACTTTTGAACTCCTAATGTCATGCTTGAATTCCTATAATGGATAGATAAAGTTTTATAGCTGCCTACTGAAAAACTGCTTAGCATTTAAACCCGTCAATATCCGTCTAATATTTTTAGACGGATATTGACTTTTTTTAGTGAAGTTGTCATAATCACCACGCTTGGCAAACAAATTAGTGATTGTTGTTGTTTTTTTAATTCTATAGTCATTCTAATGCCCATTTCCTTGACTATTCCTTAGTTGAGTTTCAATATCCATGTGGAATACATCCTCAATGCTTAATTTTTCTGCTCTTATTTTTGGCGTTAATTCTAAAATAATATTAAGTATAGTTTTTTTAAACAGCAGGACTATACTATACCTTCGAACTCTAACTACCCTCCAAAAAATCTTGAAGTTAGACCACAGAACAAAAAGCCTATAACCAACCTTACATGAACACCCAGAACTCATACCTCTTGACCCACTTCCAGGTTATCAGCTTAAAAGCTCATTTATTGAGCTTAAGCACACAACTGTGTGCTATTACTAACAATTTATTTAAAACTATAAATCTTGCTACCTAATGGTATTAGAGAAAACTATGAAGTCACATACGAATAATGTTTATGGTTTATGGCTAGGTTAGGTGGGAGCTTGCACGTGAATGTTATTTCAATGCGAGTTACTTATTACTGCAGCTAAATTAGCTTATTGACGACAGTTCTTATTTCTTGTGCAACCACACCATTTTATTTCTTTCCTTAAGGGGCTTACAGGACCTAAACACAAAAAACACAAGTTTTAGAAACAATAAAAGTATGATTATGATCGACTACGATAAAACAAAAACAGTTAAATATATGATATTCTTCAGGATATATGCTAGGTAGATAGTGTGTTGAAAACATAATACAAATAATTTGATACGATTGAAAAAAATCCTCCAAAAACTTTTTTTTTACAATAAAAACCATACTAATATACTATACAATTACTGCACCTTCATGGTTTCGCCACCGCCAGTCATGTTTTTGTCCCATGTAATAATAATAAGGGGTCGATACTAGATTAAATATGCGGTCTTTGCCATAATTACATTAACATCCAGTGCTTACCACGGGTCTTCTAATAAACAATTTTTGGAAAATTGCCTTAACTGTCACGCTTGGCAGTAGGTGAGCGATTTTTCTTTCTATCTAGATTGGAAGTAACTTGGTTGTCTTTTTAAGAAAATCGCATTTTAAGATACCGCAATATACTTCATCTACATTCGCGATTTATTTGCCAATAATGTAAACAAATATGAGTTTATGGAAAAATAACTTTAAATCCTACACAATAAAGTTCAGTTTACGCTACAACTTCAAACATTTTTATAACTTTTTCAATAGTGCTAGTCACTCTGAAATCAGCTTAATTTCCATTAAAATAAAGTTGAGATTTGTTTAACTTGAAATAATATTAAATTGTAACATAAGTTTGAATAGACTTTACATACACAAACTCACGCCTTTATCCTTTGGGGGTAGGCAGAAACTACAGAACGACACCTTCTACGATCCTCATATACATTCATTCGGTTACTTCAATATACGAACGTCATTTTTAGTTTTTAGTCACATGAAACTTAATTACACGTGAATTTTTCTGTATATTTTATCAAACATAAACTCAGTCCCCAATAACTGACGTTTTCCTTATCCGAGGATATGAACACGCAGAAGCTCCTGAATTATGCATATACGTTACGCATCATGAGTGAAGATTACACCATTCAATATAAAGAGAATCCCCCCGCAAGCGATTTTGCTTCTAAAGAATTTATGAACCAAATCTTCTTTGGAAATTGGTGCCAGGTGGCGGTTATAACAAAACTCCATCCGACTTTTACTTCCTGTATCTAAATCCAAATGATGCAATTGACCGGTTGTGTCTTTTTGTTTCGGGCTTAAATTACTTTAAAAAAGCTGTGTTTTCGAAGGCAAAGTAACCGTCTCTGAGCTTTGATGTATAATCTGATGTAAAATGTCATATATTGAAATTCCTGTTTCGACCGGATCGGACGAAACTCAGCGGCCAAAACGGCTACTAAACCATCATCATTTTCTTGCTGTGTAATCTGTATAGTATATAAAATTCAAAGTCCTGACTGACTGATATATCAACGCACAGCCTAAACCGCTGGTCCTAGAGATATGAAATGCGGAGGGTGTGTTCTTTGTGAAGAGGAGGTATCCACTAAGAAAGGGTTTTTCGAAATTCCATCCATAAGAAGGTGAATGGGGGGAGGGTGAAATTTCACACGGACGAAGTCGCGGGCAGAAGCTATGTATCCATACAAATATTATAAATTCGAAAGTAACTCTGTCTGTCTGTCTGTCTGTATGTTACCTTTTCACGCCTAAACCACTGAACGGATTTCGATAAAATTTGGCAGAAAGATAGATTGCATCCCGGGGAAGGACATAGGATAGTTTTTATCGACATACCTCGCGGGCAAAGCCGCGGGCGAAAGCTAGTGATGTATAATTAATGGATGGCAACATCCTTTTGCACTTATACTACCTAGATCTAAGGTTCACTGATCGGATTTTCAAACATGGTGGTTATGACAATAGTCCCTCGACCAATCATTTCATGACTATAAATATCTGTTTTTGCATGACACGTATATAATACGTGTTTTTGTGTTTGAAGAAATCATTGGTTTTCACCGCATTTGTTCTTAGGGGCACTGAAAAAGTCAACGGTCGTTCATATTCTTTAGTGTGGCAACCAGCCGGCTAGAAATACAGTTGCTAGGGACACAGAGACACCAACTTTAAAAAATTACATTTAAAATTCATAAGCACAGGTCTACAAACAAACTGTGACAACACATACCTCGTGGGAAATCTTAAGAACAAATCGGCCAACTTTAAATGACCTGGTACTACATACTTAGGTATGTCTTATTCATGTTACTTCCATCCAAACATATTATAAATTAAAGTCGCTTGTTGTGTCTCTCTGTGTGACTGTGCTATTTTTCTAAACTACACAACAGAATTCATGATCATGTGGAGGTCAGATAGGCAGTCACTTCATGTAAAATAGTGGTATTCACTTGCATCCGGTTAGACTCGAAGCTGACCCCAACATGGGAAAAGACTAGGCAGATGATGACTAGTGATGATGACCAATTTTCATGAAGGCCGTTATAACATGTCAGAACCACTTTCCTAGGAAATCAAAGATTGAGACAAGTACGTCACCATGTAAGAGTTTCCATATTTTTTTTTTTAAATGCAATCCTATTGTCATTTTGACGTTTCTGTCTTATTATTTTTATGTTAGACGAGCAGCGCCCCGCGGTTTCACCCGCATAAGTGTCGATTTCAAGGGAATATCGGGATAAAGAGTATCCTATATGTAATTCTGATGTTAAGCTATATATTACTGTAAAATTTCAAAAGATCGCTTTTAGCGCCCATTGTGTCACCCCTTGTAAAATTTCTACATTTACATCAGTAATTTTTTTGATGTACAGACGCCAGCACATTTAGCTACCCGAAACTGTCAAATTCTGCCAATCAACTTTGACCCTTATACTTTAGCGATAAAGTTAAAAGTATATTAAAGAATTTTGACAAATTATAGTAGCTTATTGTGCTGGCGTCTGTACATAATAAAGAGTATTCTATCTATCTGTGTTAGTTTTTGTCCATTTGGATAAAACAATAGTTTTATCGAAATGGACAAAAATCAATAGATTTCGACGTATGTATTTTTAATGAACACGTTCCGAAAATATATTCAGCGCCTATTTCAATCCATTATTTCGTAAAAAACCTGATGTATAATTAAGTCTGACATTTCAGTACCTAAGGCTTTTTATCTAAATGTCACCATTATGAATAAAACAACAAACCGACTCAAAGGTCAAAGTAATATCGATCCTTAATCTAATATTCATTTTCCATGTACTTTATAAAGACCATTTGTCGACCAAATGTAATTATCGACGTCAATCTCTAATGAAGACAAAATAAATGTCATTTTATTGCTGGGTTATTGTAATTTGTTCACAACTGTAGGTAATTTGGTCAAACTGTGTTGCTGGAGAGTTTGTTGCGCCACTTCTTCTCCCCAGCGAAAGCACTAGGAAGTAGTGAAGGGCGGACGTTTTGGGGGACTGTCTTTAAAAAAGTGCTAAGTCTCAGCTTTGATTTGAATAAATGACTTTTAATTTTGATTCAACGAAAAATCATATAACATAATCACACTAATATTATAAACGCGAAAGCTTGTGAGTGTGTATAACTAGCTAAATGTGGTTGTACGGTCGCCTGCAGAGAAAACGGACCCCCCCCGCCTTTAAGCAGTGAGCGTTGAGGGGTCCGTTTTATCTGCAGGCGACTGTACTATAGATACTGACGCCAGCACATCAAGCTACTACAATCTGTCAAATTTCTTTAATGGATTTTCAACTTTATTGCTAAAGTATTAGGTTCAAAGTTGATTGGGAAAATTTGACAGTTTCTGGTAGCTTGATGCGCTGGCGTCTGAACACCTCTGCCTAACCCTTTGGGGCATACAGGCGTGATGATATGTTACGTTATGTTAATTTTAGGGAAAGGAACACTAGTGTTGATATTTTCGTTTAGCAACGTACAGTCACGAGCATAAGTATGTATGTATACACTTGGCTTTATTCAAAGAAGATTTTCTCCTTTAGTTTTGAATGAAATTTTATTTTATTACGAACAAAGAATTTTCGAACCCATAGGTTTGTGTAAAGTGTCGTATTTCAACGTTGCATTCGTTATTTCACGTAAAAATCGCAATTGAAAGTTGCCAAGTGTTGACATATTAGTGCTCGTGATTGTACGATCACCATTAGAAAGTGAGTAAACAGGGTCGTCAGGTATAGTTGAAGTTTAGTAAGAAACCGATGGATGTGTTCGAAAGAAATTTAATTTGATAAACAAACTGTTTGCTTTCTATCAATTAAATCAAATTTTATTCGACAAAATTCATCGGATTCTTAGTAAACTTTAACTTTATCCGACGAGACGACGACCCTCGTTACTTATCTCGTTTGGCTACTGTACCTATCTGGTACAGTAGAGACTAATAAAAATAAATATTTTAGTTTTTGAAAGGACCTTTGTGATGGCCATTCGCGGCAATTTTTCATTTCACTGTTGCTGTGGGAGGCATTTTCTATTTCTGCTTATTTTTACCTCGGGAGTCATTTTGTGGGGTAGGTAGGAAAGTCGGGCCAAATAACGTAGCATTTTCTTTTTTATTACAAATCCACCGTCATAACATAACACCACGCCTGTAGGGGTAAGGTAGGAGGGTAGTATCTACATCCTTATTTCGCCATGTTTAAGTCCAACGTAATATGGGGCGAGCCTTTTGCCAGTAATCGAATAAGAAAGAAAGAAAAGAAAATTTGTTTATTCTGCACAAACAAAAACGCACAAGGCAAATAAAAAAAAGACAAAATATACACACACAACGTAGTCAAAAGCCTCGTACTCAAGCTTAGAAAATGTTGACAATTTTGTCCATTGCCTGATGGCCAGGCTCCAAAGGCAACACATATTATTATTTGACATTGACAATACAAATCAATCCGTGATGCGCCCGTGACACTGCTTAAATATGACAACAAAACGTGAAAACAACAACAATCAAACAAAAATAAAAATGCCAATTGCAGAGTGGAAAAATAACTACTTTTAAACGGTGTACAAAACCACACTCGAGACTCCCGGCCACCGTAGGCGCGGGCCTGCGGGCGGAGAGTAATGGGTAGCTCACCGTCCGATCAGGACCAGGCCCGTGCCGGACGGCGCGTACGTGTTCCACGCGCGCCTCAAAGAGATGTCAGCAATTCAGCATCAAATGAAGGCGCCCGTAAGGGCCGAAGCCTGCCCTGCCTGGGTCAGCGGGATTGTCCGAAAGGGTTACCGCTGGCCCGGAACATAAAGGGCGAAGGAAGGAACACGGGTGGGTTTTAGTCAGTAAGAGTCTGACACTCCCTTCCGCTCCACCCAGAGCGGGAGGAGTCATTTGATGATTTCCCATACTGAAAAAAAAAAAAAAAAAGGCGCCTACTGAGAATCAACAGTCATACCTCCGTTTGAAAATCTTTTTTCCTGTTCGTACGCAGCCATCACGCTCCTCTAAAAACCATGCTTTACTTCCACATACCTTCAAGATATCCTCTTAATGAAAAACTCCTAAAAATGACCATAGTCTTGGCGTTAAGCCAGAAGAAGATAATGATGGATCACAAGCTATCTGCCAAACTTATGCAAGTGTATGAAGTGACGCACTCACTGAATAACTTGGAGTTCTGCCCATACTGAAAGGGAAAATGTGTTAAAAAGCGAATATTGTGAGTCATAATGAGTTTACTTTTTGGCCAGATTTTTGGTATTATTTTTTAGCGTAGTAACAGCTGGACGTAGTTATCCGGATGAAAGATAAAAATGTTACAAAATGAGCTGTGTGTTCCAAAAAAAAACCTTATCACATATTTAGGAGTTTATCAATATCTATATACGCATTTCCCTTGTAACTTTTGACAGAAAAATATACAACTTACTACACTTTTAAAATCCTTTACGTATCGACGGGCATCGCGTAATCTGCTTAACCCCAGTGAAAGTGTAATGAATTAGGTTAGAACCGAGCTACGCGCGATGACCTGTCACTAACGCGACCTTAGAACCACACCGTAGGGAAGTTATACAATTATACATGTGGCTATACGGTACTGCCAACATGCAGGACAGAACTGTTTTTTTTTATTGAATGTTGGTATCTTTGCTTTTCAATCTTTTTTGTGGTAAAGAAGACAAAAATCTCTTAAACAGATACAATGCTAAGTATAATCGTGACGGTAGGGAAATTATACATGTGGCTAAACTGTCAATGCTAGGTATAATCGTCATGGTATCCCGATTCCCGATTATACAATGCGTGCCACGAAAGATGAGACTTGACACACCACGTGGTTTGACATGCGCAGTACACGATTTTAGGTATCTTTAGCGGTATGAGGTCTGAGTGCGGGACGGGACCGGACGTCATAGGGGCGGCGGAAAGAGCGGGGGAGGCAGGGTCAAGTCTCATCTTTCGTGGCACGCATTGTACATGTGGCTAAACTGTAGTGCCAGGATGGAAGTTTGTTATTGTATGAGTGTGCCCTACATGCCGCCGGATTTAACATATTTTATCCTAGGATTTCAGTTACTGTAATATTTTTCCATCAAAAACATTCACTATCATCCTTTTGCCTTCACAACCACATGATAGAAGTTATAAATTGACGACTAAACAGTAATGCCAACATAGAGGATGTGACATTTTGTACGCATAGAAAGTTGGTATCTTTGCATATCAGTACACCCGTTTGGGATAATAGGGTAGAGAGATAATATTGTTATTTTCGTTTTCCTTATTTTCTTCCTCTATTTATTTTATCTATGATTATTATCAATCTTCAACAAAAGCCGCTTTAAATGAACTTTCATTTTACTGTAAGTAAAAGCAAGCTATGTGAGTTAAAAAAATTCAGGTTATATCTAAACGATGTGTGATTAGAGACGAACGTTCTGTTTCTATTATAGGAACCGGGAAAACAACAATGTCGTAGGTACTACTTATCAATAGATTCAATAATCATAATCATCAGTACATACTAACAAAATTTTACTATGCAATTGTCGTCATTTCTGTGATTTGTTTTTTTTTAATGTATTATTTTTTTAAATTTTAATACTGAATTATATTATCCACTGTGGCAACACTGTCGAGTCCAAGTTAGTAAGATTATTACAAACTTTAAATCTAATTTACATTTCATTATGGTAACTGAATGTATTATTCAACTTTGCCAATACTTCGAAATAACGGTTATAATATTATCGTTACTTCTGGGTGGGGCAAAAATCGTTTTAAATGGTAAAATGTAGTGCAGAGTTAGTCGTTGCTGGATTGTGAAAGAGTAGTGGTATGATTAAAAGTATTATCAAGAAAAGAGTGTTTTCTTGAGGCAAGTACATGACCTAAAGCGCGTCTTTGTCGGACTGCATAGAAAAGAAAGAGAAGCGCGATGATACAACGCTGGTAATTTATTGCAAAATATGAAGCTATTATCTATTTACAATATCTAAATCTATTGGTGCTGGTAGAATAATCTGGCAAAAAATCATAATGATTGTATGTATATTAGTATGGTTTTTATTGCAAAAAGAAAGTTTTTAGAGGTATCTTCATGATTTTTTTCTATCGTGTCAAATGACACTATCTACTTAACATAAATCCTGAAGAACATCATATTATTTCTGATTTTGTTTACTGTAGTCGTTCATATACTTTTATTGTTTCTAAAACCTGCGTTTTTTGTGTTTAGGTCCTGTAAGCCCATTAGTACAAAGCTGTATGTTACAGAATACAAAACAATATGAGTCAATATACTATATTACACGAACAAAACCCCTAATAATAACCCACGACACAAATTACGAGTAAATATAGGAATGGACGCCGTTCCATCGTTTATTACTCATTCCACACGAAGAAAAAACCGGCCAAGTGCGAGTCGGGCTCACAACACTGGACTAGATATGTCTGAAATAAATAAATAATAATTATTATTATTTGATAGAATGTTCCGTACCACGGTACAATATTTGAGACTATATATTTTGGAAGAAAAAAAACACGTTTTATTTGTATGTTTTTAATTTTTAACTTTATTACATTTTTACTATCGGTCATTATAGCGGCAATAGAAAGACACTTTGTGAAAATTTTAAGTATGTCTACTTATTACGGTTCATGAGATACTCTCGCTGACAAACAGCGGATGGCCGAACGGACAGCGGAGGCTTAGTAATAGCCCCACTTTTTGAGTATGGAACCCTAAAAATACTCGATAATAAGCAGTGATCGGAGTAGGTAGATTGAATTGGGGTCATTGATCCGAAACGTATATATTAATATGGACATTCCGCCGGAATTCGGAATTGGTTGATTATTAAAAAGAACCGCAACTTAGGTTGGAGTTGTATTAAAATGAGCTAAGTATATCTTATTCTTCATTTTTTTTTACGGCACACATTCACGATTTGACACAACCCAACGACCAACCAGAACAAAGGATCATGGGTGGTGCACTAACCGGTTATCGAAGCAATGCGTACGCCCAGTGACGACATGACGACTTCGGTTCGTAAAGTGCGCTTCTTTGTTTACTGTGTTGTGAAAACGTTACGTGAAAACAGATAAATAATAAATTAATTTAGTTTTGATATCTTCCTTTAATTTTTTTATTTATTTTATAATTGAGTAGTAATAATATCACTACCAACAATAACAATACCGTATTTAATTAGATCCGGAAATTATTTTTTTATTAATCACAAAATGCACAGCTCTGAAATTTTATCTTAAGATATATAAGCTAGTCTTACAGCCAATTACGGATTTACAATTTAATAACTATACAATACATGCAGCAGAAACAAAAATACAGCATGATATAATAATAATATAAATATAATAAATAAATAAATAAAATATAAATTTAATTTCCGGAAATACCGGAATTACTTTCCGGGAAAACGGCTTATCCATGTTATTCTTTCTGTGGGCATTTGTGATACAAGTACCAAAAATCAATCTACCTAGTCCGATCACTGATAATAAGTAATAGAAACCTTACATAAACATTAAAACTTTTATTAAGGCCGTTATGAAAGGTCAAGGTAAGAAAAAAACCTATTTAATGTAAAGACTGACCTATCATGAACTTTTAAAGGGTGAAATGAGAAAGCTAAAAAACGCATAGATGAATCTTATACATAGATAGTCTGACTGAGGATATGCACTGCTGAACACAACCTTTATGTACTATCCAAACTAATATTATAAATTCGAAAGTAACTCTGTCTGTCTGTCTGTCTGTCTGTCTGTCTGTCTATATGTTACCTTTTCGCGCCTAAACCACTAAACGGATTTCGATAAAATTTGGCAGAGATAGATTGCATCCCGGGGAAGGAAATAGGACTGTTTTTATCCCGATATTCCCACGGGATCGACACGCCTAAATCACTGAGTCGATCGTTATGACAGACAGTTGGGTAGACTGGGACCTGGACAAGGACATAGGCTACTTTTGTATCCTGAATATTAATTTGAAACAAAATCCCACGTTGGGCGCCAATCCATAATTATAAATGCGAAAGTTACTCCGCCTGTCTGTCTGCCTGTTACCATTTCACGGCTAAACAAATAGGTAGCCTTGGACCTGGAGGACGGCTACTTTTGCATCCTGAATATGAATTCGAAACAAAATCCCACGTTGGGCGCCAATATTAATGTAAAGTTTTTTGCTATGCCATATTGGGCGACAATCCATACTAATATTATAAATGCGAAAATAACTCCATCTGTCTGTCTAACTGTTACCATTTCATGGCTAAACAAAAAGGTAGCCTTGGACCTGGAGAAGAACATTGACTACTGAATCCTGAATATTCAAATCCAAATCCCACGTTGGGCGCCAATATTAATGTAAAGTTTTTCGCTATGCCATGTTGGGCGCCAATCCATAAGTATAAATGCGGAAATTACTCTTTCTGTCTGCCTGTGTGATTTCATGCCTAAACAAATAGGTAGCCTGGGACCTGGAGAAGGACACCTACGTAGGCTACATTTTACTTTTATTTGTATTATAGCAGTATGTAATACAAAATACACGCAGACGGAGTCGCGGGCAGCAGCTAGTTATTTAGTTTTGTGTACAGTCGGCAAATGAGAGCAGTATTCAGGGTGCCTTTTGATAAAGCTTCGCCTGTGCTGAATTCCCGGTTTCATTATTTTATGCATCAGCATTGCTGGGATTACTTCGTTTATTTTTGAAAACGTTGCCACTCTCTACAATATCCGTATAGTATGTGCTCTTGTATCATCATGGGTTGTTTTTGTTGTTAAATATCGCAACATCATGCTGAGATAGAAGGCTTTTGGGCTCCCACAGGATTTTCCTTTACTTTTTCTTTTAGCTACTGACTGCGCCTTTCCCCTCGTGGATGTCAGAAATGTCATGTAACGGTAACCTACTACCGGGGTAAAAAGTAACCTATGTCCTTCCCCAGGATGCCATCTATCTCCTTGTCAAATTTTATCGGAATCCGTTTTGTGGTTTAGGTGTGGAAATGTAACATACAAACAGAGTTAGTTTGGAATTTATAATATTAGTTAGGATATCAATGAAACTTACGTGTGTGAGCAGTACATAACATGTTCGATGATACCTGCATACCTACCTAATATATTTTACCGTGTATAGAAACAGGTATAAATAGAAATACACAGTTTCATAGTACCTTTTTCAATAGTTACTTTTTTTTCTAGCAATATTGATCTTTAGACCTGACGATGGTGCATTGTTTTCAACGGCAGCGTGAACGCTTTGTTCTACGTTTTATTGAATAGTGCTCGGATACTCGGAACACTCGGAAACTCGGAACTGTTCTCGTTTTCTCTGACGCTCAACCCCTATTATAGGGGCGCCATATTGAAAAATTCTCGCCCTGAATGCTTTGAAAGGGAAAACAAATGGAGCGTGCATCCCATCGCATCTGTGGCTTTCAACTATTTTTGTGCAAATTACTTGAACAGGGAATGTCGATGTTCATTTAAATTCTTTGTCCTTTTAGGCCAGAAGGCCAATTTTCGTAAATAAAAACGTTCAAAATCAAGTCACAATCTCGTCTCAGCGACAATCAATGTCAAAAATTTGTCAGAAATTAAGAGCGTTTACGCCGTACGGCATTTCATACAAACTTTCAAGGCCTTATTTTTCGAAATGAATGAACCGATTTTAATGAAACTTTATACGCATAAGCAGGATACAAAGGCCTAAAGAGTTAGTTGAGAACATTTTCGAAATGTCTTATTTAAAAAAAGATAACTGGAAATCTCTGTTTCTATGGAAAATTTTAAATCGGTCTAATTTGGCTGTAACACTATTTTTCGAAAATGTTCTCAACTAACTATTTAGACCTTTGTATCCTGCTTATGTGTATGAAGTTTCATTAAAATCGATTCACTCATTTCGAAAAATAAGGGCTTGAAAGTTTGTATGAAATGCCGTACGGCGTAAACGCTCTTAAGGGAAATTATACGTATTTTTGACAGATTGAGACTGAGATCAGACTGTGAACGTTCTTGAAGTTACAAATATTCTATTTCACGAAGGCCGTTTGGCTTTGATTGTAGTAGTGACGTATCCCGATTCCCGACAAGCGCGCTCTCCCACAGCGGCTGCCCCTTGCTGCCGTCGCATGAGGCTATTTCCGCGAATGTGTACCGGTTTACTTCACCCATTGTTGAGTCTCTGTTGATCACAATGTGTATGTGCACGCTTGACAACATTCATAACCAAACGGACTTCGTGACATAGAACATCTGTACGAGAATTGCCGCTCTGGTTTCGGACTATTAAAATGTTGCCCGTCAATTTGGCAACCCCGGTAATTAAACCGCTCATTGCGATATCTGAATCTACCATCCGATTATTGTTGGTTTTCTATACATAATCAGCCTACAATGTTCCCACTGTTGGGACAGAAGCCGAGAGGGAGTGGGGCGTAATCTACCACGCGGGCCCAGTGCGGGTTGGTTGATACCACATGTCTTTTTGTTTTTAGGACATGCCGGTTTCCTTACGATGTTTTTCTTCACCGTTTTGAGAGCAGTGGTGATGAAATTACTTACACAAAGTAAATCGCCTGGCTGGGTTTGTACCCACGACCAACAACTCTTAATTCGGGGCAGTTACCATTGAGCCACCACAGCACCGCTCCCACTACTGCTACTACTGGTTTTCTATATGGATTTTTCTATTAATCAAGTTTTCCATGTTAGATTTTCCCTTGATCAAGTTCTTTTTTATGATTTGAAAGAAAAAAGAAATAATCCCACAGAATGACTATTTCATGAAATCTTAACATTTTGGGATTATACTAACCTAACAAGTTGTATTACTGATTCAATGATTATGATGCTGTAAATACATGTTACGGCCGCGAATCATATTTTAATCGACGTACAACTTAATACAGACCAGCAAATTGCAAAAAACGAAAGAAAATTTGAATTTCGCGGGCTACCTTAGCGCTTCCCCCTTAATCTATTAAATCACAAACATAAAAACTCTATCGACAGCCTAAACTCCCAAATAAGACCCAAGTACACTATTCTGTTACAAAAAAGCCATTTACAAGTAGTGTAAACATATTGGTCAATATTTTACGACCTCAGCTTTTTAAGACCCTTGGTTAGTATTTTCTGACGATACCAACGACCTGCCAACCTTGAGCACCCTTTAAAACCGTAACCGAACGTTACAAAAAACCATAAAACACATCATATTATCAATAAGTAACGAGTCGATCTCACGGGGGCGTTATACGTGTTTGAGCCCATAAACACTCCGGGCCGTCGTAAAAGACCGCTCGGTAAATCTTGGATTAGCTCCCGGGTAGTAATGTGCCGTTTATTTAGGCCGCCAGTGTAATTGCTCGGTGGGTTTTTTACACACGAGTGGGGAAAATTTGTATAACGATAATGGGTTAATTATTATCTTGATACGCTGAGTTTTTAGAAGAGGTGTTTTTCGTAGCTGAATTTCATCAACTGCCTGTCGATTTTCAACTGTGTTAGACTTCCAGTCTAATCAAATGCAGCTAAATACCAGTATCATACATGGAGATACTGCCTATCTGACCTCCGCAACCCAGTTACTGGGTATTACGATACCTTTGGGAAGATTGGTCCTGAGACCTACAAATAACAGCCTGGACCAACGGCTTCACGTGCTTTCATAATGGATGGTCACCCATCCACGGAGCAACCTAAACAGGCGTTGCTTAACCTGCGATCGACCCTTGCGGCTGTTATTATTTAGACACTAGCCCCTCTGTGCTGAAATTGTGTTTAGTTATTAGTGAGCTGACCTAGTTCTGCAGCAAAAAGCATTGCTGTGTCTGTAAGCAGTTGAAGGGAACGGGTCGTGACCTCATTACTTTTAACTTCGTCTCTTGGTGTCAGACGCAATGCAATGTCACGTAGGAGGGCACTTTAAATATGTTTTAAAACATTTATAGATGAGGAGGGCACTTTAAATATGTTTCAAAAAATTTATAGATGATTTATAGATGAGGAGGGCACTTTAAATATTATGTTTAAAAAAAAATATAGAAGCAGGTGCCTAACACGAGCGCGGAGTAAGGTAAATTGGAACGATTTTAAAATTGGTAATACTCGTTTCGCACAAAATATTTACTGATTTTTCAGTAGTATGTGTGTGTGAGTGCGTGTAGTGTGTGAACATAATATATATTTTAGAATTAGCTTGTACATAACAAGCTAATTCTAAAATATATATTATGTACAGACGCCAGCACATCAAGCTACTACAATCTGTCAAATTTCTTTAATAGATTTTCAACTTTATGTCTGAAACATAAGGTTAAAACTTGATTGGGAAAATTTTACAGTTTCGGGTAGCTTGATGTGCTGGCGTCTGTACAAGTATATAATAAAAAATAAGAGGAGAAGTGAGGAGCTCATTGGGCATCAAAAAATTCGTCCGCATCGCTGTCAATGGGATAAGTGCCCAGTGGCTGGCAGCATTACCACGTTGGATTGCAATGCCGATTCTTTTGGCTTAAAATAGGCCAACCCTCTGGTCACGTGAAGAAACGTTACGTTTAGATTAGGTTCCACATATTTTTATCTACAGATCATGTTAATTAATTTAACCCAATCAAAAACCGACTTCGTCCGACCCTAATTTCACAGTAAAACCCGGAGAAGCATCAACATCCTCCTTCGCCATTAGGAAAGTTATTTGAGCAGCCAACTTTCCACAAACGCTTGGCTAAAACCCCTTCGTGTTAACAAGATAGGGGTGGCACGGAAATATAGTTTTAATAACACTATAGTTTTATTAACACTATAGTTTTATTAACACTATACTATAGTTTCGTTATTGTTTCTTTTGGTCTGGTATTATTGCTATTTTCTGTTATTTTTTTTTATAGCATAATAACTGATTAATTATTTTTTAATTAAAATTCATCTGCAGTTGGCTTTAGTAGTTTTTATTTTTTTTTTTTATACTTAAGTTCAGTGTAGTAGATAGTGATTCAGCCGGTCGATTCTGTAAAAATCTCACCGTGAAAACTGAGGTGATGTGAGTTTGTTTTTGCTAAGAAATGACATTATTGACAGCTCACTCCACGCTCACTTCACCTAAGTTTTCACGGTGAGATTTCTACAGAATAGCACCGCTGGACTGTTCCTTGATGTGATCTTTGTTCTTTTGTGCTGATATGATAAGGATGAAGTCTATGTCCCATTTAGTAGCATTATGCTGTGCAATGGCCGTTTTGCGTTGATGTAACGCATATTTTCCCCCAACTTGTTCTTTTTGTGTTTTTTTTCGGCGTCATGTTTGCCGCAAATAAACGTATTTTATTTCTTTCTTTTTCTTTCTAAGTCTGCTATTCAGCTTTTTAAATTCAAACCCAAACACGATTTGAGATTGCGCTTATCTACATATTTAAAAACGGAATGAATTTTTAAACCCTTATCAAAACTTTGTCTCATTCACTACCTCAAAACGAGTTACCTAGTTTAGCCATGAAAATATCCCAAACAGACAGAGGCTCACTCTTATTATCATTAAAATAAATTCAAAATTAATTTGTACAACAAAACAAAAAACTTCTCGGTTCGTAGGTTCTTCACATTGACCTTTCCTGAAACTCCAAGAAAATATAAATACCAAGTAAATTGACGACTTTTCTTTATTTTACCATCGTTGTTCGATCGTAATTATTACATCGAAATCGAAATTAGTGCTTCAATTGTTTTATTCCCTCTTGTTTACTCGAATAACCGATTACGCAACGTAAAGCAAGTTTATTCATGCGTAAATCGATACTAATTCAAAAGGCAAACGAAGCGGAAAAATCTCGAATTTCGGATCATTAGGGACATTTTTACTATTCGTATTTTTCCCACCATTTGATTATTTTTTTAGATTTTCGCAAACCATCATTCACTGTCAAATTTTTACCATAAATAATCCAGACCTCAAAAACCATAAATAAAAAACAAAATACTGTCAGAAATATTTTTTGCCGCCAAAATTCATGTTATCTGTAACGACATCCCTAAACCTCATTTCGTTCATGACAAACAAGGGCTGGGCTGACATTCCCTGGCTGTTTGCGCAATGGCTTTGCCACGAGCAAATTATTTTTATGTTTGTTTGCCACCAAGCTAATAAAAACAACTCTTGTTTGATTGGATTCCATCAAAGGGATTTTGGTTTTAAAAGCGAGATCATATAGGAGTTTTAGAGCTAATAAAAATAATTCAAAACTTTTTTGTCAAATCGGTTTGGGCGCTAATTCCGAGTTGCCAGGAGCATTGTGTAATTTAGTTTGCAATATAGTTTTTATCTGAAACCAAGTGGCAATTAGAGCTTATGTTGAACACACTTATCGTTGAAATGTTTTGCCGTTTTTAGCATTTATTGCATCGTGAGGTCAAACTGAATTTGTCAAGTCTAGTACACATACATTTTTACAAGGTTACTTTTTAAATGTGCCTGAAAGTCTCATGTACAGTCACGAGCACTAATATGTCAACACTTGGAAACTTTCAATTGCGATTTTTTCGTGAAATAACGAATACAACGTTGAAATACGACACTTTACACAAACCTATGGGTTCGAAAATACGTTGTTCGTAATAACATAAAATTTCATTCAAAACTAAAGGAGAAAATCGTCTTTGAATAAAGCCAAGTGTATACATGCTTATGCTCGTGACTGTACATCTAATACCTAATGAGTAAAACAGCTACACAGAGAATTTTACTTCAGTGTGGGAAAGAGATAAGAGCTACTTATCTCTTTCCCACACTGAAGTAAAATTAAAATAATGCTGCTTAAAGGGTAGGCCCCCTGAACAGTACGTACCTAAATCTCATTTAGCTGTTTTATTTGAATAACCTCAATAATCATATCCGATCCTCCAAATTGACTCCAGATTTAACAACCCATTTCATTGAATAGATTTTCGATACCTACCTCCCTGATTCTCCCTATATTATCCGAATAACTTTTACAATGACTTTTTCACAGCCTCAATCAACCTACCACCATCTAAACACCATCTTAAAGATAGGCAAATCACTGTCCCAAACGTCAATTCGCCATCAAACTGTAAAGTTTGGCGAGTAAAAAACTGTAAAAAAATAACTTGTTTTGTGAAAGAAATATAATAAATAAAAAAAAAAATTACAAACATTCCGATACCAATTATGTCAACCTACCGTACCTACCTACTAAGCCAATATTTGCCTCCGCCTACAGCCATACTATGCTCCATAGGTACCTATAAACCACCGTCCGTAACTACATTTCACAGGGCGCCGCCCTACCGGCTGCCGGTCTGTTTACCGTTCGTGTGCCAAAGGTTAATAGTGCTCGTCAAATACTTAGTAACCGCTCGTTATTAGTGGAAAAGGTTACCGAATATTATTAGTAGTTGGTGTTAAACGGTAATGAAATGGATGACGTCATGTTGTGTCTGGAATTTAAAAGAAGACAGAACAGAAACTGTAGTTTTTAATACTACTACAATCACACTAATAATATAAAGGCGAAAGTTTTGAGTGCGCGTGTGTTTATATGTTTGTTACTTCGTCACGCTCAGCAAACGGCTGGACCAATTTTGATAAAATTTTATATGAAGGTAGCCGACACCCTGGATTAACATATAGGCTACTTTTTATCCCGATACTCCCACAGGATCGACACTTATACGGGTGAAACCACGGGGCATTGCTAGTGTTAAATAAATAAGGAAACCAAAATAACCAAATCCAATTTATGAAGATGAACAAATGAAGACCCAATTAACCGATTCATAAACTCTCGTATATTAAGTAATTGCTAAATTGGAACCCACCATCATAAACCGCCTGGCAACAAATTTTCTGATGACCAACTGGGTATCATCTCTAGGGTAATACAGGGATACCTACTCAATATCTTTTAACTAATACGATTAGCTGTAAATATCTAATTATGAGTGAAAATGTTTACAAAAATATGCGGCTGTTACACAAGGAAACCAATACTGCTGCTTTATAAACCTACGCGTACGCCACCAACTTAATTCAAAACCACTCCCAAACTAAAACATCCACTTCTACAAATCCTTCTCCTCTGCTCGCCCCCTCAACAACTAAGCTTAAATATCACCATAATCCAGGGTAGCTGGAGTACAAACGAGCCCTGGCAGGCTGCCAAACCGGCAGCCCTTAAGCCAAGCACCCCTCTTGCATATAAGTAAATAAATTGATGTATGGGTGTATCGCTCCCAAGCTGTATGAGTATTTATGTAGGTTTTACTTTTAGTACCTATGTTTGTTTTTATGAAAGAGTTGTTTTTGTATGTTAAATATAAGTACCTACGCTGTCTATACAGGGTGAATTTTTCAAGTGGGCGTGGATGGCCAAATCCGAAACTATGAGGAATAGCGAAAAGTACTCAAAGGAGTCTCAGGCTCGATTTTGATGAAAACTAAAACTGCATCATTGGATTTTTGAAAAATCAATATTTCTAGCCAGGAATCGAACCCGTTGATTTTGAAAAAAAAACACTATTATTACACCATTCGATAGTGTCGCTAATAAGGATCGAATTCTGGGAAATAATAACATACGGCACCCTGTATATTCGTTAGTAAAACGATTCGATTCTGGTGCCTAGGGCGCCGTCTCTCTAATTACGACTAAACTCTCTGATACCGACTGCTAATTTTAAAAATGCTTTTATAAAAAGTAATTTAAGAAAGAAAAGAATAAAAAGTAATTTAAAAAACTAAAAAACCCGACTGTAAAAAAAAATATATCATATCACATCATTTAAAGTTTCCCAGTAGGTATGATAATACTCTTGATTACCTCTTTCTGTATCTTTCCATTAAATTCTTAATCACATCTTTTAACACGACCATGACAAACTACAGTCAATTGTAGCTTATCTGTCATGTAAAATAACAGGTCTCCAAAATATAAATACGACATTTTAAAACACTCCAAACATTATAAACTGCGCCATTAAACAGTGCATTATGCAATTGTTTGTTTTAAAAATAATGTCTTCAAAACAACTAGGAATACATCCTTTGTCATGTTGAAGCATGAAATTCTTATTTTGCGTATGTTACGGCGCCATTAGGGAAATTTATTTGAGGAAAGTAGACCAACTATATATTTCCTATGTATAGAGGGTTATGTTAAATGCTTATGGGAATTAACGGCTTCACGTACATGAAACGTAAGCATGTAGTATGATAAAGGTAATGTGCCTCGTAATGTAAATTACTTACATACCTACTATTGTATAGAATCAAGTTTTCTAACTGAACAGACACCTGTGCTGCTGGGGAGTTTGTAGCCCCACTTCTTCCCAGCAAAAGCACTAGGAACTGGTGAAAGGGCATTTTGGGGGACTGTTTTATGTAATTTTGACGTTCGAAAAGTGCTGATTCTCAGCGTAATTTGAATATATGACTTTTAATTTTCATTTAATATAACCTTATATGCATTTGTTTTATTTGGTTGCCAGAACCACTTTCCATCAGATGGAAATGGCCATCTATTCTGCAATGCCAAGAGGTTTACCGGTTTACAGCAACGATTACGATCTCAAGGAGAAAATTCACTATCCGACAAACCACAGCAATGCTGTGACCCAATAATAATGACCTAGTAAAAAGCATGTAGGTAACAATAACCCATAAAACACGCTCCAAATTGCTTTTAGAATTTCATGTCCTCAAATTCTCCTCACGAACGAAAAAACAATAGAGTAATTTGTTTAAATTGCTAATTTATTATAGGCAGGGTGTTCGCTCGTCGCGTGATGAGCGACGATTTGTACGGTTCTCCTTCCCAACCTTCAGTGGATACAAAGGGCAGTTTCAGGCCATATAAAAAGGGAATTGAAGTAGTTACTTATCTGTAGTCGAGCTCCCAATGGAAATAACCTTTCGGAGAGAACCTATAAGTTGGCTATAAGTTTTCGACTAAAAGGAAAAACCTCATGTTGGAAAAAGGTCTGGTAAACGTTGATGGAGGTAGATTTGGGTCTACAATAGTTAAAGCGAAAAGTAAAACATTTGTTTGATTAGGTCCTCATTTTTATTGACCGATTTTTGTCCCTTACGGACTGATATAAAATAAATGAAATAAAACTTAATTGCACACTAAGGTCCATAGTTTGTTAGTATTTTTATGTAAGTAACAATAGTGCTTATTACGTATTGTTAGTTTTCACAAATTTAATTTAACTTCTTCAGTCTTATGACTGTCGCCACCCAGTGTCCCTAAATGGGACAGTCCGCCCAGGCAGTGATCATTAATTTCAGAATTCTGTTGTCACTACCATGCAGATATAATGTCTTCACTTATAATATCTCTGAAGTCCTTAGCCTTCCATCCTACAAATAGCCTTCTTTCGGAACACCTCACACACTTACGTCCATTTAGGGTGTATATATATATATATAAGTGGAGGTGATTGGGGGAGGCCTATGTCCAGCATTAGACGTCTTTTGGCTGAAATGATATATATAAAAAGAGAGGGGGATAATGTTTGGTTCTTTCCGGGCAGCTTAAACTTGCGTTAGTTACTTCTAAAATACCGTATGTAAGGATATGTAAAATAATACTTTTTTTTAAATACGCTAACTTGATTAATGGCTGTAAAATGCTGTAATGTTCAAAATCTAGATCGCGTGACTGTGTTTAACTTTCGTTATATTTTAAACTCTCGATTTCAAGCAACTTTAAACCTAACGTAATTTCAGTCTACGTATAAGTTTTAAACCTAGAGTCTATAGAGCAGCTCGGATAGCAACGTATGCAATTAAAACGTTTAATTAGATCAATTAGCTTAGATTAGATTAGCAAGTCTAATCTTAATTAGAACATATTTGATGTTCTACTAATCATTAGTCGTTAGCAGGGGCTTATATATATAGCAGAATAATGTACATATATCATAAACATTACTTGACTGTGACTTCGATTTGTGATTAAAGGCAGAATATTTAAACCGTCGGATTTAAACGAATCGTTTATTTTTACCACGCTTTTTTAAACCCTGAATAAACAAACATGAAACAGCTTTCTCCTCCCTCCCTACTGTCCCACACTATAAAACCATATATTTTACAGTAAATTTTCAAAAAAGATGTCGTTCGTATCACAAACGGTTGCTGGGCTGAGTCAGACCCGGTCACGCGAGGACCCGCCACCACGGCAGCACTGCTCGCACCAGCACGCGCATCGCCAAATGCAGCTCAGCAGAAAGAACAGCCTCCCAGAATGGGACCCCCCAGAACAAAGAACCAGAAAGAACAGCCTACCAGCAGATCTCTTGGACAGAATGACGGAATCCACCATCAGCACAATATCAGAAGAGTGACAGCTATCCCCGTAAGTTTGGTGTCCCCGTCACTCTATAGTACGCATGGATGCACTCCAATGTAATGCACAGGATGGGAGGAAAGGCTTTGGAACAGCCCCTTGCATGCTTAGAGGCTTATGTGATTAGGGGAAGACCCTGCACGAATCCTATAGATATATGTTGTGCGTAAATGTTGTAAGCGAAGATATGATAACGAATCAAGAATGTAAAGAAGAAATGAGTGTAGATGAGCAAGAGAGAGAAGACAATGTCAATGTATTGCCACTTAATTGAGGAGCGATTGAATTTGACAATAATGTACAAACAAATGTGGACCTTGTGATTTATTCAAATAAAAGCTATTACAAACCAATTGCTTTGGAAAATTGCTTTATATTAAAGATGTATGGTAATAATGGAAAGGCAATAACACGACTAACAGTATAATACAAGCGAGTGGACGTAATTTGCCTTAGGTACATAAAAAAATTCAATGATATCATGTCTAGACATAATACATATATGAAATTGTATGAAAATCGATAGTACCACGTTGATAAGCAATGTTATTGAACCCAAGTGAAAGAAATTCATAATGTCCTAAGAACTATAAACACATTTTCACGATAATTCCATTAACAGAGAAATACAATATCAAAATATATCGTTAATTTTCCACAATATCTTTAAATAAATTGCTAAATTCAAACGGGATTCATTATTCGATGCTTAAAATTTCCGATATACGTGCACAACAACAAGAAAAATTTTAACAGCAAAATCCGCTGCGAAATTTCGAGAGCTTTTCGGTCTCCAATTAATATTCGTAATCAATTTAATATTTTCAGTTACCCTGCCAGCTAACCCGGTGGTGTTCAAATCTCAAATTGAAATTGGTCCAATTAATGACCAGCGTAATTGAGGTCCAATCGATTTTATTCAGGAAATTCAACGTTTTTGGCTTCACCTTGCTTTATGAAAAATTACATTTCGTGCTAACATCAAAATCTACTATAAAATTTATCCTTGTTGTGATAGATACTATTAAGTGAATTAGTGTTTCTTTTGTATTTTACTAATCAAACAAAAACTTTTCTCAGACCTCGATATTTCTCTATTCCATATTAATGATGATGAAGATGGATTAGAAAAGTTACGTGTTTAAGAAATATGTTCCGTCGAAAATATTACTTGTACCGTGGACATAGCACCCATATTTACCGAAGGGGTACCTAGAGGTCAGCAGCCTAGTACACCCATATTTTATCAATACCTTGATGGAATCTAAAATGAAATGCCACAAACCTGGATACTTAGTACATTGGCCTAATTTCCTACCGGTTCGTTACCGACATACGAGCATTTAGACCTTATTGGACATAATGATGTGATCTAACCAGCTGTTGACGATGAAGTATCGCAAACATACATATATGGCAACAGTCCCGGCCCATGATTAGACGGAAACAAAACTAAGTCGATTCTTGGAGCAGTTTCGTAATCTATAATATCTAATAACGTGTGATTAGTGGATTATGGGTATGGTTATGTCAAAGGCTATAATATATTGCCTAATGTAATTAAAACCCAGTCAAAATATAGACAGTCAACTTCGCAACTTTAGTTTGTGAACTTTTGTTACCCAATGCCAAAAAACTATAAATTTTTAAACAGACTTTCCTAACTCACTTCATTCCCATTATCATTTCATTCAAATTCAATCTACTTATGTACTGTTAAACTGTGTTATCACTCCGAAAACAAAACAGACGTTTCCGAACTCACTTACGTTTTAACTAAAGAAACCCTCACGCCACTTAAAGCCAGACTAGGTAGGAACAAATTATCAGATGAACCTGCAAGGTCGAGCGAACTTTCCCCTTACGTGCATGCTAATAAAGCACGCGAAGCTATTTCTGTTAAAGTGCATGCCACTGCACAGCTGTTTATAAGCACAGATCAAAGTGCGATACCTATAGAAAAACAACATTCGTGCTCGAGTTGATTACACTGGAAATAGTTGTGAAAAATGTGGAATAATTGAACGAGATTGTTATAAAATTGGAATTAATTGAAGTAATGAACACAGTAGAGTATACAATGAGAGTAAAGAACAATTGAGATACTAATAAAGTTGAAAGAGATGATCGTAATTTCAAAGTTGGTGAGAACAATTTTGTAAAAGAAAAAGTGGATGATACTGAAACGAAATCATTTAGAAAAACAATCAAAATGGAAGAGAAAGACACCAGAAATACAGAAAAGCAAATAAAAGCCTTCCTCCCGTAACTATGCGTAATAGGCAAGCCATATCGATGACTTCTTACGTAACACGCATTATGTATGTAGGTCATGACTTGTGAGCCTCCCAGGCATACTGCATTAAGGGCGGCTTACTGATGACTCATACATATTACAGCCCTCACTTTAGCTTTTAATATTTTATTAATAAACACTGTAATATTCGTTGAAGCAGCGAATGTTTTTGTATTTTGTAAACCCTGCTTTAAATGCTGTATCCGATGTTTCCTTTTTATGTGAATAATTCTGTAATCCCTTTATGATTTTGTAATATTGTGAACTTGTATAATTTTACTGTCATCGTATTATTCCTAAAAGATGTTGTGATGTACTCGTGATTATTTATTATTATTAGTAACCCTTTACTTTTATCGCTATCTTTATCGGAAGGTCTAATCTTATCCAATTGATATAAGCTTTCATCATGACCAGATCCTGTATGTTCTTTTAGAATAAATTTCCACTGTGGATCCTTTTGTCCATGTGGATCCGGCGCGGACTCGCCATTATTATACATAACGACATCACCCCATTGCGTATATTTACATATTATTCCCATCTCACAGACGATCTATTGACCTTTAACGAGCGAAATGGAGCAGACGTGGAACATTCACTTTGTGAACTCAATTTTACAGTTCATTTTTGAAAAACAGTCCTTTGTTTGGACAGGATAAATCTGTACAGTCATTTATTAATTCCATCTCTCTTGTTACAGGCGGAGCGAGTTTTTAGGATGTGTCTCGTTCCCACTAAAAGATGCAATTAACTGCGACATATCCGGAACGTACTTCCTGCAACAAGGCTCTGGACGCGGCCAGAACGCGGCGCAAGCGCCCGCAAATGACAGATTCGTTAGAGAGGACCGCGTGACTGAAGGGGATCCACGTAAAATGGCTACAGATAACATTGAAACTAGCACTAATGATGGCACTAAAGAAAACCATAACGATAAAGGTATGTTGGTATAAGTTTCCAAAATACTTACAAGTTAAAAAATAGAAGTCGTACTCCTGGTACTGAAGTTAACCTTTTCATAGTTCCACGAACCAGATTATTATACCCATGGACCAAGCTGATTGTTCATATTATGTTCTGTTTGACGGAACGGTGAACTAGATAAATATCTTCTTTTTATTTAGATATGTGAAGTTTTTGCTCATATTGTTTTATTGGGACTAATGCGTGCGTGCAAATTCTGTCCATTCTACTTAGGTCCTAACTGAAATAGCTGATTGTGTGACTTAGGACTGCCTGTAATATTAACAACCTTTTAATAAAGATTATCATTTTCTTCATAATATTATGATGTTCAACAAAGAATATTCTATCTATCTACCTACTCATATTCAATGATAAATATCTTCTTAGCGTGTCGATGGCAATGTAAACTGAGTTGGCCCAGAAACGTTAGTGGAATAATATATTCTCATTCTCATGCATCAATTAAATCTACAACACCATTTCAATCCACAGGGGTGTCAGCAAACGGCCCAGCATCAACCACAGCGAGCCAGGCGCAAGCGGTGGCCGCTGCTCTCCAGCGAGAGGCTGATGAGCACCTGTTCCTCCGATACCTGGAGCTGGACCCGCCTGAGGATCCCAACGCTCCCAAGAGAGCGCCAAGGAACGGACGCACTCCGTTTACGACCACAAGGAAGTGAGTACGATCTATAATCTTTTTATCACGTCTGAAATACAAATTAAGATAACTGCATGAAGTTGAGTATTACTATAGAAAAACGAGTGAAATTAGACTGACCATGCTCAAAATAATGCCCATTGTCATTGATATTTCATTTTTGCCTCGCGCTTAAAAAGGAAATTTACGATTCAAAAGTGCTCAGTCGTATTCGGCAAATATTAAAGTCTTTAAAAACATTAGCGGAGAAAATATGAGAATTTATTCAAACAAATTAAGGATTTCAAATCCTTTTACTTCATAAGCATTTTAATCGCATGTTTTCATTCTTTCTTTGATGTCCGCCACCATGAATTCCTATCCTATTAGAAGCACCGTTTCGAAATATGTCATGTTTATATTTTTACTATAACTGTATGTGATATAAATAAATGCCTTTCAAAATCGGCATCCAAACCACATCTACGCATATTTTCTTTTTATCACTATTTTCTCTGAGGTAAAAAAATCTTTATTAGAACATTCGTGTATTCCGTTCCAGACATATTATTCTTCATAAATTATATCTAGTTCATCTATCAAATACAACCAATTAACTAAACCTTCCTTTCTTTTAGACTCATCCGCGGTACTGCCGGTGGTTTCGGCTTCACAGTGGTGTGGACCAGGCCGCCCAGGGTCGAGAGGGTGGCGGCAGGAGGATCAGCTGAACGCGCCGGGCTCAGGGCAGGAGACTACCTCGTGTTTGTGGGCAACAAGAACGTGGTGACGTCTAATGAGGAGGAAGTCCGAAGTCTTGTGAAGTCAGTTGAAAATCATTTAACATTCATTAATTCATTATAACATTTTTTTTCTTTGTTTTGGATATTTGAAAAACCTAATAACATTTATTTCAGTTTCCACGATAATCATACTAATATTATAAAGGCAAAAGTTTGTGAGTCTGTGTGTGTGTATATATGTTTGTTACTTCTTCACGCTCAAACGGCTGGACCAATTTTGATAACATTTTCTATGGGGGTAGCTGACACCTTGGTTTAACATATAGGCTACTTTTCGGCCAAATATTCTCACGGGATCGACACTTATGTGGGTCAAACCCCGGGGACGCAGCTAGTATTTATATAATTTTAAATACCTTGTTAGATATCGGTCCTTAACGTGATACACGCCATTTCCGATTGTTCTTTAAATCCTTCGCTGTGATTGATTATTGCAATATTGACGTGTCTGGTCATGTCGTATAGTGAAACATTATCACATTCAATTTTGACTTTGACTGATTCCGAAGCATTCAACCGAAAAACAAACAAAAGACAAACGGACGTTCGACGTAGCTCCTCTCTCTAATACGCATAATAATTAAGAATCAAACCATGTAGTTGAATGTTAGAACCCTTAGTTCATCACTAAATTACCCTTTCTCCTTTTCCAGATCATCAGGTCAAATGCTAAACATAGAAACATTCAGAAGGGTACCGCCAAACGGTGTCGGAATCCGACCGAGGCTGACCCAAGTGACCATACCTACTGCGGAATCCACGCCACCCCCACCTCCAAGGTCTCCAAGAGCTGCTGCCTTAGCATCCCCGGCCACTGCAGCCCGGCCACCTACTGCCTGTTCTTCAACCAGTCAGTCTTTGGATCGACGCAAACTGCACTTGCCCCAAGTGACATTCTCCAAAGAGGTCGGTAACGGAATTATCGTTTGACAGCTCATCGATATCGTTTTGGAAACTAGTCATCTTTCTGGCCTTTACGTTTGATGTAAACTTGATTCTTAATTCTAAAATTGATGCCATAAGTTTCAAAATTTATGTCGCGTACTCTAAAATGGATGCTACAGATTCTAAAATAGTTTAGCTTTTTGTTAGAATTTATCATTACTAAATAAATGGCCAAATATGGCTGTATTAATGGCCAAAGGAAATATGACAGATTTGTATCTACCATCAATCATAACGCGTTCAAGTTTCCAGTTTCATTAATGATAACTTCAAGCTACCAAAATTGGATTTGGAAGTTATTTAGAGGAGCGTTTTATCATATTTCTGCAACAAGTTTACGTCTAGCGGACTAGCCATTAGAAACATTATTCGAATTTATTATTTTGGTATTGAGAGACAAAAATTTTACGAATTTGGTGCTAGTTTAGACCTTGTATTTTCTTTGACGTGTGGAGTAAAATCTGTAGGATGTACAGTAATGTGCACCTATTGCATTTTGTTACTACTATTAAAATCCTTTTTTTTTGTAAATACTTCTGATACATTCCATTATTTTAGTTTCTAAGCTCTAGAATTTTTAAATTTAATTAAGGAACTATGTGTACTGCCGGTTTTTGATCGACAATGTTTATCACCCATTAGGAATTACTGATCAAATTATTTATTTAGACGGTAACGTAAATATTTTTATGTCAAAATTTTATTATAATTTAATATATTCCTTAAAAATCTGCAGTTTACACGGTCTTAGCTTGTATGTCATTTTAATCTTAGTTTTTAAGTGAACATCATTGAATGGGGAATCGTTACGTTTAAGCTTACCTGTTTTTGTTAATATTTATTTTGTTAATGTTTTTTTCTTTTTCTTATTTATTTCCTTTGTCTTAGTCCGTGCGTGTTGTATTTTCATAGTATCATAGTCGTGTTTTTGTATAATTTTCTCTTTCGTAACTTTATGATTTTGTATTCTACTTTTTAATTTATTTTATTCGTGTATTGGATGCAAAAAATTTGGTTCCTGTTGTTTTTATTTCGTTTTTAATTTATGTTCTATAATTTTAAGTGCAAATAAATTTATTGCTTTTAATTTCTTTTTGTTTGTTTTCTTTTTGTTGTTTTTCTTTAAATCTAAAAATCTAAAAATAAATATTATTTTCATCAATCATCACCTATCAAATACATTCGTATCCTACACATTAGTATCGCACCAGTAAGTGACATGCTAAAATTATTTTAATTATTAAAATTCACAAGCAATCCTAGCAACACCTAGGAATTCCAGTAGGTATAGTTAACATTTTCATTTATATACAGGCTTAGGATCTTACATAAAACATACATAATATCATGCCTGTATTCCCTGGAGGATTAAGCAGAAGTCTTCACTCATATTTCACCAGTTATGTTTAAGAGAAAATGCGGTCGGAGAGACTTTTGGAAAAAAGTCTAAATCATAATAATAATTCGAGGTTTGGCTCTCGACCATTTTGCTCCTGCAATTTTGAACCAATTTAAAAAATATTTCATAAACTGAATAAGAAGGATAGGTATACTGTGTCATGTTATTATTATTATAATTTATTATATTTTACTTTTTTCATTAATAGTTGTGAAATTTGTACACAAGGCCTCTGTTGACAGTGGTTTAAATCGGTAATTTTGAGCATTTTTTGAGGGTTCTAGTGCTTATAAAAATAATGTATTATCAAAAAAGAAAACATGGATATACCAGTAGTTAATATTTAATATTCTGTAAAAAAGCATTGCTTTATGGCCATTAACCAGAAAGAAAACAGGCGAGAGCGTTTCTATGGAGAAACAACCACCCGCATTTCCTCTTAAGTCCCATGAAACAGGGGAGAGTCTATTGCCATTAACCGGACACAAATTCACACGTATGATCACTATCATAATTGTTAAGTAACTCTTCAAATATTTTCAAGGCTCAATCGATAAACACTTCGGTTATGAAAAGTTGTGCAATTCTTTAAATAATTTTATAGCAACTCTGATTTGAATAGCCAATATAGAACCCACCGCATAATCAAGCAATATGAACATTTGTTTAAATACCACTATTGCAATATTTCCTAATAGCCATTTCTAATTAGAAATGAATTTAATGAATTTAATGGAACTCCATTATCGATGAATTCGTTATTCTCAAACATGATCGAATAACCAAACTCTTAATAATTAGATTATAAAACATACACAGACTTGCCAGGGGAGATCACAATTTTGTACTGGCAAGTGATTCCGGTACCTACAGGATTTATCATACATTTCGACCTTATAAGCTTGATACTTGCTTAGTGCAGGCGAAACAAAATTCATACAAAAACACACACAGCGTATAAATACACTCAAGAATACAAAGATGAAGATAAACATTTGAAGCCTGACACAAAGATATAAAGGCCAAAAGACTGCATAGATATAGAACTTAGTAAGACAGGCATGAGGTGAGAACGTACGCTACGCGTTAGATTTTGACACATATTCATTTCATTTTCAACCACTTCAAAGCACTTAGCTTAACAGATTACCAAAATGTCGACTGCTAGCTACCTTACCTTACCTTAGTCAAAGATGTTAACAAAACCCTTGACCACCACCAGACGCCAGGGCTGGCGACTGACGGCAGAAAGCGCGCACTCCTAGCTGTGGTTGCAAGAGAACAGCACTATGGCACGTGCCTTCAGTTCGGCCTCGTCAGATTTGTGTCGCCCCTGGCCGAGAGAGCTGACCTCATAGCCCCCAATGATCACCAGCTGTTGTTCCAAAATATTGAAGAGGTAAGTTGACAGAATAATAAATAGAAGGACAGTAACGTCTGTCAAGGATCTACAAATGACAGCCGGGAGCAACGGGTTAACGTGCTTTTCAAACAGAGGGACGGACGGACTGTATGTATGTAATGATGGTTCATCCATGGATCGACCTCGGCGTTGCTTAACCTTGAAGATCGACCCGTGCGGCTTTTATTATTTAGCCACGAGCCCCGACAAAATAGTAGGTACTATGAATAATAAATACTATACAAATTTAACAGATGCTGATCTTGATTGAAACCATTCGAACTTTACTTGAATGAGTCAGCGCTTTCTATAATAAATCGCAAACAAATCATTCAATGTATCATTACCTAATTCAACTAACCGTAGTTACTTTTGGGCACCTATAATCTACTATGAGCAAGATGGTAAGATGGGCAAATTTCCGCAAGTCAAAGTCAAAGCGCGTAATTGTGTATGGGTCAACTATGGGTACCTAATGGTTATAGAAAAAGGTGAATCCTATTTTTATTTTGAGAAAAGTGGTATCCATTGCCTGCAAGACTTTAAAATAATAATTAAGACCAAGCCAATTACAAGTTGACTATCTCCCGCAGCTATACATAAAAATACTGTAACGGCTTTAAGGACTAGCATCATGGATGAGCATAAAGACCGAAATAACCATAATGGTAAAGTAGATGATACAGCTGTGGTAACCAAACATCACCTTCCAGATCTTCCGACTATCAGAAGACATCCTGGATCAAGTGATGCAGGACGACGGAGAGATCCAGTCGTCGACGGTGGTGGCCATCTACCTGCAAAAGACCCCTGTGTTCCTTAGCCTTTATAAGAAGTACTGCCTTGGACTCAAGAGAGCCGACTGTGTTTTGGTAAGTCCACTGGCCATTTTAGTGCTATTCAAGGATAGCTAAAATAAATTGAAACAGGAAATGTTGTCAAAGCACCCCGAATAAATGAAAACTCCTTGAGGCTCCATTTGTAATCAAACCTCGTATATGCAAAAACCCCATATTCCCAAATATATATTTTGAATGGACACTAATTTAGAGATGAGTTATGAGAAAAATAAGTTTTCTATAGAAATTTGAAATTTGCCATATGTCTTTATATCGGAGTCCTTTCACGCATTACACATGAGAATTTGTGAATTTGAATATTCACAATTTACTTTCTGTCCGTTAACCAGGTAAAAAAATCAAAAGACCCTAGCGGGGCATTCTCCCGGTTCTGCACGAGTCCGCCGATACCCCGGAGAAGACCGGACATCACGTCGCTGGTCCACAAGCCCCTGGAGCAGTTCCGAGAACTGTTGCGACTAATGAGGGCAGCTTCGGCAGCCAACGGAGCTGGACCTTATGACCAGCTTGAGAAGAAGCAGCTTCAAGTTATTGTAGAGCAGTTACAGGTAATTCATAAGCTCATTGAAAGGAAAAACGTTAGAGGTGGGGTTGTACGAGTACATTCCAAATGAAATAGTTAGTTCTGTAAACGGAATATCGGAATAACTTTTAGAAGTGAAAAATCTTAAAAAAAAAAACTAGATGGATTTGAGAATAGAGTCGAAATACCTATTTTGGTTTAAAATTTGATAGGCCAAGAAACCATGACTCTGTAGCAATTGTTTGGAAACGCCTATGATTTACTTTCCTACTAGCTTATCCAACTAAAGGCTTCTAAGTTTACTGTTTATTGAAGAACAGGCCCCACGAGTGGCGATACGTCCTCCTGACCCTGGGTAGTCCTAAGGCAGTCACTCTAACTGGCTGACTGGTTAATTACTTTAGAACGGCAAAAGCTACTCGTAAAGCTAGAGTCAGTACAAGAGAACAAATAAGTAATGAATGATGGAGCAAGGAGCAGTGGTGGCTTAGCGGTAACAGCCGCGACTTACTAGTTATAGGCCGTAGGTGTAAACCCAGACAGACGCTTTACTTTGTGTAAATTATTTTGTAACCACTGCTCTCAAAACGGTGACAGAAAACATCGTGAGGAGACCGGCATTGTCCTAGAACCAAAAATTCGAAGATATACATATATGTTACATCTACCGCACTATATGCCCGCGTGGTGGATCCGCTTGGTAGATTACGGCCCACTCGCTCTCACAGAGAGGAGGCCTGTGTCAATTAGGAATATTATAGGCTGATTATGATGATGGAGCTAGGGACCACGACAATCACTATCACAATCTAAATTAAGTCAGTCAGAGTCCGTCAGTCAGTTAACAGCCAAAGATCCTGGCTAACCCCAAAAAAAAAAAAACTGTGCACACTTATTTTAACAAATAATATGATTTTCAGGGTGGTTACCAAGATGTAACAGCTGGTTCAGGCCTGATGGGTCTCGCTGGTGATGGCAAACCATTGCTGTCCGTCGCAGACTTGGAGAGTCGACTCGTGTTCACTAGGTGTAAGGTAAATATCAAAGGAAACCAACTGGTTTGTCTCATAAGGTAATAAGAAGTGCCTTATTGGGGCTAGTGTCGCAAGCGCTACTGTTGAGCATGATTTGGTGGGTTCAATTCCAAGATCAGACAGTATTATTGGTTTTCCCATCTGGAAAAACCAATCTGAGCCCGAAGCCTGGATTTGACCCCGGTTCATGGCATAACTGGCAAAATATGGATGTATATATCTACCCAACCCTTCAGGGAATGCAGGCACAATATTATGTTATGTAAAAACTGATGTGCGACATAAGGTAATAGAAGTGCGACACAAAAAAGCTGCTCGAGTAATAGAACTTGCTATGTATGCGGGTGTATGCTCATTCCATTAATGTTAACAGCCTCATTTGTAAGTTTTTTATACAATCAATCAACCAATCAATCAATCAATCAATCAATAGTCTTTATTTGTAAACATAGGTTCCAACAGTGTGCATGAGGGTTTTCGTGAAAACTTACGACACCAGTTGGCACCACTGTGACAAGAGGTCTTCCAATATAAAATATATGATGACGTTCATCATTCGATTCATTCATTCGTTCGTCATTCAGTCATGACTAAAGAAAATATAGGCTCTTTGACAGATGTCTGGACCTGACGTGTGAGTGCTGCCACCTGGCGAACGTCATTTCAGAAAACCCTCATTGTTATAATTATTATAGTTTCATATTCATATTTTTTAGGGATCATATTTTTGAGGGAGTTATGCCCGAACACACATTAAAAAAAAAATAACATCCAAATTGGAGATCTCCTCCTTTTTAGAAGTCGGATAAAAAAGCCGGACCTCTCAACTACATGGCCACACACTGATATCAAACATACGTACAGACGCCAGCACGTCAAGCTACAAAAATCTGTCAAATTTCTTTAATAGATTTTCAACTTTATCACTGATGCATAAGGTTCAAAGTTGAATGGGGAAATTTGACATTTTCGGGTAGCTTGATGTGCTGGCGTCTGTACATAAAAAGCCGGACCTCTCATGAGCCAATTTCTTCCAGCCATTCGTGCTAAGCACGGCCGGTCGCCAGTGGATCTTCGGCGGCGAGCTATCGCGCGTGGAGGGACGCGCGGTGCGGCCGTACTGGGCGCTGCTGTTCAGCGACCTGCTGCTGTTCGCCACCGTGTCGCGCGACCGCGTGCTGTTCGTCACGGAGGAGCCGGTGGCGCTGGCCAGCGTGTCGGAGGCACAGTTCAATGTTAGGAAGAAAGGTTGGTAGCGTTGTGGAATAAGATATTGGTTGGGACGAAAATAAATAAACACTAATATTGGTACACTAATAGTGTACAGTACCCGGCGATAAATATTGCACATCGACCTTTGGAAAGAGACAATCGGCTAATTTCGGCTTCGTAGAGCGTTATCTCTGTCGCACGAAATACAAACAGTTCGGTATCTTTTAGGAGCTGTTAAAACAATTATGATTTGCTTCTTTTGATAATTATTTTGATTCTTTGTATAAAATGAAAAACAAGGTAAAGGTCGATGTGCAATATTTATCGCCGGGTACTGTACACTAGTAGAAATGGACATTATTGGTTGTGCTATTTCTGTATTCCACTTGTTTTTTATTGCTTTAGCTTGACTTTATAGTCTACGTGAGACTGAAATATCCCGGCAAAGCTCTTTTTGATTAAACTGCGTGTTTATATTACAAATAACTATAAATTTGGACACTTAAGAAACCTAATTTGGACTTTCTTTATAGTGTAGTATTATCAGCCTGTACGGTTCCCACTGCTGGGACACAGGCCTCCTCTCTGTGAGATGGGAGGGTTATATACAGTAGTAAAAAACAGATTTAATTTTTGGTAGTCAATGGTAGTCTAACAAATTAATATCCTCATATTCCAGCGACAGAATTCCGCCTGATCCTGGGCCGCGCGGGAGGCGAGTCCCCACTAGTATCATGTTCGCCGCGCACGCCAGCTCGAACAAGAACCGTCGTGTTACGTGCTCCCTCTATAGACCTCAAGGCAGTATGGCAGAGCTTATTACAGAGGCAAATGTGAGTATATTTACTACTGGTTATAAAATACTATTTTGATCATTGTCTAGCCTAAACCGCAGGCAGAAAACTGGAAACAAATATAGGCTTGTGCACCACTCAGTCAAGAAGGACGCCTAAGCGCTAACGAAAAATAAATACAAATGCATTATGAAAAGTGCCAGACATTTCATGACTCAACATTCCCCTTTAGACCTTTACTAATTCGGATGTTTGCTAAAATTGACCCCTTTTTAAGACTACATTGTAAGTGACACTTCTACTTTTCCAGTTACCGCGCTCACACGATGTCGGGCACGCCGCTCGGCTCTCCGCTGGACTCTCCGGACCCTCAGCTGACGTTCTCCCTCGCCACACTGGACTCGCAGCAACGCCAGGTATCCGCGTCAAGCATCCAACGACACTCCAGTCTGGCCCTCTTGCCAGCCAGCTCCTACCGATCACATCTCAACATGCTCGTCGAAGAACGGCCAGAGAAAGAAGTCAGAGTCAGTTTTGACTTCAGAACGAGCTCAGACTCTCCCACCCCTCAACCAGTCAGAGGGCCTCTTAGCACTGTTTGGAGAACAGCCCCCACTCCTGAGACGCCGTCCGCTAATCTCTCTCCGGCAGACTCACAAACGTTCTCCTCTCATTTTGTCTCGTCGTCGAGCATTGAAAAGAATGATGAGCCTCACACTTCACCCAGTGCCCAACTAACACCAGAGGGTGGCGAAGATTATTCAGAAAGTTCTCCCTGCAGATGGGAATCCTTCGAAGCTGATTTAGCTCTCGCATACTTGGATGTAGACCCCTCGTATAAGCACGCTGTCGAGGAGCGCATCTTCTTGCCTAACGATCCCTTACTGCAGCGGATGGCTCTGCCAGAGCGGCCGACTCCGCCAGCCTATCTGGACCTTTGATCCGCGGAGTCTGATCCGGAGTTAGCAGACTCCTGCTATCCCCAGAATGGTAACAATTGGAGATAAGGTTTCTTGAACGGATGCCTTTACGGTGTGTTCTAGTAGTCATGTTTAGCCGGTGTTTAGGAGAGGGAGTCGAAAGCTTTCGCCGCGTAGACTGGCGAGTTTGTTGGATTGTTATAAAAATCGCTTATAGTCGAGATTAAGGTTGTGGTAACAAAATTTTGAGAGACATATTTTCGAACATTAGCAGTATTAAAGAAATCTCGGTATTTTGATTATATTAGAGAAATAATTTGTAAGTCTGATGCCCCACTTATATGCGACCGGGTATTAATGAAAATTTACTTATCACAGAACTGAATTCACGATTGGGTATTTTACAAATCGCTTTAGTATAATCGAAAATGTGTATGCCAATATTTACCAAATAGAAAATCAGTGTCAAAGTAACTATAGGGTACCAATAGTGAAGATTCGTGTACATTACACTTTTTTGGGATACCAAGTTTGCTTAAGTCTTCCGTCCTTTTCTTAAGAAATTCAAAAGGCTTCACTTATTTTGGTACTTGTTTCAACGGCGCACTCTACTCTTTGATTCCTCCAACAGTGTGAACAATTAGCTATTAAAAATGTTGATGTTGTAAATGTACAGACACTGAACATTGTAAATCTGTACATAGAGTTAATTGTACAGGTCATGTGGATATTTGGCGATCTGCTTCGCGAAATCAATCATGTAGTTGCCATCATTGCACACTTAGAGCATTTTGATTTGAACAATGCTTCTTATGTTGAAATGTTCATCGCCATTAGATATATTAATATATTTACAAAGAAAAATGGTAGTCGATGTTAAATGTGACTGATTTATTTGATGCTTTTTTATTTATTAGTGTAATAAATAAACACATAGAGTATTTATTCATGTAACAGCAGATGTTTTTTAATAATGATGATACAATTTTTGAAGATCGTATATTTGTGTCGCTAGCATCGCAAAATGTTCACATAACCTAAACGTTTCCCGGGAAAAAAATTGTATGTGTATAAATAGTTTTTTTTACAAATCTACGTAGTTAGAATCCGATAATTTTCGATGTCTTTGGCTGTGTGTAAATTTTTAATATAGTCTAATGATAGAGTATGAGGAAAAAATTATAATTTTGAGAAAGCATTTTATTGTAGTTCCGGTTTCTTCAAGACATATTAATGGATTAAATAATATAAAATTTGGATGTTTATGTTTAGATCGGAGCAAAATATTTCTTATTATCCGTAAATAAAGTGATTTTGTCAATGGCGAAATATACTTCTTTTTATTTGAAAGGGCCCAGAATTTTGCGACGCTATCGAATAAATTTTATAGTTTTAATTGAATGACCTACCATTTTTCTCTGTAACTTGTAACATGTTAAGTTGCCTACAAACTAACGCATTTCCTAATAATATTAGTCTGAACTTGAAGCTTAATATTTACGTGGCAATAAATAACTGAATGATTCACTAGATACCTACTAGAGTAGGAATCATAAAATTGTCCGATTGGATGGATTTTTTTAAATTTATTTCTTTAATTAAGACGGTTTATAACCAACTACAAAAATTAAAGACAGATTGTATTGCACATACACATAAGAGAAAATATAAAATCATCAAGTTCAGGTAAAACGTTAACAACACTTTCATAAATCCCTCTCACAGTACTTCGGACACCGATGTTGAGTTCAATAAGAATGATGAAATTTTTTGTACAAATAGTGCAAACAATAATATAAAAAGTGTAAAAGCTTAAAAAGTTGCTAAGTTATATGTAAAATAACCGCTAGAAAATGTCGTCACGACTAAATAACTTTATACTAGTGCCATACATTGTCCGTAGCGCACGACAAAGACTGGTATAATCCCTTCCAAAAACTTTTATTTGTAGCTTCTACATATTTCCATCGATCTTACAGATGTTTTCGATTATCTCATTTTACTATGCCTTCTTTGAAAATTTCTAATATTAGTCATTATCCTCATTTAGTCTAAAATTCATTAGAAGAGGCATGAGGTTTGTAACAATGTTGGTTTTCAAGAATTTTATACAGGGTTGCAGGGACATGTACGCGCAACCTTTTACCATCGATCCAGTACATGATTCTTCGGTTATCAAAAAAAAAAACATCTGTTTCAAGTGCAATACGAAAAGTTCTGTGCTAGGGGGTTTAGAATCATGTCCTGAATTCATGATTACAGTTTGTGTCGGTGTCCCTGCCATCCTGAAGAACTTAGTTAGTTTAGTTTAAAAAAAATACACACGAGGCAAAGTATTAACTGTGGGAAATACAAAAATTAAATATCATTTAGCAATGACAATAATAAATCTGAGCGAACTACTATTTAAAGAGAAAATAAAACATGAACTACAACAATAATTAAGTGAATAATATATCATCCTGAATCATTTTAATCTGGGAAAAACCCTAAAAAATGATGATTTTAAAGATATTTTAGCCATAGTGGTAAGTATGAAGATTATTTTCAATATAGCCAAATATCCACGTGACCTGTCTAATTCTATTAAAATAATCACAAATCCTATGACATGTCCTTGCCATGCCCATCAAAAAACACCGTAAGATGTTTTAACACTAAAAACCTCAAATACACTAGGATACTTTCGAATATTCTAGACGCGACGCAGTTCAGTGGAAACACGAACAGGTGGGGGGAGTAACACAGAGGGGGCCAGGAGTACTCGCAGCAGAGGATCCACCCTGCATCTTCAAAGATGGATGACGGAACTGCCTGAAGCTGAGGAGCTGGATCCACCTGAACCTGATATGGAGGTAAAAGAGATATACCAGAAAAATATATTTCATTTCATTATAAATTGGAAGCAATCGGACGCACGGTGGTGCGTCCGATTTATAAAACAAAATCTTATCTCCTTCAACTTGATAAAAGATGGCCAAGAATTTGAAAACGAATTTGTCTTGAATATAATTCCCCCTTCAAAAATGGATTTGGGTTTCTTCTAGATGTGGAGCGTAGAAGAACTAAGAAAACGGTCCAAAGAGCTTAACCTTCTAGAGGTAGCTGATCTTGTTTCAAGTCATGAAGCCAAAGGAACGTCTCTCGGTGAAAAGAAAGAAAATGACCGAAGCCCATCAAAAAGCAGCAACTCAGGAAGTCAAGTATGTATCGCAGAAAACAGCTCAAAATATTACGAATTCACTCCATTAAAACCACATGTATTATTTCAGATAACGGTAAGGACAAGCCCGGTGGTGGTAGACAAGATACCCGTCTGCAGACAGTGCCACAAAAAGTGTTTGTCCAAACCAAATAGTCCTCTAGTGTCCCAAAAGGAACCACCAGTGATACCCGCCAAACCCAAACCCGAAGCGTCGCCCCAAAACTCAAACTCGAATAAAAGTTCCACCAGCCCGTGTAGTGCGCACTGTGGCAATCGTAAGCCAAGAAACTTCTCACACTTAGAACGTAAAAATGCTATCAAGCTACGTCCAGAAGACGGGCCTAGGGCAGCAAAAAAGGTTATAGATTCGATAGAACAAAGCCAGAGAATGCTCAAATCAACGTCCTACGAACTAAAAACTGATTCACCAATTTTAAGCAGAAGTGTTCACTCAGTTCATACGAAGAGCCAGTTAGAATTAAGAAAAGATAACTCAATAAGATCGCCAAGCCCTTCATCTAGTAGTCGAAACAGTCCACTGTCAACTAGTCACACAACCTGTAGTTCTATGGTCTTTAATTCTAGTTCTAACGATTTAAGGATGTCCAATTCGAACATCGCCAATCAGGTCCAATGCGTCATTGCTCAAGAGAAGTACTTGAATGAGGTTAAATGTGTCGAAAGCATAACTTTAACAAAAACTAAAACAGCCACAACTAGCTACCCATCGCCAGCGTCTGCAAGAAAAGAACAAATAACTAGACAAAAGGCAGAACATGTACTAAATAAAGTATTAGGCATGAATATCGTAACTAAGAGGGAACACGTTGGTTCTTGTTTGAAGACATCATCAGTTTTCCTAGAAGATGATTCGATACACGATGATGACCATGACTTTAAAATAGACAGAGGTCTAAGACGGTCCCCTAGAATGGGTATTTCGGCAGTCAGTAAAATGAACGGGGATATAAATAAGAAGACTGCAAGAATGGAAGATGTTAATGCAAATAATACTGACGCAGGTTCTGACGAAGATTTAGAATTAGGACCCCTAATGTTAATGGGTCTTTCGGCCATTAATCCCGCAGCGCATTTGATGAGAGTAGAGCCTTTCAAGAGAGGTTCAGCGTCGAGTTTGAACAACCCTTGTTCTAGACCAGGTAGTCTTGGCTCGATCAAGTCAGATTCTCCTGTTCCTAACATAGCTGTTGTGCCACCAACGCCCGACTTTAATTCCACTAATAAGACTGTGAGTTCACTTTTGAGGTGTTGGTTAGTTATCCATAAATTTTGATGATTGTGACTTGACTCTTATTTTGCAGGATGACCTTGTAGATGAGTCCCCAGATTCCCCAGATGTTCCAGATGACCTGCCTTATGTGACGCTCAAAAGGTGTGTTAATAAAATTTATAAGGTAGTTTTTAAACTAGTTAGTATTGTTGTAAAGACTACTAATGTTGTTTAAGATATGGCACAATGTCAAGCCTGGAGAGATTACCGTCCGATGAGACTGACGATGGCAACGTAAGACTGACTGCACAAGAGCCGGAGACTTCAAAAGCTTATATTAATCCAGGTAATTTGTTGCTTGAATAATTTGTAATCTAGTGCAAATTCTATATATGTATATTATGCCTAAATTCTTAATGTGTAAATTCTAAACCTAATAATAGAATAGTCACTATCTGCTGTAGTTGCAAGTGAACTTGAGGTCCTGGGTTTGATTCCCGGGACGAATCAAGTGTTATTGGGTTTTTTCCATCTGGAATTTCTCAATGGCAGCCCGGAATCTGGTTTTGCACCCGGTTGAAGGCAGTAGGCTCGCCCCCTATTAAATAATAATAACTTCCCGACCGATTTCGGTCACGGTGGCCAATCTCAACGAAAATTAGCCAGGTACGCAGGAGGTTATAGTGCACAAACAATGGTCTCGGGTCCGATGGGACGGCAATCCGACACGATCGGGGAAAGATCAGGCCGAGGACCAACGGCTTTACGTGCTATCCGAGGCACGGGGGTGTTAAACCGCCAATTTCCAAACTCCCCAAAAAACCCAGTAAAACTTTCTCAGGACCTCATGCTCAACAGTAGCGCTTGCAACCAGAAGAGCAGCGGTGCAGTCCCAGTTAGTCGGGGCTCGGCCGCTATTAGATACTCAACATAAATGGTGAAATGCGCGCGTAGTATAGGTACACATCTGGCTAACACTTCGAAGATTAATGGTCAAAGATAATAATTATTAGAAAATTTGTACAGTGCCCGGCGATAAATATTGCACATCGACCTTTTTACACAAAACCATTTTATACAAAGAATAGAAATAATTATCAAAAGAAGCAAATCATAATTGTTTTAACAGCTCCTAATAGATACCGGACTGTTTGTATTTCGTGCGACAGAGATAACGCTCTACGAAGCCGAAATTAGCCGATTGTCTCTTTACAAAGGTCGATGTGCAATATTTATCGCCGGGTACTGTAATGCTTAGAAACTAAATACGAATGTTTTTTTTTAGTAAGCGGCGCTGCTGGTGGCATTATGGGCTACGCAGCGAGAGCTGGCTCTTTCGTTGTGGAGAAGATGAATATCTTCAGTTATACCGAGAGTGTACCCAACACATCCATTGCGCATAAACAACCCTCGTTCTTAGAAAGGTATTTATTTGTAAATGCTACTGTTATATCCTTTACCTACAAGTCCGTAAGAAAAGATATACTTGAAATGTAAGGACTTATAATCGTACCGCTATACATATATACTCAACCACGTGTCTGGTTCCTTTTTATAAGGTCGTGGTTTCAACCTTCCTATACTACTTCCTACACTACTCCCACTAACGCACTTTGCGCCCTGGAATATACGTAGCAAGGAATCAAGCAGCTAACAGGAAATACCCAATGCCAGAAGATATAAAAAAAAAGAGTTTTATGGTCATACAGATAAATGCGCGGGTATAGGAAAGGTGTAGGAAACAATTGTGATTTTGCATCTAATGCTGAAGTGGCAGATTACTTATATTATTTTGAATCTACACACATATTCACATTGAAGTAATAAACTCAGGACATATAATATAGTATCCTAAGTTGTACATTAGTAGGTCACGTTGGGTTATTCTTGGCGGTTTTCCGCAGAGGGAAGATATTGACTTTCTGCCGCACCTAACAATATCTCTATTCTTTTGATTTTTTTTCTATTGTGTTTAAAAATTCTGTGTATAATCATATTTTTCCAATATAGGTGGAACACAAGTCGATGGAGAATAATGAAGGAACGATGAGTATATTCTGTGGGTGGAAACTGTAGTGCATTGATATTTTGATTAAGATTGTAATGAAGGAGCTAAATTATTACTAAATTCATTGAAAATAGATTTAGTCTAATAGTAACTGTTACTATCTGTAACTTTGTACGTTTTTACTTTAGAAATATATATTAGATTTTTTGCTAGAAAAAATACGTTTTACAAATAAATAGCATTTTCGAGCTAGCATTGAGAACAACAATAATATAGTTTTTCGTAACAAAACTGCTAGATCTGTCAACACATATTATAGTATTAAGAAGATACAATATTAGATTTTTAATAATTAGAAATTATATAATTTGACACTAGGTACAAAATAGTCAATATTTAATTCGTAGAATTTTTATTGTATACTGTAATCGTAGTTATATTGTGTGAATTTTATATATTTTCATATTCGTATTACAGAAAAATAAGTACTTGACGTATTCAGCAATAGAGCTCTCTAGATTTGCTCAAAATTTTATAACTGTAAATACTTAATATTTTTGGTACAATCATTTAATATAGAGTCATATTTTTCATAGGTTTTCTTTCTCACTAGACAACTTTAGTTTTCCACCATCTTTAAAGTTCTGATTTAACCAGATGCCTTGGAGTAAGTGACTGGAAGTCAACAATCGGTACTGAAGAAGGTACTGGAGAGACAGGGGAGGGGAGTGGGGCAAGCGGGGAAGAAGCTTGGGGCACCCCATCCTCTGGTGACCTGTCAGATAACCTGCCTGATTCTGAACATGGAACGCTATCGGTAATGATGATTAAAAAATACAATTTAGTAGAATAGAGCTTCATGTGAAAGGCATATATCAAAACTCATAAAAAGCTATCGGTGTTAATGCAGACGTTATTTTAAATGCTTATTAATAACAATTGCTGAATAGCAGTAAAGATTTTGATAGGATAGTTCTAAAGTTACCTGCATCTCATCTCTTTAAACAACATTTTAATATTCCTTCAGTTTTAAATATAAAATTTTTCAATAGGTTTGTTATGCCCTTTGAATGGAAATTCCTTCACAATTTCAGTCTCCCACGAAGTCATCATCATCATATGCTGGTGATGATGACACTGAGCTGATGATGGACGAGCTTCTCATGGCTCCTACTATTACCGGACCGACGACGCTAAGGCCGCTTCTTCCAAGGTGAATTTTTCAGTCTACTATGTATTCTATTGCATGCTCATTTGCTACCATTTACTGTTACTACGAGTATTTTAGCAGATTTCTAAATAAGCTTTACGTACAGGAAAAAACTCATTGCTTAAGCACAACTGGACGTAGTTAAGCAGAAAGGACTTAATCCACAATATGTCACTTTTGAGTTATGGGCGTTTGAAGTTTTAGCTGTAATTTCTCTAACAAAAAGTTAATTTTTTTTAAATGTTTCCCCTATATTATTAAGAAGATAGTTTATTTTTTATCTTTCCATCAAAATAATGATGTATTTTGTAATAGATTTCGAGATATTAAGTGAAATGTGGGTTGAGTCCTTACAATTAAATTCAAGTTTGTTAAGACAGGTATTTTTTATTACTTTCTCAGAATGGACTCAAAACTACCCATCGACTAGAAAATATGCTATTAAAAAAAATAGAACAAGTATTATTATAAAAAAAACGTTATATAATTATTGACCTTAATCATAAAGTTAACAAAATCACGTAAAAACGCCATAATTCAAATTTAAAGAATAGAAAAAACAGCGCAAAGATAAGTGCTCATATCAATTTCCCTCATCTTCCAAATCAAAGTCGAGAGTTGGCCCGTATCCATCAACATCCTCGTTGATACAGCTGTTTCCTTTAAGGTTATTATAAAATGCGTGACAATCTTCGGGTATTAAAGTAAACATAGATCTAAGATCTTCGAGCTTTGCTTGAAGAATGGCTTTTCCCTGGGGCCAAAGAACTTCAAAATCTTCTTCTGAAAATTGGATTGTAACCCCTTTGTTTCTTTTTGACAAATCTTCTTTTGAATATCTCCACTCTCTGACGTCATAGTAATTAAGTATGGATCTTCTTTTTTCAACAAAATTTGTTTAGTTGTTAGCCAGTTTACTTTTTCTTTATTTGTACATATTTTGCGTTTAACTATTTTTTTTTCTATTTTTTTGTACTTAAAAAATCTTCTTCATTCTAGTAACTTTAAGGGGTTTTTTCTTTTTACAGATTTCTTTGATTTTTATGATATTCATATATTCTTCTACGGTGTAAATACGCTCGTGATGCTTAAGCTCACATTCAATCTTGCTGAAATCAATGTTGTTAGGCAAAAAGGAATGGTCGTTTTTTTTCAAGTATAAGATTTATTAAGTAATATAGTTAACCGCAAAATATGTACAAATAAAGAAAAAGTAAACTGGCTAAAAACTAATCAAATTTTGTTGAAAAAAGAAGATCCTTACTTAATTACTATGACGTCAGATAGTGGAGATATTCAAAAGATAGGTTTGTCAAAAAAAAAAACAAAGGGGTTATAATCCAATTTTCAGAAGAAGATTTTGAAGTTCTTTGGCCCCAGGGAAAAGCCATTTCTCAAGCAAAGCTCGAAGATCTAAGATCTATGTTTACTTTGATGTTGATGGATACGGGCCAACTCTTCGACTTTGATTTGGAAGATGAGGGAAATTGATATGAGCACTTATCTTTGCGCTGTTTTTTCTATTCTTTAAATTTGAATTATGGCGTTTTTACGTGATTTTGGTAACTTTATGATTAAGGTCAATTTTTTATATAACGTTTTTTATAATAATACTTGTTTTTTTTTTCAATAACGTATTTTTAGTCGATGGGTAGTTTTGAGTCCATTCTGAGAAAGTAATAAAAAATACCTGTCTTTACAAACTTAAGTTTAATTGTAAGGACTCAACCCACATTTCACCTAATATCTCAAAAACTATTGCAAAATTTATAGTTATTTTGATGGAAAAATAAAATATAAACAATCTTCTTAATAATATAGGGCAAACATTAAAAAAAATGTAACTTTTGGTCAGAGAAATTACAGCTAAAACTTCAAACGCCCATAAACCAAAAGTGACATAAGTATTGTGGATTGAGTCCGTTCTGATAAACAAAACGAAATATTTTATGTCAGTAAACCTATATCACAGAAACGACCCAACCTGTTTGAGTCGATTCAGTTATTTGATAATATGATATTTCCAATCAAAACTAATTCTTAGAAAAGATCCAAACTGTTTGAGTTTATTCTGGTTTATCGACCTTAAGAACATACTACTCATAGAAATGTCATTACTCAGACAGAAACAATTCAAGCGGACTGAGTCCGTTCAGCAAATACATTTTGTATGCTCTTCATACTGTGGGTTGAGTCAGGGTAGTGAGAAAACTAGTTTTCGTGTTCATTTTCAAAATAGGGTTTTCACTACATGATAGATTCGACCCTCAGGAGTACGATGGCATACTTAACTCAATTTTGACCAAAGTGTGGATTGAGTCCTTTCTGCTTAACTACGTCCAACTGTAGTGCAGCTTTTACTACTTGTGCAGAATTAGTTTGTTGTTTAACTCTCAAATGCTTTACTAGAGTAATAATTATTATCAATTTTATTTAACAACGACTCATTGACACTGACAAGAGGTCCCAAAACTTACATATTATTGCATATTAGTGAAATCTTGAAACAATCGGCATAACCATAAAAATTGCAAAAAAACACTTGACTAATGACAATCTTGAATGTAGGGATGTTTTTAGAAGAAGACTAGAACCTCTCATGGAAGAAGAATGCTCTGATAGCGGCAGTGAGGACAACAAGCCCACCCCCACCAACTCTGACGACCAGGTGAATATTAACACTAATTACGACAGAAAATTTACAAATAGTTGCACCAAAGTTCCAAAATCCAAAGTATTTGCAATTGTTGTCCTTCACGATAAACTTCAAAGAAACCGCTAAATTTGATAAAAAGCACACTAAAATATCCTGTAATAATTTCCTACAATTTTCCAGAGCCGAAGTTTGGTGCAAACGCCTTTCCTTGTAACCGACATAATTATATGTTATTATTATTGTGTAATATTAATACGTACTTAATGTTTTATGTAATTTATGACCTAACATATTTGTTTACTTCGAATGTAATATGTGTAATACATTATTAGTCTGTCAAAATTGACGGTAACTACTTGAAATTACAGGAAAAATTATGTTTTTTTTAGTACCTTTTGATATAGCAACCCATAGTCCCGTAAAATAAGTCAAATTTGGCAGATAGCAAATATTATAATAGTTTTGTAGGAGTATCGTTGTAACCCATAGCATGCCAATAACTATACAAAATAATGTTATTGGATAAAGCATGCTTGTTGCATGAACTATTTCAGTAAGACCCAAGTATCGTAAATGTTTAATATGTTGAAATTTCATAGATTCACTTTGAATTAAGACATTTAAAATCGCGAATAAATCAATTTCATAATTAGCAATATTAGCTCTGAAAAGTTATTTCGAAATTTCTCTACCTGGACTTGGATCCGGGTTATTGGCAAATGGAAGTAAAGTCCCGTAGCTAGGTTATATCTCACATTGTGACTGGTCCGCTGGTGCGGCGCTTGGCGCAGGACAGCGAGCGTGGCCTCGATGCTGACGACTGTTGCGACGTGCCGCACCCGCTGCCCTCTGCTTCAGATCAAGGTGAGTTCGCAAGTCTATGTGGACGACATTATATTTTTCGGTAAGTGTGTAGAGGATCATGTGCGCGAATGTTTTGTGAACGATAGTAGAAGCTCAGTGGGGATGCTGGGAGAATTCATTATTTACTGTATAGCTTGTAAACTTTCATCTAACTTATTGCTGATCGAAGCAATCATCGCTGGCATATCTTTCTGGAGTTTGTTTATTTATTCTTACCAAATAACTTTAAACTTTCTATCCATCTAGTATATTTAGTATAAAGGAAATTTGACTGCTTAGAGGTGACGAATGCATGAGTTTAGAATGAAAACAAATGTAAACGCAGCGGCATCAACATCAACATTTGCACACAACACAACGTCAAGAACCCATAAACATTACTAACAGAGAAAATACATTTTGACAGAGAAATGGACAGCTTGACAAATGATGAAAGGTGAGAAGATGACAATAGTCTCGTCGCAAATCAACACAAATAATTATAATAATAATGCCGACATTTTATTAATAAAGGCAGCACGATGCATGAGTATTATTACGAATATCAGTCATTATTTGGACACAATTTACCAGAAGTAATAATTGTTTTAATTTTAAGCCGAGCTTCTTTGTAATATCATACTCGGGCTTAAAGTTAAATATTAATTTCTGGTAATCAGGTAACGTTGTATATGTACCCCTGTACTAGCACGGTATCAATATGTAGCTATAGCACTCCACTTATAATATTATACATATATTTATAAAATTTATATATTATACTATATCAATTTATTCGATACATATTTCCTATACGAACCACATACAAGAGACACTGAACTGTTATCGACTGCTCACGCTGGTAGTTTGGTTTCTTGAGGGTCTAAGGATGATGATATTGCAGAAGCAGAGGACGGGTGTGCGCACGTCGACCAGGATGTTGGAGGGGGGGGAGATGGTGGCGCCGGGTGCGAGCTGAGCCCCGACAGGACACCCACCAACGAGGCGCCCTCGACGCCCTTACTATCTGGTTGGTATATTTTATTTTAATATAATGCAATCATAAAATATCTTCTAATTAGTGGTTCAGCATATGAACAGTAAAAGTACGTATCAAACAGCTTTGCGATCTCTAATAGACAAACTCGTCGCTGTTAACGTTATGGATTTAATTCTAGACGCGTTTTAGAGATGGTTGTTAGTTTAGCAATGGATTTACTATCAACTACGATGTGACTACATGCAGCGTCTTCATTATTATTATCAGAGATTTCATTAAAATTACCTTTGTCGTTACAAGCATTCAAATAGCTGTAATTTTATTTTCTATTGCTACAGTTTCAAAAGAGTTTGCGGAGGTGCGTGCCGTTGCTGGAGTTGGTCGTCGGGGCTCAGCCAGCTCGGACAGCACGCCATCCACACTCGAACGCACCACTATACACAACCCTGCGACACTCAGCCCACCCGCACAAGGTAAACTAGGATATCACCAATATTATTATTAATTATAAAACTTTCTGTCAATTATTTAAAAGACATAAAGACACTAGCTATGATGTGACCTAAAAACAGACCGAGAAAATAAAATGATATGAAAGCTTGCCAAAATTTAAACAACACTTTACAGAATAGTATTTATCTTTGTAACGTCGCAGAATTCGATTTCAAAGTCAAAATTTTCCTGGTTTCGAAAGGATGTTTAAAAAATTACAGTCGCAGAATAAGTCTCAGAATATGACATCTCATTGTAGAAAGCAGCTTCCTTTCCTAATTTTAAGGGCCGGTTTTTCTTCTTGAAGGAAAACAGATTAATGAATGAGAAAGGGAAACTGAACCAAAATTCTTGTCAGCCGTTTCAGTCTCGGAGCCAGCACCAGCACCGGAGGCTACCTCACAACCGGAGGAACAGAGACCACGGACGCCGGAGCGACTCAGTCCTCGAGCGGAGATGAGATTGGCATTGGACCAGGGGAAGGATATGCTAGCCGATCAGGAAGTGCCCTGGGTACGTATCATGAAAGAAATGAATCTCGTAAATCGTAACTATCCCACCTTAAAACTACAGAAGTAGAGAGGCAAAAACAGCTTTGACAACATTTTGCCGCTAATTAAAAATTTAGCTTTTCCCCTTCATAAATAGTGTATTAGAGAAATTATAGCACTAAATTATCAACCTTCCCCCTTGAAACTATGAACCACCATTTGGGACAATTTATTACTTTAACAAGCCGAGCCATCAGCAGTGACAAATGATAGTCTCTGGACCGTGGACGTATAGCTTAAATAAGCATCAAATTTGGCTCATCAACCTCAACAACAAGAAGATGATGCTTATCTGCCAAAAGAACTGTAGGTACTTGAGTAAATTTTTTATCATCACCATGTGGTAACTCCTGCCAGGCTGGCGGGTCCGACCCCTGGTCGTTTCGCGCTGCGTGCCAGCGCTCGCTGCTGCGGCGCGTGGCGAGCGCCGACGCAGTGACGCTGTGCCGCGCGCACCCGCGCCGAACCGCCCCGCATACTACTTCGCGCAATTCTGTATATGCTTGGAAGGGTATGTTGGAAAACTTATATTTTAAAAGTTCTAAGACTTTAATTCAACCACGTGTCTTAATATAAGCGATCGCCACTGGGAATACACAATCGTTGCGACCGCGTATTCTATCCAAGCGTCCACTGTCTTTTGGACGACGTGTTCGGGTTCGCCGAACAAAGTGAACGCGACGATTAGCTTATATATTTGGATTTGGTTTAATACAGATTTTAATCCAACATCACACTAACGTAGTTAGTGAATTCAGACCATTTAAATCCAGATCATATTCCGACGCTTCATGTCATAGAGACTTAAATTATTTAAAATATTGACAAATACCAGCAAAAAATCTAAACTGTATTGAAGCTAACTTCATAACGTGTTTCAGTTCCAGAAAGCGAGAAACCTATGGAGATGGAGCAACTGGCACGAGCGGAAGTTCAGACGATGCGTTCGCGGACGCGATCTCTATGCCAGAACGGGAAGATGTTAGTAATCTTGCAGTTCCCATTCCAGCACACGCATGAATCCAATTACATAACCAGCCCACAACGTTTCCACAGCTGTGACACAGGCCTCCTCTCTATGAGAGGGACTGGGCCATAATCCACCATTAACAGACTCCTAATTTCTATCGCGCTTAGATTCCTGCATAACAGTCCTCTTATTTTGAGCTTTAGGCCGCTTTCACATTAGGACGTTAGCAGCGCGACAGTAGCGCGGCAGAAGCGCATTCCTTCACATTATAAAAACAGCCGCGCGTTAGCAGCGCCGCCACCGCGCCGCAGTTAAGTTCAGTGTGGCGCACTTCATTTCTAAAATGAATTTCGACGGTGAAACAACCTTGACCACCCGAAGGAGAAGTACCGTGGCAGAATAAAATTATATAATTAGGTACCTAAATAAAATAATAAAACTACCTGCTGCACTTTTTTCGAACCCACTTTTATTTTCGAAATCAGTAATAAACAATGCACATAATTCTTACCAGTTATTCTTTTTTAGGGTCCTGTTGTTGCAATTGTTGCTTCTTGAATCTCACAAAACAGGACGCATTTGAATTTCAATAATAAATCGTTCGGTATCAAACTCGCTCATTATGTAGTCTATAATAATTACGTACGTTTGCAACACTGGCTCATCACCGACTGAGCGCACGCGGCGGCCGCGGCGGCAGCGCGCGACCGCCGCGCTTCTGTTTAAACTATGAAATTCTGACAGCGCGACAGTCGCGCGTCAGCCGCGCGACTGTCGCGCTGCTAAAGTCGCCTAAATGTGAAAGCGCTCTTAAGATTGCCTAATAATGTCAAATTTTGTTAGAATTAAAAATTTATTGTGTGCAGGATACCACAAGGGTCCATACTACACACCAAAGTTAGAAGCTTGCTTAAAACATATTGAATTAGTGGCATATAAGTTTTTAATTGAAATATTTTCTGTTTCCAGAATGGGTTTCCTGCGTCGTCGCGCATCGTCCGATAGCCCCCGCCGCGAGCCGTTCGTGGTGTCGAGCGCGCCGGCGCGGCCGTTCTCCCCGCGCCGCACATCCGTGAGCAACAACGGCTATTACAAGATATGCTTTGTCAATGGCTATGTGTGAGCACAGCGCACGCACAAGCTTATCTGTGCCAATCAGCTGGATTTAAACACTTGCGGGAAGTTTTTTCATTGATTCCGCCATTCTTACATTCGGCATTCGTTGTTGCCTGTGCCTCTATATTTCTAGTTTGTGCTGGGTGGTGTTTGCGGGCTATTTTAAAGTGGTTGATACTATTTTATTAAAAACAGGTATTTCGTATAAGGGTGTCGTATATTAGTAATGAAGAAACTTCCTATGTAGATGTACACGTATATAAATTAAGATGTGTAAACTTCAATTGAATATTGCGGGGTTTAGTAAGAATAAGTAAAATTATGTTCAGAAGTGTCAATGGGACAATTTAAAAACCTGCCTTAATTTTAGACCCAACATTAATGTTTAAAAAAATTCGTCCTAGTAAATAAATTAGAACAAGTAAATAAAAAAACATGTAAGATAGATTGTAATGGGAAACGTAATTCGAACTGTTCAAAACGATTCAATAATGGTGTAATCGTGTTTTATAAAATTTTAAATGACATTAATATTATTTGGAAATCATAGGATTCTTGAATGTAAGTGAAAAGTTAAAAGAACTTTAATATACGAAACAGTAGTGAGTGATAATGTTAATCAAATTTCAGTAAAAATTGGCCAATAAAATTGCCTTTCTTTTCAAAAATCTTTAAAATTCGAAAATTATATTGTTAAATTAGTACTAAAACTTTTTTTAGTGAAAATATTCCATGTTTTTAACGTTTACCTATGTCTTAAGATTAATTATTACCGTTTGGTATATTGTTATTATTGTGATTGTCTTGGCACTAAGCTCATGTCAATTTGTTCTTTGCTTAACACTTAGAATTAAAGTTTAAATCCAGCTTTCAGATATGCTAAATTTGTTTTTGTTGTCTGTTGAACTGATCTGTCCATTTTGATTGGAACGAGTGTTCTCGAAAATATATTTTTAATAAAATATCATTAAGCTTTTCATTCTTCATCCTGCAGCTTAGCTGACCCTTCCTTTATTTTACACAAACCTTCATTTTGTTTAGCGCTAATAAACCCGTCCACTTCTTCGTTTTTGCTAATATTGTTTGCATATTCTTAGTTTTATAATGTCTTTATATTTTTAAATTTGTAAAGAGACATTTCACGCGGATTATGTCCTCTAGTTTCCACTTTGCAATCTAAAGTAGCAAGTTAAAGTAGAATATACCTACAGGGTTATTTAAGATTTATGTGAATCGCGTTAGTTTACCTAAAAGGTTAACTTTTTTTTTTTTTTTTTTTTTTTTAAAAATTTAATTAAATTAAAAATAATAACCCTGTATTTTTAATATAAGTAAAACTGTAACACAAATAGCGAATACAAAAGTAGCATTCCGTAAATAATATAATATTCTTACAGGAGAAACATTTCGAGAAACGATTCTGGAAACAAGTGAATAGAAGACGCCAATCTCTCGGATCGATCAGTCAAATATAAACGAGGCTAATAAAACAAAGACGATGATATAAAGTGTTCACGTGTAGAACTTCACAATATAGAAGTAGATGATTCAGAATTAGAGACTGTAATAATAGACGGTCGTAATTTGGACCAGAAATAAGATTAAAACTACGGAGTGCTTATGAAAGTGTTAAGATTAGAGAATGTTGAAGTCAATGGATTGCCAAACGTTAACAGATATATGCCAAATACTGACGAAAGGGACCTGTCAATACTTCATATCTTAGAATCATTGTTTTATAGTACATAACACTGAAATAGGCCTAATTGTTGACTGTAAATAAAAGAGCTGTTTATTTCTCATAGTTGTACAAATAGAATTATTTGTAACTGAGCTTGATAGTCGATGTAAAATATGTGATAGGTTACGAACTGTTTTAACTGTCTTGTTAACTATAACATCTGATACAAACATGTAAATTGTTTTTTTCGTAACTATTGTAAGATATTTTTTCTCGTCTTTGTATTCTATGTCGATTTGTCCTTTGAGATGTGTAACGCTTGATTTGATATGTCGCACAATTTTAGATGAATCTTCTGTGTGGTCTACATTCTTGTACACATTAGATACGAACTGTGGTTCAGTGTTTTCGTCAAAGATAGGTACTTGTACTAGTTTTATTTTTTTATCCCAAATATGATACGAGCAAGGATTCAGTTCATGGACAATAAAGACCTTGTTTTGTTTGATAGTACCTAATAATATTATGCCCGTTTTTTTTATTCAGGCATTCATTTAGAGGTGAAGCCTAATGTTACTGAAAACGGGCTTAAGATTTCCACCAGACTGTCGAAGTAGTTAAATATTTGGTGAATCAATATTAATTGTTAATCCTGTAGCAATGTCTTTTATAACAAACATTCCACAAGTAACGTTTACTTTTATAAACTCTTCATAAACTTTAGCACTAAAGTGCCACATTTTGTAGATATGAAACATATTATTAATATGAAATATAAATTATTAGGGAATTTGTGCAAAAAAACTTTGCTTGATTAAGTTCCTAAATGACGAATTATGTAGGGGAATTTTAAAATTAATATTATTATGAATTTAAATATTCAACTTTGTAGATAACAATGTCATAATCGTCGAATTTATTAATTTTAAATTCCTTGTAACGAAATGTTTAGTGTTTTAAAATATTTTCATTTGTATTATTTCCTTTTTATCGATGGATCAAAATAAAATTATGAAATCAAATTTTTTAACAATGTTATTTCGTTGCGATGTTTGTGAAGATGTTGAATCCGATGTAGCACATCTGTGAGGCACGCGATTGGTTGATTTTGTACACTTACGCTAGTATCTCTAGATGCTACCGAATAAAGGCTTCTTTGTTCTTTATTTTTATATCTGAGCTCAATTTTATTAAGTGTTCCAAAATAATAAAAATTAAGCAAATAAAGACGACCCACTGACCAATATTGCGAAATGAGGGAAATTTTAACATTATCCTATCTCTATACAGTAAAAACTTTCTAGAACAATAACTTATTAAATCGGACTTCGGCATGTTTTCATTATACAAAATTCTTTCTAACTCTAAAACCCGTAGTCCGATTTACATAATTCAAATTAGAATATCAGTTTTAAACATAATCCTCTCATTTGAAATTACAATCTCGCAAATATTCCTATAAACAAAAAACCTCGTTTTCAAGTTACGAACCACACTATTGCAGCCCGTAACATAGCTAGCATCATATTGTGTAACAAAATAATGGCGGAGTAATGTCAATTTCATTTCAATGGGGACAATATTGTTTTCAAGAGTATCGAATCACGTGACTGTAAAATTAACATTGGAACCGTATTGGCATTTCATTGGAATTAAAATTAGTTTGGAGAGTAAGCCCCCAAGACCGATTGCGCCCCGTAATTAGAATCCTGTAATTCGATTTTCAATCCCGCGGAATTTTTGAAAAAGGTTCTCTTTATTCACGTAAATAATGTTCATATTGGGTAATGAGGGTTTTCTGAAATGACGTTCATTAGATTGCAGCACTGAGACGTCAGGCCCGGGCACCTGTCGAAATCGAAAGACAAGTGTCAAAGCGCCTATTTTTTCTTTAGTCGTGACTGATTGTTGAACGTCAGCATATTAGATTTTATATTCATTGTCAAAATGGAAGACCTCTTGTCAAAGTGGCACCAGCTGGTGGTGTAAATTTTCATGAAAACCCTCATTATTTTTGCTGGTACGGTCAGCATCAAAAGTCGATTAACACTTCAGTTTTTTTAATCTCAGTTATTGAGCAAAATATTTATTCAAAATTGCAGCAGAAGTACGATGCAATTTTCAACAAATATTTTGCTCAACAACTGAGATTAAAAAAAACTGAAGTGTTAATATTTTGCTCAATAACTAAGATTTAAAAAACTGAAGTGTTAATCGACTTTTGATGCTGACCGTACCAGCAGTACCAAATGGGGCTGAGGAAATCCAAGTAAATAAAAACAACACCATAAAAATGTTAAGGTACGTATATTTAATATTAAAATACATCAATTCACAATGTAAATACAAAATTTACATGTAAACAAATTCAATTGATACAAAAAAATATTAGATATTTTTAATGTCGTAGCACCACTTGGTTTTCTTCTGTTTTATAACTGGCAACATAAAGTTGAAACCTAGTTTTATTTGCATTTATTATCTTTTAGAAATAACAACACAAGTTGCCTATCTCTTGCATTTTTCTTAAAAACACAATTTTTTTGTTGGTAGATAGGGTACCGAACTTTCATCAAATGGAATTTAAAAAAAAACTTGTTTCCAGAAAATACATGTTACAACCGCTAATTGAGCACAATTTGCACTATCCCATTGCCCTTTAAATCCCACACTCACATAGCAATCAAGGCAAGAAATACTTTTTATACAAAAGTAATAGGCTCATGACAGCAAAAGTACCATAAGTCGATGATAACTATCATCATTTTGACAGGAATATATACTAAAAAGTAGGCAAATTTTGCAAAATTTGATTCCAAAATCAGAAAAATAGCCCGGCTTGCCTCGACTGCTAGGTATTAACTCTTCATTGACTTACATTTACCTATATACACCTAATATTAGTATTGGCAGAAAAAAATAAGGACAAAGCGAAAAAACTTCAATAACCTTTACCGAGATTATTAAAATTTAAAGCAAAATGTTACTACTTAAAAAAAATATTCAAAATGTACATAAAACTATAAGCATTTAAAAGAATATTAATATATCCACTGATTGTTAGGAAGCGTTATTAATTCATTTTGGCACAATGTTAGTTAAATTATATTTTATAAATTTTATTTTATTGAAACTTATGATAAACTATTCGACCTTTCTAAAACTTGTTATTTAAAATAATGGTATATTTTGTATACAATGTACGTTCACGTGCAAAAATATATTACTATATATATATATACGATAGCTCAGCAATTCTGATTTCATGATTCATCCGATAATATTAGATGTCAACATGGCGGCAAATGTATGTGATCTTTTGTGGATGGCTTAAACAAGTAGCTGTCGAAGGAAAACCAAAACTATGTGACGAGAAAAGCGACAGAAAAATATAGGATGCTACATCGGATTCACAAGTGATCACATATACTTACTGACATCTTTACGATATTAATAGATGAATCATGAAACCAGATATTATTGGCAAGCTGTCCATAGCAGGTAATATATTTATACTCGTGACTGTACCTACGGTCAGACACACTTGTCGCTAGGACTATTAAGAAGGTACTAATAGAGCTAACTTGAAACAAAATACAAAAGTACCATGCCAATATGTAAAACATAAAAAATAAAATTCCACGTGAAAAATTTACACTTGCAATGTATTAAATCTATACGTCATACCTGAAATATACAATTTTATACTAAACAATTTATTTATCTCATAAAAATAATGCCATGCAATAAATTTTATATAAAATAAATTCAATTACAAATATTATGTCACTCAAACAGGTATTAGTCACGAATGGACGGAATCGCATTACACTAAAACATCAAGGAATGTAAGAAAATTTCAATAAAAAAGGCAGTGAAAAATATCACTTGAGTAACTTTAACTTTGAGCATAACACAAAACCTACAATATTCTGTTACTGCTAATTACAATCAATTCCTGAGATTTCTTTCAATTTACAAAATTGCGTACAACGCCATCTATTACTCGCTTCATGACTTACAGCGTTCTGAATCGCGCTATTAAAGTTTTCTATTCGCGCCACTCTCGAGACGCTTGGAAGGTTCGCACTTCAGATGATGAGAAGGTCGATAATCCTTGTGGACCTGAAAGAGATAGCAATTCATGTTTTAGTCGTTATGTCTGTATTACCTTCAGACGGCAAATAGACTACGTCAAGATCGGGATATCAATAATGTCTTTCCGTTTTTTAATAACAGCAATATACGATCAGTAATTTTATTGCAAACCATTCTATATCCTTGATTAACAGAAGAAATACAGTACAAATAAATGAGCTCTTTTAACAAAATTTTAAATAATGTTTAGGTACAGACGCCAGCACATCAAGCTACCCGAAACTGTCAAATTTTCCCAATCGACTTTGAACCTTATGCTTTAGCAATAAAGTTGAAAATCTATTAAAGCAATTTGACAGGTTGTAGTAGCTTGATGTGCTGGCGTCTGTACATGGGATTTGAAGTAGAAAGTAGTATTTGAAAAACTAAGCATGCAAGCATACCTAAACGACCCTTACCTCTAATTCTGCGTCCAGGCGTGGGTGTGACGTCACCTTCAGGAGCTGTCCACTGTTCCACCACCTCGGTCGCCGAGCGCGCCAGTGACGGCTGGCTCACTGAGCGATTCAGTGAGTGACGGGACCATGACCTGATGAGACGAGAAATATTTAGGACTCTTGAAGGAAACAAAAAAAAGGTGTGGCCCATACTGCTGGAATTTTATACGCCAATACCAGTTAATTAAAGATACGAAACAGTTTTTGACTGACTTCTTATAAATAGGTAAATCTTCCAGATTTTTTACTTTATCTTTTTGCACATGTTTATGCCATGGCCTAGGTCTTGGCCGTTTCTTGGAAGGTCCACAATGGTATCGGTGATAGGCAAGCGAAAATCAAAAAACATTACTAAATGACCACTGAGAGGTCTTGAGTTTCCGTAATCAGATAAAGGAAACTTTGGTACTTTTTTCTTAGATTTCCAAACACCGAACCGATTTTCAAAGAGTACATCAGGGATGCAAAATCTCGTACAAGTCCCGAGAAATAAAAATGTACTCACTGGTTCTGATGGAAGGGATGTTCGGAGTCGCTGTCGTCATCGTAGTACCGGCCGAGCTGCGTGCCGCCCGACACCTCTGAGTGCGTGTCCGCCTGTTCACGCGCGTAGTCCACCATCATCTCTGACATTGATCTGGACAAGAAAATAGGAATTACTGTAAGGGTCTTGTAGATTTCGTGTTTATAAGGTGTCAACTCAACGCTGATTGCTTGACAAAAACAGCCATCATAGTATACATAATTATAGTATCAATTTCAAACGTCCTTGCAAGATACAAACCACAATCTGCTTTCACCTGGACAAGTGTGTGTGTTTGGCTCTACTAACCAAAGTCTTTGCAAGTTCAGAGGAAAAGCGGCCTAATCCTGTGTATTAAGAAACCTTACGGCAACACAAAAACCTTTCATTCCTACTTTTCACGTATCCCTGTCTACCGCCATCTATAGCCAAATTATTTAGATAGGAGCCCAGTTCATCCCACCATCTCTTACTAAGCTTGCCACGATACCATTTGCTGCTGTTTAGAATTAACTACTCACCTCATATCAACATGGTCACTGCGGTAGGAGGACCGGCGGGATCTCTGCGGGTCCCTCAGCGAGGTCGCGTCACTATCGTACTCATACAGGGTCGGCAGGGAGCTGCGCCGGGAACGGGAGTCCCACTCCGTCTTTTTGCGGTAACGATTCTGAGGAAAAGAATGTGATTCTTAAATGAACATCAAGTCAAAGTCAACAAAACGCTGTAACATAAATTTAAAAAGACCAAGAAAGTCTTCTAATAAGAAGAAATAAGACCTGAAATCAGTCATCTTAAGTTTTGCCAGATTTTCAAAGCGAATTTATAATCTCAAGTAGTTAGCAAAATACGAAAGATTTTAGGGCATTTTATCGCAAACAATCTGCATTTTCAGGTTTCGGTATTTTTTTTTAATTTCGGACCCGGAGCGGAACCTTCTCGATTCATCAGCAACTGAGCTATCAACCCCACTTAGCTGCTTACCTTGGGTCTATCCGGAGGTGGAGCCAGTATGCGAATAATGACCTCCCACTTGGGCGGAGCATAAAGCGGCGCGAACCGATGGTCATGCGCCACCCTGCTGAACTCCTCGCGGGTACTGGAGCGCGCCAGCTCGCGCCGCAGCGTGCTCTCGTGGGAGATGACCTCGCGCCAGCGCAGGCGCTCCTCGCGCGTGAGGCGGTGCGAGCGCTCGGTCTCGGCTAGCACCTGCGGGTGTTGAACATTGCATGTTCGATGAGGCAGAACTGGGCTCAGTCGTTCGTCGAAAGTCAAAGTTTCTGTTGTATTTCCAGTAGCTTCAATAATTCGAAATCATGTTACATTAAGGCCTATACTGTTCTCATATTGAGATGGCTTTATTTAGGAAAAATAATATTGAAATTTTGGAAACATTTATCTGGCCTTTATACAAGGGGGTTACCGCAGATCTGGTTTTCATCGTATTAGAAGCAACTAAATAAAAAAAAGAAACTAGTCCGGTTTTCATAATATGAATGAGTCAAATTCCTATGATTAAAAAAAAACAATTTGTTTTCTACAATCTATATTAACAAAAACCATACTATTCAAATGAATTGCTACAAAATCTACCTCATCCTGAGCCTCGATCTTCAGCACTCTGGTAAGCACACTCCAGTTGACCGGCACAGGTGGTGCTGGTATCGGATCCGGAACATCTTCATCATCCTCATCTCTGAACAGAGGGTTGCGGGCTGGGGGCAGTTCGGGGAGTAGAGGCAGGTCTGATGATGGCGACTGGTAGACCTGGCCGGTTTGCTTGATCAGTTCCGGGGAGAATAGGTCAGGGCCGCCTTTACCTGGGGTAAATGAATAAAATGTCAGAAAAAGAACTTAGAAAATGTTCAGAACGTCTTTAAAGGTTACGTTTTGAACGTCAACGTCGTCTTTAAAGACGTTCTGAACATTAACCGACATTGTTCAACATCACAAAAATAACGGAATACTTAATTTTGAACCAAGTATCTACAGATAAATATTAACGCGAAACATATCTTTTCAACCCACAGTGATCTTTTTGAAGGTGGTGGAGAGGTTCTTTTTCTTCTTCTGTTCGATATGATGAAATAAATCATTGCAACATGAGATGACCTTATGCAGCCCATTCATTTCCACCAGAAAAAAACCCTTACCAATATACTTCTGCGGCGGCAAAGACAATGGAACCCTCTCCATCTTAGGCGTCAACGTCATCCCTGACGCGGAACTGATGTCGGAGAAGTTCTCCCACTGCGCCTCGGGCATCGTGTGGTTGCGGATGGTGACGTCGAAGTGCGGCGGAGGAGGCGGCACCTGCTTGTACTCCGTCACCAGACGCTTGTGACGCTCGATGTCTTCGATTGTCTTCTTTTCAGTGATCGTGCGAAGGAACACGTCGTCAACTACGTGGGAGGTGATCTCGGGTTTTCTGGAAAAGCAAAAATGAGAACGTCAAGAAATGTGGTCAAAAACTATGAACCGTTAGTGATGAAAGGCGAATAATTGATTTCATGAGAATCGGTGGAAATAACTCAAACATGCTCTGCTATCACTGAATTTTTCAAATGTCATGTTTTTGGGAAAATTCTGAAATGGACCTTTTTATTGTCATATAACTTTTTCTAACTAAAAACTACATGATTATTAATTAATCTTCTTCGTGGTTGCGTCGTAAAGTAATCCAATTACCTAAAATTAGTCTAACTTACCTGGCTGGCATGATGGGTGTCTCGGGTATGGGTTCAAGACTCTCCATCAGCATCCCCTGTTCTTCCGTCTCCAGACGCTCTCTCATCACAGGAGGTGGCGGAGGAGGTTTCTGTATAAAATAATTTATTAAAATTCGTGCTTAACATTTTGGTATATACAATTCTAGTCAAAAGAGATTTTATTTATGATCAAAGTATGAAGAAGCACCACCTGTAGAGAAAAGAAAAGTAGGACTCCAATAGCGTGCTGGACCTCGCGTTCGTTTTACCATTTACCTTTTGTCTCTGTCTCGTCTTTTCCGTGACCTACTGGGGATCGTACTTGTAACTCGACAAATATTTTAAAGTTACTTAATAATCATTACTGCGTCTAATAATACTTCTAGTTGGAACATACTTTCTTATAGTCCTTAACAACATTAGTAAGTGATCAATTAGTACCTTGATGTGGAACATCCGGGCGTGCGATCCATCGGTCACTTCGGTGACAGAGTGCGTGTCAGTCATCTCCGTGTTGAGGGAGACGATGGACCTCGGACGTCTCGACCACTCCTGGTTAGTCACACAGATGATGATGGAATTATTATTATTACTGTGAAAATGTGGTGTGAATGTGCACACTCGGTGTGTTTAAAAATGTGGTAAAGTTTATGTGAGTGCAGTTGAAATTGTTTATATTTCGTGGATGTTGGTAGTGATAATTTGTATGCGTTTTAAAACAGGGTGAGTTTGTATCTGTGCGATATTGGGTGTTTTTTTTTGTGATTTTCAAATGTGCTTAAAGTAGGGCTTGTGTATTTATTAATGTGAAACATTAGATAATCCTTGAACGAAATGATTGAATCACTGTAGGCCATTGATGAAAGGTCATATTGTTTTAATTTTTTTATAAATAAATGCCATTATCTTTTTAATTATTTCAAAAACCACACATATCTATTGTACTGTCACTCCCAACACTCCATCACCTTATTCATACCCTCCATCCAGCCACGTACCTGTTTATCCCTGGACACTTGCGAATATACCGCGGGTGGTCGCGGCGGTCTCTCCGGTGGCGGCAACTGTGAAGCGCGCGCGGGGAGCGGGAGAGCCACAGGAGATACTGTGCGGACTGATTCCTGGCGCTCGTGCTCTTCTGAGAGCAACGTTTGTCTGTGGAGGGTGATAAATAATATGTGAATATGTAATATCAATTATCTTGAAAACAATTGAAAAAACTTGCTGATATCGAGACCAGAATATATATATATACTATTTTTTTAAGAAGCATCTCCGACACATTGCTACTTCTGCAAGAGTACATGAGACTGCGTCCTTGCTGCGTGTTTCACCACTATCCACGTACGTTATTAATTGACTCGTTAAGGCAAGTTTCTAGACCTTAGTTGAGCTAACTCGAGACCCATTTGGGCACCATTAGTAACTACTAATGGCGCCCAACTGGGCCTCTAGTTCAAACGTCATATTTATTTCATGAAGAGTAAAAGATTCTCACCTAATGCTTCCTCCGTCGGTCTCAGTTAGTGTGATGGTGGAGGGCGGCGAGGGCGGTATGACCGGGCGCTGCACGCGCACGCGCACGTCGAAGGCGGGCGCCGCGCCCGACACCAGGCGCGCGTTGCTTGTCATGGCTTCACGGGTGGAGCCGTAGCCTGGTTGAGGGAAATAGGTTATTAAGGTAAATTTATATCTTTAATAGGTAAATAGCCATTAGTAACAATTGTTTGTTAATGCATGGGTCCACTTTACGACATTGTGTATTTAATGACGTCTACACGAATGATCAGGAAATTACATAAACAACGTTTACATTATTTACGGGAAGCAGTTCAGTCCCAACTGGGCGCCAGTAGTGACTCTACTGACGCCCACTTGGGACTTAAATGGGAATGCCATTATTATTTTCTATTTCAATTCAAAATTATAAAGTTTTAGGATATAAATTGCATTCCCAACGATTTTTTAGGATCTTACTATAAGCGTTCAATCAAAAAACAACCTTGACTATATGTAGTCAAGGTTGTTTTCAAGGTTGGTTTGTTTTGGTAGGTTGAATATAATCTTAGATAATTTACATGTATGTTATGACATACATGTAAATTATCTATGATTATACTCAGGATACGGTAGATGAGGTACTCATACTTAACACTCTCTAGAACTACATTTCAACCTACCTTCACTATGATAAGACTCATCCATCATAAAGGCGGCATTGCTATGCGCCTGTTCGGCTTCACTCGGCGTCTCCGACGGGTAGTCGGAAGGAATCGTGTCGGAAGCCACGCTGGCCACTTCGGCGGCAGCAGGGTAGACTGGATGAGCTCGTGGGATTTTGACTTCTGTGTAAAGGAAATATAGTCTGAATCAGATAGTGCTTATAAAACTAGAGTACAGGTTTTAGGTAAGTACATTTAAAAAATGTTAAATCAGTATATTACTTATTACAAAATTTTTTTAATGTTTCGAAAAAAAAGTTTGTTTTTTAATTAGGTTACAGCAGACAACGTGAGTTGGACAAATATCGATCGGCTTTCAGAAATCGGATGACAGTGTAAACACTGTCATCAGCAGAAACAGCAGCAGCGGCACAGCAGTGTGCGTGTGTGTGTGTGTGTGTCAGCAGTGTGCTGTTGTCAGGGTTGATGTTGGTAAACCAACTTTACATGCTGATCGTACTATATTAGGCACATTTTTCACTCGGTCCTGATTAGTTCTAGTAATTTCTCCACAAAATTTCCTTACCTTGTATACTCTCCCTGCTAACAATAGAAGCAGAAGAGTCATCGATGAACCTCCTTGGAGCGGGCAGCGCGCGTCTTCTGAGGCAAAGGTAGGACACTCCCAGACCCAGGAGAACCAGCGTGAGGAACAGGATCGCGCAGATTATCATCAGGATGTGGGTGCCTGCGAGGGGAGCCTTTGCTGGAAGGGCACCGGCTTCGGGGCTGTGAAGAGTAAATTAGATTAAAAATATTTCAAGTACGAACGGATAGCAGACTACCGTTACTCATTAGGAGCCATTTTGGTTTTTTTTTTAACTCAAAAAAGTACAAAAACTCAAAGCATTTATTTCAATTAAACCATTTACAGGCAGTGTTGAATTGTCAAGGAGTACGCCAGTCGGAAATATGAAGCTAGTTGCCCATTCTAAAGCTTAGTAGATTCCTATGGAGAAACTCCATACTAATTCACTAACAACGTGGACTGATATGTCTGTAATAAGGGTTTTTTTAGAACTGCGCAATTTCACTTAAGTAGTTTTACAAACCATCAAACGCAAGAGCTTCTCCGAGAAGCAAAAACTTACGAGAGGTTAATTGAAATGCTTTGAAATTTTCTATGCATAGACAATAAGGTTCATCCTACAAATATAACCAATAAAATTATCTAATATTTCAAAGTAATATCGGCTGCCTATGAACACTTACGTGAAAACGAGGGGGTTGAACACTGGTTTAGGCACGATGGGTGGTGGGTACCGGCACACGATGGTGATGACCTCGTCTCCATCCATCTCCAGTCCTGGATGGAACCGGACCACTATGTTGTTTGTGAAGACTCGTAGAGGCTCCTATTGGGAAGGAAGAAAGAATTTAATAAATAAATAACCATTTTTCATTTGATATCTGCTAAGCCCACGTTCGATCGGACGAAAAAATATCGCGGCAGAATTGTACCTATCGCTTATTACATTTTCAACTCTAGGTGTTGAGCCGAGGGTTGAGAATTCAACAGAGTGCATCCCAGCGCGTCGAAAATGCACACTGTTGGATTTTCAGCTGTACGTTGAAAATCATGTCTTAACAGCTTACCTGCTTGGTGCCACATCCTTTAAGCGGCAGTTCCAGCTTGTAGGACAGAGCTCCCTTGCCCACCACCTGGCAAGCTGAGTGACGGTCGAAGTCCGCGTACGCTATGCCATAGAACTTCTCGTTGAATTTCAACTCGATCTGAAAAAGATTAGGTTAATATTTAGAACCCAATAATTATAAATTTTTGTCTACAACACTTCGCAGAACACCAAATCCCTATGCTGAAAAACGTATCTTTAACTGTACCATTAATATTCTTTGGTTAAAAACAAAAGAGTTTTTTTCTAATTCTGCTCCAAAATTCATAGGTAGAAATTCTGTATTTTCCCTCAATGGCTTAATTAAATATTAGAATATTTACATTGTCTTATTAGAACGTCTACGTTAGGGACGATTTCCGAAACTACCAGCACACCAAGCTACCCGAAACTGTAAAATTTTCCCAATCAACTTTGAATCTTATGTTGTAGCGATAAAGTTGAAAATGTATTAAAGAAATTTGAAAGATTGTAGTAACTTGATGTGCTGGCGTCTGTACATGGACCCAGCCTTTATTATTTAATTTTATTTAAAGATAAAATGTTGTGTCATTTTTGGCCACCAATCGCATAAGGGCTGATTTTTCAGTCGACGGATAATTTTTATTCTTAGAAAACAATTGACGTCTGACAGATTTTGTATGGAAGAACTGTCAAAAATTTAAAATTTCTCCTCGGATAAAATTATCTGGCGTTGAAAAAAACAGCCCGTAAGGTGCGTCCACACTGTGTAACATAACATGTTATTAAACATAGTTATATAACATGTTTCTATAGAAAAGTTAGCAATGTTAAATAATTTGGACGTGTTATATAACATAAGTTTATGTGTTATATAACACAATCTAGACGCACCCTTAGGGCTGATGTTTCAATCATCTGATAACTTTATTCGAGAAATAATTTTGACAGTTATTTCATACAAAATCTGTCAAACGTCAATTTTATTCCTCGAATAAAAGTTATCAAGCGATGAAAAAATCAGCCCTAAGGTACACAACACAAAGTCAAAGAGTAAGGTCAACACATCGCTCTGAATCCAAATATAACAGACACACCCTATAAAATCGAATATAACCGATGCCAAGATAACCGCCCGCTAACAAGAACTCACTATAAAGAATTTCACATATCTCCGGCACAAATCTCGACGAGTCGCTATCGTGATAACTACTCGTAGATATGCTGGACGACGACACAGAGCACCCAACGGTTACCGATAGTTAAACGGACCGTTATTACTTGTTCTATTGACAAACTTATTAGAGCTATTGGTGTCAAAGCAAGTTAACTGCATTAGGATTATACGTGTTCTTTGGTGATTCGTTTTCCTTCTTAAGACGAACCGAAAGTGCCTAGAAGAGCTACTGGTCCATGAAAGAGCTTATGAAAGGAAATCTGCCTTTGACACTCAAGCGAAATATTATGGACATGTGCATCCTTCCCATTCTGACCTATGGATCCCAGACTTAGTCTTTGACAAACATTCAAAAGTCCAAACTTAAGGTTTGCCAACGTGAAACGGAGCGCAATATTCTATGCGTCAAATTGACAGACCATATACGCAACACCACACTGCACTCCAAAATATAGATTACTGACGTTGCTCAAAAAGCCGGCAGCAGAGGGCTAACAGTAACCAATAACCATGCAGCAATCTCAATCATTAACTGTAAGTTTAATTTATAGCAGTAGTAACGTAAAGTTAAGTTAGAACTACGACAGAAATTACGACGCAAATGTCAAACATATTTTTTGTGTTTGGTGTATTTATAGTATCGTAGTCTAAAGTTAGCTTAACACGTCTTGTGTTCACAAAAAGGTGGACCTCCCTTAAAAACAGTAGTTGTAGATAAAGCTAAAAGTAGTGAAAGGGGCTACATTAAGTAACATTCTATAAAAATCGATGACGATAATACAAAAGTCGAATCCCACCTCTACACCACAACAATTATGGTTCTTCTTCCTCGCCTTTTACGACGTTCCAGTAATAATATCTTTTACACTATTTAACATAACTATTTACATTAGGTAGGTACTAAAACTTAGGCGTCGACGTGCTCGTCCGCATCGCTGTCATCCGGAAATGTGCCCAGAAGACTGGCAGCATTAAAAGAAATCATTTAGTTTAATGACTTTAGTTAGTATCAGAGTGAAAACAAACAAATACACACCTGCATAGAACCAGCGGCACAGTTGAGGGCAGCCCTCGTTCTGTTCAAGAATATGACTGGACTCAAATCATCCAGCTTTGTGACCTGCAACAAACATAAAAATATTTTATAAAAAGAAAAGAAAGTAAAAAAGTGTATTTATATATGTCTAATGACCAGTGATCGGACTAGGTAGATTGATTTTTGGTACTTGTATCACAAATGCCCACAGAAAGAATAACATGGATAAGCCGTTTTCCCGGAAAGTAATTCCGGTATTTCCGAAAATTAAATTTATATTTTATTTATTTATTTATTATATTTATATTATTATTATTTCATGCTGTATTTTTGTTTCTGCTGCATGTATTGTATAGTTATTAAATTGTAAATCCGTAATTGGCTGTAAGACTAGCTTATATATCTTAAGATAAAATTTCAGAGCTGTGCATTTTGTGATTAATAAATAAATAATTTCCGGATCTAATTAAATATTGTTATTGTTGGTAGTGATATTATTACTACTCAATTCTAAAATAAATAAAAAAATTAAAGGAAGATATTAAAACTAAATTAATTTATTATTTATCTGTTTTCACGTAACGTTTTCACAACACAGTAAACAAAGAAGCGCACTTTACGAACCGAAGTCGTCATGTCGTCAGTGGGCGTACGCATTGCTTCGATAACCGGTTAGTGCACCACCCATGATCCTTTGTTCTGGTTGGTCGTTGGGTTGTGTCAAATCGTGAATGTGTGCCGTAAAAAAAAATGAAGAATAAGATATAGCTCATTTTAATACAACTCGCACCTAAGTTCCGGTTTTTTTTAATAATCAACCAATTCCGAATTTCCGGAGGAATGTCCATATTAATATATACGTTTCGGATCAATGACCCCAATTCAATCTACCTACTCCGATCACTGCTAATGACGCATAAAATTGCCTAATGACGCATAAAATTAAAAATTAAGTACAAATAGCAGAAAAAAATAATTCACATGGGGGAAAATATGCGTAACATCCATAAAAAACGGCCATCGCTCAGCATAATGCTGCGACCCATGTGCGACACAGAGCCACAGCATTGGTTTTCAGTGACAGCCGGCGCTCACATTTCACATAAATTTACTAACAACACAAACAAGAGAAAGACAAAGACTAAACAAAATCTAAACTGCTTAGTTACCGATAGGAACAGCCCATCTCTTCACATAAAAGTCCAGAATTGCGATTATTCTTACCAGCAGCGCCCCGCGGTTTAACCCGCATAAGTGTCGATCTAGTGTGAATATCGGGATAAAAACTATCCTATGTCGTTTCCCGGGACTCAAACTATCTCTATACCAAATTTCATCTAAATCGGTTAAGCGGTTTAAGCGTGAAGAGCTAACAGACAGACACACTTTCGCCTTTATAATATTAGTGGTCATAAACCAATATTGACAATATAGTGGGGTACATAATGATAAAATTGTATAACGAAATTGCCTCGGTTTCGTATCGACACTATCCTAGTGTCTATTTAATAGAATCGCGTCGGAAATAACTGACTCGTTGGTCTAGTGGGCGCAAGATTGCTGAGCAGAGGGCCTGGATTCCATTCCAAAGGTCGTACTTATTGGGTTTTTCATCTGGAATTTCTCAATAATAGCCAGGACATAAGATAATATAACGCTTAAATTCCCATGGCGTCAGATGTTTGCCTTTAGTATAGCCTCATTAAACCAGTTATGTTTAAGTCCCATATGTAACAGGGGGCCAGCTTTTTGGCACTAACCGAACCAGTTATGTTTAGTCTCATGTAACAGGGGGCCAGCTTTTTGGCACTAACCGAACCAGTTATGTTTAGTCTCATGTAACAGAGGGCCAGCTTTTTGCCACTAACCGGCCACAAATCCTGGTTCCAGACTGCTACCGAGAAATTCCAGAAAGAAAACCAAATAAAACACTGCCCGACCCGGGTATGAACCCCAGGACCTCATGCAACGCATGACCAGCGACACAGTTATATGTAACTTTCGACTTAAACCTCCTTTATCTCGTTGCTAAAAGTATATAACTAACTAAAAGCTGTCCATTCTATGCACGCCCAAAGACATCAAAGTACATCAAAGTTTAATCAAGAATCTCAAACAAAAAGCAAGGGTTCAGTTCAGTATCTCCAGCTAGATGATTGCAGCAACAATTCTATATTTAGTTAGTTGCATGCCAAACGCTGCTATAAATCTTTACTGCTAATTATTACCTTCGGGCAGTTACTATCGGGGTTGGTTTCCATTGTGGAGTACGACACGATACGAGAAATATCGTGTGGTACAGTAAGACAATCGTAACCTACTGGAGATATGTATAGCTGGGGTATATAGAAGGGTTTGGAGTTATTATACCCAAAAATAGTGTCACCACTTTGTCCCTCCATTGTAAGTGTTTTACTTTATGGTGGAGGGCTTTGAGCCCTACTATGGGGTCAGAAAGCACTCGTAAAGCACTCGCAAGAACACTTTTTCCCAACAATAGTTTTTACAATCATAATTCATTCAGTGCCCAAACTACTGCTTGCACCCTTGCCTTAATCACATAGTAGGCGCATTCCAAGTAAAAATTACCTACACGTAACAATATTTAGAGAAACCACTGTGTCGCCAATGTTCTCAATGTGTCTCCTCCCTGTGACGCGGGCACATGTCTTTGAAAGTTTGTTTCTAGGAATTGCCGGTTTCCACACGATATTTTCCTTCATCGTTTTGAGAGCATTGGTGGTGAAATAATTTACACAAAGTAACCCTATCGGGGTTCAAACTTACGACCTACAATTAAGTCGCGGCCGTTTCCACTGGCCCACAAGTGCTGACACGCAACAATATTTAGAAAATACTTAAATACAAGTTGAATCTATTATAGAAAGAATCTAAAGTGAAATAGTAGGCCAAAATCCCAAGTTTCAACTTGACTTGCCGTAAAACAATGGACACACACCCAGCATTCAGAATATCACAACAACAGACAAGCGTACCTATCTACAAGGTATACGTTTCCTTTCGCGGCCCAATAACAATATCTCGTCTCTCAGACGGCTGTTAAGCTATGTTGGCACTGCGGCTATTGGCTACAATGGCCACAATGGCCAGGCCGCCGGCTGTCTGGTAATCACCCTATAACAATATTTCGTCTAGAACGGCGTTTGAATGTGCGCTTAGAATCTTTATGCTTATTTTAAAAGACGTAAATTCTTATATATGTAACTGTGATCGAAGTTGGATTCGGGGATTTTCCTTACCGCCGGTTTTGTTACCTTTACAATTCAACTATGATCTATTGCGCCACTGAGAAATTAAAGATCAAATAAGTATGCCCGTATTTTCCAAATGGTTAGCCTTTGGAAAATACGGGCGTGATGCTATGTTATGATGGACGATGGTAAAAAAATATACTATTAGAAAAACGAATTAGATACTTACAAGAAAAATAATCAGCTAACAAAAATACACTAATTGTGCCGGAAATTTATTATTTTAGGTCAAACTAAAATCACTTTAACCTTTTGACCGCCACGCAGTCATGTATAGATGACAAACCAAAATGTGCCCAGCACACCACGGTTCAACTACATGACAGACTGACGCCGAGGCGCGAGGGCATGTTTTTGATTTTTTGACGTGTGGCGGTCAAAAGGTTAATTAGTGTTTTTTTTGCATGGATTTCTTTGGTTAGACGTACTGAGCGCTGTGTTAAAATATGTCCATCTATTTTAATGGGACCCTGTATAATTATTATTAGCCTATGATGTCCCACTGTTGGGCAAAAGGGAAGGCCTTTGCCATGTAGTGGGACTATTACTCTCTTTCCATTTGTCTCTGTTAAAAGCTGCTAAGGACCAGCTGGAAGAAGAGAAGTTAGAAGTATAAAATTCCAAACCAACAACTCCACCGTTACTCTTTTAAAATGTTTTACAAGGTTTTGTATACGTTCATTATATAATTATATGTGAAGACGATGCACATAGAATAAAATTAAAATTAATCTACCACAAGAGGTAAAAAGAATTTAAAAAAGAAACCGGTCAAGTGCGAGTCGGACTCGCGCACCAAGGGTTCCGTACTTTATAGGTATGTAAATAGTTTATCACGGGATTTTTTTTAATGTACCTATAAATTTACGGTTTTCGTTTAATGTGAAGTACCCTATAGATTTTGATTGCCTTGAGTGTCAAAATATACGTTTTTTGCGGCATAAACGGCCGTATCTTTTTTTTTTCATTAGCTTAGGTGTTTGATTTTTTCACAGCTTTCAGGAACTGTAGACCTGAGAATATGGTTTTAATTTCAACTTGATACCTCCACGCGTTCCCGAGATAAAGGGTCTTGACAGACAGACGGACGGACGAACGGACAACAAAGTGATCCGATAAGGGTTCCGTTTTTTCCTTTTAATATAAAGAACCCTAAAAACTAATTTGTTTTTACCACATCATGCAGGAACCTAAACAGATTTTACAACCGATTAGAACCGAAAAATTGCAAGCCAACAAAAACTACATCTATTGTTATGACTTTTTGCTAAACCAGCCAAAAGTCATAACAATACTAAAAAGTCGTCCACATAAATTGATATTGATTAAAAATCTATTTCCGCCTTGTACGATTCCATCGTATAATATCATAAAATAAAAGTCTATCAAACGCAGCTAATAACTGGCACAGTTCATTTTAAAGGTCAGTTCACACCCGATCGCTATTTGAAATCGAAAGTGGGAATCTTTATTTCTTTTTTTTTATTCTTATAGATCAACGTTTAAAATTAACCAATCACAATCACTTACACAAGATATATATCATTATCGTCTGCCTAGCCTTTTCCCAAGATATATGTTTATCAGTAGGTTTACTGATGAATGACTAGTAATTTTTCGCGCATACAGTTAATAGGTAACTTTTATTTTTATCCTTTCAGACAGACAATCACTATCACTATCATCATATCTTAAATCGATTTGAGCAAAACATCTGCACTCTCCTCCCCTTCCATACAGATTCTATTTAGATTTGATTACACTCTTCCCAAATTCTAGTTACGAGTAAGTAACGCAAACTTTTGCGAAAAAACAAAGCCGTTGACCGCAGATTTCTTGAACATCTCCGGGACAAAAGGTTGAGATGAATTGAGAGCTTACAAAATATGGTATCTGAGTCAAGGTTACTCCGACCTGGCAAAGTTGGAACAACATCTGTTGTGGATTGAGAAATCGTGAATTATAAAATGGTAGTGAAAATTTTTCAAAAAAAGATTGAATATACATTTAAACCCTTTGTTTATAAACGCAAAAATGTAAGGGTAAACAGTATCTAATAATTACTATGGTTAAAACTCATGAATGCAAGGTTTATGAGGGTACTAGTAATACGAAAGAATATAAAATTGAGAAAAATATAATTTTAAAGAACTGGATTTGTCCGAAAGCGTTATCTAAGATACCGTACCTGATTATAGGTGCGTATACAGATAACTCGTATGGATTATCTATATATCCATATAGATAATCCATATGAGTTATATCTGCATACGCAGATGCAGCTGCGTTAAAAAATTAAGTAGGTTCCGCATATTTTTTATTGATAACTGAAAAGTACGAGGATCTTAAACCGTAATTTCAGTCAAAGCCTCTGACTCTGACTGAATTGACAGACTATATACTTATATTAAAACTCTTTTGACTTCATTCAAAAAGCTTCCAGCTCATGTATAGACAAAATATTGCTTCTTTACAGCAATGGACTCTCCAGTCATTTCAAATATAAATATATTTTGCATCGCCATAATGCACCGTTTCAGAGATTTCAATGTCACAAAACTTGAAAACATCTGTCACATCACGCCGCGATTAAATGTAAATTATCTTTAAGGCCATTTTGTAAATTATACCCAGTAAATGTTAATTAATCATTTTTATGCGAGTCGTGATGATGTAGTATTTTTATCAGCGTCAGAGAAGCATCATGTCCATTTTGTAAACGCTTGACGTGGGTACTTGGGTATAGATTTCATGATGCGGTGTCATGGTTCTCCGAAATTCCTGAACTAATCTGAGTGCAGTTTTTGTTATCTTAAAAGCTTTAAGATACCGACAGCGTTGCCATCCCAATGAGGGTTTTCGTGAAAATTTACGACACCAGTTGGCACCACTGTGACAAGAAGTCTTCCAATATAAAATATATGATGACGTTCATCATTCGATTCATTCATTCGTTCATCATTCAGTCATGACTAAAGAAAATATAGGCTCTTTGACAGATGCCTGGACCTGACGTGTCAGTGCTGCCACCTAGCGAACGTCATTTCAGAAAACCCGCATTCAGTCGTACTGCCGCCATGCCGTCACAGAATCAAGGAGGATAGACGGGCCGATTATCATGTAATGCTATTTCCGGCCTGCCGAAGATGCCTAACTGCGATACATCGCGGGCTGCATGGGGGTTTTCCTCGATGCCTGGCATGTGCATTGTGCATACGTGTGTGCATGCATTTGTTTTACATGGAGGTGACACCGAAGTAGTGAGCTAAACTGCGATCGCGAGGTATCGCAGTGAGTAATCATCAGCATGTAATCCTTGTTTTTTTTTTTTTTTTCTGGATGGGTAATCATCAAATGACTCCTCCCGCTCTGGGTGGAGCGGAAGGGAGTGTCAGACTCTTACTGACTAAAACCCACCCGTGTTCCTTCTTTCGCCCTTTATGTTCCGGGCCAGCGGTAACCCTTTCGGACAATCCCGCTGATCCGGCAGGCTTCGGCCCTTGCGGGCCCCTTCGTTTGATGCTGACATCTCTTTGAGGCGCGCGTGGAACACGTACGCGCCGTCCGGCATGTAAACCTTAGGCCGCGTCAATCAAAAGAAGTCGTCGCGGGAATACGCGATCGACGTGTTCATATATCACTTTTTATTCGGTGACCCCGAACGCGTGGTCGCGCCGATAGAGGGTTCCGGTTTTATGAACAAAAAATAACTTAGGAAAACAAAATTAGCCGAACGATATATAAAAATATCCTCTTATGAGATGAGAAGCCTAGACTTGCCACAAACAGGTTGGCGCACACTGTGCCAGGGAAATCCATATGCAGATCGATACTTCTAGATAGAAGTAATTTAAATGAGGGTTGTGTATCTACACAACCCTCTCACTCTCACTTAAATTACATCTACTATTAGCAAATAAAGAAGAGATCGGGAGTTATATAGCCAATATAATCCCAACACTATTACGCAACACATATTGTAAGTAAACAAACTAACACCCGCAACATTGTATCACACCAATCCTGTTACATATCGCTGCGCGTGCGATGCTCCTAACGCGAGCAGATGAGTAACGACAGACTCGCTCTTACACCGGTACACTGCGGTTAGACTCACTTTGTGTTGTGGGTAACAATAACCACGTAAGTACGATTGTAACCATTATTGTTGGTGACCGCTATGTTATTATGAAAAAGTGAATTTTCTCGACGAAATAAGGTGGAATGGAGAGATTTTGATTCGAATGTCATGGAAATGGGATTGGATCTACATACTGACTTTCGAAAGGCCGAACTACATTCCCTAAAAGTTGATAATTTACGTTGCACAATGAGGGTTTTCTGAAATGACGTTCGCTAGGTGGCAGCACTGACACCAGGCATCTGTCAAAGAGCCTATATTTTCTTTAGTCATGATTGAATGATGAACGAATGAATGAAACGAATGATGAACGTCATCATATGTTTTATATTCATTGTCGAAATGGAAGACCTCTTGTCAAAGTGGTGCCAACTGGTGTCGTAAATTTTCTCGAAAACCCCCATTAGCTAGTTCAAAATGGTGGCAAATATAAACAATAGCAACAGCTTCTTCAAAATTCTACCTCAACCCCGAAAGTGTCGTATGCACTGTGCCATTCATTGACGAAGTTCAGAAAACTATCGATATAAGCCAACCAGCTTGCGCGTATCCAAGCCGTGACAGAAGCGCCGTTGCGAAGTCGTCGCAAATGGCCACCAACCTTTAGGCCAGACCAGATATTATTACTACCAGACCATCTGTATTGACTACGTTTTAGTAGTCTTAGTATGTAAATCTTCTTCGGTCGGGTTTATTTTTGCGGCATCATCATTATTTTCAGCCGAAAGAAGTCCTGTTGTGCTTAATTTTTGCGTTTTACTAAGTTAATAACACTGACCTTCCCATCCAGCACAGTTTGTTCAGGGAGTCCCTCTCCCTGGTATTCGATATTGTTCGCTTGAGAGTCGTAGTTCGACTGCGCTTGCGCCGCTGCCAGCGCGCACGCCATCACACACCATAACAGCGTCATCTCTTGGCTGGAAAAGAAAGAAAATAATAGTTTTAGATGTATTCAGCCGCGTTCATGATTCATGTATGTACTAGAGGACGAACAGGAGTGAGGATCTAGTGTAGCTTTCAATATAATAGGCGGGAAAACGTTATGATGAAAAGGTAACAAAAAGGGAGAGTTCACTGTTTCTATCAGTCATCTAAGCAATTTGTATATTCATGGGCATTCATTCATTTATAGTCAAAGCCTGTTGACGCCGTTGACGGATACGAGTATTATCGAATTAGAAAAGAATTGTAGCGTGAAATTATAGCGACACGCGACGCCGCGACGCTATATTTTACTTCCTAGTTTCAATGATAAATCAATATTGCTACATAAAATCATACTTTAAATACTGCTAAATTTTAAAGGTGTTACAACATTATAAAGTCCCCAATGTGTCCTGCTACAATAAGTGGCATACACGAACAACTACTACATATATACTTAACTTCTACGTCTTCGGAATACAGTTGTATCCGTTCAGACTGGAAGCCGACCCCAACAAAGTTGGGAAAAGGCTAAGCTGATGACGATGATACCTCAAGTAACTTAAAAAGACCGACTTCACGGAAATCTTATTCACAAATGCGTTGAGTTACGATAGAAAGCCTACTTATAAACTTAATATTATAAAGAGAAAAGATCTTATTTTTTTGTATTTTTGTTTGTAACGCTAAAACGGCTGAACAGGTTTGTATGAAATTTGGCACAAGAGCAGACCATGACTTAGATTAAGAAATAGAATACTTCTTATCCCGATATTCTTACGGGAGCGAGACTTATGCGGGTGAAACCGCGAGGCGCAGCTAGTATTCCATAAATCGATAACTTAAAGTAAACCAAAGAAAGTAGTCTACCATCTCACGTTACTCAGTGCATTTCACTCGGGAAGTTTTTCTACCAACTTTTCTATATAGTAACTACCTACACGTCGTACCGTTTTCACTTTGAGAAACTCGTCCGCAATTTTCTTCTTTTCTCGAGTGCATACGTGTCGTAATTAGATTGTGTTTTTGTTGCATTTCCAATGTTACGACAACATAGAATGGAAAGTAGTCTTGCGCATCAAGTTATAGTTGATGGAGAAAATATGCGACCATTGTTTTTAGCAAGCAACCGACGAACGGTTATCAAAAAAAAATCTTCTCCGCTAATTACCTACTATAAATCTAGCTATGTATATCAAAAGTACCGCTTCATATTTATAATCCTACAAAACCTCATATACCATCCTTAATTCCATAATAAGTCACCAACAAATAAAAAAAAACGATCGTGTTGGCATTAAGACGCCATTAACATATTTTGTGTCTGTCAATCCGAACAAGGATATATTCCGGCTGCGCGGGCGCATAACCTTTCACCGAACAAGGTCTTATGAACACTTGTATCTTTTGTCGCAGGCAGTTCGTATTGGTTTTTGTGTGGTTATGTCATTGTTTACTTATGTATGTGATAAAATGTTGTACTGTCTGCTAGACTCTAATCAGATTCTAACGATTTCAGGAACGGAAGAGTGGGTTTTAAATTCAAAATCTATATTATTATTTATACTATATAAAGCTCGATTACCACTGACTGACTGACTCACTGACATAATTGTTCTCCCAGATGGTGAAGGGGGAGGTGGGTATATTTTTACAGATTCGTATAGAAGTAACTCTCACGAGTATGGGAAAAATCCCAAACCTCCCCTTTTCCACCCCACTTTCCCCCCTCCCTATCGTATCTCGGAAACTAAGAGTCCCGTGTTTTGTTGTTTTACGGATTCGTATAGAGGAGGCTCGGAAAAGTAAAATCCATTTTTCAAAGTAGCCCCCCTTGCCCCCTTCTCCCCCCCCCCCTCTAGGTAGATCTCGGAAGTTAAGAGACTTGGAAATTTTTTTTTTTCAGATTCATATCAAGGGGCCCAGAGTTAGTCAAAATAATTTTTCAAAACTCCCCCCTCTCCCCCCCTTCACACCTCCCCCCATCGTATCTCAGAAATTAAGAAATCTGGGTTTTGTTTTATTACGGATTCGTATAGAGGAGGCTCGGAAAAGTAAAATCCATTTTTCAAAGTTGCCCCCCTTGCCCCCCTTCTCCCCCCCTCTAGAGGTAGATCTCGGAAGTTAAGAGACTTAGAACATTTTTTTTTTCAGATTCATATCAAGAAGCCCAGAGTTGGTCAAAATCATTTTTCAAAACTCCCCCCTCTCCCCCCCTTCACCCCTCCTCCCATCGTATCTCGGAAATTAAGAAACCTGGGTTTTGTTGTTTTACGGATTCGTATACAGGAGGCTCGGAAAAGTAAAAACCATTTTTCAAAATTCAAACCTCCTCTTTTCCATTCCACCTCACTCTCCCCCATCCCTATCGTATCTCGGAAACTAAGAGTCCCGTGTTTTGTTGTTTTACGGATTCGTATAGAGGAGGCTCGGAAAAGTAAAATCCATTTTTCAAAGTTGCCCCCTTGCCCCCCCTTCTCTCCCCCCTCTAGGTAGATCTCGGAAGTTAAGAGACTTGGAACATTTTTTTTTTCAGATTCATATCAAGGGGCCCAGAGTTGGTCAAAATCATTTTTCAAAACTCCCCCTTCTCCCCCCTTCACCCCTCCCCCCATCGTATCTCGGAAATTAAGAAACCTGCGTTTTGTTTTTTTACGGATTCGTATAGAGGAGGCTCGGAAAAGTAAAAACCATTTTTCAAAATTCCCCCCATTCTCTCCCCCTTCTCGCCCCTTTAGGCGGATCTCGGAAGTTAAGACTTGGATAAAAGCTCGATTACCACTCACTGACTGACTGACATAATTGTTCTCCCAGATGGTGAAGGGGGAGGTGGGTATATTTTTACAGATTCGTATAGAAGTAACTCTCACGAGTATGGGAAAAATCCCAAACCTCCCCTTTTCCACCCCACTCTCCCCCCTCCCTATTGTATCTCGGAAACTAAGAGTTCCGTGTTTTGTTGTTTTACGGATTCGTATAGAGGAGGCTCGGAAAAGTAAAATCCATTTTTCAAAGTTGCCCCCCTTGCCCCCCTTCTCCCCCCCTCTAGGTAGATCTCGGAAGTTAAGAGACTTGGAAATTTTTTTTTTTCAGTTTCATATCAAGGGGCCTAGAGTTGGTCAAAATCATTTTTCAAAACTCCCCCCTCTCCCCCCCTTCACCCCTTCCGCCATCGTATCTCGGAAATTAAGAAACCTGGGTTTTGTTTTTTTACGGATTCGTATAGAGGAGGCTCGGAAAAGTAAAATCCATTTTTCAAAGTTGCCCCCTTGCCCCCCTTCTCCCCCCCCCTCTAGGTAGATCTCGGAAGTTAAGAGACTTGGAACATTTTTTTTTTCAGATTCATATCAAGGGGCCCAGAGTTGGTCAAAATCATTTTTCAAAACTCCCCCCTCTCCCCCCTTCACCCCTCCCCCCATCGTATCTCGGAAATTAAGAAACCTGGGTTTTGTTTTTTTACGGATTCGTATAGAGGAGGCTCGGAAAAGTAAAAACCATTTTTCAAAATTCAAACCTCCCCTTTTCCATTCCACCCCACTCTCCCCCATTCCTATCGTATCTCGGAAACTAAGAGTCCCGTGTTTTCTTGTTTTACGGATTCGTATAGAGGAGGCTCGGAAAAGTAAAATCCATTTTTCAAAGTTGCCCCCCTTGCCCCTCTTATCCCCCCCCCCTCTAGGTAGATCTCGGAAGTTAAGAGACTTGGAACATTTTTTTTTTTCAGATTCATATCAAGGGGCCCAGAGTTGGTCAAAATCATTTTTCAAAACTCCCCCCTCTCCCCCAATCGTAAGAAATACTCCTCAAAAACACGACCCCGCGAGCTGCTTGCAGCTCGCGCAACGCCCAAATACTTTTTACAAGGATAAGAAATACTCCTCAAAAACACGACCCCGCGAGCTGCTTGCAGCTCGCGCAACGCCCAAATACTAGTATAATTATAAAATTCAAAGTCCTGACTGACTGACATATCAAAGCACAGCCAAAACCGCTGGTCCTAGAGACATGAAATATGGAGGGTGTGTCTTTTATGAAGAGTAGTTAACAAAGGGTTTTTCGAAATTCCACCCCTAAGAGGGTGAATGGGGGGAGGGTAAAATTTCACACGAACGAAGTCGCGGGCAGAAGCTAGTAATACATAAGTATTATATTTAAAATAGTATTAAAACTGTAGCGGGACTTTTTTGTACAGATATAAACTGAAAGTGTCACCTAATGTAGCATATGATTTGTGTTGATATAACTTATAACCAGTGATGTAACCAGTGGATGGCTAGAAGAGTAGGGGAAGATTACAGAAACGACGGATGAACTATGCGAAAGATGATATGGCCAGAAAGGAGATGACTAAAGAAAGAAAAAGAAAGAAAATACGTTGGCGACTAATAGAGAAGTATGGAATAATAATATGTGCTGCGCAGATCCCAAATAAATTAGAATAAAGGACAAGAGAATGGTAAACTTATAAGAACCAGAAAGAGCGATCAGCAACAACAGTTACAGATGAAGTGGAAACTGTTTTCGATTTGATTACAGATACAGAAACTCAAAAAAGCCGAACACCAATCTTCTCACAAGATGAAATCATCCATAATACTTACATTTAATTCGAAAAAACTCGCGTGTTACGAACGGACTAATATTTTCTGAGCAAACTTAATGCAATGGCGTATCGCATTGACGCCCCCTGCCTCCAAATATAGGGCTTTGTATCCAACTCCGTCATTATTGAGTGCCATTTTTGTTGTAAGGGTGAGACTATAGTGATGAGCGGGTTGAAGAAGCGATTTTAATGTAGAAAATTAGGTAGGAATTTCCTATTCGCTCTCACTCATGAATTTCTGATGCGTTTCTATAGTTTCGTAAACTCAAATACTTGGTAAAGTAAGCCATAAAACGATACTTTTTGCATAAAATACCTGATTTTTAACTCGAATCTACCATATATTTATTAGCTTACTATTCTTGTATAAAAATTTATAAAAGTAAAATATAATTTAAGATAAACTTTTTATTTATGGGTGTTATTTTTACCAGTGATTTAGGACGCCAAGATAACAAGATTTGTATCTTAATTATAACAGTTACACTGACTGATAAATAAAATACACTTCTTTTTGGGGCAAACGGAAGCCTTTATATTTCACTAAATGTTTCTGTATAAATTGTAGCAATATTTTTAGGCATCCAGTCTTGTTGGAAACACAATTTAATTACGGTAATTATATCACACAATAATTATTTTGTTTCACTCATAAATAAACTAGATAGGATCTTTTAGTAAGAAGAAGTAAAGACTATCAATCACCTATCTCTCTTCCTCTCGAACATTGTCGAAACGCCAACGAAATCAGCGAATTTAAAAAATCGCTCGGCCCCTCTCTGTTCTCACCCTTACCCTGATATCGTTCACATCACGTATCCTCTCGCCAAATATCATTTCACAAATACATTAAGTGCCGAATTTATGAAGGAATAAAACACAGACTTTGCGACCAAGCGAGTCCGACTGGTTTCTACAGAATTATATTTTAAACTTGTATATTTTTAAGTTTTTATGAAGCTCAAATCATGTGTTATGTTGTAGCGGTATTGTTTATTTATACCATATAATAAATGAGTGTGATGAAAAACTAATTAAAATAACTACATGTATTGTGTGATGTTTTTATTAATATGGTTAGTCATAGAATAATGCGTTCCATGTTTGTGTCCATGGTAATTAGCTATGGAACGTAATAGGGAATATGCATGAATTTTTTTCATGGCATTTATTAACAAAATATGAAAATACCGTAGTAGAGATGACAAAAAGTGAAATTAAAATTAAAATCGGCCAAGAAACACGGCCGATATGAGCATTTAAAACTATTGATTACACACCAATTAGACAGAGAGATCCGACATAGACTGTGACGTCACATGTCACTACGGCCATATAAACTCCGTGTTAAATTTCGTTTTGCGAGAAAGAGATAGAAACAAATCTTCGATGGCTCATATCTTTTTTAATTTCATAACTATGAAACCATCCAAAAAAAAAATCAAAATTAATCCTCATTCATGTAATAAACAGTTTAGTAAAACTGTTTTTCGGATAACTATCCGAAAAACAGTTTTACTAAACTGTTTATTACATGAATGAGGATTAATTTTTTAAATAAAAAAAAATCATGCATATTCCCTATTGCAAACTGTCATGTGTCAAACGGAGAAATAACAAATTATGTGGTGTTTACTGCAAAGGAATGTTTTCGTGTTTTTACAATACAAAATATGGTTATGGTTTTATTTATGTGATCTAAGGGTGTAGACCGCTACAATGTTTTGAGAATTACAAAGTTTTTTACACATATAATTTCACTAGTCGATACAGTCAATGTTAAAGGCTCTCGTGGCGAAGTGATACCAGCCGCATGGGTAGATTGAAGGAAAAGCTACGCTTGCCGCGGTTGTTTTGTGGATGGGTGACCATCACATATCGAGAGCGCTCCGTGCCTCAGACGTCACGTTAACCCGTTGGTCCCAGCTGCTGTCATTCGTAGATCTTTGACAGTCGTTACCGGTAGTCAGAGCCCAAAAGACTCTTACCAAGAGTTTTACCAAGGTACCCAGTAACTGGGAGGTCAAATAAGCAGTCGCTCCATGTAAAATACCCGTGTCAGATGCATCCGGTTAGACTGGAAGCCGACCCCAACAAAATTGAGAAAAAGCAAGGCAGAACATACAATTACAAAGGTACTATCTTTTTGCAACTTTTTGACATTGGCAACTACAGACGCCAGCACCTCAAGCTACTATACAATCTGTCAAATTTCTTTAATAGATTTTCAACTTTATCGCTAAAGTATAAGGTTTAAAGTTGATTGGGAAAATTTGACAGTTTCGGGTAGCTTTATGTGCTGGCGTCTGTACAATAAACATGAATGTTATTCATAACTTCCTTCAATAGTTCGTCGAGCCTTAATAGTATGGGTCATAAAGACATCCTCTTCCCACGGGAAGCAACCTACAGATCTCATAGCAAATTCCATTCCTTCACATCCACTACCAAGAAAGAAATACAACAACATTAACGTTTAATGTACCCACATATTTAGCCAAACCCTGCTAATTCCGTACCAGTACGAACGTAATTGGAGTTGCCATTCAATTGAACGTAAGACTGGTGAATGAATGATTCAATTAGCACATATATAGGCCTGCTAGACCTGTAGGCCTTGTAATCTCCCACGGAGACACTCACGCGCAGCTTACGGTACAGTCGACGGCTTTAATATTTATGACTATTGGATGTGTTGACATCAGCTTTGCGATGGACTGAGTCCCGTTTTTCTACGTATCCGGCGGATAGGAAAGACCTTATTTTATGCCTTATAAGAATGCTTCATAGTTTTCTGGAACTGTTTGAAGCTGGTTGATAAACCAGTTACATAATGGACCTCGAATGTAAGGACAGTACTTTGTATACATCTAGTAAGATATCTAGAAAAATCTCTTCACAAAATTTGAATATTTATTGCTTAAAATCATTCATAGATTAAAAGAAGTTTCTTATATCTATTAGTTTTTTTATTATATCCTCGACTTTATTCCAATTTATTTGGGTTTGGCCCATACCTTTTCTACCATTCATTTCTATTAGCCGTCATTTCAGTAGTCACCTCCTTTCAAGCCATATTATCTTTCACACAATCATCTATCATTTCTTTTTTCTTCTTCTTCATTTCTTTCTTTGTTTTTTTCTTTTCTTCTTCTTTCTTTTCTTTATTTCTTTTTCTTTTCTTTTTTTTTCTTTTTTTTCTTTTCTTACTTTTCCCCAATCTAATAAAAATCCGACATAAATGTCCATCTTTGATTAAGTATCAAACTAAAATTACTGCAAAAACGTTATTTAGGTTCTAAGCTTCGTCTGGCATAATAATAAGTATTAAAACATCTAGTCCACAGAAAAACTTGAACGTTTTTGATTGATAGTCGTCATATGTATAAAACTTTTATTAGGTTCTCAGAAATAAGTCAGACGATGATGGATGTCAAGTTGTTTAAATGTTTCATGGTGAGATTTTTTGTTTGATAAGGATTTGATTTAGTAGAATCTTATGTATAAGGAAAATAAAACAATTTTAGAAGGACATTAGCCCAATGCAAATTTCGCAAGATCTGATCTCACCAAGATAATGTCTGAACTTTAAAAGAGACTGTGACCTCTGAGCAGTGGCGGACTAAGCCCGTCAGAGGCCCGGGGCGGCAAAGCTGAATGAGGCCCCCCAGCTTTAAAAAAAATGTAGTTTTACAAGCTTTTTATTCATTTGTATGTATAAATAAGTGTTTATGTTTATTTCGTTAATTTCATCGGCAACGCCACTTTTCTTCTCTTCAGAATTCGAAAAGTAATTGGATAAAGATTCAGCAAGCGATTTTGCCTCTTCAGTCTTCGTTTTTTTAGCTTCCTTTTCTGAGAGCCAGATGGTTGAATCCTTTGCAATAAAAATAATGAGATAAATAAGAAACTTTTATAAAAGATAGCTAAACTAAGCCTCATTATTGATTTGACGATATAGATATACAAATGTACAGAGACTGCCATGTTGAGTCTCTCGATGAGAACAAGTACCTACATACCTAGTACCTACATCCCTAATAAACGTGCACTACAAATAAAATAAGGACCAATGTACACGTAGGTGCATATTGACTAGAAACTACGGATTATTAATGTCACATTTTTAAAGTCTTGTTTAGGATTTTATCAGGGGAACGCGGAGACTTTTGGGGGCCCCCCAAGACCGAAGGCCCTGGGCGGGCCGCCCCTTCCGCCCCCCTGTTAGTCCGCCACTGCCTCTGAGTTTATTTCGGTGTTTCTTCTCTGAGTAATTCAGATAGGAAGCACCGATCTCATCTAGTTTTAATGTATATTTTTTTGACTAGATAGTGTTTTTAAACCAATTTACAAAAATAAATAGCATTATCATCAATCATCATCACTTAACTTTCAAAACCACAACCAAATACTTGACTTAAGCTATCAAAGAAAACATTTTTTTCTTCTCGGACGTATTACATTGATGGTTTACTGGCGAAATGTGAGTGTACCAAAGTCATTTAAAACAAAACAACAGAAAATACATGGTGGCATCGACGCGGAAACTAAAATCATGAATTTTATTTAGCACATGTTCGTAGACTCTCTTGCGAAAACATTTTTCGTGGGTTATCAAAAAAAAATCTCCTGTTTCATAGACAATTGCAATATCTACGCGGTCAAAATGTATGGAACAAGTAATTTCTCTTTTAATAACCGGCGAAAAATTTAAACGCAATTATAATTATTATTTATTTAGAATTATGTACGGACGCCAGCACATCAAGCTACCCGAAACGGTCAAATTTCCACAATCAACTTTGAACCTTATGCTTTAGAGATAAAGTTGTGAATCTATTAAAGAAATTTGACAGATTGTAGTAGGTTGATGTGCTGGCGTCTGTATCTACTGAATCCATGGTAACAAGTTGCGCGTTGCGAGAAGATAGATTTTAGTTTAGTTCTGCCAAATTGATCAGCGCCTGACACTACTCCATCCATACAAGTCTAGACGTGATCAAAAACTTGCCTACTAAAATTACTTCAATTCACGTCAGGCGCTGATTAATGTGACAGGACTAAACTAAAATCTATCTTCTCTCCTTTTCTTAATTAAATAGAAAGAAAAAGATGAACTGAACTTAAATTTAGTTTAGTTTGGGAACAACAGAATCGACACCATTCTCTCTATTATCCTGTAAGTATACTTGAATATTTTTGGAGTGTAATATACACGACTTAGAGGAATACAATTAATGTAATAGTTGATTATGATGATGTTGATGAATGTTCCTTGACTAATGTTGTTGATATTTATTTTTACACTAGAATTTATTTAATATTATGCACACATTAAGATATGTCTTTGTTTGTCTTCAAAGTCTGTTAATCACCACTTTGCAATTTGCATACACAGTGGTACCTATACCACTGTGTATGCAAATTGCAAAGTGGTACCTACATTTTATGCTTCTGTAGGCGACGTCCCTGCATTGTGTCTATGGAGATAACGAATCGCGTTGATAATTAATCACTTTGGAATTGAACAGCAACTTCAGTAAATAAACTTGTATTGTTGCGAATATCGCGAAAGGTATTTGTATTCTGTCTGAGTCGTCCACTACGAATAACCCAAATAGATGGGTTCATTATAATTTTATCAGTTTAGTCGCCTTTTATGACATCTTGCAAGATAGTTGCTTTATCTTTCTGGAAGTGTAAACCACCCACCGGCCCCCTTCTACCTTCGGACATCCAGACGCACTGCAAGTTACCATCCCTGCCTAGTTGCTATTCCACTAATTCGCACTAAGCGTTTTCAAATGTCCTTTATAATGCGCACAGCAAAAGAGTGGAACTCTCTACCTGCGTTTGTCTTTCCGAGTGAATACAACCCGAATCTCTTCAAATTAAGAGTGAACAGGCTTCTTCTGGATAAGCTCGCTCCATCGTAGACTTTATCTGTGTCATCTCTGACCTAGATTAGAAGTCAAGAGCAAACCCATTTCGAATTAAAAAAAAAGTGTAATTAAAGTTTGCTCGCACATCTGTAGTCTAGACATTCAAAATAAAAAGAACAGTGTCAAAATAAATACATATTATTTTTTTACTCATTTTTTTTAATAATATAGTGGTTGAACTTTAAAAGAGACTATGAAATCTTGAGTTTGTTTAGATATTTCTTCTCAGGGATCAGTCAAACAGGAAATGCCGGCGCCGTCTTTAGTTTTTAAATGTTGATCCAACTTGTAAACGTGTCTCAGAAGTAAATTATTATGTCATTTCATTTAATATTATTATGTATTTGGCGAAGCCAAAACAAAATAAGTAAGCACGACGTCTTCCAATGCAATGGCTCTATCTAAAATTAATTCTCATAACTAACCAAGCGATGGAAAGCAATGAAAACTCAAACAGAATTTCAATTTAAATTCAAAGCTTCGAGAAATGAACTAACCCAGTACGTGGGACTAAATTACGAATAAATCTCACGTATCTAATATTAAGAAAAAAACCGGATTTCAATTTGTTATTACTTATGTCATTGTGAGTTATTAATTTTAGTCTCACAAACAAAATTGTTCTGTAATTTGTAAATGTTGAGGTTGGAATTTGAATGTGTCAATAGTTGAAGATGACTTAGCTTTTACAAACAAAATTGTACTCTATTTTGTTACGGAAGAAGTTGGAATTTGAATGCAGAGTAGGCGTCGATGACTTAACTTTTTTAAGGTTATAAAAACTCGTCGTAAAATGTTTTTTTTTATTGGTATTTGTTGTGGACTGTGTCACTCACAGTATTAATATAAAGTGGACAGTGTGTTAATTTTACAGTCATGGTTGAGCACTGTCAGAAATCTATTGGTTTTATCAATTTGTTGACTGTGTTGCCATGGTGATAGAAAAACTTACTTTGTTACCTTTCTTGTTACTTGATCGTGACAACAACTGTCATGGCAGACTCTGGTTTCTCACTTTTTTCAGATCAATCACTAGCCTACTTTTCAGTGAGAAAAGACCGAACCCGGCGATACAATTTTCACCCCGGATTTTAGCTAAAAAGTTGAAAAATAAGGAGAATGTTCCCGGCCAAAACTGAAAAACCAACTTTCTTTTTCACCCCCCGTCTCATCGACGGCGAATGGGAAGTCAAATTGCAACCAAATTACGCACTTAAAATGCTGAAGCGTAAAAAGGAAAAGACTGCTCTCCATCTTTAAATATATTGATCCAACCTTCCTTTATATGTAACCGACAATTTAAAACCTTCAGACTATACAAAACTGGTTGACAGACGGATAAGTCCACGACAAGTGCCTTACAAAATGCCTTACTTAACATTACTGGTAAAATATCACGGCTCACCAATCGAAAATCATCTTTAACACTTTGTAATAAGGAGGGTATTGAGATGATGGTAATGAAGGCCTCTTCGATTCTTTTTTTGGCTGCATCAACTTTCACTTTTGCCAGCATCGCCCTCCTTGTGTGTTTGTTTATATGCTTATGTAATGATTGAGATTAAGATGGATGTCTGTTGCCAAATCTATGGATAATGAGGCGTGTAGCTTAGGTCCTGATCGATTTTTATGGTAATTAGATGCCTATTTTAGTGTTATTAATGATGTAACAATATATTTTTAAAGAGTGTCCATGGAGTTTCTTGCCCGTTGTTCTCCGTAAGTACGGTCAACAACAAAAGTCTATTAACACTTCAGTTTTTTTAATCTCAGTTACTACACTTTGGAATGGGGAACAAGCTTCATGTTTCTGACTGACCGACTCCTTAACAATCCAAAAGTGCCAATAAATAGTTTGAGTTAATGTGCTACAAGTAAGACTCAAAACTGTGTCGCAAAGCAAGAGTTGCACAGTCATATATTTTTAAGTTCTTGTGAAGTTTTTCCAGTATATTTTCATGATAATTAAACTCAAAAAAAAAAAGGTTAAAAATTTAATACTTAGTTAGAATCAGACGACAATTCTCGTAATTAAAAACGTTTAAAATCTAGTCACAACCTCATCTAAGCGACAATCAATGTCAAAAATGGAGGGAAAGAGGTATTTTTGACAGATTGGAACTGAGACCAGACTGTCAAAGTTTTTAAAATTATGTTTACGATCATTATCTTCTCATACCTTGACATTGGCAAAATCATCGAACGTAACCGATGGAGCCAGAACCTCAAAAATAGAATAGAATAGAGAACGAAGCAAACGAAAACAAAAATAATATCATCCAATCAAAAACAAATGACAAGAAAAGCAGACGAAATTACATCACCCAATTTAAAGAAAAACGAAAGTTATGCATGACGTATCATAGTTACTATTTTAGTTGCAGTAGAGTAAAATATAGATTTATTCCTTATTCGCCCCACAAGTTTCACCCCACATTTGATATTCCTTATTCGCCCCACATTTTATTATTTTTTGGTCCCGAAACATTTACTCATTATTTTACTTCTGTTCCGCCCCAATTTTTCGTTCCTCATCATAACATAACCGAAGCATTTAACAAATAAGAAATAAAAACTCCAATATCAGACAGATCTCGTAGAGACCTAGATCACATTGCATAGCACGCAAGGTACAGAGCAGGACAGATCACTTATACTAAGATAAATGACTGGTATGAGACATAAACAAGTCGTGGCAGCATGTCAAGGTAGCTAACTATTGCAAATTATCTAACTTGTACTTGTGCTAGTATGGTCAGCACCTAACTAAAGTAAATTATATTTTTTATAGTTGAGAAAATTTCTCGTTAATGAAAATTTTATGGCTGAAACGTTGGGAGAAAGATCGGCGAATTTTGGAAATTATGATGCATATGTAGGAATAATAATACAATATTATGCTTAGTTGTAAACAGAAATATACGTAAGCAGAATTATTAATAAACAGAAAATTAAATGAAAGTAGGTAGTTGTTTTTTGTATTGCATAAAGAGACACACACCTTATTAAAATAAGCTTTCATCGAAAAAAAGAGAATTTAAACAGCTTTGACAAAATTATGTAAAATATAAAAGTATCTCACTAAGTAATAAGATTAGTTATACATATATTAACGACTATGGTTATCATTTATTGTTCAGAATTAACTTATCATGCTGATTGTACCTACTTGTAGCAATAACCTCATTGATTTAGATGCAGGTAGGCCAATCAAATTGTACTGTACCTATCGAATTGAGTCTTGACTATGAATAAATCCATTTTCTATAAGTATTTGTATAATTAAGACATTTTCAATTTAACTTTATTTATTGAATTCCGTATGCACATTGTAAGCTAAAGTGTTATCCGTGGTGCAGCTATAAATAGGGATTCCATTGGCTTGCTGCCATCGGATTCCGTAAGATATTACATCCTTTACCTGAGAATTAAACATACAATTATTTATTCAGAAGAAATACCTACCTTTTGTTAAGTAGAGAGTTCTTGTCTGAAATTTTCCACTATTGTTATAATATTTACCAGTATTACATTTTTCAAATAGGTATATAATATTGTTTTTAAAACAAAAATAGAACGCTAACCCAGAAAATCAACAATAGATGCTACTTTAAAACATCTGCGCGCCAAAGAAAGTAAAAATAAATACAGACTTCATATTGTCTTAATCATAGTCCATCGAACTATTTTCATGTCATTTACACAATTGCGTACAAAGTGGGCGTAACAAAAACCGAACTTAGCCGAACATTGCCGAAGTTAGCTACACAAACTCGCGTTGTCCTTGCGCTGGCGCCCCACATTCGGAAGCCAATCAATGTTTGTTGTTTGTCCGTTTTGCTGCTTGTCAATTTTTTTTTAATTAAATTAATTGGCTAAATAAAATACATAATAAGGTCATATTTTGACAGTAGGTTAGACAAAAGTAGATTGAATTGAACTAAAAAATAAATTAGTCTTAGTTCTTACTATTTCGATGTTACATTAACAATACCGGTAACACAACCGCAGCTTTGTCTATCAATAAAAATTAAATTAAATGCTGTTCGTTTGTAAGTGCATCACTTGATAAGGGCTGGACCATTTTAGCTATTTTTTGTTTTCAAATGTTGTCATAGTCCGAACTAGGTTTTTATGGACAGGAAAATTGGAAAATTGTCCCGGAAAATTTTAAAATTCGGGAAATACTGAAAGTACTTTTTTGTTTGGAAATTGAGGACAGGAAAACGTCTGTTAGGGCAGCTAGTACAAAATAAAAATGTAATCATTTGCAGAAATCTTTCAGTAACATAGATCTTTCCCTAAATCGCTAAAAACCCTGGTAAAAGGGCACTTGTACAGAAACGCTATAACTTGTTTATCTCAAAGGACAATCTTTCCATACTGATTCCTAAATTGGTCAAATTAAGGTAAGCCAAAGTACCGGAAAAGAGCAACCATGAATACCCATAAAACGCCCAAATTTAATCAACAATCAACCTTAATAAAATAAAAACTTCGAAAACCGTGAAAAAAATCGTGTCCGGAAGTTTAAAAGCAACACCCTGTATCTTCCCATCTGTACTTTATTAATTGGCTACATTAATAGCTGCATTCACAAGGCCTTACATTTCAACATCGGTCGTAATTTCAAAGATATAGATTTGTTAATGCAAGCCTTATAGATGGTAGATAACGAGAAACAAGCTGCCTCGAACATTATTGAAGTTATTGCGTAATTATAGACACACACACACATTACATTGATATGGATAAAGCTTGATAAGTGAGAGTCGAGTTATGTCGGTGGCCAGTAATACTAACTTACATATGTTTTTATACGCTGGCAACCTTCATAATGACGTATGAGCGTTGCCAAAAAATGACCTCGTTACATTGTTGAGTGGTACCGACGTTGACACTAACTTTTAGTTTTCTGTCAAGTGTGTTAGTTAGCGCAAGTAAAGAAAAAGAAAGGACAATCATGGTCGCCAAATTGAGTAATAACAGTCAACTGATGGACAAATAAAATACTGTGCCACAGAGTATCACTGAGGGCGGGTTGTTTTACGCCTAAAAATGGCACTATCTATGGTCAAAAAAAAAGAAGAGAAAAAAAGCGTTGTTTCACAAAATTATGGCCTTGACATACGTCAAATAATAACGATTACGTAATCGTTATTATTTTACGCTAACCAAGCGTTTTAAACAACCGGCCCGTCTCCACTATGAAAGAATTCAACCCTATAATGCAATATTACAACCTGGCAAAGGGTTTGGAGAGGCCAATACATTCGAGGATTAAGGAGGATGGCGAAGTTGCATGTATAATGGGACTAGGGTTGCCAACTTTTTTTAGAAGAAATAGAGTATATCTGATTTTAAAGGAGGTAAATAAAGAGTACGGACTTCAAAAAAGAGTATCATTTATTTTGTACTTTTAAAAAGGTATTTTTTTTTGTACTTTTTACAGCAAATAACAATTTTTCATTGTTCTTAAAGGAATTGTATGTGTCCAAACATTCCAACTCTAAATTTATATACCTATATCAAGAGCTCATTTTTGATCAATTTCTATGAAGCTCTGTTTCTCTCTTCTCGCCACGTCACATTATGACCGAAAAGATTCTTTCAGTAAATGCTGAAGTGGCTTGAACAGAGAGTATATAGCTAATAATTTTTTTTAAACAATCAAATTCTTTAGGATATTTTTTTAAAATAAATTGGCATTTTTTTTGCAGTGGATTTTTGCATAAAATCTGTGTTATTAAACAATTCGGCTTGGAGTTCTTTTAAAATTATTACTTCTGAATATAAACTGTCCAATGTGTATGTTTAGTCTTTGTAAATTAAGTTTTCCTTCTATAATTTGTTATAAATGATTAAATTAAACAGTAAATAGTAACTTTTTTATTCTGATTATGGGTTGTTGCATATTATTACAGACTGGCACTAGTTAAGTAAACATTGTGTAAAAAAGAGTATTTTAGCGTACTCTATTAGTGTTATAGATTATAGAGTACGCCTACATGATATAGAGGACAATACTCTATTTTAGAGTACGGTTGGCAACCCTAAATGGGACCCACTGTTAGGAGTATCGTACAGTATGGAAACTTATAACTAGTTGTAGAACTATATAAAACTAACAAAAAAGCAAATGGGCAGTAACTCGTAGAGGCTGGGAGAAAAAAGATAAGTAAGGTAAATGATTATAACCTAAAACGAATCTAATAGTGCTTATTTTACTTACAATATGTTTTTTATGTATTATGTAGTTTTAAAAAGGTGTTCAATCAGAACCATCGTGGTGCTGCATCTCTCTGGCCAAATATAGGTAAGTACTTAGGTACCTACTCAAACTAAAAAATACGTCTGGAAGCTAGGTGCTATAGTGTCTTGGTCAAAACGAGATAATGAAATACTGTAAGCATAAACTAGATTGCTATAGGATGAAACTATAATCATTATTGGCAAAAAATTAACCTGAAAGAAGCGTAAATATCTAGCAGAATATGTAGTTTTAAGGCTCCTTGGCGCGACGTGTCTAGTTGCGACAGATGGACCTGCGTGTGGAGTCGCGTGGCATACGTTACACCCACATTTTGCCAGTTACGTACTTTTAACTCTCATAATATAAGAGGGGTGAGCCAACTGTAACTTACCGGGCACATATTCAGACTTCGGGCTGATATTGAGAATTTCACCTTGCCTAACTTGGGAATTGAACCCAGGACCCCACGTTCGGGAGTCGTAGAATAGACTATTAAGAACTTGGATTTTTAAACAAGAGGTTTGTTGAATCAAACAATTAAAAAAAATAAAAACTTTTATTTTGTTTGTGATTATAAAATACAGGTTGTGATATAAATAGGATAAGGGCAGGAGGATGATGATTAATAAATACTGATACATTAATTGTACGTTTGTTCTATCTTGTTACTGTTCGTTCTTAGATAACCTTTAATACATTATCTAATTAAAAGATTATCTAAGAACGAAGCTGGTGCAGCAACATAGCTTTGGTGTCTGGCATAACCCATGTACCACAATATGCTCATTATATGAGAGCAGCAACCTACTGTCCGTGTCCCTACGGGACAGTGGCAATAATATCCTAATATGGCACTTCGCCCCTCCAGCCTTCTATCAACCGCAATGTATGTAAAATAGGACTTACTTCCTATATGCCTAGATTTAATTCTGCCTCGTATAATAAATGGTTGGCTGTCATTAAATATTCCTTCTAGAGGTGTGTTGTCCCGGCAAACTTCTAAAGCATACATTCCGTGGGCTCTAAGGTGCTCCCCAACATATGATTTTGCTTGCTTTATTTGGTATGTACCCAGAGCGATTAGTTCTAGGTCATCTATTGTCAATTCAGGGAATTCTATATTTGAATGTGTAATACTTTGGAACATAGTATGTCTCATATTTAAATTATTATGTTGAACAATTTGAGCGAGTTCATTGTTTTCAAATATTTTTGCTTCTATTGTCTGAATGACCTCATGGACATTTGTTCGTTCCCTGAATTGAACAGCAAAATGGTTCAATAAGGCAGCAACAATTGAAAAATCTTGCATGATGTGAGGGCACCTTTTATTTAAATAATCTGCACGGAATATTTTAAAATCCCTACTGAACCTTCCATTGACAGCTTCAACCACCCATCTGTTCATCGTCACACATCTCGAGATATTGGCTTGGAGAGTCGAAAGTTGCCTTTCCCCTGTCGAAATTGTTTCGGGCATATGTACTAAGAAACCTTTGGCTGCCATGTTGTCTGCACAGTCTCTAAACCCACGGTCTAAAATAAAAACATCATCTTCCCTAAACAAATCTGTAAAGACACCTCGCTCTGACATAAGTTCATTCATGATTGAAGCATCATTTTTGGTGGCTGGATACGGACCCACTGCCTCAATGATGTAACCATCGCAGCAAACTATAAGAAACGGTTTAACCAAATTATAATATTTGTGAAGAGAATAAGTTTCTTTTTGAAATAAATAGTTACTACTCTTTTGAGTACTTAAATATGTGCCATCAGCAATAGCGATTAAACGTTTTTCTTCAGTGGGCGCTTCAGGATTGCCAAAAAGATGATTAGCAAGCAAAGAATTTCTGGCAACAAATTCTTCCCTGGGCTTGTGTGCCCATCCCAAATGTCTAGGAACATAGTCCTGGCAAAGAATTTCTCGTGCCTGCTGCATATATTCTTCAAGAGTTCGTCTGGGTATTTGAAATAATGCCGAGATTCTTTCATCACTATCTCCAGTCCGCATTTTACACAGAAATGCACTAAAACCGCTTTTTATCTTATGGTTGTTTAATCGCGGTACTTCTATTAATATCTCATTATATTCATCTTTTGTCCGTCCAAACCAGTACTTAAAAAGATGGTCATCAATATTTTCAGGATTCAGAAAATCCAATTTTGAATCATCTGCTAGTAAATACACAATTTCTTCTATATGTGCAGCACTAAATGTTGATATAGCATTTTCATTAGCATACAATTCATGAAATAAGTTGGCACCTAAGTGAAAATTGCAAATTCTGGCATTTCTGGGTATATAGAAATTGAAATCCTTAATAATGTGTTTTCTCAGTCCATCAGGCACACGTCGTTTTTCACTGTCATTACACTCCAAAAACAAGCAACGACGTGCTGTATCAGCTGCTCTTCTTAATGTAGGCAACATAATTTGTTCAGCAGATGTTACCTGCAATGGTCTGGTGACTGACGGACCAACCTCTTCAATTTCTACTGTGTCAGCTGCTTGTGTTGTGGGCAATATTTGTTCAGCAGATGTTTCATTCAATGGATGTCCAGATGTTGACGGAATGACCTCTACAACTTGCTCCAACTGTTGTGAAGATATAGGCTGTGCACTGCCTCCTACAATAGATGTGGAAGGTGCAACAGGGGCAGAACTTCTGTGAGAGCTATCAAATACTCTCTGTGCACGTAAATAGCAAGGCACACATATTTCATCATTGTTGGTTAACTGAAACAATAAAAGTAAAAAGTTTTAAAAAAACAATCACAAAAATAATAAAAATACAGATCTATTGAGGCACGTCATTATTAGTCATTGTTTTTTTTTATTACATACCTGGCGGGGTCTTATCCATTCAGACACAATGTTTCCTATATGTACTTCTCTTTCAGACATCTGTGGTCTGAGGACCAGTCTGCTCCTGATTCTCAAAATAGATCTTCCACACCCAGCACACACATTACGATGGCCAAGTTGCTGTTGGGTGTTATGTTCAGGATCTTCATTTGGGTTATGATTTATCAACTCCCAACAGGAATGACAAATAAAGTCGTCTCCAGTAATCTAAAAATAATTATTTTAGAGTTATCAAATACATCAAGTTAATGTTATAATCATGTCAGTGGTTCAAAATCAAGAATGTGACCACTTCTTATCATCCTGTGGGTGACAGTTATTTACATTTTTAAGTTCCATGTAATAGAGGGTGTCTTGCAATCAAACGGAAACAAGGCCACGCTACGGGATGTTACTGAAGTAAATGAGCTTAAGTACCAACTTATGTATAGGTATTACAATACTTACATCACGCGGATAAACCCATCTCTGAACTCTCTCAACTACCTGAGCACTTTCGTCTGACAAACGATGTCTCCGTAATCGGGCAATGCGCAATTGACAATTCACACAACGCATTTTAACGGGTAACTAAGTCCAAACCACTTGCAAATCGGAATCCAAAGGTAAAAGCGGTTGTCTTAGTCGGTATGTAGAATAGTCAGTCCAAAAGTAAAGCCAAGTCGTCAAGAATCCACAAAATCGCATAGAAAGTAATAGATATCCCACGTTAGCCGTTGAAAACAAACAATGGAATAACGGTTTTGACTTTAGAGTTATGACACTGACAGCCAACTCCTATTGACAGAATAACGTTCCATTCTATGTTATCACAAATAATCGTATTAATTATAATATTGTACATTTTTGTATATGAAATGTGATTCATTCATTTTTAATATTAACTTTTGTGTTTTTCTTATTTTTTATACGATTTGTTTATTAAAAAAAAAAATGACAAGCGTAAACGTCTACAAGTGTAAGAACATAAATCATGTAATGAGTAGGTTGGAATGTAACACGAAACACGGTGCGTTTAATAACTGCACGATGACTTATTTTTATGTAAATAAATATCTTTTCTAACTTTTAATTCCCATCACCTATCGACTCAATATTTTTTATATAATCCTCTTACAATATCTTAATTATAGTAAATATGAACTTGCAAGTGAATGACACTTCATTAATTTATAAATAATGTGGGTCCAAACTCGCCATCCTCCTTTGAAAAATTCTATCTGTCATCTTTATACGAGTAAGTGGAAGACATCTTAGTAAACAAGAAAGACCACGCAATTTACATGACAGCCATTTCGCCAAAAACGAGGCTCAAGATGCCATCTAAACATGTTTTTATTACACACTAAAAACACATGTTTATGACCTCAAAATGAAAATACGATAAAAAAACGAAGAAACGAACAAATGAAGTACGATAAGAATCTACTTAAATTTTAAAATAAATCAGAGTGAGATAAAAATCTCTCTCTCTCGTTTTGAGTCACATCTATATTTGGTCCCAAGGTCAGCAGGAGTTGTCTTGTCCTGTCGAGTTTTTCCACTTCATTAGTGGGGCCCAAAGTGGAAGACTGGGAGCGGTAAAAAGAAAGGAATCCTTAAGTGTAAGTACACAAAAAATTACTTTTACTGTTTGTCTTATAAACGGTCGTGCACGCCATTTGCACTTGTTTTTAGGGATGGTGTCATTGCCAAATTATTGTTAAGATCCAGAGCCAAAAGGTCTCTTCCTAAGAACTCTGAAAATGCATACTAAACATTTTTGGAAAGCATACGGACGATCTGAAGACTGAACTCAAGACTCAGAATATAAAGATGGATCAATCAATTAAATTATAAGCGACGTCTTTCTATGACAAATATACCAATTTTTCTGTCTTTTCCTAGAATATGATAACATTTTCAGTGCTTATTGGCAACAAGGAGGGAAGAAGGCACAAGGTGTAATTAAAATAACAGAAGGTCCCGTAATTAAAAACGTTCAAAACCTATTTTTGACAGATTGAGATTGAGATCAGTCTGTAAATGTTCTTGAAATTACGAGGATCACCCCTCCTAAAAGGTTTTCAGTTACACCTCGTATAATTTCGAGTTTGATCAATCTGTCTTCCAAACATGAATGATTTTACGGTATTACCTTAATCGCCATACAGGTAAAATGCCCTAAAACCATTTTCATTTCCATCAGTCACTTGAAGGCCATTTTTAGCAGTGAATGTAACCCAACAAGTTGATAAATCAGTTCAAGCCATAAATAAGTTATTTTTGGCTCTGCAAGATTTATTTGTGTAAAAATTCAAAGTGATTCTTGTTTCAATAACGACTGTTATTATAATGATGAATATAAATTTCACATCTCATATGAATATAATTTGTATGCCAAACGTGTGTCCTCCGCTTTGCTTCCACTTAGTACTTATAAGGGGCTGTTGACACTTAAACGTATTGAACATGAATATAAAGGGATGTTCAGGCCTTTTTAACCAGATTTTTAAATATGACAATAATTTATATGATTATTGACTCTGTATATTTCGACCACCCTTGAAAGGATCAAAGCACCGATACAATCTACGTACCGAATGGATATTTTAACAACCGGGCTGTATCTAATATTATAACAGTAAGGTAATTATCACGAAGATGTTCAAAAGCGTATAGGTTACTCTAAATTACAAGCAATGTTATCCGATCCCTTTTAGACCGTACATACATCCATACATACACTATTTTCCCGATGCAACTCTACTAAAAACGTGAAAACCGGCCTTAACCCTCCCAAACCGTCTCGACGCAAAATATGGCCTTATTCACAAAAACGTTATTTATTGCATCGTTTTCGGGTCCGAAATCAATTAAGGTATAAGAATAAGCGCCTAACAATCACTCATGTGTGTGCTTTTGCTTTTTTGCCGAAAATCATGTTGCCTCGACATGTCCTGAGATATTTGAGGCAGACGTCAGTCGTGTTTTTTGAAATGCGAAGTTTTTATGTGATTTTACGAAACCTAAAATTACTTCATTGCTTCTTACACCTTACAAGTAGACTTCGGACATAGATATCTCGTCATCGGGCCATAGACATCTTGTAGTATATATAGATTTCCTAAGTGCTAATATGTGTGCAAACGGGATCAGCGTCTGCAAACGCACTATAACACATATTATTTATAACTATCAATGAATTCTTAACAACATACAATCCTTTGATGATAAATTTTTAGGTATTGTGAGTACTTCACTTACAGAAGTGTACAGTACTAGCAGAGAACTCTCAACGATTCTCCCATAAAACTAGTGGAACTGAGCCAGGCTCCACCTTTTTGGACTACAATCTAAATTGCCATTTCCCGGTTCCAAATTAGGCTTTAATTAAGAATTGTCCCGACTGACTTTCGCCGACAAGTTCAACAAGCCAGCCTTACAACTTGCAACGTACACTAATGAGATAAGCCGACCAATAATGTGCCTTGCCTGCAATACCAACATTCATTCCCCGATACTGGCACCTGGGCACTTTGTTTACCCAGAAAGGGCGAACCTTATACAGTGATCCGAATATATAGGCTGCGACAATCTTTCGCACATCTTCAAGGCTTGCCTATTGAGGTGTCGCGGCTAACGAGCAGATTTCAGATATCTAACACAATGCAAGAGAGGTACGAAGACTAACACGTAACAATGTGTTAAAGGCAACACAGAAATTGTGAGTTCGGAATAAATGAAAGGGAAACCAGAAAGAAGTGAGAAACGAAGTGACAGACGTTTGAATCAAAGATGGCCGACGACTAATGGCAGATTCCTATAACCTCTCGTCTATTAGGCAAGCGTATTAAGTTAGGTAACAATAGAAAAAGTAATTGCTCATAATTTACGGACAGCTGTTGGCGTTATACTCGTATCTTTACCTATAATGAAGCAAAGACCTCAAAGCATAGTAGACCCTCCCATAAGGAAGTAGCATCTATTTATATGCCTAGTTTGGCGACAAATGATACCATTGATAAGCAAAACGATTCGTTTTTGTTTATAGGAACCGAGCATTAATCGATATGAAATGACAATACTAGTGACATTCCCTTATAAATGGCCTATTTCGATCGGCCTCTGCGGCGGCATTCTATGGCTTTCAGTCATGGTGGTTGGAAGCTTTGGTGTACTCTCGTGTTCTTTAACTGAACTGGACTGTCTGGCATTTCGCATATCCTACTCCAGCTCTAAGACCTTGAGCACAAAAGCACGTTACCACCACACCACTGACGACCTGTCACGCCCCTTATTATATTATAATGTCGTTTATTTATTTAGTTATCTTATTTTATTACATTTTTAAATATTTCTTTAAATATAAAAATAACTATTATGCCTGGAGGATTTTATTTAGGTATTAAATTTTGTTTACATTTATTAATGTAAAAACTCAACCAAAAAAAACTAACAATGTTTTGTTACTTTTTATTGTTGAGTTTAGTTTTTATTGTAATTAGTGGTATTATTGGCGTAGCTAGCTGACATATTGCAAATAATTTAATTTAATGTTCTGCGTCTCGTAATGTTAATTACTTTTCTTTCAAGTACGTAGTAATGTTATCATTAATCACTACAAAACCGATCACGATTTGACGTTTTAACAGAAATTAAAAGAAGAATTAAAAGATTCTGTAGACAAACACATTATAAATCATGATAATATCCCATCGTAATTTATTAATCATTTTTCAATGCGTTAATAGTACATTACGATATTAGTGCGTAAAGATGGTTATAACATGCGAGGCGGAATTTCAGCCCGAGCCGAAGGCGAGGGCGTAATTGAGCCGAGCATGTTATAACCATACGCACGTATATCGTACGACGTTTTTTAACACATTTGCGAGGAAACAGAAAAAAAACATTTTATATTTTGTTCATTTTTAATTATTGAAACAGTGAAATTACAATTGTTAAAATGATACGTAGTTGTAGTTGGTTTTTTAATTATGTTTTTATTATTATTATTACTATTCATAATGTCATTGTTTTGTGTTAGGGTAAATGTTGGAGACGACGAAACTTCTTGAAAGGCGGCAGAAGAGCATTGTAATTCGTCATTAGTTTGTAAATAAAAAAGTATCATCAGTAGAAGAGGGGCGCGGCTCAGGGCAAAACTTCTTCGTTTGTGGCTCCAAATTTATTGTCTGAGTTATTTTGGCACTTATATTTGTTTTGGATGGAATCTTTAAATTACCGAATAAACTCTTTTTTTTATTTTAAATAAACTCAATCTGTGAAGGCACACTGTTGCTTTCCCGCCATTTTAACAGCGCGCTAGCGCTGCCTACTGACTGGCGCCGCGCGGCGATTAGTTCGAAATTTGAATAGCAACAGCGCGCTGCTCACTAGCAGCTGGAGTCGTGCGGCGGCGATCAGTTCCAAATTTGAAATGGCAAATAATGCTGTTATGGAATTTGTATGGACTATAACTTAACTATTTGCTTTGGTATAACACACGCGTTTTTTATGACCCTCTTTACATATTTAAAACCGGTGGAATTACATCAGCTTTACGAGCAAGGGTGTTAAAAACTTCTTTACCTAGCTAGTCTGTGTATCACCATAGTGCGACAGCTTGTTAAAATTCTGCTAGATACACATCAGTGTGTCTGTTAAAGGGCGATTGACGTATAGTTAAAGAATAGGTGTTATACCTTTGTTTAATCATTTGATTTAGGTTCTTCAGAAATCGGGATAACTATTGTCCTGATTTTAATTCAAAGAAAGAAAGTTTCAGAGATCCAATTAAAGCTCCAAAGCTATGCTATGTTGCTATGTTATGCTGAGCTGAGGCTTATTTGGCATTATAATTTTGTTAACTGTTTTTTTATAATTTTAAGGTGTATTTTTTGCTGTAATGTATGTAAATAATGCCAATAAACTCATTTTTCTTTCTTTCTTTCAAAGATTCAAGTGTTTACAATCTTTTTAGGTGCCCCGTTCATACTTAGACTATGCAACACCTTAGTAGCCTATACCGGAAACCACAATCCAACGGTTAATATTGTTGAAAATTTAAATACATTCGCAATTTCTATTCGCATTGTCCATTCATTATTTTCCCGTACAAAAATAGAAGCTGTACCAAAGACACGAGGAAGACTCTGCATTGTTACTGGTTGTGTTGTCACAATAAATCCTAGGACCAGGGACATATATTTTAAATTGCACACGATTTCTTTTTGTTATGTTGGTAGTACTAAGTTATGGGACGGAAGTTATGGAAAAAATATTTGTGTTGCCATTTCTACTTGAAGTTTCGCTTAGCGAGTTTCAAGGAGTAAGGAGTTAGTAAAGAAATGGAAGCTTTTCTTTATGTAATTAACGTTTTTTGTTTAATCCCCGGCACCCTCGGTCTCCTCGGCGCCACACGATCAATCACAATCTGAATGATTTTGAAGGACTTTACTAATTCATTGCTTTATATGTTCTAAAAATTTGTTTGCTCAACAACGTAAATAGCGCAATGAATGTTGTTGAACTTTCAAAATGAAAACCATTGCTACTGTTAGTGTGACCTTACTTTTAAAGATCAATAAATACTGCCAACTTCTTAAGACTGTTCTTTAGAATAAATTTAAAGTCATTCTAGCAATCACAATTAATGTAAATCTGTCCAGATGAATCTGCGATGTATCGTACAAAAACATTAAAGAGATTTTCTCTACCTCTTATTGCATTGAATACAGTCATTTCCTAAGCTGTTAAGCTATAAAAACTTAGCTGTATCCGTTCAATAAATCTAATAGGCGACCGATTCATGCAATTTGTAGGAGAAGCTGCGAATCCTCACGTAGATGCAGCCTGACCGCATTATGTTCGTAATTAAAGGAAATGGCCACATTAGCGAGATACTCAACGATTATCTGCCTTTTATGGACTTAGGGAAAATGTTTGGACTTATTTTTTAGTTCGGACGAGACGGATTATTCTTATTTTCGTCTGATTGAAAGCGAAGACATAATGAAATGTGAGTACGTAGAAAAATCCAATTCTATTTTGCTATAAGGTTGTGGTCTTAATTTCAATCCTTTGAATTATTATAATTAAAGGATGACGACAAACAAACATCTTAGTATTACGTGATAAAATACTTCTATAAATTGTACAAAAATAATAATATTTTATTCTCACACCTGGCAACACTTGTCTATGATAAAATCAAGATGGTGCACGATCACGTTTCGGCGGGAAACTGCCGCGACCCGTCACATTGTCGGCTTGTTACTGCAACAAAGAAATAGGTTCTTTTTATTTATACAGTCTTGGGATAGGGAAATTGAAAACCAGAGATTTTTTCAAAGAACACCTACTATAATAGATTTCAGACGTTATTATACCTACCTAGATTCTAATCTGCTACCGCCGTTATGTATTTTATTTCAATCACACCAAAAACAGTTATAAAGAAACAATAACCGAACTATTTCCGTTAATTTATTGATTTAATTCATGCTAGAACGTGATTCACTCTTGTTTTTATTTTCTCAGACTAAACACGACGGCCCACATATTTTTAACGTATCATGCCAGTATCAATAACACAATAAAAAGTACCCACTACATAAAGAAAAAAGTTCACAAACACATGTCAAACTTTTTACTTCCCGAAAAAAGTTGTTCAACATTCTCCAAAACACCAGTAGGCGTTAGAAAAAAGTATAATTTGATCGGTACCATTGTACCCCTGTCATCACATCTGCATACAAAGGGTTAGTTGTAACGGGGGCAATAAGACCGCACTGACAGCCCGAGCATTGTTTTGATAACGGTTGAACTTTTTGCTAACCGTTTGCTAGAAAAATGTGGATTAACCGATTGAGAATTACGATTGTTATTTTTTGTTTTTTTTTATGTAACGGCATTAGTTACGGTTTGTCAGATGAATAAAAAAGTCGGAGCATCACTGGCAGGTTAATAGAAAAAAAGATGGCGGGAATTGAATGCAACTGTCAAAGTCGTGACGTTTGGTTTTTTTTTTGTTTGTTGTTGCAAGTATTGATATCCTTTGTGATTTAAAGGTCGTAGACATACTGAGATCAATCACTTTACGGAGTAATGATCTAGGAATTATCACTGCATTTCTAATAGGAGTAAATCACTTTCTTGTGTAATAAAGATTATTATTATTATAATAGCCTTTTACCAACTACGTTGGTATCGGCTTCCAATCTATCCGGATGCGTCTGAATACCAGTATTTTACAAGGAGCGACTGCTTATCCACAACCCAGTTACTGAGAAACACAATACTCATTGGTAAGACTGGTTGTCAGACTGTCGGGCTTCCTATTACCCGTAACGACTGTGACAAAGATCTACAAATGACAGCTAGGACCAACGGAGGGGTTTCGATATGTAATGGATGGTCACCCATCCATGATTCGACCGCGGCATGCGTAGTTTAACCTTTGATCGACCCGTGCAGCTGATATTGTTTAGCCACGAGCACTGTCTTTCTAATATTAACAGAAATTCCGAAAAATTAGTACACTTGGCCGACCTTCAGTGGTTACTATGTTACCTTGAGCTGGTCAAGAGTATGGTGATTTAACAGAATATGAGGTCAGCTAATACTGGATTAGTGAACATTGACGTGGAGTCGTCTGTATCTAAACCAAAGATTGTCAAGCATTGACAAAAATCAAGAAAATCCCTTTCCCAAGATCTTTATTAAATTTTAAAACTCGCCTTAAGTGACAATTAACCATTTACCATACAATAAAAATACAATGACTCCATGCCAAGTATCGATCAAATCAGCGCAAACGCAACATTCTTTTGCGTCACTCTGACTCACGCGCAGGTGACATTACTATTCCTTGTATGCGATGTGTTCAGGCAATCGTTCTGGTGTCAATATGCCTCAAGAGGTTAGTCATCTACACTTGTCATAGTGTGATTAATTTGTATTAATAATAGATTGAGAGGATTGTTGAGATTCTTTGATTTTATTAGCTTGCTGTATTGCATTAATCATTGCACTTAACTCGACAATCTGAGTCAGAAAACGCAAAAGCATTGTAATTCTATAAAACCTTTCCATTAGAATCTTTATTAACTTTTCATCATTCAAAATATTTTATTTTACTTTACTGAAATCTACATGGGCACTTACAAAACGTCAAAATTTAAGTTCCAATTTAGGCTACCACCATCCGTACCATTGTCTACCAGTTCTTCTCCATGACGAACTGGTAAAACCTGACCTTAAAGAACCATTCTTCCTAATCTTCTACCAAGCCTGTTAAATATATAAGAACAGAGTCCCAAAACCGATGACGTAGTTTTCCTTTCCTTATTTCCTATCAAATTCGGCCATCCACGACCCAATCCATTGGATACATTACATCACTATATTGTAAAGATAACATGGAACTCTTCCAAGCGAAAAATTCTCTCAACTATCTACAATCCCCATCATCATATAACCGGTTCAATATTATAAAATTCAATTCACGAATCCAACATGTCGTCGACACTCCGTTTTGCACTTATCATGTGAACCACTATTACGACTGTAGTACAGTTAAATTCTTGGGAAATAACATAACAAGCTGTTGTTGAGTTTTAACAAAACGCTTTTTAACTATAACGAGATTTTGAACGGTTGTTGTAACTTTAAAAGTTTGTGGTTGGCTGATTTATTTGTAAAATGTTAGAAAGAACGAAACATATTTTATTTGGGACACACACATGAAATACAAACAATAAAAAAGAACTTTCAATTTAACAAAATCGTGAAAACAATAAAAAAGAACATTAAAACTTTTAAGCTATCTAATATAGCGGCCCGCCCCGGATTCGCACGGGTAGATATTGGTATTTGCAAAAATAAGATTTATGGATTTTTCGGCGTTACTATTGCATATTTTAACATGGAAAAGTAGTTATTGTGACATAACTGTAATATTTAGACATAATATGGTATCTAGGTTGACTTTTTTGTAGATATTGATGTCCTCTATAAAACTGTAGTACATCACTTTGCTCTATTGTCAATAGTTTCCGCAGCGTATGCGCTATAAGGATTTTTTTTGGTATTTTTTTCACACCTTGGGTTAATTATCGAAGTTTTCATACGGATCCCTTTTTATGAAAATATTCTATCGCCTATGTTCATCAGGGATAATGTAGTATTATAATGGTGAAATAATTTTTCAAATCGCTCCAGTAGGTTCGGAGCCTATTCAATTCAAATAAACAAACAAACAAATATTTCCTCTTTATAATATTAGTGTAGATAGCGGCTGACTTTTACGGTTTGGACAACAACAGGGTATAAAAGGTGGATGGCACAGTTTTTTTTTTCACAAAATGTAATCCTTTTTTTTATAAATTCAATTGACACGAATTCATTGATAATATAATTTCTGCGCGTAGAATGGGTCCTCTAAGTTGATTTTTTTTATATTATTTGTCAATTTTTTTGTTTGTTTTAGAATGAAAGGTTCACTTCAAGTAAGTAGGTAATAGTATTAATTGATAGGTTAATTTATTTTATCTTAGGTTTTGGGAAAAAAAAGAAGAGATGTCTGTAGCGTAGGCTTCTACTCCGTTCCTCTTTTATACCCTGTTTTTGTCCAGAACGGTAAAAAAGTCAGCCGATATAAATATCTAATAAAGATTAAGATTAAAAGAAGCAAAACTAACAAAATAGTGAAAACAACAAAACAAGGAAGACCTCTACAAGGCCAAAAAAGGGTTAAATAGAATTGTATATTTTACGAGAACTATAAAGATCGGGAATAATTACTAGTAAAATATTCGAGCGATCCCGAAAAAAATCAAGATAACCAAAATCGTTAACATATGTAAATTCATGCGTTGATTGGTTATACATATGTATTTATATAGAGAAAGGTCGTCAATTGGCTCTATTTCCAGATTTCTAATTATTCGAATCTGCTTTCCAAATCAAACTGTACTACCATTGACATCAGAAAATAACATAAAACCTTATCACAAAAACCTTTTTAAAAACGTCAAACGTCCTCCTCATAACTGGCCGAGTGGACAAAAAAACAAAAACAAAAAACAGCTTCTAATTACAAATTCAAAAGCCTCTGTCGGGTCCATCTAAATTCATAGACACGTTCGCCCATAGAAACAAAGGAGAATATGATTGTAAATACTAAATACGTCGAAGGGGACTTAAGGACCTTGGATGATTATAATTATCATATAAGACCACCTATGTGCCTTTTGACCACAATGGCAACTTACGCCTGTTATCACAGCGATACCTAAAAGTATTGTACAGACGCCAGCACATCAAGCTACCCGAAACTGTCAAATTTTCCCAGTCAACTTTGCCTTACCTTATTCTTTAGCGATAAAGATAAAATCGATTTAAAAAATTTGACAGATTGTAGTAGCTTGATGTGCTAGCGTCTGTACTAAGCAAGAGTCTCTCAGCCAGTGTTCAGTCCGCCAAACAAGCGTCTCTGAGCCAGTATTTTCTTTGATAGCTCTTATTTCTGCGACAAACTAGTGGAGAGAGAGTTCTCGCGAGCTGTGAGAACAATCAGCGATAAACTATTAATATATGCATCTCTTTTACTGACACGGAACTTACATCCTACATCTATTGTACGTTTCTTGAATGAGAAAATAGTCGATAGTTAGTCGCTTCCTCGTTAGTAGCGTGATGTGACTCTAGTAGTAACTACTTCTATGTAAACTTCATGGATTTTTTTTTCAACTAGGACTAGATGACATGGTAAGGTAATATAAATTGTTCTGCCAGAATCGCATGGCACCATCGCGCCACGCCTGTTTGCTAGCCTTTAGAGTTCATACACACGAGCGGCACGCATCGACGGCAGACAGAGGCAACTGTCGTCGAGTACCATCCTCAAATACACGAGCGAGCTTTTTTTTTTTTTTTTGGATATGGCATCTCGTAGTTGACCTTGAGAGGTCGTGACTACTTAACCGGACAATCCTGCGGCTGCCTTGAGAGAACTCAAAGCCTCCAGCCAGGGGCTTAAAACTAACTAAATAAACTAAGCGACTACACGCTAAGGGCACCCCCTGTGGGGTACGAGCCTCGGCTTAGGGCGTCGCTGGGGGAGGGCAGCAAGTTGGGACAGGCTGGATCTAATTTTGATTATTTAACGAACGATGGGGCCGGCATTTCCTAATTGACTACTCTGAGAAGAAATGCCGAAACAAACTCAGAGGTCAGAGTCGGGAATTTAAATCTACTGGCTCAGCTGCGGCGCGGGCTGGCACTACATCGAGCAAGGGTCGGTTGGGGGCATTTACTGGGGGACGTCGCGAGGGACCTCGTCGGCGAGGCCGGTATGTCGGTTTCTTGTATCTGTTTTTCCTAAGCGTGCTGGTTGCCCTACTGCTCTCTTGGAGGACGGTTATAGGGTCATCTGGGTCGGCGAGAACGTGCCTTGGACGGCGTAGTTTACTAATTTGGGAGGGAGTATATCTGGCGGCCTCAACAACCAGCGGGTTTCGATGGTTGGGGGCGGAGTCGAAGAAGTGCTTGGAAAGGCGCTTCATGAATTGGTGGATAGTGGGGATTTTGAGATCGACATGGAGGATCTCATTTCGGACGAACCAAGGGGCTCCCGTAGCCTTTCGGAGGAAACGGTTCTGGAGGGTCTGCATCCTGTGGATGCGATGGGGCTTTACGTGTGCAAAGACTACGCAGGCATAGGTCATGATTGGGCGAATGCACGCTGTGTAGATGCGCAATTTGCACTTAAGTGACAATTTGCTGCGTGCATTGAGCATCGAGTGAAGTCTACCGAGAGCGAAGGCGGCGCGCGAGCGAACCGCCTTTATGTGCTCTGCGAAGGAGAGGTGTCTGTCGAGGATAACACCGAGATATTTGGCTTGCTTCTCCCAAGGGATCGGCTTGCCGAACATGGTACACGAGCGAGCGGCACCACAGATTACTAAATAGTTACTACGCGGCATGTTGGCGACGTCGTCGTTGCCTCTTGACGCCTGCCGCACGTGTGTATACACACTTAGGTTGTGCGCAAACCTAGACAAAACTCTTTTGTCTATAGTTAATAAAACATTATTGTCCTCAAGACTATTTTGTTGCACCATAATTTGTTTTCATAGATCGATTATAGTATTTATAGTCTGTCTCAAAGACAGCTCTGTCTAGGTTCGCGCTCGCCCTAAGGCATCCATTTTGTTTTTTTTTCAGCCTTTAATACAAGAATGTGTTAACTACGAAAAGCTTTTAATTGTACAACTTTTGTTAAGTTTTATGTTTATTGGTTGAGGAGCCGACAATGAGGCTTAAAAGGATGGCTCAGAAACTGGAGACTAAAGTAATTAATTCAAAATGAATTCATTATGTTAGGGAGCCATAGAAAGATATCGTCATTGTTTTGAAACTCAACAGGTTTTATCATCTTCTCTTTCAGATGCAACTTTTGTTAGATCTTAAACTGTCGATATTTGAAAGATTTTGATCCATAGATACTACTAGCTGACCCGCCAGACGTTTGCCTACTTTTGATTCGAAAGACACGTGGCGCCATCTATTATCATAATAACGTTATTGTTGTTTTCCTCGGGAACAGCACTTTTTTTCGGGATGAAAGGTACCCTATGTCCGTTTCTGTACACCTGACAACGTATACGCAAAATTTCAGGATAATCGGTTTAGTGGTTTAGGCGTGAAAAGGTAACAAACAAAAAAACAAACTTACTTTCGCATTTATAATATTAATAATTATAATTATAGTTGAATAGTCTTTAGCCTTTTGACCGCCACAGTCATGTATAGAAAAAAAATGACAAACCAAAATGTGCCCAGCACGCCACGGCCGACTACATGACAAGACTTTGTCGCCGAGGGCACATTTTTGATTTTATGACGTGTAGCGGACAGCGGTCAAAACGTTAATGCTGGGTTCCTATAAACAAAAACGAATCGTTTTGATTACCAATGGTAGCATTTTTTATTGCCAAACTGGGAATATAAATAGAAGATTCGTAAGCTAATTTTACCTGTGATATTTACTTCTATATAGGAGGTTCTACTATTCAAAGCTATGAGGTCTTTGCTTCATTATCGGTAAAGATACAAAAGTCTTTAACCAATACGGTCCGTAAATTATAGGAATCGGCTATAAAGCGGCCACTTTTGTGTACCATCGTCGTGTGAGGGATAGCTTATCACCAAACACAAGATGATATCTGTTCAAGATATCAGCTGGTGCAATTAAGCATTGAAAACCTGACAAACCTTTTATTGATCAGGGTTGGTCTATAACACACACAAGGTGGGGCCCTAGACCGGTGACAATCACTTTCAAATCGTTTCGTATTTCACAACGCAACGAAATTCAACATGATTGACGTCAGGTTTTCGGTAGTTTAAAATATCAATAGAATACATTTTCGACTTTCCTATCATCGTCATTGTTGTTCATCAGCAATGTCAAATTTTAGCAATTTTGACATACGTCAAGAGGAAAGTTCAATCACCAAGAGTCAAACGCTAAACATCGCTCGATGATCTCATCAAACAAGCAACCACAAACCATTGTGTGCACGACTATCGGCCACAACCAACTTAGATTCCCACATCGACACACAGCCGTCATATCATCTATTAGCGTTACGACGTAACGCAATTTGAGGAACTGGTCGCTTGTCGCCGCGCGCGCAAGTTTCTAGGAACTGTGCGCTTGCGCATGATGCGTGATGGCGCGCAGTAATGTGAAGGCTTTGTTGTACAGTTGGAAGTTTTTGGAATTATTGGTGAATGACATTTGTGTGAGCGACACCTGTTTAGAATGCTGGCAGGTGTATTGGCAGTACCTAATATTAATAATGTACGCAAGGCGCTACTTTTGCTCAAGGATTGGAATCTCGACTCAATAATACTTCTGATTATTTTGTACACAATCAGAGCAAGCCTCAGGAAAGAAGCATTACAGTGATAATGACCAGAATAAGCCTTTTATTGCATCGAGGAAATCCAGCCGGTAAGATTCTGTAAAAATCTCACCGAGAAAACTTAGGTGATGTGAGTTTGTTTTTGCTAGGAATTGATACTATTGACAGCTCACTCCACGCTCACTTCACCTAAGTTTTCACGGTGAGATGGTTACAGAATCGCACTGCAGGTCAATAACTTAAAGCTGAAAATGTAAATCTTTTACAACTTTTCTGCCCAGCCAGTACAGCAGGCCAATTCCCGCAATTAGAAACCATTAAAATCTAGTTGTAATCTCATCTCAGCGACAATCCATGTCAAAAATATAGGGAAATTAGAGGCATGTAAGACAGATTGAGACAGAGAACAGACTGTGAACGTTCTTAAAATGGGGGTTTTCGTGAAAATTTACGACACCAGTTGGCACCACTTTGACAAGAGGTCTTCCATTTCGACAATGAATATAAAATATATGATGACGTTCATCATTCGATGCACCACTTTGACAAGAGGTCTTCCATTTCGACAATGAATATAAAATATATGATGACGTTCATCATTCGATTCATTCATTCGTTCATCATTCAGTCACGACTAAAGAAAATATAGGCTCTTTGACAGATGCCTGGACCTGACGTGTCAGTGCTGCCACCTAGCGAACGCCATTTCAGAAAACCCTCATTACGAGAATTGCTCCTATGTTGCAAAAACAAGAGATAATATATTTCAATAATGTCGACAGTGTGCTTAAATCTTAATATCTACCTACTTTGATCCTTTTGTAAAATGTCAAATATTTCGTTAGCTATTTTTAATCCAACGTGACACCTTTTAATTTACCTAATATAAAAAGTGTTTGACCTTAGACATCCTAACTTTGTTGGATGAGATAAAAACAAGCAGACATCTAAGTTTTATTACAAAAATTATCTCGCTAGAAGACTTGTTTAGCTTGTTTTAAAATATCAACAAAACTATGCAAATGGCTCTCTAAAAACGTGTTTTAATATAACATAGGCTATGTTAGGTAAGTCTAAGAATGAAAGAAGATGTAAAGAAAAATTTAGTGTCGTTTGCTTTTTTGTTTGTATGTTTTTTGAATGCTAAACCTAAAATCAATACCTAAAGGGAAAATCATCGATTTAATAATGAAAATGACTTTTGAAAGACGTCAAAAAACCTAGCAAAATCAAACGTCCAATCTACACCTCGTAGGAAATATCCTCATAGGGAATTCCTTAGACCTTTGAGAATTCCCAAACTGATATGTTCTTTTTAAATTAAATATAGAATCCTCCCAATAACGTTCTTTTTGTTTTTTTTTTTCAATATCCTGACACACGTAAAGCTGCGTCAGCGCAGTTTATAGCCACGCTACTTGCCATGCGCGACACGGATCACGTCGGTCGCTCAGCCGAGTAAACAACCAGCTTCAATTTTGTGCATACAAAACAAGGTTTTTTTAGCGTTTGCGGCCATTCAAATGCTGGTTGAAAAGGTAGTTTAAAAATCATATGTAGATGAAAGACTTTAAGAAAAAATATCAATTAATGGCTTTAAAAGAACTACGTAGAACTCTCTGAGAAGTAGTAAAACCACTGCCATTTGGACAGAAACGTCAAAAAAGCATTTCTCAAAGGGCTCTCAATTTTTGTGACTGGCTAATGTCTAGCAGAGAATTACTAAAGGCTGTTGATGCAACTTTTTACATCCTATGAAAGCGCATAATATAGGAAAACAAGTTTGTTGACAAAAGAGCTGCAAAGTCAAAGTCAAATCATTTATTTCAAATAGCCACATTAAAGGCACTTTTGAACGTCAAAACTTGCAGTAAAATTGAATTGATTCTAGTCGCCCCTTCCAAAAGGTAGTGTTCGTATGGAGAAGAATGGGCAAGAAACTCCACCGTTACTCTTTTAAAATATTTTACAAGGTTTTGTATACATAATATAATTATACGTGAAGACGATGCGCCTAGAACAAAATAAGTCGAACACAAAAAAGTAATAAGAATTAGAAATGCTGCCTGCCTAAATATAATCAGTCTATATTGTTCTCACTGGAGGAACAGAGGCCTCCTCTCTGCGAGAGGGAGGAGGTCGTAATCTACCACACGGGCGAAGCATGGTTTGATAGAGTAAAGAGCTAGTCTAGAATCAATACGGCATACTGAGAAGTGGACTTAGGCATTTACCAATTTAAACGTACAATACTATTTATGGTCAAACATAAAAATAATAAAACGTGAGCTCAAACAAAGCTTCTGAAAACTACCGTAAATAACGCTACGTGCTTAAGTTTTACAAAACTATGTAAGCTGTGATTCCGAAAACATCCAATGTTTTAAACTCCTCAGACAATATTTTCCTATAGTTAACTCAAACCTCTACAAGGCAAACGTAAATAAAGATGAATATTAAAATCCACAATACCAAGGTCAGACTCGAACCCACGGACCATGCAAGCAAACACACATCCTCCGGAAACTGAGTCATTGGTGACGTCATAGAATGAATACTTAAGTATATTTTAAGAAAATTGGTAGTGGGAATTTGAAGTGTAAAAAAGTTCTAATGGGGTTTAATTATACTCCATGTACGGACACTAGTAATAATATGAAATTACTGTATGAAGGTGATGTCGAAAATATGGCTTTATTGTGATTCTGTGACACGAACTACATCTGAGCCCCGCTTGCGGTACAAATAATTACTGTATACATTAATCACCATCACCTTTTCCCAACTATGTTATGGTCAACTTCCAGTCTAACCAGATACAGCTGAATATCAGTATTTTACATGGAGCGACTGCCTATCTGAACTCCACAACCCAGTTACTGGGTAATACGATACCCCTTGGTAAGACTGGTTGTCAGACTTTCGGGCTTCTGACGACCCGTAACGACTGTCAAAGATCCACGAATGACAGCCGGGACCAACGGCTTAACGTGCTTTCCGAGCCACGGAGGGGTCTTGGTATGTGAAGATGATCACCCATCCACGGACCAACCGCGGCAAGCGTAGCTAGAAGCTATTAGCCAGAAGCCAAACCAGGGTTTGGCTTCTGGCTCCCATTAAGTTACATTAAGTTTCATACATTACAATTTATGATTTCTGCCGGTCGATTCTGTAAAAATCTCACCGTGAAAACTTAGGTGAAGTGAGTTTGTTTTTTCTAGGAATTGACACTATTGACAGCTCATTCCACGCTCACTTCACTTAATTTTTCACGGTGACATTTTTACAGAATAGCACCGCTGTTTATTAAAAACCCGTTACTTTGACATAATAAACAGACACTTCTATATTATTTATTTTTATGTATAGATATAGGTAGATTGTAGAAGAACAAAATATCAGTAAATCAGACAATATTATGAGAACAATTTTAAGAAACAAAATTACTCGACAACAAAACAAGTAACCAAAAAATTCTAATTAATTACTATGAAATTACCATGAAATTCTATCATAAAATGACATAGGACAACTTATAATCAACGACACAAAAGAAATACCTGCGGTAATAATTACAAAACAATTATTACATCGCTATAAATTAATTACAATCCAATAATGCATTTGATTACAATGTAATCAACTCGTGCGCGAGACATGTGCGTGACCTTGTTATAACCTTCTAATGTCAGTGGGTGGTATCAAGAATTATAAAATTATCGCCTGCTCCAACCAATCCATTTTTTCAGACATTTCCGAAAAGTTTAGCAAACCAATTATGACTTTTGGGTTTTTCAGATTCTTAAGTACTTTTCAGCTAGAAACTGAACTTCCTCTTTGAAGTATGTCGGGCCAATATCAATTTAATATAGCCTTTTTTATGAGAGTATACAGGACACAGCAAACGCTGTTAGTGAGACAACTACTCAGTAAGAGCCTCCCGGTCGAGAATTTTTCCTTTTTTTTACTTTTTTTTTTTAATTAAATTTACTATGGCAAATACGGATGAGGGCAATTATCCAACTTTGGCTATGGCAAGAAGTATGGCCGACATAAAATTCTGACTATGTAGCAAAAATGTAACGATATTATGTTCAAAGATAGCATTGTGAAGACTGGAAGTCTATGGGGGCAGACCTTTGTCCACCAGTGGGCAGAACAAAGAAAAAAAAGTATTCACAATCCCATAATAGCAGTTCCAACATGGGTGCGATGCATGGCCTTGTTACAGTAACCTTCGAGTCAAGTGCGCCGGCGCAGCGTGGGTGACTTGACCAGAATCATAGCGTATGATTGGGCTTTGATTTCGACAAGGAGGCTAGTCTTTTGTTTGCTGCTTCAAGTATAGGATTGTTTGTCATAAGATTATTAAAATCTATTTGAAAGGATAGGTTTCTTGGGACTACATACAGGTAGGTCTAAAAATTACTGGAACTTATATCGTTGGGAATAAGAGTCACAAACCCTCAAAATTGAGGGTTAACGCATCCATTTCGAGTCATTATTATCGCAAATTAAAAACATCCACTGCTGGACATAGGCCTCCCCCAAGGATCGTCATAGCGACCTTTGCTATTTTAGTATATAATGTATAAACATCGTAGAATCCTCATTAAACAATTAAACAATATCTACACAACATATATCTCCACTTTCAATTACGCTGAGGTTATCATAATAACATCTAGACTTACTAGGCGAAGGTAACCTAATGTTCGACCTAGCCACTTCGCTAATAACAGCGTTATTTAATACCTACGTATTAAAAAATACGTGTAATAACTTATTATGAGACTGACATAACATAAATACTTACCCCCTTACTAATAAACGTATTATATCAGATAAATAGTTACATACTTACATACCGATTCTCTCTTTCAATCGTCAGTAATTTGACTTTCGAAAGAAGAAGACAAAGCGTTGTGTAACTATACAGACGCTCTTGTGTAAATATACAACGTTTATTAGTAAGGGGTTAATGTAGAAAACAATTTTACATAAGAATATTAACAAATCAGGGTCACAATAAAACCTGACTCAGTTTTTCTTAGGAAACTGAATCTTCGACCTTGAACTAGAAAATACACAAGAGACAATATTTTTTTAAACAAAATTATTATATTCTGTGAAGTTGTCCTACAAAAGAATCTTATATCAATATTTACCAAAATCACAAATCTTTCATACAAAAGACATCAACGAGCGCCATGCGCAAGCGCACACTATTCGTTCAAACACGCGTGTGAACATAGAAAATTACAGTTTTTTTACCGGTTTTTTTATACTTCCGTTCATACGAAATTGTAGAGTCAACGGATCGAAGGCAAATATTGATTCTGTACGGTTACGAAAACAAAAGGTAAAGTGTGTTTTTTTTTTTCGAGTGACAAGTTCCCTACAAAAAAGTTTAAGAATGAAATGTATTTATTATAAACAATAGACATTTGCATTTTTGAGTCATGTCATCGTCATGATAGGAGGTACATATGAGTTAGTATTAATAGTATAAAACAGTGATTCACTGTTCACGTGTATGTACTACGGCACGTGAATCACGATTTCTTACTAGTAAATCTTTACACAGCACAAGGTGCTCTAGAGATTTTTACGGCTAGTCAAAATAAAAACTATGTGTAAACGTATCCTCAGGTACCATGTATTATGCAAGGCAATACATATTACAGGAAAATAGGTACCAAGACGTAATTTTAGTCATTCGAAAGCAAATCTTTGTCAGAAAAGGACCTAATTAAATTAAGTAAAAAGTTTAATTGATTAGACATCAAGAGACCATCGCCATAATAATTGTCATTATATAAAATTATTTGAAATTAATAAAGCTACATCTAACGCCCTTAGGGCTGATTTTACCGAGTCAGATATCTTGTCTCCGTGGAATCAAATATACGTCTGACAGTTTATAGTAGGGAAAACTGACAAAAAATTCAAAATGTTTTCTCAGGATTTAGACTTATTCTAGATAAAAATGTTTGGTGAAGTTATGCTATGAAAATTGAACATAGATACTACGAACACGAAACGTCAAAAAGTTACTCGACCTCTTTCCGGCTCTCATTTCTCTACGGAACCCTAAAACTGGCCACTAAAAGATAATAGGTGCAACAAACTTTGCCCGGTTCGCTAATTGTTGTGGCTCCGCGAACCGCTAGATACGGCTTTATGACGGAGATAACAGAAAAAAAAAACATTATTGGTTACGGAGAATTCACGGCGTTTAGTCTTCATTGCTTACTATAGGAAAAAATTGGTTAAAACTAAAAATATTGTTGATTTGGCTTGAAATTTTTATATGGTTATGTAAGATTTTTAATGATTTCAATTTCCACACATATTATTTGTCTTAAAATGTGTGTAGGCGAGGTATTTTTTTTTGTACAGAGGAAAACATTATTTCAATAATGTTTTCCTTTGTCATGTTTGGGCATCAGAATATTGTTTTCTAAATCAACACTTTTGGGGATATTACTTTTGGGGTTACAGATTTTCTTACTAATCATGTTGGTTACGTCACAAAATTACGAAGATTATCGTTATTTGTGTAGATGACTAAATGATATAACAAATAGAGAGGTATATTTATAATATACGTGTGTGTACTCGCCTCTACAATATACACATGCACAGAAATATCGAGTTCTCTTTCCTTCTAATAAAACCCTCAAACATGCATTTACCCTCCTCAAAATGTTACCAATTCCTTTTCCATCCACAGCAAACCACTTTTTACTCTTATTAAAGCAGTCACACTCGATCCAGTGCCAATAATAACGCGACTAACACTAAACGTGTCCCACACTAGATGCTCGTCTAGTATGGAAATGTGAATAATAAAAACCAGTATGCATGCTAATTTGTTAGCCATCTTGCGGCCAAGCAGTGTTATGTAAATATGTTAGCGGAACTAGCTGATGAGGCAACGAAGCGCCTTGCGAGTGCGACTCTGTGAGGCGTTATGTCATGACAACGTGTGTGTTTGGTATGGTGGAGGTTTTGGAAGTATGTCAAAATGTTGGTTCGAGGGGTAAAAGTTATGATATAATGCTTCTCCATCTTCATCGTATCGAAGATTTCATTTATACCTATATCTATACTAAAATAAAGCTGAAGAATTTGTTTGTTAGAACGCGCTAATCTCTGAAGCTACCTGTCGGATTTAATTTTTTTTTTTTTCAATTGATAGCCCTATTCTCGAGGAATTATAATATCACCCTAGAACCCTTAAGAGCCGGGCAAAAACAAGAAAAGTCAGAGAACGCTGAGCGAAGTAATAGTGCGGGCAGGCGATGCGCTGCGACGGGGCGATGCACTTCACGTGATGCGTCTTCTTCGTCGGTTAAGGGATTCCCAGGTGGGCAGGTATCTCCATATATCATCACAGACATTTTCTTAGAAATAAACCTATCTAAACTTTAAATTTGGAATCAACGGCATAGACAAACAAATGACGGAGCTTGTTGCACAATATTTCCACACATGCTTGTGAAAGCTAATAATAGAGCTTACATTCTGACCAATTTAGTGAACAAATCGCAACAAAATGATTTCAGAATCGGACTTTATAGGTTTTGTTTAAGCCGTTATTAACAACAATAGGAGCTATTATTATTATTCTAAGTTATCAACTTTAAATGGCCGCTTGCCAGTCTAGTTTTCGGCTTGTAACACGAATGATTGATGACCTGAGGCAGCTGCTAGGTGGGCTGCGATAAACATGCCACGAAGGATATGGCGAAAAGATTGATGCCTTTCCTTATATTCGACAAAAAACTTCTCAGAAATAAGATGATAAGGAAAAAAATTAAGTTGTTTTTCGCGTCTGTCCGATTTAGATGCGGTTTTCGCTACCATTTAGATAATTAATTCTGGAAGGTTTATGTGTATAATACATTAATAATAAACTAACAAATAATATAGAAATGTCGCTGCTTTGTCAAGTTGAAAAAACCGTGCAAAGCAGGAGTACTCGCTTGTTAACAAAAAATTAAATAAATAAATAATATGCTAATAAAGTCAAATTTTCCTTATCTCATTACTGAAATAAATGCACCAACGATTCCACCTGTACCAATCATATCACCCTTGCGTGCCCTTAAATCACAATAATAACCCTTAACGACACATGTCTCTTGCATTATAACAGCATCCGATAATAACACATGTAATACTTTGAAAGAAAGAACACCGCTGACAGTTAGTATTTGACGGTGAATACTAAAAAAATAGGATGTGCAGCGATAATTATACCCTGCGGCAGTCACGGACTGTTCAGAGTTGCAATACAGAATAGAGAGGAAACAGAAGGTCAAGGGAAATTCGCGCATAAATACTAGTAAATAGGTGCTACGCTTCACAATGTAACAAACATGACATCACGCCTGTAAATCCCAAAGGGTTAGACATAAACTGTAAGGTAACCATTATAATTTTGTTAAATTCGCACTCCTGAGCAACAAGTACAAGCGACACTTAGTTTGTGGCTCACCGAATATGTCACATATTGTGTTCTTACTTTTTGATGAGTAAACGTTATTGTATTGTATTATTTCGCCACTTAAAAGTACAACCTAGACAATTTGACCCTCAAATATTTGAGGGTCAAATTGTCTAGGTTGTGTTATGTGTGTCTAGACTAATTTATGTGGCCATCAAAAAACCTACATTTAATGTCAAATACCTATAACTTGATATCAAATGTGAACTAAGAAAGGTCAGGGTCAAATAACCGCTCTTTACTTGGATGTGATTGGATGAGACTATATCTGATGGTTGGATGAATTGTTTCTTGATCTGACCATGTCTGGCCGTAATTTCTTAACTGTCTTTTCTATGCTGAAGAAAGTGGTTTTTTTATCCTTAAATGTGCATACGAGCCACACGCGTCAACTGCAGCCATCGAAGCGTCGGCGTATGAGCACTTACATGACGCGCGATGCTCAAAATAACAAATGGCATATTATTTTAATCAACATGCAATATTAAGAGTCCATTAAAATGTGGGCCTTCTGCACAAACCCACACACTGGTATAACAATAAAATGTAATTTTATAATCAACTGCGACGTGTTAGTGTGAAGTAACTGTAATTACTGTTGTACATGCGTTTTGTGTGCGTTTTGCGTGCGGTTTTTTATCTCTTAGTTATGGGCGACTAAAGCTGTCAGTATGCACTACGATCTTTATCTTAATTTTTTTTTCTGCATACTTGTTTTAATAATGTACTTTAAGTGGCACAAATAGTAGGGTTGGATTAAGAACAATCTTTTAGCCTATTGCAAGTATATGTTGAATGTAACTAACTGTGACTTTGGTATTTAAATTGTGGGTTTAGTTTATAGGCTAACGCTACTACTGCGTTTGAGTTTTTTTTATCAATAGATAAATACAATGTAATTGGACTCGTTGTTGATAATTGCACCCTCGGCGCTGAACCGAGCGTTAAAACTCCAACAGATCGCTTTTATTTAGGCATTCATTTAAATGTCACCTAGTGTTGATGAAAACGGGCAAAAGTCAGAGAAAATCACGAAGTAAAATATAATTGTGGTGAAATCTCTTCGTCTACAGTTAACTTTCGTAAATGAATCCTTGCTAAACCTATTGTGAACAATCGCGCACCCTATTTTCGTAACACACTATCAGAATCATTTTGAACTATGTTGCCAATCCATTGCTTCTTATGTTCAAAAAAATGTATCTGCTCAACAACGTTAATAACGCAATGAATGTTGTTGAACTGTCAAAATGAAAGCCTAAAAATTTTGACTGATAAATGTGTTACGCAATTATAATGCGTGCCACGTAAGAAGAGACTTGACCCCGCCTCCCCCGCTCTTTCCGCCGCCCCTATGACGTCCGGTCCCGTCCCGCACTCAGACCTCATACCGCTAAAGATACCTAAAATCGTGTTCTGCGCATGTCAGACCAGGTGGTGTGTCAAGTCTCTTCTTACGTGGCACGCATTGTACTAATTGGTTGACCATTGCGAATAGAAAAGCTTTTCATAAATTTTCTTCCTGAATAAAGCTCGTTGACGGATTTCATCATCTATGTAGGTACCATTTTGTTGAAACTCAGATGTGTCTTCTCGACATCCGTGTATCACTAACGGGATGCAGCAGAAGACTAGCGTCAGGTATTATACCTGTCATATGCTGAGCTGGACTCCCATTTGGTATAACCACGAGACACACTCCGCCGAGTGGTGATCGACCGTTATAGATGTTTATGAGCAATGTGTCTATGGGTCAATTTATTTTTTTAATCTTTGTTATTTTTTTTTATCTTTTTTGATTTTTTTAATACCTGTATTGTGTCTTTTGTTGCACTGAATAAACGTTTTATCTATCTATCTATCATCATAATTTAAGCCGAAAGACGTCCACTGCTGGACATAGGCCTCCCCCAAGCACCTCCTCTTCGACCGGTTCTGTGCTTCTCGCATCCAACGGATTCCTGCAGCCTTCACAAGGTCGTCGGACCACCTTGTGGGAGGCCTTCCAACGCTACGTCTTCCGGTACGCGGTCGCCACTCCAGAACCTTTCGGCCCCATCGGCCATCTGTTCTGCGAGCAATGTGCCCTGCCCACTGCCACTTAAATTTGGCAATTCTTCGGGCTACTTACTAGTGATGACTGACACTGAAACGTGGTCGCTCACAATGGGCCATATAAGAAGGCTAAAAGTCACCCAAAGGGCAATGGAGAAGGCTATGCTTGGAGTTTCCCTGTGTGATCGAATCAGGAATGAGGAGATCCGCAGGAGAACCAAGGTAACCGACATAGCCCGAAGAATTGAGGGATTTACTTGAAAGTAATTTGTCATTCTATAATGATAAATAATTTACTAGAGAGTTCAGTTATTAACACGTCTTAAGAAATTAACATCTAATTCCATTTTATATGCTAATGTCTACTCCCGGCTCCCACCTACGAGGTTCCAGTTTTGGATGAAACGTTATTTCTCAATTCTTAATTTGAACATGGTTCGGTGACATCGCCTTTTAGGTTGTTGACATTATAAAGCTTATAATTTTAATGTGACGCATAAACAAGAAGTTAAGGATGAAATAAAGTTTTTCCAGAAAATTCTAGAACAAATAAACCTATTTTCTATTTTCTTTCTTTCTACAAGTTACATTTTTAGAAAAATAAATGGCAAAATCCTACATATTTTTTTGTTTTACAAAAACTCACAAAAAATCTGAAACTTAGTTCTGATGACAGATTTAACGCTTACGTAAAACTACCAAAAGCTACCAAAAAGATAGACCACTCTACAATTTACTCGAACTCTGGCAACCCTTACCCACAAACTGGCTTTTGAAAACCGTTCAAAACAAAACACTTACCTCTGACTGCCGCGATCAAACAACAAACCACAGAGACCATGTTTCTTCAACACACATTTAAAATAAAATAAGCATTTTTTACCACATGGCTTACGTATTTTTACTTTATTATGAAATACTTTAGATTTTTGCACTATTAAATGTAGCCATGGACAAAAACTGATTTTTAGCGCGCCTTCCAGAATTGCATGTGATTATATGGTTTTTACCCGCGATCCGGCACGCTCCGACATTTGTAGAAAAAATGTTTTAAAAGGACTCTAGGCTATAGAAATATTATAAGAATGTTTATAAGTGCACGAGACTGCGATAGCATTTCTTCACGCGTTTGAAAAAAGGATCAAAAGTATTGAAACTGAAGAAATACGAGTATACTGTACTGTTACTGTACATGTTTTAAGACGAATTAGTAAAAACTTTTATATACGAAGTATTACTGTTATTTGAGTTTTAAAGTTAACTTATGTTTTACATTATTTAACACAACTATTTACATTTTATTTGTCGTCACCGAGGCAGACCTAAGAAACACTGGCGTGACGATTTGGAGTCTTTCCTAACCGATTGGATGGAGAAGGCATAGCTCAAGGAAAGGTAGAAGAATATGAGGGAGGCCTTTGCCCAGCTGAGCGACAGAAAAAAAATACAGCTAACGGAAAAAAAAAAACTATTTACACTCGGTACCTACTAGCTAATTAAATAGCTACTACCTGACATTGGCACAAAGTTATCACTAGTGCCACACTACAAAAAAAAAAAAAATAGCTAAGTACTATAATACGGAATTACAAAAACAAAAGGACAATGTGTTATTCAAATTTTTGACAGTTTATCCATACTGTCACACGTCAAATTTACTCCACCTATGTATAAAAGAATTAGGTATCTGGCTTTGGTAAAATCCGCTCTTAGAAGTAAACAGGTAATTCTTTTGTGTGACTCCAAGGACCAAGTATAGATGCAATTGTTGGGTGATAGCAGAACAGCCACAGAATGAAGGGTTTTTCTTAGCCGAGAACCACACAGCCATTAAATCTCTATCTACAGTTCGATATATTATATTTTTGCCATACAACAATTCTGCCGTATAAAAGTACCATTGATAATAATATCTGGCATCCCAGTCGTAAAAATAGCAAAAGCGACAATCGGAAAAATATAAAGATTGCGAAATTACAGCTGCAGTCGCGCCATAAATCTCTATCCATAGACAAGCAACATGGCCGCTTATTCTATATTGTCTCTGGTCCACATGAATTCGTTTTATTCGCTTATTAACAAGGTTATCTTTGGGGGTAAATTAGACTTTAAAATGCTTAAAATAAAGGTTATATTTGAATGCATTTTCAGGATATAATAAATTTGTTTTGTAAAGTGCATAGCGATGACAATCTTTTGCTGAGATACCCCGCGGTTTTATTGGTCGCAATAGAGAAGCAAAAATATGTTTATCAGTAAAATATTTATTTATATTACTTTAAGAATTTTATGTTTATTTTATGATTTTATGCAATATTCCGTATCTCTATAAAAGTTTGAGCTACGTTTTTCGAATGTAATATAAACCGATAAACTCAGATGCGGATTGTAATAAAATTAAGATAGGTGGTAACATAAAATATGGATACAAACTAAAAATAAACGAATAACCTACATCTGGACGAATAAATAAAACTGAAGTGTCTCTTTATAATAGCAAAATAACAGCTTTTTACTAAATGCATGTAAAAGTATATACGGTACATAAAACAAAAAACCTTTTTTATTTTGGTCTGTTTGTTCCTGCTAATCTCTGAAACGGCCGGACGGATTTTGATGAAATTTGACATGGTGATACTTTGAACCCTGGCAAAGAACAGGATACATTATATAACGTGGCCGAAGCCGCTAATCAAACATAAAATTGTGGTTCCTTTCATTGAAACAACTGAGTCTTTGCTTAGGTTTTTCTAAATGAAAATTATAAGCTACATATTCTCGACTATTCACATCCCGTAGTATTTTGATAATACCTACCAAAAACAACACATTCAAATGTAGCGGTATCTACGACACATGCGAACAACGCGTCATACTGACGTCACGCAAAATCCTGCATCTTGCAAGCAGAGTTTACCGCGCAACTAGCTTAGATACAAAACGGGCCGATATGCATCATCGGGCAGTTGCCCGCCAGACGCAACACCCGTCTGGTCGGGGGATCCTCCCTTTTCTATCAACGAACACCCGGGGAACTTCACACCCTGTTTCTCACACCTCTATACAAATACTACCAAACTCCCAAAACAACCATGAAGTAATTCTAATTTCGAAAACTTGTCATACATTTTTTTTTAAACAGGCACAATTCAAACTAGAGAATGACTTCATTTATATTTTATTTACCTCGTTTATTCGACGTCTCTGCAACGGACCCCGGTTAAGGGCGGCATCAAGACGTGCGTTCGATTATCTGAAAAAATAAAAATAGACCCTTTAATTTCTTTCGCATTATTTTTGTTTAAATATAGAATAAATTTAGCTTCGAGCGATGGCGGCTGTTGATATATATGTCATACATGGAGTAACAGCTATTTATTTTCTTCTATACATGTTAATTTAAATTAAATTCGTTTTTCGTGTGTGACCGCGTTGTTCTTCTAAATTCCGCTACGGGTTTTGACGCAGTTTTCACCATTATCTCGAATTTATGCCGAAAGGTTTACGTGTATAAAACTTAAAACTTATTAATATTAAACTTATATAATGTTGATGTTTTGTCAAAGTCGTAAAAGCCGTGCGAAGCAGGGGCAGTTCTACTTGACCAGGATTCAAATTATCAAAATTCAATTTAAGTAGATATATAAAAGGAAAAGAGAATCATTTTTTACGTAAAAGTCTGACATCAGCAACATGCAATAAAATATTGGAAGTAACTTTATTCTTTCATTCATTTCAATTTATTGAATTGACCTTTGGTGGTCAACCGTTATTGAAAGCACATTCAGATTTTTTGAATATTTATAGGTTATAATGTTTTAACTTTAGATAAACCATATCTAAAGTAGCTACTGCATTAGCTAATTGCAATTCTTTTAATAACAAAATAACATAATACGCCTGATTATGGAAAAGCCTAATCATGTATGCCTATTACTTACATAAAATTATGTGGCGAACTAGTCTGCTTTCGGCTCGAATTCGGCTTTTTGCGAATAGGGTCACCATATGTTACATGTTTGCCGGACTTAGGCAACACCTTACATGTAATTTAAACGCCAGAAGTAACCTAGTTAACATCTCTGAGATATTTCGTTCAGAACGTTTATTTGCCAATGGAAAGTAAGTTAATATTTTTTCTTTTCCCAACTATGTTGGGGTCGGCTTCCGGTCTGACCGGATGCAGCTGAATACCAGTATTTTACATGGAGCGACTGCCTATCTGACCTCCACAATCCAGTTACTGGATAATATGATACCACTTGGTAAGACTGGTTGTCAGACTTTCGGGCTTCTGACGACCCATAACGACTGTCAAAGATCCACGAACGACATCCGGAACCACCGGCTTAACGTGTTTTCCGAGGCACGGAGGGGTCTCGGTATGTAAAGATGGAAAAGACATCCGAACTAGGCTTAAAGAGGGCACTAAGTGAAATTAATAATGAAATAATTTTGTCTTAATCTGTAGTTACGGCTCAATGTATGTAAATATTATTATTTGACTCTTAAGTTCCACTTAAAAAACTAGCATATTTTCGGGACACGTTCAGGCAGATCAATAAGCGCCCCGCTAAACCTCACACGTCCCTAAGAACCATGGGAACCCTACCCATTGTTAACTTAAAAAACGAAACTTTTTGTAGGACACGCATTTCCCAGACGCACCAAGGACCTGCCAATGTGACTCCTTTGACATTACCAGCCGGTTTAAAGAGCAAACAACGTGAATTGGCCCTTACCTGCATCCTAAGAACCTTGAACATCACGAAAAAAGACCACAGTGAACCACCCACTGCACTTTTTGCAGCGAGAGAGAGCAGAAGGATGTGAGGTAAAACAGCAATGGAATGCAAAAAAGAAGATTTTGTTTTTTGACTCCGCCGTGTCCTCGGCCCGTCATAAGAAAAGGTTATGCTAATGATAAAGCTACTTTGAAATTGAAAGTGAACGAGTGGCCTTGAGGAAGAGGCTTTGTTTTTTCGCTAACAATGTTTTGGAGCAACGTTGTTGAGAGTTTATTTTGAAAGTACAGACGTCAGCATCAAGCTACCCGAAACTGTAAATTTTTCCCAATCAACTTTGAACTTTACCATAGCCATAAAGTCGAAAATCTATTGAAGAAACTTTACAGATTGTAGTAGCTTGATGTGCTGACGTCTGTACAATTTAGTGCTGGCAATTTAGAGAACTTTGTGAATCTTAAAAAATAGTGTAGAACGACCGTAACATTTAGACTATAGGTTTTCAACGTGGGCGATAACGCCCCCACGTGGGCGTTTGAGACTTTCAGAGGGGCAGAAGAAGACCCAGAGAAAATTATATATCCTATCTTACGACTATATAATTTTATTTATTTATTTATTAAAACTTTATGCACATAATGTACAAAGGCGGACTTAATGCCTTGGGCATTTTCTACCAGTCTACCTTAGGGTGATGCAGAGACAAAACAGTAGGTGCAAAAGAACGGAAAATTTTGAAGAATAAAATATACTAATAAATACTTATATACATACATACAACAAATTATACAAAGTGATGAAAGATAAAAAAAAAAAAACATAGATGAAGAAAACCAACAAATTAAATGTGGGACAAGTCTGCCAACTTCTTCTGGATATGTTCCCGTGCTTTTACTTTAAATGTGAGCCGACTATAATATTACACGTTTAAATATATAATCGTGGCAATAGCTGTTTCAGATTCGCGATAGATCGTAAGTAAAAAAATTGGGGGAGGCTCGAAAAAAAAAAATTCTAAAAGTTAAAAATTTAAAAAAATCATAGGTTCTCAAACCATATTTTGCCCACCGCCCGTGGGCAAAATATGGTTTGAGAACCTATGATTTCGACTAAGCCATTTTGAAGCATACAGACGGCCTAAAATTTTAAGACATTCGCAAGGTGGCTGGTAGCAGCTGGATGAGAATCGATCTGAATGGCGAGCAATTGGAGAGACCTATGTATGCCCAGCAGTGGACTTCTGTAAGCTGATGATGAAGACATTAGATAGGTAGGTGCAGAGAAAACTTTCGAAGAAGAAAATTAATAAAAAGTTGGTTGGAGTGTAGCCGGGGCGCTGTGGAGCAAGAACTTACCAATTTTATAGCAGTATTGGGTTAACCTTGTCTATGGGAACCTTTAAGCTACTTCTTCTGCTGAAAGAAGCCTTCGAATATTTTTTTTAACTTAATACATTTTTCGGAAACAATTTTTTTCTAAGTCAACATTAAAATGCTCTACCCTTTTATTCGACGTCCTGTGTAAGTTACAATTTACATATTGAAATTCGAAAATAAAGACCATTTATAGTATCGTATTTCGTCCAAAAGGACCAGCATTGAGACCACTTCTTGGATGACATCATTGCTATATTTGCTGAGTATTTTAATGAGTTCAGCTTTAAAGGGGATTTAGAAATGACATCATGAGTCAATGGACCTCGGCGCGAAAGGACCAATAACTTTATATAGCTTTGATACGATGCATCTAATACGTTATAATTTAAAATTCGTTGTCGAATAAGCTGGAGAAACCTGATTTATCTACCAAATTGCAGCATCACATAACAGTCTAACTATTCGAGACTAGACTGTCAAACTCAAACTCAAAACTCAAACTCAAAGCATTTATTTCAATTAAACCTTTTACAGGTACTTTCGAATTGTCAAGAAGTCGGTCAATCAGAAAATATGAAGCTAGTTGCCCATTTCAAAACGTAGGTACCTATCGAGAAGAACGGGCAAGAAACTCCATGGACACTCTTTTTAAATTATATTTTACAAAAATATTAGTTACATCATTATTTTTGAATTTATAATTATATATGTGAGAACGATGTAAAAAAAATTAAGAAAGACGTAAGTGTTAAAAGCGTTCAGAGTACAACAAATAGTACTTAACAAACCAACAATCCAAAAATAAAATAATTAAAAATAAGCCGAGGCAGCTAAGTGATGACCAGCCCCAACTGACGGCGCCCGTCGAACATGACGCATAGATCAGCACCATTTAGCTCAACCATTTTGAAGGGAGCTAAATGATCCAACACACACGCCACCATCAGCGAGACATTTGAGTGAACATGGCATACTATCAGCTGCCAGGGCACATTCAAGTCAATGAAAGACATAATATTATTACCCGGTAAATGGTAGCTATAGGGTAGGTACCTACATAGAACTCATATCTGTGCTATGCAATTATACAATACAAAGGAAATTGAGTTTATACAATGCAAAGATAGTCTCACAATCCTCAGCAGTATAGCTGCATCCTCAAACGTATAGCTACTCGATCCTCTCCAGTTATTGTGTTAGTTTAAAAATGATTGTGCTGTTTAAATGAGGTTTATTTTTCATTTAAGGTACATGAAAACCGCCTTTTGGAAGGGGCAACCAGAATCCTATTTTCTTGTGAATGTTGAAGTTCTAAAGTGCCTTTTAATAGCCTATTAATGAAATAAATTATTTGACTTTGGCCTTAAATTTAAGTCCTAAGCTACTTAGTACCTATATTATTACTATTACGTTGTCGAAGATGTCAAAGAAATCCTGACACATCAAGCTACCCGAAACTGTCAAATTTTCCCAATCAACTTTGAACCTAATGCTTTAGCGATAAAGTTGAAATCTATTAAAGAAATTTGACATATTGTAGTAGCCTGATGTGCTGGCGTCTGTACCTAAGTGTACAGTTATTTACAATCTTACCACACCCGCAGTCCAAATACGATCCTGGATCCCATACCCTAACCTAACGTGTCTTCAATCCCACAATTTAGCTTTTTCCATCGAAAATTAGGTTGACTTCTACGGGGAGTAAAAAACGAAAAACGTTTAAACAGCCACACGATTCCGCGTTCCGTGCTGCGCCTACGCATCCCTGACTAATAGAGATTGCTCTCAACTTGGAAGGACAAGTGCTGTATAAGGTGATACGTTATTATGTCAAGCCGTTTTAGTCATATTGGTAGAAATGCCAGGATTGCTTCATGATGAGAAACTGGATATTGAGCTTGATAAATATGGATGTAGATTGTTTCTAATGTGTCTCGTTCTAATGATGATTAAGCTTTGTAAATGGCGAAGCTATTTGTTTTTCTGACACTAGCGTAAGGGCTCTCGCAGATAGGTGCGACGCGATCTGGTAGAACAATTTCCATGAAGATTTCATAGAAATTGACACAAAAAAAATAATGAAATATAACTTTTATAATTGATGATTGTTTTTTTTTTCTACTAGAGTCGCGTCGCGCCTGTTTACGGGAGCCTTAAGTAATATAAATATCGAGATTGGTCCTTTTAAAGCTAAGACGTTATCTCACTTTTTGACATGTGAAATATTCCTGTTTTTATCAGCCAATCAAAAGCTAAGTGCTGCGTCTTTACAAAACTTCGTAAGTATTGAATGGTAAATGACCTTAGTTCGCGGTTTGCATCATCATCTGCCTAGCTTTTCCCAACTATATTGGGGTCAGCTTCCAGTCTGATAATAAATACCTGTATTTTACATGGAGGTATAACTGTTTATCTGACCTCCACAACCCAGTTACTGAGTTATTGGGTAATACGATACCCCTTAGTAAGACTGGATGTCAGACTTTCGGGCTTCTGACTACCCGTAACGACTGTCAAAGATCTACATGACAGCTGGGACCAACAGCTTAACGTGCTTTCCGAGGCTCAGAGGAGTCGCGATATGTAATGGATGGTTTAGTACGCGGCTTGCATGGACTTCTAAATAAACACGAGTCCAGAAGTCTTTAAAACTTATTTTTTATATCTTCAGTAAGTCATTAGATACGAAAATATCTCAATTACATTACGGTATGACCAGTTACTTAACTAAGGCGCCATATTTATGCAAATTAGTTCAAATACCACAAGAGTGGGCGAAGCTTGCCAAAGTGATTCGAGGAAACTTTGGTAGGTCGGTATAAAGGTAGGTGTAAGGTCGTAAGTGCCATGCCATTTTGCAGCTTCATGATTGCAATAAGGTTGTGTGTTGAATACTGCAACACTATTGCGTAACACACTTTCAATCGCAATCTAAATCATTTGGAAGGATGGTGCTAATCCATTGCTTCATGTGTTCGAAAAATGGGTCTGCGCAACAACGTAAATAACGCAATGAATGTTGTCGTACTGTAAAATGAAAGCCATCTACTGCCGGTCGATTCTGTAAAAAACTCACCGTGAAAACTTAGGTGAAGCGAGTTTGTTTTTGTTAGGAATTGACACTATTGGCAGCTCACTCCACGCTCACTTCACCTAAGTTTTCACGGTGAGATGGTTACAGAATTGCACTGCTGATAGTGTGTTACACAATTACCCGGCTGGATCTATACAGTCTGTCCTATTTGGAATATGAAATGAAATTTGACCAACTAACATTTAAATTGTTTCAAAAGTAAAGCAATACACAAGTATGATGCCATAGTTAGCAGAAGTCAGCTTACATGTCTCAGTCAGACGTAAAGAAGACTAGAATAAAAAACCTTTTGATAGTTATTTATTTTTTACTTAAGTGAACTCGTCAAAATAAGCTTGAAATCTTCAAAAGAACTCCTGTCATCGCTTAAACGAACCTGATATGTGTGACCATCTAATTATCTAAAATTTATACATAAAATTCATCCGACGAGAGAATGCGTTCTGACACCTGTCAGTTTCATACAAACGAATACGTGTTTTGCGAATTTGATGTTTATTAGTTACTGAAATTCAAAAAGCTAACAGTCTTATAATAATAATACTAATAATATGTGCTCCACCTCGCTGTCAACAGGAAAATTGCCCAAAAGGCTGGCAGCATTATTACTAGAATTGTCGCAGTGACAGGTGACAAGAACACTTTCTCGACGGCCGTACTGTAGATATTTAAATGGTTTTAACTCTCCCATGTATCCCATCTGGAGATACATGAATTCTCATTGTATCTTTCTTTAAATAAGACCCTAATTGGACACTAATAACGGAGTGCATGAGTATGAACATGACCATTTCGAGCAAAAATAACAAAATCTAGCAGAAATCCTGCTAAAAACAGAAGAAATCCCATTTAGCCGTACCGACGACAACCAAGTCGTACCCGCGTCGTGAACTCAAAACTACGACATAACTGTACACTCATGCCGCGTCAACGGTACAGCACACTCGTGCCTGCCCTGCTATCACAAACGCCGTAATAATATATAATTGAACGGTGCCTTAGTTAGGGCTTTGGTGCGAAGCCCTTGAGAAATCTCTACGTGACGGTATTTCGACGTGTGTGAGATTTTGACGGTAATATAAAGACTTGAAGAGTATTATATTGGTTATGAGTTGATGGGAAATAATTATGGAGTTGAGACTCCTCCAAGGACCAGTTCTGTAGTAAAGTAGGTATAATGAATTAGGTGGTCGGGATTACTTATTTAAATTGAGCTGCAAACTTGTAAAGACAGCTGAGAACGGAGTTGGTACAATCAACCTCGCAGTAAAAATTCGCTAGTCAACTCGCACTACGAAAACTGTCCTTACTGCTACGATATAAAAGCGCTATCAGTGTCAAATTGTTACCACTAATGGATGAGCGATCTACTGTACAATAATCATGGTAATTCATTCATCTTTTTTTTGTTAACTAACTATTGAGTTCATAAAAGCCTTTAGGGCAAGCCTAGGTACACTACCTACCCATCAATGTCACTGCCTAATTCGCGATCGCCAAGCGGTTGGTCGACTCTTCACGTGACCAGAGGGTTGGCGTATTTTTTGGCATCAGCATCGCTATAACAACGTGGCAATGCTGCCGGCCTTTTGGGCATTTTTCCTGCTGACAGCGATGCGGACGGACTTTTTACCCTTTGATTCTTTACCCTTGTTTTCTTTTACATACCTACATGTACATATTATTATTTTAAGTATTAATATACTTAAAATAATAAAATGCTCATATACTATTTGCTGTTGACTCACCAGTAAGTTTATGTAGATACATTATGTCTCAGACAACAAATAAAAGTAATTAAAAACATAACAAAACTTTTGTTCTTGCAACGTTACGAAACGCTTCCCATGCGACATAACTCACACAATAGACATTACACTCATTACTTTCTATCAGCATTGTCTATAGAAGCTTTTTATTACGTCTGGATGTGCCGCCTTTCTCCAGTTTTCATCGCCAACATTATTATATTTTTTATAAGATGTCTCTGTTTCGCGATCTCGGGTAAACGTCGTCAATTATACAGCCTGTGCGACTTGGAAACAGTCTGTAGCGGTATCTACGACGCCCCATGCGAACAACGCGTCATACTGATGTCACGCAAAATCCTGCATCTCGCAAGCAGAGTTTACCACGCAACTAGCATAGATACAACGGCCCGACATGAATCATCGGGCAGTTGCCCGCCAGACACGACACCCGTCTGGTCGGAGGATCCTCCTTTTTCTATAGAGTATGAGTGAACTTTACACTGGTCCTCATACCTCTATACTGGTGACCCCGAACATAAAGTCCGCGCAGCCTTCGTGCACCTACTCCAGCTTGCCGTCATCATCATCATCACTCCCGCAAGCTTTAGCGGAGAGTCACCCAGCCAGCCAGCATCTACGGCTTCAACAGGTATCTAGACCACCAGCGTGCAGCGACCGCACATACCTCTATAAGTCCATTATTAGTGCATAAATATTTTATCGGGGATATTTTCCTTACTGATCGAGTTTATGGTCAAATCGCTTTATAATAGGTAATTATTTTAAGGATTTAAGATAAACAGTTCCATGCGAAAGATGGACAGTGCACGAATGCCTTTTCCAGCGTAGGTAGGTCAGCGGAATTGGTAATAAACACTTGGTTCATATTAGCATACAGGATAGGAACATTTTGGTTTTCATTTGAACTCCCTTATTCATAGCCTTTCTTTCAGGTACTAGGAACCCAATTTGGTTTGATTTTCTACTTTGGCCTTACTGCTTTTTTTGCTGTATACGTGCCTACATATAAATACGTTTCTCCATTGCCAAATACATCAGTATTTAGTACAGTCACCGGTAGTGAAGTGTTGGTTACTACCTAATTAATAATATTTTAAAAGTAACCTCCTATTTAGATTGCAATGTCCACACAGTCAATAAAAGACGTTAAAATAAACAATCCCTACTCATCCATACTAATATTATAACTTCGAAAGTAACTCTGTCTGTCTGTATGTTACCTTTTCACGCCTAAACCACTGAACGGATTTCGATAAAATTTGGCAGCGATAGATTGCATCCCGGGGAAGGACATAGGATAGTTTTATCGACATAAAATGAATAGGCTATCACAAACAAAAAACATAAATTAGGTAATGAATATGGATGAAGGGCAAGTAAATATGGAAAAGAATCTTGCCTTAAATTCCCTTCGGAATACCTAGGTACTTACCTACGTACCTACACGTAGGTAGATCAACCAAATTGCTCAATCAATCTAGCTTCAAAGAAAATGTCATCACCAGCAATGTTTCAGAAACCAATCGTTGCACGTCGCTAATTAAGCAAACGCATTTTACATACGATTTCCTCAGAGATCGATAGAATTACCTAGCAACATAATCTAGGTACCTACTGATATTTACTCACAGTAGGTACTAACTTACATCACTTGCGCCGTTTTGCTCCGAATCACATCGCAGGTAGTCTGCGTGTCTAGTGTCTAGTCTAGTGATTACGATTGAAATGGTGATGATGGCATAATCACCACGTTTGGCAAACGGGGGTAATCGTAGAATGATTTCAGAAGTGTGCAAGACACTAGTTGGTGCTATTGTGCTTCTTTATGTGCGCCTGTCCACCCAAATAATACCTATTCTAAAAAGCCCAAAAAGGTCTACCTAAAAATGGCAGCTAGTGGCAGGCAGAGGTCTAGATTTTTTTTTTAAAGATGAAGTATCAAAGGACCATTTTTTTCAACACTGACACTGCAAAAAACCTCTTGATACCTAGCCACCCAAAACAAAACACCAATTCGATCAACAAAATGGCAGCTAGTGACCGGCAAACAATTTATAAAGCAAGAAGTTTCAAGATGTTTCTAAAAACATGAACCAAGAACCAATTTCTTTCAACACTTGCGTAAACTGCAAATAAAATCTAGGTTCGCAAGACAATACGTATTTGATCTACGAAATCTTACCAGAACTAATATCCATTAGTTTCTTCTCCTAGAAATAAACAAAGTGAAGCTTGCTAAGTGTCCACTTAGTCGGCGATGTTCACGGAAGCAAAACTTGTTAAACTAGTTCTTGTTGCTGCACCGACATGTTTAAGAATGTACTAAGCGTTGCCAGTTTACGCGTATCATGAAAATAGAACACTTTGAAAGCACCGCAACTGTATGCAAAGTACAAGAAACTGGGTTTGAGAGGCAATTTGGATTGAAAAGGTTAATTAGAGGTCGTTTTTGATTGTGATTCGAACTTTAGGTCATAAATCGAGTATAGGTAGATACGTAGTTTTTTTTTTAACTTAAAACTTGGTGGTTACGATGGGAAAAATGTAAATGGCCAGCTACTGACTGGATATTTACAGGAATTACAGTTGTAATAAGTATCAGATTAACAAACATAGGTTAACATCGATGGTAGGATTTGAATCTCCATTATCTACAGTGAGTGATGTACAGACGCCAGCACATCAAGCTACCCGAAACTGTCAAATTTTCCCAATCAACTTTGAACTTTATGCTTTAGCGATAAAGTTGAAAATCTATTAAAGAAATTTGACAGATTGTAGTAGCTTGATGTGCTGGCGTCTGTACATCGGACCTCATTTCTAACATTGGCTACGATTAGATAAAAGACTAAAATCTCGACTAAAAAGTTAGCGTCGCCTACGACGCTAACTCTTTTCAACATCACAAAAAACCTTGCCATCTAAAAGCAACAGCCTAAATCTCCATTCGAATGTCAAACCTACCCACAAAAACGTAACTTGTCAAAATCCATGAAATGTCAAGTCGATTAAAAAAGTAAGAGCAGTAGGCACCTATGTAGCACTGTTATTTGGCACTTTGGCTGTAATACTTTGTCATATCGGTACCACTTTCGACGTAACACACGACTAATAGCAGGTACTTAGTTTACATAACCGATGTGGGTAGTGATTGACAGCTTGTCGGTACCTATTAAGTTATAAGCGCCAAGCGGTTATGGAAGACTTGTCTTTGCTATAGGGAAGCTCTGTAGCCATATTTTTCTATGTTGAAACAAAAAAATAACGCAGGTACTTTGCCATAACATCACGTGTTTTCGCAGAGAGGTCAAGCTGTAGGTATAGGACACTCACATTTCATCACTTTGTTTTAAATCATATGCAGGTAAGCTGCTACACTGCAACCTTGTTGCCACCTGGCAGATATCCAGATTGCGGGCTACAACTCAGAATTTTCTAAAGGAAAAACCCAATAACACTATCCAGCTTGGGGATCGATCCCTTGACCACACACCCAGCAGTCGCGTTTGCCACCACGAATCCAACGAGGCAATTAAACCTCATGTACCTAAGCAATTTTCAAAAGATTTTAATAGGTACATACCTACACACGGCGACACATCAAGCTAAACATACCCAGTTTTAGCTGACCTCGCATTGTATATGTTTTTAATACAATCAGAAGCCGGCCGTATACTGGTTATGTATACCTTGATGTTTAGCCGTACGTACCTTACCTAGGTTTCTGTACACGCTGTACTCTTATGACTCAACGTCTACAAAACTTGTCGCGTCGGGTGTTCGAACATAAAAATCGTGTCACGGTCACCACATAATCGTGTATTGACAGCCGTGACTGTATGTAAATGTCTTCAACGTCACACTTGCGCCAAAACCGACAAACATTAGGTATTGATTGGGCATGAAGCGGGAAAAATGAGTTTATTAACTTTAGAATAGAGTTTTTGGAAGATTACCAGAGACAAGATTACGGCTGGGCAAACAGTTTAGATTTTGTGGAACTTAGGAGTTAGGACCAAGATGGTTCTTTATGGAGAAACCATGACAGAGTTTTGCTCTCACGTTCATAGTTAATTAAGTTGTAAATAGTAGGAGCATCGACCTCGCGACCGCAACTCACTGGCTATTTGGGTAGTAATTAGCGTATTAAGAAATTACCAATATACTGTTCTAACGGTCTTAAATTACCGTCTATGATATCGCTTGTGCAATTATTCTACCTACTTCAAAACAGGACAGATTTTTCTGTTTTTTACATTTTGTGTAGGTACTTAGTTTCGACATGTGCCAAATAAGTATATTATTATCTTTCTTTCATTTATGAGGTAAAACTTCTCAAACTTGGCGGCGGCGATTCGATATTTGGACGAAAACGGAGTTAAATTTAAAGGACGCGTCATTTCGTACATGAGAGAGAAGAAAGATATCTTTCTCTGTCTCTCACACTAAATCGGAAACCCTCTCTTCCATCACGAGGTGTTGCACGCGCAATTTTAATATATTTTTTAGAAAATAGTGCTAAAAATCATCATCCATATGTAAGTAGCTAGAAATAGGAAATTATGTAGTACAAAGAAAACAGCAACGTAGATAACGTAAGACCATTTATTTCAAAGTAACGGAGATATTACGCCAGAGTTTACGTTCATTCAATATACTGTTTCTGTTTATGCCGTGGCTAAAGCCTCGTTTACAATGGCCCACTATCCGTTTACTGCAGATCATTGTAAGGACGTGGCGAATAATGGCTTGAACAATTTCATGCCTCATTGGTTGCTGGAGTAGCCGTTAGTTAGGTGCACATTGAGAAGAACTATATTGAGATCTAATCATAATCACACTTTATAATTTTTAAATCATGTATTTTTTTTAGTTAACCTTTTTGTCCCTCCTGGGCATAATCTGTATTTAGAGTTAGACAATAGATATTTTTATGAGTGGCAATTAGGGGTAATAGTGAGGTTGAGTCCCTTAGGGTCAACTCACACCGAAAGAGCGGTGAAGCGGCAAGCAGTTTCAGTGTCATATAATTTTAAACCATATTATCTTCATTACTATAATATATAGTATCACTTGAGAAACTTGAGTTGTCGGAGTGCTCGCGGGCGCCGCGGGCGGCCGCGCGACCTTTCAAGTTTCTCAAGCGATACTATGTATTATAGTAATGAAGATAAGGTTTAAAATTATATGACACTGAAACTGCTCGCCGCTTCGCCGCTCTTTCGGTGTGAGTTGACCCTTAGATGTCTTATGAAAATCGATGTTTCAGAAAGGGGCCATTGTGTAGTCAAAGTCAAACTGTTTCGGTTAGTTTCAAATAGGCACAAAAAGGCACCTTTCAAGTAAAAGTACCTTTATGTGCTTTTTAACAGTACCTAGTGAAAATCTTTTCATTAATCTCTCTTTAAACGCTGTTTTACATGTTTAAATAACATAACAGAGAACAGATGAGATATTTACAAACAATAGTGGTAGCTTATTTAATAATTATTACGTTGACTTTTAACAGTAACTTAGTGAAAATCTTTCCATTATTCTCTCTTTAAACACTGTTTTACATAACATAAGAGATGAAATATTTGGAATCAATATTGTTGGCTTATTTATAATTATAATGAGCAATCATTTCAATACACTATGAACCATAAAAGTATAAAAAATTAGGTAAAAAAGTAGAAGGAAGACTCGGTTTAAAATTGCATGGAATGATAACAACAAAAATTGACATCAAATTAAATAAAATAAAACTGTAGTAAACATACTTTTAGCAAACATAGACACTCAAATAGATAAAATATTATAAATTAATATCACTTTAAAAACTGCACCATTCTGAAATATTAACTTAATTATTAAAAGTAACAACTTACATCAAGAAGTCTGTAAACTAGTAGAATTTAAACAATTAAAAATCACACAAAACTTAATTACATATCTCACTAAACTTGAAATCTACAACCTTCTTCATTCATCCAGATTAGACTTATAAATAAATTAATTTCTTGATAACTTATTTCACTATAATCCTGGCAGAAATATCTAAGGACCACATAATATTATGTCTGATCCTAGTTAAGCTAACTTGACCAGAAGGACCACTGGAAGCCTGGCAAAAATATCCAAGGACCACAAATAATAATAATATTATACTTAATGTCACCTAACTTGACATGAGGGACCACATATTTCTGCCAGAACATTTTAAAATTGTGCTATCTTATTCCTAAGTTTGAAATATTTGGGCTAAGTCGAAATTCTTCAGGTCAACAAGACCAGTGTGGCCATTTATCATACAGTAGTATTCAGCACCCAGTATGTAGGATAGTACCATCGCTCCTACAATGCTACCGAGGGAGGTTGACCTGGGCAGAAGTATACCGGTGGCTATCAGCAGACCCACATATGTCATGTACCTTGAAGGAAAAAGTATTTATGTTAGTTAAACTATTATTAAAATCTTTCAAATGTCCCCAAATGATGATGTTAGAAAAATTATATTAGGAAATGAAATACATAAAATAGAATTGCCTTTACTAATGTGTACATAAGTCAAAGAAAGCCATGAATATGTATTGATACAAACAAGAATAGAATGTTTTTCTGTGTAAAATATTAAAAACCTGAATGTTATATTGGATAGCAAGAAAGATTAATAATTATGACTACAAATCGATACCAAATATGTAAATAAAATATTATATAATAATTTGCCAATAAATACGACTGGCAGTTTCCTAAGATGATAAATTTCATAAAATAATTTAGAAATTTAAGAATTTCATTTAACACAAGTCTCAATCAAATGTAACAATATCAGCAAATAAATTAATTAATTTTCAACTTAACATATGTGTGATGGTTCTAATAAATAAATAATAATAATGGCAAATAAATTATGTCACCAATTGAACCCACCACCATAAAAACAAAATGTTCATTTACCTACACAAAATAATGACCACTTTACTTGAAGCCCTATAACTCCTCGTTTCTGTAAGAAATATTATTAAATTATAAACAAAAACTAATAAAAACATAATACACTACTTATTTGTAACGATCTCAAAAGCATGGCTACGAAGTAAAATCAAATTTGTCTTAAAATACAGAGCAGTGATCCTGTCATCATGAATGAAGTCGTCTCTCCATGATATTTAATTTTGTTGAAAAGGAAACAGCTTTCTAAGATCATAGTCATGTAGAGTACTTGAGAAGGATAACAGTAAAATTTTCTTATTCGGTTTGGTCCTTATAGGTCCTGCAAAGACAAACAGAAAAAACCCAATCAAACTTCATATTACCTTGTGGTAGTCAGCTTCTCGGATTGGTCCTCATCTTCCCTCTCAGCAATACAGAACTCTCCCTTCTTAATATATCCTTTGGCACACTTCCTGCACATATCAGGCCCATCTCCATGACACGTGTCACAAGACTTGTCACAGGTCATGCATGTGAATGAGCCGATGGAGTTCATACAAAACTGATTCTTATTGCATTTATTTACTTCATCACATTCGTTTACATCCAGACAGCCTTCGTCAGAGTCAAAGGCAAAGCCTGCCTTGCAAGCCACGCAATCTTTATGTGTACCTGCTCTGCATCCTCCCATGCAGGATCGATGGCATGCAGAACACAACATTTTGGAATCATCCTTGTAAGACAAGTAATACCCAGTCATGCATACATCACAGTCCCCTCCTGTGTATCCCGGGTCACACAAACATGTCCCATTTCCCTTTCTGGTCCCGTCTCCTCGACATTTACCATTGCCGCTGCACAGATTTTCATGATCGCCAGGGCATGGTGTGCAGTCTTTACCGTAGTGGTGTTTTGGGCAACACACTTTCAAATTATCAATGCAAATGTACTGGTACAAGTCAGTAGATTCATCCGGGTCTTGAGCCCACCATGTTTCAATGAACTCTTCAGCTTTTTCAGCCATATGGTGGCACTGCAGAGAGTACTTGCCCTCCTTGCATATTCCCTCTTGTATGTCAATTAATCGCATCTCGCTTCGTTTGTAGGATAGTTTTAACTTCTCCTCTTCCCATGCCGCATCCCCGCCCTCGTATTTACCTCTCGATGTTCGCTCTAAGCCTTTTTGGAACGAATCCACGAATAATTTACAAGCCTGACATTCACCGAGAGTTTTAGACTGCAAAAGAATGCCAGGGTCTACTATTGGAGGCTGTACATTGCAATAAATGACAGGCAATATTACGAGCGTAATTATAATGTTTAAGATATTTTTCCGACTGCTTCCCATGTTGACACAGCCCTGCAAAATTGTTGATCAGATGATAGAATCGTTAAACTTACACATTTAATTCAGTCATTTTCTAATAAAAGTATAATTGGGCACCGGGAACAATGTTGTTGCATTCTTAGGTACCTTTATCGATCCGGGAGGTTTCTCGAAACACAACACTACAGTGACTTAGAATCGCACTACAGATCGAACTTATCGATATTTGATACGAATAAAGACTATTTATTGTTTAACACGTTTATTACAAACGTAAAATACTGACGTGTTCTAATGAGACTCGCCGACCGGTTTGAGATTTTTTGACGTTTTAGCTACACATTCAGCTGGCTTTGACGTATCGCCATTGCCATCTTGCTACGTTTCGTTTCACCAGCGGTTCACGCGCGGAGAAAAGAAGGTTTATAAAACTTTGAAATAAAATAAGCCATTTTCAATAATATCGTAAAGTCCTTTCCATAAATTATGTAATAGCCTAGGATACACCTACACATAACACCTACACGTTGTTGTTACGTTTATCGGCCGTGGGAGGAAATCCGTTGACCTTACTGATATTTCGCAAACTTGTGATGTTTATTCTTTTCGTAGCTTGAATATAATGTAAATAAACCTTACGTATGTTACGCTATACTCGTACATAACGCAACGTAACCTGCACATATATGCCTACCTACCTGTAGTTAATAAATAAAAGATCAAACATAGCTCACAATTCATCATAAATGGCTATGGTACACAAAGCCATCAATTTCTTTTACTTTTTTGCTTGTATGAATAGCACGGGAAGTTCTTACATCTCAATCTTCAGACATCTTGACCACAACGTTTAAAAACCTGCGATGCTCATAATATAAAAGAAAATACGATAAAACGTGGGGAGGCGTGATCAAGATGTAAAATGATCGATAGCAGGCGCGATACGAATGGTATCTTCAATATCTTGGTATTATGCGAATAATGAATAATAGTACTTGAAAGGGACCATCATTTATTTTCCACCGCTTTCGCATTCGATCATCGTAAGTGTAGTCTTAAACAAGGACCTAATTACGTGTACCTTTAGCTATGAATAGCGTTTATAACTATCATGTTCTTTTTAGACATCGCAGTAAAAGAGGCTTCTTTATGATATGAAAGCTTATTTTATTTGTAAAAGGACCCTTGGGCAAAGATAATGAAGCTGATTATTTAGAGGTTGAATAAATAATGTTTTATATTTACTTAGTAGATAGTACCTACCTAGGTATATTGTTACGTATGTTAGGTAGGTAAATAGTGTGAATAAGATAGTTTGATACCATCATACCAGTAATAAAGGACAGGTATCGAAAACTGAAACCGAAAAGTAATGTAACATAATGAGCTTGCTATCAACAAAAATCGTCCATATACAAAAGACAAAGCCTAATGTTTAACAACACGTATACTTAATTACACCGGCAATGATACTTGCATAATAACTTCCTGCTTTCACCGTAACAAAGACTATTTCTCTTGCACGACTGTTAACTACAAACTCACATTTGCGGGTGGCAAAACATAGGAACTAAAAAATGTATGGCAGAAGTCGTGGTTCTCGAAGATACTAGCGCCATCCGCTTAGAAAAGGTGTTGGCTTGTCGCGAGCATATTTGCGTCGAACAATAAGTGTTCTTGTTGTAGTTTTAGCGCTTTTCCAGGAACACGTTGGAGGTTATAACGGAAAAGGGAACGGGAGACGCAGAGTGCAATGTTTTTTGCCTTGCTTGTTTTTAAATCCTGAGGATTATGGGCACTGTAACCAACTAAACAACCCTATCAGTTACTTTACTCTTTGACCCTATCACATTTTATTCACTGACGGACAACACACAGCTATACCGCTGGGTCTAGGAGCATGACATTTTGCACAAGATTTCATATGGATGGAATATCTCACGGGGCACACGACATATTTTAATAGGTCTTAGTTTAAGGTAATCACAGGTATTGAATATTAAGACGTAAGTATATTCATAAACAAGCCTCTCACTATAATGGTATTTCCTGAGATCATAGTCCACAGTAGTCTAGGTAGGTATGCTTACACAGATGTAAGATAATATTTAAATGTACAGACGCCAGCACATCAAGCTACCCGAAATTGTCAAATTTTCCCAATCAACTTTGAACCACCAGACGCCAGCACATCAAGCTATTACAATGTGTCAAATTTCTTTAATACATTTTCATCTTTATCGCTAAAACATAAGGTTCAAAGTCGATTGGGAAAATTTGACAGTTTCGGGTAGCTTGATGTGCTGGCGTCTGTACCTGCTAGAAATAACATAACAACCCATATCGGCACAGTCAACCGCACATCAGTGCCGCAGCAGTACAAGGGCGGATAGGCTTTCTTAGCGTATTGTGCTACTGTGCAAACTGTTAACAATGATATTCGGTTGACTATACCAACTTTTGCACTTTTTTACTTTTTTATTTTGTACCATTCATAGAAACGTAGTAGATACATAACGTTTTTTAGTCTGACTCTACAAAACACCTACCTACTCAATATTTCAGCTAGGTAATTCAGGTGGTAAGGTAACGATTTTGACCCTGGCACACAACAAAGTATTGTATTTATTTAGCTACCTACCTACTCAGCGGAGATGGCCAGCTATTTGATACACGACTCACGTGAGAACACCAGCAGTGCTATTCTGTAAAAATCTTACCGTGAAAACTTAGGTGAAGTGAGCGTGGAGTGAGCTGTCAATAGTGTCAATTCCTAGCAAAATCAAACTTCACCTAAATTTTCACGGTGAGATTTTAAAAGAATCGACCTCGAATTTAATTGAAGATGTGTCTTTAATACAGCCGTTACAGTTTACCTAAGTACTTAGAAGAAGAAGATAAATAAAAATAGAACAACTTGCACTTAAGGGGCCGGCGGAGCATGCGTAGTTCATACAAACGTAGGTAATACCAAAATAATTTGTAAATCGAACTTATTCTTAGTGTATTACAGAATACATAATATAGGTTCCCAAATATATATATGTATTGAATGGACACTGCAGATTTAAAGACGAGTTATGAGAAAAATAAGTTTTCTATAGAAATTTGAAATTCCTCAATATCTCGTCTTTATATCAGAGTCCTTATAAAATATATATTTTGGAGCCTAGATATTCTGTAATTCAATCGGAATAAATACACACTACCTTAAGAATATGTTTGATTTACAAATTATTTTGGTATTACGTTTGTATGAACTACGCATTAGCACGCGTAATTCGCCGGCCGGCGGCCCCTAAATGGACCATGTAAGCGCTACAGTTACTTACGCACTTCTTTCTTTTTTTTTTGCCGCAAATGTCCCACAGCTGAGCAATGGCCTCTCTACTCTCTTTCCACCTTTCTCTGTCCAGGGTACGCACTTCTACAGGGTCAAATTAAATTTGCTAGCGAAACTTCACGGACGTGATGGTTATCGATGTCTTAATAATATGATAAACTTAATATAAAAAAAAAAATTGATGTTTTTTTGAAGGATCATCGATCGCTGGTAGTGTTGTTACTAGATGTATGAGCAATGAGTTGAAAAAGTCTGTTACGGATTGGCGCCAAAACGGCTCAACGGATTTGGATAGGCACATAGATCATAGATTGGAGTTTTTAACCTGCGGGGTAGTTGCGTAAAGTGCGTTTCACGAAAGAATTCCCTTCGCCGTAATGTTGGCACCATTGCTTTTCATTGAAGGTAAAACAATTATTCAATGAAAAGCAATGGTGCCAACATTACGGCGAAGGGAATTCTTTCGTGAAACGAACTTTAACACACTATCAATAGCAGGCTTTCATTTTGACAGTTCAACAATTTTCAATGCGTTATTTACGTTATTGACACAGACAAATTTTTCGAACATATGAAGCAATGGATTAGCAATATCCTTCAAAATGATTCAGATAGTGATTTATAGTGTGTTACGCAATTAGGTTGCTTTTTTAACACGGTACTTTTAATCACGGTAGTACGTTGATACGTTCCCGTGGGATATTTTACGACATCCACGCGGGCGAAGCTGCGATAAAATGTCATTCATAATAAAGGTTCGTTATATAATTGAATTCAGATTTTACGTATTGTCACAATAATGACCAGGAAAACCCATAATGTAGCAAATAAAGTACACTTCAACTATTCGCCAAAAAAATAGTTTTGTTGAATAGCCCAACAGATAAATACAACGGCAACGTTCTAAAATTAAAAATTATGCAGAAAAAATAATCAAAAGCGCTGCGTTCGTTGTTCGAATACTTTACATTCGCGCGCGTTCAGATACTTGCATCAATTTTATTTTCTTTTTCAGTAATGGTTTATCGTATTAATACAATAGTACCTGCTCGGCCGGCAAAGGAAACTATTTGTTCGTTTTTGCATTGTCACACAGCTGTTTTAAAAGCGAAAAGTTTATTTTTAAGATGGGTATCTAGTGACTAGAGTGGCTTGGCCAGTATGCTATTTATCTCACGCAATGCTATTTGCCTGGCTTGGCTATATAAAGTGATTTCTGTCAGTCTGTTTCGGCTATTACGGAGAAGAATGATGTTTAATCGCAATAATAAAAATGCCTGATGATTCAAATCTCAGTTTTTACTCTGTACCTATCTATGGTAGAATTACAGCATGTCTAAAGAGACACCACTTTTTATTTCTCATTAGGAAAATCTCTACTAATGTTATCCCATAAGTTTATCACCGTATTATCAAATAATTGGCAGACAATTATTTATCTTTATCCAAAATTGACGACATAAGAAGTATAACAATTAATTCAAGTCTAAATTAATGACCGTCAAATAGGTTTTCAACAGAGTATTTAAAAAATACCATACAAGGTATAAAAAGTTGCTCACGAGAATGACGAATGGCCATTAAAGACCAACATGTGTGTATAAAGACGTAAAAATAGAGACGTAAATTAAATATATTTTTTCACACAAGATATGCGTGCAAAATGCACTTAACAATTGTCTCATAAATTATAGACATCCGATACTGGCTGTAAACGAGAACATACCAGTGCGCTATTTTTAGGACAAATTAAAAAGTTAAACACAACCCATGATTCCATGAATGGAGACGCGTTTTACTAGATGCTGATGATAACTAACGTCAACGAAGACGTTTTATTTGCAAGTTGTTTTATTTAAAATTCTAACACAGTGTGCTTTTAATTCTTAAAACACTTTTTAAAGTTTGGCCGTAGTTCTGCTTTATTAGGAACTTTTTTTTTAAATGGCGCGAAATCTTTCACATATATTTTTTTTAAACGTTTCAACACAGTCACAAATTGGTGCAGCCAATCAATGTAACAAAGAACAAACAGCGTTTGAAAATCATCGGGCTATTCTAAACCAATTATTTTATCAACGATCGAGTTTTAATTGCCGCTCAAATCTGATAATAGATTCTCCAATAGCTGGCTATGACTAGGCACGTTCTAACAAAGCCTCAAAGCTATTCGTTCGATCTTATAATACCTACGTTATTCGATAATCTTTGGTAGCACAATCAAAGATGGCCTACGGCAAAAAAAGCCATTGTAAGAAGTTATTTCGAATTAGATGGTCCATAATCAGTAAATAAATAGTCTTTACTTCGTCTTTGTTACCAACTGATTGAAGTAGGATTTGTATAGCGAAATAAGAAAAATTGGTAAATAATTTAAAATAATTTATAGTAAATAATTTAAAATAATTTATAGTTACTTTTTTAATCTTAATATTCTACTTTTATGTGTTTCTCATTGGTTACCACAGTTTTATATAGCAATAAATCGCACTCTACTACTCCACAGTTCCACACCCGTAATAATCTTGTAAATTAAGAATACCTTAGCATATTTTCCATCCTGAAAAAAATAAAATAAAAAGCATACTTATTATAAGCTATAAGCTCAACATACAAACTCATTACTCGCCGAGCACTAAACACTAACATAATCTTGTAAGCGTCGTAATTAAAATAAAGAGTTTTATGGGTATTACGCAAAAAGTGGAAAGAGGCTTTTATTAACGCCAGCTTGAAGTTAATTAACTTTGCAAGCGACTAGAGAGAAAGGTGCGAACAATCCGAGATGCGCGTCACTTGTTTTATGGGACTAATCCTATCCGTTGTTTTTCTTTTTTACGTTTTTAATTTTCCCCCCTATTACAATACAAGGGACTAAACATCACTGGCGAAATGTGGGTGTGTACCTCTGCTCAACCCTTCAGGCGTGATTTAATGTTATGCTTATGTGTTTTTAATTTTATGTGGTACCTATAATTGTAATAAAACTGCCTCACTTCAGTTACAGTATTTATTGTCTTGGTTCTACAATATGACAACTATGTTAACTTATATGCAGATGAAATACCACCAATGTAAAAGACCATTTTATTTTGCGTCCGACTTTGTCGCGACAATCGTACAAGAAAAAAGTCTCCTCCAAGCAATCTCCCGCCATTAATCCCTATTGACCACCCTTCCAAAGACAATCACACCAATTTTATCTTTTCGGTGTTGTCAGCACAATAAGTCGATTACAAATAATCGAATACAAAAATAAATTAATTAAAAAAAAACTAAATTACAACAAATTGCATCAAATAATGTAAATAACATAACAAAACCTAACACTATAATATGTAGATACCCCAGTATCTACATTTATAGGTACCCTAGGTTTGGAAGAAAAAAGGGGAGGCCTTTGCCCAGCAGTGGGACACAATATATGCAAATAAAAAAAATTAAGTAATTAGATACTTCTCCGTACTATTCCGAAACTATCTCAGATGAATGTAGATATCGGCCTGTACCTACAGTAATAAATGTTTATAAAAATCTAGAGATAGTAGGTAATTTAGACAAGGTAACTAAAAAACAAAAACCCCCTGAATGATCCAGTTGGTAGCCAAGTCTATAAAAGACTTCACCACAAAATACAGTTGCAATAAAATAAAATTAAACTGAAATACACCTTATGCCTTTCTTTTTGAGCCGTAAATAACAGGTGAGCTAACGCAGTGCTAACAAGGGCTATAGTTTTGTGTAAAACAAATACAATTTATGGCTATCGAAGGCTTTACATTAAAATACTTTGTAGGCAACGGAGCAGGCAATTTCTTGAGTCACCGAAGTCTGACGTCATCGTTGCAAATGGCAACCGGCTTGGCAAGGCCTCGCGACAACTTTACCATACCTACCGGTGCGCGGGTCGCGATAAATAGCGAAGTTGTGTCTACTAAACGATATTATTATACATGTCTGCAAGCTTGATTAAATTAGATGGGTAGGTACTAAAAACATTTTTTTTAAGTGGGTACTTGAATGTTCTGTGAGAAAGAATTTTTTTGTTTGTTATGTAATATGAACAGTTGGTAGTAAAATTAAAATCCATTCTTGCTTTTACTTTCACCAAAATCGTGCGTGCGGAATTTGGATCCATTTTCAATGAAGGAAGCTATAACTATGTATTTTATTTAAACAGTAGGTGTGTGTAATAGCGTCGTCAATATTCTTGAACTTATTATGTATTTCGCACTTAACCCATATTACACAACAAGGCTTTTTTCAAGGCATTTTTTATTTCACTTTTTTTTAACTCACTCATTGATAATCATAGAGAATGGTAATTATAACCCGATGTTTCATTTTGTAAAATGTAAACTGGCACTTGAATTTTATGACCACAAACGACATCTCCATTCTGACGAGGCGAAACAATAAAACCTCAATGTTACGGCTTACGCAGACCGTAAAACGAAACGGGACAGTCATTCCCGCCACAGGAATAATGTCAATTCCCGCCAATTTTCACCCGCCATGATGGGCAAGTCTTCTATCTAGCTTAGGTAAAACATGATTATTGAGCTTGTATTGCCATTACTTGCATGTTTTATTAACGTTAGTAATAGTACATTATGATACATGTGTGCTCTGTTGATCATTATACTGGAGGCGGTATAAATATGAATCGCGACTATAATATATATGTATTTACAGAATTATAGTCATTAGAATAGAATCTTTAAGTTAGATTTGCTCCCTAAGAATTTTTCCTTTTTAAAGATGTATTAATGATTCTAATGCTGTAAAGACGTACCTGTTAAAGTCGCAAATCATATTTTGATCAAGATACAACCTGACACTGACCTGAAAATTGCAAAAAAACCTAAGAAAATTTAAATTTCGCGGTCTGCCAGTGCGCATTCACCTTAAATTGTCCGTGGTCCCTGCGCATTTACCTTAAGGTACATAAATATTAGTTAATTTTTGGACCAAGGACAATACAGACTATTTTAAAAAAAACGTGAAATGGTCCGCGGATTTCTTTTGGCATGAAGTCTCTTTTATGAGATTAAAAAAGCGCGCATCTCCGACTAGTAAATAGTTATCTGTGGCGTTATCGCACTAGTGGAATAACATAAAGAAAAAGCACGCGTTTTTAATACACTGCATTATGGACCTAAAAGCGGTTCAATAAGAGCAACTTTACGAGCAAGTGTGTTGAAAATAATATTATACATCCATAGACTTATTACCTATTTTTCAGTCCTTTCACACACTTGCGCACTATGATATCTCCCGCGCCGAAAGCTTGTCTCCGCTAAGATTGGTCGCCATGGCCGAAATTCGGTCCAGAGGACTTAAAAATAAATAAACAAACTTTCTAACCTATCTATTTAATTTTATGAAGAGAATATATATAGGGGCTCTATATATAATAACTTCTAAAACCTTAATTAATGAGTCCGTCGCGACGAAAGTCCTGTTTTTCCAAAGCGGCCTTTGATTTTTCCCCACTTTGTAATAGTTTTTGTACCGCTTCGTATTATATTAATTAATCTTAATAGTAAAGACTGCAACGGTGCATAAGCAATGACAAGTCGTCATCACATTAACTGTCGCTTACAATTACCATGGCAACTAGTTTACCCGGTCTTTCATCCATTTGACGCGGTTACTGAACAACCAAGTACCATGCTTATTATCTTTCGCAAACGAATACTAGCCATGTGTGTATAAATAAATAAAAACTAATAAATAAATCTTAAAGTTTTATGTAGGTACTGTGCAACAAGTAAGTACCTTATCACCATCGGCTGCCTCCATTACCCTCATAAGGCACCACCGGTTATGAATTCCATTACATCAATTCCCGTCATTATTCAAATTCCGAATAATATATTTTGCAACTGGCAACTGCGAGTGGGTGCGCCCACCGCCGAACCTTGTCCATACATCTACATAGTTGCGTAAGGTCTGACTTATTGCAACTCGAATAATCCTGTTCTAGATTTTGAATTGCTAATAAATGAGGTCGTGTAGCCGATGCAAATAGTTTGGTGAAGGGCTAGGCGTTAGTTGGGCTGCATAACTCGTTTTAGAACAGTTAGCGACGCTGGTGGCTGGAAGAAAGGCGGTGGCGATGCGTGACTGCTGTAGTATTATACTGATGACAGCCATAGAATTCTTATAATTTATCGTCGTCGTCGACGGTTTCCGCATAAGGTCATTTGCATATGGGAATCTTCAATTTCCTTATAGGTCATAAAAGGCGGTAATTAAATTCATGATTTATAGTGCTTCTAAGCATTATTTTAGTAATCATATATTTAATAGGCTATACCCTTGGACAGCACTTCAACGATAAGCCAGCGTCTGCAATAAAAATACATTAATAATGAACTCTGCTCCATTTAATCAGAAACCATTATCTGGCGCAAAACATTCAGCAAAAAATGTCGCTCATTCTTAATAGGTTTTTCTTTCACTAACCGCGATGTAGTTGCGTTACTTTTTGTCGTCTCATATCAAATCGCGAGGGTACAACTACAACCTAATAAATAAGTCACGTACTAACATCCTGCGCGATGCGTCGTTGTCCATAAAAAATGCGCCACAGCTAATCGCCGGTCATCGCTCTCTCTAGCTCTTTCGAAAAATATTATATTTTATTATAGCAACCCAGACGCTTACGGGAAAGACAAGTTCCATGTCAGTCGTGTCTCGCTGTGTACACAAGTGTGCGCTGTGTAATTGTGATATTGCCTAATTTGGTACGAACAAAGGAGTGGTCTACATTTACAAAAAGTCTAGAACAAAACGTGCCTCGATACACAAATCACTGAACGCATCGGCATCCATTACCTTGCATCGTGTTATTTGCCTAAGTGGTTCGATGCAGGATAATAAGTTAGAAAGAATAGCCGTAGGTTACGGCCACCTTTGTCTGGACTCCGCTTCGGTCATGACACCTCGGGGCTAGACCAAACGTGGCCTAATCTTCCACAGGCAAATTGCCATGTAATGGGACCGTGGGTTCGACGATTGTTTCTATACAAGGCCGCATTAGCTTCAAATATAACGTTATTGGGAGATTATTATTAAAAAACGAAAAACAGGGTGTTCATCGGACCATGTAGCCGAATTTGTTAATTTGAAAAAAAAAAGCAACCGTCACAACTTCCCGCGTTAACTGATGTCAGCAATATTAAAAAAGTGTTGCCACGTAAATTAGCAGCGGCAAATAAAAAGGGTAAACAAAAAAGTATTGATCGGTCCCAGCAGGGCGCCTTGATAACTCTCGGGCCTAATGATGCATCAACTATCATATTCGCAAGGATAATAAAGATGTTTTTGTGAACCCTTATTATCTCGCTTTGTTCCATTTTTGATTACACCTCTAGAGCATATAAGTGAGAATCATTTCTTAAAAGCGCGCATCAAGAAGATTTATTTTGACGTTTATGTTTTTGCCTGCGTAGTCGTTAACACAGCTTTAATAATAGAGTTTACCTAATAATAGGCAGGTAATTAAGTAATAAAAACTTCGGCGAGTTTTTTACTAGCGTTGTCCAAACAACGTCAAGGTTTTGATGCACCATCCTTATGTTAATTAATTAACATTCATTGTGAAAACTTCAAGTTGTTGGATAAGTTTTTACTGTAATTTTTTACATTACTAATTATAATCGCCATGTTGCCGAAGTTGGCCAACTTTTTATAATAACTTCAAGTGAAGCAGCAAGTTAAAACGATTCAGCTGATATCTGATGAATGGCTCTAAGAAAAAAATAAAACACCAATCTAAGATTGTATTATACCACGCTACAATAATCACAACAACTTTATAGAGTTATCTGTGCACGAATTAAAAAACTACGTCATCTCATGAAAGCGTTAAAAAAGCTTCGGCTACTGATGTACACTTAATTTATTTTTGAAGCGACGAACGAAAATCTCATTACCATCCTCTTTTAACGGCTTACTCTCAGAATTAGTTTCGTTAATAATGCCGGAATAGTAAAAGTTTTATGGTTTTTAAAGTTTGACGCGAGTCAGGAACTCCTGGCGGGAATAAACCTAGAACACCGCGAGGTGATTTGTACAGACGACAGCACATCAAGCTATCCGAAACTGTCAAATTTTCCCAATCAACTTTGAATCTTATGCTTTAGCGATGAAGTTGAACATCTATTAAAGGAATGTGACAGATTGTAGTTAACTTGATGTGCTGGCGTCTGTACAACGAGAGTAGTGACATCATCAGGCGTTCAAAGTAGGGAAAAATATCACTGCATATTACAAAACAATATCAAACCCCCCTCCCCTGCCGCGATAAACTCAAAAACTGTCGAATGGATTTTCCAATGGACGGAGTGATTTATAAGGAAGATTTAGGTGTTTAATTCATTAAGGCTTTGTGTCAATTGGCTGAAATATGAAGATGATTGTTGAAGATGTCAGAAAATCATGCCGACTGGGACCTTTACTGGTCTGCGCCGCGTAAACCAATAGAGTTATATGAAAACAATAGGGATATTTTCCAAAATCCGCGCGGGCGAAACCGCGGGAAAAAGTTAGTGAAGTATAAAAAAACAGTAACAACAAACACACAAAAGAGGTTGGACAGTTTAGCCTAAATGGGCAATATAAGCGATATGTCCATACATTTCTGTCCACCCTCCTTTGATTGCAGACAAACTATGTGTCATGCATGTGTCCTTTGCGGAGGACAATACGAGAATTCTTAATAAAATCCTATTGTTTCGTTTCCGTTCACACACTCGCGGAATTTTAAGACCTGGGACAAAAAGGTTTCCTCCTATTCAGGTTTAATCTACTACCTAGATTTTTAGTTTCAATTTAATTGGATTTTATTATTTATGAAGTGAGCTGTCATTCCACCTGAAGGATTGACACTATTGACAGTTCACTTCCAGCTCACTTCTTCTAAGTTTTTACGGTGAGTATTTTTTTCAGAAAAGATCGACTGAAGCTTTTTCAACACGCTTAACGACATTTAAATCACAATCGAAGCGCCTGCCGCCATTTTCCCATAACTTGGTCTGTTCGTTAGATTCCCGCCATTCTAAAGTCGTCGACGCAAGCGCATCCGAGAGGCGGAACTCAAGTAATAGGCGCATTCCGCCGACCCTGCCTGTGAATACCGCCGTACCTACTTACGATCTTTGAATGACTTAGGAAGCCATTAACGGGCTCCTCGGTTAATGTTTGAACATAATACCTTCCCATTGTTAATCGATTTAAAAAACAAATTTGAAGTTTTGTCCTTAATTATAAAGTGTTTGTCCTATAAAAATCACAAGTCATTTCGGTGCATTCAATAAATCATCTGCCTAGACTTTTTCCAACTATGTTGGGGTCAGTATTAATAAATATTTTTTCAACACATTTGCTCGAAAAATGCATTTACAAAGCCTGTATACATTGTTCGAAAGTTAAAAATTACGCACCATACAACGGAACGTGCGGTAAAATAGGTACTCTCACCTAAGTACCTATTTTACCGCACGTTCCGTTGTATAGCACCGTGCGTTTTCTTTACGGTTTTTTTTTAATTTCCATAAAAAAAATATAAGAATTCCACCAAAGAGTTTTACATTATGAGAATAAACAAATTGACTGATCGAACCTCCTTGGAAGCGCTTTTGCTCAATACGTTGTCTCACTTTAATACTAAAGAGTAAATGAGACGAAAGATGTAGTTCTAATTTTCACCACGTGCATGTGGCGCCATTTGCAAATTCGCCCCATTTTCATATTAGAAACTTCAAAAATTGTTGCGACTTTCCCACTGTTAAATAAAGAAAATAATAATATGAGTTCAACATACTAAGTGTGAAATTAATAATGTCAGTCAGTCAGTTAAGCTTCCAAAGCAGCAAATTTCACTGAATTTCAATAATTGTTCAAATATTTTTACTATTAATTTCCAAGAGTAGTGACCTATCTGTTTATTTTCTTATTTGCTATTAAAAATAGTCAAATGAAAAAGTTTGTTTAATTACATACTGTACTGTTTTCTCGCAAATGTGTTGAAAAACATTGTATGACACACGTGCAGAAATTGGTATTTACAAACTCGTGACTAAACTCAAAAAAAAAATAGAGATTCCACGATAATACTGTTACTTTAGAAATTAAAAAAGCGCACAATGGCATAAATGTAGCCAATAAAGAATAGTTATTTATGATACTAGTGCGGTAAGTTGGTTTTTACTAACTCACTCTTTTTATGGTAAGCCCTCGACTTCGTCTCGGGCTTACATTCGTCTACTCGTTTGTAAAAACCAACTTACCGCACTAGTATCATAAATAACTATTCTTTATTGGCTACATTTATGCCATTGTGCGCTTTTTTAATTTCTAAAGTAACAGTATTATCGTGGAATCTCTATTTTTTTTTTATCTTTGTTGCCCCACTACTGGGAAAAGGTCTCCCACACACTTTTTCAATTTTGGAAAAGTGGAATCCATAGAATCCATAAAATGGATGGAAATACATACCTACTTGCATGTTATAAAATTTTTCGTGGACTGATATTAAAAAGCGTCTTCTGTATTTCAATACGTTTTACTTTCCTGTGTTATTGTGATGCCATGACGTGACGTGGACGTCCACGATACTATTGCCACGTAAGAAATTATAAGAGCGTAAATTTTCCATTGCCTACATTATAAATAAATAAATAAAAAAATATTGAAGATCTACAATGCCGATAGCTGTAAAAGCTTCTGTCATTTAATCAATGTAAGCCACATTTCGATTTCATTGGGATTGGAGACTGGAATCGTAAACTGTTTACTGTCAATTACAGTCTGCAGCTTCATTGCGTAACACATTAACAGTAGCAATGGCTGTCATTTTGACAGGACAACAATATTCATTGCGCTACTTACATTTTTGAGCAGAAGTTTTACGAACATATGAAGTAATGGATTAGCGATATCCTTAAGGCGAAAGCGCCAGGGTCGCCCGCGAAATTCAATTATTTTTAGGTTTTTTGGAATTTGCTGGTCAGTATTAAGTTGTACGTTGATTAATATATGAATCGCGGCCGTAACAAATATGTATTTACCGAATTTTAATCATTAAAGTCATCAACACAACTCTCTAAGACCACGTAAGTCCCAAGAATAACTGTTTCATGAAATCATCATTCTTTGGACTTACGTGGTCTTAGAGAGTTGTGTTGATGACTTTAATGATTATAATTCTGTAAACACATATTTCTTACGGCCGCGATTCATATATTAATCAACGTACAACTTAATACTGACCAGCTAATTGCAAAAAACGTAAGAAAATTTGAAATTCGCGGGCTACCTTAGCGCTTCCCCCTTAATAATGATTCAGATTGTGGGGGATACGAGGCGAGGAGTGTGTTACGCAATTAGGGTGCTGTTTAATTAAGTATTTTTAGTTTTAAAGCACAGGCTAAACAACCTGTGCTACGCGTTACGGTGCGACATGGAGGCACAGCAAACGCTGTGCCTCCATGTCGCACCGTAGCGCGTGCTAAGTCCCCAGTACCTAACTCTAATCCAACAAATGATCTGTTTGCGGATGAATGGACGAAGATTTTGTCGGCATGTCAGAAGTACTGTGAGAGAGATGTATGAAAGTGTTGTTTACTTGATTTTATATTTAATATTTAACGTGTATGTGTAAACTGTCTTTAATTTCTGTAATTGGTAGTAAACCGTTTTAATTATAGAATAAATAAATAAATAAATGACACTCAGGTATAATGAAGTTTCCCATTAGTGAAAGAATTTTCGGCATCGAGTTCTGAAGATTGCTTCCTCACAACCTCACAAACTTTACCTCTTTATAATATTATAGTATATAGTTTGTATATACATATGTACATATATGTATATAGTAATCTATACTACACACATACATAAACAGACAACAAGAAAAAAACAGAAATATATGTACAAAGGTGATGCTAATTTCTAAAGAATTATCTTCCAGTATACCTGTACCTGTTGGATATCCCTATAGGATAGACAGCAGGAGATGCAGGAGAATGAATATGAACAACAGGTTCCAATAAGAAAATCACACTAATAGTATAAAGGCGAAAGTTTGTGAGTGTGTGTGTACACACATAAATACACATGTTTGTTACTTCTTCACGCTCAATCGGCTGGACCAATTTTGATAAAATTTTGTATGGAAGTAGCTGACATCCTGGATTAACATATAGACTTTAAATCCCGATATTCCCAAGGGATCGAAACTTATGCGGGTGAAACCGCGGGGCGCAGCTAGTAATAAATAAGGGTAAGAGGTAGAAAAAACCAACTGGATGGCGACCAATTCAAGATGAACACTTATTAAATACGGATAGAATCAAAGACAATGGCCAAAATAGAATGGTACAAAAAATAAGCTGCTACCAAAAACAACCTGTGGTTTCTTAGAAAGAATTTTGTTAACTGTACCGAATGCCATGTCTAATCCATTAAAACTACGGAACAGTAGAAGGGCAAGATGAACTCATGCGCCATGCTTCTATGATAAAATGGTGACTTTTTTTTTTTTAAATGCTGACTTTTACTTTACATAGTAGCTACATTTACACGCAATTATAATATTTTATAAGTAATTTTGAAAAAAATTTAAAAGTACCTGTTATAATTATGATGAAATATTAAAAATAGGTAACTATAATTTTGATAAAATATTAAAAATACCAATTATATTTTTGATAAAATTTTTAAAATAATAAGAGAGCAGTGGTGGCCCAGTGGTAACGACCGCGACTTACGAGTGTAGGTCGTGGGTTCGAACCCTGACAGGCGCTTTACTTTGTGTAAATTATTTCAACACGATTTTTTCCTTCACCGTTTTGAGAGCAATGTCTCAAAACGGTGAAGGAAAAAATCGTGAGGAAACCGGCATAACCAGAACCCAAATTCGAAGACATGTGATATCTACCAACCCGCACTGGGCCCGCGTGGTAGATTACGGCCCACTCCCTCTCACAGAGAGGAGGCCTGTGTCTCAGCAGTGGGAACATTATAGGCTGATAATGAATTATAATTCTGATAAAGTGTTAAAAATAAAAATTATAATTTTGATAAAATATTTAAAATAGGTGATTATAATATTATTATTATTATAATTTTGATAAAGTGTTAAAAATAAAAATTATAATTTTGATAAAATATTTAAAATAGGTGATTTTATTAAAGTTTTGATAAAATATTTATAGAGCTCAAAATAGTAGAGAACCCAGTCATAATTAATTCTGAAAAACTCAGTTACAAGTAACATCACATAATGAACGCGCAATTTAATCAAGGTAACAGAGATTGAATGCAAAAATACTGAATATGTTTTATTTTTACAATAAAAACCACACTAATATACAAACAATCATTCTGATTTTTTGTCAGATTATTCTACTAGCAACATACTAAAATAATCAGATGTACTATAAAATATTCTCTACTAGGTTCCACCTGCGGCTTCGCCCACGTGGTATGTCGATAAAAATCATCAAAAGCCCATGTCCTTCCCCAGGATTCAAAGTATCCCCATGCCAAATTTCATAAAAATCGGTCCAGCCGTTTCGGAGTTCAGCCGGAACAAACAGACAGACAGACAGACAAGTTTTTAAAATTGTTTTATTTTTGTTCTACTTAGGTACCGTATAGTTACTTCTTTCATATAATTATGCATTTAGAAAGAAGCTGTTATTTTGACATTACAAACAGACACGTCAATTTTATTTATTTGTATAAATATAGATGTATAATAAAAGCTTACTATTACATTCTTTTCACTGTGTAAAAAAAAACAGTAAACTAAGTAGCTACGTATGTGGGTACGCACGTTGATATATCAAACTATACATTTCCAGTATAAGCTTTAAAGCAGTATAAGCTGACTTCTCACTGTACGAAAAGCCTATAGTATACAATGCGAATGCGAGGTCAGGTAAAACTGGAACTGTATAGCTTGATATTTCGTCGTGTGTACCACGATAGGGAAATTTTATTTCCTTTTCCCTATTAATTACATATCCTTCAGTAAGAAAATAGGCTGAATCTGGTCTATTCTGTAAAAATCTCACCGTGAAAACTTAGGTGAAGTGAGTTTGTTTTTGCTAGGAATTGTCACTATTTTCCCAGTGCCGGATTAAGCCAGCGCGGGGCCTGTAGCAAATTTTACCTAGGGGAAAATACGGTAGGGCTTAGTTTGTTTATGGTTCTAAGGCTTACAAAATAATACAGAACTTTTTCATAATAGTTTTAGTTGTGTAGTGACTTTTCAGTAGTCAAATCAATGTTTCTTAACAAATACGTTCTTTTCCGTTTCATATCAGTTGAATTACTTGAGATAAATTACTTTCTTCAAATAATGCTCAGTATAGTAGGTACTTTTGTAAAAACCTACGTACTTGCAAGTTCTGAGAAAACCTTGTATCTATGCAAGAGCGAGCGAAATGAGTTCGAAAGTTTTTAGCATCCCATCTTGGAGAGCTTTTGACTATTCTTCCCTAATATTTCAATAAACCTAATGGAGGGTACCATGACTTCTTTTTGTACGTCCAAACGTGGGGCCCCCACAGCGCGGGGCCTGTAGCATTTGCTACACCTGCTACGTGGCTAATCCGGCACTGGTTATTCCACCTCATGCTAGGGATTGACACTATTGATAGCTCACTTCACCTAAGTTATTACGATGAGGTATTTACAGAATAGCTCGGCTGTATGTACCTAAATGAAAATATTAAATCAATATTATTTTATGGAAGATGTTACATTGCCCACCATGTCTATAAACACGCAGTTTAACTTAAACAAACGGGAAACACATAAATAATGACAAACGAATCTAATAATACATTCTGAAATAAAGAATTACATCCTAATTGGAATCTAAGAACAGAACTTATTTAAAAATAAAATAAAACTTACGAGGAACGAAAGAAGGCTTTTGAGAGCCAATCCGCTTAGCCGCCAATTTGATCTTAGTTTATGGCGGGACTAGTCTATGGAAACGGCCACAGATTATAATGATGATGAATAGATTTTGTGGTAACATACGTTATGATAATTAGATTCAAAGATTTATTCAAGTTCGAACTTTGCAGCTGCTTGTACAGAGGACTACTACGCCTTGAGGTTGGTAGTGGGTTCATTTCCTAGGTCAAAAAATATACTTAATTTTGTTTGGTAGCTTGATCATAAATATAATTAGCTAGAGCCAGCATGTACACCAAATTAGCTTTACAGAACATACCTAATATAAAATGATGACTGATAAGTACTGAAAACTAATTAGCAAATTATGTATTTTTGATTCGGAAAAAAATTGCACCGTTTACGTGACAGAAGTGAGAGTTCTAAAAAAATTTTTACTAATTTATTGTAAGACTTATTTAGTGTGATATCTTTCTTCTCTCTCATGCAACGAAATGTGCCTAAAAGTGACGCGTCCTTGAAATTTCACTCTCAATTCTTGTCTAATTATGGAAGCCGCTTAAGAAGTTTTACTATGATAATTTCCATATGATAATGTTGAATATCGAAAGAAAATAAGCGAATACGATAAGTAAAACTTTTTTAATTTATTGACTAATTTACTGACTGTACCTACCTACTGTTAACTTCCAAAGGCCCAATGGCAGGATGCCCAGTTTTGAGCTCAAGGGTAGCGACTGTGTTTCTTTTTCACCAATCACAAAAATCGAAGCAGTGATCTTGACTCGATTCGATTAAATTTTTGAGATTTTTTACAAAATAAACTTAGGTACTTACCTACTTCATTTGCATTATTAACATAGGTATGTCACACATAATCGTCTGTCATACATAATCAGCCTATAACGTTCCGAATGCTCGGACACAGGACTCCTTTCTAGAGGGAGTGGGCCGTAATGCACCACGCGGGCCCAGTGCGCATGGGCGTAGCCACACTGGGGCAAGCTGGGGCGCTTGCCCCACCCTGGCTCTGACAAGAAAAAAATACGGAAATTAATGCATTGAAGGAAATGGAAGTGGCGGATCTGATCAAAATTTCGTAAATGCAATTTTATCCCAGCGTAAAACCTGCGCTCGCTATTTTTCTTGCCCAGCCATGTACGACCTGTACTAACAATAGAGCGATCATTCAGCACATTACGGCGGGTCAAAACGTGGCTTCGCTCAACCATGAGCGAAAATCGTCTAAGCGGCCTGTGTATGCTAAGTGTGCACAGAACGGATCGCCGACACAAAAAATAAATTTGTAGAATAGTGCTAAATAGGTTCTGCCAGAACCCACGCCGGCTTCTCTTGAAGTAATATTACTTATAAAGTTAGTTAAAACTTAAATTTATAAACACCGACTATTCTGTACCTGAAAATATAAACCTCTAAATTTACAGATTAACAAATTGGCATAGGCGCAGAGCCCAAACGGCTCAAGTTAGAAAAAAATTACCGGGGAAGGGGGGGGGGGGATAGGTTGACTGCTGCCCCACCCTGAGCCCAAGGCTGGCTACGCCCATGCCAGTGCGGGTTGGTAGATGTGACATGTCTTCCAATTTTTGGTTCTAGGATATGCCGGTTTCCTCACGATGTTTTCTTTCACCGTTTTGAGGGCAGTGGTAATGAAATAACTTACACAAAGTAAATCGCCGGCCTGGGTTCCCCACGACCTACCTACATTATAACTCGTAAGTCAGGAAATCTATTATTATAGAGATCACAGGAAATGTTAAGTTTGTTCTTGGGATAAATTCATTCCAACTACGGAACCCTTCATTGTGCGTGCTCCCACACGCACTTGGCCGTTTTTTTATTATTTCCAAGTAGGTATGAAACGTAACCATAAAGCGAACATCTAAACTTCTAATTTGCTCACCTTCAGAACTACTTTGCAAGTCAAAACAATTAAATTATTGTTAATAATACGACTTCGTTATAAAGCAGGCAAAACAGCGTAAAATGACATCAGAGATATTTAAATCATCAGTTCATCACGTTACATAGTTCAAGTCCATCTATGTATTACGTTAGATACTTGTATGTTCCTCCTACCTACTTATGCGAGACATCTCTTCATAACTTAGAAAGGTTACCACAAAATATCTAGGATTTTTCGGGACAATAATGTATAGACGTGTAGGATTTCATAAAGGGTAGGTAACTACAAACAGGGGTGAAAAGGGATGCAGAGGTGAATCGGGACGAAATTTTAATATGGATTTTATCGTTGAAATAATAATATGTACTTAGTTTGTTGCCAACAAGGGCACTTATTCGTTAATTATAATACAGTAAACACATTATAGCGTCCTTTAGCAAGAAACTATATTATTTATGTTAAAATCCCTTTTAATGTTTCGTCCCAATTCACCCCTGCACAGCGATGCAGGGGTGAATCACCCCGTTTTACGGTAACATAATAGTCAGCCATATTGTGCCGATGAAGGTATTAGGGAAGGTCCAGGGCCGTCTTTACCCGGGGGTGCAAGGGGTGCGTGGCACCCAGGCGCAGGGTCTTAGGGGGCGCAAGCCGATCGGGTCATCATTGATCACTCATTATAAACGCAACGCTCCAGCGCTGTAACCCAAGTCACCGCCTCAAAAAAAATTCCTTAGAAAAAATTGAAGGAAATCATCCTTTAAAAATGGAACACAAAAATTAAGTTTAATTTATTTTTGTTGGCAAGGGCAAGCTAATTTTGGCACCCCGGCACCTGATATGGTTAAGACGGCCCTGGGAAGGTCCATAAGTAATATAGAGCAGATCTACAGTCATTTATCAAGCATATTGCTAAAACCCCACTAATGTTTCTGAACATTCCAAACGGAAAAGTTCAACACCGCTTTTCCGATAAGAAATCAAAGTTCAATGCTTGCATTGTATGCTTGACTGACACACACCGATGTAAATATTCGTATAACTAAAAATACCGCTCTTATTACTATCAAAATCAGAAGACCAATTCCCGTAATTAAAAACGGTCAATATCTAGTCGCAATCTTATCCACAGAGTACAATCTCATCTCATCTTAGCGACCGTCAGCTGAATGTCAAAAATGTAGGGAAATTAGAGGTATGTTTCACAGATTGAGACTGAAATCAAACTATCAACGTACTTAAAATTACGAGAATCGCCCTCTGATGCTCATAAACAACAACACTGTTTACACGCAACAACATTAAACAATAAAACCAATCTCAAATACCGCTGCGGGCACAAAATAGTCCACTCGTACGCAATCAGAGACACGCACCAAGCAAACCTACGTCAAAATGTTATAATTTTGAAGCTCTACGAGGTCGGGTTAAGTAATCCTTGCAGCGAACCGTAACAGCTCATTCATTGCCTTACAACAGATGCAAATGAACCCGCGATTGGGTACCGACCATTTATCGAGTACTATCGACTAGACCACAATACTAGACAGAGGGCATTCGATATTTTAAATTAGAAAAGTAAACAAACCTCTTTGAAGAGTCGTTGAAGCGGAGTGTCCTTTAAAAAATGAACAATCACTGAACGGTTATGAAACACTATTGTAACGGGCACGATTGACAGTTTACGACACAATATGGGTCCCGCGATCGTAATCCGACTGTGTTATGCCGCGACGTGCGTACGCGCCGCTCGTTCCGCGCTGACTGTCTGCTTCACGAGACGTGCCCAGTGAACGTAGCATGACCTTCCTGCCCACAGAGCCTAGCAAATAGCAATAGAACCTCTTTTCCTTTTTGAGACGTGTCCCCAAAATAAATGACCTTCTAGGAAAAATAGGAAATGTCCTTTCACAGGGAAAAATTTCTGGACACCCGAAAACTACAAAACGGTGAGCTCGTACCCGATGCCTGTAACCTGTAACAATAAGTGGAGTCATTACAATGTTACGTGTAAGGTTTCCAATTTTCATTCTATGTTTACGAAAATTGGTATTGAAAAAATATGCATTCGCTAGCACCTCTCCAAAACCATTGAATTTATTTATGAATGAGACTAGTCCCACGTACCTACGAATTAGATGAAAGTAGGGTACCTAATGTTTTTGTAAGCTATTATTAGATAGGTACCTACTACCTACTGACCCTACTGTCTACAACGAACTACCCTCCCAAAAAGAAAATCCTCAGTTAAAATTAAAAGTCACATTCCAAACTCGCGGAAGAATCTCAGACTACGTTGTAATTCTAAAACATATTATTATTATTGAAGTCTTTGTTTGAATGTACAAATCTTGCATTCCTTACAAAATATAATATCACCAATAGATTATCAGATTTCAGAGTAAATAGTACCTATAGCAATAGAAGGAAGGTAAGGTAAACCTTCCTTATTAGGAGTTACGCGTCTATTATTTTATAATCGTAGCGTAACTGCGTAACGATTCGCATCATTGCGGTAACAACGGTGAAGAATGGTGAAGAAAGTGTTAACAGGTGATTTCAGTTGAGTACATACTTAATGTATGATTGGGAATACTGTGCCAAGTAAAGATAAGTATACGTACAACGGAACTGTTTAATGTTGCCATACCAATTTTCTTCCATTATAGCAGAAGATAATAATATGTTGACTTTAGTCCACGACTTTGTTAAATCTTGTCTTCTCGCGCCGAAAACAGACATTGATAAACAGGCGTGGCCACAGCCTAAGATTTCTGTAGAGGGGCGGTCACTATGGGCGCTGGCAGAATATAAAGATAATAATAATTATTTGATAAAAGCCAGCGAAGTGAGCTCCGCCGCCTGCTGAACCGCCTCGGATTAGTTGGATTTTGTTTTAATCATTCAAACAGAATTGGAAGTTGCTTTGTCGACTTATGCAGAAAACCTGAAGAATTGAGAAAATTTAAAATACAAAAGTGAGCGAAACGAGCTCGAAAATATAGGTAAGCAGCCCGCCTCGAATATGTTTGCTATTTTTTCACCTTTCAAACTGAAATAGAAAAAATTATTTGGTCGACTTATACAGAAAAGCCTAAGCACATTCATTTTAAAGCACAAAGTATTACGAAAAGTTTAAATTTTGGAATATGGCCTTATCCTTCGTTTCCTAGATAGTAAATCATACAGGCATCGTGACATTTTGAATCATTTCGGGAGAAGTAATGACTTAATGAACCATGAACCCCGTGACTCCCTGCCACCTTGTGACTGCGCCTGGAAATAAATAATTTGTTTACGCATATTGATTTCTCGCTTAAAACTTTACGAGTGAGACAAAACGTTGTCAATCGCTTATATTAGTTTGGCTGGACTAACTTGCATGAAGACAAAAACTTCCACAAATCAACAATTATGTTTTTTCACAGCACAAATCTGCTTACAAAATAATAACATTGTGCTTATAATCATTGCAATGGTATAATAATTACTTTAAGTGCTGCAACATTATCGACATCTGCCATGACTGTCACAAGTCACTGTCACTGTCATTCGGACTCGATGTCAAATTCGCCTGTTTTGCTGTGGTTTTGCTTGATTTTGCTATGACCTAATTCTCTTTATAAAACAACGTTCTTCCCAGTGAAATAATAGACAAATAAAAATGAATCACTTGCGAAAACTCGTTACAAATACTGGTAAGATAACTTTTCCAAAACAGGTTATGTTTTGAAAACGTTTTATATTTCATAACAAAAATACTTTTTTGTTCTGGATTTGCTAGAAAATGGTTTTAGTTTCTATAAAATTTATCAAAAAGCTTTTATTTGAAGTATAACAGCTACATAAGTCTAATATAATACAATTCAAATTGTAAGAGCTACGCAAATAGGCACTGTAAATAATAACTGTAGAACCAATGTTTACCTAAGGCGAAAGCGTAAGGGGAGCCCGCTAAAATTCAAGTTTACTTACGTTTTTTGCAATTTGTAGGTCAGTATCAGGTTGTATACAGTATAGTTAAATATTTATTATTCATGGCTGTAACAATTATTTATTTATAGAATTTTAATCATAAAAACAATCAATACAACTCTCTAAGTTTGGTGTGGCGAGTACCGCCCCTCGGTTTCAAGTTGGTTGGTGTGCAGTATCAGGACGTGTGGATGCACTCTAAGCGTGTATCGATATAGCGTGTGGGACCGCCATTGTTTTGGAGGAACCAGTGGCCATGTTGAACTAGATGGCATAGTGCTCTCGCGCAGAACGCACACATCTCACCGCGTGTCTTAAAATCTTAAGACATCATCTCCCGCAAGACCATAAAATCCTGTGTATCATCCCGTAAGCATTGGGGATCTACCTCGAATTAATAATAATCTCATATTATCGCGTCTGTGTAATTTGTGCTCAAGAAAACGTAGGTGATCAGCGCGCAAGATCCAGCAGAGGCAGGTGGTACCACCTGTGAAGACCTTCGGGGCTGAGCAAGGAAGAACCAGGTACCGCTTTTCTTTACGCGCTAGAGTTAAACCACCATACGCAGTCTGCTGCCACCACTCCCAACTTGAAAATTATACAGACAAATATAGGCATTTTGAATCTGCACGCAATCCAGGTGTTAGATTGTAACTAGTCCTCAAACCGCAGAGATACACGGCTATTTACACGCCTGTCCCTCCATCAGATGGTCCTTTCGAGCCTGGATAGGCACCAGTAAAATTAAGTACAAATAAGTACAAGTCATTACGTTAGGTACATAACTTCATTAGTGCCTCAAAATGGCTACCCGCAAACATGAAGCTAAATTAGCTCAGCTTACCGCTAAAAAGCAAATGATTTTCGAGCGAGTTAATCGCTTGTATAATGCTTCTAGAAGCATCTCGAACTTTGATTCGCGCTCAAATGAGTCTTTCCTAGCGCAGTCAGAAACAATTGGTGAACAATACAGCAAATTTGAAGAAATAATTGAACAGATCAATGAATTGCAGTTTGAGATTGACGAAACCGCTCCAGATTATTCGAGTTTAAATTCTATTGAAGATTTATATTCTCATATTAAATATAAACGTAATCTTATACTTGCGAGCAGCGAAACATCAGAGCCGAAAGGAGGTAGTCGCATAAAATTACCTCCAATAGAATTACCATCATTTGACGGTAAAACAGAAAATTGGCCCATATTTTATGAAATGTTCCGTAGCAATGTACATTTAAATACTGATCTCAATGACTCGCAACGTGTGCAGTACTTGGTCAGTAAATTGACTAATGATGCCTTAAAACTAACCGCAGGCATTGTTCCCACAGGTGATACATATAGCGTTATGTGGAACAGTCTCGTTAAAAGGTATCAAGATAAGCGTAGTCTAGGCATTCATTATCTCAATAATATATTGGACATTAAAGGATGCGCCGGCAATGTTGCTAGTCTTAATACATTTGTGGAACGATATTCGGCGTCGGTCGCTGCCTTGAAGCAGTTAGACATTCCAGACTTGCTGGATTTTGTGTTATTACACTGTGGCTTAAGAAAGGTTGACGCGCAAACTGTTCAACAGTTTGAAAGCCGTGTGAGTGGGGAAAAATTACCTTCATATACGGAGTTTGTAGCATTTATGCAAGACTATGTTAAGGTACTCCAGCGCTCCCACGCTAATAATTCACAGACGGAACCGCGCGCCAAGTCTAGTTTAGCTCATAGTCGTTCGAAGTCATTTGTTTCGCGCAGCGAACCGGCATCAAATGGTAAATGTGCACTGTGTGATAGTGACGGCGTCGAACATCGGCTGTTTGATTGTCCGCGATTTAAAGATATTAGTACACCGCAAGCTCGTTTCGAATTTATTAAAAATAAACGTGGCTGTATAAATTGTTTAAGTTTATCTCATTCTTTAGCTAAATGCAAATCACGAAGCGTTTGTAAAATTTGTAAAAAGACACACCATTCTCTGTTGCATTTCTCCGAAGTAAAAGCTGAGTCATCGCTTGAGCAGCAGGCGCCCGCTACCAATAGTTCCGTATCACTCACAACTGCGGCAAAGACTTGTTTACCGAATGAGTCAACTATTTTGTTAGCGACCGCTCAATTATATGCATATTATAGGGACAGCAGAGATAAGGTGGTTATCAGATGCTTGTTGGATAACGGATCGCAAAATAATTTAATTACTGCGGACTGTTGTAAACGTTTGAACTTACCCATTATTAAATTACGCAATTCGTCTTTACAGGGTGTTGGTATGACATCAAAACCTATACACGGCTTTGTTCATCTCACCATAGAATCTCGGATTAATTCTCACACTAAATATTACATACAAGCGTTAGTCGTTGATTGCATTACAGATAAACTTCCCGCTAGATTTATTAGATTAAATGACAATAATAACATGTCATATTTAAATAACTTACCGCTAGCCGATCCGACCTGGAATGTACCAGGCGGTATCGACATTGTGCTTGGAGCACAGCTGTTTCCTTTTATTTACCTAGGAGATAGGGTTGACTCAGGCACCCGCGCACCCCCAGCAATATTGACTAGTTTCGGTTATGTACTGATGGGTGATATTGATTGTTACAATAGTGATATAACACACATTACATCTTCGTTTACCGCGCTTGCCGACATTGAACTCGAGTCAAATTTGCAGAAGTTTTTTGAGCTAGAGGAAATTCCAGCTCAACGTTTTATTAGTCCGGACGAATTAGAGTGTGAAAATAATTTTAATTCTTCAGTCTTATTTAAAGATGGCAGATACTTTGTCGACTTGCCTTTCGCGCGCGCCCCTTCCGAGTTAGGCAGCTCACGCGGTGTCGCTCACCGGCGGTTACTTTCGCTCGAGCGTAAATTCACGTTAGTGCCAACCTTACGCGAGAATTATAATAAAACTATCGCGGATTATATAACTCAGGGGTATTTATCGGAGGTACCCGACTCTGAATTGACAGAAGAGGGTTACTATATACCGCATCACGCCGTCATTAGACCGGACAAAGACAGCATTCGAGTGGTTTTGGACGCTAGTGCCAAAACGCACTCAGGATTGTCACTCAATGACATTCTGCATGTCGGACCTAATTTACAAGCCGACTTGTTTTTGTTATTAATTGATTTTCGTACGCTCCCTGTCGCGATGACAGCTGATATAAAACAGATGTTTTTACGTATCGGTGTAAATGAGCACCACCGCAAATATTTACGAATCTTGTATCGTTTCAACAAAAATGAGCCTATTCGCACCTTTCATTTTAACCGCGTTCCCTTTGGACTAAAGCCTAGTCCTTATTTAGCGATGCGCACACTGCGTAACTTGGCGTGTGAGCATAGCGACCGCTTTCCTGAGGCTTCTAAATTGGTAGAAACTCAGTTTTACATGGATGACTACGTCAATTCTGTTTCTGATGAACAGATTGCTATGCGTCTATCCCGCGATTTAATTGACCTAATGAAGGTAGGTTCTTTTGACTTAGTCAAATGGGCCACTAATTCACCCGCTTTATTGGAGATTCTCCCAGAGTCTCACCGCTTACCAGTTAATTTTTCTGGCATGGATAATGATGTCCATAATTTCAAAATTCTTGGATTAACCTGGGAACCCGCTGATGATTATTTTTCTTTGACAACAGTCGCCGTGGATAATAAATGCACGAAGCGCGCGATTCTATCGCTAGTTGCCCGCTTGTTCGACGTACTTGGTCTCGTAGCACCCGTTGTGCTGTACGCGAAAATATTAATTAAGGAACTTTGGTTAGCTAAAATAGGTTGGGATGAAGTTCCTCCGGACTCCATCACTAATCGGTTTTCGGCTTTTACGCGCGATTTTCTTTCGCTCTCTTCTCTAAAGGTTCCTCGCCACATTGGCGTCTTTAGAGAAGCTGTAGTGAATATCGTAGCCTTTTGCGACGCCAGCTTTAGTGGGTATGGCTGTTGTATTTATTTACACATTACCAACCCTACAGGCAATATCACAGTCCGGCTTTTATGTGCAAAGTCCAAAGTTTCCCCCGCTAAAATAACAACGCTAGCTCGATTAGAACTTGTCGCCGCTTTACTTCTTTCTAAACTTGTTCGCGTGGTCAAAGACAAACTTTCCGCTCGTGTACCTATTGCAGGTGTCTACGCCTTCTCGGACTCCACCATAGCTCTCTCGTGGATCCACTCATCTCCCCATAGATGGTCTATCTTTGTCAGCAATCGCATTGCTCAAATACAGGAAAACATACCTGCCGCTTCTTTCAATCACGTGTCAGGGAAAGAAAATCCTAGCGATTGTCTGTCTCGCGGCATGCTGCCATCGGATTTAATAGAACACTCGTTGTGGTGGAACGGCCCTACATGGCTTCATCAGCCCATGAGCGAGTGGCCTTTAAAATTCTCTCCTACTCAATGTGAAACATTGCCAGAGTTTAAATCAAAGATTTTTCTTGTAGAAACATCTAATAATGAACCGCGTATTTTAGACACTATAGCTGACCGTGTTTGCTCATGGAATAAATTGTTACGTGTATTTATGTACATTCTTAAATTTACGAGCAGACTACATAGTCATAGCTCTGTCGAAAACATTAAAACCGCCGAAAACTTCATTATTCGGTTAGTTCAAAGTGTAAATTTTTCTAATGATTTAAATTTAATTAAAGCAGGCGACCTTCCGTCTAAGAAGTTGCGCTCTTTGTCTGTCTTCATTGATAGCTTCGGAATCTTACGTATTGGGGGCAGATTGTCTAAATCTGACTTACCATATGAAGCCAAGCATCCTGCGCTTTTACCTAAACGCGACCGCGTAGTCGATCTAATTATTGATCACTATCATAATACATACTGCCATACGGGCCCCGGGTTATTGATGTCCATCATAAGGCAGCGGTTTTGGATATTGGATGGCCGAACAGTCATACGTTCCCGCTGTCGGAAATGTAATACTTGTTTCCGTCTAAATCCTAAGCATCCAGTACCCAAAATGGCTGAACTTCCTGGATACCGCGTCCGTGATGCTAAGGCCTTTGTACACACCGGTGTAGATTTCGCCGGGCCGCTTGCTTACGTACCTATTCGACGAAGAGGTCAACGTTCGCAGAAACTTTATTTATGTTTGTTCGTGTGCATGGTGACTAAAGCCATGCATATCGAGCTTGTGTCGGACCTCACATCTGAGGCTTTCCTATCCGCATTTAAGAGATTCATTTCCCGCCGCGGTCCAGTGTCTGTCATGTACTCGGACAATGGTACCAATTTCGTCGGCGCTAAGGCGCAACTCGATGATATTTATTCTTTCTTATTAAAATCGACTGTTCAAACGGATATTAAAAATGAGCTTCTTAAATCACGCATCGAGTGGAAAAGAATACCGCCGCGAGCTCCGCACTTCGGAGGTATTTGGGAATCGAACATTAAGAGTGTTAAAACTCACTTGTTTAGAGTCATAGGTAAACAGCTTCTCACTTACGAGGAGCTCTCGACCGTATTGGTGCAAATTGAAGGCCTTTTGAACTCTCGACCTCTCAGTGTTCTTTCATCAGACCCGCATCCGGAGGTACTCACGCCCGCGCATTTTTTAATGTCCAGTCCGCTCACGTATTTGCCTTCTTCGGAATTGACAGAAGAAAACATAAACCTAACAAACCGCAAAAGGCTTTTGGATCAGCTTGTGTTATCCTACTGGAACAAATGGCGAGTTGAGTACTTGCACACGTTGCAAGTTCGCCAGAAGTGGTGCACTCCCGATCGCCCTATAGAGATCGGTACTGTCGTTCTCTTGGGTCAAGATAACGTACCTCCATTGACCTGGCCATTAGGTATCATAGAGGAAGTCTTCCCGGGATCGGATGGTGTAGTAAGAGTCGCTTCAATAAAAACCGCGTCAGGTACATATAAACGTCCTGTCACTAAGTTGTATCCTTTGCCAACCCAATAAAGTAATTATAATAAGTAGTTTAGTTTAGTTTAGAGTTTATAGTAGGTATACGTTTCAATAGCACGCCACTATATAATTATAATTTAGAATAATTCGACTCATCTTAGTCAAATCAAACCGCAATTTCATTCTCTGGAGTCAGATAATGAGTGGTCCCGAGCGTTATATCATTGTGATGGTGTTTCGGACTGCTGCTTAGATTTCCCTTAATGCTCTCCAACAACTTAAGACTTACAGGTCACCCCGCTTCTTAAACCGCACCCGCGCCGCGTAGATTAGCTGCTTTGAAAGCCCTGGACCTTTCAAGGTGGGGAGCATGGTGTGGCGAGTACCGCCCCTCGGTTTCAAGTTGGTTGGTGTGCAGTATCAGGACGTGTGGATGCACTCTAAGCGTGTATCGATATAGCGTGTGGGACCGCCATTGTTTTGGAGGAACCAGTGGCCATGTTGAACTAGATGGCATAGTGCTCTCGCGCAGAACGCACACATCTCACCGCGTGTCTTAAAATCTTAAGACATCATCTCCCGCAAGACCATAAAATCCTGTGTATCATCCCGTAAGCATTGGGGATCTACCTCGAATTAATAATAATCTCATATTATCGCGTCTGTGTAATTTGTGCTCAAGAAAACGTAGGTGATCAGCGCGCAAGATCCAGCAGAGGCAGGTGGTACCACCTGTGAAGACCTTCGGGGCTGAGCAAGGAAGAACCAGGTACCGCTTTTCTTTACGCGCTAGAGTTAAACCACCATACGCAGTCTGCTGCCACCACTCCCAACTTGAAAATTATACAGACAAATATAGGCATTTTGAATCTGCACGCAATCCAGGTGTTAGATTGTAACTAGTCCTCAAACCGCAGAGATACACGGCTATTTACACGCCTGTCCCTCCAAAGTTCATATTACCCTATACTATAGGGCCTATAGAATAACTATTTCTTCAAATCATGTCATTTGAGGCCAATTTCTAACTTATGATTCTAATAATTATAATTGTTAAGCCATATTTGTTACAATCAGGAATCATATTTTAATCAACATACACTGACCTGCAAATTGCAGAAAACCAAAGTAACCTTGAATTTCGTGGGCTATCTTAGCGCATCCCCTATAACTAAACATGGGGTGAACAATGTATTAGTACAGGCTGGGATTTTGAAACAACCTAAACAGCTTTAAATATTCTTAGTAATTAAAAGTCCTGATGAGCATTAACATAATCAGCCTATATAATCTTCGCTTGTAGATCACAGGCCTCCTATTATTTTAAATTAAGACAAAAGTAGCCTGTAAAATTCAAATTTTCTTATGTTTCCAATTTGCAGGTCAGTAAATTTGAATTTCCCAGGCTGCCTTAGTGCATCCCTGTAAGAACATGTTTTTACTTTTTTTTTCAACAAGGTATTACTTGAAATTACAACAAGTTTTTTTTTTCAGCGAGCAAGGAGCATAGGAAACTTTTTAGACTGCCTCTATTCAAAGACACATTAAGATGTTTAACGTCAATAGAAACTCCAACTGAAAGTCGAACTACTCAGAAATTTATTCCTAAGGGTATTCTTGGGCAGCCAACATGTCACACTCATCCTCATTTGATAGTGGAGGAACATTTGACACACGGCATAACGCAGGCTGAGTATAAAGAGAGGCGGGAACAGTTTGTGAGCAAGTTGGTCGGAGAGGTGGAGAATATGCATAACACACACATTGTAAGTTGTTGTCTTCTTAATCGCCTAATCACCGCTAATAAGACACAATTGATGTTCTATTGTAATGGGCCGATATCGTACCACGCTGGGATTGGGTGGTAACTAGTATATGTTTAAAAGTAATTCTACTACAAATCATAAGAACATTTTCTTTCTATTAAGTCATACCATATTTATTTCGGTCACAATCTATACATATTATACATTACAATTGCTTTTGTGTATAATACTTTAACCTCTTAATCACCACTAATGAGAAACAATTGATTTTCTATTGTATTGGGCCAATATCGGCCCGCATGGGGATGGAGTGATTACTATCCGTCTGGACTTTAAAAAGTCTGTGACTGCTGAGTTTGTTTTGGCCTTTCTTCTCAGACTAGTCAGATAGACACATCAACCTCATCATTTTTTTTTAAATATGATTGACTTATAGAAGTGTTTATACGAAACTACTTACAGAAGTAAAGTTGTTGATCAAACTTACAAATACTATATAAATCTCAATGTTTTTTCAAGTCATAAAAACCATGCAAAGCAGGGGCAGTCGCTAGTAGGTACATAATAAATGATTAATACAGTATTTATTTTTGATTATTTCAGATAGTAATCCCAGCGGCTTCTAAACAGTTCATGTCAGACAAAATACCGTATGTGTTCAGACAGAATTCAGACTTCTTCTACCTCACTGGATGCTTAGAACCATCTGCAGTACTAGTCCTGGTGAAACCTTCACAAACAGACGAATTTAAGGTGAAGACACTCAAAGTTTATATTTTTCAGTTCATTTTCATCAGGTAAAAGCATTTATCCAGCAATAAATGGCTGTTCTAAAAGACAATGGGTTCAACCATTCTTTTTTTCGGCTAAGAAAAAACCTAACGCATCCCACGCCGTCCGGGGAAACGACGTGGTTATGTGGGGCTTGCACCCACTAAAAACTCCGCCTGTGCACCTACTTTCGCCTTGATGGGTGGGCCGCGAGAACAGCTACGTATGACATTCGGGACCCATCCAGCGTGGACCACTTTTGGGCTCCCTCTTTTTGGCCCACCTCGGGGCTCCATCCTTCAGCAATGTCCGGGTGCACTGGGACATCACCACAACTCCAGGGACCGTGCTGCGTGGACGATAGAGTCCCCGACCTATCATCCGCTGGCCCCTCTTATGGCGGGATCTAGTCCGCATTTCGCCGCCTGCGCCGTCCTGCCCTCCTGCGGCGAATCGGGTCAGCGAGAGAGCCTGTCTCCCTGACCCGCTCCGCCGCTTCCTTCTGCGAGATTACGTCCTCGCAGAAAGACGCAACCGCCTCCCATGCCCTTTCACTGCCGACCATAGCCCTGACTACGGCCGACAGCGTCAGGTCTTACCCAATTTCTGCCGCCAGAACAAGGCGCTGCGCCTCACTGGCAGGGGCGCGATTCGAACCTACAACAACTCGTAAGTTGCGGCCGTTACCACTGGGCCGCTACTAACTACTCTCAAACCCTGAATACTTATAACTACCTAATGTTCTAAACTCCGTCCCTCACTTTTGTCTACTGTGAACCTATACATATCTCTTTCCCCCGCAGAGCATCCTATTCGTGCACGACAAGGACGCACACGCCGAGTTATGGGAGGGTCCGAGGACGGGCTGCGCAGTCGCCGCTAGATTGTTCGCCGTTGATGAGTCCAGGCCAGTCGAGAACTTTGCCATGTATCTGAACAAGTAAGTTTATTTGAAACTTACTTTACACAATGCTATTCTATTACTTAATTACTTACATTATTTTGAATCCATCATCTACCTTTGCTTTTCCCAACTACATTCGGGTCAGCTTCCAGTCTGACCAAATGCAGCTAAATTCCAGTATCTTACATAGAGCCTGCCTATCTAACCTCCACAACCCAGTCAAATGAGTAATATGATATCCCTTGGTAAAACTATTTGTTTTCTGGCTTCTAACTACCCGTAACGACTGTCAAAGACGCTAGCACATCAAGCTACCCGAAACTGTCATATTTTCCCAATCAACTTTAAACCTTATGCTTCAGCGATACAGTTTAAAATCTATCAAATAAATTTGACAGATTGTGGTAGTTTGATGTGCTGGCTGGCGTCTGTACTTCACAGCCGGGGCCAACGGCTTAACGTGCTTTCAGAGGCACTAAGGAGTCTCGGTATGAAAGAGAAAGCACGTTAAACCGTTGGTCCCGGCTGTCATTCGTGGATTTTTGGCAGTCGTTACGGGTCGTCAGAAGCCCAAAAGTGACAACCGCTCTTAGCAAAAGGTCTCGTATTACCCAGTTACTGGGTTGTGGAAGTCAGATAGGCAGTCGCTTCATGTAAAATACTGGTATTCGGCTGCATCCGGTTATATAACATAGTTGGAAAAAGGCTTGTCCGATGATGTTAGTTAGGATCATCCTATCAAAATTGGCTTACGTACTAGATTTGACTGCATTCCCTGACACAAACAAGGCTACAGCCCGATTCAAACTTTATGGCGGCTCGGAACATGAGGCGAGTCGCTGCACAGTAACCAATTCGCGTGTCAGCGGGGGGAGGGGTGAGGTACTACACAGCGAGTAACGCACTTCAGAGCCGCCATAAAGTTTGAATCAGGCTGTACCATGTGGTGGCTTCTGCAAATTCATTGATGACCACAGCTAGTCGTCATTATTCTCTTGCCCTTATGCCAATTTATTGGGGATCGGCGTAACACGTTTTTATAACTGCCGACCACGGCTAATTTACCACAAAATTCGAGTCCGGCGCTGGGAAACGACCGTACGAATCAAACTCTGCGCGATTCTGCGAAATTTTTGATCGACCCAGAACAACGTTATCAGCTGGGAATTCGATTCGTACGGTCTTAAAGTGAGTATACACTAGAGCATTGTTTGAGCATTTTCATGTAATGTAACGTTCTTACGAATGTTACAATACAGGCAAAAGCTCAGTTTCTAAAAGCATTTCCATGTAATGTGACGTTTGTGCGAATGTTCGACGCTGCGTTCGACATAATGATCACGGCTAGTAAGCATTTATCTGTAACATTTAAATCTACGTTGCGTTGATTGTGATTGAAAAATCGGACCTGTATCGCTCGTGCCTTTGCTCGATAAAATGTTACACCAATACGCTCGTTGGTTTCTAAAATTTCAAAAACCTAAACCTAATTAGGTTGTAACAATACATCGTGCGTCGTGTTCGAAGTACGGTTCAATAAAATTTAAAAACGTCGTATGCTCGATGTTCTGTTACAAGTAAATGCTCTAGACTATACTCTCCTTTATCCCAGCGCCGAACTTATCCTAACATACCTTACACTATGCAACATCTAAACATGACAACAAATACCATAGACTTTCAACCACCGACATTACTAGACATAAAGATTTAAATACCTAGTACTTGCTACAGGATGACAGTTTCAAGCAAGCCAGCAATTCTCTGGTATCATAACGAGTCCCCACCAAATCCGGACATCCACAACATAGTCCGAGGAGCCCTCAGAGGGGACCACAACTTGGCCATTATGGACCCCCAGCGAGCCCTGCACTTTATGCGGGTTGTGAAGTCCCCAGCGGAAATCGAACTGATGAAGGAAACTTGTTATATTGGTTCACAATCTATTAATATGGCTATGGCGTGTACTAAACCTGGTAAGTTGTTTTGTTTTACTTTTTAGATAGATAGATAAAAATTTTATTCAGTGAAACAAAAGACACAATACAGGTATTTTTTTTTTTATCAAAATATTACAGAATCCTGGGTGATGATTCTTGTTGCTGAAACATGATCTTCTATAAAAATATTTCATTTCAGGAATTTCTGAACATATGGTGAATGCAGTCTTAGAGTATACATGCAAACAGGGCGGGGCGGAGCACCTGGCGTTCCCGCCCGTCGTAGCCGGCGGAGCCCGCGCCACGCACATACACTATGTCGCTAATAACCAGCTGCTGGGGTCCGGTGAAATGCTGCTGGTTGATTCAGGTAGGTTCAGAAAATGTAGTACCGAATCTGTTATAGGAAGCATATCTTCAAAGCAAAAGTGAACAGGCATTTTCTGGGCGCCCTCGCTCCATCATAGACCTCATCCATCGCTTACCATCAGGCGTGATCGAGGTCAAGATTTACATTAAGAAAACAAAAATATATGGACATATATAATTTCCTAACCTGACTTTGAAAGTGATCTAAAACCGTTCTAGAAAAGTAAAACAAATTTTTTACCAGAAATAACTTATTTAAGCTACAAAATAATATGCTAATTATGTATCTTTCTAAGTTCTACAACATGATATTCAGGAAGTCAGCGGTGGATGTACAACTCGGACATATCCCGGACGTGGCCGGTGTCCGGCAAGTTCTCCAGGCACCACAAGATACTGTACGAACTAGTCCTCCATGTGCAGGTAACGTATTCATCTCTAAAATTGTACCAACGTAACAATCTCAGAAGCCACTAAAAATGTGAATGAAAATACTATAAATACAATCACAAAATGACCTATTGAAAGATGATTATCAAAGACACTTTCAATGAAGCCTCACTTGACATAGTTCGTCGACTTTCATTTTTTTCTGTTACACAATATGGCATGTGGTTGCCGCCATATTAAATTTTATCACAAGACTAAGACAAATCGATTGACGTCAGAATCATCAAAATCGACAAACAAACATACATACATTTATTATGCTGATAAAGACTACCCTCGTTTGCGCCATGCAGTCGGGTAATAACAGAGGATCTATTTATGTTTGGAGTTTGGCTACATGATGTCATATTAATCCCAAAATCATCTGTCTTGGCTTTTAGCTGGTAATTATTCCATCATAGACATCATCCATGCTTTCCACTAGGCGAGATCAAGAGCTGACCCATTTCGCAAAAAAAAATTGGTACCTATTTACCTAATCTTCAATTTATTCAGAATTTCAGTCGATTTAAATTCATCGCCACTTGCTCAACTATCTACTTCAGCGTTATCTACTATATAAAAATAAGTCGGGTTTTCCTTCCTGACGCTATAACTCCAGAACGCACGAACCGATTTCCACGGTTTTGCATTCGTTGGAAAGGTCTCGGGCTCCGTGAGGTTTATAGCAAAGAAAATTCAGGAAAAATTTCAACAGAAAAGCGGGACCACGCGAGCGGAGCCGCGGGCGACCGCTAGTATATTCTAAATTGATTTTTTAATGACCATTTTTGTCCTTAAAAGGGAAAAAAAATTGTTTTCAATGGTACTTTGTGATGTTTTTCGTTGAGTTTGTGGTTTCAAACTTGATAAATATCTCAGAATCTGAATATAGTGGTTATTTGGAAGTTTTTCGTTTACAGACCCGTTTGATTGAGATTTTGGGCGAGCAGCGTCCACCTTTAGACACGTTGTTTGACAGTATGTGTCGATTGCTGGGCAGACATTTGCAGCTGGAGGGCATCATCTCCAAAAACATTACAGGACCCGAGCTCCTTGCGGTAAGAGTGTATTTTGTAGGCTTACTAATAAACACTAACCGTCTTATTACAAAACGAGTTATCATTAGACCTAGCCTTAACCTTCGAGCCAGTTACTGTATTTTGAACTTTATTCTGACAAACGTAAAGTTCTTTATGCAAAATTGACAACAAAAACGGTTTAACGTCAGTTTTTGTAATAAGAACTTTAACTTTGTCGGATTATATTCATTTGTATATACTTCACCACAAAAATACATAGCAAAAAAATTGATCGAACACTACAAAATATACAATGGGCGGCCTTACTATAACTTTAGGATTATTGTTCGAAATTTAAAAAAGGCTCTCTGGTATAAACCTGAATCAAAAGATCAACCTTGTTCTGTAATAAGGCCGTTTAATAGAATAAGGGATCATATTTTTTAAATTACGTCTCTGAGAATCTTAACTGTTCTATAAAACCGGAAAAGACTGGTTCGAAGTATTTGTAAAGAGGATTACGTTTTCCAATTGTAAACATTGTCAATTCTGTCGGTATTTGGTTTGTAATTCGTAAAAACTGAAAATCAATCATCTAACTCCATTATCAGGATATGGCAGTCCAACTGGTACATTGCGTTTTTTACTTTGTCGAGCAGACAAATTCTAACATATAAAGCAATGCATTAGCAATATCCTTCAAAATCGTTCAGATTGTGTTTGAGTTTTTTTTTTAGGTCATCAACCGCAGGTAGTGTAGTCACTTGAAACATCAGTTTAAAAATCTGTTTCTATTTTTTGTGATAAAACAAAAAAAAAAAATCGGTTGTCTGTAAAGTCGGTTTACTGACGATAGTTGAACGTGACAACGTCATAAGAAAATACAGATGGAATAATTGCATTGCATTTGTTAATATTCGCTTGCACTTCAAGCCGCCATGGAACGCTACAGAGCGAGGCCGCGAGGTAACGCTACATGAGTCATGTTTTTTCGTGAGTGCAGCCAGCTTCATCGATTTATTAGACGTTGTCACGTCAAAAAACAGACTTTCTCAACTCCTACTTCAAGTAAAACGCCCAGCGATCATCGACCCCAAAAAAAACATCAAATATTTTATATTTTTACTTAATCGTGTTTAGATACATATTGTTACGAGCTTGGGGTTCGTGACAATAAAAACTACCGATTTAATAACCAAAAAACTGACACTTTACTCACCAACACTAATTACAGCTCAAACACACTAATTGAGAAACACAATGTCACTTACTGATCACTTCTAGTCGCACTCGAATATCGCTTTCGATGTTATCGCATGTATAGCTTACTCAAAACTATGTGTCTCGCGGCTCGCGCCCGCCTTATATAGTCCCACAGAGCCACTCGATAAACATCTAGTATGTTCGAGTACATAGCGGTCCCGACCGACTCGACGTCGATAGTTCTCGGAACTACTAGTACCTACAGGAAGGGTCAATGTCCTAGTACCAAGGCCAAGGTACTAGTTCTGCTACCCGATACAAGATGGCGCTAGTGGTAACTAATGGCGATACATGGCGATGTATCAAACATTATTTGTGGCGCGCAACAATATATATATCCATCATGTTTGCAGAGTTTCGCTAGGTAATTTGATTTCACCTTGTATAGCCTGTAATATTTACGTGAACAGAAAGCGTACAGCCTGTGCCCGCACCACGTGTCGCACTACTTGGGCATAGACGTGCACGACGCGCCGCTCGTGCGACGCAACGTGCCCGTCAACACCAACATGATCGTGACTGTAGAACCAGGTTAGTTTCCTACCTATTTGGCTAATGTGGCTATTAAGAGTAAACTAGTCGCGAGCTGGAACTCATTGGTGGTCATGGCCAAAAAGCACGCTGTCTCACCTTGCTAAAATTGTCATAGAGCGTCTCACTTTCTCATATCACTTTGGGCGAGAAAGACACAAACCGTGCTTTGATTTTTCTTTGCTAAGTAAAGTGTTGCATACGAATGTGAACACTATTTTGTATAGCATTAATGTTCATATTCGTATAAATCGTTCTGTGAATGTTGCCCATAGAGTTCGAACCACTGAAAAAAAAAACAGTGGCACTCCGGGAGTGCCGACAGAAGTGAAAACAAAACACAAACAATACTTTGCCATCACTACCTGACATATCGGGTATAGGTACATTCAAACCGAGTACATACCGAGGAGAAGTTTTGACTTCAAAAAAAAACCAGACACGAAACACGCAGACAAATCAAACTTAATTGTATATCATTAGTCTATTTGCCTTAGATTTCTTATTCCTTTCTACAGTTTAAAACTGACCTACCCAATTTTCTCTAGGAATCTACATAAGACCAGACGACACCACAATCCCCGAAGAGTTCCGCGGCATCGGCATCAGGATCGAAGACGATGTTCTAGTCACAGATGGCGACCCCATCGTCCTGTCAGACACGTGCATCAAAGAAGTGGACGACATCGAAGCTATTGTTGGCAAACATGGGCTATGAACAGAACGCAAATTCCCGTAATGAGGGTTTTCGTGAAAATTTACGACACCAGTTGGCACCACTGTGACAAGAGATCTTCCAATATAAAATATATGATGACGTTCATCATTCGATTCATTCATTCGTTCATCATTCCGTCATGACTAAAGAAAATATAGGCTCTTTGACAGATGCCTGGACCTGACGTGCCAGTGCTGCCACCTAGCGAACGTCATTTCAGAAAACCCTCAATAAAATCGTTCAAAATCTAGTCAATCAATGTCAAAAATGTAGGGAAATTAGAGGTATTTTTGACAGATTGAGACTGAGATCAGACTGTGAACGTTCTTAAAAATACGGGAATTGCAGCTCTGGGTCTTAACACTTAAACGGCTTTTACTTTAATCATTTAGGCCGAAATCTATACAGGGTGGTCCAAATAGTGACGTCAATAAATAAAATTAGATTCCTCATACCTAGGGGTATCCGAAAATACCCCTTGTATGTTCCGCTATTTTTGATAGTTTAGGAGATATGAATATTTATTTTTTATTTGTGGGGAAATTCTTCGGGGTTATCTTTAAAGATTTATAATTTTTTTTTCGACAAATTCTTTTTATGATTTTTTTTTTGCGATGGGACTATCATGAAATACCCTTTCATGTACTTATAAAGAAAATATCTTCCTAATATTAGTGCAAGATACAATTTTTTTATCGAAAGTGAGAACTTTACATTCTTACGATTACAAATTTATTTTCTTTTTCAACTTTAAAAATGTTTCAGATTCTACTACTCAAACTTTTAATCGATCTATAAAATTAACTTTTAGAGTCACTTGCACTCCCCATCATTGTGATAAATGTTTTTTGTACTAGACCTGGAAACCTTGTTACAGAGCTATAATTGAAAGTCGAAGTTCCAACTTTTTTTCATGAAAACAAGTTTTTAAATGATTACTTTAAAGCCCCATAACTCCTATAGCGTTGCATGCAGCCGTAAGCACAATATTTGGCTTCGTTACATTGCGCAGTTTGATGTACAGAAAGCGTAGTTAACGACTATGCAGTGATTCTTTTTACACCCTGTATAAATGTTACTTAAACGGTGCTTTGGCTTAGACATGTTTCTTGTCTCTATCTTGCACTTATAATTTGACACTTCTATTACAGTGACAGAGATAAAGGTTGGCCAAAGTTCGTGCGAAGTGTTTATAGATCTCGGCCTTAGGACTAGGCGATTTTTTTTTCTAAAGTATCCTGCTTAATTATGTTTGGTGAGACATAAATGTTGCCATGGTATTATTCCCAAGTAAAAGGACCATTAGAGATTAGTTGCCGGATGTGGAAATGAAGTGTTACCTTGTTTTTGAGGCAGATAGAATTGTTTGATAGCCTTTAATAGGAATTGTCTATGCAATAAGTTTTTGAAAGGACTTTCTGAATTCTTGTTTTTGTTTATCGATGAAGAATTTGGCGTACTTCGTTTAGTCATTAAACGGGGTGATAACGATTGTATAATAATTTATTATAGTGATATAGTTTACCTCAAAAAAAAATACAATAAAATGTTGCTATCCTAAAAGTGCCGCCATTTTTATTCACACAACAGTTCGTAGACAATGCTCAAAAATAAACGTTAGTGTACAATTAGTAAAAAAGTGATTACTTTTGAAGTATTTATTTCGTAGCGTATGTGCGCGTTTTATTATTTGTTACCGTGTGCTGTCCATTAGTTGTACAGAATACTAAATTGTTCCTTTGTAAATAGAAGTTGTAAATAAGATAAATAAAAATGTTGAATTGCGTAATTGAGTTGTATTTTTTACCTGAAATTTTGGCCATATCTAAGCTCCCTGAGCCTCGTGGTAAAAGGCATGAAAATTGTCACAAAAGTTCCTTAGATGTTTATTTTATTGAAGGTGAGCACTAAAGGGTCCCCTGAAACAATCAATTGCTAGTGCAGTAATATTGTCAATCGCTTCAATTGCATTTGGTAGACAATGCGCATCAGTGTGTATCAATCACGTAAATATTAACAATAATTGCAAATTTATCGTTTCGGGAACCCTAAAAATTTTTGAAAATTCATCCCCTATGGAAATGAAAGTTTGAATGGAAGTTCGTCATTTTAGCCGATGGGAAATTACATCGGGGACACGGCTTTGCACAGAATAATTTTCTACATCTTGATTCCATTCTGACCTATGGATCCCAGACATGGTCTTTGACAAATATTCAACTCTTGACAACGTGCAATGGAGCGTAGTATTCTAGGCGTCAAATTGACAGATCATATTCGCAACACCACACTGCGCTCCAAAACACAGATTACCTACGTTGCTCATAAAGCCGCTAAGCTGAAGTGGGACTTCGCTGGGCACGTATGCCCAATGAGCTGTGGACCAAAATAACCACCACACGGAGCCTTGACACAGGTAGAATGCGTCGCGGTAGACCCCATAGAAAATGGCGGAACTAGCTGGACAAAACAAAAGACCAATGGTCCACTTTAGTTCTGGATCGAAAGAGCTGGAAGTCATGGGGAGAGGCCTTTGCCCAGCAGTGAGATGATGCAGGCTAGCAGTATCTACAATGAAACAAGGGTAATAAATGAAGAAACCTACTAAAAAAATATCCTTGTCCGATTGTGGAGCCAGTATCGTGTCCATTGCATTGCTTTGTCCAACACGTAGTATCAGTCAACACTTCGCTTCTCTGTAGAAGGTAATGCCACTTGTAAGTGGCATCTATAACCCGTGTTCAGTGGTTCTTCTATAACCCGTAGTGTACTACGGGTTATAGCCCATGCCCGCAGGCTGGGCCGCCGGCATAGTGTGTAGGAGCCTTTAGGATCATGAAAATAATGTGTATAAAATAAAACCACAGGCATGTAGAAAAAAAACATTTATGTAAAGTACACTTACATTTTCCGGGCTTTTTGATTTTAGCATTACAAAATAATTTTACCAACTCCGCCCGGGCAAGAGGGGAAATGGAATGCTTGATAAATACAAACTAAACGACAAACATCCTAAATTACACAACAATATGGTCGAAGATAGGACGACACGTTTTCTATCGTTACGTCTTTTTGTTTATTTCCTATACAGAACACGATTAATTATTATTACAACAATATAACGCCTTCAAAAATCTAAACGATGTGACAAATTTTAAGTGAAAACTTCTCAGGCGCACTTTGCACTCTTTCTGAACACTGAACGGAACCTGGGGATGTATTACCAAATATTAATGCCATCATGATTCCAGTGCAAAAAAAAGGATAGTTCTGTCGGTCACGTATAGCTCCGTCTCTCTCTCTTACGCTGGAAACATGATTGCATTAAACCGTCATAATACCACACCTGTCACGCTCGGATTGGTGACGCTGAATCGTGTATGTAAGTTTTCACTTCTATCATATGGTCAGAAGCACACACTCTCTTTTTTTTTCTAGAAAGTTTTAACATTTGGTCCCAAAATTAACAAAAATGAGTTCTTACTTAAAGTTAAAGGACAAAGGTCTTAAAATTATAATATTACTTATAATTATGTACTATTATAAATTTACAGTGTATGAAATTATCATGAAAACTGATACGTCATACTACAATATTGTTATCGTTTCGTATAGCTCTCAAATTATGAAGATATACATATTTTGCATATACTAAAGTATGCATAGATTTTTTTTAATATACAGCGGATTTTTTTTACCGGTTCCAAATGTTTACAGGATCTTCTACCCATGAATATGAACAACTTTCACTAGTTATCGTTTCGTATAGCTCTCAAATTATGAAGATAATATACATATGTTGCATATACTAAAGTATGCATAGATTTTTTTTAATATACAGCGGATTTTTTTTACCGGTTCCAAATGTTTACAGGATGTTCTACCCATGAATATGAACATCTTTCATTATGAGACCAACTCTGCAATCACGAAAAAAAAAATCTGCTGTTTTATACAAAAGTTCAATACCTACTTGACCCAAATGAATGAATGAATGAAACAGCTGTTCTTTTTTCGTGATTTTAAGAAATTTGGAACCGGTAAAAAAATCATCGTGTATAAAATTCTATATACCCAATTGATAATAAAATATAAGACGATATCTACTAATAAGTATGTTACTTTTTGCATATATCCATTGCATTACAAACATAAAATAACAAAAATATGTATTGATAGGAATGTTTAGAAAAATAGTTTCAATTAAAATATCTACTTAAACCTACTTTAATAATAGTGTATACCTAACTTGATATACTCTATGGTCGTAACCAGCACGACATTATCTAAAAACAATATTAAAAACTAATATTCGAGGTACTATTCGAATCAAATGCATATTTTATTTGAGAATGATTCCGAAATTGCCAGATGTAATTAGCACCTACTACAACGAAATTTGAACTTCGACGACAAATATATTTTTATCTGAATTAAAACCAAATTCTGTAAAAATATTAACTGGCGTCGACGATGATGTCTTGATGTATTCACATCATTAAACCAGCAATACACATACCAGTAATTTGCACAAAAGCTTGAATGCGTTGTGATAATTACCAATCATGTTAATGCTTAAGGCTGCCCGCCCACGTCCGATAATCGGTGAATGATTTTTGTAGGAGAAAAATAGACCGGACTGATGGCACGCACACGTCTTGCAAAAAGTCGGTCTAAATAACATAGGGCGAAATAATCTGACTGATTGTAGGACCTACAAAAAGTATGCCGTGTGCGAGCGCGCTTACCGTACCACGCCGCGACGTGCGGCCGCCCAGGGCCTTCAGAAGTTTTTATGACACAATGATACTTGCATACTTTTGTTCAGGTTACTGGTATGTGTATCCTTAGCTTTGTTGTTATCTATATTTTTAACTGCTTACAAGGTAGCCATAAAAATAAGGCACTAAGGGCTACCTCCACTCAACTTCATAAATTATATTTATTATTCGATAACTGCTAAAAAAATAGGTAGAAAAAAATAGGTAAATAAAGTACCTATAGAAAACAATTTTATACTATTTAGTTCACAAATTACATTTCAAACAGCTTTTGTATCACACACAATTTATGTTTCGATTTCATTACAATTGTGTACGTTATGTCGATTCCGAAATCACTGTTTAATTTTGCGTGTATATAAACGTTTTGGAATTGAAGTTATATCAAAAATAATAAATAAAAAACACAGACTGTTAACGCCCGATTCAAACTTTACGGCGGATCGGGACATGAGGTAAGTCGCTGCGCAGTAACCAATTCACCTGTCACCGAGGGTGAGGTGTGAGGTACTACGCAGCAAGTAACGTACTTCAGAGACGCCATAAAGTTTGAATGGGAACTGCTTTTAATGGCCGACTGAAATAAGTTACTCTGTTACCAAATTTTTGTGTTGATTAACCATTCAGAAAAAGGATGTTAAGCGAAGGTTAGGTAACAAAACTTGCAGGAGATGATTTCCGCAAGGAATTCTTACCGTGTAGTAAGAATTGCTTCCGTAAGTCCACTTCTGAAAGTTTTGTTGCTAATGTAAACTTTGCTTTAGGCTTGTCAAGCTAATAATAAGCCACATTTCGCTATGAATGGTTTCAATGATATTGAGAGTCTTCAGGAGAGGGTTACTAGACGATCTAGGTAAAACTAAGACAAGCCTTCTCCAATAAGATTATGTATTGTTCTAAGTGTTATAACATTACCAAAAACGTTTACATCCACACAAAATCCACCACACACACCTCATTTTCACTATTCATCAACCGTCCACCAGTTTACACCATCACCTCCGTTCACCAGTCATCATCAGGCACTCCTCCCGGGTACTCTCCTGTGAGGCACGCGGTACAATGTCCTCCCACACCATCGCTTGGAGTAGTCTTCATGTTGTAATGTACTGCTGATACTAAGCCTTCTACGCTTAAGTATTCTAGACTGTCGGCGCCTGTAAATAAGAGTTGTTTTTGTAAAAACTTCGTGTAATATGAATGTACCTATGCGTTTTATTGAGATATGAGTCAAATAAAGCTTATCCAATAAAATAGAAAAAAAAGAAACCTTGGTAGATAAGAAACCTTGATTATTATGAACACAATCGAGACTTGTATCCAAAGCGCATCCGCGGGAAAAAATACTGAACGATTAAAAAAATACTATGGCGGCTGCTGACTGTTCATTTATTACTTAAGACGATTTGAGAGGGGAGGGGGTCCGAACAAGTTTTATTTTTTCTTACGTGGGGGTGGGAAGGGTCTAGATTATCATCACGTAAGATCACAAAAGTAAGCAAATATTATGTTTTATAAATTTTTGCTACCTTTTCTTTGCAATCTTGATAGATACTGAAACGGGGACGATAATAAACGAATACACGGGCAATGTTAGTGTACAGGAGTATTTTGAAAACCATCAAATCACAATTGAACATTGTTTTTATGTTTTCAAACAGCATTGTAGCGGATCTACAACGCCACATGCGAACTATGCGTCATACTGACGTCACGCAAAATTCTGCATCTCGCAAGCAGAGTTTACCGTGCAACTAGCATTATACCACGGCCCGACATGAATCATTGGGCAGTTGCCCGCCAGACACGACACCCATTTGCTCGGAGGATCCTCCCTTTTCTATGGAGTATGAGTGAATTTTACACCCTGTTCCTCATATCTCTATAGCATAATGATGGGCCGACTGTGGGTTTTGCCAATTAGCCAACTAGTACACTAATTGGATATTGTATATTTGATTGAATTTTTGTTTGTAGACTGAGAACGTCATTAGTTTGACTTCCCCACGCTGTAGATCACTAAACTAGAAAAGGGCGCGTGAATGCATCGTAAATGGAAGACTTTTTTGTAACCGTGTGTATTGTCGCTCGCATGACTAAAAGTCCTATCTCATTTATAGCCGATTTGAGTCAGGACAACTACACTCTTCCATTCGTGATTCTTTACATTTTGTTGCCTTTCAAAATGGCTATATTTTGAGATCCAAATAACATAGAGGTACGACGGTAAGTGAAAAGTGTAAAGAATCACGAATGGAAAAATGAAGCTTTTTTTTTTAACCGACTTCAAAAAAGGAGGAGGTTCTCAATTCGACGGTATGTTTTTTTTTTTGTGTGTTTGTTACGCGGTTTATTTATTACTCCGCCAAATGTGGACCGATTTTCAAAATTCTTTTTTTGTTCGAAAGGAGATACTTCTGAAATGGTCCCATAGTCACCAAGTCAGGATCTGATGATTGGATCATGGAGAAATCGAGGGCAACCCTCAAATTTTATGGGCCCAAACATCGTTTTTCGCAAATCTTGTGAAGTAATTTAAGTACTTGCGTATGGTGATCATCATCTCATGTAGCTGAGCTGATGATGGAAGTTACGACTCCTTAACAGTAAGGAGTAGGCATCGACTGATTTAGTAATTTTTTTTTTTTTTTGATGTTTGGAAGGGCGTTTGCCATTTTGGTCTCGTGATCATCAGGTCAGGAGGTGATGGACTAACCATAGACGATAGAAATCTTTAAAAATCGACAGCACATGTCTCGCGATTGCTGCGATTGTTTGTGTATGCATAGTTTAAGCCATACCATAACATAACATTACGCCAGTTTGCTTTTAAGGGCGCTTTTAAATTGTAACAATAATACAGTAAAGGTGTAATTTATCATTGATAAAATTGAGCCGCTGAGCATGACCTTCTGGACTCTCATTAAGCCTTGATAATCTCGTGTTTGCTCTCTTCTGAGAAAGTCTATACGCTCGCTGCTCATCACTCTCATTTAAAATGTTTCTAGTATTTCTTTCCCTACTTTTCTTTAAACGTTCTTCCTTTTCGTCGTTACTTTCTTCCAAACGGCGCTGTCTCATTTGAGCAGCGCGTTTAGTAGGCCTACCCATATTATACAAAATTAATTTTCTTTCTATTAAACATTGAAAAAAGAAACTTCAAACTATGAATTATGTACAAACTAAAACTAAAAACTAGAAAATAAAATTATTTTTAAAAAAAAAACAAAAACCGACTTCAAAAACCTAATAAACACTAAAAACTTAAAAATAATATTAAATTGAAACTATAATTAAGAATTATTTAACCTAAATAACCTTACCTAACTTTAATCTACACTATATTTTACAATTTAACAGTTTTTGGAGTCGGTGCCAAGCCCGCACTCACAAAATATTAACCAAAAAAAAGGTACTATATCAGCAAAAAATATTAACAATCAACAAAACAAACTGAAAAAAAGAAATTACAACACAAGACAGAAAGATACACTTGGCACCGACTCCAAAAACTGTTAAATTGTAAAATATAGTGTAGATTAAAGTTAGGTAAGGTTATTTAGGTTAAATTATTCTTAATTATAGTTTCAATTTAATATTATTTTTAAGTTTTTAGTGTTTATTAGGTTTTTGAAGTCGGTTTTTGTTTTTTTTTTAAAAATAATTTGTTTCCGGGGTGGAAAATCGTCATGGATGACCCTGCCGCCTGGGGCGGGGGCGGGGTCTGTCAGACTCTAACTGACTAAAAACCACCCCGGTGTTCCATCTCACACCTACGCCGGGTGTCGCGGGAATGTACGATCCTTCCGCAACCCCCGACTGGCGCCCATGCGGGCAGAAAAATGTAGCTGTCCCAACCCAAATCAGCCAAACAATGATACGACGTTTGGTCATGCGAGCGACGATGTGTGTCCATTTTCTAGCTAAGACTAGCAGGTAGCAATGGATGAAAGACTACTCACCAACATGTTCGGCTAGTTTGTGGGCGTCCATCTTGTTGGCAATAAGTTCCTCTCGCGTGGGAATGTTGATGCCCATGTAACACGGGTACTTGAGAGGCGGCGACGCTATCCTTATGTGTACCTGCAGGAAAATACATAGATGATCAGATATTTATACCACTCGCAGCGCCCTTTGGTTTTACGAGCATGAGTGTCGATCCCGTGGAAATATCGGGATAAAAAGTATCCTATGTGTTATTCTGATGTATAAGCTATATTACTGTAGCAGTTTCATCAAAATCCGTCCAGTAGTTTTTGCGTGAAAGGGTAACAAACATCCATCCATCCATCCTCACAAAATATGCTATATTTTATACAGTTTCATCAAAATCCTCACAAACTTTCACATTTATAATATTAGTCGGATAGACGCACAACGGACCGAATGGGAGTCTAAGTGCGGAAAAGGGAGTCCCATCATTAGTCGGATAGTAGGAAGTAGGATTAAAGAGTATGTTTTCGTGTCGGTCAAGATTGCACTTCAAGGGACTGACAATAAAGTGTATAATTCAATGTCGTAAGAAAATCTTCCGCTCACAGCTTCATTGATACCAGATAAGCCGCATAAGCTTATCATTCGCGCGTGTATATGAACTCATGCGTAGTCTCGTGAATGAAAAGTACATTATGTGTACGTTCGTAAGAAGTATTGTCTGGGCTTGAATTATCCGGCACAATTTATCAGACTATTACACAAAGAATGAAAGAAAGAAAGAAAGAAAAAGTATTTAGTAGTGTGTGTGTGTTTTTTTGTAGTGTTTTTAGAAGTTTTGTGTTTTTTTGTTTATTTTTTTTTTTTTGTATGTAGTACTTATCAACATAATAAAAGTTTTGAAGTATTTTTTACTAACCTCAGCGGCCCCAGCATCTCTCAACAGCTTGATAATCGGCCCGATAGTGTTGCCCCTCACAATAGAATCATCGATCAGCACGATTCTCTTGCCGCGCACATTCTCGGAGAGCGCACCGAACTTCTTGGCGACGCCCAACTGACGCAGTCGTGTGGATGGTTGGATGAAGGTGCGGCCCACGTAGCGGTTCTTGCAGAGGACTTCCATGAACGGGATGCCGGACTGCAATAGGAGATAATGATGAGTAATTTATTAAGCTTGCAGCATAAAGAATAACTGTTTCATGAAATCGTCATTCTTTGGGGTTACGTGGTCTTAGAGAGTTGTGTTGATGACTTTAATGATTATAATTCTGTAAATACATATTTGTTACGGCCGCGAATCTTATATTAATCAACGTACAACTTAATACTGACCAGCAAACTGCAAAAAACCTAAAAAAAAATGAATTTCGCGGGCTACCCTGGCGCTTTCGCCTTAATTTATAGGATTTATTTATTCTGCTTTTTTAACTAAGCTTCAAATATGGCATTAGTTTAGTAGCTGAACTGTTGGATTCTTCTCTACCTACTGATACTTTCTGTCTTTAAACGTCCTTCAGTTAACCCAAAAAAGTAGTGTAGTAATTGGACCACCGCCAGTTTACCGTTTTTTTTTAAATAGCCGTTATGTAAACCGCGTGTCCTGATATCTTGTGGCAGTACTCATCTGTTTCTCTATTACTGAACCACCTACATCAATAATAATAGAAATACATTAATAATAGAAATATATTAATAATAGAAATACATTAATAATAGATATACATTACCTGTCGTGCGTAGCCATGTGCTGCCGCGGTACCGGACTCAGGTACAGAGGACACGATATCCGCATCTATAGCAGATTCGCGCGCCAACATGCGCCCGCACTGCATGCGCGCTGAGTATACCATTTGACCTGGAAAGATCAATTATATTATGTTGGGGCAACTCATCATCTCCCCAAGCCTTTTCCCAACTATGTTGGGGTCGGCTTCCCGTCTAACCGGATGCAACTGAATACCAGTACTTTACATGGAGCGACTGCCTATCTGACCTCCACAACCCAGTTACTGGGTAATACATGTTGGGGCAACTAACATAAGATATTTGGATTTAAAGGATCACGGATACTGAGATGAATCCTGCGCAGAATACCCTCGCCGGTGTGAATCCGGCTTCAGACCTGGCGCTGAGTTACAGATATTCTATTTCACGAAGTCCGTTCGGCTTTGATTGTAGTAGTGACGTATCCCGACAAGCGCGCTCCCACAGCGGCTGCCCCTTGCTGCCGTCGCATGAGGCTATTTCCGCGAATGTGTACCGTTTTACTTCACCCATTGTTGAGTCTCTGTTGATCACAATGTGCATGTGCACGCTTGACAACATTCATAGCCAAACGGACTTCGTGACATAGAACATCTGTACAATTCTTAGACTAAACACCAGTAGATCCAGTACAATATCTTCTCTATCATCATCCACACTTGACCCACAGCTGGGCATAAGGCTCTCTTCTCTTCTGCCAATCCCCACGCGCATGTACCAGCCTCATCCAAGCTTTGTCCGCGATGGCAAAAATGTCTCACTCATACATCAAACCGTTCTTAGAAAAATAAGACAAAAATCAACCGCTGATCAAACAGCCTAACGAGAGCGTGTTTAGGTGCTAATCAACGATTATTCAAAAGTGAATAGTTTAGCAGAAAAGACTCAATCCACACAAAGTCACTTTTGAGTTATGGGCGATTGAAGTTTCAGCTATTATTATGCTCTTACAATTGGGAGTCTTACCTTCAAAGATACTATCCGCCCTGGCGAAGTAGACGTATTCAAATATACAGAAAGCTTGCTGTTTGTCGGCGGGTCGCTCCACAACGTCCAGGGTTCGGATCCCGTGCCGAGACATCTCTACTATCTCGCCGGGGAGCACCTCGCGCACGTAGCGAGCACCTAGGAAATAAAGAAATAAAAATAAAATCGTGATGCTATTATACTAATAAGCTGAAGTTTGTGCAGATTTTTTCCAAATTGAGGACCACAAAATTTCTTCGGCCGACTCGAGAACCTAAGGCGCTTTTCACACCTTCCGGCAACCGGGTAGCAGGTGCCGGGTACCCGGCGGCAAAGTGTATAGTCATGTAACAGACGCCAGCACATCAAGCTACCCTAAACTGTCAAATTTTCCCAATCAACTTTGAACCTTATGCTTTAGCGATAAAGTTGAAAATATATTAAAGTTTGACAGATTGTAGTAGCTTGATGTGCTGGCGTCTGTACGTTAGCTTTCGTACGTAGTTTGCCTGGCAACGTTACCGGATAGTCGGCACCGGCTACCCGGTTGCCGGACGTGTGAAAAGGCACTAAGTCAGGTTCCCCACCCAATCAGGCGGTGAAGAATCTTTACCTAAACTTTTCCTTATACCGGCTAACTTTTTTACCGTCTGGACAAAAACAAGGTAGGTTTAAAAGGTAAACGAAGTAGAACCCTATGGCACAAAAATTAATTTAAAAAAAAATTGTCGGTAGTCATTTTTAGGGTCCCGTTTTTACCCTTTGGGTACGGCCCAAAGGGTAAAAATGGGACCCTATTACTAAGACTCCACTGTCCGTCTGTTTGTCTGTCACCAGGCTGTATCTCACGAACCGTGATAGCTAGACAGTTGAAATTTTCACAGATGATGTATTTCTGTTGCCGCTATAACAACAAATACTAAAAACAGAATAAAATAAATATTTAAGGGAGGCTCGCATACAACAAACTTGTTTTTTTTTCGGCGTTTTTGCCTTACGGAACGCTTGGCTACCATACAACAAACGTGTTTTTTTCGGCGTTTTTGCCTTGTGGTACGGAACCCTTCGTGTGCGAGTACGACTCGCATTTGGCCAGTTTTTCCTACTATTTCTGTTGCCACTGTTCTTATTTACCTTCGCTTACTCAGACAGCTAGAAGATAATTATGTTTCAATATGTACTAACCAATAGAGAGAAATCCGCACGACTCAGACGACACGACCCATCCTTCGGCCCTGTCTTCCACACCATTCTTTGCGCAGCCATTCACTAAAACTGAAATAATCATATAAAAATAAGCATCATGCAAATTGTTTATTTGTGTCAAAGGAAGAGTGTGAATAGAGAAGAAAAAAAAAGAAAGCAAAGTTTTGTTAATTTAGCTTTTATGGGCAACTAGCTGCGCCACGCGGTTTCACCCGCATAAGTGTCGATCCCGTGGGAATATCGGGATAAAAAGTAGCCTATATGTTAATCCAGGGTGTCAGCTACCTCCATACAAAATTTTTATCAAAGTGGTCCAGCCGTTTGAACATTGGCCCATTTGTTCTAATTTCCATCTAAACTAGTATTATAAAGATCATCATCATCTGGCTAGCCTTTTCCCAACTATGTTGGGGTCGGCTTCCAGTCTAACCGGATGCAGCTGAATACCAGTATTTTACATGGAGCGACTACCTCCACAACCCAGTTACTGGGTAAAACGATACCCCTTGGTAAGACTGGTCGTCAGAATTTCGGGCTTCTGACTTCCCGTAACGACTGTCAAAAATTCATGAATGACAGCCACCAACGGCTTAATGTGCTTTCCGGGGCACGGAGAGATCACGGGATGTAAAGATGGTCACCCATCCACAGACCAACCGCGGCAAGCGTAGCTTAACCTGATCGATCGACCTGTGCGGCTATTATTATTTAGCCACGGGCCCCTCAGTATTAGTATTATAAAGATATACGTAAGAATTGATTTGTTTGGATGAAATTTGGCACATGGGCAGCCCATGACCTGGAGAAGGACATATGCTACTTGTCATCCTAGATCACAGACGAAGTCGCGGGCAACAGCTAGTATTACATATTTGTGTTAAACACCACAAACTATTATCGATAAGCTGACATTGTTACGAATATTGTAGGCATATGAATTCAGTACTACTGAAATAAAACTGTAAACTTAGATTTTTGGCACCACATCATTTTTTTTATGAATATATGTACATATATGTATATATTTAGTGTATATGAACATTAGTGTATATGAACATTAGTGTATAAGAACATGATATAACAAAATATCATGTTCTTTCGAAACGTGTTCATAATATGGTAATTAAAAATTATGCATATTTATACTGACTAGGAATATGTAGTACATACATATGGTTAACAGTTTTATCACGCACTTAATGTAAATGATTTAAATCATTTTGTTAACCCATAAATAATGCAATTCCATGGAAAAATGAGGCCATGAAGCAAATGCAATGCGATATAATACAGATTACAGGGCGTAGCGAGGATTTAGAGATAATGTCAGTTCAGTCATCAATTGCTGGATACAGGCCCTATTTTTTTTTTCAGGATGGGAAATTATCAAATGACCCCTCCCGCTCTGGGTGGAGCGGAAGGGAGTGTCACTCTTACTGACTAAAACCCACCCGTGTTCCTTCCTTAGCCCTTTACGTTCCGGGCCAACGGTAACCCTTTCGGACAATCCCGCTGACCCGGCAGGCTTAAGCACATGACATGGATAAAGGCCTTGTTCCAAAATAGATTTCAGCAGGTTCCACTGCTCACCCCAGGCTGCTCTACTCTCTAAGTCCTTAATGTGGAATTGGACCACCCTAAGTTTCATCATCATCATCAGCAGCACTCCACCAGTCCATTGCTGGACATAGGCAGGGGCGGATCTTGAATTTGTGGGGCCCTGAGCTAATACTGCTTAGGGGCCCTACCTAATTACTCAACCAATTGCCATTTTATTATGATCGATTGATTTTTTTAAATTCTACATAATTGTTATTATTGACAATATCGTCTATTGTTTTCAGTTCGGTTGGGGGCCCTCTGTATCCACGGGGCCCTGGGCTGCAGCCCAAAAAGCCTTTAAGTAGATCCGCCCCTGGACATAGGCCTCCCCTATTGCACGTCATTCAACTCTGTTCCAGCTGCAAGCAAAGCAAGTTCCATCTTGCTACGCCCATAAAATAGCCCATGTAATGAGAATAATTATTAAATGGAATGTGTTCATGCATTACCCTCAGCATGCCGCGCCGACGACTGTTTGTAGATATCTGAAAATGTTTCGTTATTTATACATATTTTATTTGTTTAATTCAACAATAAAGGACTGGTCAATATAAATACAGGTTTTTCTACAACGTTCGCATCGTAGCAAATCGCGTGACTAAATGTTTGTATTTAGAAAAATTAACTTTTACTTACTAAAAATATTATTTTATTCAGTGTCTAAACATTAGCATTCAAATTCAAAGCATTTATTTTAATTATACAATGTACAGGCACTTTTGGATTGTCGAGGAGTCGGTCAGTCGTAAAGTTGAAGTTTCCAAAGCGTTGCCTCATCCATGTTGAAATTTTACATATTGGTTTTGACCAGTCATTTAAAGTAGCTACAATGCGGGCCACGTAAGATGAGACTTGACCCCGCCTCCCCCGCTCTTTCCGCCGCCCCTATGACGTCCGGTCCCGTCCCGCACTCAGACCTCATACCGCTAAAGATACCTAAAATCGTGTTCTGCGCATGTCAAACCACGTGGTGTGTCAAGTCTCATCTTTCGTGGCACGCATTGTACAAACAGGTTGGTTTTCCCATATTATGTAAAGATGAGAGCATTATAGAGATATACCAGGGGGCCTAAAAAGCCACTTTGGCAGAATCATAAAAGGATAACATTATGGATCATAAATATGGCGAAGACAGTCCGTGTTTTTCTTTTTTTCGCTGCACTACGTAGGTATAATCGATTGAGATTGGATTAATTGGTATTTAGCACAGACAAAAAAAAAAATAACGGAAAAATCCTTCACCAATGGGATTTGATACGATTAACTTAACAGTTAACTGTCCATTATAAGAAAGAAAATACGTTTATTTGCAGCAAACATAACGCATAAAAATAAAAGACACAAACAACAGAAACAACAAAAATAACAATGATGATAATGATGATGATTCATAATGTTATCCTTTTATGATTCTGCCAAAGTGGCCTTTTTAGGCCCCCTGATTGGCTATTGGTAAGCAATGTTGGTATACAGTCATTAATAAAACTAATTAAAAATCCCATAATAGCCGAGTTTACAAGATAGCATATGGTGTATGTATGAAGGTTGCAAATTGCTTGACTGGATTTTTGTGAATGAAATGCGTGTATGCTTGACAACGACTTTAATGCGACTAAAAAAATTAACGCTGGTTTGCGTCTATATAGTTACAACATACCGGCCCCCAAAGGACTATCGAGTCCTTTCAACAAAAATAACATAACAAGCAAAATTGTATTATTAACAAGGCTGGTACTGTGATTTCTAAAGCGAGTAAGTATATAAAGGTAAGTATGTACAACATTATCGATTATTAATTTTTAAGTTGTATTTAGATTCGTTAACAATTCAACATTCCAGATAGGTTTAAATATGCTTTGATTATGTTTCCTTATAAATACGTATACAAAATGTTTAAATTAAGTTTTTTACAGTTGCGAATGTGATACAATGCCAGTGCAAGTAAGGCAAGTAAATTTTGGAAAAGTTAAGAATCATCATTACAGTTTATAGGTAAGTGACACAATTTAGTAATGCATCGTTTAATTACACTATCTCCACTCTTTACACTATAGACCCTAGTCAGACCATCTGGTCCAGGGTGTTTTTCAATTATTCTTCCTAATTGCCATTTTCCAGGTGGTAAGTTGTCTGTTTTTATAAGTACTATTTGTCCCTTTTCTAATTCTCTTTCTTGTTTCATCCATTTAGGTCTTTGCTGCAGACGTGTTAAATATTCTGTTTGCCATTTTTTCCAGAAATCTCCAAGAAGCCTCTGCATGTGTTGCCAGCGTGAAAGGTAAGTGGTTTTTATATTTTCTAGGTTTGGGTGTGGCACAACAATTGGAGACTCTCCAATGAGAAAATGACCTGGGGTTAGCATTTCTATTGCGTCTATATCTGAGTCATCTGCAGGGGTGAGAGGGCGGGAATTCAAACAGGCCTCAATCTGACACAGTAAGGTTGTCAGTTCTTCAAACGTTAGGTTTGTTGTGAGAACCCTCTTCAAGTGGTGTTTAATTGATTTCACACCTGCCTCCCAGAGACCGCCGAAGTTTGGGCTGTACGCGGGTATGAAATGCCATTGGGTTCCGTCCTTCGCTAATGTGTCTGCTACGTCTCTTGGGAGCTCACATTGCGCGGTTTGTAATGCAGCTATGAGTTCTTTATTACTGCCGACAAAGTTCCTGCCTTGATCGCTCCATAAGTGGGCGCATTTGCCTCGTCTAGATGTAAATCTTCTAAATGCACCAATAAATGCTTCTGCTGTTAAATTGCTGACCAATTCAAGATGTACTGCTTTGACTGCCATACAGATAAAAATGGCTATATATGCTTTATTGGTTCTAGCGCCTCTCCCTTTTGATATCAGTATCTGTAATGGCCCTGCAAAATCGACTCCACTGTGAAGGAATGGTCTGGCTGGAGTAACGCGCTCTTTCGGTAGATCACCCATTAGTTGTTGCTTTGATGTGGCACTATGTTTAGCACATACCAGACATTGTCGGATGCATGCCTTCACGACGTCTTTGGCTCGTAGTATCCAGTATCTGGATCTGATGTAGGCCAACATCAATTGCACTCCTCCATGAAGTGTTTCTGCGTGTGCATTCTTCACTATCAATCGAGTCAATTCATTTTTATTTGCAAGTATGATTGGGTGTTTACTTTCTAATGCAATTTCTGCATTTCTTAGTCTTCCTCCTACTCTTAAGACTCTTTTCGTATCTATATAGGGGTTCAAAGATTTTAAAGGGCTTCTTTTCTTTACTTCATTTCTGTTTGTTAGTGCTTGAATTTCCTCTTCAAAATCGTTTTGTTGTGCTATCTCTATACATCTATGTAGTGACTCTTCAAGTTCCTCTGTCGTGACATATTTCTGGTCTTCAGACATAACTATGTTGCGTTTATAATGTAGAAATCTTCGGCAGTAGCATATGGCTGTAAGTAGTTCCTTTAAATTATTAAATTGTTTAAATTGATCTATCAATCTTGTGTTATCATTCTCAGTGTTATTTATTTTTAAATTTGTTTGTAACTCTTTAATTGTTTTCTTTTCTTCATCAGTTTGTGTGTTTTCCAGCCGACTGAATTTGATTTCTCCCGTGCTCAGCCAGCTTGGCCCTTTCCACCACAAATGACATTCTTTCAATTCTTCTACAGGTAAGCCTCGAGAAGCAATATCGGCAGGGTTTTCATTAGATAGTACATGATACCATTGATTGCAGCTGACGTTGTCCAGTATCTCCACCACCCGGTTTGCCACAAATGTCTTCCACTTGAAGGGCTCGCCAGACAACCACGCCAGGACAATTGAAGAATCTGTCCAAGCAAATGTTTGCGATTTTTGTATTTTCATCGCCCCACCAACATGCGTTAGTAATTGTGACAACAACAGTGCTCCACACAATTCGAGTCGGGGAATGGAAATAGTTTTTAAAGGAGCAACTCGTGTTCTTGCTGCCATCAGATTGGTATAAATTTCACCGCTAGGGTAACTTACTCTCGCGTAAACAACTGCTGCATACGCGCGTGATGATGCGTCGCTGAACCCATGCAATTGAATACATTCTTTGTTTTTGGCTGTTGTATGTATCCATCTGTCTACGCTTATGTCGTTTATATGTTCCAAATCAGATCTTATGTGTATCCATTCATTTTCTAAGTCTTGACTAATCCGCTCATCCCAGCTCACTTGTTCTAGCCAGAGTTTTTGCATTAACAACTTAGCTGTAATTACGCTTGGCGACAACCATCCCAAAGGATCATATAATTTTTGAACATTTGAGAGAATATTTCGCTTGGTTACAGCGCCTTCTGTAGGTTCCAAGGTAAATTTATATTCAAATTTGTCTGTACTCAGGTTCCACAGGATTCCCAGCGTCTTCACCTTTCCAGCGATATTCAAGTCAAGAAGTGCATTTTGAGATCTTTCATCTGGTGGTATGGATTTCAAAAAGTCTACGTTGTTTGATGACCATTTCTTTAAAACGAAACCGCCCCTTTTCATCATCTCCTTCATCTGGTATCTGGCTTCAATAGCCGTGTCTACAGTGTCCGTTCCAGACAGGAGATCGTCGACGTAAAAATCTGACATCATCTGTGTAGCCACAGGATAATTTTGACCCTCATCATCAGCCAGCTGAAGTAAGGTTCTGCATGCCAAGTAGGGTGCTGGAGCTGTGCCAAACGTCACAGTAAGTAGACGGTAATCTTTAACAGGTTCAGATGGGTCTTTTCTCCACAGGATACGTTGGAAATCTGTATGGGCTCTGGACAGTCGTACCATTCTATACATTTTTTCAATGTCGGCAACAAAGCAAACTGCATGCATCCTCCATCTCATTATGATGCTGCGAAGGTCGTCTTGTACTAAAGGTCCAACTAGCAATTCGTCATTAAGTGAGACGTTGTTGGAACCCTTACAGGAAGCATCGTAAACCACTCTTGTTTTGGTGGTCTCTTTATCACATCGGACAACTGCGTGGTGAGGTAAGTAGACAGCTTTCTTTGTGTTCATTTCTTTTGCAGGTACTTCTTCCAGGTGATTTAGCATTGCGTAATCTTCTATCACTTTTACATATTCTTCCTTTAAGTCAGGTTGTTTTGCAAATTTTCTTTCTAATTGTAATAATCGACGCATTGCTATTTCACGTGTATTACCGTCTGGTGATTTAGGGTTTTGTGTTTTGAACGGTAAGGTAACGACGTATCTACCATCTTCATTTCTTGTATATGTTTTTTTGTAAATGTCTTCACATAACTGCTCTTCTTGTGTGTATTTTCTTTTCGTTTCAGTGTCTATTTCCCACAGTGCTTTTAACATATTATCCATATCTACGTTATGGTGCATGACAAGAAAAGAGTTGTCTTCGTCTTTGTTTTGTATCTCTCCAAATAAAATCCAACCCAGGCTGGTTCGTTGTGCGCATGGTGTGCCTGGTGGACCTTTGATTAGCTCCGATTGTAAAATGTCTGCATATTCTCTCACTCCAAGCAGAAGGTCGACCGACCCTGGTAAATGGTAAGTCGGATCTGCCAGTTTTAGACACTTTAGGTGCTGAACATCAGTGTATACAGCGATTTTTGGTAACTTAGTGGTCAACTGTCTATTCATCACATAGGCTTGTATGTTAAGACAGAAATTGTCTTCTACTCTTGATATAACCTGTAGCTGAACCACTTGCTTGACATCTGTTTTAGTAGATCCCACTCCGATAACACTGCCTCTCGCTGACTGCCTTTTGAGTTTCAGAAGCTGAGCCGCCTTCTCACTAATGAAACATGCTTGCGATCCTTGGTCGATAAGCGCTCTTAGTACAATGGTGTGTCCTTCTTCATTCTTACATTTCACCATTGCAGTTGCTAGCAGCGCCGTCATCTTTGTATTGCTGTGTTGTGCCGTCATTGTTGTTGTTGTATTGTCTTCCATGGTGTGATTCACAGACACATCTGTAGTTGCAGTGGATGTGGTAGCTGCCTCATTCTCTGTCTTTGAAACGTCTTCCCTTTTCTCGTGGAGGAGAGAATGATGTCGTTTGTTGCAGATACGGCAGTTCGTAGGAACTCGACATCTGAACACTGCGTGCCCCGGTAACAAGCAATTATAGCACAATCTATTTTTCTTAACATACTCGTTCCTGTCTTTGATGTTCATGTCCGTAAACTGTTTGCAATGACACAATGTATGTTGCTCTTCGCACTTAATACACGATTTTTCAGTTGACGTAGTAGCCGTGGCAGCAAATGATTTTTCTTTAGATTTTTCTCTTACAGGTGCAGCTGGTGACACAAGCTCAAGTGTGCGGAACTTCGACTCTAAGAACTTCTTCAAGCTGTCCCATTTAGGTAAGTCCTCTAAATCTTCTTGATAGGAATATTCCTCCCAGTCTTTATGAGTTTCTTGGTCCAATTTCTGTACAACAAGAAATATTATCATAGGACTCCAAGACTCCGTGGAAACTGACATATTATTGAGGTTATTAATGCACTCGTGAGTTGTGTCTAACAACGATTTAATTTGACTGGCACTCTGTGTATTTATTTTTCTTTGATTAAACAATCGTTTAATAATTGCGTTCACTATGATTCGTTTGTTTCCATACCTTTGTTTCAGTGCGGTCCAGGCTTGCGAATAATTACTTTCCGTTATCTGAATATGTCTCAGTAGCACCTCTGCTTCACCACCAATGCTAGCTTTTAAGTAGTGTAGTTTTTGTACGTCACTAATCGAAGTATTTTTGTGAACTAATGATATAAATAAATCGTGAAAAGATGACCATTCTTCGTATCGTCCCGTAAATTTCGGTAGTTCAATTTTCGGCAACCTAAGTTGTGATGTAAACGTCCCTGACGATTCATGTGCACTTGAACTGCATGACGGTCTGGCGTACGAAAGTTGTAAACATAAGTCTTTAAGGTCCGCTTGCATAGATAAATAAAGATCTTCGCATACATAATAGTCTTCGTTCGCAAAATACCTTATTGTATTTCGATTTTCCTTAGTCGTATTTTTTATTAATTCTTGGTGGGTGGTTGTAAATTTGTTCCAATATTCTTCTAAACATTTTAATCGTGTCTCAATATATCCTTGTGTCAATCTCTGCTTAGGACATTTCTTTAAGTTTATTTGTGTTTTTTGTAAAATGTTGGCTATTTCTTCTAATACTCCCAGTAATTGTTCTGTCGTAGACATCTTTGATAAACACAAATAACTCAATAATCTTCAAAAACAATGTGATGTTATGAACGATGCACAGATTTCTTCGTTAGTATTATTGTCAATAACTTGCACAAAAATCCTTAACTCGTTAGCTAATGATCACTCGGGCTCACTTCTTATCTAAGGAATGCGGCAGTCCTTTGTTCTCGACACCCGAACACGATCACTACTTTGCACTACAATCCGGCTCGATTTCGACCATATGGTGTATGTATGAAGGTTGCAAATTGCTTGACTGGATTTTTGTGAATGAAATGCGTGTATGCTTGACAACGACTTTAATGCGACTAAAAAAATTAACGCTGGTTTGCGTCTATATAGTTACAACAGCATAGTATGTATGTAGTGTATGTCCCTTTGGAACTCTCAACTTAGTATACTACATCATCTGCCTAGCCTTTTCCCAACTATGTTGTGGTTGGCTTCCAGTCAAAACGGATGCAGCTGAATACTAGTATTTTACATGGAGCGACTGCATATCTGACCTCCACAACACAGTTAGTGGGTAACAAGATACCCCTTGTTAAACCTGGATGTCAGACTTATGGATATCTGACTACCACTAAAGACTGCCAAAGATCTACAACTGACAACCAGGACCAGCGGTTTAATGCGCTTTCCGAGGCACGGAGGGGTCTTGATAGGTAATGGATGGTCTATCCACGGACCGACCTTGGCAGTCGCTGTGACCAATTTATGCTTACATAAAAAGTAGCTAATGATGGAATGTGCCCCGGTATATCCCTATTGTTGAGGATAACTTACATGCATGCGTCCTAGATTAGCAGCATGGGGAAAAAAGCATTATTTTTACTTATTTTTTTTCATGTGTTTAAATTTGAAATAAAGTAAAATACAAAGTACAATGCGTGCCACGAAAGATGAGATTTGACCCCGCCTCCCCCGCTCTTTCCGCCGCCCCTATGACGTCCGGTCCCGCCCCGCACTCAGACCTCATACCGCTAAAGATACCTAAAATCGTCTTCTGCGCAAGTCAAACCACGTGGTGTGTCAAGTCTCATCTTTCGTGGCACGCATTGTAGATGATAACCCAAAATCAATATTATCCAAAAATTGTTATCAAAAATAAGAAAATTGGGAATGCTTATAATACAAGCATAAACTTTACAATATTACGCTAATTGTACCGCAATTAAGTTCGGGTTAAAAAATATTGACCTATTATACTGGATTATATGACATGCTAATGTAAAAAATATATCCCAATGATGTAAAAACTTTTATAGCACTGTGTGACCTAAACCCGCACGTAAGTCACGCTTTTATGTGACTTTAGTAGACCATTTTTACACAGAAAAACGTGACTTAAGTACGGGGTTTAAGTAACACGAGCTATAAAATAATATACGATCTATTAATGCACCGCTCATTAATGCACTGTGCAATAACGGACTACTTTAGTCACATGTATCGTAATGTACTGCTAGCTACAAAGATGATAATGCCATACACGTTTGCAAATCATGATTATTATATTTCTATAACTTACATGAGGATCCCAGAGGCAAGATCTTGCCGAGGCACAGCGGCCTATTTCCATAGGGGTCGCGCACAGCATAGATCTTGTCTTTAAACATTATCACCAGCGAATAACTTAGAGGGGCCAGTCTATGAAACAAAAAAAAATATTTTATTTATTAACACTTTTATAATGATGAGAGTCACTCATTTTTCAGGAGGACAACTTATGATGGCCCAAAGGTAATTGCCCTAACTTACGAGTCGTAGGTCGTGGGTTCGAACCCAGACAAATGCTTTACTTTGTGTAAATAATTTCATCACCACAGCTCTCGAAACGGTGAAGGAAAACATCGTGCGGAAACCGGTATGTCCTAGAACCAAAAATTCGAAGACATGTGACATCTACCAACCCGCACTGGGCCCGCGTGGTGGATTACGGCCCACTCCGGTGCCGGTTTCCTCGCGACGGTTTTAAGTCTATAATATTTTATATAAATACTCATCAGGGTCTTATGAAAGATTAACACAAAGATTGCACATGTCCAAAACAAAAAAAAAGCAGTAGATACCCAATCGTCAATACTAATATGTCGTTTCTATATCCATTTTACTATGTGTACATAAATAATAAAATAAATAAATAGATTTTATGGTAAACAGTTGGGGGGAGAGGGAATCATGCTTTTCTGTAAAAATGATTTTAAGAAGAGTGCGGTTACCTCATGAGGTGGTTGATACGCGCCGGCCAGTCGGGTCCATTGGTCTCTCCCTCCGGCGGGTTCAGGCAGAGTGCTTGTGTGATCAGTTCGGAGTCGGAATGCGTTGATAGACCTACTCCGCGACCTAACACCTGGAATATTACGAAGTGTTAGTATATAGGGAAAATTAGCCTGTTTTTTCACAATCCGTTTCTGAAAGTCTGCTGCATTCATTAAACTAAAATTCCAACACTTATATAATGGTTTTCCATCGCGTTCTGGCTGTTCATAACTCAACTACAGTATGTTTATACAGTATGTTAAATAACAGAGGGCGTTCCCTTAAACTCGTTAATCTATATCATTAATAGATTAAAATAAAAATATCAGCATAGAAAAATAAGCATAAAATAATCCGAATTCAAAAAAATAATTAATTGTCAATAAATTCGAAACCTCCTGTTTAAAATCAAAATAGTAGCGCGGAATAGTATTCGTAGTAGTAATGCCCAAACGCAATGCGCACGATGCTGGCCGAGCGTTTCCGAGAGTTCACGAAGCCGAGTGAGACGGCCGCCCCGCCCCGCCCGCACCCGCGCCCGTCATTCATAAAAAATTCCGACATTGCTGTCCTTCAAGTACGCGTGTACAGAGTGTTTCTTTACGTATCAATTTACGATTTTTAGTGAATATTTTAATATAAAAAAAAATAAAAACATTTTATTTTCGAATGGTAATATTTTTTTTAGCATGTATGGATGCTATACTATTGCGGGTTAACGGGAACGCCCTCTGTTAGTTAACATACTGTATATGGTCAAATTAAATTAGCTAGCGAAACTTTCCAGACGTTATGGTTCAATACCCATAACGTGTTAAGATATCGATAATATCTGATATCTTAACACGTTAAAATAAAAATAAATAAGATTCAATGTTATATTATTGGGGTCAACGACTGTGGGTAGTTTAATTACTTGAAGTATGAGTCGAAAAAATCTGTCTTCTTTTGTTTTATCGTGATTAGATTTGACATCCAATACATCTCATTGCATCCCATCGCATTGCATCGCCCGTCCGCGCTATTAATTCGCGTTCTGTATGTCTTTTTATTTACTTACTCGGCTCTTAATTGTCCTAGCCTGATGTTGAATAGCCTTCCTCAACGATTGGTAGCTCCAGAGATTAGTGGATTCAAGCAAACAAACAAGCTTTTCCGCTTTAATATTAGTATATACATATAGATAATTACCATCTTCCTAAGACTGCTGCAGTTAACCAGTTCTCCGTTGTGTGCGACGGCTAACGCGCCGTGTGCTGTGTGTACCACAAATGGTTGGCAATTCACCTCCTCAGATGCTGCCGATGTTGAATACCTAGTAAAATAAAAGTAGAAATAAACTACAAGAAAAAATCCACATTAAAATACAGGTTGGCAGGGAGATCGACGCGCAGACAGTAACCATTATCGACGAATATTAAAAAAAAATCGGCTATTTCATAGACAAGTCGAGCGGTCAAAATGTATGGAACAGCAATTTTTTTTAATAAGTACCTATCCGATGAATATTTTCAACACAGGGAGGTACAGAATCATGTACTAAAACTAAATCCATGGTAAAGGGAAAAGCTCATTGTGCATCAAAAAATCCGCTCGCATCGAAGTCTGTGGGAAAAGTGCCCAAAACGCTGGCAGCGTTGCCCCTTTGGCCTCTGCCTCGAATTTTGCGGGCAGCGGGGCGGCGGCGGCGGCGGCGCGGGAGCGGCAGGATCTTATGCGTAAAATCAAATGGACCGGTTCTCGTAAACAGCGGCGTGGCAGCGGCGCGGGGGCGGGCAACGAGCGGTGCACTCCGTGCACTCCAGTCAAGCGGTGACCGCCCGCGCCGCCGCCGCCCCGCTGCCCGCAAAATTCGAGGCAGAGGCCTGAGGATGGCAAAATAAGAATAAAGATGAATAAATATATGTTGTATGTGAAAACAAACCTTGTGTGTCCAATGCCGAGGTTTCCTTTGAGTTTCTTCATGGCTTCGTCGTTGAATATGTTGTTGATGAGACCCATGCCTTTGTGGCTGTTGAACGCGCTTTTGCCTTCAGACGTCACTATACCAGCCGACTCTTGCCCTCTGAGGAATTAAAGACAATTTATAAAAACGTTTAAAAAAAACGTAATTTCTCTTAATTAGGGTTTTCTGAAATGACGTTCACTAGGTGGCAGCACTGACACGTCAGGTCCAGGCATCTATCAAAGAGCCTATATTTTCTTTAGTCATGACGGAATGATGAACGAATGAATGAGTCGAATGATGAACGTCATCATATATTTTGTATTGGGAGACCTCTTGTCACAGTGGTGCCAACTGGTGTCGTAAATTTTCACGAAAACCCTCATTAAGGAGTCCAGCAGTGCGATTCTATAACCATCTCACCGTGAAAATTTAGGTTAAGTGAGCGTGGAGTGAGCTGTCAATAGTGTCAATTCCTAGCAAAAACAAACTCACATCACCTAAGTTTTCACGGTAAGATTTTTACATAATCGGCCGGCAGGTCATCCCGCCATCTGGCAGCTCTCGACGGAGAGATGGAAGTATAGTAGGGTGTCCTTTGCCTGTGCAGTAAAAAGTAATAATACCCGACAGCAGGACGTTGACTGTATTTTGCAAAAGCCATTAAACGAAGAGAAGAAGAAGAAGACTGTATTTTGATAAGCTGTTTAGTTAAAATAATGATTTTAAAATAAAGTTTAAATTTTTGTTTCATTCTGTGACATCACATCTGCAAAGATTCGTTAATTAATTAAAGACACCGCACCCTGATTGCGTAACACACTTTCGATCTCAATCTGATTCATTTGAAGGACATTATAATATACGAAAAATTTGTCACTAACAACGTAAATAACGCAATGAATGTTGTTGAACTGTCAAAATGAAAGCCATTGCTACTGATAGTGTGTCACGCAATGAGGGTTTTCGTGAAAATTTACGACACCAGTTGGCACCACTGTACCAAGAGGTCTTCTTCCAATATAAAATATATGATGACGTTCATTATTCGATTCATTCATTCGTTCATCATTCAGTCATGACTAAAGAAAATATAGGCTCTTTGACAGATGCCTGGACCAGGGTCAGTGCTGCCACCTAGCCTAGCGAACGTCATTTCAGAAAACCCTCATTATCACGCCGTATTAAAATAGTGGATTATTTTTAAGAATAAACATGACTAAAAGTTATGAGAATAACATTCAGATACTGGTTTGTTAATACACACACTATACCTTGTATTTGTAACCTTATTCCTGTAACGATAAGGTTTATAATGCTATAATCTAGTGCTGACTTATCGTACTTCTAGTGTACCGCTATGTTCAAATATATTCCGTTCTTCCCCGAATTCTCAAAATGAATAATCAAGACGGATGTGTGGAAGCTTATATGTGCTGTGTGTTAAATAAAACAATGATTTGTTATTTGCTATGTAATTCATCCACTGAGTGTTCCCAGTAATCTAGCTAGATATCTGAGCATGAAAAGGGACCAGTTATTCGTTTGTTTATGGTCAATGTGTAATTCATTTTATGTAATTCATTTTATTATCTAATCGGGTACGTCCGTTAGACCTTTCTGAATTGCCGAAAGTGATAGCACATAATAAGTACTTTTTAGTACCTACATAATATTTTAATGTACCTGGGACATAGCACTTTATGTTAACTGGTATTTATTTGGATGCTGAAATAAGAAAGCAAAATATTATAAGACCTTTTATGTATTATTTTATTAAATTTAAACCAGAGTACTATTTCTTTACAGCCAAGCACTGGAACGTTATTATTCATAAGTTTGTGTGCTATTTTTTTACACTTATTTTGTTATTTCCTCCTAAAAATTGACATATTGTCAATTATTTTGTACTTGCAGAATTTATTACGATTAAATTATGTATTTAAGAGTAAATATTATAAATAACAATAAAAATAGTACTTTTTTTTATTTAACAAAATAATCACGATAAACCCCTAGAAATGCGACATCCCCAGCCCGCGCGGGATGAACACTGTAAGTATTTGAATAACAAAAAATCGAATTCGCCTATTTGGCGAAAAATCCTATACTTTGAATACCTACGGTGCTGGATAGGACGTGTTTCAGTGTTTATCGACAAAAATTATTCGAAACCATAATAAAAGTATGTAGGTACCCAAGTGAAAAGAATTCGAAGATTCTGAGTAGTGTTTAGAACAAGTGTTAGTTCTAGGAACTACTCAAACTCAACGCATTTATTTCAATTAAACCTTTTACAGGAATTACAGGCACTTTTGATTTGTTAAGGAGTCAGTCCGTCAGAAATATGAGGCTTGCCCATTCCATAACCATCTTGGAATTCTTTACATTAAAAGTTCTAATAATTTTTCGACTAAATACAATCTTCAGTGAATTGTTTGTGTAAACTGTAAAACCAATAATGTTTTACTTTCATTGTGTAAACCAGTACATCAGGCATATCGTGACGGGTAGTCAAAAACATCTCATAAATCGTGACAGGTGTAAAGGCTCCTTCAAATAGGTGCGACACGCGATAAAATCGCGCGCGACACAAAGGCACCGCAAGTCGCGCAACGAGGGGTGCGTAAAAATTGTGTCACACGCGATTCGCGTCGCGGCTCTTTGTAGGAGCCTTAAATCTCTCCCGTGTTGTAGCGACTAGCAGACTAGTCCTATCATAACCTTCGGTAACTCGATCTATGCAGGCCATTATTTGGGGAGGCTACTTAAATAAGTCCAGTATTTTTATCTCACTAAGCGACGCGCGCTTTACGTGTGGTTAACAAGTATACAAACACGCTGTGAATGTGTATGTAAGCGTGGGAACTCTCCGGTCCGAAACAATTACGAAGTCGGTCGGAAGACTCGGAAATGTATGTGTGTGCGTGTTAGTGTGTGTGTGCTGACGCTACTCGCGCCTACGCACACAGCGTGTTTGTGTACTTGGTTACCACAAGTAAAGCACGTGTATCACAAAAGTAATATACTGTCTACATGCATCGTTTTTGTGCAACATTTGGACTTTAACCCACTTACCAATAATTTCTGCTGACGCAAAATCATATCATATGTGTTTAGCTAAGTTTTAAAGTGCTAGAAACGATTTTACGCTGACTCAATGATTACGTATACAATGAGATTCTTTGTTATTTGAATCTTTAAGGCAAATAGTGTTTGAGTAAACTAGGTATAAAATAATGAATTAGTCTAGACTTCTAATGTTAAATATTGTTAAGAATTTTATAGTCCTACAATTACCACAAAGTATGCTCATGCCGCCTGTGATACAGGTTTATCCTAGTACAGGCATCTAACATTAATACCCTTGTAAATAATTTCTAAGACTTTATGTAATCATTTTACCAATTTTAATAGGTACTGAATAAAACATTTATTATTATATATATATATACATATATATTATAAGGATTATTATTATCGTTTGCGTGTAAAACAGTACAACTTGTTGGACACTAGTAACTCATAATATCACGCCCGTAATTCCCGAAAGGGTTAGGCAGACGTGGACATCACACTATAATATTATAAAGGCGAAAGTTTGTGAGTGTGTGTTTATATGTTTGTTGCTTCTTCACGCTCAAACGGCTGGACCAATTATGACAAAAATTTGTATGGAGGTAGCTGACATCCTGGATTAACATATAGGCTACTTTTTATCCCGATATTCTCACGGGATCGACATTTACGCGAGTGAAACCGCGGGGCGCAGCTAGTTTCTAATACATTAGTATTATCATACCTGTGCTGTAGCGCGACTAGTCCTAGACATATGACTGACGGGATGTCCACCTTCGTGGGCCATTCTCCGGTGCTGATGGCGCCGAACACGCCGCATTCATGGGTTAAACCTGTAACAAGGATGATTAGCGTTAAATAATTATTTTTTTGCTTGGCTTTTAAAACAGCATGAAGATGAGACTACCCTGTAAAGCAATCGGTCAGAAAGAACATAACATCAAGCCTATAATCCCAAAAGGGTTAGCCAGAGATGTATCTCGGTTAGATATTAAGGCTCCTACAAACAGGCGCGACGCGCGACGCGAATCGCGCGCGACACAAAGCCACCGCTCGTTGCGCGACTTGCGGTGCCTTTGTGTCGTGCGCGATTTTATCGCGTGTCGCGCCTGTTTGAAGGAGCCTTTACGGTAACGGTACGGGAAATGAAATGTGCGATGTTATTTAAGTTTTATGACAGGCTCATTTTCAGCATAGGTATTATGGCTTTTAAAGATTTCTTCCTTGTGTCACTAGCACGACAGTTACTAAATTTTCTTGGCCCAAAACTTCGCCACTTCCACGGCGTTATCGGTGGTAGCGCAGAGGTCATTTTGGCTGCGTGTTTTGGGAACAGAGGACCAGAATAGGAGGTGGAGCATAGTTTGTGACACAGCACCACATCACACCCAGCTGCCGTTACGTCGAGGTAGCCCCACTTTATGAGCTTCGACTTACATCTTCACAATTGACTTCGGGGACGGTTCAGGGACTTCCAAGTGGACCACGGAAGGTTACACTTTAAAGACTGATATTATATGAAAGGAAGCTTCTCATGGGCAGCCTGAGGTGGCAGCTACAGGATTCCAAAAGTCCCCCTTTAAAAAGATGGTAGGAATGAAAACATTGCCTCGCATTTGAATCACAAAACACGCCTATCGTCCAAGTCCTCAAACACGCGAGTTGACCCGACCATCACGTCTTCGTTCATTTTATAATTACACAGTATATTTTATATTTTAAAATTAATGTAATGTAAATCATGCACTTAAAGTGTAATTTTTTGTAAGAACTGCATGTCGATTCTGTAAAAATCTCACCGTGAATACTTGCGTGGAGTGAGCTGTCAGTGTCATCCTACTGATGCTAGGGATTGACCAAGCAAACATTTACAATCATAATCGATTTTAATAATATTTTTTAATGCTAATCCTATTGATATTTTTATATAATTCAAAGCTAGTATTTAAGTGGTCAAAACATTAATATTTTGTGGGGTTTTACTTACAATAAAATTGCAAAACAGAAGCGCAGTCAGAATCTCAACCTTGTTTTTTTTTTCTTTTTTCCCTAGACTAGTAAGTCCTTATATAGCCAGACAGCGCCAGCGCCTAACGCGCTTGCGCGGCGTGAAATATGGCTCATTCCGAATTAAGTCATCATCGCACACAGCGCTCACATAAATAATTTGCGAAAACGTATTCTCTATGACACAATGACCGAAACCGGTTTGAACTGTCAAAATACCACGCTTGACAACCGTACGGCGTGGTAAGATTATGCGGGGAATAATAGATAAATACCATACAGCAGAATAATTGGGGTCAAGGTGTAACGTGTGCACGCTGTAGTCGATTACAGTGCAATTCGGAATGTACCATATATCACTCCACTCGAATCTCGTAACCATGGCAACACCACCTCGGCGTCAACAACACCTCCACCAGCCGCTTTGCTGCTTGCTTTGATTGACGAATACCTCGTCTTTTTCTACTTTAGAGTTACACATTTTGAAAATCGCTCAACGAAAACTTTGCTTAATCTGCCCCTTGGCAGACTCTAAGGCAGGGTCGCCATGGTGTATTATATTAATTATTAATATTATTACCATAATTTCCTAATGTTCTTATACATGACGCCTTACAAGTTAAATATGTAAAAACAAATCTCTAATGTGATGAGTGGCTAACGCGCAAGCGCGGCGTGATCTTATCACTTCACCTTCACTCCACCCGATTCACGACATTAAATGTCGTGAATCGGGTGAAGGGAAGGTGAAGTGATCACGCAATCTGCAATGTGATAACGACAGTGATTAACGCGCAAGCGCGGCGTGATCTTATCACTTCACCTTCACTTCACCCGATTTACGACAATTAGTGTCGTGAATCGGGTGAAGTGATCACGCCACACAAACTACGTGGGATTACATTCTATGGTCCGTCAACTAGGCATCCGTTAGCACTCGATGACTTGACACACTCGGTTATCTCTTCTAATTCAATAGTTTTGGGTTAATAACAACGCTGAACATCGTCGCAGTATTTACTAGACTCGATCTACAATTGCTCATTGACGCACATTCGTGTAATTTACATGCGGGGCCGCAGTCTGTGCGACATGCACTAAGTAAAACCCCACAAAATATTAATGTTTTGACCACGAAAATACTAGCTTTGAATTATATAAAAATATCAATAGGATTAGGCTAAAAAAATATTATTAAAATCTCTTTTATGATTGTAAATGTATGCTTGGTCAATCCCTAGTATCTGGTAAGATGACACTGACTGTTCACTCCACGCTCACTTCACCTAAGTTTTCACGGTGAGATGGTTACAGAATCGCACTGCTGCATTTAATTGTTAATTGTAATTTGATTTTGCATACCGTTAAAACGGTGAGACATGTAGCACTATGCAATGTTATGAACACCTTTGTAAACATCATGTTTCTGGCAAATAAATATTCTATTCTAGTACAGACCCCGCTAATCTGACACGTTTATGTTAAATAAAATGATCTTCAGTTAGGTAATAATGACCCAGTTTTTTTGCGTTCCTTCGGAACATTAGGTAATTAGATAATGCCTTAAAGATAATGCCTTCATTCAGTTAATAATTTCGTCATTGATTGCAGAATCACTCATTATTATTAAAAAGTAATTAAAATATTCTTTACGGGTTATCGGTTTTGGAAAATTTTGCTATATTCTGGGTGGCGATGGAAGTAAGAACCAGAACCAAGAAAACCTGGTTTTCTGTAGAGGCTACCTATGTCAAGTAACTTAATATTACGAAATATTCGCGCAATTTATACAGATATAAATAAATTAGTATTTAGCTAACTTACTAAGGACTAGCAATCAAGATAAAAAAAACCGGTCAAGTGAGAGTCAGACTCGCGCACCGAGGGACCCGTACAGATTTGTAGGTACTACTACTTTACGGTTTTCGGATTTTTTCCTTTAGTTGTGCATGACATTGCTTCTTGCCAAATTTCACGATTCTAGTTTGGTTCAACGGTAAGTACCCTATAAGTTTTTATTCCCTAGCGAGTGTCAAAATATGCGGCATAAACGGAACATAAACGCCCGTATCTTTTGATTGCGTTGACTTAGAAGTTTGATTTTATCACTGCTTCAATAATAACTCCACGTGTTCTTGAAAAAAAGGGACCAGACGAATTCAGTGCAGCGCTGTTTACCCTGCCAAGCCAATAGTAACGCTGCTTTTCTTAAAATAAAGTCGAAAATAAATAACCTTTCCGCTTTGATGCACTCTCGGAGAAACATTCTCGTCAGTCACAAAGTCCCGAATCACGTTCTGCAGTGCGATTCTGTAACCATCTCACCGTGAAAACTTAGGCGAAGTGAGCGTGGAGTGAGCTGTCAATAGTGTCAATTCCTAGCAAAAACAAACTCGCATCACCTAAGTTTTCACGATGAGATTTTTATAGAATCGACCGGCAGGTCGTAGTTTCACCAATAATCATCTACAATCATGCAGCATGTCACACGTGGTCCTTATCGAAACAAACGTATGCCACTTTTGACCTCTGTTTCATCAACGAAGCCCGATAGCACTCGGAAACATTCAGTTCCGAATTTTATCTCAAGACGTTTATACAATAATTTATTGAGTATGGAATAATACTGTGCAATAGTTAAGATAGTTACATAAGACAAGTCCACGGAGCCAAGGACCAAAATAGTACAAGTAGGTGTAACTTCCTGGATATTTGTTACGCACTTTCCAAAACACACGTGTCCATTATTACACTGCATTGTGAACCTAAATGCGGTGCAATAAGAACCACTTTTCGAGATAGTGTGTTGAAAAATTACTTGACATTCTTCATTCATTGCAGAGCTGATTACTGTTAATGAAAGCTCCAACTCAGGGGCTGTATTCTCTATGATACATTGAAAGAAACCGCGCAAAATGAACGCGAGATAAGCAATTGACGTGGTTTCGAAGTAAGGAATCATTGAGTGTGCCCTGAACCAAATAACTGTGATCATGCAACCAAAAATATGTCGCAATGTTATTGGTTAATACACAAAACATAATGGCGTAACATGCCACTTAATTACGGAGAGTCGTTATAACCCAATTATAAATTTGATATCAAGTGTGAAATCAACAATGGTAATAGGCGAAACGCGGTTTTATACACTTTATTAAATGTAGCAAATATTTGGAAAGTTTTATATCGTTAGGTGCAGCTAAGGCATAAGATTTTGCAATCGATCAGGTTACCGCAAGGCAAGGCAAATGCCTCGCCCATGAGGACCACCTCTATGAGGTGTATATAGAGGCAAAACTGGTCCTCGAGCGGACCATCGCCGCCGCCAGGGACTCGGCGAGAGCGGAGATGCTGGAGGGTCTCGACAGAGATCCCTACGGGAGGCCATACAAGGCGGCGCGCAACAAGCTGCGCCCCTTTGGTCCCCCGGTGGCCGAGACCCTGGAGCCATCATTCCTGGATGGGGTGGTTCAGTCCCTGTTCCCGTGCAGGGACAACTTCACCCCACCAGTGATGGACCCTCCGCGGGGGATAGCTCCGCCAGCCGAGGAGGAAGAGGAGGCCCCTCCTGTCACGGAGTCGGAACTCAGCGCGGCGATTGTGCATATCCGCGCCAAGAAGACGGCTCCGGGCCCCGACGGTGTCCCGGCGAGGGTGGTGGCGATTGCCGCCACTCAAATGGAGGAGCGGTTTCGGGACCTCTTTAGCGCATGTCTTGCGTCTGGGAGGTTCCCGAAACCGTGGAAGGAGGGACAGCTGTGCCTCCTTCGCAAGGAAGGCCGCCCCGCAGACTCGCCCTCGGCATACCGACCTATCGTCCTGCTTGATGAGGTCGGCAAAATGTTCGAGGGGATAATCGCTGGCCGCCTAAAGAGCCACCTGCGGAATGTGGGGCCGGACTTGTCGGACGCGCAGTTCGGTTTTCGGGCTGAGCGTTCCACAGTGGACGCGCTGGCCCGCCTTAAGGGCCAGGTGAAGGAGGCGATGGAGGCGGGGGACGGATTGTTGGCGGTGTCATTCGACATAGCCAACGCCTTCAACTCTGTTCCCCACAGCACCATCCTAGAGGCACTCCGATTCCACGGGGTGCCTTTATACATGCGGCGTCTACTGGCCAGCTACCTGGAGGATCGGGCGATCGTCCTCGTGAACAGGGCTGGCCAAGTCCGGCGGTACGCAGTCGAGTCCGGCGTTCCACAGGGGTCGGTAGTGGGACCTCTCCTCTGGAACGTTGGCTACGACTGGCTCTTGCGGGGAACTCTCCTCCGAGGCACGAGTGTCATCTGCTACGCCGATGACACTCTCCTCACCGCCCGGGGGGAGAGTTTCAGGGAGGCGGCCAACTTGGCCTCGGCAGGCGGATCCTTGGTAGCAGGGAGGATCCGCCGCCTAGGATTGACGGTGGCGCTGCACAAGACCGAGGCCGTGTTCTTCCACAGGCCTCGGCAGTGCCAACCACCAGACGCCCACATCTTCGTGGAGGGCGTCCGAATCGAGGTGAAGGCCCAGATGAAATATCTGGGCCTTGTACTCGACAGCAGGTGGCGCTTCGGCCCGCATTTTAGCGGGCTGTCGACGCGCCTGCTGAAGACTGCGGGCGCCCTCTCGTGGCTGCTCCCCAACTTGGGGGGGCCCAGCGCGCGATGCCGGCAGCTCTACGCCGGCATCTTGAGGAGTATGGCCCTTTACGGGGCCCCTATCTGGGAGGACTCCCTCCACAGGAGGGAGAACGCCGCCGCATTGCGGGCCCCCCAAAGGGCCATAGCCCAGCGGGTGGCGAGGGCCTACCGCACGGTCGCCTTCTCGGCGGCATGCGCTCTGGCCGGCACCCCGCCTTGGGAACTCGAGGCGTGGGTGCTCGCCAGAGTGTATGAATGGACGGCGGGGCGGAGGGCGAGAGGAGAAAGCCCCGCCCCCGAAGAGCGGGAGGCCGTCCGGCGGGAGGCGAAGGACGCCATAGTCGTCCACTGGACGCGGGACCTCGCCGCCGCAGCCTTCGGCCGCCGAACCCTAGACGCGATTGGGCCGGTCCTGCGAGACTGGCTCGACCGGTCGCACGGGTTCCTCTCCTTCCGTCTGGTGCAGGTGCTGTCCGGGCACGGTTGCTTTGGATCGTACCTGCACCGTATCGGGCGGGAGGAGACGCCGTCGTGTCACGGCTGTGGCGCGGCGGAGGACACGGCGCAGCACACTCTTGAGGTGTGCCCGTCGTGGTCCGAGCCGCGCCGCAGTCTCACCGCGGCGATCGGAACGGACCTCTCGCTCCCCGGCCTGGTCAACGCCATGCTGAGGGACGAGGGGTCCTGGGCGGCAGTCGCCTCCTTCTGCGAACACGTCATGTCCCAGAAGGAGGCGGCGGAGCGCGCGCGGGAGGAAGACCCTCTCGCGGCGCCGCTCCGAAGGCGGAGGAGGGGTCGAAGACGACGTCAGTATGACAGTCACCTCCGACTCCTCCCAGGTGGAAGCCAGCAGGCGACGGGTGCGGGGGCACCCTCGCCTGTATTGCACAGGCTTCCACCAGTGCCGGACGGGAATGGCCAGGTGTTCCCGGCCATTCCCGTAGCCCCCCAGCCGGGGGGACATGCGGGGCCCGCCAGTTAGGCGGGCATGCGCCGGGGGGGTTGTGGACGCAAAGGCTGAGCCGGATTCCCATGACCCCTCCATCAAGGCGACGAGGGAACACCGCTGAGTTTTAGTGGGTATACTGCCACTATGGCAGGGAGTCCCACATACTCCGTGTCGTCCCCCGACGAGCGGAGATGCGTAACGTCATTTCTCAGCGACAAAAAAAAAAAAAAAAAAAAAAAAAAAAGGCAAGGCAAATGCCAAAACAATTTAAAATTAAATTAAGAACTAAATCCCGCAGGACCAGATATTGAACAAATCGAGGCAGTCCCAGGAGACGGGACGAGCTTGTCGCCTACAGACAGGGTTGGTTCACGCTGCCCAAGAACGAGAGAAGTGGAAAGGAGAACGGGTGGCTTTTGCCCTGCGTGTAGGACAACATCAACATAGGCAAATAATAATGTCTAAGGACTAAAGATCTGGTCAAACTTTTAGCATAGTAACAATTGCCTTAGTCTGCCAGTAAAACAATATTAAGTAGGTAATACCACCCGCGAACTAATGCATATTATACTGTCCATGCCAATTTGCAGATGAAGACATAATTCATGGTAATATTAGTTACTGCAAAACAACATGGCGTCTGGGTATCGAAGAAAGTGTTTTCTATACTGCTTATAAAAGATAGAATGCTCGTCATGTCGTAACACTCAAACTCAAAGTATTTATTGCAATTAAACCATATTATGCACTTTTGAATAGACAAAGGAGTCGGTCATTCAGAAAGTTGAAGCTAGTTGCCCATTGCAGCCAAGTTAAACTTTATCAGATCAAAATCAGATGATTATTAAAGTTTTATAACTACTAATCAAATAGTTAAGCCCGAGCCGTTAGTTATTGCTATCACTATCAGCATGATCATCTCAAGGCAACTTCGTCGATAAAGGGTCCACTCGAGGGCAACGCGATAGGATCGCAGATGACATTGACCTTCGAGACGGAATCAATTAGTCGGAAGTACCTAAGGGACTGACCACTGTCAACTAATTAATATATTAGCATACTGTTGTATAAAATCAAGTTCTTCTAACTGAACAGACAGCTGTGCTGCTGGGGTTTGTTGCCCCACTTCTTCCCAGCTAAAGCACTAGGAAGTGGTGAAGGGCGGGCGTTTTGGGGGACTGTCTCATGTAATGACGTTAAAAGAGTGCTGATTCTCAGCCTAGTCTGAATAAATTAATTGTATTTTCATTTATCATGCATCTTCAAGGATGATGATCATCTTGGCTATTTCGATTTGACGCCTTTTTGCCAAGAATTACACTAATAGACTTAACTGTCTGAACATGATCAGTTTGCACCACTTGTAAACAGCCGGTCGATTCTGTTATAATCTCACCTTGAGAACTTAGATGAAGTGAGCTGTCATTCCATCTAATGCTAGGGATTGACACTAATGACAGCTCACTTTAAGGTCACTCCACTCGAGTTATCACGGTGAGATTTTTACAGAATAGCACTACTGTTCTGGTAAGTAGATACTTCAGCACCCCTAATTGCGTAACACACTATCAGTCGGAATCTGAATCATTTTGAAGCAAATTGCTAATCCATTGCTTCATAAGTTCGAAAAATTTGTCCGCTCAATACGTAAATAACGCAATGAATGTTGTTGAACTGTCAAAATGAAACCGAATCCGATCGATAATGTGTTACGCAATTGCCCCGCTGGTCAATATACTCAGACAGATACGGATCGACCGAATAACTGATTTATGTCATTTGTAACACCTCCTGAAGACAGTAAGGCAGGTATGGCAGGCGTGCCTTAGCAAAAGCCTTTCATCTGCCTACAGAAGAAGGGCTTTTACTAAGAATGGACCAGAATACCTAGACCGAGGTCCGAATTTTCCAATACCGATAATCTGATAACATTACTGCTTAGGATCCAAACAGGAATAAGTAATCTCACTCACTAAACAGCGGTGCTATTCTGTAAAAATCTCACCGTGAAAACTTAGACGAAGTGAGCGTGGAGTGAGCTGTCAATAGTGTCAATTCCTAGCAAAAACAAACTCACTTCGCCGAAGTTTTCAGGGTGAGATTTTAACAGAATCGACCGGCAGACTGACTGATATATAACTTTCTATAGGTGCTTCAAACAATTACGACCTGACTCAATCGATCTGCAGAGAAGTCGTAAAAGCGTTCATAAAGGTTAGGCTTAAATCGCGACAACTTATGGTCCAACACGTTGGTTATATAAATTGGCTTTTCTTCTTGAGAAAATCACGTACAAAATACAACAGTGAAAGATGAAGATAACTATGTGTAACCCGAGGGAAAAAGAAAGTTTGACGATGCTTTACTCCCGCACAGTGACGCGTTTGATGAAGTACAAGATAAAATCACAGATGCCGAGGATGTTGAAAAGTGGAGATGAATGTAGGTTGCTTTTTATTGCAAAACGGTGAAGGAAAACATCGTGAGGAAACCGTCATGTCCTGGAACTTCAATACTTATTTGTTGACAGCAGTGGAGGCTCAGTGGAAACGTCCGCGATTTAAGAGTTGTAGGTCACAGGTTCGAACCTTGACAGACTCTTTACTTTGTGTAAATTATTTTATCACCACTGCTCTCAATGGCATTAGAGAAAGCAAGCAAAGGGCCTAGCTAGACATGTGGCAATCGCTTTCAAAGCGTTTCGTATTTTTGCAAAGACTTTCAGTTTCAACGGGATTGAAAGAAAAATTTTCGGTAGCTTATATCAGTCCCATAGATTTTTGTCTTTTCTATCATCGTTCCTCTCAATTGTGGGAAAATCAAAATTTAATTTATAACAATAGAAAAAGTAATAGTGTCTCATTTGTCACAGTTGAGCTCGCCGTTGATAGAATGTCATTTTGTTTAAGCCCCTGAAGTCCTTTCAAAAATATTTAAGGCTAAGGTTAAGTCCAATCTACTAATAAGTAGCATAAGCACATTGATCGTGTTCCAAAGTATGGAAGCTATCAGTAGATGTTCCTAGACCCGAATTGAGGGTACGAAGCTAGAGGCTTTGTCAATTATCCTGGTATGTCTAGCGCAAACTTCAGACTTCTACGAACAGTGTCTTGGTCCATTCAAAAACTACCGAAATGAAAAATACTAACCTGACTGCACTGCCCCCCTTCCGAATCTCTTGCTGTTCACTTTAACTTCACCAGAGGTCGTCCTGGCATCACAACCAGGTGTTGCTTCCATTCCTAAACGCTCCATAGCTGCTTTTGTGTTGCTCTGATTCTCACAACCACCTTGGCAGCATTGGGATGGTCCTTCGGGACCGTTCATATTAATTCTGGAAAGACCAAGTTTAAATATTGAGTCTTTAAGTGTTGAGAAGTTATTTAATAAATACTGGTCCTTTTTGTACACAAGGACCACGCACTCTCTTAATAAAAATGAGTGTTGTTTGTCTAAGGTCACTTGAAGTAAAACAAAAATGCAATACGTAAATTCAAAACACCTTATTGTATCTGTTATGTCAGCTGACCCTAAATTAAAATAAAATACGCATAGACGGATACTAAATTCAAATAAGAGTGAAGCTATTAAAATATTTTCCTTATTGTCTATCCTCCGTTTAGTATATTTTTATTTTGCTTAAACAACTTACATATTAGGCAAATGTCACCAAACAACAAAGTTAAAATAAAACAATAGTTTTATTAATCAAAACAAACACAGAGGTCACTAATTAATACAAATTATTCTGACCGCACAAAATCACACAGCGACGTTGAGAGTCAAACTAACCAACCTCCCTTTACACTTTAGATTATAAACGACTCGAGCATATACAAACAAGTTTTTAATGCCAATAACATTTCAATTGCTCGATAATAATATAAAAACATGAGTTAAATTAACATTCGACTAAATACGATTAGACAAATAGTTTTGCTTCACAACACTATAAAGACGTTCATTTTAAAATATCTGACGTCAAGGGAATGTTTTAATAATTTATGTTTGACGCCTAACATGTTGGGATGGCGATAATTTGACCGAGATAGTACGTTACTAAGCGCAATATTGTCAATAGCAATTTCGTTAATAAGATTTATTTACGCAGTTTCTTCGTTAATAGGTCAGAAGGCCGTAGGGGTGAGGGAGGAAAAACAATTGAATTCGACGTACTTTACATACATCATATTGTTTTTGGCGCATCTTTTAAACATGTCCTAAGATACCATATTGTCAATAGCATAAGATTAATTTGCGCAGTTTCTTCGTTCATAGGTCAGAGTAGAGCTGAGGCGAAGGAAGAAAAATAATTGAATTGAACGTACTTTACAGATATTGTTTTTTGGGTAACCTCTTACACACACATGGCCGTACCATGTGTCAGCAACAAAAGTCGATTAACACTTTAGTTTTTTTAATCCCAGTTATTGAGCAAAAAATTTATTCAAAATTGCAGCAGAAGTACAACGCAATTTTGAACAAGTTTTGCTCAATAACTGAGATTAAAAAAACTGAAGTGTTAATAGACTTTTGTTGCTAACTGTACATGTCCTAAGTCAACAAGCAGTAGGCGCTGCACATAGAGAATCTGTGAACGTAAGAAACCAACTTCGCAATAGATATTGTAAATTATTCGCAAACAATTAAATATTAATTGATTTCTAACAATCGCTGGCCTAGAAAACTGCCAAATAGGTACCTACTTGAGACGAAATTATCTCATACAACCAACTTGGCGCGAACCACACTATGGTTCCCACTATAAAAGACAACACTACGGTGGTCTAGAGCGGGATGTCTATGGTACACAGGAGTTAACTAGTTCGTCTGAATTTGAATCTGAATGTAAACCATACTATTATTCCACTCCAGGTGATTTATTAACACGATTTTTATCTTGTGTTTGAGTAAACGTGTATTCCTCCGCTGTCGCTTGTATAGTTTTGTGATACAAATACACATCTATTACAACAGCCGGTCGATTCTGTAAAAATCTCACCGTGAAAACTTAGGTGGAGTGAGTTTGTTTTTGCTAGGAATTGACACTATTGACAGCTCACTCCACGCTCACTTCACCTAAGTGTTCACGGTGAGATAGTTACAGAATCGCACTGCAGGATCGAGTTTTATTTAACTAAACAGGGCGCCATAACGCGCCTAAGCAACTATTACGGTACTAATGACAAGGTGCTAGAGCACCTGTTTAGGCTGACTACTACTTAGATTTTTTTCAGTTAGGCATCTCCCAGGTCAACCTATGAGGTTTTCGGCTGCTTATCCGGACTATCCAGTGGACACCTTTATAAATTAAGGCCTTCAGCCAGGACATGAAATTTATAAACTAAGCGACTACACGTTAAAGGCACACTTGTGTGGTACTGACCTCTCCTAAGACGTCGCTGGGGGGACGGCATGCGGCAGTTAGATTATTTACCACTCAAGAGTGCCAACTCGATAACAGTTATCTAAAGGGTAAAGTACCTACAAGGCTTACTTTCATTCCGCGCTGTTCACGTTCGCCAAACATTATGTCAATAATACAAATTGTTGACTATTCTGATTGACGTCTTGTTTACATGTGGGACGGTGGACGGATTGAACAAAATGATAGAGGGGATGAGGTCTCTGCTACATCCCCTCTATCATTTTGTTCAATCCGTCCACCGTCCCACATGTAAACAAGACGTCAATCAGAATAGTCAACAATTTGTATTATTGACATAATGTTTGGCGAACGTGAACAGCGCGGAATGAAAGTAAGCCTTTTTATCTCTGCATTTCACAGAGACAAAGAGGTCTGTCATAGTTCTTCAAACCATGTGTTTTGTGCTGGTCGTATGTGTTATATTCAAGATGACATGAATATTTACTTTGTAAAGTATTATTTAACTTTATATTGTGAATGTGAGGACCATGCATGTGGGTTATTTTTTTTCTCTGTTAGATAGTGCCATTAGATACGGTTAATAGAATAATCTATTTAAAGAGTTTGCTTAGATGGTTTGGTCATATTGAGAGGCTGAATGAAAGGAGACTAACAAAAGGTATCTACAAGGCAGATGCGTTTGGAAACGCGGGGCCCGGCGCCCAAAGACGATATACGAGTACAATGCGTGCCACGAAAGATGAGTCTTGACCCCGCCTCCCCCGCTCTTTCCGCTGCCCCTATGACGTCCGGTCCCGTCCCGCACTCAGACCTCATACCGCTAAAGATACCTAAAATCGTGTTCTGCGCAAGTCAAACCACGTGGTGTGTCAAGTCTCATCTTTCGTGGCACGCATTGTACAATGGCCTCATTGGTGATGTTCTTCAGAAAGGTTAGGTCCATAGTAGGGATGTTATGGATATGAAATTTCGGATACGGATTAATTACGGATATAGGAATGATTATTATACCGGATACGGATACGGATACGGATATGAAATTATTTCGGATTATCCGTTAGTTTCGGATAATTTCGGTTACGGTTATTAATTTTTTTAGGAATTTCAAAAGTACAATACAAATAGTTAATAAAATAGTTTTATTTATATGTAACTATTTAGTAGGAATTACAATCAGTCTGTGAGTTATTACAGCTATTTAAATTAAAAATGATTAAGTATAAATAAATGTTGAGTGTTATCTAATCTACCTAAAATGAAAATGTAATAATAAAATTATTACTTATACTTATTTAGTAATTTCGTATTCAAAAAAAATATTAAAATTAGATTTAAATTTAGAATGCACATTGCACATATTTATTTACTATGATTTAAGTTTAACATAACAATCATAGCTATCTTTATCTTGTGTCTCAATTAGGCTCCGCCCCTATCCGATATTATCCGAAACTTTTATTTCGGATTCGGTTACGGTTACGGATAATTTTTTATATCGGATATCCGGTAGTTTCGGTTACGGTTACGGAGCTCCCTAACATCCCTGGTCCATAGTTCTCGTAACCGGCGGGCGTGCCTGTAATATCACATGAATGAACGTAAACGAGGCAAAAGGAGTATGTAAGAATGTGATGAATGAACGAATGAAATGAATGAATGTGTGTGTGTGATGATGTGTGTGTGATGTGGTGTGTGATGTGTGATGATGTGTGTGTGTGTGTGAATGTGTGTGTTTGTTTTAAGTACCATCCGAGGACGTGCGTATGAATACACAAGGCACGACCGAGGACCTTTTCAAAGCGAGGACCTTTTCGAGGGTCCTCGGTTTGACTTGACCAAAGATTCGTATTCTGCAAGCGATTTTGAGTCTTTCTATATACTTAATACGAAAAAGTTGTCTGAACCTCGGTTTGATCAAGATTATTCATAATCTTACACAAACATTGTGTCTCCACCAGACGGTGCCACTGTCGCCTCATACACAGACTCTTTACACTCATTTCACGTTTGTTGTATTATCCGAGGACCTATGTGTTAACTTTAACACAAAAGACCTCGGTTAGGTAGCTTTTCCAGACAATGTGTATTTAAGACCTCGGTTTGCTAGATTTTCCGAACAGTGTGTATTCTAGTCCTCGTTTCGACAGGTTTCCTCGTGTGTAGAAGACAAATTATATGCTATCATTTAAATAAAATTGTAAAGGAGAAAATCGAAGTTAGACTGAATCCTTAAACAAATCGTTAGTAGCTACTAGGTGCACGAGGAATAATCATGCTTCTTCTGCAGTATGTGCTAAGTACCTAGGTCCGCTTATATTATACCACATTATGATTTGCACCATAAAATATTGTATTGTCATAGGAGCTGAATACGTGTGATTTACTTAAAGAATCTAAAGTAAATGCCTTCCTAGGTGAAATGTCTGCAGCAAGATTTGCAGCAAATATAAAGTACAAAGAAAAACAGAACATGAACGTACTAAAGATTGAAGACGATACTATCAACTGTTGAGGAGTTCCCTCATAAAGAAATGACCCTGACTGCAGTATCAGTACAAACTGGTTATTATTTTAGTTTTACTACATAAACATAACGCGTATTCCAAATTTGAAGACGATGCTATCAACTGTTGAGGAGTTACCTCATAAAGCAATGACCCTGGCTGCAGCATCAGTACAAACTGGTAATTATTTTAGTATTACTACATAAACACAACACGTATGCCAAATTTTAAGTCGATGCTATCAACTGTTGAGGAGTTCCCTCATAAATAAATGAGCCTGGCTGCAGCATCAGCACAAACTGGTTATTATTTTAGTTTTACTACATAAACATAACGCGTATTCCAAATTTGAAGACGATGCTATCAACTGTTGAGGAGTTACCTCATAAAGCAATGACCCTGGCTGCAGCATCAGTACAAACTGGTAATTATTTTAGTATTACTACATAAACATAACACGTATGCCAAATTTTAAGTCGATGCTATCAACTGTTGAGGAGTTCCCTCATAAATAAATGAGCCTGGCTGCAGCATCAGCACAAACTGGTTATTATTTTAGTTTTACTACATAAACATAACGCGTATTCCAAATTTGAAGACGATGCTATCAACTGTTGAGGAGTTCCCTCATAAAGCAATGACCCTGGCTGCAGCATCAGTACAAACTGGTAATTTTTTTAGTATTACTACATAAACACAACACGTATGCCAAATTTTAAGTCGATGCTATCAACTGTTGAGGAGTTCCCTCATAAATAAATGAGCCTGGCTGCAGCATCAGCACAAACTGGTGATTATTTTAGTTTTGCTACATAAACCTAACGCGTCTGCCAAATTTGAAGACGATGCTAACAAGTACTGAGGAGTACCGTCATGAAGAGACGACCCTGGCTGCAGCATCTGATACTAAAATAATAATATACTCATTTTAAAGTTGCTTATATAAAATTTAAAACTTACTTTTCCTCCACAGTGATTACAACCTTCTTATTCGCGGTCCGCAGTTCACACAATATCATGAAAATAATAACGTGTGCTCTCACTGAAGGTTTTTAGAACTTCACTTTTATTTTTTTATGAGTAATACGGCTAAATGTTGGACAATATTTTTTATCCCTACAGTTTACGTTAAAAGCAAGCCGTTACTTTCGGCTCTCTTTGATTAATAATCCTTTGAGAAGCGCCGACAAACGTAAAGACATCGATCTCGTCCTCGCTTGGTACTTCATTTTAGAAAAAGTGTGTAAGAAATAAATCGGAACATTCTACATACTTATATTGATATAATTATTATCATACACGTAAAATGTTTTAGGTAGGTAGGTAGATTTTCCCTGGTCCTCGGTTTGTACAAGTTCTACGCGAAAAACTGTCCTCGGTTTAGTGAAATAAAGTCTAACACAACGTCCGCACTTTGTACAAGCTATAAGAAATATTGTGTAAAAATACGTCCTCGGAAGGACGTCGCAAGGCTTACGTAAGAGGTCCTCGGTTGGCTTACACAAAGTCCTCGTATGTGCATCGCTTGTCACATTTAGCTGTGTATTTCAGGTCCTCAGTATGATACCCGAAATTCATACAGAAAAATGTTGAGATAGCGTTATCCCAATAAGCTCATCACTATAGATTTACTCACATGTCTCTTTCTATCTTATTCTAAAAGGCTAACGAGGCTTTTAAACCAGTTTTTTGGAGGGTCCTCGGTTCGGTCTAGGATTAACAAGGTCCTCGTAAGGGTGTCTGTCCAAACAGGGGTGTGTGTGGGGGTGTGTGTTTGTTTTAAGTACCATCCGAGGACGTGCGTATGAATACACAAGGCACGACCGAGGACCTTTTCAAAGCGAGGACCTTTTTGAGGGTCCTCGGTTTGACTTGACCAAAGATTCGTATTCTGCAAGCGATTTTGAGTCTTTCTATATACTTAATACGAAAAAGTTGTCTGAACCTCGGTTTGATCAAGATTATTCATAATCTTACACAAACATTGTGTATCCACCAGACGGTGCCACTGTCGCCTCATACACAGACTCGTTACACTCATTTCACGTTTGTTGTATTATCCGAGGACCTATGTGTTAACTTTAACACAAAAGACCTCGGTTAGGTAGTTTTTCCACACAATGTGTATTTAAGACCTCGGTTTGCTAGATTTTCCGAACAGTGTGTATTCTAGTCCTCGTTTCGACAGTTTTCCTCGTGTGTAGAAGACAAATCATATGCTATCATTTAAATAAAATTATGAAGGAGAAAATCGAAGGTAGACTGAATCCTTAAACAAATCGTTAGTAGCTACTAGGTGCACGAGGAATAATCATGCTTCTTCTGCAGTATGTGCTAAGTACCTAGGCCCGCTTATATGATACCACATTATGATTTGCACCATATAATATTGTATTGTCATAGGAGCTAAATACGTGTGACTTTCTTAAATAATCTAAAGTAAATGCCTACCTAGGTGAAATGTCTGCAGCAAGATTTGCAGCAAATATAAAGTACAAAGAAATACAGAACATGAACGTACTAAAGAAAATCACATTAAATTTACTGAAATTTCGACGACACGGTTGGCGCAGTGGCTGAGCGATCGACTGCTGCGCTGCGTGTCGCGGGTTCGATTCCCGCACGGAACAAATATTTGTATTGCCTACAGGTAGTTGTTCCGGGTCTGGCTGTTTGTGTATGTGAATTTCAATGTTTGTAAACTCATCCACGATACAGGAGTAATTCCTAGTGTGGGGCAACGTTTTTGAAAAAAAAAAAAAAAAAAGTAGGTTTATTTTAAAATGAAACAAATTATTTAAGAAACTTTTACCAACGTCATCAAATAAACATCAAGTTGCAGTAACATGTTTGAGAAGCATGATTAGAAAACTTACATAACAGTTATTAGAAAACGACTCAAACAAAAAGACTTATAAAAACCATAATTAAAAGAGATCGACATAATTTGGGCTAAAAACTTAACATAAAATTACATAACACAATGCTTAGAAAACAACAAAGAAATATTATCAAGTGAGATTAAAATAATTTGGGAAGGATGAAAACTTAACAACTTAATGGCACCGATTCTCTTGTTCACAAACTAAACTTTTGAATAAGATCTGTTGAGGAGTTCCCCTTTGAAGAAACGACCCTAGCTGCAGCATCAGAACAAACTGCTAATTATTAAATTTTGCTAGATAAACCTAACACGTATGCCAAGTTTTAAGTCGATGCTATCAACTGTTGAGGAGTTCCCTCATGAAGAAACGACCTTGGCTGCAGCATCAGTAATTCAGTATAAACTGGTAATTATTTTGTTGTTACTGGATAAACATAACGCGTGTGCCAAATTTAAAGACGATGCTATCAACTGTTGAGAAGTTCCCTCATAAAGAAATGACCCTGGCTGCAGCATCAGTACAAACTGGTAATTATTTCAGTATTACTACATAAACATAACGCGTATGCCAAATTTTAAGTCGATGCTATAACTGTTGAGGAGTTCCCTTATAAATAAATGACCCTGGCTGCAGCATCAGCACAAACTGGTAATTATTTTAGTTTTGCTACATAAACCTAACGCGTCTGCCAAATTTAAAGTCGATGCTATCAACTGTTGAGGAGTTCCCTCATGAAGAAACGACCTTGGCTGCAGCATTAGTACAAACTGGTAATTATTGTGTTGTTACTAGGTAAACATAACGCGTGTGCCAAATTTGAAAACGATGCTATCAACTGTTGAGGAGTTCCCTCATAAAGAAATGACCCTGGCTGCAGCATCAGTACAAACTGGTAATTATATTAGTATTACTACATAAACAACGCGTATTCCAAATTTGAAGACGATGCTATCAACTGTTGAGGAGTTCCCTCATAAAGAAATGACCCTGACTGCAGCATCAGCACAAACTGGTAATTATATTAGTATTACTACATAAACATAACACGTATGCCAAATTTTAAGTCGATGCTATCAACTGTTGAGGAGTTCCCTCATAAATAAATGAGCCTGGCTGCAGCATCAGCACAAACTGGTAATTATTTTAGTTTTGCTACATAAACCTAACGCGTCTGCCAAATTTGAAGACGATGCTATCAAGTGCTGAGGAGTTCCCTCATGAAGAGACGACCCTGGCTGCAGCATCTGATACTAAAATAATAATATACTCATTTTAAAGTTGTTTATTTAAAACTTACTTTTCCTCCACAGTGATTACAACCTTCTTATTCGCGGTCCGCAGTTCACACAATATCACGAAAATAATAATGTGTGCTCTGACTGAAGGTCTTTTTAGAACTTCACTGTTTTTTTTATGAGTAATACGGCTAAATACCGATGTTGGACAATATTTTTTATTCCTACAGTTTACATTAAAAGCAAGCCGTTGCTTTCGACTCTCTTTGATTAATAATCCTTTGAGAAGCGCCGATAAACGTAAAGACATCGACTCGTCCTCGCTTGGTACTTCATTTTAGAAAAAGTGTGTAAGAAATAAATCGGAACATTCTACTTACACTGATATAATTATTATCTTACACGTAAAATGTTTTAGGTAGGTAGATTTTCCCTGGTCCTCGGTTTGTACAAGTTCTACGCGAAAAACTGTCCTCGGTTTAGTGGAATAAAGTCTAACACAACGTCCTCACTTTGTACCAGCTATAAGAAATATTGTGTAAAAATACGTCCTCGGAAGGACGTCTCAGGGCTTACGTACGAGGTCCTCGCTTGGCTTACACAAAGTCCTCGTATGTGCATCGCTTGTCACATTTAGCTGTGTATTTCAGGTCCTCAGTATGATAGCCGAAATTCATACAGAAAAATGTTGAGATAGCATTATCCCAATAAGCTCATCACTATAGATTTACTCACCTGTCTCTTTCTATCTTATTCTAAAATGCCAACGAGGTATTTAAACCAGTTTTTTGGAGGGTCCTCGGTTCGTTCTAGGACTAACAAGGTCCTCGTAAGGGTGTCTGTACAAACAGGGGTGTGTGTGTGTGTGATGTGTGTGTGTGTGTGTGGTGAATGTGATGTGTGTGTGTGATGTGTGTGTGTGTGTGTGTGTGTGTAGTGATTGTACACTATTGTTTATCTGTTTTTGCTTGTTTTTTTGCCCATAACTGGTGTAAACAATCGTTGGTAGACCAATAAATAAATAAATAAATAAATAGTAGCAGGTGGCGTTCTGTAGTGTCTGCCCAACCCTCACCAACCAATAAACCCAACCAGCCCAAAATAATAAGCCCAACCAATAATCATAAGCTTTCTGTGCGAACAGATTTCGAAACAAACCTAAAAAAATTCGCGACAAATAAAAACGCGTATGAAACGTTATCAAAGGAACAAAATGATGAAAGACTAGAGACGTACCTACAAAACAAAACATGTGATTTTTGCTCGGAATTCTACAAACACAAATATTAGCAATACGCTAGTGAAGTGTCGTCATTACAAAAGACGCCTGACTCGTAGGGGGTCAGTTATCTTGTGACTCTAAGTACGTTTCCACAAGGGGCAGCAGTAAACAGGCGGACGATAAGATTATTGGAAATTAACACAACATTAATAACTGTGCTGATGACAGTGGCTCACTATATTTAGTAGAGTCTGGCTGGTGCAATAAAAAAACATCTTGTTGTACATATTTTTGTCACATGGGCTATATCTAAGAGAGAGATTAAGTTGACCTATGCATTTATGAGATCAACTGGTCTTGCTTATTGATTTGTAAACTTTTAGACTTAAAATAGATACGTCGTGATTAGCTACATAGGTAACTTGTTGATAAATATCGTCATGTGTGAGTAAATTGATACAGACGACCCTGGTCATTATTTCATGTGATGGATAGTCACGATATTCTACATTGACAGGAATGTAGTGAAAGGTCGGTGCATTACAAAAAATTGGTCCTTTGGTACGCAATCCCTAAATCTATTAGCTACCTAAATGCGTAATTTTTTGTGTGTTACGCAGGTTGTATTTCCGGGTCTCTGCAAAAAGCAAATTAGGCAGCGTGACATGCTATTTTTATAGGTCAGTGATAGATAAAATGACAATTGATCGTAATTCCTTTCATTTTGAAAGTTCAGCCACGTTCATTGCGTTATTTATGTTGTTGAGCAGACGAATTTTTCAAACCTATGAAGCAACGGTTTAGGTATTTCCTTCAAACCCCTTGAATTGTGCTTAAAAGCAGTGTGATACGAAATTAGGGTGCCGGCAGAGGTGCAGGTTGGAAGCTACCCTTTCTTTCGGCAAACGGATTCGTAGCAATTGCCATATAAGTCTTACAGTTTTTGTAATTTTTGGTGCACATGGTGTATGTGCACCAAAAACGCACTGTGCACTTAATGCTTCCCTATTCATCTTATTATCATCAACGCAGCCTATCGCAGTCCACTGCGGAACGTAGGCTTCTCTCAGATTGCGCTACACTACCCAAAAACATACTTTAATATGTACCGTAAAACATCACAGAGCTATTGTCAAACGACAAATTTCAATCAAATCAATTCCTTCTATAAGAATTAATTAATAACACAGCTAGTTAGACAACGGGTTACATACGTCCGGAAAGGTCTGATATTTTCTAAGAGCAACTGGAGCAACAACTCACTGTTACTTTGTTACAACAGACAGTACCTACCTGTACCTGATTATATTTCTAATACATGTAGCAACTTACTTACATAATGGCTACCTATTGATTGTGTAGTAACTTTAGTAGGTACGGTTGGTAGATAAGATGATTAAGTATTTTGTTATTCAATAAGAATATTTGCAAAGGTACTGTTGGGCTAACAGTACCGGGATAAATAAAACGCGCATTTATAGTTTCACTTGCCAAATTATTCAACTCAATTTATATTATTTTATATCCTGACACGCGCTTGTTAGCTCTTCAAGCCAACCAAACCGGGAAAATCAGCCATTGCATAGGTACATTTATGTTCTCATAAATCGACCAAATGTCGAGAACAGCTGAAAAAAACCATCCTAAAAACGAAATTGATATTTAACTTATATTTTTCAAAACTATAGGTAACTTTAGTATATTATAGATTTATAGTGTATCCAACCTCCCGAACAGTCTGGATTTCGTCGAGGCCTTTCGACTACTGACCGTCTACAGTCTCTAAACTAGGTGATTGAAAAACATCAAGAGTTCAATCTACCATTATACCTGGCGTTTGTAGATTACTCGAAGGCCTTCGACAGCCTAACACACGAAGCCATATTCTCGGCACTCAAGAAACACGAAATAGAACCCATTTATATACACCTGTTATAAAATATTTATCATAATAATACAGCAGCCACTCATATAAATACCACCGGGTTATCCTTTCCAGTTCAACGAGGAGTCAAGCAAGGCGACCCGCTGTCTCCCAAACTCTTTACAGCTATTACGCTAGAAGAGGTTTTCCAGACATTAAATCCGCTCTGGCAGGACAAGGGTATTGTCTTCGGGGAAAGGAGATTGGCCAATCTACGTTTCGCCGACGACATTGTCCTCTTTTCTTCTTCAGTAGCTGAGCTAGGCCAAATGCTCGAATAACTGAGCCACGCCAGTCTTCATGTCGGACTTACGATGACCATATCGAAAACAAAGCTGATGATGAACAGCACCAAACGCAACGTAGAAACTGGGGATGTGCGGGTTGAATATGTCCATGAGTACATTTATATCCTTCCAGGCGAGACAGGACAAAGAAGTCGCTCGCCGCACAGAAAACACCTGGAAGAACTAGTGGTCGAAGTAAAGCATCTCATGATAGGACCTCCCCGCTTTCACTAAAACGAAAGCTTATGGACATGTGCATTCTTCCCACCCTCACCTACGGAGCGGAAACATGGTCTCTTACAAAGCGTCAAAAGTCCGCACTTGGAGCCTGCCAACGGGCTATGGAACGACGTATAGTAAGTAGGTATACTAGGTGTCAAACAAACCGCATTATGAACTCTATACTTCGTTCCAAAACACAAATGGCGGACGCGGGCCGTACAGCTGCTGGACTAAAGTGGAATTGGGCTGGCCATATCTGTCGCATCTCGGAGTAGCAATATGCAAAAGCTCCCACTCAGTGCATCCCCAATGGCAGGAAATGACTGCGCGGCAGGCCCAGAACGAGATGGCGGGATGAGCTGGACTCCTTCTTAAAGGATTGGCCCACAATCGCAGTAGACCGGGAAAAGTGGAAACAGGGAAGGGGAGGCCTTTGGTTTGCCCTGCAGTGGGACAACACAGGCTTATAATAAAATAATAATGTCTATGAAGCCCACCCCTAATTCTTTTTCTTCAGCCTTTTGAATTCGGAATAGCGTCGATCTCAAAATCTTATGCCATTATTCTCAAGGTTAGGTACTCAAAAAGGTGGTAAACCATGCAGATTAAGACGTCTACAGTATCTACCGTTAATTTATTTAAGGCCTGATTTTTCAATCATCTGATAACTTTATTCAAGGAATAATTTTGAAATTTGGACAGTTATTTCATACAAAAACTGTCAAACGTCAATTTTATTCCTCGAAGAAAAGTTATCTGGCGATGGAAAAATCAGCCCTAAATTAAATTTTTCATCAGTCAAACAAAACAATATTATGACATTGCCGACACTGACACTGTCTTGAGGACATGTTTCCGTATCAAGGCAAATTAAACAAGTTTATTTTAACAATTAGCATCCCCAGAATCCGAATTTCTAAAGACCGTGCGAATCGACAAACTTAAGGTAGGACGCCCTCAGGCTAGGTGGAGCGACGATCTTCGCAGGGTAACTGGCAGCAGCTGGGTGAGAGTTGCCGAGAAACGAGCTGAATTGCGTGCAATTGGAGAGGCCTATGGCTATGTCCAGCAGTGGATTACTGTAGAATGCTGATCCATAAGATCCGAAGATAGAATCGGGGTGTGTTAAATCTAGAAATTCGCCCGAAAGGACCAGGGAAGTAACATAGGATCCGTTAGCAAAGAGATCCTACAGAAAGGTGAACTCGAGTTATAGTATGTGTCTCATTTCTTACAGAGTTTGTGTAGGTTTTTTATGTATACTAATTGTTATCGGCCAAATAATGTGTTATTTGCCATAGTAACATTTAATTACACGCTTAATTTGATCGTTACTGATTACTTCTTAGTAAGTTAGTTACTAACAAGAGCTGTTTATTTAAACGCAATATTAATAAATGTTGGGTTTTTATCAAAGTAGCAGTAGGTTAGGTATTTAGTTCTTTAACTCTATTGTTTAATTGGCGCAGTTGCGCAGGCGCAATACCTAACAGAACTAATTTTAAGGGAGATGCATATTTATAAGCATGAACTTGGGAGGTTGCTGGCCAAGGCCTAAAGCCTAAAGGACTAATTCACAAAAGAAAAACGAAACTATGTATGTAGAGTCAAAATAACTACATTTGATGGGGTGTATCCGACTTGTTTCGAAATTGAACAAAGCCGTGCCAAAATTAAAATCTAAATAATATTAAGTACCTATTTAGATTTTTCATGCTTATAATCAAATAAGTCACACATGGAAATAACGCCTAATAATAAATAAAAATGCGAATGAATTAAATGTTATGTGTATGTACTATCGGTAGGTACACCACTGCCTAACCCTTTGAGGAACACAGTCGTGATGCCATTCTTTGTAAAATACAAAGTCCTTACACTAACTTTGTATCTACATTTTAGAAGTTAGCAAGTTTGTAAGAAAACACCAGTCACTGTTCCCCCTCACTAAGGACCTTCGCCCACAACATCGCAGTGTCAGACGCCAAAACAAAAACGAATTAGCCTTACCAAGCTCAAAATTAACTATGTTCCATTCAGTACCTTTAGCCATGTGCGTGAAAATATATAATAAGCTTCCAATCAATAATACCTTATATTAAAATCGTATTACACCCTAAAGGAATTCTTTGACGATAAGTAAATTTTGACATTGAAATTCATACCCTACAATTTTGACTTACTACCTACTTACCTATGTTATGTTATTTTATAATTATTATTGTTATCAACATTTGTTTTAATTTAATTTTTTATCTTACTTTATTTACGAATGAAAATGTTAAGCAATAAATTGTTCATACCCTATTATATATTAAATTATATCATGCATGACAGTTACTTATTTAAATAACAAATGATATGGATATCCGATAAACATGTTGAAATTGGTATTTTTTTAACACAGTGGTTTTGTTTATTATTGTGATACTGTAGCTCTTTAAACTACATATTTATATTCTTGTAACAACTTGTAAACTGTAGTTTGAATGCAATAAATGATGATATGATACGATGATAAATGTGTAATTAAAAAAAAATAAGTAGGTACAAAACTACACAATGATTACCTACAATATTAGCGATAAAAAAGAACGCTAATTAATAATATATTGGCAAACATTGGATACGCATACGAATTTAGAATGACGTAAGTTATACGCGTAGATGGAGTGCGTATCGCGATATTATTTAATTCAAAGACTTGTGACTAGCAAGGCCTTGGTTACCCAGTTCAAACGGTATTAAGGGGACTACATGACCTAGAGCGCGGTCACTGTCGGACAGCATAGAAAAGAAAGAGAAGCGCGATGTCACAACGCTGGACATTTATAGCAAAATATGAAGCAATTATCCATGTATTTACAAAAAATCTTTTGGATTAAAAAAATAAAACACTAGTGCTTTAAGTATGTTGCTTGTAGAATAACTAGCAAATTATATCCTGAAGAATATCTTATATTTTTCTGATTTTGTTTACTTTAGTCGATCATATACTTTTAGGCATTATAAAACTTGCGTCTTTTGCGTTTAGGTCATGTTGTGTGCTGTAGTCCTCTTAAGCTTGATAAGAGTAACTTGTAAAATTGACATGAAACAAATATATTGGGGTCGCCTTCCAGTCTAACTGGATGCAGCTGATGCTGGATTTATATGTGAGAGTATAAAGAGTAGCTGAATATCAGTATAGTACATGGAGCGACATCCTAACTGACCTCCATAACCCAGTTACTGGGTACTACGATACCCCTTGATAAGACTGGTTGTCAGACTTTCACGCTTCTGATTACCGTTGGTATGTAAAAATGGTCACCCATCCACGGACCAACCGCGGCAAGCGTAGCGTAACCTGATAGACCGACCCGTGCGGCTGTTATTAGTATATTTGTATAGCCACAAGCCCCTAAAAGTAAATTAATTTCATGACAATTTCTAAAATATTGAGTAATGCTCAAGGTTTGCTCAATATTTGAGCAATCTGCCTGAAAGGATCACGTTCTTTTATTGTTTGCAATCGCAGCTACTGTCTACCTAGACTTGACAGCCAGGTTGGGCAACGTAATTGGGTATTTCAGTAAAATATATTTCAATACCAAACTGGAGATTGTGAATTTTAAGCAAGTGAAATGCTAGTTTGATGTTGCGCACTCTAAATTAAATAAATTGTTTATTCTGTAAATAGGATATTAAAATAACATAAACAGCACCCTAATTGCGTAGCACACTATTACTCTCAATTTGAATCATTTTGAAGCATATTTCTAATTCATTGCTCCATAATGTTCGACACGGTTGGCGCAGTGGCTGACCGATCGACTGCAGCGCTGCGTGTCGCGGATTCGATTCCCACACGGAACAAATATTTGTATTGCCTACAGGTAGTTGTTCCGGGTCTGGCTGTTTGTGTAGGTATGTGAATTTAAATGTTTGTAAACGCACCCACGATACAGGAGTAATTCCTAGTGTGGGGCAACGTTTTTTATAAAAAAAAAAACGAAAAATGTGTCTGCTCAACAACGCAAATAACGCAAAGAATGTTCTTGTACTAACAAAATGAAACCCAATGCTACTGATAGTGTGTTACGCAATTACACTGCAGGTCATATTATAAAAAACGGTCAAGTGCGAGTCGGACTCGCGCAGCGAGGGCTCCGTACAAAGGACATGTCCAGAAATGGTTTTTTATTATTTAATAATTCTAACCAGAGTAAGTTAAATATATTTGGATAGACATCCCTAAAACTAGTCGTTCTAGTTATATCATACATTTTTAAAGACCTCCAATTTTGAGAAAAATCGTTTTTTGTTTTCGTGAGAATTTACATCTAAAACGAACAAACCTTCTAATTATCTAGAATAATAAAATGAACACACCTAAAAAAAAAAGTAAAATTGTCAAAATTGACACAGGAGAACTGTCATTACTGGCAGTGAGCGTCAACGTCAATCAATTTTTGATGTAGGAGCATGACGTCGGACGAATGACGCATGGAGCCGGTAGGGATGGCGATCAGACCTCAATTAATCGTTTTATCGGGCGAAAACAATCGATTTTTTAAATCAATTTTTAGCATAGAAAATCAACATTTGTGTTTTCTATTGAGACTATAAGATATATTATTTATTTTCTAAACTTTTTAATGTATAATATAATCATTAAGAAAATAAATGCAAGGAATACTCTTTATATGGTACTTAATTTGTTATTAACGAATTCCCTGAACTAAAAAAATCCCTGATTTTACTGATGAGAAATCGTTTATTAACGTATCTTTCTTGATTTTCATAAAATGGACTAAACATATTTACATCTAATCTTCTAAGGATCTTTTGCGGCAAGAATCGATAACACTTTGAGCTGGTGACGCCAGCTATGTATGGCTAACTCGATTATTCGAGTTGCGCTCAGATTGAGATGCCGCGATCGAGTTGAATTAGATTGCCACGGTAAATGAAGAAGCGAGTACGTGATTGACGTCTCTGGTTTGGCATGTATTTGAACCTTATTTTATATTTAAATTCTACTGAAATTGTATTTTAAATAATTAAAATAGTCTCAATATACGTTTCCTTGCGAATCTATAAAAAAAAATCGTCGCGAAACAGAGGTGAAAAAACAATAATTCGTTCAATTTCATCCATTTACCAGAGTTCCGTAACTCGAGTTCAACTCGAGTCACATGAATTTCAATCCGAGTAATCCTGAGTTGGCACATCTCTAACGCCAGTGACAGCTGAAAAATCATCTGTCAAATATGACATTGTCACAGAGTGACGGAGTATTTATTAGGGTTGCCAACTACAAATAACATCAATTATTATTTTATGATTTTTCGCTTAAATGGAGGGGTTTAAAAATATTATTTCAGTAGTTCTGAGTTCCATATTTTTGTCGTATTTAATTGAACCGAGTTTGATGCTGGTTAGATTTTTCTTGGAATAAAAAACCAACGTCCATACAAAAAGCGGACATCTCCTTTGTAGGTATGTAAATAGTTTTAAAACTGTTTTTTTTTTTTTTCCATTTTTCCTTTTAACGTACTTAAAAATAAACTAGAGGGAGTTCTATCTGACTACATCTGAGGAGAAATGGGGAAACAAACTCAGGGGTTGCCGTTGGTTTATTTTTTTAAAGTCCAGAAATAATCTTGGTCAGATCATATGTGAGGACCATGTAGATCACTGTTGGAAATGGTATTTTAAGGAAACAACCACACAGATTTGAGTGGATCTGTCCAGTCAGTGCAAGCATTTGTTAGTAATTTTGTAGATCAACTCGGTAATATATCCAAATCTACCTACCCCATTTGAGCAATGTGTCAATGTCAGATAAGTTCATTACCTTTGCTAGAATAGCAAAGACAATATTTTAAGCCTCTTAATAAATGCAAATAGGTTTAGGTCATAACATATATTTGCATTGTAATTGATAATAACAAGATTGACGTTAATAGTATTATTTTCTTTAATATCTACAAAGCATGAACCTATTGATAGACAGGCCAAGCAATAAGTGGGCCAATAACACCAGTCATTAGCATTAATAAAAGCTATAACTGATAAAATTTATGACATAATTGACTATAGACAAATAAAAATATACTTAGAAGAAACTTTTTGGAACATGTTTTTTTTTTTGCAAGGTAGTTTGGAATGCTATTAAAAATTAAAGAAATATATTTTTGGTTGTTGTCTATTAAGTTCTTAATAGGTACAAGTTAAGCATTTCAATGACTTGCTCAGATGGACATTTTAACAATAATATTTCTTAACTAATCTACAAACTCTTTGGGTCAATTTTAAGTGATAATAATTTATCATTATGATGCAATACTACCTACTTTCGTCTCTCAGATGTACTTAGCTCGTACGAGCGGTAAACACACAATATGTATTTTTAATATAAGAGTAGTATGTATGTTTAAAGATTACGACTGAAGGACATTGTATCCATGGTCATGAATAAATAATTAAAAAAAAAATAATGCATGTAAGACAGACATTAATAATGTTCTTAAAATCAATGATGTTTGTTTGCAAAAAGATATCAAACCAATGTCATGAAAAGGTTGATTAAACATTGAATTAATAATAATAATATGGACCTTACTTTTAATCTATTAATGTAACAAATTAACTAATAAAACCAAGGTAAGTACAACATTACAAACTGTTCTTTTAGATAATTTAATCAAACTAACTTTAATAATCAAAACAAGCATCTACTTTCCTACTAATTTTTATACAATAATAATCTAAATAGGCAATAATAATGTACGAATTAATTTTATTACAGAATTCACGCCTTTGCCTGAATAAAAAAAATGACATTGACGTTTATGAGATCTTGGATCAAAACAAAACCACGCTGATGTCAAATTGTCAACAAATAAAAAAGGAAATAATAATTCCGAGGCCATATTATTATGGCCTAACCTTGCTTTGTATTGTAACCATTATGTAGTATTTTCCGAATTGTACAGCAATTGTTACAAATTACCCCTACGACCACATGTGACAAACCAATTCAAGATCGGCCAATAAATTACGTAAAAAAATAAATCGTAAATTTTAAACATGTGGTAGACAAAACATTCATGAATTAGCATTATAACCGGGCTAAATCGGAATGAACATTACAAACAAACAAAAGTTTTACAAATTGACTGAATTTAATTCCGTCGCATTATTTTTAAGACAACAGGTAAACGCACACCTGACCTGATTAGGTACAATGAAGTTTATAAATTAAATCACTCACCTGGACGGATTACTTGAAGACAGAATAGTTGGCGAGAAGTCTCACTGTATTTTTTAATAGTGTATTAACAGCAGCGGAGCGGCAACTTACGTATTGTGGAGGAAGTAATTGTACAGACAGTCTCGTCTGTATTCATTCATTTGTTTGAATTAGTTTGACATTAAGTGTGCGGTGCGACAAGGATAGAAAATCGGAAAGGACAAGTTTGCGTTCCGATTTTTAGTCGAACGCTAATCAAATAATAAATCTGTTTCTTGTTTACTATTTTTTAGTTAAAATCAAATACATAGTCAACGAGCCCATAAATAAACGTACTAGCCCGAAGCGTCAGAAAATCAGGCTATTTATTACTTTACTGTTTCTATTTAAATAAGCAATTAAATTACATCAGAAGATAAAAATGTCTCGTTTTATGTTATCTCTACACGTGCGACTTTTTTATCTTCATAAACATGACAGACCACGAGATTTTGTGTACTTAAAAATAAAGGTACAAAAACATTAGTCAGAAATCAATACGGGATAAATTAATATTGAGAAAGGAATATTATTTCTTTATAGGCCTTGGACATTTCGTTCTCAGTAGCGTAGATAGTCAGTTTCGGAACGAACCGATACTTGCTTTTTTCTGGAAACCTTTTTGATACTTGAATATTTTTTGACATCGTCAGAATTATTCCGCTTTTACATTCTATCTAATCTAACAAGCCTGTACTGTCCCACTGCAGGGCAAAAACCTTCCTCTCCCTTTTCCACACAATTCTGTCTTTTGCGAGTGCCGGCCAGTCCCTACGGTATGAGTCAAGCTCATCCCGTCATCAGCTTTTACATGAAAATCTTAAAAGTAGTTCCATTATTCTAAAGCTGCTATGCTAAAGATAACACACAAATGCTCTCGCTCTCTTTGTTTTTCAATTTTTATTTATTCGTCATATAATATCTTTTCTTTGTTGGTCCCAAGAACAGAATCCTAAAAAACAAAAACCGACTTCAAAAACCTAATAAACACTAAAAACTTAAAAATAATATTAAATTGAAACTATAATTAAGAATAATTTAACCTAAATAACCTTACCTAACTTTAATCTACACTATATTTTACAATTTAACAGTTTTTGGAGTCGGTGCCAAGTGTATCTTTCTGTCTTGTGTTGTAATTTCTTTTTTTCAGTTTGTTTTGTTGATTGTTAATATTTTTTGCTGATATAGTACCTTTTTTTTGGTTAATATTTTGTGAGTGCGGGCTTGGCACCGACTCCAAAAACTGTTAAATTGTAAAATATAGTGTAGATTAAAGTTAGGTAAGGTTATTTAGGTTAAATTATTCTTAATTATAGTTTCAATTTAATATTATTTTTAAGTTTTTAGTGTTTATTAGGTTTTTGAAGTCGGTTTATGTTTTTTTTTTAAAAATAATTTTATTTTCTAGTTTTTAGTTTTAGTTTGTACATAATTCATAGTTTGAAGTTTCTTTTTTCAATGTTTAATAGAAAGAAAATTAATTTTGTATAATATGGGTAGGCCTACTAAACGCGCTGCTCAAATGAGACAGCGCCGTTTGGAAGAAAGTAACGACGAAAAGGAAGAACGTTTAAAGAAAAGAAATACTAGAAACATTTTAAATGAGAGTGATGAGCAGCGAGCGTATAGACTTTCTCAGAAGAGAGCAAACACGAGATTATCAAGGCTTAATGAGAGTCCAGAAGGTCATGCTCAGCGGCTCAATTTTATCAATGATAAATTACACCTTTACTGTATTATTGTTACAATTTAAAAGCGCCCTTAAAAGCAAACTGGCGTAATGTTATGTTATGGTATGGCTTAAACTATGCATACACAAACAATCGCAGCAATCGCGAGACATGTGCTGTCGATTTTTAAAGATTTCTATCGTCTATGGTTAGTCCATCACCTCCTGACCTGATGATCACGAGACCAAAATGGCAAACGCCCTTCCAAACATCAAAAAAAAAAAAAATTACTAAATCAGTCGATGCCTACTCCTTACTGTTAAGGAGTCGTAACTTCCATCATCAGCTCAGCTACATGAGATGATGATCACCATACGCAAGTACTTAAATTACTTCACAAGATTTGCGAAAAACGATGTTTGGGCCCATAAAATTTGAGGGTTGCCCTCGATTTCTCCATGATCCAATCATCAGATCCTGACTTGGTGACTATGGGACCATTTCAGAAGTATCTCCTTTCGAACAAAAAAAGAATTTTGAAAATCGGTCCACATTTGGCGGAGTAATCGCGTAACAAACACACAAAAAAAAAAGATACCGTCGAATTGAGAACCTCCTCCTTTTTTGAAGTCGGTTAAAAAAGTGTCAAATATTTAGTACAAAATATATTTAAATGTTACATAAAGTAACTCTAAATGCTAAAAAAATAATTTTAAGTTGCATTTTAAACAATTATTGTCTGTTTAAAACAGTGTTAGGCACCTATCTAGCCTAAACTAGACAAAATCAAACTGGTTGCTAATTTAATTGTAAATTTATACTTTTTTTGACATTGATTTACATTCTGTAACTACTTTAACTCACACCCTGACTTATTACTTGTTATTTTTTTTTTTTTTTTTATCGTTTACCTTTACCATGTTTGTAAATATGTGAGCACCATGTATCTATCAGATAATTAATTTATATAAGGTCATGGTTTCATTTTTAAGTCTTTTACCTATTGTGGTATAGTAATTTTATTTTAGGTGCATCGTGTTCACATATTATTATTATATAATTAATGTATGCAAAATTTTGTAAAATATTTTAAAAGAGTAACGGTGGAGTTTCTTGCCCGTTCTTCTCCATACGAAAACTACCTTTTGGAATGGGCGACTAGAATCAATTCTATTTTATTTGTAATTTCTGACGTTCAAAAGTGCCTTTTATGTGCCTACTTGAAATAAATGCTTTGACTTTGACTTTGACTTTGACTTTGAAACATATCAACATCCGAGCTAAGAATGCATTCTACAAGTCCCTACATAATGTCTATAAAGATATAATAATATAACTACCTGACATAATAAAGAAAGAAGAAAAGTTAAATACATATACATATTTACAAAAAAACTTAAAAAAAATACTGATAAACAAATGTTATTACTCCTTAGATGAATATTGGAACGATAAACATAAATAAAACAAAAAAGTAATAAAATTAATGATAACCATGCAATTTATACAAATGTTCAAAATATTATATTAAAGATACGGTAATTATTAAAAAATAATAATATAAAAAAATTAATAACTAAATATCTCCTAAAACAGGGCTTCCTCTCTCCTACCCTTTTGCTGTGCCCTACAGGGTCCATAATGATCTAAATTATAGGTAATTATAGTTACCACCTAGGTACACATTATGGTAAAGCAATAAAGATATTGAGTATTGAGTGTTGTAAAAAAAAACGTTTGTATAACACTATTTTGTACCGTCAGTTAAATCACGTACTGTACTGACCAGTACATAACAATATTATAAACAAACCATTCAAACTGTTCAAATTCATAACTGAGTCACAAATAATAAAAAGTATCAAGACCGTTCCCTCCTACTATACCACTTGTTATCATTAATAGTGTTGGTTAATAAAACGTATAGCGCCAAAATATAACAAACTATGTGTACATAGCGTATAGCGTGTGCTATGAGCGGCTCTGACTTCGCGCTATATTATAGCGCCTCGACCTACTCAACGAATAAAAGTTCAAACGCGCACAGCGGGGCCAGAACGAGATAGCAAGATAGCGTTCGCACAGCGGGGCCAGAACGAGATAGCAAGATAGCGTCAGCGACTATAATGTATAGCGCGTTAACATCTACCGCGCATCATCAATTCATCAAGTCCGTTTAGCGTGATAGCGTGTTGCTAAATTATAGCGTCTCCGCGTTCAGACTGCGCCAGAGTTTTGAAATAGCGCGCTATAATTATAGCGTATAAAATAACAGACTATATTAATATATTTTATAGTTTATAACACGCTTACAGTTTATAGCGGATTTGAACATCACTAATCATTAAGCCGGGCCGGTCGCGTGTACGCAACAAAGCACGTGGTGTTATTTCTCACATCTCCGAACACAAAACTTTATAAAAGGCCCTCGCTTTGCCGTGGAACGGTGGAATAAACGCGCGACCCATAGTCTTGAAATTTCAACACAGGAGTACTCGCGCTTCACATAAAATGGCTACACCCAAAGAAGGTAAACTTTTTATTTACATTTTGAAACTTTTCAACTTCGACTGTCAAAGATATAACCCGCCTAAATTTAAAAGGACCATAGACAAGGTCAACAAAGCTCCTCGATCGATGTTTTTTTAAAAATCGTATTTTATGAATAATTTACTCTTCAGCCTTGAGGATAAATATTATATCATCTTGGAACTTTTTGTTAGTTTTTATTATTTGTTACCTACTATTGATACAAGTTTTCTTATCTGTTGTGACTGGATAACAAAATAATATGTTCTACAGTCCTTGATCTGTTTATCTCAGTAAATGATTGAGTAAATGCGACTCAAGTTTTACTGTTTTATTTTAAAAACTAGCTACCTACACATTTAATTCCATTTTTATTCATTTATGTCCTGTGTTAGTTAGTAACTTAGTATTATATTATAATTCTTACATAAAAATAATTTTAAGCAAGTAGGTAGGTAGGTACAGTGGATTTCATTTATTACGACCTTGGTTGTAGCGACCACTTAGCCCTTGAATTTGAGGCGAAAGCGCCTAGAGGTAGCCCTCGAAATACAATATACCCATACCTAATTAATATACCTACGTTTCTTGCAATGTGCTGGTCAGTATTAAATTGTATGTACTTACATTAAAAAATATAACCGTTTAATGATTCGCGACCGTAACTAATATTTATTTACAGAAATATAATCATTAAAGTCATCAACGCATCTCTCTAAGACCAAGTAATCCTACAGAATGACTATTTCATGAAATCTTGACATTTTAGGATTATACTAACACTTTTACTGATTCTAATAGCGCCAGGGTAGCCCGCGAAATTCAAATTTTCTTACGATTTTTGCAATTTGCAGCTCAGTGTGGGTGTACGTTTAAAATATGATTCGCGACTAGGGTTACCATATGTAAATAGAGGGATGCCTGTCTATGATACCTAAAATGCCTGAATTTTCAGAAAAATGCCTGTCTAAAGCAAAACGCTGTAATAGTTCTTTTCATAAAACATAAACGTAAAAATCTTCACAAGATACAGTTTTGTAATTTTCCTGAGTAATCAATATTGCTTTTACTGATTCAATTGTCAGCCGATTTCTTTCTTTACTTCACTGGGCGTTGACGAGAGAAAACGTACGTTCTACGTTCGCATTGTGTGCCAAAATAGAGAACACAAACTGGCAGATTTTCATGAATTTCGCGCCCGCGCGCTTGCATTTATGCAACCGCGATGCGCGCGCGGGCGCGAAATTTAAAAATGCCTGTCTCAGACCAATGCCGGCCGCACGCCTGTCTAAACCTTAAAATGCCTGTCAAATGCGGCAAACGCCTGTCATATGGTAACCCTATTCGCGACTGTAACAAATATGTATTTACAGAATGATAATCATCACAATCAATACAACTTATTAAGTTAGTACCGTATAATCCTAAAATGTCAAAATTTCATATTAAGTTAGTACCGTATAATCCTAAAATGTCAAAATTTCATGAAATAGGTAGTCATTCAGTAGAGTTGTGTTGATGACTTTAATGATTATAATTCTGTAAATACATATGTGTTACGGTCACGAATCATATTTTAATCATCGTACAGCAAATTGCAAAAAACGTATGAAAATTTCAATTTCGCAGGCTAGGTACCCTGGCGATACTTTAGTTAGTACAAAATTCATGTGGGCTATAGCGACTTTGGACTTTCTAATTTTAAAATCATATTCTTCCAGTTGGCGGCTACAAGCTCGGAGGGCTCATCATCGAGGGCAAAACAAAGCAAGTCTTCGACCTGCCAGGAGTGCCCGGACACGTGCTTCTTCTAAACAAGGACCGCATCACTGCCGGAGATGGCGTTAAAGCTCATGACCTTGAAGGAAAGGCCGCTATCTCCAACCAGACCAATGCTAAAGTCTTCGATATTCTTAAGTCTGCTGGTAAGAGAGTTTTGTGCCCTTTTACTTGACTGCGCGAGAGCAAAACCAGGGTCACAGAATAAAGACATACAGTATTGTTACTCGGCCGTAACCTTGATGTAAATGCCTACAGCCGCGCGGTACGTAAACATGCGATAGGGCTGCCCGCCTCCAGTATTTAAATTACATTTGCCTACTTTGTGTTTCCATTTAGTTTTGTTATTGTATTTTACTGTGTGTACATAAATAATAAAATAAATAAATAAATATACCTACTTCTTTTTATATAAACAAATAAAATACTTTGTGAATTGAATAGGAAGTGTTTAATAAAAATGCGTGTTGTTTTGATCGCCGCCGCACGACTCCAGCTACTGAGCAGCGCGCTGTTGCTATTCAAATTTCGAACTAATCGCCGCGCGGCGCCAGTCAGTAGGCAGCGCTAGCGCGCTGTTAAAATGGCGGGAAAGCAAGTGTGCATTCACAGATTGATTTTATTTAAAATAAAAAAAAAACAGTTTATTCGGTAATTTAAAAACTTGGCTGCATGCTCTAGTGTCTTTGCCAACATTTTCACGCAGCCACGGCAGAAAATAATCCTCGCGCCATTTTTCTCAAATTTTCTTTTCTTTGTACTTGTATTGTGAAATGTTTTTTTTTTCTGTTTCCTCGCAAATGTGTTAAAAAACGTCGTACGATATACGTGCGTATTGGTTATAACATTAAAGTCATCAACACAACTCTCTAAGACCATGTAAGTCCAAAGAATGATGATTTCATGAAACAGTTATTCTTATTACACTAACAGTTATTCAATAAAAATAATTAATTTTATTCATACAAGTATGCAATCATTTCATTAATGTTTTGTTTAAATGATGTTGTCACGTTAAACTATCGGCCGTAAATCGACTTTACAGACAACCAATTTTTTTTCTAGTATTATTCATACACACAGTACAATAAGCAACTATTATTAATAATAAAAACCACGTCTTTACTTTGAATTATACAAACTAACAAAACACACATGCCCCGAGGTTTTAACACAAGCGTACCTACCGTATAATGATTCATGAATCGCCTATAACTACCTATTTCACTCGTGTCTATCATTTTCCTTTACTTTAATCACTTTATTTATTAATCCAGACATCTTTTTTTCCGGAGGTAATAGGAAATACTTATCCATTAAAAAGACACACATTATGTACCTACCCACTAGTAAGTAAAATAGTCTTACCTTTCAGAGTTTCCAGGTAATGTAAAAAAAGCTATCTCTGGATGCGTTATTGACGAATTCATGCAACCAAAAACAGCACAATATCGCCTACTCGTCATATTAAATATGTACTTGAACTTATTTTTAGTGAAAAAATCGCGCGGTTATTGTTAAAAAAAACAACACACCGTCCGTTCGTCACTGCGGCACAGTCGCGACTGTCTTCATGCTGAGCGCATGCCGTGGTCGAGGCGCGTAGGTATAGCTCGCGTTTCGTCCGTTTGTATGAAGACGTCGTACTGTATGTCTTATTTATACTGTGCCAGGGTGATGAACTGTCGAACTGATGAAGCAGTCTGAGCAGTTGGTGGCATACAATCTGGGATTCAAATAAAATAATGAACTACCACGAACTGCATCAGACTGCTTATAAAGTGAGCTTGTTTTAAACTTTTTACTTACAGTTGCAATCAGGTTATTTTGTTTTATGGTCTGGTCTGCCCGACTGCGCTTTACTCCTCTAAAGCCGAATTTACATTAGTTTAACATTTACATTAATTTACATTAGATAGTTTCGCGTGCAAATAGATGATTTCATCGTGTTTTACACGTGAAACTATCAGTGAAACTAATGTCATGAAACTTATTTTGTGCAACTAGTTTCGTAATGTAAATTCGACTTGTTGCACCTACTGAGCAGCATGCAAGAAGGCGTTGTTTTAGCTAGCGCGTACTGTTGGATTTTTAACCGACTTCTAAAAAGGAGGAGGTTGTCAATTCGGATGCTTATAATACTTATATATTTTTTTTATTATTGTTATGCCCGAACATACATAAAAATATATATGTATATCCAACTCCATCGTAAATAGATGGATTTGCAAATTTTTTTTTTGTTCGAAAGTGCTTTATTCCGCAATGGTCCCATTTAAATTTCGTAATCTGATGACGAGTTTCGTCAAAAAACGAAAATGCGAAACCAACGACACCAACTTCCGAAATTACAGTTATTTTTCACTTTACAGTGTTTTCTTTGGAAGTCGGTTGTTTTTGTTTTAAGTGTTTTCAACGATAGGCTCACAGCCGAGGTTTGAAACTCAAAAAATGCACGGTAAATAATACAGTGTGTGTTTTTTTAATCAAAATCAACGGGATCGATTCCTGGCTAGAAATATTGATTTTTCAAAAATCCAATTATGTATGCAGTTTTAGTTTTTTTTCAAAATGGAGCCCGCGACTCCTTCGAGTACTTTTCGCTATTCCTCATGGTTTCGGATTTGGCCATTCACGCCAACTTGAAAAATTCATTCTGTATACAAGTACGCCAACTTGAACAATTCATCCTGTATACAAGTACGCCAACTTGAAAAATTCACCCTGTATACAAGTACGCCCACATTTCGCCAGTTGTAATAGGGGCGAGCCTATTGCCATCAACCGGGCACAAATCCTGAAACTCCTGAAACCCAATATCATAGTACAAGTAGGTAGATAGTGTCATTCATAGTGTAAAAAAATTAGCACAGTTACAAAATGAACCTAAGAAGCGCCAAACTGTTTGCGCAGAAACGGCATCCAAAACGCCTTAGGCAGAGTCCAGCCGGTCGATTCTGCAAAAATCTCACCGTGAAAACTTAGGTGAAGTGCGTTTGTTTTTACTAGGAATTGACACTATTGACAGCTTACTCCATGCTCACTTCACCTAAGTTTCACGGTGAGATTTTTACAGAATCATCATCATCATCAGCCTATAATGTTCCCACTGCTGGGACACAGGCCTCCTCTCAGTGAGAGGGAGTGGGCCGTAATCCACCACGCGGGCCCAGTGCGGGTTGGTGGATGTCACATGTCTTCGAATTTTTTGGTTCTAGGACATGCCGGTTTCCTCACCATGTTTTCGTTCACCGTTTTGTGAGCAGTGGTGATGAAATAATTTACACAAAGTAAAGCTTCTGTCTGGGTTCGAACCTACGACCTACAACTCGTAAGTCGCGGCCGTTACCACTTGGCCACCACTGCTCTCGATTTTTACAGAATACACTGCTCTTTTACAGAATAGCACCGCAGAATACCCTACAAAGGTCATATCTGTTTACCCCATCCAGCAACAATATTACGTACCTAGCTATAACTCGTATTATTACGTTCTTATTATTGTGACCCCCTGACCCCCGCGCAATCAACAACTGATAATCTTGTAACAGTTATGAAACATTGCCTTCGTTAAAGGTCATATTAATAATATTAATGGACCATTATAATATCAGTAACGAGCTTGTTTTTTTAATAATAGAAAACAATTGCTGACGTCATTGGGATGTACATGGACTTTTGTGTGACCTCTTAAATTCCGCTAATGAGATACAATTGATTTTCTATTGTATCGTGCCACATAGTACCTACGCGCGGGGCTAGACCGGTTAAGTAGGTATCTAGTAGGTACTTACATAGATGATATCAGCTTCGTTGTGATAAGCAAGATACTTGACTACTGGCAAATATGATAAAAGTGAAAGCTTCCATAAGAAAGAAAACAAAAAATACTTTATTTGAGACACGCACAGGGAACACAAACAGTAAATAAAACTGGCCAAGTGCGAGTCGGACTCGCACACGAAGTATTCTGTACTACAAAGCAAAAATGCCGAAAAAAACACGACGTTTGTTGTATGGGAGCCCCCTTAAATATTTATTTAATTCTGTTTTTAGTAGGTATTTATTGTTATAGCGGCAACAGAAATACATCATCTGTGAAACTTTCAACTGTCTAGCTATCACGGTTCATGAGATACAGCCTGGTGACAGACAGACGGACAGTGGAGTCTTAGTAATACGGTCCCGTTTTTACCCTTTGGGTACGGAACCCTAAAATGAGCATTTAAAACTAACAAAATTACATTAAAAACAACCAAGACCTGTGCGAGGCTTAAAAGCTCCTATCTCAGCATAATGTATAAAACCTCAACTACTTACCCAATTTAAGGGGGATACGTTATGGTAACCCACGAATATCAAATTTTCTTACATTTTTTGCAATTGGCAGGTCAGTGTCAGATTGTATGTTGATTAAAGTATGATCGCGACCATAACAAATATGACTTTACAGAATTATAATTGTAGCGGTATCTACAACGCCACATGCGAACAACGCGTCATACTGACGTCACGCAAAATCCTGCATCTCGCAAGCAGAGTTTACCGCGCAACTAGCGCAGATACAACGGCCCGACATGAATCATCGGGCAGTTGCCTGCCAGACACAACACCCGTCTGTTCGGAGGATCCCCCTTTTACATGGAGGATGCGTGAACTTTACACTCTGTTCCTCATACCTCTATATACCTCATTAGAATCAGCAATACAGCTCCTTGAGTTAGAATTGACCTCAAATGACATGATTTCATGAAAGAGTCAATCAAAATTAACAGGGTAATATGACCTTGGAGAGTTGTATTGATGATATTTATGATCATAGTTCTATAAATAAATAAATATTGTTATTTGTTTAAACTTGAAATTGTTGAATAGACCTTAGATTGCCCAGTTGGATTGAAATTTAATTCCAATTAATTTCCAGGCATCAACACATCCTTCGTCAAAATCGCGTCACCGACAGCGTTCGTGTCCAAAAAATGCGACATGATCCCGATAGAATGGGTGACCAGACGCCTGGCCACCGGCTCCTTCCTCAAGAGAAACCCTGGAGTAGCCGAGGGCTTCAGGTTCACCCCTCCGAAGCAGGAGACGTTCTACAAAGATGACGCCAACCACGACCCTCAGTGGTCTGAGGAACAGATTGTGTCTGCAAACTTTAAGATTAATGGACTTACTATTGGTGAGTTTTTAAATACATAATCAGCCTATAATGTTCCCACTGTTGAGACTCTTTTTGAGAGGAAGTGGGCCGTAATCCACCATGCAGGCCCAATGTGGATTGGTAGATGACACATACTCACATGTGTTAGAATTTTTTATTACTCTGAGAAGAAAGACCGAAACAAACTCAGAAGTCGACAGTCTCTTTTAAAGTCCAGATATAATCTTGGTCAGATCATGTGAAGACAATGTATATTGATGTCTGAAATGGTCTTTTGAGGAAAATACTACACAGATTTCAGTGGAGCAATCCAGTCAGTACAAGCATTTGTCAGTAATTGTGTAACTCTACTCAGAACTTGAAGAGCTCAAGACCAGAGATTGCTTATTACTACACTGGCTGGAGGCCAACACAGCAAATCAATTTACAATCTCTTTTATGAAGTAAAGGTCCCCCTCATTAATATGCTATCCCCATCAGGTCAGGATGAGGTGGACTACATGAGGAGGGCCACAATCCTAGTGTTCGAGATCTTGGAGAAGGCCTGGGCTCTTCGCGACTGCGCGCTCATCGACATGAAGATCGAATTCGGAGTTGACCTTGAAGGTGAGAATGAGAAAAGATATTTCATTACTGTTGTGTCATCATCATCGTAATGTTTGATTTGTCTGCTCAAAAACGAAATTAACGCAATGAATGTTGTTGCATTGTCAATTTGTCATAATCAAAGCCATTGCTACTCTTACGGCCAAATACTCAAACGCAACTCAATTTTAAGTCGCCTTTAAGTATTATGCTGTCTCTGTCACTATCAGGTGTATTGTAGTGACAGAAATACATTTAAGCACACCTTAAAGTTAAGTGTCGTTTGAGAATTCGGGGGTAGTGGGTTACGCAATTACCCCGCTGTATTGTCTCGCTAAAATCAGCCAGCCCCTCCACCGATCTTGCTGACTGTGTAACCTTGTCATCCTTGCATGAGCTATTTTCATATAACACGAAGTCATCATCATCTGCCTAGCCTTTTCCCAACTATGTTGGAGTCGGCTTCCAGTCTAACCGGATATAGCTGAATACCAGTATTTTACATGGAGTGACTGCCTATGTGACCTCCACAACCCAGTTAATACCCCCTTGGCAAGACTGGTTGTCAGACTTTCAGACTTCTGATTACCGGTAACAACTGTTAAAGATCCATTAATGACAGCCGGGACCAATGGCTTAACGTGCTTTCAGAGGCACTGAGGGGTTTCGGTATGTAAAGATGGTCACCCATCCACAGACCAACCGCGGCAAGCGCAGCTGAACCTGATCGATCGACCTGTGCGGCGGTTATTATTTAGCCACGTGATGACACAAAGAAACAACCGTGCCATAAAAGCCTTGCTAACCATGAATGCTTTCTCTGATACCTTTAATAAATGTAAATAAATGATCATGACTGCCTTGTTGGTGTAGTGGTCACAAGCGCTACTGCTGAGCATGAGGTCCTGGGTTCGATTCCCACGTCGAAGAAAGTGTTATTGGGTTTTTCTATCTGGAATTTCTCAGTAGCAGCTTGGAGTCTGGATTTGTGCCCTCTTGATGGCGAGAGGTTCGCCCCCAATCACAAGAGACTCTGGCGAAATGTAGGTGTGTTCGTACACCTACATTTCGCCAGTTTCGCCAGTTCGTACGCCTACCTCTGTTCGTCCGTTCTGGGAAATAAGTCGTGATTATGTAAATAAATTATATTCTTCGATTGCTCAGGTAACATCCTCTTGGCTGACGTCATTGACTCCGACTCCTGGAGGCTCTGGCCATCTGGAGACAAGAGACTCATGGTTGACAAACAGGTAAGACTACCCTGGGAAAATAAAAATTTGTCTGAGAAAACATTCTACTTTATTGAAGACTTCCCTCTGAGATTTTTTTTATTTGATTTTATGAAATACTTGCTTGTTTTTTCTGCAATTTCTTCCGCGTGAAATTTCTTGCTCCTCCGACACATCGCGTCGCATCGCATCGCCCACCGGCGCTATTTATCTGTTTTAGCTTAGTGTTCCTTCTGACTTTTTTTTTGCTCGGCTCTTAAGAGTCGTACCGTGATGTTAAATAGCCTTTAGCCTTCCGCAAATATGGGTCTACCAAATGCAAAAAGATTTTTTTTAATCCGACGGGTAGTTCGCGACAAAGAAACAAACTCTTCAGTTTTATTATTTGTTGCCTTAGGCATCTTCTGCGCACGCTCGTTCCATCATGAACCTCATCCATCGCTTTCCATCAGGCGTGATCGAGGTCAAGAGCGGGCTCATTCAGCAATAAACATAAAAAAAAAATATAGATTGTGTGAAAAATCCATTGTGAATCCATATCGTAGGAAAGGAACTTCAACTTCCTTTTTTGTATAGATGTTTACCTATGGGTGTAAAGTGTTCCACTTGCTAATCCCTTCCTGTCTTTGGTCCCCAGGTGTACAGAAACCTGGCCACAGTGACGGCAGCAGACCTGGACGTAGTGAAGCGTAACTTCGGATGGGTGAAGGACCAGCTCGACTTCTTGAAGCCGAATGTGCAGCACAAAGTCGTTGTCTTCATGGGCTCGCCTGCCGATGAGGACCATTGCCAGAAAATCGCTAAAGGTAAAGTATACTTCGAAACATAACAAGGGTCAAATTAAATTAGCTGGCGAAACTACACAGATGTAGTGGGTATCGATAAAAAAAAATTGTTCCACAATTTACGAAAACATCGATGAGCATATACAGTATGTTAACTAACAGAGGGCGTTCCCGTTAACCCGCAATAGTATAGCATCCATACATGCTAAAAAAAATATTACCATTCGAAAATAAAATGTTTTTATTTTTTTTTAATATTAAAATATTCACTAAAAATCGTAAATTGATACGTTAAAGAAACACTCTGTACACGCGTACTTGAAGGACAGCAATATCGGAATTTTAATTAAATAAATTAGAATTAATTAAATAAATAGAGTATCAATTTACGATTTTTAGTGAATATTTTAATATAAAAAAAAACATTTTATTTTCGAATGGTAATATTTTTTTTAGCATGTATGGATGCTATACTATTGCGGGTTAACGGGAACGCCCTCTGTTAGTTAACATACTATATATATATATTATAACACCCTTGCGCCATCCCGTCTTCCAAGCACGGTGAGCTGTGCTGGGGCGGCTGCTGCAGGTGCGGAAAACCTCAAACAGCGCAAATACTCCAATCTCTTTGGATCTTATATGTTTGAGCCGTTTGGGATTGAAACTCTAGGGCCATGGGGCCCGAGTGCCCACTTAATATTTCGAGACATCGCCAAGCGGTTTTTCTACTCTTCACGTGACCAGAGGGCTGGCCTATTTTTTGGCCAAAGAATCAGCATTGCCATACAACGTGGCAATGCTGCCAGTCTTTTGGCCACGTTTCCTGTTGACAGCGATGCGGATGAATTTTTTTATGCCCTTTGATTATTTCCCCTCCTTTTTATTTACTTGTACATATTATCACTATTATTTTAATACTGTTAGCTTTTAAAATTATGTTTCCACGAATAAAAAAGTTGATTAAAATATATAATATGTATATAGACGAATTCAGAACATCCTCCTTTTTTAAGAAATATGTTAAAAAAATATATTCCTGAACTGCTTATGCCAAAACTTACAAAAATCAACATTTCTTCCACAGCTGGCCGCGAGCTCGGCCTGAATGTAGACCTGCGCGTGACGTCAGCACACAAGGCCACGGAGGAGACCCTTCGCATCATGCAACAGTACGAAGACACTAACGGAGCTCTGGTCTTCATCGCAGTCGCCGGCCGGTCCAACGGGCTGGGGCCAGTACTGTCAGGGAACACCTCATACCCTGTGATCAACTGCCCGCCACCTTCCGATAAAATGGTCCAGGTAAATATCCTACGCGTGATTCTTTTGTTTGTAGGATCACTGGCTCGCTGAAGTATGAAGTCGTTGATATGATGCCTCTATTTGGGTGACCCTTCCTTTAAAGCCGAAGGCATGGGTTTCACGTGTCTCTTTATGGGGCTAGGAATGAGCAAGGTGGAAGATAGAAGTTGCCAATGCAAGTCGTTTTATATATAGGTATGACGATCTTCTTCAGCTAGTGATTTTGCGATGCCCTAATTCAAAAAGTATTTGGGAATTTATTTTTCTTATTTTGTTGAATTCAAGAATGCGTTTTATTCAAATGCGTTTCTGTACTGTTTTAAGGGGAAGCGCTAAGGTAGTCCGCGAAATTCACGTACGTGTTGCGGTCGCGAATCATATTCATGACCTGCAAATTGCAAAAATTGCGCTTTCGCCTTAAAACGAAGAGGATTATGGTTCCCAATTAATCACCAATTATTTTCCCAGGACATCTGGTCATCACTCTCAGTGCCATCTGGCCTGGGTTGCGCAACAGTCATCTATCCCGACAGTGCTGCTCTCATGGCTGCCCAAATCATTGGCCTTCAAGACTACCTCGTCTGGGCCCGCCTTAGAGTCAAACAGCTCCACATGGCCGCTGCACTTAGAAAGGCCGACCAGAAACTCAGAAACCAAGTCTAAATAGATAATTTTTAATCTGTGAAACTCGAATATTTTTTTTTTGTTACTTTTTGTGCAGTATTTTTGGAAGGAAAGTTTTTTTTTTGTTTTTGATGCAGTCTTTTGTTGGTCTTTTTTGTGTACAATGTATAGAAAGCAAATGCTGCTGTAACATTCCGTAAAACTTTGTTTACATATTGTGTATTCTTCTTAACAATAAAACATGAAATATTCGTTTGCTTTTTATTTTACCTGGTTTGTACTCTTTTTGGTTGATCTGATAACAAGGCTGTTAAAAATGTCATACACTGCGAAATTAAAAACCAAAAACCAAATATGAGGTTATTGTCGCGAAGGCGGCTTATTCTCTTCTTCTTATTGTATTCTAGTTAGCTCTAGGTTTACAACGTGATTTGTTTTATAGTAATAAGATAAGATTGTACTGCTTCGCTTTGGTGTGAAGAGAAATCCCCGCCTCACGATACGCTAGAGACACTCACTGATACGGATCCCCCACCGACTTGTAAGCGTCTCCCAATCCAGTCCCTTATCTTCGGTCCGCTAGGGCACCGAAGTGTTATCGCTATGCCGACCCTCAATCCATCCAACTTCTCAGGTGCAACTAGGACATCTGTAAGGTTAAGTACCCATGAATCTTAGGGTTAAGTATTACCTATCTGTGTCCATTAACAAAGCTATTTATAACCGTTATTCAATTGCAATATTTTATGACGAAATTTACTTCAAATTCTCATCACCATTTTTGGTGGCATGTGCTAATCAGATACTAGGATTCCTGTCCACGTCTGAAGAAGCACGCGTCCCTGTTGGACATCGGCCCCATCGCCTGTTAGACTTCGGCCCCATCGCCTCGTCTAGAATGTTTGTACATCGGCCCCATCGCCTGTTAGACTTCGGCCCCATCGCCTCGTCTAGAGTATTTGTACATCGGCCCCATCGCCTGTTAGACTTCGGCCCCATCGCCTCGTCTAGAGTATTTGTACATCGGCCCCATCGCCTGTTAGACTTCGGCCCCATCGCCTCGTCTAGAATATTTGTACATCGGCCCCATCGCCTGTTAGACTTCGGCCCCATCGCCTCGTCTAGAATATTTGTACATCGGCCCCATCGCCTGTTAGACTTCGGCCCCATCGCCTCGTCTAGAATATTTGTATCTCAAATAATTCAAGTAGGTAAAAGTACCTCCGCGTATTTAATTACTAGAACAACAGATAAGTAATACTTAGCTTTCCAGGTTGCGCGTATCACGGGTGACAAGGATTTACTTATGATCTTCTTGCACTGAATTTACTCTACAATAAACTACATTAATTAATCAGACTGAACATGCCATTATGACTATTAAATATGAATTAAAGCATGTTAAGCATACCAAATATTTTAATGACAGACATATTATTCTTGGTAACTAGGCAACACGTATTTAGACCATGAGAATGACCATTCGAAAAGAGGCGTCGTTTGGTAGCGTCAAGTTGTCGGTACTGACTTAGTGTTGCTATTACATTAGTTCTGTGCAATTATATATTTACATTTTGTAGGTTTGGAACATCGCGATTTCATCTTTCGCGACACTCCCAACGACGACAGAAATTACATGTGTTCCATTAAGTCTCACGTCCACTCTCGGATCATCGCGATTTCATCTTTCGCGACACTCCCGACGACGACAGAAGTTACATGTGTTCCACCAAGACTCGCGTCCACTCTCGGATCTTCTCTCGAGCCTCCAAGGACGCATCTCTCACATCTCTCACTTCAAGAGTTTGTGTTATCTCAATTGTATCAGTGCTTTTAGGTATGCTATCATTATGGTGTCTTTCATCAAGAATTGTTGGTTCATCATTTTCTGAGGTAAGTGTTCTCCGAGTTATTTTCCTTTCTATTTCTTCTCTATTTATGTGCTTTTCTGTTTCAAGTTTGTCAACGGGTTCTGCGGTTTGTGGAGTTGTGGATATTCCTTCGGTAAGAATAGTTGAGTCGAGTTTTTCTGGTAGAGGTAAGTCATCCAAAGTTGGTGTAACATCTTCTCTTTCAAACTCAAATATAACTCTTTCTTTCCCAGATATATCTTCTTCAACTTCCAACGGATAAAGATGTGCGATGGAACGAGTAAATCCCGTATCATTCACTTTTACTCGTGCCACTCTGCATTGACCGTCGGCTCCTTTTAACAAAGATATAATTTTTCCAACCTTCCAGTTCTCTCGGTTATTCGTGTCTCCTTTAATCTGGACGATATCTCCTAGTTTTGGGATTTCTAGTTTTGTTATCCTTGGTTCTTTAAGAGAGTGTCGGTATCTCTCCCTTAGACTTGGTAAGTACTGGTCGACGAACATTCTTTTAAACTTTTTCAGCATGTTCTGTCCACGTTTCCAACCTTCCACTAGATTCTGTTTTGTTACTGTGCCTTCTTGTGGAAATTCTGCATCTGAAGGTGTTGTCGAGAGATACATTTATTCAAGGTTAGAAAATCTGAGGGTTTGAGAACATCCTCTAGATCAGAACCTACATACGTCAGTGGGCGTGTGTTTAATATTGCTTCTATCTCTTTTATGATTGTACTTAGTTGATTATCTGACAGTAAGCTTTTCGTCAGAGTTCTCTTGAGACAGTGTTTAACTAGTCCAACAAGTCTCTCATAGAATCCTCCATGCCACGGTGCTAACTGGAATGAATTTCCATTTTATGTTATTAATGATGCAATAGTTGCTTGACAGTATTTCTGCAGTTAATTTAAATTGTAGTGCGTTATCTGAAACTATTTGTGATGGTATTCCTCTGCAAGATATAAATCTTCGTAGCGCTAATAGACATTCCTCAGCCGTAAGATCCTTAACGACTTCCAAATGTATAACACGTACTGCTAGACATGTATACAGACATATCCATCTTTTTTCTAATTTATTACTTGTCTTTACTTGAAGAGGACCCAGATAATCTATTCCAGTATTCATGTAAACGGTGAACTATAGTTTACTCTTTCCTTAGGAAGCGTTGGAGTAGTTGGTAATTTGAATGGACCTCCTCCATGTTTGACACAATTTGTGCATTTTCCTAATATTTTCTTTACTTGGCTTCTTCCTTGGGGAATCCAGTACAATAATCTGATCAAACTTAAGGTGTGGTTAACACCTACATGATAGTTTTTCTTATGTGTTTCTAGGATCATTGTGTTAGTGAAATCACAATCCTTTGGGATTAATATTGGATATCTTTTATCGTAAGACCAATCAGCGTTTTGTAATCTTCCTTTGCAACGTAGGATACCGTCTATGTCGGTAAATACTCCTAAGTTTCGTTTTAAGTTAGTATCTTTACCCTCTACTTCCTCAGGGAAATGTTCCTTTTGAATCCTTTTGACCTTTTGTGTATGTGATAGTGTATCGTCCTCACAGTGTTCTGTGGAGTTGTTTCGTGATTCCTCATTTAATTGATTTCTCCGTTCCTGCTCTTTTGAGATACTTTCTCCACTCGTGAGATCCTCCCGAACAGAAAACGAAAAGTCCTGTTCCATAGAGGAACATGTGGGGTTTACTGCGACTTTGGTTTCATTAAGTAAAGAAATTTCGGCTCTACAACCCATCGGCCAAGTGCTGGAGTGTTCCAGAAGAAAACTTGGTCCGGCTAGCCATTTCTGCTTTCCTTTCATAGAACTCGTGGGTCTAGTGGCCACATCTGCTGGATTCAATTCTGATGGAACATATCTTACTGTTACTGGTGTATTTCTCTTTATTTCTTCTATCCTCCTTGCAACGAATGGTGGTAGTAGTTTGTTGCCGCAATACCAATCAATTACTATTTGACTATCTGTCCATATAGTGTTTTCTGTAAATTCCAAGTCCAAGAACTTGGTTACGTACTTCAGCAACCGGCTACCTATTAGAACACCTAATAGTTCAAGTCTTGGGATTTTCAAATTGTCCTGATCCTTGATGGGCACCGCTCGTGATTTTCCTATTACAAAACTTAATTCTTTTCCATTAGAAATATATACAACTGTAGCATAAGCTTTGGTTGATGCATCCGTGAAAACGTGCAGTCGAAAATTAACATCGCCAGCTTGTTTGAAGTATTTCCTTGGTAAAACAATATTTTGTGTGTCTTCCAGTTGAATTTTGTCTTCAAGGATGAATGAAATGTAGAAGTCATAACCGATCAATATGTCTATTTTGGATGATAATGAGCCATCGTCCGCCAAATTTAGATTATCTTTGTATTTACTTAGTGGAGCTTACAGAGTTGACATGAAGCGTCTTGACCTCCTCTGTTTTATTTATGCAATTTTTATAACAAAGTGCTCTGTTATGGCCAGATTTGTTACAGTGTACACATTTAACTAACCTTTTACAATCTTTTACACGATGCTCTTTGCTTAGGCAGGCAAAGCAGCGATCCTTTACTTTCCTTCTCCTGTCCTTCACAGTTTTAACAACCTCGCATTGGTCATTGAAGTGCGATCCTTGGCAAAAAATACATGTTAGTTTCCTTTTCTTTTCCATGGGCCCGTCTCCTTTACTTCTTCGTTCTTGAGGTCTTTTTCTTGTGGATTGACTATTGTAGTTAGTAATTTTATGGAATGATTTTTTCTCACTGAACTTTTCTTCCCTTTTATTTCCTGGACGGGTTTGACTTGAATCGTGGTTTTCAGAATTTTTGTAATTTCTGTTAGGTTTTACGAATTTTCCCCTCCTGTTGTATGAACTTGTGTGTAACGTCTGAGTGGTATATTCTTCCAGATTTTCGGAAGTGATCCTATTTGCGTCTTCCCTAGCAGCTATTATGGTTTCCAAGTGTCGACGGATTTCTTCTATTGACTCGGTTTTTGCTTTTAATTTTAGTTCATACACTATGTCCGAGGGCATTTTTTCTAAGATCATGAATCTGAGATGATCGTGGTCGATGTTTTGATTTAGCGATTTTAGGATTCTTAAATGTCTTTCTATCTGACCAAGTGTGTTTCTTGCCTCTGTTATGTTGCCTTTGGAGGCTTTCGGTACTTTGTATAGCGCAGCGTAGTGTGCGTCTATGACGTGATTTTCTTTACCGTATCTATTTTTCAATGTAGAAACAGCTATTTCATAGTTCTTATTAGTGGTCTCGATCCCTGCGATGACTTTCTCAGCTTCGCCCTTCAAAGAACCTTTAAGGTATAAAAGTTTGTCTACTTCTGATAGGTCTCTGTTTCCCACATTGGAGCAGAATTGGTCCCAAAATTGATGCCATTCCAGAATGTCTCCGGAAAATTCTGGCAAACTTAACTTGGGTAATTTTCCCATTAGTGCGGTATTCCTACCCGGTACTATGGTTGGTGCAGAGTTTTCTTTTATCCTTTTTAGTTTGATATTCATTTCCGCTAGAACCTCCTCACCGTTTAGCTGTATTTCACTAAAGGAAGTGACCTCTTCCACAGAAGATTGCATTTCGTTCATCGACAGACTACTGTTTAACTCAGTTCCGAACTTTTTCACCGCTACCTCTAGCTTACCTAGCACTATTTCTAAATTTTCAGAATTTTCCTTATTAACGTTATCTTTATAGGTGAGAGCTTCTTCAGTCAGTTTAGAAATAGCATTTGATATAGACTCAAGTCGTCTTATAAGAATTTCTTCCATTTTGAAATTCTGAAATAATATTTTACAATTTTATACCTCGTATCCTAAGTTAAGGACTCACACCGTGTATATCGTTAAACTTCCAAATTGCGTAGTGTTCGCAATATAATAAAAACGAAAAAGAAAATAAAAATTCGGTTAACACCCTGTATGACCAAGTTTATCTAAAGCTTCTTATGAACAAAGAACTTTACCAACACCTGACATATAGTGGAATGATATTTTATTAATGCTCTGTATATATAACAGAAAGTTTTAATCGACACCTTGTATAAAACAGAAAAGTTTTTATCGACACCCTGTATAAGTACATAAAAGTTTTTATTGACATCCTGTATAGACAGAAAAGTTTTCCAAGTTAAAAGCCAGGAATATTTCACTATCTATAGGATACTACATTTTTCGTAATAAACTCAGCCATGGAATTATCCGTGCAAGGAAAATTCCCTTGTATCTATGAAGTTTCAGTATTAACTCTGAATATATTCATGCGGTTTGACAGGTAAAACTGGTTAGTTTCATTATTTTAAGTTTTCTGAATTTAATTAAAAATTTTATGTCTTCCAATCATCCCCTCCTGAGCTTTTCTGCCATTCTCCCTGTTAACCACCACACACTTATTTACACTTTTCTTTCACAACATTTCTCCCCCAATTCATTCATCGTTTCTTTAATTTTCACCTCACTCTTCATTCATCAACATTTATACGGTTGATGTTCTATAAGTTGTTTCATTATTCATAAACATATTAGGTACCAACATCATTTATGTAGGCCTCCATAAATGATATTAGAGTTTACCTACATCAACTTAGTATCTAGTTACTCAGTACACTTCAGTAGTCAATATGAAACGATGCAGTCAGTCAGGGATGATATGTATAACATGACAGAAGTTCAGACATAAGTTATAATATACAATCCAGTTTCCTCCGCCAGCATATTTTATTAGTTTTATGAAAACATATCAATTTCATGCTTAGTTCTTAAAGTAACTGGTAAAATAAACTTACAATGAGTGTAGATGTACTTTTCTCTTTATAGTAGCAGTGATCTATACCTGAGATGGAAGGTGTGTAGAATCAGTGTCATGCAACTGCCTTCATTTGCCCATCTGTATGGAGAGTATTAGGTACAAATAAACAGTTTTATGCAAACTCGTACATAACAATACTGTCTTTAGGTAAATTTTATGGTGTTTCCATTACAACTTACAAAAGTTACTCTTCTGCTACTTAATTAGCAGACACAAAACAAACAAAACAAAAACAAACAATAGTATCCGTGCTGTGTTTGGCGCGGGTGTATTTGAACGCTTATGTAGTTTCAACAAGACATACATTAGGTTATTTTCTCTTTAGGTGTATGTCACAGCTTGTAAATCGTAAAATAGTTTACCTGATAATCTTCTTGATTATTCTTAGGTTATGTTAAGCTTTCTTTCATTCACTTTTAAAGAAAGGTATAACTTTTCTTGGAATTATTTCGCCCCAACAAAACGTGAGCTTCTTGTTATGATAAAAGCACCCTTTTACAGTTGAGCGAATTGCGTGTACTATTCGTACAATACATAACAAGTTTCCAATAATTTTGTTACTGTGAAAGAATATAGCAAACTAAGTAAGTATAATTTTACGTATTCAGTCCGACATACGAGACGCTACCCATTTATAATCCATCGCCATTTTGAACGCAGGGAAAAATTTTCACATTCGAATTTCGTAATTCGTGAATATTGGAATTTTGTCAATTGTTTTTAGTACAGAATGCTTACTACACTTTTCCGTAAATTACTTTTAAATTTCACTTGAACTGTCGAGCAAAGAGAGCATTAGTCATTGCCAAACTTGTGGCCAGTTTTACCAATATTATCAAATCCGCACCAAATCAAAATTAGGATGTTTACTTGGCTCATAACGCTGCACATTATACGAAAACACGCTACACACCCAATCAATTTGCAGTATCTTCGAGAATCTTTCATCTCGGCCTGCCGTTCATCTCATTATACTTAGATAAATGAACGTTTATTCAACATCTCCTTGGCGTTCGAATTTCGGCGCCTTTAGGTGAAATTTTATATGCATCTGCTTACTGAACGTTAGTTCCAAACGGATTATATAGATGTCGCTGCCAACCTGATTTATACACAATATTTCCAATTTAACAATAAGAGTCTGGATTGGTTTTATGCCTTGGGATGCCTTTTTGGAATGCTTTAGATGCTAGCCTCATATCCCAGCATCTCCACCATGTCGCGAAGGCGGCTTATTCTCTTCTTCTTATTGTATTCTAGTTAGCTCTAGGTTTACAACGTGATTTGTTTTATAGTAATAAGATAAGATTGTACTGCTTCGCTTTGGTGTGAAGAGAAATCCCCGCCTCACGATACGCTAGAGACACTCACTGATACGGATCCCCCACCGACTTGTAAGCGTCTCCCAATCCAGTCCCTTATCTTCGGTCCGCTAGGGCACCGAAGTGTTATCGCTATGCCGACCCTCAATCCATCCAACTTCTCAGGTGCAACTAGGACATCTGTAAGGTTAAGTACCCATGAATCTTAGGGTTAAGTATTACCTATCTGTGTCCATTAACAAAGCTATTTATAACCGTTATTCAATTGCAATATTTTATGACGAAATTTACTTCAAATTCTCATCACCATTTTTGGTGGCATGTGCTAATCAGATACTAGGATTCCTGTCCACGTCTGAAGAAGCACGCGTCCCTGTTGGACATCGGCCCCATCGCCTGTTAGACTTCGGCCCCATCGCCTCGTCTAGAATGTTTGTACATCGGCCCCATCGCCTGTTAGACTTCGGCCCCATCGCCTCGTCTAGAGTATTTGTACATCGGCCCCATCGCCTGTTAGACTTCGGCCCCATCGCCTCGTCTAGAGTATTTGTACATCGGCCCCATCGCCTGTTAGACTTCGGCCCCATCGCCTCGTCTAGAATATTTGTACATCGGCCCCATCGCCTGTTAGACTTCGGCCCCATCGCCTCGTCTAGAATATTTGTACATCGGCCCCATCGCCTGTTAGACTTCGGCCCCATCGCCTCGTCTAGAATATTTGTATCTCAAATAATTCAAGTAGGTAAAAGTACCTCCGCGTATTTAATTACTAGAACAACAGATAAGTAATACTTAGCTTTCCAGGTTGCGCGTATCACGGGTGACAAGGATTTACTTATGATCTTCTTGCACTGAATTTACTCTACAATAAACTACATTAATTAATCAGACTGAACATGCCATTATGACTATTAAATATGAATTAAAGCATGTTAAGCATACCAAATATTTTAATGACAGACATATTATTCTTGGTAACTAGGCAACACGTATTTAGACCATGAGAATGACCATTCGAAAAGAGGCGTCGTTTGGTAGCGTCAAGTTGTCGGTACTGACTTAGTGTTGCTATTACATTAGTTCTGTGCAATTATATATTTACATTTTGTAGGTTTGGAACATCGCGATTTCATCTTTCGCGACAGTTATATAAAAATATTATTCCCCAAAAGGGATAAGCAGCTATACAGGATGTTTGGTAGAAGGACCGACACAATTTCATAGGGATAGGAAGTGTCATATTATCCTAGTTTTCACCCCCCAACACCTGTCGTAAGTGTCACGGTAATTGAGATGATAATGTTTCTTTTTAATCACCCGAAATATCATCACAACTTTTTTGTTCGTGGTTGTAATAGAGCGCAGTATTTTTGGTGTTATCTGCAATGTACAGACGCCAGCACATCAACTTACAAACTGTCAGATTTTCCCAATCAACTTTGAACCTTATGCTTTAGCGATAAAGTTGAAAATCTATTAAAGAAATCTGATAGATTGTGGTAGGTTGATGTGCTGGCGTCCGTACATTTATGATTGGTTATAAAAAATAACTTGAGTGCTTCCAAAGTCGCAAAATTGTGTTGTGGAAAGAGATCAATTTAAAAATTCAAAATAAAAATGAAAAACAAAACAATTTTGGGCTCGTAAATGACATCCCCAATGTATCAAGGAGGTTAAAAATATAGGTGTGCTGTACTTCTACACCTACATCCAAATAATACTACATAACCCCAATAACCCGACCGGGGAACGAACCTTGAGGACAAGTCACGTGAAGTCACGATTGCGACCACTACCAATGACGAAATATTACAACATGCTGGTGTTACGTTAGGTAATCTAATAGTTGACCCATACAATTTATAGGTTTGATTGCTTCTAATCACAGTTCTTATCAATCATTTTTGTGATTTAAGCTTTGTAACACTGCAATATTTTTTGACCTTGGCAATATTGCAATTCAATTAAATGTCAATGTCAGGTTTCCTGCAAAAGTGTCGTGCAAGTGCGTACTGTGGTGTTTTAAAAATAAGTAAATCTTACAGGCCTATCCACACGTTTAAAATGGCAGATAAATCTACGGATTACTGTATTGCCAATGGTTTTGAGAGTAAAACCCCGTTCCTGATCGGTGTGGCAGGCGGCACGGCCAGCGGGAAGGTAGGCCTAACCTAATGTTTTGTTATACCATTATCGATTTTCCTACGTGAGATGTTACTTACGTAACCAAGAATCCTGCGGCGTAGTTTTCTGTGGAAAAAATAAAAAAAGGAAAGGGATTTAAATTGCTTGAAAGCCGTTTTGAGTACTACGCCGTATGCATAACCTCCATGAACTAACCTCATTTGAGGTGTTTAATGAAAAATTTACTTTAAACGAAGAGAAGAAGAAGAATTTATGATAAAAACATTGCTATCTGTGTTATACTTAATCAAATCTAATACTCGCCAGATAGTTTAGTATTGAACACACTCGATAATCTTTTAAGAAATAAGCAGTGTAGCACAGTAATCAGTCTACATTCAATGAAAACCTACTATGCTGCTAAATAGATAAAATAGTAATAAACCATGACATTGAAACTAATCATTACAATGTACAAATCTATGTAAATAAAACAAAGTCTGGTTAGTTACACCATATATAAGTCAAGAACGGCTGGACCGATTTTGATGATCTTTTGTTTGTTGGATTTGTCTCCGCCCAGAATAGCAGAATAACTATTAAAACATGGGAAACATTCACGAAAAAAACATAATAATAATGATCATTCATTTTCTCATATTATTCGTTTTTATTGAATCTGAGGCAGTACAAAGTTTGCCAGATCAGCTTGTATTTGAATAAATCAATTGTTTAACTGTTGCCCTCCACTTCGTCTGCGTTCCAGAATAAAAAGTAGCCTATGTCCTTACCCAGGTCATGGTTTATCTGTGTGCCTAATTTTGTCCAAATCTGTTCAGTTGTTTTAGCGTGAAAGTGTAATAAACAAACTTACTTTCGCATTTATAGTATTACTAGCTTCCGCCCGCGGCTTCGCCCGCGATGTATGTCGATAAAAACTTTCCTATGTATCTATCCCCAGGATGCAATCTATCTCTCTGTTAAATTTTATCGAAATCAATTCAGTGATTTACCTAGGTGTGAAAAGGTACCATACAGACAGACAGAGTCCGCGTAAGTTTCGATTCAATTCAAAGAAATTCTAGAGAGGGCCACCCTTATCACCTTAGGGTATAAAAATAGTCTACGACCTATTCTCAGACCTACCAAATATACACAAAGAATTTCATAAAAATCGGTCAAGCCGTTTCGGAGGAGTTTGATAACAAACACTGAGACACAAGATTTTTATATATCAGATAATGTTATGCAGTGGACAGTCTGTGTTAGTTGTGTCTTGCAATGTATCTTGCAATTATATTGGTAGAATCTAATGCATTTATTGATACACTCAAAAAAATTTTTTTTCCATACCATAGAAGTTTTGAAAATTTTAATACTAGCTGACTAAAAATCACTTTAGATTTGACTGAATAATATTTAATCTGGTCACCCAAATTAATGAAATGTAGTAAAAACGAAAACATTTAAAAAAAAAAACATATGATTTCCAGAAGCAGGATTTTATCCTTATCAGTTGTCCTGTTATATAAATGTTTTGAATTTAATAACTTTGTACATATTCTGGCTCTAAAAGTGCAAAATTTGTTTTATTCTATCAAAATGATCTCATTGTTTGATTACGCCTTTTAATTTTTTTTCTGTGCTCATGTCTGTTATGACTTTTAAAGGTACAGACGCCAGCACATCAAGCTACCCGAAACTGTCAAAATTTCCCAAGCAATTTTGAACCTTACGCTTTGGCGATAAAGTTGAAAATCTATTAAAGAAATTTGACAGTTTGTAATAGCTTGATTGGCGTCTGTACCTATGTAGCAAAATTTCAAAGGAATACTTGCTTCTTTAATTTTGATACTTGTCATTATTTCAAAACATAAAGGAGACCAGTCACATTTCATACAAAGCTGGGCCAAAAACCCAGTGCGGGCCAGCGAAAAAAAAATGTATTACCCAGGCAGGGTATTATGTATTGCACCGAATCTCTACGACCATTCCTTCAGCTGCTTTTTAAAGTTGAAAAATCTAGTTTTATATATTTTAATTAAATATAAAACTACTGATTGAATGAAAGGTGACCTTGAACAGTATTACCTTCTATGATAACACTGGATTTTGGGTCCAATATGGCTGATCACCTTTACATTAGCTTGACAAAACAACCAGTCGTGTTGATCAACATCATAACACAGCAAGTTGGATTAAAACCCATTCCTCCATCCCCTCAGTCAACAGTATGCCAGCGCATCATGGAGAAGCTAGGCCAGCAGCACAAAGAGCAGACAGAACGCCGAGTGGTCTGCATCAGCCAGGACTCCTTTTATAGGACCCTCTCCTCCTCAGAGAGACTCCGCGCTGAACGGGGACAGTTCAACTTTGATCACCCTGATGCGTTTGATGATAAGAAACTGCTGGCTATTCTGAAGGATATCCTGGCTGGCAAGAAGGTGGAAGTTCCTGAATATGATTACATCACAAATTCTATTAGGTGAGTAAGTTGAAGTAATGTTCTGAAAAGGGAGAAATATATGAAATGAGAGACTATTAGAGCACAGAATACAGGAGGTCAGATCCAGACACACAGACGTGTACTTATAGCGATTTCGGTCGAATGCCAGTCGCGAGTGCAGCGAAACATTTCTGTAAGTGTACTGTTTGTTGTATGAACCTGACCTTCAAAACCATTCTGTGAATTTACCAATGCTAGCCTACCTACATCCTTTGACGATATCTATTCTTAGCTCTGACCACTTTTATTCAATTGTGTGAGGTTCACCTTATAAATTAACTAAATGCAGCTCAGTATCAGTATCTGAAATTGAATAATGACATCTGAAGGTCAGTTCTCGTAATTTAACACGTTCAAAATCTATAGTCGCAGTCTCAACTTGTCAAAATGTAGGGAAATTAGAGGTATTTTTGACTGATTGTGACTGAGATCAGACTGAATGTTCTTAATATACGAGAATTGCTCCTCAGTTCTTTGCAACTTGTTACTAAGAGAATCCATTGTGCTAAAGTAATAGGGGTCATAAGATACTTCCTATTCATGGCTAATTAGGTACTCATAAAACAATGGAATATGTATGTCGCAGCCAACTGGTTAAATTAGCCGCTTAGTTAACCGCCTGGCCTTTGGAAGTAGTGCTCGGCTCGCACGCGGTTGATCACAGTTCTAACCTTACCTAACCCATTTGGTCGGGGTGCCCTGGCTTAGTTACTGCGACAAATTCGGCTCGCGCGTGATTAGTTACAGACTTCCAACCTAAACTATAATTGAATATCATTCGATCATCGAATTCAGGCCGTTAGTTGAACGGCCGCCGTTAGGTTAAAAGGCTAGGCCGTTAACTAAATGGCTAATTTAACCAGTTGGCTGCGACATGTATACTGACACCATAAAATTATTGCTGAAGCTTACAAAGTTCTCTATATTGTCGATATGCGCGACAACGCACGCGCGCGTGTTGCGCGTCATGTGTGCCGCAAATAAACGTATTTGCTTTCTTGCTTTTTTTTTTCAACTGCCTCGTTGGTCTAGTGGTCGCAAACGCTACTGTTGAGCATCAGGTCCTGGGTTTGATTCCCGGGTCTGGTAATTTGCATTTTTCCATGTGGAATTTCTCAGTAGCAGCCCGGAGTCTGGATTTGTGGCGGGATGATAGCAATAGGCTTCCCCCCTATTACATGAAACCTAAACAAAATTGGCGAAAAGTCGGTGAACCTATTATAACGTAAAGAATCAAATTGACACTAGGCGTGCATACAGATCAACGGGTACAGTTGCTCCAAGGGCTTCTACCAGAATCTCTAAATTTCTAAATTAGACATAAACATAGTTTTACAACTTGTATCCACATAGTAGTCATCCTTGCAATGGGTCATTCTTGAGTTTACGGAAAAGAGATGCCAAAGGTATATTTTGAAAGGCTTTCACGGCTTGAGCAATTGCCCCTCGGAGAGTAACATTTGCCACCCCTTGAGCGAAAACCTAGATCCGCGCCTGACACTTACGCCCTCAGCAGTTCGCGTGGCAGTATTGCAGTGCCATGATTGGATTAGCTCTGCCCATGCAATTGACTACCCATACACATAAAACATTTGCGGACAAGCCGGTGCTCCATACAAACGAACTCATATTACTTCTAGAAGGTACAAGTAGTAGGAAATCATAGAAAATCGAATGAACGTATCTAAAACCATTTCTAATACCCCAACAGCCCAAATCGCTCGCACACCATCTACCCAGCAGACGTGGTGCTGATCGAGGGCATCCTGGTGTTCTACTTCCCGGAGGTGCGCGAACTGTTCCACATGAAGCTCTTCGTTGATACCGACTCAGACACCAGGCTGGCCAGGAGAGGTATGTCGTCTTTATTCTAATTTTATTAAAGCCTAATTTGTAAGCATTTTCTTAGGATGGCTCTACAAAGTATAATACATGATTGCTCATATACGAAAATGAAACGATAAACGATGGACGCACTGTGTACCTACTATTAGTTATTCTGTCGCACTGCGTGAAAGATGATAGGGCTAAAAAGGGCTCCCGAGATGACGACTAGAGAAGCAAGGATGAAAAAGGCATGTTGTGCCGACCCCAAATATGTTCCAATAAGAAGTTAATTTGTTTTTCGGAAGCTATATTATTTTCTCAAGTTTTTTTGAATTGCATAGAGTAGTAAATCTATAATTTTGTTATCGTGCTAATACAAAATAGGCAAGTACTTCCATGGTTGTAAAGTCAAAGTTCATTTACTTCTAAACGTTAAAGTTTACATAAAATAGTATTGGTTCTAGTCGCCCCTTCCAAAAGCTAGTTTCGTATGGAGAAAACTGGGCAAGAAACTCCACTCTTTAAAATGTTGAGACGATGCACACAGAAGGTAAAAAGAATTAAATATAAAGCAATGACAGGTAAATTAATTATGTGATAGATACAATGGTGCTCACATATTTATAAATATTTTTTTGTATTACATCTCATCATCGCGTGTTCGTATTTCCGACGATGATTCCCTAAGCGCAGACTTATCTTGGGATATCTGTACATCGTTAAACTGGTTGACATTTAACAACAGCAGTGCGATTCTGTAACCATCTCACGGTGAAAACTTAGGTGAAGTGAGCGTGGAATGAGCTGTCAATAGTGTCAATTCCTAGCAAAAACAAACTCACTTCACCTAAATTTTCAAGGTGAGATTTTTACAGAATCGACCCGCAGTACTATATTATTCGTATTGCATTCTAGTACCCCGTGACATAATGGAGCGTGGCCGTGATCTGGAACAGGTGCTGAACCAGTACATGAACTTCGTCAAGCCTGCCTTCGAGGAGTTCTGCTTACCGGTGAGTCTTTAATGCTAATAATTATAAGATACTTAGCCCATGTTCGCAAGGGCGCGTTTTTCTGTGGCGATTTTATTTCGCGCACAGGATTTTCAAAGCACTGTTTAGCGCCGAGAGTTGGAAATTCAACAGTGTGTTTTTGACGCTCTGGGATGCGTTGTGTTGGATTCTCAATTTTGTCAAAGCGTTTACAATGCAGTGCGCGATAAAATCCCGTCGCTATATTTTTACTTCCATGCGAACCTGGACTTAGCGTCACTCTTCTCCTTCCTACCCTCTTCTCATGTTACTTGGGTCTGCGCAACACGTTTTTTCTTTCATTCTCTCCCATCAGCCGCCACTCTATCATTCACTCCTTTTTAGGGTTTTGTACTAAAAGAAGAAACGGAACCCTAAAGGCTCCTATACCCTACTCCTCCTACACACTATTCCGGCGGCACAGCCGGCGGGTTTTTGCCGCGCGGGTATGCCGTGCGCATAATCAGGCGGCCGCAGAACATCATTTCAGTTGTGCAGCTCGTTTGTGCGGCAAGCCTAAAATACCCGCCGGGAATGCCGCCGTGCTTGTTGGCGGCAAGCCCGCCGGCTGGGCCTTCGGCATAGTGTGTAGGAGCCTTTATAGGATCACTTTGTTGTCCATCTATCTGTCAGGCCTTTTTCTCAGAAACGCGTAGTGTCTACGGTCCCTTGGATCTCTAAAAAATTCAAGGTTCTAAGTGAACGCAGTAATAAAAATACGGCGATTTATGCGACATCATAAATCACAGGTTTTATTGCATATCATCAACAACCAACTTTACCACCAACCAACCAACCAACCAACCAACCAACCAACCACCACCAACCAACCAACCAACTAACCAACTCTTTGGATTTTTTTAATACCTGTATTTGTGTCTTTTGTTGCACTAAATAAACGATTTATCTATCTATCTATCTATCTATCTATCTCTCACACAATCCATCCATGTGCTTTCCGAGGCATGGACGTGTCTTGGCATGATGGTCACCCAACCACGGACCAACCGCGGCAAGCGTAGCTTAACCTGATCGATCGACCTGTGCGTTTGTTATTACTTAGCCACAAGCCGAAAGATTGTTGTAAAACAAATTGTCTGTTGTGTTAAAAGCGGCGACCAGCATGAAGGTTTGAATGAGTTGTGTTATTAAAACATGTCCAGTAACAATACTGTAAACAAAATACATGACATAACACACATAACATTACGCCTGTAATCCCTGAGGCGTTAGTCAAAGGTACAATGCGCGCCACGAAAGATGAGACTTGACCCCGCCTCCCCCGCTCTTTCCGCCGCCCCTATGACGTCCGGTCCCGTCCCGCACTCAGACCTCATACCGCTAAAGATACCTAAAATCGTGTACTGCGCAAGTCAAACCACGTGGTGTGTCAAGTCTCATCTTTCGTGGCACGCATTGTACCTTTGACTAACGCCTCAGGGAATACAGCCAGCACATCAAGCTACCCGAAACTCAATTTTTCCCAGTCAACTTTGAACCTTAAGCTTTAGCGATAAAGTTGAAAATCTATTAAAGAAATTTGACAGATTGTACGAGTAGTAGCTTGATGTGCTGGCGTCTGTACTCTAGTACGCCCACATTTCACAAGTTATGTTTAAATCCCATGCGGAAGGCGGAGGACAGAGTGTTGTGACGGAGCCTTTCTTTTTAGTGCACAGTGGAAATCCTCTTGGACTTCCTCCATGCATCGTGGGGGTGACAGTGGGGCATGCCGGACTCTCACCGGCTAAAACCACCGCGGTGTTCCACCTCTGCCTATGGCCAGGGGTGCGGGATTCGCATAAGCATTCACCGCTCCCTCAACAGGCAGATAGGTCGTGACGCAGCCTGGGAGAGGCCTATATCCGGCAGTGGACTGCAATGAGGGTTTTCGTGAAAATTTATGACACCAGTTGGCACCACTGTGACAAGAGGTCTTCCAATATAAAATATATGATGACGTTCATCATTCGATTCATTCATTCGTTCATCATTCAGTCATGACTAAAGAAAATGTAGGCTCTTTGACAGATGCCTGGACCTGACGTGTCAGTGCTGCCACCTGGCGAACGTCATTTCAGAATACCCTCATAGGCTGAGTATTGACAATAAGAGACGAGACTATTGTCATCAACAGAGCACAAATCCAGACTCCGGGCGGATATTGAGAAATCTCTGACGGAAATAGCCACTTTGCCTTCTGCCCGATCTAGGAGTCCAACGTTTGCGACCTCTGTACCAACGAGGCACAAACAAAATACAACGAATTTATTTTTAAATCATTGTTTGCAGACCAAAAAGTTTGCTGACGTCATCATTCCCAGGGGAGCCGACAATCTGGGTGAGACATGTTTATTCATTTATATTAGTTTTATATTAAAAAGTAACTAGGTTTATAATCTTAAAAAAAAAAACCAAGAATTCGACATCGATCGTTAATCAGTTGAAGGACACTGAACGAAACACAATAGTTTTTTTTTTTTGTTTTACGGCTGGGCTTTGCCAATGCGTTGCGTCGGCGCTGCAACGCCTGACCGTTGACGTCATCGCAGCGCAGCGCCCGTGTGGCACTCACTGCGACGAAATCACTGCGCTGCGACGACGCAACGCATTGGCAACGCTCGCGCATCGCTCTAACAAACTCTATTATAAAGACTTCTTTAAAAAAAAAGTTATTTTTATTAAGCAAAAGTAACTAAGTACCGTTTTCGATACTCCTACTTGCCGCGTTTAATAGTTTAAGCAATATTATTCTCTCAGTAGTATACTTATGTTCGTGATTAAACCTTTGCAGATAATAATAATTGCGCGAATAATTACGGTGCTGCCGTACACGTCATAGAAGTGAAACTTAAAAAGAGATTTTTAGTGTGAGAGACAGAGGTAGTTTATCTTTCTTCTCTCTCATGTAACGAAATGTACCTACACGTGACGCGTCATTGAAATTTCGCTCTCAATTCTCGTCCAATTATCGAATCGCCGCCTAAGAAGTTTCACTTAAAAATAATGCGTTTTTTGCGATAGAAAATCTACGTTTTATTCAAAATTAAAAGTCATTTATTCAAACTTGGCTGAGAAATTGCACTTTTCGAACGTCAAAATAACATAAAACAGTCCCCCAAAACGCCCGTGCTCCACCACTTCCCAGTGCTTTCGCTGGAGAGAAGTGGCGCAACAAACTCCTCAGTATTAACTCATACGTTGCATTCTTGCGACAAAATTATCGCACGATAAAAAATCGTGGTGCTTGTCAGGCCCCGTATCATATCGCATTACATAAACCGTTTTTCTTATTCTAAGTGTTATTTTAAAGCGAAGGTAAGTGACACAAGGTCATAGCCACTGCAACGAGGTCGTATACTGCCACTTTCTGTATTCGAACTTTAAAAAAAAAATATGCATAAACAGTTTGCAGCGGCTATGCTCTTATGTAGCTGCAAAAAGCGACCGTATTCACTCGCGTTTAAAGTCTGTTTTGCATTGTTGCAGTGGCTATTGACCTAATCGTGCATCATATATGGGATATCATGTATAAGAAGAGGACTTCGCCGCCGAAGATTGTGAATGGGTGCAATGGACATCAGGAGGCGGACGAGACTACTGGAAGACGGATGTCTGGGAGCTCGGAAGACACGTTGAGCCGATAGTCCTAGTTCTTACGACAGTGTGTGACTTTGTGATCTACTCGCTATAAATATCTTATAATAGTTTGAACAAGATTTAAGGTATGTTTTCTTTTCTTTTGACGGAAATTAGGTTTTGGTTTTATCAAATACATACTTACATTTATGAACTTTGAATAATAATTGAGGACATTGCAGCAAAAGGAAGGCAAGTCCAAGTATAAGAAATGTCAGGTACTTATCAAGAAAAAAGATTTTTAAAAATGATTGGTTACTCTAATGTCTAAGAGTTATATGGTATAATATAATATAAACATATTTACATACTTAACTACATATTTTTTTTTTAAAGTTTTTAAGGGAAATACATAAATTTTTGACGACGATGTTTTTACGGTTACGATGTCGCTAAAAATTTGGATCTGCCTCCCTTTTGCTGCAAGGTCCTCAATTTTGAATGACGGTGACGACGAACTCTTTTTCTCTTTGCCTAGCCTTTAATCCCATTTCATTTGGGGTCGGCTCTCCTCGTCATTCTTCGCCAAATATTTCGGTTCTGGGTCGTCGAGTCAATCACTTGGGCTTCAGGTCGTCGTTGACTACAGACACGTTAAAACTTACATTGAATTCATGGATTGTTTTGCATTGATAACCCTAGTTAGAAATAAACTGCCATAGAGATAAAACGGTTAGAAAAATATTTATTGATCATACGACCGTAGAATGTTGTTCTGTAGTTTAGCATAGTAACCATACCAAAGACTTGACGACTTTCACTATTAAACTTATAAGCAACGTTGCACAGTTTTATAACGAGTATGCAAGGTGGTAGGGACAACGATTCGCAAGCAGTTACCATGAGTACAGCCTAAGATTCTAGAAACCAAAAGTCGAAAACTTTCGCCAGATATCAAAAAAAAATATCAGCTTTTCCATACATTTTGACCGTGTATTCCATCGTTTAATCAGTTATCTACTTTAGTGAAATGTATTTTAAGTTGAATTTTGAATGACCATTTGTTAAAAAGGTTCTAATAAGTTTTTGGTTGCAATGTAATTGGGACTCTGTTAAGTATGACATTCAGTTTGTTTTCGCATTACTTGAAAAAGATCTCAAACTTTTAATTCAATTATAGGTAATGCAGTTTTGTATGAAACAGCAGATTTTTTTAATAACTGACGAAAATTTTCAAAGTTGGGAGACTAGAATCATGTACTGAATTCATAGTAACAGTTCGCGCGTCGATGTCCCTAATACTCTGTATTTAGATCACGAGGTGACAGTCGAGCTTCGACCTTCGAGGGTATGTCATGTCCCAGTACCTCAGACACTTGTGTTGTAAACATAATACATATATCCGATTATGTTGCTTGTAGCACATGAGAGACGAGCTAAGTCTTCTCTAGACTCTCCCAAAGAAGTGTCCCTTCTTCGGGAGAGGGTAACAAATAATAAATTAGTGATTCGAAGCTGAATTATTTTGTTCTTAACGTGATTATTACCATTTTGTTTAACAAAAAAAAAAAATGTTTTAAACCTGCACTACACTACTCGCGAAGTTGCTTCGACGCAGTTCTGCTCGAAATTGACCGAAGTCCCGAAGTACGTGATTATACATTCATTATAATAACTACGGGACGCTTCGAGTCCTTTGACTCGGGCGCAAAAACCCGAGGCGAACCGAAGATAGACGAAGTGAGTTGAAGTGCCCTTCTACACTCTTGTATTCGGCTAACTTCGACCAACTTCTCGAGTAGTGTAGTGCAGGCTTTACAGTAGATAAGGGTTTCTCATGGGCTGTAAGCGAGGTATTTCTCCAATATCTATGTATGTATAAGTAATATGTAGTTAAGGTCCATTATTGTTTATTATAAGGCTGACGCTTTTCAAAGCATATAGTTTAAGTATATTTGTATAGCGTGTTCACTCCACTTGTGGGGGATATAGAAATATTTTACATGGTTTTTAAACAGTGTTTATTTTTTGTAAGGAGTTAGAGAATGGTAGTTAATTCGCCGCCGGTTGTCGTCCGTTTTAGCATAGACTTGGCAAGTAATTGACTGTTGTTGTTTCTGTCAACAAACCACAAACACGAACACCATCTTTTGGCGCGTGGCCAAAATCGGAACTAAAACCGCCATCTTGTTTTTTTTTTTTTCAATGCAATTTCTGTGACAATTTCTCAAATATTTACTAATAACGCCCCCTTCCTTGTCTTTTTGATGAAAACTGATGTGTGTGAGTTATGGATTGACTAGATTAAGTAAAAGAAAGAATAAAATAATAAAGAGGAGCTATCATTGCAAAGCGTGTATTCCAAAGCAAACAGAAGACAGACAAAATATGAAATAATTAATTTTGACGCTATAGCCGGATTCATATTACTGTCTTGTGTCGTGTGGTGACGGCTTTTGACGCAGTATTAGCCAATCAAAACACGTTGTGATTTGACGTAGTCCTGAACAGATTCGTTTGATTGGTGTATCCCGAGTCACGACACAACACGACACAGTAATGTGTCTGTGGCTATAGGTAGAACGTCGCGTTCGTCAACATGACAGAAGATTGCGTTCATATTTTTTTACATCAGGCACCAAAAGATCTTTTTAGCACTCCAACATGAGATATGACGGCAGTTTAACGAAGGTTAAACGACGGTTAATTAAGTGACGTTATGGATCAAGCCTCCGAACAGAAGTGTTCGGAGGCTTGATCCATTACGTCATTAATTATCTTACAGAATAGCTAGATACTGATTTAGCAAATATTTCTATATCCCCATGAATATTCTTCGAATTGTAGTCCAATTTGCTTCACAGGGTTATACTGTATACTTTGTAACAATTGCCCCAACATTCGACGCCAATATCTCATACAAATTTATTGGTATACTTACCAATATTTGTGACAGCAACAAACATTTGTAGCTACTTTTTTCTTATTGAATAAATTATACGCTTTATTTATTGGGAATTCAAGTTTTTAATGGTTAAATTACTTTTGACGTAAGTGTAATAATTTGGTAGTAAAGATGTGTACTAAATTGTATCAGGGTTAGCTGGTAAATATGTGATCAGTATTTAAAAATACGCCATTTAAGTAGAAAGTAATTCATTCAAATGTTTCATCCATTTTTTGGTTGTAACTGGTCGAATTGAAAATAATGCATTTTTAAAAACTGCCTGATACGGATAGGTGCGCACTATCATAGTACGAAATTCACAGATCGTACTTTGACACTTTACAAAGTTAAAGTAAACGACTCATAAAAATATGAACCTTAATATAGTGCCCATAATGTTCATATTCTTGTAAGCCAACGTGAGCAAGCGTCTTTATACGAATATGGACATTTATAGCATAAGAATAAAGTACACATTCGTATGAGACGGTTACTTCGTAAATTAAAGTCGAAGTGCGGTCTGTGAATCTTGTCTTAATATACAGTGTAAACTCTTTATAACGTCATCCTTTATAACAATAAACTCCCTGTAACGTTGAAGTGAGCCCAACTTGGTTGGTTTGCGTTAAAACCCACATATTGAAACACTCTTTATAGCGATACGCCATTCTCTATTACGAAGAAATGTGTTCATATTTTTAGATAGTAAGTATTTATTATCGGTATTATTGTTTATGTTAGGTCGGTCTAGCTTTTGTTATCCTTAATTGCCTTAAACACGTGCAGTATGACGCATTGTTTTCTCGGAAGTGATGGTCTTCGACCAAGCATACTGGGTACCTATCGTAATATCAGTCGTAAACCTACTTTGAAACTGTTAACATGGCCAGTAAACGGAAAGCGATTAGTGTTGATGAAAAAGTTTGTGTGATACTTGTTAATTTGGTTGTTTTTTTGTTCACTCCATATAACGATAACTCTCTATAACGACAAAAAATGCTCAGTCCCTTGAGTTTCGTTATAAAGAGTTTACACTGTATTTCGAATATTTTGGTACTGTTTTAGCTTCTATGCTCAATAGCAAGTTGTTACCTATTAGTTCCAGTCTCTATGCGACCATCAAAAGTAGTCCTCCGTGGCTACTTTTATAGATAAGCATACACGGAAATGGTAGTGGAAATAATAGATATAACTTTTCTTAATATACTGGATGATTACTGTCTCCAAATTTTTACAGGGTGTTCTACCCATAAATTAAATATGAACAACTTTCACTATGGGACTAACTCTGAAATCACGAATAAAAAATCAGTTGTTTAATACAAAAGTTCAATACCTACTAGACCAAATAACTTTAATTTCGGAAGTTGGTGTCTTTGGATTTGTATTTCAGTTTCTTGCCACAAATAAACTCTTCAACAAATCGAGAACTCAACAATTAACGTCCCTGCATCGGGAAAAGCAATATTTTGTAAAAAGTGATGAGCAGTTGACATTAGGCTATTGTAACTTAGATAAATTACAAACTGACCCACTAAAAAGTGAAAAATAAAAACTTTTTTACAAAAAAAGAAAACAACCGACTTCCAAAATCACTATAAAGTGAAAAATAACTTTTATTTCGGAAGTCAGTGCCAAGAAACTAAAATACTTCCGAAGACACCGACTTCCGAAATTAAAGTTATTTGGTCTAGTAGGTATTAAAGTTTTGTATTAAACAGCAGATTTTTTTTCCGTGATTTCAGAATTAGTCCCATAGTGAAAGTTGTTGATATTCATGGGTAGAACATCCTGTAAAAATTTTGAGACGGTAAAAAAAATCATCCGGTATGTACGAACTTTTGATAATATTAGTCCAAATATTCATATAGAAGGCGCGCTTATCTATTTCTCTTACTGAAAACTATTTTGCGCACAATATTATATACGTAGTATATAATTCTTTTATATCAATGCTAATTTACTTTACCCGTATCTTTTGTTTTATATTCAAATATGTGTGTAGAAAAAGGATATTTTCCTTGCAAAATGTTCACTGTCTCAATTATTAATATTATGTTTTATGTATTTTACGCTGTGAAATGTTTTTCTATAAAATTATGTAAGTGAAACTATATAGATTAGGATTAAAAGTTACCATTGCCTTTTACGAATAATTACAAAACAACAATAGCTATTAAAATATAATCTATTTTTCTTACTACAGAATTTATTAAAAATATTTGTTTTTGTCCAAAAAATATGATGATTATGCATTGCTCTATACCCAAGAGGTCCCAAGTATCATTATTCGGCTAATTCGTAATAAAATGTTCTAAACCAAATATATAAAAAGGCACAGCCTGGTCTCGGATGTTTTTTTCTTCATTATTGGAACTTTTGGTCACAAAAAAATAATAACCGAAACCATGTGTAAACATAAATAAAATTCTATTCTTGTTATAGTCCCTCGCATGCACATATAGATAAATATTTATGTATTATTTACAGACTGATTAAAAAAATTGGAAAAGACTTCATACATCAATACGATTATGTTAAATGTGGTAGAATTTACATTATATTTTACTGTTCGCATTTAAATATCATCTGTGCGCTGTCTGTTTCTCTATTTATTCGTAACAAAGTAGTTTGATTTAAATATTAGCCCCTTTTCACACACGCCGGGGTATTGGGTATCTGGCTGCCGGCGCGTGTGTGTGTACCAGAAAGAATCGTGTCATGAAAAAATAAAATACATTTATTAAGCATAGACTAAAAGGCAAACAATATATTCAGTAAAAAAATGCAGCAATGTGTGCCTCGTATGTAAGCTTTCACATGTACCGGCACAATTCATCCGGTTTTCCATACATTCGCTCCGGATATCCAGCTCAGGGTATGACAGCAACCAGAAAAAAAATCACAGCTATGAAAAATTAGCTTTTCATACGAATATGAACCTTAATTCGTCTGCAAATAAATTTATATTCCTATGAGTCAACGTGAATAAGAGTTTCATACTAATAAGAACCTTATTCTAATACCATTAATGATGATATTCGTATGAAACGGCTACTTTAATTGGCAAAGTAAAGACAAAATGCGGCGTGAAAAGGGGCTCATTCATTGTCTTGTGATAATCTTCTTCTACTAGAATTTAAAACCATTAATCTGGGTCTAAATAACTCGCAATACAATACTAGTGATACTAAGATAGAGTTAACAAAAAAAAACTTTATATTTACCAGATACTAAAATCTGTGTAGAAATTAAATTTGAAAGAAACAGAAGGCATGGCCAATTCCAATGATTTAATGTGATAAAAACGTAGTGGAAAACGTAAAAAAATATCTAAAAAAATTAAAATTGTATGTGGTATCGAGTATTGGAATTGAAGTAGAACGCGGACTTTTGCGACCACCAGCCATGATTGGTCATCATAATCGAGTATTTGCGACCACCAGCCATGATTGGTCATCATAATCGAGTATTTGCGACCACCAGCCATGATTGGTTATCATAATCGAGTATTTGCGACCACCGGCCATGATTGGTCATCACAATCGAGTATTTGTTGGTATTATTATTTTCAAAGTCATCAGCCACGATTGGTTATCTTGATCTAAATGTGAAGTATGATATTCCAACTTTAAGGAGCGAAAAAATGCATGATAATGAGCTATCGTCTAAGTAAAAATCTTAAATTCGCTGACAGAACGCACAGTCTAAACCGCAGTGTTAAAAACCATGACATTTTGCGCCAGAGTTCCTTACATAACGAGGGCGAGCACTAAGGAAGGATTTTTAAAAATCCATGCCCTAAAGAGGATGAAAGCTTGTATGGAAGTTCATAATTTTTGCAGATAGGTAATCTTATCCGGCACTCGGCTTGTTTGAATAAATACATCAACTGCTCCACATATTTTCATTGAATAAAAATCTAATTTTGTTTCTAACTTTGAAAATATGACATATTCGTAAGTGTTTACTCCTTATCTTTTCTGCTACAGACTATAAATATCAGTGTTGTAAAAGTGCGCGTTCAACCTATAAGAAGTATTTTAGTTGTAAAAAAAAACATCATAGTCAAGTAATTATTGTTGTTTAAAATTTTAGGTTTCGGCTAATTAACTTGTTTTTTTTTGTGTGATTATTATTGACTGACACTTGTAAATTGTATTCGGTTAAGACAAAATTTTTTATTCCACATTTGATAAACCAGAGGGTCAATTCTCGTAATTTTAACAACTTTCACAGTCTGATCTCAGTGAAAAAAATGTAGGGAAATTAGACGTTTTTTGACAGATTGAGATCTGTCAAAAAACGACTATTTTCCCTACATTTTTGACAAGTTTTTGACAGTGATTGTCGCTGAGATTAGATTGCGACTAGATTTGGAACGTTTGTAATTGCGAGAATTAGCCTTCTGGTTCAATAGCATAGAAAGAAATATTCCTATTAAGGGGGAAGCGCTAAGGTAGCCCGCGAAATTCAAATTTTCTTACGTTTTTTACAATTTGCTGGTCAGCATTAAGTTGTACGTTGATTAATATATGAATCGCGGCCGTAAGAAATATGTGTTGACAGAATTATAATCATTAAAGTCATCAACACAACTCTCTAAGACCACGTAAGTCCAAAGAATGATGATTTCATGAAACAGTTATTCTTTGGACTTACGTGGTCTTAGAGAGTTGTGTTGATGACTTTAATGATTATAATTCTGTAAACACATATTTCTTACGGCCGCGATTCATATATTAATCAACGTCTAACTTAATACTGACCAGGAAATTCCAAAAAACCTAAAAAAAATTGAATTTCGCGGGCTACCCTGGCGCTTTCGCCTTAACATCACATAATTATGTTATGTTGTTCAATAGTAAAATCTAGCCATGATTACCTATGAAAGCGGTCCCGTCATATTATAAATCTGTCTTTTTCACCAGTCTATTTGACATTAAGGTGTCAAAAACGCTCAGTATTTGGACAGCCATTATTGTTTGACCGTTCACCGCTTTCCTAGAAACCAAAGCTTAAAATAACATGGTGAAAATAATTAAATAATAATAATCTTTTCAATATTTAAAACATACGATACTTTAAAAATTAGACATTTTCTGCCCATATTTATTTCCTAGTTAACTTTCCAATGGGAGTATTATGTTGTTTATGCACAATCGCATATTATAATAATTATTATTATGTAGAGCTTCAGCATTTTACGTAGCATTTATATACAGTTGACGCGTTGATTTTTATAGTTGATTCAATGTGTGTGATGTCCTCTATGTGTACTTTAAATATTGTCATTGTTTTGCATAAAACAGCCTTTACGATCATAAAATGAATATTTTTGTGAATGTTGGCAACTATGAATGAGTTTTAAAAATAATACCACCAACCTATCATCCCACTGTAGCGCAAAAGCGTCTTCTCACACAGAGAAGACATGAGCATTGATCACCACGCTTGATCAAGACGTGTCTGGCAATTTCAAACTTATTAATTACTAGCTGCGCCCCGCGGTTTCACCCGCATAAGTATTGATCCAATGCAAAAGTATCCAATGTGTTAATCCTGGTTATAAACTATCTGTGTGCCAAATTTCATCCAAATCCGTTCAGCCGTGTGCGTGAAGAAATAACAAACTGTAGCGGTATCTACAACGCCACAAGCAAAATCCTGCATCGCGCAAGCAGAGTTTACCGCGCAACTAGAATAGATACAACGGCCCGACATGAATCATCGGGCAGTTGCCCGCCAGACACAACACCCGTCTGGTCGGAGGATCCTCCCTTTTCTATGGAGGTTGAGTGAACTTTACACCCTGTTCATCATACCTCTATAAAACATACAAACACACCCACAAACTTTTGTCTTTATTATTTTATTAGTGTGATAACTCCCGGTTCCCTCACGATATTTTCCTTCACCTATGTCAGTAATATCCAAGATAAACTCAAAAGTATATATGAATTGAAAAAGTTATATTTGAACCCACAACCTCGTGCACGAGAGCGAGGCTTTAACCACTGGGTCATCGTCAAAAAGTATATTTGCTTTATGTCGTACTAAGATCGTATACGGAAGTGTTGGTCATCACTGTTTCAGTGTAGTTTTAAGTTTTTATTTTAGGTATTCTTTCGGCTGTTTTATGCATAACACAAGGGTATATTTTTACATATAATTATGTAATCAGCACAAACGATGTATCTGTTTAATGTTTATTGCCTGTCTAATTATTATATAATTTCCATTTAAAACAATGCATAATTGAAGCCATTTATGTATATCTTAAACGAATAAAGTGTTTGCAAATTTGAATCTGCGTTTATTTTTATAATAATCATCAGCCGAAAGACGTCCACAGCTGGACATAAGCCTCCTTCAAGCTCCTCCACCAACCGGTTTTATGCTTTCCGCATCCAGCGGATTCCTGTGGCCTTCACCAGGTCGTTTTTTTTTAAATAATAATACAACTAGTAAATATATAGGGCTGGTCCACAGATTCAAGGTCGCTCAGCGCGCTATGGAGCGAGCTATGCTCGGAGTCTCTTTAAAGGATAAAATCAGGAATGAAATTATCCGGAAAAGAACCGGAGTTACCGACATAGCTTGCAGAGTAAGCAAACTGAAGTGGCAGTGGGCTGGCCATATCTGACGAAGGACCGATGGCCGGTGGAGCAGATGACTCCTGGAGTGGAGACCACGTATCGGCAAGCGTAGTGTGGAACGCCCCTCAGCTAGATGGACGGACGACCTAAAGAAGGTGGCTGGGGTAGACTGGATGCGGAAGGCGGAGGACAGGGTGCTGTGGCGCAGTCTGGGGGAGGCCCATGTCCAGCAGTGGACTGCGATAAGCCGAGTTGATTGATTGAAATATATAGATATTATTACATTTGAAAAATATCTAAAAGCTAGACTTTTAAGCCTGTTCACACGTTGCAATTTAATCAGCATCTTCCTGCCCTTGTCCCATGTTAGTTGGCGTCGGCGCAACACGTTTTCTTCTTCCATTTTCCGTCACGCTAAGAATCAACCAACGACAACCGCAACGCAACTGTCACGCTGTTATTCATTCCCTTTTCTTTCATTTTTATTTATTTAAACTTTTCGCACACAAAAGCGAACTAAGTCCTAGACATTCTCTACCCATCAACCAAGGGTGGTGAAGAGTCTAGATGGCAGATACTTTGGTTGAAAGGAGGAACGTGAGGTCGGGGGAACCCCGGCAGGAACGAAGTTCAAAATGTAAATCCAAGATGGCAGCTGCGAAAATTGGAAAATATATATCTTGGATTTCCATTTTGACCTTACTATGCGCTTCAGCACCCTCGAAAACCATGAAAACGATACCCATGACGAAAAATTTTAACATTTTTGCATCCGCCATCTTGGATTTACATTTTAACCTCACTATAGGCTTCAGCACCCTTGAAAACCATGAAAACTATCTCTCTTTGACTCATGTCATAAAAAGTCGCATGAAGAAGGCATAACGCTTTTTCGTTACGTGACGTTTTCACCAAGTTCACTCCTACCGCAAGCTCCGTTAAAGAACTTCGTTCTAATAATGTTTCATATCATCTCTCACACATCCATCCATCTTTTCTTTGGCATTTCTCTCCCTCTTCATATATCTACATTTATTCATCACTCTTTTAGTCACATATATTTCCTCCTTCCAGTTCCTCCTCATTACATGCCAATCTCAAGACATGATTTCTTCTTGAAAAGTTGATTACATCGCCTAGTCATTATCATATTTTTTTATTTATAATTTAAGTATATATAAGTTCACATCATGCAAAAAACTTAAAAACTAAGCCCCACAAACCCATAGTAATGGTTTGACTGTGTAAAACTATATATAATTATGTACTTCCATTCTCATCACTCCACACATCCATCTCAACATTCTCATCTCCGCTGAATGCAATCTTTTTTCATCAGTGTTCTTAAATTTTTTTGCAAGCTGGCACGGCGTTTACTCCTGGTACACTATCTCTTCAGAACTGCTAAGTCTAGTAGATGTAGGCTACCTCATCATACTTAATCTGTCATAGAATATAGTGCATAATACTCGGCCCTAACCATAGACGCCACTCATGGTTGTAGATAGTTTGCATTTTCATTGGGGCTATGAATAAAATAGACCATAATACGTATAAAATGACTGAGGCACCTTGAAACATCCATTATCATAATAAAAATAGATGATGAATTATTGAATATTCGATCATAAATCAATAGATGGTATGGTTACATTTACTGTTTAGTATTCAATCGATTTAGCTACATTCTAAGTCCATACATAACAATAAATTAGGTACCTACTTTATTAAAATAACCTCATTGTGCTAGGATTCGTATATAAAGTGCTACATGGATCTTTTGGCGCCAGCACCAGAATAACATTGACAGGGGTTGTTTTGGTAAACATTTGTGAAATTATCACAGAAATTGTGTTGACAAAACAAAATGGCGACGTTAGTTCCGATTTTGGCCACGCGCTAAAAGAACTTTATAGCGTTGTTACTTGGTCTCGTATGTGAACGAAATAACTGACTTCATGGTCTAAATTCCAGTGGCAATCGATCTGATCGTCCAGCACATATCGGACTACCTGAAGCGGAGCCCTGTGGACAAGAACATCGCGTTGGAACTCGGCCTGTCGTCATCGTCAGTGCCCGGTAGTCCGCAGCGTGGAGGGAAAGGTGGCCGACCACATTAGACTTGTAAGGTAAGTAGGGGAAAGAGAGACTAACCACCAATTGCTTTAAAGCTGAGGCTTTAAAGCAATTGGTGACGTATTAAATACTGAGGTATTTTAGCAACAAATAGTAGCTCGTCTACCTAAACCGTTCTTAACCATACACTTCAAATTTTCAAGAAAAAATTGTAACGAAGTATAGCAAATGGGGAAAAGTGCTAAAGGGTGAAGCGCTAAGGTAGCCCGCGAAATTCAAATTTTTAGTAGGTTTAGGTTAGTATTAAGTTGTATGTGAATCAAAATATGATTCGCGGCCGTAACAAATATGTATTTACAGAATGATAATCATTAGAACCAGTAATACAACTTATTAGGTTAGTATAATCCCAAAATGTCAAGATTTCATGAAATAGTCATTATTTAGGATTACTTGGTCTCAGAGGGTTCTACTGTTTGGGTTTGAAAGTCAAAAATTATATTTTCGTAACAATATTTTGGAGAGAATTCTTTTCTAGTTACTTAAGTAAATACTTTTCCCAGGATAGATATGCTCTGGAGCGACAGCAATAATGGGAGACGTTGGAGGCATACGACCAGCATCGCAACTGCACCGACCGCGCTGGCGGTATCACGACAACACGCGTAGGCTTCTCACTGCGGCGGGAAATGGGATGAGGTTACCTTTATATCCAAAAAATTATATTTAACTTAACTGCAGTGCATCAATGACCTAAGTCAGCGTCTTTTGGACGTACAACGTCGGAATCGCAGACTTGGAAAAGGTCATGTGCTTAGAGCATTTGAATATTACCGACCAACAGTGCTGGCAACGCTTGGAGCTGTGCTCACTCCCTAAGGGATAACGGTCGTGAAGGTACATGTATTAAAAATGTTTGGAAAGTAGATAAGCTTAAAATTAGATATTTATACTAAAATTGAATGGGCTCGTGAGTAGACCGGACCTATAGTGGTGTGCCTTGCTGAAAAAGGACATTGTTGACGTAACTTATTATTATAAACACGTAGATATAGTTGTTTTTAATATCTCAATACCGTAGCAACTTTCGAAGTTTCGTCAATTCTCTTCGCATCTCTAGAATCTGCGTTTTAGGCACAAAATATTTTTTTATAGAATCCTGTTCCGCCTTTCAGAGTAAAGTTTCTCGCCATTTTAAAGTTGCGCCATATTGAAAAAAAAAAACAGTTGCTCTTTATTGTAGTAACTTAACGTAAGTAAATAATTTTCTAAACGAAATTTTAAATAAGGAAGCCCAAGTTCGGACGGGTGATTTTTTCCCGCGGCGATATTTTTTCCGCACACTGGATTTTGAACGCACTGCTTAGCGCCGAGAGTTTAAAATCCTACAGCGTGGTTTTTGCCTCACTGGGATGCACTTTGTTGGATTTCAATGCTCGGCTCAACACTGAGTTGAAAATCTAGTGCGCAACAAAATCCCGCTAGGATATTTTGCGTCTGTGGGAACGGGGGCTAAATCTCATAAGAGAGCTACATATCTAGAGATAAAAATATGATATACAATTCCTCTAGTTAGCCACTAGTCAAAAAATTTGTTTAAACTAAAGATTATGCTCAATGCATGGCATTAGTACTTATTCAATCTGTTGAAAGTTTTGATGTGTTATTTTGTCATTCGATTGAATTGTTAAATAAGATAAATTATTAAATTATGTACAGACGCCGCCAGCACATCAAGCTACCCGAAACTGACAAATTTTCCCAATCAACTTTGAACCTTATGCTTTAGCGATAAAGTTGAAAATCTATTAAAGAAATTTGACAGATTGTAGTAGGTTGATGTGCTGGCGTCTGTACCTAACTAAGCTTTGCAAAGGAAAGTTGAAATTAAAATGTTTTCGAAAAACCTGATAGAATCGTTTACCAAAAATTTTGGGGAATAGAAAAAGGTTTGCTTGCCATAAGGCCTTCGTCAGTAAATTGATATTTTTAAATGATAAGCCATAAGCGACTAACGGCCAGTTTTTCGAACGAAAATTATCGCAAAATCAATGTGACAAATTGTCAAGCGCGCGTAAACTGCGATGATTGGTGAATTATTTATTAGCAGGCAATCACAGCAGTTGATTATTATTATTAATAGTCTGTGATGTGCGCCTGCAGGGCAAAGGCCTCCCTACTCTCTTTCCACGTCTCTCTACCAAAGAATAATCTTTTGTATCTGAAGAGCCCCACACTACAACTGAACACTGTGATGTTCCTGGAGTCCTTGGAGAGTAAGATCTGATGGTATCCCCACTTAATGTCAATTTTAGAAAAGTACTTACAGCCATTGAGGTCATCCAGTAACTCTTCAAATGTAGGAAGTGGTACCCTTTCACGCAACACAGCTTCATTTGCCATTCTCATGTCGACTACTAGTCGGTGCTGCTCCTTCTCCTTTTTCTGTACAATGTGTGAAGGTGAAACACAGGGTGTCGGTCCTGTCACAGGTTCGATAATGTCATTGTCAAGTAGTTCCTGAATTAAATCTTTTTCTATTTGTCTCACATTAAATGGTTGTCTTCTGACAGGTTGAGCAACAAGTGGTACCTTAGTGTTAATGGGTATTTTAAGTTCAAAATTTTTCAACTTGCCCACCCCTGAGAATATATTGGGATACATAGCGGTTATTTTGTCCTTGGTTAGATGACTGTTGTTGGGCTCTGTATATGCTGTCATAACTGTGGTTTTAGGTCCTACTCTCAATAGTCCTAACTGAATAGAAGTATCTCGGCTTAACAGTGCTGGTCCCTTGCCATCATATACTAACACAGAAGCTGTTACATTTATTTTTGTGTCCGGTGAGTACAGTTTTGTTTTAAGAATTTCTTTGCCACCATAGGCACAATACCTTTGAGACTTACTGTTTACTAAATCACATTGTAAACCACACCTTAACAGTTCTTTAAAAAGCTTTTTGTCAATTATATTGATCATCGCACCAGAGTCTATAATGAACTTGTGATTCTGTCCACAAATCCTAATGCTACATTTATTGTCTGCAACACTCATCACTGGAAATACAGATTGCACATGACCTTCTTCATCACATTCACATTCATTGTCCGACTCACTTTCACTGTTTGATTCTTCTTCTACTACATATTTTACATATCTTTTCTTGTTTTTCTTTTCATTCTTCCTTGGTTCTTGTGTCTTGCACTGTTTCTTAAAATGACCTTTCAGCCCGCACTTTTCACATTTTTTGTCCATAGCTGGGCATAATGAATCTTTAGCAAAATGCCCTGTATATCCACATCTAAAGCATTTTTGATTTCCCACTTTTGGTTTCACTAAATTTACTTCCTTCTGTTCCAGCGCTTGAGATTGAGTCTCAGTATCTTTACATGTTACATTAGACATTTGTTTTTCCATTTCAAATATTCTTGCTATTTTTAGCAATTTGTCTAGCGCTAACTCTTCCTTCAAAAACTTTCTTTTTAATTCCAGGTTGTTACATTTTTCTATAATTTGATCACAAATCGCTTCTTCCTTGTTGGAGAACTTGCAATATTTTGCCTTTCTACGCAGACGCACGCAAAAACTATCAGTTGTCTCCCCCTCCTCCATATTCAGGCTTCGAAATATTTGTCTGTCATAACTTAGATTTACTTTAGGTGCAAAATATCGGTTCAATTTGGCAACCGCTTTTTCAAGATCATCTTTTCCGACATCTTCCTCACAGTCTTCTAAGCTCTCAAATATCTCCTGAACTTCTGGACCAGCTTGATGTAAAAGTCGTGCCACCTTTTGTTTTGTCGACAGTCCGATCTGTCCCTCCAAATAATAGTTAAAGTTTCGCATCCATGACAGCCATCTTTTGTTCACGGAATCTGGTTCCAGGTACGGTTCGAATTTAGGCCCCGCAGCGCCAACCGCATACTCGGCTACTGCCATCGCCGTATCTCCGTGGTTTTATACTCGTCGCCAATAAATCTGTAGAGGTTTTCTTGTAAGTAATAATACTGGTTTAATTCCAAACACGTTATCTTTATTTCACTCCGGTTAGATCGTCACTTCGCCTTCGCCATGGACTACCTCGACGGCAATGCACTTGACAATTTTTTACATTAATTTTGCGACAGTTGTTGTTCGAGTAACTGGCCCAATGAACTTTTAAAAATGTAAGATGGAGAACCTGTTTTACAGTGGCAAAATCTTCCAGATAAATAAAAAAATGCCACGGAATTTATGTGAAACTATCTGCCAGATATGTTAACCGGGACTTATCTGGTAAAACAGGCCATGGGTCTTCTACCCCTTTGAACGTCCTTAACAGTGTGTTACTAGTCAGATGTTAACGGATAATGTAAGGATGAACGAGGATGTTGAAAAATTTGATCGTCGTATTAAATCGCGATATTCGCTATTTTGTTGTTGACTTTATTTATTGTAGTTTGTAATTAATATAAGCTGTAGCTTGTAGGCTTGAGGCCCTTTTCCCTCATTGTAGTATTGTATTTACAGTAGGCTGGAAGTCAGTGGTAATAAAAGATATATAAGCTGGCCTCGCATTCGATTGAAACTCCGTACTGCGCCAGGTCAGCTCAGTCAGTGTTACCACGGACGTTCGGACGACTGTACAAGAAAATATGCTCGCTTCAGGTAGATGACGTAATAGGCTCAGCTGTTATTGAATAACTAGCCTTATTGTCAGTGTCTTAAAGCACAAAATAATATGAACCGCGCATCTAATGTCTACACCGACGTTCGTAGCAATTTCCACTTTATGCCACTGAAAATATAGCATATTATTCTCTGCGTTGAGTCTTCGGTAACCAGACTGTTATGAAGAGGTCTAGCAAATCTGATGGGCTTAGCCCTTTTAAGATAGTAGCCGATCCAATGTGCCTGCTGGCTTCTTCCGAAATGAAAGTCTGGCCGTCGCATGTACCTTGCATTATTATATAAGTTGCAGAATGGCGATTATATATAGTCGTTACCATCTTGATAATAGAGTTAAAAATGTAAATGGCATAGCAAGACATGATAAAAATAGTTTAAATTTTTACCTAAGGTGATTATATCTCTTACTAGCTGTAAGCAGCAGATTAGCAATATGCAATATGAACACATTTTTAAAATATTATAGACATGTTATGATAGTTTGTGGTGTAAGTCTGTAATGCCTTTTCTATGTTGATTATTTTTAATTATAAAATGCTGATTTGTTACTACTTAATTAATGCAAATTGAATTAAGATAATTTTCGTGGTTTTGTTTTGAGATAATCGCAGATTTATTAAGGACGCACTAAGGAAGCCCGCGAAGTTCAAATTCTCTAAGTTAGAATTTTATTGATCTCAAATGTCATGATTTCAGGAAATAGTCATTCAATAGGACAATTCGAGCTAAAACGGTTGTCTTCATGATTTTCTTGATTATAAATCTGTAAATTTATATTGTTAAGGTCGCGAATCATATTTTAATCAACATACAGCCTGATAGTGACCGGCAAATCGAAAAATGACAAAAGCTTGTCTACTCATTTGATGATCACTCAATTTTTTAAATATTTCAACCATTTGCAGGTTGGATCTTTGCCAGCATTATCGACTGTTTCATCGACGCCTCTAAATATTTGTATACCTCGTTGAATAAAGATGTCTTCCTTGTAATTTGTGCGCTTGATGCCATGGTCAAATTTAGAGTACAAAAAAATATATATAATTTTATTTGAGTGAGTACAAATTTTTGGTGTCAAACAACGACCATGAAAACAAAACAAAAACGTAAGAAAATTTTAATTTAGCGGGCTGCCTTGCCGTTTTCGCCTTTTAAACTTTTTTACTCATTATAATTTTAAGAATATTAAAAGACATCAAATGAAGAGATTCTTTCGTTTTATAAAAGATCTGCAATCATGTCAAAACGAGCCTTGTTGTTTGTTCCTTATTTATTTATTTTATTGAATTAGCTTTTCCCGTTTAAATTGTTTTAAACATAATTATGTGAAATAACGCCTATTATTGATTGTACCAAAGAGTTTAAATGTTATAGTTATGTGATTGTTTTTATATTTATTGCTATAAATTTTATTATTAAAGTATAATTTCAAATAGACCATCTGTTAAACTGCTGGCAAGTTTATGCTTATCATGTTAATATCTAGTGAAGTTGGGGTATCTTCTTGTTTTCAGAAGAGGTTATAATTTCGTCCTTAGTGATAAGTTTCTATGTGATTATGTCCTAAGACCTTTAGATGTTACAGTAATAATTCTAACTTGCCATACAGTAATAATTATATTCTTATTAGTACTTATTTTTTATATTTTTCAAGGAGAAATTACATGTAGTCAGAAGCCCGAAAGTCTGACATCCAGTCTTACCAAGGGGTATCGTATTACCCAGTAACTGAGTTGTGGAGGTCAGATAGGCAGACGCTCCATGTAAAATACTGGTATTCAGTTGCATCCGGTTAGACTGGAAGCCGACCCCAACATAGTTGGGAAAAGGCTAGCCAGATGATGACAAGGAGAAATTACATAAAAACCCAATAATACATTTGCAGCAATATTTATTGTAATTGTTGTGTTTTAGCATGACAAAGCGGTCATTGACGCCACCTAAATCTTCTAGCGTTTTCAATTTCAAAAATTTTAATAAAGTTCGTTAACGCCCTGGGTCAATATCTGCAGTGATGAGATGTTCCAATAACGAAAGCCCTACATAATTTTTGTTTGGGTTCCTTCGGATAGATATTAGGGAAAGGGCACTGACCGCTATTGTCTTGCTAAAATGCGACAGCTATAGCCGATTTCATATCCGAATGTAAATCTATTAAAAAAAAACTATATGTGGTATGATATGATTTTCACCATCAGTTGTGATTTAAGTGCATATTTTTCTCTGGGAAGGAAAAACGAACTTCATTTTTACAAAGCTTCAAAAATCTTCCTTGCCAGCAGTCTCCTACAAATTCCCTTCAATCCTCCAACATTAGGTGTGTACATGCAAATATTCCGTACTTACATTCTAACGTTTTGTATTCCGACGCAATAGTTGTTTACACGCAAACATTGTACAAAATATATTATTTTTAAAATGAAATCCATACTCGTTTTATTTGTGCTTATTTCAACTGACATTAATTCCGTTTGGTTTTGGGAAGATACAGGGTGTAATAAGATCGAGCAGTCAGGCTCAAAGACGTGGCGCGAACGACGTGCGGTCGTAGGATCGGCCGCACTTGGTGATGGGGTCCACTAGGCATGACGGGCTGATACCAGTCGGGGGTGCGGGGAAATGTATAAGTATCTCCCGGGCCCCGACTCATGTTATTAGGCGGAACAGTGGGGGTTTTAGTCAGCAGAAGTCCGACATAACCCTTCGTTCTTCCCAGACGGAGGGAATTCAGAATAAGATCCATCACATAGCAGTTATCTACGCACCCGGTATAGCCACGAGCACTAATATAACACTTGGCAACTTTCAATTGCGATTTTTTCGTGAAATGACGAATGCAACTTTGAAATACGACACTAAATAAACCTATGGGTTGGAAAATACCATGTTCGTAATAACATAAAATTTCATTAAAAAATAAAGGAGCAAATTGCTTTTGAATAAAGCCAAGGGTATACATACTTATGCTCGTAACTGTACATCAAACTAAGTAACATTGACCAAACATTACTGCCGGGAAACGACGTTTACTTTTGGTGTAATCACTGTTCATGGTAGCGCGCAATGTAACGCACGCAAAACGTGCTTATGGGTGCATGTAACGGTGCAGGAGTTGTGGAGTTTAGTTATAAGTATAAAATTTAAAACTTGTTTTCGTTAACTTTGACCATCAATATCTCCGTAACCAGGTTTCCAAGTACAGTCCAGTACAGAAATACGATCACAATGACGGGGAGAACACGTGACTCTCGACTTCGTTAAGAGCGTTCATCCCGCGCGGGCTGGCAACGTCGCATCTCAAGTGGTTTTACGTGATTATTTTTAACCGACTTCAAAAAAGGAGGAGGTTCTCAATTTGGTTGTATTTTTTTTTGTTTGTTACGCCGATATTTATATACCGATTTGGAAAATTCTTTTTTTATTTAAAAGGATATAATAAGTATTTCACGGGTTGCGGGTCGATTACTTTAATGTGGTTGCTAAGCAATTTATGCTCGACACAATGCGAATAGTGAAATGGGGCTGATGGTGGAATACTAGGAGAACTCAACAATTAACGTCCCTGCATCGGTAAAAGCAATATTTTGTAAAAGGCGATGGGCAAGTTGACATTAGGCTATTGTAACTTAGATACATTATAAACAGACCCACTTAAAAGCGAGAAATAAAATCTTTTTAACAAAAAAAAAAAAAAAACACTACAAAGCGAAAAATAATTTTAATTTCGGAAGTCGGTGGCAAAAACTAAAATATAGATCCAAAGACACCGACTTCCGAAATTAAAGTTATTTTTCACTTTGTAGTGTTTTGTTTGGAACTTGGTTTTTTTTTGTTAAAAAGATTTTATAATACATATAAACCAAAGTACTATTATTTTGTTTACAGCCAAGTGCTAGATTGTCGGTATTTGTATGCTATTTTTAACAGTTATTTTGGTATTTACTCATAATAATTGACATATTGTGAATTATTTTTTATTTGTAGTACTTATCATGATTAAATTTATTAAATCAATAATGTGTAATGTATTTGCGTGTATGTGTTGTGTATCAATATTATTTTTAAATTAGTTAAATATTTCTCATGTAAACGAAATTTCTTATGAGAAACTAGCTGCGCCCCGCGGTTCCACCCGCGTAAATGTCGATCCCGTGGGCTATAAACCTCACGGAGCCCGAGACCTTTCCAACGAATGCAAAACCGTGGAAATCGGTTCGTGCGTTCTGGAGTTATAGCGTCAGGAAGGAAAACCAGACTTATTTTTATATAGTAGATAAAGACATCTCAGGCCCGATTTTTTTTAATTTAAGAGTACATGTTAATATTATAAATACCACTAGGAATGCGATGTTGCTAGCACGCGCGGGATGAAGCGTCTTTTTAGACCCGCTATAATAGTTTTCCAGCGGTTGACTTTGAAGGTTCATTTTAACTTCACTTTACAAATAATTGATAAGCCGTGTGAGTATGTATTGATAAAGGTGGTAAATAATAAAACACCAATAAATAAAATTTGATCCATATAATACACAATAAAATAATAATTATTGCAATAATATAATAGAAAACAAGTTAATCGTTGTTTATTAAATAGATTTATTTAAATATAGTCTCGCCTTAACTAACGCGGTTGCACGTAGGGTGGCGCGCGGACTAGAGGGCGCCAGCGTCGCTTGCGCAGTGACATCACATTTTGGTGGAAAATTCGTTGAAAAAAATTAGTTGTGAAGACAAGCAAAGAGAAATGGGATAAATAATGTTGCTTTCACGACAAGAATTGTAAAATCAGAATAGAATAATAAAAATAATTAGCTTTTGTAAAGCAAAACATGTTCAAAGACAAAGTTCAGAGTATTTAGTATTGAAACGGATTTTTACAAATTAAAAGTATATGTATGTAAAGTCATGTCACTGATCAATCGTTTACTGGCGCCCAGTGTGGGGCACGCGGTGCTAATCACAAACGTTGCTTCAAATAGCCTTTAAACGGATATTTCATGTAATTTCAAGCGATTGCTATAAATATGTACCTAAAAATATTTCACGCCAAATTGATGCTTGTGTACATGAACATTACAGTTGATTATGGCTCATATTTGTAAATGTCAAATTAACGTAATAATAAAAATAAAGGGTAAATTATTGTAAAAAAATATTTGAACAAAAACTATCCAACGCACATCACGTTTGTTTATAGTACATTATTGTACGAATCGATGTTCAGCCAACTAAACCGACAAACTATTAAGTCGATTATACGAAGCTTTCCAAAAATCTAAACGTCTAGTTTAGTTGACTAAAATCGACAAGTCAACTATTCGACTAAAATCAAGATAGTCGAGTTACAACACTCGTACACCCGAAGCGAACAAAAAAAAAATATATCCGATTTTAATCTATACATTTGGTCAAAATATTAAAAAAGAAATGTACAATTAAATACTACATTTATTATAATATATAAGCTGTAAAGACTATGACGCTTTATTTGTTACAAATCAAATCAATTCATTTGGGTTCGTCCCCTGGCCAGATCAGTGCTTAGAATGATCGATAAAGCAAAATATTGTTCATTTTCTATTAAGCTACGGTTTCCTACGACAGCGGTGGACGCTACATAACGGCCGCAGTGACGGCTGTCACGAATATGGCAGCGGGGTTTGACTTTACAATGCCAAAAAATGCTTTCTAGAAAAACACACCCACTTTGATAAATAATGTTTCAGTGACGTCATTCGACGGTAAACTGCGGACGCTATGTGGCGGTCACCGCAATTTTAGGAAACCTCTATCAATATAACGTAACGACAAAATAACTTGAAAGTAAAACAGATGTGAAAACAAGTAAGACAAGGGACTATTGAAAGTAGTATTTAACTCTTATTTGTACTTACATCGGAAACTATCATACAACAGGACACTTCAATAACAATCTATCTAAAAAAGACATACAAAGCAATATTTCTATCAGGATTAACTCCGCACATAAAAAAAAAAAACCTTACATTTTTTTTGCATCTGGCCAGTGAACGAACCCAATCTATGTATAATACAAATAAAATGTTGCGCTCTCTGTATTGCATTATCTGTCACTTACAATAAAATATACACGATATTTACAATTATAGATATCGTTATCTATTACTATTGATTGTCGAATAGGAATACAACCCCCTACTGTACAGTGCATTCTTTAGGCTATGTACTGTTGTGCTTTAGCTCAGGTTCGCACGGGCAACTTTTTATCACGCACTGGATTTTCTTCCCTCGGTGTTGAACCGAGAGCATTGAATCCAATGGAGTACCTTCCAGCGCGTCAAATTAACACACTGTTGGATTTAACTTTCAGCGCTAATTAGTGTCGCGTAAAGATGTGGCTTTCAATAACAGTGCCATACTTACAGAAAAGGTTTGGTCAAAATCAGACGAAACTCGCGCGGGATACGGGACGAAATTCGCTCGCGCCGGTAATGTCAACTGAGCGCTCATACACACGAGCGTCACGCGCTAACGGCAGAGGCAACTACCGTCAGCAACATGTCGCTCGTGTATTTGAGCACCGTACTCAAATACACGAGGAGCGTCGAGCGGCAAGTTGTCGACGGCTGCAATCGCCTTGTCATTGACACTCGTGCGTATGCACACTAACTAAAAACGAAGTGTTCAAACTGGCGCGTGAATCTTTATTTTGCGTCTTAGTGTCTTTGGCGCAACTTTTGTCTAGTCTAATAAAAACAATAATTTAAAGGGCTTTTAAGATCCGGCAGGCATACTTACTGTCGCGCCATTTTGAAAATGGCGGCCACGCATAAGACCTACATAAATTGATAGCTGACTTCAATGCAAACAGAAAACATAATAAGACTAAACTCCGTAAAGTGTCACGTTTCAGAGATCGAGTCACGTGATTAATTTTGAACGTTATATCAGGCTCCATATCAAAATTTACAAACCCCTTAGATACTACCGAGTCTTAAGTAGTACTAGTTACTTACATATTTATATTGAAACATATTTAAAAGCACAACAGTACATTGTCCTACCAAAACTCAATTCCCCATTCAATACGTAAAGTACATATTGTCAAAGCTACACTGCTCGAATTCGTTAAAAATATTTGGTCTTACTTTATTGGTGCACATTTTTTAATCAGAATGTTATTATAAATTGTTACTAAAATCAGACTATGTTTATTTATTGCTCATGTTTTTACAGTGTTTTGCTGTTGCATAAAAATTATATAGGAATAAACTTGAAACCAATGATAAATAAATTTTTGTGCACAAATAAAGCAACACCTGTAGATAGCCCACAAACGTTAATTTAAATATGTATACATGGTGTTTATAGTCTGTGATTCACAAATGGTGTTCTCAATTTCAACAACTGAAATAACCAATTTTGCTTCTGATTTATGGGATCTTTTAAAATTCGGGAGAAAAATTTGGTATTTCATAATTATAGGCGTACTCTTGTTCCAAGACACTTTGATTACGGGTGAGAATTAACTACTATCTTACAGCCTCATTACAAAACAAGTATAAACCATCGAGCCATAATTGAAAAATTGAAGTTCTAATTATAAAAATTGACGATAAACCCGAGTCTAAATTGTCAATTTTGAAATAAGAACTTTAACGTTTTCCGAATAAAGTCTAAAATACAATAACTGGTTCGATGGTTGTGCCCTGGACTAAAGTTAGAACTCGTTCTGTAATAAGGAGTTGGAGTTTTAAACATTGTTCGCCTAATAAGCCCGTTTTGTTACCCGACTACGATGAAGCCAAGAATGTAATGTCACACAATGAAAATGTATGACTGATTGAACCGTCATAAGATGTGCAATGATTTCCTTAGCTTCTAGTGTAGATAAAAACTAGTATGGCTCATTCTCAACATAAACTACCGATTTAACTTTAACTAAAACCTCTTCCTAATTGATTGGTGAAGAATCGATAAAGGTGAGTGTAGAAAGAAAGAAGAAAGAAAATACATTTATTTAGCACAGACTAAGAGACATATAATACACCAGATAGTTAGATAATAGTCGTACATCAGATAAAAACTAAAATAAAAATAAAAAGTGCAAAGTCCGATGTAAGAAATTAGCAGGAAAGTGTGCCTGTAGAGAGGGCATTTACTTATGACAAAAGATCGAGCCGTTGTAATGTGTCACGAACCGAACAACGACCTCAACGCTTTGTAACAACTTGATTTTGCTAACAAACGAGCGAATTTGTATAAAGTTTCATCGAGCAAATAGAAAGGAAAGTTACAGGTAATTACAGTACCCGGCGATAAATATTGCACATCGACCTTTACCTTTTTTTTCATTTTATACAAAGAATAAAAATAATTATCAAAGGAGAGCAAATCATAATTGTTTTAACAGCTCCTAATAGATACCGGACTGTTTGTATTTCGTGCGACAGAGATAACGCTCTACGAAGCCGAAATTAGCCGATTGTCTCTTTCCAAAGGTCGATTTGCAATATTTATCGCCGGGTACTGTACTTCGAACACGGTGTTGAGCATTCGCAGGAATGTTACATTACAAGGAAATGCTTTTTAAATTGAGCTTTTGCTTGTATTGTACCATTCGTAATACATGGAAATGCTGGAGAAAATGCTCACCTTTATCTCATTTACCTATTATTTTCTTTGGGTGACAAAAAAAATAAACCTCACCGACCAACAAGGAAGCAGTCTCAATGGCACCGTAGTCAGGTCATTCGCAATCACAGAATCAACTAGTATATCCCAAAATATATCACTATGACGTCACAACTCCGTACTAAATGTTCCTTTATAACTACTAAACGCGTTTTGTTCCAAAATATTCATTTAACGAGTACTATGAACATGTGCCGAGTTACTATTATCACGCGATAAGCCTTCGCACACCGTTGCTTAATACTGCACGGACGTAGACTATTTACAAAAAGGAATACCATAAATTACACCACACGTAAAGGAGATAGCCTTCATGCTAATATTGAAAAAAAAAAAATGAAATTCGTGCGATGTAATTTATGGATGGCCCCTTAAAGGTGTTGTTCCGCGCACGCGACTGATCTGCAATCACGACCAAATCGTCGTCAATCGTCGTTTAAAATGCTATATTTCTTACTCTCTATGAAGACTGATTTAACATTAAAAACTAGTTGGTGAATCACAATGAGGGAGGTTTGTTTCTTCTTATACTCGCGGTTTGTTTTTTATGAACTATTTTTGTTGATCTCAGTCAGAAACTCAGTCTTAAGTCAGGCACTTTGAATACAATTTGTTTAGTCGGCAGATAAGTACGCTAACTTTATAAAGAAATATATTAAAATTGGCAAACGAAACTCCGCAGACGTGATTGGTGTCGATATAATAACATTATAATAAATTAATTTGATGACAACAAAAAAACAACAGCGATTTCGAGACCTCGGTCGATAATTTCAGTCGCGTGCAGCAGAACCGTACCTTAAACAGTAATAAAATACAAAGCGATCGTGCCGTCTTTTTCTAATGTTTTTATTATTATCGATATAATTATATAGCGTAATACGTTGAACAACAATGGTTCCGAGGACAACGTGGCATCAATTACTCACTTTTTAGATTGCATTTCTTAAGTTTAGGTATGTTTCTATCGGTTACGATTTTTTCTACTTTGTTACAGTATTAAGACATTAAGGGCCGATTTCTCAATCGACAGATAATTTTTATTCGTAGAATAAAATTGACGTCTGACAGATTTTGTATGGAAGACCTGTCAAAAATTCAAAATTGTTCCTCGGATAAAATTATCTGGCGTTGGAAAAATCAGCCCTAAGAGGTACAGCGAAATTATTTAACGATGGCAATCGTGTCAGGTTTTCTGCACTCTAATGAGGGTTTTCTGAAATGACGTTCGCTAGGTGGCAGCACTGGCACGTCAGGTCCAGGCATCTGTCAAAGAGCCTATATTTTCTTTAGTCATGACGGAATGATGAACGAATGAATGAATCGAATGATGAACGTCATCATATATTTTGTATTGGGAGACCTCTTGTCACAGTGGTGCCAACTGGTGTCGTAAATTTTCACGAAAACCCTCATTGCGTAACACACTCTCAATCACAATCTGAATAATTTTGAAGGATATTGCTAATTCATTGCTTCATATGTGCGAAAATTTTGTCTGTTTAACAGCGTAAACAACGCAATGAATGTTGTTGAACTGTCAACATGAAAGCCATTGCTACTGTCAGTGTGTTACGCAATCACCCCGCAGATGTCATGTCCCGATATGGTCATTTGTTCCACTCTACCACACAAACCATGCCTCATACCATAGTTAAATAATTTTCCTGCACAAGGCTACATTGGTTTCTTATTTAGACATCAAATAAAGAACTGGCTGTTTCTAAAAAACAAAGAGAAAAATGTCCACTGAACTATGGAAACTTGTTACGCTATGATTAAATTGTCATTATTTCCGAGTCTAGTATTGATAAATAAACAAATTGTCCCAAGGCTCTTCCGTTAAGCTTTCTCAAGCAGAGCTAACTGATCCAAGGCTCGGTGTAAGCAGTGTTGCAAGTGTGTGATGCCGTGTGCAGCGCTAGTCCGCGCCGCGCGGGGGGGGCGCGCGTGGCGGGAGGGGGGAGGCCGGCATGCTCCAACTTTCGCTGTTGCCCCATCTGTGAATAGTGGGATTTTGTAATGGCTTTAAGCCCACTTGCACCACAAATCACTAAATGCATTTAAACGCCAAACGTATTTAAATAAAACATAATTCTGACTGTCAAACGATTGACAGAAATACAACGATGTTTTAAATTCGTTTAGTGTTAAATGCATTTAATTATTTGTGGTGCAAGTGGGTTTTAGTCTCTAGTGTAATATGACCCCATAATTTATTGACATTTAAGGGAAAATTTTTCAATCCTTAGATAACTGTAATCTGAGGAATAAATAGGATGGTTTGAATAGAAAATATGTCAAACGACTGAAGACATTTTTCAGTGAAAAGTTATCTGTTAGTTGAAAAATCAGCCCTTAGTATGATTGCTTCGTTCTTGATAGGATTGCCAACAGCTGAACATAGACCTGAGAAGTTTATGGAGGATCAAACTGTAAAAAGCTTTTAGGATTTAGAAAAGTTTACTGGGGGGCTGGGCATTACGATAATGGGTATATTCTGTGGATGATAAATTCTACCAAACATAGCAAAATTTTTATATTGGCAACATATTGATTAGACGCCATTTTATCGCCCGCCGTCACTTTCGCTTTTACTTTATAAAAATGCCGCTGCAAACGCAGTGGCATCATTCGGATATTTTCTACCAAACGGTACAAAATATCCGAAGGAATATACCCACTATAGTAATAAACTCTATAAATGAATTTAAAAAAAAATGATTGACCACATAAAAAAATTCACTAATTGCAAAAAAAAATTAGTACGAGTGATTATTAAAGTTCCACTATCAATCTCCCAGCACTTAGCAAGATTTGGAAGCTGTTTTGGCTGGTCAGAGATGCGCACGCGCACCTTATCTTTTCACTACAGATCTAACTTGTCCTACATACCATGCCTGCACAAGACATATTATCTTTAACAAGTAAAAAAAATAATGGTAAGGCCTACTACCAATATTCCAGCAGTTACCAAAGTTAGCAACAATTTTGGCTGGTCAAGTTTGCCAGTCTGTGCATTTCTTTTCACTACAGGTGCCGTATTATGGCGGTTTAATGACATCATGATTAAAGTGTAAGAGAAAGACAAAGCTATACATGACCGATACCACCAACCCTTTTTCCGACTGGAATTATGATGGTTTTAATACTTCGTAATATAGCCCCAGTTCTTACTTGTCGGACATATCATGCCCGCACAAGACAGCAAATCTTTTAAAGGTAAATAATTAATGATGCTCACCTATGCTGCAGATGATGTTGGTGAGGGTTGTCTCTGCGCGCTGCAAGGTGATGCCACTTGACGTACCCGCTGAGCCGGCGCTTCACGAGCCCGGCGAGCGAGTGTAGCCAGCCTGCGACCGAGCACCATCGACACGCGACCAACGACCGCGATACTACACGCCGCTCTGCCCGCTCCGGTTATACAGACTCTTTGGTTGCAGTCTACTTTTACTGGCCCGAATTTTCAAACTATGCTTAATTTAAAAGTCGGTTGCGACAATGAAGCGGACGGCTGGAAGTGTCCATCTCGGTCCAAGAATAACCGTGTCAGTTCCATATTAATCTAAACTCAAATAGTCATGCAGTCTATTGCGCATTGACCTTTTTGACACTACAAAACATCTGGTGATCAGAAACAAAGGCGACTTTTAAGAGTTTGAAGATTCGGCTGTTTATGTCAGTGTAAGTGCAGTTTTGCAAAGATATTTTATTTGATATTCTGTCTGTGTAAGATGTGAACAAAATTTTGTAACAAGATTGCTAATATAAACCGGGCTTTTGAAGTATTACAGAAATTGTTGTGAGCAATTTTCATCAGAACTCTTCGCGTTATACTCGAGAATCGAAAAAGGTGTCTTGATTTAAGATCTTTTGTATTCCCAGTCCTCATGCTCTATGCTCTTTTGACAAACGTTTTTTATACGTAAAATGTTGCTTACTTCCTAGACAGACAGTGGTGTATGAACCAAAGAGTCGGTACTCAATGCCTGCTAATGTTACTGACAGCGAAGCTACCATGATGATGAAAGATGAAGAACAGCTGTCTCGCTCACACCTCGCCAGTAAAAGCCACGTTATTTACTAACAAGTGGATAGCTTACAAGTATGGCTAATAATGTTGTGCATTGTGCAAATGTCAGATCTTATGATGACTAGACTTATGAGAACAATAAAAAGAAATTCGTGTAAATTACAATTTAGTTAAAAAACGATTCTACACATCTTGCTCGAATATTTAATATTTAGATGTTTTAGCGCCATTTTGCACTCGCGTCTATATAGACGCTGTATATAGCATACAGCTACGGTTTTCTAGAAGGGCGGAGGCCGTCGCCGAAACGTTATTTATGAAAGTCTAATTATTTTCATGAAACGTTATTTATGAGTCAAATAATTTTCATGAAACGTTATATCGACGGCGAAGTGCCAATAACTCCTAACTGACAAAGTCAAAAATTTACACATACTGGGAAAAAACGTTCAAAAATAGCCACGTTGTTTTAGCTGGGAGGTACAAATTTCCACATTTTAATTTAATGCTGTTGCAACTAAAAATACACTTAGGCGATTTCACTAAAACATGCGAATAACGCCTTTAAATTCAAAACCAAAAAAAAAGTGAATTTCTCAAAAAAAAAAATCAGTTAGGAGGTATTGGCACTTCGCCGTCGATATATGAAAGTCAAATAATTTTCATGAAACGTTATTTATGAAAGTCAAATAATTTTCATGAAACGTTATTTATGAAAGTCAAATAATTTTCATGAAACGTTATTTATGAAAGTCAAATAACTTTCATGAAACGTTATTTATGAAAGTGAAATAGTTTTCATGAAACGTTATTTATGACAATCAATCATAACAGCCTGCGGCTGGTGGCCAAGTGGTGACGGCCGTGACAAACGAGTTGTAGGTCGTAGGTACGAACCCAGACAGGAGCTTTACTTTGTGTAAATTATTTCACCATCACTGCTTTCAAAACGGTGAAGAAAAATATGAGGAAACCGGCATGTCCTAGAACAAAAACAAACACAGGCCTCCTCTCTCACAAAAAGGAGGCCTGTGTTCCAGCAGTGGAGGAACGTAATAGGCTGATTATGCTGAGGTTATATGGGGGCCACCGCTTGTCTAATAAACCTAACCTTACGCGCAGATAAAGTTGGTATCGTCACCGAAATCACCGTCAATTTTGTTTGTCAATTTGACGATGTAAAGCGATCCTTCCTTTTACTTTTACAAACACAACACCCTGTAAACCATCCACTCCAAAAAAACAACATCGTTGCAAGAATATCTCGACAAAAAATACAAAACGCAAGTAAATACTTTAGCAACGCTTCCCAAAGCTATACTTACCCGCAGTATACAAATGTAGCCCTTATTAGCTAGGTGTTAGGGTCGTGTTTAGTGTAGCGAGGCATGTGACAGAGCTACTATGGGCAGGCGATGTGTGGGACGCGAAAGGACAGCGGCAAAGCACAGACACATTGGAAGGAACTTTTCAAAGGCGAAAGGCACATTTACATGGAGGTAGTTTCTCGCACATTTTGTAACGAGATCGTTCATAGACTTCGACATCTGTATCCGGATCTGAGAAACCATATCCGTGTAAATGAGTTATTGCTGAGAACTTTTTGGCAAACAGTTTTAACGCTTATCTGCTCTGCTGAATCGTACTGTGTTGCCAATTGCACAGCAGATAGTTCAGTATTAGCGCTGAAACTGTATTGTTCTAGAATTAAATTTGTTGAGCAAGACTTTAATTGCATAACTGTAGTTGACAAGCACAATGTCAAATATGACACTAAAATAGTACTTCAGTTCAGAAATTCATATAATTTTTTTTTTTTTAATACACAGGAAACAATGTTTCTAATGTAATAGTTGTGCAATCAATAGCAAAGTTTCCTCAATGTGTTATAACATATTACATACATCAACATGTCGGTAAGAAACATTTGGGAGAACAAACAATTTTGAAAAGCTGCAATCTTAACACGCACTAAACGACAACGTTGACCTGTCAGCAAACATGCGCGTACGACAAGATTATATCGTGACATTATCTCACACCGTAACTTTCCATGACTATGATCTAAATAGTCATTCGGTCGACATAACTTTGTCGCACGCGCATGTAAAGCCCGGTTGGTCGAATTTCACGACACATATATTATGTCCTATCAGTACATGTTAAGATTGCTAAACATATACAATGAGTGGGTTAGGTAATAAAGTAGATAATTTGCAGCTAAAAATCTAATAATATCGAGAGTTTGATTTGATATTAACATTAATTTAGCACATTTAATTATGTCGACACAAAATTTTGGTATCGAGTTTTTTAGATAGAGGTGAGACAAATCGACAATATAATCTAAACCATATTTTATCGATAACAGTTAAAAACTCGTTGCTGCTGTCACAAACTCGATGTTGATTACGACAAGATATAAAAATAATTTTGTCTTTGCACCTATCAAACATCTTTCTACAAAACTCGAAAATAATTTCCAAAAGGTTTTTCGGCATAAAAGCCTCTCTTTGGCTGCCTTATTTCGGTTGTGCGAAAGCATATAACCGCAAAGCACAGAGGACGCATCAAAAGCATATTTCCCATAACTTCATGGTTTTCCTTCGATATTTACACAATGGAAGGGTAGAAACAGACTGTATGAGAATGAGATGATTTGTGAAATTATTGCAAGGTCAACTAAATATTTAATTTTTAGATCCTCAAATTAAACAAGATGTCGTGTTTATTTAGACACGAAAGGATAAACAGTAAGAGTACATTTAGATATCGATCAAATCGTTACAGCTCTATTCTTATTCTCGCTAAACCAACTTATTTCGAGTCCAAACAAACTTCAGCAAAGAGAAAAGTGCCCAAAAGAAGAACAAATACATTTTTAACCAGTTCTCCGGCTTCGTAAGGACTCAAATAGCCAAAACACAAACAGGTTTTTAAGTAAAATAAAATGAACTTCGATTTATTAACTTTTTATTTACTTTCATAGTAACAAAGTGCCTGTATTGCAATAATTTCACGCGTCTATACACACGATGCGTGCGGAGAGAGTGCGCGCGCGCGGAGCATCGAACAACACGCGTTTAAACTCATGGTAGTCATAGGCTGGCTGTACTCCTTCGTTACAAATTGTCATTGTCAATCATAAGTATAACCCGCCCAAGTTAACTTGAGACTTCGCTCGGACGACGTAATTGTGCTATTTGTTGACAGTACTCAAGGACAGCTAACATGTTACATCGGACGCGGTGCCACCCTACGCGTTTTTATTTCCCAGATGAGAGATCGAAGGTTACCAGAGGGGCGCGAGTGGGGAGGGGAGGGCGCATTCCGCTCGGGTCTCAAGTTAACTTAGGCGGGTTGTATTGCTATAGTGTAGTCTGCAAACGATCAGAAGATGGAACCTTGTTGATGTAATGGATGTGTGCCGATGCTACTTGTTCAAAAGTTAAATTATCCCATTCTGATTGCTGGCAGGTCATACTATAATTCAGTCAGATAATTAGGACACGCGATAAGTTACGCACATTGGCTGTAAGCCTAGGTTAAGACGGGCGCGTTTTCCCCGCAGCGATTTTTTTTCGAGCACTGTTTAGTGCCGAAAGTTGGAAATCCAACAGTGTATTTTTGCGCTCTGTTTTTTTTTTTTTTTATAAATTAGTTTTATGGCCTGGTTGCTAAGACCTTTTAGCCACTTCTTTGTTTCACCATTTTTCTTGAGTCTAACAAGACATTATAATATGGGTGTACACATTCTAATGTATTAGGAGTATTTGGCAGCAAATGTATCGAATCAAGTTTCCCGGTAAACTTCGCTGAGGTAGCCAAAACTACAATAAAATTCTCAGCTCCATTTTACCGGGATCGCGTCTGTTTCAATGATTACACATATTGTCCAGTTGCACAGACACTTGAGATACAAAACTACACCAATTTTACATCTCAATATCCACTAGGAATCAATTTGCTAATAATTTAAAACAGCCAAATAGACTTCGCTCGAAGAAATCCCGCCAAAAACTCTCTTTTGCGCTCTGTTGAATTCTCAATCCTCGGCTCAACACCTAGAGTTGAAAATCCAGCCGATCTATTCTGTGAACATTTCACCGTGAAAACTGAGGTGAAGTGAGCTGTCGACCAACCTCATGCTATGGGATTGACACTATTGACAGCTCATTTCACTTCAGTTTTCACGGTAAGATTTTTACAGGATAGCACGGCAGTGCGCGATAATATTCAGCCGCGATTTTTTTTGCGTGCGACCGTGACTTGCTAAATTATAAGCCAAAAAGTTACGTATCTATATTACCAAATAATGCGCAAATTATCGTGTGCCAATGAATCTTCTATTTTCTAAGTTGATTTTTACTTGTGAAAAGTCACATTGATACAATGTGAGTCTTTTTCACAAGAAAATTCTAGTAACCAAAATCATTAAACTGTTTAAGAATACGTAAATTAGATATATTTAAATAAACCCTACATTTATTTAAGAAAGTAACTGAAAATAAAATCAAAAAATAATAAAAACTTTCAATACGACGCGACGAACGTACCCAGCTTTTGCAATTTAATTTATGTTAGTAAAAATAAAACCTACAAATCTGTTCACATAAACAAGGGGTTTATATTAACAATGCAATAGGCTGGATATGCTCGTATTGCTCATATTCATTCTTCAAGGTATGGCCGCACTGGACTAAAAATTTGAGCCAAAAACTGTCTGCATGGGGCATACGATTTACAACCAGAAGTATTGTAACGCAAAGCTTTTATCGATTAAAAGTTATTTTTTTATGATTTTCTGTATATACTCTTCTGTCATTCCCGCATTTTTAAGAAATATCGCATTCTAATGTCGATCACAATCTGTTAAAAAAAAAAACCTCTAATTTATCCACATTTTTGAAATGGATTGTCGCTTAGCTGATATTTGAATTTTAACATTTTTCAAGTACAAGAATTGCCGTTCTCGTACCATTAAAACTTGCCAAAACACGTATTAAGTCTGCGCTTGCACAAAGTTCTTGGCCCAAGTACTAGCTACGTTCAACGTTCTCCATCGGAGTGTGTGCAGGAACTTACCCTGGTCGTCGTGATGATGTTTATGCGGCGCGGGCGCAGGCGGCTCGCCTCTGTAACCGTTGCGCAGTTCAGCGCGGGTTAGGCTTTGACTACGGCCTTCTGATAGCCTGGGGAATGTTTATGTTGCGGGTAGTGATAGAAGATATTTATGTTAAGGCAGCTTCAAGATATGGATACACTCGTCTAAAGGCCGATTTTTGAGTCATTAGATATCTGTGGGTTATTAAACACCAGAACGTATAACTTCTGGTTTTTATTTAAATTTAAAACGTATTAGGCCTAATTTTTCAATAGTAGGATATTTTTTATCTGAGGAATGAATGTTGCGATAACTTTTGTACTATATAAAATATTTTAAACTATCATATTAATATTCTTTAGATATAAGTTATCTGACTATTGAAAAATCATGCCTTAATTTATTTCTACGTCTTTACGCTGCGAAGTCCACACCACAATGTTTTTCTCCCTCTTGCACACTATCGGTTTCGCTCACACACTACTATCACACCTACACAATAAAAAAATGTCCAACCGCCACATTTATTCTTCGAATAAGTTTTATTTCAAGATTGAAAAATCGGCCAGAAATCATATAAACTTTATGTGACACTAAATTAACCCTTATTTGGTAACTGTGAGTGTTCCAAAACTGCAGGTTGTTTAAACCCAATACAATACTCATCATACAAGTGGTTTCCAACCCTGAAGGATGACAAACTAGCTGCGCCCCGCAGTTTCACCCGCATAAGAGTCTATCCCACGGGAATATCAGGATAAAAACTACCCTATGTCCTTCCCCGGGATGCAATCTATCTCTCTGCCAAATTTTATCAAAATCCGTTCAGTGATTTAGGCGTGAAAAGGTAACATACAGACAGACAGAGTTACTTTCGAATTTATAATATTAGACTATTAGTATGGATACCCTATGAAATATAATAGTTTAATTTAAAGTAAAGCAACGGTTCTTACCTATCGTTGAGTAATAAAGGCGACGGTGGGTGCAACCTCTCATGTAGCGCGGGCGGCTCCAAGTCCGTCGTGCTACCGTTTGCTGAAACTATAAACCAAGGACTCAAATAGCTGTGACACTCCCGTGTACAGTTAAACCAGAAAAGATAAGCGCTTCTGTAATTCTTCATGCACGAAAGTCGCGCCACAGAGTAACCCCCCACAGAGACAAAGCCTTTAAGTTTTGTACGACCGCGCTTTGTTGTAGTGCACCTGTCATTGAGAATTTGTATAAAAAGAAAGAAAGAAAGAAAGAAAATTAGTTTATTCTGCACAAACAAAAACGCACATTAAAAATAAAAATTAAAAAATATTTAAAAAAAGACATAACATACACATAACATAACGGAGCCAAAAGCCTCGTACTCAATCTTAGAAAATGTCGACAATTTTGTCCATTGTTTGATGTCAGAGCCAGGCACCAAAGACAACACACATTATTATTGACAACTGACATTGTATGAAGTTTTGTCTCGGTCGAGTTACCTACTCCGATCGCAGATCATCATAATGTCACTCAAAAGTCTAATGGAATTCCATAGAGTTGTTAATCTATAATTTTGTAATCACGGTAATACAAAATAGGCAAAAACTTAGGTGTTAATAGGTGATACGGGCTGATGTCTGCAACTCCACGTCAAAGCACGTATTTTGCGTACGCTAGGTGGTTGAAACAGCTCTATATTAGATCTTATACGCGTTCGTATTTCCGAAGATAGACGATGATTCCCAAAAGCGCATACTTTACTCAGGATATCTGTAGTTCGTTTACAAAGTGTGTTATTTACCTTCATGTCCTAACATTGTGTGTTGTCGACTAGTCCGCGGCGGCGGCTCAGGCGACCGGCCTGTACTGTGTTCTCTACTTAAACTGAAACAACGTAATGAAGGAAATAACAAATTTTTTCGGGTAATTTTAGTCAATATTCAAAGCTTAAAACAAATTGGAAATCAATACAAGGTGTACTTAAAATAGTGTTACAACTGAAAAGGGGTCATTTTACTAACTATTATGAACAACTTTCACAATGGGACCAGCCCTAAATCGCGAAAAAAAAACAGATGTTTCCAACATTTTATCAAACTATGCGAACATAAGAAAAAACTATGCGAACATAAAAATCAGCTGGTTTTTTTCCGAATAAAAATTAGCTGTTTCTACATTTATTTAATGTTGAGTATAATGACCAGTTTTCAGGTCCAACACCTTATTGTTACAACCTGTGGTTTGAACAAAGGTAAGATAGTTTTAGTTCAATAAAAAACTTTAGTTTTTAAACGTACCTTCTATGTCTAGGAGTCGAATGCAGGTCGACTCGCGATCTCCTCTGCTGGTTCTGATGATAAAACCTCTGCAGGACTATAGGACTAGTGTTGCCGGAACTCTGTGCAAATAAATAATTCCTATTGGTTCAATTCAGCCAATAACAGTAGAAAATTACATAATATGATAATCAACTGTATGACCATGTGTTCTAAGTTGATTTTACCATGGCAAAATATAGAAAAGGGTCTTATAACAATTTCATTTGCAATGAAAACTGAACTATGTCAATGAAGTTCATTCGTAATAAAAATGACATATTCAACTTTATGAACATGTAAACTAAGTTGATTTTACAATGACAAGAAAATTTGAATAGGAAGTGTGAATTTTGTTGCAATAAAAAACATGACAAATTGTTATGGACCATGTGTATGAACATGTAAACTAATTTGGTTTTAGATCAACAGAAAGTTTTGAAGAAGTCGTTCGAAGAAAAAGTGTTCTATTTACATCTGGCAGAGTTCCTAGTAAAAAAAAATGCTAGTTTTAAATGGCTCATGTATACCGGCTGACTTTTTTTACCGCATGGACAAAAACAGGGTATAAAAGGTGAATGGGGTAGAAGCCAAATATAGTTTTTTTTTTTTTTACAAAAAATGAAAATATTAGATTCTTACATTCAATCCTTCGATTGAAGCCGGCCGAGGGCTTCAATCAAAGAATTGAAACTCGCTACGAATTCATTGATAATTTCTGCGCGTAGGGTAAGGTTAATTTCATTCTAGGTCAATAAAAAATAAAAATTCTGGCTTCTACTCCGTTCACCTGTTTTTGTCCAGACGGTAAAAAAAGGTCAGCCGGTATAGTTTAAGGGTAATTCTACGATAAGAGGTAACTTGTGCGGCAATCAGTTTAAAATAGAAATTTTATTCTATATATTGTTATTTTTTGCAATGAAACACATCACCTAAATGTACTTTATTAAATAAGGTCACAATTAAATGCCTAATTAAAGTATATTTTTCTGAAATTCCTTATAAAGTCTAAAAAAGTCTCTACCCTGGCCTGTCCCCCTGCCGGTTTCAGTTTAATTTGCAAACGATATATACCTTCTATGTATTAGTTATTAAACTAAAGTATGTTAAACACAAATTTCAATAAATATATTTAAGTATTGTTAAGGAAAAATAGAACAATATTTATTTATTTGCAATATTTTTTAAACTTCACTTTTGTCCCACTGTTTTTGGGTATCTACCCTGGAAAATTTCATTCCGCTACTACAAACACAAATATAAAACGGCCATATTCCAAATAGCGCTCAAGATCATCTATCGACGTGAAGTTAGCAATGCAAAACACGTGAGCCGTTAAGAGTGCCGTCATTTTTTAGTTGTTGCGACGTGTTGGTTCAAAGTGATGGTTTCGCGAAGTCATTGTGTCTCTCCACTGGTAAGTCATAAAACTTATATTATTCATTTAATTTATTTGCATTTACTGGTCTAATTTAATAATAATGCAATAGTTAAAGTGTGATACATAATGTACCGAAACATTTCTTACATCAATTGAAACAATAAAATTTATCATGGAAACGTCTCTTCCCTGCCATATTTCCCCTGGCAAGAGAACTGTCAGGGGAGAGACTTGTTGACCAGGGGAGATAATGTTAGTGCAAACAAACTTAGAATAGCATATTTTTATCAACGAACAGTTTTAAATAATTTTGGTAAATTCTTAAAACTGAAAAATAAAGGAGTTTCTCAGTTCATATTATTGTCTAATATTGTTACAGATCATGGCACCACGGAAAAAGTTAACACGTGAAGAAAGATTACAGAAGAAACGTGAAGCAGAGAGACCACGATATGAAAAGATTAAAAATGATCCCGAAAAATATGAATTACAAAAGCAAAAAGAAAAGGCAAAATATTTAAAAAAGAAGGAGAAAGGAATTATAAAAATTGTCGACTAAATAACTCCTAGAGAACATGGAGCGATGGACCCGTAACACAATACCGCAACAAAAACATGTTTTACTTTCTTGTCACCCATACATAGGTAATAGGTAATACGGGCTGGTGTCCGCAACTCCACGTCAATGCGCGTATTTTGCGTATGGGTGGGAAACTTGTCTTGTCACCCATTTAACAGAGTTCTACCCAACCCTTGTACACTTTACGTGGTAAGATCAGATTGTTCAGGCATTACCTATGCCAAATCTTATTTTGAAAGGGCAGAGGATGTTCTACTGTTTCAAAGAGTCGGTGAACATGTTTGAGAAAGCTTAAGCATTCAGTTTTTGTTAATATAGGCAAGACCTGCCTTTAATTTATATTTTTTATTTTATTTTATGATTAAAACATGTTCATTAGTGAAATGTAGCATAGGTAGATACAGGTAATATGAAAATTATCCTAGTTATCGCAAGTCTGATTATTTGTATTACATAAAGACGCTAGTCTATATAATTAGTATTAAGAAAAGAATATTTTATTATTTGTTGTAGGTACAATTCAAATTCAAATTCAAATATTTTATTTCAGATTTAGGTACATCCATATTATGTTAGTAGTAGTACAACTTAGCCTAATATTAGTATACATACAATAATTAAGTTTTGGATAAATGCGTCTGTACACTTATCCACCTTTGTAGGAGAGGAGAGTCCCACCGATCTGAAAACACATTCAGGATGCCATTGGAGGAGGAGCGCAAGCGCGTCATCATGGAAGCGCATCGCTTCCTTATGATTGCGGCGAACCCGTCGACGCCCGCTTCCGCGAACATCCCTGACGCGCTACACCGCCACGGCAACCCCAAAAGCACCCTGAATGCGTTATTGTACTGTACGCGCAGGTCACTGTATGCCCGCTGGGTATACTTGGTCCACAGGCTGCACGTGTAAAACGACTGGCAGTAGGCCTTAAAAAGCGTTATCTTAACCGGATCAGTACAGCGTGCAAACCTGCGGGCCAGCATGTTGCAACGGACAGCCAGCGACCTGCGCTCCCTGTCTATGTCGACATTGTCTTTTAAGTCATCAGTGACCCAGTGGCCCAAATACTTAAACCTCGAAACCCGACCTAAAGGAGATCCAGAGAGTGAAAGTTCAGGCAACTGTTCGTAAGTTAAAGTACCCGATTTAAAAACCAACCATTCACTCTTATTGGTATTGTATTTGAGCCCATGAGCCACTGCATAACTATCACAAATTTTAAGCAGCCTTCTCATTGCACCGATAGATGGACTCAGCAACACCATATCATCAGCGTAACTGATGTTGTTCACGCAAACACCGTCTACGTGACAACCGATTTTAGTGCTACTGAGTCTACCTATCAGTTTGTTTATGTATAGGTTAAAAAGACGGGGGGAGCTCAGCCCCCCCTGCCTCACCCCACAATCCAACCCATACATATCAGAATATGAGCCTGCCCACTTAACTACATTCTTTTGACTACCGTACCAATGTCTAAACAGTGATATCACATCAGCCGGGACAGTAGTGTCGTGAGTGAGCTTATGCCAGAGCAGGTCATAATTGACCAGGTCGAAAGCCTTCGATAAGTCCAGGAAACATGCCATTACAGGAGTCTTTCTGTCTGTATAATATTGGACAGTCTGCTTAAGGCATAAAATTGCACTGTCCGTTGATAAGTTTGGTCTAAAGCCAAACTGACCATCCTCGAGAATAATATGCTTAGCTAGAATTTTATCAAGCAGACTATCCAACACCTTAGCACAGACAGTGGCAAGCGATATTGGCCTATAGTTGGAGATATCGGAGGCGTCACCCGTCTTATTTTTTATTACTGGCACAACGATCGTATTGCTAAGTTGTACAGGTAAGTAACTATGACTTAGACATAGGTTAAAAATCATAGCAAGTACTCGCGGTAAGTGTACCCCAGCGTATTTAAGATGTTCTACGCTGAGGCCGTCGTGACCGGGGGACTTTCCCCTCACCATGTTCTGTATACTTCTCCCGACTTCTCTAGCGGAGAACCTAACAGGAGGAGCCCCGGTCACGACTGCCCCCGCGCAGCTATTTGATGGTTCGCTATAGCCACACAACCGCGAGTTTACATTAAAATGTTTTTGAAAAGCATTAGCTATATCCGTGGGGTCACTCAAGCCCGCGACACTCACCGGTACCCCCGATCTGTGTTTTAATTTGTTCGTTAATTTCCAGAACTTATTAAATTGTTTACTTTCATGACAAGATGCTAACATATCCATTTTAATTTTCTCTTGATTGTTTTGACAATATTTCAATTTAGTTTTAAAAAGATTTGAAAAGAAACAATGCCATGTTAATTTTATATATTATTGTGTAATGAATGACACTAAAGACACTTTTGTTTTAAATTTCAGAGAAGGCTGAAATAATATAGTCTGTTAATGTTTAATATGATTGGTAAAAATGACAGTCTGATTCTATGTTAAGTACAATCTTTAATTATAGTTGGTTTTACTAATTTTGTTACTTTTATTCCCACAAATTCTCTTCCCTGGCCAAATAAGTATCTACCCTGATCTTGATGTCTCTACCCTGCCCAATGTATTTACCCTGGCCTTGAAAAAAGTAATAAAATATGCATAAAGTGACTTGCCCTTAAGTCAAAAGATACATAAATAGGACAAAAATCGTAATATAAGTGTTTAATGAAAAAACAGCAACTTTTCTCCGTGGCCGTATTCTCTATGGACTTAAAACCCCTTATCGTAGAATTACCCTTAAAGTGATTATTTATGACGATTGACTTGAGAGAAGACGTCCTCTACCATTCGCTACTACGAGATGACACACATCACACAGTGCAAGTTCACTGCGGCGCCACAGCGTTACTAAAAGAGTACATAAACCCTCGGATTCCGAATATCTGATCAAGTTTGAACTGCTGTGAAATCCCATTTATTTATTAAGGATCGTCAAAATAATAATTAAATAACTCCAAGATTTACAATAGGTTATTTAAGAACAATTCTAGAAAAAAAAACAAACACAAAGAAACTGAAACAATAAAAGCAAAAACAAAAAAATAAAAAATCAAGAAAAAAAAAAACAAACAATTGGCGTTGGTTATCTTTAAAGCACATAGAATCCGGGTCAAGGCCATCCGGATGCAAGCTCCGTAACACTGACGACTCGAATGCTCTGGTTGGTCGTCTGTGAACAAGCTCCTACAAAGTGTGCAAACCACCTTTTTCCCGGGACACTTATTTTCGGATTCCTCAGATCCTGATTTATGTACAGAAGGGTAATTCTCGTGCTTAAGGGGACTACATGACCTAAAACGCGGTCACTGTCGGACTGCATAGAAAAGAAAGAGAAGCGCGATGACACAACGCTAGTAATTTATTGCAAAAATATGAAGCAATTATCTATTTACAAAAAATCTATTGTTTGGACTAATAAATTAAAGCACTAGCGCTTTAGTATGTTGCTTGTAGAATAATCTGACAAAAAATCAAAATGATTGTATGTATATTAGTATGGTATTTATTGTTAAAAGAAAGTTTTTAGAGGTATCTTCATGATTTTTTTTACTATCTACCTAGCATATGTCCTGAAGAATATCGTATATTTTTCTGACTTTGTTTATCGTATATTTTTCTGACTCTGTTTCTGTAGTCGATCATATACTTTTATTGCTTCTAAAACTTGTGTTTTTTGCGTTTAGGTCCTGTAATCCCTTTAAAAAACTTTCATTGCACAGCATAAACATAATAAGCCTATAATGTTCCATTGTTCTCACTGCTGAGACACAGGCCATCTCTTAATGAGAGGGAGAAAACGTTGAAAAAGTCGCAATCTCGTCACATTTTTCTTTTAGCTCAGTGACAAAAACGTGATTGTATTTTGACATGAAACATTTTAAAAGAGTAACGGTGGAGTTTCTTGTCCATTCTTCTCCATACGAAAACTACCTTTTGGAATGGGCGAATAGAATCAATTCTATTTTGTTGTAATTTTTGACGTTCAAAAGTGCCTTTTATGTGCCTATTTGAAATAAATGCTTTGACTTTGCCTGAGATTTGAATGAAAACGTTTTGTCCCTCAGACCACTGTTGGCATTGGCATGAGATTTTACCGCAGATCAAACTAATCACCCTAAAGATTCAACAGCATGCCACACAACGCTTTGCAGCGACGCAGTACATATACCCAACATACATGTACTATATCCTGTTGTTCCAACTCCGGTGACCTAATGAGGACGGGCTGCGTCTGGATGTAGGCCGAAAACCTTGTCTGAGGCATTACGGAGAACCTTATGTCCAGCACCGGACGCCGATATGTTGATGTTGGGTATTTGGTGGCCTAAATTGAGTCTTTTCTTTCATTAGTTACTCTATTGTTTTGTATTTGAATTCAGAATCTTTGATAACTTCATTCATTTATGTTTACTCAAATGTCTAATCTAGCGTCATGGAGTGTATGGCCCACTTGCACCATAATTCCTAATTAACCCCCCAAACATCCACTGTACACCAAGAGTACATAAGAGAAACGTCAACAGTACACCAAGTGTACACCACTATTGTCATAGTCCTATTGACATTGTTATTGTCAAAAAAATGACATCACTGCGTCCATTCAACTACTCCGACACGTGGGGTGACGACAGGTAGACGGGCAAATGTGTGAGAGGTTAAATACGTATTTAGACCTCGGTCTGTTTTTCTCAATCGTTAGAAGATGAAACATTCAGAATTATTTTTAAATACGTTTACAGTCAAATGCATTTAGAGATTTGTGGTGCAAGTGGGCCAAAGTTGATTTTAAAATGACCAACTTTGCAAAATTTTGGTTGCAATGGAATTTGAAGTTTGTCATTATGTAAGATTCTGAATGCAAGTTTAAAATAGGAAAGTCATAGTGTGCGGGACTTACCGCAGGCGAGGCTCTCCAGCGATTGTCGGCGGATACTCTGCGCACGGGCGGCGGGGGGGGAGATGCGCACGCGTCGATTGTTCTGCGAAACACGCAATAATTTAAATTAGGGCATATTAATCTTCTTCTTGATGATTCCTTGTGTTACTTGTGTTAGCTTTGGCCAGAACTCTGTCACATCGACTGAGGTAGTAATGTCCTCGCCAAGTCAGTAAAGCTTTCAGAATGCAGGTCTTATTGCACATAGAGGAGGCAGAGAGAGGCATCGTACATTCATACATACAATCAAAATGAATGGATTACGCTACTGACAACACATTATTCACGTTCACTTTTGATTGCCTTTCAGACTTGGAACTTGGAGTTGGATCTTTGAATATGAGGAGACCAAAAAAGTCTCAGTGGAGTTACTTGCCAATTCTTCTCCATACGAAACTACCTTTTGGAAGGGGCGACTAGAATCAATTCTATTTTCTTGTTAATTTTGTTTTGAGGTTCCTTTTAGGTACTTAGATAAACTTGTCTCAAAGACTTGGTTCAAAGTCCTAACTGACAGATATATCAACGCACAGCCTAAACCGCTGGTCCTAGAGACATGAAATTTGAAGGGTGTGTTCTTTGTGAAGTGGAGGTACTAAGAAAGGGTTTTACGAAATTCCACCCTTAAGAGGGTGAATGGGGGGAGGGTTAAATTTCACGCGGACGAAGACGCAGGCAGAAGCTAGTTTGAAATAAATGATTTGACTTTGTCTAATAATGTACTTGCAAAGAAAATGAATCCTGTAGTAAGAGTGTTTATTACCTTCTCCTCGGGTAAGGCGAGTGGTTGCACATGTCCGTTTCTAAGCTTGTAGGCTGCGAACTGCTGCCGCCCGCGTTTGCGTTGCTACTCGTCGCCCACCATGCTCTGAAACGAATTTAAATGTAGATTTAATAACTGGTTAGTGAGGAGGGTGAAACCTAGGTAAGGCGGTTCACCCACTGAAGATGCGTCCCGTCGCGGTGCGCGGAGCGACAGATAACGCGCGCGGCGACGGAGGTGCAGATCTGCCTTACTTAGCGGTGTAATTTGCTCACCCGCGCGGTGATGCAGATTACGACGGCCTCGCGCTAAATAAACTCATATGTTCACTGTGTTGTCGATCGTCGTGGAGAATGGATATCATATCCCAAATTGCAGGGCGTTGCTCAATTTCAAATATAAATTGTCTACGTCGAGATCCATCGTGCAAACGTCTTTACAGTATCAAATCACGCCCGGGACTGCGGAGCCGGTGTGTCATATCCCGCGGCATGCCCCGCGCTCCCGCGCAGATTGCAGAAACTGCGCGCGGGGCGCCTTATCGCGCATTTCCGCGTCGGCAGTGTGTAGTGCTAGGCGTGATTTCTATATAAATTGAGATACTTGCATACAATGGTAAAATCTGCCATCCCGCGCCACGCGACGGGGCGCGGTGCCAGTGGGTGGAGCGCCTTAGTCTCGCAAAAATTTGCGAAATACTTGTTCAAATTAAAGTATCAAAGACTCACCTCGCAGGCGTCGGCGTAACTTGCTCCATCCAATGTTGAGAACTAGTCACAAAGTTCCTCACGGGTTGAGGAGTAACCGGAGTCTCCACTCCATTGCTGGGCGGCGTCACCGGGGCGACCAGTGACGTCACCGAGCCAGCCTTGGACGCGCCGGATTGTCCGAAGAACGAGAGCGACGCGTACCAAGCGCCGACGGAAATGGAACTACGCGCGGCTTTCACTACGAATGGATGTTCTAGGAGTTTCGCGTACTTTGGGCGTTGTCTGTAGTTTTTTGTTAGGCTGAAAGAGATATTAAAGGTTAAGTTTTCGATATTATTATTTATCAGGAACAATTTATATTGTGTTTGATACGTTACATACTTAATAATAAAATTCTAAAAATGAACATGCAGCAATAATAATAAAAAACATGTTTATAAAAATCAATAATAATAAATAGCAATTTTTTTTAATAGAAAATTGGAATATTAATATTAAATTACAGATTCTCCATTTAGTATAAGTTTTTATCTAACAGAAATGCTTTGTATCCTTAAAAGAGCTAGTGTTTAACTAGTCCATACTAATATTATAAATACGAAAGTGTGTCTGTCTGTCTGTTACCTGTTCACGCTTAAACCGCTGAACCGATTTAGATGAAATTTGGTATAGAGATAGTTTGAGTCCCGGGAAAGGACATAGTTTTTATCCCGATACTCCCAAGGGATCGACATTTATGCGGGTAAAACCGCGGGGCGCTGCTAGTGTTTAATAAAAACTTCAAATCCGCTGGCAGTCTATTAAATATTTGTACAGCTTGGTAATGAGGGCTATGCTTGACAATTTAAAGTAAGTAAGTTAAAGTTAGGTACAATAGTTTATTTTTGAAGTTAAAGTATTACCACATATTGAGCTGAAAGCGTCATTAACTCCTCCCTAATTCTCTAAAAGAAAGGGCCCATAAATGTATGGCGCAATCGATTGGACACACGATTTAAGATTAAGTACAGTACCCGGCGATAAATATTGCACATCGACCTATTCGATCCTATCGATTTTATACAAAGAATAAAAATAATTATCAAAAGAAGCAAATCATAATTGTTTTAACAGCTCCTAATAGATACCGGACTGTTTGTATTTCGTGCGACAGAGATAACGCTCTACGAAGCCGAAATTAGCCGAATTGTCTCTTTCCAACGGTCGATGTGCAATATTTATCGCCGGGTACTGTATATAATAAATAGATGACGGGGTTCAAGCGGATATAGATTTATTCTATAAAAATATTATAAGTTGAAATTAAAACTTACCACTGTGACACAAATAATTTAAACTCAGGAGTGAAGTCAGTCGTGTCTGGAAGTTGAGGAGGGTCGTCCGCTATTACCTAAACAAAACGTTAATATTTGTGTTAGTCTAAAAATTCTTCTTCAGTTTCTCTATATAACACACTGAAACTTTTAGCGGTTAACTCGTGCACTCATTTGAAAGTCAGTTGCAGCGATTTAGTGATAAGTCAACTCGAGTGCGTGCTCTTAAAACCTCAACCGCTCTCTTCTTTGCTACGCATCTTCCTCAGCCGATACCGCTTCGATAGAACTGCTAAAACGCACTATTTGATACAAAATGTGAAAATACATAACCGCGAAACAACAAGTATCTCGTGTAGTTTTATCCTAAGTAGAAATAAATATTTATCGCAGTGTACAGACCCCACCACATCAAGCTACTACAATCTGTCAAATTTCTTTAATTGATTTTCAACTTTATCGCTAAAGCATTAGGTTCAAAGTTGATTGGGAAAATTTTACAGTTTCGGATAGCTTGATGTGCTGTACATACTGTCACTATTTACTACTTTTATTTAAAAAAAAAAATCCTTGAAAATAAAGTTCAAAATCGCTTGCAACTCACCCTAGTGAGCACCTCGAAGTCATTCTGGCAGTCTCTGTAGGGGAACACCCCGGTGGCCAGCTCCACGAGCGAGATGCCCAGCGACCACACGTCCGCGCGGATGTCGTAGTCCGGCCGCGTCGGGTCCGGCGGGTCTATCCGCTCCGGCTGTACGGGAAACATAATTTTTTGTGTCAGAAATGTCAAGCAACGCTAACTGTAAGCTACAAAAATGTAAACAGTCATGCAATCAAAATACGACTTGATTTAAACATCAACAAAAAATTCGCATGAAAATTTATACAAAAAAAAATTATTCGCAAATCGAATTGCTTTATAAAACTTCGAAGGCAGGAGGTGTGAAAAGTAGAGTGTTCTCTTCGGGGATAAAGGTTCGTCTTGGGCGAGTCTAGTCTTAACTCTGCGATATTAGTATCTGTGATATTTACCGCCATGTACGCAGCACAACCAGCGCTGCGTGTCTTGGCTTTGGAGTCCACCAGGCGGCCGCTGATGCCGAAGTCGCACAGTTTGACATTCCCGCGTTCATCAAGAAGGATGTTACTTGGTTTTACGTCTCGATGGATGACACCGTGCGTGTCTTTTAGGTATGATAGCGCGTTCACCGTCTGTGGGACAAAATATACATATTAAGTTTGTTAAAAAAATCGTATGTTTTGTTTGGCAAAAACAGAAATACCAAAAACAGAAAAACATTTTGATTGAATTACTCGAATGTAATATTGCTAAAATTGAGTCAATAAACTGTTTTAAAAAAGCTGAAGTAATTCATCAATTCTTCAACATTGTTATAGAATACTTCATCATCATCATTTTAGCCGAAAGACGTCCACTGCTGGACATAGGCCTCCCTCAAGCACCGCCACATCGACAGGTTCTGTGCATCCCGCATCCAGTGGATTCCTGCAGCCTTCACAATGTCATCAGTCCACTTGTGGGAGGCCTTCCAATAGAATACTTACCTAAATATAATTCTCAATAGAGTCGATATTAGCGACAGAATAGCTTTTCTTGGGGCTTATTCTCCAAACTAATTTTAATTCCAATGAGATGCCAATATGATTCCAATGTTAATTTTACAGTCACGTGATTCAGTACTCTTGAAAACAATATTGTCAACAATTACCCCACGCCAAGCCCGAACCCAATTCCATTAGTTCCACAAAATGGACACCCAATCTAAAAATCATTTGGCGCTAGCATCGAACTCAAGAGTACGTAACGTCACAATTCCAATGTCGATCTATCGGAATTAAATTGAAGAGTAAGCACCCTGAATCCAAAACAATTTATCCAATTCTATTTAAAGATCACTCACCGCCACAGTCACCTTCCCCAGTATAGCCTCAGGAATGGGTGCGCCCAGCCTCTTCAGCAACTTGTCGAAGCAGCACGCCATCAGCTCCATGCAGATCCACACGTCCGCGTCGGTCACGAAGCAGCCCAGACACCGCACAATGTAGGGACAGTCGTGGGAGCGGACCACCACGTCTAAGTCCATTAGGATGCGTTTGGTTTCTTCTGAGTTGCCAGAGCGACGCATTTGCTGTTGATAATTAGATGAACAATTAGTTAAAACTGCAGAAATGTGCATAGGAATATAAGCAGTGTGAAGTGTTCTAGAGAGGGCCAGGAGTAAAATAACACCTATAAGAAAATCAATAAATATACAAATATGGCAATCAATCAATTAAACAACTCAAAAAAAATATTTTCTTATAATCCACACTAATATTTTATATTCGAAAGTAACTCTGTCTGTCTGTATGTTACCTTTTCACACCTAAACCACTGAACGGATTTCGATAAAATTTGGCAGATTGATTGCCTCCCGGGGAAGAACATAGGATAGGTTTTATCCCGATATTCCCACGGGATCGACACTTATGCGGGTAAAACGGCGGGACGCTGCTGTTATATTAATAAAAGATTTGATGTTTTGTATGTTTGTTTGTTACGCCTTCACACTAAAACGGCTGAAAGGATTTGGATGAAATTTGGCACATGAGTAAACCATGACCTGGATTAGGACATAGCGATACTTTTTAGCCCACTATTCCCACTGGATCGATACTTATTCGGGTGAAGCCGCGGGACGCTGCTAGTGCTGTGTATTCAGAATACTAAATCTCACTGCTGAGCCTTTACTCTCTACAAAGTTTTGCAGATAAAATATTGAAGTGGTTTTATCAATGGGTCTCTTAGTTTTATAATACTGTAAATAATAAAACATTCTTATCAGCAATGGACCTGTCAAATGGGACCAACACGCAGTACTGCATGAATACTAACTTTAACAGCTATGACGGTGTTGGAAGGCCTGTGCAGCATCTTGACGACATGTCCGCAAGTGCCGCTGCCGAGCTCGCCCAGCTGCTGGAGTTCTTCTATGTTGGATCTGTACTCCACGCCGTCCACGTTCAACTTGCCGCTAACCTGTGAAGTCATGGTTGTGGTGTAGACAAATATAAGGGGTACCAGTCAGACTGGTAATAAAACCAATTGCCCCTGGTCCATTTGCATTCAGACCCTGGTGCAGTGGTATAAAGAATGTAGAGGGTTAATTTTAAGTAAGGTTATAAGATATGTGATGACTGATGATACTACTGTAACATTTTGAATGGGAATTTTATCAAATACCTTGTAAACCTCTCGCATTCTGTATTCAGTCTCAGTAGCTTGTGGTGATCTCGGTGGGAATGCTGGTATTTCTCTGCTTGAGAACATTGGTGCTGAAACAAACATATAATTATGAACTGATGGATTAAACAAGTAATTTCAATATCTTCAAATATGTCAAGGTCTTCGCCATGTTACTAATTCCATCTGCCTAGCCTTTTCCCAGCTATGTTAGGGTCGGCTTCCAGTCTAACCGGATGCAGCTGAATACCAGTACTTTACATCGAACACAGCATAGCTGTCCTCACACAACACAGTACCCCTTGGTAAGACTGGTTGTCAGACTATGGGGCTTTGACTACCCATAACAACTGTCAAAGATCTATGCATGACAGCCAGGATCAACGGCCTAACATGCTTTCTGAGGCTATGATACAAGTAATGCAAAAAAAAATAAGTAAACATAAGTTTATTTGTAATTCAATGTCCATGGGTTCACCCAAAGAAAAAGCATAATTTAGTTTAATTATTATTTGAACTTCAATCATGCGTGTGGTCAATTACACCTAGTTTCACCCCATGTTGGCAAGGTAATGTTAGATTATTGGTTGAAATAAAAAATTACCTCTGAAATCAGATTAAAAATCATTACCAATTGGATTTGGCGCATGCAATAATAATTGGAGTAGCAAGCAGAGAGTGAGAGTGAACCCATTGATACACAATATTTTGGCAAGGATTGAATCAAAAAATTCAACAATGTGTTAAATGTGGCATTATCTTTTTGTAAGACTGTTCAGAGATAAATCAAAGGGGTTTCATACATTTGTATGTTTTTATTTGTCCCATAATATTTATAAGTTTGATTAAGCATCTATCTATGGTCAGCGGGATTATCCGAAAGGGTTACCGCTGGCCCGGAACATAAAGGGCTAAGGAAGGAACACGGGTGGGTTTTAGTCAGTAACAGTCTGACACTCCCTTCTGCTCCACCCAGAGCGGGAGGGTCATTTGATGATATCCCATCCTGAAAAAAAAAAGCATCTATCTATCTATTTAGCCCATAATGTCCCACTGCTGGGCAAAGACATCCCTTTCCCACAAACTTGTGTATTGCCATTGCGGGCCAGTCCTTTTAGTAGGAGTCAAGTTCACCCCTCCATCAATGTCTTGGTCTGCATGATCAGATTTTTTCAGTTAGTAACAGACTGTCAGACTAAGCTATAATTATTAACCATATATTCTAAACTCTTGATACCTATGTTAGTAATACACAGTCCACATGTTAGGGGAACTACCTATATGGAGGAAAAAGGTAAAAGGTATCATATACAAAATAGGTTTTACACTAAGACACATTAACCATCACAAAATCCAAACACACCATCATCTCATCATAAAAATAGCTCCTGCTCGCAATTTCATTTCCGCAGTGGTTGTAAGATACATAATGTCTTTACTACAATAACAGCCACATTTTTATAAAACTCGTCCTATTACTTCGCTTTGTGGGATTTCTTACTTTTTTTCTTTTTGCTTGGCTCCTATTCATCCAAGCGTGATGTTGATAGAAATGCAAAAAGAATATTCCAAATCCAGAAGTTCCAGAGATTAGCGCGTTCAAACAAACAAACTCTTCAGCTTTATTATTGGTATAGATAACCAATTTTTAGGGGTAGCACTTGGCTTCGGCCCAAACTACCCCATGGCAAAGGCCTACACTAATCTTTAGTTAAATCTTTAACAGGATTTGTGTCTGAACATTGTTCTATCTCATATCTATAGACCTTGATTTTTATTTTGTTCATAATCAGTGTCTATTGTCTATCTATGACACAATCTAATAATTTCAGTACTCATATACCAAGTGATTAATATAAAATGAATGGCAGGAAGTCTTAAATCCTACAGTAGATAATTACATGTCTCATCATTTGACCATAAATTATGAAAGTTTATTAAAGAAATTAATTTATTAATATTTATTATTCTTATTCTTTCTTGAACAATCTTGATTTGGTGTGTTGGGCTATTGGCATAACTAGATCATTTGTGCCAAAACATTAAATAAACCATTGACTACTATTATTATAAACATACCCCCTTAGTAATAAACATATTATATCAGATGAATAGTTACACACCAATTTCTCTCTTTCAGTCATCAGTAATTTGACTTTCGAAAGAAGGAGACAAAGCATTGTGTAACTATACAGACCCTATACAATGTTTATTAGTAAGGGGGTTAGACACTAACTTATATAATAATTGTGCCTTACTACAATACTTACCAAGTCCATGGTTGTTCTGTTTTCAAAAACACACTTTATGCTGGAGCAAAATACTCATAATATCATACATGAGATTAGTGATATTCTGATAGAGATTATGCTGTTAAATGTTTTGTCAATCAATTATTTCTTGGTAAGCAATAGGTCTACAAATTGTCAAACAACAATAATTTAGTTTCTGGAGAAGAGCACTCAAAGGCTTTACATCACAATCATTAATATCACATACTTATTGCAAGCAGCCTTCATACACACATTACAATAAACATTGATTCTAAAAGATATCTACAAGTACAATATAAGATTGTATAGGATAAAACAAAAACAGAAAAACAATGTCTGTGTTCATGTCTCAGCAATGACCACCCACTGCTTACTCAATGCCAATTTATGCAAATAATTTGTACACAATGTGCAGCTCCAGCGGCAGGGAAGCTGCCTGCATGCATTATAACACATTAATTTGTCACAGAACACTGCATAACCTTTTGGCATATTGATAACAGAGGCTCACTTTTTGTAGACATATCTTGGGTTCAATTTTATAGTTGTAACCACAATCAAGGATTACATATTGTTGTATCGCCTAGATTATGAGCTGCAAAAGCAAAATAACAACCGAAAATAACAGCACAACTTCATAGAAGAGACTAAAACGTAAAGATAAAGTGTTATGGGGATGGTTATAAATGATGAACGTATCAAGTCCAAAAGGTGCACGTGCCCTGAATAGCAATATCTTCAAGATACTCACGGGGCCTCGGCCTGGTCCTGCCGCTCCCCGGCCTAGGAGCCCCAATTCCACCTTGGTTGTTGAAACCACCTTCTCTTCGAATACGCATTTCATTTTCGAATCGTTCCTGTAAACCTTTCAGTTTCCCCTCAATCGAACTATTTGACATTATAGCAACTAAAATAGTCCACTGATAACATTTAAGTACTTATTATAAAACAAAATAGACTAAATTTTATTTACACAAAATTACAATGAAAAGCGCAGCAGTCCAAGGATTTCCTTCAATTTCCTTCGCCAACCATTTCCATTCGTTCATTTTTAATCTTTATTCACTTTTTGTCATTCGTTCATACGGTCAAATCATTCTTTTTGCAACCGGAGTAAATAAAAATGGTTTTGTTTTCATTAGCCTATCTCTTTCGCACTTGCAAAGAATTCGTAAGCTTGAGATTTTGGAACGTTTTGGAAGAAGCGTTTTAATTTGGTTAGGATTGAATTACAGTTGTCAAAAAGATATCGTTCCGAAAACTATCGAATAAAATTATGTAAGATTTCTAGTCTTTTAGTAAGATTCCATACATTTTTCCCAATAATAATTAGATCAATCGTAAGGCGACATCAAGGACAACGTCGCCTTACGTTTGAGAAGTGTTGATTTCAAAGTAGTTTCTGAACGTAGGTAGCTTTTCTTCCTGTCATTCATTTCTGCTCAAGAGATACGTATTCAAGTCATGTAAAATATTATAAAAATACGAAATTCATTTCGCGTTTCTCGTCTTTTTGCCTTACTTACCGAAAAGAGAAAACGAGAAAATATTATTAGGAATCCTCAAGAAATAGTGTCCTTCCAAAATTTGATATCGAAAGATATTTACAATTTAATGGATTGGAAAATAAAGTGTGGGATTTAGTACGCAAGCGTAATGAAGGAAGTGAAAAAGTGTCAGAAACTTGTTTCCTTATAATGAAATGACGTGAAAATACAATTTCATAAACGTTTTAGTGCGAAATGTGTTTGTTTTTGTGCGTTTGATAGTGAATGATCATGATGCAATCAACGTCGGAAGGATGTATGAACATCGCCGAGCTAGCGAATCAGCTGAGGCGAGAGAAGATATTTATCAACTCTGAGAGGCAGCTGTTGCAAAAACTCAATGAGGAGGTGGAGAAGCGGGCCCTGGAGCTGCTGCAGGTGGCCTGGATCTGCTCGCAGCAGCGCCAGAACCTTACCAACCTGATCACGTCAAGATGTGAAGCTGACTCCATAGCATTTTGTCAGAGAACCAGTCTCCTTGAAAGAGCGATTTTTGTAGATGCCTTCAAAGTCTTGAAGTACAAGGTAAGCGAGAAATCACTTCTTAAAATCATTAACTTTGTAGGTATGTCAGGTACTTTAGTTGAGCACTATTGTTGAGTCTTTTGCAATATAATGTTGGCATATTGTTTTCTGTAAGTCAAAAAAGAACTTACACAGACTAAAATCTATTGATAATATGTATCTAAGGTTTGGACATGATAATTATCATAGTAATTACTTTGTAAAGTGTTTTTAACAGCATTACAAAACAATATGACCTGCATATCCACCCACTTTTTACAAGTAACTATTGATTGAGTTATTACATACTTAGAAAACCTTGCAATCTGTTATGTTACAATTTTGCATGACTTTAGAAACAGAAGAGCTTAGAAATCAAAAGTTTAAATATTTCTAGTTTCTAATAATTAAAAAAAAAAAATAACTTCATTCAAACAACCAAATCAATAAAGTTGTTTATTTTTTAGAGCAAGCCAACAAGCTGTCAATCAGGCACAAATTAAAAATCTGTGCTTCTATAATATGGAGCAATTTCTGATAGAAAAATTGTAGCAACAAATATAGTAATAGCATATAATATTATATAATAAAATATCAGCATAAAAACTAAACATATAAAGTACTGGTATTCAATTGCATCCACTTACACTGGAAGCTGACTCCAGGAAATGTCTAGGCAGGTGATGATAAAAAAGTAAACAAAAAATAATTTGAAATACATGATAATATAATTTAATTCTTGAAAGTAAGCGATTCGGTTTACAGATATAATAATAATATCAAAATTGTCTCGCCCTGGTCCCTATACCACAAAACTTTACAAGTCTACAATTTTACAAAATTGTTAAAATGTAGAAAATACATGATTGACTTATTACCAGAGATCGGAATTGGGTGTGTGAAAATACCTAAAGTTTGCAGAGAGACATAACATAGAGCTGTTACAACCACTTAACCACTTTTGAATTTTACCGGTTTAGTTTCGGGTTTTTGTTTTACATGTTCTTTACCTTTGAAAAACCGAACTATAAACATTAGCAAGCTGCTAATACAGTTTTAAATTAATTTTTGTTTTGATTTTTCCGGTTCAAATTCGGTTTTTTAGTTCTACTTGTTCTGTACGTCTGAAACACCGAATTTTACACATTTGCAAGCTGTAATACAGTTTTAGATATTTTTGTTATTGTTGTGTGTAGTATTCGAGGGCTAACCGAGAAGGGCTTTATTTTTTAACCAATTTAAAAAAAAGGAGGAGGTCCTCAATTCGACTGTATGTTTTTTTATGTATGTGTGTATGTTACTCAATTAAGTACTCCGTCAATCAATAATCAAGTAAGCAGGGCAAGTAAAAACTAAGCGATGCCATTAAAGTGAACGCCGCACTTACATGCGCGAAAAAACAAAAGAAAACAGATTTTCTCAACTACCAAGTAACAACACTACCAGAGGTCGATGTCCTCAAAAAAACCTCGATTTTATTTTGTAGTACCATGTATTAAGATATAGAAACCTATGTCGTCTGCTGAGTTTCACTAGCTAATTTAATTTGACACTGTATATCAATAAAACAATAACAATTGTTATAGCATCCATATATAATATTATAAATTCGAAAGCAACTCTGTCTGTCTGTCTATATGTTACCTTTTCACGCCTAAACCACTGAACGGAAATCCGTTCAGCTGTTTAGGCGATAAAATTTGGCAGAGATAGATTGCATCTTGGGGCCTACCCCGGGGTATGTCGATAAAAACTATCCTATATCCTTACATAGGATAGTTTTTATCGACATACCTCGCGGACGAAGCCGCGGGCGGAAGCTAGTATCATATAATTCACAAACAATTTTCCAATCACAGCCCAGTGAAAGTGGATCAGGAAACAGACAATACCAGCAATGTGGGCGTAATTATCTCATTGTTATAATAACTTGTTGCCCCTAGCTAGTCACACATAGTGAACGTAAAACAATAGTGTTCATTACCATGCCGGTACTGCAAGCACATGAGTCTGCGAGTACAGGCCTTTGTCCGTGTTCATTTATGACAAGTTGACATAGAAAACACGTCTGTGAATGGGTACCAGTGGTACGACCAAAGAATAAAGAAGGTATAGAAGCGAACTCCTGTTCTGAACGCATTCTTTATGCCTACAGATTCGGCCATTTCGGCATGCTGCTGTCATGTTACACATATCATGGTACACTTCGCGCGCTCTCTGTTGTACAGCGAGAAGTCGAGCGCTGTGCGAGAAAGCGCTCGCGAACTGACAACATAGCCGTAGCTTGGTTTGAGGGTTGTATTGTAACGTGATTTGCAGCACACGATCCGTGGGTAGCGAGTTTAATGTGACGTTAAGCTCGCTTCTCACGGCGCGTGATATCAAAGGTCGGACTGTGGCAAAATCTGCTCGATTTGTGCAAACAACCATTCATGAGCGACAATCGTGCCTGGCTTCGTGAATCGTTCCTACAGGCTAGCTGCTGCAACGTTCCTCGTTGTGCCGCCTCGAGTGACATTGTCCCATGCAGGCGGGAGCTAGGGCGGCCGGATTTTTGGTATCACGTGGCGTGGAAAGCCAACTTTACTCTTGACACTATTGATATTGCAATATTGTTTTGGCTTGGGCTTTAGCAGGTCGTAATGGTCTGGTGAGGAGCGGTTGCTGATTATTTTCAGCGGCATCGAGGTACTTTCAAAGGAAAGTAAGTTTCGCTTCTATCGGTTTTATTAAGGCTACCGCAGACAGGCGCGACACGACACTATAGTCCGCGCGGAACTAGTTGTCCGCGCCTTCTGTATGTGAGCGGTGGGACGGAGGGGCGGGGGCGCTTTGTCATTACTCAGCACGTCAGTTGCGAACTATAGGCAACCCCGCCGGCTTCGCCCCGTCCCCACCCAGGGCGCGGCCAACTAGTTCCGCGCGGACTATAGTAGAACAATTTCTATGAAAACTTAGTGGAATTTGTTCTACCAGAATCGCGTCGCACCGTCACGTTGCGCCTGTCTGCGGGAGCCGTTATTCTATGGTACGACGTAGTTACCTACGGATATTGTAGAGGATAATGTGACGTACAGGAAATTAGGCGAATTGCCTTACAATGAAATTGGTTTTTGACGAACATGTTGTTCGCGGTAGGGAAGGATTCATTAGGAATTTGATAGCCTTTACCTACAGTAACGTGACTAATTTGAAATAAGGAAAACTCTTAAGGACAGTGAAAACTGAAAACAAACTACTTTCCTCTTGATAAGCCTCTTTTTTAGAAACCTATTCCAACTTCCAAATAAAGTTTATGCCTAGGTTCCTCGATGTTATAGTCTCGTCGAGAGTCGTCAAGTATTTTGTAATATGAAAACATTGTAAAAGCCAATTATTAAAGCCATGGAGTTTCTTACCAGCTATTCTCCATAGGAAACGGTCAATTGGAACCATGCATCTGGCTTCTGTCGTTTCATAAGTGCCCAAGCACAAGCAGGTTTATGTCAAAGAAATATTTAGATTTTTTTTATTTTGATTAACGCCTACCACGCTCGGTCTTTCCCTAACCTGTGTTTCCCGGAAATTCAAACCATCATTGGCATTATGTCATCCCACATGTTTTTTCACGGAATGTTATCTGTGCTATTTCCCTGGAATAATATTACTACAGCTGCTATGAAAGGGCGATAAGCCCCAATGACGTGGGACGCAATAACGTCATCTGCGAAACACGCTTATCAGACCCATTGAAAAATACGGACTGTAAATGCGGAATTACTTTATGTAAGTAATTACTTTATGTAATTAATCCCTGTTAACAAGGGTTTAGCTTAGTTGCAGGGGCAACTAAGCTAAATTATATCTACGCTAGCTTCTGCCCGCAACTTGATTCGCGTGGAAGTCGTAAGTTACGCAATGCCTATACTGAAATAACAGCCACATTTTTATATTTTTTATAAAACCCGCCGTCGCTCTCTATTACTTCGTTTTCGCTTCCGTTCTAACTTTTTTTCTTTTTGCTCCTTTTGGTCCTAGCGTAATTTTGTGTTGAATTTTTAATCACATATTCTTAATTCACAAACTTATTGTTATTGTTTGGTCGGTGTATTTTTCCATGGTATTTGAATGAACTATAAAAATAATGGTTTCTATAAGCGATCTCGGAACTTGGGGCACCCCGATTTGGGTTAGGTTAGGTTCCTTTAAACCCTGTAGACAGAAATGGGGGGGGGGGCACGAAGCGGGGCTCCGTCGACTACGTCTTATTATATTATTGCTTGTAAACCAACTTAGACCCGCCGCGTGCTCTTCCCCACGAATTGTAACGTTTAGAAACTGTCACTCGATAAAATGTTTTTCATGGTAATAATGAGGATAAAGAATATTTCATTTGTTATTCTATGATATGATTATTCTTACATTAAACTTTATGTGAAACAAAAATAAATGATTTAAAAATACTATTAAAAATATGTACTTCAAAGTATACTTACTTTGAAGTACATATTTTTAATAGAATCAAATGAAAATACGAGAAAAATTTTATCTGAAACAAAATTCTATAAAACTATTAGTTATAAAACAACGTACAACCAAAATATTGGTATTTAGCTGCATCTGGTTAGACTGGAAGCCGACCCCAACATAGTTGAGAAAACTAAGCAGATGATGATAGCTTATCAATAACGCAGTATGTATGACCCATTTCTGCCAGTCAACTCCCGTCGGCGAACTGTCGGTCTTTAGATGTTGTTTATCGAATTCAGCTGTTTGAGAAACAAAATGGTGCTGTGTTTACTAAACTATCAATATGATTATCTCTAATTACAACTTAAATGATTTATTTGTTTTCAATGGAATTGTTAGCTGGAAGAATTAATTATGAAATTAATTTGTTGAAAAGATTAAGTATCATGAACATTAACCATAATAAAGAGAGCTCTAAGAGCCTAGAGTTTTGCAATATAAAGGTTGTCTATTATGGTCATCATCATCCAGCCGAAAGATGTCCACTGCTGGACATAGGCCTCCCCAAGCATACAGTCACAATTACCAATCCTGCGCATCCAGCGTAAACCTTAAACATTCACCAGCTATTTATTTATTTTTCTCTGTTTTGTAATATTAATCACTTCGCAAACACTTGTAACTAGTTTCTGCACGCGACTTCGTCCGCATAAAATTTCACCCTCCCCCCATTAGGAGTGGAATTTCGAAAAACCCTTTCTTAGTGGATACCTACTCTTCACAAAGAACACACTCTCCAAATTTCATACATATTAGGTCCAGCGGTTTAGGCTGTGCGTTGATATGTTAGTCAGGACTTTGAATTTGATAATGTAGAATTAAGATCTTCTAACATGACAGACAGGTTTGTTGTGTTTTGTTGCTGGGTAGTTTGCTGCGCCACTCGCTAAAACACTAGAAAGGGTGGGCGTTTTGGGTAACTGTCTTGTATAATTTTGAAGTTCAAAAAGTGCCGATTGTCAGCCTCGTCGGTAATCCTAGTCCACCCAACCTGCGCCTCCCGCCCGCAGTCGCCATTCCAAAACTTCTCAGCCCATTGCACATTTGACAATGCAAAAATACCTGAATAGTCAGGTAAACGAAATCGATTCGTGACTAAGTGTCAATACGGACAATGCATCGTTATAAATGAAGTAGATCGCCACCATTACGAATATTTAAAGGAAAATGAACATTAAACGTTACTGATTATGATTAGTTACCTCAGAAAGAAAGTTATTTCGTGTGGTTAGTCATGAATTCATGATAAATTTTATTGGATTTCAGCAACTTTTTTAACCGACGAAAAAAAGGAGGGTCTGAAGTCGACACATATATTTTTTGATGATATTAATATTATTGGCCCTAATATTAATGACTCTAACTTTCTATTTCGATTTTTTTGCCACCTAATAAGGAAAATGTCATGACGAAAGTTTTGCATGAATGTGGTTGGCTATAAGAGTAGAGGAAGCCAAAAAAACGATAGATCGTGATGGACTGTGTGAAAGATTATATTGTTAGAAAGGGACCCCCCTTTCCTTTTGGGGGGGTGACTACACGAGATGACGACTAATCCAGACGGATGGGAGAAAAGGGAAGGCTGTTCTGCTGTAAAGATATAGGTCGCAAATTCGAAGCAGCGATTCTTGCAGCGGGCAGCGTCCTCATATTTTGCAACAACTTTTGAAAAAGCCGACATTAAACAGTCCATTGACCTGATATTGAAATTGTTTAGCGTTCCACTATCGTTTTGAAAAGTTCTAGCCATTCTTATCACAATTCGTACCTACAATCCTTGGACCACTTAACATAATCACGACTTTGATTTGGCTACATTATACTATCGCGATTCGCGACGTAACCTTTTGACCAAGCATTCGCCTACGGCCTATTCCGAATAAGTTCAACAACCCTTCTTGGAACATGCTAACTAACCTACTTAGCACAAACAATACATGCGCACACGACTCTAAACAATCCCTTTCTTGACCTACGGTAACAGGAAGCAATAGCAGTTTGTTATGAGCGTTGTAACAAAGCTATTTCAAAGTACATTTACTTATAATTACAGCGAAAAATTTGAGATAATATTTTTGAGACAAGGAACAATAAATTGAATGTCATACATACTCAACAAAGTTCAAATTCCATTGCAACCAAAAACTTATTAGGACCTTTTTGTTAAAAATGGACACTCAAAAATCAACTTAGAATACATTTCACTAAAGTAGATAACTGATTAAGGGGCGATGGACTGTCAATTTTACTGACTGATTATGAACACTGCTATAGTAACTCGCGACAAGATCCAACCCCCAAACGTGAATATCATCCCACCGGTGGTAAACTTGGATTTACTCTACAAGATAATTTTCAGGAGGCCAAAGAAATACTGGGTCATGTAGAATTCTTTCGTCTGATGTCTGATCATTGACGACACGGTTGGCGCAGTGGCTGAGCGATCGACTGCTGCACTGCGTGTCGCGGCGCGGGTTCGATTCCCGCACGGAACAAATATTTGTATTGCCTACAGGTAGTTGTTCCGGGTCTGGCTGTTTGTGTATGTGAATTTAAATGTTTGTAAACGCACCCACGGTACAGGAGTAATTCCTAGTGTGGGGCAACGTTTAAAAAAAAAAAGTTGATCTAATGAATATACGAAATCTGTACAAGATTGAATTTACTGGTTGACACACAATGAAATGTGCATTCGCATGCAAAGCAAATAACATTTCTCTTGACCTACGGCTACAGGAAGTATTAGCGGTACGCGTTAATTCGTTACTAATTACCTGCTAGACTTGCTAAGTAAAAATGTTTAGCAAGTTTAATGCGTTCTCATAATGAGCTTTAATGGACTTTGTTCCAAATCATTATGTGGTAAATAACTTGGCTTTTCTGCTTTTGAACCTCCACATAGCGTGTTTACAAATAACAATTAATGTAAAACTAATTTGCTTGCCCTAAACAGGCAAAATATCAACTTTGCATCAACCAAACCAATATTTTCATCTGGTAAAGTCTGTATTTTCATAATGTGAAGTAAAAAGCATGGAAATATATGAAGACTCTTTTAAATTTCCGTCCAACGTGGAAACGCGCACATATTTTCATACAATTTATGGACGTGGACGTCCACGATTATAATATCGTCACGTTAGAAATTGTAAAAGCGCACATCGCTTTCAGTTTCCACGTAGGATACTTACTTGTTTTCTGTAGACAACACTGTCCTTTCTGTCTTTAAGCTCTGATTCGGGTTTTTTAAACGCAAGATTAGCGATTAGACGTTCAAGTGGTGCTGAAGTTTTGATTTGTAGAACTTCTAATGCGTAAAATTTTGACAAGTATTCTGTCTTATTTTTTAGTACCTATTATTGGTTTATTGATTCGCTATTTTCGTCTTGTAAATCGCTTGCACTTTTCGCTTTGAAGCAGTTATTGGAAGTCACGGAACCGCCGACGGACACAAGTGGGAAGATGTAACTGCAACCTGCGAAAGTGGGGCTACGTCGATGGAACGACAGGATTTGGATGTGGAGCTATGTCGCAAACTATGCTCCTTCTATCCTGCCCTCTGTTCCCACAACATGCAGCCAAAGTGACCCCTGCTCTGCAACCGACGACGACGTCGTCGAAGTGGCGAAGTTTTGGACCAACAATATCCGTAATACAATTGTGTCAGCGACACGAAGAAGGAGGCAGTTATTTTCGTTTTGACAGTTTACTTTCCTTGATGGATTAGTATTCTGTCAGAACCTCTCCGTTTCACGAGGTATATAGTGAATGTCAAGTATTCTTCTTCTACTTAGCGTATCGATGGCTAATAAGATGTTGTGAAAATTCAAATATTACATGTTAGCCCAAAATTCGGCCACGCAAACGTTGTCGAGTATTGACATAGCGCAAAGGTCAGACGGTGCACTTCCATCCGGGTTTCAAAATTGTTAATATTACCGTGGGGACAGAATGGAAGGACGTCATAATTGGAAGATGCGCTGTGAGTCTCTGACCTACCGCCTTTGCTTCGTGTTGTCGTAGGTCAAGATAGAAAACAGGGAACTGTGTGTTTGATGCTTTGTAATAACAATATGCATTGTATTGTAATGCGGAATTAATGTTTTGCGTACTGTTTGTAATGGAAAATGTTTTATTGTTATGTGCCTCTGAGGGCAATGGAAAAGCGTATGAAACTATTGGAATGCATTGTATTGGAGGGAAACGTAACATATGGGCGAATCAATACAAAGCTGTTGGAATTTGAAATGCCGATACAAAACTATAATGCTGCTACACAAAAAGTAACAGAAAACAATGAGCAGGCCACTTTTGGTGACAGGTCGCCAACGCAAGTTGCAGATGAGTTTTTAAAATACTTTAGTAGCGTCTTCCTATCAACCTTACCATCATTAGATATCGAGCATGCTATCGCTACTGCTAATGCGTCTCCTAGTAATATGTCCCATAATTCTTGAAAGACTAGCTTATCATTTCGTCTCCAAAACGTTACGTAAATGATATTTATTTCTGTAAATCGGTTTAATAAACACGTTTACACGTTAAAAAAATATTGTACATACTAGATGAGGTCGGTGTTTCCTATCTGACTACTCTGAGAAGAAAAACCGAAACTAACTTACAATGTCACAGTCTCTTTTAAAGTTCAGACATTACCTTGGTCAGAACATATGAGGAAAATGCACACTAGTGTCGGAGATGGTCTTTCGAGGACATGTCCAGTAAGTGCACGCATTGGTCAGTAATCGTGTAGCTCAACTCAGAACTTAAGGAGCTCAACGATTCGTACGTTACGTAGACAAAAAATGTTAAGTCACCCACTCTTCTTCTGTTGTAGACGAAATGTTTAACCAAACCTCTTCTTCAACAGGAAGCGACAGCGTTAGGCGAGCTCCTAGGATGGCTCCGCGACTCCCCACACCTGGTCTCCCTCTGTCTACTTTTGGGCGAAGACCACATCCCGCCCAGTCTACCATCAGCTCTGATATCGGGGCTGTACGGCAGCTGTCGATCAGCTCCCGACAGGACCCGGTTTCTGGCTGTCGTGAGGTCACTGATCAAGCATCAGATGGCTACATCTGGTGATCCAAGGAAGTAAGTACCTTGAATTGAAACATCCCTGTCTACTATTATAGAATTTTATACACAGTTCTGGGTAAACCAAAATCAAGTTTGGTGCGACACTAACCGCGATAGTCCTGCTGAAATTGGTCATATTTTTCTCGAGTAGGTACCTACCTAAGTATTCTGATTCAAATACGGAAAATATGCCGAAAACGTTCTGTATTTACCTTCAAACACATCACTGTCAATGAATAAAATCAATAACATCAAGTGAACAGGACATCGAATTAAAAATTACTACTTTATTGCCCTTTACAGCTTTACTTACTCATTTTATTGTCCTGTTTTCGTCTGACTCAAACTCCAGGCAATTGAATCCACGTAAATCTATGAAGCAGGGCAATGACTAAGATACTATTCTTTCATCCTTGCAAGTTGCAACGAAATCGTATAGAATCACAAGCAACTACGTAAACGACAAACTAGCGAGCGAGGGTAAACACTACTGAGCAAAACTTGGATGGAGAACAGTCGAGCTGCTCTAACAGAAAACCTTAGGCTCGTATTACAGAACCTCACTCAGGACTCTAAACATTACTTAAAACTAGTTTCAACCAATTTACGAAAAGCATAGAACAGGACAGTAATTGCGTAACACACTATCTCAATCTGAATCATTTTGAAGGATCCATTGCTTCGTAATATGTTCGAAAAATTGGTTAGATCAACGTAAATAACGCAATGAATGTTGTTGAACTATCAAAATGAAAGCGATAGCTATAGGTAGTGTGTTACGCAATTACCCCCCTGGTCCAAGTGGTGGTGCACGGGGGCCTATGTTCAGTAGTGGACGTCTTTAGGCTCAAATGTTTTAAGCCCCAGTTACACGATGCAAGTTTCTTCCGTACAAAACAAAACACTGTTTAGACGGAGCAACTGTTATTCTTGCTCCAACTTATACGGGCCCATCCGAATGTATTGTATCCGTGAAAACAAGTGTCAAATTCAATTCTTCAGGCGAGACTAGCAAATATATATCGGGAGTAGGGATAACTGTCAAATCACCCGATTTGACATTCATTCTTAGTTCGGGTCCCGAACAAAATCATAATGTGTCCGTACGTGACGCGGAGTATGAAACGCCCGTAATTACGGCCAAAATTACGGATATCATGCATATGGAGTAGACCTAAAAGGGGTAGGCTTTAAAGTATGTATATTTGTTTCGTAGTTTTTTATTCCACATCCATTCCCCAGATTATTCCGCACTGGTAAGTGCGCACTGTCCTCCCTGTACGCGGTATACCGCGACGGCCACACCCCGGCGCGGCAGTTCCTGGTCGCAGCGCTACAGAACCCGGTGATGGCTGTACTGCACGAAGACGAGTTCTTCCTCGATATTGACCCTGATAAGGCTATGGAGAGGTGAGTGGAATTGCTGACGGTTATTTTAATAGGGTTTTAGAAAAAATATCAAAATGTAACGTATAATATCTGAAGGCCGATTCTCGTAATTAAAAATATTCAAAATCTAGTCGCAATTTCATCTCAGCGACAATCAATGTCAAAAATGTAGGGATTTTAGAGTTATTTTTGACAGATTGAGACTGAGATCGGACTGTGAACTGTGACTACCCGTAGGTATAGAATAGAATCTAAAACTAAAACTGTGCATCAGCAGAGTTAGCGTTCTATACTTACGGGTAGTCTGGCTAATTCGATCTCATATTTCTCTTACCACTCTAAGGTTGAATGTCACCCGCACGTCTTAAAACAACAAGTTCTCTTTGTCTATTTGACAGAGAGTTTCAACCGTAACATGCTTGTTTGATTTACTAAGTAAATTCAAACTTTTCTTTACGTTTCAATTTAAACCTCCCCATTTAAAAATACTCAAATAATTTTACCACAGCGCAAAATAACTAAATAAATGGTCATATGTAACTACGTTTCTTCCCTTTAACAGTCAGCAAATGTGGAATAATAATGACTATACTTACTTAACAATATGTCAAAATTTTCTCTATTTTATTTTGTTATCTCTTGTAATTGAAGGAGCACAATAAACCTTTTGTATTGTTGTGATTTATATTGTATCTGTATCCTTTGTTGGTGATCCCAAATAAATAAGAATTTTACTTGGGAAAGCAATTACGAGGTCTACTATACATTACACATTTTAATACTGCGTCTCGGCCTGGTACTTATAAGCAACAACACCGAAATCGTTTTTGCTAGCAACTTGTTTAACGTATCGCCAAAATGCGCTATTATCAAGCATCTTATCCTGTACAATGCGTGCCACGAAAGATGAGACTTGACCCCGCCTCCTCCGCTCTTTCCGCTGCCCCTATGACGTCCGGTCCCGTCCCGTACTCAGACCTCATACCGCTAAAGATACCTAAAATCGTGTACTGCGCATGTCAAACCACGTGGTGTGTCAAGTCTCATCTTTCGTGGCACGCATTGTAGCCATTCTGACATTGAAAAACCAAGAAACCTTATAAGTGAACGTCTAGAGCCAGGATCTTAAACACACGTCTAGTCGAGCTCAAATGTGTTTCAGTTTCAGTTTTATTAATCTCTGTTAAGCATCATCGAGATTTTATAGTCCCGAAATGGTTACATATGGCTTGCACCGGTCGGTCCCTCGGCTTAGCAGGTATTCAGCCCGTTCTAATTTAAACTCTACCATCAGGTATTAAAGCTGAAAATTGGCCAGTGTGTCAAACATAACATTGTTTTCAAAAATTGATGCAGAAGGTGTGAAATGCCATTAATAATCTAAATATTTACGGAGTAGTGCGAGATCAGACGTGTCGATCACTGTTCTTTTTAAAGTAAACTATTTTATGATATCTTGGCACGTGCATCACATACCTGCAAGGACAATTGTAGAACAAAATGATAATTATACCATAAATGGTCGACAGTCTTGTAATTTGTTCTCTATATTTTGCTCCTACTATTACGAGCTTGGGGTTCTTGACAATAAAAACTGTCGGTTTAATAACCAATAAAGGACACTTTAATTATACAACACTAATAACAACTCAAACACACTAATTATAAAACACAATTGCACTACTGATCACTGTAAGTCGCACTTAAAGATCGCTTCCGAATGTATTCGCTTATATCGCTTATTCAACACTGACTCATACCGGCCTTATATGGTGCCTCAGATAGTTCTAGAACCTTCAACTGTAGAAGCATCTAGAATGTTCGAGTACTGTATACCGGCCCCGACTGACCAGATGTCGATAGTTGTAGAAAGTTCTAGCATCGAAATTTCTAGAAGGATCTTGAATTCTTGACTCCACTAGTTCTGCTACTTGATACTACATGGCGCTAGCGGTAACTAATGTCACCATGTACCAGGCATTAATTGCGGCGCGCAACACTACTTAGGTTGTGCTAGACTACACCGAAACTACAGATATCCAAAGGTAGTCTTTAAAATATTGCTTTTAGCGGTAAGACCGCCCATTGTGTCACCCTATGTAAAATTGATATACGTATGTATGTACTTATGTATATCTATAATTTATGTGGTTTAAATAATAAAGAGAACATAACATTCTATTCTATCTATAGAAGGCAATTTCGTTTCGAATGGAATGGAAGATTGTAAGTTCCCTATTGATGTCTTAAAAATACATTTTCAATGCAGCCAATCGCCCTAGAACCTGCTTTATACAGGGTGGAAAAAGTCAATGGGCCCTGAAGGGAAACCACTTTAAATCTTTGAGATAGATTATTTTACTTAAAGGAAATATTATTTATAAAAAGAAACAAAACTGTATTCACTAATTTCTCGACAAGCTTACCTAAACCGGGAATCGAACCAGCTCAAAAAATAAACACTCACTATTTTATTCTACTAATCGATAGGATTATTGTTCAGGATAAAATCTCTCTTATAAACATTCGGTCTTAGAAATAAAAAAGATCATGAAATCTAACATTCATGAATTCTAATATGAAGGACACGTAAACATGAAAGAAAATTATTACCTAGCAAGTCTTTTTGAAAACAAGACAAGAGATTGATATTTGAACTATTTAACATTACAATTTTGTTATACTAATAAATTTAACTGATAAGTTGTTCGAAATGAGACCCTTCGTTACGGATACACAAAAGTCTTCTTTGAAATTCACTTCATGTAGCCTTCTGCAAAGTGTTGTGGTGTATGCTCCTAATAACATTTTCTACCTCAACCCCTAGCTCCTCTACAGTATCATAAGACTTTTTGTAAAAAACATGGTGGTGAGAGGGCCATGTAAAAAATGTTCCCTACATTTTTATGTTCCGTTTCGTATAACACGTCAAAATGTAGGGAACAGATAATTTTTTTTTTGCGATTTCATTTTTGGTTCCATACTAAAAGTTGTTCATAATGACGAGTACAAAGACCTCTTAAGAGGTTGTTGGTGTTTTTCCAATAACTCTGCATAAAGACAAGTGCTCCGATCAACACTAGTTCACAAGAAAAACACTGATATTATAGCCATCTGTTTCTTCGACCTTCATCGATCCATCATTTCGTAAATAAATAATGGACTTCTGAATTCGTTTTGTGTGGATGTGACGCATATTTTCACCCAACATTTTTTTTCTTTCTCTTCGTCATGTTTACTGCAAATAAACGTACTTATTTTTTTTTTTTTTCTTTCTTCATTCTTTGAACTATTTCTAAGAATATGGTTTAATATATTTCTTCTGGCCGATGGGGCCGTAAGGTTCTGGAGTGGCGACCGCGTACCGGAAGACGTAGCATTGGAATGCCTCCCACAAGATGGACCGACAGCCTTCTGAAGGCCGCAGGAACCCGTTGGATGCGAGAAGCACGGAACCGGTCGAAGTGGAGGTGCTTGGGGGAGGCCTATGTCCAGCAGTGGACGTCTTTCGACTGAAATGATGTTGATGATGATATTTCTTCTTGTATAACGTTATGTTATGATATTTGCGACAACGTCATTTTCAGGTCGCTTCAAATCGGTTATCGCGCATGCGGGTCGCATTCTAATAGCTATATTCACATTTTAATTGGTTTTAGCTCAGGATTAGACCTCGCTTTAATCATTGTAATTAATCCATACTAATATTATAAATGCGAAAGTGTGTCTGTCTGTCTGTTACCTCTTCACGCTTTAACCTCTGAACCGATTTAGATAAAATTTGGTATAGACATAGTTTGACTCACGGGAAAGGACATAGGATAGTTTTTATCCCGATATTCCCACGGGATCGACACTTATGCGGGTGAAACCGCGGGGCGCTGCTAGTTTATAATATTTGTGTCCGTGAGACTAACAGTGTTACACATATACCTACATAATGTCACGCCTTGCTCCCATGGGGATAGGCAGAAACTTATACAGAACGTCACCTTCTACGATTACATACTCCTTTTGCTTCGTTTACGTTCATATGTACTTTCACTCACATTCGATTGCGAGCGTGTTAGAATTTTTTGGGGAAAAAGTTATAGCGCCACCTGGTGGTCAGAAGAAACCTAATTTCCCATACAAAATTCTAACGCGCTCGCAATCGAACGTGAGTCGAAAAAACTGACGCTAAGGCCACTGACAAGAACACGCTCACGAAAAATAGTGAAATTCATGAGGTTTATTTATAAACGATGATTGAAGTTAATAGACGTCGAAGATTTATGGTTTAATAGTCGCTAAACGCTACTTAACTTTTAACAACGATTATGAATAAAGTGGTTTATAGGGTCGTTGTTAGTGCTTCTGTTGTGATAAGGGGCTTTTCACACGTCCCGGCAACGGCGGGAAGTGTATAGCCATGTACAATGCGTGCCACGAAAGATGAGACTTGACACACCACGTGGTTTGACTTGCGCAGTACACGATTTTAGGTATCTTTAGCGGTATGAGGTCTGAGTGCGGGACGGGACCGGACGTCATAGGGGCGGCGGAAAGAGCGGGGGAGGCGGGGTCAAGTCTCATCTTTCGTGGCGCGCATTGTACGTTAGATTTCACACTTAGTTCGCCTGGCAAGTGTTACCGGATAGTCGGCACCGGCTAACCGGTTGCCGGGACGTTTGAAAAGGCACTAACGAGAGTCCAAGTCGTATACAAGTGCGCCGTTTGCGTTTACTACGCAGGTGACCTTTCTGAAGAACATCATCAATAAGGTCACTAACAGGGCAACAGGCAGCAGGTGGCACGTCTAAACAGTGTAAGTTGTACCTGCACCTGCACTAAGTACAGTACCCGGCGATAAATATTGCACATCGACCTTTGGAAAGAGACAATCGGCTAATTTCGTCTTCGTGGAGCGTTATCTTTGTCGCACGAAATACAAACAGTCCGGTATCTATTAGGAGCTGTTAAAACAATTATGATTTGCTTCTTTTGATAATTATTTTTATTCTTTGTATAAAATACACCAATATTTACATACAATACCCGGCGATAAATATTTGCAATATTTATCGCGGTATTGTATATCGATAGCATGGAGTTTGAAATTTCGTGTCCTTCAGCCATTTGTTAGTAGAATCGCAGTTTATTGACTCTTTATTTGGCACGTGCCGTCTTTTGGGCAAGTTTCCTAAAATATAATGTCTAGACGTTATATAATTTTATTTATCTTTCTTGAATGGCGTATTAATGTCGTCGTTAGGCCCGTTGCACATGGCAGGTTTCTTTACAGTAAGACGCACTAGCCTGCCGTGTCAGCGGGATTGTCCGAAAGGGTTACAGCTGGCCCGTAACATAAAGGGCTAAGGAAGGAACAACTTGCTCTTGAACGTACTGATTGAAATTCACCCGGAGTTTCAATCAGTACGTTCAAGAGCAAGTTTCAAGAGCAATAATTTTTTCCAAAAATTTAGAAGCGTTCCCAAAAAATATTTCTCACTTTAAAAGCGTCGGAAATGACCTCCTTTACCTCCCTATTTCGTTTGATCCACGATTTTTTGACCACCTGTACATATATGTGTATATGGAGCATATGGCGACACAAGCTTCCATAGTGCTCCATACAACACTGACGACCGTGCCGTACAATAAATTGGCTTTGAGTATGTGTGCGTATTACCTCGATAAATGAGATTTCTAATAAATAAATCAATAATTTAATTTAATTTTTATTTAATTATTGTTATTTTCACAATTAAAAATGTTTTTTTTTTTATTGTTAAATTGCAATAAATTCTAAAGCTTTTTATTTTATTGTTTAAATAATAAGACCTCGATTACAATTTGGGTGTAATCAAGGGGAGTAAATTTATTCACTTTACTAACCCCTGTCTACCCATTCAGTAAATACAGGCGCGATATTGTTTACTACGATTTCTGAATAAATCTTTCACTTTCAATTCCGGGCATTGCAGATATTTAGGTCAGCGATAGCTTCTCAAGGGGTCCATATTGGCTCACCTAAAGTTCTTTACCCGAAATTGTTCTTCCTAACGATTTGTAATCCGAATGATCACTCTTCCTAAAATTTTTCATCCTAAAGTTTTCATTCATACTATTTGTAGTGCTACCGGCGATGTTCATAACACTCATGTTTCCGAAAATTGTAATTAATAATATCATTAATGTAAACATATTTAAACTCCTACTGTTTGTTATCATAACGCTTTTATCCCTAAACATAATTGCCATAACATTTTCATTCATACTCAGAAAGAAACATTTACCAAGTGTAATAAAAAATATATGCGGGTAGAAGATGATTTTATAGTTTTAATTTGAGGGTGAAATTATTTACGCATAACAGCTTACGCATAATTTTTTTACGCATAATTTCTCTAATCATAATAATGATTAAGCATAACATTCTAAAGCATACATTTTTTAAGCATAACATTCTAAAGCATAAGTTTATTAAGCATAACAATAATAATAAGGCGTAGTCGACGGAGCCCCGCTTCGCGGGGCCTTTATTTCTGTCTGCAGGGTTTAAAGGAACCTAACACGAAGGGGATGACGGGGGCTCGTTCGCTCGCTCCGCTCGCTCACTTGAGCCCCCGTCATCCCCTTCGAACCTAACCTGTCCGAGTCGGGGTGCCCCAATTCCCGAGCTCGCTTCGCTCGCTCAAGTCTTGCTAAAAATATACACCTAAAATAACAATACATAGTTAAGTTAAATCCAAAATAAATACGTAAAAATAACTCAAATTTGTTTCCGTTATTTCTATTAATTGTATGCCTAAATATTATTATGCTAATAATCATTAGGCCTAGTAACGTTATGCTAATTAAATTTATGTTAAAACAAATTAGCCTTCAAGATAATTATGCCAACATAAACTGTATGCCAAAAAAAAATATGGCAAAGTATTATTATGGCAAAACAAATTATGCCAAAATCGTTATGCCAAAGTATATTAGGAAAAAGAATATTATGCGAAAAGAAGGGATCCCATTATTCTTATAATAATATGTTATACGTGTTATGTGAAAATAAAGTTACGCAAAATTAATGTATATAATAGTGATTATTATGAATAAAAAGAAATCTAAACAAAAAAGATATGACTTTGAATAATAGTGTAAAAGATGGTTATGTTGAGAAAATATAGGAAGACAAATAAAAGTATAATAGACGTTTATTGCTACTGACATTATGAAGTTGAATGCTTCGGAATTATGAACATTAGAGACGGAGTAGTTAGGAATTGTGATTGTTAGGATGAAAAATGTTAGGAAGAACATTTTCGGATTTCCAATTATCGGAGTTAAAAATTTAGGTGAACTTTGGCGCACCCCTTCTCAAGATCAAGTTTACAATAGATTTTACAGTGCCAAATCTACTTAATAAAAATCTTATATTCACTGACAGACAACGCATATCTTAAAATGCTAGTTCTAGAAGCTTGAAATTTTGCGCTAGAGTTACTTTTGTAACGAAGGTCAACACTAAGGATGAATTTTTTTAATTCATCCCCTGAAGCGTTTTAATACGGGAGAAAGTTTGACATTTTGCCAAAGGGAAGTCCTCTCGGACGCATGGCTTGTACTTTCTAAAAGTCCCTCCCAACCTTCTACAGATTCTCCCCAGCAGACCGCGCCAAGAAGTTCGGTCAGCCGAACAGCCAGGAGTACGCGACCAAAGTGGCCCGCTACCGCAAGTGGACCATCCAGTCGCTGTACAACTTGACCAGCAAGTTCATCGCCTCGCTGAGGGAGCACTGGCCCAACTTCCCCGCGACTATTGCCTGGATTGTACAGCAGATCGTGCACTTATTGAAGCAACATTCCAGGTAAAGGTATTTCTGAAGCTTTCCAAGCAACAGATGGTAGTCTTGTTGTCTATATATCGATTTGGTAGTCTAAAAGTAATTATAGTTTTGTGTGTAATTTGAATGCTTGCTACTAGTTTTATGAATAGACTCAAACCACGAATGTGGAGGGTAATCTCAACATTGTCTTATTTTAATCCTTGGATTAAATTACGATTTCATTACCACATACAATACAGGTTTTATGTAAAGTAAAGCTTCAATAAAGATTAAGGGAAGCCCTTTAGAGGAAATGCGGTCGGAGAGACTTTTGAAAAAGCCTATGTAAAAAGTCGAAATTCGAGGTTTGGCTCTCGCCTATTTCCTCCTCCAATATTGGACCAATTTAAAAGATATTTCATAAACTGAATAAGGATATCGACCGTAGCAATTAACATAGTCGTATGTGAAAAATAGCTACTTTAGGGAACGACCGTTCAAAGCTTCAAATATGTATTAAATATATGTCAATGTACAGTCGCAAGCATAATTGCAGTCAGTCCGTAGGGTATACATTGGCTTGCAAAGAATGAACTGTTTGCGTGTGTGCGTGAGTAACTGTTTGGAATAGGTTTGCTGTTTTACTCTTGATCATCATAGCTTCCGTGGTCGAGCGGTGTAATGTGACACTTGTGAAAGTGGGCGGCAAATAAGTCTGGGTTCGATTCCGGCTGGAGTCTGATTTTTGGAACCTTATGTTTAATCCTATTTGATCTATTGGAATCTTTTTTTTTAATCGTATCAAAAACAAAACAGTTTAGTCACATTTTATTTAGTTTTTTATTAAAAATAAAACATTTCAAATACTTTTCAAGATTTTTTTATGATCTGTTAGTTTATTACAGTTATTATATTATAAAATATTAAAATCATATCACTCTATAACTACAAATTGTGTCTATGTCGCGTTTCTTTTTAGCTTAAGTATTCATTTTCGTAAAGAAAAGAGGATTGAAGCTAAACCTTAACACGATCTATATACACACTTTATTTTAATAAATATAAATAATATAACGGTTTTTGTGTTACTAACAGTATATGGACTACGTCTGAATTAAATGTCTTATTATTATTTAGTATAACCTACATTTTTTTCTATAACTTCTAGTAATCTCCTCCGCATAGAACCAACCATATTCTCTCTCTCTGTTCCTCTTAAATCCTCCCACACTTGATGGCAGTGTGATTCCAAATCCTCTGTTATTCTTTCATTACACATGTCCCATTTTTGCACCATTAAACCCCACAGGTTTTCTATGGGGTTTAAGTCCGGGGATTTTGCTGGCCAGGGAATCACAGTTATATCAGGGTTTTGATTAAACCAATCATTCACAACGCGGCAACGTGAGCTCGATGGACTGGACAGTTATCTTTCACAATTGAAATATTTGGAACATCCACAGCTGGATACACGCATCGCACCGTCCGCGTCGGTAACATGTTTTCGTCTAAAATGTTAACATAGGTAGCAGCAGTCGCACGCCCAGGTGGTTGCGCTACTAGTTCACCTGGTCCAGCGACGCGACCCGATTACGTGTTTTTAATAACATGGTTTTCGTCATATCTAGTCCCATTTCTTCTCCACAAATGTAATCGACCGTGCTGAGACGACATGAATGTTTTTTCATCGGTAAATATAGTATTTTTCCAATCAAAATCTAAATATTATCTTGCAAATGATAATCTATTTCGTTTATGCACTTCGGTTAAGCTGGGTTTCTTTGCTGGCTTCCGATGGTGTATACCTTGTCTATGTAGGGTTCGACGAACGGTATCCACGGAGATATCGAATCTCCGAGCAAAGTCGTGAGTTCGTAAAAAGCCATTATCTTCATACGCTTGAATCATCGCTGTCTGCTGGATATCAGTAAGCAGACGCGGGCGGCCACTTCGCGGTCGTGTAATAACACTACCTTCTTCTTCATAACGTGTCAACCAACGTTTCACAGTCCTCCACTAAAACAAAAAAACGCGTGATTACAATGGCTAAATAAACCATGACTTTATTTAAAACAGTTGCTGTATTATATTATACTATATAAAGCTCGTTTTAAATATGTAGGTAATAACCAGATTAACAATTAACATTACTCACGCTTAGGCCGGTCTCATTAACTATTTGAGATATTTTATATCCTATGTTGTGCAACGCAATAATACGTTGCTTAGCCTCCAAATCAATATTCGCCTGCATTTCGAATAAACACGATACACAAGAAACACTCGTATCAGAAAGAAAGGGTAGACTGAACTGAATGTGCTGTTATGACCGATACCAGTGGGTAGCGCTAGCGTGGTAGCACTGATTCATAGACCAAGACCGATTGTTTGTGGCTTTGAATGACATTATATTCACAGACAGATTTATGCGCATGGAGCTAAAATATAGATGTAAATTTTGCCACGTTAGGTAAATGCTTCGTGGCGTGATGGTTTGACTCGCAACTTGCAATCGAGCGGTCATGGATCGAATCTAGTGCAAAAAACTTTTTAAAAATATTATGTTATTTGTGATCCATTATGACTATAAGAATTTATAAGTAAAAGTAATATTAGTGGAAAAGACATCAATTTCAACATTTTTTAAACGGAATATGAACTTTAGCTCCATCTGTTGAGACGAAACGCAACATCATAGCGACACACAAGTTCACTATTATGTGCTAATAGAAATAGATAGATGGCGGGAATAACATGCATATGTGTGCGTGTTTTCTGTATACATACGATGCCGAAGCGCGACAAACGACTTTGATTCTGAATACTGACTCCAGTTATGCATTCGAGTGTACCTTAACCAAATTTGGTGTGACATATAAATACTAATTACCTGACGTAGTAGTACCTATATGCTTATGCGTATAAACTTATTCTAAGGCTTTTAATGCAATAAAATGCAAATTGCAAAAATGTAGATCCGACAATGTTAATTGCTACGGTCGATATACTGTGACCCTATGTTTTTATTTTTTTTATTAATAGTTGTCAAATTTGTACATTAGGCCCCTGTTGACAGCGGCTTAAAACGGCATTTTTTGAGGGTTCTAGTGCTTATAAAAATATTGTATCATCAGAAAGGAAAACATAGGGACATACAAGTAGTTAATATTTATTATTCTGTAAAAAAAAACATTCCTTTAAGGTCATTAACCAGAGAGAAAACAGACGAGAGAGTTTTTATGGAGAAACGATCACATGCATTTCCTCATAATCTTTATCTTAAACCTAAAATAAACATTTATATTCTCTAATGAAATTAACATGGTCCCGTGCCAAATTTCAACGAAATTTAGGGTAATCAAAATGGAACTGTTATTTTGTAAGAATGTGACTAAAATTTGATACAAAGATATCATGTACATATTTTCACCAGAACATCAGATCGAGAACTCCACGCGATGTGCACAGACCTCATACTGAACCACTTCATATGCCCGGGCATCGTGAACCCCGAGGCGCACGGCGTGGTGGAGGTGCCGGTATCGTACATAGCGCGCTTCAACCTCATACAGATCGCGCAGATCATACAGATGCTGTGCCTCGCCAAGTACCAGGAGGTAAGACATCGACATCTAGTATTAAACTACTTTTTCTTTTTTTTTTTTATCGTGGAGAAATGCTCATGCATACTTCACTACCACGGGGAGATAGTTCAGTTATGTGGGACTCTAACCCACTAAAACTCCACGGTGTCCTGCTCTGCCGCTTACGGCGGGTACACGGGCACGCGTTAGCACTCATCCGTGAACCCGCCGCGAGTATTGAACTACTTTATGTGCAAATTCTATTTTTGACGGTCATTATTGACAACCACGCTAATCGCCTGAATCTTTGGTACTGCTAAGCAAGCAACCCAAGTAATATACATTTCTGTAACTGGTTTGGATTTCTGATTGACCCATGACCTATTTTCTGCGAGAGCGATAACCTGAAGGCCAATTCTCGTAATTTAAAACGTTCAAAATCTAGTCGTAGTGTCATCTCGGCGACAAACAAATGTCAAAAACTTGTCAAAGTGTAAAAAAATTAGAGGTATTTTTGACAGATTGAGACTGAGATCAGACTGTGATCGTTCTTAAAATTACGAGAATTGCCCCTCTGATGAAGGCCGCGGGAATTTTCTAGATGTGGGAAGCACAGGACCGGTCTTTGCCGCAATGCTTGGAGGAGGCCTATGTCCAGCAGTAGATGTTCTTCGGTTTATTGTTGATGATGGGTTTTGAATTTATTATAACAGTAATTTTTCTATACAGGTTGAAGCGAAAGTCCGCGACTTGTACCTGAAATTCGAGCGTTCATGCGTGTGGACGCTTATAGAGAACGTGGCGAGCGAGGCGTGGTCGTGCGCGCCCGCGCCCGCCGCGCCGCACGCGCACGCGCACCCTGACACGCCGCGCATCGCCACCGACGCGCATCTACACACTACCGTGGCGCTGTTCACGCCGCAGGACGCGCAGCTACTGGTGAGTGTGACGTCATAGAGAGCGAGGCGTGGTCGTGCGCGCCCGCGCCCGCCGCGCCGCACGCGCACGCGCACCCTGACACGCCGCGCATCGCCACCGACGCGCATCTACACACTACCGTGGCGCTGTTCACGCCGCAGGACGCGCAGCTACTGGTGAGTGTGACGTCATAGAGAGCGAGGCGTGGTCGTGCGCGCCCGCGCCCGCCGCGCCGCACGCGCACGCGCACCCTGACACGCCGCGCATCGCCACCGACGCGCATCTACACACTACCGTGGCGCTGTTCACGCCGCAGGACGCGCAGCTACTGGTGAGTGTGACGTCATAGAGAGCGAGGCGTGGTCGTGCGCGCCCGCGCCCGCCGCGCCGCACGCGCACGCGCACCCTGACACGCCGCGCATCGCCACCGACGCGCATCTACACACTACCGTGGCGCTGTTCACGCCGCAGGACGCGCAGCTACTGGTGAGTGTGACGTCATAGAGAGCGAGGCGTGGTCGTGCGCGCCCGCGCCCGCCGCGCCGCACGCGCACGCGCACCCTGACACGCCGCGCATCGCCACCGACGCGCATCTACACACTACCGTGGCGCTGTTCACGCCGCAGGACGCGCAGCTACTGGTGAGTGTGACGTCATAGAGAGCGAGGCGTGGTCACACCCGCACTGTGACTCGACGCGCATCTACACACTACCGTGGCATGCGCACACGCATCTACTGGTCAGTAACACGCGATGCTAATACCAACCGAAACTCATGTCGCAGAATCCTTGCTCATGGCTATACAATGTAATTTTGAAACCCTTAGCTATTTTTTTCTTTGAACCAGAACCGATAACAGAAAAGATTGGTGATGAAAAAAAAATGTCTTACTAATTTCCCAATTACTCTAAGATGATTGGATACTATAGTAAAGTGAATGACCTTACATTCATGCTAGCCGGAATGATCGCAATGTAGGTTTCTAATGAGCACTTGCTCACACACACAGGACAGCTTAGGCGTGAGGCGCGAGAGGCGCGGGGCTGGCACCAAGCGGTCTCATGGTCAAACGCATGCAACAACGAAAAAAACAGACGCCAACCGGTTGTGCCGCGGGTGCATATCGTCATTACACGTGCCACGCGCCGCGCTTTAAAAACAAAAAACTTGTTTTTATCACACCTGCTCTGAAAATACATACTAATTATACCAATTAGAGGGAAGAAACGCCTTTATCCCGCCCTTCAAATCCTTTCATCCCAAGGTATGGAAGTTTGTATGAAAATCCTTTCGACCCAAGGGTGGGAAAAATGTATGAAATTCCATTACATACCCGGTTTTTCTTTTTTTTTTAATTTGTCAGCAGTCATACTGCCAAGAGATTTTAACTGTCTACTAATTAAATTTCAAGTAAATTGTTACTGGCCACATACAGTTTTTTTTTTTACCAGTTACCAACCTCCTTGGTGCATACAGAAAATTAAAAACGAAATTATTTTTGTATATAAAACGCGTGGAATCACGGAAGAAGTGGCTGCATGACCTTATGATCTTAGCCTACTCCAGAAACGGGCGAATAAAAAATGGAAAAGCCCGCGCATTTTCGCAAAAACACATTTATCTTTGTGTTTTTTGTAAAATATGGATACTTCGAGCGACAGTGATGATGTTATCCCTAACACACCGCCAGAACTATTAGAGACGGCCCAAGAAGTTGTTGATAATCTGTTGCCGGAAAAATCTAAATTCAGATACAACAATACTTATATGTCCATAATTTTCCTCGTAGGTGTAATAAAAAGCACTATACATCCCTCAGGATAAAGTACAGTTCCATACCTCAAATGGTTTGCGCCCCTCGCAAGCTCGTGGCGCAAATGCCATAATCTCGGTATGGAACTGTCACTTTCTTCCCTCTGAAGTAATGTACTATTATGCTCTTGCTTCTCACTCTGTGTACTATAACTTCACTGCTTTTATCCGAGTGCTAAGATGTGCTTTAATTAATTTATCTAATAAAAACATTCCATGCTTTTATGCTAGAAATAATCTTTAAAAAAAGGCCTATGAAAACTAATTATACACGTTGTTACAGATAACGTTTCTGAAGCGCATCTCGTCCAAATTGAACAACAATACGCCGAGCGTGACATCAGCTGACGAACAATCGTCAAGTGGTGCCGTCCCTGAAGCCTCGGCTTTGAGGTAACTCAACTCTATCATAATGCAACATCCAAAATCACGTTAGATTGACGACATCATTGATTTTTATTTGTTGCTATCCGATATATGTATCTGGTGTATTGTGCCCTTTAAGGTCACAGAACACGTATCAAACCGGAAAGGGATGGGCACCGTATCAACTCGAGTCGTTCAGTATTCTATGTATGAAACTCCCTACTGCAACGCACACTAATCGAAATCGTAACGTAATCGCCTCGCCTCGGGACAAGCTCACGAACCGCGGTGCGGTGCGTTACTTCTTCTACTTCCTAGACCATTTTTAAATCGTCTCGTGCGCTCATTGACGACACGTATTTATTTTTCCATTATCCTTATTTTTTTAACAATACACATATTTGCAGCAGTGAATCCAGCAGTGAAAGCTCAAGCAATGGAGAAGCCTGTGCGAACCGCCTGGCTGCCTTACTGCAGACCAGCGAGCCGAACTACCGCAGTCGACTGCATGACCTGCTGCGCAAGATGCCAGACCTCACCAAGTATAGGTAACTATGACATAATCTGTCTTATCTATCAATACTATACTAATAAAGAAGTCATAAAGCACAATAAGCAAAAACGAATTAATAGCATAGGCAGGCGATGCGACAGAGTTGGTCGGGAGAACAAGAAATTTCACGAGGACGAAGTCGCGGGCAGAAGCTAGTCATCAATAAAAAGAAAATGATTTACTTTGCGACTATGGCCCCTAATGTCATAGAAAAAGGGCTGGCTGAACATTAAACAACCACTACATTTTATTATTAACTTAGTGGAATAGTGCCGAGCTGTCCGCTGAACGCTTCTGGTTCCTCGTTCTTCATATCAACGTTCAAACACTGCATTAAATTTACGAAAATAATGCAATATGAGTACAGTGTTTCGTCACCAGGAACATAATATAGTCTACCCTGTATTTATTGCATACAAGCTGCGCCCCGCATTTTCACCTGCATAAGCCTCGATCCTGTGAGAATATCGGTATAATAATCTCCTATGTCCTAATCCAGGTTACGGTCTACCCATGTGCCAAATTTCGTCGAAATTCGTTCAGCCATTTTAGCGTGAAAGCGCAACAAGCAAACATACAAAAAATCAAATCTTTTCTCTTTACAATTTTATTTTAGATATCACATGCAGTTTGATCGCAGCTTACTTATACATGTTTACTGCACTCAAACGGTATTTTAGAATTGGCTTCAGAATTTATTGCAGCCCATTGATTCTAAAATCTCATCTCCACAGGCAATCATCACCCCCAGAATCCAAAGACATCCTGTCTCCTGTAGAAAATGGACACTCAAATAAGAAGAGCATCCTAGCCAAGGTGCAGAGGCCGCGGCTCCCTCGCAGCGCCAGTTCCAACTCTTCATTAGCCTCAGCTGCTGAAGATAAACCGATGAATGGGAGTGGCAAGGATGATGGAAGTGTGGAATATATGGAGGTGCTGGTCATCAAGCTGGCTAATGTTGAGGAGCACGATTATGTGGGTGAGTCAGATTCAGGCAATGATGGAGCGAATTTGTTAGGTCTGTAGCGGTATCTACAACGCCACATGCAAACAACGCGTCATACTGACGTCACGCAAATCCTGCATCGCGCAAGCAGAGTTTACCGCGCAACTAGTATAGATACAACGGCCCGACATGAATCAACGGGCAGTTGCCCGCCAGACACAACACCCGTCTGGTCGGAGGATCCTCCCTTTTCTATGGAGGTTGAGTGAACTTTACACCCTGTTCCTCATACCTCTAAGGTCGTCTAAAAAAATTGGGCATTCCCAAGTGTAGAATTGGCAAGAAGCTTCACAGCGTTTTACAAGCCTCTTGAGTCCTGCCGATGACACGTTACAAATCAAATCAAAATCTAGTATAGTTTAAACATAATATGTGGAAAAAAAAACAGATACACACCAATATCCCCTTATATTCTTGTTATATAACATGTCAAGTGATTGACAGTAACTTTGCACCTATATATTCTTCCTTGTCTTATTTCAAGTGCAAAAAAAGAACTGAAGATGCGCGTCATGACTTTTAAATTCGTAGTTTCAGGAGTAATTTAGGCTACAATGCTATGTAGCTCATCAGTTCGTCACATACAATATTATTTAAGTCTTTATTATTTCCACCAGGTCTAGTCCCGGAATCAAAGGTTCTAGAATGCTACTACGGTGGATCAGAAGCCGGTGATGCGGACGACACTGGATCAGCACTCGCTGTAGCAGGACCAGGCGCTCCGATACAGAAGAGGACCAGGTGAACCTTAGAATAGAATAGAATACTCTTTATTATGTACACCATATAAATTACAGACGTAAATATAGACACTGTACAAAGGGTGACACATTGGGCGGTCTTATCGCTAAGAGCGATCTTTTAAAGCGACCTTGACACCTGTGTTAAAATATATTTTTGACAGTTTGATTGGAGTTATGACTTGCAAATAGCAGTTTGTTATATTGCTCAGTTGACGACAAAAGTAGTATACTAAACCAGCTGGATCCAATGCTTCAGAAGTTAATCATGAATGTAAATTTTTATATTATTACTTGTTCCTTACAAAGTATTGAATATTACTATGTACACTAAAATTATTATAATAATAAGTTTAAAACATCTCCCTTATTAATAAACTAGGATTTAGAAAGTTACACCAGGATTAATTAATCTTGGTGTAATGTTACTCCGAGTTTAATAAAATTAAGGGGTGTAGGTTCAGTGCTATTATTAACAGTTTGTTTTTGGTTTGTCAGATTCTCAGTATCACATGATGAGGTGTCTCTGGGTAATACGTCTGATAATTTGGAAGCTGTGTCTGAAGCTGCGTCCAACCACAGCGTGACCTCGAGCTTAGAGCTGGAAACTGAAGACCAGAATGATAATTTATCTGATATGGTAAGTCAATACTTTTTCTATTTTTACGTTCATTTTATAATATAGTAGTTTTGTTGTAGTCTACTCTACGCTGCTGTATAAGCAAGGGCTTCGTTTATAATTTAGTAATAGAGATTTTTTAACTGTGATTTATTTAGTATAGGTACAGACGCCAGAACATCAAGCTACTACAATCTGTTGAATTTCTTTAATAGATTTTCAACTATATCGCTAAAAGATTAGGTTCAAAGTTGATAGGGAAAATTTGACGGTTTCGGGTATACATGGCCTACCTAGTGAGTATCATCGAACGACAGATTTGTTATACGTAGATGATGTTTTTGTTCTAACATATTAGAGATAATAATCAAAAAAAAAATTACAGCAAAATGCGTGAAAAAAGAAAAGAAAAAAATAGTAGATTGTTTGCCAAGGGAGCAACTATTTTGAAGGCGAAATTAAAGAGTTAGTTTAGTTCCTGTTTACGAAGAAAACACTAGCTCTTTTTGAATAGACGTGATAAAAAAATTATGGAGTAAAATGCATATCAATGGGATTATAATCCTATAATTTAATGGATACTCATCGGGTCGGGTTGAGAGCCACCAGTCATCTGCTATCAAAACTATGATTTAAGTAAGTTTCATAAACAGCCTTTTTTACCGCTTCCACCCGCAGGTGTCCGCGAACGTGAGCGGTCGCGGCAGCCCTAACATCTCGGGGCGCGAGACGCCGTCGTCGCAGGTCACGGACGGCGACGCCGACCCCGCGCGCCGCGCCGCGCCGCACGCGCCCGCGCAGCACGCGCAGCACGCGCGGCACAAGCTGCTCAAGCAGACGCGGAACGACATCGAGGACAAGTTCTGCAAGTTCGAGATCAAGGTAAACTGCGCACGCGATTTACTTTCCGCGCATGTAAACAAATTTTTGGAAAAACAAGTTTAATACTCAAACTTAAAGAATATCAACTTTGTAGAAGTGTGAATTAAGTTGATTTCAGAATGACTAGTACTATTATTACGCATTCTAAAATTAAATTTTTTATGTTTTAAAATAAACTAAATCAACTGACAAACAGTTCATTTAGTTTTTTCTACTAATTAAATTAATTTTATTCTAAAACATCCATCAGTTTCTTACTAAACTTCAACTATATCCTACGACCTTGGTTGCTTATCACTCGTGGTGACCGTACATCCTTGTTTAGAAGCTGCTGGAAGGCGACGAGACCATCAGCATAATGTCGGACACGTGGAGCACCGACGTGCTGGCGTCGGACTCCGAGACCATCGGCGACTCCTGCGACCAGACGCAGGTCGCCGCCAGCCAGGGTATATACAAACAACGGGTGTAAAAAGACAACGAAGCCGACACTCACTCATACTCCCCATTATTGTAATCATTTTTTAACGTGACAACGTCTAATAAATCGATGAAGCTGACTGCACACACGAAAAAACATGACTCATGTAGCGTTACCTCGCGGCCTTGCTCTGTAGCGTTGTAGCGTTCCATGGCGGCTTGAAGTGCAAGCGAGAGCGCGGAACGAGCGATGAGAGACAGATGATTTCGAACGCTGCCGAATCGGCCTGCGCGTTCGGCATTTTCATTAATGTTTTGTTATGACGTTGTGACGTTAAACTATCGTCCGTAAACCGACTTTACAGACAACCGATTTTTTTTTCTACTGGACCATACCTGGGAACCTTCCAGTTACGGAGATATTGAAGGTCAAAATTTCCAACATTTACTGACGATTTTTTTTTACGAAAACTAGTGTTTACTGTTATAACACTACTTTAAATACCCCCACGACCTCTGCACCGTTACATGCACCCATAAGCATTGCACATTGCGCACTATCGCAAACAGCAAATTTTTCCATCAAAAATAAAAGTCGTTTTTACCTTTAAAAGATTTGCTGTCTTGTGCGGGCATGATATGTACGACAAATAAGAGCTGGGGTTATATTAAGAAGTATTAAAACCATCATGATTCCAGTCTGAAAAGGGATGGTGTTATCAGTCACGTATAGCTCCGTCTCTCTCTTACACTGGAATCACGAATAGGCCTCCGAGCTCAGAGAAAAAATTACATAAATCGCATGTCGAAGGTTAGGTAATGATTCTATTTTGCAACAACATATAAATTGCCAAATGTCATTTGAAAATGGTAAATCAAATATAGTGATAGGTTCATAATACCACCCTGTTTTCTAAAATCAGCTACTCTAATGTATCTACAATTGTTTCCTCAAGGAAATAGTACGAGCAATACCAACGCACCCGATGTATCGGAGACAGCGAGCGAGTCCGCCTGGAGCATGGACGTACTCGCGTCAGACAGCGACCGGAACACTGAGGTAACATAAACAATTACCAAATCAAACCTAAGTTTTAAATACTTGCATGTTATTTTATTATGACGGAATGTGTCATACAGTGAATATGTCTGAAACTCAAAGCATTTATTTCAATTAAACCATGTACAGGCACTTTTGAATTGTCAAGATTAAATAGTCGGTCAGTTAGTCAAAAAGTTGAAGCTAGTTGCCCATTCCAAAACGTAGATCTCAATGGAGAAGAACGGGCAAGAAACTCCATGGACACTCTTTTAAATCAAGATATTACAAAATCCTGGGTACATTATTCTTGTTGCTTCTATATGTCAGAACAATGTAAAAAAAATATAAACGAAGAAACAATTCAAAATATAAGATTAAAAATAAGCCTAGTAACATCCTATCTACCACATTTTATGCAAATAAATACTTACACACCATCCCGCCTGTATTCCTCGGAGGATAAGGCAGAGGTGTTAAACTCAAGCTCAGGATTTATTCTAATTAAACCATATACAGTTAATACATTTGGTCCGCACTAGCTCAAGACAGGAGTGGAACGAACCCGCCTTTGATTTGCAGTGGGACAACATATTCTAATAATAAATAAATAATATTTACACGCACTTATGAATTATCAAAGTAGTTGCTGTCAGAAGCTAACGTGTAATACGAACTTTGACAATATAAGAACGTAAAAATAGTAACTTAAGTTCTATATCAGGTGGACACAGACGACTGCGTGTCCGTAGCGGCGCGCTCGGACACTTCTTGGCCACGTCGACCCTCGCAGCAAGACGATCCGCCCTTCAGGAATAATAACCACCAGGTACGTTCATAATAATAATAAATTTAAGTGATTTGATTTAAGTAAATTTTAATTTTAAGTTAATTGTGATTGAATTTTAATGGTGATTTTTATTTTAATTTTGATTCTAACACTAACATAGTTTGTAAATTCTAATACTAACTAATACAATATGGATGATTCCCGAATTAAATGATTGAATTGAAAATTGAATAATAGAGCAGCGGTGGCCCAGTGGTAACGGTCGCGACCTACGAGTCTTAGGTCGTAGGTTCGAAACTTCGAACCAAACAGGCACTTTACATTGTGTAAATTATTTCATCACCACAGCTCTCAAAACGGTGAAGGAAAACATCGTGAGGAAACCGGCATGTTCTAGAACCAAAAAATCGAAGACATGTGACATCTACCAACCCGCACTGGGCCCGCGTGGTGGATTACGGCCCACTTCCTTCTCACAGAGAGGAGGCCTGTGTCCCGTGGGAACATTATAGGCTCGTTATGCTAATTTCATAATACTATACCATTACAGCCTGTATTATGAGACGAAACTGATTATTTTGATCTAAGAAATTCTGATATAACTTTCACATAGACAGTACTTTCAAAGTGGGTTCTCTAAGGAGACCGGGCGTTTATTATTACTGTTCTTAATGTCTCATCTAGTTGCATCAAATTTTATGTTGTGCAGAAGAGCAATCTTATCGTTATATCTGTTTCAGAATGGCAACGTGAAGCGAGCTGAAGTGGGAAGTCCTCGACACACGTCACGACCAAACCTTACTAACAGGTGAATAGTTGTTGTTGTTAACATTATCAAGCATTGCAACAACTTACATTAAAACACCAGATTTACATCGTTAGATTCGCCCGATCACGTCAAAAGATGGTCGCGTTTTGGTTTCGTTGACAATGACATTTGAATAGTATTGTCTTGCTCACTCATACTGTAAGATCATATCTATCGTTTCATGCGGTGTGTGTGAGCTCACTTCTTAGTATAGACGCTTTTTGTGCGCCATAAGAAACGGTGAGGGCAAATGTAAAGATTTAAATCTTGATAAAAAAAAATGCTCTAAATAAAGAATAAAAATAAATGTTTGTTCGCTATAGGTCAGGTTGCGGCTACTTAACAGCGACGGCAGCGCTATCTCGCGGCGGAGAGTTAGACCTACCGCACGCGCCGCCCAATCATCAACAGTATAACATTGAGAACAGGAAGAGCATACTTGTTAATGGATATCCGGTAAGTGTCAAGGAAACTCTACAATATAGATATCTCCAGTAGACTGTGTAAGTCACATCTAGGCAAGCAAGGCCCTAAATAATTTTCTATGCCCGTGTGCATAGATGCTGCAAGTACAGATCTCCCAGATAAAGTATGCGCTTCGGCAATCATCGTCTAATCAGTTTCGTCTTCGGAAATACGAATGCGCAATGATGAGATCTAATATAGAGCTGTTACAACCATGGAAGTACTTGCCAATTTTGTCTTAAATTATTACAAACTAGAGAACTATCAATTCCAAATAACTTTACAAAACTTGAGCGACGCATAATAATCTGCGACCAGAGTTTCAGAGAAAAAAAACTTTATACAAACGCAACGATAGCTACACTACTACGAAGTGCGGCAGAACTAAACGTACAAGGTGCACGGTTCTGCTGGTAGTTACTCTGTGGAGGGACGTTCGTGCTTATTCGGAAACACGAAAATTAACGAAGCGCATAACTTTTCGGGTCTAACTGTATCTAGCTTCAACTTTCTGACTAACTGACAGACTATTTAAAATTTAAATGTTGACAGTTCAAAAGTGCCTGTACAAGGTTTAATTGAAATAAATGCTTTGAGTTTGAGTCTATTGAGTGAAAGTTGGCGAGACACCTTTTTATCTAAATTACAGTGTCACTTATTGAGACACCATAACCGTGAGTGTCATGTTAGATAAATACTTTACCACTCCATTTGTCCATCTTGTAGGTTCGCGTCACAAACCCTGGTATTCAGGAGCAAAACACCAAGAGTTCCGGTCAAAATGTAATTATTATGTTATTTAGTCAAACAACAACAAAATTTAATGTTTTAATGGTTGCGGATCACAATTTATAGGTTTCACAAGGGTTCGTAAAGGCGCTCCTAAACGGGCCATATTTTCCCGGCAATGTGTGGCTGCAACTTAGTGACAGCAATGTTTCAATTTGTGGTCTGGCAAAATTTTAAATATACTGCGGTGCTATTCTGTAAAAATCTCACCGTGAAAACTTAGGTGAAGCGAGCGTGGAGTGAGCTGTCAATGGTGTCAATTCCTAGCAAAAACAAACTCACTTCACCTAAGTTTTCACGGTGAGATTTTTACAGAATCGACCGGCTGGGTCGCAGTCATCGACGCGCAAACTGTATACTTGAATTCAGCACATGATTCTAAACACTCCAAATTTTTCGTAGGTTATAAAAAAACAACTGTTTTATAGGAAAGTGCAATACCTCCGCGGTCAAAATGTATGGAACAGCTAATTTTATTTTTAACTAGTGGCCCGCCCGAACTTCGGACAGGTGCATTTTTTTTTTTTCTAATTTCTTAATTTTTCTTTCATACAACCCTTGTCCTGGCAATACCGAACACAACTAAAAAATAAATTATCCAATTTGGTGCAGTCATTCGGAAGTTATGCGCGTACAGGCATTTCGGCGACTTTGTTTTATACTATAAAAGGATAACTGACGAAAAATTTCAACGCAGGGTGGTACTGAATGCTTGGTAACAGGTTGCGTGACGATGTCCCTGCTACCCTGTATATTCTTTTCTTTTAATTTTTCAGAACATCCTATGTTCAGACACCAGCACATCAAGCTACCCGAAACTGTCAAATTTTCCCAATCAACCTTGAACCTTATACTTTAGCAATAAAGTTGAAAATCTACTAAATAAATTTGACAGATTGTAGTAGCTTGATATACCGTGTTTCTGACAAATCAAATACATTGACTTTCCACTAAAATCTTTGCCAGTGTTGCGTGGCTATACTCGAAAGTTTTGCGGCCACATATTGCAGTAAAAGTATTTCCCGTTTAGGAGCGCCTTTAGGGATAGAATGTTATAAATCGTTGGTATGTTTGCAGGTGATGACGTGTTACGCGACGTCAGCGCCTGAGAGCCCGAGCACGTCCACTCCCGCGCCGCTTCCCAGCGACGTGTTCGACTACGTGCCGCAGAACGAGTAAGATTACTATATACTTTTATATCTATCCTGTATTCGCAATTTAGTTTCCAAACATGTAAACACAAAATAATTTAATCCCCACACAAAGTTTAGTTTGCAAGTGCGTCAAACAAAAATGATGTCATTTTCAATTGTACTAATCATTCCGAAATCAACTTAATTTGCACTTTAATAAAGTTGATATTTGTTCAAGTAGAAATAACATCAAAGTTTTTGGAAACAAAATTCTGAATATGTAATTTTAAAATTTTAGATGCTATGAGAGACGGTAATCACCGTCAGGTTGCCATTATTTAACCTTTCTGTTAGTATTTTCAAATTGTCTGCCATTCTGCTCATTAATGTATGTTAGGCATTATTTCATTTGTTTACAAAAAAGTAAATTGTATTATTTTAACCTTATAACCAGAGTTCGCAATAGGTAGAGTATAATTTACCTTAACTTCGAGGAAGGAAGTAACATGGAGTGGATAATACCTCCTCTTTGAAAATCCCGGAATCATAATGATGACAATTAAAACATTATTATCATCATTCCGAGATTTTAGAGGTTGTATTATCCACTCTATATTACTTGCTTATAACAAACAGGGAATATATATTTATTAAATTTTCATTATCTCTCAGCAGTGGCGCCCAAACAGAATCGACCCTCGACGCGAACAGCCAGTCCGACGCCACCAGCCAGTGGGTGGACGACAGCTTCCCCGCCCCGCACCACTCGCCCGACCGCCCCTACCCCTCCACCTCCAAATACGATCTCCCGTCCACCTCCAAACCATACGACGATAACGACATGGATCGGTCACTAAACTCAAGCGAGAGCTCGTTCAACGCGTACGGCGGCCGATTTGATTCAGGAATCGATACTGAACAAGCTGAATCGAGATCAACTATCACAGACTTAATGACTCGAATGAGTTCGGCTACAATTTCCACTTCAGCCAATTTGGTGAATAACTTAACATCTCGAATAGTAAAGTCAGAGATTCGAACGAGTATCGTGTCTATTTCCTCGTCTAAAATCGAGAAGAAGCGAGAAGGGACGAGTAATATGTCGCTCAGTACCTTATCAGTGAATAGTGCGGAGACGTCGGTGTCTGATAAGAGTTCGTCGCAGGACGTGAACTCTGAGATCGTGACGGAGAGGCGCGTCAGTCCGCCGCCCGTGAAGAATGTGTCGACCGGTGCTATACCCAAGAGTATCAGCTTTGATGCTACGGCTGAGAAGTCGCAGAGGTAAGATATCGAACTGTATTTTTTCATACAATATGTAACATAACTAACAGAAGACCTCATACACCCCCAATTGGAGTGTTGAGTTAAAAGCATAATACAATGACCAAAGTCATTTTCCCTATTCAGGCGACGCATCGGAGAAGATGGCCTAGTAGGCAATCTGGACGAACTGAAGAATAACGTCAAGCGTTCAGGTGGCAACTTGCTGCATAAAATCAAGATGTTCAGGCAGAAGGGACGGTCACATACACATCATAATGGTCAGTAGCACTAGCACCTCTCGCCTTTCAGTTTTCCGATCATTCTTACACTGATGACATTGTTGTTAATTTTATATGTTTAAAAGTTTATAATTATCGTCGTTGCGTTTTAACATGGCGGTCATTGATCCACCTACATTTTCCAGCATTCTTAAACTCAAAAACGCAAATAATAACGTCCCGATATCTATCGTGATTCTCAACATTTACATTTTCCGATATTTCTGAAAATATATTAGGGGAATGGCAATGACTGGTATTGCCATGCTAAAACACAACTACTCTAGTTACTCAACCGGATTAAAATTCTCGCTGTTCTCTCTCTGTTGAAACGCTCTTGGTAGTCGCGTATGTCTCCGCTTTAGTTAGTGAAAGGCGCAACGGTGCGCTTGCGCAGCTTCGTAATGGGTACACAGCCAGTATTCACGTATGTTCATGGAACATGTTACCAATTTAACTTATATCACAAAGCTTAAAATCTCACTTGATGCTACGCTTAGAGCTGGCACGGTGTTTTACCAATACATGATAATTATAGGTCTTATTGTTCTTGGGCCATCAACTCACGCAGACTTTAAGATACTAAAACTAATCTTACTTTTGATCATCTAGACGTGAAACTACCCGAAGAAGAGAACCGCAGCGACGACGGCAGCCGCCCCGAACTGCCGGCCGGCGAGACTTCCGAGGAGATCCTCGCCAAGTACCGGCGCAAGTGCTCCACTGAGTCCAGCGGCTCCAAATACAAGCGCACGCAGAGGAGGGTGTCCGATTTGCCCGATACTGAGCTGGACAGGTAACCAATATTACGGCAGTTGACATTTTTTAAAGCGATCATAGACCATTATTAAACAGCCGAAGTATAAAGTTCAGCATTCACAACCTTCTGACAGACTATCGTATTGCAAATTACACATTTCGATAACCTAATCAACAGCAAATATCTGTCGGAAGAACAGCGGTGGTGTATTAGATTTATACGCACATACAAAGCATTTATTTCAATTAAACCATTTACAGGCACTTTTGAATTGTCAAGACGTCGGTCAGTCAGAAAATCTGAACACCATTTGTGGTTAATTTTTTAATAAATGGAGTAGATAATTAATATACACTAAAAAGAGGAAAGGACCCAATATCGAGCCTTGTGGTACACCCATTTTTACTAGTAGACCAAGTGGATTGACACCATTTATTTGAACTTGTTGTTGTCTATCATTTAAATAAGAACTAACTAAACTGAGCGCAAGTTTTTCAAGTTCGCAATGCTCAAATTTCAAAAGCAAGGTTTCGTGATCGACGCAATCAAATGTCTTGGAGAGGTCTCAAAAGATTCCTATGGCGTCTTGGGCCTCTTCCCGCGCGTTAAAAATGTGTTTTAATAAAGTTACCGGCGTTGGTCGTACAACGTACTTTGGTGAAACCATACTGTTGTTCGTGTAGGATTTTATTCGTGTTGATTCGTCTGCGCACACACGCCTGCACTTTATAGTGCTACGGGAGATTGTTATCATCTCCCGTATCAAAGGCTAGTCTCCGCTAAGATTGATCGCTATTGCCGAAATTCGATCTGGAGGGCTTTAGCTTTATATTTCATAAACCGGGAGAATTTTATCAGACTTACAGAAACAGGGTATTCGCTTATTACGTAGAATATGAAATTAATCTTTGGAATAATATATTTTGTTTTAGGTGTGAAGGTGTAGTGGATCTTAACGATCCAGAGGTGTTTAACAGCATGAAGCGCAAGCTGCGAGTTGTGTTGTCCAACCCTGATCTACATTGTGCCGAATATGTGCCAAATGTAAGTACTTTAACATATTAAATAGTCCATGTTGTTTAGAAATACATACTCTATTTTATAATGAGACTTATAAAAATTAAAGTGTTTTTCTCTGGAGCATTTTTTAATATAATTTTGGAATGTTTTTAAAGTACTAATATAACCAAAGAGTAGTATAATACTCTTTGGTTGTATTATTTCTTAATCTTTGTTTTATCTATTAATACACCAAACTTTTCGTAAATATTTTATAATTATGTATAATTTAGTGTATTTTTCAGTGTTATAATAGGGAAGATGCAGATGTAATATTCATCAATATTTTGTGACAAAAATATTAAAAAAACATAAAAGAAGTACTACTGCAACGTTTTTATTTTAGTTTATATTGATTTTTAACAATAATTACGAATTAAAAGTAACGTGAAACGGAACGTGTTTTAATCCACCAATCAGCGTCTAGTGACGTCACTCCTGTTATGATAACTTATTTTAGGTTATAGTTGTGAACGTAAACATTCTTTGATTGCGAGAATTAATCGCATTTTTCGAATAAAAATGGAAATTGGGTTCATAAAAGCAGATTCCAGGAATCTGCTGAATTTATTCCAGCTTCATCAGGCAAATTCTAAGGTTAACATCCCCGTCCATTTTGACAATGTCAATTAATTTAATAAAACTAACGAAACGTTGCACTTTCCATGATTTAAAATCGTCATTTTTTGTACCAAACTCCCAAGAATCCTTAATTTAATTATAATATTATGTATATACATATTATACTATAGCACAGATTATTACGACTAAAATCTATCTCCAGGTGGGTGTAAACATGCTGCTGCTCTATTGCTATGGTTGCACAGAAGATCTGAGGAGCCTCTGATTACATCCATCACAGTCATGTTATTGGAAGAAATCGAAATTATCTACATGTGCTTCTGGAAAATCCTTTATAAAAGCCAGAGAAATGGGTCACATTCTAGTCACTAACAGTTTCTCCCAAGTAATCAGTTTTATCAACTTTTTTTTATTAAGAGAAATTATCAAAAGTATGTTATATACTAAAATAATAACTGTACATTTTTAGGGGGATATTTTAAATGAATTTCTTCTAGATGCTGTCAAAGAAAAAGATTGTGAAGCGAATATTATTCGCTATTATCGAGAATAATAAATGATTGTTTATTACCGAGCTGGTAATACGTTGAACTAACGCACTTGTGAGAACACTAATAGGGTTGAAAATAAAACCACAATTGTGTCCTGATCTAAGCTGGTATATTTCATTAAAATTGCGAGACCCTAACCAAATCGTGGTAACGAAACCATAGCGCGATCTATTTCGACGTCAACGCCATCTATCGAGCTTGACCTCAAACTTTTGAACTTTTACAATAATCAAATCACTATGGGTTCGTCATGAACATACCGCCCACCAAGGACATTTAGTGACGGAATGTCCTTCATAAATTATCTTATCTAAAATTTGAACTTTGTAAACAGTATAAACTAAAAACTTAAAAAACAATAAAAATAAACAGTTCAAAATATCTAAAACAATTGTAAAAACTTAGTATATAGTTAAAATATGCGATAAAGATATAAACAAAGTAAAACTAAACCTATAAAATGTATAAAATAAAACATGGTAAACTTTGTAAATAGACATTTGATCTTAAGAATAAAATCCATGACTTGATCTGCAGAAGTTTTACATAAACTTGGTGAAAACTAAACAATTCATTGAGCTATTGGTAAAACACATAATCGAGAAGTTGGTCTCTTAATCGTAGAGGATTTAGTGCGCAATGTGACCACACGGGTGACGTTATCATCACCGGGGTGTTTCTCCACAACCCGTCCTAATAACCAACGACTTGGCGGTAAATCATCTTCCTTAATCAAAACAATGTCCCCGATATTGGGCTCCGGAACTTGGGAAGACCATTTGTATCTATTCATGAGATTTGACAAATACTCTTTGGACCATCGTTTCCAAAAAGACTGCACCATTCGTTGAACTAATTGCCACCGAGTCAAATAATTTACATTTGAACTTTCGTAATTTCTATCTGGCACATGAACAATCGGTTCGCCGATCAGAAAATGCCCAGGGGTTAGCGGCAGGGGTTCACCAGGATCAGCAAAGTTAATAACGCTTATCGGACGCGAATTTAAGCATGCTTCCACTTGGTTGAGGAGTGTAGACATTTCCTCGTACGTAAGTGTAGAGTCGCCGATTACTCTTTTAAGGTGAAACTTGGTGGATTTTACACCTGCTTCCCAAAGACCACCGAAATTGGGAGCATGAGGCGGTATAAAATGCCACTCAGTGTTGTTTGCTTCCAGGTGTTCTGCTATTGCTGGCTGTATAGAGGCCAATTGTTGCAACTCTCTGGAGGCACCTACGAAATTGGTGCCATTATCGCTCCACAATTTAGCACAGTGACCTCGTCTAGACACAAATCGCCGAAAGGCAGCTAAAAATGCCTGTGTGCTCATATCACTGGCGACCTCTAAGTGAAGAGCACGGGTGGACATACAAACGAAAAGGCATATATAGCCTTTGTATGATCGATGGCCACGGCCTTTTGTCGTTCTTATGCTAATGGGTCCAGCATAATCCACTCCACTATGCAAGAATGGTCTTGCTGGTCTACATCGAACTGATGGAAGATCACCCATCAGTTGATTTCTGACGCTAGCCCTCTGCTTTGCACAAATTACACATTTGCGAACATATTGTTGGATTAGAGATCTAGCACCTATTATCCAATAGGCTGACCTTAAGAAGTATGACAGCAACTGAGGACCACCATGCAATGTTTTCTCATGCGCATCTGCGACTATAAGATGGGTCAGATGGCTAGAATGTGGTAGGACTATCGGATGTTTCGAATCTTCGTCCAGTTCCGACTTTGCTAGTCGTCCTCGAACTCTCATGATACCCTTTTTATCAAGAAACGGGCAAAGTGATTTCAGTTTACTAGAGTTAATATTTAAATATCCTTTTTCTTTTAACTGTGTATATTCTGTTGTAAATATCTCTGTTTGTGTCTTCTTTATACAGGTTTCTAATGCTGCTTCTATTTCTTGATCCTTCAAATATTTACTATTGTATTTATCCTTTTTTAAAAATCGTCGGCAATACGCAATTACTCTAACTAATTTTCGTAGATTAGAATAATTCTCTAGAATTACGTGCTCCGAAGTTACAGCTGCGTGAGCCTTTATTGTTTGTTCTAGATCAATTTTCAAATTATTTGGCTTGTTGTACTCAATTATTTTGTTTTTCAGGAATGGCGGTCCAGAAAACCATAACTCATTACTAACCAATGAACTGGGTAGTATTCCCCTTGAAGCGCAGTCCGCTGGATTCTCTTTGGTCGACACGTGATACCATTGAGATGAACTCATTGCACCCAATATTTCAGCAGTCCGATTCGCAACAAACGTTTTCCACCTGCTAGGGTGGCTGTTAAGCCATGATAGCACTACAGTCGAATCAGTCCACGCTGAAATCCTCTCCTTTGGTATATTTAAGACCTTTGCAGACTCTATCAATAGCTTTGCTAAGAGTACTGCACCACATAACTCCAATCGAGGAATGCTGACTTGTTTGATTGGAGCAACTCTTGTTTTTGCGACCAACAATGAAACATGAACCTTGCCTGTGGTATCAATTAACCTCAAGTAAACGACTGCTGAGTATGCAGCTTTTGAGGCGTCACTAAAACCTTGCAATTCCAGATCATCAGTTGAACTAGTCCTAAGCCAACGAGGTATCCGAACTTTGGTAAGTAATTTTAACTCTTCGCGGTAAGTACTCCACTCTGTTATTAATTCCGTAGTTAATTCCTCATCCCAACTAACACCTGCGAGCCATAACTTCTGAATGAACACCTTTGCTACAACCACACTAGGCGCTAACCATCCTAATGGGTCGAACAAACGAGCTATGTCTGATATGATAGATCTTTTTGTTACAGGTGTCGTCGTCAGCGGTGGGAGATTTACAGCGTACTGAAAGGAATCTTCGCGGCGGTTCCAGGTGAGTCCCAAAATTTTTGTAGTAGTATCTAGTTTAATTTCCCTGTCCTTATTATTTATTTCCCTTTCCTTTACTATCATGTCCTGTTTGTCCTTATTTATAATGTCCTCATTTTTTATGTTTTTTTGACCTGTTTGCAGAATTCCTTCATTCCTAACCGTAGAATCTATTTTATCTAACAATTGCTGATTATTACTATTCCATTTTTGTAATGTAAAACCTCCTTTTCCTAATAATTCTACCATTTGATTACAGATTTCGACACCCTCTTCGATGTTGTTACATCCAGTCATTAAATCGTCCATATAAAAACAATTTAAAACTCTGTCTGCTGCAAGTGGGAATTTGTCTCCTTCATCATATGAGACCTGATGGAGCGATCTAACAGCTTGGTATGGTGCAGAGGCTGTCCCGAAGGTCACCGTTATCAGCTCATAATCTCTGACCGGCTTTGCAGGATCGTCTCGCCAGAGTATTCGCTGAAAGACTGCATCTTCATCGGCTATTCTAACTTGACGATACATTTTAATTATGTCCGCCACTATACCAATAGCATGCATTCTCCATCGCAAAACAGTGTGTCTTAAATCTGCTTGCAGCGTTGGTCCTACCATTAGAGTGTCGTTTAGTGATACTCCTTTCTTATTCCTTTCTGAGGCGTTAAAAACAACACGAACCTTAGTCGTGATCTTGTCATTTCTTATCACCGCGTGGTGTGGTAGATAAACGGCTTCATCTTTACTATCGTCATCTTTTACAGGTCTCATGTGTCCTAATTGTAAGTATTCATTAATTACCTCTATATATTTTTCTTTTAAATCTGTATCTTTACTTAATCTTTTTTCTAATGATTTAAATCTTGTTTCAGCTATATCACGTGAACTTCCGGCCTTACAAGCAGGTTCTTCATCTCGGAATGGCAACTTTACAATGTATCTGCCTGTATCATCTCTCTTAGTAGTTTTAATATAGAATTCTTCACACCTTTGCTCTTCTGGATTAAGTAATTTCTTTGTACTACTTTTTTCTTCGATCTCCCAAAATTTCTTTAAAATATCATCTTCATTGAACTGTGCACAATGTACCTTTATATTTTTTGTGTGATGCTTTGAACTCTCACTACTTGGACTTACTACACCTGAAAGGACCCACCCTAAAGTAGTGCTCTGTGCGATGAGAGTGCCAGATGGACTCTTGACTATACCTTCCTTTACAATGTAGCAGTAAGCGTCTGCTCCCAAAAGAATATCTATTCTATTGGGTGTGTTAAAATTAGGATCTGCTAGACACAGATCGTTGATGGCAATCCAATCTAATGAACTCGTGTTTACACTTCTCTCAGGCAAGTAGGAGGTGATCTTACTCAAAACGTAGGCCTTTATTTTAAGTTGAAAATCGAGATCAATTTTTGACTCAATTGTCAGATTTACCATGTGCTTCGCAATGGTTGATCTATCGTCACCTAAGCCTGAAACGAGACCTCTGACTGGAATTTTCTTTAATCTAAGAAGTTGAACTGTGGCCTCTGTAATAAAACAAGCCTGTGAACCTTGGTCTAGTAAAGCTCGAACTGTTTGAAATTCACCCGTCTTGGACTCGGCTTTTATTAATGCGGTGGCTAATAAAACCTGTCTGGGTTTCGAGACCTTGCCCGTAGCCAAGCATGCAACTATCGGATTAACATTAGTTGAAGAATTAGTGTTATCTGTAGTCGGCTTTACGGTAGCATCTCCGTTAGGTTCTCCATTAGGGTGCAACAATGAATGGTGGCGTTTGTTGCAAACTTTACAGACGGTCTGCTTTTTACAGTCGTGTACTCTATGATTGCTACCCAAACAATTAAAACAGATTTTATTTTTTACTACAAATTCGCGTCTATTTTCTGTGGGCTGTTTTGCAAATTGCTTACAGAAACACAGCTTGTGGACTTCCGAGCAGTATTCGCAACGCATATTGGATGGCTTTGTGGCTAGCAGTGCTTTCGAACTATGAACCTGTGAACTATTACTGGCCTGGTGAGCCACTGCTTTTCTCGGTTCTATACATTCTAATGCGCGGAAACGACTTTCCATAAATATTTTAAGTTCCTCAAAGGTGGGCAACTTGTTACTTAAATCGTTAGAACTGCTTAACTCCCATTGTTTTCGCGTTTCGTTATCTAATTTGAACGTTACGATATGAATGATGATAACGTCCCATGTAGTCACATTGATGTTCAAATTTGTAAGCGCATTAAGACAGTCACTTGTGGTATCTAACAGCTCCTTTAATGCGGTAGCTGATTCTACATTTAATCGCTTCTGGCTGAACAACCTTTTTAAAATACAATTGACTAGGTACTTTTTATTAGCATAACGTTTTTCTAATTGAGACCAACATTCGCTGTAGTTGGCGTCTGTGATTGGTGTATGCCTAATCAACTGTTCGGCTTCACCAGTGAGATGGCCTTTAAGATAGTGCAGTTTTTGCACATTATCTAAAGATGCGTTGTTGTGTACAAGCGACTTAAAAAGATCGTGAAAGGCGGTCCATTCACTGTATTTGCCAGAAAAATTGGGAATTGTGATCTTGGGCAACTTTACTAATGAATTGGATGGCTTAGAAGAATAATTATTGTTAGCTCCACTATTTTGTGGTACCGGTTGTCTCGGATTAATCTTATTTAGCGTTGCTTTCATCAGAGATTTATATGTTATATATGTATCTTCGGTAGAATCATATATATCGACCACCTTTTGATCTATGTCTTCTATCAAAAAATGACCATAAAGATGAGATTTGGTTTCCTTAAATGAAGACCAATCACTTTCCAATAATTCGAGCCTTGTCTCGATATATTCTTCCGTCAATCTATCCTTAGGACTCTTTTTAAAATTAGTTAATGCCTTTTGTATAACATTTTGGAGGTCTTTCAATATATTAACTTGACCTTCCATCGTGAAGAACAATAAAAATATTAAAAATAATTATATAATAAACTATGTAAAGTTCAACAAAACTTTATAAAGAAATCCTAGATTGAGACGTAAAAACATACAAGTTGGTTAGGTACTAAGCAAAATGTACTGATTTTTTCTAAGTCTCAATTACAGCGAAAAATTTTACAAGTTTTTTTCAAACAAATACTGACTGGTAGAAATCGGGCATAGGTTCCCCGTTCCACCGTTTTTAATAAAACTATTCTAAGTCCTTAATTTTAGTTAACAATTTTAAAGCTAAGTCCAAATATTTATCTAAATGTTAAAGTTAAAATCTTCTTTAAAATAAAGTTCAAATTTGTTTGGCAAAATCTCCTTAATCACTGCTACTATTATTTATTAAATTGTACTCACGTTTGCACTTCACTCACACTTGCAAGTTGGTTTAATTCGTAGTGTATCACTGGTGGCGCCCCCTGTGGCGTCACTTGGAACTTCAACTGCCTGTTGATGACGTCGATTTCGTTCACCTTGCTGAACGAAGCTGTCGCCTGAACTCGAACACTGATCTTCTTTTGGACTACTAGTGGCGCCCTCTGCAGCGTCACGTTGAACTATTCCACAGCGGCTGAGCTCGTCCACCTTGCTGGACAAAGCTGTTGCTGCCTCTGCGGGATGCCCGGTACTCCTGTCGCAGCGATCCACTGCGAGTACACTGGGCTGCGGTCCAAAGCTGGCACCGCTACCTTCAAAAACTTCAGACTTTCTGGGTCTGATCCGGGGTCGATGGACCAATGTTTATTACCGAGCTGGTAATACGTTGAACTAACGCACTTGTGAGAACACTAATAGGGTTGAAAATAAAACCACAATTGTGTCCTGATCTAAGCTGGTATATTTCATTAAAATTGCGAGACCCTAACCAAATCGTGGTAACGAAACCATAGCGCGATCTATTTCGACGTCAACGCCATCTATCGAGCTTGACCTCAAACTTTTGAACTTTTACAATAATCAAATCACTATGGGTTCGTCATGAACAATGATGGATAGTCCATTTTTTATAATTTAATGTATTTATTCAGAAAATATCTCGAAAGTGGAAAACTACGCAACTATGAAAGCCAGCAGCGAACAAATATGGCGCCAGTGACAGTCAGGAGTGACGTCATCGTAACTGTAGATAGTTTTCGCGCAAAAATTTAAATTGTCAGTTTGAAACCGTAATTTTTGACAATAAATAATAGTATTTAAATTTTTTACTATACTCGTGGTTTATTCTACATGAAATTCATTCAAATGAAGGCAAAAATAAAAATGTTGCATGTTGTCTATTACGATATTCAATACTTAATCAGTTATTGCATTCCGTAATGTGTACGTGGTAACTTAAAATATAATGAGATCATTATGGACCCGTCAGGCACAGCAAAATAGTAGGAGAGAGGAACTGTCTTTCTATATCTAATGTTATTACGGTAAAAGACCTTCATCGAACGATTATCATCCTGTCTGTCCAGCGCTGCACAAGCACTTCCCTCGTGGAATGGGTGCGTGCAGCCGGCGCCAGCGCCAGCGGCGAGTGCGGCGCCGCGCACGCGTGCTCTCTGGCGCGCGCGCTCGGACACAGCGCGGCCCTGGCGGCGCGCCTGGCCGCCGCGCTGCGCGCCGACCTGGCGGCGCGGCGCCCGTACGCGGCCTACCTGGCCAGCTGCCGCGCTGCGCTCGCGCACACTGACCATGCGCTCGCCAAGTACGTATGCACTAGTAGCTTGCCCTCACAGCGCGGCCCTGGCGGCGCGCCTGGCCGCCGCGCTGCGCGCCGACCTGGCGGCGCGGCGCCCGTACGCGGCCTACCTGGCCAGCTGCCGCGCTGCGCTCGCGCACACTGACCATGCGCTCGCCAAGTACGTATGCACTAGTAGCTTGCCCTCACAGCGCGGCCCTGGCGGCGCGCCTGGCCGCCGCGCTGCGCGCCGACCTGGCGGCGCGGCGCCCGTACGCGGCCTACCTGGCCAGCTGCCGCGCTGCGCTCGCGCACACTGACCATGCGCTCGCCAAGTACGTATGCACTAGTAGCTTGCCCTCACAGCGCGGCCCTGGCGGCGCGCCTGGCCGCCGCGCTGCGCGCCGACCTGGCGGCGCGGCGCCCGTACGCGGCCTACCTGGCCAGCTGCCGCGCTGCGCTCGCGCACACTGACCATGCGCTCGCCAAGTACGTATGCACTAGTAGCTTGCCCTCACAGCGCGGCCCTGGCGGCGCGCCTGGCCGCCGCGCTGCGCGCCGACCTGGCGGCGCGGCGCCCGTACGCGGCCTACCTGGCCAGCTGCCGCGCTGCGCTCGCGCACACTGACCATGCGCTCGCCAAGTACGTATGCACTAGTAGCTTGCCCTCACAGCGCGGCCCTGGCGGCGCGCCTGGCCGCCGCGCTGCGCGCCGACCTGGCGGCGCGGCGCCCGTACGCGGCCTACCTGGCCAGCTGCCGCGCTGCGCTCGCGCACACTGACCATGCGCTCGCCAAGTACGTATGCACTAGTAGCTTGCCCTCACAGCGCGGCCCTGGCGGCGCGCCTGGCCGCCGCGCTGCGCGCCGACCTGGCGGCGCGGCGCCCGTACGCGGCCTACCTGGCCAGCTGCCGCGCTGCGCTCGCGCACACTGACCATGCGCTCGCCAAGTACGTATGCACTAGTAGCTTGCCCTCACAGCGCGGCCCTGGCGGCGCGCCTGGCCGCCGCGCTGCGCGCCGACCTGGCGGCGCGGCGCCCGTACGCGGCCTACCTGGCCAGCTGCCGCGCTGCGCTCGCGCACACTGACCATGCGCTCGCCAAGTACGTATGCACTAGTAGCTTGCCCTCACAGCGCGGCCCTGGCGGCGCGCCTGGCCGCCGCGCTGCGCGCCGACCTGGCGGCGCGGCGCCCGTACGCGGCCTACCTGGCCAGCTGCCGCGCTGCGCTCGCGCACACTGACCATGCGCTCGCCAAGTACGTATGCACTAGTAGCTTGCCCTCACAGCGCGGCCCTGGCGGCGCGCCTGGCCGCCGCGCTGCGCGCCGACCTGGCGGCGCGGCGCCATGCGCTCGCCAAGTACGTATGCACTTACTAGTGCCGTCGTATCGTATACCTTTTATACAAATAGCATCTTATGATAATATTACCCAATCGTCAGGCCCTTTGTACACACACGTTTTTCTCGCCGTGAAAAATTACGGTTTATTCGCCGTGTGTTGGCACGGTCGTCAGTGTTGTATGGATCACTATGGAAGTCTGTTGACGGACACGTTTTTTCTACGGCGTGGCCTATACGCCGTGTGTAGTCACAGTTCATTAGCGTTGTATGGATCACTATGGAAGTCTGTTGACGGACACGTTTTTTCTACGGCGTGGCCTATACGCCGTGTGTAGTCACAGTTCGTTAGCGTTGTATGGATCACTATGGAAGCTTGTTGACGGACACGTTTTTTCTACGGCGTGGTTTATACGCCGTGTGTAGTCACAGTTCGCTAGTGAGGGCTGTGAGGGCAAGCTACTGCTTGCCCTCACAGCGCGGCCCTGGCGGCATACGACTCTCACAAAATTAGAACAAAAACTATGATGTTAAGAATGTTAATTTTTTCAATACTATTGACGTCTAAAATTGGTAACTTCTTAACAAAACCAAAGACTAATTCGTGTAGATACCGCTGTCAGTCAAAACGTCAAGACAGAAAATTTGAAAATGGTTTGTCCATTTTATCGATAACAAATCCTTCAATGATCCTCTAAAATCATATCGTACAATATCAATCGACGGCATGCCACTGAGATTTAGCAAAACATCCCAACTGAAACTGACCTGAAACATTCCTACAGGTTTCAACACAACCGAAATCTCTTCTCTCATTATGACTTATGTATATATATAAAAAACTAATCGAATTTCTTTTTTATCAGACAAATCAAGCTAGTCCGTGAAGAATGCTACTGGTGTTGCCGCGCGGCTGCGGCTGCGCGAGTCCTGGACCAGCTGGAGCGAGGCAGTGCTCTGCGCAGGCTGGCGAGACATCACCACGCACACAACAAGCATGCCATGCACAATGGTAAGGACGAAACAAATCGAAAACTCTTCGAATATCTATACAAATAAATAAAATTTGCACATATTGAAGCACCAGTCTGAATTCGAAACTACGACCTACACAACTCATAAGTCGCAGTCGTTATCCCTGCGTACCGCTACACTAAACTCCCTTGAAAACTATTGTGCTGTGTCGACACATCTCAAATATACCACTAATATTTGTCCTTAACCTCTTACTTCTCTGTAACCACAGGTGGAGAACTGATGGATGAGAAAGCAACAAGACTGACTGCCAGCATAAAGGCCATTACCGCTGAAGTGAAGGCAGACCCCTCGTGGGAAGGTGAGTTTAAGACCAGCCTTTACAGCCGTTCGATTCTGTAAAAACTCACCGTGAAAACTTAGGTGATGTGAGTTTGTTTTTGCTAGGAATTGACACTATTGACAGCTCACTCCACGCTCGCTTCACCTAAGTTTTCACGGTGAGATGGTTACAGAATCGCACTGCTGATTCATCAACGAGAAGCCTCAATTGCTGAAGTGAGAAATATGAAAACACAGCAGAGCGGCAATTCTCGTTAATTTTAACCTTTTAACCGCTTCATAACCAGCCTAATAATGTTCCCACTGCTGGGACACAGGCCTCCTCTCGGTGAGAGGGAGTGGGCCGTAATCCACCACGCGGGCCCAGTGCGGGTTGGCAGATGTCACATGTCTTCGAATTTGTGGTTCTACTTCCAGGACATGCCGGTTTCCTCACGATGTTTTCCTTCACCGTTTTGAGAGCAGTGCTGATGAAATAATTTACACAAAGTAAAGCGCCTGTCTGGGTTCGAACCTACGACCCACAACTCGTAAGGCGCGGCCGTTACCACTTGGCCACCACTGCTCACCGCTTACGCCGGATTAATGCGACAAATATTATCGTGTCCATTTCGCCAAGGTCGTATATTTACGACCACATGCCTCGGCTCCTTTAATGTGCTGTTTTATTTAACTAGGCTGTATTCTATCAGGTATTTATTTTTCGATTTACTGTGCCGGGCGCTGGGGGCACGACAACTGATATGAAGTCGGGCGGTTAAAAGGTTAAAAACATTCAGTCTGATCTCAGTCTCAATCTGTCAAAAATACCTCTAATTTCCCTACATTTATGACAAATTTTTGACATCGAGTGTCGCTGAGATGAGATTGCTACTAGATTTTAAACGTTCTTAATTACAGGAATTGTCCTTCTGGTTTGTGGCTGGCTGTCCTAGTAAAGGATTTTTAGAACCTCCATCACAAATGGGGTGAAATATAATGAATCTTTGTTTGGTAGTGAAAGTAAAATCTGTTAAAATGAGTATGTACATCAGTTGTCCGAAAGGGTTACCGCTGGCCCGGAACATAAAGGGCTAAGGAAGGAACACGGGTGGGTTTTCGTCAGTAAGAGTCTGACACTCCCTTCCGCTCCACCCAGAGCGGGAGGGGTCATTTAATGATTTCTCCATCCGCAAATAAAAAGTACATCAATTTGATCAGTCTATACACCTTATGCTAATAGGTATAGGTAATATTTTCCATCATAATGTTGGTTTACCGTGTCCAGGTGCGTCGGCCGCGCAGCTGGAGAGCGCGGAGGTGACGGTGGAGCGCGCCGCCTTCGCGCGCCTGTACCTGCACGTCCTGTTCCCCAACGGGGACGGGGACATCGCAAGGGACCAGTGAGCTTATTGCCTTTTTTCGATTGTTACTATTATACCGAAACTAGTGACCTGCACCTGCTTCGCACGGCTTTTACAACTTGACAAAACATTGACATTTCTTTTGTGTAAATTTAATCATCATCTGCCCAGCCTTTTCCCAACTACGTTGGGGTCGGCTTCCAGTCTAACCAGATGCACCTGAATACCAGTATTTTACATGAAGCGACTGCCTATCTGACCTCCACAACCCAGTTACTGGGTAATACGATACCTCTTGGTAAGACTGGTTGTCAGACTTTCGGGCGTCGTGACTACCCGTAACGACTGTCATTTGTAATGTCTGTGTCGTGTATGTGTTTGTTATATCGTTCACTTTAAACAGTTGGACCTGCGCCTGATTTTTTCGATCGTGTCGGATTGCCATACCATCAGACTATGAGAGTGAGGGAAGAGAGTGCACCGCGTACATACACCTGCAATATAATATCTCCCGCGTAGATGGCTAGTCTCCGCTGAGACACGTGACGACACGGTTGGCGCAGTGGCTGAGAGATCAACTGCTGCGCTACGTGTCGCGGGTTCGATTCCCGCACGGAACAAATATTTGTATTGCCCACAGGTAGTTGTTCCGGGTCTGGCTGTTTGTGTATGTGAATTTAAATGTTTGTAAACGCACCCACGATACAGGAGTAATTCCTAGTGTGGGGCAACGTTTTAAAAAACAGATGTGAAACATTGCGCATGGCGACGCGTCGCCACACAGTACACAAGACTGTGACTGTATATATACACCATCATATAGCGTGGCGACGCGTCGCCACGGCATGCGTCGCCACGCCAGAAATTAGTTTTACGTGCGGCTATAGATGTTTCACATCAAAAAGAAAGAAAGAAAGATTGGCCGCCAAAGTCGAAATTCGGTCTGGAAGACTATATTTGTAATGTAATCCGTTGTACAGGGTCCTGAGCGAGCACATCCGCCGCGTGTCGTCCGTAACGTCGGCGCGCTCGGTCGGCATCGGCGCCGCGCACCGCTGGGCCGCGCCCTACCCGCGCGCGCAGAGGCATCTGCGGCACCTGCCCGTCTACCGCACGCCAAGGGACAAGGTATGTCATACTCGGTTGCTAAATACCCATCATAGACCCACTCAACTCCATATCATTCCGAATCTATCTGCAGTCAACAATCAAATTAAATAACCAGCAGGTTCGGTCTACATTTTGACCGAGTGTTGATAACCATAAGAGTGTATTTCCACTAAGGCGGAAACGAGCGAAGCGGAGGCGTACAGAAATCGACCAATCACAGAGGAGACGAGAGACTGAATCACTATGATTGGTCGATTCCTGCACGTACCTTCTCCGCTCTGCTCGTTTCCACCTGAGTGGAAACACACCGTTGACTTCGTTTGTAAAATGTGATGACGAAGTAATAATTGTAAATATTGTTTGCATAGTTCAGTTGCATTTTATGATTTACTAGCTGCGCCCCGCGGTTTCACTCGCGTAAGTGTCGATCCCGTGGGAATATCGGGATAAAAAGTAGCCTATGTGTTAATCCTGGTTATAAACTATTTATGTGCCAAATTTCATCCAAATCCGTTCAGCCGTTTGTGCGTGAAGAAGTGACAAACATATAAACAGACACACTCACAAACTTTCGCCTTTATAATATTAGTGTGATGTAATTTCTCATAGCTATCCTGCATAATGCGCTGCGTGACATCAATAATGGCGGTACTGGGTCTAACGGAGGGCACCACTCCTTCTGCTGACGACCTCACGCCAGTACTAGTATACGTTATTTTAAAGGTAAGATATACTTACACTTCATTAGTAGGTTTAATACTTAGTTTGTAACTAAAAGAAAACTTTTCATAGCGATGGACGGGCAGAAAATTACAAGAAATAGATATACTGTGAAATTAGAATATTGTTTTGTGTAATAGGTCTACAAAAATTTTTCAAACAACTTCAACGTCAGAACAAGAATTTTATTAACCTTCCACATCTCTATAGTAAATTTTGACTACAAAAATATTCAACACAATCCTTATAACCACCATTAAAAACAAGTGATATCAAGTTAAACCCATACTAACTCCATTTTACCAGGTGAACCCACCATCCCTGCTATCAACGATTGAGCTAGTGAACGCTCTCGGCGGCTCCGCCCTGCAAGGCGAAGCCCTATACTGGTGGACTCAGTTCTGCGCCGCCGTGGCCTACATTAAAACCATGGACTACCCGCGGCCCGACAACAACGATACCTAGCCCATACAGACGCGCCTGGTGAGTTACACGCTTGCGCAAGCGCACATTTTCTTTTTTTTTTTATTATGACAATACGCCAAACCCTCTTGCAGAAAAGAGCTCAGACAATGAAACTGAAAGAGTACTGAAATAATTTACCCATCTTGTAACCCACAACAAAATCATTCAAAATAGTAGTGGGTAGTACCATAGCTTCCGCTTCCTTCCATATCAATTGTTTGGGCTATCTTTGCCCTCTGGGGTGACTACAATCAATTCCAGTTCAGCAAAGCATAAGAAAAACACACATAATAAGCATGTCCTTACGTGTGTTGTATTTGTGAAATGAAAAATTACGATTGATTTGTAAATTTGACAGAAGAATCTAGACAACTTCTAGGCAAGCGGGTTTCAGTATCAATTACATCATCATGAAACTAGAAATATAGCTACAATTAAAAAAAAAACACTGTATTCTGTTTTGCCCTTCGTAGGATTAGTGATTATTTCCATTTCCAATTCAGGGGGTAACTTGGTACTATTTGTATCAAGTTGTTCACTACATACATGCATAAACTCACGCCATCTTCCCATGGGGCTAGGCAGAAACTACAGAACGCCACCTGCTACGATCCTCACATACTCCTTTTGTATTTTGTAGATGTACAGACGCCAGCACATCAAGCTACTACAATCTGTCAAATTTCTTTAATAGATTTTCAACTTTATGGCTAAAGCATAAGGTTCAAAGTTGATTGGGAAAATTTGACAGTTTCGGATAGCTTGATGTGCTGGCGTCTGTACGTACGTAAACGAGGGTTTACGTACGTACATCTGAAGGCCAATTCCCGTAATAAAAAACGTTCAAAATCAAGTCGCAATCTCTGCGACAATGAATGTCAAAAACTTGTCAAAAAGTAAGAAAATTAGAGGTATTTTTGACAGCTCAGATCAGACTGTGAACGTTCTTAACCTTTTAACCGCCCAACTTCATATCAGTTATCGCCCCCAGCGCCCGGCACAGTAAATCGAAAAATAAATACCTGATAGAATACAGCCTAATCAAATAAAAAAAGCAGATCGTGCGAGCTGTGGCATGTGGTCGTAAATATACGACCTTGGCGAAATGGACACGAAAATATTTGTCGGATTAATCCGGCGTAAGCGGTTAAAAGGCTAAAATTACGAGAATTGCCCCTCTGGTCATACACGCACGCCGGTGGCGAGTACTACGCACCTGACCTTTTTTACGAACATCACCAATAAGGTAACTCTTATGTCCTTCTAGAGCGTCCCCTCCCGGTGTTTCCACTCACATCTGCCTTGTAAATACCTTTCGTTTTTTGTTAGTCACCTTTCATTCATCCTCTCAACATGACCAAATAATATACAGTATTTACAACATAAATATTTATTTTCAGATTTCAGCGCGTGTTCCGGATACAAAATTGGAAATCATTCGCCGCCAGCGGTGCCACACTGTATAAGCAACGATAACACATAATCAAAAACTTCGCAGCTATACTTAGAGATCTATAACGAATCATGCTATCTTATATACCAGACATTTAGATATACGCGCCAAATATTCATATAGGGAAATCATTTTAGTGAAACAATGTCACATCTTTACAGGCTTCTGTAATATTGGGCTAAACTGAACAGTGGGTAGTGTTAATTAACCCTTTGTAAGCTAGAAACGAAATTTGTAGTCGACTAGTCTAACTTTCAGACTAGGCCGACGTATTAGAGACGTGATATTTGTAGTTTAAAAAAAAGCTTCGCTTATAAAGTGACTGGCAATCAAAATTACATAGCGCATACCATAGAGCAATCAAAATAATCAGAGACAAACATTTTAACGCATTTTGTATATCTTCGAATCATTGCATTTTAGTAACTATGTATCATTGTAAACACCAATAAAAAAAATATCATCAAAATAATAATAATAATATGTAAAAATGCTTCAAATCCCTCAAACATTATACATTTATTATCCGGCTTAAAAAAGGTACATCGAGTTTTATGACACGGCTACACTAGCGCGATAACGCGAATTACACTTCGTGCGCTCTCTTTCGCTTACCACTCTACCCACGTCTCGCTGTACAACAGAGAGCCCGCAAAGTGTAGTTCGCGTCATCGCGACAATGTAGTCGCGTAGCAAAAAGCTCTATGTCTTACGGCCGAGTATTTTTCGAGTTCTAATAATCGCGGTATAAACTTAGGACAAGAACGCTTGTCTTAACGTTATGCCGAGGATGTTAGTGAAATAGTCTTATCAGTGTAGAGATAGAGATAAGGATCCAAGTTAACTAATTATGTAGTAGTCGATATTCGTAAGGAGTGAAGTGTGCATTTGCGATCATGTGCTCATGGCCTTAAAGGGCTAACAGGACCTAAACACAAAAAACGCAAGTCTTAGAAACAATAAAAGTATATGATCGACTACAGTGAACAAAATCAGAAAAATATATGATATTCTTCAGGATATATGCTAGGTAGATTGAAAACATAATACAACTAATTTGATACGATAGACAAAAATCATGAAGATACTTCTAAAAACATTCTTTTTACAATAAAAACCATACTAATATACATACAATCATTCTGAATTTTTGTCAGATTAATCTACAAGCAACATACTAAAACACTGTTGTTTTTAAGTTCAAACATTATATTTTTTTAAATAAAATAATTGCTTCATATTTTGCAATAAATTACCAGCGTTGTGTCATCGCGCTTCTCTTTCTTTTCTATGCAGTCCGACAGTGACCGCGCTTTAGGTCATGTAAGCCCCTTAACGTGCACTTGCGTTCGTTGTGTTCATGGCCAAAATGCCTGGTATTTGGTCATGCATCGTATTGGTCGGTGAACCTAATATTATGTTTGGTTTTCAATTATTTGTAATTTTTTAGATAGTAACCTATTAAAATATTACGAAATGTAACTAATACAGGATGTATTAGTTACTTTTGTGAATAGCAAAAAGCTAGCTACTCATCCTTACGTGGTGTCTGTGTTTTAAAACTGCACTACACAAGCACAGAACAGGGGGCTTAAAAAGGACACTTTAGCAGAATCATAAAAGGATAACATTATGAATCATAATGGACAGTTAACTGATAAGTCTGTTAATCGTATCAAATTCCATTGGTGAAGTTTTTCAGTTATTTTTTTTTGTCCTTGCTAAAATACCAATCGATCCAATCCAAATCCAATCCCAATCTCTTTGATTATACCTACTAGTGGAGCGCCGCAAGGCATAAAAATTGTAAAATCTCGGAATCCAGGGCCTGTCAATGAATTTTCATAAAAACTGTTCTGCTGCATTGTTAAGAGCTCAAATAAAAAAGTTAAAAAAAAAAAATTGGCCGATCTTGATTACAACAATTTATAACAACAATTTACTAAAAAATGAGAGGGACAAGGGAAAAAATGTAAAGATATGAAAAAAGTAAAGATTTCAATTTTATAGCGAATAAATTATATTTGCATAGTAACTTTAATGTTAATTTATAAATATTTAGCAAAAAATAACGAGTTACGAAAAAAAAAGCTCGCGATCAAGATCTTGCCCCCGCTTCACTTTGGTAGGCGTTGATTCGTTTTGAAATACCCAAATCGTCGACTGGCGTTTCGTTTCTGGAGCATATTGATAAATCCAAGATTCATCACCTGTAATGATGTCGTAAACACGCCGAGATGAGCCTGATTCAAATTTGTTTATCATAATTACGGCACCATTCCACCCGGGCCTGCTTCTGAGCATCGGCGGCACCCAGCGTGAAACTATCCTCCTCACGCAAAGATGCACGTGTAGAATTTCGTGAAGGCTTCCCGATCCAACCTGCAGTATGTGCTGAATCTCTTGATACGTAACTCGCCTATTGTATTGCATTAAATTTTTCACTGCTGGCACGTTTTCTTCAGAAACAGCCGTCAAAGGGCGACCACTTATTTCTTCATCCCTCAAAGTGAGTCGACCGCACTTGAATTCGTTATACTAACGATACACGGTTGCCTTAGAAGGGCCTTGATCCATGAATGCCATTTGAAGTCTATCGTACGATTCGTCCGGTTTCAAGCGACACTTGAAATCGTCTGGCACTCCGGTAGTGCCGACAGAAGTGAAAACTTGAACAATTACGAGTGTATTTTGTGAATCGTCTTATAAACAAAACACGCGTGTTAAGGTGTGTTCCTTATTTTATAGGGTTTTTTGCAAATCAGGTATGATGACCAAAGTGACTGGTTTATTTATATCCGTGGTTCAGCGCCATCTCGTCGTTGTTGGATGAACTACGTAGTTAGTACGCGAGGCCCTCGTAGTTCTTCCCGATGTGCATAGATGGCGCTGTCCTCAACAACGCGCGTCTTACGTTTTACGTCTGACGTTAGTACGCGAGGCCCTCGTAGTTCTTCCCGATGTGCATAGATGGCGCTGTCCTCAACAACGCGCGTCTTACGTTTTACGTCTGACGTTTTACGTCTTACGAATTTTCGATCAGGGTCACGTGACCTGACGCGAATTTAGAAGTTTTTACCCATTCCAAAAAAAGTACACAGCGCCGCTAAAGAAGTTTTCACTTCAAAAAAATAATTATCAACTATATACATTTCTAAATTATTGTTCATTATTTTCGTCGTCATCGTCATCGATCTCATTGATGTGGATTGTAAGCGAAGGATTAGTACAGCTGTTACCATTGCATTCTAAGCAAGCTACAGTGCAATTTAATCCACTTTTCCTGCACCCGCAAGATGCTCCGCATCCTGTTTTGCATGCGCAAAAAATCATTTTTAGTAAGGCTTCTGGAGCGGGTAGCTGCGTCATTGTTGGGCATCAGTATTCCGCATTCATATTTCCAACCCCATTCTTCTGGTGATATTTCTCTTCCGAGCCATGTTTAAATTTGCAGATCTTTTGAAGTGTCCAAAAGCGGCATCTGCGGTAGGTGGCAAAGACGATAGTTTAACGCAGGTATTTTTAGCAGTTGCTTTCAAAAAAGAGTTATATCTTAGTATATTGAAATCTTTTATTTTTTGGGGGGCAGCGTATAAAGCAAGAGTGCATGTAACACCAGCGTTAAAAATGTCATTAGCATCTTTGCATTCATTTTTGAAAACTGTCGCAGCATTTTGTAAGTCCAGCCGTTTTTCGAAATTTTTTGCAAACACATTTTTTAAGAAAAAAAAAAAAAATGAGATCGGGCAAAATTTTTTTTTTAACATTTTTCTATATACTGTTAAAAACACATTTCAAAAATTTATATGAAGATTCATTGACAGGCCCTGGATTCCGAGGTATAAATCTTACGGCGCTCCACTATACGTAGTGCAGCGAAAAAAGAAAAACACGGACTGTCTTCGCCATATTATGATTCATAATGTTATCCTTTTATGATTCTGCCAAAGTGGCCTTTTCAGGCCCCCAGATCACGAACACACATTATAGGTTTTTATCTAGAAGACAGTATCTTTAACACTGAAATATAATCTCATTTTGAATGGAGTGTTTAGGAGTATAGATGGATTGGCCTAAACCATTCCTTGGATTGATATTTTAACTGTTAAAGCCTGCAAGGTGTCTTAATTTTTGACCCAATCTGCTGGTGAATTTATTAGGTCAAAGTTACCCACCAGATTGTATTGAAATTCTGACATTAGTAGGCACTTGTAATATTAATTTTGAGCGTAGTGTATTGCAACTGCCGATATTGTTTAGTCTTTTTCTCACAAGCAAATTTTGTTTAAAAGTACTCAAATTTTAAGGCGTAAAGACAAGATCTGTGTCATCATTTATATGCCCAGAGAATTCAAAACTGAAAAAAGTGAAGCCATTTGAAAATAATCGATAATGCGTTCACAATATCGCCGCTTGCAGTACATACGTTCGTATATTATAAAGTTAGTATGTATATTTTATTTCGATGTACCTGTTTACAACGGCAGGATCGCTGCCAATCCTCTTGCGCACTGTTACCTAATACGACATCTTTATTGGTCTGTGATTTTAGAGTTGGATATAATACTCGAAAATGTGTATTTTTGAAAATGGTGTAGGTATCTAAAGGTGTGATAAGTTATATAAAAATTGATATCGAACGTAAGAGGCCGATTTTAATAAAATAATTTATTGGAAAGTGTACATTTAATAGATTAGTTTGTGTAACTTAGTTAGGTTCAAATAGTAATCATATCTAAGCGGTTAAACTCGCTTGTATACTGTAAACTATAAACCATATTAATCATTGAGGAAACCCCGTAATCATAATGTCATCAATTCTCATTATTATTAGAGTAGTTGTAGGTTAAGTTTTATTCGTTGTCTAAGCACCGGTTTACTTCGCACCCCGATTTAAAAGACACTATTTTTGAACTAACCTAGCATGTAACGGAAACTAATTAAAAAAAAAAACAGTAGTACGTAATCTTCTAGTTGTTCCATGTATCAGGGATCCAAGCTTCATTCTAGTGCCGGTTCCAAACATTCAGGTGACGAATGAGAAAAAAACTGTTGATGTATTATTTATGGAAATAACCAAAGCATTTTAAAACATCTACAAGATAAGGCTAGGTAAACCAAGTCTTAACTAAATAATATGCTTTTATTTTTGTACCCGATTTAATTCCCAAATTAATTAATTCTCTGAGTGTTTAGAATTGGCGCATTTATAGAACTTCAAATAGAACTTGCAAGTTACGAAGATACGTGAACGCTTGTTGTTACACTTCGCTAGGCTAAACTCGGGGATAATTTTTCAAAGTTCGTAAATCCATCTTGATCCTTCATCATCATCGTCAGCATTTTATCCGGAGGACGTCCACTGCTGGACAGTTGGACATATGCCTCCCCCAAGCACCGCCATTTCGACCGCCGACTGTGCTTCTCGCATCAATCGGAGGCTTTACCAGAATAAATTCAGGAATTTGAACTCTCGAGCAGTTTTCACGTATCGTCGTAACTTGTCGCACTTACTGGCATATAGCTTTCTAATCTCTTGCCTAGGTAATCAGCAGAGGAATAGGACATGCACTAACCGCTGCCAGGCTACGTCTCATGTAAACATGTACCTATTGTAATCAGAGCAATGAAATTATATTTAGCAATAATATCCACTGTCTATTATTTTATTTGAGTGATTGGTAGAAGACCCTGACCGCCGTCAGCATGCAGATGTGTTGATTTGCTTGAGATCGTCATGTGGGCGTATACTTCATAACCATCACCGCAGAGCTCGGAGTCGAATTCCCAAGTTCAGATAAACAGTTAATTAAATATTAACTTCGGCCACAACGAAATGCTGCCACTGCCAGTACTTCACATTGGTGAATACGCCCGTTTGGATGAACGATCTGTACGTATACTCGAGCGCTTGTGACAGATGCGCACCTACTCGAGGATTTCCAGCTATTAGCCGGGTAACAATAGTTTATTGAGACTCTAGGGCCTAAGTCAAAGAAGTTCAATTTACATACTTATGGTACCGGCCTCGTAGCATTGCGTATCAGACACTGACCTCTAATAAACAAGTACGCTGGACTAAATGTACTACTACTATACGATACGAAACGACAGTTGTTTTTTGTGCCGATTCAAAGCGGGCTCGAGGTGTTCAGGTTTGATTCTAGAACATTCCGGTTTTCTTACGACGTTCTCCTTCACCGTTTTTGAGAGCAGTGGTGATGAAATTATTTACAACAAAGTAAAGCGCCTGTCTTGGTTCGATCCTACGAGTGTACGTTACCCCAGCAAGAAAGTGTCTCCTAGAGTTATAGGAGTAGAACGTATAATATGTGCCCTATCTGCTGTAAATGTGCCCCCAAATAAAAAATGTGTGCCCCCTGTCGTTTTGGAAAAAAACGGAAAAAACGATTCCTGCTGGGGTAACGTTTTTCTAGCAGGAAAATTCTAAACGAATGATCGGAGAGAGAAAAATTGTGCATGGCCAGAGAGCTTATATGTGTGCCAAAATGTGCCCCCAAAAAAAAAATCTGTGCCCCTTCAGGTTTTCGAGATATTGCATTTCCTGCTGGAGTAACGTTTTGATGAATCGTATATCTCTACAACCATTGCATGTGCCCCTGTAGAGTAAACATACACGAGTAGCTCTTAATGTGTGCCCCTTTGTGCCCCAATTAGTTTTAAGAAAATATTTATAGTTTTCAAGTTATAGCGGTTTTATGAAAACCCGAAAAAACATCGCAGCGCCTAAATTGGACAAGAAACAAGTTCGCTGAAAACTGTATTCGGTCCTTCTTGACGCTAATAATAACCATAGAAAGTTTCAAAACTATTCATGCATGCGTTTTTGCTAAAAGTCAAAACGATGGTGTCCTAACTTTGACGGCAAAATACAAGGAACCGGCTCAATCCGAGATGTGTAGATGTAAACCAAAATCATGTGCCTTTAGTCAAAAATATATGGTGAAAATATTCAGCTTGGAATGTTTCGCATTAAGTAAATATAAACAAAAAACCAAAATATGTAAACAACGGCTGGTTGTCCGACCAAATTCCAATGACTACTGAAAAGCGACTGATTCATACATATCGATGACCTTCTTTATTGGACGTATTATACCTAAGCGGTCCGTACAGTCGCGTTCAAAAGTTTTGGGGGCTAATTAAAAAATATATTAAATGCACCTTGTGACTATAATAAATTAAACAGCTTGTTGATGTGGAAATTATTATTTTTATTCCCTTAATTTTAATTCTTAATGTAATTATTGCATCAAATCACAGATCAAAGTTCCTACATAGGTAGGCGAATTTACTAATTATATGTTAGACTTAGATGAATAACTGATCTGTAATTTAAATAATAATGACTACACAACGTGTAAATAATTTCTTTGATCTGTGATTTGAAGTAATAATTACTTTAAGAATTAAAATTAAGGGAATAAAAATAATAATTTCCACATCAACAAGCGGTTTCATTTATTATAGTCACAAGGTGCATTTAATATATTTTTTAATTAGCCCCCAAAACTTTTGAACGCGACTGTACGGACAACAGCTTAGGTATAATACGTCCAATAAAGAAGGTCATCGATATGTATGAATCCGTCGCTTTTTAGTAGTCATTCAAATTTGGTCGGATAACCAGCCGTTGTTTACATATTTTGGTTTTTTGTTTATATTTACTTAATGCGAAACATTCCAAGCTGAATATTTTCACCATATATTTTTGACTAAAGGCACATGATTTTGGTTTACATCTACACATCTCGGATTGAGCCGGTTCCTTGTATTTTGCCGTCAAAGTTAGGACACCATCGTTTGGCTTTTAGCAAAAACGCATGCATGAATAGTTTTGAAACTTTCTATGGTTATTATTAGCGTCAAGAAGGACCGAATACAGTTTTCAGCGAACTTGTTTCTTGTCCAATTTAGGCGCTGCGATGTTTTTTCGGGTTTTCATAAAACCGCTATAACTTGAAAACTATAAATATTTTCTTAAAACTAATTGGGGCACAAAGGGGCACACATTAAGAGCTACTCGTGTATGTTTACTCTACAGGGGCACATGCAATGGTTGTAGAGATATACGATTCATCAAAACGTTACTCCAGCAGGAAATGCAATATCTCGAAAACCTGAAGGGGCACAGATTTTTTTTTTGGGGGCACATTTTGGCACACATATAAGCTCTCTGGCCATGCACAATTTTTCTCTCTCCGATCATTCGTTTAGAATTTTCCTGCTAGAAAAACGTTACCCCAGCAGGAATCGTTTTTTCCGTTTTTTTCCAAAACGACAGGGGGCACACATTTTTTATTTGGGGGCACATTTACAGCAGATAGGGCACATATTATACGTTCTACTCCTATAACTCTAGGAGACACTTTCTTGCTGGGGTAACGTACACATCCTACGACCCTATAAAAATTCGAAGACGTGACACCTACCAACCCGCACTGGGCCCGCGTGGTGGATTACGGCCTGCTCCCTCTCACCGAAAGGAGGGCTGTGTCACAGCCGTGGGAACATCATAGGCTGAGGATGTGTAATCGTGTTTACTTATACACAAGACACTGTTGTTTTATTTCTCAGGAACTATCCAACTGATCAAGTTTTTTTTTTACTTTGGGTACTTTTTAGGTAAAATTTTTTGGCGTAATTATATATTATGTTATGAGTAATTTATAGTTAAATAATATTATAGAACACCCGCCATCTTGACGTCAATATGGCGGGTGTACCTTAATTTCGTTCAGAAGGTACCTACATGATTTTTTTTAAACCTAGGGCCTAAATAGTAAATTTTTTGGTAAATAGGAGAGGTACAATCATTTTGACTTCCAAAAGTGCATATTGAAAACGTCATTTTGGTACTTGCCAGGATTATAAACCACAACCTCCGTGCATGAGGCGAGGCCTAAACCACTGGGCCATCTCGTCCCGAATACACATCACGCCTGTATTTCCCGAAGGGTTGGGCAGAGATGTACCTATAGTAGGCGATGGGTCATTTTGCCAGTTATGTTTAAGTCCCATGTAATTGGGGGCGAGCGTAGTTATGCTTAGCGAATACAGTACATAAATTATGATGAACGTCAAGATGACGGGACCCCGCCATTTCGAATATCATGCGAATAGTATAAATACTATTCACATAATATTCGAAATACCTACCTACATCACGTAAACATAATATCACGCCTTGTAATCGTTGAAGGGTTAGCACCGGCTACTCGGTTGCCGGGACGTGTGAAAAGGCACTAACTCATGTCATGGTAAAAATATTTTCTAGTCGGCAACGAATCTACTATTTCATAGTAAAATTCTACTCATAAAATTTCTAATTCTACAAAGTGGTCCCGCTATTTTGATATCAAAATGGCGGGACCACTATTCAGTTAATGAAAAACACACGGCGTGATCTTAAAATGAACACATCTTTTAATACGACATAGTACGATGTTTGAATCTTTCCTTTATTATTGATGTGAAACATCTATAGCCGCACGTAAAACAAATTTCTGGCGTGGCGACGCATGCCGTGGCGACACGTCGCCACGCTATATGATGGTGTACAGTCACAGTCTTGTGTACTGTGTGGCGACGCGTCGCCATGCGCAATGTTTCACATCTGCCAGGCGTCCCGTGACGGCTCACTTTTTATAATTATTATACCTACTTTTAAAACTGTAATTTCAATAAAAATGTGTTTATTATAATTATTTACGTCAGAAAAGAGCCTAAAGAAAAAATATAATTTTAAATCGTATCATTTTATAGCTCTTACAATTTATTTAGGCGTTTAGTTTGTTAGTTTTACTTTGGAGGATTATTCAAAAATGCATTTATTTTAGTTTAGGTTTGCCTAAAACTTAAAAGAGATATGAATACAAAATAAAAATGTTGAAAGTTGTAAATTTAATTACTTAAATTAATAAAATTTGTCACAAGAAAAAAACATACATAGTTAACCTTTTTCCGACAATCTAAAAAAATGCAATTTATATGAGTAATTGAACATTTTTGTAATTGATAATTAAATATAGTAGCAGGCTATTCTTATAAAATTATATTTCGAGAAAAAAAACAAGAATATATAAATAAATTTATTATTTTTTTAAACATGTCATAAAACATGATTTAAAACCAATTAAATCATTTCTCCACATACATTAGAGAGTGTGGAATAAGTCTGGCTTTTAGTGATTCGATTGAGTATAAAATATTTCTAAAACAAATTCTATGCGGCTCAAACGTTACATTGTAAGAGCCATAAAATTATACTTTTTGTTCAGGCGTATTTCTGGTGTAAATATAATAAACACTTTTATATTGGAATTGCAATTTTAAAAGTATAATAACGATTCAAACATAGTAGTGCTAGCTATATCGTATTCAAATTTTGTGTTCGTTTATGATCACGCCATTAATTAACTGAATAGTGTTCCCGCCATTTTGATATCAAAATAGCGGGACCACTCCTAGTAGGATTTTTTAAATTTTATGAGTGTAGACGTAGAATTTTACTACATCTCGGCGTTCATAAATAATGATAACCCTCCATACCTACCTGCGATGAATGACTAAACAAACAAGTTTGGCAACAGCGCGCACCGGAAGTAAAGCTACGCGCAGGCATTGCGCATATTGATTTACCGCGGCAGAAACTACTGTTCCATTCAACTCTACAATTATTTTATGATCATAGTAGAAATGTTGGATTTTAAATTTGTATGGTGTAGTTTTAATATTTCATGGCTACTGATAGGGATAACTCCACATCATTGTGTATTTTTTGTGTTATTAACAGGGTTTTTAAGTAATAAAAATACATATTGGCGCACATAATTTATTATGCACTAGATTTTCATTTTATAATGTACACTTATAAACAACACAGCTTTGCAGCAGCAGGTCACTGAAACAAAAAAAAACATTCTGTTAGCAACTGTCGTATTTTCCTTACTTTGTTGTAGGTGAAGAACGTTATCAGTCGTCGTGTTACGTCATGGCATTCAGAAGTAGCAAATAAAAATAATTACATCATTGGAACCACATGTCAAATGGCAAAAAAAATTAAGGTTGTTTTTTGATAGGGCAACCCACACCCAACTGGGGGTTAGAATTTTCGAAGTCTGCCAACAACGTCTAGATATTATATTTTAGAAGAAAAGTAGTAAAATTGTCATAGTTACCTTATCACAGTGTAAGTCACGCTTACGAACGTGGCCTTTCCTTCTTTTCTTTGTACAAGGCTAGGAGGGAGACGTTGGCCACTTTCACTACCTGTATAACAAAATACCAACATCAGAACATGAAGAAAACTAAAATTCATACAATCTTCATTTTATTAACTTCATCAATGTGATCATAATAGCCATACTCAAAAATTTACCAATACATAATATTTTTTTTTTACTAGATAAAATACGAATCTAGGAAGATATTAATAAATATAAACTGCTGTGAATAAAAAGAATGCAATGAAACCTCGTGTTCTAACTTTTACAAATTATTGAATTGATTCAATTGTTTTGCATAGACGATTTTGTCATACTTGATTTATTCCAAAACCACCATGTGGTAGTGTGTGATAAAATTGATTCCACTCAGTTTTTCCCTGAGCATTTGTACCACCATCAAGCTGTAGGAAACTGCAAAATATTTCAGAACTCACCTTAAACCTGACTCCGGGAATGTCACCAACGGCGTGACCCTTACGACCGAAGCCTGCCACTAGCACTTCATCGTTCTCTTCAATGTGGTTGAGACAACCATCCCGGGGCACGAATGCTGTTACTTTCTTGCCGTTCTTGATCAGCTGTACTCGCACACACTTGCGGATGGCAGAGTTAGGCTGCTTGGCTTCAACTCCACTGTGGAGAAGAAAGAACCAGTCAATCAGATGCTTAGATAGTTTAATGAAGAACATGAAGACTTTAAAGTTGAAAAATTACAATGAACTTGCAAAAAAACATGAAATATTGGTAGTCAAAGCATGGCATTGACAGCTTTACTTATAAGGCATGAGGAGTAAGATGAACAGCATAGGTGCTATGCCCAATCTACCTGCCATGGAGTCAAAAATAATTGTTTTAAGAATCATAGAACTTTATAAATCAAAGTTACACTATTAAATCCATAACCAAAATGTGGTTTGCCTGTACCAGGAAACTAATATACCTATCTAGTAAGCATGGGGGCAACTTAGAACATTCAACTTTAGAGGAAGTTTTAAATTCTTAACACTTTTCAAACAGATCTAAATGTACTGTAAACACTCTTTAACATGCCACAACTAAAAAAATCAATAAAGGCCGCACACACGAGTAAAGTAACGGCGCAAGAGCGTAAACACCATGCCTATGCATGTATATAACCTCATTCATAGTTCAATGACCCATGTGGTATTTACACATCTCATGTTTCATGCATTTTGTTTTTGCAACAGCATTTTAGCGGTAAAACAGTAGAAGAGAGTAATGAATTGGAAAGTCCCTCAAATTTGCATTTAAAATCATGCGAAAACATGACAACTAGGTTAGGCTTCAAGCATTACTAGTTACGAGCATTGTAAAACTGATAAAAGACTGTTAGTACAGTATTTCTTCATTTCAGTCTTGATCTTGAATCTTGTCTTCTCCAGGAGCGTCGCGAGGCCGCCACTCGCAGTATTATCCTGTGATTGTAGTAGGAACACATTCACGGGTATAATACTGCGTGCGGAAGCGTCGCCATCCAACTGCCGCGTCCATCTTCTTGACTTCATAAAACAAACATGCAAGTGCACTAAGTTCAGCAAACACTTCAGCATTCCGTGACACAAACATCTATGGACTCACCACTAACAGGCTAATACAGTTATAGGGACGTACTTACACTTTCTCCAGGACGATGCCCTTAGCGTGAGATGCACCACCGAAGGGATTGGCCTTCCACCTTGTCCCCATGTGGGCTTTCTTGTAATCTTTGTCAGCCCATCGCTGCTCTCTGCGGTGGTTCACGTGCTTTCGCGCCGTGCGAATACCACGGGGCTTACCTGAAATATTGACGGAGCCGGTTATCACTTGTGTTTACGACGCACGACACAGAAATCGATACACCATAGTTTTAACTGGATAACGTGAGGAGGAAAACTATTATTGCACCTCATAATTGACGCGGTGGCTGAGAGATGGAAATGGATTAGTTTTACACCACGAGAAAAACATGTCTGCGCCATGGCCGACACCTATGCGTGCACGTATAAGTTACAACTTTTTTTGGGAAATTATATTTGGAAAATTCACTCCCTTATGGCATGCGTATTTATTACACTGATACACACAATTTTAAAACAAAAATAATAAATAAACTATAACAAAACTGCACAAAACTATTCCTTACCCATTTGGATAGCACGACACCAATCGGCTACGGATGGGAAAAGAAATTATCAAGCCAGCCAGCCAACCACCGGCTTCAACGCATCACTGATACCAACATAAGAACAGTAATATAGAGTTGCCAGTTAATGTAGGAAAACCATTGAATATTACTATTTTGTTCTTGTGCATAGAAAAGTATTTACTCACTACATGTTTAAAAATGTATAGTTTAATTAATCTTACCAAAATTGATTTCAATAAAACTAAAGTTTTGTGATTAGTTAGATAAGAATTTAGTTTGTTTAATAATTCATACACAGATAACAAAATGTACCCAAGGAAACATTCATTCAATTTACCGTCATCGATGACATGACATTGACAGTCAAGCAAGTGTCAACTTGATGCGATTCCGAATCGTTTCTATAGAATTTTACGTTTACGCATTCGTGGGAATAATAAATACTTTTAACAATTTAATTTCTTGACCATTACAATGACACTGAATTTGACAGCAAGAAAGGATGGCGGTCCAGGTTACGTCGGTATACAGTTCTGCCAGGAGTGCAACAACATGTTGTACCCACGCGAAGATAAAAACAACAAAGTTCTTCTGTATGCCTGCAGGAATTGTGATTACAAACAACTGGCCGACTCTAACTGCGTGTATGTAAACAAAATTATGCACGAAGTCGACGAATTAACCCATATTAACCCTGATGTAGTAAGTGATCCTACTCTGCCTCGAACGAAGGATCACATGTGTCCTAATTGCAACCACAGAGAGGCAGTATTCTTCCAGGGTCAGACACGACGTGCTGAGGAAGAGATGAGACTGTATTATGTGTGCACTAGTTGTAAACACAGATGGACTGAGTGAAAGTTCTGTATTGTAAGTTTAAAATTAAGTTTAATAAATTGGTTCTTGTAGTTTTGTTTTTTCTTTAGACTTGTGTTCTGCCAAATTCCAATTTTTCTGGGAACCTTAACCTTGCATCCTTTCACGCAACTTCATAATATTCAATTTATTTGTGTGTATATTTAATTGGGTATGATTTGAAATAAAAGCAACCATAGTTTTGTACACTTTATTAACTAAAAATATTGCCAAGCATATCTGTTCTAAACAACAGTTAACAATTCACAGCCCTTTATTAATAATAAACATGGAGTTTTCTATTTGCCTTAACTTAAACACCACTTTATTTTAACAAACAAATTATCTATCATCATAACAATTGGTTTTAACATACTTAGTTTATTTAATATTTTATGTAAGAGGCCTGTTGAAACTTGAAACATTAGTCTGCCATCACTAGAAAGGACAAGAGATCATATATAAAATAATAGACCAAACAGTAAAATCGATTCAACCATACCTAGTGCTGAAAATATATAAAATATTTCAAGTAAAAAAGTAGGTTTGCCTCCCTAGTAAGTACATGGACAGAAACCTTGTGAAATATCTGTCTTATACTACACACAACTGCCCAAAACTTTGGAGAATACATTGTGTCATGTTATTATTCCAGGGACCATAGTACAAAAAATATGTTTTTATCACACCTGCTCTGAAAATACATACTAATTATACCAATTAGAGGGAAGAAACGCCTTTATCCCGCCCTTCAAATCCTTGCATCCCAAGGTATGGAAGTTTGTATGAAAATCCTTTCGACCCAAGGGTGGGAAAAATGTATGAAATTCCATTACATACCCGGTTTTTCTTTTTTTTTAATTTGTCAGCAGTCATACTGCCAAGAGATTTTAACTGTCTACTAATTAAATTTCAAGTAAATTGTTACTGGCCACATACAGTTTTTTTTTTACCAGTTACCAACCTCCTTGGTGCATACAGAAAATTAAAAACGAAATTATTTTTGTATATAAAACGCGTGGAATCACGGAAGAAATGGCTGCATGACCTTATGATCTTAGCCTACTCCAGAAACGGGCGAATAAAAAATGGAAAAGCCCGCGCATTTTCGCAAAAACACATTTATCTTTGTGTTTTTTGTAAAATATGGATACTTCGAGCGACAGTGATGATGTTATCCCTAACACACCGCCAGAACTATTAGAGACGGCCCAAGAAGTTGTTGATAATCTGTTGCCGGAAAAATCTAAATGCAGATACAACAATACTTATATGTCCATAATTTTCCTCGTAGGTGTAATAAAAAGCACTATACATCCCTCAGGATAAAGTACAGTTCCATACCTCAAATGGTTTGCGCCCCTCGCAAGCTCGTGGCGCAAATGCCATAATCTCGGTATGGAACTGTCACTTTCTTCCCTCTGAAGTAATGTACTATTCCTATTCCAATCTGGTGATGGCAAAATATAATAAGTATAGTATTATAGTGGCGAAAGTACGCTGTATGCACTAATTTGGCACATAGTGAAGTACTAATGGTGCTTCTTACTTTAAGCAATTGATTGCAACCTTATAACCACAAGTTGATTGTCACATTTAAAAAGTTTTTCAGTGAGTTTGCTTGGTTTGCCACATCGCAATCAGTTGATCAAAATAAAAGCATCATAAACAAGAATGAAAAAAAAAAACACTTCTGTAAGAATTTAATTACTATTTAGCTTAATAATCTACTAAATATCTAAATACAGCCTCCCTGCTTGAAGTCAGGGTCATTAGAAGCCTAGAAATAGTATTAGTTTACCAACAAACAATAAAGAGTAGGACTAGTGTAAAATTCTGTGCCCTAAAAGCGTGTGCAGTAAAATTCGAAGTCTAAAATCAAGCTTACGCTCGATAGGTTAGGTATAGGTAGAAATTCGAAATTGGTAAGTTATTTAGTAAATGCAGTGAGTTCTTTATTAACAGTTTATAAATTTTATTAAGTCGAATTTTATTTAAATGCTAATGGAATCGGTTTTTTTAATTAATTAATTGTACATTTCCATTTTAGATACCTACCTTCAGAACAACTTGTCACTTGTTTGGTAGGTTTGTGTTTCATTTTGCTTGTTAAATTAAATTACATAATTCAGCTGCAGAAAGTGTAGTAGGGTGTGGCCCACATTACGAGCAGCAGGCCTACCACGACCTCTTAACGCGATCCATTTTAGGACCTAAACTGAACTGTTCGTCTAATTCGTACCATGAAGTCAGTTTAACGATTCAATTTAGGCCGTGCTATCTGACAGCGATTGTTCCAAACTGAGTCGCAAGTTTTGGTTTCATTCATTCAATTTTGTACTGTATTTGGTACCATGACATCCATAGAGCAACCTAAACTGAAACGCTAACTGTCAAAATAAGCGATTCAATAAAAGTTACTATTTCTCTAACATAAACTGAAACGTTTGGTGAATTATTGGCGAAAACAAAGTTTTTTAGTGCTATTTTAGTGGAATTTCACAAAAACCAGTGTAAGTGTACTTTAATCTTTCTTTTAAAGTCTAAAATACGTATTTGTCGCATCCGGTCATGCATTTGACTATTCGGAACGCTAGCGCCACCCGGCGGCGCTTGACAGAGTCTAGCCTGAGTCCGTGGGGGTTAGAAAACAGCTCGACAGAACGATGTGGAGCTCACTTTGGATTTTGGATTTGGACATTGAACATCGTACGGACCACATGTGCTTAGAAACTGTCCAGCGTTCCGTATCTGGTTGTGTCGTGTACCTACAGTGTGTAATTTGCTAGTGTGACTAAATATTGTTCGTGAAATTATAATCTTTTTGAACTGCAAACGTTTTTCTATTGCGCAATAACCAACACATACCCACTGTACGCCCACAATAGTTAAATATGGCTGATAATAACGAGACACACTATACCTTCTCCGTCATATTTTACATGCATTTTTAACACCACACAACCACAGAGTACAATAATCCACAGACTATCTCTAGTTAAACTGACACAGGCACACAAACTGACAGGGAGTTTTTGGCGGGATTTCTTCGAGTGAAGTCTAGTTGGCTGTTTTAATTATTCGCAAATTGATTCCTAGTGGATATTGTGATGTAAAATTGGTGTAGTTTTGTATCTGAAGTGTCTGCGCAACTGGACAATATGTGGAATCATTGAAACAGACGCGATCCCGGTAAAATGGAGCTGAGAATTTTTTTGTAGTTTTGGCTACCTCAGCGAAGTTTACCGGGAAACTTGATTCGATACATTTGCTGCCAAATACTCCTAATACATTAGAATGTGTACACCCATATTCTAATGTAATGTTAGACTAAGAAAAAAAAATAGTAACTGATGTAGTCATCAGTTACTATTTTTTACTGCCTAGTGGCAGCATGGTCTCAGACCTTAGCCTTTAAAAAAAAAAAAAAACAAACTGACAGTGACATGACAGCAGACACAACTTTTTTTACTCTGGTACGTTCGAAACTGAAACATTGTTTTATTAAGTCGAAATATAAATATTTTTTCGTCTAATAAATGCCAAATGGTAAATAAATATCTACTTTGACTAAGAATTATTTTAACAATAGTTACCGTATTAACGTGGAATCTTAAAAACAACTGTTGAGTGTCTGTTTTACTTTAAAGTAATGATACTGAGTTAAGAACAAATAAAATTTTACTTGCTTCTGAACGTGTCTGACACTACAATGTGCGCGAAACAAACTTATTTGATAATAATAGCGTTGTCTCTTTTTCACCAAAAACGTTTCAAACGCGGTTCAGCCACAAATTGCGATCTTTCATTCACTTTTAACGATCCAAATGCCGCTGCGCGTAATGGACTTCATGGTTCGACTTTAAGCGATGCAGTTTAAGAACCTAAACTGAAATGTCTTGCTTTTGAATCGTTTTTAATTAGATCATGGTAGGCATCCTGTACTTCACTGTCTGCAGTGCTGTGTTTTGAAAATAACTGTAGGTCAATAAAAAATAATGCTACCCTCACAGAGCGTGTATGGCTACCCTCCCTCAAACAATCTTGAATTAATCCTTTTCAATATTGGCCTTCTAGGCAATACTTAATCTAAATACAAAATATTTTCTCTCATGTATACCTAAAATTACATTAAATTAATATGTTGAATTGTTTAGCACGCGATCCTGCCGCCCATTCAGTAATGTGGAAAATCTGTTTTCTGCGGGAACTGTAATGATTTCATCCATAGTTGGACCATTTTTGACACTTTGAACTATTGCCCTTTCAGATTTCTGATTGAATCACAGGATTAGATGCAGCCTGGTTTCAAAGTAGCGTATTTATTAAACAATTGACGTGTATGGAATTAAACAGTTGTTTGATCAAGTAAAAATAACGCTACCTTGATCCCACCTTTTCCCGCCAAATGGCCATACATAGAAGTTACAGAAATAAATTAGGGGAGAGGGGGGTACAGTGGACCGTGGGGCACAGTGAATCCCTTTATATAACTTCCTGTCTATCGGTTACACACACACCGCAGACCGATGAAACACGCGCTCTAATAGTTCCCCCTCCCGACCGCCAGTGCCCTTGACGCTCTCGCTGTGGATGCACGTGTAGCCGCCATTTCGCCGCCCGTAAGTACTAAATCTATTTTTTTACCGGTGTTCATCGAATATTCTACACTAAAAACTATTTGATATTGTGTTAATATGATTAAATTTCCTAAATAATTATTTAATAAGCTCTCAAAATAAAATGGTGCGCTTGTCGTTTAAGTTAAGTTAATCGTAAAAATATGTTTCATTTTCAAATATGGCGTGTCGGGGAACAGTGGACTTTTTCACTCTGGGGCACAGTGGACCGCGGCCCACTGTACCCCATACTGATATTACGTATAGCTAACTTAATTTGGTAATTGTTTTAGGCTAACAACATGGTCCGGAACCGCACAAGAAGGTGGTCACAAGCGATGCCGAACATTGATTAACACCTAACTACGCAGCTCGCAGTTAAGAAAATAATAATAATAATTTATTTTTAATTTAAATAATAATTTTGATAAAAAGTATTGATATAAACAAATTTAATCAAAAGACTGATTATGTTATAATAATTTTGATTAAAAGTATTGATTAAACAAATTAATCTTTTATTTCATATCTATATTGAAACAGTTCACTGTGACCCATTCAAAAAAGCATGGTAATTCCATGTGTTGATTCACTGCACCCCATTACGATCCACAGTACCCCACATGAAGATCCAGTGTGACCCAGATGTGGGGTACAGTGGATCATTTCCCAAATTTAAAAAAAACTTCTATTACCAGAAATCTATTGATGTTTTTGCTAATGTTGAAATACATTTCGTTAGCCAACATCCTGCTCTATTAAATGAAGCAGTAATTTTTTAAAGGAGAACGGGCGGAATTGGTCCAAATGGCGTCGGCTGATGAAACCTAGTTTATTTAGTAGTTCATGAATGTAGGATATTTTTTTTCTATGGGCACATAAAAATTGGCTTATGGAGAAAAAAGTTACACAATTCAGAAAAATGGGGTTATTATGATGCAATAATGGGTGGGATTGTTGGCCAAAATCCGTCGGCCAAACAGGACGAGGGGCGTAGCGTAGTCGGCGAGGGCGGGGGCCGCGGGGGGTGATGCTCTCGCGCCGCACCTGCGTCAACCCGCGTATTTTTCACTAGTCAGTGAGTTATTCGCTATTATTCAAGGACATCACCGCATGTATTTATCATGGTTGCCGTTTGATATCACGACGCCGAATACCTGAGAGAGTAAAGGTCTATTTTTGACGTGACAACGTCTAATAAATCGATGAAGCTGGCTGCACTCACAAAAAAACATGACTCATGTAGCGTTACCTCGCGGCCTCGCTCTGTAGCGTTCCATGGCGGCTTGAAGTGCAAGCGAATATTAACAAATGCAATGCAACTATTCCATCAGTATTTTCTTATGACGTTCAACTATCGTCAGTAAACCGACTTTACAGACAACCGATTTTTTAATTAACGCGAACTATTATGTTCCACCAAATGCTAGAGTCTGTGACAAACATATGCAATCCAATAACTGGGAGGAGTTATTTGATGCTCCAAACAGGTCTCATGATTTTTCGAGTGTCCATATAATGGACATCATATCCATTTAAAAAAATGCAATAACAAATGCATCACACATGGATTTTGAACATGTTGAAAATATGACAGCAGACGAATTGCATTACTGGACCGGGCGGACTCACGAAGAATTCAACACAATTATAGCAGAAACACCATATTTGCGTAGAAAGTGTCCCCAGCCAAAGAGTCAGAGTTTAGTCAGTAAGAGTCTGACACTCCCTTCCGCTCCACCCAGAGCAGGAGGTGTCATTTGATGATTACCCATCCTGAGAAATAAAAGCCAAAGAAAATATTAGGAATGTACCTATCAAAACTCAGAAGTGGAGAATCAGACGATAGCCTAGGAACACTGTATGGAATAAGCCGAAGACAATTTGAGAGGCTCATACATTTGGCTCAAGAGAGATACCTGCAATAAATATATCTTGTCTTTGTAATAACGAACATTGAAATAATTAATACCCCCTTGTATAATAATATGAATGATATAGGTACCTAAGTGTCAATAACTTTTATCTCCATGTCCCGATTTATTTGCGGGTTTGTTTATAGTTATAATATTAAATTATCAAATAAATAAAGCAGGTCTCAACATCCGACGCCACTTGGACCAAGGTCCATACAAAAATGTCCGATCTCCTTTACTTTTTATTCACTGATTTGAACCGCTTACAAAAAAAAGTGATCCACTGTACCCCCCTCTCCCCTATCAATCACACAATTAGTTTCTAAATACACTCGTACAAAGCATTAAACATTTTAACAGGAAAAACTTAACAAGTGTACATTATAATTTTATCATCAACCTTCAGGAAGACGGGTTTTTGAAAATTAAAAGGAAGAGCAATAAATCTCTAATATTAGGTACTAAAGAGGCGCCACCCTAGTTATAATTCGGGGTATAAATAAATACGTGAATCGTGATACTATTCAGTTATCTTTCTATTCTGCAATGCTTGTAACATTTAAAAAAAATTGGTCAACGATGAGTAGGTAATTGCCTGGAGTAGCGCCACTGTCGTTGCTAACGGCCTCACACTAGAGGCCTGTCCCCGAAAGAGCAATCAATAATAGAGGAAAATTCTAAAATTAATCTGCTTCATGAAACTGTAGTGAAGATCTCATTACTAATATTACAAAAGGTTGTAGGTACATACCAATGATATTCTGCTATATGTTATGTATTTCTCTCTCGTTAACTGGGGGCTTTACAGTGCTTTCAGTTATTTTACCTGTAATCAACGTAGGTACAACTTAATACTGACCAGTAAATTGCAAAAAACCTAAAAAAAATTGAATTTCGCGGGCTACCCTGGCGCTTTCGCCTTAAAGGCCTATTCAGACCTAAGCGGTATTCGCTACCGTCTGCGGCAGAGAAAACCCAGTGGGTATGCGGTAATATTACTGTTCAGACCTAAGCGGTATTCGCTACCGGCTGCGGCAGAGAAAACCCAGTGGGTATGCGGTAATATTACTGTTCAGACCTAAGCACAGCGGCAGCGAATATCGCTCAGGTTTGAATAGGCCTAGAAGTCTCATTTTACTGCAGCTAATTAACCTAAGTCGGACTATAGGTAGACTAATCAATGGGCAGTTTCATAGCAAGAGACGTAGGGCCGATTTTTAAATCGTCAGTTAGATTTAGTGTGAAGATATTTTATTTCTCCAAATAAAAGTTAGGTAACTGAAGATCCTAACATCGGTCATCAACAGTGGTCGGAGTAGGTAGATTGATTTTTGGTACTTGTATCATAAATGCACACAGAAAGAATAACATGGATAAGCCATTTTTCCGGAAAGTAATTCCGGTATTTCCGGATTCAATTAAATATTGTTAATGTTGGTAGTGATATTATTACTACTCAATTCAAAATTTAAAGGAAGGTATCAAAACTAAATTAATTCATTATTTATCTGTTGAATAATAAAAACAATCGAATTCCGATCGAAGCTTTAATATTTATTTTTTATTTTTAGCCTTTTATGGCTAGATCTTTTATAGATAGATATAAATTTCTGCTAACTAATGAAATTCTGACTACCACCAATTCCGGAGGAATGTCCATAGTAATATATACGTTTCGGATCAATGACCCCAGTTCAATCTACCTACTCCGATCTATGGTCATCAATCTAATAGCATAATAATGCTATTAGTAGTATAACTAAGTAGTAATAACTAAGGGCTGATTTTTCATCAGCCCTAACTGATGAATAAATATTGCGGTTTGACAGCTTTTGTGCCCAAAAACACTAAGGCCGATTTTTCAATCATCTGATAACTTTATTCGAGGAATAATTTTGAAATGTTGATAGTTATGTCATACAAAAACTGTCAAACGTCAATTTTATTCCTCTAATGCGCCTGCCACACACTCGACGAGTGGCATGGGAAGTAACGAGGAAAGGAGGCAGAGACATAGTGTGGCAACATTACTCGTCATGCCACACGTCATGCTCCTCGTCCTACCCACTCGTAGACAGAGAAAGTTTCTCTGTCTACGTACCCACTGCTCCCTATTTTGTCGGTTTTTGCGCGCGAGTCAAAGGACCGGCAATACGAGTGCGAGTGGCCGGCCACATAATCGCGCGGTCGCTGTCTGCATGGAGCGCTCGCGCAAGACGCACGCGTATGCAAAATTGGAAATTATGTCGTCGCCAAGCGTGGAATGGTCAAATGAAAAGGTGTTAATAATCCACCATCTCCGTTGGCGAGGACGACGACGACGATGTATATTTCTTTTTACTACATTAATATAATTAGCTATACTAAAAATGCATAGCGCGCACGCTGCCACCGTTTCAACGTCCATTGTCTCACCAAGGCAAATGACAAGTGAGGAGCGTCGCGATTAATTGCGCGAGTAGAGCAGTGTGTGGGCAGAGAGGGCAACATCGCGGCAAATCACGGCAGCGCGAGGAGCATAGCGATGAGCAGCGCAAGGAGCATAGTCTGGCAGGCGCATAAGATAACTGGCGATGGAAAAATCAGCCCTAAGTCATACTGTCCATGGGCGTAGCCACACTGGGGCAAGCTGGGGCGCTTGCCCCACCCTGGCTCTGACCTATAAGGTGCCTAATTAAACAATTTTTTTTTTCTTATACTAATAACAATCATAATATCCGTAAGAAAGTTACACAAAAAAATTAGTCGCCATGAAAAAATGTGCGATCCTGTGGCTTAGCGAGCCGAGCCGTCCGTCATGGCGCGGTCACTCATCCCCGCCCGCGTCTCGCGCAGCGCAGACAGAAGTCTTCTATGGCTCGTGGCGCGATTCGTATTGTTTGCTTGTTTTGTTTAATTTTAATTTCTAGTTAATCTAGTTTACTTAATATTTATTTGAACAGTCCTGGTGCCTGGTTGGTGTTTTTTGTATACTTAAATAATTGAAAAGGACAAGAGACTTGTGAATTGCGAAAGTGTTATGTTATGTGAAATTTGTACCTACTTTACTTATTTTGAGAAGATTTTATTTTACAGACAGTGACTGTTCTGTGTGCCTACCTAGTGTGCCTGTGTTGAAATTGAAGGAGATGGAAGTGGCGGATCTGATCAAGATTTCGGAAATGCAATTTTATGCCAGCGTAAAAACTGCGCTCGCTTTCTTGCCCAGCCATGTACGACCTGTACAATAGAGCGATCATTTAGCACATTGCGGCGGGTCAAAACGTGGCTTCGCTCAACCATGAGCGACGAGGATCGTCTAATCTAAAAATAAATTTGTAGAAGAAGTGCTAAATAGGTTCTTCCAGAACCCACGCCGACTTCTCTTGAAGTAAAATTACTTAGAAAGTTAGTTAAAACTTAAATTTATAAACACCGACTATACATAATTAAAACTATAATATATATCCTGTGTGTAATTCTTTATTTTCTGTAGGTACCTGAAAATATAAACCTCTAAAATTACAGATTAACAAATTGGCATAGGCGCAGAGCCCAAACGGCTCAAGTTACAAAAAATTACCGGGGGAGGGGGGGGGGATAGGTTGACTGCTGCCCCACCCTGAGCCCAAGGCTGGCTACGCCCATGATACTGTCATACTTATTCTTCAGAGTTACCGTCCATTGGAAAGTTCAGCTCTAAACCGTTGTGGTTTAATTGAAATAAATATGTCCATCTAATCATTAATTAAATTGCATTCATTATACGTATTACGAATATTGACTTTTTAAGCACCAACAAAATATTTTAAGGCTAAGATACATTTGCGTTTAACTTGATGCTGTTTATCTATTGCGCCTGCCACACACTCGACGAGTGGCATGGGAAGTAACGAGGAAAGGAGGCAGAGACATAGTGTGGCAACATTACTCGTCATGCCACACGTCATGCTCCTCGTCCTACCCACTGCTCCCTATTTTGTCGGTTTTTGCGCGCGAGTCAAAGGACCGGCAATACGAGTGCGAGTGGCCGGCCACATAATCGCGCGGTCGCAGTCTGCATGGAGCGCTCGCGCAAGACGCACGCGTATGCAAAATTGGAAATTATGTCGTCGCCAAGCGTGGAATGGTCAAATGAAAAGGTGTTAATAATCCACCATCTCCGTTGGCGAGGACGACAACGACGATGTATATTTCTTTTTACTACATTAATAAATTAGCTATACTAAAAATGCATAGCGCGCACGCTGCCACCGTTTCAACGTCCATTGTCTCACCAAGGCAAATGACAAGTGAGGAGCGTCGCGATTAATTGCGCGAGTAGAGCAGTGTGTGGGCAGAGAGGGCAACATCGCGGCAAATCACGGCAGCGCGAGAAGCATAGCGATGAGCAGCGCAAGGAGCATAGTCTGGCAGGCGCATATCATGCACATAGATGCATGATCATGCCTATAAATATTAGGGCCTCTAAACGACAAATTTTATAGTCCGGTTAAGTAGTCACGACCTCTCAAGGTCAACTACGAGATGCCCTAGTCAAAAAAAAACTACTAATTTAATTTCCTAATTGTCTACTGGCATTCGTAATAACAATTTGTTGTAGGTATAATAAATTATGTATTCAAATATTGACTTTTCGCAATGGAGTCTATACGAGTAGTACTTATTTTAAAATTAACGATAATTTCTTGTACAGTACCTACAGATTAGCTCTAAACTATTTACTTATTATTTTCTGATTGAGACTATTCACCAGTTATATAATATTTTAGGCAAATGTATCAATAACGTATTGGGTAGGTTTGTATAATTCGCGCGTAAACTTATCTATTTAAATTTACTCCTTAAACTTGTATGTGCGTATTAACTGTATTGCTTCTATGTTCTAATAAACTTTATCAAATTCAAGCTCGGGCAAAACAACCATTTTTCTATTCTAGATTTAAGCTTCGAAGATAAATAGGTATTTTAGAATAATGAAGTACAGTTTCATCAACTTTTCTGACCCAGTGTCAGCGCTGTCACTGTCAGCTAGAGTCGAAACTATTAGTTCCAAATTTAATCACAAGATCAATTTGGTAGGTGGCGCCGTTCACAAGTATAATGAATGATAGAGGAGAAGAGTTCTGAATACTTATTTCGATTGACGACGATTGAAAGATGATCGCAATAGGTATGGTCTCCTGCAACAATTTGCTGTACCTAAACATTTTTATGTAGGAGATGAGAGTCGCACGGACCAGGAAAGATGGTACGAAAGGGAGGAGGCCTATACTCACCAGTGGGTGGAACAAGGCTTCCAATGATGGTGATGATGAAACATTTTTATAGGTACAGACGCCAGCACATCAAGCTACTACAGTCTGTCAAACTTTAATAGATTTTTAACTTTATCGCAAAAAATTTACACAATTTTAATGATGTAGTACCTTTTTGAGTTAATGGTGTGGTATGGCTAGACGCTAGATGGCGATAGCTGCACGAAATATATACTATTCTACTTCTTGTGAATTTATTACTTTGCAATTTTATTGTTTGGAATGTGATGATTGTGACCAACCAACATGCATTTATAAGCTTATTTCTCCATGATTAGCTTACTTTCATTAGGAAGCATGCATGACTGTCCAAGCAATTGATGTAAATTCTGCAGCTAAGCTTCAAAATTAGAACTTAGGCTGTAATGATTACCTACGTTAGTCACCAACTTGGCACAAGAATGAATCCCAAATAACGAAGAAAATACGTAGGCAGCTTTTGGGACTTCTTTGCACTTAATAGATACGTTGTATGTTGTCTACGATGTTCTTCATGATGATATTCGACACTAGTTTTAACACGGAACATCATTTTCTCAGCTAAGCGGACGGCGGCATGATTCGAAGACGGATTATTGGTGTTCCCTTATTGCAGTGTCGATGGTTAACGAAATATATCTGTCTGATTGCAACGAATGATCGTGTAACTAAGAATATTCCAGTGGAATCTACAAATTCATAATTTTCGACGTGATTACTCGGTAGGATATCTACCCAAGTACTCGAATAGTTAATTGACATCTTTCACAAGAAAATAGCTTGGAGTTTCAATATACGAAGATTCCATTGTAAAATATGCATGTCGACGCTTGTAAGTTTTTGGTGAGAGGTATCGTTAATAAAATAATAATAATAGGTAAAATTCTGTAATAAGTAAGTTAGGTACTCATAGGCAACAGAGGTGGCCTAGTCATATCGGCCCCGCGTGGTGGTACGGCTTACTTCCTCTCACAGACAGGAGGCCTGTGTGAACATTAAGGGAAATAAAAAGAAAGTATGTTTTGTTTTTTTTGTATATTCCTGAACTAGATTTGATAATTGCAAATTGTGTAACAATTGCATGTGTTAAATGCTCATTTTGTATCGATACTCCCCCAAAAACTTCCAAGCCTATCGACTCACCACAAAAATGTCAAAAACCTGTAACTAATCGTATCAATGTAAAAACGTGGCGTCGATCTTGAGTCTCCTTCCACGTATGGAAAGCCGCCGTCAGTGTTGCGGAGGCGTCGGTATGTCGGGGAAGTTCTCGGGCAGCGGGGGCAGGACATTGGCCTCGAATTGTCCAGACATGTTACCCGGTGGAGAGTAGTTGGCCACGACAATGATCTTGCCGTCTCGGGAGCGAGCTTTGCCGACGCCGAAGAATGTTGTTGCTACCCACACCATTTGGGTGAAGTGACCTAAATAATTATTTAAAAGATGAGATTTTTTTTAAATCAAATTAGTCGGATGCACAAACCTACCCTAGTAACCCTTGTTATTAATTTCTGATTTAATCTTAGACTATGCCCCAAGGATTTAGTCATGATAAAGCTAGAAATTAAATTAATTAATTAATTACATTTTATATTGTCAGTGACCTATAATGTGAAACTCTGCCTACCCGCGTTAACGTTGGCGTGAAGAACATCAGGTTCTTTAAAATAACTGTACTGGCGCACTGCTGCATACCAATAGGAAGACACTTCTTGACCTGCAGAAAGTAATTATAATCTAATTATTCGTATTGACATCTTATTCGAATTCTAGATACTACTCGTACCTGTGACGTCAGGTTGTATAGCGCTGACAGGCCGCTGGTAGAGGTTCTGTCCGACGTCGCGGTCATTCCTGTAGTGGAACTTGTTAGTGTGAGCCAGGTGATTCGCCCATGCCTGCGCGTAGTCGCATAGCTGGGAAAGAAATATAGGTTGGTATTTACTTAGAGTCATAATTGGAACGTGAAGCAAGTTATAATATCATCACGAAAATAAAACAAAACTTTATAACTCGTACTAATTTCACTCACCCAGTGATTACTGGTAATTGGCGCCCAACAAGGGGCCACTCAATCTGACACAGGTTTATAGCGCTACACATCAAGTTATACATAACCAGTCTAAGCCGAATGAAAAAACACAAACTTAATGATTTACTAATCATGATTGTACTAGCAAGAACTGATAGAAAAGATGGATAAACCCAATAACACTGCCCAACCCGGGAATCTAACCCAGGACCTCATGCTCAGCTGTAGCGCTTGCGAAAACGTATCTAACTTTCGTGAATCAAAAGTTAATTAAACAGACTAATAAACATGTAAACGACGCATGTACAGTAGTAGTTTATCTAGAATGCCCTTTACTACTGATAAACATTATAATAGTAACATTCACTTAACAAATGGATTGCCTTTTGCTGACATGATTTTATTTGGCGCCCACCGTGGGACTAGCTAAAAGCACGATAAAGATAAAGGAAGGCATTTAATTACTAAAGTGTAAAACTTGACTAATAAATCACCTCTGGCGCCATGTAGAGCTGCGGAGAGCCATGCCGCTGGCGATACACGTTGTGCCAACAAAGACACTCCGTGATGAAGTCACTATCTTGCCACGCAGTTCGGACTTCACTCCATTGCACCACCATGCTTACTGGTCTGGACTGTAGCACCTGAAAGGTATAATGATACAATCCCACTGAGTTCTATACTACCATACCATTTTAAATATATTTTCACTGCTATAAACTCAGATCATTGTTTTAAGAATCATAGTCCCATTATCAGTATTTCGTACTGTTCATCATGTCAAAATAAAGAACGCTCTCATGCGTATTATTTCATTCATTCAATAAATTCTTGTTTTTAAAGGGTCACAAAAAAAATCTGTTGCGTTAAGTATAATCAAAAGAACTTGGAAGAAAGTTGAGCAAAATTTTAAATTGATCCCTGTAAGTTATAGGTACCAGTATTCTACAGAATGCCTGACCTGTTTGGATCTGAGCCAAATAACTTAGCGGCCTGGGCCAAAATAGGATTTACTCGTATATGTAATGTGGCTCCCGTAGGTATAAAACGTTATGCAATATATGAGGTGCTCGAATTCCTACGGTCTAGGGAAACCTGGCGCGGCACTTTATTACGCTTCACTTGTTTCATGTTTTGCTCTACTGATGAAATGTTTCGAATATGTGGAAATCTACATTATTTCTGGGATGCATGCAGTGAATATTTTTTTCGTTATTATTGCTGCAAATTTTGATACTACTGTATGATTTTAGCACTTGTATTTTGGATATTATATTGTTCTCAGCCTAATTTATAGTTTTTAGGGTTCCGTACCTCAAAAGGAAAAAACGGAACCCTTATAGGATCACTTTGTTGTCCGTCTGTCCGTCCGTCCGTCTGTCAAGACCCTTTTTCTCAGGAACGCGTGGAGGTATGAAGCTGAAATTTATATCAATTACTCAGGTCTAAAAAGAAAAAATCAAACTTCTAAGCCAACGCAATCAAAAGATACAGCCGTTTATGCCGCAAATTTTCGACACTTGCAAGGGAATCAAAACCTACAGGGTGCTTCCCGTGAACTCAGAATCTTGAAATTTGGTACGAAGCAACGTCTTATAGCATAGATAAAGGAAAAATTACGAAAACCATAAATTTTTAGTTACATCACATAATATATTTTTTTTTATTTAATAATTTTAAACTTACTACCCATTTCCTCATAAACGCGTAGAGGTATTAAATTGAAATTCATACCAAATACTCAGGTCTATAATACCTTTAAGCTGTAACAAAATCAAACTTCTATGTCAACGCAATCAAAAGAAACAGCAATTTAAGCTGGATATTTTGAAACTCGCAAGTGTACGGAACCCTCGGTGCGCGAGTCCGACTCGCACTTGTTTATAATTCTGAATGTTTAACTTCAAAATCCATACAGCGAAACCTGTATGAATTTATTATATATAATATCCATTATTAATTTTAATTTGGTTAATCTTTCAAAGAACAAAATTGAGGGTAGCTACGTAATTTTGAAAGATGAGACTTGACCCCGCCTCCCACGCTCTTTCCGCCGCCCCTATGACGTCCGGTCCCGTCCCGCACTCAGACCTCATACCGCTAAAGATACCTAAAATCGTATACTGCGCATGTCAAACCACGTGGTGTGTCAAGTCTCATCTTTCGTGGCACGCATTGTACCTATGAACATTGTTTCTAAATTTAATTTTGACAATTCAAAAGTGCCTGTACATGGTTTAATTGGAATGAATGCTTTGAGTTTGAGTCTAATGGCTCATCAATCATTGGACCTTTACCTCATTTATTTTACAGATGATTGATCGATTTTTCTTGCAATACATATTTTCTTGCCTAACTGCCTCGTTGGTCTAGCGTTCGGAAGCCCTACTGCTGGGCCTGGAGGTCTTGGGTTCGATTCCCAGGTCGGGCAGTGTTATTGGGTTTTCACAATGTCTTACAAGTGCTTACAATTTTTAGAAGTAGGTAGGTAAGTAGGTAGGTAAGGTGTTTCGTTGTACAGACGCCAGCACATCAAGCTACCCGAAACTGTCAAATTTTCCCAATGAATTTTGAACCATAAGCTTTAGAGATAATGTTGATAAGATTAAAGAAATGTGACAGGTTGTAGTAGCTTGATGTGCGGGCGTCTGTACCTATAGAGGTATGAGGAACAGGGTGTAAAGTTCACTTATCCTCTATAGAAAAGGGAGGACCCTCCGACCAGACGGGTGTTATGTCTGGCGGGCAACTGCCCGATGATTAATGTCGGGCCGCCGTTGTATTTATGCTAGTTGCGCCGTAAACTCTGCTTGCGAGATGCAGGATTTTGCGTGACGTCAGTATGACGCAATGTTCGTATGTGGCGTTGCTTGTAGATACCGCTACATACCTATTATCTTGTTTAGAGGTAAGTAACTTGTTTCGTTCTGTAAGTGCCTTACAAAGCAAAGTTATAATCATACCTATAGTTAATGTTGAGTAGTTAATTAGAGCGACCTAAATGCAAATAATTTAGTTAGAAATTATTCTAACGAAAAAATGTTTGCAGAATTTCTTTTACGGTTAAAATAACATCGTAATACTTAACAACCGCTAATCAGGTAGTTAAAAGTAACATTGTTCTGAGCTAGATTTAGCTTGTATGCATTACATCGAACTCCTTATAATTTCCATTTTACACTCCTAAAAATATTATTGGGCAGTAATATGATGTTTGCGCCTCTGTTTGTGGATCTCAAATAATTCCACTTTTAGGGTCCGAAACATACTAAATAACCAAGTAACTGCGACTAACTTGAATGTATCGCTCGCAGGCCGCTACCTCGGCATCGCTCGATTCGCTCGCTCGGCTCGCGCGCTGTTACACAGTTCTAACCTAACCTAACCCATTTGGTTGGGGTGCCCTAGCTTAGTTACTGCGACCAATTCGGCTTACACATGTTTTGACCACAGTTCCAACCTGTCAAAAATAATGGAATCAAATAAATAATGCAAATTCACACCAAAATAAATAAAGCGAATATCTAATATAAAAAAAACCTAACCTGTTCGGTCGAAGTACCCTAGCTTGGCTAGCTTACTTAGTTACAGGGATAAACTGTGAGAAAAGGCCAAAAAGCTAAAAGGAGCCTCAATTATTTAAAAAATTGTGCATCAATAGAAGCGCAAAAGTTTTTACAGTTTCATTAATTTAAAAAAGTGTCCATCATTAGAAGGTCAATAAGTTTTTAAAGAATCAGTTAAATTATTCCCTGGTACTTCCATACCACAGAAACCAAATCCACGTGACTCACACTTACCCATTTCCCCCCTCAGTCAGCCCTGAAACTAATCTACGTAAACATAAATACATCAAACACAATTTAACTCCATAATTACAATATTTCGTGTAGGCCATAAAGCGTCTTAAATACCATTGTATTATGGGGCCCATCAGTCAAGTAAATGCAAATATGCAGCTTTAAACAAAGGCCCCGAACGCACGCGATTGATGGCGGTAACAAGGGCACTAAATTGCTTTAAGGCTCTCACAGACAAGCGGGACACGACTGGTGGAATAATTTCTATGAAAATTTCATGGAAATTGTTTACTGGAATCGCGTCGTGCCTGTCTGCGAGAGCCTTTAAATGGTCGTTTTTAGGGTTCCGTAACCCTTATGGTGAGACTCAGTCTGTCTGTCTGTCTGTCACAGCTGGATACCTCAAGAACTACTAATGCTATCAACTTGAAAGGAATAGTTTTAGATGACGTTTGCCGAACTATTTTGCAAATAAGTTAAAAATAAAAATAAATGTACATACCTATACTATTTTTGCAACAGGGACCGAAAGGGATCTGAAAAATTCAAAGTGGTAGCCCCACTTCGAATTTTTCAAACCCTTTCAGTGGCCTAAGGCATGTGGGGTATCATATGAAAGAGCGCAGTTTGGACATTCTCAAACATTTTTTTAGGCCGCATAGTTTTCGACTTTTGATGAAAAATGTAAAAAATACTACCGTTCCCCTCTCCTTATTTCCGAAGTTTGCAAAGAGAAAAATCTGAAACTATTCTATGTGATAGAAGTTTATGTAAAGATTACATGAAAAATAAAACGAAGTCTCTAAATAGCATACTTCTTCAGAAATCATCAACAAAAGTTACATTAGTTCCACTATCGGTCAAGAGAGCCGAAATAAAACTGCAATATTCTACACCGCAGTGCACAGTGTTAAGAGCGCGTATACAGAAAGTGGGCAACGTCGCAAACAGCTGTCAAATATTTCCCTGTTTTGATTAATTTGTCAATAGTACTCTATGAAAATAAGAAATATGGCTAACTAATGAACTAGAATATTAATAGCAGTGTTTTACCTAAAAATAAAACACATATTAAATACTTACCTTATTTGAAGCTTACTAGATTGAGAGTGGCACTACTGGTTTCCGCTATATTTCCCTCTCTTTTGCTCTTTCCTTTAGTCGTATCTATCCCTCTCTTTCGCACATCCCGATTCCTCACCAGGTGGCGCTGCCAAATGTGGGCTTAGCCATGGCAGTGAATCGCTGATCATTGTGTCGAAAATCTTCACCAGGTAGAAATTAAATGTAAGCTTCAAATAAGGTAAGTATTTAATATGTGTTTTATTTTTAGGTAAAACACTGCTATTAAACACTTGACCGTTATTTGAAGCTTACTAGATTGAGACGTGTTTGTTATCACCTGGTGGGAAATGACGCCAATGTGAACGTGGATATAAGTTATTAATAAAATTAGATGTGCATAGAGAGAAATGCATTTAATTGAATGAATTAATCAATACATAAGTAACATACAATGGAGAGAGAAAAAAAAAAAAAATATATATATATAATTATAATAGGTAATAGATACCTACATAACACAGAAAATGAACTATTCTTTTCATCATAATAATGAACTAAATTTTGCTTTATACCTTGATAACAGCTTTATAAAATAATCACATTAAGAATAGATTGCATAACAGCTACCTTTGTTTCTAGAATATTAGGTATGCAAACATAAACATTTCTAACACTTCTTGAGAAAATTACATTTTTAGGACATTAATACAAAAAATTACACCTCTATTAAGTTAATTAGTAGGATTAAACGTTCTAGATACATTAAAACTAGAACTGGTGTGATTACAGGGCATCACTTCTCTACAGTAATAGCGGGTGAACGTATTCTGTGATCGCCAATTACCTCTAGAGAGTATTTCCTCTAACGAGTAGTTGTTAACCCAGTTTCTAGAGGCTACAGCAGACCTAAGACTGCCAGGCGAAGCACTTACTCCTGCTTCTAACAACATAGATTTGACCCAACCCGCTATGACTGTACGAGAAGCGACCCTTGATTTTCCTCTAAAATTAAGAAACAGATTATTGAGACCTCCTGACTGGCGTTTATCTTTTAGTATAGCAATAGTTCGTTTCACCCAAAATACAGGGTCTAAATTCTCGTTAGTAGGGTTAGGAGATAGTCTCCAACCAGACTGTCTATAGTCGGCAGTATCTGTTTTAGATCCAAATATTGGCCATAGGATCAGAGAATCATTATTTTCTGACAGGTGTTTTGAGTCCACAGCTAGTAGAGTTAGATCATGAACTCTTCTGCCGGAGCAAAGGAGTAACAAGGTTGCGGTATGTCTACAAGTAGCAAATACATTATTCGCGTCTACAGAATAGCTTCCCATAAATTCTGCTAGTTTATCGACGTTCCAGACTATAGATTTTTGAGCTATTGGGTTTTTTAAAGCAATAGACTTTAATATATGAGTAACTAAAACATGGGAACTTAATTTGGCAGATTCGTCAGGGTTGCTTAGCGTGCAGACCACAGATTTATGTAATAAGATAGTTTTATAAGCTAAACCCTCTTCAATACTCAAATCTGCAAGAAAACGAGCCAAAACTTGACCTGTTGGTTGGAAAGGGTTTAATTTATGCTTTTTTGTCCATGTGAGCCACCTATTCCATGCTACTCGATAAGTCTTTATAGTTGATGGCCGCCATGAGGATTTTAAGAGCTGTAACTGAGCTTCGTTCCATTTACCTAAGGCCTGGGACCACCCCCACATTTCCATACTTCTAACGTCATCTCCTGGACTCTTGGGGGTGGGAGGCCTGTCACCGTATCTATCAGTTGTGAATGCAGTTTCCGGATTGTGAATGGAGGTGATAACGCACGGGCTTTTAGGTCTGCTCTCCAAAAGACTCTCTCCCACCTTGGGACTACCATTAGAAAGACTCCCGACGCAGAGTTGAGGTGAGCTAGTACCTTGGGCACTAGGTAAGGTGGAGGGAACACCCAAGCAAGTGGGTAAGTCCACTTTTGGGAGAAGGCATCGTGGTACATTGCTCGAATGTCGTTCTGATCCAGTGATACATAATTCATCACGACTTTTGCCCTTTCTGACGCAAATAGATCTATCACTGGAACTCCGAACTTTTTGAATATTTTCTCCGTACACTGGGGCAAGAGATGCCACTCCGGAGGAAGCCGATGACGAGAAAGATGGTCTGCGTGACAGTTGTATTTTCCCGGAATATGCTGAATTTTCAGGTTGATTTGGAGTTGATCTAGGATTTGAAAAATCTCTCTCGTGAGTTTTAGCAATGAAGGAGACCTGGTCCCCCCTTCGTTTCTCAAAAAGGCTACAACAGTCCTGTTGTCGCACTGAACTAGAACGGTGGAATTGGATATGTTTGAACCTCGTTCTTCTATGGCCTTTAGTATTGCGAGCATCTCCTTTTGATTGCAATGGAGCTGTTGCTCTTGATCTGTCCACGGTCCGGATAGTGCGTATCCATCGAGCTGAGCCCCCCAAGCTAGATCCGACGGGTCTGTAGTTAGGAAATGTGACGGTGGCGGGTTGTGAATCAGAGAAGCCCGATGACAATTTAGTAGCCATCATTTTAGGTCCTCCTTCACTTCTATAGGCAAAACTACGGTGACACAGTTTTCTTTTAGTTTTTTGTTTAGAAACATTAGTGTGTCCCGAAAGTGAAGTCTGCCCTTTGGTACCACGAAACTGGCGAAGTTTAGAAGTCCTACCAGGCTTTGTAGTGCTTTCATCGTCGTTGTGTATTTGTGTAACAGATCCAGCACATTTTCTCTTACTTTTGTGATCTTTTCGTGTGGCAATGATCTCTCGTTTGTCCATGGATTCCATAGAACACCTAGAAATACGAGGCTTTTGCACGGAGTTGTGACAGATTTTTGGTGATTCGTCTGCCACCCCAGGTAGTGTAGGCGATCTATTAATAATTGGACGTGCACTTGCAGGACCTGATGGTCCTGGTGAACCACGAAAAAATCGTCTAAATAGACGAGTATTCGAATACCCTCCTCTCTTAGTGTCTGTGCTACCCAGTTTGTTAGAGTCGCGAAGACTTTGGGCGCTGTGCTGAGGCCAAAAGGAAGGCAGGTCATTTCTAACAATTTTCCACTGTAACTTACACGTAGGAATCGTCTGTGTGACTTGTGTATTGGTAAATTGAAGTAAGCCTGTGTCAGGTCGACTTTGCAAAGCCAGTCGTTTGGTTGGAGGAAGTCTGGGACACGAAACACATTTATGAGCTTGAATGGCTCCGTGTAAACAAAATCGTTCAGATTCCTTAGGTTGAAAATAGGCCGGTTGGTGCCATCGGCTTTGGGGACCAGAAACATTGAGGACAGGAAACTCGGAGAATGTAAAACTTCCTCTAACACCTCTTGCGTTATCATTTGCGATATGATAGTTGACATTGCCTCGGATTCCTTTGTTTGAAATGGGCTTTGTGCATTGGGTATTATTAGAGGTGGTTTTTTGATGAAAGGTATGCGATAGCCTTTTATTATGCGAAGAAGAGTTTTTGGTGCTCCGAGTTTCTTCCATCGATCGGCATAGAAGGTTAACTGGCCCGCTTTGAAGGTCTGTCTGTCAAAACCGGCTCCTCTTTCCTCCTGGGGGATATTCGGTGGCTGAAGTCCGTTTTCTGTTAATTCTGCTCGTCCCTTGTTTGTTAGGCTGCTGGTGAGTTCCTCGTGAACGAAAAGGCCCCTGATAGTTATGGCTATGCCCACGTGTTCCTTTATTGTTGTTGCCGGTTCCCTGCGAGGGATGGCAATGACCTGACCTCTGTGAGGTGTGGTTGTGTCCACAGCCCTGCGAGGGCTGGAAGCATGGCACAGTGCAGCACGCTTGGCGGGCACCCTGCGAGGGTGCCCTATAATAAGCTGACCCCTGCGGGGGGTAGCGAGTGGTCTTCTTAAATCCTGCTTGCGGAGTAGGTTTGAAGCCACTGGTTTTATCTGGAGGTAAGAAGGTCTTCTTAACACCTCCGTTCTTTTCCAACGTTGATGATAGCAGCTCAGGACTAAAAACCAGCTGATTAGAGGGTGGGATTTTGCGTAACGCAGACTTAACGAGAGGATCGCGAACATAATTTATTACACCATCTCTACGCATTTTAATTATTTCTGCGCGATGACCGCAAATAAGTTGAATCATATCTGAAGACACTTTATAATATTCACCATCCGAAAATAATTCAGAGATTTTGTTATGCAACTGATCGGGTGTTACGCTACCTTTGACACGTGCCCAGGATAAAAGATCAGCCATGCTAGTTTGTAATACTTCTCGCTGTTTAATTGCACAAAATGTTAGAGCACCATAGGCTTTGTCAGCCAAAGCTAAATGTCTTAAAGTATCATATGGTTTAATTTCTTCGTTGATCTCCATCTCAGTAAAACCGGGACTGTGATTATATAACTTCTGCACTTCTGAATACCTAACCTCGCACCATTCATTTTTATTAAAATGCTGAATGTCATTTAAAGATTTGAGATAATTTTCAGGAGCCTTGGGAACAGGCGGTTCCTTTAATTTGACTTGTAAATCAAATTTGAATTGATGTGATTTGTCTGATTTTTCATCTACTAAATCATAATCATACAAAGACCTATAATCGTTATTATCTAATAAGGAAACTTCGTCATTACTGCCGTCTGCCTGTATTTCTGCTGAACGCCGAGGTGAACATGCAGAGATTTTATCACTATAAAAAACACGTTCTCGTAGCTCGCTAATCTCTCGAGTTAATTGTTGCAATACATCCGCTTTACGAGGATGGCGGCCCCCCTTCTTTTTTTTATAGTGACGGCGACGCTTATTTTTACTGGGCTTCGCTGATGACGAAGTGGAACAGCTAGAAGAACTGGACGAGGAGCCAGAGGAGTTAGACTCGTTTTTCCGATGTTCTCGACGCAATGTAGACCCCTTGGTTTGTAACCCTGATGGCCCCGGAGCGTCCATATCATTTGGATTACTTGCGCCCTCCATCCTATTTAAAATGAAAACTTCGATTTTTTTATGATTCCTATCTCGACGTACCAACGAGTACGTAAGCAATTAAAACATACATTAAAAAAGTTTGCTGATTTAAATAATCACGAGTCTATTGTAACATTAACGATTTAGCGTCAAAAATACGCTAATATACCATTAATAATAATCATTGTCAAACGATCATATCATAAAAATAGTACCTACAATTTAGAGCAAATGAGGGTAGTTTGTAAATAAATATAAAAAATTTTCAATACAAGTTTTGCATTGCGAATAATATAATGCAATGCTGGCTAAGGGCAAGTTCGAACGGTAACACCGTTATTATTTGTTATTATATTTTAACTTTGCCCATAAACATAGTGATCATGCATCGCATCACTGAAAAAGTTTTATGAAATTTATTTCTACTTACAATTGTATCCGATGGAATGCACTTAGAATCACTTTTTTTAAAAGAAGAATATATTTAATTTTAAAAGTTGTCTCGACAACCTCTTTTCACGCGGAAAAAGACGCCAATGATCAGCGATTCACTGCCATGGCTAAGCCCACATTTGGCAGCGCCACCTGGTGAGGAATCGGGATGTGCGAAAGAGAGGGATAGATACGACTAAAGGAAAGAGCAAAAGAGAGGGAAATATAGCGGAAACCAGTAGTGCCACTCTCAATCTAGTAAGCTTCAAATAACGGTCAAGTGTTTAATAATGAATTGCAACTAAAACACTGAATTTGATGTTGTCACCGTTTTAGGTGTAAAAAAGGTATTTGTAAAGTTTCCAAATACTTTTTTTACATCTAAAACTAAATATTCGGTGTTACGATATTAATTATTGCATTTCATAATCAATATTCTAGTTCATTAGTTAGCCATATTTCCTTATTTTCATACAGTAATATTGACAAATTAATCTAAACAGCGAAATATTTGACAGCTATTTGCGACGTTGCCCACTTTCTGTATATACGCTGTTAAAATTCTCTGACGAATATAGGCCTCGCCGATGAAAATTTAAAAACATGATGGTACGGAACCCTCCCGTCCGGCTTATTTTTTCGCTTCTCAGTTGCAGCTTAAGGTTTTTAAAGTGTTTTTAATGAGGCACAGGTTGGCTGCTTTGAGTGGGTTTGCCAGATTAAAAAACATTTTAATTAAATAAATCTCTAGGGGTGAATTTCATTGAAATAAAATGTTAATTAAAATACCTAGCTGTGTGCCAGTGACCATAAAATGCCGTTGTTCTTTTTCATACTTGCATATAGGTACCGATGTGTTTTGTAAAGTGTATGGTATCGGCCCTGACTATACGATTTGTAGGTCGTGAGTTCGAACCCAGTCAGGCACTTTTTGTATTTAAATTTCATCACCACTGCTCTCAGAACGGTGAGGGAAAACATGGTGAGGATGTCCTAAAACTAAAAATTCGATGACATAATAATTATATGTGACATGATCTACCAACAAGTACTGGGCCCGCGTGGTGGATTATGGCCCATTCCCTCTCTACGATAGGAGGCCTGTGTCCCAACAGTGGAAACATTATTACCTACAGATGCCAGCACATCAAGCTACCCAAAACTGTCAAATTTTCCCAATCAACTTTGAACCTTATGCTTTAGCGATAAAATTGACAATCTATTAAAGAAATTTGACAGATTGTAGTAGCTTGATGTGCTGGCGTATTTACCTACTTTTAATCCTACCGGTACCTACGTTCCCATAATCCCATGGGATATTCTTCGACATTCACGCGGTTGAAGCCACGATGAAAAGCTAGTTAATTCTAAGCTTAAAAAAAACCGTTCAAAAGTAGCTAGGTAAATGCAACATCTTGAAACCTCAGCAAATTGAAACTTATTATCCCAGCAGTATCGCAGGCGTTATTTAAAAAGTTGAATAAAATATACTTAGTTACGTTGGAGAATTTCAAGAAAGCCGAGGTCGGGTGGTACTCAGGCTGCCCAAAGCCGCAAGGGGAGCGAACTCTTTAAGACGAGTGGCCGCTGTTCTCATTACTCTAAAAGCCTGTAGTCTCCCAGGCTTTAGTGAAGTCTCAGCCACAACTTTTATATTTTTCCGATACTAAGCTTCATTTTATGCGTTATGAAGAACCTACATGGGTTATTAATTTATTATTTTCGTATGTTAGGTACTTCTTGTAAATGCAAATGGAAAAATACTGTCCTGTTATAGCTATCCAAGAAGATGGAATCGTGTAGGTGGGCCATCTAGGTCTGACATCTGAATAAAAATATAACCAACAAATAATAACATAATTTTCGTACCACTTGCTCAAAAAAGTGACATTCTATGCCACAAAAAGCGAACATAACAATAGTCATTTTTAATCTGTTAAAAACAGGGAAAGAAAATTGTACTGAATTTCATTCATCCTCTAGGGGGAGAATGTGATTTAAATTTGGAATACTTATCTACCTAAATTTAAACTGAACTACATCTGTGTTTACACCATTGAGTTTGTATATAAAGCATTATACATCTTTTTGAAAAAGGAATACGCATTTATTATGCAGTTATGATTATTAAATAAAATTACGAAAACCGACGAGGCCGTTTGAGCTTGATGCCTTTGCTTTTCCGACAAAAAAATATTAGTTTAGGAATTTGCCGCGTTTTGTTTTCTTCAAATATATAAACGTTAAGTTTATTTTAATTTATTTTTTAATAAATGCTTATCTCATATTATTATTGTGTTAATTTTTTCGCAAATGGTACGAAAAGTAGAGTATTTTCCTCGGTGATAAAGCTGTCTTAGTCTTGGGTGAACTTAAATCCCTCGCTACACTCAGGACTCGTCTTAAATCCCTCGCTTCGCTCGTGATTTAAGTTTTTAACACCCTCGCTACGCTCGGGAGTAAACCTCGAGTCCTTCGTTACGCTCGCGATTTAAATCGTCACCCGCGACAGAAGACACTGCTTTATCCCCTTGGTTAATAATCTACTATATATTTAAATACCAAATGACCAGCTGGCCTATTTTTTGGCAAAAGAATTAGAATTGCCAGACAAATTGGCAATGGTGCCAGCCTTTTGGGCACGTTTCCTGTTGACAGTGATGTCGACGAAATTTTTGATGCTCTTTGATTATTTCCCGTCTTTTTTATATACTTGTCCATATTATTATTATTTTAAGACTGTTAGCTTTTTAAAGTAACCTTTTATCTACGGTTTAAGATATTATTTATTTTTCAAGAATGCGAACACTTTAATTGCATTTAAGATTAATCAAAAGTAAATACAAACTATATTTAAACTAGTACCTACTATGCAAATAAATACAAAAACAAAGGGGCGTCGAAGTACTCGTCCGCATCGCCGTCTACAGGAAACGTGCCCAAAAGGCTGGCAGCATTAAATAAATGTAAATTTTAAATTAATGTAAACACTACCTACCAAATTCGTTCCCCTATTTAACAAAAAGTGTAGAAAAGGATGAGATGGGAAGGTGCTTACATCTTCGCAGGGAGGCCAGTAGAAACTGATTTTGAGAATCGAGTCAATGCCGTGCTGAGAGGAGAGGAGAGGGTTACGTCCAGCAGTGGACTACCGTAGGCCGATGATGATGACGACTAACTAAAAGAAAAAAAAAGAAAAGAAAGAAAATTTGACTACGAACAGTCCTTTTCTACACTTTTTGTTAGACATGCAACACCTCTATCTCGATGCCTTAGAGTGAAAACCTCGTAAGTGTAAAAGAAGTAATTTGTCGGGAGGAAGAAAGAAGTGCGTGCTATAAAATTTTTGTACGGAGTCTTTTTTTTTTACAGACTTCAAAAAAGGAGGTTCTGTATTCTTATTAATTAATATGGTTTAACCCGCTTTAATATCCAGAACTGTTCGATACTATAAGATTATTCGAAATGCATAAAACGCTACTTACATTCCCGAGGTTTTCACTCTATATAAGGCGACGATGCTTATTTGTATATATCATGTACAGACGCCAGCACATCAAGTTACTACAATATGTCAGATTTCTTTAATAGATTTTCAACTTTATAACTAAAGCATAAGGTTCAAAGTTGATTGCGAAAATTTGACAGTTTCGGGTAGGTAGATGTGCTGGCGTCCGTGCATACCTAACTTAAAATGCTGCTAAATGAAACCAATTCTAAACACATAACTACCTACTAACCACCAACTTTAACACTAAATCACTTTACTAAAACTGCGTTATTCATGAATATCTGCCCACGGAGGCAGACTAATAACTCCTCACGGCTTCACGTTTTAGGTCTTTACTCGTAAAGTTTAACGCCTCGCTGGCACATCTCGTTTGAGTTTCACCTCGCCTCTGTAGGGGCTAAATTACACATGAGCCTGTGTGAAGTTCGCCACCTGAATCTTGATATAAGCTAGAAATTCTTGTTAGCCCTCTTTAGTGGAATGAGTCCCTGTTAATTGAACCGCGATATGGTTCGGAGTTGTGGCAAATATCTATGTGTAGAGGTAGGTACGTAGGTACCTACCCCCAATTATTTGATGGAACTAACAAGGTTAAAGACGGAATCTACCTATTTTTAGGGTTCCGTGCCCAAAGGGTAAAAACGGGACCCTATTACTAAGACTCCACTGTCCGTTTGTCTGTCTGTCTGTCACCAGACTGTATCACATGAACCGTGAAAACTAGACAGTTAAAATTTTCACAGATGATGTATTTCTGTTGCCGCTATAACGACAAATACTAAAAACAGAATAATACAAATATTTAAGGGGGGCTCCCATACAACAAACGTGTTTTTTTCGGCGTTTTTGCTTTGTGGTACGGAACCCTTCGTGTGCGAGTCCGACTCGCACCAGGCGAGTTTTTTATTTTAAACAAGACCCGAAAAGGATAACATTCAACAAATAGGTACGTTAAGTTTCGATACGCCGCAGACCTTCAATAAAACTAGTCTTTACGAATTTTAACCGTCAAAGTATTCCGAAAATATGAATCTAATATGTTCCACCAGTTTTTATTTCCCCGAAAGAGGTTATCGAGTTTTCCGACGAGAAACCTTTGGCTGAAAAGTAGAAGCACATTCCCGTCTGAAACGAATAAATGTAGCTGCCCAGAGAATGTAGGTACAGCGTTGCTATTCTGTAAAAAATCTCATCGTGAAAACTTAAGTTGAAGTGTGCGTGGAGCTGTCAATAATGTCAAATCCTAGCAAAAACAAAATCACTACAATTAAGTTTTCACGGTGAGATTCAGAATCGATCGGCTGTACTATAGAGATTATAGCCTATTTGTTGCTTAAATGCAACCTATATGAATTCTTTGAAAACATCTACTTTTCATAGAATTCATATTTACGAGACAAAATATTGTAAATCAATGTTTAAAAAAAAAGTAAGAGAAAAACAGTAGGCGTCATATTTGGCTGACACGCCAAGTGACAAGGATAAAAATGTAGAACCATCTTAGTTCTAGAAACAATTATTGAATAGTGGCAAACTATGGTTTTTATTTACTCGCCACGTAAAGCTGTCACACTACCAGTGGCGAAGCTTCCATACAACTCGATTCACTCACCGGCTTCCCTTTGAAAAATGGCACAGTCAGTATTCTATAGACAATTAATAATATAATCAAATTAAAGATATCTACTCCGGCTTACCTCTTAAAAAAATTGACCCTTCGCTACTGCACAGTACCTATCTACATCTACTTACTGAATACGATAGCTATGTTGAAAAAAATAGATTGATTAATAAAATATTCTGGAAACTTCTAGATTAGCAAGCCAGATGATTCGAATTTAAATGTCTTTCCTGAATGTATGAACGCTGAAACAATGTCGTCTGTTACATAAGAGAAGGTCATGACCATATGGCACTGTGCCAGCAAACTGTGCGCCCCTATTTGAACACAGTCCACAGACAATTTCCATATTTTTTTAATAAAAGTTACGCAAGCATGATGAATGCCAAATAAGAAAAGTACGGTCGAAACTTAAATTCCAATTCGGAATGAAATACTTTAGAGATTTATGCCAGTTTTTTTTTTTTAATTGTTTGTTCCGTCTTTTTGTTGTATTTTCTTTTTGGTTTGTGATTATATATTTTTTTGCTTTGATACTCTCCATGTTAGGTACAACCTGTTATAAAAATTACCTTCCAAAATAATGTACCGCCAGTTCCCCTACAAAGTAAGCCTCGACTGTGCAAAGAAGATAGCGCCCCATTTTAACAAATTCACCCACACCCCACAAAGATAAATATTTAGACAACAACTTAGTTTAAACCTACAGTTATGACAAAGGGCTTGTAATAAATTAGGTGACCCACCAGCTTTCATGGCAAGATGGCTTAAGGCTGTGGTCACAGATCCTTTAATTAATTGGGGCTTAAATGCAGAGGTAACGGTAGATTATAAATGGGGTAATTGCGAAACACACTATCAGTAGCAATAGCAATGGGTTTCATTTTGACAGTTCAACAAGATTCATTGCGTTATTTACGCTGTTGAGCAGACACATTTTTCGAACATACGATGCAATGAACAATAGACTACGCTTGTACAGTAGGTACCTATATTATAATAATTATTTTAAGACTTAGCTTTATATTATATGTTCAGTAATTATTATTGCATTTGAATCTTGCGGACGTGTATCTATGGGATATGGTCGTGATTGTACATTTGATATAGTAGGTATTGAGGAAACGCTTGATTTTCGTCGTGTCTCATCCTTCTCAAGGCATCAATTTGTGCCAATCTGTTATGTCTGTAATCTATCGCCGTTCGAAGACCACGCTCGGGTGATGATTACATCGTGCCATTTCCAGTGATGTTTAATACATTTTTTAAAAGTGATCGTAAATTCATGTTTTTAATTTTAACGACAAATTGCCTGTACCTTTATGTATTAGGTATATCTATTCCTACTTTGGTTATTGTTTTACGTACAGAATACGTAGGTATTCTGATATTTCTTGACTTATTATAACCATTACTCAATGATAAGTAGGTAGGTACATAAGTTCTTATATTATATTTATACTATAATTATATTATGTGATATTTATATTTTTTTAATTCGACATAATGTCTACATACCTACAAACTCACGCTTTTTCCCCATGCAAAGTCTACGTTATTTTTTTAAATACCAATAATGTAGGTCTCCTACGACGACGCATCATTCATCATCATCACTCATTTGAAACTTAAAATCCCTTAAAATTGCTAACGCAGTAAAATGTATTGTTTATGGCAGAATCGTGTTCGAAACAGCTAGGTTATTGTAATATTTTTGTTCCGAATCCATACTAATATTATAAATTCGAAAGTAACTCTGTCTGTCTGTCTGTATGTTACCTTTTCACGCCAACCACAGAACGGATTTCAATAAAATTTGGCAGAGAGATAGATTGCATCCCGGAGAAGGACATTGGATAGTTTTTATCGAGATATTCCCACAGGATCGACACTTATGGGGGTGAAACCGCGGAACGCAGCTGGTCTTCTATAAATTAACTCGACTTTCAACACAAATAGGGTGCTTAGGTCAAGGACAATTATAGGGAAGTTCGAGCCATCCCACAGACTTAATATAAGTCTGTGGGCCATCCCCTATTCCGAAAAGTTATTCGATTAGGAACTAAGAGATTTGTTGAACGAAAAATTCGAGGAAATAGCCGTTACTAATGTAAAAGAATAATGGAAGACCATGGAACAGAAAAAAGTGTTCTTCTGTTCCATGTGGAAGACCAAGCTGAAGAAAAATTAAATGTAATTGGAAAAGGATAAAATAATTTAAAAACCCCCGACTTAAAGAATTTATGTAACGAGACTAAAACAGATAAATTCATATGGTAGTCGGAGGACCTCTTAGAGTAGAAGGTGTTCCACAGAACGGTCAGACACTAGAGTAGGTATGTAAGTACTCTACACCTGAATTTAGAGTGAGGGAGGGTTCACTGATATGGCGACGCGACGTCTGCCCTTGGTAGGGAATCGTCGCAACACAACCCTTTAGGTGTTCCCTACCTACAATCCAGTTTAATTCACAGCTATTTGCAGTGTCTTTGACTCGAACCACGTAGACAACAATATTTTTTTTATGGAGCTTTTTTAAAACCGCTACATAATAAAAAAAAAACATAAAATGTACAGTATTGCTACAAAGTTCAGTTTCCAACGTCGAAGTCGTACATAGGCAATATTAATATAAAGTATCCAATAATCTACTATCCAGCCGTACTGCAGCAAACAAATACGTAGGTACATCCCAAGTAACACAAAATCGATATAATGGAAAAAGTGATGACCAGAAAATTTCTTCTAGCTTCGTTATAGAATTTGAAGGGTTTTAGCAATGTCTTGCTTCTGTATAACAGCATTTTATCAACTTTGTAGTTCCTAAGGCTATATAATCCTCTTTTTCAATCTTTTGTGCAGCTAAAGGTTTTATTTTAGAGATAATTTATGTCTCTATACAGCTTCTAATACAGCTGTAAGCATTATACAAAAGTGTAGGCCGTATGTAAGCATTAATTACGGCTTAGGCAATTAAAAAGCATTTTAAAATTCTTTAAAACTGCTTTATGTTTTATAACGACCTTTCGCATGGGGCACAACTGTTTAACGGTGTACATTGGTGCTGTTTTAATGCCAGCTCTTTAAAAGCATTTCATCATAATATTTTATAGCCTTTATCTATACAAACGTATAATGAAAAGAATTTTAACAAGCAATAAGTCGTATACCGGCCATCCGCATGCCTAAAGTTTTTAATTATGTTTACGCCATTTCGCTTTTTGTCTCGATAATATAATAAAATTTAATTTTATGGTAAATAGTCCTTTAGAAAGGACTTCAACCTATGGTATTGACCGGCCGGTACAAGACAGGTATCATAATGACTAAAACTAAAGATTTCTTCGTAAGAGCATAATTTTTTTTACAATTCCACATATTTTTATAATATTTTTGTAATAAATAGCTCTTTAATTTGAAGGCGCGTGAATTATTTGATTTAAATATATACATACTTTCACAGTAAACTGATACTCGCAACCTTAATTCACTCATAGAGAACAAAAACAAGAGTTTAATTACTTACCTTGTAGCACTTATATTTTTTTGTTGAAAGTATCACACATGCACCATTTTCTTTTTACACAAGATTTATTAATAATATCAGAAATTAAAAATAATATTTGAAAATGTTTTTATTTTGCCTTTGTAATGCTACAAGCTGTATAAGAGCCGCATTTAACATATGCGCACTGCTTTAACCTGTTTTCACAGCCCATTATAATGCGTTTATCATTCCGGTAGACAACCAATATAATGCTGCTAAAATGCCATTCTAACACTTAAGTCTGTATAATTTGGGGCCCAAATTAGCATTACAAGAGCTGTATAGTAGTTTATAATGCCTATATGTAGACTTCTTATAAAGCTATAATAATATCTAATTCTGTTATCCATCGATTATAAAGCTATTTTGTGCTACTTGGGATAGCGCTCCGAAGAGATGCGCCATTTTAGTAGGTAAATTATTGTTGGCGTAAAACCTATCATTATTTGCCTTGTAGGCTAAAGTTATTTAATCTACAAAGTGTAGCTGTAAATAATACGAAACTTCATTTCCTGTCGAAAGCGATGTAATAGGTGATTATGGGGTTTGTTTGGTGCTAGCATACAGTTATATTGGTACTTATCTATAGAGCATGGGAAAACCGCAGATATGAGTTGGTGTTGAAGGTCAGTGACCTCTCAAGCTCCGCTAATGAGACAAAATTGATTTTCTATTGTATCGTATTACATACTTACGATACGTACAGTGCTTGACGGGTTACGTACAGAAAATTAAAAGAAAATAAAGAAAAACTATTTATTGTGACTCGCACAGGAAGATCACAAACGGTAGCTATAGTTAATGATCACTGTTGGAATCCCAACACTAAATATTACTAAATAAAATGAATGTTTCGCTCGTTCACTTTCCTCTGGCACGGTAAATATCATTGGGGTCGGGCCGCGACAAGTCGGCAACGTGGCCTGCCTGTCTACGTTTGATATTGGTAAGAATAAACTTCATTATTTAGAAGAACTGGCCGTTTCCTTACCGCGAGTACATCTCCACTGACACAAATCCCCACAATCACCATGCTGGAGAGTTCCCACTGCTGAAGAAAAGAAAGATCCAAAACTGTGCACCTTACACAGACAGAGCGTTTACGGGAGAAATAAAAGATGAATTAGCCAAGTAGAATAAGGCATCTCAAGAACTTGTTCTAGCTCAAGTCATCCTTGTTACTTTTAAACATATAGGTACAATGCGTGCCACGAAAGATGAGACTTGACCCCGCCTCCCCCGCTCTTTCCGCCCCCCTATGACGTCCGGTCCCGTACCGCACTCAGACCTCATACCGCTAAAGATAGGTACCTAAAATCGTGTACTGCGCATGTCAAACCACGTGGTGTGTCAAGTCTCATCTTTCGTGGCACGCATTGTACACGAGTCACTCCACTGGACGCCTGAGGTAGAACATCGCTGTCGAGGTAGACCGCAGCGAAGGTGGTGTGATGTTCTAATCATGTTTGCGTGAACAACATGACCAGAGATCGCACAAAATAGAGAGATTTGGGAAGAAAATGGAGAAGTCTTTTTCAAGCAGGGGGTACAAAGCAAGCTAACAAAAAAAAACAGTGGCACTCCGGGAGTGCCGACAGAACTGAAAAAAAAACACAAACAGAATACTTTGCCATCACTCACTGACATATCGGATCATTAAAACCGAGTACATCCCGAAGACAGCCGAACACATTCAAAGCGCGATTTTTTTAAAATCGTCTTATCAACAAAACACGCGCGTTGTCGCGTGGCGCGAGTTTTTTCCCTCTCAAAAAATGCCCAACGCGCCTAAAGAAGTTTTCATTTCAACAACACACCCCTCACATCTTCAAAAGCCTCATACGAGCTCCTATAAGACAAGACAAATCCACAAAAACCCTTCCGCCCGCCAAAGCACCCTTAAATCAAGATTTAAGAGATACTTTGCCGGTGAAATTGGTGACAAAGTACCGAATTTTCATACAACCCGAACAGTTAACGTAACAAGGAAATCGGAAAAGAAAAAGATTTTTCTATTATAATGTTGTCCCTTTTGAGGTTCTTAGCAATTAGGTTACGCGTACGATCTATAACGGGTCGGATATTATGACTTGTATTACGTAGGTCTTAATTATATACCTACATTTTGTGGATGGAGAGCTACATTCACTCTCCATGCATAAAATTTATAATCTACCTAGTTCGGTTAAATTACAGCGTTTAGTAAATCTGCCTAACCGTTTCCCAACTATGTTGGGGTCACCTTCCAGTCATCCGGGTGCAGTTGCATACCAATATTTTACATGGAGCGACTGCCTATCTGACCTCCACAACCCAGTTAATACTGGGTAACACTATAACCCTAGCACCTTGGTAAGACTGGTTGGCAGATTTACCAAGAGATCTACGAATAACCACCGGGACCAACGGCTTAACGTTCTTTTCGAGGCACGGAGGGGTTTCGATGTGTAATGGATGGTCACCCATCGCTTTTTTTTTTTTTTTTTTAAAGAACCAACAGCGGAAAGCGTAGCTTAACCTTCAATTGACCGGGGCGGCTGTTATTCCCCAAACGCATATACCGTCTCCGTACCGTCGCGTCGTGGGTAAAATCCATAAGTACTAATATTAAAATGCGAAAGTGTGTCTGTCTGTCTGTCAGTTTTTATCCCGATATTCCCACGGGATCGACACTAATGCGGGTGAAACCTCGGGGCGCTGCTAGTAGTATGTAAGAAATCCGCAACGGAAACTTAAGTCGTATAAAGGACATTTATTTCACGTCCAAATTGTTCTGTGGACATTTGTCCAATTGTGTTCTGTGGACATTTGTCCTCTGATCGTTTTTCTACTGGGACTGGAATCGGCAGGGAAGGTCAGGTCAGCCAGGTGAAGCATTTTAGTTTTATTAGATGTAAGTATAGAGGTATGAGGAACAGGGTGTAAAGTTCACTCATACTCTATAGAAAAGGGAGGAACCTCCGACCAGACGGGTGTTGTGTCTGGCGAGCAACTGCCCGTTGATTCATGTCGGGCCGTTGTATCTATGCTAGTTGCGCGGTAAACTCTGCTTACGCGATGCAGGATTTTGCGCGACGTCAGTATGACGCGTTGTTTGCATGTGGCGTTGTAGATACCGCTACATAAGTGTCCCACTACTGGGCAAAGGCCCGCTCGCTTTCCACCTCTCTCTGTCCAAATCGGCCAAGGACCAATCTTTATTACAGGAGTCATCGTGGGATACCCATCAGTAAGTAAAGCCACTAAGTAAAAGTAAAGTGACGTGAATTTCGAACATCGGTAAGTAGTAATTAAAAAAATGCTCATAAGTAGGTTTCATCATAACTATAACATGACATAACCTATTTTTAACCGGACTCAAAAAAGGAGGTTCTGTATTCGACCCGTATACATGTATGCCCATGTGATTTTCTCAAAAAACAAAGAGAGGTTTTCATGGGCGTACCCAGCTTCTGGCGTAGGAGGGGGCAAGTCAGATTTTTTAGGTCGGATCGTCCGCGGCTGTTTTGTCATACACACTACACAAACACACCTACATGAATCATTAGGTGTATGTAGTGTAGTGTGTAGGGCAAACAGCCACAAATGATCCTGCATAAAGCAGGATCATTCGCGGCTGTTTGCCCTACCTTTAGGTAGTTAAATAAATAAAGTAAATTTGACTATGCATGCATTTTAATTTTATTTAAATCGCTTCTACTTTAAAAGTAATTTTCGAGGATCTTCTGCAAAACGGTTTATAACGTCTTCCGTGAAAGAATCGCCCATACTGTTTACAAGTTTTTTATGTATGTACACTGAGCAAACAAAGTCCATTTAACCTGTCTTCAATCATTGTTGATCTCAGCCACGTTTTCACGCGTCTGAGTGTACTGAATAATCTTTCAATTGTAGCCGTGGAATAAGGCATTGCCAGTAAAATTTCTAGGGCTGTTTTTACTTTCGGATAAAAACATTCTGCTTGTTGGATTAATTCCGTTATCTCACTTTAATTAGTAATTAGGCGAGTTCATACATGTTCTGCGAGATTTCCAAGGGGGGGCAGCCGCCCTCCCCTGCCCCCCCCCCTGGGTACGCCCATGGAGGTTTTTGAAAAAATAAAGAGATTTCTGTGCCTTCTTCTACTCTGTTCACCTCTTTTTGTCCAGACGGTATAAAAATCAGCCGGTCGGTATGTATATTTTAGTATGTTAGCTTGTACCTATAGCTAAAATAAATAAAAACCGACCGAAAATAGAAAAGTTTTACAATTATTGTTGTTTGTCGGGTATAAAGAACTTAACCGCTTCAGGTTTAACGCCTAAATTGCCTCCGATTTCCGGGTCCATTCTCTGGACGAAATTGTAAGCGAGTTTTTTGTGTGGTGACCTGGTGAGTCCAGGAACCCTATTATTCAGCTAAGGAAATTCGATTCCCTAGTTTCTGCTGAGTCAGTGATTAATGAACGGGAGGTGATAAGCAGTTTTGTGGGGTTCATTTCATAGGCGACTGTGTATCTACTTACTATATAATTTAATTTAGGGACCTACAAGGCCTCTTTTGAGGGGTTCATGGTTCTATACATCAGACGTATGCAACATATTGAATTACTTTCAACAGATTTGTCCGTCAATCCATCTCAGATACGCTAATCGTGGAGGACTTCTCTGCAAAATTTTGAAAGGGTCGAAAGCCTTACTTTTCAACGGAAAAAGAGTTCGTGCCATTAGTTTATAGCTATTCATCCATCAGTATCCAAATACAACATTTACCATTCAATTCATTGAATAATAAATGTTGTACTTTCGTGATTGTGTCGTTACGACATTGAAATAAGTAGGTAAGTACTTCCTAACTTGATTACAAAAATGTAGCCTACAGTTAGCTAGTATCGAGATCAACTCTAGGATGACCTGATCATCTGCCAAGTGCCTAGCCTTTTCCCAACTATGTTAGGAATAACCGAATGCAGCTGAGTACCAGTATTTTACATGGAGCGACTGCCTGTATTCAATAAGCTCTACAACTCAGGTACTGGGTAATACAATACCCCTTGGTAAGACTGGTTGCCAGACTTTCGGGCTTCTGACGCCCCGTAACGACTGTCAAAGATCCACGAATGACAGCCGGGACGGGCTTAACTTTCTTTCCGAGACACGGAGGGGTCTTGGAATGTAAAGATGTCACCCATCCACGGACCAACCGTGGCGTGTTGCTTAACCTGATCGATCGATCCTTACAACTGCTATTACTTAGCTTCAGCCAACTCTAGGATGTCCTATGTAATACTAATATAGGTAGATCATCTAAGCCGCATTACAAAATCCCAAATTCCTGAATTTAAAAGGTCCATTAAACTTCACAAACTTCCATGACCTTTAGGACCTAAAATGCCTACCTGCTCGGACTCCAAATGTAATTTAATTTTCTAACTTGTGGAAAAAGTTTCCACCCTTTTTGTCACATTATAGGTCATTTCATGATTGAAAGCGGCTCTGTGAGCACATTCGGGCCCTTCACGCAAAAACACTTCCGCATCAGGTCAAGGGCACGTTCCATTTCCCGAGACCATAATATTATCTAAAAATATTACATGACGTAAACAACGTGATGCTCAATGCTTTATGTAGCACATCACACATGCTGTTTTTGTCCTTGCCAAACTTCACGAGTGTTTAAAAAGTTAAGTGACGTAACCGACGCGGCGACGCGCGACGGTTCGTGATCGTTTTTTTTTTCGAAAATTTTAATTAAATTCGAACCAGCCGGTCGATTCTGTAAAAATTTCACCGTGAAAACTTAGGTGAAGTGAGTTTGTTTTTGCTAGGAATTGACACTATTGACAGCTCACTTCACCTAAGTTTTCACGGTGAGATTTTTACAGAATAGCAACGCAGCTCGTTCAACTTTTAATAAAGAAGATATAGAGATACATGCTTGCATCTCTGAGTTTGCTTTGTAAAAGTTGAATCAAGAACTTAACCTAACAGAAGCACCATAAATTTTTCAACAAATTACCTACTTATAAACATATCGTATCTCATTGGATTCAGTAAAAAAAAACAAACGAAAAAAAGTTTTATTTTTATTTTTAAGTTGGTCGAATTACATGCACGAACTATTTGAGATGAGAATGGGCCGGGATCTATGCAGGATGAATGGCAAAAATTGGACAAACAAAGCCACATAATGGTTACTAAGAGAAAGCAAAGGAAGGCAAGGCAGACAGAAGAAAAGGTGGCGGGACATAATAATATTTGATGAAAGAGTATGAGCATTTTATTTACATACACAAATAATAATTATTCTGAGACCATAACCGTCTAGCCTAGACATTGTATCAAACGCAAAATATAATCAACAAAGCCTTACTTACCCTTTGTAAAAGTTTGGGCCTGTTATCGAGAGGCTCCTCAATTGTATTCTTATTTTGTTCGTTGTCATTTCTGTAGGCGTTCCTGCGAAAAAAAAGTTATTCAATCAAAAATCATTTATTTAAACTACTTAGGCTGATAATCAGAACTTTTTAAATGTCAAAATTACGTAAGACGGTTCTGCCTCTCACTATCTATCCATATTTTTATCAATATTTTCGAAATTAACGCATTTGATTTTACTTATTTTAGGCTTTAGTTGCAAGTAGTTCTGAGATCCGTGGAAATATAATGTAGGTATAAGTACCTATAAAGCAGCACCCAGAGACGTATCTAATTAGACCTCGGTTTAGCGATAAAGCTCTGAGATGGTGTTACATGCCTATCATTATGAATAATGTAGTGCCGTATCCAGAGTTATGTTACGCTAAATTCAACATAACTGCTGTTTGATGAGATATCGAAGCTTTGTAAATAATTCGCGTCAAAAACTATTCTTCTTTGTATAAAATGCATACTTATAAGGACTACTATTGCATATATGTAAAGTTCTAGCCTGCAGCAATCGACTGTTGTCGACGTGCGGTCGAGTGTCATCCATATGTAAGCGCACTTCGACTTTAATTACAGAAGCGAACGGTGGTGGAAGGAGGCCGGCACAGAAGCGGTTAAAGGTTTATTCGATTGTCAATACGGACAGATTTTTCGGTTTTACTTTAGCCGTTACGCTAATTTATCAGTAGCAATCTCTTAAAGTAGTATCCTGAGACTTTAGAACCACTGCAATCGACTTTAGTCAAGTGTAGCTAACTACCCTCCCGAACATTCTATTAAATTTCGGAAATACTGTATTAAGATAGGTTCGCGTACTCTTCTTGGCATATCGAGGAAGTTATAAGGGAGCATTCCATTGAAATACTTATCTCCCCGTCCCACGTTCCACCCTCGTCGAACCTTGGCAGGTATTGGAGTCAAACACGCGATGTGCAAGGTATATCGCTAAATTGTATACTATTAGCGAAATGGCTGACGCCTGAAAACGCGAGAGACTTTTCTTCCGTGTGCAACAATGTAAGTAATTTTTTTTCCTTGTCTTAGGGTTCAACAATATATTGGACCCTAATCTTATTACAATCTAGCCTTTTATATAGACAAATATGTAATTTAATTATAACCTATACTATTAAAAATTGTCTTTAGTAAGAATGTGTCCAATAGGCTTTAGTTGAAAGTAGTTCTGTTCCAACCCTTATTGTCTCTATTAAGGCGAATACACTTCGTTCTTGTGTTTGTTTGGCACTTTTGTACTCTACACTATTCACTAACACTAAACACTAGCTCGAACGGTTTTGTTCTTTTTAGTCTTCTATGTTTGTGGGGTCGAGAAGCTGGATTGAAAAAAATAACTTAAAAATCCTTCATCAATGGGATTTGATTCGATTAAGTTAACAGTTAACTTTCCATTACGATTCACAATGTTATCCTTTTATGATTCACCAAAGTGGCCTTTTTAGGCCCCTAGATGTTCGGGTTTTTTTAATGGTATTTTAAGTTCTATTTCATCATTCAATCTGGTCTTGAAGCTCTCCCAGTCTGTACACGTATAAAGAGAGTGGGTCTGGGTTTCTTTATACAAAATGTTCTCGCTAATTTCTAGATAAATATATTTCTAAATAGATTGCTGAGTGATCCGAGTTCATGTCATATTTATTTAATAATAATAATAACTGGACCCTGTTCCCGATACCGGTGGGCTACTATTTTTTATATTTTTAAATGTTTTTATATTTCTTTTTATATTAATATTTAAAAATATAATTTATATGTATTTAGTCAAATAAAGGAAATAATAATAATAATTTATTCATTTCAGGTAAATAACACCCATTATCATGTCATAGCTTTGTTCCGATTTTATATAACTGGTTGATAGTCCTTGGTTAAAAAAAAAAACTATTTTTCCGGAATTTTATTTGGATCTGTTGGGCAATAAATGATAATGATAAATGATTTTATTTAGTTGTAGTTTTAATAGTGCTTTGACTTCGTTTGTACTGGCTGGGGCTTTCGACTCTTCCAGTAGGCGTATTTTGTTGAGTAGTATTTCCCTTTGATTTTTTGTTTCGAATCTGCTGGATTTCTTTGGCTACGATACATCCCCTGTAGTTAGCTGGATGTGGAGCTCCACAGTGGACGCACTTTGGCTTCTCTTCTTTTGATTTTTTTGCAATCCATCGTCAGATGTTTGCCTGTGCACTTAACGCACCTCGGCTCTTTGGAGCAGTACTAATGCGTATGGCCATAACCCTGGCATCGTTCGTAATGAGGTAACAGTTTTGTGGATTTTAGCGGTTGTATTTCCACATTACATCCCAATACAGTTTTGATTGATGTTAATATATATTTTGCTGGTTTCTTTATCATTTGAAAATGCCAGCATGAACATGTTGAGTACCTCTTTGGTTTTCCAAATCTTCAACAATTCTCTTCGGAATGCATGTGCTGCTGTAATTGCTCTGAACGAATCTTTGTGAATTTCTGGTAGTTCTTGATACCATCGACTACAATAGGTGGTGGCAAAGGAGTTTTAATCGTTTTTTCCTTACGTTTATTCTCTTCACTTCCGTGTTCATGCAGAGTAGGTTGGGCGGGAGAGGCGTTCAATTTTCTTTTCTTCCTGCTTTTTTGCCTTATCCATCCTGTTTCTCGAGCTATTTCCTCTTCGTCCGTGGTATTTCAAGACGGGGGGGAGAATTCTCAGTGGCGGTTGTAGCGGATGTAGTAGCTGATTTCAGTGGGTTTTCCACTTGAAGTTTCATATGTTGCTGGAGAATTTCTATTTGACTTTTTAGGTCTTTTAGGTATTTTTGCAGATCTTCACGCTCTTTTCGTTCTTCACAAAAGTGCTTGTACAACAGATGTTCAGTTTCTGTTTTTAAGTCTTAAGTCAGTGTTGGCTTTTCCGAACCCATTTACGCAATAACTAGGTCATTGCGGTGCATCCGACTGGACGGCGTTATTTTGATGCTTAAGCACTTTTACACTGTGGTACGCGCGCGGTCGCATGTAACACAACTGCTCTAAGCAAAAATCGAACGCGAATGAACAATGTAAGTGATTATACAACAGAGTGTTTAATAAAGTCTCGCTGCGTGCATATTGGCGCCCAACATGAGGCGTTAACATTTTTATAATTCTTATTGGCGCCCAACGTAGGACACGATTTTTTTATATTAAACTTGATGTTGCCCGCGACTTATCCGTGTGTTTTTTTTATATTTAATATTTTTAACACAAATATCCAGGTTGAAAACTAGCCTATATCCTTCCGCAGGTCCCAAGCTACCTATTCTGAATTAAAATTGCGTAGCGATCGTTTTATTGGCATGAAAAGGTTCCACACAAGCAGACAGACAGGGTTACTTTCGCATTTATAATGTTAGTGAGGGAATATCGGGATATAACTTGTATCCTTTATGTTATTCTGATGAAGCTATATTATTACCTACTGTAAACAAAGTTTCATCAAAATCCGTTCAGTAGTTTTTGCGTGAAAGAGTAACAAACATCCATCCATCCATCCCCACAAACTTTCGCGTTTATAATATTAGTAGGAAGTATGGAAGTATGAATTGGCGCCCAATTTGGGACTTCTATTTTATTTATTTTCAATTGGCGCCCAAAGTGGGCAGCTGTATTCTTTATAAGAGTTCTGGCACCCAACATGGGACGAAAAATTATTATCTCACTTGTCCGGCTGCATCATAGCGGGCGACACCTTCTTTCGGAGATTAGCGAGCGCTGTCAACTCCTCTCTTTTCCTAGAGGGAGGCGGAGCGCCGCACAACGTCAACATCGGCGTCGGCGTTGGCTGTTGGGTGCGCGATAGTAATCTGCAGACAAAGATGTAATGTATATATTTTGACAATTATCTAAACGAGCTCACAGCTATTTTATTCATTCATGTAAATTGAAACGAATCCACTTATATAACTTTCATTCACTTAGACCTGAGTTATAAGCTCTACCATCTGGCTAGGCGATGTGTTATCTCCCTTAGCGGATAGAACTTTTCAATTTCCGGTAGCCGTCAACCCTGGAAAGTTATCTAGGTTTGTGCAAGATTAGAGTGCTCGACTTTGCTGAGTTTATAAATCCAGCAAAGTTATACTACCTATCGAACTTTTGTAACATATATAGATATGGAGTTCCATATACCTACTGCATGCAGTACTCTTGTAAAATCTATGCTGAATACCCAAAACCCCTCGAAAACTATTTATCTCCAAAGTTTGCTAAAACTGTTCCACTTGTCTCCCAAAGGAAAGACCTTTCAAAGCAAATCAAGGAAAGTTCAGTCGACAGTTATATTTGAAACAAAATTATTTGATATTTGAGCAGCGATGGCACCTAAATTGAAAGATGGATTACTATTCAGCGTTCCAGATCCAGTGAGTTGTGAACAATTTATTAGTTGTCTCTTCAAACTAATGTTCACAAACTTCGAGAATTCGGGATGTGATCTGCGATTGTAATGAATAGTAGTTGATATACAGAAATTTTAATGATGAATTGAATACACCTAGATAATTATATTCTTCAGCAAAACATGTAGCTAGATCAAGAGATTTTCTGGAAACATCTTTATTGGAAAATGTTTTTAAATGTTCCCCAATTTCATGCAACTGCACTATATAAAATGGGGATGTTGCCCTATTTCATTCGAATTAATACAAAATTACTTTTTAATGATATATTAATGATATTTATAGGTATTTGGAAATTAAAACTTTAAATAAATTCTGAGGAACGTTGACCAAAAATGCGATACAAAAATAAGTTAGGTAATAAAATTGCGCTAATAGTTTATATTTTAACTAAAATAATGTTTTTGTTTTATTAATTTAATTTTACTCAACGATAAGTAATGGAAAGCGAAAAATTGTTTATTTCGTTATAAAATTAGCCTCAGCATGTGAAATTGGACCCAGAAACAAGGCTTGCAGAAACAAATGCTACTAACACCGACGAAGATTATCCAACAATGATTATACAGAGCACAAACAAAGAGATTGCTCCCTTTTGATAGAGTTAAAGAGAGAGATATTCTGATTGGATCTTGATTCTTGATTCAATTTTAAAACATTTCCTGAGCACGTCTAGGTCTGTACACTTTTTTCTTGAATGTTATTCAAACTATTGACTTGTCGTCTCTTAGTCTAATTTAAGTTTAAGCACTGCTAGTTCTCAAGAAAACAACTGATCAAAAACCAACCTCGGTCACACAAAAAATAAACAAAAATACCTTTTTGAGGCCGGCGTCCTTTTCGACAATAACGTGTAATCATAGAGATTCGAGCTCGAAGGGTTGTTGTTAAGAGGAGGCGGGTAATACGAGTCTTCATCTTTATAATTGTTGTTGACAAGTGCCGATTTTAACGGTAGCAACTCAACAGTGTCGTTGGGACGGTGTTCGCGTGGTGTTGTCATAGCGGGACTGGCATCGTGCGGCCACGCCGGCTGCTTGCAGCCTACTGAAAGATGTGGCCTTGAAAATGGTGCAGCGTAGGGCTGGGTAGGGGGTCTTATCTGTTGTTATCGAGGAAGCTGCATGATGAACATGCCATATGGATTGCTGATGGACTATGTACCAATGTAAAGTAGGTAGGTTCCATTAATTGGGCTAGCATATTGTGCAATCTGATGGTGGTTTTTATGGTGGTCAAAATTATACTAGCCCTGCAGGCCACTGTAGCACATCCACAAGACCTCCTTATAATTAAAATTTCACCGTAATCTCCATCATTGGTATGAACAGAACTGACTTGGTTACTGAGGATATTTTGAAAGATGAAATAGGTACATTATAAAATTAGTTATCGAATGATTTTAAAATTATAATAGTCATAATATTTTGCAGACAAACATTAGTAAGTACATCACTATTTTTCAGGGGGAGGTGCCAGGCAGTTCCGGAGCGATCCCGGGCCGCGCATGCGTGCACCATTGCGCGTTCTGTCATTTGCAGCCATCCTCGTTAGGTATACATCCAGAATTCCAGACAATGGGACTTTCAACCTAACCACAGACATGCTTTCCACAGGTATCTAAGTATTTATTACAGGTGTTTCAAGACATCGTTTATCACGCAGCTTTTCTTTCAAATGAAGAAACGGGAATTTATCCGTTTTAATTGATTTGACAGGAATCATGTCTAATATAAACTAAAAGTATTCTAGAGAAAAGGAGGCAATTTGGCATTTCAATTTGGTTCTAAATGTATGTTCAGCAGAATAGCTTGTACCAAATCCATATAATTATGGCGTTAAGATACAGTCCACCCACTATAACTTAGAAGACGGCAAATTAAGGAACTAAACTAAAAAAGCATTAGAATTTCGAATGTTCGTGTTTTCTGCCATCATCGCCACGACAACCACCAATAAATACTTAGTGTAATTTTTGTGTCCGGTGTATGGAATATTAATTTCGTATAACTAGAGTATTCCTCGACTGGTGTGCGTGAGATTTGAAGAGATGTTTAAATGCAATTATTGCAAACTAAGGATTACTTTAAGTGTACAGAATTTTGAAGACGTTAAAAATATGTAGGTTCTTAGAACTTAGTTGCATTGCCCGCAGTTTCACCCGCATAAGTTTCGATCCCGTGGGAATATCGGGATAAAAAATAGCCTATATGTTAATCCAGGATGTCAGCTACGTACATACCAAATTTTATCAATATTGGTCCAGCCATTTGAGCGTGAAGAAGTAACAAACATATAAACACACTGACACACATAAACTTTCGCGTTTATAATATTAGTGTGATTAATTATCATTATTCAAACATTTTATATTATATGGCCGCAGCATTAGCATGTCATCGAAATTCTATCTGCTAATGTGTTCCTTGCTTTACATTGTCTATGCACTGATAATTTTGAACAAATGTCAAGGGATAACAAAACAAATTATTAATTTTATTATCATCGATCATCATCTGTGGAAAGGAAACATTGCACAGACAATTATTTTGTGTTTTGTGTTGAGTAATAGAGAGTGACACATTTTCTTAGCCTATCTAATTTATTGATCATTGGACATTGATATTATTTTTGATTGGGTTCCCGGTTCCTGTCTTCCTGTTTCCACCATTTTCCAGGGCCGGTTTTTAGAACCGTAAGTGCTTGTTGTCTAACTCGGCATAAAGCGAATCTGCGAATGTTTTGTAAATAATCAAACTGCTAATGTTTGTATTTGTCAACGAAATAGAACAGAAATCCGCCCCAAGATCACCACTGACCCGATTATTTTCGAATTATGGTGCAATATGCAGCTAAAGATAACACCTCATTGCAAAATATAACAGGAAAACTGCTTGCTTATTTTATTAACATGTTATCATTCTGTATTCTTTATTCAAATGTTTAAAATATTGTAAAAATTGTACCAATTTATTTTGTTTGTGCTTGGACTGTCGGACTCAAAGTAGGTACCTCTATTAGACTTTGTCGATTTTATTTCTGACCTTTTCATTGTAAAAATACTTCTTTGTTATTATTATAAATAATTAGTTATTCACCAACTTATCCAGACCCTTACTAGTTTTGAGTCAGGTCACTTTGTTGTGAAAACAATATTTAATTGGGAGTCCCAAGTAGGTACCCATCAATATTAATAAATAATTTTAAAACCTAGTAGATACTAAGATGGGATTTCTCTCCTGCAAAATGGGTCTACGAGAAAATGGTACTGGTACTGCGAATCTCATTAAACAATTATTATAATTATTTGACAGTAAAATTATTTTTATCTTACAAGTGGAAATTTAGCTAAAAGTAGCAGTGTGTATGATATAATGTAGTTGAAGTATTGTAACCCCATTTCTAATAAATACCAACACTAAAAACCCACACCTCTGTCAACGGGTTGAGCATAAATGTTTATATATTTTAGCATTATGTATTTATTTAAGTATATTTATGTTAATTATTTTTTTGCATTATATGTGTAGGTTTATTTAATATTCTAGTTTTAGACTTCACACATTCATATTTTTCTCTTCTTGTTTTCACACACTATTGTCTACATTTCTTTTTTACTTCTCCTTTCGCAGGTCTGCTGGAAGAAATTTCTTAAGAAATAAACAGTACCTTTGTACTCAAATTATAATCATGTCATATCCCTATGTATTTTACTGTGTGTACATAAATTATAAAATAAATAAATGTAAGCAGGAATATGTAACAATTTTTGCACAATGTAATTTACCTCAAGTCATGTACATTAAAATTAAGTTAATTTAATTTGTAATGTTTAAATTATTGAAAATTTTTAATTTAAGTACTGATCTTTTATGGGTGTATTTGTTACCCTTGTGTTTTGTCTTGCCTTGCCTGAAAGTAACAAATCTAATTTTATTATTAATTTTTATTTTTCTGTCATGTCAGGTGTCAGCATTTATTTGGTAATTAAATGGAATTAATTCAGTAATCCACCTTTTTATTTAAAAATTAATTCGCTTAAAATAAATTGTTTCTATCAGTATCCAGAATGCTATTGTTACACTAAATTATTTACTATTATTTACAGAAAACCTAACCATGGAACCCTATGCAGCTTCCTCAAGGGCAAATGATGAATCTCAGGTAAATATACACTATGAATTGTGAGTTTTTATTAGTTCTATTCTAATATAATAAAGCTGGAAGAGTTTGTATAAATGTGCTACCGTCGGATTAAAAAAAAGTTCCTTTTTGCATTTAATAGCCCAATTCATGAGAAAGGTTATAAGATATTTAACATCATGCTGCGATGCTTAGGAGCCAAGCAAAGAGGAAAAAATCAGAATGCACGCTAAGCGAAAACAAAGTATAGCACAAGCGAGCAACGTGAGAATAAGAAATTTCACACGGGCGGAAACTAGTTTAAAATAAACAATATTTGAAGACCAAAGAATTGCCCCGCTAAAGCCTGTCATCATAGTTACTAATTAAAAATAAAACATTTGTTTATTTACAGAATTCATTTGGACATGTATCAGCTGTATTCAAATGCCAGTCAAATGATGCATCCAAACTCTGTGTCCATGATGCACTGACCAAGCTAAAAGACGATGGTGATTTTGATATCGGAGGTACTTATTCACACTCGGAACCAGAGTTCTGGTTCTTCTACACAACGTCTGTATGCCATGGAGGCAATCACTTACTTAATTTATTTGTGTGCCATAGAAAAACTGGATCCTTTGCCATCGACGTGGCAAGCTCCAGTGAGCTCACACAGAGAGTGGCTCTCGAGGACGATGTACCCCATCTGCTATTACCTGAACCTATGACTCACTACACCTTCAGGTCAACGAAATCAAACAAAAACTTTTTCATCAAAACCTACTGTTTCAAGAAATTAGAACGCTTCAACCAATCTTGCACTTTGTTCATACCAGTAAAAATAACAGTAAGCCCAAAGTTTGTACTGAACATTAATGTAGTGAAATCTATAAAACTCCAACATGATTTGAGTGGACTTCTGACAAAGCAGGAGGCAACAGACTTTGTCCTTGAATCTGCTACTCACAAAAAGTTCCCAACGCACAAGATACTCTTGGCCGCACACAGCCCTGTACTTAGAAATATGCTAAAGAACTCTGAACTTACTTCTATGTTTATTGACATAAGTGATAATGACATGGAACTACTTATACAATTCATATATACGGGCACAATAAAAGAAGTGATGAAGCAAGACTGCCTGAAGTTATTAGAGATAGCAGATAAGTTTCAACTGACTCAACTGTTCACTTTGACCCAACATGTGATCGGTGATCAGATCAATGTGAACAATGCAGTGGAAATGGCAGTGATAGCGAAGAAATATAAACTGGAGGATTTACAGAAGAGAGTGTTTGCTTATATTGCAAAACATCCAAAAGTGTTAGAGACCGAGGCATGGAATGACCTCACCGATGTTGAGCTAACTAAATATTTGTTTCGGTACACTCGATCAATGAAAGATTAAGGTTGGCAGGAACAGAAGCATCCTGAAACAAGTACAATTTTGTGGTATCATTATTTGATATTATGTAGGTGTTTCAAAACTCTTAATGTTCGAGATTCAACAATAGAAAGTGTTCTATGATTTCTAATACATACTGTAAATACATCTCATAATCACTAGATGCAATCTTATTGCTACTTACAATAAATATGGGTTTATCTGTGTCTGTTTAGTAATCTATTTATATTTTATAACACTTAACTAGGTAATTGTTTAATATAAAATTACGCTCCCCTCCACTTAATTTTGTAATGAAATGCAGTGTAAACATGCAGTGGTGGGGCGGCCATTTTAAATTAAATTATCTATATTTAACTATTTTTGATGAGATTTATCAGCAAGGTAGTAAGTAGCTTCGTATACTTTTTACAATGCAGCTAGCTCTGCTGTATTTCAATGTGTTGTATTAACATTTTTCATGTCATTTTTTGATTATGGTATTGTGAATGCTCCACTAATATTGCTAATCACAAAAACCTAGATTGGATAGAATATGAAGATGTGATATTATAAGGAAGGAATGATTTTCATGGTAAAGGTCTGTGATAGTAGTGCGAGCATATTGTGAAATGTGTGAAAAAAAAGTACTTATACACCTTTTAGGTGGTGTGACCACCTCTTTATCTTCTAAGAAACAATTAATTTATGATAAAAACTTTTATAGTTCTTTTAATGTTTGTATTTGTTTGAATTTAAATATTTTGCTATTTTTCGATGTATTAAATACCAAATAAATAAGAAATAATAATATGTTTTATTCGAAATTTTCGATAAGATTATTGGTGCATGCATTGCGTTTAGAAAAAGTAATTGACACAGAAAACGCCACGCCCGGATCTGTTGATTTTTTGAAAATTATCGCACAATAAAAAATCGTGGTGCGCGCTTAGCCTAACACCGACTAAAGTCGCTGCCTGTGTGTAAAACATAAAGGCGCGTCCCGTTTATTGCAACGCGTCTCCATTATAGAAGCCGCGCGGCCTGCCTCTATAGTGCCTTGCGCAGTTGCTTTCGAGATGTACGAAGATGAGGAGGTGCTTTTAGCTGCAGAAGCATTTATAGTAATAAGCATGTAACATGTCCGTGACTACCGCAGGACCACCAACGCCAATCGCTTCCATATTTGGTAAATAATTAGTGCTCAATTGGTACTAATTAGTACTCGAACAACAGAATTGGTACCTTAGTAGTTTTCGAGAAAATCGACTTTGAAGGTGGTCCTGCGGTAGTCACGCTCCTTTCAGCAGGACCACCATGAGCGCCGAAAAAGGGCCCACGCTACAGCTATTCTAAGTATACAAATAATTAGTACCCATAAATGTGATATATTTCGTAAAAAAAAACAGAACTGTAATATTTGTATTTACCGAGAAATCAACGATGTTAACTTTCTCGCAATTGTTCAGCAGGACCACGATTTTGAATGTTGATTCCAAGTTAGAGAAGCTTGTCGCTTTCCTCAAACCTACATAGAAAATTAGTACCCTGTAAGATAAAATTAGTACCCAAAATTCAAAATTAAAACTCCAGTAGTTTACGAGATATACCATGCCAATGGTGGGGTGGCGGTAGCACAGAGTACTTTTATATGGGCGGTAGTCACGGTGCCAAATTTTCATTTCAAGATTTCCCTATTAAAAACTCTGTGATTTCTTCCCAAATTTATACAAAAATTAGTACTCCTAAAGAAGTTAAAGCGACTAAAAATCTAGATTCCTAAGTATTGTATTTTAAGAGAAATTAGCTTTCATTACTTTTCCATACTAAATCTCCGCGTATAACCCGACCAAATTAAGTTGTCAATGGTGCCAATTCCCTTGTTCACAAACTAAACTAAATTTGAGTTCAGTGCATCTTTATCTTTCTGTTTCATTATGAAAAGGACAGACAATAAATTTTAGTTTAGTCCTGTCAAAGTAATCAGCGCCTGACACTACTCAATACAAGTTTAGACGTGATTAAAAACATACCTGCTAACGAAGTAACGTCTATTTACGTCAGACGCTGATTAATTCGATAGGACTAAACTAAAACTTATCTTTTGTCCTTTTCTTAATGAAATAAAAAGAAAAAGATGCACTGAACTTAAATTTAGTTTAGTTTGTGAACAAGGGAATCGGCAACAATGGTGGTATTGAGCTGTTTAAGAGATGTCCAGTCGTGCACATAAATTTATCGATGTCGGAATAGTATTAACAACAGTTCAATATCTAAATTTTTATACAAACTGTGTATTTAGGTACATATTAAGAAAAAAAATAACCTATCGCTACCCATGGCCTGTCATACCTTTGTTATTGACGTGGGCAGGTAGGTAAGTACTCGAATAATTATTTTTCTGTAGGTTTTGTAAGTAGGTACCTACCTTCTGTATTTTTGTAAATGAATATCATTAACGAGCGATAGGCATTTCGTATTTATTTCTTTCCTACTAATTTACCATTGCTGCAAGCAGTAAGTACCTACCTCGGTATTAAAAACCTAATTTACCATGTTGCTAATAACGTAAGTATAAAAGGATTACAAACCTAAAAGTAAGTACCTAATAGGTACGGACGCCAGCACATCAACCTACCGGAAACTGTCAAATTTTCGCAATCAACTTTGAACCTTATGCTTTAGAGATAAAGTTGAAAATCTATTAAAGAAATCTGACAGATTGTAGTAACTTCATGTGCTGGCGTCTGTACCTTTATATTTGAATAATATGCATTGCAAAGGGCACATCACGCGTATTTTTGTGTTTTCATATTGATATGAAAAGTATACTAATATGTACCTATTACGTCCGACAAGCACATATATTTAAAATATCTACTAAATCAACTTTTAATATCGTTAACATCGAAATATTTCTGTAAATTTCGATCTAATTGGCCCTAAAAAGAAACTTAAAAAAAAAAAAATTATAGTTCTTCAGGAAATCATTATTAATTATATCATTTTCTGAAACCTTTCAATATTGAGACGCGTGACCTTTTTGAAATTGTATACATTTATTTCTCTAACTAAATACAATTTTGAAACCATAAACGAATAAAAAAAGAACTCAATGTACAGACGCCAGCACGTCAAGTTACTACAATCTGTCAAATTTCTTTAATAGATTTTCAACTGTATCGCTAAAGCATAAGGTTCAAAGTTGATTGGGGAAATTTGACAGTTTCGGGTAGCTTGATGTGCTGGCATCTGTACCACGACACGCTTCGCTTGCTTTACTTCGGTAGTAAAATAATAACCAGCGCGCCATGCCACAAAAAAAGTTTTGGACCATAGACAAGATAAATGAAAATGTATCTTGTCTATGGTCCAAAACTTTTTTTTGTGGCATGGCGCGCAGGTTATTATTTGGATTACATGCCTACTAAAAGTTACGTCTATTTACGTTAGACGCTGATTAATTTGATAGGACTAAACTAAAATTTATTGTCTGTCCTTTTTATAATGAAACAGAAAGATAAAGATGCACTGAACTCAAATTTAGTTTAGTTTGTGAACAATGGAAATGGCACAATTGACAACTTAATTTGGTCGGGATATACGCGGAGATTTAGTATGGAAAAGTAATGAAAGCTAATTTCTCTTAAAATACAACACTTAGGAATCTGGATTTTCAGTCGCTTTTACTTCTTTAGGAGTACTAATAAATTTTTGTATAAATTTGGGAAGAAATCACAGAGTTTTTAATAGGGAAATCTTGAAATGAAAATTTGGCACCGTGACTACCGCCACCCCACCATTGGCATGGTATATCTCGTAAACTACTGGAGTTTTAATTTTGAATTTTGGGTACTAATTTTATCTTACAGGGTACTAATTTTCTATGTAGGTTTGAGGAAAGCGACAAGCTTCTCTAACTTGGAATCAACATTCAAAATCGTGGTCCTGCTGAACAATTGCGAGAAAGTTAACATCGTTGATTTCTCGGTAAATACAAATATTACAGTTCTGTTTTTTTTTACGAAATATAACACATTTATGGGTACTAATTATTTGTATACTTAGAATAGCTGTAGCGTGGGCCCTTTTTCGGCGCTCATGGTGGTCCTGCTGAAAGGAGCGTGACTACCGCAGGACCACCTTCAAAGTCGATTTTCTCGAAAACTACTAAGGTACCAATTCTGTTGTTCGAGTACTAATTAGTACCAATTGAGCACTAATTATTTACCAAATATGGAAGCGATTGGCGTTGGTGGTCCTGCGGTAGTCACGGACGTGCATGTAACAATCTCCATCAGTGCATCATTCCTTTGATTTTATTTTATTAAAACCAACTCCGACAGTTTCATAAAACCGACAAAAATCCATTAATAAAAGTGATTGTCAGTACACTATTCTGGCGCGAATACAAACATTACTTAGTGTAATGGTGGTTACAAGCGCACTGACCGGTTGCGCGGCTTGTCTCCACTAGCCAGTAAGCCATAGAGCATGTAACCTTTTAAGAGACGGAACTTAGAACATTCAGTTTGTGAGAAATTGTTAACCTTCTTTAGCCAACCGCATAAAGAAAACATAGCTACCAACATGAAAATTCTAAGTAGCACTGACAATGACAATCATGACGTTGACGGGAAGAACTGTCATAAATAGGGATGCGCAACGCATCGTATTCGTATAGAAATCAAAAATCTTATCGATATTTAGAGTTCATCGATATCGATGAAATGCAAACTACGCAGATAATAGTTGTTATGTGTATCGGAACGTGGTCCCCGCGCAATAATGTGTCAGGTGGACAAATGTCAGAGGAAAGCTATCAATGGTGGTAAAACATACTATAAGCATTGTAAGATTATTAATAAATACTTTTAATACATAAATACAGTCTTTACATTCAACATGGTGTCAGGTTTTACGTACCACGCGTGATTATATGTGGTCGTCCAAATCAAAAGGGACCTTATGGCGGAAATGAGTTATCTACAGGGCTGAAAACTACATAAATGTACCGAACTATAGACCCAAGAACCAACCTTCTAACCACTACCGTTATTTTTTTACGAATTTTTGAAGTTCACTGATCGAAATTATAAGTTTCGAGAAAATCGCAATTTAAGTATGCCGTACAAAAAAGTTATGTTTTAGTGTGAAGTTATGTAACTGATGGTATACTTTGATTGACTATGATTATTACTAATGGAAATTCTTACAATCCTTGCATAAACATGTTTGTTGTGGGAACTAGACCCGCCAACATAATGCATTATCAATGAGATGCAAAGTATCGATAATAGTATTAAAAATAAGTAAACCGCCTGTTTCTCACTAAACTTTTATTGTTTTTATATTGCTACTAATTACATAGATTTGCGAAAGGCCTTAGATGTAAATAAAAACAACACATAATTGAAAAAAAAATAGTTTTTATTTACTAGCAAGAATTCTTATTTTTTATAAACTTTGAGATCTGACAGTAACAAAATCAACACTTAATCACTAAATAGGTTATACATAATTGGTTTAGATGCTAATAAAGCTAAGAGATCAATGATAACTATTAGTTATGATCTTGTAAAGTTACATAGAGAACTGAACAATTTCTTCAAACAAATTAAAAAAGGGCCCTAATGGTAGGCACTAAACATTTTTTTTTATTTTTAGCATGCATAATCAATATTTTAGTGCAACATTCTAGATAACTTAAATTTTCTTTTTTTATTATCACAAGGTATGAAAATGTTACTTATTTAACAATTTTTTTTTATTATCACAAGGTATGAAAATGTTACTTATATTAACAAAATGTTCGTAACAAGTATATACGTAAAAAAGGGCCCTTAAGGCGGTCCGTTGCAGTCTGCTGACACTTATCTCTTAGTATAGTTAATTAGTTTAAGTATTTAAATAAAGGTAAACAATCTTGATACGTTTTTGTCGAAAAATACATTTATGAAATAATTTATAGCCATTACAAGATCAAAAAACAAAATGAAATAACAGATGTTATAATGAATTACTTTTGCTATTAGCCTTAGCCTATTTTAAAAATATATTTTATGATAAAAAACATAACAAGATTGTTTACCTCTATTAAAAGTACCTAAACAAAATATGGACTACAATAGTGGGACCTTAGACCTAAGACGCATATACAAAGAATGCCGCATGCGGCGGCGTGCGACACTATCTAATGGCGGCTATACGCTACGCTGACGACACGCTAGTCCTGGCGCAGCGGAGGTCGCATCAGGCGGCGGCCGATGCGATGGCACGCGGGGTTGCGATAGTCGTGGAGGGGATCCGGCAGTTGGGTCTCTAGGTGGCATTGCACAAGTCCGAGGCCATGTCGTTTCATGGGCCCCGGAATACGCCACCATCGGGATCCCAACTAACGGTAGGAGGGGTTCACATCGGCGTCGAGACGACGATGAAATACCAGGGTCTCGTCCTCGACAGCCGGTGGAACTTCGTCGAGCATTTCCGACGTTTGGCTCCCAAACTGGAACGGGCCGGGGCCGCCTTCAAGCGGCTCCTGCCCAACCTGAGGGGGCCAAACGCCTCCTGCCGGAGGCTTTACGCGGGGGTCGTGCGGTCCATGGCCCTATACGGGGTCCCGGTGTGGGCGCGTTCACTGCGGCGGCGAGCCGCCCATTATTTGAACGCGCCCCAGAAGGTGGTAGCCGTTAGGCTGATCCGGGGGTACCGCACGATCTCGGGCGAGGCGGCAAGCCTCCTTGCCTGCCGCCATGGGATCTGGAGGCGATAGTCCTCGCGCGCCTGTATGAGTGGCGCGCGGAGGCACTACGCCGGGGGGAAACTCCGCTTCCGCAGCAAATTGCGGCGGAGCGGACGGACCTCCGGCGCGATCTCATGGCGGCATGGAAAGAGCGACTGTCACAACCCAGCGCAGGGCACGCCACGATAGCGGCGGTAAGACCCCTCTTTGAGGAGTGGCTAGAGAGGCGTCATGGCGCCCTCACCTACCGCCTGACGTAGGTCCTCACCGGACACGGAAGTTTCGGGAGGTTCCTGCATATAATCAGGCGGGAGGAAACGCCCGGGTGTCACCATTGCTAGGATCGCCCTGAGGACACGGTGGAGCACACGGTGGAGGTCTGCCTCGCTTGGGCGGAGCACCGCCGTGTCCTCGTAGAGGCGATCGGCAGCGGCGGCGACCTCTCGCGTCCGGGCCTGGTTCAAGCCATGGTCCGGGGCGAGAGGGAGTGGGGGGCAGTCGCCTCCTTTTGCGAAGCAGTCATGCTAGCGAAGGAGGCGGCGGGACGGCTGAGGGAGAGAGCCTCCCGTCCCAGCCGCCGCGGGAGACGCTCCGGGCGTCGGGAGCCGCGCGACGACTCCCGGCCACCGTAGGCGCGGGCCTGCGGGCGGAGAGTAATGGGTAGCTCACCGTCCGATCAGGACCAGGCCCGTGCCGGACGGCGCGTACGTGTTCCACGCGCGCCTCAGATGTCAGCACTAAACGAAGGGGCCCGTAAGGGCCGAAGCCTGCCGGGTCAGCGGGATTGTCCGAAAGGGTTACCGCTGGCCCGGAACATAAAGGGCGAAGGAAGGAACACGGGTGGGTTTTAGTCAGTAAGAGTCTGACACTCCCTTCCGCTCCACCCAGAGCGGGAGGAGTCATTTGATGATTTCCCATCCAGAAAAAAAAAAAAAAAAAAATGGCGGCTATCCGTTATTATAAATACCTTGCAATATTAAAATGTCGATATAATATATGGTTTGAATTACAAGAAAAACGATTTGTTAGGTCTTGCCGCGATAAGGTTCCTTTTTTACTAAACTTTAGATGAATACAAAACTTTTTTAAATTGACTTTTCGAAAAGTTGAACACACACACATGTAGTAAATACAATCATCTTTTTAAAAATACAGTTAATAAAAAAATGATTTTTTTGAGGTATTTTACGAATTTATTAATATCTCGGAAACTAGTTACCGCCATAAGGTCCCTTTTGATTTGGACGACCACATATATACAATTGTAAAAAAAAAAAAAAAAAAAAGAAGAAAAATGTCGGACAACGAAAACACCTCCACTGTAAGGTTTGGGAGTAACATTAAAAAAAAGTCCGCTTAAGATCACAGGTAACAATGATTGCCTCGCATGGAAGAAATGGTATCAGAAATTCGAACTGTTTCTGATTGCAAATGAACTCCAATGTGCAAATGATACGAGGAAAGTTGCATTGTTATTAAATCTTATTGGTGACACTGGATTAGACATTTTCAACTCTTTTAACATTTCGGAAAAGGATAAAACGGAAGAAGAATACTTTGAAAGAGTCAAAAAACTATATGATGAACATTTCATCCCAAAGAAAAACGTAAGTGTTGAACGTCATAAGTTCTTCACTAGAATTCAAGGTCCTTCAGAAAGTTTTGAGAGTTTTTTGACCGATCTACAAAATAAGAGTCTTTCTTGTGAATTTGAAGAACTGCGGGAGAGCCTAATCAAAGACATGATTATTATTGGCATAAATAACCTTACTATAAAAGAGAGGCTTTTGAGAATGGAAGACTTAAATCTCAATAATGCTATTAAAACATGCAAGGCATCAGAGTTATCGCAAAAACAACTTGCTGAATTCACTGAAAACAAAACGGAGGAGGTCTTAGCAGTCAATTCAACATCAACACTGGAAAACAATGTAATGGCAGTCAACAATAAGTATCAGCAAAAGCAGTGCTACAGATGTGGATTCAAGAGATGGGATCCATCACACAAGTGTCCTGCAATTGGAGCGACTTGTCAAAAATGTAAAGGCCGGAATCATTATGCTAAAATGTGCCGTAGCAAAGAAAATCAGTATGCAAAGCGTGTGGCACATGTAAGAGAAGAGGAAGAGGAGACATTTTTTATAGGAAGCGTTCAGGCTGAATGTGAAAGTGAGTGGTTTGAGTATTTATGTATCGGAGGAAAACAGCTAAAAGTTAAGTTGGACACAGGTGCACAAGTAAATTGCATGTCTTTTGATACATACAAGAGTCTAGGATTAGACACAAAATTCATCAAAAAGAAGCGCATTAAATTAATCACATTAGATAATAAAAATATTTCAGTAAAAGGACTATGCACTATAAAATGCTATTTAGAGAATGGCCAAACTGATAATGTAGATTTTGTGATACTTAATTCTAATAGTACAACAATTTTGGGCCTAAGGTCATGCATTAGTTTGAAATTGATTAAAAGAAATCACATAAATAAAGTATGTGCTGTAGAATGTGCGGATGTTAATTCTATAATTAAAAAATATTCAAAATTGTTTGAGGGTATAGGATGTTTTGATAAATCATATAACATTAAATTACAGGATGGTGCAACGCCAAGAGCGGATCCACCCCGCCGAGTTCCTATTGCTCTTCGTGAACCATTGAAAAATGAGCTGGATCGAATGTTACAGCAAAATATAATTGAGAAGGTAGAGGAACCTTCGGAGTGGGTCAACTCTGTGGTAATTACTAAAAAAGCTAATAATAAACTTCGTATTTGTATTGATCCTAGGTATTTAAATAATTATATAATCAGACAGCACAAACAATTACCAACGGTGGAAGATGTTTTAGATAAATTGTCAGGAGACTTGTATTATACTAAATTGGATTGCAACAGTGGGTTTTGGACTGTACCTTTGGATATTGAAAGCTCAAAATTATGTACATTTTCAACTCCATTTGGGAATTATAGATACAAAAGATTACCATTTGGGCTTTCAGTATCAACTGAAGCATTTCAAGAACGCATGGAAAGTACTTTCAGTCATATACAGGGTGTCGAATTTTATTGTGATGACTTAATAATACATGCCAAAAGTATCGCTGATCATAATAGAATATTAAGTGAAGTCTTCGAAATTGCTTTGAAAAATAATGTTAGATTTAATAAGGAAAAATCAAAATTTTTACAACAAGAGGTTACTTTTTTAGGTACAATTGTAAGCAAGATTGGAATTGGTCCGGATCCCTCAAAAATTAAAGCTATAATTGAGATTAAATCCATTAAAGACAAAAAAGATTTAGAAAGATTTCTTGGTATGACAAACTATTTATCCAAGTTCATTGATAATTATTCTACCATCACTGCTCCACTAAGAGAACTTCTAAAAAAAGATAATTTATTCCAGTGGAATCAAGCCCAAGAAAATTCATTTAATAAATTAAAGGAAGTACTTACCAATACTCCTACATTAAATTTTTTTGATAGTAATAAAGATATTACAGTCTCAGTAGATTGTAGTTCGGAAGGAGTTGGTGCATGTTTACTTCAAGATGGTCATCCAATTGCATATGCATCAAAAGCATTAACAGATTGTCAAAAGGGTTATGCACAAGTAGAACGTGAAATGTATGCTATTGTTTTTGGATGTACTAGATTTCATAAGTACATATTGGGCAGACATGTGAATGTAGAAACTGATCATTCCGCCTTAGAAATTTTATTTAAAAAACCTTTAAGTAAAGTACCTGCAAGATTACAGAGAATGATGCTTAAAATTCAAGGATATGATATTAGTGTAAAATATGTGCCAGGTAACAAAATGTTTATCTCTGACTTTCTGAGCAGGTCTTATTTGCCCATTGTGAATAAAGAATCAGATAAATTTGATGAAGAATTAAATAAAGAAATAGTTTGTCATGTACAAGTATCGATAGATAGTTTACCTATATCTGAAACTAAAAGAAATTTGATTAGAGAGGAAACTGGAAAGGATCAAATATTGCAAAAATTAATAGAGTATATTCAAGTTGGGTGGCCTAGTCACAAAAACAGTGTTAGTGATTTAGTGAAACCCTTTTGGAATTTTCGTTATGATTTAGAGGTTGTAGATGGAATTATTTTAAAAAATAATGTCATTGTTATTCCTGTAACTTTACAAAAAATGATGATTAAAATAATTCACGAAGGCCATTTTGGTGTTAATACTTGCGTAAGGCGTGCAAAATCTGTAATGTTTTGGCCAAATATGTCTTCACAAATAAAAGAAGTTTGTTTGAACTGTTCAGTTTGTGCAATTCATAGAGTCAACAATTGTAAAGAACCAATACAATTCCATGAAGTCCCAAATTTACCTTGGATAAAACTTGGGTCAGATTTATTTGAATTTAATAGAGAATATTTTTTGTTAGTTGTTGACTATTATAGTAAGTACATAGAGATAGCAAAGTTAAATGATTTATCGACAAGAAGTGTAATAATTCAAACAAAGTCCATAATGGCAAGACATGGCATTCCTTTAGAACTATTTTCAGATAATGGACCACAATATAGTAGCAGAGAATTTGAACAGTTTGCAAAAGAATATGGTTTCGTTCATAAAACTTCTTCTCCAAATTATCCAAAATCTAATGGCTTAGCTGAGGCTAGTGTTAAAATTGTAAAAACATTATTAAAGAAATGTCTTCATGATAAATCTGATCCATACATTGCTCTTCTAAATTTGAGAAGTCAGCCAAAAGAGGGATCACCTTCTCCAGCAAACCTTTTATTTAATAGAAACTTAAACACAAAGTGCCCTCTATCGGAAGAGTATCTTCGACCAAAAATATTTCAACGTGATCCTATAGTTGATCTACAAAAACAAAATAAAATTAAAGAACATTATAATAAAGATGCAAAGATTCTGAAGGAGTGTAATGTTGGACAAAGAATTACATTTAAAAAAAAAAGTGATGATAAATTGTGGATTCCTGGAAGAGTTATTAGAAAGTTACCTTATCCTCGTTCTTATCTAATCGAAGACGATCAGGGTAATACATACCGTAGAAATAGACAATATATAAACATATTTGAAGAAATAGATGATGATGAAACATATTCAGGACATGACAGAGACAATAGCGAAAATAGATATTTAAGTAATGATAAGTTTGATACTCACTATGAAGCAGAATTTAAGGAAGAAAATAACAAGACTTTTGTAAAAAATAATGATACTGTAGAAAATATTGCAACATTTAATTCTCGTGATAATAATGTAAGTGATAATGTGTTAACTGATCATAATTATGTAACTAGGTCAGGTAGAATTATAAAACCTCCGACACGATATATGTTCGATGATTAAGGAGGGGAATGTTATGTGTATCGGAACGTGGTCCCCGCGCAATAATGTGTCAGGTGGACAAATGTCAGAGGAAAGCTATCAATGGTGGTAAAACATACTATAAGCATTGTAAGATTATTAATAAATACTTTTAATACATAAATACAGTCTTTACATTCAACAATAGTGAGGTTCCAAAACGAATTTATTTTATTATAAAAATTGGTAAAATAAAACACTGATTTAAATGATTTCTGTATTTATTTATTTATGTAAATTACTAGCGACCCGCCCGGTTTCGCACGGGTAGCCTGATCGCTACCAAAATTCACAGGATCGCCCGCTGGGTTAATCTGATGATTGCCTGAAGATTTCATAAAAATCGCTCCAGCCGTTGCTGCTCATGCAGTTTTTCTATTGGTAGATGCACCAGTTCTTCATTACCAACTGTTTTTAGCCACTCTCGACATCTGGAAGGTACAAAATATAAAAGGTTACTTCTAACTGACTATGTTTGCCTGATGTGAATTTATTTAGTGTGATTTATAGCTAAGAAAACACCGAATTTACACTATCAGATAACTAAATGGAATTGACTATTATACTTAGAATAGAAATTCTAGATTTATGTACATACATAATGGTGTCACAGGTAGATAATGTCTTAGACTGTCCGACCCATTTCTTTAGCAGTCAACCTACTTAGACTAAATTAAATTACAATTTACATTAGACAAATTGGTAGGTATTACTGAAGGCCCAATGTTTTAAAACATTTCTTTATTAGAGTTTCAGCTAATCTTGATTGATGGCTTGAGGGTCGTATTACGGAATTTGAATGATGCTGTTAATTTACAATGAGGTAGTGCTATGTGAGCACAAGATCACATTAATACTATGTAGGTAAAACTCACCGGTTTGGATCCAGTCCAGTGGAAACTTGGAAAAAAACAAATTATTTCCAATATGCCAGGCCTCCTTGATGCCGCAAACATCACATTTTCTGTGACCCTTACTCATGATGGTTCACAAACTAGAGTCACTGTCTCGTTATTATATAGTAATAATAACAATAAAATCATTTACACTAATAGTCAATATCTCAATAAAACTGTGTGAGGATGACACGGAGAAGCAGATCGCCCCTAAGACGACCCACTGACCGGATGCTCGACTCAACGTTAACACAATCACAGAAATTATTCGGATTTAATAAGTTGTATTCCCAAATCTTACAGAAAAAGGAAAAAAAAAACAGAAAAATCACAACACGAAGCAAAGTGACGCGAAGGCAGACATGTTTGTTTCACTTCGTAGTGTAATGTTGGTCATCCTGAGATTCTGCGTTTGTTTCTGAATGTTGCATAAAGAAGGTTACAAATTCCATATAAAAATAATTTGTTCGGAGTTTCACAGGACTGCAGTAAGCCAGAGCCGCGCGGCTTCATTTGAAGTAGACCAACAACCGGCGAGTTGGGCGAGGCCGGCCGCGCGGCTCGGCCTTGTGGGGACGCGCCTTAACATAGTCAAGATCAGTCGTAGGTAGCCACTAGCAAAATACCCATGTTCCAAGCATGGTACAAAAAAGTTTGAAAATGAATGATTGAATGAATGGAAACTGAAGTTTACATAAGCCCATAGACCAGTGTTGCCGGACAGCGAGTAAATTACCCGCAAAGGGGTATTTTAGACCCTGGCGGGCAATTTGGGGAGTATTTTATTACTGTCGGGTATTTACAGTGGATTACATTATACATCATACATGAAGTAAAACCAAAGTAACGAGCATCGAATAAAAAGTAACTTGTAGAACAATGTACAGATGACAACTTTCCCTAATCTAAAATTAGTGATCAAGATACCGTTGGTTTTGCCTTTATAATGTAACAGTTGAAAGACTTTTTAGTACCTACCTTAAAAAATATAAAAACAAGCAATAGAAATAATTTGAAAACAGACACCACAAACTTCATAATGGCCACAAAAAGTCAGGGGTTTTTAAATTATTTTATCCTTTTCCAATTACGTTTAACCGTCGTGGGTTTATTCAAAATTTTTAATTTTTACCTTTTTTGTTCTATTTGTGGCTATTTTTTCATAGTGATTTTAACTTGTTTTAGTCTTTTTACGTTCTTACTATTTTTTTAAATTATTATTTTCTGTCGGGGGTTTTTTAAATTTTAAATGTATTTTTTTTTTACTATTTTCATATGTTTTTGCTATAATAATGAATGGAATATTTTTTTTTTCGATTGTTGGCGGGTATTTTGTGGCAAAATCGTGTAATTTTAGGGTTCTATGCGGGCAAAATGAAAAGGGGGATCCGGCAACATTGCCATAGACAACTTTGTCTATATTTTTTGTGACAACCATACACAATTGAAATTTCTCTCTCCCTCATCCCAAGGTACCCTCCCGTCAAGCGTGGCTAATCAAGGCACGAAAAGGTGAGGTTTGTCATCATTTTAAAGTATTTAATTCTGTTTATTTAGCGTATATCCGTACGTAAATACAGTGGATTTTCTATTCTGTGTCGAAATTTCAGTGTGAACTTCCGTAAAATTGTGAAAAAACAGGTGAAAACATCGGAATGCTTAGAATTTTGTTGTAACAGTGTGGAATCCGAAGCGTTGGGTTTTTATGTCCGAAACTCGGAACGGAAACGGTTTTCGATTATCAAACAGTTTTAATTTTTTAGGAAAATGAGCAGCTCGGAGGAGGTATCATGGATTTCATGGTTTTGCGGGCTTCGGGGAAACGAGTTCTTTTGCGAAGTATGTCATTTAATTTAGTCACGTAAGGTGGAGATCGCTATAGATATTGATCCAACATGTTACTGTTTTAGGTGGACGAGGATTATATTAACGATAAATTCAACTTGACGGGGCTTAATGAGCAGGTGCCACACTACAGACAAGCACTGGACATGATTCTGGATCTGGAGCCTGGTGAGTACATGAACCATCTTAGTACGACGCCTCATGAGGTCTTAATGCTGTCACTGCACTTATCATGGCAAAGACACTAATGTCAAACAGTAATAAAAACAACAAACAAGATTTCCAGTTCTCGCTTTAAGTGCTTAATTTTAGGTCATAATGTCTCCTTGCTAAGTTAACCTCTATGCTTGTAAATTGGAGTAAATCCTGTATAACCTTATTAGCACTGGTGATATGTATAAAAACATAACCTTAATTGGAGTTTAAATATATGTCAGACTAGATAAAGTGTGCAAATTGTTCCAGGCTAATAAGATTCGTTATCATTCTTAGTAAGTTATGTGCTAAATAAAGTGGGTCTGCCTGTCTGTTTGGCACAATTTTCCGCCCCTAAGACGACCCACTGACCATTTTATGGCTAGTTCATTGCCTGTGATTGATGTAATTGGTCAGAGAGGTAGCTTTGTGTATGTAGGGCACAGTACTCTAGTCATAAGCACAGATATCTATTCAAGGTTGTTTAATGTTCAAAATTGAAAATCAGAACAAAGAGTGCATATACCACTTTTAATTTGTGTTTAGAGATAAAGGTTTAAATTGCCCATAACTATTGAAAAATATGTCAAAGTCCAAACATTCTTTTTAAATAGGCACAAAAAGACACTTTTGACAATCAAAATCCTACTTCCTACCAATCACACTAATATTATAAAAGCGAAAATTTGTGTGTGTGTTTATATAATTATGCTTGTTACTTCTTCACGCTCACGAGGCTGGACCAATTTTGATAAAATTTTGTATGGAGGTACCCAACACCTTGGATTAACATACATATGTATAGGCTACTTTTTATCCCGATCCCACGGGATCGAAACTTATGCGGGTGGAGCCACGGGGCGCTGCTAGTTTACAATACATTTATTCATTTCCAGGAATAGGCAACACTGCAATGTTATTAGACTCGCGTATTTAAAATTTGTAATTTAATATAAAGTACATTTTTAAGTGACTATAAAGGAGTGGAACTCAGTGCAATAACTATAATTTGCAAGTGTCATTATTAGTGTCTGTTAAAAACAACTGTATGTATAAAATACATCAACAATATTATGTGACGTTCAAAACACTTCATTAACAATAATACAGTGTTATAACAACAAATTACTACAACATCATCCTAGTTTCTATCAAATAGTGAAGACGAGTGCAGTTTTATATTGAAAATAGTGCAAAAATTGTAAAAGACGACAATATTAATCCCGTTAAGAGAAATATTTTTAAAAATTGACCTTTGGACTTTGATGATTCTTCGACAACTAGCGCCAGCACGTCACCGCGCGCTGAGTTGACGAACCAATATAGTACAGCTACTTGCCGCCAGGAGGCGCAAAACAAACGATTAGGGATACCACTTTAAAAAAAAAAATTGTATTTGGTAATAAATAAATAATTTTTAAAGTCTTTGGAGAAAATAGTAAAGCCACAAGAACTGTCATAAAATTAATACAAACTAAAATGTGTTAAGTGTTGACTTAAGGGATCACTCGCATGAATGCAATCAGGTTCGAGCCCTTCGAGTTGAAATCTCTTTTTGATCTCTTTTTGTACATTGGAGATTGTCACAGATGGCAGAAATAAACAATGTAACGTTTAGAAGGCCGATAGCGAGATCTAAATCCTTAGAGCCAATAGACCTGAGCATCTCCCTGAATTCCTCAGACTCAGAGGAATTATTAGGCAAAAGTTTGGATGTGTCAACCGACGTTCTTGCATTATGTCGAGAGGAAAGGAATAAGGAAGTAAATATTCTTAAGTCGAACTTACAAAGCACACAACAAGAGTTAGAAAATGTTATATTGGAAAATACAGATTTGAAGTCAAAATTAGCTCAACTCTCTCAAGAATTAGAAATATTAAAACAAATATGCAAGAGTCCCTTATCTTCACTTCGTAAAGTACAGCGCTCGCAACGAAAATCCAGTGCCGGCCGTCGACTAACGGATTCCTTCAAAATCACATCACAATACCAAGATTCCATCCAATGCGCTCAAACCAGTCCTAAATCTACAGTTAAGTTGTCTGAGGATAAAAAGTGTCACCAAAATGAAAGTTCTCCTGCAGCCGATAACACAACTCCTGTTGTTCAATGCTCGCAATACCAGGACCATCCAGTATCCACTGAAGTCATCATGAGCAACAAGTTGAAGACTAAACACAGGCTATGTATAGTAAGCGCAAATAATAAAAACAACATCCTGTCAATAACAGAAAATACCTTTAGTGAATACGAATATTGCCATCACATAACAACAGGCGCAAATGCAGAACTACTACTAAAAGGCATAAACACTAAAATAGCTGACTACACCATGAGGGATTATTGCGTCATACTGTTGGGAGAAGAAGATTTTAGAAGGACAAATAATTATATGACCACTATCTTCAATATACGAATTACCTTACAGAGCTTGAAGCACACGAATGTTATTGTTTGTTTCCCGACATACAAATGTAATAATAACTTCAACTTATTTAACTGGCGTGTGGAAACTTTCATTAATCTTTTGAACTTGGATGTCTTACACCACGGTCATGTGTATCTATTAGACAGCAACCGAAATTTGAAGTACGATAACAGCATGTTTGATAGATACTCGGGTAAAATTAACAACTTTGGTATGCAATCTATATTTCTTGACTTATTAAATCTTATGAAACAATTACAAAATTATAATAATAATAATAACTTAGCTTCTACTAGTTTGTCGTTAAACGAGTTTTTTCTTGACGAATAATACATCCTGTACGAAATTGATTTGTAATAAAATTAGTGCTGATAGTCATACTATAATAAACAGTGTAAATAATGGTAGCCGAACAGATGAACAATTAAATAATAGTAGCCTGACAGATGAACAATTAAATATCTTTCATCAAAACTTATGTGGATTGAATAATAAAATAGATGAGTTTGAGTTATACTTAGAAAATCTACAAAATAGATTCCATTACTTATGTATTAGCGAGCACTTTCTTAATGATAATTTAATTAACCTGTTAAATCTCAATGATTACAAAGTAGCATCTTACAATACCCGAGTAAAGAAGCAAAGAGGAGGTACAGTCATACTCGCAAGAAAAGATAGAGTTTTCGAGGAGTTAAAGATAGCAAAAAAATTATACAGGATGGAATCTTTCGAGGTTTGTGCTGTAAAGGATAAATCCACTGGTGTGTGTATATGTTGTGTTTACCGTAGCCCTTACGATAAAAACCTGACACTTTTTATGAACAGTCTAGAACAATTGCTCGAACATCTTTTTAAATACAACTGTTGTGTTTGTGGTGACTTTAATATAAATCTACTGGCCGAGAATGATAAGAAAAATGATTTTATTAATCTTATGACTTGTTATAACTTTAGAGCTCTTATAAATACCATTACTTTTATAAGGAATAATTCTGAATCATGCATCGATAATATATTTACCAACATTTTAAATGACCACATAATATCCTGTTATGTTAACCATAACGGTTTAGCTGATGGACACGCTGGTTTAATGTGCTGTTTAACTATGCCAAGTAATCTAAATAACAAACATAAAAGACCAGCAATATATGTAAGAAAAAGATTATTCAGTGTCAATAATAAAAATGTATTTAGGCAGTTACTGTTAAAACAGGACTGGAGCATTATAGGCATCAACGAGTTTGTTAAAAAGCTTAACGACACATTTAAGACAGCTTTTAAAATTAAAACCAGACAGATAAATTCAGAGCGGACTTCATTGGCATGGGTTACACCGGGCATAAAGATGTCTAGTAAAATGAAGCGATTTCTAGTTACAGGCAAACATTCTAACGTTCATGGAAGCATTACAAATTACGGAAAAACATATATAAGTTTATACAGGAAAATAATTAAAATAGCAAAAAAAATAGCAGTGCAGTCTCAAATATCACGTTCTAAAAATGTTTCTAGGGATATTTGGAAAATCATAAATAAACATAGGAACAAAACAAAAAAAGAACATAAAAGTATAATGTTAAGAGTAGGCAAAAAACTCGTTACAGAGTCTATTGAAGTTGCCGATATCTTTGCAAAACAATTTGCAGAAAACACAAATATAAACATCACTAAAAGCATAGAAAGCAATTCAGCATTAGAATTATTACAGCAAAGTACAAAAAGAGTAGATAAAGAAATTACTTGGGAATTCGTAACAACTAGTGAGATTGTTAGATTAATAAATAAAATGGAATGTAAGTCGTCGTGCGGTTTTGATGAACTACCTATAACGATATTTAAAGATAACATAGATATTTTAGCAGAACCTCTGAAAATTTTTTATAATAATTGCTTCAAGGACAGCATTTTTCCTGATCAAATGAAAATAGCAAAGGTGATCCCAGTCCACAAAAAGGGCTCTACTCAGGATCCTAAAATGTATAGACCTATATCTCTCTTGCCAACCTTATCAAAGATTTTTGAAGAGTTAATAAAAACTAGACTTATTACACATTTAAACAGAAACAGGGTCTTAAATCATAAACAGTTTGGTTATCAAACTGGCGTAGGAACGCAAGATGCTATTGATACACTACTTATGGAGGTCAGAAGTAAATTAAATTCAAAGCAATTGGTAGCCGGTCTCTTTTTAGATCTAAGTTCTGCTTTTGACTTGATAAACCACGATCTCTTGTTAGTTAAGCTTGAGCATTATGGCGTGAGAGGCAAAGCTATTCAACTTCTGACATCTTACTTAAAAAATAGAAAAATGTTTGTGGAAGTAAAACAACTAAGCCGCGTTGAAAATAACAATGAGAGGAATGTTTCTGACAATGCTTTTCATCGGCAAGCTATTAGGTCTAAATTAAAAAACACTTGTGTAGGAGTTCCTCAGGGATCTATATTGGGTCCTATTCTCTTTATTATATTTATTAACGATGTAATAGATTATGTGGAAAATATTTTAGGGGAACATTCAAAGTTAGTGGTATTTGCAGACGATACTAATGCTATCATTTCAGCAGATAACATTCAATCTCTTAATTCGCGCGTAAATAAAGCTTTAGAGGTATTTCACAATAATTGGTTCACTATCAACGGACTGAAAGTGAACGCTAGTAAAACCAACTTAATCCTATTTCGTACCACTTCCAAAAATAAAAGTCACCTAGATTGTGCTTTGAATGGGGTTCAAGTCAGTATGGTTGATGCAGTAAAGTTTTTAGGAGTACACGTTGATTGTTATTTGAATTGGAAACCAGAACTTGAAAGTTTGAAAAACTCCATCAGCTCAGCATGTTATGTACTGAGAAGCCTACGAAATGATATTGACATAACACAGTTAAAAAAAGTCTATTTCGCGTTAATCGAGTCAAGGTTACGATACAGCATCTTATGCTGGGGAGGCAGCTACGATTACAATATACAGAAAGCATTTGTGTTGCAAAAAAGGGCCATTCGCACCATGGTTTGCATTCGTCAGCAGGAATCTTGTGAGGGGCACTTTGTAAATTTGAATATTCTCACTGTACCTTCCCTATACGTATTGGTGCTCCTAACACATTTTTCTAAATATGTACACCAATATGAGACTGAAGAAGAAAGAAAGCTTAGAGAGAGTACGAGAAGAAAAGATTTTAAATATACTAATATTCCTAAACTTAACATAGTCGAACACGGTACCTGCCACATGTCAGTGAAAATCTTCAATAAACTTCCCGTTGATATAAAATTATTACTTTACAAAAAGGACTTCAAGGCTAAATTGAAGCGTTACCTACTGGAGGGCTGCTATTATTCTATTAATGATATTTAAATTGTAAACATACATATTATACTAGAAATTATCATGATTGTTAATCTTGTTAGGTACTATTTAATTAGTCTAAAATCTTCTATTATTCTTTTACATTCATGACATATTATAAGTAATTGACATTGGACATCTGACATTGACTATATTTAATTATTTGTAGCAGTATTATTCTAGTTATTTAAATTACATTTATTTATTATTATGACTCTTCCTCGAAGTAATTAAGTGCCATGTTTTTTTTTTTTTTGTTGTCGTTTTATTTTTTTGTATTTTTTAAGTTATAAAATAATGTTAAATATTCGACACAATGTAAAAATTGTTATGAATGAATAAATAAATAAATAAATAAATAAAATATAATTGATTCTAGTCGCCCTTTCCAAAAGGTAGTTTTCGTATGGAGAAGAATGGGCTAGAAACTCCACTTTGACGGGGAAGAGGCATATAGTCAGCGGTAATGAATACAAAAATAAATGTAAAATTGGTAATAATCACACTGGTTCAACCCGAAGATTTCATTTACAATTTTGCTCTGATAATAGTGATGAGTCACTTAACATGTTCAGTGAAAGTCTTAATGTGATACCTTGTTTGTTTTGTAGATGATGACCTTGATGACAACCCAAATCAGTCTGACCTGGTGGAGCAGGCCTCCGAGATCCTCTACGGACTGATTCACGCTCGCTACATTTTAACTAATAGGTAAGAACATTTCCTAAACATTTTAATGTATAATGAAAAGAAAAGTTATTATAGGATGTAAGTCTAAAGGCATGGCTAGCTGCTGGATCTGACCTGGGACCTACTTAATATAACTGACCATATTATGACATTATCACACTCACACTAATATTATAAAGTCGAAACTTTGTGAGTGTGTGTGTGTGTTTACATGTTTGTTAATTCTTCACACTCAAACGGCTGGACTAATTTTGATAAAATTTTGTATGATGGTAGCAGACACCCTGGATTAACATATTATAGGCTACTTTTATACCGATGTTCCCACGGGATCGACACTTATAGGGGTGAAACCGCGGGGCACAGCTAGTTGGTCATAAATTAACAAAATTGGTACACTTTCACTCACAACCGGTACTGCTTAGTAAAGCAGAAAATTATGAAAGGGACTATAAAATTGGCAGAATATTTTCCTGTCAGTTTCATACGATGGGCATTTCATTGTCCTGTCACATACCTACAAAGTTTTCAAATAAACGGGTTAGTAGTCCAATATACAAGTTCAAGGACCCATGAAAATATTCATCATCAGCCTATAATGTTCCCACTGCTGGGACACAGGCCTCCTCTCAGTGAGAGGGAGTGGGCCGTAATCCACCACGCGGGCCGTAATCCACCACGCGGGCCCAGTGCGGGTTGGTAGATGTCACATGTCTTCGAATTTTTGGTTCTAGGACATGCCGGTTTCCTCACGATGTTTTCCTTCACCGTTTTGTGAGCAGTGGTGATGAAATAATTTACACAAAGTAAAGCGCCTGTCTGGGTTCGAACCTACGACCTACAACTCGTAAGTCGCGGCCGTTACCACTTGGCCACCACTGCTCGTGAAAATATTGAAAATATTACCATAAACAAAAAATTAAATGTCGAAAATCATTTTGTCTAAGTGAGTTGAATAATAATAGTTGACTTGCAAAATCAATAAAAAAAAAACAATTCTTAAGAACACTGGTTTATCAACAAGTGTTTTTAAGAGCTGATTTTTTTATTAGATGTAAGTACATAAATAACTGATAAATTGTTGGCACACAGACAGATCTTTAATTTGTTTTTATATTTTTGGCTCATAATTAACATTCAAGGCATAGCTTCATTTTCATTGCTATTCGATAATGTTGTAGTTGTCTTGCCAACATTAGGAACATACAGAATTCAGTTTTAGTTTACTTTTATGATTGTGTAGCATGACTAGCAAAAATATAAATAACTTTATAAGGTACGGTCAGCATCAAAAGTCGATTAACACTTCAGTTTTTTTAATCTCAGTTATTGAGCAAAATATTTGTTCGAAATTGCAGCAGAACTATAATGCACTGCACTAACTATAACTGTTTCATGAAATCATAATTCTTTGGACTTACGTGGTCTTAGAGAGTTGTGTTGATGACTTTAATGATTGATTATAATTCTGTAAACACATATTTCTTACGGCCGCGATTCATATATTAATCAACGTACAACTTAATACTGACCAGCAAATTGCAAAAAACGTAAGAAAATTTGAATTTCGCGGGCTACCTTAGCGCTTCCCCCTTAAGGGCCTAGTCTTCTATTGCACAATTTAAGAATCGCGTGCGGCGAGTCCACGCGCCGTGCGTCTGCACCCGGGCTCCCTGCAGTCCCCGCATTCATCCTACCTAGCGATATTTGACACGGTCGGAAAGTTGCTCTACTAAGTAATAATCAATATTTATTTATATTTGAATGGTACCTTGGCGGGGGTTGCTCTTTCTTCGCGCCTCCGGTTTTGTATAAATTCGTTCATGCTAGATAGTAATACCAAAAAACAAGTTACGACCGATGAAGATTTTCAGATGACAAAAAAAAAAACTCCTTAAATAAACGGAACCTTCTGACCAAAAAAGAGATGAACTACAGAAACAGACGATAGACCAAAGTTTCGATCACATATTATGGTAGAGATAATGGACAAAAAGCATTATCTCTGCAGGAAAACGTCACGATTGCCAGCTGCGGTCTTTATATTAAACAAACAGTCCAATATTTAGGAGCCAGTCCCGATGGTATTTATAAACACAAAGATGGAAAAACAGGACTGGTAGAAGTAAAATGCCCACTTTCTGCAAAAAATATGCAATCTGAAGAAACGATAAAAGAAAAAAAAATGGAAATGTAACATTAGGAGAAATACGTTTGCGATTGACAAAAACCACGTCTATTATTTCCATACTCAGAGCCAATTAAACATTATGGAGATGGATATGTGCTTATATGCCGTATGGGCTGGAGTGGACTACTTAATGAAAGTCGAATAATATAAAAAGAGACCCTACGTTCTGGCACTACAAAATGGTAGGCCCATTGACAAAATTTTATTTGCGTTGTCTGCTCCCTGAGCTAATTGATTCCCGCCTTAAAAGACCCGCCATAAATATAATTCTACCTATTGAGAAAAAAGTAAAAAGAAATAAGAACCACGTCTTTTACCGCAGACTTTGTGAAATGACAACACCCACAAGACCACGAGAATTATCAGAAATCTACCCCAATATAACCGTCGAGAGAGGGTTGTATTCAAAATTGAAAAATTCCCTCAACGGAAGAAAAAAAAAATGCGCTAGTCCCAAAGAACGCCATGAAATCGCTCACACAGACACTACACATCACATCAGACACAACACAACACAGACACCAACACATGCTCATCGCAGACTTATATTTTATCGCCTTCAAAGTATGCTCCTTCAGAAACGATACACTTACGCCAACGAATAATCCAATCATCAAAACATTTTTTTTTTAATTTGGAATTGGTTTGCTTTTGACTCTAGTCTAGCTCAGAGGTGACAGAGACAAAGTCGACGATGGAGTGAGCTTACCCAGAAGAAGCCTATTCAGTCTCTCTTTGAAGAGATTCAGGTTGTATGCGCTCGGTAACACATTTTTAAACGCCTTTTCCGGAATTGAGTTTAGTTCTCGCCGCGAATATTCCTTTGTCTTACCGAATGAAAACGGTGCCACGAAGTGGTAATTTGAGGTTAGGAAAAAGAAAGAAGTCGGCTGGAGCCATATCTGGTGAATAAGGTGGTTGCTCGATAATCACGAATCATGCATTTGTTGAGCTTTTGGTCAAAAATTTGTTTACAAAGATGGCCTTGTGCGAAGGCGCATTATTGTGGTGCAAAATCCAACAATTTTCTTTCCACAAATCTGGCCTTTTTCTTCGAATTTGCTCTCTTAAATGCCGCATAACGCTCAAATAATATACTTTATTTTTTTCGATATACTTTATTTATTTCGAGCTTCTGACAAGTTGGTAACATCTGAAAAAGGTTGCCGAGAGCCAGCAGTGGACCTGTGAAAATAAAAAAGTCATAAATTATTAACAGAGTTTTCAGAAGTACCTATTAGTAAAAAATCATCGTACTAAAAGATATCCGACTTTGGTCTAAATAGCCCTAAAGTATAGTAGACTAGCGATCTAATACATACATAAACACCAAAAACACAACCCACCCCATACATTCCCCTCACACACTCACCCCCCATACACACACCCCCACACACTCACTCCCACACACTCACTCCCCATACCTCATACAGATACATCTATCAACACATAATCACGCCCTCCCCACATACACTCACGCCCCCCACACACGTTTAGATATCGATACCCAACACTTTTGCGGAGTTTCGCTATCTAATTTAATTTGACCCTGTATACGATATTATCTAAACACGAAGAAATACAAAAAATAAAGATTTGATGATTTTTTGGGGCCAATGACCGCTGGTAGTATTGTTACTTGAAGTGTGAGTTGATAAAATCTGTTTCATCGTGTTGAGATATCAATATCCATCACGTTTGTGGAGTCTCGCTAGCTAATTTAATTTGACCTTGTAGTTAGGCCCTAAACATGAATACTGTAAACAGTTCTACTTACCTTTGGATTCTATTTCTCTTCATCAATTCTACGTTTGAGGCCAATTTTCTTTTTCTTGTACAGGCATATTTTTTTTTACGTTTACGATCCATTTTGAAGTCAAATATTTACAAAACTATTACTGATACACAAATATTTACAAAACTATTACTGATATACAAAATATACAAATACATATTTACAAAAAACTCGAAAAATTATATACAAAAAATAATAAAGTAGAGCAACTTTAGATACACAACAATGCGCATCCTATGTTAGAGCAGGAGCAAAGTTAGAGCGAGAGGGAACAGTTAAAATTCGTCGTGGACCACACGTCTGAACGCTCCGACCGTGCAGTGGCCACTAAGAAATTTCTCTCTCAATTCTTGTTTATAAACCCCTTTTTTGTAGGTCTTTTGAAAATATTACTATTGTTAGGGTAAGGTGATTTAGGTGCTATTTTTTTTTTGTCTTTGCTTATTGAACTCTTGGCATTAAAATAATCTAATTAATACATACATACGATGCATAGTTATTATGAAAAAAACCGTTTATTAAGAGATAAAAACAGAGAATTTTGATGAAATTGTGACGTCTAAATTAAGAAAATGAAATATAATTAGAAAAAACTAATCAGCACATTTTGAAGACGAGAATGTTGAGATAAATATGTGCTGAACAGATTTCCAAATTAATTCTTCATTGCCCTAAACTAAGCGCCCAAACAGAACTCGAAATGATGTTGGGCGCGAAAGAGCTGTATTTAACGCTTGATTTACCTAACTTATCCTATCTAAATGAACTTAAAAAAAATAACTAGCTATTACTTATATTGTGGTTATTTATGTGCAATAATAAAATTTCATGTTATTTCATTGCTTTGTTTAAAAAAAAAAATACAAAGTTGCGCAAATAATTCGCCGCGAGTGAATTTTGCAAGACTGCAGCCTTAACCCTTCGGGAAATACAGGCGTGATAATATGTTTGTGTTTTGTACTACATATTACAACAACGATGTTTTGTTTCACTTTACAGAGGCATTGGACAAATGTTAGAGAAATTCCAGGCTGGTGACTTCGGTCATTGCCCCCGCGTTTATTGTGAATGTCAACCTATGCTTCCACTTGGTAAGTGTATTACATACATCTAACTTCTATATAAATAAAACTGGCCAAGTGCGAGTCGAACTCGCACATGAAGGGTTCCGTACCACAAGGCAAAAACACCGAAAAAAACACGTTTGTTGTATGGGAGCCCCCTTTAAATATTTATTTTATTCTGTTTTTAGTATTTTTTGTTATAACGGCAACAGAAATACATCATCTGTGAAAATTTCAACTGTCTAGGTATCACGGTTCATGATATACAGCCTGGTGACAGATGGACAGTGGGGGTCTTAGTAATAGGGTCCCGTTTTACCCTTTGGGTACGAAACCCTAAAAATCAATGTTTGTATGTTTGTCCTCTATGCGTTCCGAAACCATTGGTCAGAAACTTTGGTAGGATGTTCTGGGGACGCCCGTCATGAGGGTTCCTAATTATTTAAACATGGAAAAGAAAACATGAAAAAATCTGAGGCGGTACCAAGTTCGCCGGGTCAGCTAGTATTTACTAAAACTCTGATGGTGGCGTTGGCGCAGCGGTTGAGCGATCGGCTTCTGCGCTACTCCTCTTTGATTCCCGCAAAAACAAACATTTGCAAGACCAACTGCTTGTGTATGTGAGATTTTAGTTTATAAGCTGTTTTTTTAACGTACAACTTAAATCTTTACTTAAAAAAAACAAAATTCTGTACGTCTGTATGTTACTGAAGTCCTAAACGGCTGAACCAACTTTGATAAAAAAAATCTGTTAGTTCTGTATATTCATAAAATATGTATAGTTTATCAAAGGCGATCTGTACTCGTTTCGAAAGATGATTGTTTTTCGAACTTGACTCATTAATTACAACAGACTCTAATTATTAAATTAATAAATTACTAAATAAATTACTTGACCCATGGGGCAACATAATTTGATCTACAATGCTGTCACACAGGTCCCCTCTAATTGCCTCATTACGACATACTAGTAATAGTTTAGTACTTATCTACATAATAAGAATGTAATTCACATATTCATACTACTCATTACCGGGAACTGATAGTTGATATTATGCTTTCCTGCTAATTCCTTACATCGGACTTTATTAAACGGTTTTATTATTACATATTTTTAATCTGATGTGTGACTATCTGGTGTATTGTGTCTTTTAGTCTGTGCTAAATAAATGTATTTTCTTTCTTTAAAAAATGATTAAGAATGATGATTAGATTTTGAGCAGACAGTAGTGTTATTGTTCAGTTCGGGGTTAATAACCCCGGTTTTCTCATACGTAATTTTGTCTACAACATTTGGACATGGCCAGCTATGAACACTTCCCAAATTTTGTATTATACACGCGGTCATCACCATCTGCCTAGCCTTTCGGCTTCCAGTCTAACCGGATGCAACTGAATACCAGTGTTTTACATGGAGCGACTGCGATGCAGTATCTATCTGGTCTCCACAACCCGGTTATTGAGTAATACGATGCCCCTTGGTAAGACTGGTTGGTGGATATATACACGCGGTCATAACCATAAGCACAAATATACTTGTTTATCTAATTCTAAAAGTGTCGAAATTATCCTTTTATAATTTAGCTGCTTGTCTTTGTTCTCACTACTGTCGTTCTAAATGTATGTGTCGCCGGTAGATTGATTGCGCACGCGTCTTACACGTGTTTGTGAACTTATCGGAAAACATAAAGACAATGAACCGATGCTAAACTTAGATTAAAGTTTTAACAATTTCAGTTACTGGTAAAAAAAATGGACGTTTTTTATTCTCTTTAACTTCGTTTCTTGCATACTTCTGGACGTTTTAAGAGAAAACTCAAACTCAAAGCATTCATTTCAATTAAACCTTGTACAGGCACTTTTGAATTGTCAAAATTAAATAGTCTGTCAGTTAGTCAGAAAGTTAAAGCTAGTTGCCCATTCCAAAACGTAGATCTCTATGGAAAAGAACGGGCAAGAAACTCTATGGACACTCTTTTAAATCAAGATATTATATTACAAAATCGTGGATACATTATTCTTGTTGCTTCTATAAGTGAGAACAATTTAAAAAAAGACAAATGAAGAAACAATTCAAAATATAAGATTAAAAATAAGCCTTGGCAGTTAAGATATGACAATTCTCAACCGACGGTTCACGAACATGACGCGTGGAGCTCAACCATTTTGTAGGGAACCGAATGATCAACACACGCACCACCGTCAGTGAGACATTTAAGAGTCTATATTATGATGTTTTGGTGATATTGGGCGATCTGGATATCGGTATCTGTAAGACTTGAGAGTTTGCTATTTGGACACATTAAACTTGGACTTATAATCTTTAAATTTGCAGAAGCGAAAACACGATTGGATAAAAAAATCTCGATAAAAAAAAATAACGAAAAAACCTCGTTTTGCACTTATTTTGAGTTAGATCTCTGAAACCCTATGGAATTTAATGATGATTTTTAAACTAATAGATAGGTAATAATATTATCTCAAATCGTGCAGAATTATTTTTTTATTTTTCTACTCGTTCTCCTCGTAATTAGCAATCCAGTGATTTGGCGCTTGCGTCATTTTATTCTAAGCGAGCATACTCTCTTTCTGTCTCTTGTTTTGCACGCGGTAGTAATAGCGCTATCCTTTTCAATTTATTCAATCAGTCTGCTACGGCACCTGTTGGAGGACGAACCTATGTTTGGCGACATTACAGAGAGAGGACTATTTTCGACATTTTTATTTTGTTTAGTGGTAAGTATTACCTACTGTAAAAAGGAGTTAAACCCGTTTGGTGTAAACATAATAAATTATTATCATTATTTAGTGTAAATAAAGATGGGCAAAAAGAAAACTCTCGGAAAACACGACACATGGTTGGCGCCACGGAATAGAAAAAACAGTTTGTTCCATGGTTGGCGCAGTGGCTGAGCGATCGACTGCTGCGCTGCGTGTCGCGGGTTCGATTCCCGACCGGACAAATATTTGTATTGCCTACAGGTAGTTGTTCCGGGTCTGGATGTTTGTGTATGTGAATTTAAATGTTTGTAAACGCACCCACGATTGGGACAACGTTTTTTAAAAAAAAACAAAAACAAAACAAAACGTTTGAGGGAACAACTCCGTATTCTGAACGAAAGAAAGAAAAAAGTAAGTACAGACGCCAGCATGTCAAGCTACTACAATCTGTCAAATTTCTTTAATAGATTTTCAACTTTATCACTGAAGCATAAGGTTCAAAGTTGAATGGGAAAATTTGACAGTTTCGGGTAGCTTGGTGTGCTGGCATCTGTACCTAACTACCGATTTATATAACGGTATCAATTCTTTTATTTCCTTAGCTACTTAGGTATTTCGAATGTCTATTGCCTGGGGAAAAAAAGTAAGTAAATTTTTAATCCCCGTTAATATTTTTTTTACCTGGCTCGTTGGTCTAGCGGTCGCAAGCGCTACTGCTGAGCTGTGAGGTCCTGGGTTCGATTCCCGCACCTCTGCCAACCTCATCGGGCAATACAGGCGTGATGCTTTGTATTTATGTATGTAAATTTTAAATCGCATAATGTAACATAATTGAATCTTTCCCGTACAATGAGAGGTCAGCTTATATACTGGAAATGTATAGCTTCATACGTAGCCGTGTGTACCTACCTATCTACCTATATAATGCGGGTAAAAATACAATAAGTATCAAAATAATATCATCCTAGTTCAATCACTGATATTTTTACTAATCAATATTACTTATTCAAACTGATGAATTTTATTTAAAGAAAAAAAAATTTGCCATGATGGCTTTCTCTTTTTTAGGGTTCCGTAGTCAAAAAGGAACCCTTATAGTTTCGCCATGTCCGTCCGCAGTTTAGCTCAGAGGCTCTTAGTACTATTAGAAAACTTATAATTTGGCATGGATATAATATGTACAGACGCCAGCACATCAAGTTACTACAATCTGTCAGATTTCTTTAATAGATTTTCAACTTTATCACTAAAGCATAAGGTTCAAAGTTGATTGCGAAAATTTGACAGTTTCGGGTAGGTTGATGTGCTGGCGTCCGTACATTATTAATCACGCCGACAAAGTGGTAAAATAAAATCTTGAAAAAAAATTTTTTACGCTATCGGTTTTTTTAGGTACTCGTAAAGTGGGGATGTTTTTGAAGTGAAAACTTCTTTAGCATCGTTGTGATTTGAAATTTTATGTGTTTTTGTGGATCGATGGATGGATGGATCGATGGATCGATGGATCGCCGGATCGCGATGGATCGATGGTTCGATGGATTGATGGATCGATGGATTGATGGATCGATGGATCGAAGGATCGAAGCATCGATGGATCGAAAGATCGAAGCATCGATGTATCGACGGATCGAAGCATCGATGTATCGACTGATCGACGGATCGATGGACCGATGGATCGATGGATCGATGGATGGATGGATCGATGGATGGATGGATCGATGGATCGATGGATCGACGGATCGATGGATTGATGGATCGACGTATCGATGGATTGACGGATCGATGGATCGACGGATCGACAGATCGATGGATCGACGGATCGACGGATCGATGGATCGACAGGTCGATGGATCGATGGATCGATGGATCGATCGATGGATCCATGGATCGACGGATGGATGGATCGACGGATCGATGGATGGATGGATGGGTCGATGGATCGACGGATCGATGGATCGACGGATCGGTGGATCGACGAATCGATGGTTCGACGGATCGATGGATCGACAGGTCGATGGATCGATGGATCCATGGATCGACGGATGGATGGATGGATCGACGGATCGATAGATGGATGGATGGATCGATGGATCGACGGATCGACAGATCGATGGATCGACGGATCGACGGATCGATGGATCGATGGATCGACAGGCAATATTGCAGTTCTCGCATTTTTACGGACTTCAAAAAGGAGAATATTCTTTATTTGACGGTTTTTAGGGTTCCGTACAAGTTCTGTCAAATGGCATATTATATGAAAGGGCTTTGGCCATGGGAAAGTATCGGAGCTATTCAAAAATGTACTACTATTTCAGAACATTCATGCATTGCTATTATTGTCTGCTTTATATTTATGTAATAAAATGCATTAATCTTGTAAGTTTCCAGACGAAGAGGACAGGTCAGATAGAAATCAATGAAGAATCAGACGAAAGAAGAATGATAGACTTAAATTTTTTTAAAGAATTAAAAACCTTTTCTATTCCCTCAACAGCCTTTGGTTGCGGTATAAATAATTTGGAGTTGATAGGGGAGAAAAGGTTAGGCTTCTTGGGATAAACTCATTCCCAACTACGGAACCCTTCATTGTGCGTGTTTCGACACGCACTTGGGCGGTTTTTTTTACAAGCCTAAAGATACAAATGGGGAAGAATTATTTTTTTCAATGCACCCCCTCTTGATGGGTATAATTGAATAGGTCTATTTAAACGAGGGTAATATAAATTAATACATCACTTTTTTTCAGTTATACCGTTTGCGAAATATGGCCCGCCAAATTGCCTGCCTTGCAATGCCAGGGGGCGTTGCAAGGCACTGCAGTGCCCCCCACCCTCCCTGCCATTTCTAACCTAGAAACTTCCACGTTGCTATAACTTAGTAAAAACTGTTTTAAAATAATTTCGCGAACAATGTGATTATAACTTTTCGAATAATAAAGATAAAACTGCAAAATAGACAATAGACGTCCTAGTTCAAAGGTTTGCCTTTGCCTTTAGCAAACAATACTCTTTTAATAGCCTTCTATTTATCTTTACATCATAAAAAGTATGTTACAGTCGTTTGTAATTACAGCTACGGAACCCTATATTATGCATGGCCCGACTTGCTTGGTCGATATTTTTATTTATAAGGAAACATTATTTTGTTCTAGGTACATGCATGGTTATGTTATGAGAGAGTTTATTTTTGTTTAGGGAACATTACTTTTTGTTATTACGGTAATACGATATTTGTAATAAGTACATAGATTACTTTCGAACGTTGCACGTCGCGAAATTTTTTGAAACCTTTTTGTCTTTTATTTTTTATGGGATTTTTATTGTTATTGTAATGGTATTATATATTCTGAATATACATATTAAATTGTTTAATAAATAAACATTGATGAATATTTACATAACATTTTATTTCATACTAACCTTTTAGGTAAATATATAGATTGAGTACCTACGCGAGGATAGAATAACGGATCAGTCTATATATAGTATCGAGTCCACAAAAAAAAAACACGAGCCTCTAAATTTCGAAACTCGCGCCTCGGGATGGAAGCCCTAGTACCTATTTACCTACTATGTTGGTGGTAGGTATGTCAGTTTGTAGGTCTATGAACAGAGCTTCAAATAATAATTATGTATGTATTGTATACCGACAATGAGCTCGTTTGTTTAGCTGTGTTATCTTTTACACATCGATCCGTCGCCGCGTCGTACCGTGGAAATACTTCCGTGAATTTGAACTTTATTTGAATGACATAATTTTTTACGAATACATTTTTATTGCCATACGAATCAAGTTCAAATTCACGGTCCGTCTCCGGCACAGATCGCTGTTGATCAGCTGGGCGCCGTTCAAACTCGAACTCGACTCACGCAGTCGATCGCGCTTGCTGCGTCGCCGCTCGCCGCCCGCGCCGCGCGCTTTTGCGTATTATAGTAGAGGGGGCGCGGGGTGGCGCGGGCGAGAGGTACGAAATCGCTCGCGTTGGGCTGCATAGGCGCCGTCTTACAGTGGAGTCATTTTAATAGGTAACATTTGACGTCTGTCAGTTTTATCCTCATAGTGAGGTGACCTGCTTATAAACATCGATTAAAGTGAATGAATCGATACGGACTTGAAACATATGCGAATTTTAAAAATCATCAGGCGAATCCCTGTCCCATTATTATTATTTTTTTCGTAAATTTAAGGAGCAAAATAAGACAAGTACACAATTTAACAAAAAAATTGCATTTATTCAGTTGAACTATCAGAACTGTTAAAAGTATTGTCATCTTCATCACTGCTGTCAGCACTCAGAGATATTATTAATTCATTTTCAATAATATTGTCTATTCTCACATCTCGTTCAAAATCTTGTAAAATTATTTTCTTTGTTTTCTCTACGACTTTTTTCCAGTCTTCTGTAGTGACTTCTGCACACGCAGTTTTTAGCAGAGACATCATTTTAGCAGTACTGAAGGGTGGTTCAGTATTGTTCCGCGCTGCATAACCCTTTATTTGTGCCCAAATAAGCTCGATGGCGTTATACTGGCAATGGTAGGGAGGCAATCGAATAACTTCGTGTCCATGCTCTAGGGCTAGTTCATCGATTACATAGCGGAGCTTGGACGGCTTAGTTGCTTTTACTAGATTTAACAACTCAACTTTTAATAAAGTTGGACTTGCATCCACACCATTTCTTACCAGCCACGAGACAATTTCTTGCTTTTTATTTGCTTGAGTTGGTGGTTTATCAACTTGTACAGAATGATACGGTGCATTGTCCATTATAATTTTCGATGGGTTTTCTAAGCTGACTAGCAGCTTCTCAAACCACTCTTTAAAAACCTCAAAGTTCATTTCCTCATGGTAATCACTTGTAGTTTTAGAGGCGAATGCGAGGAGGCAGTCTGGAATAAAACCTTGAGAAGCTGATCCCGCGTGACATATAATAAGTCGGGCTCCTTTTCCCGGTGGAACTTTTGAGGTGGACGCCGCTGTATCATCGGTCCATGTCCGCGAAACCGTATGGTTCACATTCAACCATGTTTCGTCAATAAACACGACATTGTCCCAATCTGTAATTTTATTTACTTGACGTAAGAATGTTACTCTCTTCAAAATAATATCGTAGCGTTCTAGCAGGATTTTCCGCTTGTCAGATTTTTTAAAACTAAAGCCAATCGATTTCAAAACCTTTGATAGAGACGATTTACCGCCAAAAAATAAGCCTGCGTCTTTTAACGAACTTATTAGCTTTTCCCGTGTAGGATATTCTTTTCTCGAGTAATATCCATAAATGTGGTTGCGAATTGCAGCAGCATCAAAATTATCAATGCCAACAATTTTCTTGTCCCTCTTTCTTTTTTTCGGTGTACGTAAAGTATTATCTTCTGAGCCTGATGGTCCGTATTTCTCTTTCAGAATTTGAGTTACTGTCCTCTTCCCTATTCCCAATGCTTCGGCAACGCGTTCTCTCGGTTGTGTCAATGGTAAAAGAGGCCCATCGTTAATTGATTCCCGTTCAAAATAATTGTACAATTTCACCACTAGTTCGCGAGATTGACTGTTTAGCGTTTTCCCCCGTTTCGACATGGTAAGACTGTAATGTTGTTCTTGTTTACTAATCGTTAAGCAATCGGAGTCCAATTTATAGCCAGGTAAACGTAGTCAGTAAGATCAGTCCAATAAAAAAGCCGGGTCAGAAGAAAATAACAGAGAGCACACCAAAAACGCACAGTCACTTCGCACAACGACAAAAGACTGCGTCATGTAATGGCGACATGACATGGCGTCATCGACAGGCACTGGTGTTGCCAGCAACATACCACCTAAATTGTACCTAACATCAATGATTTTTCTATTTTTATTATTTTTTGTATTTTTATACCTAGTTAGTTAAAAGAATAATAAATAAATGTTTTATTATAATCACAACGTGGTTATTAATGTATGGTGATATTTCTTCACAAGTCATCATTGCATTCGATTCTACTTATCAGCTTTCGATTTTTAGAGTAACATCCCTAGTGTTTAAAAAGAAAAATGGTTAACTGACGTAACCTTGTAACGACGTTCAGTTCTTTAGATCAGAAATTGTTTATTATGTTTAGAATGGTTTATTAATGAAAGCAAATCGTAAAATTACTCGTATCGGTCATTATTACAATAAATATGTAATCGTAATTGAAAAAAGGTAAGCAATTGTGCAGTTCTAACAAAACGAAAAAATATGTTATTTTATGCCCGCCGTTACAAGGTTACGTTGTTGAATATTTGATGAATTGTCAAATGTTACCTATTACAATGACTCCACTATAAGTGAGCATATGACACGTTCTCAACTGCCATGCTCTTTCAAGTCAACATCAAAAAATCATAATAAACGGATACATGGTTCTTACATTTACATAATTAAAAAAATGCTTCTAAATTATACAAAACTATAGTTTGCAATTTATTTGAGAAATTAATAAAATTTTACTAACAAACAGGAAGAGATATTTAATATTGAAGTATTCAACAATTAAAACTTGATTGAATAAAAAAGAAAATTATGTTCGTAATGTTAGAAACACTAAAAAAAAAAGGGAAGCACCTCTTCCAAATATTGAAACTTTAACTAGTGAGCCCATGTGGAACAGGACCAGCATTAAGCGAAGCATTTTTATCTACGATATAATCATCCAACTTGTAATATGCTTGTCTACACATGTTTTAAATTTCTTCTCATTTAGTTGAAGAATATCGAGTGGTATTTTATTGTAACATTTTACACAGTAACCCATAAAAGAAGGTTTTACTTTAGACAATCTGAAACGCGGTTGATCTAATTTGTCCCTATTTCTAGTGTTAAAACTATGCCTGTCACTTATCTTACTAAAAAGATGTAGATTTTTTCGAACGTACATAATGTTTTCATATATATTAACAAGGAACCGTCATGATGTTCATTTTTTTAAACAGTTCCCGTAGAGATTCGCGTCTGTTGAGCTTGTAGATGGCTCTGACAGCTACAAGCGACTACGCACCGAGTTTGTTTTGTTTGTCTTCTATTCATATATTTATATAAATAAAACAATGTCGGGTTAGTTACACCATTTATAACTCAGGAATGGCTGCACCGATTTTTATGATGTTTGATTTGTTGATTTGTCTACGCCGGAATAGCAGAATAGCTATTATAACATGGGAAAAATGAACAAAAAAAAAATCCGAGGGGGTTTGAAGTTCCCCGGGTCAGCTAGTATAGAATAAAACAACTCCGGTTTTCGTATATTGTTGCGATAGTACAGAAATGACATCTCGATGTTACGATATATCGCTGTAGATTGCACCCTTGCGAAGCATGGGCAGGTTGTTTAGATCCACTAGTAGGTATGCTTCCTTACATAGTATAAAACAAAGTCGCCGAAGTGTCTGTAGGCGCATAACTTCCGAGTGACTGCACCAAATTGGATAATTCTTTTTTGCTGTGTTTGGTATTGTCAGGTTTGTATGAAAGAAAATTTAGGAAATTCGAAAAAAAAAATTGCACTCGTGTGACGCTTGGGCGGGCCGCTAGTATAAAATAAATCGTAATTACGCAAAAATCACAATTTACACTATGCGGGAATCCACTGGAAGTGGGCACTGGGCAGCGCAGAACCGATCGTTGTGACGATGCTTACTCCTGAGGCCTGTCTTCTCGCTCTTCTTAAGCCGTGGATGGACGTATTTCTACTGATTTGATTATGACTGATACACGGGTGTTCAGCATTTAAATCTTTCTTCCTTTTCCCAGGACTATCAGACGTGCCCGGCGAGGCCATGGTGAAGCTGTACTGTCCCCGCTGCATGGACGTGTACACGCCCAAGTCCTCGCGGCACCACCACACGGACGGTGCCTACTTCGGCACCGGCTTCCCGCACATGGTGTTCATGGTCCATCCCGAATACAGACCCAAGCGACCGGCCTCGCAGTTCGTGCCTAGGTATGAACAGTTTTGGTAATAAGTGGGCATCCATAAATTATGTCACACGAATTTCATGATTTTTAGAGCTCCTCGTCCTTGTCACTAGTCGTATTTGTGGAACCCCCGCCCTAATTATATAGATTTAAAATAAAGAAAAATAAATCTTCTTCGTTGATAAGGGCATCACTTAAGAACGACTGGACTGATTTGGTTATTTATTTTATTGAAATGTTCGTAATATAGTCTAAATTAGGTTTTTATGAAAAGATAAATTGGAGGTTTCCCGCAAAACGTTTAAATTCGGGAAAAACCGAACGTCCTTTTTTCTATGGGATTTTTGTATGAATGATTGAAATACGAACAGGACGGTGTTGGGCCAGCTAGTTTTAAATAAAATCTTATAATATTATTGATAGTTAGTACCTAATATTTTAGTTTTTCATTACAGTTCACATTTAAGAGATTTCATACTTACGATTTATCCATGTGACGTTACGAAGCTTAAATAGCACTCGGAACCCCCTTTTTTTTGCCACTTTGTTGACCCCCACCTGCCCCCTTCACGTGTGACGTAGTTTATGCATGGCCCCTTATGAGTCGGCCGGAGGTATGATGTCGTGCGAATAAGATGGATCCCAAGCCATTATTTCAATTTGACCATTTACTGCGAAGGCGAAGTTCAATAAAAAAATAATTCTAAGAGATAGCGAGAGAGAACTTCTACATAATAGTAATGGAGAACTTCATTCCTATTAGGTAGAAGTATCCTATGGAAAAGATTGGTCAGTGAATTGCCAGATTCCTGATTGACTGACCAGCCAGCACAGCAGTGGCGAAGGTTTCATACAACACGATTCCTACCAGCTTCCTTTTGAAAAATGGCACAGTCAGTATTCTATAGACAAATAATATAATCATATTAAAGACATCTACTCCGGCTTACCTCTTACAAAAATTGACCCTTCGCTACTGCAGCCCAGTAAACTGAAAATACCTTGTGTAAAACCACATTCCTTATCTATGGAATGTGGTTTTATAATACGGAGTCTTCATAAGGATAAAGGAAACATATCATTTTGATGTTTAAGTAATTGGTGTGTAGTTAGTTGCACAGGTAGTAGTTGTTTCATGTCCTCCTTTCGCATTCGCTTTATTTGTTTTATTCATACTTATGAAGGTAACATTCACGTCACCAGGTTGTACGGATTCAAGATCCACCCGCTCGCATACCAGATCCAACAGCAGGCCGCGGCTAACTTCAAGGCGCCGCTGCGGAGTCTCTCGTATAACAACGGTAAACGCTAGGGCCGCGCCGCGCGCCCACGAGCGCCCACTCCCGCGCACTGATACAGACGCTCCCACCGTGTACACTGTACACACGTCGCCACGCGCTACGGAACGCACCGCGACCAACACGAGCGCGTGCCTTCCGTAACGCCGAGATATACTCATCTAATTTCATGCTGCGAGCACAAGTATCATCACATGTAAGAACCGCTAAACATATTGTTCAATTTTATACTAGTTGTGATCAAGATTGCTGACGAATTTTTGTTTAAAAATTTTAACAGACCGTGAAGGACTTCCGTCGCAAATGGTTCTTATATGACGCCTTTTGTCTCGCACCATGAATGTTTGTGTTCCTTGTTTCTAAATCTAACTTTCACGCTTATAATAAGCTTCAGTCTGAAGTGTTACTAGCGGAAGTTTGGCTTACATTGGTAGCTATGTGTCATGTGCCGGAGTCCGGACGACGCCGGCGTGGTGCGCCGTACACGGGAGCCTGATCTGTATCAATAACAAGTGAACAAACAGGTGTCTGTAGTTGTACATGTGGACTAAAGTAAATCGTCTGCAATAACAGTTGGGTCTGCTAGCGCTGTTTAACATACAACTGAAGCAAAGGCGCTACTATACAATTGAATACTTACAAGGGGTCTGTTTGTCGTGGGATGTTGTTCTGACTATTAATATTATGATGATTACTACCCTGTGGCCAATTAGTGATAAATTAACACTCTATTGTAACTCCAGCAGTTCGCTCACGGCACAGTCTTGTTATGGACACTCTCGAGTGATCGTACTCTTAAGTGAAGACACGTATTTAGTTTAATGAGACTTGTGTCTATCATAAGTATTGTAGTAAGTAAATGCAGTTGACGAGTCGTAGCAATATGTACTGTAGCTTGCATTGGAATATGAAATAACAGTAGGGGTTCATGTATTTTTATTTTTATATCCGATAACAACCATTAGGATGTAGGTGATCATTACATGGACGCGTATTTTTTTTTCATGAGAGATATTCTATTTCGTTCTTGTGTATCGGTTCCAGTAATTATCAATAAACGATAAGACAACCATTGGCCTTTTTTCTTGCTTCTCCTGCATGTTGACCACGTCGAATCCTCGCTGACCGCATACGAATGGATTTATAGATTCTAAATTAGATCTCGTGTGATATAACACTGACTCTGAGAGCCATCGTAGCGATGCCGTCGACTAGAACTTGCAACGGATGCAATAGTACAGTTGAAATGAGTACCACTTTAGCTAGTTACGTACATGATCGCTATTAATGTAGTGCAGCGCTATCACATGGACTGTTCACATACAGTGGGCTGCTACCGGCCCCGTACTAAGTATGAGCTTGAGTGACTATGTCGTTGAGACGCTTTAGGCTTGTTGCATTGCCCGCTACGCTTGTTTACAATACATAGCTAGGCGTTGAGCCGCTTCCTAGCGAGCCCATCGCGATGTGAATAGCCCATCCGCATCATGATACTCGGTAATTAACAAGAGCCTCTGTCGCACTACACCCGATCGTAAAAACGTCGTGGACTAACATTTTAACAGAAGAAAATGTTTGTTTGCCGCAGAAATGAAGACTTCCAGTAACATTCCAAAATGATTATTTAGCCAACGTGTGCGCCGCTCGCAGGGCACGTGACAGGGCATAGCCCCTGCTGCGCCTGCGCAAGTGACCTGCGCCGCCGCCTCACTTGTACAAGCTATCTATCTACTATGAGTAACATACATAATGATAATATTTATTATTTAAACTATTAATTTTATTACTTCCTAAACAATACAGTTATGTTTTAAATTCAATAAAGTTTATTTTTACGTTTTCTGTATAATATGTTTTTCATTTATTTTGTGTGTAAAAATAGTTTTCAGATGATGTTGTATAATAAAAAAAACTTTTTTTATAAATATAGGTATATCATTTATTTGATTTTATTAATTATTAATAATTTAACTTAAGACATTAAAACAATGAACAATATATTTAATACATAACAAAATCATATATTCCAAACAGTTACTCATGTGACTGTGACTAGGCCGTATTGTACATATTGTATTCTAAAATATTTGCACTTGTGACCAAGTTAGAACATAGTAACAAATTATATTTAAATTTACAGTATACCATTATCACTGGAGACATTATCAAAAAGTTCACTTACATACTAGAGTAGAAAAATTGTACAAAAATAAGTTTAATAAAAAGTGAGAAAATTTGTTGGAAAGACAAATGCAGGGCAAAAGCTGTACAACTTAGAAGCAGATTTGTCAGACTACAAATCCATACACATTAACTTCAATACACACAATTAGAAGTTCAGAATAATGTACTTCACAATATTCAATGTTATGCAATGACACTGGTTGGAGAATTTAGGGAGGGATGCACTAGATAGCCTACATAATTAGCCTATAATGTGCCCACTGCTGGGACACAGGTCTCCTCTCGTTGAAAGGGAGTGGGCCGTAATCCACGGTGGTTGGCAGATGCCACGTCTTCGAATTTTTTGTTCTAGGACATGTCAGTTTCCTCACGATGAGAGCAGTAGTGATGAAATAATTTACACAAAGTAAAGCGCCTGTCTGGGTTCGAACCTACGACCTACAACTCTTAAGTCGCGGCGGTTACCACTTGGCCACCACTGCTCCTAGGCAGCTTGCGAAAAACAAATTTTCTTACGTTTTTTGCAATTTGCAGGTCAGTGTCAGGTTGTGTGTTGAACAAAATATGATTGACAAGGGTAACAAGTATGTACAATAGATTGATAATTCAGAAAAAGTCATTCGATAGGAATATATGGACTAGAGTGTTGTATTGATGATTTTAATTCTGTAAAGTCTATATTTTTGTTATGCTCGCTAATTATTTTAATAAAAATGTTACATGACACTGACCTGCAAATTGCAAAAAACATAAGAAAATCGAAATTTGTGGGCTACCCTGGTGCATCCCATATTGTTACAATCAAATTCTAAATTACAAGTCCCATAATTTCCAAGTCTATTCAGTCATATAAGTGCACAATTGCTTGAGCAATTCATGGTTAGTTATCTCATCAAAAGAACTACTGCGAAGTACTTCTTTGTTCTCTTTTATAAATTTCAATGCCTCAGATTTAAGAAACTCTGAGTCATACATATCACCAATAATTAAAATATCCAATGCATTATCTAGAGTCATGTGTTCAGAGAGAGCATATTCAGAGAGCTCCCAAAGGCCTTTCAAATTGTACCTATCTGCCAACATAAGTAAGCTACCAAAGTTTATATTTTCTATATCCTTGACCGTTCCTGTATAAATATATTCTAACATATACTTGAGGTCATCCTCACTTACATCAATCAGTTTCACATAACTATTCTGGCTCTCTGCAGTCTCCCCTTTGAGCATAGCCTTGAAGACCTCACTGTGTGCAGCTAGTATGACTTTATGGATGTGAAACTTAGCTCCATCTGCAGATTCAATGACAAAATCAGATCCAATAGGATCATCAAAGAGAGCACTGCAGTCATGGTTGAGTTTGATGTTATAAATGACTTCAAGACTGACTCCTTCAGCATCGGCAAAAGGAAATGAAACGGCTATATACAATTTCTTGTTTTTCAAACATTGTATGTCTAGTTCTGAGAAATTATATGTGGTGAGGTAAGTGTGGGACAGCTCAGTGAGTTGTTTGAATTGGAACTCTGTTAGGTACTGTTGCAGGTATACTGTGTCAGTTTTCTTGTCAACTTTGAACTTGTTGCCACAGCTCAAAGCGACACTGAATGAGCTTACTCCGTGATTGCAGATAAATAAATGCAGAAGGAATGTGTTACCGACTTGCTCCGTTTTGTATGAGAACCAGTAATCCGCCACATCCTGCATGTATGTGCCGCCGATGTCGTAGAAGTTAGGTCGGTAGAACTTCTGGTATAAACTATCCAGACACAGCCATTTTACTTCACGAGTCTGGCACGCACGGTGTCCATACACCACGTCCGTAGACTGAAAACAAATTGCGTAAGATATTAGTCATCCTCAGATTCGAAAAAACGCAGAAATTAGTTACACATAGTCTTGTTATGGACTTACCGTGATGTTTAATTTATTCACCCCAGGATCTCCTACTCGTGGCTCAAACATCATATGTTGAGTTGACAATTATACAATAAATTTATGACGAAAATATAGCAGGAAAAAATACCGATCGAATTTGTAACAATGAAAAACGCGTCGCGGGTCGCAAAATTTACGAAAACAACTGTCATTGTCATATGTCATTTATTATTGACGTTTTTAACTTTTTTTTTTCCTTAGTGACGTTTCGAACATTTTCTTACAAACTATGGCCCATAAACTTATGACTTGGAATTAGTCGATGTTCACATGCAAGGTTTTAGTGTAGTTTTAGTTTCCTTTATTTCATTTAAATACTTGGACCTATAAAAAAAGGATGACCTATAACCTTTTTTTATAGGTCCATGCTTATAAATTACATTTTTAAATATTTTTATAAACTAAAAGATAAAAAAACATTTAAAAATATAATAAATTGTAAAGCAGTTTATTACTAAACACAGTATGCAAAATACACAATCATGCAACTTTAATAGCTGAATTTCAAAATCTCACGTCCACACATTGAATTTGACGTCGACCGGCTAAATCGGCTATCAAAATCTGTGTGATCGTGATGCATGTGTACTGGCATTAGTAATGATGAATGAGGTTCATGTAAACTATGCATTATTCATATAGATAAATACACTTTACTTGTCAGTGAATAAATACGTTGACTTTGGAAAGTGGCAACTTTTAGATAAAATGTCACCTTGACAGTTTGACAGTGCATGGATCTCGATTGTTTTTAGAATTTTTCATTTCATTATTCCGTAATTTTACTTTGGATAACTTCCTAATGCTATGACAATTACTGAGGCTCTAAGCCTCTATCAGAATGGTTCTAAACGCCGCTGTGCAGATGTTGAGGTGAGTAAGAATACATTTTGTTGTAACCTAGTTTGTAATTTCGAAATTCCGTAATTTTCTTTAGTTAAGTGAGGTCAATGATCACTAATATTTCTATTTTCATGGCGATAATTTCATTGCTTTGCCTGTACGTAGGTTTATAAGATGCTTATAATGTTATAAATCTGAATGAATTGAGTGACCCTGTCTATATTCGTCATTGAATGACACATAGTTTTCTTGCAACTATACGAATGTAAATAAAAAATAATTCTTATACCAATATATTTTTCTTATAGGGAGGCAGATGAGCTGAAACAGAAAATATCAAAATTCAAGAGTGGAACGTCTATGCTCCAAGAAAGGGGTCTTTGGACTTCACAACAACAGTTGCAAAAGGTTTGTACACTCAAGATATTAACGCCCTTGCCTATAACATGGCTTTTACAAAGAAACATTATCTTTTTTTTTAGACAATCTTGAAATTTTCTATCTAAGAACCATGTGTCTGGTGTTATTAATAAGAGAGAAGTTATAATAATTTTGAAATGACTACAATATAATTGCTCTTGTACAAAGAAGTATAGGTCAGTGGGTCGTCTTAATAGCATGTTTGTTATTATCTGGAAGCTTATGTAAATAAGTAGTTGACTGTTATATGCTGATGATGGATAAAGAACATTCTCTGTTTATTTCTGGTTTATTATGAAAACTACATGGTCTAATTATCGAAATTGTATGATTTCAATAAAACTATCATGATGATTTGTATTTTTTATTAACCAGTCTTACCAAGGATATTGTGTTACCCAGTAACTGGGTTGTGGAGGTCAGATAAGCAGTTGCTCCATTTAAAATACTAGTATTCAGCTGCATCCAGTTAGACTGGAAGCTGACCCCAACATAGTTAGGAAAAGGCTAGACAGATTGATTGATTTTGATGATATTTTTTTAATCTTGTGTTGTTGTCTGTTCCCAGGTGTATCAAAAAGTATTAGTTTTGGATTTAGACTATGCATTGGACAAGAAAGTGGAACAAGACTTGTGGAATGTGGGCTTTAAGCAACAGATTGAGGCCCTACAGGCCATCTCTAAAGATAGAAAGGTATGTTTCATCACATTAATAAAGTCAAAGTCAAATCATTTATTTCAAATAGGCACAGTAAAGGCACTTTTAAACGTCAAAACTTACAGTAAAATTGAATTGATTCTAGTCACCCTTACCAAAAGGTAGTGTTCGTATGGAGAAGAATGGGCAAGAAACTTCACCGTTACTCTTTTAAAATGTTTTACAAGGTTTTGTATACAAAACATAATTAAGGTGAATTAATATTATAAAGGTGAAAATTTGTGTGTGTGTGCGTTTATATGGTTGTTACTTCTTCACGCTCAAATGGCTAGACCAATTTTGATAAAATTTTGGTTGGGGGTAGCTGACACCCTGGATTAGCATATAGGCTACTTTTTATCCCGATATTCCAACGGGATCGACATTTATACGTGTGAAACCACGGGGCGAGCTAGTAATTAATCAGGACCATCAGCTTTATTTTGAGGTACAGTAATTGACAACAAATTGAACGGGAAGGAACATGTAGAAAGAGTATGCAGTATGCTTGATAAGTTTGTATTATGATCTTCGCAAGTTAAGACTAGTGTCCAGTAAAAAAAACTGTCCTAAATGCTTATCAACGAGTATGATTCGTCAGTATTGCGTTACGGCCTAGTGATATGGGGTAATACAGTGCATGTGGAAAGAGCATTCATAGTGCAAAAAAATGTAACAGAGTCATAAGTGAAGCAGAATATTTTTATCATTGCAGGCCATTATTTAACTGATCAAGGCCGTTGTGCCATGATAAAGGCCCATTACAATAGAAAATTAATTATGTCTCATTTGCACTTAAGGAATTAAAAATTCTTCCACTCCCATGTCTGTATATTTTGAAGTTTGTCTATTTGTAAAAAAAAAATACCCTATTATCCTATTAAAAAAATACCCCATTCATTTCTAATTAATCAAGGTTCCGAAAGACTGAACAAAAAAAAATACAGGGTAATTACTAGTACCTGCTCAGAAGTTGCAATTATACAGTAGAAATAGCAGTTGTATGACGATTAAAATTTATAATAAATTACCACCTGCCCTGAGAATGTTACCAATTAATAAGTTTAAATGTCAAATGTTTGCTTGGCTCTTAGACATGTGTTTTTATTCTGTCAATGAATTTATAAATCATAATAATATAAAATCATTTATATTTTAGACATTAAGATTTATATTTTTGATTTAACTTATAATATTTTGACATTACAAATAATCTTTTTTTGATGAATCTTAACCAGTCTATTAATTTCACATTAAAATTATAAATTCATAAACTTAATACAAAATTTAATAACTTTATATAATATTCTTATAATGTCCTAGTTCCGATCTGCATATATGTACCTAGCTTGTTATTTAATATTTCTACACCAGCAATGGTAGTAAATGTTTAATTGTTTCAGAACCCCCTTCGCAGTGAGGGTCAGGCGATGCTGTCATGGGTGCTGCAGGCAGCCGCCGGGTTCTACCTCTGTTTGCTGCATCAGATCTGCACTACATTTAAATTGGACTTACCCTTTAGGTATAGTAATGCGATTGTTCCCTTCATCATCATCATCATCATCATCAGCCTATAATGTTCCCACTGCTGGGACACAGGCCTCCTCTCAGTGAGAGGGAGTGGGCCGTAATCCACCACGCGGGCCCAGTGCGGGTTGGTAGATGTCACATGTCTTCGAATTTTTGGTTCTAGGACATGTTCCCTTCAGATTCATAAATTTAAAAACAATGTTTTGAGGAAGTTTAAAGTCTTCTTCTTCTCACAATTACTTTGTAACTCGGTGAGAGTTACAAAGTAATTAATAATACAAGGATAACAAACTATGGCAATATTATTATAAACCAACTTAATAACCAAGTTGCACCAAGTTTTAGTATCGCCATTCGTGATTGCACGGTGCACCCCTCGTAAATCCCTATATACGAAAGCAAACAAGTGTATCGCTATGTCACTTACCCTGACCCCGCGTCCTAACCAAAGCGATCGGCCGCGCGAATATGCGATCGTTGCGTTCACATGTTCGGAATATGTACTCATTTGTTCGGAAAACCAAAACGTGCCATATGTCGGAGCGACCAAAAATCAAATCAAACATTTATTTGCTAGAACTCGTACAGGAAGATCACAAACTAAACTAAATACAGCAATGATGCTACGACATTTAAAAAATAAATGTTGCAGCGCTGGTATTCTGATAGGGCCCGCTGTGATGTCACGGGCAGTTACAGAAATAAATAAATAGTATGTAAATAATAGCAAATAATAAAATAAAAAATAAATATTTTTCAATCTGCGCCAGACGTAACCTCATTACTTGTCTATGCCTTTCGATCGCTTTGGTTAGGACGGGGCCTGAGGCGGTAACCGCCACACAGCAAAATTCCTTTCTATGCACGCACTTTACCAATCTCTTGTCTCATTCACCCCAGACGTCGCGCATCGCTACTAGGCCTGGTGGAGGGCTGGGGCGCCGGCGAGGCGGCCGCGGGCGCTCGCCTGCCGCCGCCGGCCTCCGCGCGCTACATCTGCCAGCACTGCCTCGTGCACCTCGGGGATCTGGCGAGATATAGGCAGCAGTTGCGTGTTGCACATACGTTTTACAGGTAAGCAATTATTGTGTCTAGTTTTTATTTTTTTTATCCTAGCTTTTGTCGATATTTTCTAATTTACTTGTCCTTTATTGTTACTGTTACTGAAAAAAGATCTCTTTGTTTAAGATAAGATAATGTTTATTTGCCTAAAATAGTTCTTTACATTACCTTATAGTCTACATTAGTAGCTAGGTTTACATATAAGAAACAAAAATAAGACGCAAAGGAAACATTTTGCTTATGAACTCCACACTAGGTCGAGCGTGTCTCGTGTTTGTCACTATACTTACATTTGAAAGATTGGGAATGGATTATTTCAATCGAACTAGACTCAGGTCAAAAACTTGCTGGATGTGCATTCATAGAATACGTTTTGCTTTGTTCTCTGCGTGTTAAATGTTACCTATGAAGCTATAAGCAAGCAAGCGAGTTTTTGATCAAGACTCGCTTGCAAGTACAAGTACAGTAAAAAAAACTAGTTATGTACTATATCACTAGCTGCGCCCCGCGGTTTCACCCGCATATGTCTCGATCCCGTGGGAATATCGGGATAAAAAGTATCCTATGACTTAATCCAGGTCATGGTCTACCCATGTGCCAAATTTCATCCAAATCCGTTCAGTCTATTTACCGTGAAAGCATAACAAACATACGAAAAAATAAAAAGAAATAAAAAAAAAAAAACAAAGATTTGAATTTGGTGGGAGTTTCACTTAAGGCAAATCTATCCTTGTGTTTTTCAGACACGCGCTAGTAGTATCAGCGCACTCCGGACAGCCGTACAACCAGCTGGCGCTAGTGGCGTGGCGGCGCGGGCGTCGCCTGGGCGCACTGTACTGGCACGTGCGCTCGCTGATGGTTCGCGCGCCCTTCCCGCCGGCACCCGCCAACCTTGCGAGGACTTTGAGGGCCGCTGCTGCATTGCCCAGGTATGCATGATCTTCTGTATGAAACTTAGCAGCCAAGCAATGACGCTGTGTTCAAAAAGGATATTTATACAAGTGAATTTAAAGGCAAGGAAAGACATTTTACATTTTTAAGTCCCCAAATGCAATGGTAATAGTTTGAAATACCTAGATAAGAAGTAAGCTGACCCCGATAATGCACCGAGCAGTATGTATTCAGCCTAATACTACACAAAACTTTACCTCCACTCAGCATCTTATACAGCATGTATCAAAAAGGTGTGATACAGGCCATCTAACTGAATAACTTTCTCCATAGATCGAATAGAATCAATCAATCGCAAAAAAATGTGCCATACAAAACTTCAATACCATAGATATAGATACACCTAGATAACGCAAGAGCAACCACTTCGCGTGCCAAAAATCGCACCATCTTACGTACAATAATCGTAAGCCGCCCCTTTTGCGCTCAGTCCCGAGTACTGTTGGCTGGGTGAGCGTGAGCGCTGGCGCTAGTCCCCGGGGGTGGGGCGAGATGGGTGCCGCACGCGGCCGGTCTTTGAATCGATTTGATTTTCCCATCACTGATCATAGTGCTAACAAAAAACGGCACGCTTGGTTTGCATACAGATCGTGATACTTGCGTTATCCAGGTCTATCTATATCTGTGTGCAATACCTACTCGACTCGAATGTATGGGACGGCTGATTATTTTTACGCGATTACGATGTTAGTCCCATGGACAAAGTTGTTCAGTTCGATGGTCTGTACCACACTCTTAAATATGACCACATCTTTCTGATACATGCAGTATACATATCATAAACATGATAAAAACCAAAAGAATTCATTTCAGCAGTGACCCTAAAGACCTGCCAATGATCCCGGGCGTGACGGACAGCACTGCGCCGGCGCCGGTTACGTTGTCCGGGCGACTGGACGCGCACTCCTACGTCACGGAGCTCATCAGGGCCATGCACTACATACACACTGTTGAAGAGTAAGTTACATACTGAAAACAATGACGAGCTGATAACGACCGAGCCGAACTTTTCTAGTGAATAATAAAGTACCTACATTAAATACAATAAATAAATAATAATAATAAACAATCCCCATAGTGAAACAAGAACAAATGTAAGCAACGCATCATCTGCCTAGCCTTTTGCCAACTATGTTGGGGTCGGCTTCCAGTCTAACCGGATGCAGCTGAATAACTACCTTAATAATGTTTCTTATTAGGCTGGACTCGGCGGCCGCGCTGGTGAACTCACTCAATTCTTCGTTGACAGCACTCATCGCCACAGATAGCTTTGAGTCCATGACGCTTATAAAGGTTAGTATCTAAGTTTATATTATATTTATTGTGAGAGTAATATTTTAGAAAAAAAAAGGAAGGCTTGGTAAATGTGAATATAGCCTCTCTAAGGCGTTTGATTGCGTGAACCATGAGACACTTCTGCTGAAACTAGAGCACAATGGGATTAAGAATATAGCTCTTGATTTACTAAAATCCTACCTAAAAGATAGAATGCTTAAAGTTCAAGTAAACAGCGTAAACTCATTAGGGTCTGAAATGGCAATGGGCGTGCCTCAAGGTTCGATATTGGGTCTATTCCTCTTTTTAATTTAGATTAATGATTTACCCCAATTACTTCTAATCAACCGAAGGTGGTGTTATTTTCAGATACACAAAATTTTGAAGACGTTAATAACTCTATTCTTCAGGTCCAAGATTGGTTTACGGTAAATAATTTGGTAATAAATGAGAAAAAAAATCCAAATGCATTCGTTTTAAATTACATAATGTTAGAAGTTGCGGATGTGACATCATATTGAATGGAGAAAAACTTAAATTTATTGATCATACGGTTTTCCTAGGAATCACGCTAGACGAGAAATTACGATGGGGACCTCATATAACATCTTTTGCGCGCGGCTAAGCTCAGCCGCTTATGCTGTTAGAAAGTTATGACAGTTGACAGTGTGTGTGTAGATCAAGGAGTATTCCCGGATTTAACAAAGTACAGTAAATTAGTTATTCCACTTTTCAAATCTGGGGACAGCAAAGACACTAATAATTCTATTTTATTGTAAACTAGCAGCGCCCCGCGGTTTCTGCCGCGTAAGTTTCGATCCCTTGGTAATATCGCGATAAAAACTATCCTATGTCCTTTCCCGGGACTCAAACTATCTCTATACCAAATTTCGTCTAAATCGGTTCAGCTGTTTAAGCGTGAAGAGGTAACAGAGAGACAGACACACTTTCGCATTTATAGTATGTTCCTATTTGAAAAAAAATGTTTTGATTTTGAAAATAAAAGTAAACAAAACGCAAAAAGTATATGATTTCATTTTTAAGGCCAATCATAACAGTGTTGGTAATTTTTTTTTTGGTGGTCAGCCGACAGTTTCTATATTGAGTATGGGAGTAATGTTACAACGTAGTTTGCCGCTTGAATAACATTGAGCGAAATTGTACTGAATAAACAAGATGGCGCCGTTAGTTCCGATTTCCGCCACACCCCTAAAGATTGTTCAACTATATATAGATTTATTAACCACAATCAAACGCGTAATTTGAACATTTTATTCTTGTGTTATCTAGATGGCATGTGTAATGGTATGGCTAGTCCATTCCACCACAGAAGACCTGACAGTAGAGAGCAACGCTATGAGCGAAGGCGAAGCTCGCGCGGCTCAGCTGGCCAGCTCTCTCGCCATCGGCACACTGCTGGCGCTCCTGCTGCCCAACTACACTGTGGACGCGCCGCTGCAGCGGTCCCTGCCCGCCTGTGAGTATATACTGAAGTAGTTGACAGTAAAGACTACGCTATGAGTGAAGGCGAAGCTCGCGCGGCTCAGCTGGCCAGCTCTCTCGCCATCGGCACACTGCTGGCGCTCCTGATACCCAACTACCGAAAGAAAAAAAGAAAAACGTAAATTTGGACACAGTTTGTGAAACACAAAATACAAAAAAAGAAATAAAATTACTGAGGCACCCATTGGCTACAATACTGGCCGAACACACGCTCTGCAAGTAGGGATACCATTTCAAAATTTAGAAAATACTAACAGAAAGTCAGAATTTGCAAAAAATGTCAGGAGATTTCAGTTTTGTATTTTTTTTTTATTGGAAAGTCCGGACAAAGTTCGAACGGTAGCCTTAAAAGCCTGACAAATTCGGACGGATTTTGACCCACATCGGATTACCATCCGTCCTTACATTGGCATATTTTGAGTCGAAGGCAGATTTCAATCGCCCCTGAGCCAATTTCTATTGCTGCACAAAAATATATACTTTTTCTTTCATCTATTTGACGGCATCCTGATTCAACTGAACCCCTCTAATTCTCCATATTCTTCACCAAAGAAGAAGAAGAAGATCAAAATAACGCATTATCTTTCTTGCAGTAAAGGTGTGGATGGCGTGGGCTGCGTGGCACTCCAAGATATTAAGCGGCCCTGCGTGGTGTTCACTAGCAGCGCTGTGGCCGGCCTTCGCGCACACGCTCAACATGCTGGCACCATCGGCTGCATTATTGACTGACAAATGTATGTATACAGGGGATTTTTTGATGAATGTAAAACAAAATAGACAAAGAAAAATTTTTTTTCTTGAAACTTGACCTTTTTTGCCGAGTATGTCAAAGACCACTCGCAGAAACGTGAAAAACACCCGTTTACCTTGGTTTTTTTAACAAACATCAAACTAATAAATTTAACCATTTTCTTATAAATTTTTCGAATCGTCGTCATTTTTTCAAAATCAAAACGAGGATCTAGGACAAATCATTTAAATAAACCATAGAGAACTGCTGCTCCATGATGGAGCAGCAGTTCTCTATGGTCTATGGACACTTACCCTAATTGTGTTACACACTATCAATCACAATCTGAATCATTTTGAAGGATGTTGCTAATACATTGCTTTATATGTATATTCGAAAATTTGGTCATAACAGCATAAATAACGCAATGAATGTTGTTGAACTGTCAAATGAAACCCATTGCTACTGTCAGTGTGTTACGCAATTACCCCGCAGGGCCCCGTTTAATATAACTGACAATGCGACATATCTGTAACAAAATTGCAAAATTGTCTATTTTCGCGACGGATATTGTTTAATAAAGAAGAAAATGTATGAAAGAAAACTGGCAGTTACATTAAATTGGGCCCAAGATTTCCAACCCTGCAGCAGCCTAACATATTTTAAACTCCTGTTTACCTTCGCAGACGACAGCGTACCATTACCCGAAGACGAGGAGTTAGCAGGGTTCCTACCACTGGAGAGTGCTCTGACGGGGCTGCGGTTCCCCAACCACGCCGCGTGGGACACGTACGGAGGACGAGTGCCTGATCTGGATGAGGATGCTGAGGATAATGATGCTGAGTGAGTATTGGACGAAGACAATGTCTGGACCAATCCGCACTGGTTCCGCGTGGTGGATTAATGGTGCAATCCCTCTCACAGAGAGGACATCTGTGTCCCAGCAGTGGGATATAGGCATAATCAGCTTAAGAGCGTTTATACAGAAAGTGGGCAACGTCGCAAATAGCTGTCAAATATTTCGCTGTTTAGATTAATTTGTCAATATTACTGTATGAAAATAAGAAATATGGCTAACTAAAGAACTAGAATATTGATTATGAAATGCAATAATTAATACCGTAACACCGAATATTTAGTTTTAGATGTAAAAAAAGTATTTGGAAACTTTACAAATGCCTTTTTTGCACCTAAAACGGTTACAACATCAAATTCAGTGTTTTAATTGCAATTCATTATTAATATTCTAGTTCTTTAGTTAGCCATATTTCTTATTTTCATACAGTAATATTGACAAATTAATCAAAACAGGGAAATATTTGACAGCTGTTTGCGACGTTGCCCACTTTCTGTATATGCGCTCTTAATAATAATAATATGTTTATTCAAAAATTATAAGGCATGAAAATTAGTACAGTTTGGCTTAAATAAAAATTATATTGCTAAAACTTACGCGCCTAAACTAGGTAATCCTGTGTTTCTGGCGAGAAAATGTCTGAACTTTAAAAGAAACTGTGACCTCTGAGTTAGTTTCGGTGTGTGATTTTACAAATGACTACTTTTTACATTTTTTTACAGCTCAATAGATATGGTCAACTCTTTTCCACTCGGTTATTTTTCTAAATCTGTGCTCTACAGCCGAATTTCTGCACGTTTCACAACTCAATAAGTAAACTTTTCCACTAGGTTAATATTTTTTTATTATCATCATCTGCCTAGCCTTTTCGGGCTCCTGACAACGGCTTATGTTTTCCGAGGCACGGAGGGGTCGCGGTATGTAGAGATGGTCACCTATCCACAGACCAACCGCGGCAAGCGACCTGTGCGGCTGTTATTATTTTAGCCCCGGGCCCCTCAAATTGTTAAATATTGTGTTATCTCTCCAGGCCCCCATCAGAAGTATCGGTGACATGTTTGAACGGCGAACCAGAGCTGGAACAGCGAGTGCGCGCGCATCGCCTGATACTGCTTGGCAAGAAACTGTCGCAGCTGAGGCCCGAACATCTATCTTATACGTGAGTGTGTCTGTGTATTTAATAGATCATGCCACATTGTGCCATTAGTGCCATGTACAGACGCCAGCACATCAAGCTACTACAATTTGTCAAATTTCTTTAATAGATTTTCAACTTTATCACTAAAGCATAAGGTTCAAAATTGATTGGGATAATTTGACAGTTTCGGGTACCTTCATGTGCTGGCGTCTGTACATCAATCACATAATAAATCTGCTTTGCATTGATTTATGTTTAATCATTATTGTTTTTAATTTGTTTTTGCATACCGTTAAAACAGTGAGACATGTGCTATGCAATGTTCTAAACACCTTTGTAACCACCATGTTTCTGGTAGTAGCTAGTAGTATTTCGGAAAGGATTTTAAAAAAGAAGTTACTGATAGAGTTCATTCTTACAGCGAGGAGGACGGTAAAACAATCTTCACGGCATCATCCGTAGGCGGAGAACAGCTGACCCTTGCGCTCGCAGCCCTGCGGGTGGCGGCCGGCGCGGCTGGGGCCACCGGGGCCGCGGGGGCCGCCGGGGCCGCGCACGGGGCCGGGGCCCCGGAACCCGAGGACGACAGCGACGACGAGCCCGCGCACCCGCCGCCGCCTATTGTTATCTCGGAGGCTGATTTCCGAGAGAAAGGTATGGGTCTCTCATTTTTTGACAAAAAATAAATATTAGTGTAGAAGAAGCAACTGGGCGTTACATCTCTCATTTTTTGACAAAAAATAAATATTAGTGTAGAAGAAGCAACTGGGCGTTACACATTTGTAAGCTGTCGTAGTTAAGTAGGTAAAACGAACACTCGAAACATAAAGCATTTATTTCAAATAAACCAATTACAGGCAGTTTGAGTTCTGACTGACCGACCCCTTGACAGGGTCGGTTAGTCAGAAAGATGAAGCTAGTTGCCCATTCCAAAGCGTAGTAGGTTACCTATGGAAAAGAACGGGCAAGAAACTCAACGAACCCTCTTTTAAATCAAAATAGAGCTTACTCAACTAAAACTAGACTTTCCTGTACAAAACAGGAAATATGTCCATAAACAAGACTTTTGTAATTTTTAATGAAGCCATTTCACCAACAGTTCGCGAGAAACGCGTGGGTATCCTCAAACCTCAAGGTTCTCTGGAGCGAGCGCGGGAGGAACGGGCGCTCGCCACGCAAGAAGATCAAGTTATCGTACGTATACCTTTCTCACATTTTATTAATATTCATGAACTTTCTCAAATGCAGAATATTGTTTTGAAAAATATACATAGCTGCACAAACTTACAAGTGAATTTGGATTTTTATCTGAATTGCTTATTTTTTCAAAGGAAAATAAACTCAAAACTCAGACCTCCTTACTAAAAAACGTTTTATAGCGTCTGTATAGTTACACAACGCTTTGTCTTTTTCTTTCGAAATTCAAATTACTGACAACTGAAAGAGAAAAATCGGTGTGTAACTATTCAACTGATATATGTAATACGTTTATTAGTAAGGAGGAAAGCATTTAAACATACTAATATTATACATGCGAAAGTGTCTCTGTCTGTTACCTCTTCACACTTAAACCGCTGAACCGATTTAGATGAAATTTGGTAAAAAGATAGTTTGAGTCCCGGGAAAGGACATAGGATCGACACTTATGCGGGTGAAACCGCGGGGCGCTACTAGTATCAAGTATCAAATAAACCATTTACAGACACTTTTCAGTCACAAAGTTGAAGCTAGTTATAAATATAATCATTAGAAGAATAACGAAGAATATTTCTGTAACTTTACATACTGTTACTGTTAGTCCGCATCATCCCACTGCTGGGAATAGCCCTCTCCCCATGGCTTCCATCTCTTTCGATTCAGGGTTATCGTAGACCACAGGTCGATTGTCCTCTCTAGCTCGCCCCGCTATCTGCGTGGCGTACCGCAACGCCTTCTAGCTGTCTCAGGGCTCCACATATTGATTATTTTGGCCCATACCTTTATGCATGTGGCAGACGTGGTCCAGTCCCACTGCAGCTTAGCGGCTTTTTGAGCAACGTCAGTAATCTATGTTTTGGAGCGCAGTGTGGTGTTGCGAATATCTGTTAATTTGATGTCTAGAATACTGTGCTCCATTGCACGTTGGCAAACCTTGAGTTTAGACTTTTGAATGAAATTAAATTGGACATCGAAATCACTTTTACGCATAATATTGTTACGAGCTTGGGTTTCGTGACAATTAAAAACTGCCGATTTAATAACCAAAAATTTACACTTTAATCACAACACTAATTACAACTCAAACACACTAATTATGAAACAGAATTTCACTACTCTTAATCGCACTTGAATATCGCTTCGATGTACTTGCTTGTATCGCTTATTCAAAACTATATGTGTCTCGCGACCCACCCGGCTTTATACAACGTGTAACGGAAAGGGTATATACATACCAAAGGCACGGCTTCTTTGGATGATATCAAACGATATTGGAAGGGTTTTTTAATCCTATATCTACATGTTCAGAACTTATGAGAATTTTTAATACATTGATACCAGAAACCGAACTTTTCAAATTGAAATAAACACATCACTAGCACTAAATCAGCTGATCGGTGTCAGTGAACCATTTGTGAGTAAAAATAAACCTCTTACTCCTGGTATTTCTGAATAAAATGAATAAAAGGTTCCGCATGTTTATTTTTTGTTTACAAAATATTATTACTGACTTTTCCTAAACTTTGATTTTGGTCTAGGTATTAAAATATTACGAAATAATATTTAGGTACCTGTTTGCACTGTCACGTATTATTTACACACTTGTTGGTTTTTAATCGATTCACAGAACGAATCCCGTGCTCTTGAATCGATCTACTAAAAATTCAACAAAAATCGTAATCAAAAAAATTTTAAACAACATTAAATTTAACACACCTTTATTTTGTGACATATTTACAGTTGCCAGTCAGGTAGGTACGTCTAAACTTTTAATCAATAATATTAATAATTGATAACCTTTCCAGCGTAATTAAATGACTTTCATTCAGATGGTACAGATGTAGTCGGTTAAAATCAAATGTTTCAATCTTCGCTTAGTGCTAACATAAATAATGCGGACAAGCTAAAAAGTGTCGGCATAATTATGTATGTAATTGATCTTGTTTGAAATAAATAAACCTACCTATTCGCTGTTTATGATTGTCAGCATAATACTTTGGGCAAACATGAACTTGAACTATTATGAGCCCTTATCATAATAATTTTTACACATACGATCCAGGAGATTCGATTCACCTTACTATTGAATCGATTTGCTTGAAGATCGCATTAAAACGAATTGTTTCGAAAAATCGTCAGCTCGTACCATTGAATTGATCATAAAAAATCGAATCCTTACCTACGTGTATCCTACCAAGAATTAATTTTATTGCTTAAATAAACATTATTATTTGCCATTAAAACTTAGAATAGAAAAAGGATTTAGAACAAGAATTTTTGTCCAACTGAACCCAAAACATCATTTCAATTCACCTCTTCGGTATTGATGCTTCTCCTAGTACAAATAAAATCACAGTTCGGTTGCACGGTTCCGTTCATAATTTTAAAAATAAGGTTTTTTTTTTTTAATAATTTGTCTAAAACTATTAACAGCAAGTTAATACTATTTTTTTATTACAAAATAATAGCACGCCCGCATAATTTTTGTCTGTAGGACTAACCGAAAGAATTATCGGAAGTTCACGGTCTGTCGGTACTTTATCAATAGTACATGGGTTTTATTGGTTTGAGCACGTTTAGTCTTTAGTATAATTCAAACGAAGTCAATAAAAAATGTCGCAAAACTGCATCTAACTGTGGAAAGAAATTAATAAAAGTACTAGGACCGCATGACTTAGGAATTGTTATTGCCGAATTGAAAATCGTTTGCTCACAGAACCCTGATTACGTCGTTACACACACAATGTAAGCATCTTAGTGTGTGTAAACCTAATGGGTTAGTAGGGTAAGTGCACCAATTGCCGTCCTGTAGTTTCAATTACTCCTGGTAAATACAACTTCTAAAGAGATAACGCGGCCCCATAAATTATGATTTTTAATGGATTGAAATTACTTAATAATTTTCCGGAGTTGCGGGAATTTCCGAGGTTGCGGAAATTTCCGAGGTTGCGGGAATGTTGTTTTTAGTCAGTAAGAATCTAAGGGGAGGCCCACACTGCACCGTGTCACGCAGCGGGGTTCGTGGAACGGAGAATTCCACGCGCGGAAGCACGTTTTTATTGAATTTGGTAAAAAATCACGCGCGGACGTTCAGCGTCCCGCTGCGTGATGCGGTGAAAAAAAAATGAATGATTTTTCAATTTTGAATTTGAATTAGGTACGTAACTCTGGTGTGTTAGATTTACTTGAAAGTTTAACGGAGTTTAGTTGAAATAATTATTAAGATGTAAAATAATCTTGAATCCTTGAACAATATTTTTTAATAGTACTGGACACTAATTGGGACAGCCACCCTATACTCGTAGGTATCTAAATTTAACGAAATAATATTTAGGTACCAGGATAGCAGGGAATAGGAGATTTATTTAGCATTGTTATGTTATTGTTTTGCTCGCCAGTCGACGTCTGTTCCGTGTCTAGTGCACTCGTTTCTAGTCCCTGTGACACGCGCATCAGTTCAGTACGGCTACACCTAATTGACTTTTTTTTGTTGTGTTTGAAAATGTCGATAAGTAATAGCGAATATTACGAAATGATGTTGTGTGTCGGAGCAGAACATGGTAATTTGCGAGCTGCCCGAGAACTGTACCGTCACCGTTTTATTGAGGGTAGACCAGATGCTGACCGTCGACAGCTGCCTTCGTCGGCATGTTTTAGCCGGATGGTACATCGTCTGTACCAAACTGGGTCATTCCACGCACCTGCTTCAGAGGGTCGCCCGAGTACTACCGATCCAGAATTTGAAGAAGCTGTTCTGGAACATTTTGAACTCAATCCACGCACTAGCACACGTCGAGCTGCATTAGCGCTGGGTGCCTCTAACCACATGCAGGTATGGCGAGTGCTAAGCAATGACGGTCAGCACCCATACCACTTCCGTCGTACCCAGGAGCTGATACCGGCAGATTTTTTGCCTCGCGTGGCCTTCTGCGAGTGGTACAGAAACCAGTCGGAAGCTTCGCCAGATTTTGGTTCAAAAATACTATGGACCGATGAGGCATCCTTCACGAGAGCGGGAATAAGCAACATCCACAATGAACATGTTTGGTCTCACACGAACCCGCATGCTTCGACAGAGTCGTCATTTCAACACCAATGGCGACTGAACGTGTGGGCAGGTATAATAATAATTGGAGACGTTGTCGTAGGACCAGTTTTCTTGCCGCAAAGCTTAAACGGCCAAAATTATTTAAGCTTCCTGAGGAATGAATTAGACGATGTCCTCACAGTGCTACCAGTGTTAAGCTATGTCAATCTCGTGATGAGGAATAATTTAATTTTCCAACATGACGGTGCACCGGCACATTTTGCTCGAGATGTTCGCCATTATTTAGATGCGCGTTTTCCTCAGTGGGTTGGGCGTGGTAGCACAAGCGTGGCTTGGCCTCCGCGATCCCCAGACCTAACCCCGTTAGACTTTTTTTTGTGGGGGTACATTAAAAATGCAGTGTACGCAGTGCAGTGTGATACAGTGGACCAAATGAAAGTACGAATTGAGGCCGCTTTCAGGACAATCACACCAGACATGCTATGCAATGTTCAGGAGTCTATGAACAAGCGAGCGGCCTTGTGCATACAGTACCAAGGCCACCACATCGAACCCCACCTTTAAAAATGTAAGTCAATTTACTAAATTAAGCAAAACTAAGATTTTACTGTTTTCTCGGTAATAAATAAGTAATAATAAGAGATGAAACTAGTTAACCTACCTAAACTTTGTTTCGATATTTTACGTAAGTTTTGTTACCTCGGTTTTTACGTGCAATTTCTGGCTTAATATTAATATTAACGAGTAAACTGAAAATCAATAATTACACATTAATTTTTACATCACGGTAAAGTAGGTATTGTATTGCGCGCGCGCACGTGCCGCCTATGCTTTGGCGGTACGGCGCGCCGCACCGCCAAAGCGGTAGGCGGCATGTTTGATCTCGTCAGTTCGCGCCGACAAAGACGCCGCGTTTGGTAGGCTAGTACAGTACTAGGCGCGCAGAATTACGGAAGAGATTTATCGTGATATTGGCAAGTAAAGTGATTGACCTACGTAGTGCGGTGACATGTTTGTTATGATTTGAATTTCAGAAACCTAAGATACCGAAAATTTGGTATCAATTCTTGGAGTATTTTATTTTGAGTTGAAACTAAGTATAGTGACTCTATACCAGCTGTTATCTTTAGTGCTTAAGGATAGCTATGGGGTTTCTGTTACACGTTGTATAGTGCCGCAGAGCTACTATATAAACATCTAGAACGTTCGAGTACATACCGGTCCCGACTGACTCGATGTCGATAGTTCTCGGAATTTCTAGGACCTTGACCCTACTAGTTCTGCTACCCGATACTAGATGGCGCTAGTGGTAACTAATGTCACCATGTACCAAGCTAGATGGAGTCGACATTTCCTATCTGACTACGCGTGAGAAGAAATAGCGAAACAAACTCGGGTCAAAGTCTCTTTTAAAGTCCTTACATAATCTTGGTCTGATGAATGTTTGTCAAGACCAAGTCTGGGATCCAACTTTACATATTATCGTATTATTGTTGTAGGAGGTGGAGCTGCTTGAAGATAAGAGTGAGGACAAGAAGGAGGTGCGCAAGCCGCGCGTCAACATCGCCATGGCCGCTATCATGCGGAAGCAGGAGGAGACCAACAAACAGGTGAACTTCTTATACTTACTCATTTGAAATGCCGGTGTACTAATAGGTTACCGTAGGTCTGGGGTGGCGAAAGGGAGAGGGAGATCTTGTCCACTCACCTGACCCGCAGCAGGCGCACCGGGTGTCGGCGGAGGGCGGACAACGCCCTCTTCCAGCCCCCCTAAATGGGTCCAGGGGCGACGGACTCGGGGACGTCTGTCGCCCCCCATCCATTGGTTCGCCATCCCTGCCCTAAGTCTTGCCCTTCGCAGATTATAGACGTGATTTTATATCCATGTGTTAGCTTCATGTCAGACTTCGTTTGGGGATTGTTTTTGTGCTTACCAAAAATCTTCACCATCATCCACAGTCCTACTTCACGTACTGCTGATTATATCAATCAATCAATAGTCTTTATTTGTAAACATAGGTTCCAACAGTGTGCAAGATGTTACAATTGTTATATTATAGTTTCTCTGTGTTTTGCCATTTGGCGTACAAATATACATTTATATATATTTGTACGCCAAATAGGCTTCTCTTTTCTTGAGTCAATCCCTACGCTCCTGTGCCAGCCTCATCTAGGTTCTACTCGCGATGGCAACAATGTCGTCCAAACAATCTCACCACCGACGCTTCGTCTCCCAGTTCTTGGACGCCAGTCAGTCACTGCTGTACCTACTCCACCTGCCATCTCTGCGCCAAGTGTCCTGCTCAACATACGAGTTCCATAACTCGGTTTTCCGATATCGTAAACCTTCGTACGTCTGCAGATCTCGACATTTAGGACTTGGTCTATGTATAAGCCTAACCAACAAGAGTGTGTATATAAATTCTTATAGTAACAGTATTATTAAAACACAGTCAGAGCCGAAGCCTGCCGGGTCAGCGGGATTGTCCAAAAGGGTTACCGCTGGCCCGGAACATAAAGGTATAAGGAAGGAATACGGGTGGGTTTTAGTCAGTAAGAGTCTGACACTCCCTTCCGCTCCACCCAGAGCGGGAAGGGTCATATGATGATTTCCCATCCTGGAAAAAAAATGCCTTCCTCTGGGGATCCTTACATACTCATTTTGCTTCTTTTACGTTCATACACCTGGTCATACTCGCACGCCGGTCGCGAGTACCACTTTGACTTTGAATCACATTTGTAATTAGCCTCTTATAAAATCACTTGACAAAGTACAGTGTAAATTTGAATGCCCAAAAAGTCAATCTTATGCTCATTGAAATAAAGTCGAACATAAATAAACTTCAGACCTTTGACCGATTTAGATGCTTTCAAGGAATAGTGGTTGGTTCATTTATTTTCAACTTTATTCCAAGGTGTGTAAGGTTGATATTTATAAAACACCTTTTCCCGTGTGTTTTTGGTGTACTAATGACATTTTATTTCTTAGGTGAAATTCGTAACACCACCGCCAACGCCGGACTCAATAGCGGACACAACGGAATCTAAAGAGGAGAAACCCAAAGTGGTGGTACAGCCGAAACCTATCAAGTCCTTAGCCAACCTACCTCTAGGCAGAAAGACAGGCGGGATCCTCTCCCTCAAGGACAAATCCGCAGGGTACCCCCACTTAGTCCTCAACACCGAACCGGAACCCCCCAAGAAGGTGGAAAAAGAAGAGAAAAAAGAAGTTAAACCCAGTCAATCAAGTCAGAACTCACAGACTTACCAACAGAAGAGGCAGGATCATCCGCCATCACCGAATTGGAACCCGATACAGAATACATATCCTGACGCGCCTAGAATGAACTTCCAAAAGAATTATGGGATACAGAACACAGGTTTAAGCTATAACCCTAGTTACCCAGCACCTAATATCAACAATCAAGGCATCAGGTTACCTGTTGTCAACCCCAAAGAGATTGATGTTAGAACGGCAGCGCTGCAGAAACAGAACTCGCGCCAGGAACTATTCCAAGATGGTCAGAAATTCAACCATAACTACCAAATGTCTGGAGACAAGAAAAACTTTTTGAATGACTTACCCCCTCGCTTTGCTAACCAGTACAGATACTGGCAGAACGCTCAAGAGAACCAGTTTAATGATAATAAATTTAGAGATGATAGCTTTAAGCCGAATAATACGCTGTTTAACGTACAGCAGCCTCGAAGCTGGAACACGCAGCCTCAGCAACCCCCTGATGGTTACCAGCAACCGATGTGGTGGAAACCTGACCAACCGAACAACTTCAACGCGAGTTTCCAACAACCTTTACAATCCAACTTTTACTCGCAACAACACTTAAACACCAATTTACCAAACCCTTACCAGAATTTATCATACAATCAATTACAGAACAATATTCCACAAAATAAACAAGAAAACTTCAATCAGCCGGGGTACCTACAATCCGCTATAGGTCAACCTCAGTTACAAACGTTACAAAACTTAGTAACGTCACCTAATTTCAATTCGTCTCTGAATAGTTTTTCCTACGCTCCTACGGTAAGCTACGACTCGTCGATGTACCCTCAATTTAACAACAAGCTGACCTACCCGCCGTTACAGATGAAGATGGTAGATAAACCTTTGAACTACCCAGGACAGGGCAACAAGGATCTCATGGACATGAACGCGCTAAACTTCGGAGGTAACGCGTTGGATATGCAGCAGAGAAATCTGAATATGAATTTCAATGAGCCAGTCACTAATGATATTGGGAATATGAAGAATATGGATCAAGTTGGGGTGAGTTGCATTTTGTTATATCGTGCCGGCCGAATTTCCGTCACGGCGGCAATCTCAACGGAGATTAGTTTTTTATTACAAGTGTGTGCGCTAGCACAGGAGCACTTTCTGTTCCTTTCCTCTCATAGACTCCCTCTTAAACACTCTCTCTTTAATATAAATAGTGCTCCATCATTTCGCCAAGTTTTTGGTATTTTATCCTATTTTATATTTCTACGAAATTCCGACAGGAGCTTTTTGCTAATTCCTATAGCCATCCTAAATATGTCCTTCTAGCAGCGCCCCGCGGTTTCACTCGTGTAAGTTTCGATCCCGTGGGAATATAAGCATAAAAAGTATCTTATGTGTTAATCCAGAAAATGGTCTATCTATGTGCCAATTTTCATTCAAATCTGTTCAACGGTTTACGCGTGATTGAGTAACTAACATCCAAACATCTTTTCACGCTTATAATATTAGTAGGATTATTATTTATTTAAAAACTCTTTGTCTGGTATGTAGAGCGGCGAGGGCGGTAGCAGTGCGGCGCCAGGCAGCACGTACTCTTTGTTCAGCGGAGCGCCCGACACCAGCGCGTGGCACAGGCAGCCGCCGGTAACTATACTTTATGTAGCATCTTTTACTCTAGACAACATTAACTTGTCGTGACGTCAGGAACAAATGTTTTGATGTAATTTTTTGTTTGTTTTCACTGTGAGCTTTATTTTTGTGTGAAATATTGTAAAACATGATATGAAAATAAGCTATGAAACACATGTGACTAAAAGATTGATAATGAATAGAATCTTTCAAATGTTAATGTATGGAGAAGGAGAGAAAGACCAAAGAATCGTTGGCTGGATTGTGAGAGGAATGATATGAAAGAAAAGTGACAGAATGATACCGTGACGGTTTGACAGGAAGATAGCTAAAGAAGAAACCGTGTTGCGCCGACCACAAGTAACTTGGAACAAGGGCAGGATGAAGATGATGATATGAAAAGGCGTGAGTTCATGTAGGGTCAATCAGGGTAATTGTAAACGTTTTTGAAAAATACCTTTTGAACTAATAAACTTCTGGCTTTATAAAAAAAAATATTGGCAGTTAGAAAAGAAGAGTTAATTACTTTGATTGTATAGTAATTTATCTAAAAACTGCAACATCAACCATTTGAACAGCGTCATTAGCGGTTTTGAAAATGAAGTGTTTACATTTTACCCTGACTTTAAAACAAAAAATGATATTTTGGGGTAAATGTGAACACCAAAAGTAAGCCTACGTGATAAGCATTATAATTCCGCTAACTCGTTTTCACTGTTTTGAGTCTCATAAATGCAAAAGATTTTGTTCTGAGTGTCTACCAATATACAGGGGTAAATGTAAACAAATCATCTAGCTTCGATATTTTCCATTGACTAAATTACGGGGTGATTGGGAACATTTAATTGTTTTATGGGAAATTGTAAACTAATTAAGGAAACCTATACATTTTTAAAGGGGGTAAAAGAAAACAAAATATATAGAAGCGCTGTCTATTATTTGTTTTTAAATTAACTGCAACCATCTCAAACATAATGCCTTAGTAATCAAAATAAACATAGTCTTCATCATCCATCAATATAAACTCGGTTTCCTTTTCATTCAAAGTAAGCAAATTTACGTTTTTCACAATCATAGTAGCTGGTATAGTGTCAATATCTTCGGTTGTGGCAAGAAATCTCGTATTATCCTTTCCACCTACTTTTTTAAAAAACGAGACAGTATACACAGGATGTACACTGTCTCGTTTTTTGGTCTTTGACACTACTTTCCAGACAAAGTAGACTGCTTTTTTTTACCAACGTATCTTACGAGCACTGTATCATTTTCTTGATACTCTGCATACGCAGCAACAGGAATCTCATTAGATAGAAGGTATATTATGTCTCTCTTTTTCGGATGTAAACGCGTGGCATTTTGAAAAAGTACCAGATACGTAATGTTTACGTTTACCCATCACCATGTTAGTAGCAGAAATGATAAGAGTTTACAATCACCCCACTGTTTACAATCACCCCCTAACCCGTTTACAATTACCTCCACCCAGTACATCGTATGGGAAAATGTAAACACTACTTTGCTGCTTGTTAGATTGATGTTATTGATGGAAAGTTTGAAAAATGCAAAGATAATTCCATTAAATCAAAGCGAAAAAAACAATCGACAACTTATCTATCAACTTTTCTTATAAAATCTTTAACTATCAACTTCGTGCAAAAACTTGAAAACGATTTTTTTGCAGACAAATTTTCGTCACACTGAAATTGAGGTTACTTTTCTTTCAGATGAATAAATTGAAATTTGTAGTCATAGACAACAGATTGAAGTAACGTTCCATATCACAACCGTCAACCTAAATACATTATTAAAAGTTTATTGGGAGTTGTTTCCAATCACCCCAGTTTACAATTACCCTAAATGACCCTATGTATGTAGGTATCAGGAACAGGGTGTAAAGTTCACTCATGCTCTATAAAAAAGGTAGGATCCTCCAACCAGACGGGTGCTGTGTCTGGCGGGCAACTGCCCGATGATTCATGTCGGGCCGTTGTATCTATGCTAGTTGCGCGGTAAACTCTGCTTGCGAGATGCAGGATTTTGCGTGACGTCAGTATGACGCGTAGTTTGCATGTGTCGTTGTAGATACCGCTACATAGGTATGAATCTGTGGTTTTGTCATAAATAAAAAAAAATTATGTTCTTTCCAGTCGTTATGGTCGGGGCCGGGTCCCTCTCCCCTTGAACGTCTATTGGAACAACAGAAGCAGATGAAGCCTCCGCAATGACCATCGCGCGCAGCCGGGACACCCCGGCGGCGCCTGCGCAAGTACCACCTCCGGTTCCCTGAGGCTACCTCGTAATTCCCAAACTTCTAACATAAACATTTTGACTACGACCGCTGTATGGTCCAGCATTTGCTCAGTTTTGTTTAGTATGGAAGAGGAGGAAAAAAATACATGAGCAAGAAGCAAAATTCGCTTTCTTACTTTAAAAATATATATCGCCCACATTTTGGCCCGTAGTTTGATTAATTAAAATAAAAAAATAATATAAAATATAAACTTCAGGCGACCGGAAACATTTTGAATTGTCATACAACGTTGTTCCTATTACTTTTTAAAAGACAGTAAAAAGGAATTTAGTTTTTGAGTCTAATGTTTCGCTTATCAATGCGTAGTCGTATTAAAATTCTCCTTGATAATAATAAAGTGCTGTTGTATAAAATTGTATAAATGTAAACAGATGTATAAAGTCGATGGCGACAATGGCGGCTCGTAGATAATATTTTTGTATAAGAACTACTATTGGTGAAAGAGATACAATATAATAGGTCAAATGTATTTTAGGTTACATTTTTTAGGATTATTTTTAGTCTAGAACAGTAATAGCATATTGCATTATACAAAAATATTACTTTTTTATAGATCAAGACCATGCACACTAAGATCGAATGTAATTAAAGTCAACCAGTGCTGGGACATAGTAGCAATTTTTACGTCGGCAAGTTTTTCGTAACTTGTTTAATTCTGAGCATACTAATAAAATATTTATTGGCTGTGACCCTGGAACTGTTTATGAGTAGTATATTTGCTCAGAATTATTCATTAGCGAAATAGCTTTGAAATTTGAATGACTGATAGAATATAATAAATTGTCTCCCTGTTTGGCGATAATGAGTTTTTTTACGTTAGTAGCCCTTAAATGGATATGTATGGTCAGCAGTAGGTTTGCTTCACACTTCTAGTCACATGAGTTCTTGTATGAAAATACTATCTGAGTGCCCATTGTCGGGCGTCTGTTAAAAATTATTCTTATTCTTGTACACTTGCATATTTTTGTATATCTGTCGTGTCGCGTCGCGTGAAAGGTTACAAAAAGATGGCTTCGTTTTTAAATGTCGAACTGCTTCGAATCTTTTATATTTGACGACTAATTTCGAAAATTAATTGAATATTTTTTAACATGTAAGTAGTTGACTTTTAGAAGTCCTTATTCTAAATTCAAAAGAATTGTATTTTTGATTAGTTTTTTATCTGTTCGGTTTGTGGGTAGTTCGACATTTACAAAGGCTTTATTTTAAGCATGATTTTGTTGTGATTTTAAGTGAAAGTAAATTGAAGTAATCTTTGTGAAACAATATTTTGTAATAAAGATATTTTTGTTATTACAGTTTTTGTTTTGTATTAATTTCCAATCCGCACTACCGATGTACTATAAAAATTGATATTGGTGTCGATTCCCACAAACTAAACTAAATTTAAGTTCAGTGCATCTTTTTCTTTCTATTTCATTAAGAAAAGGACAGGAGATACATTTTAGTCTAGTCCTGTCAAATTAATCAGCGTCTGACACTATTCCATACAAGTTTAGATGTGGTTAAAAACTTGCCTACTAAAATTACGTCAATTTACGTCAGGCGCTGATTAATTTGAATCCTCTAAGCACACTGCTGGAGGATTCAGTCAGGTTCTCACCTCCTTTTTTACATGGATGACCTAAAATTCTGCAACACTTTAAAACTGATGAAGCATCAGGATGGAATTTGATGTGGACAAATGTGCGATCATGTAAAGCGAAGGGAGATTGTGAAATCCGTGGGAACCCAACTCTCGGATTCTATAAACCTTAGAGCCCTCTCCGCATCCGAGACCTGTAAGTATTGTATAGTAACCACGGTCATAGGAAATGAGACTGTAGATGAGTAGATCCCGCTAAAGTGTGTAGGTCGAGGCTTTTTAGGAAATATCTCCTATAAGCCGATATGGGTATGCATCGAGATGTGGTCGCGGTGGACAAGGAACTTACACCGCTCTCCTTGGCTAAAGATTACTGGCGCAAGCACAGAGTGCTTGACACTAATGATCGCATGGGGGTATGGCACTGTAAGGAACTTCACGGACGCTTAGCCTGGCAGCGTTTCGGAGACCTCTTTGGGGAAACCGAAGGTTTTGTCTGTGCAATTATGGTCGAAGTTATGATGAACAATTACTGGAGATTTATTATGAAAGACGGCACGGTTGACATCTGTTGGGCATGCCACTGTCCGGGGGAATCAATCCGACACATTATCTCGGGGTGTTCTCGTCTAGCTAACTAGGAATATTTGCACAGACACAACTTTGTATACAGGATCATCTATAAGCAACTTGCTCTGAAGTACAACCTTGTAGAATCGGAAGTGCCATACTAAATATCACATTGTACTGGGATCGAACGATCGATCATCACTGACAGGACTATTACAGGACAGGCAATAATAAAGTGGTGATGGATCGAGGAGAGCGACACGCAATGATCGTTGACATAACGGTCTCGCATGAAAGAAACCTCGAGAAAGCCGAGAAAGATAAACAAATCAAGTATCTTGACTTGGCTCACGAAGTTGTCGACATGTGGGATGTGGATATCAGCGATCATTTTGCCGATAGTCGTGTCAGTCCATGGGTTAATAGCCAAGAGCCTCGACCAACATCTGAGGAGGCTCTCGTTGGGCAGCTGGAGCAAGGGCTTGATTCAGAAAGCGGTACTTCTAGACGCGTTTTGCATTGTTAGGAGGTTCCTCTCTCTGGAGCCCTGACCGCCGGTAGCTTGGACCCTGTTCCCGATACCGGTGTGCTACTAGTTTTTATATTTTCAAATGTTTATGCTTTTGTTTATAAAATTATTTAGAAATGTAATTTATAAAAGTGTTTAAATGTTTACGAAGTTGCGTGTTAACTTTTTTACACCTACCCTCGAAAAAATATTATTTCCATTTTAAAAGGTTTAATTAATAAAAGCGCAGTATAATCAGTCAATAATTTAAATTTTATTCCTTCATAGTCATTCTAAACAAATTATCAGATGAAATACATTTCTAATGTGTAAAAAAGCGTACTAATTTTCTAATTGCATTATACATAAATTATTTACAATATCACTAATAAATATTTGAGTAAAACAAATAGGATTTGAGACAAAATCAATACTATTCCGTCATCTCCAACCTATAACAAGTCTAATATTTACTTTAAAAAATTGCATTACAGAATCTCTTTACAGGCTAATTAAAGGAAGTCAGTTAAAATAATTTTATTATAAAGCAAATAAATCTAGTTATCGAGTTAATAAATAACAGTCGTGCGAACACAATACGCTAAGATATGTACAACGAATTGACAAACAATAGTGCAATCTGGACCGTATGTTACCGCCATCGCGCACTCGGCTCACAGCTTTGGTTTCATAAGAAAGCGTTGACCTTAATGTCAAATTGAAAATGATAGATTTTCATGACTGTCGTTAAATATGACGGAACCGCTGTCCTAGGTAACCAAAGCTTCACATGGCTTTCCTCAACTAATTTAATGTGCACAATTTCACATCGCATTACAGTCTCGGTAGAAAGGGGGTAAGTAATCAATGTGTAGTGCGCGACGAGCCTAAACCTAGGATATTACCACTCAAGATACGTGATTCGTGTTATACAATTCAAACAAGGTGCTTGCGAGTGTTTTCAGCACCGATTACTTTCCCGACACAAGGAAACACACAGGTTCACCCATACTTGGAAATAAATACATTTTCTAATTCACATAATGACGATATCTACCTGTATCAACAATCGGGAATAACCTAATGACATGCAATTAAACCAAAAACAATAAGTTCTTGAATTAAAACTAAAGTAATCTAAAGTAAGAACCATAAAAAACCATTCACAACTTTTCATAACCGTTTTACAAGAGTGTATTACCCGGGTAATTGTCACAACCATCGACAATGCCCGGGTAAGTCTTACCATTGTGAAAATTGTCTAAAAATAGACGGAGCACAATAAAAATGGTATAGCTGTACAAGAATCTTTTGGCGCGCGGTGAAAATTACTCTGAACTAACGCGGCCATCTTGATTTTTCAATACATTTTACAAAATAATCGCACAAATTTTTACAAACAGCGCTACCCTGTGAGCGTCATTAAAACGTCAAAAGATCCTTGTAGCCCTTTATGTATACGTAGGTACATGAATGAGCGTATGGTAAAAATCATGTCAGTCATTAAAACAGTGCAAGTAATTCAAATTCGTTCACTTTGACTAGTCATTGGCTGGCGAAGCGCCCGGTAACCAGACCTACACTTTGTACTGGTATTGGCACAGTCGTTACACATTAAATTGTAAAATAGTTACCATTCGTTAGCACTGACAGAAAGTACTAACTAAAATAGACTTTCTTAGAGAAAGTTTTTAAAATATCAAGGGATATAAATTATAGACATGAAATGATGTAACTCATTTATAAGTTTGTTAGGTTTACTTTGAAAAATGTTACTCACATTGAAAGAATAAACTTTCAAATTTAGGACTTTTATCGCAGTGTTGATGATATAAATATTTAAGTTTTAAAACTCATAGAGGCCCTTTAGAAATGTATATGTATACCTTCTTGCCGGGTATACTATACTATAAGAATAGATGGATCAAATTTACATTTTAGGTACAGACGCCAGCACATCAAGCTACCGAAACTGTCAAATTTTCCCAATCAACTTTGAACCTTATGCCTTAGCAATAAAGTTGAAAATCTATTAAAGAAATTCGACTGATTGTAGTAGCTTGATGTGCTACCGTCCGTTACAACATTACTTTTACATAATTCAATATTTCTTCCAATTTGTAAAATAACGATTGCGCAATTTCCAGTCATTTAAAAAATAAAATCATTGTGAGTTGGTCGAATAATCTTAATAATACATAAATGACGAGTTGATATACTTATACTAAAAGTAATCATTCCTCTTTTACAAATCGCTCTCCATTTTTTCCCCATAACCACATTGGCAATTAAAGAGTTCTAGCACAGTCTACATCTGTCTGGGGCAAGTTTGCTCTACAATAATTTTCGAGAGAAGACTTTTTCAACTAATTTAACTACAGTACATTACAGTAACTGTCTTGTGTTTATGTATTGGTTCGTAAGAGCAATAAAATACCGATATATACCGTGCTAGAGCTCGATAAATCTATAACTACTCACCGACACGCGAACAAGGCCTCAGGGTCACTCACTAAACGCTAGGAACCAGGAGACAATGGATACAAAGACTTGTATGATTTCCTTCGTAGCACAAAAGCCACTTCGTAGAACAAAAGGAGGGTCGTATGTATTCATTTTATCTAAAACTGGGTAAGTCGGTATCATTTTTCATGACGGAATGTTTTTTAGGAAAAATAATCTTGGCGCGCCCATAACTTTGTAATTTCCTGAGTTTTTTCACTATTTATGCTCTATTATATTTTTAGATACATACATACTTCTTCTTCCCTTGGAGGGAGGCAACCAGATGGCGTTCTGCAGTATGCAGTACTATAGAACGTCACCTGCTACGATCCTCACATACTCCATTTGTTTCATTTACGGACAGGACATACATCTGGTCATACATGCACACCGGTTGCGACTACTACGCACCTGACGTTTATGAAGTACATCACCAAAAAGGTCACTATATGTCCTCTTAAGGCATCCCCTACCGACTTACATCCGCCTTGTGAATACATTTTGTTAGTCGCCTTTCACTCACTCTTTTGACTTTTAGTCACTACATCTTCTTTTCAACCGCAACATTACCTCATCATATCTTTCCTCGGCCTACACCAATGATGTATAAAACTATAGATACGTTGTCCGCACTCTAAAATGGCAACATGAAATGAAGCCAATTGCCACATTTGCGCTCAGTCACGCACCATTCACCAACCTGTCGCGCGACGCGACGCGACGTATGTTTGTTTTTAATTTATATCGTATGTGAAAACCTGTGCAAAACATAAAGAAAATATGCCGTCGTGTGTTTTCAGAGGATGTAAAAATTATACCCCAAAAGTTAAAGACAAAAATGTGTCATTTCACGCGTAAGTTTACAAAACTAGATTATTTTATTTTATTTTGTACGACGCTGCGTCTAATGGCGGCCGGCGCATGAAGTGACTCTGATAGCTACGTCACTCATGCGCTCGACCAATGAGCATGTAATTTGACTATTACTTATCCTGTGACGTAACTGAAGATGTTTATTTATCTCCCTCTAGCAACAGACATCCCGCCGTACGGTGATATATTTTCTTTCCCTTTCTTTACGCGTATAAGTAGTTATCTAGTATTTTCGCCGTTTTTAAGCGCCGAGATGTTGGTTGATAACGTGTCTATATATAATACGTCATTGGCCTACACACACAAATTATTATTATTATTATCATTTTTATTCTTTAATATCCACAGTCTCTTCTTCCAAAGCCATATCATTACATTTACCATATTAAAAAGGGATATGTGAACAAATTGTTATATAACACTATAATTATAATTGTCAGTTCTACCGTTGAGCCGACTGAGCTGGTATAGGTACACGTTACATTTACAACACAACCAATTTATAATCATTTTAATGTCATGATTTAAGATCATTTATTCAGAGGATGAAAAACTACCAAGGAAGTTATAATTTCTATAGCTGGCAACATTCGAGATGTAACTTTCAACTATATTATTTGGGGAAGTAGGTAGACCCTAATCTTTCTGGCAACATGATTTAATACCTGGGGTGTAGGTTTTCTTATAAGAAAGGTAATTTACTCCCTTCAGGAGATAATCTCAACTCAACACAACATTCAACATCAACACAGAACACTCAAATATTCCGAAGACTTCTAAAGTCAGTTATCTCCTCAAGCACTATTTTAATTGAATGGATTATTTAATTAATATGTCATTGTAGCTTCTACTTGGTTTAAAGATGTCTATCTAAGAGGGAACAATAGACTATTGTTAACTATTTGCGGGAAAATATCTACCAAACGTTATTGAGCAGTATTCTCTAGGAAATTCGCGAAATAGTCCATAGGTTTAACAGGCAGAGGAGTATAATAATATTCCATAAAACGTGTATATTAAAAATCAATCATTTGGATCGAGCGCTAAACGCAAGGTCATGTCAATTAGTGTCTACGCAGAATAAGGATAATATACCTTATGTATATGGCATTTGGGTTTTATTTCGTCTCACGTCTGTCGCTCAACGCCGAAGTTGTAGGTGTAGTCGCGGTCAATATCGAAGCGCGAGCGCCGCTTTACCACTGGCAGTTGTGTCTGGAAGGAAGAGATTTCAATTAATACTGGGAAGTGTGTTATTTTAACACTGGTCAACTGTTGTGGAACATTCAGTAAACCTGTTCAATAATAGTAAGTTTATTGTATTGTAAACAATAGTACATTACGATATTACACAGCGTTTAGCACCCTCGCTAGGACTACTTAAGTCACAAGCATCGTATAAATATGTAGCATATGATACGATAAGTGAGCCAAGCCGAGCAGCTTTTTCCCTAAAATCTACATTTATAATCGATTTTATTATGTTATGCTAAATTATGCCGAGCCGAACAAATGTGTAACACCTCTTATTTAAGCCAATCTTGCTAAGGAGCATTTTTAAATAATTTATAGCTCGTAAGACCTAACCCTGAAAGTTTAAGTAAGTCACGTTTTTCTGTGTAAACATGTACTATTTGTGTCACAGACAGTCAAATCATCTTTAAAAATTAGCCCAAACGAAGCTGTTTTAATCACTGTTCTTACTGAGTTAGTAAATCTAAACACTTTCTACACTGTTTCGAAAGTGAATGAAATATTTTAATTAGTAACTGTTGCAATAATAATAACAATGAGCAACTGTTTTACATTTCCTGTTGTGCCAATTTACTAGAATATGTAACGTAATCATTTTAACATTACTAACCAAAGAACTTGGTCATATAAAAATATATTCAGGAGTTTTTTAACCATATTTTTTAAATCATTCCAGTTTGTTATACCACTGGTGGGCAGAATCTTCTCATAAGTTAAGAAATTATCATTGACTGACACTTGCAATCGACTTTAGACCATAACCTAATCGATATAATTATATTTATTTTTTCCTGTATTGTTTTTTTACACACTGTATCTACGTAAAGACGAAACAACAGTGTGTTGGATGAGAGTCATCCAATTCTCCTGTCGCAGGTCTGCTGGAAGACATTTCTTAAGAAATAATCAGTATCTTTGTGCTTGTATACAAAAGCTTTTGTAGACAAATAGCAAAATATTTGAAACTTACCAAAGTATCACTAGGCAGTCCTCTCAACTTGGGGTTCAATAAAAATGGCACCCCTTCCAGTCCATTATATCCTCCTAACGTCTGATATATAGTGTTCCTTGGCAGAGGCGCAGGCCCCTTCTTCCTCGAATGAACTACGGGCGACGTGGGCCCCGCAGGGCTCCCGTGAGGGATCGGGGACTTCGCTGAGGGGGGCCGCGGCGCGGGCCGGGTCGGTTTGTAGTTGTAGGAGGGGCTTAGGGCTTCGTAGTCATGGTCTGTGGTGAACTCTTCGATGTGAGGGTATGTGGTTGGAGACTGCTTCAGATTCAGATTGTTCAGTTCTGAGACGAGGGGTGACAGTTTTGGTGGACGGTCCGGTGCTCGCAACCTGCAATGTAAAATTATTTACGTTAAGTTGGTAAGCCATATCATCTGCCTTTTCCCAACTGGGGTCGGCTTCCAGTCTAACCAAATGCAGCTGAATACCAGTATTTTACATGGATCGACTGCCTATCTGACCCTCACATCCCAGTTACTGGCACATACGATACCTCTTGGTAAAAGACTGGTTGTCATACTTTCGGGCTTCTGACGACCCGTAAAGACTGTCAAAGATCCACGAATGACAGCCGGGACGAACAGCTTAACGTGCTTAAGTCGGCACGTGTGTCAAGCATCGAATAATGAATATTATTGCTGTGTGATATTTTTATATAATAATATCCGGTTATTGATACAATGGTCAATGTTTGATAACTTTCATTGACCGCCTCCATTACAGTAATTATGTAGCCTAATTGTAAGATTGTTTTAGACTCAGACTGTGTGGGGAATCGGACATATAAGTACGTAAACGTCCTTTGTTGATTGCTAATGAAAGTTTGTATCATTCAGATATTTAACTATTACCACGTAAAATTTCAACGCAGCGGTTTCAGTATCATGTCTTGTGTGTTACAGTTAGCGCGTCAATGTCCTGCCATCCTGTATCACATTGCTCTCAATGATCAGAGCGCGTATATTGTACCCTACATGAGAATATAAATTGTACAAGTTAATTCGTCTTAGTCACTGAAGGATTTATTAATTTAGTTGTGCGTTCCTTTGTTGTGTTTGAGCTTGCGTATTGCAGGAATTTAGGTTGAACTGCATTTAAACGGTATTATGTCGTGCCGCAAGACAATTTTACTTATTATTTTTAATGAATCTAGGCGATTTAATACTGGCTTTTGATCGGAATTAGACTCAATGCTCAATAAACTCTTTGTGTATAGATTTTAATCAATTTGAGGACTCAAGGACGATTTACACGATGTTCTGCCGTGCTGGAACACTGTTATTTTGTATTTAATTGGTGTTGAATTTTTGATGGCATTTACACCCTTGAAGAAACCCTTTGTTTGTAGACTTTTTTTTTAAATGGGTTTGCTCTTGACTCTAGTCTAGGTCAGAGGTGACAGAGACAAAGTCGACGATGGAGTGAGCTTACCCAGAAAAAGCCTGTTCACTCTTTCTTTGAAGAGATTCAGGTTGTATGCGCTCGGAAACACAGACGCAGATAGAGAGTTCTACTCTTTTGCTGTGCGCATTATAAAGGATACTTGAAAACGCTTAGTGCGAATTGGTGGAATAGCAACTAGGCAGGAATGGTAACTTGCAGTGCGTCTGGATATCCGAAGGTAGATTTAGTAAACGCTGAAGCTTTCAAGTATATTATAGTTATACTATAGGTATAACCCGACCCAGAATATCTCCCGCACCGTAGACTATTAGTCTCTGTTGAGATTGGCCGCCATGGCCGTACGGTCTAGAAGACTATAATTTTTATAACCTTATTTTTAAGCCGATTTTTGTTTTTTTTTTTATTAAGCCGACCCCATTATATTTACGAAAAGGCTAGGCAGATGATGATGCTGATTCAGAACTGGATTTATGTAGTCAAAGATTAGATTTATATTCTAAATGTTAGACGAAGGCGCGCAAATTGTCAAGTTACTAAGAAAGTGTGGAGATCGCAGAGCCAAGTCTCTAGCATAAATAACACTGTGTTACTGTCAAGGATGACGACAGATGATACTAGAGTTGGTACTCGTATCTACTTAGCGAGCTTCGTGCTTATTGGCATGTCAATCAATAATCATATTTATCCCTGTCGCTCAGCGGCCGATGTAAGGTCAAACATGCTTCAAAATTTAAATTGTAAATATTAATAGTTCATTATTATGAAATTATCAATACCAATCTTGCGCAGCAGTGCTGATTGATTAGTAACTGTGTATAGTGTTTGGGTCACCAAGATACAGACTGTGCCTAGTTTGGGACCCGCTGTTAATTCAGTCTAAGTTTTCTCTTGGTTAGAACTGCATGCTAATACTTGTATTTGTATGTTTGTGAACTGTGTTAGTTGTAATATATTTAATGAAAAAAAAAGTAAAATGCTTCATAGAAAAGTGAGCTGCATATACTGTTAAAAATTTTCAATACCATAGAGCATTATTTATTTGTCAACTTTGTATACAGCGTTACTAAAAACTGATTCACACGATGCGATTTTATTATCTGTGGCTTACTTGTTTCCACATGTTCACAGCTTGTTTGTACACTTAGTTACCACAAGTAAAGCGCGCGTCGCTTCGTGATATAAAAATATTGTAATAAGATTGTGCTTACCTCTTATTAGCCTCAGGCGTGATGTTAGTGAGTACGTTCTCGTACTCGTTGTGCGTCGGCGACGTGTCCGTACTGCCGCCGCTCACTTTGAAACACACCATCTTGCCATTTATCTCACTGGGGAGGAAAAGAGACACATTTTATATTATTTTGAAATAGTGTTAACACTTCAGTCTATTGTGGTTGCCTTGCAAGTTTTAAGAAATTCTACGGCGTCTGTTCCATTTTGGCATACTAAAAGATAAGCGTCAACTAACGCTAAGGGCTTTGCTAAGTAAACTAAGCGTCGCATACGAATGTGAACATTATTCGTATAGAAATAATGTCCATATTCGATTAAAACGCTTGTTCACATTCGTTGATACCAATATGAATTATATGTACGTGAAAATAAGGAAAGGCCAAAAAGCGATCTGTAAAAATTCAAATTTTCTTACTTTTTTACAATTTTCAGGTCAGTGTCAGGTTGTATGTTGATTAAAATCACCTCTCATTAAGGGAGGCTTACCGTACTACTGACGAAAAATTTATACGCTCATTAGCCATGAGCCAATCATATGCTGAATTCATGGCGGTGGCATGAATTCAGCATATGATTCTATTCTAGACTCCCTGGTCTAAAATCATATGCTGAATTCATGGTTACAGATTGCGGACAGATTTTTTTTTCCTGTATGCCATGCGACTTAGTATTAGTACCATGTGTGTGAGCACCAACTGTCAACATTTACGTTAGTCAAGTGAGCTATCAAACCCTAGCATCCAGGTGGAATATCAGCTCACTAAACCTACGTTTTAGCGGTAAGATTTTTACAGAATATACCCGCTGACCTTCAAATCTCCTGGCTGCAAATGATAACCATTACATAGTCCCTGGGTTTAATCGTTGGGCTACTACTGCATGTGTTCTCACTCACCCAGCCAGTATGAACCCTTGTGGAGCCTGCCTCATCTTGGAGCATACGATGACGTCAGTGACAGGCGGGTGCGCGCGCGCTGCGGCGGGACGCGACACGCGCGTGCACAGGCGTCGTTTACCTGCGCGACCTGCCACGCTGTAGCCTGGCGGGGCAGCTTCCCGCTCTCCTACTATAACTACGCCGTCCATTACGTAGCCGGGTACTCCTGGGGAAAGGAAAACATCGTGTTAATTTGGGTTTGTTCAGTAGCATGAAGAGACAGAGTTGAAGGATTTTGCTATTTTGTTGCAAGCCTTTGTTGTCCCAAGTGGCAGGGCAAAATAACGACCATATTCTCCGTTGCCGCTATTCCTAGATAGTTGCGATTATGGGTCAATTCCTGAAAAATAACTCTGTAAGTATGTAGATGTTTATTTACAGACCTACAGAATAGAATAGAATACTCTTTATTATGTACACCATATAAATTACAGACATAAATATAGAAACTGTACAAAGGGTGACACAATGGGCGGTCTTATCGCTAAAAGCGATCTTTTAAAGACAACCTTAGGATGGATTTAAAAAGGGGAAGGACAGACAAATACTGTAGCTATAATGGTTATTATTTTCTTATTACAGTAATACAGAGGCGTTGGTGCTCCAATATTTGTGAAGGATTTTGCAGTCAAGTGAGTGAAGTCACTGTAAACAGTGACTTCACTCACTTGACTGCAAAATCCTAATCCTAATATAAGACTTTAGCCTTATATGATAAAAAGTAAACCATTGTAGTTACAATACTAAAGACGTCACAAATTAATTGGTCGTAATTTCCCTTCCGTTGAAGCTTTAAACAAACCAGTAGAGGGAAGCCTAGTAACGTTACCCTTGTTCTTTTATTACCGATCGAACTCGTGTAGGTACCTAATGTCCAGAAAATATGGGTACCTAGTAAAATAGTCGTCATTCGTTGACCAGCTGTCAAGTGACCGCGAACGTGGCAGCTGTTCAATAGAATATTCTGATAGCAATAAATGATTGGGTCCTATTGTTTTTACATTCGCTAATTGTTTCTCTACCTCTTACCTCTTATTCATCTATGTATATCTGTACTATACAAACATTGAAAAGAATAGTAAACTATACTATGGGTACAGCTGTTGAAAAGGCTTCTAAGGATTGTCTATGGTAGTAAGTTAGTCGAGTGGAAAGTAATTGATTAACGGTGAAAAAAGGTGTGTGGATTTATGAAGTCCTTACGCATAGGTTCGACACTGAATAAGTAGCCATCCGTTAATTAACGAGTGTAGTCCGAAATAGGCATTAGAAGCTTTGTAATCATACATCCATTCTAATATTATAAATACGACAGTGACTAAGTATATCTGACGGTCTGTCTTTTTTACCTTTCACACCTAAACGGCTAAACGGATTTGGATAAAATTGGCACACGGATAGACCATGACCTGGGTGGAAATAGACAGTATAAAAAAAACCTATAAAATTAAGCATAGTTTCTATACAATTATGAGCACATGATGAAGACTCACGCCGTACGTAATTATGACAGTTTACAAAAAATAATGTAAATATTAAGATTTATAAGTTTTCGGCGTTTCATAAGGTATGTCGAGTAAGTAAATAAGTAAGTACCGTATATAAATTCATATGCATTTAGTAAATAGCCGGTATTTTGACATTGCAAAAACACACTTCAATTTTATTTATTTGTATAGATATAGAGATTTAACTTGGCAACGATTCACGAGAGTGTTATCATTATCACTTATCACGTTAAGTACTCGTACAATTCTTGGTCACATTATTCTATACAAATAAAACCCGATGACTGATTGATTATAATATTTAGAATGTCATCATTACCTACACTATCTTAAAAAACAAACATTTATTCTCTTTAACAATCTTGTAGATATGTATAACGAACCAAAACCACACTAAATGGTTGGAATATTTTAAATAACTTGTGTTGCTATTTGCTATGTTCAGGAGACCATGGTGCGATAACATTACCGTGCCATAGAATATAGGTTTATTTATAAACGTTGCTCAAAGTTCAGTAATGATAATACAATATCTGCTTGACCATACTTTTTTGAAGTCTTTAAACTTTAGGCAACGTTTTCAAAAAACCCTATAATATTTATTGTGGTCTACCAAGAAAACAAATATCCGCAAGCAGAAACGATGACAGCATATATCGACGGGAGCAAAGTAAAAAAAGACAACTGCAATTTTGAGATTTTTGGTTTTTTGTAAAAACTAACTTAAAATATCATGTTCTACAACATAGCAAAAACAAAAATACAAATATCACCTTATTTTTGGTACTTTTGTCACGTAAAAGAAGACAACTACGCCTGTTTTGTGAAATTGCACGATGTAGATGCGGATAACTACCGCCTGGCCGTTTATACGCGGGACGCGCGGGGGACCAGCGGTCAGTCATATTGTGTCATCAGTCAGATGGCATGTTCTACGTCGGCCGGCACGAATTTTGTTTTTTTTGGTTTGTTAAGTGATAAGTGTGTGTAAAAGTGTTATCATATTAGTAAACAGTTTGGGTTCAACACAATAGACATGGAAAGACGTAAATTATTGGTGAATTTGGGCAAAACGAGACGACAATGCGATATTATGAACCGAGAAGATCTATTTGAATTCCCACGTAGAAACGACCAAGTGGTAGTTAACACAGTTGTCATATTTTTAAGCGCAATGTAGATGCAGACAACTACAATATCTCGTAATTTAAACATAATTAGGAGAAATGAAATATACATGTGGATATATTATTAAATCATGAAGCAATGATGAAAATTTCAATAAATTTGGTTTAAAATTGACAAAATGGGAGCATTTTTTCCTATTATGCGCTCTCCTGAAAAGTAGCTGTTTTGTAGATGTCTCTTTTTACTTTGCGCCCGTCGATATGTAACACGATGTTTGGAAACAGTGAAGTGAAAGACCGTGGGAAGATACAAAGATAATATGTCAGCACAATCATCTAATCAGTGCGAGCATACCATTACACTGACTCCTGACTTATTTCTAATGCGGCTACTATGTGAACTTGATGACGTAACACTAGTCCACAGGTTCTCAACGTGGGCGATAACGCCCGCTCGTGGGCATTTTTGACTCTCAGGGGGACAGTAGAAGACCCAGAGAAAATAATACATACCTATATCCTATCTTACAACTATGTACATAATATTACATGTTTGAATATAATCGTGGCAATAGCTAATTCAGATTCGCGACAGATGGTAAGTAAAAAAAATGGGGGCTCTAGAAAAAAAAAAACATTCTCAAAGTATGCGGTGGGCAAAATAAGGTTGAGAACCTATGCACTACTCTATCTCTATTTAAACGGCTTTACTTACAGATAAAAGAATTACGGTTACTCAGAAGCCCAAAAGTCTGAAAACCAGTATTAGAAAGGGGTACCGTGTTACCCACCCAGTAACTGGATTGTGGAAGTCAGATAGGCAGTCGCTCCATGTAAAATACTGGTATTCATCTGGTCAGACTGGAAGCCGACCCCAGTCCCCAACATAGTTGGGAAAAGGTTAGGTAGATTGATTTGCCTGAGATAAGAGATTTCTTGGGGTAAAGAAAGAGTATCTCTATTTATAGGTCTACTGAGATAAAATACTCTTTTGGGTAAAGATAACGTAGTGTAAGCCTAGCGGTGGCAGAGGTCAATAATAGGGTCGCTCACGCTGATATGCATAGACGCGGCGTTGAGTTCACATGGCTTTTTTGTAGTTTCCGTGAGGAGCACCAATAAGTTTTGTGATTTGGACAAGATTACAATCTGAACTCGGGAACTTTCAAGAATCTGGAAGGTGTCACTTGAGATTTGGATCATCATCATTTCAGCGGAAAGCCGTTCACTGCTGGACATAAACCTCCTCCAAGCACTGCCACTTCGACCGATTCTGTGTTTCCCGCATCTAGCGGATTCCTGCGGCCTTCACAAGGTCATCGGTATACCTTGTGGGAGACTTGGATATTGAGGACCAAATCCAAAATCAGTATAATACCTATCACAAGTATCATCAATATTTCCTGGGTCAACGCCCTAAAGGATTATTACCATACGCAGATAGAAGGCGTTCCGAAAAGACATGAGCCACGTTACGTGGAACTCCCATTTCCCGGAGCACAATAAACTCGTATTAAAAATCCATTTACAGGGCACACGCCAATCTAACAACAATGAGGCAGTGACCCAGTATCGGTGTAGTAAACAGATTTATGCGTGTCTGGCCGACGACCGAAGACTCGCGACCAGCGACCGGGCTGGTCGCTGGTCGCGAGTCTTCGGTCGTCGGTCGTGGCCCCGTTACGTCCGTTGAGTAATCCTAATCATCGGACAACAGATTCGGCCTTCGTATCAAGTTTAATGAAAGTGAATGAGTGCGACCGTTCCCGTACTTGCCGCAATTAGATTGGATTTGAATTTTTGTGGCAGCCTATTGGTTAAATTATTTACGGATCAGCTTGAATGTTGATTGATGCGATGCGATTGATTGATTATACAAACATATTTTCATTATGGTTCGAACTAGTGATTCTTTCTTGAAGGCCTTTCTGATATTGATATTAATTTGACGTCCCTTTTGAGAGTAACAGAGAAATGACTATCGGGAGTGTATCATGCAGCAAAAACCACTAAGACAAGACACTCAAATCCTCTGACAGTCGACAAAACCATATCATTTTTTAATACCGCACATAAAAGGGCCTTGCCCGCATGGATAAAGAACTGTATCCCCATAGAGGGCTTTCATAATAATTCAGTTATCACATTGACCCATTTATCTCGCCGGCCAGTATTTATCACGTTGTGTAACCCACAACACAACGCAAAAACAATGCTTCGTTCTTTCACCGACGGCGTATCTATTCGTTAATCGATTTACCGAGTATTAGGTGTCAGATTACGAGTACACAATCGAATTGAAGCCTTTCTTTGCGTTACCATTGTACTAGTCGTTCGAATGACCGAGTAAACTAGGAGGTACGGGAAACGAGAAGGAAATTGGACCTGTTTATTATTAATCTATTTGTAACTGTTTAACCGCAGACAGTTCGTTCATTTTTTACCTAGAGACCATTTGCTTGGTCACATGATGTACTTTTTAACGGTTAGGGCCTGCCACAGATTACGCAGGGCCTACCCACTCAACGTTTTTTATACGTGCATTGACGGCGCGTTACCGATGCGAAGCGCGAAAAACGGAAATTAGGTGTCATTGGAGGAACGCGAATAGGGTCCGGAGGCGAATATTGAACAGCAGGGAAATCTGTGGTCATAATATCTATGTCTGGAGGGCGCGCTTTTCCTTATTTCACACATTGGAATTCGTAGAAGAGTTTTAAAAGTTTAAACTAAAATCAAAGGAACCACAACAAAGCGCCGCGCGCCGTGTGGCCTGATGGTTTACGTGGGCGGAATGCGCCAGGCCATTCCAATTAATAATAAGCCTCTAGGGTTATAATCACTTCACATTTTAACGTCCGTTCATAAGCTCGCTGTACGCCGAGAAGCATTCATTAACTTTAATGAGATTACCACCAGTTACAGCATGTTTCGTATGAGCGTGAAAGTGTTTAACTTTACGGTCTTAGCTTGCTTCAAGTCAAGGTTATAATGTAAACCATAAAATATACACAACTGAGTTTACATCTGTTACTTACTCTTGACCGTAGCTTCGCTTGCGTGGAGGTAAGAAATTATCCCACAGGAACGTACTACCGGGATAAAAAGTATTCTATAATCCCACGCCATGGTCTAAATGTGAGCCAAATTTTATTCGAATCCGTGAATCCGTTACAGCCAGACAAACAGACGTTACTTTCGCATTTATAATATTAGTATGAATGGATGGATGAATGCAATTGAACTTACCCTCCGACTTAGACAAACAAATATAATGGCTGGGCTTCTTCCCGAACAGTCCATTCGTGCGCAGAAGTCCTGCGTCAGCGTCTTCATCATAGGTCCTGCTGACTGGCCAGTACCCCAGGGGGCATTTGGCTGCACTCTCCACAATCTGTAGCGACAGTAAGGGTCGCTCGTCCGGCAGGGCGCCGCCGAGCGCGCTCAGCACTTTCGACATCTTCGGGCTATGTCATCACTCAGTCTTGCCAAATGTCTGCATTTCTAAAGATATCAGTCTCTAATTGTTAAGCACCTGAAACAATATTTATTAAAATAAGACCACTGCTTGTTTTGGAAATTTTGAATAACTGACTCGAATAATTACTATTCAAATGCTCGGTTTTGGGACTCAAATTTGTTTTCCTTATACATGGTAACTGTATAAGGAGGAAAATATACAAACGGATGTTATAACCTTTCTGTACCAACGACCTTCATTAAAACATCTCAGATCCGAATTTTACTCTTCGGGAAAATCCGAACTACATGATTAGGATTAGAGACCATTATTTTATAAAGGGTGGGCGACCGTTTAACCACCACTGCATGAACTGCATCCAGACAACCAAAGTTAATACCTTCTCTACACTCATCCTTGATTATAGATTGCAACTAGGCTAGCCGTCTGGCGGCTAGACGTTTGACGACACAAAGAAAATCGCAGACAAGGTGGATCAAAATGACAAGGGTCACAGACCTTCACTTGAACCAATCTAAACGAGGTCTACGCCCTATCATAGGTCGAACAGGTGCCAGACAGATGTTAAACTAGACATACGAGTAAATATTGATGAAATGTGAACTGAAGTTTTCAACCAATAGGAGTTGAGCAAAAATAGTTTCATAAAGCCAGGCTTAGGGACAAGAATTGGTAACATTGATCCGATTATTTTAATATATAAATCCTCTTTGTAATGGGTGAACTTATTACCATTATCGGCTTATATTCAGTGAACTGGGCGTGGGCTGCATTATGTCCTGTATCGTTTCGTAATTTCTAGCTGGACTCCAAACGTGCAGGCGGCCAACGCAGATCATAATCTGCTCTGCATACTAGAATGTACTAAATGCACTACACGAAGCTTATCAATGTAATATATTTAATCATTTTATAGTGTAAGCACTATCTTTATGTTAGTTGCTGATAATCCTATCAATATACTGTTTGTTGTTTAATAAAGTTCATTTACCAGTATGAAAGTATTCCTGGATTCATGTGGAATCCTCACAAAAAAGATTTCCATTGCAACTTGCGAGGTATTCATGTGAATATTCTTGGGAAAAGTACTTAGACTGTTGATTTTAGATAATATTCGTAGTCTAACCTTTGCAGTGGTGTAAATTTGACACCATCCCGAATTATCATTATCCTCATCATCATTCCAGCCGAAAGCCGTCCCCTGCTGGACATAATCTTTCCCGAATAATCCTAAGCCATATCCAATAATGCTATGAAATCCGAATCGATACTACAAATGAGCACGTGGCGTACCTGATTACTTAATGAAGCTCGTTTCGTTTACATAACCAGATACTAGATAAAACAGGTACGAATAATAAATTGGCAAGCACTGCGGTGATACAAGGCCGGCATTGCAAAGTGATTAGTGTACAAAAAGCTATGTAATTTCACTTCTCATCAACGGCTATCAAGAGGCGTACAGTTAGGTATACATAAAAAGTCCACTAGGGGCATTGACTAGAGGTAATCCCACTTTGGACAAGCAATCTACGAGATTGCTGTAATTACTGCGCTTGGGCGGTTTTGTCGGAGCAACGAATTAAATGCAGTTTTTGATACATCTCCCATTCTTTTTTGGTGGTGTGTAAATCTTCAGAGGTATTATTTCCTACCCTTCGCCAAGGGAGACGCCTTAAGCCAACAGTGTTTCTATGGCTGCCACTGCCTACAACTTTGCACACATATCCCATCATAAATCTGGGACAATAAAAAGTCAATGTGCATTGCAAAATTGTCTTCAGGAGTTCTAGAAACAATATAATTATATCGAAAAAAAATTGGGTGAAAATCTTGGGACAATGGCTAGCAGAATAGGTGGATACGTTACACACAATAGCATATATGTATGTTACATGCTACTTAATCCTAAAGCCTTACCAAATTTACAGCCGTATAGAGTTGCTCAACATCCTGAATAAATTACTTCAACGTTTTCACTACTCGGAACGAACGACACCTTGCGACGGCCTTGCAACTAGAACCTTTACCTTGAAACTATGTATGTATAGCTGATTGCTACGATCTGTTAAAAACTGACAGGCGCAATTCTTCATTCACAGCCTAATTTAGCTAGACATTGTACGATATTTCATTGTGTGAGTAACATTCTGTTCAACTTGGGGAAATTATGGAAGACAAGGCAGTCGGGTTGAACGACTTTATTACCCTTTCGGGAATACATCTTGGGACCTCTAAATGAGAGCAAATTAGCGGAGACTGTCTTCCCTAAAGGTCATTTGATCACAAGTATAGGTATTGGGCTTTTATCTGTTATCAAGGTTCTTCGTCATAGGCATCATAAAACATGACGGAGAATTGGAAAACGTGGGACATGGCGAAAACCCAGATCTTTCGTCGATAGCCGAACATGTTAGTAAAACTTGTTTTGCCCGATACTAATTGATGCGTTACGATCAATGGATTTTCAGATTCACCAGTAACAGACATGTCTTCTCAGTACTCAATATAATTATTTAATTCCACAATGTGAACTTAGGTGGTAGGTTGACAAAGACATGATCGTTGTAGAGTTGTAGTTGTCGACCCTATCGAGCATAGCAAAATAGGAGACAGGAAGAGGGATTTAATTTGACAACTTTAGTCTTATGAATCTATTCGAATTCTGAAGAGTAGTTACGTCATGGCCAATGCGGAACCTGCATAATGTTATCATTAATGATTCATTGGAGACTGAGGACATTTTCAATGAACTTGCTAATGGTTAGTAATAGCCTTCTGCTTTGTGTCCGCGACTTTTATGACGATGACTATTATGTGCAATCATCTGGGCTTTTTAACTTTTTGTGTAAATTAATGTTCTTTCTTCTGAGATTTTAACTGCGGTTTTTTTACTTGTTTCTTTAACAACTTCTTTCCTTTGTCTCATTCAGTTTTGCGGTTAATCAATTCTAAACACGCAAACATTTTAGTAACATGACTTTATGAGTCAAAGATATTTACAGTCGTTTCGATAGCCAATAGTCGCACTCGGCTATTTTATAAATAACCATTTACGTACATTCCGTACCTACCTACGTAAGGCGATCGTGACCAACATTTTACTATTAAATAGTTCCATATTGTATGGTTTAAGAAAATCGTAAATTAAAGTGGTATATGCGAAAGTCAGGGTCAGCCATGTCATGTAGTTGTCATTACTTTGTTACATTTTCACGATAAACTATGATTTTTGGCAGGGAGGTCACTTGGTAATTAACTGGAGAAGGGCATGAGGTGTTAAGGTAATAAACGTACGGCGTAAAGTTTACGCAGTTATGCTATTATAGTTAGTTCTAAATAACCGATACGAAGTCACGAACAGACAGATAGTAGATTAGTGGGTGGAAATCTGTAAAAATACGCAGTTTGAAACAGGCCCAGCAGTTGACTATTGAGATGGTAACTAAAGTAGAAAAAAGGGCGAAACAAAAGGCGACCACCAGACAAAAGCCAAGAGGAGATCGGGCCTAGATGCCCTATAGAATCTAGAACGACGATATCAATCAATTTCATATTAATAGGGGAAATATCGCATGAGACGGTTCCCGTAAATATACCCCCGGTACGAAACTGTCTTTGTTTTTTAATTAACACGCTTTTATTAGCTTCACTTGTAAAAACCATCGAGCGTTACCGATGGAGCAGGAACCTCAAAAAAAATAGAATAGAATCTAATCTGTATTAGCTTCTAGAATTGTCGCACTGACAGGTTTCAGGACTCAGGAATGCATTCTCTCGTTGGCTGGACTGTAAGTACATGTAACATTATCCTTACTTATCCTATTAAGTCATACTGCAAAATTCAAAGAAATAAGCATTCATGAAATAAAAACATTATTATCTATTTCAACAGCATACAATAATAACCATGCCCTCATTACATTTCACAATAGTAATATCAAGTGAAGTGTACTCAGCACCTGGTGGCCAGTCTACATAGCATGCTAATTGTTAACTAACCCAGATATCATACTACTCACTTATAACTGTACTGGTTGCCCACACTATGTGAGAGTAGATGAATCATTTGTTTTTTTTTTAAGAATGAGTTTTAGGTCAACCTCTTTGATATCAAATGTGGTTAATCAAAGAATGCTAAATGATATTTAGTACAAAATTAATATTATTTTTATGCAATTTTTTTTTTCATTTCTTCTTATTCTAAATCCTGTTTTCCCACACAAATCCTTCACAGGTTTGCCAGGAGAGACCTGGTTTAAGAAATAAGCAGTGTGCACTCTACATTCCATTTTAGTAGTGAGTTCAATATTACCTAATAATTGCTATCTAGCTGTTTATTACACACTCAAACAGTATTTCCACAATCTTGTCCAAGGAAAAGGCACACCAGTTATTCATATCAAGAGTGATATTTTGGTAGTACTAATATTGGGTAATTTTTAATTTGATGATAATGGGACTTCCCTGTCAAGCACTAAATTATACAGTGAGTGACTCAGATCATTTTGTTTGATTTAGGAGGCAGCAAATTATTCTTTGTTTCTTCTAGTACAGTTGATTATTTTGTACACAAACCCCTAAGACAACCCACTGACCAAACATTTAATGCCAAGGTTTTTTTTCTAAAGATAGATAATGTTTAATTTGTATTGTTTCAAAGAATGCTTAGATAAGGTTTTTTCCTATGCAAGTGACAATGAAACATGAACTTAAGAATGGAATATGATTTATCAATGCAACTGTGGGAAAAATAATTGACAAAACAATGAAACTATAGTGTTAAAGATTGTAAAAATAGCAGAAACACAAAGAATCCTTTCGAGTTGTAGGAATTTATCAAACAATACTTACTTGAGGTGGATGAATGATGAGAACAGTTGTGAATCAAACATTCACGTTTGGCGACGAAAAACAATAAGATACACCAATTTGGGATTGCCGTCTCGGAAACTCGGGAATCCCAAAAAAAAAAGATTGATCACAAGAAAACCCACTCAAGCACTGGCACAATCTTAAATAATAAACTCAAAATAGGAATTTCAAGACGGTTGAATGAAAACTGGTTACGCGATACGACCGACTTGGCAGTATTCCATATGATCAGATCAGTGACGGAGAGTACGCGCGCAGCGCCTTCGGTGCAACTCGTATTCACTAATAATTAACAGCAATTGGCAGGCGCCCGGGCGACGAACACGCACAATGACCCCAGCCAGATGATTTAATCAACTCTTAATCTAGCCTTTGCTCAGCAGTTAAGATCAAAGACTACACACAAACTCACCGTCATGACATCACGCGAAATAACTCGCCTCCTTGTCTTGGTGAGCCGAATAATGTACCAAACAATGAAGCCACAAAACAAATCGAAAACAATAAAATAATAGTCAAATTAACATAAAACTTTACGCCCGACTTCGTCACAACTTAACTCCGTTTAGATGTATATTTTTCTTTAAATTAAGCTATTGAATTTTGTATATTTATTTTTATAAAATATTTGACAACAAAAAACCCTGCACTCATCATGGAATCGGCGAAATAACTGTGTTGCCATGTTTCTCAATAATTGTTACCTATTACCTAATAATAGTAGTAAAAGAATAAAAATAAAAAGTAAAAACACTCGTGTGAAAAATAAATAATTTTACTATTCGCGAAACCTTAAAAAATGTATTTACAACCCGCAAGAGTTAACTTGAGAGTTCGGATGACGTATGTGCGTGGTACTAAATAACTAAAACGTCGATGGCGAGAGCGGTCAGCGCGAGGGTCGGGAGGGGCCGCTGGCTGGGGTCTCAAGCAAAGAGTAAAGTAACTATAGAGGGCTCTTTGCGGATTGTATTTTACGTCTGTTCTTTGCAGAATTTTATCGATTTAGGCAAAATGCACATTGAAAAATTGTATGGAATAATCAGTGCCTATTCAAATAAATTATAATAGAGCAAATACGACTGTTTGGATTACTTACGTCTCTTTTAAAAAAATAGTCACAGCCGCTGCTTGAACCCGCGCGTACCGGGCAACCAGCAGCTCCTAGAGTAAATATGTTCCTTGACCAGCAGTCAGCACCCTGGCAGTTTGAGTAATGTATGTGGCCTACCCAAATGTCCTTTCCTTGGTATTGTCGCGAAGGCGGCTTATTCTCTTCTTCTTATTGTATTCTAGTTAGCTCTAGGTTTACAACGTGATTTGTTTTATAGTAATAAGATAAGATTGTACTGCTTCGCTTTGGTGTGAAGAGAAATCCCCGCCTCACGATACGCTAGAGACACTCACTGATACGGATCCCCCACCGACTTGTAAGCGTCTCCCAATCCAGTCCCTTATCTTCGGTCCGCTAGGGCACCGAAGTGTTATCGCTATGCCGACCCTCAATCCATCCAACTTCTCAGGTGCAACTAGGACATCTGTAAGGTTAAGTACCCATGAATCTTTGGGTTAAGTATTACCTATCTGGTTCCATTAATAAAACTATTTATAACAGTTATTCAATTGCAATATTTTATGACGAAATTTACTTCAAATTCTCATCACCATTTTTGGTGGCATGTGCTAATCAGATACTAGGATTCCTGTCCACGTCTGAAGAAGCACGCGTCCCTGTTGGACATCGGCCCCATCGCCTGTTAGACTTCGGCCCCATCGCCTCGTCTAGAATGTTTGTACATCGGCCCCATCGCCTGTTAGACTTCGGCCCCATCGCCTCGTCTAGAGTATTTGTACATCGGCCCCATCGCCTGTTAGACTTCGGCCCCATCGCCTCGTCTAGAGTATTTGTACCTCAAATAATTCAAGTAGGTAAAAGTACCTCCGCGTATTTAATTACTAGAACAACAGATAAGTAATACTTAGCTTTCCAGGTTGCGCGTATCACGGGTGACAAGGATTTACTTATGATCTTCTTGCACTGAATTTACTCTACAATAAACTACATTAATTAATCAGACTGAACATGCCATTATGACTATTAAATATGAATTAAAGCATGTTAAGCATACCAAATATTTTAATGACAGACATATTATTCTTGGTAACTAGGCAACACGTATTTAGACCATGAGAATGACCATTCGAAAAGAGGCGTCGTTTGGTAGCGTCAAGTTGTCGGTACTGACTTAGTGTTGCTATTACATTAGTTCTGTGCAATTATATATTTACATTTTGTAGGTTTGGAACATCGCGATTTCATCTTTCGCGACACTCCCAACGACGACAGAAATTACATGTGTTCCATTAAGTCTCACGTCCACTCTCGGATCATCGCGATTTCATCTTTCGCGACACTCCCGACGACGACAGAAGTTACATGTGTTCCACCAAGACTCGCGTCCACTCTCGGATCTTCTCTCGAGCCTCCAAGGACGCATCTCTCACATCTCTCACTTCAAGAGTTTGTGTTATCTCAATTGTATCAGTGCTTTTAGGTATGCTATCATTATGGTGTCTTTCATCAAGAATTGTTGGTTCATCATTTTCTGAGGTAAGTGTTCTCCGAGTTATTTTCCTTTCTATTTCTTCTCTATTTATGTGCTTTTCTGTTTCAAGTTTGTCAACGGGTTCTGCGGTTTGTGGAGTTGTGGATATTCCTTCGGTAAGAATAGTTGAGTCGAGTTTTTCTGGTAGAGGTAAGTCATCCAAAGTTGGTGTAACATCTTCTCTTTCAAACTCAAATATAACTCTTTCTTTCCCAGATATATCTTCTTCAACTTCCAACGGATAAAGATGTGCGATGGAACGAGTAAATCCCGTATCATTCACTTTTACTCGTGCCACTCTGCATTGACCGTCGGCTCCTTTTAACAAAGATATAATTTTTCCAACCTTCCAGTTCTCTCGGTTATTCGTGTCTCCTTTAATCTGGACGATATCTCCTAGTTTTGGGATTTCTAGTTTTGTTATCCTTGGTTCTTTAAGAGAGTGTCGGTATCTCTCCCTTAGACTTGGTAAGTACTGGTCGACGAACATTCTTTTAAACTTTTTCAGCATGTTCTGTCCACGTTTCCAACCTTCCACTAGATTCTGTTTTGTTACTGTGCCTTCTTGTGGAAATTCTGCATCTGAAGGTGTTGTCGAGAGATACATTTATTCAAGGTTAGAAAATCTGAGGGTTTGAGAACATCCTCTAGATCAGAACCTACATACGTCAGTGGGCGTGTGTTTAATATTGCTTCTATCTCTTTTATGATTGTACTTAGTTGATTATCTGACAGTAAGCTTTTCGTCAGAGTTCTCTTGAGACAGTGTTTAACTAGTCCAACAAGTCTCTCATAGAATCCTCCATGCCACGGTGCTAACTGGAATGAATTTCCATTTTATGTTATTAATGATGCAATAGTTGCTTGACAGTATTTCTGCAGTTAATTTAAATTGTAGTGCGTTATCTGAAACTATTTGTGATGGTATTCCTCTGCAAGATATAAATCTTCGTAGCGCTAATAGACATTCCTCAGCCGTAAGATCCTTAACGACTTCCAAATGTATAACACGTACTGCTAGACATGTATACAGACATATCCATCTTTTTTCTAATTTATTACTTGTCTTTACTTGAAGAGGACCCAGATAATCTATTCCAGTATTCATGTAAACGGTGAACTATAGTTTACTCTTTCCTTAGGAAGCGTTGGAGTAGTTGGTAATTTGAATGGACCTCCTCCATGTTTGACACAATTTGTGCATTTTCCTAATATTTTCTTTACTTGGCTTCTTCCTTGGGGAATCCAGTACAATAATCTGATCAAACTTAAGGTGTGGTTAACACCTACATGATAGTTTTTCTTATGTGTTTCTAGGATCATTGTGTTAGTGAAATCACAATCCTTTGGGATTAATATTGGATATCTTTTATCGTAAGACCAATCAGCGTTTTGTAATCTTCCTTTGCAACGTAGGATACCGTCTATGTCGGTAAATACTCCTAAGTTTCGTTTTAAGTTAGTATCTTTACCCTCTACTTCCTCAGGGAAATGTTCCTTTTGAATCCTTTTGATCTTTTGTGTATGTGATAGTGTATCGTCCTCACAGTGTTCTGTGGAGTTGTTTCGTGATTCCTCATTTAATTGATTTCTCCGTTCCTGCTCTTTTGAGATACTTTCTCCACTCGTGAGATCCTCCCGAACAGAAAACGAAAAGTCCTGTTCCACAGAGGAACATGTGGGGTTTACTGCGACTTTGGTTTCATTAAGTAAAGAAATTTCGGCTCTACAACCCATCGGCCAAGTGCTGGAGTGTTCCAGAAGAAAACTTGGTCCGGCTAGCCATTTCTGCTTTCCTTCCATAGAACTCGTGGGTCTAGTGGCCACGTCTGCTGGATTCAATTCTGATGGAACATATCTTACTGTTACTGGTGTATTTCTCTTTATTTCTTCTATCCTCCTTGCAACGAATGGTGGTAGTAGTTTGTTGCCGTAATACCAATCAATTACTATTTGACTATCTGTCCATATAGCGTTTTCTGTAAATTCCAAGTCCAAGAACTTGATTACGTACTTCAGCAACCGACTACCTATTAGAACACCTAATAGTTCAAGTCTTGGGATTTTCAAATTGTCCTGATCCTTGATGGGCACTACTCGTGATTTTCCAATTACAAAACTTAATTCTTTTCCATTAGAAATATATACAACTGCAGCATAAGCTTTGGTTGATGCATCCGTGAAAACGTGCAGTCGAAAATTGTCATCGCCAGCTTGATTGAAATATTTCCTTGGTAAAACAATATTTTTTGTGTCTTCCAGTTGAATTTTGTCTTCAAGGATGAATGAAATGTAGAAGTCATAACCGATCAATATGTCTATTTTGGATGATAATGAGCCATCGTCCGCCAAATTTAGATTATCTTTGTATTTACTTAGTGGAGCTTACAGAGTTGACATGAAGCGTCTTGACCTCCTCTGTTTTATTTATGCAATTTTTATAACAAAGTGCTCTGTTATGGCCAGATTTGTTACAGTGTACACATTTAACTAACCTTTTACAATCTTTTACACGATGCTCTTTGCTTAGGCAGGCAAAGCAGCGATCCTTTACTTTCCTTCTCCTGTCCTTCACAGTTTTAACAACCTCGCATTGGTCATTGAAGTGCGATCCTTGGCAAAAAATACATGTTAGTTTCCTTTTCTTTTCCATGGGCCCGTCTCCTTTACTTCTTCGTTCTTGAGGTCTTTTTCTTGTGGATTGACTATTGTAGTTAGTAATTTTATGGAATGATTTTTTCTCACTGAACTTTTCTTCCCTTTTATTTCCTGGACGGGTTTGACTTGAATCGTGGTTTTCAGAATTTTTGTAATTTCTGTTAGGTTTTACGAATTTTCCCCTCCTGTTGTATGAACTTGTGTGTAACGTCTGAGTGGTATATTCTTCCAGATTTTCGGAAGTGATCCTATTTGCGTCTTCCCTAGCAGCTATTATGGTTTCCAAGTGTCGACGGATTTCTTCTATTGACTCGGTTTTTGCTTTTAATTTTAGTTCATACACTATGTCCGAGGGCATTTTTCCTAAAATCATGAATCTGAGGTGTTCATGATCGACGTTTTGATTCAGCGATTTTAGGATTCTTAAATGTCTTTCTATTTGACCAAGTGTGTTTCTTGCCTCTGTTACGTTGCCTTTGGAGGCTTTCGGTATTTTGTATAGCGCAGCGTAATGTGCGTCTATGACGTGATTTTCTTTACCGTATCTATTTTTCAGTGTGGAAACAGCTATTTCATAGTTCTTGTTAGTGGTCTCGATCCCTGCGATGACTTTCTCAGCTTCGCCCTTCAAAGAACCTTTAAGGTATAAAAGTTTGTCTACTTCTGATAGGTCTCTGTTTCCCACATTGGAGCAGAATTGGTCCCAGAATTGATGCCATTCCAGAATATCTCCGGAAAATTCTGGCAAACTTAACTTGGGTAATTTTCCCATTAGTGCGGTATTCCTACCCGGTACTACGGTTGGTGCAGAGTTTTCTTTTATCCTTTTTAGTTTGATATTCATTTCCGCTAGAACCTCCTCACCGTTTAGTTGTACTTCACTAAAGGTAGTGATCTCTTCCACAGAAGATTGCATTTCGTTCATTGATAGACTACTGTTCAACTCAGTTCCGAACCTTTTCACCGTTACCTCTAGCTTACCTAGCACTATTTCTAAATTTTCAGCATTTTCTTTATTAACGTTATCTTTATAAGTGAGAGCTTCTTCAGTTAGTTTAGAGATAGTATTAGATATAGACTCAAGTCGTTTTAGAAGAATCTCTTCCATTTTGAAATTCTGAAATAATATTTACAATTTTACACCCTGTATCCTATGTCAAGGATTTACACCGTGTATATCGTTAAACTTCCAAATTGCGTGGTGTTCGCAATATAATAAAAACGAAAAAGAAAATAAAAATTCGGTTAACACCCTGTATGACCAAGTTTATCTAAAGCTTCTTATGAACAAAGAACTTTACCAACACCTGACATATAGTGGAATGATATTTTATTAATACTCTGTATACATAACAGAAAATTTTCTTTGACACCCTGTATACACAAAAATGTTTTCAAAGTTAAAAGCCAGGAATATTTCATTATCTATAGGATACTACATTTTTCGTAATAAACTCAGCCATGGAATTATCCGTGCAAGGAAAATTCCCTTGTATCCATGAAGTTTCAGTATTAACTCTGAATATATTCATGCGGTTTGACGGGTAAAACTGGTTAGTTTCATTATTTTAAGTTTTCTGAATTTAATTAAAAATTTTATGTCTTCCAATCATCCCCTCCTGAGCTTTTCTGCCATTCTCCCTGTTAACCACCACACACTTATTTACACTTTTCTTTCACAACATTTCTCCCCCAATTCATTCATCGTTTCTTTAATTTTCACCTCACTCTTCATTCATCAACATTTATACGGTTGATGTTCTATAAGTTGTTTCATTATTCATAAACATATTAGGTACCAACATCATTTATGTAGGCCTCCATAAATGATATTAGAGTTTACCTACATCAACTTAGTATCTAGTTACTCAGTACACTTCAGTAGTCAATATGAAACGATGCAGTCAGTCAGGGATGATATGTATAACATGACAGAAGTTCAGACATAAGTTATAATATACAATCCAGTTTCCTCCGCCAGCATATTTTATTAGTTTTATGAGAACATATCAATTTCATGCTTAGTTCTTAAAGTAACTGGTAAAATAAACTTACAATGAGTGTAGATGTACTTTCTTTTTATAGTAGTAGTGATCTATACATGAGATGGAAGGTGTGTAGAATCAGTGACATGCATCTGTCTTCATTTGCCCATCTGTATGAAGAGTATTAGGTATAAATAAACAGTTTTATGCAAACTCGTACATAACAATACTGTCTTTAGGTAAATTTTAACACACCAGGTATTTCCCTTACAACTCACAAAAGTTACTCTTCTGCTACTTAATTAGCAGACACAACAGTAAATAATTAACAAGGGATACATTGAGTAATTTCCTCTTTAGGTGTATGTTATAGTTTGTAAATCGCAAAATAGTTTACCTGATAATCTTCTTGATTATCCTTAGGTTATGTTAAGCTTTCTTTCATTCACTTTTAAAGAAAGGCATAACTTTCCTTGGAATTATTTCGCCCCAACAAAACGTGAGCTTCTAGTTATGATAAAAGCACCCTTTTACAGTTGAGCGAATTGCGTGTACTATTCATACAATACGTAACAGGTTTCCAATAATTTTGTTACTGTGAAAGAATATAACGAACTAAGTAAGTTTAGTAATTTTACGTATTCAGTCCGACATACGAGACGCTACCCATTTGTAATCCATCGCCATTTTGAACGCAGGGAAAAATTTTCACATTCGAATTTCGTAATTCGTAAATATTGGAATTTTGTCAATTGTTTTTAGTACAGAATGCTTACTACACTTTTCCGTAAATTACTTTTTAAATTTCACTTGAACTGTCGAACAAAGAGAGCATTAGTCATTCTGCCAAACTTGTGGCAAGTTTTACCAATATTATCAAATCCGCACCAAATTAAGATTAGAATGTTCACTTAACTCATAACGTTGCACATCATACGTACACACGCTACATACCCAAACAATTTGCAGAGGCTTCGAGAATCTTTCATCTCGGCCTGCCGTTCATCTCATTATACTTAGATAAATGAACGTTTATTCAACATCTCCTTGGCGTTCGAATTTCGGCGCCTTTAGGTGATTGTTCATATGCGTCCGCTTACCGAACGTTAGTTCCAAACGGATTATATAGATGACGCTGCCAACCTGATTTATACACAATATTTCCAATTTAACAATAAGAGTCTGGATTGGTTTTATGCCTTGGGATGCCTTTTTGGAATGCTTTAGATGCTAGCCTCATATCCCAGCATCTCCACCATGTCGCGAAGGCGGCTTATTCTCTTCTTCTTATTGTATTCTAGTTAGCTCTAGGTTTACAACGTGATTTGTTTTATAGTAATAAGATAAGATTGTACTGCTTCGCTTTGGTGTGAAGAGAAATCCCCGCCTCACGATACGCTAGAGACACTCACTGATACGGATCCCCCACCGACTTGTAAGCGTCTCCCAATCCAGTCCCTTATCTTCGGTCCGCTAGGGCACCGAAGTGTTATCGCTATGCCGACCCTCAATCCATCCAACTTCTCAGGTGCAACTAGGACATCTGTAAGGTTAAGTACCCATGAATCTTTGGGTTAAGTATTACCTATCTGGTTCCATTAATAAAACTATTTATAACAGTTATTCAATTGCAATATTTTATGACGAAATTTACTTCAAATTCTCATCACCATTTTTGGTGGCATGTGCTAATCAGATACTAGGATTCCTGTCCACGTCTGAAGAAGCACGCGTCCCTGTTGGACATCGGCCCCATCGCCTGTTAGACTTCGGCCCCATCGCCTCGTCTAGAATGTTTGTACATCGGCCCCATCGCCTGTTAGACTTCGGCCCCATCGCCTCGTCTAGAGTATTTGTACATCGGCCCCATCGCCTGTTAGACTTCGGCCCCATCGCCTCGTCTAGAGTATTTGTACCTCAAATAATTCAAGTAGGTAAAAGTACCTCCGCGTATTTAATTACTAGAACAACAGATAAGTAATACTTAGCTTTCCAGGTTGCGCGTATCACGGGTGACAAGGATTTACTTATGATCTTCTTGCACTGAATTTACTCTACAATAAACTACATTAATTAATCAGACTGAACATGCCATTATGACTATTAAATATGAATTAAAGCATGTTAAGCATACCAAATATTTTAATGACAGACATATTATTCTTGGTAACTAGGCAACACGTATTTAGACCATGAGAATGACCATTCGAAAAGAGGCGTCGTTTGGTAGCGTCAAGTTGTCGGTACTGACTTAGTGTTGCTATTACATTAGTTCTGTGCAATTATATATTTACATTTTGTAGGTTTGGAACATCGCGATTTCATCTTTCGCGACAGGTATTGTTCGTCGAATCGTTGAGCTCCTTTTAAGTCTTGAGATGAGCTGCATAATTTCTGACAAATGCGTGCACTGACTGGACAGGTCCTCTCAATCTGTGTGGCTCTTTCCTCAAAAGACAATCTCAGCGTCAGTGGACGTGAAAAAACCCGCCCTAATACGGCTGTCTTTGTCTATGTGCAAAGACATTAAATTTTTAATCTCTTTGTCTATGTGATATGGTTGTGCTTGTAAACCGTGTTGTAAACGTGGTTGCGTTTGCTACTGACTTTTCCATTTTTATTTGAGGCGATAGCACATGATAGCACCTCACTGCGAGACGCCAATGGACTAAATTGATGTAATAAATGCGAAGGTAAGTTTGTTATTACGCTTTCACGTTAATCGGCTGAACGGATTTGGATGAAATTTGGCATGTGGGTAGACCATGACCTGGAGGACATACTACTACGACTACTTTTCATCCTGGACTGCAGACGAAGTCGCGGGACCGCGGGCAACAGCTAGTGATAGTATAAACAAGAAAACCACAGTTTAATGGACATCGTTTTATTGTATTATAGCAATACATAACATTATCTATACAGACTAATACAAGGCATTCACAGTTATCAAAATATCACTAGTGTAATTACTTCGCACTGCCGAAGTTGAAACGTGTATGCCCAACTAAAATTACTGCAAAACACGGGTGCAGCACGGAGAACAAAATTCATTTGTTAACAAAATATTCGCGTAATACAAATAAATAACAACTTATAAAAAAAAACTTTTTAATCGAAATTAGGAAAATATTTAAGTTCCAGATTGAAAAAATTCAATTGATGTCAATAAATTAGTGAAATGTGAACAATGGAAATAATGGTCACGGATATGGGCATAATGTAGAATGGAGGCTACAGACATTGACAAAGGCAATAAATATTAACAAACCATTCATTAGGTAATTTTATTTAGATACAATAGAGTCTATGATTGAGGTATGAGATTAAGGTATAGATCTATAGCACAAGCTGAAAGATGAGCTAATAGGGCAGACATTGATGTGGGACAGATGTAGTTTTATCGATTCTCGATTCGACATTTTCTGACTGGCAACCCCGAGGTGTTGCCATCCGTTAAAATTGGCAGTGTCTCCCCTATTAGGGAAGTATCTAACTATGAAAAAGACAAAATCAGTATCATCCTTTAAACATTATTCACTGATAAACCTTATATTTCCCACCCATGACGTAAATCCCGTGATATTAAGCCGTGCTTTATTCAGTTTATTCTAGCACTTTGAATGGTAGCGGTGTGGTGTCGGCGGTGCCGGCAGACGAACTGAAGTAGGGTGATACATCTGATAGGTAGTTTCGCGGCAGTAAGCCGATGAGGAGCGCTATTTTAGCGGCTATCGGGGCTTTCTCTTCGTCGTCGATTATTGTGTCCTGGTCTGGCATCACCTGGAAATATAATCAAGGAGGTATGAAGAACATTTAAGGTGCCAAAACTAATGGACACTGACGGCAGATAAAGACTAGGGATGTTACGTTGCTTCGATTCCGATTCCGAAAAGTCGGAACTTCCGATTAATTTTACACCTCCGATTCCGATTTCGGTTCCGATAATTTTGAATCGGAGTTAGGGCGTTTGTGCACTACACGGAATTTTACCGTCCGGCAGTCCGATTTTTTACGGTCCCATATGGCACGCCCATAATAAAAAAATAAAATCGGACTGCCGGACAGTAAAATTCCTTGTAGTGCACAATCGCCCTTAGACCGAAGTTCAAAACGCAGCGATACACATGACTAGAGCGCCTACAAACAAGTTTTAACTTGTCTTCAGGGTAATGTTTGTTTATTTTATACACACTCGTGCTCAAAGTCTCAGTTTATTGTTTTGTTTGTGGATGTTAGAAGAAAGTAGAAGAAAGATGTTTTAAGGGAAGGCCCCTTAACACATCTTTCTTCTACTTCCGCCCCGGTTCCGATTCCGATCAATCAAATTTAAAACCTCCGATTCCGGTAAAACGACTTCCGTAACATCTCTAATAAAGACGACCAGTGAACGCGCCTTGAAGGGGGAGCTCGAGGAGTTTAAAAGTCAAAATGCAGTAAATATATTGCAGGAATATGAGAAAGTTTACCTTGTCTACAATGTGCTTCTGTATCAAACCATCTGCGCCTACGTAGAATGTAGAGAACCCGTCATACCATCTGAAAAATAAAAGACATATAAATAAACGTTTGTCTCTGTCTGAGCTCTGTATTAGGTAAAAAATAGGAGTCATCAAAAGTTTACTAGTGAATTGATTTTATTTATTTATATACTTTATTGTACAGACGCCAGCACATCAAGCTACTACAATCTGGCACATTTCTTTAATAGATTTTCAACTTTACCTCTAAAGCATAAGGTTCAAAGTTGATTGGGAAAATTTGACAGTTTCGGGTAGCTTCATACACCACAAAAATACATAGGTAACAAAAAAATAGATCGAACGCTACAAAATATACAATGAGCGGCCTTGTCGCTTTCTGCGATCTCTTCCAGCCAACCTTGACGTATTCATTGAGAAACAAAATTGCGTAACATTGTTTCCATCGAATACATGGCTGTTTTAGTGTTGCGGGGAACATTTTGGTTATTGGTAGCAACGCGGTGCTAATCGTATTCATGGTGAACAATGTTGTGCGACTGTCGCTCAATATAATTCAATCATATTTCTTGTTGCTCAATTCTTGAATTAACCTGTAATTAATGAGCTTCTTTGACAAGCTTATTGAGTTCGGTAACAATAGAAAAAGTAATTGTGCCTTAGTGATAGTTGAGCTCTTATATGATCTTTTTCTATATAATAATTGAAAACATACCATTCGTAATGAATTAACGATAATACTCACAGTTCCTGGTCTTTGAACGCCTCCTTCATGTTCCACAGTTTGTACTTCCAGAACATGAAGAATACCTTGAGCCCCGAGATGCCCTTGATGCGCCACCTCATCCTGCAGACAGATTCGATATCCATACTAATATTATAAATGCGAAAGGGTGTCTGTCACTCATATAAATATACACTCAAAATACTAACATAATCAGTACAAGAACTATCTATTGAAAAAACATTGTGGATAAAATATATAATAATAATGAAAATTTTATTCAAGTATCCCTAATTATAATGTATGTCGGATTAATCGGGACAGATGGACCAGAGTCGTATCGTAACGCAGTGGGTGTTAGAAGTCGGGGCGTCTTAATAACGAATTTCAAGTGTTTCTGAGTTTGGTCGTATCTAATTAAACGAAACTACTTTTTGCAAGGGGCGACTAGAATCGATTTTATTTTTTGTAAATGTTGACGTTCAAAAGTGCCTTTTATGTGCCTATTTGAAATAAATGATTTTTTGAATAGTGTACTGGAAGACGAGTCCAAGGACTAGAAGACGAAATGTCGGTCGTCCGCCGGCGAGATGGGCGGACGACATTGTTAGCATCGCCAGTAGAACTTGGATGAGGCTGGCACAAGAAAAGAGAGGCCTATGCCCAGCAGTGGCTGAAATCAGGCTGTGAATGATGAGGCCAAATAAGTCAGCATTTAACATGGAACTCACTTGACAGTAGAATCCTCAGGATGGGCAGTGATCTTCATGACGTCCAACTTAACGTAGGCGAACTTCAAGTGTCCCACCGTCCGCAGCAGCGCTACCTGCTTCACGTAGTGGAATAGACCTCTGTGGAATGACAAATATGTATATTACGATACACGTCAAAGGCAATTTACCTAACTCAATATTTTGTGGCCGGAGGTGGGCCGTATCCACCACGCGGGCCCAGTGCGGGTTGGTTGATGTCACATGTCTTCGAATTTTTGATTCTAAGACATGCCGGCTTCCTTACGATGTTTTCCTTCACAGTTTCAAATAATTTTGAAAAAGTAAAGCACCTGTCTACGTTCGAACCTCGACCTACAAATCGTAAGTTGCGGCGGTTGTTACCACTGGGGCACCACTGCTCCTAATATTTAGCAACACTCCTTAAATCTGTGTTATGCTTATAAATAAATTTGAATGATCTTATAAAATGTCCTAATTTATAAAGTTGTGTTGTTTTGCCTTCTTACCTTATATTATAATTATGAGCTTTCGTCGTGCCAATAGGAAAAAAGGAGGAGAGGCGCTGAAAGACATCTACATGTTACCCAATTCATATATTGTTACACTCACAGGCCTACCCCATTTTCACCTCGTAAAGAACGTCATAAAAATTAATAGTGTTGTATTAAGAATAGTTATAGACATTATGCTTATGCTCAAACAATCCAACAATCGAAGGTCGAACGTGGAGCCATAATGAGCAACGCAATTTATTTATAAACTCTGTTGAAGTGCAAATGAAATAAATTACCCATAGAAATAAAGGCTATAACTTCGTGGTTCTACGGGAAACGAGTTCCACTATCTAAACCTCTCAAGTTGATCTATAAAGGCGTTACCAACATCAGCATAACTGCATCTTTTTTAACCGGCGAAAAGGAGGATGTGCTCAAGTCAACGCATATACCTTCGTTACGGTATTAAACGACCCATTACGATGCCATCACCCTCATTCTGCACATCAAACTAAGTAACTTTGTGCAAGAATAATCGCTGGCGAATTTTATTTTTGGCATGAATTTTCGCTGTTAACGGGTAGTGCGCAATGTAGGTAATGAACGCAAAACATTTGCTTATGGATGCATGAAACGGTACAGGGATCGTGAGAGTATATCAAGTTAAGTTATAACATTTACTTGTTATCGTACAAAAACGTTACAAAAAGTTGGAACTTTGACCTTCAATATCTCCGTAACCAGAAGTTCCCAAGTATGGTCAAGTACAAAAAAAATATCACAATGACGGGAAGATAACAAGTCACGCTCGGCTTCGTAAGTCTTTTTACATCCGATTTTTTTTTTACATTCAGGGGAAAACTGCTTTAGTTTTTAACCGACTTCTAAAAAGGAGGAGGTTCGGATGTTTATACATATATATTTTTTTGATTTAGAAAACATAGTTACTTACACAGATGTAGTGCCTCTGATGTTGTTTACAAACACCATGTTTGGGTGGTAGATAGAGTAGTCCAGCGGTTTCACGAACAAATTCGGCATCTGAAAGAGCATAACTTGGTAGATAAAAAGAAGAAAGTGCCTTGTCTGAAGCCAGGATACTGAATATGTGTTGTTATCGTAGGATAAAATCAACATTATTTGCATTTGTCGAGGTGCCGTAACTATTCATAATGATTGGTGCCCTTTTTTTCAACAAATTGGCTTCACTGCTTGAGTTTTTTTTACTATGTCCACCATTGTCGTCCTATCTTAGGGATATCCCTAAAATTATAGTTGACAGACGTCAACTATAATTTTGTTTAGTCATACTGACCGAGGGGCAGCGTGTGTCCCAGCAGTGGGAACATTTATGCAAGTATGCTGATTATCAGGGCGAGCAAAGCGAGCCCTGCTATATCCCACAACCTGAGCATTTTGTGGTACACTTTACGGAAAAACTATTACGCCTATTGATTTGTGCTTTAACATAATAATTTCTATTTATATGTAGATGTGTTATCAGTAAAAAAAATAATAATTTAAATTACGAAAAAAAATATTAAGAAAACCTGTCTTAAAGATTATTACCACGCAGAAAAACGACGCGAGCCCTCACAAAGCTCTGCTTTTAGCTAGTAATATTATAATACTGACCGTAGCGGACAGTGTGTGGAACACTTTCATGAGCTGTTCCTCGTTCGGCTTGCCATCTCGACTAGGCTCGACGATTGGAGCACTCAAAGGGTTAGTGGACGAAACTGTACCACGGCAGAACGCGATCGCGTCGCGTTCGAACTCCGAGAGGCAGGTTGGCTCTATGTCCTGAAAAGGAAATTTACATATACAGGTTTAAATCTAATTAGCTAGAGAAACTCCGCAGACGTAATGGATCGACATCTAAACAATGTTTAGATTTTCTCATGTGTCAAGATAAAAATGAAAAAAAAAAAAAAAAAAAAGATTCGATAAATATTTTTCAGGGCTCCACAGGCTCCACGGCTCCATCTATTGTAGATATCTATAGTCATTGCATATACGGTGGCTAGTTCTGTAGTTTCTGGCTACCCCCAGTTTATGTATGAATGTAAATAGAATTTATCAGCATTCAAGCAAGTTGCATGCCTCAGCTGCCAAATGCAAAAATATAAAAAAAAAACATACTTACTTTACTATATTTAGTTAAATCTATATCACTGATATTGGTGTATGGGACATCAAATGCAAAGGAAGGCATTTGCCTCTCTATATAATCATCAGAAGTAATTCTCAGGGTCTTCAGCTCTACATCATCACCATAATCATTTCCACTACTGTCCGTTCTGCAGTTAGGTTTATAGTAATTGAAATCAGCTTTCTGTTGTGAGAGACGGCCATTCACTGTCTCCTCGTGGATATAAATATCGTCGATGTTGCTCTCTGTCCTGCATTTTGGTGCTGGTTGACAACTGGATATGCGTCGATTTAGGAACTGCAGAGTAATGTTTTTGATAAATAACTCTCTATAACATTCATGAGTACATTTATTTTAATATTGTGAAATAGACATTGCAAATTGGGCAAAAGCAAACTGTTCAGAAATGTTGATTGGAACAGTACAGTTTTCTTCAAATTGAAATAGCATTTGTATGTTATGAAATATATAGCTATAAGAGTAGGAGATGACCAAAGAAACGTTGGATGGACTGTGTGAATGATGATATGGGTAGAAAGGGGACTACCAAGATGACGACTAATAGAGAAGCATGGAAGAAAAAAAACATGTTGTGCTGACCCCAAACAAATTGGAATAAATGATAAATGATTTTATTTTGTAAGTAGGTTTGCACAAACACTTTTACACGTCAATCATGTATTTTTTAAACTAGATGAGATCTGCATTTCCTATCTGACTACTCTGAGAAGAATGGCCGAAACAAACTCAGAGGTCATAGTCTCTTTTAAAGTCCAGACATAATCTTGGTCAGGTTATATGAAGACCATGTAGGTCGATGTCTGAGATGGTCTTTTGAGGAAAAAACCACAAAGATTGAGAGGACCTGTCCAGTCAGTGCATGCATTTGTCAGAAATCGTGCAGCATACCAAAGAAAGGACATTTGGGTAGGCCACATAAAATACTCAAACTGCCACACCATGGAGAGAATAATAAAAAAAATATAAAATATAAGGGAAGGAGAATGGTGATGATGATGTTGTTATAGGTATACAAAATTTTATTAAATCAAAAAAGGCAGTTTCTACTGTAGATTACTATTATAATTTTTATTTATTTAAATTTGACTCTACTATTTATAATTTTTATTGAAAAACATAATCTAAGATAAGATTGTAGCATAATCTATGGTAATATAATGCTAATAACTGCTTTGCACCCATAAGTGCACAGATAATAGATCGCAGCACTTCCTGTCCTAACCTAAAATATGTTTTATTTATAATTGTAATGTATGAATCAACAATATTATGATGCTGGTAAGATACCAAGACGGGTGCAATCCCATCAGTTTGTAAACAAATAATATCAACCCGGTACTGCATATAAATTTGCAGTGTTTCATAAATTACATGAGATATCATAGTGGATGATAACTTGATAATTTACATGGGAAAGTCAGGATTTTTTGTAGGGAGTGTGAGATCCTGCTTGGCAAACATTATTTAAGTCAGAAAGTCTATGTCAGCACCACGTGAATCGGTAACAGTTCTATTCCGCTTTCTCGTAATTAGTTCAATGTCAAGGAGGAAAATACAGTTGGCTATGTAAATAATGATGTATTTTTCCAATATTACGTAATAAGCTCCTTCATTCTTGTATTCTATAAAACTAGAAAATAATTTAAAAGCACAGAAAACTAAGCATAGTACTCACTTCTTCCAGAAATTGTGTCCGCAAAGGGATTTTTCTACACAAGCGGCTTGAGTAAGTTTTTGTAGAAACGATGCCGTTTATTGGCAATATTCTCTGAGAAAACGTACGTAAACAAATAGACATTTTACTACAGTACGGTAATCACTCCGATTAGGTATCTGGAATTTTCGATTTTTTTCGAAAATATGTCGCAGAAAAGTCCCGACATAGCGCAAAGAGATTGACAGTTGTGTTTATTTTTAATTTTCGAACATCTGTTTTAGCACCGACTTGATTGATTCGGCTTTCTATACCTTGTTTATTGTTATTGCGAAATGATTTTTTTTTTTATGTTCTTTTTCTACAACTTTCAATATCATAATATTTAAACAGAATGAAAATTATTTCACTGGATGATTTTTTTCCTTACTTCCGAATAGTAATTATTCAATGTGAATTAAAAATAAAATTATCATCTGTTTTGTGGTCTCTGGTTTCCAAACAAAAGAAAAAAAAGGTCTCTGGTTTCCTTATGGTATGGGGAGTTTTTGGCGGGATTTCTTCGAGTGAAGTCTAGTTGGCTGTTTTAATTATTCGCAAATTGATTCCTAGTGGATATTGTGATGTAAAATTGGTGTAGTTTTGTATTTCAAGTGTCTGCGCAACTGGACAATATGTGGAATCATTGAAACAGACGCGATCCCGGTAAAATGGAGCTGAGAATTTTTTTGTAGTTTTGGCTACCTCAGCGAAGTTTACCGGGAAACTTGATTCGATACATTTGCTGCCAAATACTCCTAATACATTAGAATGTGTACACCCATATTCTAATGTCATGTTAGACTAAAAAAAAAAATAGTAACTGATGACTAGGCAGCATGGTCTCAGACCTTAGCCTTAAAAAAAAAAAAAAATCCTTATGGTATGGGCCGCATTCCGAATTAGCTATAATCGCTTACAGCACTCACATGATCTTACATGCGTTCCGATTTATATATTACGATTATGTATGACAGCTGAGAGCTGTCACCAATTCGGAACGCTCGTGAACGCGCTCACAATAAGTAAGCACACTTATTGTCAAAACAATATTATTACAGTATTTCGTTGTATAAACACCACATTTCTTCTGCTTTGGTTAGGTGGCGACTGTCAGTCAGAAGCACAATTTCGAAAATGCCACGTTAGTTTAATTTAAAGATGATGCAACTGTATTCTATTTTTAATAAATGGCAAGCATAGCCGATGCCAATTTTAAAAGTGAGCTGAAAAAACAAGTGTGCATAAGAAAAAAAAATGGAAAAGGTTACAAATAAAATTATTATGATACAACTCAAAACAAAACACACATACACATCACTGTCATTTTTGACAGCGCTCACGGTGATATTACTAAGGCATGGTCGGCGTTATCGCAAGATGGCGCATGTCATGACGTCATCTATGACGAATGACGATTCACGGGACATCGTTATCGCGTTCTACGGTACGGGCGGGTTTAAGCACGCTCAAATCGATTATTTCCCAACTCGGAACGCAGGGTTAATTTCCGAACGAGTAATTTGCGTTGCAACTCGCGAATTTTGAAAAAAATTACTTTATTACAAAATATTGAGGCTGGTTTCTCATTTATTCTATTTATCGACAAAAACTACTACCAGATATGAACCTTCAAAAAACATTGCAGCGAGTGTATGGCGTTTTATTAAACACCAATGTGAGTACTGTACGTATGCAAGATTTCGTCATATTATTTGTTTTAAAAATTGAGAGTATTTTGATGATTTACAATAATTGTTATATTATCCTAGCCAGCTTTCGCGATATACCGAGACCATAGCTTAGGTGTCTAGAGACTTAAGCCAAAGAAAACGTTCGTAAATCCACAAATAAAACGGTTGTAACATATACTTGTATCTGCTTTAGCATTCGGTATAATTCTACTGTTATAACCTACATTTTAACAACGGTTCCTTTTACTCTGACTTAAAACTAATAACATACATTCTATTTTTAGCCAGCACCATGTTGTTATTCAGTCCGCCTAAAGCATACAAAACAGGAAGCAGATGCACACAGAGCCAAAGTTATGGCTAAAGGATTGCCAGAGAAGAAGCCTCTGCCAGGAGTCAAGAGCATAATACTGGTAGCCTCTGGAAAAGGAGGGGTGGGGAAGACTACTACTGCTGGTTTGTATCTTACATCTATGTTCTATCTATGCTATGGGTTTGGTTTCCGCACTTAGTCCTTTAAAGGATCATTGTGTGTGGGCCATGGCGGCCGTCGGTGGTTATTCCAACCAGCCCACCTCCCTCCAGAAGCTGATTAAGTCTCCTGGTCTGTTGAGAACATCTGTGTATGATCTGGGTGCCCCGAGTGTTTCTGTGCTTATCTGGGTGACGCCTGTGCACTCAAAGAGCACATGGGCTTGCATGGAGGCTGATGAAACCATTGCGCAATGGTTTCATCAGCCTCCATGCAAGCCCTGCACAGGGGACTGTCCGTTATGCCTAATGTAATGTAAGTGTTTGACCTTAGAGTCTCTGCTCAGGGTTCCTGATTTGAAGAGCCTAAAGGCAGCCAGGGCCGCCTCTTCCCGCTCTATGAGGTGTAGAGGCGTCAGTCCAAGAATCGCCTGTAGAGCAGCAGTGGGTGTAGTTCTCATGCAGCGAGTGATTGCCACACACGCGAACCGCTGCAGCTTTTCAAGGTCTTTTTGAGCTGTGCTCAGGTCTATTCTGGGCCACTAGACTAGTGAGCCGTATGTAGTGATTGGTCGGATGACTGGTGGTGTATAGCCAGTGGGTGACCCTGGGGCTAATCCCCCAATTCTAGCCAGGCATTCGCTTGCATTGCCACAGGGCTTTTGTAATAATGTAGCTGGAGTGTTTTGCCCAGTTCAGCTGTTAGTCCAAAAAGATGATCAGATATTTGGTTCCAGTTGATAGGCTTAGGGTTGTAGAAACGTGGTCATTGTAGTGTCGTCAGTTTCCTCTTTTTTGTGAAGAAGACCAATTCGGTTTTTGTGGGGTTCACTGATTTGGTGTTTTGCCAATGAAAAACATTGTGCAATTTTTTTTTGTTATTGTGCAATATAAATTATTTTCTAGGGCCCGCCTCAGGTTTCTGAAGTTCATTGAAACAGAATAGAATCCTCTGTATTATGTGCATCAATAGAACTCTGGGACACAGGCCTCCTCTCTTTTTGAGAGGCAGTAGGCTGTAATCCACTATGCAGGCCCAGTGTGGGACGGTAGATGTCACATGTCTTCGAATTTTTGGCTCTAGGATGTGCTGGTTTCCTCACGTTTTCCATGACAGTTTTAAATTTTTCATAGGAGGACACAATGACACACCCATAAACTATATAATACATATTTCTATCTCATCTCACTGGGAAACCCGTAAACTTCAACTAACTTTAATAATAACTAACTTAACCAACTTTAACCTATGATTGCAGTGAATCTCGCATGTGCTATGAAAGTGATAGAACCTGATAAGGAGATTGGTCTGCTGGATGCAGATGTCTTTGGCCCGTCCGTGCCCCTCATGATGAACATCAATGGAGAGCCCATGCTGAATGATGACAGCCTCATTGAGCCTCTGCTGAACTATGGCGTTAAATGGTGAGGGTCTAAGCAGTATTTGAAAGCAGCTTCTGATTAATAAATCTGCTGTTGACCTGATTAGGTCATTTTAAACATAAATGATAATGAAATGATATTCATTTCTGTATATTGGTTTAAAAAAAAACACTTTTACGCTTCACAAAGAAATTATGTTTTAAAAGACGAGTTTGGTGGGTAATTGCATTTCTTTAAGTTGGTTTGTACAGACACTTTTACATGTCAATCATATTTCAAACACTTAGTATATGAGGTGTTTCCTATCTCAGTACTCTTGAGAAGAAAATATAACTTCTAGTAATACTTTATATTTTACACAATGCATATCTTACATACTATTACTATGTTATCACTTCCAAAAATAATTACTTTATCTCTAATGAGTACACAATGTACCAATACCTACTGCAGCAAGTTGGAGGTCGAGAGTTTGTCTATATTACCGCTAATGTGCGTAAATCAGTTAGAGTGCAGATTATCTGGTTGAGTCCGTTAAAGTGGAAAAAAATGTTTGTTACCGGCCAAATCCGGTTTTAGGATGAACTAGTTTCGCCTAGGCCAAACCCAGTTCTCCCTACACGGGTTGCATGGTTGCAGTCGGTTGATAGGCGACGTAAGATGCAAGAGCGAGCGAAGGGCACCCAGAGGTTAGGTTACTTTAAACCCTTTACACAGAAATAGGAGCCTCGCTTCGCGGGGCTCCGTCAACATAGGAAGCAAGGGCGAACGAATGAGAACTGGTTTGGCCTAGACGAAACTAGTTCATCCTAAAATCGGGTTTGGCCGGTAACATATTTCACACTTGAACGGATTGCACCCGGTAATTTGCAGATTACCTAGTTAATGCGCATATTAACATATTCTGTATTCTAACGGTACCTACCATATACACAAATCTTGAGTGTTACCTGGAGTGTTTTCAGTACAAATCAATAATTGCAAGTATAATATCACATCAAGTACACAGAGCTGTAACTTTGCTGCATCCTCGACTTTCTAAACCCGCCAAAGAGTGGGAAAAGCGCCCCCATTGAACTATTGCTAAGGCCATGAAAACTGTAAAATAATCTTCCATACCTAGTCATCATTTTATTTTCATCTTCTGAACATTCTAGCATGTCAATGGGCCTCCTAGTATCAGGAGAAAACGCCGTCGTATGGCGCGGTCTGATGGTGATGCAAGCACTCGAGAGGCTGACGAGGCACGTGGCGTGGGGACCGCTGGATTGCCTCATCGTAGACACGCCACCCGGCACTGGAGACACGCATCTGTCGCTCGCACAGAACTTGCCTATAGATGGTGAGTGATTGGCTTTTGTTTTTAGAAGTTATAGCAGCACGAACAGCAGAGTTCTTCTTAGTCTTCGGACAGATAATTCAGCTGTAGTTAGTGTAGAATTTATCAAAAGGGTGATCTATTTATAGCTACATTTGTATGACTATTTTTCACGTGGGTATGGTGGGCATCACAGCACGGAGCCACATCGTCGGTCACTGCTATAGACGGTTCTATCAACACTTTTCACTCAGGATACAAACACAGTTTGTCAGTGGTTGTCACTGGACAGTCCGTAACAATTTTAATAATGCCGTGTGACAGCTTTTTTTATTGTTGTATTGGCCCGCTCTTGACCTCGATCACATTTGATGGAAAGCGTTGGATGAGGTCTATGGAACGAGCCTGCCCAGATGCCAAAGGCATTGGAAATCCCACGCATCGACGAAACAGCAGGCTGTTTGACGCCGGACCCCGGTGGGAGGGTGGACACAAACCAGGCGGGCGTTAGCTCTAACACCGCAAGGGAAGAATCTACCAGACAAATAAGGTGTTGGGTGTGACTGTCCAGGATGCGCCGAGCGCGAGCGTTCAGTTGAGTAACTGGCGGAACAAACTGCGCTACACGAGGAGGCTTCTTGATGCATCCCAACAGCTTGCGCACAGTTGCGACAAACTCGGACACTATTATTCCTAAAGGCGTCTCTAGTCGCTGCAAGGGGCTATTTCGTGCTCTGTGGTGGACATCATCCAACTGTTTTTGTGGATTAAGTAAGTATGCTTATAACGTATTTTTTCAATTACTTTACAGGAGCATTAGTGGTGACCACACCCCAGTCAGCAGCGCTCCAAGTCACGAAACGAGGAGTCAACATGTTCGAGAAACTAAAAGTTCCTATCGTAGGCTTGGTGGAGAACATGTCACATGCCATCTGTTACAAATGTGGCACGAAGAACTACGTGTTCGGCAACGACACGAAGCAGACGGCCGAACAAATGGGGCTCGAGATTATCGAGAGCTTCGAAGTCGACCACAACATGTCCGAATGCATAAATAGCGGGAAACCGGCCATCTACGCACTCCCCGATAGTACACACGCAGAGAAATATAGACAGCTAGCAAACAAAGTGTTTAAGTATATAGAAAATAAGGATAAGGACAAAGAGCAAGCCAAGGTCAAAGAACAAGTGAAGGCGAAAGAGTAGACGCACAAAGTATCATGTGATTTGTTCCAGTAGTTTTTGGGTTAATTAATTGATAATATATAACTATTAAACAAATAAATGTTTTATAAAACTGTATGTTTATGTCGTTTTCTCAGACTAGACTTATGTTTTATGTTATAACATACAATGCGAAAGAATGAATAGAGTAGTTAGTTAGAAATTAGATTAGCATAGTTGATCAACGTTACTATAAATAAACGTAAACAGTTTAAAAAATAAAACATTTTTATTATATAAAAATTTATTCGGAACAATCTTTTCAGGAATCTTTATCATCTATGGCCAAACTGAAACTTAAGAAAAATAAATTAAAAAATTATAATACAAAAATATGTGTCTTTTAAATACGTTTGATAAATCAAATAATTATTTGTTTTTATGACTATATTTTATTATAAGGAAGATGAAGCACAAATCTTCAAATTGTGATACCAAAGTTTCACTTATGGCTACTGGAATATTAAAATTCATAAAAAGAGTATATTTTGCTTTTACACTCAAAGATCTGTCGTCTGTTCAGTCAGTAAGTACAAAATAGATATATTTTTATATAAATATTTACATTACATTGAATCACAACAATAATTAGAAAAAAAACGGAATGAAAAATGTACGGTATAGCAAATGAAAGCGGGACTACGTTCAGTCTGAATAAATACACGCGAGGGGCCCCGCGGAGAACAAATCACTTCTACGCGGGCACGAAGATGGTTTACTATTTTGGCACGCGTGAATGCGGCATTGCTTGAACTACAAACATGCTCTCGATACGCGCACTTAATTTTCGTTTACCGTCGTCAAAACGCGTTGTTGTTAATCAAAATTCAGTTTCGTGACTCATTGTGATGCTTTTAGTTGGAACTTGCGTAATAATTTCCACTTGTGTTGATGCAATTCGGTTTAGTTAAAATCATGCTTAGTTTAAGCGACTAAAATTATTAAGTATAAAAATGTTACAGCTATAGTCGCATTGTAAGCATGATGTAAACAAAACATATTTGCACTTTTGCTTTTTACTAGCTTTTTATTATCTTGCTTCTTTCGTTTGTGTTTCCATTATTGGTAATCCATTTTTATTTATAATTATATTACAAGTTGTTCGAGCAGTTTGTTTTACAAAGCAATGTTGCATCCATGCAATAAACTTCAGAGTTCACAACACTATTATTTAAACGGTGCCAGGTAAATACTATCTAATATAAAAATTGACAAAATAGAAATTGAGACCGTATTTATATCGGCTTATTATCAAAACGCAACTAGGGTCAGTGAACTGATCGATTATTTTATTTACCGTGGTTTATTGATCGACCAAATACTTGGACTTTTATATAAAATTTTGTGTATGACACCAATTGTTTAGTGTTGTGGGCAATTTGCTACGCTTGGAATACTTTTTAAAATGTTAACAAAACTCAAATATATACACCATTTTGTAGGACTAGAATCCTTGTTTAATTTTGCGACATGAATTGTAAAAAAATTTACACAAATATTTTAATTAGGAGTCATAAATGGCTTTTATAACGGACCCATCAGTTAACAACACAGCATCTTGCAGTTTTCATTTCATAGCAGACTTCTTACATCCCATAAAACTTAGTTTATTCATCTAGATATAGAGCAAACTGCCCACAACACGAACAGCACAACATTGCGTAACACACTCTCAATAACAATCTGAATCATTTTGAAGGACATTGCTAATCCATTGCTTCATATATTCGAAAACGTAAATAACGCAATGAATGTTGTTGAACTGTCAAAATGAAACCCCTTGCTACTGTTAGTGTGTGACGCAATTACCCCGCAGGGTCACTACAGGATATGGAAGTAAGCTCAACGTTCACAATTATCGCGGACTAGTCAGATTGTCACATAAAAACACCAAATTGTATGAAAAAAAAAACAAATTTCTTTCCTTTCGCACCATAACATCTTATGATTAAAATATCAAATGTCTCTCACTGTGCGTACATCGTACACACGGGTGTGTTCTACCACTTCTTCTTGTGCTCGTCCATACTGACGCCGCCCGGCCCCAGGTACACGATCATTAGAAGACCGCCGATCACAGATAAGGTCTGGGAAAGAAGAATAATAATGTTAGTGTAATATTATTTTATTTTTTATTATTTCGGCCAATCTCAACAGAAACTGGCCTTCGGCGCGGGAGATATTATAATAGTGCAGGCGTGTGCGCGCAGACACAGGTGCACTCCCTCTTCCCTCACTCTCATAGTCCGATGGGACGACAATCCGACACGACCGAAGCAAGATCAGGCGCAGGACCAACGGCTTAACGTGCTTTCCGAGGCACGGGGGTACCACATTAACATTATCACCCATAATATTAGTAGATTCTCACTGGACGTATCTTCTTTATAATTGTTTAGTTAATAATAACAATCGGTGGTGTGACGATGTTATAAGATTTGCAGGGCCAGAGATCACACAGACAGACAGACAGACAGGGTGGTTTGGAAGCAAAAAGGGAAGGCCTTTTTCCAGCACGGGTACACAATATAGTCTAGATAACATTAAAAAAAATTGATTTTTGTTTTTCGATGGTGGTTAAAAATTGCCAAAAATATTTATCACTAATTAATTGCTGTAATCAACCAATTTCTAAAAGTAGCATATATTTTTAAAAGAACACAGGCGTGTTTAAGCAATGACCGAGTCGAACGCAAATATGTAACTAATTAAAAAATAATACTTAAAATTGTTAAAAAATTATAAAATGTCAGAATCGTATAAAAGATAAAATCTTAAAAAAATTGTAAAAATATTAAAAATAAAAACTAAGTATAAAAATGATATAGATTGCAAACAAAATAATAATATTACAAAAAAACTGGCACTCCGGTAGTGCCGACAGAAGTGAAAACTTGAACAATTACGAGTGTATTTTGTGAATCGTCTTATAAACAAAACACGCGTGTTAAGGTGTGTTCCTTATTTTATAGGGTTTTTTGCAAATCAGGTATGATGACCAAAGTGACTGGTTTATTCTTCTCGTGAAAGGAATTTATTCAGATTTACAAATAAGCACACAGTTATATATCCGTGGTTCAGCGCCATCTCGTCGTTGTTGGATGAACTACGTAGTTAGTACGCGAGGCCCTCGTAGTTCTTCCCGATGTGCATAGATGGCGCTGTCCTCAACAACGCGCGTCTTAAGTTTTACGTCTGACGTTAGTACGCGAGGCCCTCGTAGTTCTTCCCGATGTGCATAGATGGCGCTGTCCTCAACAACGCGCGTCTTACGTTTTACGTCTGACGTTTTAAGTCTTACGAATTTTCGATCAGGGTCACGTGACCTGACGCGAATTTAGAAGTTTTTACCCATTCCAAAAAAAGTACACAGCGCCGCTAAAGAAGTTTTCACTTCAAAAACTTATGGTAATTATTTTACATTTTTACCTGCCCCAAATGTGTCTTTAGTTAGCATTAGAGTAATGGAGTTAATATGTTTACCTGGAAGAAGTCATATTTGAGGAAGTCCCTGAGGGGCTTGTAGGAAGGCACGGCCCACCATGCGTTGTGGTACAGGTTGAGCACTGACAGCACCACCACCAGCATGAGCGCCGACAGCTTGGTGCGGTAGCCCACCGTCACCAGGACCATCAGGATGCTGCCCAGCAAGTCTTGCACGATCTGGAATGTACCACATTGCCTTTATAATAACCTTTTTTGTCAGAAAGCACCACACACTGTTAAAAATAAGATATTTATCAGAAGTGGCGATCCTTTCGGGCATTTCCTTAAGAAAGTCTTCTTGTGACGTCACCGAGTTTAGCGTTGTGACGTCGGCCGCAGCGGTTTTATTTGTGTTGGCTCTTTTGCTTAAGAAGTAAATGTACATCGACTTCAATAGGCTGTCGTGATGCCCTAGTTGGAATGATCTCGTTACTCATCCTAGGACGCAATGCAGACAGATCTAAGAAAGCATTAATCAGGATATAACTGAGGAGGTTCTTTTCAAAACTTGACTATTCCACTTTAGACAGAAAACAACTTGATTTTTTTTTTTTGTTGGTAACATTAACATTGAAATTCACACGCAGTACAAACAAAAGTTTGTCAAAACGTGACATATCCAGCAGAAAAAATAAATAATCCAGAACTAATTTGCTAGTTTCATATACAATGGTTTGAATCAAAACGTGATTATTCCTCCAGAGCACATAACAATAATAATAATAATAATAAATATCTTTATTTCCCAAAAATACAGATACAGAAAAATACAGAGAACTTTTACATAAAAACATTTGGATGCTACATAAATCTGTACACAATAGATTAATCTCTATCTCTTAAACTAGGGTATCCTGTATCTTAAGAGAGAGTGATTCGCAATGAGGTTCCAATTGATATTATGCATGAGTGGACTGTGTCAATTTACCTTCAGAAGGGAAAGAAAAAAAATAAAGAAAACAAAAATTATAGTTTATGTTACAGGTTTTAACTTTTGTGAGAGTATGTGAGAGTGTGAGGGTGTGGGTAATGAAATTAAATGAATGTGATTATTGGTGTGTAGGTGTGTGTGAGTGGGGATAGGTAGGTAATGTGGTGTTGATGTGTGAGTGGGGGAGTTGTATATGCGAATGTGTATGAATGCGAGGATAGAAGTATTCGTGCAAGCATGAAGATGAGTGTGTGCTTATTATTATTACTAGGCGATGTAGGTGAGTAAAGTCTCCGTTGCGGCATAATCCTGTTTTAGTAGCCATTCTGTCACTTTTAATTTTAGGTTGTGTTTGTTGAGGTCTAAGATATTCAGTTTTATATGAATCTTTTTGTAAATATAAGCGCTGATTACATAGTACTGATGCTGTGAGAACGTGGTCCTGTGTTGGGTGCCTGAGGGTAGGTTTGTGCGCTTTTTTGGGTTAGACGGGGGAAGGCTGGTGTGTTTCCTAAGTACAGATTGAAGCACAAAGAGCTGACGGACTGTAAGAACCTTGCAATCTGCATACAGTTGTGTTGTTGGGTATCTATGGGGCTTCCTTGTCATTACTTTTAGTACGGCTCTTTGTGCCCTCTCTGCCCGCAGGAGGTAACCTTTCGTTGCAGCACCCCACACAGAGATGCAGTATCCTATGACCGATTGGCATAGTGCAAAATATATAATTTTCAAGATATCCGCATTAGCAGAGTTTCGGAGGGATTTAAAAATATGAATGAGGCGCAAAGTTCTAGTCGTGACAGCGTCAATTTGTTTTTTCCATGTAAGTCCGTCATCTATGTGGACACCTAAGTACTTTACGCTATCACTTCTAGTTAGCGCTAGACAACGACATGGTGCTAATCGGTTTGAGCATGAATGGGCCGTAATTGCAAAACTGTGTGACGGTGCGGTATTTCGCCTAATTGCAAATGGGATATAGCAGGATTTGTTTATGTTTAAGGTAAGGAGATTAGAATTGAGCCATTTCATAATTTCCGCTACAGCCGATTCTGCTATAGATTTGATAGAATCCCAAGTAGGTCCATGAACTAAGATCGCGGTATCATCAGCGTATGTATAAATCTTAGTATTTGGGAGGTTCATTTTGCAAAGGTCGTTGACATATATTTGAAATAAAGTGGGGCCCAGTATGCTGCCTTGAGGGACGCCAAAAGTAACCAACTCCTCTTCACTAAGGTGAGTATCAATTTTAACTCTCTGGGTGCGATTCTTGAGATAATCTTTGAATATATCAAGTGACACGCCACGTACACCTAAGTGTTCTAATTTTGAGGTAAGGATGGGGACAGAAACTGTGTCAAATGCCTTAGAAAGGTCTAGAAATATACCTAAACATTTTGTCTTCTTGTCTAGATTTTTAGCTACCTCTTGAGTCAATCCTAGCACAGCGTCTTCTGTTGAAACACCAGGCCGGAAGCCATACTGGTTGTCTGCTATAATATTGTATTTTTCCAAAAATGACCTGAGACGATTGTTTAAGATCCTCTCAAGGATCTTAGAAAGTGTCGGCAAAACTGATATAGGCCTATAATTATTGACACAGATTCTGTCCCCCCCCTTGTGAATAGGGTGGACTATCGCCTTTTTAAGAGCCTCCGGGAACACGCCCAATGGGCCATGTATGAAAATATTAAATTGTCTCGATTTTTTTTCTGCGCTTATGAATAAGCTAATACTATCTACAAAAAAAGTATCAGATTTATCTGATTAGTATTTCCAGAGAAATAAATTAAATTCTGTTAGAGGCGGCCATCGACAGTAACCCACGGATTTTTATTCAATTTCCTTAGCCTACTCAATTAAAAAGTAAAAACTTGTCAATTTGTCATAACATAACCTCACTTTTCACCTCTTGCTTTGTGTTTGTTTGCGATTTTATGGATATATCTTTACGACGACCCTCACGCTTTGAATAAAATAAAGATAAATCGTATCGTAATCGTAAAGATATATCCATAAAATCGCAAACAAACACAAAGCAAGAGGTGAAAAGTGAGGTTATGTTATGACAAATTGACAAGTTTTTACTTTTTAATTGAGTAGGCTAAGGAAATTGAATAAAAATCCGTGGGTTACTGTCGATGGCCGCCTCTAACAGAATTTAATTTATTTCTCTGGAAATACTAATCAGATAAATCTGATACTTTTTTTGTAGATAGTATTAGCTTATTCATAAGCGCAGAAAAAAAATCGAGACAATTTAATATTTTCATACATGACCCATTGTAGACAGCGGTTGTATATAAAGGTAAGTGGCGGTATCAGTACTTGGCGACAGTTTTTCAATAAAAGAGGCGATATACCGTCCCATCCGATGGCAGTCATTGCGTAGCTGTAGTATAAGCGATTCAGTTTCTGCTTCATCAATTTCTAAGAGCGCAAGAGAGTTTACAAGAGAGGGGTTTATACTATTTAGATGAGACTGACCATTAGACTGAAGTGATGGGGTGTGGTGTTGTGATACAATATTGTCAGCTAGCTTTTTTCCTACATTACTGAAGAAATTGCAGACCTCGAGTTTTGAAAAGAACCTCCTCAACTATGGTTTCTCAACGTGCTAAGAATACCAAAAGTGGCTAAATCGTTAGCCTTTATCTTTTTGTTCTATTACAGTGGCATAATTATTTAAATTCTATAAGCCTATTTAATAAGCAGTCTGGCTTTCAGCCTTGACTTACGAAAATTCCAGTAAAAAATAAACCTGTTGGCAAAAATCGAGAGTGAATCGAATATGCAAAAAAAATACCATCTTTATGTTAATCGGTGAACTATTTATAAATTTCCGCAACAGCGGTAGGTGGTCTTGACGTCATAATTGAGCATAGCTTGGTTATGTGATCTGAAGTGTTCAATGAGTTTGACTGTTTGACATGATGATAATGTCACCTATAACATAACATCACGCCTATAAACCCCGAAGGGTTAGGCAGAGATGTACAGACGCCAGCACATCAACCTACCCGAAACTGACAATTTTTCCCAATCAACATTGAACCTTATGCTTTAGCGATAAAGTTAAAAACCTATTAAAGAAACTTGACAGATTGTAGTAGCTTGATGTGCTGGCGTCTGTACCTAATAGTACACCCACATTTCGGCATTTATATTTAAGTCCCATGAAATAGGGGGCGAGTCTATTGCCATCAACTGGGCACAGATCCAGATACTCTGTGCTCTTAGGAATTTCTTAGTAGCAACTGAGAAATTCCAATTATGACAAGTAGTTTAGAAGTTATGAGGAACAGACGAACATACATTCAAAATCATAACCCTCCTTTTTGTTTCGCCTTAGTCGAGAAAAAACCCAATAACACAGCCCGCCCTGGGAATCGAACTCAGGACCTCATGCTATGCCAACAAGGTAGTTACATAGTGTCACCTAGATTTAATAATTCTAATAATTTCCTGGAAAAGGTTATAGGTGTAAAATGTAAAGGTCGAGAATAATCGATTTGATTATAATCTGCTGACTAACGCGTAGGGGCGATATTGATCTAATGATGAACGCGTAGGGGAGATATTGATCTAATGATAAACGCGTAGGGGCGGTATTGATCTTTATGTAACTGTTTTAAATGTCAGAGAAAACTGTACTTACTATGATCCAGACACAGCTATTTGACGACGATTACAGTAACAGGTTCTTGGATTGTAAATTAACCCAAATAAACAGGTTTTTGTACACTTATTTGGGTTGATTTACAATTTCAACAGTTAATTCAATGGCTATTTATAGAGAAGTTAACCATAGTTTACTTACTTGGATAAAATTACTTTTATATTATAATGTTTCTGTGTTTAAAAAATAAACTGTTATAAATAAACTCTATGTATACCATTGACAGCGAGATACATTAGTAAACATAATTTTAGCTGTATGTATACAATGGTCTCGTCTCGACTGTTTTCTTCAAGAGATCATTTTATTTTTATAATTTTCGTGATAAGTTCCGGAGCACACTACACTCTAGAATATTGGATCCCAATCTAAATATGTACTAACAAATTGGAACCTGAGCAGTGTCTTAGGGCAGGATTCACAGATCGCACATTGAGTTTGCTAAGTATGTCATTTGAATATGAACATTATTCGTATAACCTTAGTGTTCATATTTGAATAAAATTGTTAATTGCTTGCTCGCCATTAGCTTACACGAATATGAACATTAACAGTTATATGTATAAGGTTTACATTCGAACGCAACGCTTACTTAGAAGGGATTGTAGTAGATCTTGCCCTTAGATAAGAACATGTGTACCTACTTTATAAAAGCATATCTACTGACCTGCAAGAAGGAATATTCAAATCTCAGCAGTGTGATGAACATGAAAGCTAGGAGTATCCTGCCAGCGAGCTGCAGGTATGTCTTGGGTTTGTTCTCTCCAAGCGACGGCACGCCAGCAAAGAGGCTTCGCCCCTCGGCCCGGGCCTCCGCTAAGACAAGTAGTAGGGCTCCAAGGAGCGCCAGGTTACGGAGTAAGAACTGCATGTCCCATAATATACTGTAGGCGATGGTCTGCAAGAAAATGTTGTTATTAGAAAGGGATAGCATTACAAACACGGCAACATCATCTATAAAGAAAAACATTGACGTTTAAGTGTTTGTACAAACCTACTTACAGAAATAAAAATAATTTATCGAAAGAAGAGTATTTTCCGTTTTCATTATCATTAGGTGACATCTATACCTAACCTACCTTTACCTAACTGAGCTTTGCTTAACTTGACGTTAGTGAAAACGGACATACAGGGTGTTTGTAAGCCGAGTGTAAAGCTGTAAGCGAGTGATATTTGACACCATTTACAGCATTTTAAGCCATACATGTCTTAGACGAAGTAAGTTTATTATTTTTAACCAGCATACTTTTAGTCAAAAATAACATACTAAATTTAACTGAAAAAAAAAATAAAAAAAACAAACTTCATCTAAGACATGTATTGCTCTAAATACTGTCAACTAAGGCTTTGCATCCAGCTTTCAAACACCCTATAAGTATATCACCTTAGATTTTTTGGAAGTCGGATTTTGGCTAAGATAGATCGAAAGGCACAAAACAGCGCAGTAAGCGGTTTAGGCACAAACGAAAACCTTTATTTTTAATACTAATCTTTTTGCTATGGACTAAAAGAACCATCTTTCCAATGTTGCAAAACAAAGTATGCTCAGTAGAAGAATAAGGAGAAATATTACGATATCACTACAAGTTTGCTACGTTGCTAGGTCGAATGAAATAACAGAAATTTATCGTCAAAGGGCTCAATTCTAAATTTGAATACTGAATGGAGCGTTGCCGCTGTTATTCCAACAATCATTACATCAAATTGTGATGTTATGATGAGATTTCCAGTCAAGGACACAAGGTTAGCAAAACTGCTTACGCAGCATGAGAAGGTATAAAAAAATAATGCAACTTCAGAATGAGAAGGTCTTCACGAAATACTTTTATCGGTTATAAAAAAAAAACTTTGATAACAGGAAATGTGACGTCCACAAAAATAAATGGCTAAACCGTTGGGTTGAAATGGGAACTAAAAGTAATGTTGGTCATTGTGTCTTAATGGGATAATGACCCTGAAGTGAAGCGACCGTGACGTCGCACTACTACAATTTACAATAAATCGTAAGTACATAATGATATGTGACGTGCTTCTATGTAATTGAAAAGCATCGGAATAGATTGTGCACGTCACCTAGTATCATACTGACCGATACACATCGGGCAACTACAGAAGCTTCTATTTTTAAACTTCAACACTATTATTTCTATAGTTCATTGTCAGACAAAAACCCATGTCAAGCAGTATGTTCTACGTCAACTGCCCTTAATTAATAATACACTTGAATTAAGAAAACCGTCTCTTTCTGAACGAAACCACTCAAAGTTGTTGCGTGCGGTAGATTTTATATTTCATTCAAAGAAAAGTACTCTTTGCACGGTTGACTTTGGTATCATTTAAAGTTTTAGCAGGTCAATTGTCCCCTCGCTTCGCCAGTCAGGGTGCAAACTGAGCTAAGAAGGGGATGTTGGCTGTAGTGTTTATCAGTAGCGAAGGGTCAATTTTTGTAAGAGGTAAGCCGGAGTAGATATCTTTAATATGATTATATTATTTATCTATGGAATACTGACCGTTCCATTTTTCAAAAGGAAGCCGGTAGGAATCGAGCTGTAATGGAACCTTCGCCACTGGTATTTATCGTAATGAATTAGGTCCTTATGTCCCTTACCTGTAGTACAACAATGAAGAACAGTACTCCACACGCGATATCAACCTTGAGCCTGCCCAGCACCATCACACAACCGCCCAGCTGTCCAAATAAGTTTATTATCTGTAAACAATACATTCCACATTCAAATAATTGAAACGAAACGGCCAATTTATGTTACTGAAATCGTAAAATCATGTCTGTAGCATTGTGATCAATGTTCGCGCCTTCTCTGTATGAGAACAGGCCTTTTTCCAACAGTGGGACAATATAAATAAGCTGGTATAAATCGTAACAGATAATTTATTAAACCATTCTTCTAAACTTCAATGCCCTTATTAATAAACCAAGAGTACAGGCTAAACTTAAACGTCGAAAGTATATGGTTAAACGTATGTTAAGAGAGCACCCTAATTGCGTAACACACTATCAATCACAATCTGAATCATTTTGAAGGATATTGCTAATCCATTGCTTTATATGTTCGAAAAAAATGTCTGCTCAACAGCGTAAATAACGCAATGAATGTTGTCGAACTGTCAAAATGAAAGCCATTGCTACTGATAGTGTTACGCAAATACCCCGCTGCGCGCTGTTTGTAACTTTATTCCTTTGCTAATGAGACTTTGACTTTGGAACCGCTGAAATAGTAAAAACAAAAAAGATTTTTAAATCATAACATTTCAATCATTTTGTTGCATCATAACATTTCAATCATTTTGTCAGCTCAGTAAAGTCGTCAAGTTTGTACGAGAATATCATCCCGGTCCTGGTGCTATTATAATCTGATCAGTCCAATTTACTAATGTATTTGTATAGCAATAAAAGCCTGTCTTATTTAATTGCCAGACAAAAGCCTCCCGCTGGGAATACTGCTCCCCCATTTCGGTTATTATCGTGCTAATGTGAGTAGAACTACACGCATGAGCTATATAAGGACTACAGTATGAGCGGGGCAATTGCGTAACACATAAAATTATCATTGATAGGAATCGGCTTTATTTTGACAGTTTGCAGAGCGTCGTGTCTCCCACTCAAACCTGTATGACAGTCCCTTTATAAAGCTCAACGTACAGACGCCAGCACATCAACTTACTACAATCTGTCAAATTTCTTTAATAGCTAAAGCATTAGCTTCAAGGTTAATTGGGAAATTTTGAGTTTCGGGTAGCTTGATGTGTTGGCGTCTGCACCATACTAACGCCAGGGTACCGTACAATGATTAGAAGGTTTTCTGATGGCCTTCAAAATGGTCCAGTGCATAGAAAACGACGCACCAATTAAAAGTACGCACGAAAGTAGAAAAGCGAAAGTGGTGTGCCAAAACGGCGTGAAATATGAATGTGTGTTAGAGTGCCAAGCTAAGCACCGAAAATGGAAACAAGCGAAAACTTCATCGGTACAGATTATGTTATTCATTCATATATGTAACAAAATTCTCTGGCTGTGGCAGCAAATGTCACTATAATAAAACGACCACAAGGTGTATTTGAAAATATAAAGGCAATAAGAGTGTTTGTCGTTGGTTTTGGCATTTCTTCACTCCTATTACTGGCCGAGGTCATGATTTCAATAAGCATGATTTATGCGCATATCCCTGATTGAATAAAATCTTGTTTTTCCGTTAGATTTAGCACACCTATTAACAATCTTTTTGCCCGAGACACAAATGTGGATGAGTCACGCCAAGTGAATCTGTTGTTGTTTTCTATAAACTGCTATACACCGACTATACAAGCCCCGCATTTAACCCATGTAGGAGATGCAATTAAAAACTCCTTTAGCGCTCACTTTCGTTAAAAAAAACTGTTGTGCAAAATGTCGAGCTTCTAGACCCAGCGGTTTAGGATGTGCGTTGTCTGTCAGTGTTGATGACAAGACTATGAATGGTCAGTATGATGATGATACAATATTTGTGTAGGAATGGTCAATTACATTTTATTACAATGCTCCCATATAATGATATAAAGCAACTAGATATTTAGTTGTATATTGTTAATCGATTGCTTCTATTATGAAGTAATTGAACACAATTATTGTGAGAACCTATCACAATGAGTCCGATTGAGAAATAAGGAAAACGAATAAGTATATTGATTAAGTATGGGATGTCTTTAATTAATTTATTTATTTATGGTGTAAAAACACGTGTATATTTGAGGAACTCAATGAGGAAAACATATTTTCTGGCGTCCGCCGGTAATATCAAGTGCTGAATTTGTTTCCTTAGCTACAAACGAGACGAGAGTAAGAAAATAGGAACAGAAAGAGGGCAGAGCCCAATATCAGTAGCTAAAGGGACCATCTATCTACTACTGACTTACGCAGAGGAGTGTATAAAAAATAAATAAAACCGTTTAAAAAAAAAACAGTCGCACTCCGGGAGTCCCGACAGAAGTGAAAACAAAACACAAACAGATTACTTTGCCATCACTCATTGACATATCGGATTTAAAATTGAGTACATCCCGAGGACAGCCGAACACATCCGAATGTAGCGCGGTGTCGGTAACAGTGTCGCGAGTTCAATGGTATTTTCCCCATTTCAAAAAATGCCCAACGCGCCTAAAGTTTTCACTGAAAAAATAAATGAATGTTTAATATTGAAAGGACTGAAAGTCTATCTGAAATAAATGCAGAAACCAACAAAAATGTGGCTTGTTACATTGTATAATTAAATTCTTGCCGTGAAAAACTACGGTTTATTCGCCGTTTGTAGACACGGTCTTCAGTGTTGTGTGGATCACTATGGAAGCTTGTTGACGGACGCCTTTTTTTCTACGGCACAGTTTATACGTCGTACCGTAAAGAAACCGTGCTGTTTACAAAGGGCCATATAAGACACTATTAGAACCGTTTCTACAGGATTCAGGCTAAGTATTTTTTTATTGCTAAATGGGCCCGCTCTTGGCCTCGATCTCGCCTGATGGAAAGCGATGGATGAGGTCGATGATGGAACGAGCGTACCCAGAAGATGCCTAAAGGCACTGGAACTCCCGCGCATCAACGAAACACAGCAGGCTGTTTGACGCCAGACTCCGGTGAGAGGGTGGTCGTAAACAATGCGGGCGTTAGCCCTACCACCGGAACGGTAAGGTGTTGGGTGTAACTGTCCAGGATGCGCCAAGCGCTCGGTTCAGTTGAGTAACTGGCGGAACAAACTGCGCTAATGCGCTATATACACGAGGAGGCTTCTTCATGCATCCCAAAATTTATTAAAGTAGGTACCTAATGTTAAACTAATAACGTTTTATTCAATGAATGTGCTAATAGTGACTATTAACTGTCACGCCGTAATGACCTGTCTCTGGAGACGGGGGCGGTCGTTACTAAAGTCTGTGGCTTACTGATAAGGATGAGTATATTTAATTATGTTTGTCAGTGCTTACGGATGTAATTAAGACGAAAGTTATTTCTGAGAATGTTTCTTGAAATTATGCATTTTTTTCCACGTATTTGCTTAGTTGTACGCACTTGACGATGAGAGCAAGTGTGCAGAAGTTAAACACGAGCGACATGCGTCGACGACCATGGCAACTACAACCGCCTGACCTTTTTTTTAAAAATGGCATCTCGCAGTTCAACCTATGACTTATGAGGTTGTCGTCTGCTTAACCGGCTTACTTGTGGATGCCTCAATAAATGAAAGCATCGAGAAATGAAGTGAAGCCTACTGAGAGCAAAAGAGGCGCGAGAACGAGCCGTCTTTATGTGCTCACTAAAAGTAAGATGGTGGTCGAGGATAACACCTTAGTATTTAGCTTGGTTCCCCCAAGGGATCGGCTTGCCATACATAGTGATCGGACTAGGAACCGTCCGACGACATGCCGCTCGTGTATTTGAGACACGAGCAACACGTTGTCGACGGCTGTCGCCGACACACTTTGACCGCTGTCGCCGACACACGTTGACGGCTGTCGCCGACACACGTTGACGGCTGTCGCCGACACGCGTCGACGGTTGCAGTTGCCTCTGTCATCGTCGCGTGTATGCACACTAATAGACTACGAATAAAGCAGACCAGATGCATTAAATCATCATTTCTCTTACGGATCCCAATTTATAAAAAAAAAAACAGTGGCACTCCGGGAGTGCCGACAGAAGTGAAAACTTGAACAATTACGTGTGTATTTTGTGAATCGTCTTATAAACAAAACACGCGCGGTACCGGCTACGGCCATCTGTCTTACGAATTTTCGATCAGGTCACGTGTCCTGACGCGAGTTTAACATTTTTTACCCATTACAACAAAAGTGTACAACGCCGCTAAAGAAGTTTTCACTTCAAAAATGGGGTTATTTGGAAGATTTATCAAATAACTAGCTGACCCGGCGAACATCGTAACCACCTCAGATTTTTTTTGTTATTTTTTCCCATGTTTTAATATTGACGGGCGTCCCCAGAGCACCTTATCAAAGTTTCATCACAATCTGACCAATGTTTTCGGAACGCATAGAGGACAAACATACAAACATTGATTTTTATTTATATAGATAGATAGACTAGTGATTAAACTTTCAAGTACATATTCATTATACAAAAATGTATGATTCAAGCGTCAACAATGAAAACAGAAGCTACAGTTGTTTTGGCAGTCATCATAATACACTAAATATTTTATATCAATAACTAATTATTTACATGTGTGTCTGTGTACATAATACACACGTGATGACGTGACGCGGTGCCAATAGTGCAGCAGTAAGCAGGTGCTGTGCCAACTAAACAATTAATTTATTGTTGTTCAACTTACTAACGCATGCTGCAAATTATAAACATAAATTTTAATTATAGCTGTCTATTAAATTTTTGACTTCGGGGGAAGCGCTAAGGTAGCCCGCGAAATTCAAATTTTCTTACGTTTTTTGCAATTTGCTGGTCAGTATTAAATTGTACGTCGATCAAAATTTGATTCGCGGCCGTAACAAATATGTATTTACAGAATTTTAATCATTAAAATCATCAACACAACTCTGTTTCATGAAATCTTCATTCTTTGGAGTTACGTGCTTAGAGAATTGTGTTGATGATTTTAATGATTAAAATTCTGTAAATACATATTTGTTACGGCCGCGAATCATATTTTAATCAACGTACAACTTAATAATGACCAGCAAATTGCAAAAAACCTAAAAAAAATTGTATTTCGCGGGCTATCCTGGCGCTTTCGAAATTAGGGTGCGTGTGCACTTATTGCATACAGCGGGGTAATTGCGTAGCACACTAACAGTAACAATGGCTTTAATTTTGTCAGTTCAACAATATTCATTGCGTTATTTACGTTGTTGAGCAGACAAATGTTTGAACATATGAAGCGATGGATTAGCAATATCCTTCAAAATGATTCATATTGACATTGATAGTGTGTTACGCAATTAGGGTACAGGATGGCAGAGACACCGACGCGCACTATGAATTCAGCACATGATTCTAGACCTCCTAGACCAAATCTGCTGTCTCATAGAAAAGTGCAATCTCGCGTAGGTATGACAACAAAATATTAATTTGGTATGGAACTAGATCTACCGGATTTTAGGCCTTTCCCAATACCATATTCATTAGTTATGTGTTATTTGGACTTTCTCTGAATTCTAAAGTAGCACATTAACGACCAAAGAATGGTAAATTTTGCCGTAACACCAAAAATTTTAATGAATGCCGAGAGTTTAATCCAACTCTTTGTATTCCTTCTAATTTATACTTTACTAGCAGCGCCTCGCGGTATCACCCGCTTAAATGTCGACCCCATGGGAATATTGGGATAAAAACTATCCTATGTCCTTTCCCGGGACTCAAACTATCTCTATACCACCAAATTTCATCTAAATCGGTTCAGCGGTTTAAGCGTGAAGACGTAACAGACAGACACGCTTTCGAATTTAAAATATTAGTATGGATTCAACGGGATAACGAGTTACCTACATTTTTGTTTAGTTTTATGTCAAAATTGATCATTATAATTTGTTCGTGAATGTGCTACTTTGATCATCCGCTTTTATTAGCGCAAGCTAAGCGCTGGAAAGTCAATCTCTACAGATGGAGGTTCACGGACGGTACAGATGTCAAGTACGTATGCGGCACCTCCCCACAGACAATGGCCCACCTTCCATCCTGCGCCGCACACTGTACACTTGATGATCTGATGACTGCGTCATTGAGCGGAGTTCGCGAAGGTGAATTTTAGGCTATCAATATGAAGAAGCGCTATGAAGAAGCGCTAGAAAAAAGTGAACGATTCTCTACATGCTTTCAACAATAGAAATGTAAAAAACAAACTTCTTTCTAATATGCTTTCAACAGTGGAAAAGTTCAGAACGTGAACGTCCAAATGGTAATGAATGTGACATTGATAAATAATCCGCTTATTAAAGAATAATTAACACTAATTTGTCTGACACATAACGGGCTTCTGCAAGGATTTATGCTGACACAGTAGATATCTAAATAAACTAATATTATAAAGGGAGAAACTTGATTTTTTACATGTTTATTTGTTCCGCTTTCACGCTAAAACGGTTGCACGGATTTAGATGAAAAATGGCACATGGGTAGACCGTGACCTGGATTAGGACATAGGTTACTTTTTATCTCGATATTCCCACGAGATCGACACTTATGCTTATGAAACCGCGGGGCGCAGCTAGTCACTAATATACGTAAATAGAATATTCACCGATAGATGTTCCTGTCGATACCCGGAGACTTCCAACAATAGAAAACAGTGTCCCATCATCAGGCATCAGTCGAGACCTAGCATTTTCCCAATCCCAAATGTTGAGGGTGACTTTTCCAGTCTAACCGGATAGGCTCGACTCAGCAGCTGAATACCAGTATTCCACATGTAGCGACCGACTGCCTAGCCTACATCCACAATTCATTTACTGGTAAACACGATTCCTCATGGCAAGTCTGGTTGTCAGACTTCCAGATTTCTGGCTGTCCGTAATGACTGTCAAGTCTTGATAGCTTATTAAAACAAAGGTTGTCATATACTCATAACGACAATCAATCAATAGTGACTGGTGCTGGTCTAGTGGTCGCTAACGCGACTGCTGAGCGTGAGTTCATAGGTTCGATTCCCAGGGCGCGGGTCGGAAAAATGTTATTGAGCTATTCCATGGGGAACATCTCAGTAGCAGCTTTAAGTTTCAATTTGTGCCGGGTTGATGGCAATAGGCTCGCATCCCAAAACCTGGAACTAAAACATAACTGGCGAAATGCAGGTGTACCACACCTGCGCCCAACCCCTCGGAGAATATAAACGTGATGTTATATGTATACTCACGACAAACATTGTGGCGAGGAACTTCCCGCAGCCCCATGACATGTCCATGTAGTCGCGCTGTTCGGACCACTGGAACCACATGCGGAGCCCATCCTCGAGGAATGTGGAGATGAGGCACAGACGTGCCACCGTGGGTAACACATTCTTGCCTTTGCGGATCACCTGTGGAAGAGATAAAGGGGTAATTGTCTTGTCTTCTATCAACATGTTGTATATGAGAGTAAGCTCATGTTGTGGTACAAAATTTTACATTGTCAGCGTGCTGGTAGTGGGGCTGACTGACCGCTATCAGGGTTCGCTGGACCAGCATAGCAATTCACAACCACTCGATACACTTCCGTACCGTATCGAACATCAATCAACGTTATCGTTGGAGTTCTCTAAACGCTGTTCACAAATCCAAAACACGAAAATTTTGTCAGTTCTTATGAAATAGACGACCGCTATTCTTCAGACAGCTATTTGCTGACGGGGCAAGGCAGATCAGATTATGGAAATGTGTCATTTTCTACACGATAGCCTGTCGGATGGTTGTGACTAGCTATGCTGGAAGTAAATATCGCCGCTAGTTGAGGCAATTTGTTATGATTATTCATCAATCATTCATGCAAAGAATGCTGGAAAGCTTTTGCCCATTTTGCACATTCATTTATGCAGTGCATGAGTACTATGTAGTGTAGACTTTACAATTTACAGTCGTATGCTTTGATGATTGGCACAGCACCGTATACTTCTGCCCATCCTCATTAGATACTATAGTTTGTGAACATCGGTCAGTCGTGTCCGATAATGGACTGACGTTGACTTTCGTCCTAATCGTCTTAAGGGCAGAGAGCCAAGAATGATACCAGACAATGACTTGCTGTTAAAGAGCAAATGATAAACACATAAGAGCGTTTACGCCATACGGCATTTCATACAAACTTTCAAGCCCTTGTTTTTTGAAATGATTGAGCAGATTTTAATGAAACTTCATACGCATAAGCAGGATACAAAGGTCTAAAAAGTTGCTTAAGAACATTTTCAAAAAATAGTGTTACAGCCAAAACTATCTAACTAAATATCTATTATTTACAACACATCAACAAATATAATTCACGCTAAAAATACACACGAAAGAAGCCAAACAGTTTCATCGTCTGATTAGTTACCAACCAGCTAATTCGTGCGTACTTTAGAGTCACGTATTAGCAAATTACTCGAGTTTTCATTACACTGAGTGCAAGAATTCGTCACCGACACGCGATTACGGAAGGTTTAACAATTTTATAGCTGCACTCGTTATTAATTCGAATAAATGGCTTAATAAAAACCCATTCGAATGAGCGAGTCGTGACAGAAGGGCACTAATTTTGAAATAACCATCAATGTAATGGAAAGAAAATAATACGGTAAAAGAGTTGGACAAATTGACTTTGACAAAGTTCAGCATCGATTTCACATATTATAATAATTTTTCTCTCAGAGCATTGTTGGCTGTGCGTATTACAGTCCCTTAATTGGGATTATAAGTTCCCAAATATATGTACAGACGCCAGCACATCAAGCTACTACAATCTGTCCAACTTTATCGCTAAAGCATAAGGTTCAAAGTTGATTGGGAAAATTTGACAGTTTCGGGTAGGTTGATGTGCTGGCGTCTGTACTACACAGTTGAGTGGAAAAAGGAAGTCCCGAGGCCTTTGCCCTGCAGTGAGACAACACAGACTGAATTATTACTTTAGGGATTTCAAGAACCTACGTATGGTACACTAAAAAATACTCTAAAAATTCTATCTTCCTAATCCTAACTAATATTATAAATGCGAAAGTGAGTTTATTTGTCTGTTACTCAATCACTCAAAAACAGCTGAACGGATTTGGATGAAATTTGGTACACAGATAGACCATGACCTGGGTAAGGTTATAGGCCATTTTTCATCCTGGATAGCAGACGAACTCGCGGGCAACAGCTAGTGATAAATAAAATTACTATCCTAAACTTTGGCCAAGCCTTTGAAAGCAAAAGTGTTCACATGAAAGATGAAGTAACAAGCTGCTCAATACACTTTCTCCTTTCCATCGCGACTAAAAACTAGTTTCTAACATAATGCCCTCGTCATCATTATCAAAACATGTGTAACAAATAAGCTTTATCTGTACAAAGCTTCGCCTGCACGGCATATCCGCCATTTATTTAATCCTTTACACCAGGGGGGGGTTGTAACGTTAATTCGGCGTGAAAAAGGCCCATTTTTAACAATTTTTCCAGACGCTACAGGTAATACAAATTTATTTAATCGATCGTAACATTATAGTACCAACCACAACCTATGAACAATATTTCCTTAATTTTTAAACAATAACCAAACAAACGATGAGGGCGTCACTGCGCGGTCGGCGTTTGGTCGGCGCCCTCGTAACTAAAAGTAGCATAATAAGCCTATAAAGTTTTCACTGCTGGGACAGAGGCCTCCTCTCTGTGAGAGGTAGTGGGCCATAATCCACCACGCGGGCCCAATGCGGGTCGGAAGATGTCACATGTCTTCGAAATTTTGGTTCTAGGGCATGCCGGTTTCCTCACGATGTTTTCCTTCACCGTTTTAAGAGCAGGAAGAAAAGGAAAAGTATTGAACAATATTATAATATCAGTTGCTCTATGCGAAATAATAATGGAGCTAATATCCATAGGCACCTAACATTAAGCTCTGGACAAACTGGAGGTCTAGTTCCTTAGCACGAAATCATAGCTTCGAGTTACGGTCGATTCCTACTCCAAATCACCTACAGACACATTATGTTGGGGCCCCTACTAAGAATGAATGAGAACATGATTTGACAGTTGTCTCTACTATTAAATTAAATCACACAGACATTACACACGTTTACACACATTATAATTGCTTGTTTGAAATGTAAATTAACACTATCTACTGTTTTTATACATTGATTGCCAAATCCCCCCCTGTTTATGACATGTAAAAAACCTTACGCAAAATACGCTCTTGGAAGTGGAGTTGCGGACACCCGTCTTATACTACTACTTGTAAATAAGTAAAAAATACAATAATATTATAATGACTTTACCATGATTAAATGAAGAATTGATTAAATTTTTAACTTGTAACCAATTTGTATAATCAACTGAAGAGTTAAATAATCACTAACCATTAATATCTACATCAATAAAATCGATTTTGAAAAAAGAGTAAAAAATTCTTACAGATAAAAGCGGCTTATCAATATAATGTAATTCTTTTTACGTTTTTATATTACACCATCTGATGGAAATTATTGTGTCATAATCATAAGTAAGATAAGATACAGCACATTAGCTTTACATAATTTTTATAATTTAATTACATATCTTGTAATGTGTAAGACCAAAGAAAGGATGGATGGACTGTGTGGATGATGATAATAATTATGTATGGAAGAAAAAGACATGTTGTGCCGACCACAAATAAATTGGGATAAAGACAGGAGAATGAACTTTGGCAGTCGTTATGGGTAGTAAAAAGCCCGAAAAGTCTGACAACCAGTCTTACTAAGGGGTATCGTATTACTCAGTAACTGGGTTGTGGAGGTCAGATAGGCACACGCAAACGGACGGACTTAGAGAGTAGCCGTGCCTGATCAAGCCGTGCCTGATCATGATCAGGCACGACTTCTCTCTAAGTCCGTTTGTGTCATAGAGAATAAGGCCCCTGATGGACTAGATCCTTCAAAACAACTGTGAAATTGAATTTTTCGAATGGGTAAATACATATGGGGAGTAAGGACAACTTTCAAATAGTGGTGTCATTAATTCTTAGGTTGGGCCCCAAACTAATCTTATAGCCGTAAGAGGTGATACAGAGCAGGGTTGTTGCGAACATCAGCATCAGCGGAACTTCGGCATCATTTTCAACATCAACATCAGCATCCGCATTGATCGATGCTCATGACCGCAGGCGGGGCTTATAGCACGTGTTGTTTTCGGTTGCGAGTTTTGACCAATCCAGAGATTGATTAAATTCCAATATTACTTATACGAAATATACATAGATCTCTCTATATTTCGTATAATGAATATTGAAGATTATTATTAAACAAGGTACTTAGTTTAATTTTATTTTTTTTAAAGACACAAAATTATTGAACCAACCTTTTATTTCAATACCAAGGAAGACTGTGCAACTTTTAGGTATAAATTCATAACGGTCACTGCTTTTTAAGAAATAATTAAAATCAGCATCAGCATCCGCTGGTGCCAATGATAAAGCATCAGCATCGGCACCCGCTGATGTGAAAAAAATATGCACCAGCAACAACCCTGATACAGAGTATGAAACTATTGTAATTACGGCCAAAAGTACGGATTTCGTGTTTAGGAAGTAGACCCCCAGGCCGTATAGCTATAGAAGAGACTGATGTTTCATCATTTTGTCAAGAGATATAAAACTAGAACACATTCTTGCATAGTTTCTACCTTTTAAAAATTAAAATATTTTAATATGAAAGGACTAAATATTTAAATTATACATTTAAGTTTTTAGATACAGCTTATGTGTGATTGAAATTCTGGAGGCAAGTCTTGTGTTATTGACTGTTGTGTCACTTCTTGCCAGCTAAAGCACTAGGAAGTTCACAAGGGCTGACGTTTTGAGGGACTGTCTTATGTAATTTTGACATTAAAGATTTGAGTTGAGTTGTTTTTTGTTTGACTAAATGAATTTTGGTCAGTGGGTCGTCTTGGGGCGGATTTTTGATTTAACTTCATTTGTCAGTCAATTTAACTTAAAGAAAGTACTTATGCAAATGTTTTAAGGATCACGGATTTCATTAGGGAGGAAGTACCTGTTCCAGACACTTTTCTTGTAACTTTACTAACTTGTAGCTTCATAACATAAAAACAATTTTTTTGATGAAAGATCATAATTATATTTTTTTATTTATTTCGGTCTGATCCCCCTCCACCCCCCCCCCCTCAATTCCCTGCTCGTTCGGGAAATGGTAGGCTAAAATGCACATGAAGTGAAAGGTGCTAAAAGTAAAAGTGATATTATACTTAGTCTGTGGGCCCTGCTAGAGCAAAATTTAACACAAAGTATTGTTAACATGTTATGTTGTTAGAACTCAATTCGATGCGATTGACTGCTGCGCTGCGTGTCGCGGGTTCGATTCCTACACTGAACGAATATTTGTATAACCTACAAGTAGTTGTTCCGGGTTGGGCTGTATGTGTATATGAGTTTAAATGTATGTAAATGCACGCACAATACAGGAGAAATTCCTAGTGGGGCAATGTTTAAAAAAACAAAACAAACAATGTTACAAAAGAGATTTATAATCCTAAAAAATCGAAAGTATGACATAAAAGAAGCAATCTTGGCTGAGTAACACAATACTCCTTGGTAAGACTGGTTGTCAGAAATTTGGGCTTCTGACTACCCTTATTGTCTGTAAAAGATCTACGAATGACAGAAAGGAAAAGAAAGAAAATACGTTTATTAGCGGCAAATCACAAAAGAAAAATAAGTAATTTAAAAACCAACTTCAAAAAGAAATTCTCAACTAAAAATTATGAAATAACTTTAATTTCGGAAGTCGGTATTTTGGGATCTGTATTTTAGGTTTTTGCCATCGACTTCCGACATTAATGTTATTTCATAATTTTGAGTTGATTTCTTTTTGAAGTAGGTTTAATTTTTTTAAATTACTTTTTTATTTCGTAATTTTTAGTTTTAAGAAAAACTGGAATATTGATGAAACTTACACTGTTCCCTAAGTTGAAGTAAATGTAAGCCAATAAAAAAAATGGGCACGATCCGATTAATAGTTGAGGAGAAATGCATGGATATAATACAAATTTATAAAAAAATTATATTTGTTTGGAAGCTTTTTTTTTTTTTTTAAACGTTGCCCCACACTAGGAATTTCTCCTGTATTGTGGGTGCGTTTACAAACATTTAAACTCACATACACAAACAGCCAGACCCGGAACAACTACTTGTAGATCATACAAATATTTGTTCCGTGCGGGAATCGAACCCGCGACACGCAGCGCAGCAGTCAATCGCTTAACCACTGCGCCAACCGTGCCGTCCTTGTGTATATGACAATCTATATGTGAATATAATGCAGTTCCAATAATATTACATACATGTGTCGAATTGATAACCTAACCTCCTTTTTTACCAACTTCAAAAAACAGGAGGTTATTTTGAAGTCGGTAAATATAATAACAATTTGGGAGAAAACATGCGTCACATCTACGCCAAACGGCCATAGACCCTAAATGAGACAGAGCCCCAGTGCTGGGTTACTGCGACAGCCGGCGTTAAGGTGATGACATCAGCCAGTGCAGCATATAATTACATATAAACATAAAACAATAATCAAAATAAAAATAAATAGCAGGGATCAATGGCTTAACATGCTTTCTAAACTGCCGTACTTACAATAAGTGCTACATAATAAAAAAGTTACATAGATATCCATGATCAGCAAAATTTGCTGATCACGGATATGTATGTAACTTTTTAAAGCCTAAAATCTGAGTTATTGCACTTATTGTAAGTACGGCAGTAAAGCAAAGGAAGGGGTCTCGATATGTAATACATGGCCATCCATCGACAAACACAATGTTCTGTAGTTTCTGCCTAGCTGCATGTGTAAAAGGCGATGGTTTATGCATGTGTGTATGTAAACATTTAATGAGGTATGTCACTGTCGCAGAATACAGCATATCTCCTTTAGTATCAGAATTACATTACCAACAACACTAATTAAGTAATTTTATTATATACAACTACTAGCAGTGCCCTGCAGTTTTACCTGCATAAGTGTTGATCCCGTGGGAATATCGGGACAAAAGTGGGAATATCCTATGTGTTAATCCTGGTTATAAACTATCTGTGTGCGAAATTTCATCCAAATTCATTCAGTCATTTGTGGGTGAAGAAGTAACATACATGTCACACTCACAAACTTTTGCCTTATAATATTAGAGTGATTTAAATAATATGGTAACTTTGGGCACTTTCTTCTATGAACAGATATTGAACATCTGTGTCTGAACTAGATTTAAAATACATATCTGTATGTCAGTTAGGCAATGGAATGAATGAAAATACCAATTCAGCAATAGATAATTTTACAACTATTATCATAATAATAGTAGATATCAGTAAAAAAATACAATTCCATGAAATGTTTCTATAGAAAAAATATTACAGTTATGGGCTGTTTGAGAAGATAAAGTATGTTTTGCAATGATGTTTGAAACACATTGTTCATGCCCCATAACATAAAATTATATTGTAACAGATTTCTGTTATCTGTGTATAGTCAAGAATCAAAGGAGATTACATTTGGTAAAATGAATGAACTTATAACCATAATTAGCATGTCTCTTTTAGTTAGGCAGTTAGATGAAATACGGTTTTACTGAGTTAGGGCTATTGTATTTTCACTTTAGGTTTTTGAGTACCTTTTTTGGATAAAATTGCCCCAACTAGGCTTTATAGTAATAATGCTGATCATCAATTAGAATAACTATCTGCCAGTATGTAACAGAATGAATTTAACATATGAAATCAAAAGATAAGTAGGTTAAATGGTGAGACATCTGTAGGACTACAAACATAAGCTGTTGTAGTTTTGTCACTGAACATTACCAACGCATAGTGACACGATATTTTTTCTTAACTTGGCAGCCACGCAGCTTCATCGCAATACTATTTATATTATCTTACTTATGTATTTCAACTCAATCAAGAAGCGCCAACAAGAAAATAAGTTCGGTGACGTGACAATCACATCCAAAGTACGATTTCAATTTACCTATTTCAAAGTAATTTTACAGCTTTCACACGGAAAATATAAATATGAGACCCACCTGATCTGCTACGTCCTCGGCAGTAGACACATATTCACTTGGAATTTGCATTTTTCGAAACCGATTCACAAGCACATTCACAAAAAAATGAAATTCCACTGCCCGTCGGAACCGTCACGTCAGTCCTTCGCCGTCGAATGACGTGTGGACAGTTGGAATACACTTCCTGTTCAAACAATTACCTTCTAGCTTATTATCTCGTATTTCTTAAAATATAATAAATCAATTCCTATAAAATTAATTCTTAATTTAATTTAACTAATATTTTGGAAAAATTAATAACAATTTAAATGGTTTTAATTTTAAGGAAAAGACAACGACTCGCATGTTTTGTTTGGAATATAGCTTGATGTACGATAAACGTAAAACTGATACGAACGTTTTGTATCTTCAATCAAAGATTTAATTTATGTTTACCTTTCAATTTCTTATTTTCTACTAAACTTTAATTTAACATTTTCAAGATTACAGCGAGCATACATTTAACCTGCGTTACAGGGCAGCTACTAAACAGATGAAGGAAAAGAAGACAGAATCAAATATTATCTACGAGTATTATATTCTGTGGACAGCTACTTAAAGGTCATATCACACGTATCAAACCGGAAAGGGATCGCCACCGTATCAACTCGAACCGTTCAGTATTATTTGTATGAAACTCCCTACTGCAACGCACAGTAATCGGAATCGTAACATAATCGCCTTGCGACAAGCTCACGAACCGCGGTGCGGTGCGTTACGGCTCGTCGTCCCCACGCTTAGGTCTCTCCGTACCCAAGTTCCTCTATAGTTATTTTACTCTTTGTACCCGAGCTTACGTCTCTTCGTCCACCCTTGTCCCTCTCACCCCTCCGGCCTGCCTGCTTCACCATCAACCAGCGGTCGGCGAGCCGTAAGCGCGGCGTCGCCTAGCCGTAGCCGAGTTGACGTATCGGAGCTTCTGATCCGCTTTGGTAACATGCTTACGTTAGGTTGACGCCTGTTTGACGGCGGCGAGGCGAAAGGCGATACGGTGCCGATCCCTTTCCGAATTGATAAGTGTGCTATGACCTTTAATTATTCTACTCTGTGACAGATTATTATGTGTCAATTGTGTCATTGTCATTGTCTTGTCATCCAGTTCCAGTTCGGAGATAGCATGCATGATAGTAGTCTGTGTTCTAAACATTGAGTTGTGAAATATTTATTTGTAGCTTTATTAAAAAAATAAAAGAGTAAGTGAGTGCTTTTTGGGTATTCTAACAAAAAACTGAACATTGAAAATTTGTAACTGTTCAAATAATAATCTTTGTGCTGGTTAACCTACTTTTCAGAAGATGCTGGAAGTCACTTGTAACGATCGTCTTGGGAAGAAAGTGAGAGTGAAATGCAACCCTGACGACACAGTTGGAGACCTCAAAAAGTTAATAGCAGCACAGACCGGCACACGATACGACAAGATTGTCCTGAAGAAGTGGTACACAGTATTCAAGGACCACATCAAATTATCTGACTGTATCCTTTTCTAATAGTCTTGTTCTTCCAGGTTAATCCAATCTAGTCATGACCTACTCGAAATCTAGTTTGCTTTTCTTGACGTGATCACATACAGGTGACTAATGAATATTCTCTTAGGGGGGATAACTAGAATTAAAATTCATGAATGAAAACTATTATAGCTTTCAGCCGTAGGAGTACCTATTGTAAAACAAAATCTGCAGTAGGTACCTAGTTTATGCATCCTATGATAATTTTTTCTTGTGGTTCATCATAATATATGAGGTCTATGAGGGTCAAAGGGTCATATTACAGGCAACAGTGTTAAACATTTTTTCTTAACCTCCACACAGATGAAATCCACGACGGTATGAACCTGGAACTGTATTACCAATAAGAGCTGATAACGGAGTCTGACACAACTAAATAATAATTTTAATAAGACCTTTGTTAAACTTTGATAATATGAGTAAACTAATTTAAGACAGAATCTTGATGTTTTTATTTATCTTCTGATAATTATGCTCAACAAGTGAAGATTTTTAGTATCGAAAAAAAAAAAAAACAGTGTGTGTGCAATTCACACATGGTAGAAGTGAAACCTTCAAAAACACTTTATAATGCTATCTCATGTAGCCCGCGAAATTAATTTTGTTTTAGGTTTTTTGCGATTTGCTGGTCGAACGATAATAATAACGATCCAAAAAAGTTAAAATAACGATCCTTAATTGCGGCGTTACTCAAAAACGTACTTGATCCCTAGACACTTTTGATGTACCTATGTATGCTAATTCACAATCAAATTCATTAGAACCAGTAATACAACCCAAAATGTCAAGATTTCATGAAATAGTCATTCAGTGGGATTATTTGGTCTTAGAGAGTTGTGTTGATGACTTTAATGATTATAATTCTGTAAATACATATTTGTTACGATTGCGAATCATATTTTAATCAACAACGTACAAGCTAATACTGACCATGACCAGTAAATTGCAAAAAACGTAAGAAAATTTGAATTTCGCAGGATACCTTAGCGCTTCCTCTCAAAAAAAAAAAAGTTCAATGTTGCCTGTTACTATATTACAAATTTAACCACAGAACACTCATAGAATTCAACTGATGAAACAAATATTGGTCTTTTGATTTCTATTGAAAGTAGTCCCCCCACCGACCCTTTCTCGATGTAGTGCCAGCCCGCGCCGCAGCTGAGCCTGTAGATTTAAATCCCCGACTCTGACCTCTTGAGTTTGTTTCGGCATTTCTTCGCAGAGCAGTCAATTAGGAAATGCCGACCCCATCGTTCGTTAAATTATCAAAGTTCGATCCAGCCTGTCCCAACTTGCTGCCCTCTCCCCAGCGACGCCCTAAGCCGAGGCTCGTACCCCACAGGGGGTGCCTTTAGCGTGTAGTCGCTTAGTTTACTTAGTTAGTTTTAAGGCTTTGAGTTCTCTCAAGGATAGTCCGGTTAAGTAGTCACGACCTCTCAAGGTCAACTACGAGATGCCATTATAAAAAAAAATATATTTGAAAGTAGTTAGTAAATCAACATTTAGAGACTCTTATTTTTATACTTTGTTTTGTGCATTACTCAAACTCAAAGCATTTATTTCAATTAAACCATTTTTGAATTGTCAAGAAGTCGGTCAGTCAGGAAATATGAAGCTAGTTGCGCATTCCAAAGCGTAGGTACACTATGGAGAAGAATTATTTGCATATTACTAGACTAGAATACATTTAAAGATTTTTATGAAATGGCAAGAATAAAATAATGGCCTCGTTGTAAACATTCAGTATTTCCGTTTTATTTATTTTTCGTTCGTTCATCATGCTAAAAGCTTCATCATCATCATTCAATTATAGTTCATTCATTGGCGGCCATTGTGGTTTACTTTGTTTTGTCAAATTCAGAAAAAACTAAATCCTAAAATAAATTTGTTTTAGTGAATAAACTAAGCTTCCTATATTTTCCTTGCATGAAGACGGTGCTATTAACATTATAAATAATTATTTACATGTTAAGTATAGTGTTTTAAGTAGTATAATGTCCGAAGTTGAAGGTATGTATCGTGCCAATATTCCAGTGATTAGCATTTGGACTCGGCCACTAATGTTTGTTGATTTTCAGAGTTCAACCAGCAAAAGCCTGCAAAGACAGGCAAGCAACATAACGTATTACCAATATGGGGTAATGAACAGACTATGAACCTGAACCCACTAATCTTAGCAAATATACAGGGCTCTAGCTACTTCAAAGGTAGGTAAGCAAACATACCAACGCACAGGAGCTTGGACTTCGTTTGTTCCACTTTATGTTACTTTCATTTGTTACCGTTATTTTTATGTTACTGTTTCTGTCTCATAGACCATAACTCGCTCCTCTTGAACTCTTATCAGAGGCTGACATACTTTTTCCCGCTGTTTTTAATTACCAAGTTTTTAAACATCTTAGATGCGCTTAAGAATGTATATTGTTACCTGTAGGCTAATTAAAAACATACTGTTGATAAAGTTTTATCTGGAATGCAAACAGAAAGTACTGAAAGCATTTGATATAAATTTAAACAAAGATTTAACAGAAACAGTAACAACACAAAGACAAATGAAAATCATGAACTCTGCTTTTTCCAACAACTCATTGATTACCGTTATCTGCAGTGCACCTATTCAAGCTGAAGACATACCATGAGGTGGTTGACGAGATCTACTACCAGGTCAAACATCTGGAGCCCTGGGAGAGAGGGAGCCGCAAGACTGCTGGTCAGACTGGCATGTGTGGCGGCGTGAGTATGTTCAACCGCAACTTTGTATACCTCTTTGTTGTATTGTATTGATTGGGCTAACCATGGAATCATAACAACCATGAATTCTCACAAAACAGACTATCTACAGATAAATAGAAATCATTGTGAACTTGAGTCATTCTTGGTTATTTATATTCATCTAGTGCTAAGCTATACTTATTTGTTTTTAAGAACAATTAAGTAGCATGCAGGAATTGTTTGATTGTGTAAACATCACAACAAATTATTTCATTCATATCATTATGCATTAAATCTCCATGACAAGACAAGGCAATTGTTTGATTGTAGGTGCGCGGCGTAGGCGCCGGCGGCATTGTGTCCACTGCCTTCTGCCTGCTGTACAAACTGTATACTCTGCGCCTCACACGCAAACAAGTCAATGGCCTCCTGCAGCATTCTGACTCTCCTTACATCAGAGCACTTGGTAGGTATGAAGTACAACATTTTTACTAGATGTTTCTAGCAAAATATTGTATGAGCAGTATCTTCTTCTTTCTAGGTTATTTAATAGAATGTTAACTCATTATCTCAATAAATTAATACATCAAAATTATCTCAACTGGCAAAAAAAGTGCCATTTGACTGACTGGAACAAAAACTTTGTACAATGCGTGACATGAAAGATGAGACTTGACACACCACGTGGTTTGACCTGCACAGTACACGATTTTAGGTAGCTTTAGCGGTATGAGGTCTGAGTGCGGGACGGGACCGGACGTCATAGGGGCAGCGGAAAGAGTGGGGGAGGCGGGGTCAAGTCTCATCTTTCGTGGCACGCATTGTAACTGATCATATTCATTCTTGTTATAATTTTCTTATCAATGTTGATTTAACTTATATCATTGGTTGGTTCCTAAAGAAACTAATATTTTGTGTCCTATTTCTGCAGGATTCATGTACATCCGCTACACACAGCCCCCAGCAGACCTCTTTGACTGGTACGCCGACTACTTGGACGACGAGGAGGAAGTAGACCCTCGCGCGGGGGGCGGAGGCTCCACGACTATCGGCGCCTTGGTGAGACAGATGCTCATCAAACTGGACTGGTTCAGCACACTCTTCCCCAGAATACCGGTGCCTATACAAAAGCTGATTGAACAGAAGTAGGTAACTTGTTACTCTTTATATACAGAACATTTTTGGGTATTGTTTTTATTCAAATTAAAATTTTACTGTAGTGGAAATGAGAATGAGGTATTCACAGAACTATTTTTATAATGGTCAAACATTATTAAATCATTGATTTATTTAATTCACATAGTGACCTCAACGAAGAAACATGTCATCCTTAAAAAATTTACTCTTTGTTATTTTAAAGATTTGGTTTATCAGAATCTTACATTTATTTAACTTTGTTTGCTACTTTTGCTTTGTGAATGTCATCATAATATTTCACTGTAATGATTCTAGCAAGCCTGTGCGGTCTACAGTCGACAATCCCGCCTTATTGCCGTGTGGATTTACAGGAATTTGTTACGAATATAATATGTAGATTGTTACATGAATAAATAAACTTCGCAATTTTGTTTGAGAATATTGTTACAAACACAAGGCTCAATATAACTCAATGTCTGTTGTATTACTAATAATATCCAATCTTACTAAAGAACATGAAAATAATAGGCTAGGAGAGCACAACAGGCAGACGGCAGCGACTAAGCCTGTTGCAAACTTCCGCGGCGGTGGAGGAAGCAGTAATGGCGGGAACAACGCGGCCGGTGGCCCCGGTAGCGGCGGCGGCGGCGGCGGCGGCGGGCCCGGCACGGGTGCCGGCGCCGGCGCGAACGCGTACAACCCCGGCAGAATGGACGCTGACCGGAGAGAGCACGACGACAGAGATAGACGCGATTACGGCGAGGTTGACAGGTAGACAATTTACAATTTTCTTTATAATAAATGAAAAGACTTGATGATCTAGCCGAAAACCACGAATTAATTTACAATCTTTTTATAACAGGTACTCGAAAGACAGAACGAGACGTGACGAGCGGGAGGTCAGAGATCGCGACCGCGACAGAGACCGAGAGCGAGTTGACCGCGGTGACCGCGACCGCGACCGTCGCGATCGGGACCGCCGCGATCGTGACCGCCCTGATCGCCCCGACCGTCCAGACCGTGACCGCCCTGACCGTCCAGATCGTGACCGCCCAGATCGTCCTGACCGCGACCGCCCCGACCGCGACCGCCCCGATCGTCCTGACCGTGACCGCCTTGATCGGCCTGACCGTGATCGCCTTGATCGGCCTGACCGTGACCGCCTTGATCGGCCTGACCGTGACCGCCTTGATCGCCCTGACCGTGACCGCCCTGATCGCCATCACGAGAAGTCGCGTTCTCGCGATCGACAACGCCACCGATCGCGGTCCAAAGACCGCCGCTTTAGATAATGTTTAGCAAAACATAAAAGGTTACAATATTGTGTCTTTACGAGTGAATAATAATGATGTTCAGGATATTGTTGTTTTGTTTCGTTAACCTTCAGCGGGGTAATTACGTAACACTATCAATAGGAATGGCATTCATTTTGACAGTTCAACAACTTGCATTCATTGCGTTATTTACGTTGTTGGGCAAATTTTTAGAACATATAGAATATGAAGAAACATAATAATGAGTAGTATCCTTTAAAATGATTCAGTTTATGATTGATAGTGTTACGCAATGAGGGTCAGTAGCGGCCATAGATAATATGAAAGAAGGATATATGCCCGGTAGTTGAAAATGCATCAGAAAAAAAAATAAAAATAAAATTATTTTTTTAATTTTTACATTATACGTTAGTGATTGACTAAATCGAAAAGTTATCGATTCTTCCATTCAATATTGTATTTAAAAAGTTTCAGGTCATGAAAATTAAATAAATAAAAAACGATAAGTCCATAACATATTATATTACATAAATCAATAAAATGTAGCTAAAAAAATAATTGAAGTAAATGAAAAATATTAACATTATTATATCTTCTCAAGGGTCTACAATCTGGATTTAAACGTCATCTTTTCAGGCCTTCTATAAAATGGTTGACAAACTGAAAAATTAACTATAATGGCAATATAATTGTTGGGTAATCGACATTGTCGTTGATAGCCTACGTTAGTAGATCTTCACAACCACATCACTATCTCGCCGCAAGACACAGTGGCTGTACCATGTGACGCACCTCAAAAATAAAATATCGTTATGTAATTTTTACATTGCTTGTCCAGTCACTTAACGACATACTTTGTTTTCAAAATATCGTAGCGGCTGTACTATTGCTGCAAAAATAGTACAGCCGCTACGATATTTGAAAAGAAAAATAACAGTAAAAGCAAGAAATATTTTACGATTCATTGTTTTTCATGATTTTAAAGACAAATACAGTAAAATACTTTTACTTACATATGGTAAGTGATTCTATGAGACACGAAGTATTCATTTTGACTTCGGTTTTTACAGGAAACCACTGAACAACTGTGCATTTTTATATTTTATCACGCTTACGGTCGAAAGCGCACTAGCCCGCGGCAGCCCCGGATCTAAGGGGGGGGCAAACCGGGGCACTTGCCCCGGGCATCAGTTTCATGGGGGCGCCAAATCCTTGAGACAAGAATTCGAAATATCGAACAAATGAAGCCTCTTTTCCTACAATTTCATAGGTTTTTATCAATTAATCGAATCTTAATATAATATGTTTGAAAAACACCTATCCATTCACCTTAATAATTTATTGCACATTACCAACAACATCTGCAAGCTGTGAGCGAAGCTTCAGCAAACTGAAAATAATTAAAACTTATCTACGTTCTACAATGAGTCAGGATCGTCTATTCTGGCCTCGCGATCCTAGCCATTGAAAACAAAACTGCCTATGCAACGGACTTTGAGGAGCTAATAGATTCTTTCGCAGAAAAGAAAGCACGCCGTGTAAAGTTGTAGTCTTTCCTGGTTATATATTTTTTCTGTTTCTGTTTTATGTCACAAATGAAAGTTATTAGTTATGAGATAATAAAAAGTTTAAATTTATTAAAGGATTATTATTTTAACAAATGGTCACAAAAATGCTAGGTACTCATTGGCAGTATTAACAGTTTTTCTCAAACACTGAAGGGAGGGGGCGCCACTATCAAGGTTTTGCCCCGGTTCGAAAAAATCGTAGATCCGGGGCTGGTCCGCGGAGACGGCCATTTGCCTAGAGGCCCATGTTGCCCATATTGCGGGGACACAGACACGCCCTCTTGCCATTTCTTCTGTTTTTTACAATTCTATGGTAGCGGCCCTACTAGGGCGGTGCGACTGCCCCGGGCGGCGCTGAAATCAACCGAAATGCGACCACCAAGCACCAGTGCCACCAGACAACGAATATTTACTGTTGGTAACTATAAGATGACCGATGATAGTAACTAGGTATGTACAGTTCGTGCCACGTAAGAAGAGACTTGACCCCGCCTCTTTCCGCCGCCCCGATGACGCCCGGTGCGGGACGGGGACCGGGCGTCATCGGGGCGGCGGAAAGAGGCGGGGAGGCGGGGTCAAGTCTCTTCTTACGTGGCACGAACTGTACTATAAAGCGCGTACGCGGAGTATCGACCGAGTCGCGACGAACATTTGGGCGCGCAAACGGAGCGGGCGGCGCGGAAAGGTCCACATTGGAAAAAGCTTGTGTTGATTTGCAAATCAGTTTGACAGGGGCGCCACATTAAAATTTAGAACCACCTAAAAATATTCTAGGGCCGCCGCTGATGAGTGAGAGCCGCCAATTAATGTAGTGCCAGCTCCAAAGGTCTATACACGAGCTCACTTTGTAGTAGGTACTTAACGATGTTGACACAGGAAACACGAATAACCATCGAATGTGGTAATTGGGTAATATAGGTAAAATGAAACAGACAATATTGAGTGATCACAAAGATTGATTTACATTTCCCAATGTCAGCTAATAAAAAGCTAGATGTAAACAATGACTCAATTTAATTTAAGTATTAATCAATGCAGAGCAAATTGAAATTAGCACAGCTGATATAGCTGTTATATTTATTATACACTGCGAAAAGTGCAAACATAGTAACTTTCAATAGGGTTCAGGGTTGTATGAACAAGTGAGAGGATTTAATGCACTGACTCACATGTTGTACCTGTTGCAGTACCTAATAATAATAATAGTATAATCTAATGCACTGTCTAGGCTCAGACCAAATAAGAAGTCAAGACATAGCTACGAACAATACAGTGAAACATGCAAAAACTACACCTCCGCTCTGTGCATACACCACAGAACACAATCATATACTCCTAGCATGCGCGCTCACACGCACACATTTACAATCAAACCCCACTATGTGCACACATTTACGACGGCCTCAGCCTCGCTTTACTGTTTGAAAGCCCTGTCTTGCTTTTTTATTTGGTCTGAGTGGGTACAGGCGCCAGCACATCAAGCTACTACAATCTGTCAAATTTCTTTAAACGATTTTCAACTTTATCGCTATAAGCATAAGGTTCAAAGTTGATTGGGAAAATTTGACAGTTTCGAGTAGCTTGATGTGCTGGCATCTGTACATCAGACAAAGAAATATTGTTCGAAGCAATTTTCTTTCCTAATAAAGTTAATGAATATGCATCTTAAAAATGTTGAATGCTTTAAGTAGGTATGTACCTATCCTATTTTTGAACTTTTTCACATATTATTCAAATATAGTAAGTACTAAATATGTAGTTTTGGGAAAACACTTTCGGCTGAATGAGTAGTTGGGAAAAGGCTAGGTAAATGATGATTCAAATAGTATGTATGTACGGACGCCAGCACATCAGCCTACCACAATCTGTTAGATTTCTTTAATAGATTTTCAACTTTATCGCTAAAGCATAAGGTTCAAATTTGATTGGGAAAATCTGACAGATTGTGGTAGGTTGATGTGCTGGCGTCTGAGTACAACTTATTGTTGATCCTTATGTTTCACTAACTTTTACCCGCGGCTTCGCCCGCGTGGATGTCGAGAAATATTCCACGGGAACGTATTACCGGGATTAAAAGTACCCTGTGCAAAGACATTTAAATTTTGTACCTATCTTAAATCTCTTTGATCCTGTATTAATCCAGGTTATTACATTATTTATATCATCCAAATCCGTTCAGCCATTTTTTTTACGCCATTCCGGACACAGACAAGCTGACAAAAGTTCGAAAATGTGCACAGTTTTGACTTCGTTAGTTTTATTACCTACAATACCTACATCGTACACGTATATAGATATACACTATCGCTATTATGACATAAATAATCAATCGAATTATCGTACAATTACATAAGTTCGTTAATTCTCATTAGTCTTACTGATATTATAAGGGCAGGTAAGTACTTATTGAGTAATAGGGTACAATGAAGAAACAACTATGATTTCAATTTTAAGTTAGTTTATTCCATTGTAAAAATAAAACTGCATGAAAAGCAGATCCAGATATTAATTGAGTTATTGAGAACAATAGGCAAGCTTATAGCTAAATAAATACACATTCAATGGAAAATTATTTAGATCTATGCAGTTGTGTAAACAGTTGCGTAAGTCTAAGCTGCAGCGCCTTTCGCGGCCTCCTGCTGTTCAAACTTGGGGTATTTCTGCTCCACATTAGCCCAAGAAATCTTGCTATTAGATAAATCTCTTACGACAGTTGATACATCAGTCAACGGCAGTCTTACTTGTCCCATGCTGTCTCTTTCCCTCAATGTCACAGAATGGGGCTCTTTGATGGTGTCGAAATCGACTGTTATAGCATAAGGCACACCCAACTCGTCAGTTCTGGCGTATCGGCGACCAATTGAGCCAGAGGAGTCGTCGACTTTGTGGGAAACATCCGCGTCTATTAATCCTTGGGATAAGTCTCTGACAAATGGTTGGAACTCGGTGTTACCGCTAAGTGGCAAGACTGCACACTTCATCGGCGCGACTGTCGCTGGTAATGAGAAGTAGGTCCTCTGTTCATCACCTTCCCTCATTTTAAAGTTATGTTCTAAGATAGAATACAGGATCCTGCCAATACCAAATGAAGGCTCAATGACACTGGGGATGATTTCCTCAACATGGACTGTTTTCTGAGTCCTCTTAACACTGACAAGTTTTGGTGTGAGTTTGAATTCACCACCAGGAGTAAAGAGGGTGTATTCTCCATCAGCATCCAACTTGGATTGCATATCATCCAAAGCTGCAGAGTCCATTGCTGCCAGTCCATCATTTATGAGTTTGGCATCTTTCTTGAACTCTTTACCAATGGCTGCTTTATTAGGCACAGGTTCCACAACTTCAATCTGTTTGGGAGCTGGTAGTTTCTTCTCAGCTGCTAATCTGATGCCAGTTGCTTTGGTGTGCTGGGTCAAGTCATAAGCTGACCTGTCAGCACAGCCTACACATTCTACCCAGCCATAGCTGGTGAGGCACTCAGCATCCCAGCAGTCGCAGGCATAGTGAGCCATCTCATTTCCCATGTGTTGTCTAAACCTCAACCTCTTAGGCTCAATGCCAACAGCTAACATGTATAAGTGGATTCTGGCCATGAAGTAGCCCAGGGTCTCATTGTTAACAATACCTTTGGAGACAGCATTACCAATAGTCATGATCTCAGCAGGTCTTCCTTGCTCCTGGCTATCAGCTGAATAGAACAGCATCTGGGTGTCCTTCACAGATTCAAATTTGGGGTGGTCCTTAGTGTCACAGAAGTGTTCAATTTCACACATTGTGAATTCCCTGACTCTGAGCAGACCAGAGCGAGGTGAGATTTCATTTCTGAAAGAGTTTCCTATTTGAGCAGCTGCAAATGGCAGGCGGCCCTGGTTGAATTCTAGAAGGCGTTTGAAGTTGACAAAGATACCCTGAGCAGTCTCAGGTCTGAGGAAACCTTTCACTAATCCACTGGGACCAATCTGGGTGTTGAACATGAGATTGAATTCAATAGGTGGAGTAAGGTCATTGCCACTGATGGGAGACTTCATCTGGAACCTCTGCATCAAAGCTGACATCTGATCAGCTGTCATACCATCAAGCTTTACAAGAATATCTTCAATTTCAACTTTGAGTTCGGCAGTTGTGTTTTTCTCACTCTTTATCTTCTCAAGATGAGCTTTGATCAAGTGATCTAAACGGAAGCATTCTCCAGACTTCACATCTTTTGTCATAAGGTCAGCAAACCGTTCCACATGCCCAGAAGCTTTAAGTACAGGTTCAGGTGTCAGAATTGAGCAATCCACCTCCAACATCTGTTCTTGTAGAATAAAGTATTTCCTCCATAGTTGGATCATATTGCTTTTGAGAGCACACCCCATAGGGCCAAAATCAAACTGGCCAGTAATACCACCATAGATAGCAAAGGACTGGTCATAGAAGAATCTTCTTTTAATGAGGTCCTCCATTTTCGCGCGATCAAAAAGTTCTTCTGATGGGGCAAGGCTGAGTTCTTTATCCTCCAGGACTTTCTTTCTGGTTTTAAGTTCAGCAACAGCTTTCTTTATGTCAATTTCTGGGGCTTTTTCTTCTTTGAGTTTCCTGACTAAATCACCCTGTTCTTTGACGAGGGCCCGCAGCGGTGCAAGTATTTCTTCAATTTTAGGATCAGCCATGATTATTTCTCTCTGGGGATTAAATATTTTGATCTTCCTGTGAAGCTTATTGCTACCCCAACGATTATGAGATAATCGGATTTGACTGCAGATGATTGGTAGTTGTTTACTAAATACACTACACTTGTATACTAATGCTACAACGTTTCTCATTTAACTAAGCACAAATTATCTTTCTGTTAATATTAATCCATCTGGCAGCCGGTAAGTATTAGCTTTTTGATCGCGTGGAATGACCAATGACGAAACCACGGTAGATTTCATGAAATTGACAATCACATTTTCGTATTCCTAGTTGGTATAAAATTTAGCATAAGAGAGAGATGGGTAAATACTGTTACCAAAAGTGAGACAGAGTACGATACTAAACAAATGCTTCACATCGTTCAAGGTTCGAAACGTTAATGAATTTTGACAATAAGCTAAAGAACGTGAAAGGAAATGTCATTATGACAAATGCCATGCCACATAAATTCTGCGTTCGTTGTAATGAGGTCATGATCATTAATTTTTTTATGTAAATGTAGATTATCCATAAAAGGAAAGTATTTCCTATCTATCAATACTGTGGTGAGCAGGAAAGTTCTCCTGATAAATATTCCATTTGATCTTATTGAACAAAAAAGAATATAAATCGATAGAAAAGTTATTGATATCTGGCTATTATCCAATAAAAGAAGAAAAACTCATGATACTTCCTTGAATACTGGCAACACTGAGATTTCCCATCTCTTTCTAACTTTAAATCACTGCGTAAATGATTGCGAGATGAAGCGTGATAGGAATAGTTTTAATTATTTGTTTTCTTTTTCGAATAATTTCAGATTTGACAGCACAAAGGAGTCGGCCATTTTATTGCTGGTTGGTGAACGGGGGGTGAAGCTGTGGCTTAGCGCCCAGTGTAGAATTGTTGTATTTTTATTAAGTTATTTTTCTAAACATCCGTTCTCACATCGTACAAAACAGTATACGTATTTAGTGTAAGTTTAGGTGTATTTATGTATTGACTAGACTCTGAAGAGTAATGGACGATCCGAATAGGATGATGGCGCACAGCGGCGGGCTCATGGGGCCGCAGGGCTACGGGCTGCCTGGCGGCGAAGGAGCCCCGGCCTCGGGCGAGGGCGAAGCACGCAAGCAGGACATTGGGGAAATATTGCAACAGATCATGAATATCACAGACCAGAGTCTTGATGAAGCGCAAGCGAGAAAACACACGCTCAACTGTCATAGAATGAAGCCTGCCCTATTTTCAGTGTTGTGTGAAATCAAAGAGAAAACGGGTAAGCGAGCTGACGTATTTATATTATTGGCTATTGAATTTACGGCGGTTGAAGAATTTGTGTCATACATTTAATTACGAGTCGTAGTCTAGTTTCTCTGGCTTTGGATTTGTGATAAACAGTTTCACCCATACAAAGCAAAACTAAGTAATTCTACATCATCTACTACGTATTGAGAAAATGAAAGAAATTCTGCTTTTCCACTTACTTTGGAATTATTCAGTTGATAACTTGAATACATCAAATAGAAATATTGATAAATTTTAGGTAGTGTTTTCCAGAAACTTAAACCCTAGCAATGTAATTCATTTTGTGTGGTAGGTACACCTGTGTAGTCAAATTCAAGACCTTTTTATTGCTGATGCACAGTACACTCTAGCAATATGGCAATATTACGGTAGGGTCATCTTAGGGGCAACTTTATGTTGAATATTATTATCAAGCTTAGTGACAGTTATAAATCTGACACCTTGATCCACAGAAATCTTGATTTTGAGCTGTTGGCATTTAGAATCAAAATTTTCAATTTATTTTGTTTCGTTGTATGATGAGTATGTGAATACCATTTTTATTTTAAAGCTGATGATAAAGATGAACTTGTAGTCTAGATAAATGTCTGTTTAACTTTCTGCTGTATTAAATTTACAGAATAGCTGTAAAATTCACATCTTTGTATTACTGCAGATAATATGAGTATCTTCCACTCACCTTAAAAGATGTCACAGATTTAATATATTTAACACAGACGTTTTAATATTTTAACAGTGCTGTCCCTCCGCAACACGCAAGAGGAAGAGCCTCCAGATCCTCAACTGATGCGTCTGGACAACATGTTGATAGCTGAAGGCGTGGCCGGCCCAGAGAAGGGTGGAGGCGCAGGAGCCGCCGCCTCGGCCTCTGCCGCAGCTGGTGAATGGGGTAATTGCTTTGAAGTTTCTAAAACATATATATTTTTATCGGCATCATCATGTGACCTGCACACTAACTGTAGTAGACTTTATATTAAAAGATATTTGCCTTTAAAATTGTATTGGTTTCTTTTAGATGCTTTCAAACATAATTTAGGCATCAGGTTTTCCATTTTACTTCATATATTTCTTGAAATAGAAAATAGTAGGTACCAAATGTTTGTCAAACTCAAAGCATTTTTCAATTAAACCATTTACAGGCACTTTTTAATTGTCAAGAAGTTGGTCAGTCAGAAAAATTTAAATATAATAAGATTAAAAATAAAAAATACCAGTTCAGATAAAAAATTCAGTTCTATAACAAATGGGAGAATCCAACACAATTATAAACAAGTAAACAATGAACTACACTAATGGGTCTTAAATCTTATGAATGTGAAAATAATCTGACATTTGTATTGAATATGTGTTTTATGGTATAAATACACTACACTACTAATCAATAGTAGGTATTTTAGTGTGGGCTTTGTAAGAATACTGAATCTTTGGGGCTGGGAAAACCAGTATCCATAGTTTCATAGCCTACCACTGAAAGACCAGTATCAATCAACCCAATACATTTGTCTGTTTTGATAACAAATTTGAAAGGCTCATAGATATTAAATAAATAGGAGTAAAACATAAAATAGTAGCTTCATTCATTCTCAATAATCTGCAGCCATAAGCAAAGAGGGCGCATCTGCAGAAAAAAATTACAAGAAAAATAAGAATAGAATAGAATACTCTTTATTATGTACACCATATAAATTACAGACATAAATATAGAAACTGTACAAAGGGTGACGCAATGGGCGGTCTTATCGCTAAGAGCGATCTTTTAAAGACAACCTTAGGATGGATTTAAAAAAGCCTTACTAAACAAAAAAGGCGCATGTTGTAAGGCTCATTTTTCCCGACAGAATTATAATCCTGTATCCTCTTTATCAGATAACGCGATCGAGCACTCGGACTACCGCGCGAAGCTGGCGCAGATCCGTCAGATCTACCACCAGGAGCTGGACAAGTATGAGAATGCCTGCAATGAGTTCACTACTCACGTCATGAATTTGCTGCGTGAGCAGAGCCGCACCAGACCTATTACACCTAAGGTAGGCTTTTATTTACAGTTAAAATCGTAGCATGTGCACTTTTGTGGTTTCTGCCTATCCTCATGGTAAAAAGGCGTGAGTTTATTTAATTGAAGTAAATAAGCAAATTCCTGCTTCCTGTACGAGTCGCAATAAATACTTTTTCTTTCTTTCAAATTAATTTTACTATAAAACTGAAAATCTTTTCAAACAACAAATAAATATGATGAATTGATGAGACATTAAAATACATCTCTCTGTTTATAAAGTATTGAAGGTAGAAGAATTGATGTTACATTTTAGCCAGTCATTATACTTGTGCCTGTATGTTGTATTAATTGTTCCCGTATCCAGAGTGCTCCCAACCCAAGAATCGTTCAGTTTTACTTGCTGTTTTCCCGATAATCTCTTGGAAAATTTCGTCTAAATTAAAAGCATCAGAGCATGTCAAATATAATTATTGGAAGCAGCCTTAAATTTGGGTATACCGACAGGAAATCGAGCGCATGGTGCAGATCATCCACAAGAAGTTCAGCTCCATCCAGATGCAGCTGAAGCAGTCCACCTGCGAAGCCGTCATGATACTGCGCTCACGGTTAGTTCCTGTACCATGACCATGTAGATAGGGTACTGTAAACTTTAGAATGGAATATGTTCACGAAATAGTAGGTAAATGGATTGTTAAATTAATATCGGAGGACATCTAGACACCACATCATCACCTTCCGATAGACAAGTATGTCGACAGTCACAGGTCTTCCACTATTGAATTTGTAACGAAATTAAGCAATCCATTCACCTAATTGCTTCTTCATCTTAGTGCTGCATACTTTCTATCAACATATACTTAGCAATTAATTCTCCACATTAAAAATCACTTCCAAATAATAAAAGTAACGAAATGTCCCACAAAACATTTCGCTCTAACCAGCTCAACTTTGGCCTCTAAACAACCAAAATCTGGGAATTCCCGCTTGCAGTTTCCTGGACGCGCGTCGCAAACGCCGCAACTTCAGCAAGCAAGCTTCGGAGATCCTCAACGAATATTTCTACTCGCACCTGTCCAACCCTTACCCCAGCGAGGAGGCGAAAGAGGAGCTGGCCCGGAAGTGCGGCATTACCGTGTCTCAGGTACCGTGACGTCACTTCCGCTTTCAGTTTCCTCGACTCGCGGAGAAAGCGACGCAACTTCACGAAGCAAGCGCTGGAGCTGCTGAATGAGTACTTCTACTCGCACCTCGCGAACCCCTACCCCAGTGAGGACGCGAAGGAGGAGCTGGCCAGGAACTGTGGCATTACTGTATCGCAGGTACTGCAGGGTTGCCAAGTCTGGGTAGGGAAACTTAAACAAGTATAGAAAACAAGTTGGCCACACCTCAACGACGACTCGCATTTGAATACAAAGACAAATTACAAATGAGTTGGTTGCATTCAAAATGTAGGTACATTTGCTAGCTTTGATATCGAACAGATTTAAAAATTCTATTCAAAATGAACACGCCAAGCGTTCTCATACATAATAAAACAGACGTAAAACTAACAGGTAACTTCAAATAGAGTTGGCAACCCTATAGTTACACGACACGGCTAGCTGCCGGACTCAAGACGCGTGACAACCCTATTGTCTTGAAACCGGGACAGTTAGGTAATTTTTAACTCGCAACTTGAAGTAAGAACATTAATCTTAATTAACAAAGTTATAACTTAACAATACCACCGTAAATCATTGTCAGTTCGTGTACTTAGGTGAAACAATGAACAACAAACTGTAGTTTTGTTACGGGAGAAACGCCGTGTAGCCTGGGTAATGCAAATTTTCTTACGTTTATATTTTTTAGATTATAATATGTTCACATAGAATTATAACGCCTAGAAACCGAGTACGCGCGATTTCAGTGAGGCACTTTCAAGTGAGTCTAAAAGACTCACTACGTTCCGAACGTCCGCCAGTTGTCAAGGTCAAACGCTAGAGCAAACATCTCCGAGCTTTCCGAGACAATTTCATTAATAATGACTTATTGTGTAGTGAATGGGTGTCACAATGCATCAGAAAAGAATAAAAAACCTACCAACATATCATTTCATAGGTAAGTACTACAATTCGACTTGTATTTTGCTACAATAATGAATACAAAAATTAAATACGACAACAAAATTTTAGGCCGCCATGTTATGAAGGTGTTACCAGTTGCAATGAATTACCCTATTGTTCAACGAAAAATAAATACACACCCGTATTTTTTTTTTACAATGAACCCGAGATTTTTACACAACTGCCCAAAATTTTTTTAGAGAAAAATCAATATGGCGGCTTTGTAGCGCCATTTTGAGATTTGAAAAGAAACTATTTATTTTAAATTATTACAAAATGGGTATCAAAATTAAGGTCTTGGTGAGCTCAATTCAAATATAAATAAATAATATACGGATATTTAATATAGATAAGTAGAGTGTACATGCAAAAAAAATCATCTTTATCAGCTGCAAACAATTTAGTTAGACTTTAGCGAAAAAAACTTGCTATTCTTTAGACCAGTAAAAATATAGAAATCGTGCGCTTCTAGTGTAAAGAAACTTTCACGCTAAATGAAATCTAATTTAATAAGGGATTTTCTCACAGATTGAAATTAAGAAAAAAAAACTGGTTTCATAAATGGTACTAGCTAAGCAAAGACGGCGCTAACAAATAATGAAGTTTTTTTTTATTTTCTTGCTCTATGGTTGCTCTGTGGTTTCCATACATACAAATACCATAACACATAACCATGATGATTTTAATTGATTAGTTGTTCATGACGTATTTTCTCATAATTTATCAGTAACATCGATACATTTTCTTCTCCCTTTTGCGTTTTTCCTTAAAATGATTAAAACCATTAATGCTGCTCATTCATGTACCTATTGAATGTTAACTTATAATAAATATAGATTTTAATTACAAATATTCGTTTTAATGTAAATTAACATGTTATTTTTATAACAAGCTTTAAATAGAACTAGTACGTTACCAAGTACAAGATAAATAATCCGATTTTACGTAAGTATAAAATTTCCCCACTTTCGGGGAAACACTACTGCACTGTACACACTCCACAACATCAGAGTTTTGTTTGTGTGCGTGTCGGCGATCGTAAATACGCAATGCTCACGCATACATCAATAGATTGATGTGTGCGTTTTTGCCTCACTTGAGACGAAGCGCTTGTATGAAGACTATCGATCTAGGCGTTATTAATCTAAGTATGTTCAACAAAATATGATTCGCGACCGTGAAATTTAAATTTATTTTTTCATAATCATAATTTGTACAAGAATAGATTAAAATAACAATCAATAGGATTATATGAACTTAGAGGGTTGTATTGATGATTATAATTCTGTAAATACATACTTGTTACGATTGTATCAAATTTCTCAATCATGTTTTGTTTAACATAAGAACCTGACATTGAACTGCAAATTGCAAAAAAAAATTAGAACATTTGGATTTTGCAGGGTACATTAGCGGTTTCCCCTCAAGGAGTACTCTTTTTTGTTTTGCGTGGTTTAATGATACGATCAGAACATCTTAAGAATGGATTACATAACATAGTCATGTAAATTATGGCTGTACTGTACAATTGACCGGCAGTAAGAGACCATGAATGAAAGGCAGATGTTTGCGATACTGATACTAATACTTGCGTATTAAATATCTCAAACAGTAAGCGGGTAGAAGGGCTAATAGGGCCCAGTACCTTATTACCCGACTGCGCGACCACAGAGACAGTGTTATGTTTTCCCTCGTGAATATTGTTTTAACGAACAAAAAAAAAAAATGGTAATTTATTTGCATAAAAGAGTTACAGAAAGTTCTAAAGATGCTTATGTTGATCTTTTAATATCCCTTTAATGTCGGCGTCCAAATTTAACCACAAAACTGTACAATTATCTTACTTATGTGATAAGTTATTCATTACTACATATTATTAAATTTACGTATTGTCGCCAGGTGTCCAATTGGTTCGGCAACAAGCGCATTCGCTACAAGAAGAACATTGGCAAGGCTCAAGAGGAAGCCAACTTGTATGCCGCCAAGAAGGCTGCCGGTATGTATACGGTTTCAAGTGGCTTTCTATAAATAAGAAAAATCATTGCTGGCAAATGATGTGCCTATTCTGTTTCGAAAGTAATTTCGAAACCTTGACACCAGTACTATTTATTGCCTTTTGTCTTAGGTTACGTCATTATTTGAATATTAACTACTGTTTCAGTAATTCTAAAGGACAAAAGCATATTGTCTTGTTATGTGTCAAAATGCAAGAGACAAATGAGTCGTGTTACTGTATTTTTAAATCACGAAGTGATGCGCGCTTTGTTTGTGGTAGCCAAGTCTGCAAACACGCTGTGATTGTGTGTGTAAGCGCAGGAGCTCTCGATACCGTCCAAGACACGGGTGCAGTCTGTGTGTGTGTGTGTTATGTGCTGACGCTACTCGTCTTCACGCACTCATTCACAGCGTGTTTGTTTACTTGGTTACCACAAGGAAAGCGCGCTTCGCTTCGTGAGATAGAAATACTGTACCATTGACAGGAAAACTACAAAATAACTTCGAATAATTATTACTATAGTTTAAAATGAAGTAATTTGTTAATATTACAAATGCAAACAACAAAAATATGTATGTCATTCTAAAGATCTCTTGAATTCCCATGAAATTTACCTTCCAATACTAAATTCCGTTCCTAACCTAACAAAAATCATACCACATAATCATGATATTTCCCTGTCATCCCTGCATATATCTATAGTTCTATAAAATTGGGTGAAAGCCAGTGCGTTACATAGAGATACGTTTCCGCACACAGACCTGCCTTGGGTTGGCGCGGGGCGTGATGCTAGCTCACCGCCTGCCAGAGCTTCGGCATATTACAGTAAACTATAGACACTAACTAGAACTAGGCTAATTCGCACTGATTGATGGCTCACTTGGGTCCTTCCTACACCGGCGCCTGACAAGTACTGGGAACTGCACGTCATTGTCATTTTCTAATTATAAAATCGCCCTAACCGGCATCCAAAGGTTGTCTATAAGAGAAACGAAAAGACTGTTCGTTTAGACACCCTTTTTGTAACTATTTTAATTACTTTGTAATTTATTCTACACTTTATAGTCATTGTAATTCAATTTTAATTAATTAATGGTTACAATAAATCAAAGTTATATCTGTCTTATTAATACATAATAAAGACGACGATTCAAAGTCGTAAATATTACAATTGACGTGCATTTGACTGTACGACTGACGAACGTAAGTGTAACAAGGGCTTAAACGTCTGTTACCTGATGTCTCGTTTGGCTATTTCATGCAACAAATATTTTGCACTTCTGCTAGTCGCAAAGCGGCGAAATATTTGGTCCATTTTTGCTGTGATATTTCTAGTATTCTTTGTCTGAATAGCCAAGTGGTACATTAGGCTCTAGACACGTAGTAAGCCTCTCAGTGCGTGCGTAGCCTTACACATCGCGTACCTTTGCTATAGAAGCGCCCAGCGCTGTCTAAATAACGATATCTCAATTCGTTTGAATGATCTCAGTTCATTGTGTTGTGGGCATCTTTCATCACCTATCATTGTTTTGTGAAGAAACGATCTAATACCATACATCATTGATCGTTTTCTATTTTGATTCGGTTTCTCTCAAAAAGGCATGTGTTAAATTTAATATCCATTGGGTGGTAGTCATATCAAATTCGTTGTGGGCCTTTTTAATGGTTTTTGTATGAAAAAAAAAATTATCCAAGCCCCATTCAAATCAGCTCCCATGTTGGTGATCAATAAAGCATATTCTTTCTATCTATCCACAACACACTACCAAGTCCGGTTGAAAGATCCCCACACACTGCACTACCCCCTATCCGCTAGTCTTACACGCATACATGAGAGATGCCCGTGCGCAGCCGCAGGCGCGTCGCCGTACTCGATGGGCGCGGCGTCGGGCACGGCCACGCCGATGATGTCGCCGGCGCCCACGCAGGACTCCATGGGCTACTCGCTGCCGGCGCCCGGCTACGACCAGCCGCAGCCCAGCTATGACGGCTCTATGGGCTACGACCCCATGCATCAGGATTTGTCGCCGTAGGCGCGTAGGCGAGCCCGTACCTCAGGTGAGTTCAGATATAGATTTTTATGCAAAAGAGTCCATGATGTTACTAGCCTGGGCTAATTAGTTTCGTCGTTGCGACTAACCGACTCCTTGACAATTCAAGGGTGTCTATAATTGATTTAATTGAAATACATGCTTTGAGTTTATTATATTGGTAAACGCCCCAATCTGTTCTTCAGTTCCTCTTTGATTTTGTTGCTACGATAAAAAAAAGTATATATTCCAAGAGCAACTTGTCCACTTTTCTTTACGTTTAGTTTCATTGCCATGGATCTATCTTCTTGTCACGCAGACCCAGTCGAAGCTGTCAAGATTACTTACGTAAGTCTGTATTGTTTCAGGTTGCGGGTATGACACATAATTGTGCAGCTTCCACAGAATTGCCATTTACATTTACTATTATTATGTTAAGTAGGTCAGGTACTAATCCTTACGACCGGTGACTTACGTCGGCGCGACACCGGCAGACGCCTAGCCTTAGGACATAGGACATTGTATACTACACAATATACCTTAGACTACATATTATTAGCGATATTTTTGGAAGGAAATGTAATGAAACGTATTTTTATTTGTATTACGAACTCTATATGACTGGCACCCAGTATTTGTTTAAACAATTTATATTATACAACTTTATTTTTATTATTATAATATAGTCATTTTTATTATGAATGAATTTTCAAAGGCAACTATTTTATAGTATTATTGTTTTAACCAGTGGCGTTTTTTTTAAATTGTTTTTTTTTTTCGAAAAGTAATTATTTGGACAGTATTAGTAATTTATATACAAAAGTAAATCATCACATCGATATGGCGGGGATCTCGAGTTTCTATTCGTTCTAATAATCTTTTAATCTACGGTGGTTATAATTATACGATAGTTGTAAGATGAAACTAGTGTAATTATTATTAATTGTAAGTATTCAGATATTTTGTGCTGACTTGTGTCCTGTACGAAGTGCGTCCGTGTATTATACTATTTTAAATCTATATTATTTATCGACAGTGGAATTAATTAAAATGGAACACTAGATAATACATGATGTTGACAAATTAAAAAAATGAAAAACATTTTTTAGTGCAAGAATCAAAGAGATAACAATGATACGATAATTATTATGTATACGCTGTACTCCGTAGTCAGTCTGCTCCAACAATAATATTATACACGCATTTTATAATTATTATAAAATTATTACGTCTATGTACAGATAGTGTCATAATAATACTATCCATACGAGCACAGTAGCTGCACTTAAACTTATGTATACGCCATTAAATATTATCATATTTTTATATACAATTTATTATTGCTGGAATATTTACTTAACGAGAACTATAAATCATATTTATTTAAACAAAATGTAGATAAATAATGTAGATTGAAAGATAATTTGTTTGCGCGGACGCATAGACTTGTGTGCAATTTTAATAATATTTTATTAGCAATGGTTGTGTTAGTATCGCGCACACGCATCTTGGCCCAACTGATCTAAATGTGGAGTCGTTTTAAAATACCAGTCAATTTTTAATGTGTACACAGAATGCATAATAATAATTATTAATATAATAATTTTTAATGTATTTTTGTTTAAAAAAGGTCGAATTAAAAAGCCCATAGGTCAAGTGAACTGAGGGTAATTCTCGTATTTTTAGGAACGTTCGCACTAATCTCGGTCGAAATCTGTCAAAAATAGAATCAATTTAGATACATTTTTGACATTGATTGCCGCTGAGATGAGATTGCGACTTTGAACTTTTTTCTAGTACGAGAATTGGCCTTCAGATAACCAGTAAAAACGACTTCTGTCTCGGCCTGTAAAAACTAAACTCTGCTTTGGTGACACGGTAAACCAGGAGTTGTGAATATCAGAACAAATATTTTAATTATCGTGGTGCTAAAATGTTGGTAGCACAATTTTATTTTACTTGTTAGCCATAAGTTGAATGTTATTTTATTTCGTCGTACATTTCATCGAAGCATAACAAGATCTTACGATTGTAACTTAAAATTAGTTCCACTTAGTGATAGTTTGGATATGAAAAAAAAATAATTGCTAGAATTAAGTTAATGTGTTCTAAAACAAAATATCTGAAACAGTATACGAGATAAAAACGAAAATTTAATTGATGTTTTAACGCTGTGGAACATTGGAATTCACGCGCCGCCTCGGGTCGCACCATTCTTACTCGTTCACGATAAATTATTTATTATAATGGTTATAAAGTAATGTTAGTACCGCAAGTCGGGCGCGGCGGCGCGGACACACATGTATACGACGACGAGTTCAATGTTATTGCGACCATCAGATTGACTAAAATACATTTTTGTGTAGTTATGGAGTTGTTTTATTTAAAATCTATCTTTACAGTTGCCACTGGTTCAAAGCATAATTATATGAAACCAACTCCTCTCAACACAGGTACACATTATTATTAAAACATAACATAAGCACAGGTACAGCTCTACCTTTAGGGGCACCGGCGTGATGCCTGTGCCCCTAAAGGCAGAGCTGTACCTATCACTCACATTTCGCCAGTTGTGTTCCCCATGTAATAGGGGCCGAGCATTTTGACATCAGCCGGGCACAAATCCAGACTCCGATTGTTACTACCTACTCTAAAAATATGTAACACGTCAATAAGATAATATAAAAAATTTTGCATTGATAACGTTTGGACGTTTTATACAAAAGTTATCTTTTTGTTTCCAAAACAAACCTCTTTTTGCCTCTGCGGGTTATATTCTACCGCTCTCTCATAATGATATCTTTTAATACACTACCTACTACTCTAAAATACTGGTTTTAATAATGGGTAATCCGTGAAGTGCAATAATTTTTTTTTCATCTGGTTTGTGAATAAACTACCCATATAAGGCGCGGAGAGCGTAGGTATCGAATGTGTTTAATTTATTAAAGGTCGTAGCTATGATCAGAAATATAATTTATGTAATTATTTATCAAGTGCCATGCCAAAGAGTTATGGTAGCTCTGTAGCTGAAAGTGAAGTGTTTCATCTAAAATATCATTGTGTTACATGCACAGACTAGAATATAGGTAATGCTCTGTGGCTGAAAGTGGAACTAATTATGAAATGACAGTCAGATTTTTTCCAGATATAAAAATCGTTTTTGTTTTTTCACGTTTTGATTCACCGACAGGAGTCGTCAGTGTTTGGCCACACTAGGGTGCGGCGCGACGAACTCAAACATAATATGGACTTCCTTTGAAGTGTCCATAGTGGGCACGCGGGCGCGGTGAGCGGCGCGGGGTGCGCGCGCTTATATTTTGACAAACACTGGACCAGTGTGACCAGATTCAGTATTTTAATACTTTTTCGGTATATTTTATCGACTTTTCCAAGCATCAGTATTTTTTGTAGGTAAATTGGCGAAAATAAGTATTTTTGGGTATATTTTGCATAAAAAGCTATGGCAACACCGTAGCGATCGTCCCCGCGAACATTGATGTTCAGGCAATTACCCGGATTTAGTCTATATTTTATTCAGATAAGATATTTAGTATTTTTTGAAGTGCTTCGGTTTTTTCGTAAAATTTAATCTGGTCACACTGCAGTGGACACGATAGCACGCAAAACGCAGCCGTGCTCCAGTGTGGAAAGTTAGCCCGCGCGCGTTCCCGCATCCGCGCCCGCGCCCGCCCCGCTCCCCAGTCTGGACGGACACCTAGAGTAAATATTATGTTCCTTGTCCGTCACAGTGTCAGATGCACTGACCTCTATCATACAAGTGTACGATAGAGGTCAGTCTCCAGATGTCATAGTGGGACTGCAAGACCACAGAGTAGACTAGACTTTTCAGTCTATCAAAAAGTACTCTGTGTGTCGGTGACTAGACTGGACTCCCGCCTATAGTACCTATTAAGTATTAGTGTTCTGCACAGACTACTTAGTGATACTTACTACACTACGTATGTTCTGTGACTGGACTAGACTAGACCATAGACTAATATATATAAATGAGACTGAAGACTGCAGATTTTGACCGTATAATTTAATTTTACGGCAAGAAATCGAAAGAAGGGAGGCTTTCTCTTCTTTCTTGTCCTACGTACAAAAGGAAAAAAGATTGAAGTTCACGAAGAAGTATAATAGAATATATACTACCTACCTAAATACATAATTATAAACATTAAACAGGACTGATCAGCGGGAGAAGTCGGTGGTTGAGGTAACCCGGTTGCAAACGTTGATTTGGTGCAGCTTATAAGGTTTGTAGGCAGAAATATTGCTCAACCATAAATAAGCAACACACCTGGCATTACGACCGGGTGGTCACGATTCTGATTGTGCATAGTAGGCCTAGGTTGATTGCACCACATCTTGCTAAATTATGATACAATTTAAGTGTTAGTCGCTCTTTAGTATAATTTAGTGCACAGGTTACTCGGCACCCAAATAAAATTTGCGGTTCGATGTCCCAGTTGCGCGCGCAGGTTCGATTCCCCCGTGGGGAAAATATTTGTGAGGCCACATTACATTGTCTTATGTTCGGGATCGAGGATCTGAGTACATAATGGGCACTTGAATGAACTTGCAAACTGAAAAAGGAGGTACCCATTTAACTTTACCCAGAGTGTCCGCTATACACCTAGGTAAAATACCAATTTTTTTATGGGTATGAGGAAAAGGCCGTGAAAAACTCCGACATGCATTGAAGTCTGGTGGTTAAAGGCTCGTACACACAGGCGCGACGCGACACGCGACACAAAGGCACCGCAAGTCGCGCAACGAGCGGTGCCTTTGTGTCGCGCGTCGCGCCTGTTTGCAGGAGCCTTAATGCTCTTTTCTCTGAATTGGCAAGGGGGACCTTTGCAAATGTTCGAACTCCTAATCCAGATTTTTTCAGTTTTTTGTCAAGAATGGAAAACAAAGAGCGTAGGAAGATGAAAACATCCTACGTTATAGTGGCAAAAGCTGAGAGGTAGGTATGTGAAGTTATCTACCGGACATGAAAGGCATGTGCTGCACCGGTTCGACGCGGCGACGGCCCCTGCGCAGGAAAAATGAGATACCAAAATAACGGCTAATCGATCAATATCCTATAGAGCTATCACAAACCATCAGGTGCCATTATTTCTTTGTGGACTGATAACGCTAGTGTAAATAGTGCGTTAATTGTTTGTGTTTATTTTTATCAGAGTATGGCTGACCTTGGCCTACGTATGAATCAGGTGGATCGTAGCGTCATGACTAGAGTTAGTAACGCGCTGTCAGTCGTTCGAGTCGCTCGACTATATAACGTAGATTTATAAATGTTAAAATCGCTTGTTAACTTAACTGCCTCTGTGTCCGCCAGAAATTGTAAGTACCGTTCATTTCTTTACAATATTTTGATCATAAGTAAAAAGTTCTATCTATCTATCTATCTACTTAGGTTTATCCTTGATCATGACATGCGAATTTCACATTGAATGGACGATATTAATAAGTGAGTAGGTACAGCTTACAATAATGACGCCTTTAAGGTCTGTCTAAAAAATTACACCCAGAAGGTCTACTAATACACCTAGGTACCTAGAGAGAAAAATAATGAGTAACGTCTCACTCAAGTAATAAATCTGCCCCTAAGACGACCCCTGACCGTCTGATGCACTAAACAAGCAGTATTCAGTAATTTTTGCTTTGAATCAGTAACCATCTAGGCATATCTTGACATATCTAACTATCTCGCTCTACAATAATATCTGATAAAAAATACTGATTTAGCTCGTTTTCAAGTACATTTTCAGTTGCCACTAAATTAATTCGCAATTACTTAATTAAGATGTATTTATTCTTGAGACCAATGTTTTTATTATCGGTTATAGCATCGAGGATGACGAGTGTACACAGCGCTTATAAAGACGAGGTACACGACGTGCCTATGTCGGTGATCATCAGGCCTTTCATACCGGAGCTGACTGAGGACAAAGTTGTGTCACTCATGGAGGCGATACAGGTAAGGAATATTAGATATTTAACATGTTTTTCGACGATCTAGGTTGTAAGGAATCCGCTATGATTCGGGAAGGACATGTTTGGTCGTCGTGGTTAATTGTCGCGATAGTTATATGTTAGAAGGTTTGGTTTCTGCACTTCATGTTGGCCATGTTCGTCGGTGGTTATTCCAACCAACCCACTTCCCTCCAGAAGTTGATTAAGTCCCTGTTAAGAACATCTGTGTAAGATCTGGGTGTGCCGAGGGTTTCTGAACTAATCTGCGAGTGACGCCTGTGCACTCAAAGAGTACATGCGCAACGATTTCCTCAGCCTCCATGCAAGCCCTGCAAAGGGGACTGTCCGTTTTCCCTGTTGTGTGGAATTGTTTGTTTAGCAAGCTGTGTCCCGTGATGGTCCCCGTCACCAGGCCCAGGCCGTTCCTGTCCAGGCGTAGTAGACGTCTGGTTAGCTTGCCACATCTAATGATGGCACGCCTTCCTTGGATTGCCTGCAGCCCGGTGTCGAGGACCATCAGCTCTCCGCTTATGTGGGTGTGCTCCTGTAGCAGCCTGCGTAGCTGGTTAAAGGGGATGGGCACGATAGGTTCAGGTCTACAGACTGACGCGCTGGATGCTCTTCTGGCCAGTTCGTCAGCTGCGTCGTTACCTAGCGATAGTTGTGGAAGGCCTATATATTTTAGGAGGGTGTTAATGGGCAGTTAAAGTACCCTCTTTCTAATATATTTCGTGCGGGGTGCCGTGTGCCCACTTAAGTCCACTTTCACTAATGGTCACTTAATTAATTTCCTGACACACGGTTTCACACGAAACTTACTTTGTCCGTTCGCATATTATTCTCGATATTTTTCGGTTTACGAATCCTTATAGCCAAGGCTCTCTACCGTTCAGCCCGTCTTGCAAGTTGCAGGTTGAAGGTCTTAATAGGTATTGGTAATCTTAATTAAGTACCTACTTCTCAAGTTCTCGTAATAGGTCTTGGAAGAAATTGCCAGGAAATACGCTAAGTATGGCGATAAGGAAAGTACCTACTTAGGTACCTCCTGTAGAAATCTCATCTAACACTGATCTTTCTGATTTGTACCTAACTGAATTTAAAACAGTCGAGAGCGTTAGGATTTCCCTTACATTAATCCATATGCAATGGACATCTAATAGCAGCGACAGAAGCGGTCACGGACTCACAACCAATCAATAGGTAGGTGTGCAGGTACTCAGCTAGGTAACCTAGATATTGACCAGTTATCCTACATGCATTGCACTTAACCCCATTTGCTAAGGACATTGCAAAAACAAGCTAAGTAACTTTCTATATAATATCTTGTTTCTATAGCGTGCCACAAGGAGGCATACTAGGCCTCTTATTGATTGCTTACCAAAACTTAGAGAGTAGGTACCCTAGTTTTCACAAAATATCTATTTGTATTCATTTGTTAATTAGGCAGTCTAGCAGTAATACGATAAAGTCATAACTAGCCTATAATGTTCACACTGCTGGGACACAGGCCTCCTCTGTGAGAAGGAGTGGGCCGGAATCCACCACACAGACCCACTGTGGGTTGGTGGATGTCACGTCAATTTTTGGTACGAGGATATGCCGGTTTCCACATGATGTTTTCCATCACCGTTTTGAGAGCAGTGGTGATGAAATAATGTACAAAAAGTAAATCGCCTGTCTGGGTTTGTTACTACTGGGCTACCAAAAGAAGATAATAATACAATTTTCAAAATATTTAACTATTTAACTACGTCGATAGGTGGCTATAAAAGTAAAGATGATTCTTTTATTTTCTAAACTAATGTCGCAGGGTTAAAGGTCGATGTAATTTTGTTATCTGAAGGTGAACCAGTAATCAGCGATCGATAAAAATATTATTGTAGGTAATTTATATTTTATTTTGTAAACTTGTCTCGCGGGGAATGACCCGAGATATGCTAATTTCATTATTTAGGTACAGACTCCAGCACAACCAGCTACTACAATCTGTCAAATTTCTTTAATACATTTTCATCTTTATCGCTAAAGCATAAGGTTCAAAGTTGATTGGGAAAATTTGACAGTTTCGAGTAGCTTGATGTGCTGGCGTCTGAAACCTTTTAGCACTTAAATATTGATGCTTGATGTTATTTAAGTATGTACCGGATTTAAAGAAAACTGCCTACAATTAGGTAGATAACTACTCTATAAGTTTATACCTAGGCTAGATATTTTCAAATGGAACGATTGAAATTCGGTTTAGTCCTTATAATCTATGGTTTTGTTACGCTCCATTAGCAATAGGACAAAAAAAGTTTATAGACCCGTATTGCCTTTTGTGTTTATCATTCAAGCCAAGGCATCATCATTTAAAAGCGTTAAATTAATTGAATGTCGTCCTCTGTTTTGAATGTATCATTATAATCAGTCAAGCCATAGTCATCTACTAGCGCAGTGGCAGATTATCGTATCTCTTCATTTATCGAATATCTTAAACCTATTTCAGAAAAAAGAAGAAGTAGGCAACGTGCCTCCCATAGACATCCTCTGGATCAAGGGTTCTGAAGGAGGCGACTACTACTACAGCTTCGGAGGATGCCATCGGTATGCCGCATACAAACGACTCAACCGGCCGACCATCCCCGGCAAACTGATTAGGTCTACTATCACTGACTTGAGAACGTACTTGGGTAGTAGTACTCCTGATTTGAAGTAAATTGTTAAATTAGTAATTAATTTGATCAATGATGATGGGCTGGCTTGACTGGCTGCTGACGAAGTAAAGATGTTGACGATCGCTGCGACTGAGTCAAAGATCCCATGTTATTAGAACTTTACATAAGCATACTGGGCGAGGCTGCGAATTGTACAGGCGCACGTCACCTGCGACTGTACGTAACATTAAGACTTTCGAGCTGGTCTAGCCTAGTACTAGTAATAGATTAAGATACTAGCACCCTAATCGCGTAACACACTATCAATCACAATCTGAATCATTTTGAAGGATATTGCAAATCCATTGCTTCATATGTTCGAATTTGTCTGCACAGCAACGTAAATAACACAATGAATGTTGTTGAACGGTCAAAGTGACAGCTATTGCTATTGGTAGTGTATTACGCAATGACCTCGCTGCATATACGGGTTTTGATTCCACTGACGTGCGGCCTAATGTACAGTACCCGGCGATAAATATTTCACATCGACCTTTGGAAAGAGACAATCGGCTAATTTCGGCTTCGTAGAGCGTTATCTCTGTCGCACGAAATACAAACAGTCCGGTATCTATTAGGAGCTGTTAAAACAATTATGATTTGCTTCTTTTGATAATTATTTTTATTCTTTGTATAAAATACAAAAAAAAGGTAAAGGTCGATATGCAATGTTTATCGCCGGGTACTGTACGACCATCCAGTATAATAATAATAATAGTGGCTCTGTGAAACTCAACACCCATGAGAGTCATTCACACCCATGAGATCAGAAGAGTCGTAGAGCCTGACCGACTGTCGAGGGTACGGATTGCTACTTGCATTATTCAATAATATTATGTCGGATAACGTTAAGTCAGGCCTATCGCGCTAGTCCAAGCGGAAGGAAAGTTAGCGTTGGTATAAAATATGCCAAGACTGTTATGTTTGTAATTAATATTAAGGTTAGAACCATCATTTGTACATAATTATCTAAGATGAGAACTTATAATGATTTCCTGTAAGGGATACTATCAATAAAAAAAATGTATCCGATCGTAGATTATTATAATCAGGGTTTGGGTCATTTTAGACAACATTTATTTGCATTTGTAGGTTTAATTAATCTATGGAAATATCGTATACTAAGTATGAGTTAAGCTCAAAGTAAAAATAAAACCAATTAATTTCTCCAACAGTGTATTTATTTGTGGAGTGGCTTACCTAACTACAGAACAATGGATATGCCGTTTCTGTATATTTACAAACATGAACATAAATAATATCAAAATACAATTTATTACTAACGTAACGAAGCGGCGCCTCGCTCAAAGCACTGGAAACGTAATGATAAATGAACACAAAATCAATTTGTTAGCACCAACATTCCATGCATGCAGACATTTAACACAAAATTTGCTATTATATGCTATACTTATACTTAATAATTATAAGGTTTTCAAATGATTAAAAAGGCAGTACAATGATAATCCTTATGTACGCTTTAAATAGACGTACCATACCTTACAAAAATACAATTGGGACAATGCTAATTTGTTAACACAATCAAATCTGACGGTCATTGCAAGACTTTTTTAATAGGTACATCACAAGATTTACTAGAAAATTTTCAGTTTCAGACAGATCTATTAAAATAATATTACATTCTCAATAATATTCATAAAACTAAAAGGTTGCGTAACAAAGGATTACCACTGTGCTAATTAACATTTGACATTGACACGACTCACAAACGAAAATAAAATCATTGCGTTTACCATTAAATTCGATACACAGTGCTAAACAAGTGTTAACATAAAAAGTGCTTCAATTTGCGACCATATTGCTTTTTATACGACCAAGGTAAAAGCGCATATTTTGTACTAAGAATAAAATTGCAAATAACTAAACTATTTTCGATATATGAAGAGGAAGAAAACTTCATTATTGAAAAAGAAGTTGCTTTATCATACCACCCAAAAGGATGTGTCCCAAACTAAACCTAATACATAATATATAAAGTATTTCCGTATGATGTAAGTGGTAAATGAATATATTCTAGTGTAGATAACAACGTACGTAGTTATTGTTTATAATGTCGATAAACGGCGTTAATATTACAGAGATCATTTTATGCTTGCTCATAATAATTTAAAATATTTTGGCACGAATCATAAAATTAGCGACTGAGTGGGAGCAGTTATAGGAGCTTACTGTAACTTACAATAATAATTGCGTAAATATAATTTACACAGAAGTTCTATATTTTTTAATAGCGGTTTTATAGGTTTTTCGTGTATACTCCCTACCATCTCCCAGTATAATTAGAAGAATAAAATGCAAAATAATATATTCTATATAGATCTATCTATCACACTGCTGCCGTGACCCGCCCGCCACGCCGCCCCGGGTTCGCCAACTAAATAGAAAAAATATACATCTATTACTTTACAACAACCATATTCTTTATTATGTCTCATATATTTTTATATCATTTATAATATTTTTATTTTTTTACATAACAACGGCACCCTGTGGCCATGGACAAGATAAACTATTTATTTTTTAATCAATAGATATATTTTTTCTCCACAATCATATTCTATAAGCAGTGTTTACATGACAGTTATGCAGATTATATTAAAGCATAATATTTTAAAATTTTATTTTATTTAGTGGCACTAGTGTTTATGAGTAACATTTAGATCCATTTAAAATTTACATTTATATATAATTTATTATGACGAAATGGAAGTGGCTCACAAATATTTATATGTCAAATTATGAGTTTATTTACAAGGGTCGTTTTTTTACAAATAAATGTAAAGTTTTTTTTTTAACAAATGAAATCTAGTACTACATTACAGTGTCATCCTATTACAATAGAACCTAAAGTTACAAGATAAACGTGTAAATAAAAATGCGAACGTCTGTGGCTTAAAATAATAAAGGTGATAGCCCAAATAGTGAGCCAGTCGTTTTAAATTAAAAATAAAACGAGACAGTATATTATAATGTAATTATACTAGGATAAAATATATTGCCACTTCCACGTTTTTAATATTAATCATCAGACGAGTGTTTATTTTTACATGTACTTATACTACTTAACACAACGTGGAAGGATAACATTCATTGTGCACGTTGACTTCATTGAATTTACTAATTACATTTATTTGTTATTACAATAATAAATTAACAATTATTTACATTGAATCGTACGAAATCTATGCAAATGTTAGATTAGAAGGGATCAATTAATATCTTTGAGAATTAATACAGTCTTTCTAGTGAAGTTAATCTAGGGTTTCCCAAGATTACGGTGGCCTACATAGCGTTCGCAATTTACCGCCGAATGATGACACTAAAACTTTATTAATGAAAGTAAGTTGGCGTGTTTCTCCAGATAGCGTTTTTGGCACCGTAAAGTTAAACCCCGATGTCATCATTTTCATGACAGCCGTTGCTGCGGTTGTTATGTAGCGGTCACCGCTATTTTAGGAAACAGGAGTTTTAGGAAGAGAGAAATGTGTCAAGACATAAGAACCGTCATAGCCACTTGCACGTCGCTGGGTACTGTAGTACCACAAAAGTTTTTAGGGACTTACGTCAGTGGTACTACAGTGCCATTATGAGGAACGTTCGGAAACATGAACTTACGGTTGAACTACGGCTCCTTCATACATTATCTGTAGTTTTTAATACACAGAAACAAATATAGATGGCTCTGAAACCAAATGCAGTGCATTTTTCAATATCCTGTGGTTGTAACAACGACTTGAAGTCAGGCGTGTTTCGTGAACTTTCGTGTGTGAGTATGTGAAAAGTGTTAACGTAATTATGTCGTGTTTTATTGCATATTTCTAATAATGTAATATATTAAATTTTTCTAGACAATATACACGTTATAATGGTGTATAATTATCATACTCTATAACTCTCGAAAGTTGATAAATTTAGCAAAAGAAGTTGTCGAATTATGTTTGTGTTTGTTTACGTTCGGTTTCTGGTTTGTTTACGGACTGTAGAAATTATTTGTAAGAGAAATAGAGAAATTATACCATATTTTCATAAAATAAACTATTTATAATAATTAGTTATATATAACAAATCAATAACGTTTATATTTGTAACAGATTCAACGAAATTAATAATATGATACGCAGCGTTCCGGCCGGTCCGGCCGAGGAGTCTTGTTTTGAACAATTTATTTAATCTACTTCCCATGAATGAAATACAAATCTTTTGCAATCATTTTGAAGGACATATAGTCTACTTTATTTATAATTTTTATAAGTGTTACAGATAGCATATTTTAATCACGAAAAATAAAATTGCCGGGAAATCGGAAAAAAATATTTACTTTTTTAACTTTAACATTTTTTTTAAGTATGGATATGTATGTTTGCAGCATATATTTTTATTTAAGTTTATTCTCTTTAAGCTAACGTAATCAATGGCATTTTTTTTTTTGAAATTGCTGTAATATTTTTATTTTGGCAAACGTTTTTATCGGGGAAGATCCGCGGCATTTTTGACGCGCTGGCAATCGGTTGCGTTGCGACGTAAGTCCCACATCACGGCTCGCGAACGCCGACGTGCAAGTGGATAAATGGGGAGTATCCTTTATGATTTATTTATATTAGGTTAAGGAGATGGAACAAGCATGATTAAAGGCAGAGAGCGTACTGTGCCTGCCTACCTGATTCAATCTGAATTTTATCTGAACCTAAATTATGATCTACGAAATCGGATAATATTTGAATTTCACCTATTAAATATTTAGATAACGAGGATAATAATTTTACTTTAATAATAGTTAATATTTTTATTTCGTTCATAGATTTTTATGTTACTGTAATTTAATTTAAAAAGTAAAGCTCGAATTATTTTGTAACTTATTTGTTATGTTCGTGATATGTGGATGACTGATTGGAAGCATCGTAGATTGAACTAGATTGGTGATCTATACAGAATATATTTTAATATTTCGGACTAAATTTAAGGAGTTGATTGAGTAATCTAGGCCTAAACCAAATAACACATCATAAAAAAAATGTATATCTCGCTAGACCATGTGCTGACCTACGCTGTCACTTACTCGGACCTATAACATCGCCATCTTGTTTTTTGAATACATTTCAACAACAACAGCGTCCCCTGTCAACACATTCGAGCGCCAAAAGAGGCTTTTTTTGAGCAATTTTACTTTAGTTATTTATTTAACAATTACTCTTTGGAGCATGTTCGAATCTTAATTGCTCATCACCCTGATTCAGTCCGCATCAAAATACACCCTGTATAAGGAAGTAACGTGACGTTGTAGGGAATAAATAAGTTTACTTTAAAATAGGACAATAACTCAATACGAGTCAGTTTGGTATTGGTAGGAAGACAAAATTAATAATGTAAATTGTGACCTAAACCTAGTCAAAATATTCCAAAATTACTAGTATAAATAAATGTAGTCGAGGTAATTAACTAACAGGAGCGCAGGTAGTTGAATAATGACTCATTTGTGTCTAAAACTTCGTGTAAGAATTGTTTAGAGTAAAGAAAAAATAATACTATGCATTGGAATGTAGACAGAACGGCGATACTGAGGTATAAATTGTTGTTAGCGTTTTGGCATAACGATATTAAGCAAAATAACGATGTATTTCTTTACGTTTAGCAAAAAAGAATCTAGTGGCATTCGTAAATGACAAAGTTTGGCACTTTATCTCACTCTTGGAGAAATGAAGTCTTGACCGATATTGAGACGATTAAGGGCAATAGCAGAAACGATACTTTGAACGATTTATACAGCATCTGGCAGCAAGCGATCGCAATGCCGAACGTAGCGAGTCGCTAAACGCGATATTCTTCTTTTCGTGTCGATGGTACTTTTATATTGGGTGTCAATTAAATGGTTAGCATAGTATTGTTATTTCTGTGAGCAGAAAAATATAATCGGTGAGCAGAAATAGCTAATTGGTCAGCAACTCATGGTCAGCAAACATTTCAAAATCAATCAGCAATTTATGTCATTCTGGATGGCTGTAATTATTTTTGTACAGCATAAGGTGGTCGATAATAATAACGACAAACGCACATATAAACTTTTATTAGTGGAGAACGTGCTGATATTAGAACAAAAATGAGTGACTACGAAAAGAAAGAACTTCACTCGCTCTTGCATCCAATGTCGACGGAGCCCCGCTTCGCGGGGCTCCTATTTCTGTGAAAAGGGTTTAAAGTAACCTAACAAAACCGAACCTCGGGGTGGGAACATCATATGAACATTATACATTTTGATCAACAGCGCAAATGTTGTTATCGCAAATAAATATTCGATGAAATGAAAATTATGTTACCTTTTCACGCCTAATCCACAAAATCTTGCCGCTCAAGTAGTTATTTTGCGGACTGAATGTTTATTATGCAGACTCATGTTATTGTTGGCTGCCTATGTATGATTTAATTTTTGACCATTATCAAAATTAGTTGCGGAACAAGAATTGCTGCCTGATTTTTTTTATTGCAAACAAAATCTTTGTATGCTGACCAAATTATTTAAATGCTGCTTTTGGGTGGCTCGCCAAATTTTATAATTGCTGACCCATTTAATTACATTTCTTTTATATTGTTTGAGCCCAGTAGGTGATAACGACAAAAAAAAAACAGCGGCACTCCGGGAGTGCCGACAGAAGTGAAAACTTGAACAATTACGTGTGTATTTTTTGAATCGTCTTATAATCAAAACACGAGCGATGTCGGTTACGGTAATCGGTCGCGAGTTCAATGGTTTTTCCCATCTCAAAAAATGCCCAACGGGCTTAAAGAATTTTTCACTTCAAAAATCGAAGACATGTGTCATCTACCAACCCGCACCGGGCACGAGTGGTGGATTACGGCCCACTCCTTCTCACCGAGAGGAGGCCTCTGTCCCAGCAGTGGGAACATTATAGGCTGATTATGATGAGATGGCCACGCTGATGCCAAACGCAATGCAGTCCACTAATCCCCAATCACCGATGATCAAGTGTCGTATCTGCTATTACGCTAAAAACTATAAAGAATTTTAAACTATTAATTTAAGAAGTGTCACGAAAGAGCAAGCGAAAAATATACCACTTCTCTGCTTACATTTTCATAAAATTGGAATATGCACATAATGAGTTAGAGCATTTTTGACCGTTCGACTAATTTGTAAAACCACAGATGATACAGTTATTAATAAAATTGCTATTTATTGCACATATAGGTAATAAAATTATGGCTTGATTGAGGTGATAGTATTTCAAATATAAGTCTTATGTTCGAACACTTTAAAGTACAACTAATATAGAGAATGTTAATACACAGGTTGAGCATTACTTTCCGTCATGGTGGGTAGTGCACAATCAAGACCATAGAGAAGAAAATCACTACATAAAGAACGTCACAGACATTAAAAGAAGTACTAAGCAGTGGTGCTTTTAGGACATTGAAAAATAAACCTTATCATCAGTGTCTTAAAAGCCCAAACAAAACATTTAGAATCGCTCTCGGAAACGCCCTAGGAGCCTGCGTCGATATTCGTGCAACTTTGCACTTTGAGACACTAAAATTAAGACTTAATATTCAATGTCATCACAAAATCCTCCACGCAGCTCCTCTTTCTTTTCTACAATTACACATTCGAGCCGCGGAATCGGCACGGTCTACAATATTCTTGTAGGGAAGTAGGCCCACGACTAAACGACATGTATGATAAATGACATGAAGTATAACAACAATCCAGAGTGCACGTTTTAATGCGTGTTTCTAAGAGATTCACTTTTAGATTCCCTTTCAAATATTTTATTTTCCTACCTACTATCAACACATATATTCTAGTATGTTATACACGTTTGGCCAACAAAAAATTGGCCACCGATTGTCATTTCTCTGAGATCGTACTAAACATTTGTAACACGACGTGTCACAAAGTTTGTTGCCAACTCAACGCATTAAAACGCACATTCAATCCAACATAGAATGCACCTGTGGCACACGTCCTACAATATACCTACATTAAAGCATCGATACGCACCATCAAACATTGCCGAGTGCCAACAGAGAAGAGAGCTCATATTTTGAAGACTTTACTGAGAAATCTGTTCGATAATGGCTTATTTTACACCTACTTATGAATTTCTATATATCTAACTGGATGGCGCGACCGGTCGCAAACAGCTTTAGTGCTCATCCAGTTTACTTAAACGACCAAGATAGTAACACAGCTGGGTGGAATGAGCCCAAACTCTCATGCTTATATCCTGCATTCGTCTTAGTACAGTCGACCTCATAAATGTTTTTCCACTCTAAGGTTGAATGTGACTTGCACGTCATAAAACGTCAAGGTCTACTTTTGTTTTAACACTACTGTGTTAGTTATATAGCTTCAACCTTAATAAAATTTTAATTTACCGGGAGTTTTTGTTAAAAGTGGTAAAACAATTAGGTACGAGACCGACTATACCTACCGTTCAAATCTGTCATATATTTGCGGATGACGTCACTACTGTCAGCTGTATGTTCTACCTTGGTCAGCTAGTAGATTATTATAACATTTAATATACTATCTTATGTTAAATTGGACTGGTCGATGCGATCAGTCACATAGCCTTACAAACAGCATTTTCTCAGTAAAGTCCATGTTAATAATTTCATCAAGATATAATTTTATACACAATTACATATATGCACACGTATTTTACACATCATATTAACACCGAAGTGACATTGCTTCGTAAAGACCCAATCACACGACTAGAGATTTGTCTCGAACTAAACTTTGTATTATTTCTAAAATTATAATGTGCATTGCTAATATTTCAAATTTAAATGTAAGAACATGATGCGATTATAATCTATATACACTCACATAACGTAGGTGTAAGATTTTTTACTTTAGCTGCCTATACATAAGATATATTATTTTTGTGAAACAAATCTAATCAAATGAGCATCGTATCGCATCGTACCTTCCTCCGTCGTGCAATACGGCCCATGAATCATGACTGGTCGAAACATAGGCTCTCCGAACTTTCCCGCATATTCTCTCACTCATACTCGCCTCATGTCACCATTTCGTTCCAAAAATATATTTAGTTAAAAAAATACTAAAAAACACCCTTATCCAATCTATTGTACTCGTCAAAACAAATCATTCGATCCGAAACTCGAAGGGTTTACTAGTAGCCACTGAAAAGTTCCACTATCCATGTCCTGGTTCCATCATCAGATCAGCTCCGAGATATCAAATTATAGTTTTGTCATCCGAACCACATATTCATACAAAGTTTCATTTAGATACGACAATTAGAAGTAGGTTATAATTGACTTCTAAGTTTTTATCACATTCTTTGTTAGTTATTGCGTTATTGCGCAGCCTTCTGCGCAAAGTTCGGACCGGCCATGATTCGTCGACCATATTGTAACTTCCATCGGATTCTTATCGCAAATATAATAATCACGATAATTAATAATTTATTATTAATTCTCTCATAGACCTAATATTAGTGTCGTGTAAATCGGCTGCCTTATTTATTTGTCAATCTAAATAAAAATGATCACAAAAGTGAATGTCCTTCTGTTTCTCTTACATAGTATATCCGTATAGTGGCTAAATATATTTTTAATCGCCCATAACAAATAGACTATGTATTATAATGTGTCTTTCTATACATTTATTCGGAAAGAATTATTTTAAAAAGTTTGCTAGTATATTTATTTTTAATGGAAGAGGAAGACGTGTTACGCCGACACCAAGTAACATAGGATAAGGCCAGGAAGCTGATGATTTATCTTTATATTTTTTTACGAGTCAGAGCAAAATATGTGGCCTTCAAAACAATTGCCTATTTGACTAAGGACTAGTTTTTCCAACGCCAGATAATTTTATCCGAGAAGAAATTTTGAATTTTTGACAGTTCTTTCGTACAAAAAACTACCAGACGGCACAGTCAAAAGTTATCTGTCAATTGAAAAACCAGCCCTAGATGGAATATCTAACTCTTTCTTTTAAAATATATAAGATGCACATAATATGTAAGATACTCTTTTAAACATTTAATTATTGTATGAAATATTTGTATTATTGACAATAAGGATAGCTAGCACTCCCGCAGTCGACCCCCCCTTTTCGAGCAAAAGGACCATTCTCTAAACATCGCAATACATTTTATACTCACCGTATATAATATTTACATTATCTTCTATTCACATGCATTTAGTCACTATTTTTACAATTCCCGAGGTTCTAATTCCCGGAAATTCGTTGCAAGACCATACAACCTTATTTGCTAAAATCTGTCGAACTTTTAACACCGATATGAAAATATAACTGCGTCCTTCGTACCCGCTATATAATTATGTCATACAACACTCATTACCCTAAGAATAATTTCCTCTTGATTTATCAGGTAATATGTCGTTTTCTTAAACAAATATCCACGTGATACTTTACGATCTAGAAGTCAAACCTATAAGTTCGACGACTAATCCTTAGCACTGACATTTAACATTCAGAAGGAATAAAACACCTTTAAACATAATCTATGAGTGTCCGAAGTCCGCCGCAAAGGGCCATTTCTCCCATCCTTAGTACATGAAGACCGTTTTCAATAACGACAATTTTGTTACCTCCTCTGTTTATCCTTGGTCAAAAAGGCTTGTAAAAGTATCTGCCTCCTTGTAAAATGGTCAAAGTGCCCATGTTTTAAACAAGGTCGGCAGAATCATTGTCGTCTTGATCATCGTCGAGGGCGGGCGGTCTCGGCGACGAGAAGTGCAGCTCGCGCTCGGCGAGGCAAAGCTGACATCAGTCAAGTGCTCCGATACACTCTGGTTCCTCGCGCACGCATTCCTTGGGGAAGTAGCCTGAGCGGTTGTCACCCTGGAAGAGGAAGTTTATTTTAATTTAAGTGTTAATTAAGTTCACTACTACCCGGGCGTTAATGTGGCATATATGATATAGATATATAAAACATAGTTCTGTCTTTGTTATCTTTAAACGATTGACAGAAACAGAGCGATGTTTAAGATATGTACGTTTAGCGTATTTGTGGTGGACGGGGCCTAAGAAAACGGTGGGATGATTTTCTTTTTATGTACCTTGTCGAGGGTGCGTCCTTTCCACCAGCCCCGGCCGTCTCCCTCCTTGCTGAGCACCAGCACCTTGGCGCCCGGCCTCAGCGCCAGCTGCGAGCTCTCCAGCGGCCGGAAGTCGTGGATCACTGTCGCGACCACGCGCCGGAATGGCCAGCGGAGGTTTGAGTTTAGGCTGTGAAAATTAAAATAGTTATTATCATTTATCGAATAGTTTTTAATAATATAAATGTGTAATAGAATGCCGAAATTATTTCTGGCGCTAATATTTAATTGATCTTCGAAAATCCGTTATGCATTTGAATGTTCGCATAGTGGCCTGGCAATTGAAAGTTATTTTCAGCGGATGTATTTTATTTTTTATGAGATCCTGGCAAGTATGGCGGGCGAACTTGACACAGTCTACGCACAGGATATCTCAAGATCTAGAGGAATGGAAAAAAGAAAGGGACGCCTTTACTCGCATTTATCAATTATTTATTTATTTAGGACCTTCAGAGGTATAAACCAGTTATGACACACAAATGTTGCCTATCATTTAGGGTCTAAACAGACGGACTTCATTTGAACTGCATGCCAGATTCAACATCGCAGTTTGGATACAGTTGACATATAAGTTTGGATGCAGTTGACATATAAGTTTGGATGCAGTTGACATATAGGTGACATAGGTTTCGAAGCAGTTAAGTCAACTGCATCCAAACTGCGAAGTTGCAGCTAAAATGCAGTCCGTCGTTTAGACCATTATCAATAGGCATTATGTAGGTGTACTCCTTCACTTATAGAAATTCCAGCATGCGCAATAAAATTAACAACTAAGCTAACAAACTTAAAATATCAATGAAGTAGTCCTAGATAGTGGATCCCGGCCATCATCAACGCTCTGTACATTACTTGTGTTACTGCTTACCCCTCAAAGTTCTCGGAGAGGCTGGTCTTCTCATAGTAGGTGATGAGCTCGACGACGCTGCGGAAGAAGCGCGATTCTGACAGGTAGTAGTGCGGCACCTGGTCTATGGGCTTGCGGCACACGCGCATGTGCTTCACTGTGTTGTCCGTTCTGTGGGGCGAAGGACCAACGTTGTTAGTCAGGGACAAATATGTGAGTTTGTGTGGAGATACATGGCAGTTTGTTAAATAGTTATGATTTTTATTTATTATGAAACTAGCTGACCTGACGAATTTAGTACCGCCTAAACTTATGAGAAAATGAATAATATACATTATTATTTTTTTCGTGAAATTTTCCCATGTTTTAACAGTTATTCTGCTACTCGGGGTGGAGACAAATCCAAGAAATCAAACATCATAAAAATCAGTCCAGCCGTTCTTGAGTTACAAATGGTGTAACTAACTCGACTTTGTATTATTTATATAGATAGAAGATGTGTTCTATAAACACGAAACGTGGTGTTCACATTGTGGTTGTTAAATAAATATGAATATGAATAAATGGCTTTGTTTTAACTTCAAAATCATTGACTTATTAAAAGACCTGCTGCTGGCTGAAATACAGTAATCAAGACACTTATACTGCTGAATAAGTTGCCTGGAGGCTAGAAGATAAGTAATCAGTAAGTATCGTTACCGGTTCGAAGACTGTTTATGGTCTACGTTTCGTCTTAGTGCATCTAGTTCATTCGGAAGCCTTGCTCTGCTAATGCTAGTGTTTGTGTGTATAGTGTACCAGCTTTTGCCCGCGGTTGTTCGTGAGGTGGTTGGAAATTATCCCACGGGAACATACTACCGGGATATTCAAAGTATCCCATGTCTAGGTCTGCCTGTGTGCCAAATTTAGTCGAAATCCATTCAGTCATTAGAGCGTGAAAAGACCACAGACAGAGTAACTTTCACATGTATAATATTAAGTATAAGTAGGGATACGAACTTGAGTGATAGCGCTAGATTGGTGTCGGTTGGCGTGTGCGGATGGTGCGGCGTGTGCGGCGGGTGCGGCCGTACTCGCAGCAGGAATGTGCCGTCTACGCGACGCTCTAGCCGCGCTGTGGCCGTTTCGCGACCCATCTCGCCCACATACCTACGAAAAATAAATATTATTAAACATAAGTTACAAGCTTTCCATGAGTTACGTAAGTGAAAAAAATATTTTGTACTTTATGGTATGACATGTAATATTTAGCAAATTCCTTTGCGCTCTTAAATTTTTCTATGACCGTATTTGTATTTAAATATTTAATTATTGCGAATTTAACTCACATGCGCTGCAGGGAAGTACGTGCGTGCGTACGTGGAGCTTGTTAGCTTGCTACTTACCACATGTAGTAGTGCAGCGCCTGGTCGGGCTGCTGCTGGTGCGGCGGCAGCGGCGGCGCGGGCGCCAGGCCGCCGCCGCAGCGCTGCAGGGAAGTACGTGCGTGCGTACGTGGAGCTTGTTAGCTTGCTACTTACCACATGTAGTAGTGCAGCGCCTGGTCGGGCTGCTGCTGGTGCGGCGGCAGCGGCGGCGCGGGCGCCAGGCCGCCGCCGCAGCGCTGCAGGGAAGTACGTGCGTGCGTACGTGGAGCTTGTTAGCTTGCTACTTACCACATGTAGTAGTGCAGCGCCTGGTCGGGCTGCTGCTGGTGCGGCGGCAGCGGCGGCGCGGGCGCCAGGCCGCCGCCGCAGCGCTGCAGGGAAGTACGTGCGTGCGTACGTGGAGCTTGTTAGCTTGCTACTTACCACATGTAGTAGTGCAGCGCCTGGTCGGGCTGCTGCTGGTGCGGCGGCAGCGGCGGCGCGGGCGCCAGGCCGCCGCCGCAGCGCTGCAGGGAAGTACGTGCGTGCGTACGTGGAGCTTGTTAGCTTGCTACTTACCACATGTAGTAGTGCAGCGCCTGGTCGGGCTGCTGCTGGTGCGGCGGCAGCGGCGGCGCGGGCGCCAGGCCGCCGCCGCAGCGCTGCAGGGAAGTACGTGCGTGCGTACGTGGAGCTTGTTAGCTTGCTACTTACCACATGTAGTAGTGCAGCGCCTGGTCGGGCTGCTGCTGGTGCGGCGGCAGCGGCGGCGCGGGCGCCAGGCCGCCGCCGCAGCGCTGCAGGGAAGTACGTGCGTGCGTACGTGGAGCTTGTTAGCTTGCTACTTACCACATGTAGTAGTGCAGCGCCTGGTCGGGCTGCTGCTGGTGCGGCGGCAGCGGCGGCGCGGGCGCCAGGCCGCCGCCGCAGCGCTGCAGGGAAGTACGTGCGTGCGTACGTGGAGCTTGTTAGCTTGCTACTTACCACATGTAGTAGTGCAGCGCCTGGTCGGGCTGCTGCTGGTGCGGCGGCAGCGGCGGCGCGGGCGCCAGGCCGCCGCCGCAGCGCTGCAGGGAAGTACGTGCGTGCGTACGTGGAGCTTGTTAGCTTGCTACTTACCACATGTAGTAGTGCAGCGCCTGGTCGGGCTGCTGCTGGTGCGGCGGCAGCGGCGGCGCGGGCGCCAGGCCGCCGCCGCAGCGCTGCAGGGAAGTACGTGCGTGCGTACGTGGAGCTTGTTAGCTTGCTACTTACCACATGTAGTAGTGCAGCGCCTGGTCGGGCTGCTGCTGGTGCGGCGGCAGCGGCGGCGCGGGCGCCAGGCCGCCGCCGCAGCGCTGCAGGGAAGTACGTGCGTGCGTACGTGGAGCTTGTTAGCTTGCTACTTACCACATGTAGTAGTGCAGCGCCTGGTCGGGCTGCTGCTGGTGCGGCGGCAGCGGCGGCGCGGGCGCCAGGCCGCCGCCGCAGCGCTGCAGGGAAGTACGTGCGTGCGTACGTGGAGCTTGTTAGCTTGCTACTTACCACATGTAGTAGTGCAGCGCCTGGTCGGGCTGCTGCTGGTGCGGCGGCAGCGGCGGCGCGGGCGCCAGGCCGCCGCCGCAGCGCTGCAGGGAAGTACGTGCGTGCGTACGTGGAGCTTGTTAGCTTGCTACTTACCACATGTAGTAGTGCAGCGCCTGGTCGGGCTGCTGCTGGTGCGGCGGCAGCGGCGGCGCGGGCGCCAGGCCGCCGCCGCAGCGCTGCAGGGAAGTACGTGCGTGCGTACGTGGAGCTTGTTAGCTTGCTACTTACCACATGTAGTAGTGCAGCGCCTGGTCGGGCTGCTGCTGGTGCGGCGGCAGCGGCGGCGCGGGCGCCAGGCCGCCGCCGCAGCGCCCCGACAGCGCGATGCACTCCTTGTGTGCGCACGCGTTGCATACCGTGCACAGGTAGCCCTGAGAAAGAGATAAGCAAGTCGAGCAATCATACTTTATGGTGTATATAAACATATTAAGTATACGAAAAAAAATTACAAATCAAGGAGCCTACCGAGATCTGTGTTTTAGTATTAAAATGTTTGTGTTGTTTTCTTGAACGATTGGAATTTTCTTAAATATTATGCATGGGAAATATACAGTGCATAGGTACCTGAAATATTCTGCCTTTTAGGAATTTGGAGCAATGGTGACACGTGGCCGGTTTCTCGAACGTGTGTAATACGAATTTATGGTTCGTACTCCGGCAACCAGGTGGCTCCAAGTTGTCACTGTAGATAAAAAGGAAATATTATTGTTGATGATGTTTCTCATCAATATATTAATAGTAGATTGTTGCATCGAGCGCAAAGTGAGTTATTAATGCACAAGAGTTATGTTTGTGCACGCGAGGGCACTAAATTAACACGAGTACATTAATTACTCACTTTAGCAAGGTGCGTAATCTACTAATTAGCAAGAAAAGATTAAAAAAAAATGGCAATAGTGATAGCGATATGAATGCAACTCCAGAAAGTATAAAATCAGCTGCAAATGAATTTGTTAATAACTTTTTGCCGCAAAAGTCACGGGATAAATATTTAAAAGCTTAGGAAAACTTTGTTTTCATTAATTTGAGTTTCTATTTTGAGTAGGTATATTTTATCACGGTAGGTAGATTGGTAGTTGAAAGAAAAGTAGATTACGCACCTTGCTAAAGTGAGTAATTAATGCACTCGTGTTAATTTAGTGGCCTCGCACATTGATAACTAACTCACTTTGCGCTCGATGCAACAATCTACTAATCTAAATAAAAAACAGTGCATTAATAAAAAACTGTGCAACCATGAGATTTCATACAACATTTCTGCACTGTTTTGGTTCTAAGCAAAAAATACGTCCTTTGTGATCGGTTTTGTAGTGATTAATGATAACATTATTACGTGGTGGAAAGAAAAAGTATTTTGAATGAACGATAATGAGAAATTGAAAAAAAAAAATACTCTACTGTTATGGGACATATGTAATTTTTTGTGTTTGGAGAGCGCCTTTTCTAAAAAATTCGTGTAAAACAGAGCTTGTACGCGATAGTATGAAGTTGATATTGATTATTATTGATGTTCACTATGGTTGCCGCCAGATAACAAAAAAAAAAGTCATTGATCTGACTTGTACCAAAAAGACCAAACTTATTCGTTATAGATTGCTCGTCATACAAAACTGTCGCTAATACTGCTTCGGTCGAGATTCATAAAAGCGTCAAGGAAGCCCCTTACTGCGTTTGTGTTGATCGTGTTAGCGACACTGCCTTTCAATTTTTGACGTGATAACGTCTAATAAATCGATGAAGCTGGCTGCACTCACGAAAAAAACATGACTCATGTAGCGTTACCTCGCGGCCTCGCTCTGTAGCGTTCCATGGCGGCTTGAAGTGCAAGCGAATATTAACAAATGCAATGCAACTATTCCATCAGTATTTTCTTATGACGTTGTCACGTTCAACTATCGTCAGTAAACCGACTTTACAGACAACCGATTTTTTTCGTATCGTTTTGAGTTATTGGAAAACATTGGTAGACGGGTGTCAACGACTTTTATTTTTTTGTTATTCGCGGCAACCATAGTGATTTATTTTCATGCCTAGTATCTAGACATTTTGTTCAATGGTTTTTCCGAGAAATACAGCTAGGCGTTATACTCACATGGCATCCTTGATGGCCTTCACCCACTTGCGCTTAGCGTCGTCGGTGCGCGCGTAGAGCGTGAAGGTGGCGTCCTTGGTGCGGCGCACGAGGTAGAAGTGCGACGCCCAGCGCGCGTCCCCGCGCAGCGCGCGCCGCCCGCAGCCCTCCTCCACGCGGTACTCCGCCAGGCGCACCCCCACGCGGTACGAGTACTGGTTGTCCTGGGAAGAGAGGAGCTGCGGTGGGGTTAAAGAGAGGAAAAATTAGTTAGTATGTGTTTTTAAGCATTATTATTAAAACAGTGACAGGTTATCGGTGTTATCGCATTAATTGAGACCACGTATTCTATATTACGTATTTTAAACACACACAAATAATGAATAACAATTAACATTCCAGCCGTGGGACATTATTTGCGATTACTTGGTAACAGTTTTCTATATTTAGTGAAATTGTTTATTTTAACAGACTGATAACAACTTGTAATAACCCCTGGACTATTTAATGCTATAACCTAATCACCCCTCTGTATAAATTCTAATTTCTTAAAAGAACTTGGTTTCAAATCTAGTCGATATTTTTTACATACAAACAAGCGCGACGCGCGACGCGATTCGCCTCGCGCGTCAGAAAGGCACCGCTCGTTGCGCGACTTGCCGTGCCTTTGTGTCGCGCGCGATTTTATAGCGTGTCGCGCCTGTCTGAAGGAGCCTTTACTCGACTGTTTGACATTGTGCCTCCAAAGTTAAACATGATATCGTTTTGATTTATTATTAATTTTGTCTGTACGTAAAAAGAATAGTAAAAACAAAAGCCATTAAAAAGTTATGAGCCAACAAAATTCGTTTTTCTTGCAAATTTTAACGTAACTTAGGGTGTAAATAAGTACTTAATAAAAGAACAGTAAAAATCTTCAAAACCAAATCTGTCGGACACGAAGCCAGGTGAGACAGCGTGCTTTTTGGTCATGACTACCAATGAGTTAGCGCTCTCGTAGAATAAACAAAACCGAAGACAACGAATTAGATATACATATTTTTTCACTTTACATTGTCATTTTTTTTACCGTTCTTTATAATAATCCTCATCGAACTCATAACCTCTTTCTTTTTTATGGTTTGTTAAAAATACGATTAGCATGTTAATTCTAAGATCAAAATAAATAAATATATTGAAACTTACCTTCACAGGTTTACAGAGCAGCATGAGCTTATCAAACACGAATACGTATCGCGACCTCAATTTCTGGTCCTCGTGTGCTTTGACCTTTAGTTCCCCGTCCAGCAGTAGCCGGCCGTAGGCAGCCAGGCCTGCGCCCCCGGCCCCTAGGGCGCCGCCCTCCCAGTCTATTATACTCTCCTGGAGCAAATACAAGCAACCTTGAATTAGGTGTTCAGCGTCTCGTCTAGTGGATTTTGAAAATCTTCTAATCTATTCTGTAGTAGGATTGTGAAATTAGATTTTATTTAAAAGGGAGAAAGAAAATACATTTATTTAAAAGACTAAAAGGCGCACAAAATTTACGTGCATAGTGTACTTTTAGGACTTTATGTAACCAAGGACAAAATATGCAATCGTAAGCATTCAGTCTCCCCGTTTTTTATTTATAAATTTATGATTAAAACTAGCTGCGACCCGCGGTTTCACCCGCATAAGTTTCGATCCCGTGGCAATATCGGGATAAAAAGTAGCCTATATGTTAATCCAGGGTGTCAGCTACCTCCATACAAAATTTTATCAAAATTGGTTCGGCCGTTTGAGCGTGAAGAGGTAACAGACATATAAACACACATACACACAAACTTTCGCCTTTATAATAATTATTAAGTGTGATTAAGGCTTTAAAAATGCATCAATTGACTAACAACTGAATTTCACTTAAAGATTAATTAAAAAAAAAAATGTGTTTACCTGTACTTTAGCGAGTAGCGCGAGCACCTCACTGTCCCTTTTCACTTCGTTGATATATTGCGCTACGTCCACCATCGCCTCCTTTGCTCGTTCTAACCCTCGGAATTCCTCATGATTCTGTTAATAAACAAGTTGAGCTTTAAAAGACAGCTTGCTATACTAGTATACACATTGACTGAACAAATATAATAAAATATAATGCTTTTGTACAAATATAAGGCAATAAACAAGGTGGTAATGGTGGGGCTGGCTGCCCAGATTACCCCCGATGTACCGCTCGCGCTTGCATCAGAAATGACTAAATAAGTACGTTTAGCGTTAAACGAACTTGAAATGTTCCATTTCCGTCATTCGTTTGAAGATGACAAAGATAGAATGGCATTTTAGAACGTTTAGCGCTGAATGCATTTAGTGATTTGTGGTGTAATTGGGCCTTTGTTTCATCACTCATCGAGTTCATTTGAATGCACCACGCCAGGTAACTAGTAGGTTTATACCTATAGTCGTTGCATTTTAGCATTGCAATAATGGTCATTGACCCCCGCCCCACATTTTCTAGTAGAGTTCATTATAAAAACGGAAATATTAACTTCCTGATTCAATTGACATCTATCGTGATTGTCAAAATTTTCCAATAATGGGAAATGACACATCGTTCATTTTCCGGATTGCTTTAAAGAAATAATAGAGAAAGGGCAAAGACCTCTATTGCCATGCTAAAACGCAACGACTATAGTTACTTACTTCGTCCTATTATTCTATAATGAATATCTTTTTAAATCGCGAAAATGGAGAAACTTACCGGTTGTGTTTCATGCACCAGTTTGTCTAACAACAGATGGTATTTGAGTACCCTCTGCATCGGCACCGACAGGATATCGCGCAGCTGTATCCGACCGTCGCTGTGTTCTTTTTGACATTTCTATTGACAGACAAAAACATATTTTGAAATGGTGGGTATTAGGTTCGTTTTGGATCTAAATAATAATGCCGATTACAAAATAGTAGGATATTTGGGTAGTATTTTGACAGTGCGACAAAACAACTTAGGTTTATCCTGAAGTTAAGAATGTGGCCATACTTTCCAAAGAGCCAGTCTCTTGTTAGGTTCTTCATAGCGTATACAGAGTCAAATTCAATAAGTTAGCGAAAATAAGAAAAGTATGAGTTGAGAATATCAGCTTTTCTTATTTTATCGTGATTAAAATTTCGATACGGTACCCACGTCTGTAAAGTTTACCCAAGATAGAACTGTTTTTTAAACTATATTTCAAATTGAGTTAGGGTTATGGGTACACTACACTATGTTTGTTAACCCAAAAAAAAAACATTTTTTTTTTTATCGTGTTTCAATATCGATAGCCACCACGTCTGCGGAGTTTAGCTAGGTAATTTAATTTGACAATTAATTACTGATGAAATGGTAATGGCGGGCAGCAGCAGGATCAGAGTGCCTTGGGATCGCTATTAATGACGTTAAATTAGTACAACAGTTATAGACTGCTTTAATTTGAGTTGACGACTATCACTTACTGCTAATTGTTTATTGAACGTAGAATCTCTCGCGTCTAGCGTCTTGAGCGTGTCCTGCGCGTTAGTAAGGTTGGAGCAGTAGTCTCCGTACAGTAGCAGTCGTTCTCTCCACGCTAGGAACACGTCTGCAAGTCGTGGCGCGCCGCTGCCAGGGACGCATGCCTCTGTTGCTAGTTTTAGTTGGCGGAGTAGGCCTGTGTGGGTTTCGTGGAGCTCCTGTGAAAAATAACAAGATGGTCAATGGTTAATTTTAAGTAGTACTTCAGGTACCCTCCCCCCCCCCCCTTTTATTATGAAAACATTAAGGATCTTAAAAAGGCGGCTGAGACAGAGTGGATGCCGAAGGCTTAGGGCTGAGAACTAGGTTTTGTGGCGCAACTAAGGGAAATCCTATGTCCGGCAGTAGACTGTGGCAGGTATTTTTTTTTTGTCAAATGTAAAAAAGCCTGACACTTTTTTAGTCGGCCTTAGATTTTTTCTTGGCTCTTGTCAAAGAACTAAAAAATATAAAAAGAAACTTTTAACAAAGATATAAAATAAGTTTGCCCTCACCTTAATCCCAAAGAATATGACTTGCATATCCTGAGGTTTGAGGTACGGCATCAGTGGCCTCAGGAAGTACTTGATGATTTTGCTCAGTACATCCACATAGTTGTTCTCTGTATCCACCAGCTCTCGAATAACGTAATCCCTCTTCTCTAAACTATGTGATGATGTCGCTAGCTGAAAATATTAAAAATAAAATGATTATTTTGAATTTAATACAAAAAAAAAATGCAGTACGAATTTAGAAGGATAGCATGCTATAATGGAAAGCAGGTAAATGTTTTAATCTGAAGGACAATTCTCGTACTTACAAAACGTTCAAATTCACGTCCCAATCTCATCTCAGCGACAATCAATATCAAATATGTATGGATATTGATTGTATTTCTGACAGATTGTGACTGAGTGTGAACTTTCTTAAAAATACGGGAATTGCTCCTCCGTTGAAGGACACTGAACGACACACAATAGAAATTTTGTTGTTATTACGTCTGCGGGCGTTTAGTGTCCCGCAAAGTGTTAATAAGTTGACCCTCTAAATTCGTCCCGCTGAATACAATGAAAGCGAAAGCCCGTAACCCATCTTTTACCATCCACTATCTACAATTTACATTTATTTGTTTCTATAACGTCCAGTCCTGTTTGGATATCCACCATGCCTTGCACACACGTAGCGGCTACATATCCAACTATACATTTCCAGTATAAGCTGAAATCAGCTCATTGTACGAAAAACCTATACAATTTGAGTCCAGCTGAAACTGGAAATGTATAGCTTGCTATGTAGCCGTGTGTACCAAAGGACCACATATATAGCAAAAAAAGACTAATAACGAACTAAGACTTGCTTGCACCATAAATCACTTACTACATTTGGCCTTAACGTATAAAAAAAAATCGTTCAATACAAACAGAACGATTTTTTGCCAATCGTAAATGTATATTGCGACAGCGATGCAGTACGGTACAACAATACCGCACATCCAGACCACTAACTTCCAAAATACAAGCTTGACTTAGTTTGGGAGTTGATAGATCATCTATCATGTGCTGCTGTGCAACCATCAAACATCTTAATAACTTATACTTCATTGATTAAGTTTTTGTTGTACTTTGAGAGCGAAATAAATTTATTTTTTATTACAGCATCGCATTCGCAACACGCCATATGGACGATCTAGAGCACCAAAAAAAACCGTCTTCCGGCACATCCGCACCGCTTTATAAATAACAACTTATTTTTAACCACTTACATTGCGATATCCACTTATTTTTATCATCGGAACGCAACGCTATAGAAACTGGGTGTTTGTAAAAAAAATGATAGCAAAACTAATAGCAACGTTGTAAAACATCGTGATTGGAGGAGCAGCGCCATGCCATGCATAATTCAATCGTCGTACGGAACAATTTGCTAAACTTTTACTTGTCCGGTTGGAATTTTATACGTCCGTCATCCGTGAACGGTTTTTTGTTGCGAATTTTAATAAGTTTGCCGGTTTCGTAGCGATGGATTGTAACTGTGATATCTTTTTAGCAGACTGCGTGACAGACAATGTTATGCTACTTGTTGTCAATGGAAGTCGGAAGTAAATGTTGTTATTTTTGTCTAGTTTATAGGCTAAGGACTCAAAAATGTGTTTGACTTTAGACTTGGGGTTTGCGTGTGGTAAACATTGATAGTTTGCCGATTGCGTGGCGATTGATTGTAATTGTGATATCTTTTTAGCCGACTGCGTGACAGCAAAGACAGGATTAAGCCTTTGTAGTGTCAATGTAAGTCGGGAAGTATTTTTTTGTTTTCGTCTAGTTTATAAGCTAAGGACAGAAAAAATGTTTTTAACTTTAGACTAGGTGTTTGTGTGTGGTGAACATTGTAAGTTTGGCGGATTTGTGGCGCAGAATTGTAACTGTGACAACTTTTTAGTGTCAATGAAAAGTCATATACTGTTTTCATCTAATTTCTAAGTGAAAATATTTATGTTAAAATAAAAAGAGACATTTCACCTACCTAATAGTTTTTACGTGTAAACGTAATTTGAGAGATGATGAAAGATCGTCACCCACTGTACGCCTGAGGGAGGACATGGCCGTCGAGGTAGACCACGCCGAAGGTGGTGTGTCGATCTGTTAATGTTTGGAAGGCCAACGTGGCCAGAGATCGCACAAGACCCCATCCCACTGCTGGGAAAAGGGAGCAGTGGGACACAATAAAGGCTAACAAAAATATATTTTGTACATGTCTAGTATAAAGGTTATCTAAAAATAAAGTGTAATAATATTTTACCTACTAGTAAATTGCTTTCTGCGACAATCACAAAACAATTTACTACATCATTAATAAAAATGAATTACTGACCTGCCTATAGTAAGTGATTATGTGTGTACAGACAAAACCACAGCAGATACTTATCGACCAGCCACATCTAATTTATTAAACGTCACCCAACCCAAAAATAGAAGAAGGCTGGGCGATAAAGGTGCAATATTTGTTATTGTGCTTCCATGATTAGTTAGGGGAAGTTACAAAACCCCCATGCATGTTGTGTTGATCATGTGTAAGTTTATTTTCTTCTAACGTATAGTAGCCCTCGTAATTGCTTTACTGCCCTAAGGTTATAAATAATAATAATGAATTTCTTTATCGCCATAAAAACAGGTTACAGAAAAATTTTAAACCCTGGCTCCAGAGCTAGGTTAGAGTCAGTCAGTTCAGGAGCCAAAATGAGGTTGAATGGCCCTTACCTGTTATAAAATGTCAAGGTCTATTTTAGCTATAAGACAGTTTTTTCTTTATTTATTTACCTATATCTGTATGCTAAGTAGGTTTGTACAAACACTTTTACATGACCGATTTTTTTTAAACTGGATGAGTTCGGTGTTTCCGGACTACTCTGAGAAGAGACACCGAAATAAACTTAGAGGTCGCTGTCTCTTTTAAACTCCAGACTTTGTCTTAGCCAGATTATTTCAGGGCCATGCAGATTAGCGTCCGAGGTGGTCTTTTGAGGAAAGAACCACACAGATTTGAGTGGCCCTGTCTAGCAACATAGTTTTAACCTTAGTGAAGTTTCAATTCACTGGGAGTTTTTGTCGAAAGTGTTAAAGGAATTAAGAGGTCAACTATACAAAGTTTTTTCTAAACCATCTTTAATTATACCAGCATGTTCAAACAGATCACCACTCCCACACCACCGAAAGCAAAACAAGCAAACAAAAGAAAATAAAACCATAAAAGGGGGAACCCTACTGTGTTGAAAGCAGGCGGCTGCACTGGCGGTAGGTCGCGGACGCTGTTCTTGACGGCGCACAGGTCGTGGTAGATCTCCTCGTCGTGGATGCGCGCGCAGTAGCTGGTGTACTCACCCACGTCGGCCGCAGGAGCGCTGGCGCCGCCGCTGCGTTTGCGACCCACCATTTATGTTACATGCACAAGCTTACGTATCGCTTTTGGATTACTAGCTTTAGGGGGTTTGCTTCTGTGCCTTGTTGAGTTAAGCGCCTTACCAATTTGTACAGCGTTGATATGATATATCGAGCTTAAGAGCGGTCTTCCACGGCAACTTTTCCAGCGATTCTACCGAATCAGTGCGCGTTTCGTTCACGTACCTCTGCATCGCTACTTTTGGCCGTATGTCGCATTTGCAACGCGCGACAGAAGCGGTATTCAGTGGCAATACAATCGCACAGACATTCCCAAGTAGTCACCACAGCATACAACTGTATCGCTATTGCATCGCGTCTGTATGAATTCTGCATCGCGACTGTATCGATGCTAAATCGCGGCTGTATCGCGTTAGTAGCGATGCAAAACCGTGGTTACGTGGGCTTAGGTATACGTCCAGGCACAGCATCGCGCCTGTATCGCGGTCTTTTTGCGATTGAATAGCTCACAAAAAGTCGCCGTGGGCGACCGCCCTTAGCGAATGCGTCGCGATGCTGACGCTATCTAGACGTATACCTAAGCTCACGCAACCATGATTCTGCATCGCGATACAGCCGCGATTCAGCATCGATACAGGCGCGATGTAGAATTTATACAGACGCGATGCAGTATCGATACAGTTGCGATGTAGAATTTATACAGATGCGATGCAGCATCGATACAGTCGTACGCTATAGTGACTACTTGTAAATTCCTGTGGACGGGCGCGCGATTTAAGCGATTCAGTGCTTCTATCACGCATCGCATTGCAAATGCGACAAACAGCCAAAAGTAGCAAATTAGCGATACAGATCATGTATGAGTGACAGAGGCTACTCTCTACAAAGCAGAACTTTTTCTACAAGTCGATGTACCATATCTTATGAAAGGCTAACTGTAACGAGATGTTGGTAAGACGCTCAGTCGCAGTGCAAAAACTAAATGAATTTTTAATGTTTGCAAATTAGGATTTAATGTTGGGAAAGTTAACGATACAAAAGCGATTACGAAAATAATATTGAGATTCTATTGAGTACACGTTGACATTTTAAGAAGACAAAAAGACAATAATTATAGGATTATATTTTTGGAGGTACCTTGAAATTCAGCTCTAGAAACCTTTAAAACATCAACGTGCATATTTATCCAATTAAAAATAAAATATACAAAAAATATGAACATAATCAATTTTTTAAATAAATATTATGAAGAAATAAAAACTGTGCCATGTATGAATTATTTACTAAACAAACTACGAAAATTAAAAAAATAATAATGTGACCAGCTAAACAATTAGATGACAAAAAATACTAGCTACCGAAATATACGAAGATAACTTAAAATAACAGGATACGCTAGCATAGTTTAACATCGCTGCATGATAACAATATGGGCTCCAAATAATAATTGGACTTATTTGAAAAATGGCAGTAATTAGAATAATAAGTGGACAAGTGAATATTTAGTTTTGGGGAAGTCCCCAATTTAACATTAAAAGACTTGGGAGGCAATGACAATCGTTGGGAACAAAGATTGAGATTGGCAAAACGTTTCAAGAAGGGTTTGTTGTGTTTTAATGTTGTCTATGGAAACAAAAATCAAAAATGGTGATCAAATCCAAAATGGGTAAAAATTTGCCAACACAGAAGTAATTGAAATTGCAGAATTGGCATATTATATTACTAGCTGATCCGGCGAACTTCGTACCACCCTGGCAGCCGCTCTGCCCTAAAATAGCTTGGTAAATTCATTATAATCCATTTTTTTTTTTTTGTAATAATATGTAAAAGATAAAAATGGTTACTTAGTAGATAAACATATACCATCACGGACTTTTTTATCGCTATTTTTAAGATATACAATTCCGTAGTATTGTGTAGTTTAAAAGATCTAAGTTAACAGGGAGTGGGAGCGACTTTGTTTTATACTATGTAAAGATAAAGATACATACATATTTACAAATGAGCAATTTTACATGAAGCAATGTTAAAATGGCTATCATCTCCTTGAATTATTCACAGAACCTGCACAACTGACCACACCTAAATATTATAGTTTCTAGGTGTGTACTGATAAGTTAAACTTCAAATAACATTTGAACTGACAGTTGAGGATATGAAATATTGAATAACTCTAGCAAATATCACAGTAGGAATCTGTTCTACCCATAGACATTATATCTGTGGGTCCTACCACTTTAAAATGATCAATGACACATGCTATTATGCCCTGGCTGCAGGATACAGGACAACGCGGCTAAGCAGCTGACAACCTCCTTTAGGCTGACCTGCGAGATGACCTTTAAAAAAAAAAGTCCCAAGCTATGGGTCTCTTGATTCGAATACACTAGTGGCGCTCCCAGAATTAAAATAAATGGCATTTAGAGCTGCCAAAGTAGTTTATAAGCTTCAACACATTCTGAGGAAGTTCAACCTATTATAACAACTCTAATTTTATACCATCATTTTTAATCGACGAGTTAAGAATAGCAAAAGTTTAAATTTAACTTCGTCGGAGAGCACCAAAACGGGGCCACTGTTTCGAGACTGTTCCGCTTGCTTTCAGTAGAAGTTTCAAAGATATGGCGATGTATATCGCATATGTATAACTTCCTAGTTGAAGTGCGAAAGCTATTCCAGTTTTAATTGGGTCTTCAGTAATAAAAAATAACAAATGAATGGCCGCTACACGGATTCCTATAAGAACGGTGGCCACGACATAAGGGCCGCAGTGCCCGCTGTCGTGAAAATGATAGCACCGGGGTTTGACGTTACTGTAACAAAAAAAAGTTTAAAAACTAAAATCGCGGTAAGCTAGGACGGTCGCGGGAATGTCCTAGCTTAACACAATCAGTTTGTTTTGTCCGTTACAAATCAGTACACACGCTGACTTTCATGCCCCTAGGAGGCCACGAAGCATATCTACACGATGAGCTATTTGCCGAAAGCTAGACAGCGAACACCTCTAATATCTTAACTATTAACATCACGCTTGGTACACATCTTTTAAGATTTCATGTAATTATCTTTACTAATGGTCGGATTTATAGACGTAGTTGTTTGTGTGCTAATAATGCATTGCAATAATAAACAAATTCCTGCAGTAGGAATGCACGACGTGATTTTGTGACGAATGACGAAAGAGGATCAATTTTCACTGCAATGGTGGCATACATTTGGCGAAAACGGTGTAAAACTTGTTATAGTTAGCTCGTAAATATTATTGCTGGTTATTTCGGCCAGTCCCTGTTTCAAACTAACTTTGCCCTAATTCAACTCAATCAAACCTCACGTCGCTTTATGCCATCTACCCTTTTCCTGTGGGAACCGTTTCCAACTCTCATTAGGATAAGTTGGGGCGCAAGGAAGACTTAATAGTCTGCCATGCAAAACTCTTTCTGGCTAACCTATTTTCTGCATTCTTTCCTCATTAATTCACCTATTTCTGCTAATACGATAATTATTTATTAGTTCCCAGTATTCTCGTTTACGTTACACAAAGCGATGGCACGTGGAAGTAAGTACTAGTATGATTGAATGTTGTTTATCTACAGAACGTTAGGCAGACGTATAAACGTGAGTGTTTCGGAAACTTGGCTGGATATCGTACCGCCTTTGTTTTTGTTTCATCGCCGAACGAGAAACAGTGAGTCTGGAATGTACGGAAGATTTTGAAGACAAAAACCAAGTGTTTTTTTTTGTTTTTTATTGTTTAAGATTTAATGTTTTACAGTCTACATATTTTGTTCCCAAATCATGCGAGTAACTATTACCTAACACAGGGACATATTAAGGCTTTATCACACTGGCGATTTGCGAGCGTGTTTCCAGTGAGACCATAGTTTAACGCGTTCGTTACGTATGCGTAGCGAAGACGCCACGTGTGCGCAACGTTTTCACCGCGTTTGCGAAAGAGCAGTTGTCGTGAGTGTACAAGAGAGAGCGAGAAAAGCGAGTGTACAATATTGTGAAAACGCGGAGAATACGTCGCGTAGTCGCTTCGCACCCGCGAAGAACACGTTCACAAATCTCCTGGCTGTAAACACGCTGCCAAATCGTCGTATAATAACACTTAGGCTAATCACTACAGTGAAGATCGGTCAATTAAAGACGTCAAATAAATTGATTGATCGAACTAACAGCGAAACTCTATAAATTTTACCATGAAACAAAAGAGTGCTCTTTCCTGGTCGCTATCAAGTGAATGAGTTCTCTAGAATTGCATACAATTTCAAGGTCCATTACTTTGAAATTATTAAGTAAAGTATCGTAACCCTATTATTACCTTGCGTGCCAATCATTGCGTTGAATACTTGGCGGTCAGCGTAGCATATTAAGTAAGAAATGGACATAATTAGCCTGTTTTGTTTAGCCGGCCGGCTAACGGTAACACTGGCAAAGTACATTATCTTTTCATATTGGTCTCTATACAGGCCTCTGAAATATACATCGGCGAAAGATGAAAGCCCAAAATATGTCTATCTATGTACAAATATTGGTATGGAAAACAAATCGTGTGTAAATAAGCGTGGGAAGGAAGCCTTTTGAGAAATTGGTCCTATTAATTGCCAAGGAAATGTTAGAGCGAAAGGACCTTTTCCCAAGAGTCTCGTTAGCAGCAATAAAGTAATCATGATAGGAATGCGTTCATGTGTGGCCTATCAAGTTAATGACGAAAGAGTGCAACAACAACAATACTGTTTGACAACCTGCTCTGGTTAGATAAAAGTACTCAAAAGAGAGATAAAGCATGACTGAAACTTTCTGAGAAGTACCGAGCTTATCTTGTGTTTTGTTATCGGGTTCGCGAAAACGGTACGTTGGCGTCTCCGGCGCGCATGCAAGCGTTCAATTGACATAGTCGTAACTGTCGTAAGAAACTAAGAATTCGCATTACGTCATTGCACGGTTTTATTTGAATTACTTCCGTTATGATTGTCAATTCCCTGCGAATTAAAATTTCTTAGTCTCGAAACTTTCTAGCGGTGCAGTTCAAGTCAATAGGATAAGTGATTTGAATGCGAAAAATATGTAAATTAATTAATTGCATAATTCATTGTCTGCTCGTTAGATTTTATCTATTATTGTAACAAGGCGTTGCAATAACTTAAGAAGTTGCCCGAAGATTTGATATACTGCGATGATGTTTTTTTCGTGGCAAGTACCTAACTTTTGGAAATGATACTTCATAATAACAAGCAGACGGTCTGAAAAAACCCAATCATCATACAACAAACATACATACAAATCTATACAAACAAATAAAATTGAAGTGTCTGTTTTTAATGCCAAAAAACAGCTTTTTACTAAATGCATGAAAGTATACGACACATAATAGAAGCAAAAAAACATATTTTTAAAGTTTTTGTTTGTCTGTTTGTTTGTTCCGGCTAATCTCCTGGACTGGACTATTAGTATGTACTACTATTAGTGCCTAGACTTATAGTTAAGAAAAATAATTAGGGTTCCGCCCAAAAAAATAAAACCCTTGAAATCCAGTTTGCTTACCGACATGCACGCGAACGAAGTCGCGGGCACAAGTAGTTTTTAATACAGAAAACATGTTAACTGTTTTGTTGTTTGAACCGCGAAAAAACTTTGTTTATGTATTACGTGATACCTAATCACGTATTACATAAACAAAGTTTTTTCGCGGTTGTTTTGTTCAATGAAATAGAAAAATATCCGTTCTAAACATAGAGATATACCTAGCCAATACACTCTAACATTAGGGGCTTACATAATACATTGCCTAAAGAGCGGTACCTGTCGGACTGCAGAGAAAAGAAAGTGAAGCGCAATGACACAACGCTGGTAATTTATTGCAAAATATGAAGCAATTATTTAATTACAAAAAATCTATTGCTTGGACTAAAACATTAAAACACTAGTATTTTAGTATGTTGCTAGTAGAATAATCTGACAAAAAATCAGATTGATTGTATGTATATTAGTACCTATGGTTTTTATTGTAAAAATAAAGTTTTTAGAAGTATCTTCATGATTTTTTTCTATCGTATCAAATTAGTTGTATTATGTTTTCAACACACTATCTACCTGGCATATATCCTGAAGAACATCATATATTTTTCTGATTTTGTTTCCTGGAGTCGATCATAATATACTTTTATTGTTTCTAAAACTTGCGTTTTTTATGTTTAGGTCGTGTAAGCCCCTTAATTGAACTTATCGAAATGCTGGCTGTTTCAGACAGGAAAAGATAGCGCACAGGCCTATTTCAACAGAGGATGAATGTAGGCTGAAACTCTCTGGACAGATAGATAACTTTAGCTTTCTAGCTCGCTATTGTTGAACCTAGTAACAGACAGTTACAAATCTGTAACTAAAGTATCTATATCGCTTTATATATGTCGAGTTTATTTCATAATCTTTCGTTGACAAAACAACAGATAAACAAGTCTTTGAGGAAAATGTTGTGAAAGAAATAATTTTAATTAAAGTATTATGAAACCTATGCGAAATTTTAGACTTATGCAACAGCCATTTTTTCAACGCTGCACGCTGCAGCAATGCACTACGCTTTTTAATTAAATTTTACATATTTTTACTGCTTTTGACCGACTTCAAAAAAATAAAATACAAAACCAAAAGACCGAAATTAAAGTTTGTTGGTTTTTTTTGGAAGTTTGTGTTTTTTTTTGTAAAAAAAACAACAAACTTCCAATTTTCTTCCAGTTTTTTTAGTTAACTTAGTATGTACTAAATACTTAGGTACTTAGTTAAAGCTAGTATTTTTCTGCTATATTTCCATGAAAATATTATCCTTTCTTCTTTCAATAATGATTATTTATCAAAGGTTCAGTATCAATTTTCAACAGTTATTGGAAACTTGTACCTAATTACGTTCAAAATATACTAAATTGGATTGGTGACCTTTCATTTGGAAGGCATGACGCGTGGAAATAATGTATTTGGCCTACGGGCTCTTGCGAACCGAACCGACGTACACTACGTATTTAATTATGTTACCGTAATCATTAATTACGTCATTACGTTACAGCAATTGGACAGTGGATTTTACATGTTCTGAACCAGGATTGTTGCTGATGCATATTTTTTTCACATCAGCGGATGCTGATTTAAATTATTTTAAAAAAGCAGTAACCATTATGAATTTATACCTAAAAGTTGCACAGTTTTCCTTACCTATAAACCTATTACCTGGTACCTATTGAAATAAAATGTTGGTTCAATAATTTTGTGACTTTTAATAAAAAATAGAATCAAACTAAGTACCTAGTTTAGTAATAATTAGCGTTTGTTTACAACACAATATTCGCAATAACACAAAACTCGCAAACAACACGTGCTCTGCGGTCATGTCACGACTCGAACTTCAGCATTAATAATCAGCATCGATCAATGCGGATGCTGATGCTGATGATGATGTTGAAAATGATGCTGAAGTTCCGCTGATGCAACAACCCTGTTCTGAACTGCAGATACATTTTAATTGAAATATTGTTATTGAACAGACATGATGTGCTGCTGGGGAGTTTGTTGCGCCATTTCTTCCCAGCGAAAGCACTAGTACCTAAGTGCTGAAGGGCGGGTGTTTTGGGGTACTTACTGCCTTATGCAATTTTAACGTTCGAATATTTGAGTGCTGATTTTCAGCCTAGTTTGAATAAATGACTTTTGATTTTGAAATATTGTGACTATATTGGCAAGACATGTTTTAAAATATCGGATAGGCCGTTGTCTATAGAGGGTCAAAATTAATTTTGTAGCGAAACTCCGCGGACTTTATGGGTATCAATATCTTAGCTTGTTAAACGAAAAAAATAAAATGATTTTATTTTTTGTGGGTTAGGGGGCGTCCATAAATTACGTGAGGTGTTTTTTTAAATTTTCTGTCCCTCCCTCGTGAGATATCGTGAGATTTTATTCAAACCCCTCCCCCAATCTCACGTGAGATTTTTCAAAATGTGGGTTTCTTACGTAAACGCGTTGGGTAGTGTTATTTGGTATAAAACAAGTATGGTGGTTTGACAGCCAGTAGATGTACATAACGTCGAAGTATAAATGAAATTATTTTCTTTCGAACGAATTAGTGAATGATCTTAATCGTATTACGATATACGCTTAAGAGTACAATCTGGATTAAATGGACCAACATAGTATATTTTTTTTTTTGTTTCAATCAGAAAAAAAAAATGCGCGATATTTGCCGAGACCCCCCCCCCCTCTCTCCAACGTAAGATTAGATTAGTGTAGTCACTTAAAATATCAGTATATTTTTTTTTTTACTTTAAGTCTTGATGGCGTTCAATATAAAGACACGATAAAACAAACAAAAAACAGATTTTCTTAACTCATATATCTACAAGGGTATGGGAACAGGGTGTAAAGTTCACTCATACTCCATAGAAAAGGGAGGATCCTCCGACCAAGGTGCTTTCTCTAGAATTTAATTCCGATAGATCGACATTGGAATTGTAACGTTTCGTACTCTGGAGCTCGATGCTAGCGCCAAATGGTTTTTAAATTGGGTGTCCATTTTGGGGAACTAAGTGGAATTGGGATCGGGCTTGGCGTGGTGTAAACGGTACTCTTGAGTGTATTTTGACAGCTTTTCCAATAACAAAAGTGTAACTTTTTAGAAATTGTTTTGCGTAATATGTATGGCACGATAAGCAGTAATATATAGTGTTTTACGTAATTCCTATAAAAAACAACTGAAACAAAGACGAGATGAACTTCGGATGATGCGTTATTCGGACAAAGCGTTTTCTATGAATGAATACGAATTTAAAGCAAATTATGCAAGGATTTTACTCCTCTTTCGTATTACATAACAACATTTTTATCTAATCTCTATACAATAACAACTTTCTAAAAAAATCGGAATCGTTTTCATTATACAAAATTCTTTCTATCTCTAAAACCCGTAGACCGATTTACATAAACAAACTAGAATACCAGTTTAAACATAATCCTTTCATTTGACACTAAAATCTCGCAAATATTCCAATAAACAAAAAACCTCGTTTTCAAGTTACGTAATTATTCTATCATTTTTCTTCGTAGATTAAAATGATCAAAAATTCTACGTTAAATATTCATATCAAATTCGAATACGGAAACTAATAATAAAAACCAGTTGAAAGTTAAAAATTTATTTAGAAACTCAAAATCTTACTCAGTAAAACAGGGCGTAGTAGCATATATCGACTCCCACGCTAGGTACTTTAGGGTCTTAGCTATCCTATACTATCAGTTTTACATATTCTAACTTATTTATCACATCACTGGTATATAACTCAGTCATCACTATCACACATCACTATTCACATAAACACGTTCGGAGTTCGTTACAAAAACATTACTATATAAAGAAGTTGTTTAGCTATTTACTTGGTACCACTTTTATAAAACTGTAATACTAGTTAGTTAAGTAACTTAGCGGACAGTAATTATTTCTTACTAAAAGGAACCAAACGCGAACAATATTGTCATAAACAAACTTGCAGTTCGAATTCACTTCAAAAACCACTTGACTAGTTTGAAATTGGAGAACTTACACGTACCTAGTCTTTTTTTTTGTAGTGTAGGCAACGATCCTACCGCATGAAGTGATGAAGGCCCCTTCAAACAGGCGCGACACGACACGCGACACAAAGGCACCGCAAGTCGCGCAACGAGCGGTGCCTTTGTGTCGCGCGCGATTATATCGCGTGTCGCGCCTGTTTGTAGGAGCCTTGAAGAAAAAGTCATGGTTAATTTTATGATTGTAAACATTTTCTTACGCCAAAATGAATTTAATACTTTATAATTAATCAATTAGAGAACTATTTATATCATATTTATTTATTAGACTTGTTATTTAAAGGATAAAGCATTTTAAAGCCCTATTACCGGTTTATAGTAATGAGTTGAACCACACTATTGCAGCCCGTAACATAGCTAACTTCACGTCACGTGTAACAAAATAATGGCAGAGCAATGTCAATTTCATTTCAATGTTGACAATATTGTTTTCAAGAGTACCGAATCTCGTGACTGTAAAATTAACATTGGAATCGTATTGGTATTTCATTGGAAGTAAAATTAGTTTGAATAGTAAGCCCCCAGACGGGTGTGTTGTATCTGGTGGACAACTGCCCGATGATTCACGTCGGGCCGTTGTATCTATGCTAGTTGCGCGGTAAACTCTGGTTGCGAGATGCAGGATTTTGCATGACGTCAGTATGACGCGTTGTTCGCATGTGGCGTTGTAGATACCGCTACACATCAAGTAACACAACCAACGGTCGTTGGCCCAAAAACTCAGCCATCCATCACGTCTGCGGAGTTTCGCTAGCAAATTTTATTGAACTAATAAAAAATTTATATGAAATCAGTAAATATCTGGCACATAACCGGAACTTGTCTATGAGTTACTAAAACAGGTGATAAAGATTGCTTTAGATTATTTGCTAAGTACACCTAGTATCCGGGTGTTCTCGTATAACTAAGCAGGGAGAGGCTTATGTCAGCAGTGGACAGTAATAATTAACACAGTTACGAGAGGCGTTCAATATATTCTCGGTATCGGCATGAAAAAAGACGTAAATTCAATTAAAATAATTTTTATTTTTCAATCTAATCAACCATTACCCCAATCCATTTAATACAATCGAAATTTAACTTTTTATCACACCTATTCAAAAAGAGCTAATGTATTCTTCGTAAACACGGACTAAAATTGCTCTTTAATCCCTAGGGACTAAAAGTGATTTGAATTTGTAATGTGGATATTGTTAGTAAATGTTCCAACCATCAAAGAGATCAATCACGAACATTGTATGAACAAGTAACAGGCTGTATTATAAAGTAAAACGCGCAAGACAAATTAAAAAAAAAAGTATGTGAATAAATAAAAAACGCGCGAAAAGTATCCTGCCTTCGTTCTTAATTGTTTACTCAAATTAGCATTTTACTTAGTTTTATAAAAAAATGAGTATGTAAATAAATAAACGTACTATTCTTATTCATAAGTTGCACTTACTTATTTTTTCATAGAGGGTTATAAAAAGTAGTGTCCACATCGGGAGCTACACTATTTTAAGCTCCAGTGACATACTTTGAATACCTCGCCTTCAAAATAGTGGTTTGCTCCCTTGGTAAACAATATACTATTTCAATAGGTACCCTGTAAAAAATAACTTCCCCTTTCTCTAAAAATGCGCATTTATTGCCGACTTGAGGTCTTCATCGTTGGAAAGTCGTTTCCAAACTAATGATCACAAATTCACAACTATATTTACCTGTATACGCTAAAATAATATCATTAATTAATTAGTCAAATTACCCACATCATTAGTAAATCACCCTGGTACCTAGAATACATTGCACGCCCCTCGTAATGCTATGTACAATTGTACACCAACCTACCGGTCGTTGCGGCGACCCTTGCGACAAGCCTTTGTCTAGCAGTGGACGTGTTTCGGCCAAAACGATAACGAAAGTGGTGGGACTAAACAAACAGTTCGTACTTAAAACACGTACTCGCAAACGAGTAGGTGTTGAAACTACGTAATCCGCTAAGGACTCGCAGATTCCACGTATAAGACAATAAAGTAGAAAGTTGTACGAACCCCCACGCTTACTACGTTTAATTAAATTAAAACTTTGACCACATGATGTGGATGCATATGGGTGGGTACTCGTACCACAGAATAAATAGTACCTCGTACTTGGGGCAACAGTGGGTCATCCATCTTTGTTTTAAAGGAGGTCTGTTGACATGCAAATTAGGTCAAGCAAATGATTGAGTGTGATAACCCAAATGAAATATCTGTTAGTTGAATTATGAGTTGATGCATAGACACAGATGGGTCTTCAGATTCAGGTATTGGTTAGCTTGGTCTCTGATGACAAAAATTTGTAAAATGGGAAGGTTTAATTAATGGTTTTTTTTTAAATGCTTTGGCAGCTACGCTTTTTGGCGAAATTAAAATGCGACGGGATAGACTGGCTACGGAAGTGGTAGAACCTGGGAGCTACTCTGTAAGTCTATCAACGAAAATACGGGCCCGTCCAAAAACAATTCGAAACTTCGGATCAAACACTGCACCAGATCAAATTTTTCGGACGGGTTAAAACACATCTGGAGTAGGGACACCGGACAACTGTCAAATCGTGATGTCATTTATTTTTAGGGCAGATGCCAAACTAATCTATTTCCGTAGGTGATACGAAGTAGGAATCGCATGAAAATTCGGTCGTAATTACATATAACGTGGTTATTATTTTCCTAAATGTACCACAAAACTGGAGGTCGGAGTAGACCTCCAGTTTTGTGGTACATTTGGGAGAGTCTTATATTCAACAGTGGACTGCGACAGGCGAAATTGACTGAACTATATTTCCGCTACACAGGGCTGGTATTATTAAGAGCCCTAATAACCCAGAAAACCGAAAGAACAAGGTCACTTGCTCAGCTTCCCATGTTTTGTCTATTTATGTACGTCTTTTAAAACACTGCGAAGTTTCGTGGCTTCTAAGAAATAATATGTTAGTACTACATTGTTTATTACAAAACATATGGGAACCGAAGTTCGATGTTTTATTTAGATAACGTCAAGAAATATAGCAAAGAATGTAAGCATTAACACGCGCGCAGTTCCGCGGGAGAGCTAGTCAACTCACCAGAGAACACAGCCGTATTTTGAACGTTATTTGTATTCCAGTGGGGTTGAAAATACCGTATTTGAAAAGGCTGTCTGGTCAATTATGTACGCAATTGTGGGTTGCACAATGATCAGCAAAGCATTTTCATTGATGAGCATTCAAAATAAATAAGTAACGGTTGATGAAGGCGACAGTTGTGTAATATCGAAACTGTATTGTTCAGATTAAATGAAAAAGCTTTGTTGCTGTGCGCGATACTGAAGTATTAGCGTTCAGTGAACTATGAATGAGTACAGCTGCGGGGTAATTACGTAACTCACTTACAATTGCAATGTCTTTCATTTTGACAACTCGACAACAGTCATTGCGTTGTTAACGTTGTCAAACAGACGAATTTTTCAAACATATGAAGCAATGGATAAAGAATTTCCTTCAAAATCCTTAGGGTTGTGAAAGAAAGTGTGTTGCGCAAGCTGCTATTCCACCAGATGCTAGGAATTTCCACTATGGACAGCTCACTTCACATAAATCTTCTCGGTGAGATTTTTCACAGAATAGATCGTCTGGAGCTGTTTATTTACCCCGCTTACGTCTATCATAACAGGTTTTCTTTTACCTAATGCGATAGTGTACTTAACCGTTACAACCATTTAGGGTCGAAACTCACAAGCTAAAATCAATCTTCGTTCCAGTTCGCAGATTTTAGCAATTTATTACGCGTTTTGACTTTCGAGTTCTGGCTCTTCGTGCTCATCTTCGATCAACAATAACGATCGATCAACACACGAGAGCGACACGCGTCGACGACAGAGACAACTGCGCCCGTCGACACTAGTCGACGCCCGCCGTTGACGCGACTCGTTCGTGTGTATGAGCACTTAGACCTTTTTGTAAGTTTTTACACTAATCGCCAAATAGTTGTTTATGTATCGTTAAAAGTCGTGGTTTAGAGCGTCAAAACGGAAACCATATCTTTAGAATTCGAAAAAGAGTAACTACCGAAATCCGAAGACTGAGCGTGATACTTTTGCAGTCACGACTGCCTTCCATTATTCTGGAGCACATTCAACAATTTCTCAAAATGACACTAAGCTGGTCTGAAGCTTTGAGTTTTAAATAACAAAGGGATTAACCATTGTTGTTAGATGATAAGTGGTGATAACGCAGCGACCGGGGAACATGATTTGAATATTAACAAGTCAGATGAAAGTAAATCGTATTAGAATGTACCAAGCGTGATGTTAACCGACTAACCGAATGTGAGCGAATATTCGTTTTTACGGCCAGATTTGGCTGAAAGTTTGTGGCTGACTGTGAGCTTATTTTAGAAAATCGTAATAGCTTTGATTAGCGTGCGCACTTCTAGGCGACTGGAAGTCTTGTACGCACGATGATCTGAAGGGCAATTCCCGCATTTGTAACACATTCAGGGACACCCATATGGGGATGCTCATAAGCGTAAATAACAATAAAACTTCTATTGTGTCTGGTTCAGTGTCTTCAACCGATTAAGAACGTTCGCATTGTAATCGCAAACCCAATCTGTCTAAAAAACCTCTACCTACATTTCTGACAAGTATGATTGACGCTGAGATGAGATTGCGATTAAATTTTGAACGTTTACGGAAATTGGCCTTCTGAGCTTGTACATGACCAATAATCGAATGAATCTTTACGAATCGTGACCTATCTAGGTAAGTGAAAAAGCTATCGCCATATCTGACCGCATATAAACAAATACCCGAAAAAAAAGAGACTAACAAAATCAGCCACCTCTGGCGCTGTCGAGTTTAACTTGACATAACAGAGGTCCTCGTAAATCTCCTCCACGCGGTCCTCGCAGGTCGCGGAGGGTATGGTGAACTGCACCCAGGGGACTTCCGTAGTTGTGGGGTGCCCGGGACACTCCTCAATGACGCTGGAGTATGGTGGAGGCGCCATCGACGCGGTCGCGCTACTACAAGGGGTGTTAAATTACTTCGTACTTTGAAAGTTAGAATGGTAGTTTCGAAAGTAGTTCAGTACTTACACAGATTGCAGATCTTTGTATATGTCTTCTTCTGACTGCGTTCTGAGAGCGGAGAATGGTCTGGAATACAATTGGGAGCATGAGAAAGGTATTTCAAGTTTTCCTTATTAGTTACTTAATTTTTTATCTGTACTCTGACTCTGCAAGATATTTTATCACTGCGAAACTACTCCGTACGTCGTCATTTATCATTTCCTAAAAAAGTTTACTTAACAAATAAGTGCCCTATAAAAAGAACATTGAATTAAACCACGAATCACAAAGCTAATCTCAAATCTATTAATCTCCCAATCACAAAAAATACTCATCCATTTTATCATCATTAAATCTCTACAATAAAAACTGACTCACTTGATATTCTTGGCCAGTGCTTTGGGACACTGGCTGAGCTTGGCCAACGCGCACAGTACTCGATGGAAGTTCGACAGGTCGAACAGCATTGAGGGATCGAAGAGATCCGTCTCCCGTAGTTCGAAGACCTCGTGGCATGTTCGGAGGAACACTTTGATGTTGCGCATGCACAGGAACTGGGTAAGTACAAGAGATAAAAATTATTTTGGTTTTATGTGGATGTTACAAAAATGAAGGGTGAACACAGAGAGGGTAGCAAATGGAGTGATTTTGATACTATATTACCTAAAATATTTTTTTCTATGTAATTTTATTGATTGGCTAGGTAAAGAGACAGTCACTGGTATTGCCGTCAGACAGCGTTACTAAGTTTTATTCTACCGCGTTGGTATTCAGTGCTAACTAAATTGCATGTTGAGCTCAAATGATCGCCCTTACATTATTTCACTCCATTTGCTCCATACTCGCGACAGTTAGAGTTTAAGCAATTGAGAGTTACATTTGACCCATTATCAACATTTCTGTCGCTTCAGTTTCCTTAAACCATAATATTAATAACTAATTAACAATCAACCAAAAGAGACGTATCAGACGAATAGAATGTCAAAGATCGGCACTCTAAAGAGGGCCGCGAGACCGTTTGCAATTGTTAATGTCTTATTGATAACATTTAATTATCTGTTACTGTTACGAGAGTCGTAATTTAACCGCTCTTTACGATATAAAAGTCACTGTTGAAAAAAATATAAGTATATATGCATATTTTTATTTCTTTCTTATATGCAAAATAGTTAGGCAAACGTTATCTAAAACTGTTCCAAATTTCAAGTTGATAGCATCAGTAGTTCTTGAGAGTTCCATCCATGTGACAGACAGTTTTACCATTTTGGTACGGAACCCTAAAAAGAGGAAATTGAACTTTCGTTTCGTCGTTTTCATAGATTATACCTAGGTATTTTTTAGTCCCTTTATACAGTATGTCCCTAGTTCAATACAAATAGCTGTACTTAGTCAATTTCTTAGGCATGCTGACTACCTATCCAGTGATGCACCCATATTAGGGTTCACTTGCGACAAATGTTACTGCAGACGTCGTCGCGTCGCTCGCGATGTCGCGCCTCAGTATTTTAAATGTCTGTGAGCGCCTTAATGATGAAACTTCAAGTAACATATGGCTAGACCATTATCTCCCTACATATAATTTGCACTAGTTTTAAATAATGTAAACGCCATATTATGTGCACAAGTTACAGTGGCAACTCAATTACTACACCTACTTATCACTTTACATAAAATTCGCTGGTAATGCTCTGTAGGTATACGCACTTTACAGCCCATAATAAGCATGTGTGTTATTTTCCTTCTAGATAAATTAAAAAACAAATTAGCTTTGAGGAAAAGAGCTAATTACTCTAGTCAGTAACTAGTATTAGGCCCTTAGAACACACACCTTTTTCTAGCCGTGAAATACTATGGTTTATTCGCTGTGTGTAGATACGGTTCGTCAGTCTTGTATGGACCACTATGGAAACTTGTTGACAAACACGATTTTTCTACGGCGCGGTTTGTACGCCGTACCGGGAAAGAAACCGTGCGTGTAAAAGGGCCTTATATCTGTAATTTTAATGGTGTACACAATAAAGAGTGTTCTATCTAGCAACAGAACTATAAACAAGCCATAGCTATTTTATGACGGTGTCCATAAACATAGGGTGACTAGTTTAATGGGCAACAGTTGTCACAATATGGACTGTTAAGTCATAAAACAGATATCCTCAATAGCAATAAGGACTGAAATAGTTATATAGTACAGTAGGCACTGCTGAACAAAAATGTACCCTATAAATAAGGCAAAAAAAATACTATAAGTAGCTAAGGATAGTTCTAGCTTCTAGAATGGTCAACTGTAGTTAAACAGACTAGAAGAACTAATGTACTTCTATGTACACTCTAGAAGTGGGTTCGTTTTCCTAGTCTCTCTAAAATCTAGAGGGAGGTAGGCTGGTAGGAACAACCAGCGGCGGTCGCCATGGCCCACAGAAGTACTAAATGCAGAAACCTATCCCAGTAACATGGAACATAGATAGTCAACAGCTGTGTAGCTCAACGCTAAGGTTCGGTAAAAGGCTAATGATTTTATGTAATCTTATTTATTAGTTATCAGTGCTTGTGACCAAATGTACTATTGGTTTAAGAAAACCCTAACTAGAACCTAGGCTACAAGTTTTTTTTTTGTTTATGCCTCCTTTGCATGGCTCAGACATTATGACAAGGAACTATACATTAGTGGAGGTATTCTGTCACATTTCCCTCTGTTTACCTTTGAGGAAAACAACAGGCTTAATGATAGCAAAGACATGTTTTATGTGATACTCTGATATGAAAAAATAATGTTAAATAGGTCCACAATTGATACAAAAATCGGCGAACATACATAAAATAAAAACACACATAAAGTCGAACATATAACACCCTCCTTTTTGTAAGTTGGTTAAAAAAAACAAGCAAACATTTTCTTAGCATGAAGGCTTTACATTGACAACTTTAACAAAGTATTGTGCCTAAAGGACAATGCAATAAAAATAAAGGACAATGCAATAAAAATAAAGGACACATACAAACAAGGTCTCTATTGGAATGTACAATAATTGTATTTTTTTTTTTTATTAGCCGTCACTGTTGCACTGCCTCCGAAAGGCAACAATTCATTTGAAACCACAATAATTATGCAATGAACAATTTCTATAGCAGATTTAAGATAACTATGACCATGACCTTATTAGTTTTTTTTTTAAAGATCAAAGGATTAACAATTTAATGTCTATATTATGGTTTCCTTTACCTATTATGTCGGAATTGTATAAGGAGGAAATATTATGTTACAATTAAATAAAAAACTGATAAAAATTAGTAGAATTCTTTTTTTAACCCATATTGCATCTAGCAAGCACTATGTTAGAGGACATGAATTGTTAGTCAGTAGTGAGCTCCATCTGTTCATTCACAGCAAGTTTATGATGCAGATAACACCGGAACATATATTCAATAGCTGTTGAATACACACATATCAATAGCAAAGCTCCATTCATGATTGCATGCATAATTAACTACACTAACACATTATAACTGTTAATGTGATGCTAAATACACATTTGAATACGAGGAAGTCCTGCTGTACGTTATACACGAAATGTTCATTTAAAATTACCAAAATATTGCTCGTAAACGCAAAAACACGAACTCACATGCAAATCTGTAAACCTTGTATCAAATTTCAAAACTAAGAATGTACGACCTAGGCATTAGTTCCACATAACACGCGTGCAGCTATTATGTGCCAAATTTAATACTTTTATAGTAATTAGAGTGAAGGTCGCGGCGGCGGGGCCCAATTACCTGCGCCATCTGAGGCCGCTGGTTCACGTCCTTCATGTCGATGCAGCCCGGGTGCAGCACGTTCAGCAGGTTGCACAGCAGCACGCCATCGCGCAGGGTGTACGCCAGGTCGTGGATTGAACTCGTTTCCCAGTTCGCCTTATGGTCGGGACGTAGCAAGCCACATCTCGTCAGCCAGGACGCGCACTCGCGCCACAGATCCTCGCCGCCAGCAGCCATGATTTACACAAACTTCCAAGTGCACATCGATAGTATCAGTACCGAGCACTGCTTTTTAATAATCAACAGGCCATCATTAAACAAGGGTTAATTGATAATTGACATACAAATTGATACAACAAACACAGGACGAACCAAGCGAGAACAAGACTTTTTGACAACTGAAGGCAAGAGTTGCTATATCGATAAAATAAACCTGCACACAGATTAGATTAAAGCTTTAATCAGGGTGTACGTTAGAAAAAAATAAATTTAATACTTTCTCAAAATATTTACTGCATAATAAAATAATAAAGGTGTTGATGAAACAGTCACCAATACTGACAAAGGTCGAATTTGCAAAGTTTTGAAATATTTAAAAATTATGTGATAATCGAAATAATTAACTGGTATAATCTCTTGCAGCAATGATGGCCATATAATTTGAGAGTTTAGAGAAACGTGATAGTTAGAGACGAAATCTGGGAAAACTTCAAAAAAATATGAAAAATGAAAATGTTTTTTTCTCGAATACCATGCATTTTCGCCTAAACTTTATGGGTGCTCTATTCTTGCATATAGTTCAACTTCAACTTCAACTCTTGATTAATGGCCCCTGTGGAATAAACACCACAATTTTGCCAATTTCACGTAATAAAATCCACTAAATGAAAAAATTAAATCTCTCTGACACGTGTGACAGCTATCGCAACTGCGAAGCTGCCATGTCTCCTCTGCATATATTTTCTTCTTCTTCTCTTCGTTTAAATTTCATTTTCTAGAGATTTTCTAAAATTGTATTTGACGGGCCTCTGAAATTTGTTAATTGTTGCCATATAAAAAAATTTACCTTAATTTGACCATTACTTTCATTTCCCAGACTCAATAGCAAGGAACATATTCTCAAAAGTCGTTATGGAAAACTACAAATAGTTTCAAGATTTACTTGGCATACATTATCAGGGCACATAAGTCTATTGGAACTGTTTTTTTAATTTTTTTATTTGCTAAAACGTAACAAACTAAACTAACTTTTTAGAAATGAGGTCATTCAATCAGCAGCCAACAGCTGTGCTGTCAGTTAAATATATCTCCTGGCAACATTGGTTGTAGGTGGAGTGACGCGACAGCACGTCGAACGAACGATATTTCATGAAAATTCATAGAAAAAGGGTATAAAACGTGTAAAATCTGTGTTATTTTTAAGTCAAAGGTGAGTTTTTTGATAAATGCTACCCTATTCAATGTTAAAACTGAAAATAAACCTTTTATAATGTTCAAATCTTATCAATGACACACCCATGTATCGGCGAATTCCTTTCGAATGTCCAACTTTCCGTAAGAAATCAGATTCATGAATAGGGATATTCCAAATGGAAACCCATGTAGAGACCACCAAGTAACATTCTTAATTCCCGTGATTCCTGCGGAGCGGAAGTCCAAAATTGGCTCCGGTCATAATCCTTATTAGGTTTATTTTGGAGCATTACGTCATTGTGCATAAGAGGGAAGTATGTGGGGTCGATAGGTAGCAGTGGATACGCCGGCGGCGGCACCGCGGCGGTTTTATTGCGGTATAGTGTCGGCGGTGCGTGTCGGGCAGGACGATAGAATCTGGAGCAGTGCGTCGCTGCGTCCGCCGCCAGTACTTTCTACGTCAGTAGATAATCTAGACTTTGTGATCAGAATAACTATAGTGTTTATACCTCTGCAGTGCTGTGTATTGATTTTTTTGGCACCAGTTTTATGTTTTTGAGGTAATTTGGTGGGTTGTTGTTTAAATATAAACAATAATATTATTTGGCTAGGATATCCTGTTTTTTTTTTCTTTAAACATAAACATGTGAGTTTTCTAGGCTCTTAGTGGTTTGATCTTAATTTTCTACAGATAAGTTTCTACAATTTTCAGCACACCACATAGACAAATATGAGCTTTCACAATCATTTAAGAAAAAACTTTTTGCTTACAAAAATCATGTGGTAATTTTTTCATATTTGAAGAAAAAGCTTGAAAACATTTTTAAACCAATTAAAACTAATAATGAACTACATTGAGACCCCGTTGTGATGTGTAATATTCTAACAATTTTAAGATTTTAGGCCTGTCATTCAAATCATAATTTTGTTTTACAATAACTCAATCAAACAGAAACCTTTAAAAGAAACATTGAAGAAAAGACTAAGATTAAGTAAATTCAAAATACAATCTGCACTTGTAATGCTGAGTGACCCCACCCATAATATGACACACATCTGACTATCTCTGTCTGTGTGTGTGTGTGTGTGATTGCAATGTACCTGATCAAGTTGCATTGGTATTGATTTCCTAGCCTCTAGGTGATGTGTGCACTCAACTGTCACATCCATATGTAGGACAACGGTCATTAAAACTATTATATGACATGTTTTAATTGAAAATCAACTTTAATGAAGTGCCTTTTATGTGCCTATTTGGAATAAATGATTTGACTTTGACTTTGAGTGTGTCTGACTTGATATTGGATAGGAGCCTTACAATAAGTTTCCAGAAGTTTTGCTAATAACATCCCTAATTGGTTAGTAACTGTTTTGGTGATTTATGTTCTAATCTATTCCTAATATCATTAGCTATTATTCTGTTATTCATCCATTCATATTTAAGACATTAGTATATCATTATAGTAGTTTCTAAAGCCATTATCTACACTTCTACAGCCTTGTATGACAAACTGCTGAGCCACACACACCCCTACTTCTAGTTCCTAACTTTTCCCACAATAGAGTATTGTGAAATCACTTATCTTTTAATAATGAGAATGTACCTAGACTCATAAGTACTGATAGGAACCAATGTTGAACATTTATACTGATAAAAAGAACACTAACTTGAATTCTTTAAATTAACATTATCATAGCTTAGAGAAAATTCCAAGAAAAAAGTTGTAAGAAGGATGTATAAAAGGAGTTGCTAGGTGCATTGCTTAAAGAAGTAAGGAGTATAAAAACAATGTTATCATCAGGTCTGTAATACATTACATTGGGGTGACTCACAAGGCCATGTGATGTAAGCCTTGTCTGACAACTGCCACAGTGCAGACAAGTTGCAATAGTCTCACTTATTAGATGAATACTTAATTTAAATAGTTCCTTTTACAGTTTTTTGCCATTTATAGTTTTTCTTCTGAGATTGGTTGGTAGTCCTATATTTTTGTAATTAATAATATTTTCAATTCAATTTTTATTCTATAACTAAATTTTCATTCAATGTTGCTGTAATAAACACAACACTAAGAAAATGATGCTATCAAATTATTTGTAAGGTTTGGCGAAAATGGCTCCAACTTTAGTGTTTTGCAATAAGCATTGATTGCTCGTAAAATACGCGTAACAGTCGTCCTCGTCGATAAATAGGCGGCCTTGTAAGCTAATGTGATGAATCTGTTTTGAATACAACTCGGAATATTCATTGTTGTCAAACTACATTATTGCTTTAGCATTTATGGTAAATTACATTTATGTTCGAATATTCTATTTGGAAAACAGGTTAAAAAAATTGGTCTTTCCAAAACACTGCCAATATTCCTTTTCAAGTTTATGGCATATGTAAAAGAGTAATGTAAAATAATTGACCACTCAGTATACTTGCAACATTGTATAAGAGCAGTTGCAATTTAGCTGCCTGTATTCCAAATAGCTTGTTCGACTGTATCTGCTCCCATTTAAATAAGCAAGCTGCATAATACATAAGCAGGAGAAGCAATTTCTTTTGTTCAATGTGTCATAACACACCTCATTTTATGTCATGAATTATGAATGACACTTCAAATTGGCTGTATCTAATTTGGGATGCGTATCTTACATAGTCCATTTTAAATATTAGTTTTTAATTTCTCCTCAATTACAGTAGGAAAAAAGTACTTTTCTATCAAGCTTTTGTGTGAAGTTGAACTTCTGTTAACTTTACATCTGTGAGTGATGTCAAGTGTAGCTTGACCTTGAGTTAATAAGTATAGTGTCTGATGAGATCAGGGAATAAAAAAATAGCTGACGCCTCACTGATAACGATGCCCAGATTTACTCACTGATAACAATGCCCAGATTTACGGTTATTTGAGAAATGCCATTCTCTTAGTCCTTGGTATTTCTAAGTAATGTTACAAGTTAAGTGATACTTGAGCTGTTTTATCAGCATGTACTTGAAGGTCTAAAAAACATTGCAATATAATCACTAAGGCAGGTATTATAGATTGAAGATTTGTTATGAAAAACACAACTTAAAACTGACTGATTATTGTCTACTTAAATTTTTATTTAAATCGAGATTCATGACTAAAGGAATAAAGGTTCTAGCACTGAGTTTATCCATTTTCTATAAGTACAAATAAATAAAATTGAAGTGTCTGTTTGAGTGTTTGTAATGTCCAAACAACAGCTTTTTACTAAATGCCTAGGAAAGTATATACTTATAACAAACAGTACTTATAACAAAAAATAAACTATTTTTTTAAATCTTTGTCTGTCTGTTCTAGCTAAACTCCGAAACGACTGGACCGATTTTGATGAAATTTGGTATGGGGATACTTTGAACCCTGGGGAAGGAGATTTTATCGACATACCACGCGGGAGAGTCCGCGGGCGGAAGCTAGTTTTACAAAAATTATATAAATGTTTTAACAAACCTTGAACACAAATATAGAAGTTTCTGCTGTAAACTTTTTGTATAGTCAGTACGTCATTAATTGGTATAGCTACACAATGGTCATTTTGAATGTTGTTATTAACGCACCTTCCTCTCTATTGTTGCAGTTAATTTGACGCTTCCATCATGGAACAGATACCACCACCCAAAGAGGTGAAGATCCTCGAGACCGCTGAGGATATTCAGGAGCGTCGTGAACAGGTTACTATATTTTTCATACAATTTATTTACAGAACAGAGGTACTTCGAGGGCTCGTGGCTAAATACAGTCGCACAGTGATCGAAGTCTATACTAAATTAAAAACGTAGCAATGATCTCACCTTCGTGATTTTTTGACAGTTTTTGTATGGCTAATCTGTCATAAACTCATAATGAAGAGACCATTGCAATGTTTGTAAATTAGTAAACTTGACCTGCTGGTCGGTCGATCAGGTTAGGCTACGCTTGCTGCGGTTGGTCTGTGGATGGGTGACCATCTTTACATACCGTGACCCCTCCGTGCTTCGGAAAGCACGTTCAGTCGTTGGTCCCGGCTGTTATTCGTGGATCTTTGACAGTCGTTATGGGTAGTCAGAAGCCCGAACGTCTGACAACCAGTCTTACCAAGGGGTATCGTATTACTCAGTAACTGGGTTGTGGAGGTCAGATAGGCAGTCGCTCCATGTAAAATACTGGTATTCAGCTGCATCCGCTTAGACTGGAAGCCGACCCCAACATAGTTGGGAAAAGGCTAGGCAGATGATGAGATACTTCGAAGAAATCGCACCTGCATAGCTATTCACATCCGTTCGACAGGCTGTCGTGTCGAAAATGAAAATTTGTTGTAACCGGTCGCCTTGTTCCCGACAGCAAATAGCTGTCGGAAAAATGGCATCGTCTATTTGATTGAAACTGAGAACATTTTCAGGTTTTAGATTTGTTATAGCGTTTAGAAGACTCTTTGTTCGATTCGGTACGAAGCATATCGATTGGTTGTGAATAACTATACTGATCTGTAACCAAAACCCGATTAAGGCCCATTCTCTCACACAGAGAAAAGACCCGAGTCCCAGCAGTGAAAATATTGTAGGAATGTATGCTGATCATGAACTGCCCAGTGTTTCTCTAAGGTCCAAGTAGTGAAATTCTACTCAAGTCGTCTTATACTTTCTAATAGATCCAAAGTCCGAACCACAGGTCATGCATAGGTATTACTTACCAATGAATTCATATACACAGAGCTTTTACATAAGAAATCGCAAATTCGAGATGCTCTCACGTAAAGGATGCCGCTAACGAGATGCAGGCGCTGTCTGCTTCCCATCGCCTATTTGCATACACACAGAGCCGACCCAGTTGCAATGCAGCGGCTGTAAAGCGGAAAGCAATCACTCATGTCTACCGCTGTGTGCTATCGGTACATTTGTAGCGCCGAATATAAACGGTAAATGATATTGTCATCCGTTAACATTGGTGAAATGATGGTACTGTTCAGCTATTTTGTTAATTATTGATCTTCAGCTGTTTTGTAGTCCTGTGTATGTTGGATACTCGACTCTATCGCTATAAAATTAAATGGCGACTGTAAAAGTAAATGTTTAAAAGGCTTATGCAAAAGAAATTGCAAGTTCGAGATGCTCTCACATAAAGGATGCCACTAATGAGATGCAGGTGATGCTCGTTTCCCTTCGCCTATTTGCACACACAGAGCCGATCCAGTTTCGATACAGCAGCTGTAAAAGCGGAAAGCAATCACTCATGCAAACGGCTGTGCGCTGTGGGCACAGTATAATATACTCTACTATGGGTGCCTACATTCCTCCTTTCGTAGTGCCAAATAAAACGGGTATCGAGCACACTTATAGTGCTGAGTATAACGGTAACTGATACTGTCATCCGTTACCATTGGTGGTACTGTTTGCCACCATTTTGTTAACTGACCTTCAGCTGCTATGCAGGCCCGTCATACAATGTTACCGTCTACGTGAACATCCTACTCTAGCAACAAAATGTCGGCATAACACAGTTACTAGTCTCATGGCTTTTTTGTAGTAGTTTAACAAGAGAATCGGAATTAGAGCTGCGACATTATAAATCAAACCAAATCAAAAGTGATTTATTTAAACTAGACTGAGAATCAGCACTTTTTGAACGCCAAAATTACAGGAGACAGTCCTCCAAAACACCCACCCTTCACCACTTCCTAGTGCTTTAGCTGGGAAGAAGTGGCGCAACAAACTCCCCAGCAGTACAGCTGTCTGGTCAGTTAGAATATTTTGTTAGCTAGTCAGCGCCCTGTGTCCCAGCTATGGGAACATTACAGGAAGCTGGTCAACGCCCTACAGTCTGGTCTCTGGTCACGTCGTCGCTTCAATTAAGTAATTAATTAGTTACTGGGGTGATAAGTGTTATAATAAAGTAGCTCACAGCTGATAGGGGGCAATGAGTAACATCACGTTTCTAGCTCATTATTATAAGTACTTTTGATATTTTTGAAGATTTAATGACTGATGAGCGTAATATTAAGTAATTTGCTTAAAATAATTATCATTATTTTCACTGCAAGGAAGTATAAGATCCATTAATAAGATTTTCAAGAAGTTTGTTTTGTCTAATAATTAATTTTATCATTTCTTTATTTTCACTTCAAGGCACAAACAACTGTGTAACCCTGGCTCTTGTACTAGGAGTTCCTGTATTACAAGAGTTTCGTCAACGATATGCGACCGTTGTAGCAATGCGATCAGAAATTTAATAAGACTAATTTTCTCGTTTGTCTGTTTCGAAATTGATGCCAGGATATAATCAATTCGGTAATCAAATGTTTTTACTTTTACCAAAGATAACAAGATAAGATAGCAACATTTAGACTAAAATAAACGTACTATCATTGCTTTGATACGTGAAAGACGGCTTCAGGTCTACGAGGAGCTGTTTACGTACAGAGCCTAGATAGTCTGTTGGGAACGGTATTGATTGACGACTGACAGGTTGAGTCTACATCCTTGACGTGACAATACACCTATATCAGATTGATTGGAAGTATAGTTTATTTTATGCAATAGTAAAAAAGAATTTACTTGGCTAAATAGCGTTTATTTTCGCACTGGGCCCGCGTAGTAGATTACGGTCCACTTCTCACAGAGTGGAGGTCTGTGTCCCAGTCGCAACAGTAGGGCCATTATAGGCTGATTAGGCTATAGAAAAAAAACTACTTATAAACAAAAGTAAAGATACAGATTATACATTAATCGGGTAGTTTTGGACAGTGACGGACTAAGCCTGTCGGGGGCCCGGGGCGGAAAAACAAAATGAAGCTCCCCCTCGTCTTCTCAATTTATGTGGGTACTTTTATTCTAATAACATTTTGTAAAAAAATGAATAATGCGTAAAAAAAGAAAGTATAACGTGCGTTATAATTATAATGCACTGTATCATGGGCCTCGCAAGCAGCAGGATAATTTATTTCATATTCATCTCCTTATTATGCTATTTAAGAAAAGCAAGCAAAGACGCGAGAGCGAACGACTAAAGCTCGAAAATAGAAATATTTTACTCCTCAACTCTGAATTCTTGGTCAGGTTTCTTTTGAACATTCGTATTCCTATGGAAATAGGAGTTGATTTGACGACTTATTTATGCAAAAAGTCCTAGAAATAAGAAAGCGGCCGAAGCGAGCTCGAAAATCATTAGCACCCGTAATTTATGTTTTGTATAGCTACGTACGGAGCCTCTGACTCGAACTACTGCTGAACTGAACATATTTTTACGTTGTTTGGGATTGACTAAAAATTACTTCTTAAGATTTGGGACCCCCGCTGGACCAGGAGCCAAGGGCGGGCCGCCCCTGCCCCACCCCCTCCCCCTTGTTCCGCCAGTGGTTTTAGGGAAGAGTAAAAAAAATTTTTTTTTCACTTCTCATGCTCTGAAAGTGCTTCTTTGTGCAGGGTATAGGCTGCACAAAATCGAATTTTGTGCACAAGGGCATTAACGTATCTACTCATAAATGTATTATATTAAGGCAAAGAAAATGAGCCATACAGCCAAATGCAATTAGAAGTTCATAGATAGAATTTGTTATTATATAATATTTACTTTAATTTATTTGCCTTATTTGTTTTTTAAGATATAATAGATATTAAAATTTTAATTCAAGTACGGTAGGTTAGTTGATTTAAGAAAATTATTATTACAAAATTAATTTAATAGTAGGCTGTATAGGTCTGCAGCCTAATATCAATGTCGTAAAATTTAAAAAAAAATAAAGCGGCGGGAAACAGCTCTTGTTCTTTTTTCGTGCATTTATTAATTTTTTCAATTTGCTAAAATTGTTAAAAATGTCCAGTGAAGAAGCGGATTTAACAGTCTCTACTAATAAGCTTATGGAAATGAATGCACAGAGAGTTGTGCAACAGATATTACCGCCAAAGTCTCGGGAAAAATATCTCAAAGTTTACGAATAATTTTGTAAATTGGAGAACAGAAAAACAATTTCCTTCAGTATTCAAAACTGTTCTAATTTTACTTTGAATTTTAATTAAAGAAATGTTATGTTATACTACTGTTTTATTTCCTCGCAATCGAAGTGAAAAGCAGAGTTTTCACAAACAACAAACCATTTTTATCCTCGACATTACTATCAGCCCTCGCCTTCGGCTCGGGCTGCTAAAAGTCTCGGATAAAAATGGTTTGTTTTGTGCACTTGTTGTTAAATCTACTATTGGTGTATTTCTCCTAGCTAGAAAATATTTTCATAAACCTTACGTCTGGATATTAATATGCTAAACCCTTTCAACTTTCCCACAGGTCCTGAACCGCTATGAAGACTTTAAGCAGGAAGCCCGCGCCAAGCGCGAGAAACTGGAAGACTCTCGCAGGTTCCAGTACTTCAAGCGTGATGCTGATGAGCTGGAGTCCTGGATCCAAGAGAAGTTGCAGGCCGCCAGCGATGAGAGCTACAAAGATCCTACTAACCTTCAGGTATGCACGGAATCTTCCCATTTGAATATGATGTTTTTGTGTTTTCAAATATGAATTTCAATATTATAAAATGTATTGTAGAACTTTGACCTTACATTTTCCATGTAGAGTCAATGTCAGACAGGCTACTGGTGGATGAAATAATAATATGGATTCATTCGACCTTGCGATAATGTAGTGTTCTACAAATTATCTTTCTGCTGGAATAAAAATATTACAAAGAAAACCAAATATTAACAGTAAACAAAGTAGCCTTAGCATAATCCAGTTTAAAGTTACCTCATTGCAGAACCTATAATATCTACTTTCAAATTACCCTTGTTCATTGGAAAAAAACAAACCATTGTTTCACAACATGTAAAGGGTGGTATAAATCTGCTTCCACCCTGACACAATCTTTTCCCTACAGGCCAAGATCCAAAAGCACCAAGCCTTCGAGGCTGAAGTGGCAGCCCACTCCAACGCCATTGTAGTACTTGACAACACCGGCAGTGAGATGATCTCTGCCGGTCACTTCGCTTCGGAGACTATCCGCCGTCGTCTGGACGAGTTGCACCGTCTGTGGGAACTACTGCTGTCCCGTTTGGCGGAGAAGGGCATGAAGCTGCAGCAGGCTTTAGTGCTGGTGCAGTTCTTGAGGCACTGCGATGAAGTGATGTTCTGGATTCATGATAAGGTAAGTTATGGAGGATATTTATAAGCAGTTGCTTCAAAAAATTTTGTTGTGTGCTTAACGTCACAACCAAAACATTCTTTAAATATTATTGACAGTAATATACAAGTAATATTTCACTCTGAATAAGTTAGGCTTTTTTAGTCAATTATCTTACCCACCAACTGTAAGAGTTTCACGAGCTCTCAGCACAGAGGACGGGTAAATAAAACCACCGTTTATCATATTACTTTAATAATAATAATTATTCCTAGAAGATGGTTCTACATTTACATATTAAATTTTTCTCTTTTTCCTATTCTTTTATATAAATCAACGTTTGTCTTGTATTTCTGCCATCCACTTTCAAAGTATTCATAAAAGTTGCTTTTAAGCACCAAATAGGCTATAATCTCTACATTACCTACTAGAAAAAGAATCGTGTAACCCACGTTATATGTGAAATGTTGAAGGCGAAGCCTAAATGAGTACAATCTTGGGCGTGGACTCATATCGCCCGCGAAATAGGCCATGTTAACTAAACAGTATAACGGAGAAGGTATAGTGTGTCTCGTTATTATCAGCCATATTTTAACTATTGTGGGCGTACAGTGGGTAGTGTTGGTTATTGCGCAATAGAAACACCGTTTGCAGTTCAAATCAGATTATAATTTCACGAACAATTTAATCACACTAGCAAATTACACACTGTAGGTACACGACACAACCAGATACGGAACGCCGGACAGTTTCTGAGCACATGTTGTCCGTACGATGTCCAATGGTCAACTCCCCGTTCAAAAGTCAGCCCCACATCGTTCTGTCGAGCTGTTTTATAACCCCCACGGACTCAGGCTAGACTCTGTCAAGCGCCACCAGATGGCGCTTAGCGTTCCGACTAGTCAAATGCATGACCGGATGCGACACGGCCATCCTGCGATGCACACGTCCTCGTGTGTTAATCTGTAAACAAACATACCCCGCAAAGTATCTCATAGCTCGGTCACTCCTGACCAAATATGGTACAGGCAAAACAACACAATGAAAATTCGCACAAACTAAAAAAATTGCAGAGTTCAGAGTATCAATCATTAAATCTCAAGATCACAAACCAAATAATCAAGTAAACATGATAGAGCAGCTAATAAAACATCCTTAGAGCATAAAAAAACACAGCAGGAATCTTATTCGTGGCCTGTGGCTTTTCACTAAGCCCCTACAACAAACCTCATGTTTGTTACTTTGAATTCCTCCTGAATTCCGAGTCCCACGGACTCTATGGTCTCTACAAGACCCCGACCTGCCGAACTAAGATTCACCACTATCACTCGACTTTAATCTCTACTCTGTTTCATCAACAAAACTTCTACTTTGCTTTCCTCAAATTCGTCATTAATACTCTGATCCCTTGGCCTGTGCCATGGCATATGCCTCAGCCTCATGAGTGTACTTGATTCAACTAGAGCCATGTAATCAAACTTTAATCAATCATAACAAAAAAAATCAACCAGAGCCATGTACCATCGTTATCCACATTACAACAATAATCTTTTTCACTAAGAGCCTTAGATACCTGGAAACCCACACACGAGTAAACCACTCTAACGCCACGGCACTCCGGCCGACCAGCAATCGCATTGCTCTCACACATCCAGCGCATGGATCCATGTGTATCACCCCCGTGACTACACACTTTTTACTACGGCCGATAGAGAACCCCTACTCGCGTGGTTCCCACTACTTAGGCTTGCTCATAGCTCATTACCACTGTGATCACAATCTACTTCGACTGGTACATAACCTACTGGCATCATTCATAACCTATCGTGAGCGTATTTAAAAATTGCATCGTTAACTAGATTGGGCTATACCTAACAATGTAACCGTTCTTTGCCGTTGTTTACCAGGGAAGCACTCTGTACCAGAGTCAAAACAAAATGAAAACGACTCACCAAATTCAGTAGACAATAGATCTGTAGCTGGCTTAATGGCTGTAGTGGTTGCAATCCACAGCCTCCTTGGCAGAAGTCTTGAAACTCCTCGCTCGAAAAGCACCGTCCCTGATCAGCGACCACTCGTACAGGAGATCCAAAGAGCGCAGCGCTGTCCACCACTGTCATTCTGCTTGCACGTGTCCTTGTATGTTAACCTGTAACCAAAAAAATCAACAGCAGTGCATGTTCCCCTCGGCCAATTCTGACCACATTTAATAAAAACAATAACAATAATTGATAACAAAAGATTCCTCTAAGCCTTGGTAATAATTGTTCAGGAACTGTATCAACTCACGAGTAGATCACATACAACGCTCATGGCCCGGCTGCCGCAGCAGCTAGTGACACTCATGCCACCCATATCGTCATCACCTCAAGTGATACGACCAACACACATCACTTCTCATAGAGTCTACGACTCCCAGGTCAATACATGACCAACACAACAATAGTCTCCCTTGAGACCCAGGTCCCCGCCACACCACTAACTGCCCATCGCGCCCTGAACAACTCCTAAATGAGTTGCAGTTACGACTACAGACTAGTGCGTGCAGTGCGACCAAATAGCCATGGTATGTGCTCTACTACTCGGTGAAGGAACTATCCTCACCGCCTTCTACGTTTAACACGTTAGGAACACTACTTAGAGGCATCTTTCGTAAATCAGGTTTGTTTATAAACATCCGGCGCCGGGCAATGACGTAATCGGGTAATAATGAACCGTTATTCTATCTTAGCGCGATAAGCACTCAAGTGGTTACGCACTTCCCGGTACTTTTGAGGATGAAGTCAAGAGTCCAGGTACCATTGAGGATAAGATTGACTGATAATTTAATAGGAATTGACCCAAAGTTATTAACCAATTAACAAAGCCCCAGGTATCTCATTCGCGGTCAACAATCACAGCTATAACATAGCTCCATCACATTTGTCACATACGCACTTCCCGGAGGGATGCCGAGTCGTCCTTGGTCTTGGCTTCGAGGCTAGACCCGACCATACTACCCAGAGCTACCGCGTACCACGTACCCACGGTCTAGCATGTAGCTGCCGATTTCTAACGGGCTATGGCTACGATATACCCTGGTACGGTCTTCGACCCAACGAATCAAGAACCCGTGCATCTAACACAAGCAATTCAATTCGACTCTACCTCCACTATCTCGTCTTCCTCAACAACCTCAATAGGTACTTGGCCCTCAGGCATTTTTCTAACGCGATCGTGTGCGTACTTGTAAGTACGGTTAGAATCTAAAGCTTATGACGTATAGCGATCACTTGTCAAAACTTCCACTACCTTAAATGGACCTCTGAACTTCCGATCTAGATTAGTCTGACAATCTGATTTCACTCTTCGTTTTCTAATAACACAAAATACATATCCTACCCAAAATAATACTTTGCAAGTAAATATCGTGTAGAAATGTAATAGAATCTCAAGTTGTGACTCGCTATTCGCAACGCTTCTTACGATTTGTTGTGTGCTGAATACACGCGTTTAACCAATACCAGTCAACGCAACAACATTATTAACTAGTTTGGCACTTAATTTGCCTGCACAACTCGCTTTTACTAACGAGCATTCAGCACCAGAATAGTAACAAAACAATACAGCTCACCTTTGTTCTAACGTGCCTGCGGGTAGTTGTACGACGCAAACATCCACTCGCCGCTGCTGCTTGCAGCACGTGTTCCACCTCCATCATCTGCTTGGCTGCCACTTCTCGTGCACCGGGCCGCAACATGTCCTGGATTCCCTCACTTGCAGCACACGAAGGGCTTCATCGACGGCTGCGGGCTGCTTGGCTCGATTCTTGAAGTCACTCCACGTCACTGGTAGCTCCACGCTACGTCCATCGTACTATTTACGATAGCCACGTTGATACTGCTTCCTTTGCGCGCCTTAATGACGGCCACAAGTTGACCTCCTTGCAGTGAATTTTCAGCAAAACGCAAATCAGCTGTCGTATTGTGTGCCGTTACGTTTGCACACGCGTCCTATCGCGTTTTCTAATTACGGGAACACTTTTTTTCCTAACATGGCGGTAGGGCGCAACTGGCGCGTCACTGGGCAAAGGTATTTCGGCATACAGCCTATGCCCAAAACAACATTCACTATGATCGCGCATCCGTATCTGGCTTGTCTGGGTTCAACTCTAACAGGTCCACACGATTATTTAATAAGCGTTCGCAGTTTGCACTTTGTTTTTAAAATGTCAACGGTCACTTTCACTTTTAGCGTTTTCATTTTGCGCATGAACCTACACGAATCCCACTTCTGATAACGGAGAAGGTATAGTGTGTCTCGTTATTATCAGCCATATTTTAACTATTGTGGGCGTACAGTGGGTAGTGTTGGTTATTGCGCAATAGAAACACCGTTTGCAGTTCAAATCAGATTATAATTTCACGAACAATTTAATCACACTAGCAAATTACACACTGTAGGTACACGACACAACCAGATACGGAACGCCGGATAGTTTCTGAGCACATGTTGTCCGTACGATGTCCAATGGTCAACTCCCCGTTCAAAAGTCAGCCCCACATCGTTCTGTCGAGCTGTTTTATAACCCCCACGGACTCAGGCTAGACTCTGTCAAGCGCCACCAGATGGCGCTTAGCGTTCCGACTAGTCAAATGCATGACCGTATGCGACAAAAAAAAAAAAAAAAGAAAAACAAAGATAAAAGAAAAAAAAAAGATAAAATAAAAAAGAAAAGATAAAAAAAAAGATAAAAAAAAGAAAAAGAAAAAAAAAGGAAAAAGGGGGGGGGTTATAAAAGATTGTTTGACTTTGTCCACTTTGCCAACAACCAAGTCAGAAATGTTCTGAAATAGAAGAATGACGTCAGCACTTGTAAAGAGTATGTTGATGTATTCTTTTGATAGTAATATGAATAAGTGCGATGATGAAGTCATTGAGGACTTATTTCTGGTAAAAGAAAGAGAAATAACGCTTATTGGTGTATACATAATATAAATATGGTCTATTGAAGTCTGTGCATTGTTGTGCCAAGTTGAACATGATCAATTCAATTAATTTTAATTGGCTACAATAGTTTAAAATTTATTGAATGCCATTTGTATCATCAGAATAGTAATTTACTAGACTGACATTCTTTAGTTTGATCATTAAATACGAACTTTTATCTTACTTTATCCACAAGAGACTAATTTCGAAAAGGTTAGCCTTCTTTTAGCAGTCTAGTTCAAGTAAAAAACAAAGATTTCCAAGATGGATAGCAATGTCAGACTGTACAATTATCTTGGTCGAAAGTCTAACTACTTCCAAGTCACAGCTCTTTGAATATGAGGACTATCCGTTTCTAGGCACTATGAGAACTGTGTATAACAGCCCACACATAGGTAGCATATCTTAGCTCCTTTCTTTTCTTCACAGGAAACATTTGTCTGCGCGGACGAGTTCGGCTCAGACCTCGAACATGTGGAGGTCCTGCAGCGCAAGTTTGACGAGTTCCAGAAGGACATGGCTGCGCAGGAGTACCGTGTGACTGAGGTCAACCAGCTGGCTGAACGATTGGTGCTGGAAGGCCACCCGGAGAGAGAGACTATTGTTAAGAGGAAGGATGTAAGTTGAACTGTGATATTGCAGTAAAATTTTCAGGATCATACTCCGGCCATGTCATCACGATCATGTTGATTGGCCTGCGTATTATTCATGTATAAGTGATGCTTGGCCAAGTTCCTTTATAAACTTATTTTTCTAAAGCTGTCACTTTATAAATTATTGTTAAAAAGTTTGACTAGATGCCAAAATATCATTGAGAATAAAAAATTATAAGGTAACACCTGATTTTACTTCAGGTTATCTTTTTATTGGTTCCGATGGATATTTAGTTGGTGATAGGCAAGCTACTGATTTGTTTGTTTTTTAAATGGAAAATAACAATATCATAGCTTCATAAAAATACCACAAGCAGAAGACATGTTTGCGCCGACCCCTAGGGCAAGAGAATAATGAACAATATCATAACTTACAAACTAATTTTCCCTCATAGGAGCTGAACGAGGCCTGGCAGCGCCTCCGCCAGATGGCGCTGATGCGTCAGGAGCGCCTGTTCGGCGCCCACGAGATCCAGCGCTTCAACCGCGACGCTGACGAGACCATCGCGTGGATCTCTGAGAAGGACGTGGTGCTGGGCTCTGATGACTATGGCAGGGACCTCGCTACTGTGCAGACGCTGCAGGTAAACTACTACATATTTCGTCATTCTCGTGATAATCGATGGAATGTTCCATTGACATAAGAATGACGAGTAAAAATCAAAATGTATAATTTATGAGAGGTTTTACTTGTGGAAAATCATCTTTCTTTTGACTTACAATTTCGTTTAACAGTTAATAAAACTATAAGGTTTCCTTTTTTAATGTAAAAAGAGGTGATTTTCAGATATATAATTAATTTTTACGTATTATCACGTTTTTTTGTAGATTTAATATAATTTCTACTAACTAACATGCAACATTTTGTCATGTACCTATAGCGTAAGCACGAGGGCGTTGAACGTGACCTGGCGGCTCTAGAAGACAAGGTGTCGACCCTGGACGGTGAGGCGGCAAGACTGGCAGCGATCCACGCTGACCACGCCCCCGCTATTCACTCCAAACGTGATGAGATCACACTCGCTTGGCAGAAGCTTGTGCAGAAGGCTAAGGTGAGAAGATCTGTCAAGTATTGTATTCCTTTTTATTTCTTTAAAATACTTCGAGAAAGGTACCTTTGTTATATCTGTTAATGATCTTTTCTATGATTTTGAAATCGAACCGTTGAGGTGAACGATGGATCGCCGATTTGCGTGAAAATGACGGCATAACTTCTTGTATTTTATTTATTTAACTTTTTGTTAGTTTTGCGCATTTGCGTCTATTCAAGACGCATTATGAAAAATTGTGCGTACTTACAAAATAAGAATAAGAGAGATTTATTGTGAGAGACAGTGATATATCTTTCTTCTCTAACTAAACGTGACGCGTCCTTGAAATTTAACTCTCAATTCTCGTCCAATTATTATTGAATTGCCGTCTAAGAAGTTTCATTCACTTCAAAATGTTCGTTAAAATGAAGCTGATCTAGCAGCAAGCATTACCGCGTTCCTGTTGTCTTGGTATATCATCGCACGACGACGCAGAGCGCCACACAGACTGAAGAACAACTGTTTTGCTTGTTCATGTAACACGAAAAACAAAAACAACGGCTTTAAAGATTTAAAACTATAAAGTTTGAAGCAATCTCTAACAATTCTCCATTTGACAGGAACGTCGCTCCGAGCTAGAATCGTCCCACGCACTGCACCGCTTCCTGGCGGACTACCGCGACTTGATGTCGTGGGTGAGCGACATCCGCGCGCTCATTGCTGCCGACGACCTCGCCAAGGACGTGCCCGGCGCCGAGGCGCTGCTGGAGAAGCATCAGGAGCACAAGGTGAGACTATATTGTTGTACGACAACGATCGAGCAACGGAAGAACTCGGGATAGTCTTTCAAATACAAATACAATGTTAAGTGCTCCGAAGACACCAAAAATTAAAGACAACTCTCTAGATTGATACTTAAAGATCAAAGTAATAAAAATGATCATCGTTAATTATTTTTTGGTTAACAACTAGAAAGTGCAAAATAAAAACGTTTTTTTACAAAAAAAAAAATACAACCGACATCCAAAAAAGCACTTCAAGGTGAAAACGAACTTTAATTTCAGAAATTCAGGCAGAAATACAACTTGTTAGCAGGATATACCCAACAGTTCACTTAACCCGACTGTTACGTGAACAGTTGGGTATAACCCATCTCTAAATAGGATTCACATATTTTGAAACCTGAGGCTAGTTTTATTTTAAATCAACTTAATTTTGAAGTTTTGCTTCTGTTAGTTTCTATGACATACTAATTCAAATCGAATTCCAGGGCGAGATGGATGCACGATCAGACGTGATCCACGCGTGCGCTGCAGCGGGTCAAGCGCTGGTAGAAGGCGGACACCGCGCCTCATCCGAAGTATCGTCAGCGCTTGAAAACCTTGAGCGTGAGAGCTCAGCGCTGCATCAGTTGTGGGAGCAGAGACGTGTGCTGTATCTGCAGTGCATGGACCTCCAGCTGTTTTACAGAGACACCGAACAGGCCGATGCTTGGATGCATAAGCAGGAGGTAAGAACAGTACCAGGTTCAATCATTTATTATTTTTATTATATTCAAAGTTTAATCGGCCATTTTGTAATGAATATTTTTTTTAAGAGGTCTCAAGTTAGACTCTGAATTCTCAATGGCGATGATATTAATTAATAAACCTTTTTCTCTCACTAGGCTTTCCTCGCCAACGAAGATGTTGGTGACTCCTTAGATTCCGTGGAAGCCCTTCTCAAGAAACACGAAGACTTTGAGAAGTCTCTAGTAGCCCAGGAGGAGAAGATCAAGGCTCTGGACGAGTTCGCGTCCAAACTCATTGAGGGACAACATTATGCTGCTGACGACGTCGCGCAGAGGAGGGAGATGGTATGTATCTTGAGTAGTGAGAAGTTTTGGGCGTGGGGTCCATTCTATTGGATAGAACAGTATTGGCTGAATATAACTCACTCAAAGTGTTTCTGCACAAACCCTACAAAATAAAGACACTAATGTTACATTATTCATTCATTATTAGTTATCTACTTTGATGAAATGTATTTTAAATTAATTTTTAATGACCATTTGTAACAAAAACGTCTTACTAAGTTTTTGGTTGCAATGGAGTTTGAACTTTGTTAAGGTTATGTCTATGACATTCAGTTTGTTGTTCCATAATAGCTTGAAAATTATCTCAAATTATTGGCGAAAAGTTACGATTTTGTATCCCCCAGAGAACGTTTACGAATCTGTTATCTTAATATTAAGGCACAATATTGTGTGCGCACGGTTTGAATTATCAATTTTCCCACTCATACGTACAATACGCGTTTGGACGAGGTGTTGTGGACACCAGCCCGTTATACAATGAAAGATTCGTTTAACACGTGTGTGTAACATACAAAGAACTAAACTTAACAATCTGTCTTGTGACAGTTGTTGGAGCGCCGCGCCGCCCTCTTGGAAAAGTCCAGTCAACGTCGAGCACTGTTGGAGGATGCTTACAAGTACCAGCAGTTTGAGCGAGACTGTGATGAGACCAAGGGTACGTAAATTTGTTGATTTTAATCTATTTGTAGCAACTTTACAAAAATTGTGTCCAAACATATTTTGTTTACTTGTAAGTAGGAGGTTCCGTTTATTAGAAAACATAAAACATTTTACCCTAATGGTGCAATTTCATTTTGTCGTTCCACCGAATTTGATTGCGTAAATGAACGGGGAAGAATACACCCGTCTTATTAATTATTTTTTTATTTGTCTTCGGACAGTCTAGTCCAGCTTCATCTTCCAGTGCGATGGCCAGTGTAATTATTGCATCGGGTGCCCGAATTCGAGTAGTCTTTCGAGCACCCGAATACGGGCTAACGACCAAATGTAATTGCGCCTTAAAATAATAATTTTCAAATATATTCCAATGCAGTTTTATGTGCTTCAGCTTATGTTGAAAGACTGTATTTCCTTTAGTTGTGTAATTTACAACTAGTCACTGATAAATATTAATGAAGATTTGCGGTTTGCTGCAAGGCTATTTATGAATGTTCTAAATTTACCTAGGATGTTCTAACAACAGTATTTACTCGCAGGCTGGATCAACGAGAAGCTGAAGTTCGCGACAGACGATTCATACCTGGACCCCACGAACCTCAACGGCAAGGTTCAGAAACATCAGAACTTCGAACAGGAGCTGCAGGCTAACAAGCCGCGCATTGATGAGATCCACGTCACCGGCGCCAGGCTGCTCGACCAAGAGCACTTCGCTAAACGTATGTAGAACATATTAATATTGACATGTACATGTACAAAAGTCTGTAAATGTTACACGAAATAATGAGGCTACAGGAGTATGTAAGGGTCGGAGCATGTTGCCTCTACGTAATCTAATCAGTGGCGTGCATTGCTTTTTAGAATAGGTAGGCACTAGGCCGCCTGGTCTAGTCAGATTCTCTCTAGAAAGGATTCGTCCGCAGTATAGACAAATCTATACAAAGCGATTGATCGCCACAATCTAAGCACTTTAGTTTATCCATTGCTTACACAGCACCTCAAACTTAAACACAATAAACACAGCAATTTCTTTTTTATCACACCTGCTCTGAAAATACATACTAATTATACCAATTAGAGGGAAGAAACGCCTTTATCCCGCCCTTCAAATCCTTTCATCCCAAGGTATGGAAGTTTGTATGAAAATCCTTTCGACCCAAGGGTGGGAAAAATGTATGAAATTCCATTACATACCCGGTTTTTCTTTTTTTTTTTAATTTGTCAGCAGTCATACTGCCAAGAGATTTTAACTGTCTACTAATTAAATTTCAAGTAAATTGTTACTGGCCACATACAGTTTTTTTTTACCAGTTACCAAACTCCTTGGTGCATACAGAAAATTAAAAACGAAATTATTTTTGTATATAAAACGCGTGGAATCACGGAAGAAGTGACTGCATGACCTTATGATCTTAGCCTACTCCAGAAACGGGCGAATAAAAAATGGAAAAGCCCGCGCATTTTCGCAAAAACACATTTATCTTTGTGTTTTTGTAAAATATGGATACTTCGAGCGACAGTGATGATGTTATCCCTAACACACCGCCAGAACTATTAGAGAAGGCCCAAGAAGTTGTTGATAATCTGTTGCCGGAAAAATCTAAATGCAGATACAACAATACTTATATGTCCATAATTTTCCTCGTAGGTGTAATAAAAAGCACTATACATCCCTCAGGATAAAGTACAGTTCCATACCTCAAATGGTTTGCGCCCCTCGCAAGCTCGTGGCGCAAATGCCATAATCTCGGTATGGAACTGTCACTTTCTTCCCTCTGAAGTAATGTACTATTTTTCAACACTTAGTAATCAAAACAAACAAAAAATGGAGCGCGCTCGCCGGTTATAACACAAACATTAATAACAATGAGTAAGGAAGAAATTCTCTCCTTTCGCGTGTCGCACTCGCACGCCCCGCGCTCTCTATAATCCATCCCTTCCTTTCTTCGCGCGGCCAAATTACGACAACATTCACAATCGGTTGATAGATTTGTTGGTAGATTGGTCGGTAGAGTAGGCCTGCCTACCTAAGGGTGATAAATTGCGAAGGTCGAACGTCATAGTATTATGCGTAGGACGTACATGATATTTAATTTCGTCGTATTAAATTGAACGAATACTAGACCAATGAATGACCTTTTTCAAATATTACGGTACGGGAGCCGAGTAGGCCGTCGGGCGACTGCCTACTGCCGCGCACCGCGCGTACGTTTGTATGAAGATTGTTTGTTTCTGATAGGCACCTATGATAGTTTAGTGAGTTTCTTAATTGCGGGGCACACACACTATTAATGTACCTAATTGACAGGCTTATGGTGATTTTTCGAGGTAGGCACTGCTTAAATGCCTATATGCAATGCACGCCACTGAATCTAATCTCCGTAATTCCATATACAGCTCAAATTGAGTCCCGTGTCGGCGAGTTGGGTGGCATTTGGGAGAAGCTGTCATCGGCCTCGGAGCTGAAGGGCAGCAAGTTACAAGAAGCGGCCGCTCAGCAGCAGTACAACCGAGCTGTTGAGGACATCGAGCTTTGGCTGTCCGAGGTGGAGGGACAGCTGCTCAGCGAGGACTATGGCAAGGTAACACCATCATTTGTCTAGCTTTTTCCGAACTATGTTGAGGTTGACTTCCAATCTAACTGGATGCAGCTGAATACCAGAAACTCTAAACAAATAGTTAGAAAACAAAAACTAATCATGTTACTCTTCCACCCAGGACCTAACCAGCGTCCAGAATCTTCAGAAGAAGCATGCGCTACTGGAAGCGGATGTCAGCTCACATGCGGAGAGGATCGACGCCATCCGCACTCAAGCGGAACAGTTCATTGAAAGGGGACACTTCGATGCCGACAACATCAAGACTAAGCGGGTCAGTATTAATTTCAAACGGCATTCCAGGCTAGAATAGACAGCTGTTTGTGATTTTGTATCACTGCCAACATCACAATGGTTAATAGATAAATATACAAAATTTTATAGATGTATGTATGTTTGTCGTCCACGCATTTCTCCGCAACTATTAATCGGCTCGTAATTTATATTTTTTTTTGACAAATGAACTTACAAAATAATTTGTCCATCAGGATGGACTCGTCGGTCGCTACACAGCCCTCGACAAGCCGATGGCTATCCGCAAGCGTCGCCTGTTAGACTCGCTGCAAGCTCAGCAGCTGTTCAGGGATTTGGATGACGAAGCCGCCTGGATCCGTGAGAAGGAACCCATTATCGCGTCTACCAACAGAGGTATGTATCAGTGTCTTGTGGACTTGATGGGTACCGATAACAAACCTGGTATACTGTATATTTCCCAAGTATTTAATTTACAAATACATATAGAGTTATGGTTTTCGGCAATTCTTCCTAAAATGGCCTTATGATAAAATACGGAATCATGACATAAAATGTGGCCAGTCAGTATTAGGCTGCGTTTCCACCAGAGATGAGCGAGGATGCGTAGCGAGGGATGTGTGTGAAACCAGCCAATAACATCGCTTCATTTTTATAGCTTGAACTAAGTTGGTATTGGTTAGTTTTACACACATTCCTCGCTACGCATCCTCGCTCATCTCTGGTCGAAAACCAGCCTTAGGGTTAAGTGCGAGTCGGACTCGCGCACCGAGGGTTCCGTTCTACTACTAGATATTTACGGTTTTCGGATTTTTTCCTTCACTTGTGCTACACGACATTGCTTCTTGCCAAATTTCATGATTCTAGGTCAACCGGAAGTACCCTATAGGTTTAGATTCTCTTGCGAGTGTTAAAATATGCGGCATAAACAGAACATAAACGCCCGTATCTTTTCATTGCGTTGACTTAGAAGTTTGATTGTTTCACTGCTTCAAGGAATTGCAGCCCTGAGTATTTGATATTAATTTTAATTTGATGACTGCACGCGTTCCTGAGAAATAGGGTCTTAAAGGGTTCCTTTTTTCCTTTTGGGGTATGTAACCCTAAAAACTAGCTTCCACACTTATTCCTTTCCACGACCTTCACAAAATGACACACGGCTTGTACACAGGTCGCGACCTAATCGGCGTTCAGAACCTGATGAAGAAGCACCAGGCCGTCATGGGCGAGATGGCGCAGCACGAGGCGCGCGTCGACGCCGTGCGCGCGGCCGGCGCGGCGCTGCGCGACGCGGGACACTTCGCCGCCGACGACATCGCGCAGCGTCTGCAGCAGCTGCACCTGCAGTGGACGCAGCTGCAGGAGAAGGCGCTGCAGGTATACCTTCACTCAACTTAAGGATGGCAACACTAACATTGGTGTGGCGAATGTTCATGTGATAGACCGCGTCGACATCATCGTTCGTTCGAATGTCGTCCATTACAGGGCTTTGGTCAGCCGATTGTTAAGCACTAGCTTTCAGGCGACCCAATAGCTCGCTTACCCTTCAATTATGTAAAACAGTAGAGTCACTCGAGATTCCAGTCAAATGGATAGGAGGACATTTTAACGCTAACCCCGGGTTTCTGAGAGAGATCGGACTTTATAAGCCTTTCAAAATCCGAGGGAGATGAACAAATTAATTACCACTGTTTCACGCTAATATAAATAATTTAAATGAAGTTCATATCATATTCAAATAACTAGTTATTATTTGCAACTATTCAATCTCCGGAAATAATATGAAATCTTAACCAAACAAAACTAACCTTCTTTCTCTCCCCAACAGCGCAAACAAGACCTAGAAGACTCCCTCCAAGCTCAGCAGTACTTCGCTGATGCCAACGAAGCTGAATCCTGGATCCGTGAGAAAGAACCCATGGCTAACACACACGACTATGGCAAAGACGAAGACTCCTCCGAAGCGCTGCTGAAGAAACATGAGGCGCTGTTGTCGGATCTCGAGGCTTTCGGCAATACTATCAAGAGTCTGAGGGAACAGGCTGATGGATGCAGGGTGAGTTTATTTTGAATAATATTTTTTTAAGGGTTGACAGGGCTTTCTTTTTTCTCGCGAAATATTAGCTACAGTGCATGGTGGTCAGATTTCTGCCCAAGATACCCCGGACTAACGTTAATCATCGTGAAGGCTCGGAAGGTCATTTAAAACGCGTTTAGGGTCTAATAATTCAACAAAAAAAACTGGCCTTTTTACAATAATACCTATTCTAATTTGTAATGTAAAAAAATATTAGATTTGCCACACTTTTTAACCGAATTTAAAAAAGAAAAAACTTTTCAACTGTTGTAATTGTTTACCAAACTTTCAGAAGTCAGAGTAAATCTTCATTTTAGCCTACTATATTTCCGAAGTATATTCAACTTTCGTAAGCATATTTTTTCCCGTACAGCAACAAGAATCCCCCGTGGTGGACGTATCGGGCAAGGAGTGCGTGGTGGCTCTCTATGACTACGCGGAGAAGTCGCCGCGCGAAGTGTCCATGAAGAGGGGCGATGTACTGACGCTGCTCAACTCTAACAACAAGGTAAGGCGAAAAATTGACGACACGGTTGGCGCAGTGACTGAGCGATCGACTGTTGCGCTACGTGTCGTGGGTTCGATTCCCGCACGGAACAAATATTTGTATTGCCTACAGGTAGTTGTTCCGGGTCTGGCTGTTTGTGTATGTGAATTTAAATGTTTGAAAACGCACCCACGATACAGGAGTAATTCATAGTGTGGGGCAAAGTTTAAAAAAAAAAAATATGCCTACTAGATCAGTAAGAAAGTTAGGTCTTTATCAAGCCGGATGTAGCTATAAGACAGTTAGACATAGGACATATTGGCAATGCGTAACTTATGGGCTATCGGCGCTTGACATGCGAAGCGCAGTTTGGCCGTAAATTTTTATGTCTCAGCGGTAATTTTTGGTCGATCTGTGCTTCAGCCCTTAGAATCCATTTATAGATGCGGTCTATTAGACCATAAAATACGCTAAGCTAACGTTGTCTGCTGATTAATGGCTGGTATAGAGGTTGTTTAGGTAAATCCCTCAAGTGCTTACTGTTTTAATAAAAGTAATATGATCAGGATGAAAATGATGTGTAAGATTCATTAGTTTCGCATTTCAGATGATACTAAACTTTCTAGAATACAGACAGTTGTATGACTCATAATGTCACCTTCACCTAGCAAAGAAGATAATACATCTATTATTGTATAAATGCAAAAATATTTTTTCATATCTGACTGATAGTTCTAGAGTGCACGATCAAACAAACAAACAAACTTTTCAGCTTTATTCTTAGTATAGATATAGATGTGACACTTAGATAGTTTCAACCTTAGTGAAGTTTTCATTTACTGGTATTTGTTGGCAAAATTGGTAAAACAATTACAAGGTCGACTATACTTTTATTTATATGCTTAGAAAACATAAATCGTTATCAATACCAAGACGTCATACATTACGCATTTTATATTTTTACGCAAAACAGATAGAAAATTTATATAAATGAATAATCGATATGAAATTTTGTTAGCATCGGAACGGTCGGCGTTCCGTTCCGTTATTTTGTCCTTGTAATTAAATTACAGTAACACTCATAGATAATTGTTATACCTTTATCAGTCGTGTTATCAAATCTTTATCGAAAAAATTTAACTGTGCCAGTATGGACGGAGTTACTTCTGTATTTAATTTTACATGATAGGATGTGGTAGGTAGATTCATATTACATGAAACATATCTTATTGTGACTTTTTAATGATGCGGTTTAGCTTTCCTGTCATACACTCACGTTATAGTTAGCCAAATAAATTACCCATTATAGGAAGAAGTAGCGATTACAATAAGTACGTATGGTAGAAAAAAAATCATGAAGATACCTCTTTTCACAATAAAAACCATACTACTGTACAATTGTACATACCTATAATCATTCTAATATTTTGTCAGATTATTCTACAAGCAACATACTAAAGCACTAGTGTTTTAATTTTTTAGTCAAAACAATAGATTTTTTGTAAGTCGATAATTTCTTCATATTTTGTAATAAATTAACAGTGTTGTGTCATCGCGCTTCTCTTTCTTTTACGGTTAAAGATATTTATTTTCTCAAAAGAATTACAATTCACTTATAGAGAAAACATAAATAGGTTTAGAACAATGTTATCTGCCAGTAAGCGCAGATAAAAACAAAAATGTATCTTAAAACTAACATTACAATAAAACTTCCGACACAACATAAATCGTTTTAGCATAATAAGTACAAAATAAATACTTTTCTATGCAGTCGACAGTGACCGCGCTTCAGGTCATGTAGTCCCCTTAAACAGAATTGACGAAATGTAGGTATGCTATAGGAACACCTCAACCTTCGGTGAATACAGGCGTGATGTTACGCTATATATATTTTTTTCATACTTCACAAAAACCGACTGGAACAATGCGCAATCCAAATTATAATAGTAAATGATCAAAATATTCAACACCATTCAATCATAAAGTATCACAAATCCCTATCCATTGTTATCTGGCTCAAACCGACCGTGTTTATGTAACTCGCGTTAAACTTACGGCACACGTGAACAGTTTACGATGAACCACGAAAGAGGACGCACGCAATTATATCATAGGACGTTTTTATAAAAAAGAAAAAAATATACAATACTATGTGCCAGTGCCGAACTATAGATCTGACCCTGTGTAATAAAAATAAAGTATTCTGTTTTTTTAATGAGACGAGGAAATAGAACTTTAAAATTTTTGAATAAAAAATAATAATAATGTAGTTTTTTTTTATATAAGTGGCCAGTGAATATCTCTGTGATAGTGAAGTGATACTAGTTTTAAAATGATAGTGTTAAGTTGGTTAGCCGTGATATTGGTGGATCGTCTGTTTGTACACAACAGAAAGAATGATAAGAAGTTAGATTATGTGAGTTTTAGACCTTATTTCTATCTGACAAACATCAGAATGTCTTCATTACAAACTTTGAATTAGCTGCTAACAAGCTGCTCGTGTGCATCTTGTTTGTAAGTTAAGCTATTAAGTTACAACCTATTTAGTTGACCTGCTTACTCTTACAAACTTCATTAGGTATTCATGCAGTTTCGAATGACGATCTACATTATTTTGATAAATAAATTGCGCGATAAATTCAATACACACTGCATTCTTTCATACATGTCAACATTATTAATTGGATGTACAAAATTCGGTGTTAAAATAAAATTGTATAGAAAACTTTTGTTCATTCACTAACTAGATAAAAAGTTTTTAGGCAAAATCGTGCAATATCATCCCATACGTAAAAAAAAAAATCACATATTTAGGAGATTTCAATATATATATTGTATTTTATGAAGAAGAATCTTGAAGAAAGTTGAGAAGCTATACCTGCTTTTTAGTTTTTAGGCATACGTAATCACCTATGTTATAAATCAAATGAAGAATTAAGATATAATATTCTGATTTATAGCAAAGTATTACGTTTTCCTCGTCGCGAATGGCTCTCTGAATTGAATGAATTTGAATCTGAACTGACTGAATGAATTTTACATTAATAAGCAATAATACGCGTTAAGTGATCATATCGCTCTCAAATCAGCGTAAACAGAAAAAGTGACGTAATACTATAATCTCTTTACTCCAATATTTTGCTGATGCCAGCAGCATTCACACACAGTAACACAGTTTAGTATACAGGCAAAACGTCTACTCAAAACAAGAGTTATGTGTCCTGGCCCATGGGTTAGGAGGGGCGACGAGCGCATGTTACCGGATATAATCCCAATTTAAATTATTAACATTTTTATAGCTGGAAATCTAAATTGATCACAATGATTGAATTATATGCAAATCATCCAGACCACTTAAAACAATCAGATGATAGCCCTGATCGTTTTTACGGGAATCAAACACGTGGCCCGCAGCGCAGAAGCCAGTTATTCAGCCGCTGTACCAATTGTAGCATCAAAGATTCACGTAAAGTAGCGAGCTACGGACACATACTATTACAAATCATTACACAGTCAACTCACGGCAGTAGGAATATAACCAGTATAAGCTGCAACCTAATTGCGTAAGACTCTCAATCTCACTATCAATCTGAAAATTTTTGAAGGATATTGTTAATCCATTGCTTTATATGTACGACAAGTTTGTCTGCTCAATAACATAAATAACGCAATGAATGTTGTTGAACTGTCAAAATGAAAAACTATTGCTACTGATAGTGACCCTTCTCGCTGCGTATTCTATCGTACTCTAGGCCAGCTCAAGGACAAGCTTACCAATGACGTGAAGTTGACTGTACTAACGATATAAAGGCAGAGATTTGCCTGTTATTGCTTCTTGATCGTCAAATATTTGCCGGGATCATTACCGTTAATTTAAAACCACTATTGTCTTCACATCGTATGGGTTTGGCCTGATTGATTGCCATATTGTTTCGCTTACAGTCTGAATTGAAGCAAGGTCGAACGAATTATAACAGGAAGTCTTGGATGTATTGTTCCTTGTATTAAACATTATGAAAGATTACAGCGACTGAATATTCAAGCTCGTATTTTTGCATATTATTATTATCGGAACGGAACGCATATCGTAGAGTCGTGAGGAAACTTGGACTTATAATTTTATTAACTAGCTGAGCCCCACGGTTTCACCCGCATAAGTTTTAATCCCGAGGGAATATCAGGATAAAATGTCCTTTCCCGGGACTCGAATTATCTCTATACCAAATTTCATCAAAATCGGTTCAGCGGTTAAAGCGTGAAGAGGTAACAGACAGACACTCTTTCGCATTTATAATATTAGTATGGATTAGTTGACCCGGCGAACTTCGTACCGCCTCAAACAATAAATGTTGTATTTACCTATTAGCAGAATTAAATGCTGCGACATTTATTTTTTAAATGTCGCAGCATCATGCTGAGATAGGAGCCTTTTGGCCTCTTATAGGACTTGTTTCATTTTTCTCTTGTTACTTTATTTTATATAACTTGGATTTTTATTTTAGTGTGTTTAGTTTAGTATGTGGTCTTCCTGTACGAGTCTCAATAAATACTTTTTGTTTCTTTCTTATAAAGTTATGACTTCTCATATAAGAAGTGGTCTCAGCCCTGTAGTGGCACAATAGAAGGCTACCAAAACGAATTACTTACAGCATAATCGATTTGATGCAGTATTGTTAGCTTATCATCTGCCATTGTTTGAATACAGCTACATAATTACCCCTTATCTAACCATTTACATATTAGGTACCTAGCTGAAAGAACGAACACCATTGCGTGCAATGTAAATTAAATATACTTACATATTAAATACTACATGCAGGGTTTCGAAACGTAAACATAAGGCTATTTTTAGGATATAGACTGTAGTAATCGAACATTCACCTTTAAGCATAGGCGGCATCCATTCAACAGCATGACCTACCATCCAGAATTACGATTGTCAACCCGAAGATTATTCATAAAATCAAGATCCGAAAACAGATCCATGTGGAAATTAAACTCGTTACCTACCTATTGATGTAGTCGTCTCTACTATAGCATTTTTAATTATTAATATCGTGTAATGTGATAAAGTTTTTAACTATGGTTACATTTTTCATAGGTCACCCATACTTAGGTACTCAGGATACTCAGTCTAAACGGAAGCGCCACATTAACTCCATCTTAATTTCGCAGGACTGGTGGAAGGTGGAAGTGAATGACCGCCAGGGCTTCGTGCCAGCCGCCTACGTTAAGAAAATTGATGCCGGCCTCTCGTCCTCGCAGCAGAACCTAGCTGACTCCAGCTCCATCGCGGCTAGGCAGAACCAGGTACATTATCGAAGCGACGAAAGCGCCATCAGCGCTGATCAAAATATAATTTGCGACCGTAACAAATATGCAGTTGCAGAATATGGTCATTCAAATCATCACTTTAAAATGAATTCTTAGATTATACTTTGCTGTGTTCTGCTTACGACCTTTTGACAATGACCTGATAGACACATCTTATAATCGTACATAGAACAGAATTTTCAACACAATATTGTTAACAGTAACCTAACGAAAAAACCTTTGTTCTCAGATCGAGGGTCAATACGACAACCTGCTGGGCTTAGCTCGTGAGAGACAGAACAAGCTCAATGAGACCGTCAAGGCTTACGTGCTGGTGCGCGAGGCCGCCGAGCTCGCCACATGGATCAAGGACAAGGTAAGTTATTTACTATTTATTTCTCTTTTACAAGAACTATGACAAAAAATGCTCTCGTATCAGGAAAAGCTATCTCAGGAAAGTTTCAGAAGAACCAGAAGCTTCTCTCGTAGAAACGAGACTTGCATTCTAGATCGTCTGTATGTCGAAGAGGGGACGATAAAGAAATGATGGTCCAGTTTGTCAAAATCAACTTTGGAAGTTTTTTTTTTTCAACCTTTTAGTTCCGTATAATTTTACCCTTTTTTTTTCTCTCCATAAGTAAAACAAGAGGGTATAATAAAACGAACGTTAATAGAAGTACTATGGTCTTCTAACATTTTTGTCCGTTTTCGCAGGAAATGCACGCCCAAGTCCAAGACGTGGGTGAAGACCTGGAACAGGTAGAGGTTATGCAGAAGAAGTTCGACGACTTCCAGAACGACCTGCGCGCCAACGAAGTGCGTCTCGCCGAGATGAACGAGATCGCCGTGCAACTCATGACTGTGGGGCAGACTGAGGCTGCGCTCAAGATTAAGACGCAGATGCAGGTGAGATATTGATGAAAATGGTTTAAAATACTGCGCTAGTGCCGCTACAGTAACGTATGCAACGTTACTGTAGCGGCACTACGTGGACAATTCTTTCATTTCAATAAAGCATTTAGGAGGCCGGAACGCGGTCGTTGTCACTTTTTTGACATGGTAACTTTTGAATGTTTGGGCGTTTCTGCGGTTGTCCGTGGCGGTGACTACTTGATTCGGGCGTGTGTATGGGTAGGATTAAAAGTAAATAAGTAATAGATTGATTTACGGAAAATCTTCAAAGAGAAATGTGATTAACATCAAAGGTATATGGTAGATAATTAATTCGCTCGGTGCACACGCACGCACCACATGTCACGTACACGATTTAACGCAGATTACTGTCTGTCATATTAGAACAAATATTTACATTCTAAGATGCAATAGACATCACAAATGTTTGTAACAATTTACATATTCAGTATATAATAAATAGAAGATCTAATAACGTTAACCTATTGCGTAAGTGTTCCGTTATCAGAGAAAAGTCCTCATGTACGATAAGATAAACACTTGGATTTAAGCCATACAAAGTGCATGCACTTAACATATATTGCTGTCAGTGTGTAAATAGGTGTTTGATCCGTAAATCCACTTTATGGATTAGCAACTTTTTGCTCCACATTCTTGTATGCCACAGAAATTAGAAGATAGAAATGTCTATAGGCATTTATTCACAAGCTCCGGCTCCGGCCTTTGAGCACTGTTAAAAAACCGACAGCGCTCCGATCGGCCGCTCCTCGGAGCGCGCGCTCCACCGCGCATTTGGATCGCGCTCCTGTCGCGCCCGAACGGAGCGCACTGGATCGTCCGGTGTGGACCTAGCTAATCTTTCAACAATTCTTCAACAAACTCGATTTCCCCTCAACAGGAACTGAACTCCAAATGGACTTCCCTCCAACAACTGACAGCCGAGCGCGCCGCCCAACTGGGCTCTGCGCACGAAGTTCAACGGTTCCACCGTGATGTTGACGAGACCAAGGACTGGATCGCTGAGAAGGAGGCCGCGCTAGCCACTGATGACCTGGGCAAGGACTTAAGATCTGTGCAGACTCTGCAACGTAAGTAGACAGCACTGGAACGAAACTATTGTCCTTAGCATTCGAAGATAATATATGGAGTCAGAGAATTTGAGAAATGCCGCGACTTTGCCAAGTTTTACACTCAAACCCTTCTGACGAAGAATAGCTTACAATATTTGAACCCATTTTGATAGGACTTTTTTATAATAATGTTTTCCCCTATGAAAGTAAGCAGGGTTGGTAAGTGCACTGGAACCAGAAATTGATCTATTTCTTGTATCGCTTGTGTGAAGGGTAAATGTTTTTGAGCATCTATTTTAATTTTTGTCGTTCATCACCTATGAGGTTAAACTCTCTTTTTGTATTACGCAAATCACAAAACTCATGAACAATTCGTCCCACAGGCAAACACGAAGGCCTAGAGCGCGACCTCGCAGCCCTAGGAGACAAGATCCGCCAACTGGACGACACAGCCAACCGCCTCATGTCCACACACGGCGACTCTGCCGACGCCACGTACAGCAAGCAGCGCGAGATCAACGAGGCCTGGCAGCAGCTGCAAGCTAGAGCTAATGCCAGGAAGGAGAAGCTGCTGGACTCTTATGACCTGCAGAGGTAACCACACAGATAAATATACACAGCTCGTTAAACCACAGTGATAACATTTGGTTTGCAACTATGCTGCCCCCTCCTATCTTTGACACTGTAAAAATAGCGAAGTTTTGGGCCAACAAAATTTTAAATACTATCGTACCAGCCACACGTTTCAGATGCTAAAGTTGGGAGTTATTGAAGTTCTCAATCATCTTACAATTTGGGTCATGCTATTGAAAATTCATATCAACACAACTCAACAGGTTCTTATCCGATTACCGCGATCTGATGGCGTGGATCAACTCCATGATGGCTTTGGTAAGCTCAGACGAGCTCGCCAATGACGTCACCGGCGCTGAAGCACTGCTTGAAAGACACCAGGTATATCTATGTTATGTTAATATTATAAATATGATTGTTATGGTCACCAACACTGTTATTAGCACATAAAACGGGGTATTTACCATGTGAATCCATCATTGGAAGCTTAGAACAAATAAACATACATTAAGAATAATCAGACTATTATGTTCCCTATTGCTGGGACTTAAGCCTCCTCTTTGTGAGAGGGAGTGGGCCGTAATCCACCATGCGGAATCAGGGCTGGTTAATGTAGATGTCATTTACATATCTTCGAATTTTTATTGCTTAACATGGAATAAAATACTGCTATTCAGATCCATTCGGTTTGACTGGAACATAGTTTGGAAAAAGCTGGGCAGATGATGAGACACGTATGGTTTTCACCATTTATACATGAAACAAACATATCCCATTTTATTTGCTAATAATAATGTTATAGATATGTTCATTGTAAATTATTCCCGTTTGGTCCACTAGTGACTAATAGAATGAAGTCAAAACATCTCATTAATAATGTTTGAATGTATAAAGTTTGGTGATGACATTAGTTGATTAGTTCCATTACATTCAAAAGTGCAGTCTTGTCCAAGATTCAGAAACCACGAGGTTCTACAATGGGTCAGTTTTGAAATCGTTCATGTGGGTTGTTTTGTTTGTTTACGTCAAAATTGCCTGAAATTTCTTTGGCGTTACTGAATGGTGACTTACATGAACGATAAAATAATATGGGATAACTTGGTAACGAAATTGTAGGCAAATTCCAAAAATTGGGAACATAAATCTGACATTTGGGAGCAAAAATGCTAGTTTGATAGAAAATTGGCAGCTGTTGGGTATTGGAGAACAAATATCACATGGTAACTGTGTTTCTAGAGCCAGCGTTTGGAGATAGACGCGCGGTACGGCATAATGCCGCAGGTCAGACGCATTGCACGCATGTGTGCCCCCAGCCTTACTTCCATTCTTCCAAGTCACAATGCTATATTTTTTAGGACTTGTGGTTGTATAAGAAAGAGATTTGTGACTGAGTTTGAATTTCGAAATAGAGAATACGCGTATTAGCAGTTATCTGATGTTGATTTTAATGGGGATATGACTATGTCATTTCCATCATTTACGCAAAAGCTCAAGAATATAAAAGTTCCCTTGAAATCTATCTTTAATGATCAATGTTGCATTCTACTTTCTGCAGTTCCAAAACGGTGTTTTTAGCTAGTGACCAACGAATTCGGCAAATGCTAAAAGTCAGATTTTCTGTCAGAATTGATGTTTCATGGGTTAGAAAAAGTAACTGATGGTTCGTTTTAGACATAATTATCAAATTTTCACAAATAATTAGTATGCACTATGCAGACACATGTCCTACAAAATATAATCGTAACTTGCAAGAACTTTATAATATACACCCGTGTATGCAATAATACGCAATAATATACACTACACTCGATGTGCTGCTGTTTACAATCTAATTTAATTTAAATTAATGTATTTAGTGGCAGGGGGTAGTTACCCTAACAGTTTAACTATAAAAAACTTAACAGGCAAAGACACGACGACTCTATTAACAGTTTTAATTGTTTTGTATTTTATTTTAGATTTTTTTCTATGTTGTGATAAAGTATGGTCAGCCAAAAAGTGTAAATTCCAAATTTGTAGAATACAAGGTGATTTAATTCGATCAACTTAGAATTCTTTTGTGAATTTAATAACAATCATATCATGACAACACGCTTTCAATAAAAGTTTGTTCGATTTTTTTAAATAATGTATCTTATTGTAACACTTTTCAAGTTGACTGTACTAGTTTTCCGTGTGTTTTTAAGATGTCCTAAATGTTTTATTGTGTGTGTCTTTTTACTTTCTGTACAATCTGTATCTTCCATTATTTTATTTATTCCGTTGTTACTGCAATTAGCTGACCCACCTTTGCATAAATGATTGAGATTTTTTAGAATACGAAACCATAGAATTTTATAATTCTTTTATATTTATCTGAGCAAAGTAAATAAAATATAAAATAATAGTAGTGCTCCGCGGTTTCACCCACGTAAATTTTGATCGCGTGGGAATATCAGGATAAAAACTCCCTTCCCGGGAAACTGTCTTTTCCCGGGCCTCAAACCTATATTCTAACCTAATCTCTATACCAAAATTCATCTGAATTGGTTCAGCGGTTTAAGCATGAAGAGGTAACAGACAGACAGACACACTTTCGCATTTATAATATTAGTATGGATAATAAAATTCTATCGATTCGTATTCTAAAAAATCTCAACCATTTATGCAAAGGTGGGTCAGCTAAGTGCAGTAACTGACTGTACTATCCACGGTTATTTTATTCTTGGTGTGTGTTGTACAGCTTTATTTTATAAAAACAAAAAGCAAGTTTAATATTTGAGTTAGTCACGGCCCACGGCGTGTTCTTTCTGTATGGAAACATCGTTGAGATTATTAATTTTGAACACAACATTAAAATAAAACAAAATGTAGTTGTCAAACTTCTTAACAAAGGTACCAATTAATAAAGCTACCATTGAAGCAGTTTTCAAAAATCAGGCAATTCCTTCTTCACAGCATTTGATAAAACATCAGAAGCCATCAAGAATAGTCTTCGCTTAAACATTTTATATATAATATCGACCCAATACTAAACTATTGTCCAAAATATAGGAACATCGCACTGAAATGGACGCCCGCGCCGGTACCTTCCAAGCTCTGGAACTCTTTGGCCAGCAGCTGTTGCAAGGAGGTCACTACGCCAGCGTTGATATCCAGGAGAAGCTTAACAACATGAGCGATGCTCGCCAGGACCTTGAGAAGTAAGTAAATCCTTATTTTTTTACGATACCTAGAGATTCTCATTGCACTTTTCTTAGTATTCCTGTCAACCTCGCCTACTAAGCTACGGGCGAATTTAACCAAAGTTTTATACATAGAATAAGTCTTATCCTGAGAAAAAATTTTCAATTTTTGACAGTTTTTCAATACTAAAACTGTCAGACGTCAATTTTATTCCACGGATAAAAGATAATGGACTTTGGTTAATAAGCCCATAATATGCTTGTGTTTTATACGTAAATAAACTTAAATGATTTCTATTCCCACAATTACTTTCTTCTAACGCTGTCTTACTCTCCAGGGCCTGGGTAGGACGCCGCATGAAGCTCGACCAGAACCTAGAGCTCCAACTCTTTTACCGCGACTGTGAGCAGGCTGAAGGTTGGATGGGAGCCCGCGAGGCCTTCCTCTCGCCCTCGGCTAAGGACGTGACGGATGCTGACGCAGCTGCCGATGCAGCACAGCCGGATAATGTAGAGCAGCTGATCAAGAAGCACGAGGACTTCGATAAGGCTATCAATGCTCATGTAAGTATTATTGCGACTGCGAAACTGAAGACTGGATGGGTGTGCGCGACGCCTTCCTCTCACCCTCCTCTAAGGACCAGACAGATGCTGATGCTACACTCGACACAGCACAGCCGGATAATGTGGAGCAGCTGTTTAAAAAACACGTCGAGGACTTCTATTATGTTTTTTTTTTTTCAATATCTGTAGAGAGAAAAATAGTTTCAAAAGATCCGAGAAACATCTTCAAGTTTTAAAATCGCTTTACTGCTATCTCAAAATTACCTCGATTTAATGCAATATTACTATTGTCCCTACAGGAGGAGAAGATCGCTCAACTGCAGACGTTAGCCGACCAGCTGATGGCCTCAGAGCACTATGCTGCTGACGACATCGACGGCAAGCGGCGCCAGGTGCTCGACAGGTGGCGCCACCTCAAGGAGGCGCTCATTGAGAAGAGATCCAGGTATATGAAGTTTAATTTTACTTTGAGATTATTGCGACCGGGTTCCTACTAGGCTGTGTCTTGTCATACGATTTAAAGCGCAAATACACCACGAGCATTTTTTTTTTTACAAATACATATTTAAAATTGGACCTTCTTGTGGTGACGTAATGGTACTGGGTGGTAGGCGACGAGCGCTTGAATTGATAAAAAAATTGAGAACTCTTGCAGCTTAGTCGAGATAATGATTTCGTAAGCTCCATAAACATTTGAATAACTAATCGTTTAATTATAAGAAAATATGGTTCAATTTTGCAGAAATACTTTTTAATTGAAAACTTTTATGCAGAAAGTCTATTTATGAGCTGCTTTGTATGAGCACTTCTGACATAATACGTTTTTATACAGGCTGGGTGACGAGCAGACGTTACAGCAGTTCTCGCGCGACGCCGACGAGATGGAGAACTGGATCGCTGAGAAACTGCAGCTCGCTACCGAAGAGAGCTACAAGGTAAGCATACGTGCATTGTGCAGGCCAGCTCGAAACTGATAAAATATGAATATGTTAATTACACTTTTTACTGATAAAAATTGGTTTTTGCTCGTTTTCTTTGTCAAATACCGTTTAAGATTTTATTTCACTCAAAAAGAAAACACTTCTATCTTTAATAAACAATTGTATTCATGTATTTTTGTTCCTCAGGACCCCGCCAACATCCAGTCTAAGCACCAGAAGCACCAGGCCTTCGAGGCGGAACTGGCTGCCAATGCCGAGCGTATCCAGTCAGTGCTGGCTATGGGAGGCAATCTAGTGCAGCGCGGACAGTGCAGCGGAAGCGAAGACGCCGTGCAGGTAATACATACTTCTTTAGTATAATCCACTGCTGGGCATAGGCGCCCCCAAAGTATCGCCACAACGACCGAACCTTTGCTGCCCGCATCTAGCGGTTTCCCGCGACCTTCACCGGGTTATAGGTCCGACCTATCCTACCCTCTGTGTCCCAAAACATACACTCAACGTGACCTCTTCGCTGCCACCAAAAACGTCGTGGAAGTGGCAAAGTTTTGGAAAAACAAGTCTTAGCAGAACCCTCCTCTCCAAGACCTGGCCCAAGCGGTGCACTATAAAAGACGGCGCGCGCTTAGCAACGGCCCCTTTTTTGTCATCGGTCGGCAACGGTTGAACATCGCTACCCTCGCTTGTACTTTTTATTCGGTCGTAATATTCTTATTTTGTTACATATGATTTGCAGTAATTAGAGTCTCGGATGTCTTAGTTTTAAATTATCATGTGTTGTAATTTCGGTTATTAGATTTTGATTATTAATTAAATAATTTTAGGAAATACTTGTGCGTTATTTTTTTTAAAACTGTCCTCACTTCTGGTTTCTAAGATCAGAAGTGGGATAAATCACGTGCTTAGTGCTGTTTGTGCCATCTATTTTAAGTTAACTAAATGTCCGTTAGTGTTTGAATTTGACCTAATTACTGCAAGTTTTGTTGTTTTGTGTGTTCGCGCGTATCGGTGAGTGTTGGATGTTATTCCTGAGCATTTATTTCTGAGATATGACGCCGGGACGTTCGACAAGTGTTGAAAAACTAGACGATTCGCGTCGACCGCATCGTAATCGTTCTCGAACGTTGAGAAGTAGATCGCGTAATCGTAGCCATGGTTCCGGAAGGAGCAATCACACTCCTTCACCGCGTAGATACCGTGAGCACTCTCGTGCTCGCGATCGTACCTCTTCGAGATATCGCAATATGTCCCGTAGTCCACGTAATGCTCATAGACGTCGTGATACCTCATATAGCCGCCGTGATTCTCCGCGTGATCAGGCCTTAGGTCAAATACTAGCTCGCTTGAATTCTATTGAGAGCCGTTTGCCGACTTCGACAACGTGTCGCGTGTCTACGCCTGTTGAGGAGCATAACCCACGGGGGCAGGAAAACTCTCACTAGGCAGAAGTCGCGAACGCTCGACAGGGATAATGACGTGACAGATAAGCTCGTCGGCGCATTGTCTTGCTTAGTTCAAGAGAGATCGCATAATTTTTATATTTCTCCCTTCGATCCTAACCTGCACGACTTTGACGTTTGGTGTTCAGAAGTAGACCGCGCTCGCAATTTAAATAAATGGGACTGTTTAAATTTTTTTACCACGTGTTGTTGATTTTGTCCGTGATTAGTTTCTGTGCATTTTAACGTGATTCGCCACGTGTTTAATCTTTATTTCGCGGTTAGTTTGTTGTTCACGTAGTGGTCATTATGTTATCAATAGTCATAACCATGTCGAGTCGTGGATGCACGCTGTGTGAGAATACACCTAGGCGTAATTCTCGGGAAAACGATTCGCATAGCTGTCGTGATGTCAATAAAAGTCGTCGTGACCGTTATCGTCAATCGCGTAGTAGATCTCCTAGGCGTCGTCGTGATAGATCGGAGTACTCTCAAAGTTCGCGTAGGCGCCGGGATAGTTCGTATGGGCGTCGGGATAACCCTCGACGCGACCCTTTGTATGGAGTGCTGGTTCGATCGAGCGCTTTAGGGGAGCGTTTGCCTTCAGACGCTATACGTGCGTCTACTCCCGTGTCGTCGCATCCGGGCGGCGCTCCGCCGCTAACGGCTTCGGTGGTTGCCGAGGCGCAGCAGCCTTAGGCGCAGCAGCCCGAGGTGCAGCAGCCCGAGGCGCAGCAGCCCGAGGCGCAGCAGCCCGAGGCGCAGCAGCCCGAGGCCCAGCAGCCCGAGGCGCAGCAGCCCGAGGCGCAGCAACCCGAGGCGCAGCAGCCCGAGGCGCAGCAGCCCTAGGCGCAGCAGCCCGAGGCGCAGCAGCCCGAGGCGCAGCAGCCCGAGGCGCAGCAGCCCGAGGCGCAGCAGCCAGCGGTCCAGCAGTCCGAGGCGCAGCAGCCAGCGGTGCAGGAGCCCGAGGCGCAGCAGCCAGCGGTGCAGCAGCCCGAGGTGCAGAAGCCCGCGGCGCAGCAGCCCACGCTGCAAGCAGCAACGGCGAGTGGATATTTGCGTCGTACAACTGCCCTCAGGCACGTTAGAACATAAAGGTGACCTGTATTGTTTTGTTTACGATTCTGGTGCTGAATGCTCGTTAGTGAAAGCGAGTTGTGCAGCCAAATTAAGTTCCTAACCTAACGATTTAAACGTAGAAGGCGGTGAGGATAGTTCCTGCACCGAGTAATAGAGCACATACCATGGCTAGGTCGCACTGTACGTACTTGTCTGTAGTCGTAACTGCAACTCGCTTGTGAGTTGTTCAGGGACAGGTACAGCGGGGACCAGGGTCTCAAAGGAGACTATTGTTGTGTTGGTTTTCTAATGACCTGGGAGTCGTAGACTCAATGGGAAGTGATGCGTGTTTTATCGTATCACTTGAGGTGATGACTATATGGGTGGCACGAGTGTCACTAGCTGCTGCGGCAGCCGGGCATGAGCGCCATAAGCGTTGTATGTGATCTACTCGTAAGTTTATGTAGTTCCTGAACAATTATTACAAAGTCTTAGAGGAATCTTTTGTTATCAATGATTGTTATTGTTTTTATTAAATGTGGTCAGAATTGGCCGAGTGGAACATGCACTGCTGTTGATTTTTTGGGTTACAGGTTAACACACAAAGACTTGTGCAAGCAGAATGACAGTGGTGGTACGAGCGCTACCACATCACCGGTACGAGCTCGAGCTGCCTGCTGGCTCATGCGACGGGAAAGCCCGGGCCGCGGAAGAACATATGGTTCAGTGGCGTGGCAAGCTTTACTCTGGCATGCGGGGGCCCTATAAGGTCCTGCGCGTACTGCCACATCATCGCTACGAGCTGGCTGGTTCATGGCTTCTGTTTGGTCTGAGCTTCTGGCTTATGACTTCCGTAAGGTCTGAGCCTCTGGCTTATGACTTCTGTTTGGCCTGGACCCCTGGTTCATGGCTTCTGTTTGGTCTGAGCTTCTGGCTTATGACTTCCGTAAGGTCTGAGCCTCTGGCTTATGACTTCTGTTTGGCCTGGACCCCTGGTTCATGGCTTTATGACTTCCGTAAGGTCTGAGCCTCTGGCTTATGACTTCTGTTTGGCCTGGACCCCTGGTTCATGGCTTCTGTTTGGTCTGAGCTTCTGGCTTATGACTTCCGTAAGGTCTGAGCCTCTGGCTTATGACTTCTGTTTGGCCTGGACCCCTGGTTCATGGCTTCTGTTTGGTCTGAGCTTCTGGCTTATGACTTCCGTAAGGTCTGAGCTCCTGGCTTATGACTTCTGTTTGGCCTGCACCTATGGTTCATGGCTTCTGTTCTGGTTAAGTATATTAGCTTCACTACTGTTTATTTATCTTGGCTAGTATTCTAGCCAATGAAAGTCCGGAATTCCATTGCTTGGAATGCTATTTAGTTCCATTTACGTTTTAATGCTTAAAATTATTGTTTCTGCTTTGCAACATTTTTTCTTTCTCTCTAGTCTGAAGCATTTAAATTTACATTTCAATTACCTAAGAAACGTCCCTGTTTGGTTGGGTGCCTGATGGTGGGAGTGCACGCTCACTATCGCGTACTTAACAACATTAATTCAAGTTCTTACTATTCTTTCGCTTCAGACACATAAGTAACGCAAGAAAACAAATGTACAGTATGTGTTACTTTACAGATGATGACGACCAGTCTGGTGATGGTGGACCTAGTGACGGCGCAAGGCAAGATGCGGTCGAGGACGCCTCGCTGTCAGGAACGGCCGTCTTAGCAGAACCCTCCTCTCCAAGACCTGGCCCAAGCGGTGCACTATAAAAGACGGCGCGCGCTTAGCAACGGCCCCTTTTTTGTCATCGGTCGGCAACGGTTGAACATCGCTACCCTCGCTTGTACTTTTTATTCGGTCGTAATATTCTTATTTTGTTACATATGATTTGCAGTAATTAGAGTCTCGGATGTCTTAGTTTTAAATTATCATGTGTTGTAATTTCGGTTATTAGATTTTGATTATTAATTAAATAATTTTAGGAAATACTTGTGCGTTATTTTTTTTAAAACTGTCCTCACTTCTGGTTTCTAAGACAAGATTTAAAATACAATGCCAGCGACAGACAAACTGTATAAAAGTAAAACACTAGCTTCGCTGTTAACGCTTGCAATTTACTATAGAACTCAGACAGTGGTCAGACGTACCTCAGAAGTTTTATCATGCGAAAACGCGGTTATACGCTGTTATTTGATTTTATTTTACTATTTGTTTGTGTCCCCCAGGCTCGCTTAGCATCCATCGCAGATCAGTGGGAGTTCCTGACTCAGAAGACGACAGAGAAGTCCCTCAAACTGAAGGAGGCCAACAAACAACGTACCTACATCGCTGCCGTCAAGGATCTCGACTTCTGGCTTGGAGAGGTAACCACCATGTCTTATACACACGTTTATAATGGCTTTTTTCTTAAATTGCATAAAAAAGTTCTAAGATTGTGTGTGCTAAAACTGGTAACTTTTGTTGTCATTGATAAAGAAAACGCTTATCATATTACATTTTTTTGTCTTTGACAGTTTTTTTTTATCATAATTTTGGTCATTTTCATAATGCACAACAAATCCCTGACAAAAGTATGCAGTCTTTGGCAACTGTCTTCAGTATTTGAGATTTTCCAAACATAATATACCTCTTGCGTCATTTCGTAAACATACGAATATTTCGTTAATACTTTTGTATGTTCTAGGTTGAAAGCTTGTTGACGTCCGAAGACTCGGGCAAGGACCTGGCGTCCGTACAGAATCTCATGAAGAAGCACCAGCTCGTCGAGGCAGACATCCAGGCCCACGAGGACAGGATTAATGGTGAGCTAATCAACTTATTTATGTTATAGATATTTTATATTGTGTGAGTCGAAAACATAAACAGAAATGTTATTTATTTATCTCTGGAACATGTAATTTTTTTTTATTTAGGCCCATAAGCACCACAAATCACCAAATGCATTTAGCGCTAAACGAATTTAAAACATCCTTCCAATTCTGTCAATTGTTTGAAGATGATAAAGAGTCTAATATGCATAGCGTCAAAACACATTTGAAGTGGATTTTGGGATGCAAACTTCTCATATAAGTTGTTAATAAATAAATAACCTGACGATGCTTGTTGTGGTGCAGACATGAACGCCCAAGCCGACGCGCTGGTATCGTCCGGCCAGTTCGACAGCGCCGGCATCGGCTCCCGCCGCGCCGCCATCAACGAGCGCTTCGAGCGCGTGCGCAACCTCGCCGCGCACAGGCGCGCCAGGTTACATGAAGCTAATACACTGCATCAGTTCTTCAGGGATATCGCTGATGAGGAGTCTTGGATCAAGTTAGTATAATTTACACAATGTTAGAATGTTCATTGTGTATGTAAATTACTTTTTATAATTTAGCAGACACTGACTGTGCTTTAAATTGTAGAAAAAAAGAAATCGGTTTAGAAATGTATATTGCAAAGAATTTTGACAGTTCCTAATGATCAGCACAACTAAGAAAATAAACGTTATTACAATTGGATCACATTATTTTTTAGACCAGACGCAGTTGTGTACTATTGTCTATTCTGGAACATTGAGATATATGTAGTTTATTTTTCCTAGTAATCTCTTGACTAATCACCCTTTACCGTACAGGGAGAAGAAACTTCTTGTCGCCTCGGACGACTACGGCCGCGACCTAACCGGGGTTCAAAACCTGCTCAAAAAGCACAAGCGCTTAGAAGCCGAACTGGCCAGCCACGAGCCTGCCATCCAAGCCGTGCAAGAAGCTGGAGAGAAACTCATGGACGTCTCCAACTTAGGAGTTCCTGAGATCGAGCAGAGGCTCAAGGCATTGTCTCTGGCCTGGGATGAGTTGCAGGCCTTGGCTGGCGAGAGAGGAGCTAAGTTACAGCAGTCGCTTGCATACCAGCAGTTCCTGGCGAAGGTCGATGAAGAGGAGGCTTGGATCAGGTGAGAATAGTTTCCATTTTAATGAGTTTAAAAAAATACAAATAGCTTCCAAGAAGTCTATTAAAATTCGTAAATCTTTTGTTGATACAAATAGTTTTTTTTTTACTTGCAAGTCTAAACTGAATCTAGGTTTAATAGGGCTAGGCTGATTGAAAAGAAACGGGAACCTCAAAGCTGGTAGGCGTGGATAACCTCAGAAAACATGAAAACCGCAATCCTATACTAACAAAAACTTACTTCCTCAGCGAGAAACAACAACTCGTAGTGGTCGGAGAATGCGGCGACAGCATGGCTGCCGTGCAGGGGCTGCTGAAGAAGCACGAGGCGCTGGAGGCCGAGCTGGCGGCGCGCGGCGAGAGGGTGCGCGAGCTGGCCGGCGCCGGCGAGCGCCTGCTCGCGGCCGGCAACCTGCACGCCGACGCGCTGGCGCATCGCATGCGGGCTCTGCAGGTACAAGGGCTAAATGTTTTTGACTTGTATTAGTAGAGTATAAAAATCTACTATAAAAAAAGAGAAAACAAAATCATTACTATAAAAAAAAAGTTTTTGAAATCATGAACTTTTTGTAGGTTGGTTGTATTTATAAAGCTGAAACATTTTGGTCCATTCCTGGCGAAACCTAACCATTCTTCATCCCTTTAGGCTAAGCTGGAGAAGCTGACCGGCCTCGCAGCCCGTCGCAAGGCAGCACTGGTAGACAACTCTCTCTACCTGCAACTGCTATGGAAGGCCGACGTGGTGGAGTCCTGGATCGCTGACAAGGAGACACATGTGCGCTCCGATGAGTTCGGACGAGACCTGTCCACTGTGCAGACTCTGCTCACCAAGCAGGACACCTTCGATGCTGGTTAGTGTATTTACGTTTATGTGTGATATTATGCTGTTCATCTATTGGTGTAATAAAATGCACACAAATATTTTTTTTACTATACATTTGCTCCGACTTTTAATTCAAATTATATTCTGTTCAGAAAAGGATGCATTGGGTTGCAGGAAACATGACCATCGATATTCATTTAACTTTGTAAGCTAAGAAAAAAAAGTGAATCAATATAATATGTACATATCATTTAACACCATTTTTTCTTAGCTTCTGTTCGTTTGATTTTCATTTTTCTGTACTTATATAATAAAGCAGAATAAAATAACTCGAACTGGGACCGATTTTTGGGAATAATAAGATGAATAATTCGCAGTTCATCATCATTTACCTTGCTTGCGTTTCATTTTACTTTAATATCTTCCACAAAAGTATCAGACATTCAATATGTCATGCCCGCCAGGCCTAGCCGCCTTCGAGCACGAAGGCATCCAGAACATCACCTCCCTCAAGGAGCAACTGGTCGCCGCGAACCACGAACAGACCCCCGCCATCGTGAAGCGCCACGGTGACGTCATCGCGCGCTGGCAGCGCCTGCTGGGTGACTCGGCTGCACGCAAGCAGAGGCTGCTGCAGCTGCAGGACCAGTTCCGGCAGATTGAGGAGTTGTACCTCACTTTTGCGAAGAAGGTATGTTGGAGTTAAAATATCTTTCGCCTTATCATGCTCAACATTCTTAAAAGCTATGTGAGGGATAACAATTATGAATGAAAAGAGAATAATTATGATAACGCTACGGCTAACAGGGAAGAACAGGAGAAAGTCAAATACTCTTTATTTTTTACACCATATTATGAATTACAGATATAAATGTAGAAATTTTACATAGGCGAGACATCCTTGAGCGATTCCAAGTAACATGGGACAAGGGCGGACAAAAGTAGACCTAACCTTTAAAAACTTGAAAGGCTTTTCGAAATAACGGCTTAAGTAATTCTTTTATCACGCACAAAATTTGTTCTTTACAAGCGTAGTAAAATATTTGATATAAATAACTTTATACTCATACAAAGATTTTCTTAGCTACGAACTATTGTTTATGAAGTTCAAACTAATCAACGTAGCGGTCGAAAGTATAAATAGAAATCTATTCTTTTCACTTACTACCCACATTCTATATTTCTATATAAATTGTGTCTTTTCAGGCGTCTGCATTCAACTCATGGTTCGAGAACGCAGAAGAAGATCTGACTGACCCCGTTCGTTGCAATTCCATCGAGGAGATCCGTGCGCTTAGAGACGCGCATGCGCAGTTCCAAGTGAGTACACTACTTATTTATGTACTAATATACAAGTTTATTTTAATTATGTTTATTTTCAAAGGAAATCGGAAAGGGCTTGGCTCATCTAGCTAGATAGACGAGAAAAGCTATTCTGTATAAATTGCTGGGCGAATTCTTAAATACTCTCTCTCTCTCTTAAATACTCTAGACTCTGTATTATATCGCCGTTAATTGTCATGCTGCAAAAGTAACTGTCACTTTCAAACAGACTTTCAATTAAGAGCATCTTAAACTTGAGTTTTGAGAATTCGGTGGTAATGAAAGTCGATTATTATCAATGCAATTTTTTAAAAGTATGACAACTTTGTCAAATGGGATTTTATTTTCTTACAAGAATACAGTTTGAATTTTCTATTACCAGGCTTCCCTATCATCTGCACAAAGCGACTTCGAAGCCCTGGCAGCTCTGGATGAGCAGATCAAGTCATTCAACGTGGGCGCCAACCCTTACACCTGGTTCACCATGGAGGCGCTCGAGGAGACCTGGCGCAACCTGCGCAAGATCATCGGTAAGTCACCATAACCTGGACAATTTTATTGTTGTTCTATAGATAAACAAAACTTCCTCGTAAACTATGGTAAAAAGTCGGGACAATGTTACTGTATGAAAAACACCAACAAAATCAGCAGTTTCATATTGATAAGAAAATAGTTGCCTTTGTAGTGACCTATGGAGGGCACTACAAAGGATATACTTATGTACTTTCAAGTCAAAACACAAGTAATAATTTGGACTTTTAAAAAACCACAGTTTTGTCTATTACAAACCTGGTTGAGAAGAACCTCAAGTGCTTGACACTGTTGTTTGGAAATGAACGTAACTTTCTGTTCATGCAGCCGAGCGCGACGTGGAGCTGACGAAGGAGGCGCATCGCCAGGAGGAGAACGACAAACTGCGTAAGGAGTTCGCCAAACACGCCAACGCCTTCCACCAGTGGCTCACCGAGACACGGTATGTGCTAACATCAACTGTCCTTTTACAATGTGTGGTTCTTTTTAAACGCATTCTCTCAAGATAGATAGTTCTAGACTTTTTTGTGTGTGAATTGTGTTCCCATAAATTTAGTAAGTCTCCTAAAGTACCGAAAAGATTTATTGGTATTTTAAAAGTCAGCGCAGACTTTTCGAAGTAGCGGTAAGGAACTAAATCAACGTTATTGGAACCAAGTTCTTTAACGCGACTTGCGGTAAAAGTTGACTGGTAGAAATCGTCACGTAACTAAAAAGCATTATGCCACCCCATGCGACGTTCTCTCTTTCTTTCTGTTATATACGAGTGTGTGTGTATCGCGTAAGGAATTTCGTTCCTGACGGGGTCCCCGACCGCACACGTTTGTTTAGTTACCTACTTTGTAATATACTTGGATGCTACTCCGATTGTCTGCGCTGGCTTTAACTGTTTAGCGTGCCTTCATTTTCACTTTTTTCTACACAATGGTTACCATGAGCTCTCATCTTATAGAATACATATTTTAGTACTTCGCACTCTGTTAGTCCAGTCTACATGTCGAGATATTGGTGTAATGTTCAAATTGGAGGTGTTGACACATTGATTGGTATACAGGTTACAGCTGCTAGGCTGGGACGGGTAACGTATTCAGAATGTCGCGTGTATATCTACTAAAATAATTGTAAAACCATTCATGGCTTGACAAAAGTTTTATTAGCAGAATAATGGTGGATCAATAATTACTTTCTGAATGAACTATTAAAGCAAACGATGAAGGTTATTGTATAACAATTTTTGTCAAGCCGACATAATCGTTGTACGCTCACGTACCTTCTCGATGTCTGTCCGTACTGTACAGCTTAATGATTGGCTTACTTCAAAATTATATGTATTCTGTTATATTGTATGATCACATACTGCGACGTATATATCATCTAAGTTATGAAAACAATTAGATATAAAACCCTGTACATACGTAGGTTTACTTAATCTACATGTCTTCTTAGTCAAATTTCTATTGAAGTTAACAAAAGCATTTTATAGATGTTGTGGTCAAGATAATTATTTCTAATGTTATTCTTCAAAATGTATATGTTGCACTAAATAAAGTACGAGCCTACTTGCAATATCTTTGAAACTAAAATTCTATAATAACTACAATAGTCATTTCTTAATTATCAAATTATAATTTGCCTTCTACCAGCATTGCGCATTAGCATTACGCAGCTTCAATTCCTTCCGATACATAATAATTATAAACTAACCAATACTTCTGTTCATTCATACAGTACATCAATGATGGAAGGCACAGGCTCGCTGGAGCAGCAGTTGGCCACGCTGCGCCAACGCGCGGGAGAGGTGCGTGCACGCAGAGCTGACCTGAGACGCCTTGAAGAATTAGGTAAGATACACACAGAGTCATTCAATTAACTTTAAATTTTTCCAAAATCTAGGCCCTCTGGCAGCTTACATCTCTAAATACGGTTAACGCTAAAGGACAATGCCAAGGTTTCCTACAAGACTCGGCCAGAACCGACAAAGATGATATATATTTCATAAAAAAGGAAAATTATTATACAATTTGACAGTATAATTAGTTTTCTATTAGAAGTACACCAAAAAAAGTTATAGCTCTTTAAAGTTGACCACTTAATACTTCTGATTTGAACAATAACATGAAATAAACTGATGATTAATTAAATTAATGACTTTTAGCACATTATCCTCTCATCATATAATATATGATGAGAGGATAATGTGCTAAAAGTATATATAATTATGTATGTTAGGTCAAGCAACGCCATCTAGCGGAAATATCGGAAATCTATGGCGGGCGAGATAACAAAAAGGGTCCGCCCGCGGCGCGGGTGGGTATTCCAACCGCAGGACGGTACTACCGACTAGTGCGTCTCATAATTAATAACGTTTATTGTAAAAACCACTATTTTTGTAATTCTCAACTTGGAGCGTTATTGAAGAAGCCCTGCCTGCCCCCTGTCTTCATTGCCAAAACAATGTATATCATATATATATATATATGTCGCATCTTTGACTATTTATTGGTTTAGACACTCAATTGATTTTTGCACCTAATACCAATGAACGCAGTGACGTCACATGTCACGTGAACGGAATCGGTTGGAGGGGTGTCGATTTTAAACAAAGAGATTTTAAAGTTAGAAAAGCGCGAGTCGCAAGAGAACTTGGCTCAGAACGATACTTCAGATCGGACCTCCAATCGGGATCGTTGGTTCACAGGTACCTTATTAATTACTATTGTCTCTACCTATTATAACCGTTATTATTTAAACTAGCAATAAACAAAACAAAACTCGAAAAAACACTGAAACACTTCGCGGGAGAAGTGTGAAGTCAAACTTTTTGACAATGACAAATACAAGTTAAAGTTTTCCGTTAAGTGTTGCCAGTACTATAATAACATTATTAGGAATAAACTATTCTAAACGGTATCGATAATCGAATTGCATTATTTTTAATTATTACACTAGTTACATTACTATAAAATATTTATTCAAAAATATAAATAAACGCTATTTATTATTATAAGAATTACGAGGTACGACTTATGTAAATAATAAATTCACTTACGTAGCTTCATATTGATATTACTGTAATCGATTTGCAAGTGTATTTTCGTATCGATATTATTCTATTTTGGCATTGGCAACATTTCTAATTGAAATTATAGCTATGAAATGTGTTGATAAATTGAATAACTATTTAAAATTACTTTTCAACGGTGTACTTCTACAGATTTTATTTATATTGTATAATTCTTACTGTTTTATAGCATGAATTATCATTGTTATAGAATGTCTGTCGGACGCTACCACGATTCGAGCCGAAAATTGGCATTGTCCTTTATTTTAAATTTGAAGAATGTTTTCAATATATTTAGTGCTAAATGTATTCGTGTGCAAGTCGGCCATAGTGTTTTTCGCGTAAACCCCTTTTTTTAAGCATTGCATATTAGTCAAACTAATATGCCAGAACTCCAAACAATATTTTAACTCATCGTTCTTTTTGAAACCAGGTGCGGCACTAGAAGAACACCTGATCCTGGACAACCGGTACACTGAACACAGCACGGTGGGACTTGCCCAGCAGTGGGATCAGCTCGACCAGCTGTCCATGCGCATGCAGCACAACTTAGAGCAGCAGATACAGGCCAGGAATCACTCTGGCAAGTCATACCTACCTGTTATAGCAAAATAATGATAGTTGTTTCTACCTATACGTTTTAAAGTTAGAGAAAGCACACTCAACTTTAAAACGCCCGAGTCTGCTGCGACACGTAGTCACACGTAGTAATTTTTTTTTTCTACATAAAAATCATTTGACTAACACCCCTGTTTCTCTTCACCAGGTGTAAGCGAGGACGCCCTGAAGGAGTTCTCGATGATGTTCAAGCACTTCGACAAGGACCGCTCGGGCCGCCTCAACCACCACGAGTTCAAGTCGTGTCTGCGCGCGTTGGGATACGACCTGCCCATGGTTGAGGAGGGACAGCCTGACCCCGAGTTCGAGGCTATACTCAGTGAGTATTTAGAATAATTGGTTTTCGTTTGAACAAACCGACGTAGCCCGAAGAATTGACAAGAATAAATAAATTAAATTAGTTTATTTAAAAAATGGGATTGCAAGTTTTACAAAAGTTGCATGTATATAATTTATAGGTTCAACTGTACAATAAAAACGGGTGAAGTACTTACTGTTCTCCTAGATAGGCTAGAATTTAGCATGTGCTAAGGAAATGGCAAGAAAAAAATGGATGTGAAAAGGAAATGGCAGTAGGCGGCGTACATTGTTCGCAGAACGGATAGCTGATGGAACTGAAAGCTTCTGGGGTGGCGACTAGCATATCAGAAGGCGTATTAGTGAGTAAGCCCCCACAAGGTCGGCAAAACGACTGGTTAATGACTCGCTAAATAGGGGATGACCTTGGTTCCAGTAGTGGACTTCTTTCAGCTGAATGATGAATATAAGATAAGGCATCTAAAGTATCCAATAGTATGCAATATTTTAGAATGTTCGTTTTTCTTTCAGATGTGGTAGACCCGAACCGCGACGGCCAAGTATCCCTCCAAGAGTACATGGCGTTCATGATCAGTAAGGAAACTGAGAATGTGCACTCCTCCGAGGAAATAGAGAACGCGTTCCGAGCTATCACTGCCCACCAGGACCGCGCCTACGTCACCAAGGACGAGCTCTATGCCGTGAGTAACGCTTCAAGTTATATAGCGGAACTTAGTCAACTCAGCACACAGCTAACCTGTTGTCTTATTCACAGAACCTCACCAAGGAGATGGCGGACTACTGCGTCGCTCGCATGAAACCCTTCGTCGAAGCCAAGACGGAGCGCCCCATACCCAACGCGCTCGACTACATCGACTTCACGCGCACACTCTTCCAGAACTAAGCACGCACTGCGCACGAGCGCACGCGCCGGCCGCCCGCGCAGTACTGCCTAGCTTTATTTACATAACGCATTAAAATCAAAAAGAAAATCTTGTTTTTTAATTTTGTGCCGTGTTCCCACCTCTCACGCGTGAGTACTGCGCGGTCGGCCGCGCGATCAGCTTGCATTACGATTTTTAAAGCACTAACTTAAAGTTCATTATTCCAAAAGTGTATAGACTGAATTTAAAAAAAGCATTTCAATCAATTCGTTGTGGTAGCTTAGAGTCTGTGTAACTTGGACTAAAAATTAGTAAAATAATCATGATCAGCTGATGTCAGTGCGTTGTCGTTCGGAGGGATGTGCTTGTGTTCGTAGTTCGAGCAAGCGCGCGCGCCCACACGAATAACGCAACATGTCGTGACGCTACTTGCGTAGTCGCTCTGTACCTTATGGTATTGTAGTAAGGGTGAGAATTCCTTTTCTCTGATGCGAGCAGAGAAATACGAAGCTGCCAGTCTCTGCGACTTGATGTCAGTATTTTCTATCTAATAACATCGTTTTATAATCCATAACTTTCTCTATTTGAATTATCATGTTGACCATTATTGCATTTCATAATTTTTTATCATTTGCTAGATAGTGTTGTAAGCTAAGATTAACAAATCTTATTTTATTATTCATTTATTAATAATTGTGCTAAGATGCTATTTATTTTTTGTATTCTCCAATAAAATTATTATCTTTGCAATAAATATTTATTCCCAAATTAAATTGTTTATTTTCCAATAAAAGTCAGTTTCCAATTTTATACTGTCCATTATTTATGTAATAAATTATCTGTAAAACATTAATATTATTCTTATCATACAAGTTGCACACATAAAATTTTTAATACAATTACTGGCTACATTTTTAGTTATATTAATTTATTTTGCCTTTTAAGCGCCACGGTCTTCAAAGACAATCGTTTCCGTGCTCTCCACGCCACGTCTTTATTAGAAGACAAATATCTAAAGAGGCATCTTATCAATTAATGGACGCCCCCTAATCATAACGTTTATTACATTAAAATACATCAAACGCTTTGTACGTATTTTTACTATTGCCTAAATCCAACTTAAATTTTTAGGCGCCGTAGTCGTTATAGGAAGACGTCGAGTGTTGTGGTTACTTGATTAAGTTTCTAAAACGTCCGTGACTACCGCAGGACCACCAACGCCAATCGCTTCCATATTTGGTAAATAATTAGTGCTCAATTGGTACTAATTAGTACTCGAACAACAGAATTGGTACCTTAGTAGTTTTCGAGATAATCGACTTTGAAGGTGGTCCTGCGGTAGTCACGCTCCTTTCAGCAGGACCACCATGAGCGCCGAAAAAGGGCCCACGCTACAGCTATTCTAAGTATACAAATAATTAGTACCCATAAATGTGATATATTTCGTAAAAAAACAGAACTGTAATATTTGTATTTACCGAGAAATCAACGATGTTAACTTTCTCGCAATTGTTCAGCAGGACCACGATTTTGAATGTTGATTCCAAGTTAGAGAAGCTTGTCGCTTTCCTCAAACCTACATAGAAAATTAGTACCCTGTAAGATAAAATTAGTACCCAAAATTCAAAATTAAAACTCCAGTAGTTTACGAGATATACCATGCCATTGGTGGGGTGGCGGTAGTCACGGTGTCAAATTTTCATTTCAAGATTTCCCTATTAAAAACTCTGTGATTTCTTCCCAAATTTATACAAAAATTAGTACTCCTAAAGAAGTTAAAGCGACTAAAAATCCAGATTCCTAAGTGTTGTATTTTAAGAGAAATTACCTTTCATTACTTTTCCATACTAAATCTCCGCGTATAACCCGACCAAATTAAGTTGTCAATTGTGCCATTTCCATTGTTCACAAACTAAACTAAATTTGAGTTCAGTGCATAAAGATAAAGATCTTTCTGTTTCATTATGAAAAGGACAAACAATAAATTTTAGTTTAGTCCTATCAAATTAATCAGCGTCTAACGTAAATTATAGACGTAACTTTAGTAGGCATGTAATGTAAATAATAACTTTTTTTTGTGGCATGGCGCGCTGGTTATTATTTTATTACCGAAGTAAAGCAAGCGAAGCGTGTCGTGGTACAGACGCCAGCACATCAAGCTACCCGAAACTGTCAAATTTCCCCAATCAACTTTGCACCTTATGCTTTAGCGATAAAGTTGAAAATCTATTAAAGAAATTTGACAGATTGTAGTAACTTGACGTGCTGGCGTCTATACATTGAGTTCTTTTTTTATTCGTTTATGGTTTCAAAATTGTTTTTAGTTAGAGAAATAAATGTATACAATTTCAAAAAGGTCACGCGTCTCAATATTTAAAGGTTTCAGAAAATGATATAATTAATAATTATTTCCTGAGGAACTATAATTAAGAAATAAATACGAAATGCCTATCGCTCGTTAATGATATATATTATTCGAGTACTTACCTACCTGCCCACGTCAATAACAAAGGTATCACTGGCCATGAGTAGCGATAGGTTATTTTTTTTCTTAATATGTATACCTAAGTACACAGTTTGTATAAAAATTTGGATATTGAACTGTTGTTAATACTATTCCGACATCGATAAATTTATGTGCACGAGTGGACATCTCTTAAACAGCTCAATACCACCATTGTTGCCGATTCCCTTGTTCACAAACTAAACTAAATTTAAAATCAGTGCATCTTTTTCTTTCTATTTCATTAAGAAAACGACAAAGATAAGTTTTAGTTTAGTCCTATCAAATTAATCAGCGTCTGACGTAAATAGACGTAACTTTAGTAGGCATAGTTTTTAATCACGTCTAAACTTGTACTGAGTAGTGTCAGGCGCTGATTACTTTGACACGACTATTTAAACTAAAATTTATTGTCTGTCCTTTTCATAATGAAACAGAAAGATAAAGATGCACTGAACTCAAATTTAGTTTAGTTTGTGAACAAGGGAATTGGCACCATTGACAACTTAATTTGGTCGGGTTATACGCGGAGATTTAGTATGGAAAAGTAATGAAAGCTAATTTCACTTAAAATACAACACTTGGGAATCTGGATTTTTAGTCGCTTTAACTTCTTTAGGAGTACTAATTTTTGTATAAATTTGGGAAGAAATCACAGAGTTTTTAATAGGAAAATCTTGAAATGAAAATTTGGCACCGTGACTACCGCCACCCCACCAATGGCATGGTATATCTCGTAAACTACTGGAGTTTTAATTTTGAATTTTGGGTACTAATTTTATCTTACAGGGTACTAATTTTCTATGTAGGTTTGAGGAAAGCGACAAGCTTCTCTAACTTGGAATCGACATTCAAAATCGTGGTCCTGCTGAACAATTGTGAGAAAGTTAACATCGTTGATTTCTCGGTAAATACAAATATTACAGTTCTGTTTTTTTTACGAAATATATCACATTTATGGGTACTAATTATTTGTATACTTAGAATAGCTGTAGCGTGGGCCCTTTTTCGGCGCTCATGGTGGTCCTGCTGAAAGGAGCGTGACTACCGCAGGACCACCTTCAAAGTCGATTATCTCGAAAACTACTAAGGTACCAATTCTGTTGTTCGAGTACTAATTAGTACCAATTGAGCACTAATTATTTACCAAATATGGAAGCGATTGGCGTTGGTGGTCCTGCGGTAGTCACGGACATGTTTCTAAAGTATCGATAGGCACGAAAACTTAAAAAAAAAAAAAAAATTTCAAAACGAAATGTTGTTTTGATAAAAATGCGGTCCTTAAAAGGAATGTACAGACGCCAGCACATCAAGTTACTACAATCTGTCAGATTTCTTTAATAGATTTTCAACTTTATCACTAAAGCATAAGGTTCAAAGTTGATTGCGAAAATTGACAGTTTCGGGTAGCTTGATGTGCTGGCATCCGTACTTAATTTTGCTAGCCCTTACATGTGTTTACACGAATCTTTTCACACACAAAGTGCCGTACTTTGATTGTAGTCCGCGCGGAACTAGTTGGCCGCTATGGTGGGGACTGGGGTGAGGCGGCGAGTTGCAACGCACGCAGCGAGTAATGCGCCCCCGCCCCTCCGCTCACATACCTAAGGCGCGGCCGACTAGTTTCACGCGGACTATAATACTGATATCGATATTGAAAGATCCCGTCACTACGAAACTAATAGATACCGGTGTCTCGTGCGACATAGACATGAAGAAGACACCCTGTGACGTCATACACGTAAGCTCATCAAGGTCAGTGTGAGATAGTGCAGCTCTTTAAGTGGATAGTGTTTGTTACTGTTATAAAAAATAGTAAAAAGTTAGTGAAGATAATGAATTACACTATTTGCGCTGTAGCATGGTGCGGGTGACAGTTGCCCGTATGACGTTGACATTTGTCAGTACCACGTAGGGATGTGAGGTTATGCAATTCATTTTTATCGCTAACGATACTCGCAGCGTGAATCTAGTTCTCTTTAATATTGTTATGAAAATTAGTGTATTATTCAGTTGTGCAGTGTAACTACGTGTGTGCTACGTGTATAAACTTGTCAATATAAATGTTTTATGGCTACATAATTATCTTTGTACTTATATAAAATAATCAAAATCGGGTTTATGTTTTTTTTTTCGTGACAACATTTTTGCTCTATGGTGCATCGGCGCGGCGGCCATGTTGTTTACCCGTGCGATGCTGTGAGTGCGAGTACGAGTGCAAGCGCGTTATATTGTGACTTAATGTGACACGTATTACGATTTCATTGTTTGTTTTCATTTTTGTTAAATTGTTATTTGTTATAAGTTTGTTGAGTTTGTTGTTATTACCATGCCTAAGCATACAAAAAAAACTGTTTTGGGTAGTCAGGCCAGGGAGCTTGTTGTTCGCCTCCGAGACTACTTTGAAAGAGAACAACAAAATAATGGACCGTTGTTACCATTGAATCATATTGTAGAACGAGTAGCCGAAGCTCTTGATATTGGCCGCAATACTGTTTCGCGTATAACACGTGAGAAAATTGGCCAAGATGGGATGTTTGAAAATAAATTATCGACACCCAACAAAAAGCGGACCAAGGTGAAGCCAATCACAGATTTGGATGATTTTGCTAAGGTTGCTATTAGAAATCATATTTATGATTATTATAGAAGAATGGAGCTACCCACATTGCTCAAGCTTCTAAAATCATTAAAAGAAGCTGACTTGTTCAAAGGAGGTATTACTTCGCTACGGCAAGTTATAAAAGATATTGGCTTTGTTTACAAAAAAGTTAACAAAAGAAAGATTATTATGGATAGGACTGACATTGCCCTAGCAAGATGTAGATTTTTAAGGAAGGCCAAAAACATAAGTGATTGGAGCAAAGTTGTCTTTTTGGATGAAACGTGGCTAAACGCCAACCACACAGTGGGTAAAAGTTGGACCGACGATACGGCACAATCGTGTACCAAAGTGCCGGAAGGCAAAGGCGAACGCCTTATTATTTGTCACGCAGGTACAGCAAGTGGATTCGTCCCTGATTGTTTGCTGGCTTTTAAGTCAAAAAAAACTACGGAGTATCATGAGGAGATGAATTACGAAAAATTTAAAGATTGGTTCATAGGTCTATTAAACAATTTAAAAGAGCCTATGACCATAATAATGGACAACGCACCCTACCATTCGGTGCAAGTTAATAAACCCCCAAACCAATCCAACCGCAAAAGCGAGTTGGTGAAGTGGCTGAGTGAAAACGGAGTTACAGCAGATATAAAAATGTTAAAGACGGAGCTTATTGCCTTAGTCCGACGCCATAAGCCACCAACTCCTACCTATGCTCTGGACGAGATGGCAAAAGAAAAAGGCCACCAGGTCCTTCGACTACCACCCTACCATTGCCAGTATAACGCTATTGAGCTGATTTGGGCCCAAATAAAAGGTATGCTTTTAATTTCAATTCCCATTTTGAAGCTTTATAAAAAAATCAGCTTTCCGATCGTAGCATGTACCTAGTTTAAAAACATTACCAGATACTAGATTAGGCTGATTGATGATTATTTGAATACTTTTTTTTATAAGTTCGTTTATTTTTAGGTTACGCCGCAAGAAATAATACTTCGCCGCCATTTACGGCAAATAAGATGTTGGCCCTATTACAAGAGGCCATCAACAATGTTCAACCTGAAGACTGGTCGAAGGTCGTGAATAAAACAAAAAGGGACATTATGTCTGATTGGGATCGTGACATACATATTGACAACATAATTGAGTCATCGTTAATAATATCCGTCACAGATTCAGATGATGAATTGAGTGACAATTCAGATGTTCCTGACTCTGATATGAGTTTAGACGAATAACATGTATTTTTTTTTAGCAACCTTTTAAGCAACCTTTCCCTATAAATGTTCTGTTGTATAATTAGACCTTTTAAAAATAAAAATTGACCTACGCACAATATACGTTTTTTATTATAAAAAATATCGACTATCCATTGTAGCAGTACATCCCATCACTAAATACGTCTATGGCGTTACGTTATACGCATAACACTTTGCTTAATTTTTCATTCAATTTGATTTTATTTCTTGATTAGAACATTCTGGTTGGGTTTAATTTAATTTACTACAGTTATTAATTATTTAATATATTACGAATGTGGTACAACTGAAATATTAAGTCATAAATTGTAAATCGCGGCAACTTTCAAGAGTGAAACGAAATGTTACTGAAACTGTCACCCGCACCATGCTACAGCGCAAATAGTGTAAGGTCGGAAGGACTTATAATAAATCTAAAGCTAATTTTTAAAAGCCGAAATTTGGAAGCTAAATCCGATGAATGCGAGAGTACACATCAGACATAAAAATTAAAGCAATTCACGCCCAATTACGAAACATTCAACGAATTTTCATCTGACCTAAATCAATAAAACAAATGAACACTTAAGACATTTTCGAATATTTTTATGACACTACTATAGTCTTGCAAATAGTGGAATGTATCAATAAATATGATATGTTTAAGTTTGTCATTATTTATAGTGTATTCGGTTTTTTCTCATTACAACTGTTGTAAATACTTAAAACAAGATGTCGAAACACGTCATTATTTTTATTTATCTGGTTAAATTTAACATTTATCGATAATACAATTACCCTCATCACTACTGTTTACTATATGTTCGTTATACATTTATAGCTTGGCACTGGGGACACATCGCGTTCGGTACCGCTTGGCGCTCAAAAGGTTATCATCACCAAAACGGTGTGGAAGTTAAATATATGATAAGTATTTTTATTAGTATCAAAGCAAAATTGAATATTAGTATTTTTACATATGTATTTACAAGAACTTACATAATTTGGTGTTAATAACAAAGTCATTTTCGAAAAGTGAATATCCTAAATTACACAAAATAATTTGCTATTCTATTGTCCTAAAATTATATATCGCCGTCTCTCGCGTCTAGGCAAGCATTTTAACGGCACATACATACAATAGAATGGATCATATTTACAACGGCGTAAGTATGTATTATATAGTGAACTAAGCCACTATTTTTTTTATCGACTAAGTAACTTCGCGCCCACAACTCATAAACCATTACAAGAATGATGGAAGTGGAATAATTCATTCTCAAACAAAAGACTTGAGATCTATTCCAGAAGAGGCACTTCTCAGATCAAAAGGGTTTTTGATCATCACCATTCAGTGTTGTCCTCTAACAATGTTAGAGAGGGCTTTATTTACAACAGCCATAATTTCTTTCTTTTTTCACAAGTTGTATGTGATGTGATGTGCTACAGTTGCGCCCTCTGTAGTAACCTATACTCTTGCTGTGTGACGTGCGGCTGCAGCTTGTCCAGCAGCTGTTGGGGCAGAGTGCCCTTAGCCGGCTGTAAGTACGGGATAGTGAGCAGCTCGCGCACGGACGGACGCGCGCGCGCGTTGTATGTGAGGCACCACTTCAGTGCTGAGATCAGTGATGGAGGGAGGTCTGTGGGAGACAAACAGCAATATAAGTTGAATATAATGAACACACAACACAGCACACATTAAATAAAAGGCACATGAAACACGAAACCACACACAGAAACGACATTATTACTTACAACAAGAGATGTATTTATGGTAATTGACGTGAACAACCTTTGTGTAAGTTTTATCAAATTACTTATTGGTACGCCTGTATCTCTTGGTTAGACAGAGCTCGACATTTTGCTAGTTACGTAAGTTGTCCGATGTAATAGGGGCCGAAAAAGACTAGTTTGCAATTTATTGCATAATCGTATACTTACGCTCAACGGGCGGATAGTCGATGCGATGGTTGGGGTCGAGTATGGCGGCTGGCTTGGCGAGGTTGGAGATGTGGCCGAACGGGGTGCGCCCGTACACCATGCTGTACAGGATGCAGCCCAGGGACCAAACGTCCGAGCGGAAAGAGATCTAAAACACACCAACAAAGATTAAATAAGTATTAATAAATAATAATAGCAATTAGTAAATCTGTTAATACCAGTAAGGGCTTTCTAAATACAGTGTAGCTTCCTCGTTTTATACACATGACTGGCATGCACTTAGGCATTTACACTGTTGTGACTAACAACTCACAAAGAAATTATTTAATTGTTATTTATCTCAAGTATACCACCGCAACAGTCGTTGCTATAGATGTATAAAGTACATATAAATAAGCAGGATACTTAGTTACCTTGATAGGAGCACTGCCATCGCCATTAGCGACGCCATACCCTCCAGCGCCGCCCATAAGCGCCTCAGGGCTGATATACGAATATGTCCCGGTTGCCTGCGAGCGTATCACAGACGTCGCGTCGCTACTGATAGCTGAAGCGATCCCAAAGTCGATCAGCTTCAGCCGCCCGCATACAAGGAGAAAGTTCGCAGGCTTTAGGTCCGCGTGGATTACGCCTGCAGACAGAATAATTAATATGAGTTTAAAGTTGATGTCCTCAGAGTGTCAACGAACTCTATTGATAAGTTTCCTTCACCACACAATCCTCATCTTTGAAAACTTCATAAAAATTAATTTTGAGAACGCCAAAAAAAAGTCATAAATAGTCACCGAGGTAAAAAAAAAATTGTCAAAGTCAAAGCATTTATTTCAAATAGGCACATGAAAGGCACTTTTGAACGTCAAAATGATTCCACTACATTTGTAACATTATGATTACGAAGTTATAGCTATAAGTTGGTGAAGATTGTGTGATGAATGTCTCCACATAATTCTCACCTCTAGTGCAACCAAATGGCTGGGAGTAACGACTTGGTTTTAATTTTTTAAAAATTGTCAAGAAATAGTCTTGTGCTATGCCAAATCTCAAAAACAGTCTTTAAGTGGATTGAGATATAGAGGTGCCTTGGTAAGTATTACGTGGTGAACGAATCTCGCTACAATCCTCACCTGATTACTATTAAACATTTAATTATTTGAACAGCAGTCATACTCAGGAAAGTAAAGGTAAGTATTTTCTCACCATGCTCATGAATATAATGCACGGCGTGTAGCATCTCCTCCCAGTAGTGTAAGACGAGCGCGGGCGGCAGGCCCGCGCCGCGCGCCTTCAGGAACGAAGACAGGTCCGTCTCGCCCACCTCCAGCACCATGCGCAGGAACTGATTGGTGCGGTCGTACTCACTGCGGGAAGACAGAATTTATTGTAAAATTATTAGAAGGGAATGAAGATCAAGAGGCTGAAGGATAAAGAATTATTTCTGTTATTGTTGACCAGTGGTGGCCCGGGGGTAACGGCCCCGATATACGAGTTGTACCTAATCCAAAAATTCGAAGACGTGACACCTAAAACCCACACTATGTCCGCGTGGTAGATTACAGCCCACTCCTTCTCACAGAGATGAGGCCTGTGTCTCAGCAGTGGGATCATTATCGGCTAATTATGTTTGGTAGTACAATTTTATTGATTTTATATTTCGGAGATTTTAGTGAATGTTGTGACTGATAGGTAGTCCTATACCTGTCCGCAGATACATAGTCCTCTTAGATCCTAACAAGTTGGACAGCAAAGGTATCCATGGCAAGCTTGATGTGAACCAATTCAGAATCAATTTTTTCCCATAATTATTATGTTAGAGTTTAACTCACTAATCAAACAGCCTGATGACTCTATCGGAGTTCTGCAGCTCTCTCAGCAGCCGCACCTCATTGATGTAGCCCTGGGCCAACTCCTGGTCAGTAGCCAGGTGAACACACTTCACTGCATACTCACATGATGTGCTCACTTCTAGCACCTGCAAGTAGAGATGTTTTATAGTTAACAAATTAGAAGCAAAAAATATATTTAACTCAGTGCTGAGCTTCCAATCAACAGATAATATGTAATTTTTATTCAAGTAATAAAATTGACTTATGACAGTTTTTTTATGGAAGAACTGTGACTCAAGAAAAGAAAGAAAAGCGTGACCCAAGTGCGTGTTAGGTCACGCATGCTGTTAAAATAGTATACACACATATTGTAATGTACTATTGTTTATCAATCTTTTTACTGAGGTTCTCAACACAGCATTCCCTATTGTAGGCTACCATAAAGAAACATGATAATAATTAAATTAAAATAATGTAGTTAGCCTCATTTGTGTTGTTGTGTGTGTGTGAGGGGCTTGTGGCTAAGTGATAACAGCCGCACAGGTCGATCGAACAGGTTAAGCTACGCTTGCCGCGATTGATCTGTGGATGGGTGACCATCTTCACATACCAAGACACCTCCGTGCCTCGAAAAGCACATTAAGTCGTTGGTCCTGGCTGACAAATGTGGATCTTTAAGCCGTTATGGGTCAACAGAAGTCTGAATATCTGACAACCAGTCTTACCAAGGTGTATTGTATTACCCAGTAACTGGGTTGTGGAGGTCAAATAGGCAGTTGCTCCAAACGCATCCGGTTAAACTGGAAGTTGACCCCAACACAGTTTGGAAAAGGCTAGGCAGATGATGAGTTGGCCTTATTTGAAATATGTTTGACATGTACTTACCTTGTAAACTTCACTGGAGCCTCCAGTGCCCAGCTTTTTAATAAACATGTACTTCTTATCTTTAATATTGGTTGTCTTGAAGAATATCTTAGAACTATTGTTGACCACACCCTGTGGGTAAGACGGTGTAGCCAGATAAGATGCAGGCATTGCCTTCCTGTTCAACGGAGTCTCAGGCACTGGTACATGAACAGGAGGCGGCACTGCCCGAGGAGGCGGGCAATCTTCTTTTGAAGGATTTTGAGAAAATAACTCAACTCTCACTCTATCTCTATTTTGTATTACAGGTTTCTGAGGAGTCTTCTTCTGACTCTGTTTAGATCCCGGAGTAAACCTTCTGATACCTGACTTTATTTTAGGAGTTGCTGAATTTAACTTCTGACTACTATTTGGTACTTTGGCAACATCTGGAGTCTTTTTGATGCATGTATTTTGTGATCTTGAGTTACTGTTATTTTGTGACATCAACACACTACGCTTTTTAGCTTCTGAATTAGAATAAACATTCGATTTCGCTTCTGAATTAGGACAAACATTCGAACTTTTATTGGAACTTTGAATTATATTATGGTTTTCTCTAGCAGGATATGTTTGATGGGGAACCCAAGTATCGTGTGAATTATTCTCTTTGTCGTGTTCGTTATAGATGAACTTTTTCTCTGATGCAAACGCTTTTATATCTTTTGGTTTGTGTATGACTGTGGGCGTGTAAAAGTCTTTGTTTATTTTCTTATCAGAAGACGGTTTTTTAGTCTCGGTCTCGCCGAAGGAGTTGTCGCTGTCGTCAGCGGAGAAGCTGGCGTCAGGACTTTCAGCTGAATTCTTGAAAGGCATCAAGTGAGCCAACAATGCCGACATCGGCATCGGAGCAAACTTGATGCTGTTCGACGTCGATTCTGTGTTACCGCTCATGTTTAGCGGTGTTTAATGCATTTGATAATTAACCTGAAACTATGTCACCACTTTGCACACAATTTTCACTTAGTTCTAGCACAATATATAATTTTTTATTCAATTATTTCCGTACTTTCAAACTAGTGCTTTAGCCGTTGAGTTTTTTTTTTTTTTTTTTTTGTTATGGCGTTGCACTATTCGTGCTTATTGCCACTGACAATATTTAAACTGATTATAGCAAAACGTAAGAATCGATAACTCGCGAAATAATAAAAGGAATTACAAAGGAAAATTTGGAAACGGAAAGGAGAATAGTTGTTATTAAAGAAAATACAATACAACAGAAAATGTAATCATTTAACGCAACCATTGACCCAACAAAAAGGCCTATTCGGAGCGTCTTTATACTAAACCAAAAACTACATAATAAATTATGTACATACATATTAAAATTTACGTTTAAATAGATATATCATTATTTACAAGGAAAAGTGCTATGGTTTTATAAATATCTACATTAAAATTATATAAAATACATGAGATAGAAGTGGGAAAAGGGACTCGGAGGGAAACAAGGCTTTGGAAAAGTGAGGAGTGGTCATAAAGGGGACAGGCAAAAATAAAGTGGTTCAGATCTCCCACCTCAGCGCCACATTCACACTCAGGGTTCTGCACAATGCCAAGTCTGGCAAGATGAGCTGGAGTGCACACATGACCCAATCGCATACGTATTAATATTGTTGAAATCTTTTTGCTTAGCTTGTACTTGCTAAACCAAGGTTTGACAGGAATGGATGGCTGAATATTACGATAAAATCTCCCTTTCACTGATTGCCCCGACCAAAGCTGACCCCAGGATTCCTGTAGATAAACCCTGGGCAGAGCAGCCAGATCTTGGGAGTTGTTTTTGTACGGAAAAACGTCTCCACTTAATACGGCATCATTAGCTAACTGGTCTGCTCTCTCATTACCTAAAATGCCACAATGTGAGGGTATCCACGCAAAATGCACTGAATAACCCTTAATAGAACACCTGTGGAGGAGTTCACGTATTTCAAATATAATAAAAGAATTATTAGAATAGAAAGGAAATCTGGCCAAAGATTGTAAGGCACTCCTTGCATCAGTTAAAATAAGTGAATTCCTTAAGCCCATAAGAAGTATATATTCGACAGCTTTTAATAGACCGTAACATTCTCCCGTAAATACAGATGATTCGGGCGGGAGCTTTATTTTTTGAACGACATTATATTGGGAGTGGTATACACCTACTCCCACACATGTGTCTCTTCCATGCTTCGAAGCATCTGTAAACAGGAGCTGACAACCCTTCCAGTCTCTATCCATAGTGAAGTTGAAGTTAATGTTAATGTTATGACATACGTCATCTCGGTAAATGTTAAGGTTATAATGGATGTTTGGTGATATTATTAATGAACTGTAATTACAATGATATATAGGAAGAAATTGAGATTGGTGGCAAGGAGCTTCGATTAAATTGTATTTTCTAAAGCTTTTAACTAAACACGGAGTATCCTTGTGCCTCCAGTAAGTGGATGAAGTAACTTCTTCAGAGAGAATAGAAAGTCTATTTCGCAAAGGATGATAAGTAAATTGCAGACACCGAGCCATAAATCTATCAGCCAAAAATTGACGTCGCAAATGAAGCGGAGGGTCTCCACATTCCACCTGAAGACAATTAATAGGACTGCTTTTCATTGCACCTGAAACTACTCTAAGTGCCTTGGACTGAATTCTTTCCAATTTCTTAAGGCCAGCAACATTAGCAGGTTCCAGCAAAAAGGTCCCATAGTCCAATACACTTCTGATCAAGGTGTTGTACAGTAGTTTTAATGAAAAGGGATGTGCTCCCCACCACACACCAGCAAGACATCTAATTATGTTGATATTTCGTTCACATTTAGCAGCTATATAATCACAGTGTGGTAAACCTGTAAGATGTGTATCCAAAATAAGGCCTAAAAATTTTACTTGATTTTTAACCGGCATAGAGATATTATCATAAGTTACTGTAACTGCTGGAGGCTTATGCATTCTAGTAAATAAGACTATATTGCTTTTATCAATTGACAGGCATAGACCATTGGTTTCCAACCATGTCTTCAATAAACATAAAGAAGAGGTTAAGGAAGTACAAATATTCACAACAGAATGACCAGATAAATAAAGAAGTAAATCATCTGCATATTGAAGGACTTGTACTGACTCATTTAGAGAGGATTCTAAATCGTAAGTGTAAATATTATAGAGAAGTGGACTAAGTACAGAACCCTGAGGGAGACCTTTCCATACTAAACGGGTAAATGTACACCCTTCAATATCTAGATTTAAAGATCTCTCTGAAAGCATATTAATTATGAAATTAGACAGCATTTTTGGAATTTGTAATAAATTCAGCTTTTGTTCCAGGACTGATACTAGGACATTATCATAAGCTGAGCTTATATCCAGGAAGGCAGCAATTACAGAGTTGTTTGAGGAAAAGGCTAAGCGAATATCAGTTGTGAACACACTAAGACTGTCAATCGTACTCTTACCCTTCCTAAAACCAAACTGTGATGTTGCTAGCATGTTTTTGCTTTCCAAAAACCACTCCAAACGATTCTTAATGAGATGTTCAACAATTTTAACAAGAACTGTTGAAAGTGCGATTGGTCTATAAGAAGTAACTTTAGAAGAAGGTTTGTTTGGTTTCAGAATAGGGATAATTGTTTGAGACTTCCAACTTGATGGGATGTTGCCAGATATAAAAGCTGTATTGATGAGATCTAAATATATTAAAAGTACAGAGTCAGACAGATTGGCTATAAATGAATATGGTATACCATCTTCACCAGGAGCTGTATCCTTAACATGTGAAAGGACTCCTTTCAACTCACTTAGTGTGAAGAGAGAGTTCAATTCGGAATCCAAAATAGGAACATCGGGAAAATGCATTAAAGATCTCTGTTCTGGGACCGAAGGAGGAGCTAAATGATCCATGAACTCATTGGCCAACTCTAATGGCAGTTTTGAGGATGTTGTGTCCCTGAATGCTGACCTGAATCGCCTGATATTTCGCCATACTACAGATGCGTTAACTTCTGGAGAGATAGATGCACAAAATCTTTGCCAACCTTCATATTTCTTTTTCCTAAGGAGCTTACGAGTTGTACGAGCAGCTTCTTGATAAATCTCAAAATTGTGACGAGTCATAGTGTGGCAATAATTTTTTTCAGCTTCTTTTCTTTTTTTAATGGCCTGAGTGCACTCAGCATCCCACCAAGGTGGTGAAGGAATTTTGCCTGTTGCACCATTCTTAATAGGGAAAGTATTATCTGCTATCTCTATTAAAATTCTTGTAAATTCATTAGATAGTAACTGAGGATCTTGTAGTAACGAATTAGATAAAGCAGAAATTCTTTCTTCCACACAATTTTTGTATTTATCCCAGTCTGCATTATGAAGTCTGTACTTTAAGCGCGGTTGTATTGGAATGCAAGCATCTGGTTTTTTATTTGGAAAAGAAATGATTATAGGAAAATGATCACTACCATGAGAAGACGGTAAAAGAGACCAGGATAATGTTGATGCTAAATCAGGTGTGCAGATTGAGAGATCAGGAGCACTTATTCCCTCATCTGGATTTGTTTGGCGTGTTGGGAGACATGTGTTTAAAATGCACAAATTGTTTGAGTCTAGTATTTCTAATAACTTTTCCCCATAGTAATTGGAACTAGAACTTCCCCAAGACTGATGCTGTGTATTAAAATCGCCCATTACCAAAAATGGTTTAGGTAAAACTGTAAATAGGTTATTAATTTCAGAAAGAATATTTACAGTAGGGCGGGAATAATAAATACATACTATACAGATTTTATTTACAATAGCAGCAATGGCAGATATATCGTCACTGAGACTTGGAAGAGGAAAAGACTGAAAAGACAAGTTATTTTTAATAAGCATGGCAACACCGCCATACCCATCGCTTCTATCCGTTCTTAGACAAGCATAGCCAGGAATTCTAAAAGAGAACCCCGGTTTAAGCCATGTCTCACAGAGAGCGACTGCAAAGGGATTGTATTTATTTATTATATAGTACAGATCAGATTTTTTATTCACAATGCTGCGACTGTTCCACTGAACAATCTTGGTTAGATTTGGATCCATTATGGTTAATATTAAATAAGTTAGACAGCGTATCAATTATAATGGCAACGTTGGACGGTTCAATGATATTATTTTTAGATAAAGTATTAATTAACATGATAATTAAGTTTAAAATTTGACTTTCATTATTATTAGTTGTTGTTTTATTTTGCAAAGCAACACCATTACCTGACATTGAAACTTCATTATTAATAAGTTCTTGATGAGCTGCCCGGTCATACTCCTTGACTTTTTGTGGGGGATCTCGAGGTTTTAGGAATACTGTTTTTCTGTGTGATGTGAAATTTGATGTGTTTGGTGAAATTGGCGAAGGTCGTGAAGAAGAAAATTTATTATTTGTATGTAAAGGAGCAGATGTTACCACATCTGCATATAGTTTGAAGATTGGGGGATGCAGCTGCGACGCTTCAGCATATGATACGCAGCTATGGGCCATATAGTGCTTAATTGATTTTTGTCTCTCAAACTCTGGGCATTTTTTGTTAATGGCGTAATGAATGCCACTACAATTACAGCATTTACCGTCACTTTCGTCTTCAATACTACAAGTGTCAGCAGAATGCTTCTCCCCACACTTGAAACACTGAGGGTTCGACCTACATTGTACCTTTGTATGACCAAAACGACAACAATTAAAACATTGAATTGTTGGGAATGTGTACAATTCTACTGGCATAGAATTGTAACAACAAAACACACGTTTTGGTAAAATTTGACCGTCAAAGGTGAGCACGACTGTTTGAGATGGTTTCCAGACAGGGGTCGGTTCGTGCACTTTATAATTAAAACGTCTTGCCTTAATAACTTTACCGCATCCAGTGGGAACAGTCACATTTTCCATTATTTCATCGGGAGACCATTCGGTAGGTACACCTTTAATAATACCCATACGACACACATTAATAGATGGAACAAATGCCTTCAATTTCTCTTTTGCCAAACAAGGGTCATTTATAAAAAAGTTTGCATCTAGGTAATGAGAGAAGCTTAATGAAATCCTATTTCGACCGATGCGTTTTAAAGAACCATTGACAATATTATTGTAACGACGTTTTTTAAGAAAATGCCCTAAAGAAATTGGGTGTAATGATTGAGCAGAGTTTTCTACATCAATATTTTTTTGGATATGTACAACATATGGCGACAGGTCTGTGGCTTCGTACAAAGCCCTAGCAACCTGTGGCGCCTTCTGGGGAAGTTCTGAGGTGGGACGAATCTCAGTCTGGGGACCATCCACAGAACGTGGAGTGGCTTCCAGAGGAACTACTACTGATTCATTCTCGCAATGGCAATCTGCCTCTTTATTAATTCCTGAAGAGTGACCATGTCTCCTTCTTTTATTGCAGTGTTTGCACATTTTGCGTGGAGCTCTAGTCCTTTTCCGCTCCGATCTGGCTGTGGACGCATCAGTATCCATACTAGATTCGTCATTAATAGTTATATTAAGCCCAACCGAGGGGACTTTACCCCCCGGATCGGGTGGTTCCTTGTCCATCGGGCAGAATAAAATAAAATATGAAAAAACTTACCCTAAATGTGCAGAATTATATACACAGACAATAAAAATAACTAGCTTAATCAATATCTACAAAAATCTACACAACTTATCTCCAATCTCAAAAGTTTTGCGTTATTTAAAAAATCCGAAAGAAAAATCACGCCCGCCAAATTCGACGATTCCCGCGCTTTTTTTTAGCCGTTGAGGTTGAACTTTTGAACATTTGACACTTGACAGGATTGACAGTACATTGTTTTTTGTTTTAATTTATTCATGACCATGGATACATGTTTTTCAGTCGTGTAAAACATTGTTTGGCGCGCAGGGTTACTTTACCAAATAAAATAAAAAAATAGTGGATTTAAATATACCTTTATAAAAAACTAAAAACAAAACACGTTTACATTTTGTAAATACAATTAATTACGCTATTTATCACACTTCATAAATGGTCATAGTCGTCATAATCGTCATAGTAATCGTTACGAGAAGATAATAATGAGGGTTTTCGTGAAAATTTACGACACCAGTTGGCACCACTGTGACAAGAGGTCTTCCAATATAAAATATATGATGACGTTCATCATTCGATTCATTCATTCGTTCATCATTCAGTCATGACTAAAGAAAATATAGGCTCTTTGACAGATGCCTGGACCTGACGTGTCAGTGCTGCCACCTAGCGAACGTCATTTCAGAAAACCCTCATTGTTGCTACCTTTACAATGAGGGTTTTCGTGAAATTTTACGACACCAGTTGGCACCACTGTGACAAGAGGTCTTCCAATATAAAATATATGATGACGTTCATCATTCGATTCATCATTCCGTCATGACTAAAGAAAATATAGGCTCTTTGACAGAGGCATAGACCTGACGTGCCAGTGCTGCCACCTAGCGAACGTCATTTCAGAAAACCCTCATTGATTGATCAGCGTCTAACGCCCAGTATTAGACCGATTGCGATTGGCTGTTTGGTTGGTAATTAATTCAACTAATCCCGCGCACCGTTGACGCGCGTTTGTTAATTGTTGTTGTGTTGTTGATTTTCATTCCAGAAACGAGACAAAGGGTTATAATACTCTTTGAAACCGGACGTAAATCCGCCAGGGATCATTAATGATGTAGTTGTTCTCTTGGAGTAATAATAGTGTCCTCATTACAGAAGGCTTCACAAATTAAAACAGCAATTCGTAATTATAGTTAATTATATAATTATTCAGTACATGATTTTGATTACAGATTCAGTACAATAATATTTATCAATAAATAATTGTAAAGGCGATATTATTTACATAGTATTCAAGACGATTCGGTTTCTTCAGATTTAGTAGGATATCTACAGTCAACACTCCCGCATTCACACTTCATCCATTTTGATTTCACTGACCAGAATTTATCACCATAGTCGAACCTGCGAAAAACGAAAATAATTAAGTACCAAAAACAATGTCGTTTTATTAGCCTCTGACATAAAGTTGAGAGCTCAACTGTCATTAATAAGACACAATTACTTTTTCTATTGTTACCGAACTTAATAAACTTGCCTTACAGCGAGGGGTTTAGTGTCGTTAGAGAAAAGGGGAAAAGACAGTCAAGTATTTTGCCTAGTTTTCAAAGTCGTCTCTCCTCTACTCACGTAAGCTCCTCATCCTGCTGTATATCAGTGGTAGCGAACAGCGCGACGGCGGGTAGTCTCAGGTCCCGGGTGTCGGTGAACACCCGGACCGGAGCCAGGTTAGGGTGACAGCTGTGGTTGATGAAGCGCGCCGCGCTGCCGAACTGGGCCGCGTCCACGCATAGCTGCGTCTTGTCGAAACATTGCTGAGAGATGACATAAGATGTTAGTCAATAAAATAGAGAATAGTTAAGATCCTAAAGTTTAACATAGGATAGTTTTGTTTTCCAACTGTAGTATTGTGAAATCTCCAGCTAGTTAGTGTTTTAAAATTAATGTCTTTTTATTTTAGTGGTTTTGCCAATTTCTAAACACTGCTCATAGTGATAAGTTACGTGCTCATAAGAAACGATGTTTGATTGTTGTTGAAAATTCCCTCCGGCAATATTTTTTAGCAAAAGTGATTACTGTGATTAGCATGTGAGACTAGCTATTTTCGAATCCGGGTTTTTTTTTTATACTAATTTAATATAATATCCTTACTTCGAGCAAGTCAGGTTTAACATCCAACGCGAACATGTAATGGTCTGCCGGGCGGGTGTCGGCCTGCGGCAGCGCCAGCAGCTCGCCGCAGTACAGCGCCACCGGCGCGCCGCGCGGCACCGCCCGGCGCGCGCGCAGCCCCCAGCCGCGCGCGCCGCCGCAGCGGAACACGAGCGCGCGCACGCACACGGAGCCCGACGCCGCGGCTTTGCTCACTACGCTGTTGCCGCAGCGACGCTGTTCAAAATAGATATATGATTATTAGTAACATAGAATCGACTGAATTTGGAACATCGATTAATAGTGTTTTAATCCCAAACATTTGACTTTTGAAGGAAACCTTTTAATTTTAATAACACTTTTAAATTAGATAACATTGTATGCTATTTCAGATCTTCTCAAGATATAACTCAAGGTACTTCTTGAACGTAGATGTCAACAAACAAAATGTCACATTCAGTTCATTACAGGTACACTTCTCACCAGATTACACCCACACGTCTGGTTGCACTCAAACAGCATGGGCGGGTCGTGGTAAGGGAAGCTCCCGTGCAGCCGCCCGCGCGAGTACCAGCAGCGCACGCCGAGAGCGCTGCACGCGCACGAGCCCGACGTGCAGTCTCCTTCCTTGCACTCACAACCCTGGTAGGAAAGAACAGGAGTCAAAAAAGAGATAGATAGAAGACATAAAGGGTGGAATAAAGTCGTAAGGTGCTACATAGTCTACATATTGGATCTAAAAATAGCGAGTACACCTTTCTAATGATTCCAGAACAGACTTCATGCTAAACTAGCAACAAAAATGAAACTGAAAACTTGTAAGCATCATTGTTGGATCAGTCTCGTCGGCTGCTTAGTCCAAAACCATATAGTTTGGAAAACATAACTTTACACTCTCGCTTGCTTTGTTTACCACATTTCTGAAAGCTTCTAATGATGTAACAAAATAATTTAAAAGAGTGTCCATGGAGTTTCTTGCCCGTTTTTCTCCATTTGATTCACCGGGGTGGTTTTAGTGAGGTAAAATTCCCACGAACATCCTCGGAGGTTGGGTGCCTTTTGAAGGTTTCCCAATGACAAAAAAAGGTACCTACTACGCTTTGGAATGGGCAACTAGCTTCATCTTTCTGACTGACCGACTCCTTGACAATTTAAAAGTGCATGTAAATGGTTTAATTGAAATAAATGCTTTGAGTTTGAGCTTCGAGTTTCCCAGACTACTTCACGTCTTAAGGAAATACTAAATTCTATATTTTTCTATGTCAGCACTCTGACATAAACCGAGGCGTAATATACACTTGAGCTGTAGACTGATACCGCGATTTAGAATGCGCTTCTATACCAAGAATTCTTTACTTATTGATGATTATGTAAAAAAACTGTGATAACTGACCTGCATAGTGTTGATAGTTTTATCAACATTCACGTGTGCCGGCATGACGTGCCGTGTGACGTAGGTGAAGTCGTCCGGCAAGGGAGTGTCGTCCACTTCGTTCACGCACGGGATCGGAAACGGCTCGCGACCGTTTGAGATATCACTGTGGATTATAGTTTTGATTTAAGTTCAGTGCATCTTTTTCTTTCTATTTCATTAAGAAAAGGACAGAAGACAAATTTTAGTTTAGTCCTGTCAAATTAATCAGCGCCTGACGTAAATTGACGTAATTTTAGTAGGCAAGTTTTTAATCACGTCTACACTTGTATGAAGTAGTGTCAGGCGCTGATTAATTTGACACAGACAGTACCTGCCGCCAAAGTAATGTAAAAAAAATGCATTAAGTTAAAATAAATAAACAGAAACTTAGGTTATCCATACTAATATTATAAATTCGAAAGTAACTGTCTGCTGTCTGTCTGTATGTTACCTTTTCACGCCTAAAATCCATACTAATATTATAAATTCGAAAGTAACTGTCTGCTGTCTGTCTGTATGTTACCTTTTCACGCCTAAAACACTGAACGGGTTTCGATAAAATTTTGCAGAGAGATAGATTGCATCCTGGGAAAGGACAAAGGATAGTTTTTATCGAGATACCTCGCGGGCGGAAGCTAGTAAGTTATATATGAACAAGAGTAGAATGTTTTGGAAATGGTATTATTTCGGATAATGAAGTGTAGTGTTACCTGGAGAGCAGTTTGAACCGCGACACGTTGTCTCTCACAGCAATGGTCATCTGCATGTTGAGCGAGATGGCGCTCTGACACTGTCCGGTACATACTTCTACTGCCAGCTCACCTGCTGAGTTCTCTACGTCTGTCTGTGCACACAATAGTATTTTAATCACAAAAGGGGTTCATGGTAAATTGGAGACTCTGATGATTTAACAAAGAGAACAGGAGGTTCTTTCCAAAGATGACATCTTTCCGTGGAGGGGTCGCCTTTGGCTTGACTCACGCACCCAAGAAAAGTTATGCGGCTTTTAAGCCCCTGAGCACTGAATTAAAATTGAGCATTGAGTGGTGTGCGTCATCCTGTAGCTTCGCCCTCTCGATGACCTAACGTCTGCGTCAGCGAATGGTATCCGCGTTGCTGAATATTGGGCCAAAAAACGATATTTATTTTTCGTTCTATTTTTGACATCGACACGGTATTAAGATAGTTCTCATATGGCGATCTTTACCTCCAAAAATATCGAGAACGTGACACTTTAGGGACTTAGGGTACCATATTTCTTAACATTTTTTGTTTTTGTAAGTGTCTCTAATCCTTATACTACATTCAGGGAGCGCGAAAGAAATTAAAAAAAAATATTTACATGTAAAGACTCACTCATAAACGTCTTTCATAAAACAAAATTATTGTTACAGATTATTGCGTTTACCAAAGAACAACAATATTTTCAATACGTCACATAAAAAAAAACAATTCTGGAATTTGATTTTTTTAAATATAATCATTTTTTGTTTATTTTAATACATACCCGTGCTCCGCGAGCCAGTAAGACGACCACGCAGGCGTAGTGACCCTGCCTCGCAGCCACATGCCTGAAATAAATACAATAACACGTTTATTCGCTGCTTATGACGAGCGCAACTCTGACTCTTGTGTCAATGAAATAAGATTTAAATAGCGATGAGTTGTATATTTTTGTTAAATGTTAGTTATGTCTAAGAATTAGTTCAAAAAACACTTTTACACAAAATAAATTATCTATTAAAACTAGATGAGGTCGGCGTTTTCTATCTGACTACTCTGAGAAGAAAGGCCGAAACAAAGTCACGAGGGCACAGTCTCTGTTAAAAGTCCAGACATAACTTTGGTCAGGCCATATGAGGACCATGCCTGAGGCTTTAATCCCCGATGGGTTAGAGAGAGTTGCATGTTGTTATTGAGTTGTTGTTGTTGTTGTGTTGTGTGTGTGTGTTGTTGTTGTGTGTTGTTGTCGTAGATATAATTTCGCCAGTTATTTGAATTGTGTTATGTTATTAATGAGTTGTTGATGTAGGTAATACGTACAGTGCGGTGTCTGCATGCGCGTTGACAGATGCCGTCAGCTGCGGTGCGGCATGGAGCAGTAGCCGCAGGGCTTCGGCCGAGCCCGCCAGGGCACACCAGTGAACTACACCGTTACCCTCGCTATCACATGTCATGGGATCTGCGCCTGCTTCCAGTAACACTCTGGAACAAAAGTGAAAAATATATTTACATATAAAACAATATTATAACGAGAAAAGATTAGATTTTTTTTTGTATGTTGGTTTGTTAAGCTTTCACGCTGAAACGGCTAAAAGATCTGGATGAAATTTGGCGCATGGGTAGAATTAATAAATCATAAAAATATAGCTTGAACTTCACTATAGTGCCGGCTGGTGACAAATGACACATAAAACTAGTTACAGTAAACCACGTGTTGTCTGTAAGAACATCAGGTTTTTTTGTACAAAATATCTGGTATTTGAAACTCTTAAACTCATATTTCAATGAGGGTTTTCTGAAATGACGTTCGCTAGGTGGCAGCACTGACACGTCAGGTCCAGGCATCTGTCAAAGAGCCTATATTTTCTTTAGTCATGACTGAATGATGAACGAATGAATGAATCGAATGATGAACGTCATCATATATTTTATATTGGAAGACCTCTTGTCACAGTGGTGCCAGCTGGTGTCGTAAATTTTCACGAAAACCCTCGCGACCGTTGGCCCCGTGCTGCAATGTAGCTACTTGAAATATAGATTTCAGAAAAATAGTTTTAATTTGTTTTATAGTATTTTTATGTCACGAAGCGACACGCGCTTTATTTGTGGTAACCAAGTGTACAAACACGCTGTGAATGTGTGTGTTCATGTCAGGAATAATCTGTAGGAATGCATCATACAGTGTGCCAGTGTTGTGCCATTATGTAGTATTTATGAAAGAACTAGCTGACCAAACAGACGTTGTCCTTTTTGATTCCAAAGACACGTGGCGTCATCTATTATCATAATAACGTTATTGTTGTTTCCCTCGGGAACAGCACTTTTTTTCGGGATGAAAGGTACCCTATGTCCGTTTCTGTACACCTGACAACGTATATGCAAAATTTTAGGATGATCGGTTCAGTGGTTTAGTCGTATAAAGGTAACAAACAAACAAACTTACTTTCGCAAATATAATACATAGTTATATAGAAAACAGGCGTTTATTAGTGCAGTAAAAACGAAAAACTACGCAAGCAATGAATGGGAAATTGCTACTGAAGGCTGCTAGTGTCGACTTTACGACGAGCTGCTCCCGCGTCACTAGGTCCCGCAAACCCAAGATTGGTCCCGTAAACGCATTATATGCGCCTCACCTCACTACATCTGTGTGATCGTTTTCCGCGGCCCACACGAGCGGCGTCCAGCCCCCGAGGTCGCGCGCGTCCACGTGCGCGTGCGGCGCCAGGAGGCGCGCCACGTGCGCGGCGCCGTGCTGCGCGGCCAAGTGCAGCGCTGTCATACCTTCTGGACCCTACGCAAAATAACAATAATAACTTAACAGCAAGTTCCATTTAAAGCATCTTATACAGAATCGGAACTAGTATTTGCCTATAATCTACTCATGCTCTCATTTTTTTTATCCTTTATTAAAAAGAACCATGTTCTTAATAATTAATTACAACCTAGCTTAATAGTATATAAAGCTGATATAATACTGACTTCTTAGACTCTTCATTCAGTAGGCAACTATTATACAGGGTACTCATCATTATAAACAACTTTTACAATGGGACCAAACCTGAAATCGCGAAAAAAGACCAGCTGTTCCCTACATTTAAGACTAATAAGCCAATTTAATCTAACTCTTTTTTGTACGTGATAATTATTTTAAAACTTAGAATAGTGTCGATTGTAGGTACTTTACATAAGTCCGTTCCACTTTTTTAGAGTCTGATGTGATGATATAAACACTATTCATGTGTTATTATGTGTGTCATTGGCACTATTATTTCTACACTACACTAACTCAAAAGGTTTTGTTCGTTTTAATTTTCGCACTATATTTTTTTGGTCTAACCGCTGAATTGCCTCGATGCTCACATGTCGGTGTTAGTGGACCTCAGCAGATTTTTGGATTATAATGGCGACGGGTTCCATTTTAAGGTCATGATGGAGGTCGCCATTTCTTACATACCAGGGTCCATTAACAATACTCCTGAGAACCTTATTCTGGAATGTTTGTATAATTTTGATGTTGGTCGGCTTAGTACAGACCCATACTTGGATGCCATATGTCCTGATTGGCATAAGGATATGCTCATATAATAAAATTTTATTTTGTATCGATAGGCAGGAATTCCGTTCAATCAACCAACACATGATTTTAAAACGCATCTCTAGTTCCTGTCTTTTCTTTTTGACGTGCGCTTTCCAGCGCAGTTTCGCGTCAAGCGTTATGCCAAGGTATTTGGCTGTATTAGCGTATGGCATCTGTTGGCCATTTATGAAGATTGGGTGGTAATCACAATTTCTGTTGGTGAAGTGACTTTGATTCATTTAATTTGATTCTCTATTTTTGTGTCCAGTCATGAACTTTATTTACAGCGATTTGTACCTTTTTGATTGCTGCCGTATGGCATGACCCTGGAGCCATAAGGGCAGTGTCGTCCGCAAAGGTTGCAATAATATTATTTTCCAGCTCTGGTATATCATGCGTGTACAACTGGTAGAGGACCGGACCCAGCACACCACCTTGAGGTACGCCAGCTTTAATAAATTTTAACTCGGAAAAGGCATCCTCGTGCCTTACTCGAAACATTCTACCTGTAATGTATGATTGCAGGATATGGACAAAATCGTTGGGAGCATTAGTCTTAGCTTGTATATCAAACCCTCATGCCAAACTCTATTGAAAGCTTGTGCCACATCTAAAAATACAATGGAGCAGACATTTTTATCTACAAGCGTTCTCTCAATGATGTTGGTTAATCTAAGGTACTTGGTCTATTAGGCGGAGTCGATTGAGGGTATGTTTATACTTTCATCCGATACTTTTCGAATAAACATTACAGAACTATTTATTAAACCAACTTACCGGAAAATTAACATCACACCCCGCCGCCACAAGATACCGGATCACCTTGATCAGATCCTCGTCTTTCGCCTTCCTAACATCATCAGCTTCGACCTGCTCCCCACTCTCATCTACTTCTTCCTTTATCTCTTCTTTATCTACGTCCACTTCCGGTTCCTCGTCTTTAGGACTGACATTTTTGAGTTTGTCTTTGTTTTTCTTGTCGGGTTTTTCGAGAAGTGCTGAAAGGAAATGGTATATGAAATAAGTATGAAGAGAATGTTTTGAATATTTGGGCTCAGTTTCTGTTTGAGTAATATTTCAGAAGAATGAAAATTATATTGGGTCCACCTTGGCAGCAGCTGAAAGTGGCTTAAGATCGAGTTAAATGGCGGCGAATGGGCAAGAACTGTCCTATATTGGTCTGCTATAGAAGTATAGCAATCTGACACTACTCAAACCTCAGTTGGTCCAATAGGGTTTATTGATCTTTCCTGAAAGAGGATCGATTGGCATAAAAAAAGTTTTTCTAATAACTGTCCATTTTCTTGCCGAGTATTTTTTTAAATCATAAAGTGTGAATGCAGATCAAAATGTCTCAATAAGACCATTTTCTCCTCTCCTTCCTCGTTGTAGCTAAAGGATAATGGTCTTAGGACATGGATCTCCTAAGACTATTTTCCTGGAGCTACAATGTTTCTGCCTCGTCTCAAACATCCACCCCATACATTGTCTGTCTTTGTTACCGAGTATAGCGGTACAGAGTGGCGTGCGCATGTGGTTGTCGGTGGCGTCGAGGTTGGCGCCGGCGTAGTGCAGCAGGTACAGTGCGCCCGCGTGGCCCGCGCGCGCGCTCGCGTGCAGGCACGTGCCGCCCGCCTGGCTGGCCAGCGCCTTGTTGATGCTGGAGCTGGATACTGTAGGGAAATAACCGCTCAAATATTACACTACTTAAAACAGCAACCCATCACATAGCATAATCAATCTACAACATTCTAACTGCTAGAATACAGGCCTCCTCTCTGTGAGAGGGAGTGGGCCATAATTCACCACACGGGCACAGTGCGGGTTGGCGGATGTCACATGTCTTCGACTTGTTGGTTCTAGGACATGCCGGTTTCCTCACGATGTTTCCTTCACCGCTTTGAGAGCAGTGGTCATGAAATTAAATACACAAAGTAAAGTGCCTCTCTGGGTTCAAACTTACGTCCTGGCGACCTTTAACTCGTAAGTCGAGGCCGGTACCACTGGGCCACCACTGCTCTCGAATCAATCACATCATCATCTGCCTAGCCTTTTCCCAACTATGTTGGGGTCGGCTTCCAGTCTATCCGGGTGCAGCTGAATACCAGTATTTTACATGGAGCGACTGCCTATCTGACCTCCACTTACTGGGTAATACGATACCCCTTAGTAAGACTGATTGTCAGACTTTCGGGCTTCTGACAACCCGTAACGGCTGTCAAAGATCCACGAATAACAGCCGGGACCAACGGCTTAACGTGCTTCTTGAACCAATCACATGTGACACGGTAATTTGCGGTATGCATCTGCAAGACTTTGAAACAAAACAGTTTAATCACTCACCAATTTTCGGTATAAGCATGTCCACTGTATCTCCCTTTAGTATAGCATCGCACAGCTGTTGTGGAGACTTGTTAGGCGCCTGCGCAGCCTGTTCACACAGCTGCTTCAGATCTATAGGAGGGGAGGGGAGTAAATCCTCGGGGATGAGAGGACCGGACTCTGGCTTCGGCTCTCGGGCCGTAAATGTGAGGTATGCTGGTGTACTGGAAGAGATGTCAGGGTTATAGTGATTGGAAGCAAATTTTTTTTATTTAAAACTAGGTTTCAGTTTTTGAGTGGATCAGATATTTTTTTTCTCAACCTGGGGGCTTACTCTCCAAACTAATTTTAATTCCAATGAGATGCCAATATGATTCCAATGTTAATTTTACAGTCACGTGATTCGGTACTCTTGAAAACAATATTGTCAACAATTACCCCACGCCAAGCCCGAACCCAATTCCACTTAGTTCTCCAAAATGGACACCCAATCTAAAAATCATTTGGCGCTAGCATCGAACTCAAGAGTACGAAACGTCACAATTCCAATTTTGATCTATCGGAATTAAATTAAAGAGTAAGCACCCTGTATTGTCCCACTGCTGAGCAACACATCACAGTCAGTCTCAATCTGTCACAAATACCTCTAATTTCCTTACATTTCTTAGATTTTGAACATTTTTTATTACGGGAATTGGCCTTCTGATAGTTTTTAATAATGATTAAAACTACAGAATTATTTGTTGTTTTAAAATTTAGTCACTTTGAGCCAGAAATTACTGTGGTATGGTTCAGTAGACCGGACTAGAATAATAATAAAAGTATCCAAAAGAAAATATAGTGCAGTAGTTCGTACTCTGTTTATGTATGCTACCACGGCATGGCAGCTGTGCATACTTGAGCTTTACTGCAATAGAACAACTACTTGTACCAACACCACTCAACGCTCTGGGTATGTTCTGGACTCACCACTGCTCCCTCTGGTCAGGCAAGAAGATCCGTTTGTTACTGCACTTCATCTCGACCTTGACCTTCGAGCAAGCGGTGTTGGTGGGTTGCCAGCGGTAGGAGTACACGCCGCAGTGCGGACAGCCGGGATGAAGCTTTGCGTCGTTGTATGGGAGGCCACATTCTAAGTGGAATAAGTGGCCGGAGGAGCATTGGTAGAATGTGCCCTGGAAGAGAATTGGGAATTAGTGTAAAAGATTTTTGTTCACTTCATTGAGTTTTTGGGCTTAATACCCAGTAGGGCAGAGTGAGGCCCGTCATACACAGCACGGTTTCTTTACAGTACTAATCGTGTGAGCTTTTGTATGACACGGCAAACCAACGAAAGACGCATACGTGTAGTGCCGCCGTGTCTGCAGTCTGTCAACAAGCTTCTATTGCGACCCATACAGTGCGTGTCGGACGCACAATAAAGGGTTCCGTAGTAGAGATGAATTTATCCCAAGAACAAACTTATGGGTTTTGATTTATTTGAGAGTATCAAAATATGTCGCATGAATGGAGCTCTAAGGGACCGTAGACCTACGTATTCGATATTAATTTCAACTTGATAACTCCACGCGTTCCTGAGAAAAAGGGTCTTAGCAGAAAAATGGACGGAGCACGAAGTGGTCCTAAATGGATCCATTTTTTCCTTTTGAGGTATGGAACCCAAAAAACCGCCATTCGTAGAACCTGTATTATCTTTACCTGAGTACAAAACAGCCCACAAGCAGGACAGCACATGTGCTTGGCCAGTTGCGCGGCATGCAAGGCACACGCGAGGAAGTATGGCGCCCTTGGCCCAGACCTCACTAAAGGCGCCAGACCGCTAGTGTTGTTACTGTCAGAGCTAGTGTTGCGCTCACGACGCGCGCTGTGGGAACAGCCGACGCGGACCCCGTCAACCAGCTCGATTGCTTGGCAGAATACTGGCTCTGAGAAAAAAGCATGTCGTGTTTTTTGCTGTCATCGACCTATTTGTAGACTGCGGCATTACTTAATTGTAGTTGGAAAATGGCGATAATTTGACACATCGGGTTTAAGAGAAAAACTGTCACACATTTATGGTGAAAGATACAATACTAAAAAAGGCGTTTTAACTTTTATAAAACTCGATGATATCTGTCTTTTATTAGAGGGGTTTGTGGCCAAATAATAACAGCCGCACGGATCGGTTTGAATAAATAAAGCTCATTGTTACCAGTAAGTTCCTCAGGCGCTGCATACACATTGCTGGGCGTTTCACAGAAGCACGTGGCTACGATCGTAGATTCGTCGACCGGACACGCGGCCTCAGAGCCTTCGTCACCTCCCGCCGGGTTGCTAGGCAAACAATGAGGAATATCGTCACTGTGGAGTAAGACCAATAGGATAAAAGGTTGGTATCGTGTGATTGCACGCCCAGCCAATTTCTGACCGTCTTACGGTTGTCTGGCAGAAATCCCTGAAAGAAATATGACTACACACTCTTTTCCTAACATTTATTTTGTTTTTCCTTTACTTGGTGTGAAATGAGTTTGCTTTGTGTAAATTATTTCATCACCACTGCTCCCAAACGGTGAAGGAAAACATAGTGAGGAAACCAGAATGTCCTAGAACCAGCGTGGTGGATTGCGGCCCGCTCCCTCTCATAGAGAAGAGGCCTGTGTCCCAGCAGTGGGAACATTATAGGCTGATTTAGCTTGAAGTGAAATAGAGGATTCATCTATACATTTATGAAACATCGAACATGTCAAGTTTACTAGACAACTGGCAGTCTTGACGCCATTTGTAAATGTTTCGTGTACGATACTAAAACGAAAGCAGGACCATACGTTATGCAGGTACTGTTATTACGGGTTTATATGTTCGCAATTCTACGTCCCGTAGGTATTTCACATTCTTCTTGATACTTATGTAAATTTACCTTATTTCCTCCATTTCAACATCCGAATGTGCTTCTTCACCACCAGAAGACCTGTGCCTCCTTCGTTTACGATGGCTCCTGGGAATAACAAATAGTAAATTAGGATAAGTAATAATATAAGTATGTTAAGGTGCAAGAACATGGTCTCACCTCTCACTCTCTCCCCCATAATTGTGCCTGGCTGACCGTTTTGACGATCGGCGCGGTGACCTGGCGTCAAATTATACGTCATTCACGAATTTAGCATTATCTTTTAATTTAATTTGAAAGTCAACGAAGCAAAAGAAGTATGAAAGGATTGTAGCAGGAGGCATTCTATAGTTTCTGCCTACTAATAAGCTATTTCCAAAGTGTTCTAAGGTTAGTTTTTGACTTTATAGCCTGATAATTAGGCCTACAGATATTCTCGATTTCTTACCACCAATATTGTTGCTCGATATTCTGTATTTTGACAATCAATAAGATCTGTCAGCTTCTTACAGACTTGATTACAAAAATACGGTATTGATCATCTGTTGCTTACACATTTACTCGATTTTGTTTGTCAATCGTCAAAAATATAGCATATTTGAAGGCCAATTCCCGTAATAAAAACTTACAAAATCTAGTCGCAATCTCAGCAACAATCATTGTTAAAAAACTTGTCAAAAATGTAGGGAAATTAGAGGTATTTTTGACAGATTAAGACTGAGATCAGACTGTGAACACTCTTAAAATGAAGGGAATTGCCGCTCTGTAGGCACCTCAACCGGTCAAATAAGAATTATTTGGCTAGTAGCAACAAAAGCAAAAGATTACTTATTTAGAGCTGTACAATAACACATTCTACAAAAGTAGGTGTTAACTATGATAAAATTAAAAACTTACCTATGCTCTTCTTCTCCAACAGGGGATGACCTATCACTGTCGTTCATGCCAAATGATGAGCATAGTCTAGTAGACCTCCTCGGTCGATTCTTAGCGGCCACTTCAATAGTACACTGGAAGTCTTCACTGGAGTCCTCATCTGTCTCCAACAGCTTGCTGATGACTACAGGATCATCATCCATTTCATCATCTTCTTCTATTTCCTCAGCTTCCACATCTTCATCGTCCTCTTCTTCAACTTCTACTTCTTCTCTGTAGAATATGTTTGAGATAACTCTTAGTACACTTATACACTGTAATTTTTTAATAGTTATTTCAAATAATTTGTTGGTTACTTTGATTTTTTGACGAGCTATTAAAAGTAAACACAGTAAAGCAGAATATACTGATGGTAGAAAATGCATACAAGGATAGACTCAAAAACCATCCAAATCAGTTGGCCGTAGACCTGCTTCATGAAAATATCACCAAGCGCCTCAAAAGGCACCACATCCTCGAGCTGAATAAGTAATTAAGCACCACATGTGCGGGGCTCACTGGAGCTCTGCATAGCCACGCCATTAACAAACAACACATTTGTTTATAGCCGAAAGGCTGATTGCAGATACTAGTACAAAAAAAAAAAAAAACTTTGATTTTTTTGTGGCTATTTCTGAATTATTTATCATTTGTGTTCCTAAGATAAATCATATTAATTTGCATATAAATGTACTTAGCAAGTAAGCATACTAGGTAGGTGGTTTATCCGGGTCTAAAAGTTCAGAAAGTTGAGCTGAAAAGCTATTATTTATAGTTTAAACAACCACCACATATTATATTTGCCCAAAAGTAACAACTAATAAATAATAATGTACTATTTACCTGTCAGCCTCATCCACCTCATCAGGGTTGATAGCCTTCAGGCCGAGCTCACAGAGGTGCTTCAGTTTCATCACAGTGTTCTGGCTCTGGCTGTCATCATCCTCGCAAATCTCCACCACCTCCTCATCCACTTCTGGTTCCATCTTCTTTTCCACCTCCGTGAATACTGGGCGGGCTGACCGTCTTGTCCTGACCCCCTCCTCAGGAGACTTATCCGTTGGAATACCAAGACGTGCATTGTTCTGAGATTCAAGTCCAATACGTAGCTCTTCATTTGCAAGTATTTTGGCTGTGGGTTTTATTCTTCGAGATAGTCTCTGAGGTGCTTGCTGGGTCTCATAAGACTTCTCTTTTCTGGCGATTGCAGTGGCGAGGACGTTGTCGGAGTCGTCGCGGCGCCGCGTCGAGCGCTTGGGCGGGGTGTGGGAGCTGTCTGACTCATCATTCTCTGATGTTGTCTGAGCCCCAGACTTGTCTTTCTTGGGCGATGTGTCGCTGTCGCAGATCCACTCCCACTTGCCGCGCGTCCTGCTCGACCGGCGCGGCGCCTCCTCATGCTTCTCCTCAGTAGTCACGATCTTCATGTTGCTACTCTTAGCACTGTTCTTCTCCGATCGAAAGGTCAAAACTATACGCGGTTTAGGCTCCTCGTCGCCTTTCTCAGATCTTTTTGCATCTGTTTTGTCTACAGTCACTGTTAGGTTCTCAGTGGATAGTTTATCGACTTTTTTCTTGGTAGGCGCGTCTTCATCCGCATTCATGGTGTCTTCAAGGCCGTCTCAAATCCACAAGGCTGGGTCTCTTTCACTTTTCGTTTTGTTTCACTAACGTAAACTTACACTTAGGCGTATATGGTATATTAAAAACTACGTCGATCATTTAAAAATAAAATAAAACGAAAAACACATAACTATAACGATAGTAAACAACCAAAATACTATAGATTATCAGCAAGTTTCACGCAGGCATTATTGTAAAAAATGATTTCATTCGTCTTATAATACGATTTACTTCTATTTTATAATTCAAACGTACTCATTTATGCATGAACTTTACAGAATTTACAGAAATCGAGAAATAAGTTGTTCAAGTAAAATCCATGTAAAATCAAAAGAAATATTTATGTTCTATGACAGACCAGTGTTGCCAAACCACTACAAAAATCGGCCCTACTACAAAAATCGCAACTATAATTATTACTGTTTTCTTTCGTAAAAACCAAAAAATTGTTAAGTCTTTAGTAAAAAATGTTCTTTATTATTACGTAATAAAATATAGGCCTGGCTTTTACTTTGGCCAGAGGCATCGCCATACAACGTGGTAATGCCGCCAGTCTCTTGGTATGTAAATTACATCCCACCAAAAACATTCTGTAAAAAACTAGCCAAGTCTCGATGGAGCTGCTTGTTTATCTCTAAAAAGTAATGAAATCTAGTCAAAGTCGTGCCAAGTCTAAGGTTCCTTACTGCGATTTCTTTATTATTATAGTTAATGTTGTGTGACTTGGCCGTTGAATATTCTTTATACGTTAGTGTGTACAAGTCAATTTTGTTTACACGTAATGTTATATCGGTTATAACTACCTATGTTTGTTAAGCGAGATCATAGCCCATACTGGTATTGGTAATTGGACGCTAGTGTCTCATTTTAGGCTGTTGTTGATTGTGCAACACATGCATTTAGCATTGACAATGCTGACTTCTGCTCTCTTCTTTTTGGAGCGTTAAATCGACCACTTGGCAATTTTCCCTCGTCAATGGGTAGCGGTTCTGGCGACAGATTAGTGCAATGGTGTCGTGGAGCACCTGGTTTTGTACCCTTGTGTACCCTTCAACGGCCAAGTCACACAACATTAACTATAATAATAAAGAAATCGCAGTAAGGAACCTTAGACTTGGCACGACTTTGACTAGATTTCATTACTTTTTAGAGATAAACAAGCAGCTCCATCGAGACTTGGCTAGTTTTTTACAGAATGTTTTTGGTGGGATTTCACTTCTTTTTGTAGAAACGTGGGCATATTCATTTATTTTATTAGATTTTCTTATTTGACACAGTTTTTTTCTTTTTCTGAGTAGTTTTTTTATTATTACAAATCTTTTTCTTTTTTTCCGGTTCAGTTCCAGTAGCAACAGTTTTTCGTATTGCCCATTCGCGTCCATTATTTATTCTTTTAGACGGTTTAGACGGTTTCATTTCTGAAAGATCGGCGCGGTATTTATGCCTAAGCCGGTTGTATTCGGTGATCGCTGAAGCTTGAGCTTTTATACTCTTGAAGTCAACATTTATGAGGTGCACCCCATGAAGATTGATTACTCGTGAAAGCGCCACGTAGGCTTGGCCACAAGAGAATATGGAGGTGCCAATGTCCATGAGCGCATTTTTTAGACTTAGACCTTGGCTCTTGTGAATTGTTAGGGCATACGCCACACAGATTAGGAATTGTTCTCTGTACACGTATGCCTGGGGTATGATCTCAAATTTTGACTTAATAGGCAATAATTCGTGAATCAAATTATTAGCAAATTTTACTACCAATTGTTTAGGCTTTGTTTGGTCTTCCGGATCCCACCTCACTTTTTGTACAACGCCTATCGACCCATTCACTGAACCTAAACTTAAAAAAAAAATTTAACCTAAACTAAACCTAACCTAAACCCGTCTTTGGGCATACCAACTACTTGGTAGCCACTAAGTTCATCGTCGTCTTTTAATATTATCGAAATTATCTTGCGAAATCAAACACAAATAAACTCAACGACTTTTAGTATATGGACAACAAATCAGAAATACCGATAATATTTAGACTAAAACAACTAATTAAAAAAACTGAAATTTTCAGAATTTATACTATCTCACTTGACAAATATCACAGAATTACATGCAACATAATTGTACAAAGAAGGAATAATCTTATTTAACTCACCGATAGACGAACTCTTTTGCATCGATTAATAAAATTAGACGAACTATTTTGTTTTTCCTTTAATTTTATTTATATGCGTATTAAAAGTAGAAGGGGAGGCATTCGCCCAGCAGTGGGACGCTATAAGCTAGATTAAATTAGAAGATGTGTCCCACTACGCTGGATTTTTGCAATGACAGTCGATTTTTTTATGTACCAATAGTAGAAGGGGGCATTTTATTACCATATCTCTAATACAGCTGAGACCAGCTGAGGGTTCTTCATCAGATACTTCAGACCTTCGATTTTTGACATCAAATGAAGCGGCCCACGAAGTTGAATATTTTTTGTAAAGGCGGTATGTCGATCTCTAATAGTTGGGTTGGGCTCTTGTGTTTTCTAATCAGGGTCACCAGGTACTCCAGATCTTCGATTATCCTAGTTTTTATAGTTTTCCCTTTATGTGGCCATTAAACCCTAATTCTGTACCAAATTTCAGCTCTCTGAGTTTATGGGAAGTACTAGTTCTATTTTGATGATCATCAGTGAGTGAGTGTCATAAATTCGAAACTTTGCTTTCGCTTAACTTCGGAACTAAATGACCTACAGACTTGAAATTTTGGATTTTAAGTATGTGATTATAGCTTACTGGATGACTAAAATTTCTGCGTTCTGGTCTTATCCAGAGGTTCTCAAATATGGGCCTGAAAATGCGGCGAAATGGTTCCAGTAAAGGATGGTACGGCAGTGTTTGCTTCGCGCTCGACTTGGCGGGGGCACTACCGTGCCCCCTGATACCAGTCGACAGCGATGCGGAAGAATTTTTCGACGCAATTTTTTAGTCTCTGTATAGTTTTAATTAAGTTAGGATTTAATTTTGTTATTTTTAGATTGGTTAAAGTAAAGTTGTATATTAAAATCATAAATAATTTTCTAAATGACAATAGATCGATTCTAATTTACAGGCATAACATGTTATCGCCTGTCACCGGTTTTCCAAAGAAAATATACGGTTTGTCTTTGACCATTTGACGGTAAATTGACGTTGACATTTTGTCATTTATTTGTTTTTGTATTGTTTTGTAAACGCATTCCATTTAAATTTTGCTGTCGCCTTTTAGCATTATTTACGTGTTGTTTGGCTTACTCTTACTGTGTAGGCATAAATACGTCTCAGTGACTGATAAGGAGTAAAATCAATTAATCAATACATCCATTGAATACAAAGTACAATGACATACGTGTATTCCAACTCTCATGCATATTTTACTATTAATTAATTACTGATCTACTGATAAAAATCAATTTAGCTTCGCCCACTGACCGTGAATACAGACATTGCCGATTACACCATTTTAAGGACCGTTTGACTTTAGCTGCCCGTATAGTAAAAGTACTCTGTGACTTTAGCTCTGTTACGACAAGATGAATCAATTATTTTTGAGTCCCGAATCTGTCCTTCAGGGAGGGTACTTTCACTCGACTCTGCGGAAACTACAGGAACCAAATACAAGTATTGAAGCGCACAATATTATGTACCCCGTATTCTTATTGTAAGTACTCTGGAAGACCCGGCGCCGCCGGATAACCCTGTTAAAAGATTCTAGTGCTGTTAAATTGTTTATTTCAAGCAATTTCTTATTACTTAAATCGGGTTAATTTGGTCCGTGGCCTGTAGTCCGAGACCTCGAACTCAAGTGCCTATTTTCTGTATTTATTAACAGGGAAGATGACAACCGCATTGAAACAGTGGCAAGCATGCCCAACGTATGCAGATACGGTATCAATCAGCTGATCACGAGGCTTGATGATCTGGTTAAAAAGGGACTGAAGTCCATACTCATCTTTGGGGTTGTCCGCGCTTTGCCCAAGGTAACTAGGAATGTTAAGAAGGGAAAACAAAAAAATGATGTTTTTTCTTCTCTATAATTTCTTATTTCTGTGTGGACATAAGCACAAATACATAGTAAATGAATTGCTGGAGTCACTCTCTTCCCGCCAATGTTTATCACCAACTCATTGCTAAATGTAATAAAACTCACACAAAAAAATATATGCATCAACCTGAGAACCTCATCCATTCTATCAGTTAGTAAAATATGATGACGGATTTCATCTATATATGTTTCCTGATATTTTGAACTACCTACAGGATGCCAACGGATCAAGTGCAGATTGTCCAGAGAATCCAGTATTAAAGGCAATTCCTAAACTACGGGCCAAGTTCCCGAATCTCCTCATAGCATGTGATGTCTGCTTGTGTCCGTACACATCACACGGACACTGCGGGCTACTCACACCTGGTGGGACAATAGACCATGCTGCATCCGTCAGAAGGATTGCTGACGTGGCCTTGGCTTATGCTAAAGCTGGTAAATTATTTTATTAATAAGATTGAATCATCATCATTTTAGATATGTTTTAAAAATATTTGATTTGGCCTTTGAACTGTGCTTGTAAAACTTGAAAGATAAGGCCTGTTTAGATTCTATTCAGTAAAGTATATAGTAGTAGTATAATTTAAATTGTTATTACTTTGCAAGTTAAATTTCGAATAGGTATTAATAAAATGTAGATCAAAATCAAATTAGATATAGTATTTTTATCTCACGAAGCGACGCGCGCGCGCTTTATTTGTGGTTACCAAGTGTACAAACACACATTCACAGCGTGTTTGTACACTTGGTAACCACAAATAAAGCGCGCGAAATTTAACTTGCAAAGTAATAACAATCCGTACCGTCCGAGACAATGGCGAAGTCGGAAGTCTTGTATGTGTGTGTGATATCGTCGCTCGCAAGTCCTCCCATTTTTTAGTCGATATGAGTCAGGACAACTACACTTCCATTCGTGATTCTTTACATTTTGTCTTTCAAAATGGTTATATTTTGAGATCCAAATAACATAAAGGTATGACCGGTTAGTGGAAAGTGTAAAGAATCACGAATATAAAAATGTAGCTGTCCCAACCAAATCAGCCAAAAAATGAGAAAGGATGTTTAGTCATGCGAGCGACGATGTGTGCTGACTTAGTTGTCTTCACGAACACATTCACAGCGTGTTTGTAAGGACACTTAGTTATCACAAACAACACGAGATAAAAATACTGTATCTTATGAAACTTCACAAATGTGATACACATTATATCTTTTAAGTTTCTTTGAAATGTAACTAGTATTTTTAGGACGTTTTTAAATTCTAGTTCTTAAATTCGTAAATGTTGGATGTCTCTGAACAGGCGCACAAATCATCGCCCCGTCCGACATGATGGACAACAGGATAAAAGCTATCAAAGACTCTTTGGTTTCCTGCAAACTACAGAATACGGTAAGTTTTTAATATCCGCATTTGGATACATGCGTATTAGAGCATCAACAGAATTATATTTTATAGGTCCATGATTATATATGACTTGGATTTGAAAAAAATTGAAGACATTATCTCTCTCTATTATGTATTTGTCTATTTATTTATTAAAACTTTATGCACAAGTAAAAAAATACCGTACAATTACAAAGGCGGACTTAATGCTTGATGCATTTTTAACCAGTCAACCTGAAGTTGATGCAGTGATAAAATGGCAAGATAAGGGATAGATAACACGAAAATAATGATAAAATAAAAGTATAAATACACAGATATATACATAGTATACATATATATAAACAAAATAAACTGTCAGGAGAAAAAACAATCGGTATGGGAAATAACGATCAGTAGAGGAGATATGAATCCAGCAAATCAGCGCTGGGGTTTTTCTGCCAACTTCTTACGCAAATGTTCACGTGGCTTGAGTCTAGCTCGACCTCTCACACAGAGATGGTGGCAGTGGGAAAGTTACAAGCTGATTACATACACACACATTGACATAACATCATGGTTGTTTTCCTGACGGGCAGTGGGGTAACTATAGGGTGGCATTGGGGCAAAATGCCACGGGCCCCCAGCCAGAGGGGGCCCCCGGCCCGAGAGGGCCATGAGCACAGGAAGAGCCTAACACAAGAGTATATATGCTAACTTTTTTTGAAAATGTGCAACGAAGTACATCATTCAGGTTCCGAACATTTTGTACCTTGAACCCATTGTTTGTCTAATTTTTTGGGCAGGACCTCATGCTCAGCAGTAGCGTTTGCGACCACTAGACCAACGAAGCAGTCAGGTCTTAAATGTTGTAGGGGATAATATGAAATCTACGCGGAAGAAGTCGCGGAAAAGTGCTAGTAAAAAACTATAACGTTGGTTGAACTTCTTTACATTAAGGGAGGGCCCCATCCCTTGAATATGCCACGAGTACCTACCAAACGGTATAGTTACGCCACTGCTGACGGGTTAGGCAAAGCTGTTTCTATAATACACCCACATACATACATTTCGCCAGTATTCTCATTTATGTTATAGCTTGATTTCATTTAAATATTTCAGGTGTCATTACTGTCATACTCGTGCAAGTTTGCGTCGGCAATGTACGGCCCGTTCCGCGATACAATGAACAGCTCTCCCATGGAGGGTGACAGGAAGTGCTACCAGCTGCCGCCGGGCAGTGCGGGGCTCGCTGCTAGGGCTGCTGTAAGTTAATCCTGCACTCGTTTAAGTGTTATAGGTACTCCTGCAAATACGCGAAATAGCGATGGCGGTCCGAAGTAATAGTACTATTTGTATGGCTTGCAGCTTGTGCATCAGATCCGAACTCCATCCGTTCTTTAGACCATATTGTGACGTCATTTCTCTGGTTCAGATTGGATGCAGTGTAAATATCGCCTTCACACTTCACAATCACGATACTGGTACAATACCTTACCAAGGCTTGAAAAGTTGAAACCCATTAACAAAAAAAATTGTTCGAAAAATTGAAATCGTTCCTTTGGTGTTTCAAAATTGGCAAAAAGAAGGCTTGTGGTGTTATTCCGTTGTTTGTTTGTCTGTGGCAGTAGGTCGTTTTTCTAGAAAACTGCTTGAATAATATGAAACTTACAGATGTCTAGCCTAAAAAGTTGAATTTAATATTTCTTAGAATTTCAATTTGGATTCCATTTTTTCGTGTTGGATGCAAATGGTGAGACTTTCATTCGAAGTTTAAATATGGCTTTCCGACTTGTTTACAGGCTCGGGACGTGGCAGAGGGCGCAGATTTCCTGATGGTGAAGCCAGGCCTGCCGTACTTGGATATCGTGCGGCAGACCAAGGACAAGTACCCCTACCATCCCTTGTTTGTGTATCAGGTATGATATGACTGATTTTTAATAATAAAGCTGAAGTTTGTCTGTTGGTTTGAACGCGCTAATAGCCGGATTTGAAAAATTCTTTTTTGCATTCGATAACCCAATTATTGAGGCAAGCTATAGGCTATTAACTCTTGGGGGGCGAGCAAAAAGAAAAAGAGTCGGAAAGAAATTTCACGTGGTGGAAGTCACGGGCAGAAGCTAGTGTTTTTATGATTTACTTACAGTAGTAAAGCCAAAGCCAACTCCAATCATCATCTGCCTAACCTTTTCCCCAACTATGTCGGGGTCGGCTTCCAGTCTAACCGAATGCAGCTGAATACCAGTATTTTACATGGAGCGACTGCCTATCTGACCTCCACAACCCAGTTACTAGGTAATACGATACCCCTTGGTAAGACTGGTTGTCAGACTTTCGGGCTTCTGACTACCCGTAACCACTGTCAAAGCTCCACAAATGACAGCCGGGACCAATGGTTTAATTAAAGTGCTTTCCGAGGCACGGAGGGGTCTCGGTATGTAAAGATGTTCACCCACCCACACACCAACCGCGGCAAGGGTAGCTTAACCTGATCGATCTGTGCGGCTGTTATTATTTAGCCACGGGCCCCTTCAACCAACAACCGTACAAAAAAAAACAACTCCAATGTTAGAAAAGGTTAGACAGATGCAGATGAGGCCAAATGAAAGCATACCTCTGCCTACCCAAACCTACCTAAATCATACATGTCCGCGAAATATATTTAGCGATTTTTTTTTATTGAACCCTACGAGCGTAATATGACGAGAACCATGTCGTAATCATCCGCAAAGTTAATTAAGATTTACACCTCTTTACAAGTTCGCCACACTAGAAAAATGATTGAATTCTCTAGTTATTTATTAAATCTGGCAATGGTGCTTGAAATCCCTCTGAAAAATGCGGTGTCTCTTTATTAATTAAACTTACGATAATTACAAGCTTATTACATGCCTGGCAAAACCTTGCTGCTAATACACTTGCATTGCAAAATTGCAATACCTACCGATAGATATGTACGTATGAACCTCGAAACAAATATTACTCGAAATACCTACATACACTGCGTTTGCCATTTAGTTTCCAAACATGTAAACAAATACATGTTTTTGGAAAATCAACTTTAAACCCCACGTTTACAGTCCAGTTTGCGAACATTTTTAACTTTTTCAATAGTACTATCAACTTAAACTACTACTTTACAATAAGTAATGTAGTAGTTTAAGTTTAAATGGAAATAACATCAATTGGAAATCTATATTAGAATCAACTTTAGACTTACAAGGCTCAGTTGAGACAAAAAGGAATGCTGCAAGCTGAGGACTTTCTGATAACATTAAATAATAAACTCAATCAATATTTTATTAGAGCAAACAAGATCGCGCTCGATTACGCCTGAAGAGCAGTTTGATATCTGCGTCGATGTGTCATGGTGATGATGATGATGATGTTGGAGCGGGTCCAAAATAAATTCACAAGGCAACGTATTTTTTAAATGTAAACGGGGTAATGTTCTACCCATTGATGGTCTTGATATGTAAAGATGGGCACCCATCCACGGGCCAACCGCGGAAAGCGTAGCTTAACCTGGTCGATACACCCATTTGGCTGTAATTACTTAGCCACAAGCCCCTTGTCTTAGCCAGAAATAGAATTGTATTTTAAATATAGTAATATGATAAAACTAGCTGCGCCCCATGGTTTCAGCCGCATAAGTCTCGATCCGATCGATCGATCGATAAAAAGTATCCTATGTGTTAATCCTGGTTATAAACTATCTGTTTACCAAATTTCATTCAAATCCGTTCAGTAGTTTTTGCGTGAAAGAGTAACAAACATCCATCCATCCTCACAAACTATCGCGTTTATAATGTTAGTAGGAGGTAGATATTTGCTGCTTCAAGGAGGCTTGCGAAGCTGTATTTTTTTCCGTCAGGTGTCCGGTGAATACGCAATGATCTGCCGAACTGGAGACAGCTCCGAGGTCGCCACTATTCTGATGGAGACGCTCACGTGCTTTCGGAGAGCTGGTTTGTACTTTACTTATTGTTGTTAAAATGAGCACTATGGAAATATAGAAAGGAAGAAAGGAAATAAGTAGGTACGTTTATTTGCGGTAAACATGACGCGGAAAAAGAACACAATCACAAAAAAATAACAAGTTGTGGAAAACATAATGCTTATACCTTATGCGAGACAGAGCCTTAGCGCTGGTTTTCAGCGATAGCCGGCGTAAATAGCATCTACTGCTGAAAAAATAATTTTCTGTCCAAAAGTGTCAGATGAAAGATTAATCATTCAAATAATTAAATCTTTGCACTCAATTTAATTTGCATTAACAGGTACGTTTTATGATCCATTTGTTTACATTTTCGTCACATACTTTTGGAACAGACTATAAACATGAAAGCAGCAGTGGCTCAGTGATAACGTACGGCCTCGTCTTACGAGTTGTAGGTTGTGGGTTCGAACCCAGATGCTTTCCTGGTGCACGCCTGTGCATATTACTTTGAATAATTTATTCCATCACCGATGCTCGCAAAACTGTGAAGGAAAATATCATGAGAAAAAGGAAACCGAAATTGCAAAGAATTTGACATCTACCATTCACCAACCCTCTCGCAGAGTGAATTAACGCCTGTGTCCCAGCAGTGGGAACATTCTAAAGTGATTACTGATTTTGCTAACATTTTATTGTCTTTTTCAGGTGCCGATTGCATCATCACTTACTTCGCGCCAATGATTTTAGACTTGATATCAAAAAAACTTTAATGACTGTTTTATTTCATAATGATTGTTATGATTTGTGGGAGCGGGGTTTCGGATATGTTATACTTTACTGGTTACTGGTCAACCTGCAACATCCCACTGATAGCGCTACAAGGTTCTTTTGGCGTGTGGCCAAAATCGGAACTAACGCCGCCATCTCGTTTTTTCAATACCTACATTTCACAAAACAATTGCACAAATGTTTACCAACAGAGCCCAAATGTTTGTCAACATCATTCGAGCGCCAATACATCTTGTAGCAGTGTTTATACTTTGCTCAAATTAATTTCAAGCTTTTCAATAAGTACAGATACTACAAACTGTTGTTATAGTTTTTAAGTTCAAAATAAAATAGTAGGGCATATGGATGGTATTTTTTTTTTATATTTTAATTTTGGTCCGCATTTTATTGTGCTTTAAGACATAATATTATTGTATTTATGACACCATATAGTCAAAAATGTAGGTTTAGCCCAGGGATGGGGAAACTTTTTCCTTCGCGTGCCAATATTTACTAACGAAAAGTTGTTGCATTTTTGGCTATATTATTTACTGAAATAAAAATATTGATATGTATTTTTTGAAACTCTAATTTATTGTGCAATATTACAAAATAACTATTGCAATAAGAAAGAAATTGCAAATTGCAATTAAATTAAACTTTTAAGTTAGCTGCGAAATAGAAGGTGAGGAACGCTGGTCTTTGTGGGGACATGTTTGGACACATTTGTGTCTGGGTACGGTCTTACCCATTGGACAATGGGTAAGACCGTACCCAGACACTAAAAATACGAAAACTTCACTTGATTTTTGTTTGATGGTCGCGGGCCGGATTTTAACATTCCGCGGGCCGAAGAAGGCCCGCGGGCCGTAGTTTCCCCATCCCTGGTTTAGCCTGTCTGTGCTGACCCTTTTATGTCGTACAGGCGTAATGTTAGAGTATTAATTATAAGTTATCTTGTAAGCCCTTATCATTATATGATAGAAACAACAATTAAAATAATATCAAATAATACATAATTTCAGTTTTTATTTTTTATTTATAGAACCCGTTATCATGCCATTGTGCTTTGCCATTATTAAAACAGAATAGTCATTAATTTTCATTACTTAAAAGTACTTTTCGCGTAGATAGTTATTTATTCGTTATCAGAGCTGACGTGGCCTATTGGTCATTGAGAAAGTAATCCTACTTCGGGAATGTTATGAATGATGCAATTTTTATCAAAAGGGTATCACGGGGTTCGAAACTGCCGGCTGAAAAGAGATTAAAAAAACCTTGTTAAACTACAATATTGGCACCGTCTACATGTCCCCCTGGACCGCGGTCAAAGGTTCGAGTAAAGTTAGAGAGTCAAATTGGGTTTTCCCAAATTCCCAACGTTATGAAATACCTACACGAAGTTTGGTCGTGTTTTTTGTTCAATAAATGCTAATAATTATAAGTAGGCACGCTGTGTGTTTATATGATGGCCAAATAACCACCAATGCCATGCACGTGTCGGTAATGGAAGTGGAAGTTGCTGTCATATTAATTTTATCATTGAGCACTTTACCCTAATGACGAATGGGTCCTGTACAGATAAGTTTGCATAGGCAAGAAAAGCCTCCGAAAAATTGGAAAGCTGGATATACCTACCTATTCATATAGGTAGGTATATCCAGGTACCAGGTGGTGGTTTTTTCAGGTTCAATAGCTTAAATACGATTACATAACCTGGGGAAGGGCGGAGCATCCTAAAACAAGCATACTATTTGCTTAAATGGATTCTCCCCATTGTAACTAGAATAAGTTATTTAAGTTGAAGCTATAAAGCACTATAAAGTAGTGCTTTTCGAAAGTTTCGCTCTGGGTTGTAAAGTTGTAGAACTTTGTGTTGTGCGTGGGAATACATAACACAAGGTCCTAAATAAACAAGGTTTCGAAAAATGTAGAAAAAAATGGAATACTGCAAAATATTCCATGTTTTTCGAGATATTTCGAAACCTTGCTTAGAGAAAAACCACCATAATTATTTTATTATTTCTTTGCAAAGCTATAAGTGCTTGATGAGCATATCTCCATGACTACTTAAACACTTATTTAACTAGCTACCCATTTTTTACACAAAGTTACGAGTTCCAGAACTATTTCATGATGTGATGATATTTGTTCTAGAATATTTCCATCTGTTTTCTATGGAGACGTGGTCTCGTAGTTAATTTGTTTATAGACATGGTAAATATTTGCTGTTGGTTGCAATATACTTCATGTCTTACTTTATCTTACTTCATCACTAAAATACAGATATAATGTTCCTTTTCGCAAGATTGAGAAAATATAAAAATCTCGCTAACATGAATAAAACTTATTTTATTTCAAAATTAGCGGTATGGGTAATGTCCTATTCAGGGCCAGTTATAAACGTGGGCCAATCGGGTTGCGCCAAATACCCACACTTGGATCAATCGTCGAGAAAGATTTGAAACGTCATCGCTGTGTGGACCAATCACGTTAGCCCACGATGGATACTAGCGCTAAATATTAACGACGGCTGCGTGTGAAACTTCAGTTCTTCTTGAAAAATCGAAGGTGAAGGAACAACGTGATTGTGAATTCGTAATCAAGTGTCCCATTCAAAGTGCTTGTACGTGGCTGTGAATTATATTTATTGGGATTCAATCTAATTTATTCATCTGTAGTATTCGGTAATTATATTTTTCTTTACGTTTCGTCTTGTCTTTCTCTCTAAACCGCGGATCGCCATGAAATCGTTAACCTCACCCGTCATGGTTTTGATAGCTGACAATAATTAGGATAATTACGAAGTTTTCCGTCAAGTGGCTTTAATAATAGCTTTTAAACGGCAAATCAAGTGCCTCCGTACATCAATTCCCATAAGATTCATTTAAAATTCCGCTTATCTGTGTGGAACGTCAGCATATTTTCTAGACGCAGCAGTGTGGGCCGGTGGCGCGTCCTACATCTCCCGTGGCCGTTTTATGGTACCGTTAGGTCTCTCATGCCGTTATAGTTGGGACGGAGTACTTTCCTTTTCTATAATTCATAACCCGGCGGCGTTTGGCCCGGCGCCCTATAGTGACGTGTCCCCCATAGGTAACGATTACGTGTCTACAAAGAAGTGTCATCTGGTAGATGTAGAACTTTAGTACGTATGAATACTGACGCGAACGCATGTAAAGAGGATTCTTTAACTTATTTTAGCTTGATTTGTTTCAGAAAAGTAACATTGCATGCTGAAAATGCGGTGGAGTATTCTAGCGCTGGCCTGCGTGGTCGCGGCGGTAGTCGCCGACGAAAAGAAAGATAAAGAAAAGGACATTGGCACCGTCATTGGTATCGACTTGGGTACCACGTACTCTTGGTGAGTTTTTATCCGCCCACCTTTTCAATTTGTAAAAAATAGTCGAAAATTCGAAACTCGGTGATTTTGTAAGCAAAATTATTAAGTTTCTTAATGGAGATCATAATCATCCTCTTCTGCCTGCCCTTACTCAATTTTTCTATTATTCAAATTAATAAATGCATCATGTACAAATAATTTATACATTTTAACTCATTGATAATCAAAGCTTCCAGTAACTTCCATGGAATGTTCTTAATCTAAACGGAAAAAATATTACAACATTATGAATGTTAATGATAGTGAAATAAAGCTGTAATCAGTGAACAAGATTATGGTTGCCTTAAAATTACTAATAATATGGCACTGAGTAATGAAAGCAATTGAGGTCAAGAGCAGGCACATTTAGAAAAAAAAAAGTAATCAGAATCAGATCAATATTTATTTGGAAATGCTTTAAACAATTTATTTATAGAAATCAAGTTTTTAAATTAAGTTGAATGGACTTGTCTTTGGAATAATGTAACTTGTACATAATTAGCATATTTTGGGTCAATGAACTCAATTATGTGCAAGTATTTCCCAAATGAGATGAGATCTTTATACAAGGGACTAACAAATCAAATAAAAATAATCATGAATAACATTTTCTTTTAATCTTTCGCACCTGTCTCACACACACATAGGATGACAGAGATAAATGTTGCTTCAATTCAAATACTAATTTACAAAGTAAAATGTTGTAATATCTTCAATTTCTAGTAATAGCAATTGTGCTTATCAAGTTTTCATTACAACTTTTTGTTTGAACTCTAACTTAGCAGCCATCACAATGCTTGTAAAAATCTCATCATGCATAAATATTCCGGAATTCTCTCATTACTTAACAATACTCAGGGATAAACCACTATGTTATCTGTTTAAATATTTATACCATTTACAATAATATGGAAAAGATGCTTCACAGCACCCAGCCATTGATATTAAAATGCATACTTTGTGAAAGATTCTAAAGAATATTTTTCTTTGTCCACAGTGTGGGTGTGTACAAGAATGGCCGTGTGGAAATCATTGCTAACGACCAGGGTAACCGTATCACCCCCTCATACGTAGCATTCACTGCTGACGGCGAGCGTCTCATTGGTGACGCCGCCAAGAACCAGTTGACCACCAACCCTGAGAACACCGTATTCGACGCCAAGCGTCTCATCGGTCGTGAATGGAGTGACACCACTGTCCAACATGATGTCAAATTCTTCCCCTTCCAGGTGGTTGAGAAAAACAGCAAACCCCATGTTTCCGTCATGACCTCCCAGGGCGACAAGATCTTCGCACCTGAAGAAATCTCTGCCATGGTCCTCACCAAGATGAAGGAAACTGCTGAGGCTTACCTCGGTAAAAAGGTGACCCACGCCGTCGTCACAGTCCCCGCCTACTTCAACGACGCTCAGCGTCAAGCCACCAAGGACGCCGGTGCCATCGCTGGTCTCCAGGTAATGAGGATCATCAACGAGCCCACCGCCGCCGCTATTGCTTACGGTCTTGACAAGAAGGAAGGCGAGAAGAACGTGCTGGTATTCGATTTGGGTGGCGGTACCTTCGACGTGTCCCTGCTCACCATCGACAATGGAGTGTTTGAAGTAGTAGCCACCAATGGTGACACTCATTTGGGTGGTGAGGACTTCGACCAGAGGGTCATGGAGCACTTCATCAAGCTGTACAAGAAGAAGAAAGGCAAGGACATCAGGAAAGACAACCGCGCCGTCCAGAAACTGCGTCGTGAAGTTGAGAAGGCAAAGAGGGCGCTGTCCTCCAGCCACCAGGTCAAGATTGAAATTGAATCCTTCTTCGAAGGTGAAGACTTCTCCGAAACCCTCACCAGGGCTAAGTTCGAAGAATTGAACATGGATCTCTTCAGGTCTACCCTTAAGCCTGTGCAGAAGGTATTGGAAGACGCCGACATGAACAAGAAGGACGTCGACGAGATCGTGCTCGTCGGTGGTTCCACCCGTATCCCCAAGGTTCAGCAACTGGTCAAGGAATTCTTCAATGGCAAGGAGCCTTCCCGAGGCATCAACCCTGACGAAGCTGTCGCTTACGGTGCCGCCGTCCAGGCTGGCGTGCTCAGCGGTGAACAAGACACAGACGCCATCGTGTTGCTCGACGTCAACCCTCTTACCATGGGTATCGAAACAGTCGGAGGTGTCATGACCAAGCTGATCCCTCGTAACACCGTCATCCCCACCAAGAAGTCCCAGATCTTCTCCACCGCCAGCGACAACCAGCACACCGTCACCATCCAGGTGTACGAGGGTGAACGTCCCATGACCAAGGACAACCACTTGCTCGGAAAGTTCGACTTAACTGGCATTCCTCCCGCGCCCCGTGGTATCCCTCAGATCGAGGTTACCTTCGAAATCGATGCTAACGGTATCTTGCAAGTGTCTGCCGAGGACAAGGGTACTGGAAACCGCGAAAAGATCGTGATCACTAATGACCAGAACAGACTGACACCTGAAGACATCGAGAGGATGATCAAGGATGCCGAGAGGTTCGCCGATGAGGACAAGAGACTCAAGGAGCGCGTTGAGGCCAGAAACGAGCTGGAGAGCTATGCTTACTCCATCAAAAACCAGCTGCAGGACAAAGAGAAACTTGGCGCTAAGTTGAGCGATGAAGAGAAGACAAAGATGGAAGAGGCAATCGACGCCTCCATCAAGTGGCTCGAAGACAACCAGGATGTTGACTCCGAGGAGTACAAGAAGCAGAAGAAGTCCCTCGAAGACGTCGTCCAGCCCATCATCGCCAAGTTGTACCAAGGACAAGGAGGCGTGCCCCCGCCCGGCGCGGGAGGTGAAGAGGAAGACTTCAAGGACGAGTTGTAACCAAACAGACTTTAAAACGTGTGATCATAGCCAAATGTGATCTCCGATCGTTGCAGACTGTGCACCGTGGCATGTGACGTCACGCCACACAGCCTGCACCGGACACGGATGCGGAGTGTTTTAGCTCGTGTTGTGTATATTTATTGTATGTCTGCGAGTGTGTAGCGTGCGTGTGGCGTGTGCGGCGGGTGGCCTGCCACAGAGCCGAGATCTGATCGAGTTTCTGCCGCTGCGCACGCGCGTATGACTGGTGCGTGAATTTAATTGTAAAAATTGATGCATTTTTATTTTTAGTGAAAGTAATAGTTCGCGTGTGAATTGCGAGAGGCCTGATTCCATGACTTTCTCATAATCGATTCTTATTTCTGTCATCAGCAGAATCGATACAGTCTCATTACATCTAAGAGGCTACCTCAGTGTTCTTAAACTGTATGTATGTAATTATTTTGAGACTGCAGAATTGTTAGTTCATAATTAGCAGAATAATTAAATAATTATGTAGTAATTAAATAATTTCAATTGAAGTACGGAGGAGTACATAAAAATAAACAATTTTTCTAATGATATCATCTTTTATTTTTTGATAACCCAAAAATGTAATACTAAGTAACAAAATAAATAAATATACCTATGTAATTAATCGGCACAGATATTGTCTGAGCGCAGTTGGGCGCAGTACTCGATGTCGAAGTGCGGCGCTGCGATGACGGCTGCTTGCACTTTCACTTGTACTTTATCTGAGGAAAAATAAAAATTATCAGCATGTAGACTATCCAACCACATCATGAATGCTGTTTAGTAACTTTGTCACGTACCCGATTAAAGGAAATAGACTAAGACTGGAAACTACAATCTCGTGATAAAAAGTACTCTTTTAATTAATATTATCGAATAAGTATCGCAGGTAGGGAAATTTTGCCATGCTCGGGACAAAACTACATGAAGTCGGTGTACGTAAAATGACCACGTCGGCGTCGGCGACGCGCGTCGGGCCATAAATAAGTCCCAGAACTCGTTGCTGATAGACAATGAACTCAAAATTTTTCAACGACGACAGTCGCCAGCTATTTAGTTCGAACATTGCCCTTGATCTTGAACGGTGAACCCACATTGACAATACGCGTAATAGTGATACGTATAGCTACTGGCATTTTCCTAACGAGTTTCCTTCCGTTCATAGCCAAACTACTTTTGTCGATAAAACGTAAGTCGCAGCGACGAAGTAAGCCAGATTAGCCAGTGACATTAAAATTGTCTTACGTTGAATGACTAATTTTAAAAACTAAGAGGGTTTTATTGATGATTTTCATATTATAATTCTGTAAATGCATACTTGTTATGCTTGCGAATAGAATATAGAATACTCTCGAATCATATTTTGTTCGACTTGCAAATTACAAAAAACATAAGAAAATTTGAATTTCGCGGGCTACCTAGCGCATCCCCCTTATTGTAATTGCGTAACTGGCACTAGTATTGGATGGCGACTCCCACTCTGTTGTTGATAGTCCTCTCAGCAGATTTTATAGGCCACGCCCAACGGTTTTTTTGGTGCAGTTTTAACCTCTACTAGGGTTTTCTACAGTAATTTCTAGGTAGCGAGTCAGGTAAGATCAATCTCTACGTACCGAAAGCTTCCGCAGCATCAATCTCGATAGCTGATAACCCTGCCGATGCTCGCAGTTCCGCTAATTGCTCCGTGAAGAATAAGTCCCACTGTTGGGATAAAGCGAGGGATACAATGGGACAGTTACATTCCAAACTCATTTATGCATTTAATAACATTCAACACTTTATATTTAAAGCGAAAGTAACATAGTAAATACCTAGTCTTGTTTGTAAAAAAAATTAATGGCAAAACTGCTGAACCGTTATTAACAAAATTCGGTAAAGAGATAATAAAAATATAAATAAAAGGTTTTATTGGCATAAAATTTGTGTAACATTTTCAATAGAAGCCCCGACTCTGAGCTAGGTGCTGGTACCTAGATGTTACAGGAGTCAGAAGAGCATGCATAAGTTACGACAGGGCATCACTAGAAAACACCATAGATTTGGTGAAATGGGAAATTGTATGGGAAAAGTCGTTCGGTGGCGAGATGGGCGGACGACATTGTTGCCTTCGCGGGTAGCACTTGAGCACAGGAGCGTGGGAATTGGCACAAGAATAGAGAGGCCTATGCCCATTTGGGTGAATTTGGGCTGTGATTATAAAGATGACGGGAAAATCCGAAATCCATAACCCACCTCCAAACCGATTGCATGTCATTATATTAAACAAGTAATTACTTTAGTTGACAGTTAACAAAGTCGATAACGTGACATTACCCAGGCCGTAGGTACCCGAAAATATAACTCAGTTAGGCTGCCTGAGCGTGGCTGCGGAGCGGAGAAACGGAGACATATTAACCAATAGGAAAATTGAACAGAAGAGGAGCGGAGATTTTGTGCAATCCTATTGGTTAATATTTCTCTGCTCCGCTGACTCGCTCCGCTCCGATGGACAGGCAGCCTTATGAGTTACTCCTAATTCGTATCACACTTAGTAACGGTTCGTAACAGATAACTATTACTGTGATATTATCGGAGTTAGCGCGTCCGCCTGCCATGCGAGTCAACGACTTGTCAAATATGCAGCTTAGGGCCCTCGCCCACGGCGACTTTTTGTAGCGATGCAGTCGCGCGTTTAGCAAACGCGCGACAGCATCACTTCTAACGCGTGTTAGTCGCATTTGCAACGCGCTACTGCATCGCGATTGTATCGATACAAACGCGCGACCGCGTCGCGACAAAACGTCGAATATGACATTCTATAACAACTTTTGAATTTAAGTTCATAATTTTTGAGTTGTTTGAATGTTGTTACATGATGTCCACAAAGTAATCTCTGGGTATTAAATGGATGCATCCAATAAGTATTGACGCTGCTTCCGTTGCCTACGCTTCGGCTGCTTACGTAAAAGCAGTTTGCATCGCGACTGAATCTGGTCCCGTGGGCGCGGGCACACAGCTAGCGACTGCTTCGCGTCTATATCGATGCTACGCGCGAGAGCATCGCGACTGCATCGCTACAAAAAGTCGCCCGTGGGCGAGGGCCCTTATTAGCATTTTTTTTGCTAAATATGCGAAGTAGTTGGTGCGTAAGACATCGGTCTAGATTTGAAATGTAGGCCAGTATTGATTGATTCGCTTAGAGTGACTGAAATTTGTAGTGATAGCGGTAATTGTGTGGATTGGGAAGGTTCCTTGGCACAGTAGATTTAAAGGGCCCACCTGCACATTCTAGGTATTAAATAAGTAAGTAGTTTCTAGGTAATAAAGTATCACAAACATACAATACAAATCCTGACCCACAGAGAAAATGTGTAATGTAGAAGTACGCACGGAAAACCAGTATAAGGTGACTTCTGATTGAATAAAAAGCCAATGTTTACTTATACGAAGACACTTTATTTCAATATACACGCAGAGGTCATGGTTTTAAGGAGAATCTTGACACCGAGATTCAGCGGAGAGCGCTAAATGAACAACGCCATCTATTGACACATTAGGAACTAAAATCGCTTAAAGTAACAACCTAAACGTTTAAGATTATACATTCCGCCCACTATGGACAGAATGTCCATTGTTTCCGCCCACCATGAACCAACCACATTCGAAAAAAAAATGGACTGTATTAAAAATGTTAAAAATAAAAACAAAGGTTTAAGTCAGTAAGACATGGTGGCTAAGAACAAAATACACTTAAGCTAAAAATAAACAGTTTAAACAATTAACAAAATCCTTAACAATGGTAACATACACAACTAAACATATTTGTTCACTGAGCGACAGGTAACACACATATTTTAGTTACTGGTCGTTTAAATGTGATACCTTTACATTTTAGAGTGACTACCCTCGTAATATTGTCCAAGCCAGGGTGTTTTGAAATTATTTTACCTAAAAGCCATTTGGCTGGAGGGAGACCATCTTCCTTTACTAAAACTAAATCTCCGATTTCGGGTTCAGGAGTTTTATTTGCCCACTTATAGCGATGTAAAAATTGACTCAAATACTCACTTGACCATCTACGCCAAAAATGTTGCAGCATTTTTTGGGTTAATTGCCAACGTTTTAATGATGAAATAGACGATGTTTCATAATTATGCTCTGGTACAAGAATTAATGATTCACCTATTAAAAAATGCCCTGGAGTGAGGGGTGTTGGGTCTTGCGAATTTGTGCTAATTTGTGATAGTGGTCGAGAGTTAAGACAAGCTTCTATTTGGTACAATAGCGTCGAAATCTCTTCGAAAGTAAGAGTCGCACTACCTATTACGCGTCTTAGATGATGTTTCGTGGATTTTATTCCAGCTTCCCATAGCCCACCGAAATGCGGGGCATGGGGTGGAATAAAATGCCAATTAGTGCCATTGTTTGCCAAACACTCGGCGATTTCCATCGTCAAGGTTGACGTTTCTTGGGCGAACAAGCTTCGGAGTTCGCGAGCGGCACCAACAAAATTCGTTCCGTTATCGCTGAACAAGTCAGCGCAATGACCACGTCTGGCAACAAATCGTTTAAAAGCAGCAATAAAACCTTGTGATGTGAGATCACTCACTGCTTCCAAATGTACGGCTCTTGTAGCCATACATACAAAAAGGCATATATAACCTTTATAGGCCCGGTGGCCTCTACCTTTAGAAGTTCGAATCTGTATGGGACCTGCGTAATCCACACCACTTCGATAAAACGCTCGAATTGGTGTAACTCGAGCTGAAGGTAATTGTCCCATCAGTTGGACTCTAGTCTGTGCAGCATGGCGTACACAAACAACGCATTTACGGACAAACAATTTTGCTTGGTTCTTAGCATCAATAAGCCAGTATTTAGTTCGCAGATAATTAATCATGAGCTGTGGTCCGCCGTGCAATGTGTTACGGTGAGTTTCATTTAAAACTAAATCAGTGAGGTGAGATTTTGACGGTAATATTATTGGATGTTTTGTTTCAGTTTTTATTTCCGCCTTCTCTAAACGACCACCAACTCTCAAGATGCCCGATTCATCTAGAAATGGATTTAATGAGGTAAGTTTGCTTTTCTTTTGTACTATCCTTTTTTCTTTAATATCTTTTATTTCTTGCTGAAAACTCACTGATTGACATTGTTTCACACAAATATGAAGAGCTTCATTCAATTCTATACTAGTTAACCATACAGGTAAGTTATGATCATGTACGTTTTTCAACTTTTTGATGAATCTTTTACAGTATGCTACAACTCGAACTAATTTACGAAGAGACGAGAACTTGGTCCACAACTGAAAATGATTATTCTGCGTTACATGACAAACCCTTTTTGTCTTTTCTTCTAAATTTGTGTCTGGTATTTGACTTTTATCATGAGTTTCAGGTCTATGTTTCAACCATAATGGTCCTGTTTTCCACAGTTCAAACATCGGTAACTCTGACGGGTTAATTCCCCGCGACGCACAATCTGCCGGGTTATCAGGAGATGATACGTGTGACCATTGGTTCCTGTCTAATATATTTAAAATCTCCGACACTCGATTGGCTATAAACGTTTTCCAACGCGTTGGGTGGCTGCTTAACCAAGCCAGGACCACGGTTGAGTCGGTCCAAGCACGTAGGTTAGTTTTTGGAACGTTTAACACTACTGAGACTTCCTGTAGTAATTTAGCTAATAAGACAGCTCCGCACAACTCAAGCCTTGGAATGGATACTTGCTTAATTGGAGCTACTTTGGTTTTGGAAGTTACCAGATGAATGTAGACGTTTCCTGAATCGTCAAGGACACGTATATAGACCACAGCAGCATAAGCCTCACTAGATGCGTCGCTGAACCCATGAAGTTCCATGGTGCTGTTTTCTTTGACATTAATCCATCGTGGGAGTCGAAATTTGGTAAGTTCAACCAGTCCTGCACGGTAATTAATCCATTCATTTAATAGTGTAGGTGGTAGTTCATCATCCCATTCTATTCCTGCAAGCCAAAGCTTTTGAATCATAATTTTAGCTTTTATGATTGCTGGTGATATCCAACCCATTGGGTCAAACAACTTTGCAATATCAGATATTACTTTCCTTTTTGTTACAGGTTCCAAGATTGGTGGTAGCTGAACGGAGTACTCGAAGTCATCGGTTCGTCGATTCCAGGTAAGTCCCAGTATTTTCATTGTTTCACTAACATTTAGTTCTAGGTTGCTTGTTATAACTCTGCTTTCTTTGCTTATTTCCTTATGTAATTGATCATCATTGCTTGCCCATTTTTGCATTTCAAAGCCTCCTTTGCTTAGTAGTTTAGTCATTTCTGAGAATATTTGTTTTCCTTCTGATACACTTTTACAGCCAGTAATGAGATCATCCATGTAGAAATCATGTAACACTTTTTCAGATGCTAGTGGAAATTGGGCACCTTCATCATAAGCGACTTGGTGAAGAGCTCTTACGGCCAGGTATGGAGCTGAAGCAGTCCCAAATGTTACTCGTACTAAACGCAAATGTTGTATTTGTTTTGCAGAGTCAGATCGCCACACTAAACGTTGATAGTCTGCATCTTGATCAGTCACCTTCACCTGTCGATACATCTTTACGATGTCAGCTACCAAGCAAATAGGGTGAAGCCTCCACCTCATAAGAATGTGCCTAAGGTCATCTTGTAACGTCGGTCCTACCATAAGGTTACTGTTCAGTGAAACACCATTGTTATCGCGACTAGAAGCATTAAATACGATCCTGAATTTGGTGGTGGTTTTATCGTCTCTAACTACTTCATGATAAGGTAAGTAAACTGCTTCTGGATTATCTATTTCTTTTGAAGGTATTACTTGCATATGACCGAGCTTTAAATATTCTGAAAAAACATCCGAGTATTTAGTTTTTAAATCCGGTAATTTTAAGAAACGTCTTTCTAATGATAATAATCTATTTACAGCAATGTTGCGCGAATTGCCATATTTACTGCTCGGGTCATCATCTTTAAAAGGCAATTTTACAATATACCTACCAGAACTATCGCGTTTGGTCGTTTCCTTAAAGATTTCTTCACAGCGTTTTTCTTCTGGAGTGAATTGATTTTTGCTCAGAATGAAGTTATCAGATTCGAGCTCCCAAAATTGTTTAAGATTAAAATCTTCATTGCAAATGTTAGTATGCATGGTGATGATAGTACTATTGCAGCTCAAAGTATTGGTTTCACTATCACTCACTTTGCCAGATAAAACCCAACCCAACCTGGTGTTCTGTGCTATCGGTGTTCCTGGTGGACCTCTAATCAATCCTTCAGTTATAATTTGGCAATAGACTTCTGCACCAAGCAATAGATCGATTTTGTTTGGTATGTTAAACTTCGGATCTGCTAACTTCATAACTGGTAAGTTGGGCCACATCTGAACGACAATTTTTCTTTCAGGTAGAAATGAAGTTAATTTCCGAAGGACGTATGTTTTGACTTTTACAGTAAAGTTAGGATCCTGGAGAGATTGTAGCTTAACATAAACCACATGTTTACAATTGAGTGAAGCGTTGTCTTCACCCCCCACTCCTGATATAACACTGTTGCATTTAATTCTGTTAAGCCCAAGTAATTGGACTGCAGACTCCGTTATAAAGGATGCCTGTGATCCCTGGTCCACTAGAGACCTCAGTGTTATATAAGACCCTGTGTTAGTTTCTGCCTTTACCAAGGCTGTTGCTAATACAACCTGACAATTTGTATTAGACATACAACTAGTAATGTTCCTTACCTCGGTCTCGTCTTTTGATGTTGTTGCAGTTTCAACAACATTGGTACTGTCAACTGATTGTTTGTTTGGTTCATCAGTTGATTGGCTCTTATTATTCGAATGCAGCAACGAATGGTGTTTCTTTTTGCAAATTCTACATCTGGTGGGCAAACGACACGAAGTTACCATGTGATTGGCACCCAAGCAATTGAAACACAAACCTGAATTTTGGACAAAATTACGACGTGCTGGCAACTCTTCCTTAGCAAAATCTTTACAATTCCCTATCTTATGATTATCGTTTGAACAAAAGGTACATAAAGATGGTTTATTCTCATTTGCATTTTTTGCTATATGATGTGACTTTGTGTTAGTGCTCTTTACAGTTTTAGTACATAAAAATTCAAGTGACCTAAATCTGTGCTCAACAAAATCTAAAAAATCTTGTAATGTAGGCAATTCCTTAATTGAACTACAAACCTTAGCTTCCCACTGTTTGCGAGACTCATTATCTAATTTAGAACACAATATGTAAATAACAATAAGATCCCAATTTTCGATATTAATACCTTCATTTTTTAAAGCATTTAGACATTCGTTAGTTGTGTGAAAAAGTTCTTTCAAAGAATTTGATGATTCAGTAGTTATACATTTTTGATTAAAGAATCTTTTGAAAATACAATCCGTTATAAACTTCTTATTATTGAATCTATGTTCTAAAAGGTTCCAACTAGTCAAATAGTTATCACTAGTAATAGGTAGGTGTCGCAACAGTTGTTCAGCTTCGCCGGTGAGATAAGTTTTTAAGTAATGTAATTTTTGCACGTTATCTAATGATTGGTTCTTGTGTATTAATGTTTGAAAGAGATCCCGAAATGTTGTCCACTGAGAATAGTGACCCGAAAATGTAGGTATTGCTATTCTAGGTAATTTCACGCCAGTCTGAGTTATCTGGTTGCTGTTTTCCACACAATCAGAGGTGGTTTTCTTATTCAAACGTTCTTTTAATTCGACTTTGTAATCCATGTATAACTCTTCCGCCTGACTATAAATATCTCCTAAATGGTACTCTGACTTTTCATATTCTTCCCTTTTTACCTCGGATATTATTTTACTATGAGTCTCTTCAAACATCGACCACTGTTTTTCTAAACTTTCCAACCTTGTTTCCACGTAGCTAACGGTAATTCTATCTTTAGGAGACTTTTTGAAGTTGATGTATCCTCTCTGCATCTTTTGATTAATGTCTACTTGCAATCGTTGTAATGAATCCATTTTTATAAAGTGTTTGTGTTCCAGAACTAGTTTAAATTATAAGTCCCAATTTGGCATTAATTTGAAAGTTCAAAATTTTGGTAAATTTTTCTAAGTGTTTGTAAACACTTTGCCGAAATTGGGCATGGATTCCCCGTCTAAACACACTTTTGCATTGAAATTTTACAAGTCCATTAATCAAGCAAATTATTAAAGTTTTTTTCCACTTTATTAACTTTTTGTAATATTTTAAAGTACTCACAGTTTTTCCAAATGATTTGCACTGCACTGTCACAACACTTCACAAATTTTTATAAAAGTCAAATATCACCGACAGGGGGCGCCACTGTCGTATTTTCCAAACTCACGGTGCATTAGTCACGGCTGCATCCGAAAATCCGACTCGAATGACCATGAATAAGAAGCCAATGTTTACTTATACGAAGACACTTTATTTCAATATACACGCAGAGGTCATGGTTTTAAGGAGAATCTTGACACCGAGATTCAGCGGAGAGCGCTAAATGAACAACGCCATCTATTGACACATTAGGAACTAAAATCGCTTAAAGTAACAACCTAAACGTTTAAGATTATACACTGATTGTACGAAAAACTTATCTTACAATGCGAGGCTAGCTAAAACTGGAAATGAATAGCTTTATGTGTAGCTACGTGTGCATAAGCTGCCACCAAATTCAACGGCACTACTTCCGGGAAACACTAGCCGCAGTCAGCTGCAAACTTTAAAAAAATGTCGATAATAACCTCATAGTCCCTCCGAACTTCGTCGTGGTCCGGGTGCTTTACGACCCGGGGCCCGGAACCCATCGGCACCGACTTTCCGGAACACATGTCAAATCCCGCGTTCCTAGTCCGCTCGCGACACTGCTCCACATCCATGTTCAAGAATATTATGCTGATGGAAACGAAATTTATTATGGAGGTGCCCGTGATGGTAGGTAATTATATGGAGGGGCCCGTGGCTAAATAATAACAGCCACACCAGGTCGATCGTTCAGGCTAAGCTACGCTTGTCGCGGTTGGTCTGTGGATGGGTGACCGTCTTTACATAACGTGACCCCTCGGTGCCTCTCGTAAAGCACGTTACGCCGTTGGTCCCGGCTGTCATTCGTGGATCAAAGTCTGACAACCAGTCTTACCAAGGGGTATCGTAACGTATTACCCAGTAACGGTTGTGGAGGTCAAATAGGCAGTCGCTCCATGTAAAATACTGGTATTCAGCTGCATACTGTTAGACTGAAAGTGAAAGTCGACCCCAACATAGTTGGGAAAAGGCTAGGCAGATGGATGAAACCAAATTAGTATATACAGTATGTTAACTAACAGAGGGCGTTCCCGTTAACGCGCAATAGTATAGCATCCATACATGCTAAAAAAAATATTACCATTCGAAAATAAAATGTTTTTATTTTTTTTTATATTAAAATATTCACTAAAAATCGTAAATTGATACGTTAAAGAAACACTCTGTACACGCGTACTTGAAGGACAGCAATGTCGGAATTTATTTAATTAAATAAATTAGAATTAATTAAATAAATAGAGTATCAATTTACGATTTTTAGTGAATAATTTAATATAAAAAAAATAAAAACATTTTATTTTCGAATGGTAATATTTTTTTTAGCATGTATGGATGCTATACTATTGTGGGTTAACGGGAACGCCCTCTGTTAGTTAACATACTGTATATCTACCTTAATTCTGTAGGTCTAGCACGATCGAACGCACTATCCTACACGATTACGTACCCCAAACGCGTTCGACTCGATTTTTGAGTCGAATCTATAAAATATCCCATCCTATTGCATTTTGGCTTAGGCGGCAGACTTAGGTACGATTTAATTTCGTTTTCGTTTTGTAGTCATTCATTTCGACAACCAACTACAGAATCTGTCATTTTGTTTTGGTAAAAAAGTAGGAAAACATCGAGACAATTGTTTTTATTGCTAAGTACATTCGATGCAACAGAAGGATCAGGGTTGAACATAGCCTGTTGCTGTGGCGAGGCTGACTCCCAGTCCCACGATGATCTGAACGTAGTTTAAGTATCACTAGAAGCTGCTCCCTAATCCTATCACGGTCCGCTAGTTTAAAGAGCATTTCATTGCAGACCTGTACCAATCACTGCGACTTTCACTTAGAAAGTGATTTAAATTAGAGCAAGACTAACTGAACAAAACTAAAATGCAAGTTGTACTCGTCTTATTGGTCTGACGGAAGCAAGTTCAGCGAAATAATTTAGCACGGTGTCGACAGCATTTTGAATTGCACACTCTGGAGTTTATTCGGTGCCAATGTGTTGCAACGCAACAAGTTAAGGCACATCTACACGAGGCAGTTCCTCGACCTTACAGGCCTACTGTCACGTACTCGTCGAGTGACGTGGGAAGTAGCGAGGAAAGGAGGAAGAGACGTAATGTGGCAACATTACTCGTCATGCCGCACACCATGGTCCTCGTCATGCTCATTGCTTCCAATTAAGTCGGTTTTTTGGGCGCGAGTCAAAGGACCGGCAATAAATTGTGCAATTAATTGCGCGAACAGAGCAGTGTGTAGACAGAGAGGGCAACATCGGGGCATCGCGAGGAGCATAATAGTGTGACAGGGCCATAATTAGAGAGACGCAAATATCCATGCGAGGATGCGATAAAGCTGTTGCTGTGTTTGTTTGAAAACCACCGACACCGACATATCTAAATACAATAAGCAGCTCGCGTAGAATGACCAATTCTGTTTCTATTCTACCAAGAATAGACAAAGTTCTGTCTATCCAACTCGACATCTATTCTGCCCGATCACGGGGCGGCCCGTAGACTCGCGTTTCTATGAAGAAAATACATAATTTATTCTTTACATAGCAGAGCAATTTTATAATCAATATAGATTCTTGTTTAATTCCAATGTGATGTCTATTTGACACTATTGTTGAGAAGAAATGTTTCTACACCAATTCTACAATGACAAGACATTGTAGAATTAAGTCGACTGAAGAATAGAAACATTTCTCCTCGTTTCTCCTCTTCATCGCCATGCTTAGGACGATAGAAATCTTTCTACAATCTGTCATTGTCTATTCTTCCGTCGACAAAACCCGTTTCTATGGTGGTCTGCTTATGCTACGCGTGCAGTACTGTAGGTAGTACAGTCAACAGCACATGACTGGTAACGATGTGATATTGACAGCACCTTTATATCATAGTGTAAGAGCAATTCTTATAGTTCAAGTGTTATCTACCACTGCTTAGCGGTTGACTGTATCTATGGGTACGCGGGTCTCCTACTACCTTTATCTTCTTTCGATATCACCATTTGTTTTAGACGATAATCTCTCCCCATGTACCTAAATGAAATGAGTTAAACCACTCACCGGTTTGGGGGAGTAGGCATTGCGTCCAGCAATTCGAAGTCGTTTCCATTTGTGGGGTAGCCGACCATCACCCAACCGTGGTCAATGCAGTCCTGTTACAAATCTTACAAGTCACATTATCCCTAATTAATTAAACGTATTTTAGCGAGAAAAGGGAATTTAAAAAAGATTGTTTATTTTCACTTCAAGACAAACATCAGTGTAGCCCTGGCTCTTGTACTAGGGGTTCCTGTATCACAAGAGCCAGGCCTTTCAATTAATTTCTAATTACCTACCTACAATGCCATATATAAAACAGAGCAGTGGTGGCCAAGCAAGTGGTATCGGCCGCGACTTACGAGTTGTAGGTCGTAGGTTCGATCCCAGACAGGCGCCTTGCTTTGTGTAAATTATTTCATTACCACTGCTCTCAAAACGGTAAAGGAAAACATCGTGAGGAAACCGGCATGTCCTAGAACCAAAAATTCGAACACATGTGACATCTACCAACCCGCACTGGGCCCGCGTGATGGATTACGGCCCACTTCCTCTCACAAAGAGGAGGCCTGTGTCCCAGCAGTGGGAACATTATAGGCTGAAAATGCGTGTATATGTAATGCCATATACACGCATTTTTCTTTCTTTTTAAATTATTCTTAAAAAAATGAACAACACACCTTCTTTGCAATTCGTTTCTTGACAACCTCTCCCCTTAGCGTGATGTTGGTCTTGTACTTACGGATTTTTTCTCCGGTTTCATCGTCCTTTAACGCAGCCTCTTTGAAAATCGCGTCGAAATGTACTGCAAACGGAAAATAGTCTCGGAAAAACTAGACAGTATACTAGACGGTATAATATCATGGCATTGTAGCGGCATCTGATCTACACTGCCACATGCAACTACGCATCTCACTGACGACACGCAAAATGACGTGAATCATCGGGCAGTTGCCCCTCAGACACGACACCCATCTGGTCGAAGGATCCACCGTTTTCTGTGATGGATGAGTGAACTTTACACCCTGTTTCTCAAACCCCCATTCCGGTGACCCCGAGTATAAGCGGCAGCGCAGCTTTCGAGCAACTACTTCAGCGTGACGTCATCATCATCACTTCCGCAAGCTTTAGAGCGGCGAGTCACAGCCAGCCAGCACCCATTGCTTCAACGGTTATCCTGACCACCAGCATGCAGCGACCGCGCATGTGAGGACAGTAGTTGGGCTGGTAGCAGTGCTGCAACGCAACACAGCAAACACTTTCATACATTTTGTGTGAACTCTCGCACCAGCGTACAGTCGTCTAGGACATTTCACTTTTGAGTCCAAAATTAAATGTCCCGCGCGGGACATGCTCAGTTCCGCTTTTCGGGGATTACTCGACGATGCGGTGAGAAATGATATCAAGAATATTTTTAGACTATGTAGTTTCCTTCATATTAAGTGTTCTAAGTGTTCAAACTTAAACTACTTTCCGAACGCATTTTTCCAATGTATTCAATATGGTCGTGCACTACCCAAGTAACACAAAATCGATATAATGGAAAAAGTGATGACCAGAAACTTTCTTCTAGCTTCGTTATAGAATTTGAAGGGTTTTAGCAATGTCTTGCTTCTGTATAACAGCATTTTATTAACTTTGTAGTTCCTAAAGCTATATAATCCTCTTTTTCAATCTTTTGTGCAGCTAAAGGTTTTATTTTAGATATAATTTATGTCTCTATACAGCTTTTAATACAGCTGTAAGCATTATACAAAAGTGTAGGCCGTATGTTAGCATTAATTACGGCTTAGGCTATTAAAAAGCATTTTAAAATTCTTTACAACTGCTCTATGTTTTATAACGACCTTTCGCATGGGTCACAACTGTTTAAAGGTGTACATTGGTGCTGTTTTAATGCCAGCTTTTTAATAGCATTTCATCATAATATTATATAGCCTTTATCTATACAAACGTATAATGACAAGAATTTTAACAAGCAATAAGTCGTATACCGGCCATCCGCATGCCTAAAGTTTTTAATTATGCTTACGCCATTTTGCTTTTTGTCTCGATAATATTTAAAATTTAATTTTATGGTAAATAGTCCTTTAGAAAGGACTTCAACCTATGGTATTGACCGGCCGGTACAATACAGGTATCATAATGACTAAAACTAAAGATTTCTTCGTAAGAGCATAATTTTTTTTACAATTCCACATATTTTTATAATATTTTTGTAATAAATAGCTCTTTAATTTGAAGGCGCATGAAATATTTGATTCAAATATATACATACTTTCACAGTAAACTGATACTCGCAACCTTAATTCACTCATAGAGAACAAAAACAAGAGTTTAATTACTTACCTTGTAGCACTTATATTTTTTTGTTGAAAGTATCCATGTTCTTTTTACACAAGATTTATTAATAATAACAGAAATTAAAAATAACATTTGAAAATGTTTTTATTTTGCCTTTGTAATGGTACAAGCTGTATAAGAGCCGCATTTAACATATGCGCACTGCTTTAACCTGTTTTGACAGCCCATTATAATGCGTTTATCATTCCGGTAGACAACCAATATAATGCTGCTAAAATGCCATTCTAACACTTAAGTCTGTATAATTTGGGGCCCAAATTAGCATTACAAGAGCTGTATAGTGGTTTATAATGCCTATATGTAACTTCTTATAAAGCTATAATAATATGCTAATTCTGTTATCCATCGATTATAAAGCTATTTTGTGCTACTTGGGTAGGCTTTTTTGTTTTGCAATGCGATGCGCAACGGTGATGAGGTTCATATACAATCAGCAAACTTCTACATACCGAAAACCAATCCAAAATGCTTAGCAAGGGCGATGGCTTGGGTACTGCGGCCGGAGCCCCGAGCTCCGAGAAGCAACACCCGGTACACCGATGGAGCCCCGATTACATTGATGCCTTGCTTGGAACCTTGGTGTCCTGCGTTGAAGGCGCGCACCGCGTTAAAGCACTTCATCGTTATAGAGTCTAGGCTATCTTCAGGTGTGATATGTACTTCCTGTGGAACACACATGCAACATTTGACTTCACGCTTGTACAAACGCCAGCTCAGCACGTCAAGCTACTGCAATCTGTCAAATTTCTTAAATCGATTTTCAACTTTACCGCTAAAGCATAAGGTTCAAAGTTGATTGGGAAAATTTTACAGTTTCGGGTAGTTTGACGTGCTAGCGTCTGTACTACTGTACCAAGTCCCAGGGTGAGCCTATAGCCAAAAACTTGCTACTTCTCCCTTTAGGTACAGACGCCAGCACATCAAGCTACCCGAAACTGTCAAATTTTCCCAATCAACTTTGAACCTTATGTTATAGCAATAAAATTTAAATCTATTAAACAAATTTGACAGATTGTAGTAGCTTGATGTGTTGGGGTCTGTACCTAAGTTGTTTTACGGACATGTTCTCGTAGCATCTCAGGCAGATAATATGTAATATGTCCATAAAACATCGTAATGTTGATTAGCTTTGTTAAAACGAGTATTTGTAAATTCAAGTTGTCCAAAATAGTTTTTCAAATAGGTACGGTGTACGGTATATAAAGGGCCGCTTCAGTTTACTTAGAACTATACGGGGTCAAATTAAATTAGCTAGCTAAACTCCGCTGACGTAATGGGAATCCACAGACTTATAGACAGAACTATTTAAAACAGCAGAGGAAGTAAGCTCTCGAAGTCGGCGTGACCAATACAGACTTGTGCTAGATGTGCTGCCTCGATCAGCGAAATATAATAAAAACTCTGTGGCTATGTGTGTACGTCTCTATAATAAATTACCAAAAATGTTTAAAACATTAAATTGTAAATTATTTAAAATTCAATTATATAAATGGCTCAATAATAATAATTTCTATTGCATTAATGATTTTTTTTAATATGAATTCATAATGTATCTTTAGTAAGTAAGTTTGCATGGTCCGATTTAATGTTTTTTTTCCAATAACACCTTGTATACCATGTTTTATGCAAATAAAATAATAAATATACATACATAGTATATCTAAACATGATAAAACAAAAATAAATTAATTTGTTGATTTTTTTGTGGGGTCATCGACCGCTGTTAGTGTCAGTTTAAAAATCAATTTTTTTTTGTAAACTTCACATACGGTCCATGTGATTGGTATTACATTTTCTCAACTCATACTTCAAGTAAAAACACTACCAGGAGTTGTTTAATGAATAACTGTTTCATGAAATCGTCATTCTTTACGATTACCCAAGTAGCACAAAATAGCTTTATAATTGATGGATAACAGAATTAGCATATTATTATAGCTTTATAAGAAGTCTACATATAGGCATTATAAACCACTATACAGCTCTTGTAATGCTAATTTGGGCCCCAAATTATACAGCCTTAAGTGTAAGAATGGCATTTTAGCAGCATTATATTGGTTGTCTACCGGAATGATAAACGCATTATAATGGGCTGTGAAAACAGGTTAAAGCAGTGCGCATATGTTAAATGCGGCTCTTATACAGCTTGTACCATTACAAAGGCAAAATAAAAACATTTTCAAATAGTATTTTTAATTTCTGTTATTATTAATAAATCTTGTGTAAAAAGAACATGGATACTTTCAACAAAAAAATATAAGTGCTACAAGGCAAGTAATTAAACTCTTGTTTTTGTTCTCTATGAGTGAATTAGGTTGCGAGTATCAGTTTACTGTGAAAGTATGTATATATTTGAATCAAATATTTCATGCGCCTTCAAATTAAAGAGCTATTTATTACAAAAATATTATAAAAATATGTGGAATTGTAAAAAAAATTATGCTCTTACGAAGAAATCTTTAGTTTTAGTCATTATGATACCTGTATTGTACCGGCCGGTCAATACCATAGGTTGAAGTCCTTTCTAAAGGACTATTTACCATAAAATTAAATTTTAAATATTATCGATACAAAAAGCAAAATGGCGTAAGCATAATTAAAAACTTTAGGCATGCGGATATTGTACTATACGACTTATTGCTTGTTAAAATTCTTGTCATTATACGTTTGTATAGATAAAGGCTATATAATATTATGATGAAATGCTTTTAAGAAGCTGGCATTAAAACAGCACCAATGTACACCGTTAAACAGTTGTGACCCATGCGAAAGGTCGTTATAAAACATAGAGCAGTTTTAAAGAATTTTAAAATGCTTTTTAATAGCCTAAGCCGTAATTAATGCTTACATACGGCCTACACTTTTGTATAATGCTTACAGCTGTATTAGAAGCTGTATAGAGACATAAATTATGTCTAAAATAAAACCTTTAGCTGCACAAAAGATTGAAAAAGAGGATTATATAGCTTTAGGAACTACAAAGTTAATAAAATGCTGTTATACAGAAGCAAGACATTGCTAAAACCCTTCAAATTCTATAACGAAGCTAGAAGAAATTTTCTGGTCATCACTTTTTCCATTATATCGATTTTGTGTTACTTGGGTAGTGGTCTTAGATGGTTGTTTTGATGAGATTTAATGATTATAATTATGTAAATACATATTTGTTACGGCTGCGAATCATATTTTGATCAACGTACAACTTAATACTGACCAGCAAATTGCAAAAAACGTAAGAAAATTCGAATTTCGCGGGCTACCTTAGCGCTTCCCCCTTAATAAAAACAGACAGTAAATAAAGGTACTTTAGGTACCTTTGCCGTAGCCTTGTACGCATATTTGAGCCCCTCAAAGTCTTGCTGGAAGAAGTTCCGAGGTGGAGTGTGATTGCTAACGGCTTTAGCCGCGACCGGCGGCGTCTTCATTAGCACCAAGGTCACCGTGGGCAGGACGGCATCTTGCTGAAGACAACGAGCCTCGCGCAATGTGCACGGGTGATCTAGAGTCAGGTGAAGAACAGAATATTGTTTTTTTATTATGAAGTAGTATGTTGCAGATGCAAATGCCGGCTGACGATCTATCACGCCGCAGAATCACTACTTAGTATGTAGGCTGTATGTATGAATGAGTAGCACATCTTGTTTTCAAGATAACCTAGACTAGAATGGAGCTAGTTTATGGCGGGCTTTGTAACATAATATATGTTGAATGTTGATATGGTGATGATGAGTACAAAGCGTATGAAGTAAGGATTACCAAACATCAACCACCCAGCTTGAGGTACAGGTTCCCTCTGAGTAAAGGATTTAGTTATTTCCGACATCAAAGCAGGGTCCACACAACCAGGAACGTAGTTATCATGCTGTGCAAGACATTATTGTGTTACTAATCGATTATCACCATGTAATCATTTCATCAATAGATTGTGCAAGGGACATTACTTTTTCATAGCGATCCATCACGCAGCGACGTGTTATAACAAAGCAACCGAAATCTTTCATTAAGAGTTTCGCCACAGCTTTGATATCTAATAATAAGAAAATGATTTGATTATTTAAGTAATAACTAGAAAAATGAAAAGAGAGTCTGTTTGAAGAGGTTCTCACTTCGTGTGTGTTACGCAATTACCCCGCCTGCTGGTCACCAGCGGGGTAATTGCGTAACACAGTATCAGTAGCAATGGCTTTTCATTTGACAGTTCAACAACATTCATTGCGTTATTTAGATACGTTGTTGAGCAGAACTTTTTTTAACCGATTTCAAAACAGGAGGATTTTCTCAATTCGGATGTTTATTAATGGATAAGGTAAGCCTCAGAGGTGGTCCCAAATTTGATTAACTTTGCTTGGGTAGTTTTTTAGTTAGCTTCAATAATACGATTTTTTCCCACTTAGTTTATATTGATGATGTTTTAATAACTTCCTGTCACTGATATTTACATAGCATGTAGTGTTAAATTAATTTGTGTAGGGTAGGTACAACTAAAAAGCGAATGAAATTCGGTGTCAAAATACGAAAATGCGGGAACCAACGACACCGACTTCCGAAATCAAAGTTATTTTTCACTTTGTTGTTTTTTTTTTTTAATAAAGTCGTTATTCTTTTTTGTAAAAACGTTATTTTCGAAGATAAGGAGCAATGGATTAGCAATGTCCTTCAAAATGTTTCAGATTGTGATTGATAGTGTGTTACGCAATTAGAGTGTTGGACAAGGGCACTATAACTACTGGTTTTATTCTCAAATCCGATATGTAGGATGCGCTTTGGATAAAACGAGAAAGGTATTCCGCGATGAATTCTCCTGGAGTAATTTCAGGTCCTGGGATAAAAAAAGATTAAGTAGCCTAGGTACCAATAAGTAAGTACAAACGCTAGCACATCAATTTTAAGCTACTACAATCTGTCAAATTTCTTTAATAGATTTTAAACTTTATCGCTACACCATAAGGTTCAAAGTTGATTGGGAAAATTTGACAGTTTCGAGTAGCTTGATGTGCTGGCGTCTGTACATAATGTGAACCATGGTGGTATGCATGCTCAGTCAGAAAACGTCTGAAAACATGGGTATGAAGGTCTATAAAAATCACCAAGCTTGGCAAAGAGATTGCAGAGTTCTGTAGCTGGTGCTTTTTAACTGTCGAAGTTTGAAGACAAGGCCTTTCTTCTTTGTAGTCTTTTCATTGTTCCGAAGTGCCCTGCCCTTTCTGAAAACGTAATCATTGCAGCATAGATAGCAGTACCAAAAGCTAGCGGTGCAAAATGATCCCGGCGCATATAGTTTAGCGGTAAGGCCAGTCGTTTTCCCAGCGCCACCCGCCGCCCTGGCGATAACTTGTGTTCCATATCATATTAAAATGTAAGAAGTGTCATTGTGCCTGAGAAACGGGTTACGGACAGTGCGTTATAGCGAACGAACAGTGAGCAGAAGTTCTAGTGTGTGCACGCGCGGAATCGACCACCAAGGCCCAGTGCGGGTTGGTAGATGTCACATATCCTTCGAATTTTTTGGTTCTAGGACATCCGGATCCGTCTAGGATTTCCGGTGTCCTTATAATGTTTTTCTTCACAGTCTTAGAGCAGTGGTGATGAAATAATTATTAAGTAACACAAAGTCAAGCGTCTGTCTGGGTCTAAGTCCGAGTTCGAACATACGATCTACAACTCGCGGAACCACTGCTCATCATTGCAGGGCTATATTTTGCCGGGAAAGGGTATGACGGGAGAATATCTAAAATAAGTTTACCTATATCGAGTTCTGGTTCAACAAGCAACAACAATCGCGATGCCTCAACAGTATACAGGTGGTTGGTCGCGAAGATCTTCATCTGTTTAAGATGATCTTTTGGCAGATGTAAAATGACATTCCTGACCATATCCTGGAAACAATTTTTTTTTTGGCGTTGAACATTTTTTTTATAACAAGTTGTTGTCCGCTATTTCACTTGCGATCCAGGATGAAAAGTGGCCTATGCACACATCAAGCTATAAATTTCCAGTTTAAATTTGGCTGACCTAGCATTGTATAGGTTTTAAATACAATCAGAAGTTAGCTTCAACTGGTTTTTATAGCCTTATGTGTAGCCGTGCGTCACACAAGTCCCAGACTACTGAACTGATGTCTTTAATAATCAATCGGTTTAGTGTTTCCGGCGAGAAAAGGTAACAGGCAGACAAAAATTTCCTATCGCATTTAAATACAGATTAGAAGAATATTAGAATACCTTCATCATTAGATAAACCCGCGATCTCTCAAGCTGAGGCAAAAAATGTGTGGGCATTTCCAGCGGTCGTTTGGTGGCGTCGGTTTCAGTCATATTTCACGAGGATGTGTTTATTGAAAACTGTTGTAAAAAGTAAAATCAGCAGATATTATTTTTAAGTAATAAGCTTGGTCCGATACAAACCAATGAACTATATAGATTGCAAAGTGGTTTTACGCTCTTTGAAAAATTATTAAAATAATTATTTACGAAAAGATTGAGGCTATCTTAGTTTGTCAACAGTAATTTATTTTTCTTACAACCAAAACAATGCACTATAATCCACCAAGGAGTTTATCACAGACATAAATGAGTATTATACGAGTAGTAGGTACTCGCTCGCATGCGGTTGTACCACTGTCCTGTATTATACAAGTACCTTGTATGATAGAGGTCAGTGGATTGTGCATTATACTCTTTGCGGTTATAATAGCTGTATCCCAATTCCCACTTGATTAATAGAGGTAATCTGTCTATACACATTTCACATCAGCCATTGAGCTCAGCTGAGCTGCTGACAGCAGCTCCAGCAGCTCAGCTGAGCTCAATGGCTGAAAAAACTGAAGACGAGGTTTTGGCCTTACTTTTAGTCAAGAAGGACAATAAGCACTGAAGACGAGGCGGTATGGTCCAAGACCTTAGCCTGCTCGAGTAGGGCGACGGAAAAAAAAGCATAATGGCTGAGCTCACTGTCATGTCATGTGTCATACTGTCTGTCATTGTCAATGTCAATTCCACATGTTCTTGTGAGGCAAAGAGTAGAGTAACTATATAGGAAAAGAGTAGCAACTCTGTGGTAAAATATGCATGTATGGAAAGTGCTGCCACCTTGAGTTTGGTGGGTGAACTAAGGCTCAAATAAATATACACCCATCTATAGGTATGCATACTTACTTGAGTAGCGAATGTTATTAGGGTCACAATCAGGGTTTTAACCTAAATAAAAAAAAACACGTAAAGTTCAGAATAATGTCCTTTTAATAATATCAAACAAATTAATATTTATATGTTTTATGTTTATTATAATAAGTTTGAGCTGCTTTTTTTGTAGTATCCTCGCCTTCGTAGGTGATTTTACCTTCTAATATTCTATTAATAGACCTGCACCAACTATAAATAATTATATTTATGGATGTGTCAACAAAACATTGTTTTACTTTGTCTCGATGCATTTCACAATCTATAAAACTAAAATCGGTGAATATATCAATGAAGGTTTTTATTCTTTCTTTGATATTCTTTTTGTGGCAATCATTATTTAAAAATGCAACAGTTGTTTCTTGTATTTCCTGAAAACAAGCTACTAGACAGTCAGAGGGATAGCAAAGCCACTTCTTATTTTGGCAATATTCTCTGGCACGTGTATACTTGTACATTTCATTGTCTGAATTGCCTAGTAGCTTGCTTTTACAATTTTTACAACCCTTGACGACTTTTTGTAGACACTTCGTCAAGGCCCACCCGCAGACATAAGTTCTTTGATCAGCCCCTGAATCAGAAATGTTTCTTGTATTTTGCATAACATTCAGAGGCTGATCAATTACAATACTTTGGGATTGTAAGGGAGCAATACTTTTTTCTTTATTTTTGAGGAAAAAGGAGAGGGATTGTAGACATTCATTAGAATCCTCTTCGCAATTGGAATGTACAGAATGATTTGTGCTGAAATTATTTAATAATAAAGTTTTAAATGCTCCCTCAAATCCCACACAGTTGGGCATAACATTTCGAGCACCTAAACTTTGAACACTTCCAAAGAAATTTTCGAGTGGGTCTTGGTTAAAATTACGTGTCAGCATTGCGTCAAAGGAATATTTTTTTGATAATAATTGCCAAATCGATTTAAAACCTTCGATTGTTCGAATCAAATTATTTAAAGTTGGTACAGATTTTTCAATTTTCTCCTCATCACTTTTTTTCACAATAAATTTGGCGGTTTTTAACATTTTTAATGCATCTTGCCATAACGTGTGATGAGGAGAATTTCGCTTTACAGCAGCTCTGTATATTTTGCCATTTGGCGGCGTAAAAGATGACGCGTTAAATGAGTCAAATAATTTATCAATTAATAATAAAAATGGTATTAGATCCCGACATTCTGAGGGACAATCTCCTCTTACAATAACATTGTCTGTAGCAACTGCCATACTGTAACTTAATACTTGAGCCGCATTTTTCACCCTCATTTTTTTTATTTTGCCGGGATCTATGTGTTCATTGGTCAAGTTGGGAAGCATACGCAACTCTCCATGCGACTTGTCGGCTTCAAAAACCCGCTGAAAGTATTCCCACTTTACTATTTTTAACACATTTTCGTGCATATAATGCATTTCTTTATTTAATAAATTGTTTCTAATTCCTTTCAACAAGTGGGGAACATCAAACAACGGGATTATTTCATGATTGTTAACATTAATTATGTCCTGTCGCCATTCTTTTCCTGCTTGCAAATATGCAGTTTTGGCTTCAGAGATTAAGCTATTTATAGTGCTTACATTTGCCGAGCTTTGGTCGCATACAGTTGCGATTATCTTTAAACCAGTAGCTAGTACGTTAGCTATAACATCTATTAAAATTTCTTTAAGTTTTGATGTTTTTAAAGTTTGTGTAAAGTAGTAAGCTACTGGTTGTTTGTAATTTTTCCTTACCCCTTTGACCATGAACACCAAAACATGATTGGCAAAATTTTGCGTCTTACAGTTCCCATAGTTCTCAAAACCTACAAGATCGTCTGTGTATACATTGTAATGGATTTGGGGAGCTATGGACATTTCATCAAATACTAACGTACACAGACGATCTTGTTGCAACATTTTCAACACTGTGAACTTTAACTCTTTAAAAACAATTTCATTTATGCCTGGAGTCAATTTTATTTGAGCAAGCAATGACTTCAGGACTTTTTTAGAAGGTAAAGTAAAATGTTTACACATTAACTTATAGGCTTTAGGGCTTTTCTTAAAAATTGAAAGCGATAAAATCTTTTCTTCCTGAGTAAATCGATGCCCCTTCTTTTTCTTCCGTCCTTCTATGCATTGCATTCGAGTAAATAATTTTGCTGACTCGGACATGTTACGAGATAACCTTTCAAAATCCCTGTTAGCACTTTTGATTTTAGCTTGTTTAATGCGCAACTTTAAAGTTTTAACTTTTTGGCGCAATCTCCTTACTTCATTTTGCTTTAGTCTTGCTTTTCTGGCACACTGCGTTTCAGCCTTCTTCTGCAGATACTCAAAAGTTTTACCTGAAAGATTAAATTTAAAATTTAAAAACATACATACTTAAAATGTTCAGGTATATTTGCTAAATTGTATGAAATATGTGTAAATGGATGGTAAGTTAATCTATAAATAAAAAGTTGGTTGTTATTTGGTAGCCAAAAGTATATCCCAGTGCTGAGCAAAGGCCTCCCTTCCCTTGTTGCCTTTCTAAGATCTCTATCTTGTGCCCATTCTGACCTTGCTAGGCTAAACACACCACACCAGTTCACTTGTAATAATAGTGTTAAAAAAAAACAAAGTACCTTCATCAAATTTCATTAATGGTGTGTGAGCATGGCTAGATCCCGATGGCGCTGAGAATTCTGTAGAATCAACAGCAGTTGAAGGTCTGGATCTGGATGGACCAGGTAGGTTGGTGATATCAATCATAGGTCTAGCATGAACAGATTCTCTTCTAGGCTGACAGTAGCTATGGTCTGTCTCCACAAAGGTACTGATTGTTTGCTTAACACCTGTAACATAAATTGCAATATTGTCACCAGTTGGTTGGATGGTTTCCCATACATACATTAAAATAGTCTTTAGATTAAATTTTTCATTATTAAACTTTTAAAAACCTAGTCTGTAAGAGTGGAGTCACAATTAAAGTTTTGCTGCGTCACTTGACAACTCACTTGTACAGCTCAGTAGTCTTACAGGGATTTGGTTCAAATGCGAAAATAAATAATAGATCCTAAATCTTTGTTTATTCCACAATTTTAAGAGTACTTTTATGTTACTTATCTGACGAGTACAACCAATCAATTGCCAATCTGAATTAATTTGTATGTGTGAATAAATTTTGTTTTCTCGCAAATATTGAGCTAATTTAATTCTACTTACGATTCAAATTAACTGTTGGTATTGCTGAACAAATAAGATGACCTCCAGTTGTCTTGAATGTGGGATCAAAATGGTGATCACATATTCTTTTGTTCTTGTACACCTTTGTACAGTCACTTTCTGTAATCTTGCTGCCAACAGCCGCTATCCAAGCAGCGAACAAATCAGGGCGGTTGTCCGGGTTTGGGAAGCGGTGAAGAGGTACACCATATGTAACTGAAAATGGAACGAAATTCATGAATATCCAACTATGGATAAATTAAATTAAATTTTGGAAAATATCAAAACTTTTTCTTGCTTATATTAAAGGTAATACGTTACGGTACGATAATAAACACTTACCTAAAGCATCACAGCCAAAAATACAATATCTTCTTCGGAGTTCACGCATGATAACAAAACAACAAAAATGATCAACGAAAAACAAAGTGATAACAATATTATGAATTAAAAACAAAACTTAACAAAACAAATAACAGGAACAAGTAACAAATATAACAGGAATTAGCTGAGATAAACTCGAGATTTCGGGAAGCGCATCAACGTCGGGAAAGCCGGAGTTGACAATGGCGGATGGGCGCCGGCGACAATGACATTTGTTTGACATTTGACAAACAAAGCAAGATGGCTGCCAAGTTTTGTTAACCCACCAAACTGCAGATGTCGCTGTCGTCTATGGAAATTGATGACAGTGCTAAGTGTGCCCCCCCTGTTGTGAGGTTACATGAAATGTTTGCGTAACTTTTGTTTTGTATTAGGAAGCGATTAACGCTAGTTACCGGCTGAGTTCGGTTTGATGTTATGACAATAGCCAGTATGAGGGTCAGATGTCGTATGCCTCATCGATAAGTAACAGCAGACCTAAAGAAACGCCATGTGATTTCACTCGCTCTTCGTTCCCGACGAGGTCATAGTTTTTTTCGTTTATTTCTATAATAATTGCGCCGTCCATTCGACGGATGACGCACTGATGAACAGCGTCCACTTATTCCGTAGTTGTTTAGTCAGTAGTCTAGCTGTTAGGATGTGTTCGACAAAGACAAGTTACGAGGTACGAGTTGTGACAGTTTATTATTATTTTTTATTTTGCTTGATAGTGCACTGATTGCGTTACTTCTGTTTATAGTTGCAACAAAATTTAACTGCTGTAGAAAATATTGCCACATCATAGATATTGTATTTTAGAAAGTTTCCTGTTACAGAATTACCTATGATGGTTTCCATGTTTACATTATTCCTTAAACTTTAGTATACCTACTAGTATTGTGATTATAATAATGTTTGTTTGTAAACACTGACTTCTGTACTGGATAGCATAATTTTTTTATTCGTTAGCCTGTTTTGTGTCCAACTGCTGGGCAAAGACCTCCCCTTTTTCCTCCTTCCAAACCAAGAGGTGTCAACCTCATCAGATCCATACTCCACCTATTTATAGCATAAGTACTTATTTTATATTTTTTGAAGTTAGATTTTTATTTTGAGTATTCTAAGTCTGAAATTCTGTACTCTCATAATATTGTTATTTTAGACTTGGGAATCTTATAATAAATCTACAGATCTAAATAGATACTAATTTGAATTAATCCTTAATTTTATTTTACTCTACGGGTTAACATTTTATTATTCAAAATATTTTTTTTAGATGTTATTAATCCATGTAAGTATAATAAAAATTACTTATGGATTTGTTATAAGTATTAAGGTAAACCGTGAACATTTTATAAATCATGGTTCGCCACAGTTCTTGATTAATCTTGATCCATTAAAACTGCATAGTAAGTAGCTACTTATGTTATTCTCATTAATAAATATATTTTGCAAACATTATGTACAGATACCAAATTATATTAAATTGTATTTGTATTCTGCTAGGCTACCAGATGTAGATGTAGACAAATGAATCAAGTCACTTGAGTTGTATAACTATAGATTCACACTCCTACACATTATAATAAAATAGTATCAAAGTCAAAACTGAACATTGAATGTTTTTGAAAAAGTAATTGCTATGAGGTGTGGGAACGAGTCTGATGCTGAAAATATAGATTTTAGAATGTTTGTCTGTCTGAATGTATGTTACGGATTGGCGTAAAACTGGCTGAACGGATTTGGATGAAATTTGGCACACATAGTTTAGTTTGTAACCTGGATTAACACATAAGGTACTTTTAATCGCGGTATAGTATGTACCTGTCGGATATTTTCCGAAATCAACTCAGGCGAAACTTTCTTTAGGCAAAAGCTAGTTCATCATAAAATGAACAGAGTAATAGATTTTTTTTGTTATGAATTAAAGGAAAACTTAATAAGTAAAGTTTTCCTTTAATTCATAACAAAAAAATTTTCTCAATCCATACTAATATTATAAATTCGAAAGTAACTGTCTGTCAGTCTGTCTGTCTGTATGTATGTTTATTACCTTTTCATGCCTAAAACACTGAACGGATTTTGATAAAATTTGGCAGAGAGATAGATTGCATCCCGGGGTATGTCCTTCCCCGGATAGGTTTTATCGACAGACCTCGCGGGCGGAAGCTAGTAAATATATACAGACTGTTCACAAAACTAACTTTTCTTTACATAGACTATTTTGTACAAGTTAATACCACCAGCATCAGAAAAATATAATTGTACTCATAAGTTATATTATAATGGTATAATGCCGAGTAACTGTGGAGTATCTTGCCCTTTCTTCCCCATAATAAAGTACCTTTTAGATAGGGGCAACTAGAATCAATTCTATTTTCTTGATGTTGTTCAAAAGTGCCTTTTAATGTACTTGCCTATTTTGTTTTTCATTCAATTTTTTTAATAGTTTTGTTTTATCACTGTTCCTCTTAGCCAAAGGACCTGCCATCTAATCTCTTTATCACCTTTTTGTGTGCAAAAAGTTTAAATAAATAAATTATTTGACTTTGACTTTTTCCAGGAAGCTGTCCGAAAGTTAAATGTGCTGCAATCAAACAAGGCGACAATAGAACAGATCCGGAAAGACATAAGAACGGGTCAAGTAAGTAGCACTCTACCTCAGATATCAAAGGTAAATGCTTTTGTGATATCTTGCACTGTTCTCCTTACTTCACTGTGGGTTACATCATTACATGCATGTCGTAAATATGGCATGGTTCTCTAAGTTAGAGGGTTTGATTTAGTCCTTCAGGTGGACCATTGTGCGTGGGCCATGGCGGGCGTCGGTGGTTATTCCAACCAGCCCACCTCCCCACAGAAGTTTATTAAATCTCCTGGCCTGTTAAGAACATCTGTGTAAGATCTGGGTGTCCCGAGGGCATGGTTTATTGAGTTCATAAGGATAAATATTATATAGCCTATTTCACTCCCACACAATTTAGACGAATCTAATGACGCCTCATATGTTAAAATCCATCGAGCCGTTTATGCAAATTTCTTTGGGACGCTCTGTAAGCGTCCCAAAGAAATTGACATTACGTACACATACATACTCTCGAAAAGCATTACCCTCCTTCTGCCATGGCGGCCACTTTCAGCCGGGACTAGCCTTTGGCACGGGAGATATCGGAGCTATTATAGTGCACACACAGGTGCAAGACCACGTAACCCCAAAGAATGATGATTTCATGAAACAGTTATTCTTTGGACTTACGTGGTCTTAGAGAGTTGTGTTGATGACTTTAATGATTATAATTCTGTAAACACATATTTCTTACGGCCGCGATTCATATATTAATCAACGTACAACTTAATACTGACCAACAAATTGCAAAAAAACCTAAAAAAAAATGAATTTCGCGGGCTATCCTGGCGCTTTCGCCTTAAGTCTGTTTTCACTAACACTAAAATAAATGCCTAATTAAAAACGGTCTGTTGGATATTTAACGTTTGGCTTAGCACCGTTTGAAAATCCAACAGCACGATTTTATATCCACTCATTATGGTGTCAGACTAGTGACAGTGCAACGGGCATTAGAAGAATTATAATATTCTACAATAAATATAATTTGGTACTTACTATCTGTTAAGGCTCCTTCAAAAGAACCAGCACTTATGTGTACCATTCAAATACGTACACGATAATTATGATAAAATATTGTTATGAAGGCAAGTAAGGTTTCACATTAACATTTCAAGCACTAGTTTTAAATAAAACCTATAATAAATGACTTGTTTGGTCTCTTTGTCCACCTTAATTGCGTAACACACTATCAATCTGAATCATTTTGAAGGACATTGCTAATCCACTGCTTCATATGTTTGAAACATGTTTGCTCACCAACGTTAATAACGTCCCAAGTAACACAAAATCGATATATGGAAAAAGTGATGACCAGAAAATTTCTTCTAGCTTCTTTATAGAATTTGAAGGGTTTTAGCAATGTCTTGCTTCTGTATAACAGCATTTTATTAACTTTGTAGTTCCTAAAGCTATATAATCCTCTTTTTCAATCTTTTGTGCAGCTAAAGGTTTTATTTTAGACATAATTTATGTCTTTATACAGCTTCTAATACAGCTGTAAGCATTATACAAAAGTGTAAGCCGTATGTAAGCATTAATTATGGCTTAGGCTATTAAAAAGCATTTTAAATTTTTTTTAAAACTGCTCAATCTTTTATAACGACCTTTTGCATGGGTCACAACTGTTTAACGGTGTACATTGGTGCTGTTTTAATGCCAGCTTTTTAAAAGCATTTCATCATAATATTATATAGCCTTTATCTATACAAACGTATAATGACAAGAATTTTAACTAGCAATAAGTCGTATCCGCATGCCTAAAGTTTTTAATTATGCTTACGCCATTTTGCTTTTTGTATCGATAATATTTAAAATTTAATTTTATGGTAAATAGTCCTTTAGAAAGGACTTCAACCTATGGCATTGACCGGCCGGTACAATACAGGTATCATAATGACTAAAACTAAAGATTTCTTCGTAAGAGCATAATTTTTTTTACAATTCCACATATTTTTATAATATTTTTGTAATAAATAGCTCTTTAATTTGAAGGCGCATGAAATATTTGATTCAAATATATACATACTTTCACAGTAAACTGATACTCGCAACCTTAATTCCTCATAGAGAACAAAAACAAGAGTTTAATTACTTGCCTTGTAGCACTTATATTTTTTTGTTGAAAGTATCCATGTTCTTTTTACACAAGATTTATTAATAATAACAGAAATTAAAAATAATATTTGAAAATGTTTTTATTTTGCCTTTGTAATGGTACAAGCTGTAGAAGAGCCGCATTTAACATATGCGCACTGCTTTAACCTGTTTTCACAGCCCATTATAATGCGTTTATCATTCCGGTAGACAACCAATATAATGCTGCTAAAATGCCATTCTTACACTTAAGGCTGTATAATTTGGGGCCCAAATTAGCATTACAAGAGCTGTATAGTGGTTTATAATGCCTATATGTAGACTTCTTATAAAGCTATAATAATATGCTAATTCTGTTATCCATCGATTATAAAGCTATTTTGTGCTACTTGGGGTTGGTAAGCAATGAATGTTGTTGAACTGTCAAAATGAAAGCCAATGCTACTGTCAGTGTGTTACGCAATTGCTCCACAGGCTCAAATCATTATTCATTGAACAATATCCCAATACACAAAACTGATAAATATGATATGCAGCATGTTGTTTTATTACTACACTTGAAAAATGGAGATGCAACTTGCTTGAGATCAAGGTCAAGACGAAATAATCATTACAATTTGAAATACATGGCACTTGATGTAAAAATATGTGTTTTTTTGCACGACTCATAAACTCATAACATAATTATTGCGAAGCATTGCAGAGTGCTTTATACGATCGAAAACATTTTTTTTGCCTCCTTTCTTTAACTGTTTCTATTGTTATACCTACTCCTGCCAGTACCTACACATAATCTACTTAATTTATATACCATTGTATAGATAATTTAATGGAGATTCTGTACTTTTCAAAAATAGATTTAATGCAGTAGAAACGAAGAAAACATCAAAATATTTCTGAAAAAAGTCCCGTCAATCAAGTGTGAAACTTGAAAACATTGTAGCTTGTGAAAAAATTAATGAATTGAGTCAATGTTTTTTAATAGATTCGTTTCACCTGTGGGAGGAATCCTCTCGAAAATGGTTCTTTTATTCAAAGTAGTTTAATTATAATTAATAAAAAACTAACTGATATAATATAATTATGGTTTTTTATACGATCAAATGAGTATTATGAGTCCTCAGACCAAATAAAAAAAAAACCAAGAAAGAGGGCCGTCAACAGTAAAGTGAAACCGGTTCCGTAAACATGTGTGCACATAGTGAGTTGTAGTTAGTTTGATTGTAAATGTGTGCGTGTGAGCGTGTATGCACAGAACGGAGGCACAGTATATCTTTACTGTGGCGGAGGTGTAGTTTTTGCATGCTTCACTGTACATATTGTTCGCAGCGTTATGTCTTGACTTTTTATTTGATCTCAGTATGAGGCGTGCACTTTTGGATTTTCCAATTTTTTTTTTCAAAATTATTTTACCAAGTCTACTTATTTTATTTTGCATTTCTACTCTTCCTAAGAGCCTGCGCACACCAGGTTTTTTAAACGCGCCGTCGACACGCGTTTGTAGCGATACAGACGCGATACGCACGCGAGTCAGACGCAGCCTGTAGACCTGTAGGATAAAAGCGCGCCGTCGACGCACGTTTCTAAAACGCGCGTCAATGGCGCGTTTAAAAAACGTGGTGTGCACAGGCCCTTACATAAAGGAAAAAATACAGGCAGCCAGTGATATCGACGCTCAATCTGTTACAAATAATTTCAATGGATTCAGTACATGATTCTGTCTGAACTCTGAACCCCCTGCGTTGAAATTTTACGTCGTTTATTTTAAAAAACAAAATCTATGAAACAGCAGTTTTTTTTATAGTCTACGCTAGAAACTTCTAGAATAATGTGCTGAAATCATGGTTGCAGTTTGCGCGTCGATGTCCTGCCACCCTGTAATAGTAAAAGTCTTTAAATAGACATACATACGTGCTCTTCCACCTTAAAACAACATTCTGTTTGTTTGTAGGTATATGACTAAGGGCTGATTTTTCCATCGCCAGATAACTTTTATTCGAAGATAAATCAGCCCTTACTGTACTTGTACTTTTGTATACTTCTGTGTCATTATAATATTTTCTGACAAATATTTCAGAAATGCACAAACCTAGAGGATATGGAGCACTATTTGTCGAGAACTGGAGTGAGTCTGACAAAGTTAGATGAATTATCTGTGATACACGTAGCTGGGACCAAAGGAAAGGTAATTCATACTAATACTAATATACATACTCGTATATGTATATTATAGATGCGTAAGTTACTCTGTCTTTCTGTTACCTTTTCAGGCCTTGACGGCTTAACAATTGTGATGAAATTTGGTACACAGGTAAATAATTACCTGGGCCACAATTCTATATTATTCCCCGCGAAATCTTACCACTTGCAAACCACGTCAATATCGTGGCTTGTTTACGGCAAAGAATCGAAATGTCAACCGTACGTGGACAACATGTAGGTATTCAGTCTATCAAAAAGTACCTACTGTTATGAGCTGGGGGGTTCGTGACAATAAAAACTGCCGATTTAATAACTAATTTTTTTTTTTATAAAACGTTGCCCCACACTTTATTAAACACCACTAATAACAACTCAAACACACTAATTATAAAACACAATTGCACTGCTGATCGCTCTCCGAATGTATTCGCTAGGCTTGTATCGCTTATCCAACTCTGACCCATTCCGGCCGTGCCGCGGATAGTGCTAAAACCTTCTATTGTAGAAACATCTAGAATGTTCGAGTACATACCGGCCCCGACTGACCAAATGTCGATAGTTCTAGAAAGTTCTAGCATCGAAATTCCTAGAAGGATTTTGACTGTATTAGTTCTGCTACTCGACATTAGATGGTGCTAGTTGTAACTAATGTCACCATGTACCTGGCATTAATTGTGGGCCATTGCCCATATAGAGAATACGTTAATAGCAGATGTCGTAATGACCCAATAGCTTATCTCAGTAGTAGCGCTTGCTACTAAAACCAACGAGGCATTAGTTTTTTGTACAATGGACAGCGTAATAAACTAGGTATAATGTTTTTAATGTTACATCAAATACGCTACGCTACGTTATTACGTAAGACATAGGTAAATTGTAAACACAAAAAAAGGAAAAAAATACGATGACAGACCGGTATGTAGCGTGTGGCAAATTACCTTGTATCAAAAACATTCAAGCAAATCTGTATCATAATTCTCGCTATATATGATTCCTTTTCAAAAAACCCGTCACATTAAATAAAAGTCCTCGTAACAATTTTCAGGGTTCGACAAGTGCGATGTGCGAGTCCATCCTCCGTCACCACGGTTTCCGTACGGGATTCTACTCGTCGCCGCACCTCGTGGCGGTGCGCGAACGCATCCGCCTCGATGGACGCGTCATTACTGAGGATCAGTTTGCGAGACATTTCCATCAGGTCCATGATATGCTGGATGGGACTAAGGTAACAGAATATTTTGATCTCGTCTATACAGCTGCTTAAGAGCGTTTACGACGTACGGCATTTCATACAAACTTTCAAGCCCTTGTTAGGGTTCCGTACCAAAATGCTAAAAAGGAACCCTATGGTGCGACTCAGTCCGTCTGTTAAGTCACAGCTGGATATCCTAAGAACTACTAATGCTATTAACTTGAAATTTGGAATAGTTTTAGATGACGTTTGCCCAACTATTTTGCAAATAAGAAAGAAATAAAAATGTATGTATTTTTTTGCAACAGGGACTGAAGGGAGTTTTAAAAATTCGAAATGGAGCTACTAGGGCATGTGGGGTATCATATGAAAGAGCGCTGTTTGCACATTCTCAAACAATTATTTTTTTTAGGCCGCATAGTTTTCTACTTTTGATGAAAATGTTAAAAAAAAATATCGTTCCTCCCCTTATATCCGAAGTTTGCATAGAGAAAAATCTGAAATTATTCTACGTGATAAAAGTTTATGTAAAGATTACAGGAAAAATAAAACGATGTCTCTAAATAGCATACCTTTTCAGAAATCATCAACAAAAGTTACATTAGTTCCACTATCGGTCAAGAGATGGCGCTGACCTAAAATTGCAATATCAGCGCACAGTATGATAAATTCCTCGAAAAACGGACATCGCTTTTTTATTCTTCTAATCGATAGTATACACTGTTTTGAATGCTAGAGTAGAACTCCCAGAAATCAATTCAGCTTAGAACCAGAGCTATATTTATATTTTTTATATTTAATTGGTTATCCATAGAAATCAAAAGAATTGTTATAAATTATTATGTATGCAAGTTTTTATGTTTTAATTATAGTATGTGATAAAGTCAAATAATTATCTGCTGCTTTTAGAAACGAAAAAAATATTTTTAGATGTTATTTATAGCAAGCTACGTAATTTTTTCTGTAATTTTGATGAAGGGGTAAATGTGGTATAGGGAAGGGGGCCACCCTCGGCAGCAACTTTTTAGAACTTTTTAGTCAAAGTCAAAGCATTTATTTCAAATAGGCACATAAAAGGCACTTTTGAACGTCAGAAATTCCAAAAAAAATAGAATTGGTTCTAGTCGCCCATTCCAAAAGGTAGTTTTCGTATGGAGAAGAACGGGCAAGAAACTCCACCGTTACTCTTTTAAAATATTTTACAAAATTTTGCATACATTAATTATATAATAATAATATGTGAACACGATGCACCTAAAATAAAATTACTATACCACAATAGGTAAAAGACTTAAAAATGAAACCATGACATATATAAATTAATTATCTGATAGATACATGGGTGCTCACATATTTACAAACATGGTAAAGGTAAACGATTTTCAAAAAAAAAATAACAAGTAATAAGTCAGGGTGTGAGTTAAAGTAGTTACAGCAATGATGTATAAAACTATAGATACGTTGTCCGCACTCTAAAATGGCAACATGAAATGAAGCCAATTGCCACATTTGCGCTCAGTCACGCACCAACCTGTCGCGCGACGCGACGCGACGTATGTTTGTTTTTAATTTATATCGTATGTGAAAACCTGTGCAAAACATAAAGAAAATATGCCGTCGTGTGTTTTCAGAGGATGTAAAAATTATACCCCAAAAGTTAAAGACAAAAATGTGTCATTTCACGCGTAAGTTTACAAAACTAGATTATTTTATTTTATTTTGTACGACGCTGCGTCTAATGGCGACCGGCGCATGAAGTGACTCTGATAGCTACGTCACTCATGCGCTCGACCAATGAGCATGTAATTTGACTATTACTTATCCTGTGACGTAACTGAAGATGTTTATTTATCTCCCTCTAGCAACAGACATCCCGCCGTACGGTGATATATTTTCTTTCCCTTTCTTTACGCGTATAAGTAGTTATCTAGTATTTTCGCCGTTTTTAAGCGCCGAGATGTTGGTTGATAACGTGTCTACAGTCTCACAAACTTATCTGGCCCGGTGAGGGAGTCGCTGATATCGCATTTGGTGTCGCCAGGAAAAATAAATTTTACAATAAAGTGGGAAAGCAAGTCGATGTAACAAAAACATTTTGGTCCAAATCTTGAAAACTACTGAACCGATTTTTCAATCCGATTAATAGTTTCGGAGAAATACGTGGACTAACATACACATACATACATACCTATAAAAATATGCATATTTGTTTGGAAGCCGTAATAGACTATTATAATTATGTAAATATATTGCAATTCCAATAATATTACATAAGTAGGTACATAATACGTGTCAAATTGATAACCTCCTTTTTTGAAGATGGTTAAAAGTTAAAACTATGAAATTATGCACATACTACCTACGTAACACCTGGCGATTTGAAAGAATGTAGGTAATATGTTAATTAGGTACCTAAAAAACAAAAACAAGCATATTCCTCGAAAATATCTATATTTTAACACAATAATTATGATCATCTACATAAAATGTCTGGCGAGTGTTCTCTAACGGGAATACTCCAGGTATTCCCGAGCCACCTGATTCATCAGTCACTTCATCATCAGAGTCACTACTTTCACTTTCACTGTCACTGGCCAAATTAATGATGAAAGGCTCGTCTAAGTATGCATCCCTACTTCTATACTCGTTTTCAATTTTTTTTACATGATTGCAGTGCTTTTGCCATTCTTGCACTGTTATCTTATTGAAGGCTTCTGCAATCAAAGTAGGCATTTCAGAATTTGATTTATTAATGTTCTGATTAGCTACGTTTCGTTTCATAGAGCTCCAAATCATTTCGATTGCATTTAGGTCGCAATGGTATGGCGGTAATCTTAACACGCTATGTCCACTGTTTTTCAACAGTTCGTCTATTTCGTATATAGGTTTTGGTTTATGTCTCTTAATGAGTTCGTAGAGTTGCGGTTTTGTAAACTGTTCGTTAAATTCTACATTATTTTCCGTCAGCCACTTTTGCATCTCAGCTTTTTTATGACTTCCATTAGGAGTTCTGTTTATGCAAATGCTATGATATGGGGCGTTATCCAATATAATCAGTGTTGGCTGATGTAAATTGGGCAGAAGTTTATCGGTCACCCATTTTTTAAAATTCTTACTGTTCATTTCGTCGTGATAATCGCCACTTTTTGTGTTCGATTGGAACACTAATAAAGCATTCTCCACAAACCCTGCTTGTCCTCCCGCATGAACAATTATCGATCGATTTCCTTTGGAGACTGGGTTTAGCACACCGTCAATTTCATCACTCTGCCAGCAGCGCCCAGCTGTATGAGATGCGTGAATATAGGTCTCGTCCAAAAATATGACTGGTTTTTGTTCACCTCGTTCATTGTCTTTAATTTTTTGAAGATAATTGGCTCTCCATGCTGAAATATCATTTCGTTCTATTAGAATTTTTCTGTTCGATTTTGTCTTCTTGTAACGAAATCCAATTTTATGGAGTTTTTCCGAAGAGTTTCTCGACTCCCTTTAAAATCAATGTCTTCTTGGAGCACATTTAATAAGTTTGGTATTGTGGGAATTTCTTTCCGCATAGTGTAAAATTCATGAATTTTTCTTCTTATGACACCAAGATCGAAATCATCCACTTCAATTTTACCTTTCGTCCTTTTCCTTTTTTTTCCTGGCGTGGAAACTTTTGTTCCAGTTTCATCTGCCTGTTCTTTTCCTTGACAAGTTTTCTAACAAATCGCTCCCCAACACCTACAACAAAAATAACGAAATTTTTTGAAAATCATACGTCTATTCTACTAGCACGTGCGAAATGGTGTTTTCGTGGAATTTATTTTCAAAAGCTGACAACACTAACCTGTGGCGGCAGCTACGCGTTCATACAATTTTTCGAACGGTATTATCGGTGCCTGAAGGCGCTTTTCTTCCTTCATAAAATCTAAGACTTGTAATATAATGTTCCTCGCGTCACTTTTTAAAGCTTTCGGCATTTTTCACTAGCTATAACCACTAAACGAAAAATAAACACACAGAGCAAACAACCAATGGCGGATATGTCAACGGATGGCTGGCAGATTGACATTTCAAAATGGCGTCGTTAGTTTCTCTTTTTGCCACCGGGCCAGATAAGTTTGTGGCACTATATATATAATACGTCATTGAGTTACAGAATGTAAATCAATGTCAAAAAAGTATAAATTTACAATTAATAAAGCCAGGCACAGAATCAATGTTGCCACGCAAACTTTTCTTGCCCAGCCTTTGTCGTTTCTCTACGTTCAATGGCAACTTATAAGTATCAATCAATCAATCTGCGTAGCCTTTTCCCAACTATTAAAATATTATTAACCCCCCTCCCCCTCGTCAGCAAAAGTAAGCAAAGCTCTTAACCGCCCCCCCCCCCATGCTTACGTAAACATTGCATTTTTCAATGTGTTCTGGTTTCTTTATTGATTCATGAGCAGCAGCCATAAGTCCCAGTAGAATCCCTGAAAATGCGTTTCGTTTTCAAGCATAGACAAGTAGGGTTGCCATATGTGTTCAAACCAAAATCGACAAAATTTTGTAGAAAATCCGAAAAAGTAAAAACATATACTGCTGACGTAATCACCATCTAGAACCCCCCACCCCACCCCCATGTCATCAAAGCCTTTGCCTTGCTTATCTTATTTTCAAGTATTACGTAAATTCTTTACTCTCCCGCCCCCCTGTTTACGTAATACTTGAATGGTCCCTAGTATTAAACTCTATTTCGAATGTGGAGTTTACAATCTCGAGTAGCGACCCCTAGTTAGATTGCCTAGGGCCATGAATGTCTTGGAGGCACGGAAACTTCATGAGTAACGATACTTATGAGCGCTCGGCACACTCTGGGCAGTTAACCCCGTTCCCAAACAAACGACCATTTGGTTAATCTTTCACCACGGCATTAGCTGTTCTCGTATAACTCGTGTCGAAAGAAGGCAAGACAGATATAAATCGAGTCAATCAGTCTGCCTAGCGTTTTCCCAACTATGTTGGGGTCGGATTTCAGCCCAAACGCTTGCAGCTGAAAACTAATATCTTACATGGAGCGACTGCCTATCTGACCTCCACATCCCAGTTACTGGGTAACAAGATACCCCTTGGTAAGACTGGTTGCCATAATTGAGCTTCTGCTGTCAAAGATCTACGAATGACAACCCCTGGCTTAATGTGCTTTCCACGGTACGAAGGGGTCTCGATATGTAGTGTAATGGTCACCCATTCATGAACCGAACGCGGCAAGCGTAGTTTATCCTTCAATCGAAGAAGACCACAAATGGCCACCGGAACTACTCAATAATAAGGATTTCACGGGTTGCGATTCGATTACTTTAATATGGTTGCTAAGCAGTGGCGGACTAAGCCCGTCTGAGGCCCGGGGCGGCAAAGCTGAATGAGGCCCCCCAGCTTTAAAAAAATGTAGTTTTACAAGCTTTTTATTCAGTTCACATTTGTATGTATAAATAAGTGTTTATGTTTATTTCGTTAATTTCGTCGGCAACGCCACTTTTCTTCTCTTCAGAATTCGAAAAGTAATTGGATAAAGATCCAGCAAGCGATTTTGCCTCTTCAGTCGTTTTTTTAGCTTCCTTTTTTGAGAGCCAGATGGTTGAATCCTTTTCAATAAAAATAATGAGATAAATAAGAAACTTTTATAAAAGATAGCTAAACCTAAGCCTCATTATTGATTTGACGATATAGATATACAAATGTACAGAGACTTTGCCATGTTGAGTCTCACGATGAAAACAAGTAGACATACCTACATCCCTAATAAACGTGCACTACAAATAAAATAAGGACCAATGTACTCGTAGGTGCATATTGACTAGAAACTACGGATTATAATTGCTAGGCTAAATTATACGAAGAATTACCTACTTACTTTTTTCAAATACTCGAAAATGCACTAACTCAACTCTGAACTTATTTACTTTTATACCGCAACAAAAATCAAAAACACTATTACACTTTTTAATGAAATTACTTTGAACGGATAAGATCGCGTTTATTATTTTATAATTTGAAAAAAGGCTTATCTGTTCGCGAAAATATCAGTACACACTAATAAACTATTAAATATCAACGTAATGAAATTCAATATTTGTTAAATGAGGCCTATGTTTATTTTTCGACGTAAATAGAATGTAGTGAATATAAATGTAGGCGTACAAGAGTGAATTATTTGCACTTCATTCATTCAGGGATTCCTGGGGAAGTACCCGCTACAAAGACGGGAATTCTCCCAGCATATTGGACGCGTTCAGCAAAGTTAAAAGAATATTAGTACCACGTAAAAAGTCTAGATGGCTGTAGTGTTCTGATCTTGATGAAATTATGTAGGTACTAAGCACATTTTTAAAGTCTTGTTTAGGATTTTATCAGGGGAACGCTGAGGCATTTGGGGGCCCCCAAGACCGGAGGCCCTGGGCGGTCCGCCCCTTCCGCCCCCCTGTTAGTCCGCCACTGTTGCTAAGCAATTTATGCTCGTCACAATGCGAATGGTAAAATGGAGCTGATGGTGGAATACTAGGAGAACTCCGACGAAGAAGAAAAAAACCGACTTTCATAAAAAAACACTACAAACTGAAAAATAACTTGTATTTCGGTAGTTGGTGGCAAAAACTAAAATACTGATCCAAAGACACCGACTTCCGAAATTAAAGTTATTTTTCAGTTTGTAGTGTTTTTTTTGAAAGTCGGTTTTTTTTGTTAAAAGTTTTTAAATTAAAATTTGTAACACCAAACACCATCTTTCCAGGCATTCGAGGGTGACATGCCAAAGTACTTCGCGTTCCTGACCGTGATGGCTTTCAACGTATTCCTGAAGGAGAAGGTGGACGTGGCCATCGTGGAGGTGGGCATCGGCGGCATTGTCGACTACACTAATGTATTAAGGTAGAATAACCTGATTATACTGTTATTCTATAATCACCCTTATTCCAATCAGATAAGGTTCCAAATAGATTGGCATATAATTTTAGGCTTTCCTCAAACCCATCTTCACCATCAATGATTCTTTATTTATCTGTGCCACTGACGTAATGAAATAACCGCTACGGAAATTAAATTAGCTGGCAAAACTTCATAGACGTGAACTCCACTACCTCTACCAGCGTGGCGTCCATTAATTAACACGTAACATCACGCCTGTAATCCCCGGAGGGTTAGACAGTTTTTTTTTAATATTGTTTTAATGGCCTGGTTGCTGGGACCTTTTAGCCAAGGGTTAGACAGAGGTGTATCTACAGTGTTAGCAACATGAGCCAGCCAGCGCCATGAGGCAGCCTCGTGACGTCATGCAGGGAAGAGCAGGCCGCGATGTGCGCCCGCGACCAGAAAGTTCACCCTCTCTATGAGTGATGGATGTGTTGAAAAACTAGTGACACTTAAGATTTTGTATATGGAGTGGCCATATGCAAAAGCTTTTGTTGTTTTCAGCCAGTGTTTTTCGTTACAATAACAATGTTTCAAAAAGAAAATCTTTAATTTTCAGAAAAGTCCCAGTCGTCGGTATAACAGCACTAGGGTTGGACCACACATCGATATTAGGCACGACACTGCCTGAGATCGCGGCAGCTAAGGCTGGCGTCATGAAGACTGGCTGCGAGGCTTACACGGTGGAACAGCCCCCAGAAGCTATGGATGTGCTGAGAAATGTTGCTAAGAGATTTAAGGTAATAAACTTTTCTGTCGCAGCATTGAATATTATAAAAGGTTCGTGCGTAAATACCCTTCACAAACAGCAATGGGCACATGCCGGTAAAATAAGCACAAAACTTTCATCTTAAGCTGGCACTTGGCGTTTTTGCCCAAACATTTTAGGGAAAAACAAAATTTATACTCTAAGCCGATTGGAATTAAGTTAATTTTTCGTAAGCGATATAAGTACTGCGAATATTTTTGCAAAGTCAGTGCCAGCATGACACGTTTACTCATTCACAAGAAGGCGTTCATGCTGTCTAGACAACGATTTTATAACATACTAGCAGGCCTGCGGTTTCACCCGCATATGTGTCGATCCCTTGGGAATATCGGGATAAAAACTATCCTATGTCCTTCCCAGGGATGCAATCTATCACTCTGCCAAATTTTATCGAAATCCGTTCAGTGGTTTAGGCGTGAAAAGGTAACATACAGACAGACAGAGTTACTTTCGAATTTATAATATTAGTATGGATTAGTGTGTTTTCAGAAAATAAGTAATGTTTCACAACATTATTTTCTTTGTTTCCAGTGTCCTATAACTGTAGTTCCTGCCTACAAAACCTACTCATTCCCGACCACAGAGCGAGCCCATTTGCCAGTAGACGTAGAAGCGTACCAAACGAACGCCTCCCTTGCCATACAGCTAGCCCATGCTTGGATAAGAATCACCAAGCCAGTACACAGGAAAAACGGCCTTATTAAACACGTTGTTAACGGTCAAAATGGTGTGACCAAACCAGTATTAGAAACCGTAGTGAAATGTGTGACAAAGGAGACTATGACAGGATTGACTTCTTGCAAATGGCCGGGAAGGTACCAGGTTGTGGATTCTGAATATGCGAAGTTTTATTTGGATGGAGCGCACACTAAGGAATCTATGGAGATTTGCGCGCAATGGTTTAAGAATCATAATAGGTGAGGCGTTTTACATTATTAAATTAATCTACTTAATAAAATTCAGTCACTCACTGACAGACAACGCACAGCATGAACTGTTGTGTCTGGAAGCATGAAACGCACAGGAGTACCTAGATTTTTGAAAATTCATCCCCTAAAGCGATAAATAGGGATCAAAAGTTTATATGAAAGTGGAAAGTTCGTAGTTTTTGCCGATGGAAAATCCCATCGTGTATAGGGCTTGTCATAAAAATAATCTAGCAGAAAGTGTATTCTATTCTATATGTCTATCTAGTTCAAGTAAACCTAATGTGGTCCTTGTATTTCATCTCCTGAAGTCCTTGTAAATCTTAATGAAAACCTGACATTACCTATTCATCATATCTTTTTGTAAATATGTCAAGTGTATTAACGAACCATTTGTATTACAGATTACATGACAAAGTCCTGATATTCAGTGCAACAGGCGACAGAAACGCTGAAATCTTACTCCAACCACTAAAAGAAGTAGGCTTCAAATCAGTCTACTTCGTAATCCCGACTTCCCATAAAAATATAAGCCAAAATAATGACAATTACTCCTTAGTAGAACAAGAAGAACTCATTGCCAGATGCGAAAAACACGCAGAGATCTGGCAACACTTCCAAGAAGGTTGTATGAATGTGACAGTAGCTGGCTGTGTGGCTGATGCCTTGGTCAGTTTAAAAAAAGAAAAAATTGACGATAGATCGTCCGTTTTGATCACAGGGTCATTACACTTAGTAGGTGCTGCATTGTCGATATTAGATCCTAATTTAAGTAGTTGAATTTTGAGTGAATTTTATTAAAGTTTATTGTTGTAAGTTGTTTTGCCTTTTTTTTTAACCCTCTTCTAATCAATCAAATGCAATTGCATGATTAGAAAGCTTGTTATTAGCAAAGGGCTTTGAAGGTCCGTGGCATGATCAACCTGTCCGCAATTTTTTTTTTCAAAATGGCGGCCATTTTTTATGCCCATAAGTATAATAAACGGAAAACGTAATAAGACCAAACCCAGTAGTATAACGTTTCCGTGATGCTTTACGGGGTTTGGTTCTATTATATTTTCCGTTATCATTGATGTCAGTTATCGATTTATATTATGATGCGTGGCCGCCATTTTGAAGAGAAATTTAAGGGGCGCGACAGTAGGTACCTATGCCAGGCTCCATATAAAAATCTATGATAAAGATCTTTTCAAAGTTTTACCTTCACTCAACCTCCCTGCTTTACCAGTACAAACAAAATATGTAGATTAAGAAAATAATTATAATATTTTGATTAATAAATTAATAACACAGGTCAACAATTTTTTTCCCAAGAAACCAGACTATACTTTTCCGAAGGATTTTGACGCGCTGAATTCAAATCTGGCCTCAAAATTGCTCTATCACGTCAGGGTTTCGAGATATCCTAACCTAAAAGTGCAAAAAATACCGTTTTTGCTCATTTTTGAGGTTATGTAGCACGGCCGATCCTATTTTCTTTCTAAAATTATTAATAGCATCTCAAAGGACTAGTTTTTCTCTTTAAAATGACGTTGAGTTTACTCAAATATCTTTTTTTTTCGCTGAGAAATTGCATTTTGAAATTTTCCAATAGAAAATGTATGTGTATGAATTCTCAAACGTAGAACAATACACGTACGAAAATTTCAAAATGCGATATCTCAGCGAAACAAAAAGATATTAGAGTAAACTCAACGTCATTTTAAAGAGGAAGACTAGTGCTTTGAGATGCTATTAATAATTTTTGAAAGAAAATAGGATCGGCCGTGCTACATAACCTCAAAAATGAGCAAAAACGGTATTTTTTGCACTTTTAGGTTAGGATATCTCAAAATCCTGACGTGATAGAGGAATTTTGAGGCCAGATTCGAATTCAGCGCGTCAAAATCCTTCGGGAAAGTATCATCTGGTTTCTGGGGGAGAGCGTTTGTCAAATTTTGTCGACCTGTGTAATCATATTTATGCCCAATTATTCTATAGTTAATTGTGTATCACTAGTATCTAACAGCCGGTCTACGTCAGTAAGTCAACTTATCAGTCTATCTAAGTACCCTTCATCTTGCTTATAACTTAGCAGTAACAGCTGCATATGCAGTTGGTTGCTTAAGTAAATGTTCAAGTATCTTATCTCCAAGGGACAAGAGCTTTATAAAAAATAATGGCTATCAACATCCACTGTATTGGCTTAAACATTATATTATTTGCTTTTAACTTAAATGTATTAACCAGCAAACGGATGTCCGAACATATTAAAAGACGGAGTAGACCCAAAGTTTGGAGAATGTTAGGTAGGTAATACTTTGTTTAAATATTGACAGACTATTCTTCTATGCAGAGCATTCTGTGAGTTTTTGTCAACTAAAGGCAGGTTTGTTCGGTTTTCCTCTTGTACAATCTCTGGGGATTGTATAAGTTCTTCGGTCACTGGTTCCGTTACTTCGGTCTCCCCTGAGAAGAATGCTTTTACTTTTAATTGCATCTTTTTGCTTTCCTCCTGTATCACTGTATAGTTGGGCATCGGTTTTGTCTCCCGTTTCAGTGTTTGAATGTCAATTTTTCTGTCCTCCAGCTGTAGCATATTAAGTTTCTTGCATAGTGTTTGGTACTGATCATATACATTGGAACTATAGAATATCCCTTTAGCAAAATTATTCAGATATTCTTTTATATGTTCTCCTTTGTCCGCCACCATTTCTCGGACTTACTCTTCACCAAATAATAAGAGAATGATGTCCAATGTAAACCATTCAGCTAGCTACATTTTTCAACTTCAATAGTTAATGCCATTACTAAAGGTTGCTTTTTCTGTGGCAACTTTTTATTTGTTTTAGTTTCCTTATTTTGTTTGTTAACACCTGTAGAAACGAGTCATTAGTATTGGGTCAATTTTCTTTTCTGGTTTTTCTAAGATGTCACCTACAATGTTTAATGGATTGGATGTGGTTGTAAGTTTAAGATTTTTCTTAGCAGGTATTTCTGTTTCAGTATTTGAGTCAACAGATTTCCCAGAATCTGGTTGAAGTGTTTTTGGATTACTGTCCTTCATTTCTTGTTCAGGATCATGAGTAACAACCGGTTTACTTAATGTGTTGACATCACACTTTAAGTTAATATTGGCTATCTTTTCATTGATTGATTCTATTGCTTTGTCTACATCACTACTCTGGTTATGAGTTCCACTTTGTACAGTTACTATTCTTCTTTTATTTGATTGTTCATTGTTCTCTTCTTTTTCATCTTCAGCATGAGGAGGCATTTCATTAAGGCTTGCTTCAGCAAAATCTTTGATTGAAGTAAATGGTTTCATTTCTGAGATTTTAACTCTTTCAATCAATGTGAAATTACTACCTCACCCATAGTACCAACTACCAACAGCATCTAGTTTCAAGAGGTGGAAGGTTGGTATGTTTTCATACTCCCTGAACCATAGGGGGCTTGTCAACATCTGTTTTTTTACATACACTGCAGAATTGTAACATGAGTTACTGCAAAAGTTCTTCCTGGCAGTGATGTCGTAAACTTTGTTAGTCTTCATTGATATTCTGTATTTCTGTTTAGGTATATCCTTCATTGACAAAGCCTTCTTACATAGTGGATAGCCACATAAATGGATTATAACTCTTTCTTCTATAATATCTTCAAAGTGCGCCTGGTTGATATCTGGAAGGCATTGGAGTAAGTATGTTTCAGTAACGCTCGGTTCCAAGAGGCTCTCGACAATCTGTTGAGCCCTAGCATTACACTCTCGCTTCTTCACAATTGCTTGACGTATTTGCTCCTTAGTCATCTCTTCGATTTTCGACGGTCTCTTCTTGGGCTTTTGGTTGCGCACTTCCATTTTATGTATTAGTTGAGTTTTAACGAAATTATTATAAATTGATACAGTTATATATTCTGATAATTTATTATCCTACTTTTTAGGTATTTTTTTAACGTAGGGTAGTGGCACCAACAGATGAACAACCCCCAATAGATGAACAATCGAGCTAAAAATAAAAAAATATAAAACACCCCGCTACTTACATGTATGCAATATTTTTTCCCGCATAGGGCAACATTTTTTCTTCCGGATTCCATAACAATTTTGACAGTGACGACTCAGACGCGCTCGTAGCCACCCTTTGTGTAAGCGTTTCCCGCCAAAAATCTGTTTCCTAAGGAAACTTACTTAAGGTAAGTGCCCTCCGAATTTAAGAATTTTGTCAGCTTGTAGAAAGAATTAATAATAGATAGCAGTAGATTTGGTTAGACTAAAATCTAGTTATATTCGGCTTTGACTATATTGATACATTTATACATTATTTACCGTATTTTCAGAGAAATTTACTGTTCAAGTAATGGATTCAATTTTGTTTGCTTGATCCAATACATGAACGGCGTTCAACTACTGGAGAAAAGGCATATTTTTACAGCTCTCATTACCTAAAAGCTCACTCTTAAAGATCAAAACAAAACCACTCAAATGAATTTTAATAAATGTATGAACTTAGTTACCAAAAGTTGAACGGATGATTTTAGTGTTTTTGATTATTTTTAAGGCTTTATTTTAGTATGAAATCTTGCACTGTTCAGCTTTGGGATTCATGACCAAAATTTGAACTAAGGAATATTTTCGCATTTTATTCGTTCATATTTTGGGTATCGTGCCTTAAATTGAACGCTGAAGTGAATTTACTGTACTGAATATATTGCAGCCAGTTGATGTGCCGGATAATCAAGGAATATCTCAGAACCACGAATTTCGTCCGATTATTCAGGATTTGTCACGGCAAGTTAATGAGCCGAACAATGAAGAATCATCCAAAATCCCTGACGTTCCAAATAATAGTCACCATACCCGTGACTTTTCTCTTGAAAATAATAAACCGGGCTGTTCTAAAGTATTGAATGCTAAAATTGATGAGTTGCTGACACTTCCTGAACGCAAAAAAGGCACAAAACGTAAGCTGCCAAAATCGCCAATACCTCTAGCAATAACTTCTAAAAAGTTCAAACAATACCTGGAACTAAAGGAAAACGAAAAGAAAAAGAAAGCAGAAGATATAATACACAAAAAAATTCAGCGAGAACAAAAGAAAGCAGAAAAGGAAAAAACCATCAGAGATAAGAAATTAAAAGGAATCAATAAAATCAAAGATATTGCTTCATCTACTGGACCAGTACAAGCTGATCCAGTAGATGAAACAATAACTTCAAATAAGGCAGTTAAGATTCCAGCTTTGAAAAAAACAATGACATAATTTGTATGTTATTAACGATTGTATCCCAGAGACTGAAAGGACCAATAAAAACAACGAAAGTCTGACTAATAAGAATATAAGGAGTCTGATAAGGAGAATATAAATTTTGGAGATTATGTTGTTGTAGAATTTGAGACGAATAAACGAAACCGCTACTATGTCGGGCAAGTGCTAATGTGTGACTATGAAAATAATTTCATCAAAGTTAGGAGTTTGAGAAAGAAAGCCAGCAAATTGGACAGCTTGATATATTTCGTTGAGCCTTCTACTGCTGATTTAACTGAAGTGTCGACGTCAGCTATTAAAAATCTTTTACCGTGTATTGGAAGAAGAGGTATGATTACTTTTGAAAATGCTCAATATGATCTCAATTTATGTGAATAATTATTTGTGTAATGTATATTTCGTATGAATAATTTAATTAGCCATCTCTGAAACTGCTCAATTTGATCTCAATTTAAAGAATACTTATCTGAATGTTAAGTTTAATATTATCATGAATAACTAGGACTCACTACTAATAAGAGAGTTAAAGTAGGTATCCCTACGTTATTTTGTTATTTAATTTTGATCTCGTAAATAAGACTTGATTATTGTAGGCAAAACGCCCTACAAATGTTTTTTTTTTTTGGTAAGACTGATTTATATAGACAAATAATTAAAAGCCTTTTTTATACTTACCATGTTTTATTTCTAATAAATAAACAACATTTCCTGTAATACTACTAAAATGTTAGTTCAACTATGGGGTGCAAAATATTCATAATTAGGGCTCAGTGTTCAACTATTGGGGTAAAACCTTAATATTTTTACAAATAGTAACTTTAAAAAAACAATTGTAGATCTAGGCGGTTCTTTTTTTAATCCGTTAAATCCTGAGAGTTATGGATTAATGAAAAAAAAATAAGCATGCATCAATGTGATGAAATAACTGAGTTATAGCTATTTAAAGTTGTTAAAAACGCTTAATCGTTCATTTATTGGAGCCAGTACCCTATTTTCTTACGCCAGAAGGCTTCTCAGCAAGCTTCTCAGTTGTCAGAACTAGTTTTGACATTGACACTTTGAGAGTTGACATTCTTGACATTGACACAATCAAATGTAATCTGTGCTGTCACATCCGCCACCAGCACCTGCCATGGAAGTAGTATGTAGGTACAGCAACCCTTGCTCAATACTGGAAGACTAAGGTCTTGAGTTTCCTTTTGTAATACGGACCTAAAAATAAATGAAAAAGGAGAAAAGTCGTGAGACTTTGTATGTATGAAAATAAATAAATATACTGTTTCACAGTCAAAAACATGTTCACTTGGCAAAGACTTAGACAAGGCTTGGAGTCCACGACTCGGCCAAGTCATAAATAATAATAATCTTGTGAATAAAGTGAATTTTGGTCACGGCTTAATGGCGATTAGTCAAGTACGCAGCATATATTATCATGGTACAGATATGTGCGAAAAGGTCTATAAAAATATAAATAGTGTTTTAGTACCTCAACAAAAAAAAATCGACTAGCGATTACATAATCGTTCAATTGACAGTTGTACTTTGTTTTGTGACAGGTTTTCATTAGTGATGGGTAACTCGTCAATTTTAAATGAGGTTGAGGGAGCACCTCATTTTGCCGCGCGAGGTGCTCACGAGGCACCCCTCATTTGAGGTGAGGAGTCGTCCGTCGGCGTATTCACCTCGCGAGCCGAGCCCGAACCGAACTCCCCCGAATTCAGCCGATAAACCGAGGCAGCGGGGCGGACGGGTGGGTCGACTCGTAAAGTACTCACGATTCCGATTTGACGTCTCCCTCACACACATACTTTGCTTTCGCTCATAATTTTTGACCGCCAAAATAAACGATTCAATGACACTTGATTACCAATCTTATGCTAATGATTTTAGAGTTCATAGTTAACGTTTAGAGTTCATAGTAATGGCAGAATTAAAAACATTTTCTCTATTTTATTTGTTTTGAGTAATAATGTTAGTTTACCTATGTTGACCTTGAACTCCTTCCGATAGAGTTTTTTCGAAAGCAGGACACGTCGTTACTGACAGGCGCAACCGATTGGATGGTAAAAAAGTTCGCCTGATTTCATTTTTACACGCAAACATGTATTCCATACGATTTTTTTTACTTTTTTTCCTTTGATCTCAATTAATAGACTCAGTTCTTTTTTATTTGCTTTGTGTGTTTTATTTACCTGCAACTCATTTCACGCATTTTTTGTATCTCTTCACAACATGAACAATCTAAATAAAATCCTACAAAAAAATCAGTATCACACACAATACCAATCGTTATTATTTCATTGTGCATACCCAAATCATAATGTTTGCTGTGTTTTCAAACTTCCGAGACCTCACTTCACTCATTCTATAAATTCAGTACAAATTATGAAATAAGTCGGTTCATTCGCTCACAAAGCTCACTCGTTCACACAATACCTCAATACTCACTCCTAATATCTAATCTGTGACTCACTCTTGCCTCGCACAGAAAATATCTATGAATAAGGAATCCTTACGATAGTATGATAGTATTCTTACCTCTATGGAAAATTTTCACTCTACGAGCACTCGCGAGTACAACGTCAATAATGTCAATGTCAATTTTTTTGAGGACGCGTGAACGAATGAGGTGTTTCAATATTGAAATTCGACTAACTCTTTCAAATTGCGATCACGAGTTCCTCAAATGAGGCACCTCATGAGTGAGGGACACACAGACACATCTCTACAGTGGAGTCATTTTAATAGGTAACATTTGACGTCTGTCAGTTTTATCCACATAGTGAGGTGACCTGCTTATAAACATCGATTAAAGTGAATGAATCGATACGGACTTGAAACATATGCGAATTTTAAAAATCATCAGATGAATCCCTGTCCCATTATTATTAGTTTTCATTATCATTTATCACTGCGATTCTGGCGGGAATTTTAAAAAAGAGCGCTCAGATTTTTTTTCTCAATTTTCTTTTTTATTAAATATTTACTAGTTTCTTGCTTAAGAGTGAATTAAAAACAATAGTAATAGGTGTACAAACTTGAAAAAATGGTGGGAAATGAGGGGGGCGGGGATAACCCGCCCTCTTCACATAAACGTCCTCGGTCCGAGGTCGGAGACGGAGGGAATGGGATGGACTGTGGTAATGGCGGCGGCGGTGAGCATTCTGACTATTCACCGTACATTAAACCTGACTATAAAAGACTTTATTCAGAAAATGCCACTTATGTAGACTTTAAAGTGTTTATTGAAGCTTCCAACAATAAGGATAGAATAGGCAATAAGAGCCCTATCTATGTCAATCATATATTCTCCAGCGAAATAAAAGGGGTGACGGCTATACAACGAATAAACGCAAATAAAATAGCAGTAATATTTAAACAGTATAATACGGCCAATAACTTTATTAACAACAGCGCTTTTCTTAACAAACATGGCTTGAAAGCATTTATTCCGGCTGCGCAAATAGAAAAAACAGGTATAATTAGATTTGTACCAGCAAACATTTCAAACAAAGAACTATACACCAAACTATCATCAATTTATGAAATAATAGCTGTAAGAAGGTTCACAAAGAAGGTAGGACAGGAGCGAGTACCACTACAAACAGTTAGCATTACTTTTCTATCGAATATTCTTCCGGACAATGTACAATATGATCTATTTTCATATCGAGTTTTTGAATATGTGCCCCCATTACAGCAATGTTTCCGTTGCTTTAAATTCAACCACTCTGCTAGGATATGCAATGGCAAACAAAGATGTTCCATTTGTGGAGGTGAGCATTTATATAAAGAATGTGATAGACCAACAGAGATCTGCTGTTGCAATTGCAGCGGGCCTCATCTTGCAATTTCTAGATTATGTCCAATTAAGTTAAATAAAATTTTAGAAAAGAAAAATAAGATTACTTATGCAAGTGCTACATTGACGAAACAACACATGAGTGATAACACTGAATTTCCACCTCTGCTACCTCCAAAAATGAAACCAACTAACTCTGTAAATAAGTCTGTACATACATCTGTAAATAAGTCTATATCTGTAAATAATACTGTACATAGTGTAAATAAATCTAAAGATATCCCTCCTAAAGTAGACATTAAAGCCCAAATAGTTGCCAACAACGATGTACTTATGGCCCTGGTACAGACGTTGGTGGAACTGGGTAATAAGGGAGATAATACGCCTACCACCGTAAATAGTATAAAAGAAACACTACTTAAAAATCTCAAGTAATGGATCCAAGTCACACAATATCTAAGCTACGTATTGCTCAGTATAACATTCAAAGTGCTAATAGTAAAAAACCCTTATTGATTCAATTCTTACAAAAACAAAATATTGACATTTGCTTACTTAACGAAACATGGTTTAAAGATAATAGTTTTAGAATACCCGGATATAATATTTATAATAAAAATTCCAAAAATACTCATAATGGTGTAGCAATACTGATTAAACCATACTTAAAGTACAAAGTTTTAAACACTAGATTTTATGAAGACATTCAAACTGTTGCTCTGTCTTTATCTACTGTACATGGTAGCTTGACTATTCTTTGTGTATACTGCCCTCCTTCTAGTGGACATATACGGATCAATAGATTACGTAATATTATTAATGATCTTCCAAAGCCCATATTTGTCAGTGGTGACTTTAATGCACACCACATTGCATTTGGTTGTCTATCCACTAAGGGTAGAGGTCATGATTTATTTAATATCATTGATGACTTGGATTTATGTATTTTAAATGATGGTAATTTTACAACTGTTAACAACCCGAGACGGAATCCATCTGCAATTGATGTTAGCTTTACTAGTGCTAACCTCGCATCAATATGCGAGTGGTCTGTACATGACGATGCCATGGGCAGCTATCACTACCCAACAATAACAGAGATTTCACTACATATAGATAAATATCATATTAATCCCCCTGTTGATAGGTTTATATATAAAAAAGCAGATTGGGAAAAGTATAAAACTATTTCTAAAACAATATTCAATGATTTAGTCTTAAAACTGTATGATCCTATTTTAACCTATAATGATTTTTGTTCTCGATTGGGTACTTTAAAAGATATGACAATTCCTAAACTTAATAAAACAAATAATTTTAAAAGCAGACCTCCAGCTCCATGGTGGAATGACATTTGTGAAAAAAGTGTAATTGCCTCTTACAATGCATTGAAACTATATAGAAGTGAACCTAGTATGGAGAACTATTTAGATTATAAAAGAAAAGATGCACTTAAAAAAAGAACCATATCAGAACATAAAAAAATAGGTTGGGGTAACTTATGTAACACATTTAATAGAACTACTCCTATAAGTAAGATTTGGAATATGCTAAAAATGTTTAAAGGTATAAGAGCTGGCAATAAATCACATAAAGATGAGTTCATTTCCCAATTTCTAGATAAATTATCTGACAACAGCAATCTAAATAATGTTAATAGTTTAGGCAATATTTTCGAATTAAATAATGATAATCTAAATTCCAAATTTTTGCTAGATCCTTTTACATGGTCTGAATTTAAAATGAGTTTGTTATCTCGGAAAGACACTACACCTGGTTTAGATGATCTCCCCTATTGTACTATTAAAAATTTAGATGAATCAGCACAAAAAATGTTTCTTAATATTCTTAATTTACTTTGGCATTGTAAATGTATTCCACAATCATGGAAAACACAATGTGTCATTCCGATACTCAAACCAGATAAACCTTCAGAGCTTGCCAGCTCTTACAGACCAATATCACTGTCTTCATGTCTAGGTAAATTATTTGAAAACATGATTAAAAATCGTTTGGATTGGTATATGGAATCTAACGGCTTCATTCCACACGTACAATATGGATTTCGTCGAGGGCGAAGTTGTGCTGACAGCTTCACTTCCTTAATTTCAGACCTGAAACATGCAAAGGATAGAAAGTCACACACTGTTTGTGTATTCCTAGATGTTCAAGGCGCTTTTGACAGTCTGGATCCAGCTATACTTGTACAAGTTATGTCTAGGTTAGGTGTGCCTGGCCAACTATGTAAATGGATATATAATTTTTTGAATGATAGAACACTCTATGTAAGACATAATAATACATTGCATGGTCCAAAATGTGCATCTAGGGGTACAATGCAGGGTGCTACACTATCTCCTTTGTTATACAATATTTACACAAGTGAAATCTGTAAATTTGTTAATAGTAATGTAGATATTCTGCAGTTTGCTGATGATATTGTTATGTACAGTAGTAATTATAATTTAGAAATTGCAATTGACAATATTAACAGAGCCTTGTCCCAACTATTTCACTATTACAATGATGTGCTACATTTAAAAATAAATCCCTCCAAAAGCAGTGTTATGATATTTGGAAATGAGAACACAAATTCAAAAGTAGTTTATAACAGAGAAACTATAAATCCAGTAAATTCAAAGAAATTTTTAGGCATAGTAATAGATAGGAAATTAACCTTTGAGGAACATATTAAATACATATCAAAGAATGCTCTAAAAGGTTTCAATGTAATTAAATGTCTTGCAGGTGTCTCATGGGGAGCAGACCCGAAAATATTATCAATTTTGTATAAAAGTATAGTTAGAAGTCATTTTGATTATAGTTCACTAGTGTATATAAATAGTACTCATGTAAATAAACTAGATCTATTGCAGAACAGGGCTTTGAGAACAATTTCTGGTGCAATGTGCTCTACTCCCATAAGGGCCATGGAAGTGGAGACTAAAACTATGCCATTAATTTTGAGACGCATTCTACTTGCAGAGAGATTCTGTCTTAAATTAATTGCTGCAAATAACAGGAAAATAATAAACAAAATTGTACCTTCTGTAAGTAGAACTTTTGGGCCTCTAACAACAGGAGAGGATCTCTTGAATGGTAAATCCCCAACATTGTCCAAAATATTGCTGGAAACGGAAAACAGTTTTACTGGTATTAGAAAACAATGCCCATGGCCATGTTACTCCTTCTCTTATCAGTGTATTTCACATCCCGTTAAAGAATTACAAAATCCCATTAATAATAATTCAGATATGATACAGTTTTTGGCAGATAATAAGAATTATCATGTTATTTACACTGATGGCAGTAAGGGGAGTGATTATGTTCGTGCTGCTATATATGATCCACATACTAAATTCTCTCAAAGCTTTGTTCTATACAATACATGTTCTATATTCACTGCTGAGGCATATGCGGTTTATCAGGCATTAATACATATTCGCCAAATTAGCAATTGTAAATACTTTTTGATTGTTTCTGATTCACTAAGTTTGATAAAAGCCCTAACTAACCTTACAGTTTCGTTTAAGTCAAATTATATTCTGTATTACATCAAAGAAATAATTTATCAATATTATCATAAGCACATAAAAATTGTATTCCTGTGGGTACCTTCTCACCGAGGTATCTCTGGCAATGAAGTAGTTGATAAAACCGCATATGAAGGTAATAATGCTATTGATGTTAGAAATGCAATGGGCATTCCTATGACTGACTTCTTGCAATGCATTAGTGAAAATATATGTAAGTTATGGTTAGAAATGTGGAAGAAAGACCAAGTCATCAAAGGAAAGTGGTATGGAAGTATTCAAGAAAGTTTACCTGTTAGACCCTGGTACAATAGATTGAAGGAAGCCAGCCGAGACTTTATCACTACGATAAATAGATTGCGCTTTGGCCATAATACTGCTCCGTCACACCTTGCTAGACTTGGCATTATTACAAGCAATACATGCCCACATTGTGAATCCCAAGAACAAGAAGGAACCATGGAACATCTTATTTTTGGCTGTCAAAACTTCTTGCTTGACAGATTAGTGTTGGCTAGTGAACTTAGTGATGTGAACATTAAGTGCGATTCTTTATCCCGCCCGCCGCCACTTGAAGAGATATTAAAAGACAAAAATACATACAAACCGATATATAAATACATTAAAAATACTATTAAATCAATTTAAAAATGAAGTGATAGTGCAGTGCTCTTTAATAAAATAAGATTTGACCTAAAGGTCCAGTTACCAGGTCATAAAATTCCAAAAAAAAAAAAAAAATTTATCACTGCCGAATGGACATGGAGTTGCGAATGGACATGGAGTTGAACGTTGAACAGTTCCAAATCTATTACTATACTCTATGAACAGTTCAGTTGACGATTTTACGTGTGTGCAATAGCAAAATTTTGCGAATGATATTCATTTTCTTTAATGCAACCAAAATAAACACACGTTTATATTAATGAGCGAATGGCTTATAGGCTAAAATCCCTTTAGAGTATTTATAAAAAGTGGTGTAAATGTTATCAGGAGTGATTGAAATAATTTATTTACTTTCTAATTTATCAATAAAATGTATGATAACAATGTTATTTTAGTGTGATATCTCGAGGACAGTTAGTAAACAAATACATGGATGATACGGATTTGAAGAGCCCTAGTTAGAAAGCAGCCACACAGAAAAGGTGAGCGCAATGTTACTTAATTTAAAAAAAATGCCTAGGTATTATTTATATTTAGTACCCATAATTTTTGTAATATTTCTAGCTTGGTTTTACGTCTACCAATGAATGTTTACTGTATCATAAGATTCATAAGCCTACCAGTAGTAAAATAATATCCTTTTTTGATGTACTTACTCTCTTTTTTATTCAATAAAATGGCCAGTCAACACGATTAAGATCCTGCTGGGTCAGCGGGATTGTCCGAAAGGGTTACCGCTGGCCCGGAACATAAAGGGCTAAGGAAGGAACACGGGTGGGTTTTAGTCAGTAAGAGTCTGACACTCCCTTCCGCTCCACCCAGAGCGGGAGGGGGTCATTTGATGATTTCCCATCCTGAAAAAAAAAAACTACTCATAATTGTACTCTATCATTGGATACTCAGTCAGTTCAGTCATTACAAAAAATATTATTTTATAGACTTGATATAAAATGTCAAAATATTAATGCAATTAATGGCACTGATCCTATATAATTCATTAAATACATAATACAGCTTTAAATTATTCATCTAGTAATTTTAAGCTTTTGGAGAGTAAATTGTGCTAATACAGGCATTTTTGCTTAACCCGTCAAGCTCTACGCATATCCTATGAAATATGATGCAATAGAAAATCAATTGTGTGTGTCTCATTGGCGGAGCTTGAAAGGACACAAAGGCACTTCAATTATAATTGTATAATAAGTAGACTGGGTGGACAACAAGATTTTAAAATAAGTTGGGCACATTCCTGGGGATCAGGGCATGCCCTAGTCACAACAAATTGTCACATCATCAAGCAAAAAACGATTAAAATACATTACATGCTTGTTCTGTTGTTTGTTTTTTTTTTAGTGTTTTTAGATTATTTGTGATCTTCCTGTCGAGTCGCTTTTTCTTTCTGTGTTGTTCTCTGTCATCATCTGTCTAGCCTTTGCCCAACTATGTTGGGGTCTTCCAGTCTAACCAGATGTAGCTGAATACCAGGATTTTACATGGAGCAATTCCCTAAGTGACCATATCATACCCCTTGGTAAAACTGGTTGTCAGACTTTCGGACTTCTGATCTGACTACCTGTAACAACTGTCAAAGATCAACAAATTACAGTTGGAACCAACAAATAAATGGTCATCCACGAACGGACCTAGGCAAGCATAGCATAACCTTCGAACAACCCGTGCGGGCACATGTTCCTTTCTTTATTCTGTAATTAATAAAATATGCACAATTACATTAAGTAATTAACAAAACAATGTGCAAGTTAATTCAAATGACATAAAAACAGCAATCAATTATTGTAAACAACTGGAGTGTATGATTGTGTTATCAGAAGACATCTTTATTAGCCATAATAAATAATGAGATATGAGGAAGATAATAGGTGTACTACTTAGTACTTGATTTATTAATGAACTAGCTTTTGTGGATACTTTTGAAGCAAAGAGTCTGACAACCAGTCTTACCAATAGGTATTGTGTTATGGAGGTCAGATAGGCAGTCGCTCCATGTAAAATACTGGTATTCAGCTACATACAGTTAGACTGGAAGCTGACTCCAACTTAGTTGGGGAAAGATTATGCAGATTGATTGATTATGATGTTGATCTCATGGAGAAAGTTGTTCAGTTTAATGGGCTGTACTACCACACCCTTTTTGGCTGGTCTTTGAAGACTAGCCCTGTATAATCTGCGTTCGTGATTTATTTGCCAAAAATGTAAACAAATATGAATTAATGGAAAAATAACTTTAATTCCTACACAATAAAGTGTAGTTTACGCTACAACTTCAAACATTTTTACATCTTTTCCAATAGTACTAGTCACTCTGAAATCAACTTAATTTGTCATTGAAATAAAGTTGATATTTGTTTAACTTGAAATACGGTGGGGGTGTGCAGCACTGTGCACTTTTACTATAGGGACACCTCTGCCTAACCCTTTGAAGAATACAGGCGCGATTTGATTTAGATTATTAGTTTTGTAATGTATGTACAGAGGCCAGCACATCAAGCTACCCCAATCTGTCAAATTTCTTTGATAGATTTTCAACTTTACTACAAGGGAATAAGGTTCATATTCAATTAGGAAAATTTGACACATTGGGGTAGCTTGATGTGCTGGCTTCTGTACATTTCCGAGTCTCTGAGTGTCGAGAGAATTGCTGGATATATTGACAGGATCTACGAAGTATGGCAATTGCCGTGGATGACTTAACCTATGCCATTTCCGTTTACTAAATGAACCTGATTGATCACAACAGCAGTGAGCCAAATATCAAAGCATTGCCCATTCAATTGACACGTGTACTAGCTTCTGCCCGCGAGGTATGCCGATATCCTATAAAACTATCCTGTCCTTTCCCGGGATGCAATCTATCTCTGCCAAATTTTATCGAAATCCTTTCAGTGGCTTAAAAGGTAACATACAGACAGAGTTACTTTTGAATTTATAATATTAGTATGGATGTATTACTATAACGTTACTTACACGGTTACACCACTTCATTATAGTAATACATCCAGTATTACTATAATGAAGTGGTGTAAGTAACGCATATTCTTTTCATAACGTAAACGAGACTGCCCAGCTTTTTATACAAATAAGGTAAGTATTTAAAATCCAAACTAATATTATACTAAAGAGATACATAGAATGCTACACTATTGCCGATTGCCAAAGGATATGTTTTATAAAACAATAGTAGTTGAAGATACAGCGACGCGTGACGATAATGATATAAACTACTTACACCTGGACATATTGACATTCCATTATTTAATTAAACGCAAGCATGTGGTGCGAACACTTGAACCACGTATGAAAAGAATTACAAGGTTAACAAGGAAAGTTATTTACAATTTGTCAAATTTTATATCTCTTTTCTTATAATATATCGTAGCCACCATTTATTTGATTATCAAAATTCATTTGTTTTGGCTATTTGAAAACGTATCATTAACATTCTGACAAGATTCACATGATGCCTTTTAGGATTAGATTGTGACCAGTCAAAGGCTTTCGATGGCGTACAATAATACATTTCTTAATTAATTGCATTACTATCGGGTTAAAACACTGCTGGTTTTCTTATTTCTCATTTGAATTATAAGATATAGAAGTAGAAGTTACCGGGACCTCTAGATCTAAGTTGTATAGCCAGTTATCACTATTAACTATGAGAGTTCCCCAAGGCACTATACTTGGACCGCTTTTATAATAAAAATAAATAATGAAATAGTGGTAGAAGAATAAAAATAAACTGCTAATAAAAAACTAACTAGTCAAAACGGTAAAGAAATTCATTAGTTAAGTTTACGTGCTGACACAGGACTTTCAGGTGCTGAATGCGATCGTATTGATAATTATTTTCGGACTGTGAATTTATAAATATTTTTATTAAAGGCAGCCATTCAGCGATAGCGTATTGTTAGACAGGAACAGGACGCCCATAATAATATCATCAGCATTAAACATAGAAATTAATTAGTAAGAGTAGTAGGAAATAACAACGACTGGTACCTATTATCTAATAGATTACTAATCAAAACATTCGGACTACGCGCCCTATTATATTTATGTGCACTAATATTATTCTGTCACTCGTAGGGTGACGATCATTTAGGAAATTTGTATTTTAAAGAACTAAAGTTCATCAATAAAGGAACGCTTATGTTATGCAGAGCTGATTAGGAAATCCCAATGGAATTTATTACGATACTTTTTTCTGGTAATTAATGATTTCTCATTAAATAAATTAGGATAAATCTGGATGTAGCTAGAAGTGGGAGAATTTAGAAGACCTTCTTTCCTACAACAAACAAAATTTCCTGTTTGTTTAACCGCGCTAATATCTATTAAATCCGACCGGTATGGTCGGATTTAATAGCCCGATTCTTGGGGAAGGCTATAGGCTATTTAACATCACGCTAGGAACCTTAGGAACGACCAATAAGAAAAAAAAACTCACGCGGACGATGTCGCGGGCAGAAGTTAGTTAGGTTATAAATCGGATGAACACCTTGTTTTTCAATATAACACCTTATTTCGTTATTTGCGGTGGAACAAAGATGATTGGCAAAACTATAAGGAAATTCCAACCAACAGCCTATAATTTTCCTGCTGGCGCAATCTTCTTTTATAATAAACTAGCTGCGCCCCGCGGCTTCACCCGCATAAGTGTCGATCCTGTGGGAATATCGGGATAAAAACTATCCTATGACCTTCCCCGGGATGCAATCTATCTCTCTGCCAAATTTTATCGAAATCCGTTCAGTGGTTTAGGCGTGAAAAGGTAACATACAGACAGACAGAGTTACTTTCGAATTTATAATATTAGTATGGATAGCTTCAGCCCGCGAATTTATCCTCGACATTTTTTTTTTCGCTTCTAAAGGATGTAGTGTGAGGTTAAATAGCCAGGAAGGCTATTTTGGCAAGAATTGGGCTATCAAATGCAATTTTTTTTTTGGTCCCATGGTTTGGTCGAGGTCCACTGATTAGCGTGTTCAAACAAACAAACTCTTCAACTTTATTATATCAAGTATAGATATTCGAATGATTAAATGTTTGAAGTCGGCTAATGAGCCATAGGTAGGTAATACGGGCTGGTGTCCGCAACTCTAATAAAATCAAAGCCCGATAATATCCGAATAAAATCCAGCACAATCATAGTCCCACTACAGCATGTCGATTCTGTAAAAATCTCACCGTGAATACTTGCGTGGAGTGAGCTGTCAGTGTCATCCTACTGATGCTAGGGATTGACCAAGCAAACATTTACAATCATAAAAGAGATTTTTTGATTCCCACGTAGTTTGTGTGGCGTGATCACTTCACCCGATTCACGACACTAAATGTCGTAAATCGGGTGAAGTGAAGGTGAAGTGATAAGATCACGCCGCGCTTGCGCGTTAATCACTGTCATTATCACATTGCAGATTGCGTGATCACTTCACCTTCCCTTCACCCGATTCCCGACATTTAATGTCGTGAATCGGGTGGAGTGAAGGTGAAGTGATAAGATCACGCCGCGCTTGCGCGTTAGTCACTCATCACATTAGAGATTTGTTTTTACATATTTAACTTGTAAGGCGTCATGTATAAGAACATTAGGAAATTATGGTAATAATATTAATAATTAATATAATACACCATGGCGACCCTGCCTTAGAGTCTGCCAAGGGGCAGATTAAGCAAAGTTTTCGTTGAGCGATTTTCAAAATGTGTAACTCTAAAGTAGAAAAAGACGAGGTATTCGTCAATCAAAACGCGGCTGGTGGAGGTGTTGTTGACGCCGAGGTGATGTTGCCATGGTTACGAGATTCGAGTGGAGTGATATATGGTACATTCCGAATTGCACTGTAATCGACTACAGCGTGCTTACACCTTGACCCCAATTCTGCTGTATGGTATTTATCTTTATTCCCCGCATAATCTTACCACGCCGTACGTTTGTCAAGCGTGGTATTTTGACAGTTCAAACCGGTTTCGGTCATTGTGTCATAGAGAATACGTTAATAGCAGATGTAGTGATTAGGTTATTAAGGAATTGACGTGGTTTCGAAGTAACGAATCATTAAGTGGTCATAGTGAATTAGGGCCCTTTTCTGAATTAACGTGAACGCGATAACGATGTCCCGTGAATCGACATATATGAAGTCATGGCATGTGCCATCTTGCGATAACGCCGACTACCGACCATGCCCTAAAATTTAGGGCATGGTCGGTTTTTCATTTAGGGCCTAAATTAATAATTATCACCGATCTTTAAACTAACGTGGCATTTTCGAAATTGTGCTTCTGGCTACAGTCGCCACCTTACCAAAGAAGAAATTCGTGGTGTATACACAAATAAATACTATAATCCAACCATGAGTAACTATTCAAGTGAATAGGTATATTACTGACTCTCAGCTGCCATAGTGGTGATTTATCTAAATCGGAAAGCAAATTATTCATGTGAGCGATGATGACTTAATTCGGAATGAGCCATATTTCACGCCGCGCAAGCGCGTTAGGCGCTGGCGCTCGCTGTATGGCTATTTATAAGGACTTACTAGTCTAGGGAAAAAAGAAATAAAAAACAAGGTTGAGATTCTGACTGCGCTTCTGTTTTGCTATTTTATTGTAAGTAAAACCCCACAAAATATTAATGTTTTGACCACTAAAATACTAGCTTTGAATTATATAAAAATATCAATAGGATTAGCATTAAAAAATATTATTAAAATCTCGATTATGATTGTAAATGTATGCTTGGTCAATCCCTAGTATCTGGTAAGATGACACTGACAGTTCACTCCACGCTCACTTCACCTAAGTTTTCACGGTGAGATGGTTACAGAATCGCACTGCAGATTGCCTAATCATAATGCGGTTTGACGAAAAATACTTTCGAGCACACATGTTTTATAATTAACACCATTGTTCTGTAGTGTTTACAATAACACTGTACCTAACAGACTGGAGCCAATTAACTATAGCTGACACTCGAACGTTGGGGCCCAGCTCTTGTCATACCAGTCATAGCCTCATAGGTCAGTGCAGGGACAGTGATGATTGTGGAGTGATTTTGGTGCCTATCTGGATGTTTTGTTCCCAATAAACATGTAAGTTTATAGGGTTCCGTGCCAAAATGGTAAAAAGGAACCCTTATGATGCGACTCAGTCTGTCTGTCTGGCCGTCTGTCACAGATGGATATCTCAAGAACAAGTAATGCTATCAACTTGAAATTTAGAATAGTTTTAGATGACGTTGGCCCAACTTTGAAAGGGGGTCTGAAAAGTTCGAAGTGGGGCTACTAGGGCATGTACGGTATCATATGAAACAGCGCAGTTTGCACATTCTCAAAAACTTTTTTAGGCCGTTTAGTTTTCGACTTATGAGGAAAATGTAAAAACAAAATACCGTTCGTCCTTGTCTTCGAAGTTTGCATAGAGAAAAATCTGAAATTATTGTATGTGATAGAAGTTTTATGTAAAGATTAAATTAAAAATAAAACGGACATCGTTTTATTTGGTAAAAGTGGTACTCTAGGAGTGCCGACAGAAGTGAACACAAAACACAACATCACTCACTGACATATCGGCGGTAACAGTGGCGTGAGTTCAATAGTTTTTTCCCATCTCAAAAAATGCCCAACGCGCCTAAAGAAGATTTCACTTCAAAAATTATCAAAATCGATCAAGCCGTTGAGGAGTTCAATGACATACACACGTACAGAAGAATTTTAAACACGAAAATAAACCGATATGGACACTTATGGAACCTCAGAAGCTAGGTGCACGGTCCAACTGGTCGCTTCCTAAGAGCCGGCAAAGAACTCCATGGTTACTTAATTTATGGCTTGGCTGTTACGAGATCATTGGGACAAAAGAATCGTGAAGAAATTGATCATCAGTTACTAGATGATCAATTCCTTCACGATTCTTATATTAGATTCTAGTAGAACAATTTCTATGAAAACTTCATGGAAATGGTTCTACCGCCTGACTGCGGGAGCCAAAAGTTCAAATATCACATAAACTCCGGACCTCCGGTCTAAATCACATCAATTACACCGTCCAGATATTAATCGATACACACCATTTTACAGTTCATTGACTATTAGATATCGAATTCGACATCGCTGATAACGATACCGTTATTTAGTAAGCTTATTTATTTTGTACTTATCATGATAAAGACGTGTTGCTAAACAGGTTTATATCGATTTAAAACCTGAGGGTATCGTTCTTCGGAAGTGAGAATTATTGTGGACGTCAGAGTGCAGACTGGTAAAATCTCCTTCTCCTTTGAAATGATATAAAATGGCCGACTCCCAAAAAAAAACACTAATAAGTGAAAAATAGTACATTGTTTGCCCAGGGAGCAAACAACTATTTTGAAGGCGAGAGTGTTTCTTTGAATCCAGAGCGCAGCGAGCGATTCAAAGTATGTCACTCGAGTTTTAAATACTGTTGCTCCCGAGGTGGACACTACTTTTTATCACCCTCTATGAAAAAATAAGTAAGTGCAACTTATGAATAAGAATAGTACGTTTATTTATATATTAACATACAATTTCTTGAGGAAGACATACTCATCACTACATAGTATAAAACAAAGTCGCTTTATCTGTCCCTATGTCCCTTTGTCCCTTTGTATGCTTAAATCTTTGAAACTACGCAACGGATTTTGATGCGGTTTTTTTTAATAGATAGAGTGATTCAAGAGGAAGGTTTATATGTATAATAATAATAATGTTTCCGTGCGAAGCCGGGGCGGGTCGCTAGTTTCTTTATAAAACTAAGTAAAATCCTAATTTGAGTAAAGAATTACGAACGAAGGCAAACTGCTTTTCGCACGTTTTTTATTTTTTCACAAACTTTTTTTTAATTTGTTTCACGCGTTTTATTAACATTCTCACTGCCCTTTAAATTCAAATCGCCAACTTTTCGTCTACTTTCACCTGCGCAGCCACATACGCACGAATGTAAAGCATTTTATGACGCTCGCAGTTCGTTGTTACCCAATAAGTGGACCAACATTTACGAAATTGTCTCAACATATAAAGGCTCCTGCAGATAGGCGCGACGCGCGACGCGAGTCACGCGCGATACAAAGGCACCGCTCGTTGCACGACTTTTTGAAGGAGCCATGGATAATGAATAATGTATTTCACGTTTAGCTAATAACCTTATTCATCTCGTTTATGATAATTTATCAATTTGAATTTCTGTTCTGCATAGATATAATTACGATACGCTTGCGACTTGCGTGCCGAATCAAACATCAATCATTATTATGGAAGGAGTCCTCTAAACGCTGTTACAAATCCAAAACTCGAAAATGTTGATCGATTAAATCAAATAGACAAAGGTAAAGGCAATGAAATCGAGCGCGACACAAAAGCACCACAAGTCGCGCAACGAGCGGTGACTGTGTCGCGCGTGAGGCGCGTTGCGCGCCGCGCCTGTTTGCAGGAGCCTTAAATCAGCGGGGTCCTTGCGTAACACACTATCAGTACCTACCTAGCAATGGGTTTTATTTTGACAGTTCAAATACATTCATTGCGTTATTTACGGTGTTGAGCAGACACATTTTTCGAACGTATGGGGCAATGGATTAGCAATATCCTTCAAAATTATTCAGATTGGACACAAAAGCTTGTCGAACAGTTTGAATAACTACATAATCAGCCTATACTGTTCCCACTGCTGGGACACAGGCCTCCTCTCAGTGAGAGGGAGTGGGCCGTAATCCACCACGCGGGCCCAGTGCGGCTTGAATAACTATGCTGGTAAAATTTCATAGCCTTTGGCAAATCCAGTGGATTCTTTTACTGTTTTATCGTTTTAATTTCATCAAAAAACAGTTCCACTGTTGCAGTGATAAAATGGAACATAATTATCAGAGGGGCAATTCTTGTACATAATTATAAGAACATTCACAGTCTGATCTCAGTCTTAATCTGTCAAAAGTACCTCTAATTTCCCTACATTTTTTTTGACGTTGATTGTCACTAAGATGAGATTGCGATTGGATTTTGAACGTTTTTAATTACGAGAATTGGCCTTCAGGTTAAAGAACAATAGAAACAAACAATAGCGTCATCTTCTACAGAAAAATGAATACGAAGATGTTGGAAAAACAGCGGTCGTCAAAATTTTCGGGTTTTGGACATGTGAACATCATTTAGAGGACTCCTACGATAACACTGATTGATGTACGATACGGTACGGAAGCGTATCGAGTGGTTGTGAATAGCTATGCTGGACAACATACTATTTTCAATTTTCCCACTGTATACTAATTTTGATCCTTTCCAGCAGGTCGTGTGCCGCCGCCAAGATGATGCACATGTGGCTATGGTTCGGCTACGACCTCGGGGAGTTTATGTTCGCGGGCCTCAACATCGGCTCGCGGTGGGCCTTCGCCCTCACATGGATAGTGCTGTTCGTGGTCGCACTGCTCTTCGAGGGTTCAAAGGTGAGGAGATCTACTATTAGTGTTGATGTTGGTAGTCTTAACGTCGGTCAGTCATTTCGTCGCATAAGCTTCTCCTTGGCCGACCGTCATTTGTATGACTTCGTTTCACTATTGCTCTGTGAAGAGTCCAGGGTAGTGACTAATGATATACCTAATTATTATGATGTGTTGATTGATAAAATACATAGATATTGAAACAAAGTCCTTTAACGGAGCTTGCGGTAAGAGTGGTAGAAATCGTCACGTAAAGAAAAAGCGTTATGCTCCCTCCATGCGACTTTTTATTATAGTAAAAGTATAATAGAGCGAGACAGAGAGAGAAGATACATGTTTTTCGAGGGTGCTAAAGCCGATAGTGAGGTCAAAATTAATACCTATCTATGACGGCAGCTGCCATCTTGAATTTTCATTCTGAACTTCGTTCCTGCCGGGGGTCCCCCGACTCCACACGTTATTATTTAATGATGGTGTGTTTGTATAGCAACTATACCTACAGATTAATTGGGTGTTCTTCGAAACAAATAGCTTCCACTCAAGCAACAGACAAAAACAGTCCAATTAATGTTTCCTCAGGCTATGTGGCAATAAAAACGGAAAAATTCACATTCGGCTTTATAATATTTAATGCTTTGACATATTATTTTGCTGTTAGAGATACTGTCCTAGATACAAAAAGTGACCGGTCCTCGATATCGGCTTACTGATAACGTGAAGTGCTCACAATATGCAGGTACAATAAATGGCTAGCAAACATAGAAGCTGAGAGATCGATCGCAGTTGACGCGACGGGTAAAACGCAGCCAAGTCCAGAAATAAATTGGTTTGCACACATACGAGGACATACACAACTTTTTAGTACCTACCTAGATACTCATACAATTAAGTACCTCATATTGAAGAAATGTTCGGATAAGAGTAATATTTTTGTCTAATGCTCTTTTGCCATTTATAGTAATAGCGCAAATAACTCGGGGTCACAATTTTATTATAGCCGAATTCCTAGGCGTTTGCAATGTTAAATTAACATTTTCTTAGTCTTAGTGTATTTGCAATTTGCAGGTCAGAGTGTCAAGTTGTATGTTGAACAAAATATGCCTTTAATAGGCACCTTCAAACAGGCACGACATGCGATAAAATCGCGCGCGACACAAAGGCACCGCAAGTCGCGCAACGAGTGGTGCCTTTGTGTCGCGCGCGTTTGTAGGAGCCTTTACAGAGTTATAATCATTAAAATCATCAATCTAAATTCATATACATAATCCCATAATAATCATCACTTATCAAAATTAGCTATTATTTTACGGTTTCTGTGGTGAAATAAGGCAAATTTTGTTATGTCCGTTTTTTACAATTGCCGCAAACAAACTTCCGATTTAAATTGTTTTGCCTTGGTTTATTTTCAATCCTTTAGTGTTAAATCGGGTTATCGTCAAGAAATACTTGCACCCAGCACAAATAACGGGATTATCAACAAACGGTTACTCGTCTAACCTCGAAACGTGATGCACACCTACAAAAATAACGTTAATATTCGGCTTTATGGCCATCTGCATACGGAATGGTAAAACAGAGATGGCCTATCATAATAGGTACCCTTTTATTTTTGATCGAGGTGCCGGCCGCCAAAGTTCACATGCAATAATAAATATTATTGAGTCAATACTACCTATACATATGTATATTCAATAATATTGAGTAGGTATTTCAGTATCAGTATTGGGCTTATGTACCTATAGTGTAAGGGATTGAGCTAGCTCACTAAGTTACAAGCTAAAATTGTAGCGCGATAGCACTGTGCCACAGAATAGGTACATAATACTGTGCCGTGGGTCCGCCATAACACAGCATCATGGCGAGTGGAAGCCTTCTTGTTACAGTCACGACGACGTTCAGCTAAACAGGCGTGACGGTGACGCGCGACGCGAATCGCGCGCAACACCGCTCGCTCGTTGCGCGACTTGCGGTGCTTTTGTGTGGCGCGCGATTTTATCGCGTGTCACGCCTGTTTGTAGGAGCCTTTAGTCTGTTTTATTTTTCATTCAAATAAACTTACTTATCTTTGTTATCTGCACCATTTCTGGTGCAAATAAAACCTATTTTGCTTCTTTCTTTCTTTTTAGTACTTGTAACCACTCTGTGTGAAATAATCTGCCCATACTCGAATTAAATCGTGACGACATAATATACCCCGCTATAGGCAATGACGTAATATATATCATTGGCTATAGGCGTATCGGCTCTGCGATGCCGTAGGACTGCGCGCAAAAACGTCCACTAATCTATTTTTTGTCTTATCTCGTCCCACAGAAAATTCGCACGTTCTTATAAATTACAATTAGGCATCCACCGGACGGAATTCGTGTGCAGTAGATAATCACACGAATTTCCAGACAGGCCCGTGGGCAAATCGATCATTTAAAATGAATTTGTTTTCATAACATAATGATTTATCAAGATGGCTTACATACATAGATAACGAAGGGTTTAATTTAGGATTATTATTATGATATTTTGTCTTTGACATATCGCACGACCCTGGGGTCCCGAACCTTTGGAATGCGTACCAGGGGCCCAAGCCAACTCGCAGAGGCTCCTTAGATAATTTTAAATGATGAAGAGGCACCAACCGACGATTATCCCTGTATGCACCAAGCACACTATTGCAGTACATGGAAACAAAATATATTAGGCTATGTATGGGCTTGGTTGCTATAGTGGATCGGTTACCTTGAACTGACCAATGATAGTAAAACATTCATAGATAAAATGGCAGGGGGTGACTTGCACACTCAATAATGGGCCCCCCAGAAACCGTCGCTAGCAAATAGTGACGTAGCGACAAAGGGGCAACATGTCCTGAGGTGCTTGAGGAGAGAAGAGAATAATCGGCGAAAATTTTCATTGTAATTCGGAATCTTGTACTGAATTCATAATAAAAGTTTGCTCGTCGGTGTCCCTGTCACCCTTATTGTATAAAGCACTAGCAGAATAGTGGTTGATGACTACATGACTACAGGGAGCCTAAAAAGGCCACTTGGGAAGAATCATAAAAGGATTACATTATGAATCATAATATGGCGAAGACAATCCGTGTTTTTCTTTTTTTCGCTGCACTACGTAGGTATAATCAAAGAGATTGGAAATGGATTTTGATTTGATTGATTGGTATTTTAGCACAAACAAAAAAAAACAACTGAAAAATCCTTCAGCATTGGGATTTGATACGATTAACTTAGCAGTTAACTGTCCATTATGATTCATAATGTTATCCTTTTATGATTCTGCCAAAGTGGTCTTTTTAGGCCCCCAGGTCGATAGCTAAATATGATAGAAAATGATGATCGAAAGGCAAGGGGTAAATCGTAAAGGAAGTAGCTATTCCAAGCACTTGCAACAACTTGGTGATGGTAACACTAACAGGGTATACCTACAGATGATAGAGAATAGATAATGAAAGGTAGCCTTATGTGTATGGCCGATAGGACCGAAAGGTTCTGGTGTGGCGGCCGCGTACCGAAGATACATCTTCCGGTACGCGGCCGCCACTCCGCAACGCTACGGCGCGGGCGTTGGAAGGCCTCCTACTTTGTGAATGCCGCAGGAGTCCGCTGGATGCAAGAAGCACAGAAACGATCGAAGTGGCGGTGTTTGGGGGAGGCCCTTTGGCCAGCAGAGGACGTCTTTCGGCTGAAATGAATGAATGATGAGCAGTGACGGATTAACCCTTAATCAAATTAAGCAATTGCCTAGGGCATCACGTCTGAGGGGGCACCAGAAGAAGCACAAAAAAAATCCATCCTTAGGGCATCACGTCTCACTCTCACGTCACCAAAAACCACACCAAAAAAGTTTCTAGGACTAATTTGAAAATTCGCGCGTTTTAAGTTGACGTAGAGTCATCCGACCTAGAGTCATAACCGCACTCGCTGCCCGCTTGTGCAGCGAGTGGGCATGGGATTTACGAAGATTTGATTATGATAATGGCCCATGAAGTGCATGGTAAAATTATATCGCAGATAAAAGCTTCTAGATATGATAGTCTTTCAGTAGATTCTACGCCGGCTTTGACGCACATGGACCAGCTCAGCGTAGTTATTCGCTATATAAAAGATGGGCAGGCAGTAGAGCAATTTCTTACATTTATTGAGTTGGAAACGCATCACACAGGAGATGAACTGGCAAAGCAGACTCTTCAATACCTTGAAGAACATTGTGGATTAGATTTTTCAAAATGCAGAGGCCAGTCTTATGACAATGCTTCAAATATGTCTGGGCGTAACAATGGCATGCAGCAGAAGATTCTAGAGGCGAATCCATTTGCAATATATATCCCATGCACAGCCCATTCTCTCAATTTAATAGGTCGAGGATTGTTGCCTAGCAGCTGTAATTTTTTTTCATTAGTTCAAAATCAATACAAATTTTTTTCTGGTTCAACCATAAGGTGACGCATATTAAAAGATCATTTGGATAATGAAAGTGTTTTGAAATCTTTATCAGAAACGAGATGGGATGCACACGCTAAAGCGACATCAGCTATTTCAAATCAAATCATTTATTTGCTTAATACAGATAGGTATAAACAGATGTTACAAATAAATATAAAGTACACTGTACTACTTCTACATACTATTCTATATTTATTACTCTTCTATATTTCAATAAATAAATAAATTATGCTTTGGTTTTTATTGTTGTCGCACCTACTCTACTTCTAAAGTACGTTACATCTCATCATCTTATTTTACAAAAAACTAATGTTTTTAGGCGGTAAAGGTTTAAAGACCGATTCTAGTTGACATACGGATAGGGGGGCCCACAGGCATGGATTGCTTAGGGCATCAAGTAGTCTTAATCCGTCACTGATGATGAGATAGAGATTCGGATAAATTACTAGAATCCTAGTAAACGACTTGACATATTATCTAACTGTTACACCGATATAACAGTTAGATAATTATGTCAAGTCGTTTCCTCCCAATGTCTGGGGTGTCTTTGTTGTTTTTAATTAAGTAATCTCATCCAATGGTTGTAATTGCAGGTGTATTTGGCGAAGGTGCAGCGCGCGGCCCATAAGAAGCTGTACCCATACAGGTCGGACGAAAGGCGGAACCTATTGTGTGATAGGTGAGTTTTACCAACTACTATTAGCTAGTATTGGCAGCCTCGTTGGTATAGTGGTCGCAATCGCTACTGCAGAGCATAAGGTCCTAGTGGTCCTAGTTCCAATCCAACAAAGCGTTATTGGGTTTTTCCATCAAGAATTTCTCGTTAGTAGCCCGCGAGTTCAGCTTTGTAACACACACACAGAATAAGCACGATGAAATGGCAATGGGCCGGCCATATTAGCCGTAGAACCGATGATCGTTGGGGTAGACGTGTTCTTGAATGGAGACCGCGAATTGGTAAACGTTAGGTGGGACGCCCTCAGGCTAGGTGGAGCGACGATCTTCGCAGGATGGCTGGCAGTAGCTGGATGAGAGTTGCCGCAAATCGAGTTGAATGGCGTGCAATAGGAGAGGCCTAAGACCAGCAGTGGACTGCTATAGGCTGATGATGATGATGATGATAATGATGATGATGATGTGATCTTAATAGCATTTTATGTGAGTTACGCAATCACCCCGCTGAGCTAGTTAACGGAAGAAGAGAGAGCATAGACAATACTGTGTTAATTACAGCGAGACTTCACTAAATACCTTTTCGCAAGTGCGAGGTACTTGTATAGTCCTCTAGACGGTGATGGCGGCCAATCTCAACAGAGACTAGCCTTCGACGTAGGAGATACTTTAGTGCAGGCGTGTGCGCGCAGACACAGGTGCCCCCTCCCTCACTCTCATAGTCCGATGGGACGGCAATCCGACACGACCGGAGAGAGATCACGCGCAGGACCAACGCCTTAACGTGCTTAGCTGATCTGTTTGTCTCGTGCTCGCCTAGATCGGGCAAAGTGTTATTGGGTTCCTTAGGAACTTCTTAGTAACAGCCCAGAGTTTGGCTTCGCGTTTTTGACTTGAATGTGCCCTGGCGGCTGATAGTATGTCATGCTCACACAAATGTCTCGCTGACGGTGGCGTGTGTGTTGGATCATTTAGCTCCCTTCAAAATGGTTGAGCTGAATGGTGCTGATCTATGCGTCATGTTCGTGAACGGGCGCCGTCAGTTGGGGCTGGTCATCACTTAGCTACCTCGGCTTATTTTTAATTATTTTAATTTTGAATTGTTGTTTTCTTACCATTTGCTGTATTCTGGACGCTTTTAACGCGTAAGTCTTTTTTACATCGTTCTCACATATAATTATGAATTGACATTAATGATGTAACTAATATTTTTGTAAAACTATAATTTAAAAGAGTGTCCATGGAGTTTCTTGCCCGTTCTTCTCCATAGGTACCTACGCTTTGGAATGGGCAACTAGCTTCATATTTTCTGACTGACCGACTTTTTGACAATTCAAAAGTGCCTGTAAATGGTTTAATTGAAATAAATGCTTTGAGTTTGAGTTTGGTGGAAGTTAGCGGTGTGATATCTCCGTGCCTCGAAGCACCAGTATGGATTTGTTAGAATATTTGCAATTTTTTAGCAAACTTCTCGTGTCGCTAGAAGCTATAATCAATAGCTCATGCCGATAAGATTTGCCACTATCCAGTCTAAAATGCTGATAGATCACTGAAATATTTTATCGTTTTCTGATTCACAATCCTAACAATATGGGTTCTAAATAAGCAAGCAGTTCCACAATAAATTGTGTCTTTGTCATTGTTGTGTAGAAATACTAAATGAATGCACATTGTACTCTGTTATCGCAAACGATACGTTGAGGCATGGACAGACTAGCGGCTATAAAGTTATTTATTCAAATAAGTCTCTGTCGCGACCGCGACTATTATACCTTTTCGCAAATGCGTGGTATAATACCTGTCTACCAGATGGTGATGGCGGCCAAACGCGGGGTCCTCTGGCCCCTTATGGTTGTGGTCTATTAGGCTCATGTCCAGTTAGGACTCTACATTAACCAGAACACGACTCTCCTCTCTGGATTCCGTCAGCGAAGATACGAGCTCGTCCAAAAGTAATTCGAGACTGCAGAGTCAACCCTACAACCGAATAATTCACTTTTTCGGACGGGTAAAAACACATCGGGAGTAGGTACAACTGTCAATTTGTGGTGTCATTAATTCTTAGGTTGGGCCCCAAATTAATCTTATGTCAAAAAAAAAACCCGTCAAGTGAATGAATTTATCCCAAGAATAAACTTAACATTGTAGTTGAAAAACATGTTCTGCCGTACATACCAACTGAAAATCTAAGTTTGTACGCACAATATTGAGGATTTACCATATTGTTTTAACACCACAGACTTCTTATAGGTATTCCAGTAATCTATAGGTATAGAACTATTTTCTGTATTTTTGTCAAAATTTTAGGCTCAATAGTTTCGGAGATAAGGGGATGGTAAATTTTCGTCTATTTTCTTAAATAATTTAATACAATTTACTTTAAATTATCACAGTAATTTGATATGTCACACGGTATAGATTGCGAACCTATTTTTTAAATTTTCTGTGCCCCCAAAAAGGACCCCCATATTCAAAATTCATTTATTTACATTAGTTACACGTCTGTGTTTGGGTCACAGAGATTCATAATGTGTACCAAATTTCACCTTAATCGGTCCATTAGATTCGGAGCAAATTGGCTGTGACAGACTTATAAGTACAAAACCAGACGTAGGTTAGTTACTTTACAAAATGGCATGACCTATAACTTTTAGTGAAAGGCGAAACTGTATGGAAGCCTTGACAATATGTAACAATTAGCCGGATACCGCTTATAAAGGGACTTTGGTTATCCGTTTTCTAATCAAATCGACCTTGACAAGTTTACAACTGTTGAATGTATGCTTCTCACGCGTGTCTTGTGGCCCAGTGCCCACACACGCCCACATAATGAATCGGTGCGCATTCTTGTTGAGGTCAATGTAAGAATTTCCATCTTTCTCTAATCATTTTCCTTTGTATGGTGTGGCTTGTAGTCTTACTAGATTATCAATAGGCATAGTTAGCCTATAATGTTCCCACCCTGGGCTGGGACACAGGCGTCCTCTCTGTGAGAGGGAGTGGGCCATAATCCACCATGCGGGCCCAGTGCGGGTTGCTACATGTCTGCGATTTTTTTGGTATTAGGACATGCCGTTTTCCTCACGTTGTTTTCCTTCACCGTTTTGAGAGCAGTGGTGATGAAATTAAATACACAAAGTAAAGTGCCTGTCTGGGGACTCATGACCTACAACTCGTAACTCGACGCCGATACCACTGGGCCACCAGTGCTCTATAGTCCGCGCGGGTCTAGTTCGTCGCGCCTTAGGTATGTGAGAGGTGGGACGGGGGGGCGAGAGAGCAGTGGTGAACTGGTGATGAAATAAATAGTTCAAAGTAAAGTGCCAGCTTCGGTTCAGACGTAAGCTGAGTATAAGTACAGTCCTCGCCAAACACAGCTTACAATCGTGGAAGCAGTGGGTTAGTTGCGTAACACCTAACAGTAGCAATGGCTTTCATTTTGTTCAACAACATTCGTTGCACTATCTACGTTGTTGAGCAGACAAATTTTTCGAAAATATGAAGCAATCGATAAACAATATCGTTCAAAATGAATTGTGTACAATGCGTGCCACGAAAGATGAGACTTGACACACCACGTGGTTTGATATGCGCAGTACACGATTTTAGGTATCTTTAGCGGTATGAGATCTGAGTGCGGGACGGGACCGGACGTCATAGGGGCGGCGGAAAGAGCGGGGGAGGCGGGGTCAAGTCTGATCTTTCGTGGCACGCATTGTAATTGTTGCGGTGCTGTTTTGTAGAGATGCTGCTAATCAAGCATTTTGTTTTAGTAACACGAACCCTTGCGGGCTTCAATGCACGTGTTCCTATTCATAATTGAATCAATCACCGTTATAATTTACTATTTAAAAAATACAGGCTTTGTCCCCTATGAATGCCAACGCAAATGTTTAAAAATATTGCATAATTACTGTGAAGTTAAAAGAACACACGCGTTAAATTAGTTCAGATAGTTCAGTTAAGGTGTATAGATGGCTCACTGACCTTGTGCATGTGGGCGGAGCTAAGCGTCCTACGTAAAACGCGTGCGGTGGCGCGCTACACTAAAACGAAATTCAAAGAATGTGCAGAAGCGCAGACATGCCGCACGTAGGTCGCCATTTTTGCCTACGATTCCAGAAGGGAATGGCGGATGCAAGACTGATATATTTTGTACTAGCTGTTACCCGCGACTTCGTCCGCGTGGAATTTAAGAAAAAAGTTATTGTTGAGTTCGCAGAGTTTACGATAACTTATTAATTCTGTATTCCGCGTAAAGAAATACCTATGCATGTTTAATGAAATTCTTCTAATATTTCTCCATTTAGTTCTTTTTGATCGTTTTTGCATTTTTAGTTTAATTATTATTTATATTTAGTTTTTCGTATTAGCCTTTTTATATACAATATTTGGTGTACAATTTTCTTGGGCTAAAACAAAAACACTATATTATTATATTATTTATTCAATCAATTTCTATGGAGATTAAGGAATCTTCACGTATAGGATCCACTTATAAACATAACTATACTCCGTTTCTTTATTATATGATTTATGTATTTACATTTGGTTAAGTACCTAAATAAACGTAGTATACAACCTCCCTATTTGAATCGGATATTATTCAATATTTCATTTCATTGGTTTTAATTTTTTTTCGTAGGAACCTATTTTCTTTTTTTTTCTAAAATAAAAGTAGCCTAAGTTACTCCTTATTCACCTATCTGCTAGTGAAAGTCCCGTCTTAATCGGTCCAGCCGTTTCAGAGATTAGGGGGAACAAACAGACAGACAGACGGACAGACAGACAAAAATTGTAAAAAAAAATATTTTGGTATATTACAAAAACAGTCAGAAGTCGACTAGCAATCTCACAAAACTATGGCATAGCAATATTAGTACTAATGTAATGACCTTCTTCTATAAGAACGTTTGACAACACTACAAATTGGCCACATGATTGTTATTACAAATTTCAATAAGGTTCGTAAGCGTTACGGTGGCCAAAGTGGCTAACACTGTACCTCGCATGGCGAACGTTCGGGTTCGAGTCTCACATCAAACATGAAAAATATTTTTTAAGTATTACACGTTTACACGTGAAATAAGAATGCCGAGTTGCTAACCAATAATTATGTTAAATATTCCACAAATAAACGAAGATTCTTTTGTTTTACAATTATTATTTTCAATCTTAGTTGGAAGTAAAAATACTTGCATAGGAAATTGACCCGTTACCTTCTATGAATAAGGAGCACAATCGCGTTTACAATTAATATTTTCACAAACCATTAAATAGTCCAGTCAAATTAGTCCTTAAAATAGAGGTAAGGTTACAATAATTCCCATAGAGCTAAAAATTGGTATGAATGTTCAGAATACTATCATAAATGAATTGTGAAAAGTCCCCATCAATCCCCCTTGTGCAAAATTTTTTATTGATGGTGAAAGTTTGCAAAAATAGGTTTTTCGCGTTTTTCAGCTAAACGGTGAGTTTTACAGCAAAAATAGTTCAGACAAAAATTGTAGATCATCCGATTCTCTACAAAAAATGTATCCACACTTTTTTTTCATAATTATTGCCATTTCCGTGATATAGCGGTTGAAAGAATTGGAAAAAATATTTTATTCGTAATATGCACGTTAATGTACTTTTATACAAATTTTATAATTAAATGAAGAGTTGGAGAAGAAAAAAGCACTGCAGTACCGACGTAAGATTTATGTAGTTTCACTTACTCGTGCTCTAGTACGAGGAGGACTTAATTTTGATGAACCAGCTTCTCCTTCTTGGCGCCGTCTTTTCACGGTATCAATGCTACTTTTTCGAGTATAATTTTTTTCGACACTGCACATGAATTTTTACAGATGTCTGGTATTTTGTATGTATAAGACATTGAGGCGGGGTCGCGGCAGACCACGTAGGAGATGGCGGGACGAGCTGGATAGGTTCCATCAAAACTGGAAGGAGGACGCGCGGGCTCGCGAAAGATGGAAGGAGTGAAGGGAGGCCTTTGCCCATGAGTGGGACAGCGCAGGCTAAACAAAAAAAAAAGACTGGGACTCATATGTTTACTCGTATAACGGTTCAAAAATGTATATAGAAGTACATTAACGTGCATATTACGAATAAAATATTTTTTTCAATTCTTTCAACCGCTATATCACGGAAATGGCAATAATTATGAAAAAAAGTGTGGATACATTTTTTGTAGAGAATCGGATGATCTACAACTTTTGTCTGAACTATTTTTGCTGTAAAACTCACCGTTTAGCTGAAAAACGCGAAAAACCTATTTTTGCAAACTTTCACCATCAATAAAAAATTTTGCACAAGGGGGATTGATGGGGACTTTTCACAATTCATTTATAATAGTATTCTGAACATTCATACCAATTTTTAGCTCTATGGGAATTATTGTAACCTTCAAAGTCTTATTTGACTGGACTAAAAGTAAAAATACTTTCATACGAAATTGTTCCGTAGACTCTAATTGATAAGGAGAATGATCGCATTTGCGAAAACTGACGCGTTGGGTACCTATGTAGTTTTTGAGCGAGTAGCCGTATAAAATACTTTGAAGTCTTGCAATTATTTCGAGTCGGTACCTAGTGTAGGTACGTACTTTGGTATCTGTTTGTTGATGAAAGCTGTTTATTATATTTTATTTTTTGATTAGTTTTTTCTAAGTTATGTTGTTGGTGTAAATGTTTGTACTATCAGTATATAAAAAATGGTCAACAAGAAAATAAACGGAAGGCAATAAAGAGATCTTATTCGACGAAACAAATTGTAAAGTAAGTACCTACTTTTTTGTACACACCATATTTTGTTTGTACAGATTATGACGCTTAATTTCGACGTACATTACAACAGCTCGATTGGTCTAGTGGTCTCGTGCGTCACGTCACTATAGTTTAGTCACTAACGCCCGGCTTCAAATCCAAACTTTTCCATATTTGTTTTTTTTTATTTTCTTATTTGATATGTTTTTTTAATTATTATTTTACTTTTTGCCGATTTTCTTGTTTGAAAATTTTCAGACTATATTATTATTGCTTACACTCTTTTGTAAAACACTGTAGGTATATAATTTTTTCCGAATCAAGCTTGGTGGACGTTTTTATTTTATTTTTATTATATTACAGTAAAAGTTCTTTATTCGCGGGGTATGTGTTCCATAAATATGCCGCGAATACAGAAACCGTGAATACGGAATGGTAATTTATATGGGATTATAGGGGATACGTTCCTAGGTGGCAAAAAAAAAACAACAAATATATAAAAAAATATTTAATTGAAGTTTTTGAAAATTTTAATTAATTATCTTAAGGCTTAGGCAATGGTTTGAAGAATTTTGTAATTTTTTCTTGCTTAGCAGTTTTCAAAAGCTCCTTCAATTCAGACTGATACACAGCAGCCGCATTAGCAACTTACCTCTCAAAAATAAGACTTCGTTCCATAGATGGATCAATGTTCATACCTAGGAAGAGTGCAGTAGAGACGTGTTACTCGATCACAATTTTTGTAACGAATGTAAAAGACGAAACAATAAAACACGCAAAGCGGCTTTTACTATAAACGGAACAACAACATTTAAAAATATACTTTATTTATTGAGTTATAAGGTTGCTTTCATTCTGTTTGTTTACATTTTCAAAAACACTGCTCGCGGCGAAGGCGGCTTGTGTCAAAGTCCTCGGCGATATCATTTAACAACATACTTTTGGTAAAGTTGTAATAAGATCTATTTTACTTTTTTATTAGTCCATTTGACAAGGATATTGTGTTGGATACTTATTGGAATAATTTTATTATTATGTATGTACTTATTAGATCCGCGAATAAAGAAATTTTTAGTCGCGAATATAGGAATTGGGTAGCATTTTTTTGATCCGCGAATAGTGAAAACGCGAATAAAGGAAGCGCGAATAAGGAGCTTTTACTGTACTCTAGATTCTGAAGAAAAATAACTATAGGAATAAAAATGATTGTTTTTATTAAAATAACAATTACTTATTGAATTATTTTAAAAATAAGAAAATAAAAATATGCGCATTATAATTAAAAAATAACAAAACAAAAGATAAGTACATTATAATAAAAAAATAACAAAACTAAAGATTATGCCGTCTATTGAGATTCGAACCTGGTGATTACGCAGTGAGAATCCGGACAGTAGAGCGCGGAGGCAATCGTGTATCTTATTCGAGTCGCGAAATTACGCTTCTAAATATAATGGAAGTCGCTCATCGACGAAATCCGCGCGGTGCACCCCGCCGATGGCGGGGACTATTCGTATCCCACTTCATCTGCTTCACCCCCTCAAATTCATAAAAGTCGTCTATTCACCGCCACGTAAAGCAATACCTATGCTAATTTTATTGAAATTCTTCTAATATTTCTCCATTTAGTTCTTTTTGATCGTTTTTGCATTTTAGTTTAATTATTATTTATTTTTAGTTTTTCGTATTAGCATTTTTATATACAATATTTGTTGAACGATTTCCTTGGGCTAAAACAAAAACACTATATTATTTTATTATTTATCCAATCAATTTCATTGGAAATTAAGGAATCTTCACGTATAGGATCCACTTATAAAAAATAAAAAAAACTATAAGTACTCCGTTTCTTTATTATATGATTTATTTACATTTGGTTAAGTACCTAAATAAACGTAGTATACAACCTCCCTATTTGAATCGGATATTATTCAATATTTCATTTCATAGGTTTTAATTTTTTTTCGTGGGAACCTATTTTCTTTTTTTTTTCTAAAATAAAAGTAGCCTAAGTTACTCCTTATTCACCTATCTGCTAGTGAAAGTCCCAGTCACAGAAATAAATCCGCACAAGAATATGAGAAGGTAGTAATCAATAAACTCAGTAATGCAAATACCTACTCGTAGATTGACAACTAAGAATGCTCATTTTTTATAAATTAAGGTATTTGAAAACATTTTTTTTTATTGTGAGTAAGTATGTAGTTATTTTCTAAACAGTCAAAATAAAATGGCCTGAAGCGGTTGTTTTAATATTACAAACAGACACTCCAATTTTATTTATTAGATAAAGTTTTAAAGATTTTTATTTATAAGATTAAGTATAGATAGATAGATACTTATTAGTCCATTCAACGAATAAACCAAAAAGAGGTGTAGAGTGCGTGAGCTGGGCCCTGAGCGATTTATTCAGAAAGTTGCTCAGAGTGCTTAGGGAGTAAACATACTAAAAGTCCCCGCGTCTAGGAGGTGAGCCGGAGTGGGGGGTATAAAAATTCCCACTTTTGAGTTTTTCGCTAATATCTATAAAACGGTGCGTCGTCGTAGAGAAAACGTATTTTTCTTGACTTGCTTTGCTTTGGCATTTTTATTTATTTACAAATTATCTTATACATATTTACAAAATAAACAATATAAAAAAAAAACAGTATTTAGAAATGGCACCACTAATAAAGCGTCCATGCGGACAATAGAAATGGGCCCTCTGCAGCGAGCTAATCTATAAACGCATACTGATACAATTCGTTCATAAATATTTGCACTAACACAGCCAAACGCGCGTAGTCGATCGATAGCCGGGCGGAGCAGCGAGCGACACAGCCACCCCGTCTCAGTGCTAACGCACGACTGCCGCCCGCGCCCGCGCAGAGCACCTCTGAACCTATATTTCAAAATGGGGCATTGTCTTTGCAACTGTTGATTGATTTAAAAACGCTATTTCAAATATGTAGTACCTCTAACCACCAATTTTTCAGTGTAAAAATATTTCCAAACATCAAAGCCGTTTAGAAGTTATAAGCAAATGTTAGCGAAAATAGCGTTTTGGTAAATATTTTTTTAAGGCAAAAGTATTAGCCTTATGAAAAAACCCTGTTTCAAAAATGCTGTACATGAATCTATAGCAAACATAATTATATTTTTTACAGACCTTCTAACCAAACCGTTAATGAGTTATAAGCTTCATAAAGTGACCGAGTTACGGTACTAAACGAGAGTAAGGCCCTTAAAGGATTTTGCACCTTATTTCTAACGCAGGACAGTTTCATGTCAAAGATTATCGAATAAGGATGTAAGGTAATTAGAACATGAAATAAGTAAAACTTGATCGAGCATGACTATCGAGCTATCAACTAAACGATAATCGTCATAAATACAAGTTATTTCAATTAATCGCTTATTATGCGTAGTAAAAATAAATTTCCAAGAAAATATCGGAAAATAACCAATCACTATGATACTTCAAATGTTTTATTTCATCATTTTATGAGATTAAAATTATAGTGCACCTCTTTCGTTTAAATGTCGATTGCCGTTGTCTTTTCTTTTAATGTTCAGAATTACTCTTAAATAGGCCAGGGATATTTTTTTTGTAATATAACTAGCTTTTGTTTGCAGCTTCGCCGGAATAAAAAAAAAAAACATCTTCTTGGTCGCGTACTTCATTACTGAAGGTCGTGTCCCTGAAAGGCCTTCGTGGCTTTATGCACGATATTCTTCCACTTCGTTCGGTTCTAAGTTTCTCTCAGGGCGGTCGCAACAGAGTCCAGTAAGGGCGGTTACTTGGTCTGACCAGCGGTTAGGTGATCGTCCGCGAGGTCTTTTCCCATCTACCTTACCCAACACCACCCACTTTTCTATATTAGCTGGTTCTGGTAAAAAAAATATAGATCTTCACCATAAAAAGTACGTATAAATGCCAACTTTCGCGGTACTCAGTCTAACGGTGTTGGATTTTATCACTCACTTAGGGGCTAGGGCTGATTTTTTCAAAGCCAGATAATTTTATCCGAGGAATAATTTTGAATTCTTGTCAGTTCTTCCATACAAAATCTTTCAAACGTCAATTTTATTCCAAGAATAAAAATTATCTGTCGATTGAAAAATCAGCTCTTAGACGAGTAAATAATATACATATAACAGAATTACCTGTTTATTGTTTATTTTAAATTATATTGACATCACAGCTAAAGTGGAAAAATGTCAACTAACTTTTGAAGGCCACTGTACGTTGCATCCAAGATAAAAATAGTCCATGAAAAAATGGACGTTTATTATACTTACAAAAAAAATAATAATCAAAATAGTTTCAGCCGTTTAGGAGCTACGATGGCACAGATAGACACACAAATACACACGTCAAACTTATAACACCCCTCTGTTTTCAAAGCACTTCCTCTCTCCTTAAACATCATCATTATTTTTTCTTAGCTCCATTTCATGTTTATTATTATATGGATATATTTATATGTATGTGTGTGTGTGTGTCCTAAGGTTGTCTTTAAAAGATAGCTTTTAGCGATAAGACCGCCCATTGTGTCACCCTTTGTACAGTTTCTATATTTATGTCTGTAATTTATATGGTGTACATAATAAAGAGTATTCTATTCTATGTGTATATATTTATTTAGATTAGTATATTATACTATATGTGTGTATTTATTGTATTATGTAAATGTTACACCACGGACTACCTACAGTATTTGTCTGTCCTTCCCCTTTTCAAATCCATCCTAAGGTTGTCTTTAAAAGATCGCTTTTAGCGATAAGACCGCCCATTGTTGCACCCTTTGTACAGCTTCTATATTTATGTTTGTAATTTATATGGTGTACATAATAAAGAGTATTTCTATTCTGTTTTTGTCGGGGGCTAAAAATAGGCTGAGAATCAGAATTTTTTGAGGGTTAGAGAAGACAGTCCCGAAAATACCCACCCTAAATCACTTCCAGCTGGGAAGAAGTGACTACAAACTGCTCAGCAAAAGAACAATCTACAAGCAGGCTCACTGTTGGTTTATAGATGATGTGGTTGGTTGCAGGGAGCAAGGCAGCATGGAGCCGACCACCAGTCGGAACACCAGCTCCGGACAAGTCAGCAGGTGGGCCTCACTCAGAATACGGTAAGATATCCCCTCAACATCACGGAATAGGGAACATTTTGGCAAAACACTGTGAACATTACTATTTCACTTGCTGTAAGTGATCATGAAAATCAGGTCCCCCACTTTCGACAACAATTCCCACTAAATTGAAACTTCACTAAGGTTGAAACTATCTGACTGACACAGGGACAAATTGAGCTTGACGTTTTATGACGTGCGAGTGACATTCTATCTTAGGGTGGTAAAGCAATTATGAGGTCAATTATCTTATAAAAAGCTGCCAAGGGCTAGTCGGACTCGCACACGAAGGGTTCCGTACCGCCATAATTTTAATATTTAACACTACATTTATTAAGTATTTAAAAAACAATATTTCAATAAAAAGTAAAATCCCCTTGAATATTTACTTTATTTTATTTGTATGATTTGTTCTTATAGCGACCATAGTAGTATACATTCTGTGAAAATTTCAAGTGTTTGCCTATTACCAGACAGATGGACAGACGGACGGCGGCGGCGGAGCCTTAGTAATAATGTCTCGTTGGCACCCTTTGAGTACGGAACCCTAAAAAGGATTATTCAACACAGTCACCTACTTATACAGTATGTTAACCAGCAGAGGGCGTTCCCGTTAACCCGCAATAGTATAGCATCCATACATGCTAACAAAAATATTACCATTCGAAAATAAAATGTTTTTTTTTTATATTAAAATATTCACTAAAAATCGTAAATTGATACTCTATTTATTTAATTAATTCTAATTTATTTAATTAAATAAATTCCGACATTGCTGTCCTTCAAGTACGCGTGTACAGAGTGTTTCTTTAACGTATCAATTTACGATTTTTAGTGAATATTTTAATATAAAAAAAATAAAAACATTTTATTTTCGAATGGTAATATTTTTTTTAGCATGTATGGATGCTATACTATTGCGGGTTAACGGGAACGCCCTCTGTTAGTTAACATACTGTATAACACTTGTATAAAAACACAAAATACTTCTTACAGTATGCAATAATGAATAGAAACACGTCTCGTTGTAATAAAAAACATACGTATAATCACGTGAACGGAATAAAAACAAACATAGACACCGCGCGTACAGTCGACCAAGCTATTTGCCATACAGGCAGCACACTTGAAACTTCTTTTAACAATGTATCTATCAATCCATTTCTAAAATAAAAGTAACCTGAGTTACTCCTTAAAACATCAGCTATCTGCCAGTGAAAATCCCGGGAAAATCGGTCCAGCCGTTTCGGAGATTAGTCGGAGCAAACATAGAGACAACATTTTTTTAAATTGATTGTTTTGTTAGAAGTACCGTATGTACTTTCATATGCATATTTAGTAAAAGCTATTATTTTGCCGTTACAAACAGACACCTCAATTTTATTCATTTGTTTATATGACTGTTTTCGAATAGCTTGTTTTGACTTACCTACCGAATTGCAGAACGTATTTTAATAAAAATTGTTCAGCATCACTGCTTACTAACACTACATCTGTATGCAAAGCTCTCTCAAACTTAAATATATGTGACGACTGACGACAATTTTTCTATGACAGTAGGTAGTACTCACGACGACATATCAAACTATATATTTTCAGTTTTAGCTGACATCGCATTATAGTTTATTATTGGCTTTTCGTACAATTAAAGGTCTGATACAGGAAATGTATAGCTTGATGTGACGTTGATTTCGTTCGTTGCAAAAAGAATAAGAAAATCCGAATGAGATGGAGATTATGTAGTGGTTTTTCATGAAGAAGATAGAAGTTTTTTCTAACATTATGTTCTATTGATTGCTATAGTGCGTTGGTGAACACGCATCAGTCACTAGTCTTCCTGATACACAACGTGGTGGGCTACCTACTCATGTTAGCTGTCATGGTGTACAACGTACATCTGCTACTCGCCGTCGTCTTCGGAATGATGCTCGGTACGTTAACCCATTTATACATTTTAATCTTATGCGGAGGACGGATAGGCAGTCGTTCCCATGCGCGGATACAGGGGAGGGGGAGGCAACGGGTGCAGTTGCTCCCCCCCCCCGTGGGCTTAGACTAAACTGACTCTAAAACTCTTAAATTAGGTATTTGAAACATTGTTTTATAACCTGTATTTTTACTTTGTATACAGTACATTACTACGATATCGATAGAGAAGACGTAGTCAACCTCGAAAAAGGGGATTCATTCTCGAGTTTAGAGAAAATAGGTGTCCCTGGACCTAGATCCGAAAATACTGGTATTCAGGTTCTTCCGGTTAGACTGGAAGCCGACCCCAATCCATCGGAGAGGGTTGTTTATGATTTTTCATTTAAAATATTACCTACCAAGTGTGGTCTGCTTTAGAAATATGCTTAAAATTTTTCCGTATTTTTTACTAATAAAACTAACATATTACTTTTTACTATTTTATCGAGTTTATAAATGCTAAGTTTTATGGCTCAAATGAGATTGGGCGGGTCACATTAGCCGCATGCACGATGACCGTTGAGCAAGTCTTCACACAATGGGTGCCTGAAGATGAACGCCGCGGAGGTCGACCCAGAAAGCGGTAGCAAGAAGACCTGGATCCGTACCGCGAGAGCTGGTTCGAGGGGAAAGGACTTGAGTGAGGCCTTTGCCCAGCAGTGGGAATGTATAGGTTAATAAAAAAAACGTTTACGAAAGGGACTGAGTTGTAGCTTAAAATGAATTAATAATTAGCGACTTGAGTTTAACTCGCTTGAACTAAATTTCTGACGTAACATTCTTGTCCCCAGGGTACTTTCTGTTTGGTACGAAGTTAACGCGTCTCCAGATGCAGTGTTTCAGCAGAAAAAGAACGGTTATCTGCACACCCGAGTGCGACGATACAGGTGAGAACAGTTCTGACTTACTACCCTTACATAAATGTCGATTTTTTTGCGCTTTTGTGACTTAACATTGTACTTCTTTGCGATTTTGTAGGTACTGACGATGACGCACGAGATAGGTAGTGTGATTTGTATACCCGGCAAAACTGTTGAGAGTGCAGGCATCTTATAATATAATGTCTCATCTTTCTGTGTTTTGAGAGCCTTAGAGTTGGAACTTGGTAGAGTTGCGAATCAGAAAAGGCAATTTTGACTTACCAAACCACACCCTAATTGCGTACCACACTCACAAAATATTAATCACAATCAGAATCATTTTGAAGTACCTGTATTGCTAACCCATTGCTTCATCGAAAAATTTGGTCCGCTTAACAGCGTAATGAATGTTGCTGAACTCTCAAATCGAAAGGCCTTGCTACTGTTAGTGTGTTACGCAATTACCCCGCAGTTGAATTATCTAGCACGTTTAATTTTTGTACACACGGCAAAACTTTTCAGTGTGCAGGCAACAAGTCTCATAATCATATTTTTATACGGAAGCAAGAGCGTCTGTTGCCGCCCTCACACTTATCTCTTTTGCCGTCTATACTTAGTGATTGTATAATTCTTACGTGCATCTTGTAATTCAATATCATAGTGAGCACGAGTTGTTTTACTAACAATTCTATAGAAAGTTTATTCATTCTACATTCTAGACGTTTCTAAGACCGTGTTTTCTCGACTACGGTGATATCAGTTTTACTTCTTTAGAGATAGCTTGATAAACTTGAGAGTTCTTAAATAATCACTGAGGAGCTGTACAAGGATATTTTGGCGCGTGGCCAAAATCGGTACTAACGGCGCCTTTTTTTTTGGTGTATTTGAAATGGGTTTGCTCTTACCATGTTCCATACTTGCCAAAACACGGTCCTAAGAGCAATCTCTAACAAACATAAAGCTACATCTTCCATCCTTCCTTCCCTATCCCTGCTAAGATCGATGCAACACGGAGAAGTGTAGTTGGGAGGTGTGTGAAGGCAAGCTGTGCAAGGAGATGGACGCCGTGGAGCTGCAGCAGACCGACCACACGCTGCTGCAGGACGACTACCATAGACAATAATGTAACATTCTCCTTGTTATCTATGTAGATGATTGATAGCTTTTGGTGTAAGCGTAGCCTTTTTAGAGCATTTTAAATTGTCGTTTCAGTTCTCATTTGCATGCATTAACACCTTTCTACAGTTTAGCTTACCTTGTTTTGTCACCTCCTGACCATTGTTTAATAGCATGTTCATAGTAGACTATAATTTAATGAGGGGCTTCTGGCTAAGTTATGACAGCCGCACGATTCGACCGATCCAGCCGAGGATGATAAATTATGACTTGACGAGTGTTGATAGACTGAATAAAATGTTCTACTGTGTAATAGGCAAAATAGTAGGTAGATATTTTATTAGTTGATTTGCATTTATAATGATCGCATTGTTATCAAAGCAGATTTTGTTTGGTACGTAATAGTGTGTAAGCAGGTGTGCCGAATTTTCACGAAGACGATGACTTACTGGTCATATGACTTCATACTTCATAGTAAATTCGGAGGGGCCCGTGGGTAAATAATAACAGCCGCACCAGGTCGATTGATTATGTTAAGCTACGCTTGCCGCGGTTGGTCCGTGGATGGGTGACCATCTTTACGTACTAAGACCCCTTCCGTGTCTCGGAAAGCACGTTAAGCCGTTGGTCCCGGCTGTCATTTGTGGATCTTTGACAGTTGTTACGGGTCGTTAGAAGCCTGAAAGCGACCAGTGTTACCAAGGGGTAAGTGAAGGTCAGATAGGCAGTCGCTCCATGTAAAATACTGGTATTCAGCTGCATCCGGTCAGACTGGAAGCCGACCCTAACATATTTGGGAAAAGGCAGATGAGTAGACTATAATTTAATGGCATTTGTTGAAAAGGTAGGTTCAAAACCAATTCAGTTTAATAATTCGTCGAATCTCATGTCAACTTAATTTTATTTCCTTGACCCGCTTTCACAATCAGGGTTTAGAGTAACCTCACAGGTTGTTGAAGATTCGTGAGAATATTTCCTAGATGTTTTAGTAATATGTTTCCTTGCATCGCTCTCTCCCACCCCATTCCATTGCAGCTTCTCGCCTCTAATGCCATAAATCCTATCCTTTGTAGATATAAGTTGTTAATGAATTAGTATTTAGTCGATGGCGCTTTGGAGCTAACTCGATTTTTTACTAATCCATGCTTTAGTACAGTATTTTTATCTCACGAAGCGAAAGCGCGCTTTACTTGTGGTAACCAAGTATACAAAGACTGTGAATGTGTGCGTGAAGACGAACAGCCCCTGCATTTTGAACGATGCTTGCAGTTAACAGGTAGATAAATAGACGTTATTACATTTTTAAGGAGTTGACACAAATGTGAAAGACTTTATTTGACATGAGCTACGCAAATTTGAAATTTATTTTTTATGCTAATTAATTTGTATGTTTGATTAGCTGTGTATGTATGAATACTATATAACATTGAGAGAATAATGTTAATTGTCTACTTTGTTTGCAATACCTACCTATTGTAGCCGATTTTATTTGTAAAGCAAAAGTAAATAAGGGACACACGTTCATTATACGAATTATTATCCCACGTGTTTTTTTTACCATATTTTGTTCTCATTCCACGTAACATAATATAAAGTATTTATTTCAATGTGTAAATGTACCAAGGTCGTATTACCATATGAAAGCCAACTGTTCAAATCATGACTTGCTGTTAGTGAATGAAAATGATTCTAATTTTTTCTGTCACAGTCTATTATGACTAAAAACCGAAAAAAGATGTTCTATAGAAAAGACGATTAATTTTTTTATTGCCTCCAACTCCCGATATGACTAAGAAATAAATGAACTCAACACAGTATTTATCCCCATTGTAGTCCGTTCCACTACACACAGACAAATCTCCAACTCTTTTCTTACTACCCCATTTTCTCTTCTCCAGCCCAAACCTCAACACCGCCTCTACTGGACTCAATGAGTTCAGAGTCCGACTTCTTCATATGCCAGACTCGCACTTGCATCCAGCCGTCACACTACTTCCCCGCCACCTCGCAAGATGGCAGCACCACCGAGCAGAACGCCACGTGCTACTACGGCTCGAAGAAGTGTCCTTCAAGAGTTGCCAGAGCAAAAAAAATTCAAGCTTCTACATCGCACTGTCACCACGAAAGTGAGAAAGAAGACAGTCCTAGTGTAGAAGATGTTCAGTTACTAAGAACGGAGCGGCAAGGTTGCTGCAAGAAGAAGCAAGAACCGCCACCTGAGGAGAAATGCTGCAAGAAGGAGACTACTGTCATAGTCCACGAGCCTAGTCAGGTTTGCTGTAAGGATGAAGGTCTTGAAGAACAGCGGCAGGAAGTCCGGGAGCAGAGTCCTCAGATAACGTGCTGCCATAGTGCGTCCGCGCCGAGTGACAGTCAGGAACAGATCGTCAAGTGAGACAAACTATGGTGCGAGAGAGAGATGTGATATTAGAGGCTTTTGTTATTAGGCGTCACGCTGTTGTGGGTGTCCGTGTGTGCGCGTTTGTGATTTGCTTGGTGAGTGACTGTATTATTTTGTATATTTTAGCACTTAGAAAATTATTTTTTGTCGGTTTAAATTAGGTCTTCCAATGATTGTATAACGTCATATTTGGAGTGTTAATAGTTATTTGGTTGATGGAATGTAAATGTTTTGTTAAAAGCGATGACAAACGTGCTCACAATACGATTCTGTGATACATTCTTTCTATTCTTGATGTCTGACTTTAATAAAAATAGCGTTAAGATTCTGACTACGAAAGGCATCCAAAACAGTAAGACGTCATTTAGTTTAACGAATCGATCGATAAATGATGACAAGTAAGGTTTAGTATTTTTTTATTTGTACAGAAATTAAATATTTTTTTGTTACATTTTAAGTTTTTGTATTGGCATATCACTATTTTATATAGACGTAGTACGCGTCGAAAACATGATGAATGTAACAAGTTGTCCAGTTCACAATAGAACCAAAACACCTTTTACAGTGGTTGTTATCTGGACAGCCCCTAGGGTTCACTTAGCAGATTGCATCTTTGATTTTCTGTGAAAACCAGCCCCTGCCTGACGCACGTATTTATACTTATTAAATATTATAATCTAATATAAAGAGGCTTCCAAAGTTTTTGCAACCGAGATATGGAAGCATTATAGTGTTAAACTTTGAAAGACTAACAAAATTCAAATGAAGTGACATCACACCTGCATGAATGTACCGTAGTAATATATTTTGCGATCAAGAATTTTGCCATATTTTTATGGATTTTAATATAATAAATATATGAGTTTTTTCACTTTTCCTTGTGATCTTACCATGTGACTTTTATCTTGAATGATATTATAATGGCGATCCTACCACTAGTCAGTGACCGTTGCAACCACTAACAAGACTTAATTCTTTCTTTGCAATAAGTATATTAGGTATTCACGATAAAAGAGATACAAGGTGAAGACGACAATAAATTTAACTTCGTACCAATATCTTATGACGTTCTTAGTCTGCATGCAAAAATTCAACCAAATACATATATCGAATAGTTTACTCACTATAGCTAGACAAAGATTGGAAAATATCCATAGTCGGCCCAACAACATTTTTTTTTTAAAGTTGGGTGTTAGGATCAAATTCCCAGTGTTTTCATTTATTGTCGTCTCCACATCGTATACCTAAAAACATCACAGGCCGTCACAGGACTCACAGGCAACTTTAATTTTTTCGAGATATGCAGGTCATGCTTGTTAGAATGCAGGTGTCGCTAGTTGCCTGCGTACTAGGGTCTGTTCCGAAAAATCTGATGAAAATGTAAACAAATGGATCAGAAAACGTAGTTGTGGATGCCAATTTGTAGTATCAAGTCAGCCTGTCGCAGACCACTGGTGGACATGGCTTCTCCCAGGCTGCGCCACTACACCTTGACACTGCCTTTCGCATCCAGTCTGTCCCAGCTACCTTTTTAAGGTTGTCGGTCCCTCTAGCTGGGGCTGGGCGTGGACTTACACTTACATTGAGTTACACCTTGAATTGAGTGCTTTAATTAAATTACTTGGACCCGAAATTCAAATTTGAAATCACCATAAAGATATTTCTCATTTGACAATTAAAAGTTAATTTTATAACTTAAATTTTCGTCAATGATTTTTCAATTACAATTTAATGTTATAGAAACAATAATTGTTGGAAAACTGGTGAGAGAAGTTGAAACCTTCTAAATGTAGATGAAAGTGTTGCTAATTGCCTTTAGTGAGTGGTTGCGTAAGTATTTAACCTGAACAGGGTATGTTTACACTTTCATCAGATATTTTTCGAACATACATTAAATTCTTTCGCCATTATCTAGTACTTTTACAAACGAAGGAATGATCATTTTTGAAACCGAATTGTTCACAGATGTGTAAAAACGAATTTAGATGTTTTTTTTTATGTTTCGCAAAGTGTGTTCTATCTTTATAATATGATAATAATGTTGACTGTACTTTATTTATAATTTATACGTAATTTTGCTCCACGCGTCAAGATTAGTTAGTGAATCGAAGTGCCTTATAAGTTGCGTTGTGCCAAATTTGTTTTGTTGAATATTGGGGCACCTTGTAATGTTGTTGTTGGATAAATATAGATAAAATATTTTAGTTTTTATGCGTTTTATTTTTTCTTTTCAAAGCTATTTTGTTAAAAAATCCCATTCTCCTTTCAACATCGTGATTCTAAATTCTATCTTTGTTAGTTCGTTTCAATTTGTGTAAATTATTTCATCACCACATTTAGATTGCGAGGCATGCGCAGCGCACGGCGCTCATCACATGATTCGCAATGTGTGGACGTTCATACTCGTGGTGAGGCATGTGCTGCACATGTTAGTATCCGCCTTAAAACGGTGAAGGAAAATATCGTGAGGAAACCAGCATGTACCAGAACAAAAAAATCGAAGATATGCGACGTCTACCAACCCGTACTGGGCCCGCGTGGTGTAACACAGGTGTGGTGTAGCTTAGGTCAAGCTGTGTTGCCAAAAAAATACAGTTTTTTTTTAATAATACTTTATTTATCATCATGAATATAATAATAGAACATTAAATGAATGATATTAAAATAATGCCTTAACCTAACTTACAACTAACATTTTTGTTTCAACATAATCACAATAGATGCGGCGGGCGCGGCGGCTTACTCCTATCCTCATAGTGATAGGGGTCTATAATAGCGAGATTCTAATATTTAAGACATTCACTGGTGGGGTTAGTATCTACGCTTATAATGTAGAATTTATTGGGTCGTGTACACACAGTGGCTAAGTTTGAATGACTTTACAAACTGTCTGACCAGTGTGTACAAGAGTCAACTTTAGCCTACAATAATGGTGTGAATTCTTACAATAAATATAATTAAACACTTAATATTAACAATAAATGTAGTGTGTTAAATAATATTTGAAATGGTAATCTAATTAATGTGTTGTTTTAACAAAGACTGAGTTTGAGGTATACATTTTGAACTTATGCAATTTTACGCTCAATTTCCAATAAATTTAGGAGAAGGTTTAGTAACATCTATTTTAATTACTCCTTTTATTACCTTTACTTGATATTTTGTGGAGGTACTGCCTTTTAACATTTATTTAAAAGCAAAAGGTAGTCTTAATTTTTTAAGCTTTTTACTGCCTGATCATTTCTCATGAGTTTTAATATTGGTCATTGTTCAACAGACAATAAACGGAACAAGAATCAAAAAGATTTAAATGATAAAAAAGAATGTGAAAAATTCTTGTAAAAACCTCATTATACTATCCCGCAGCCCTATTTCGGCGTAGTCCTTATTTTTACATACGCCAGACTAGAATATTGTTTATAAAACGTACAAAATGTTCCGAACAATATTGCACTATGTATATATTCTTATTTTTATAATCACTGGCCAATATTTTCGCCTGTATTACTGTTTTCGTAGATATATAGAAACAATAGTCAATGTGGTTGTCAATCTTATTGACGAGAATTTAAAGTCTAGCTGATGGAAAAGGGAAATTATATGCATTTATATTGTTATTGATAGTGCAAAACAACTTTGACAACATTTAGCTAGAAGGTGCAATCTTCCAGACATATTATAGTGTCTAGAGAACACTAATGGACTTACTAATGATGCACTTGGTATAAAAGTTTCTTTTTTATTTTATTTATACAACGTGTAACGGAAAGGGTATATACATACGAAAGGCACGGCTTCTTTGGATGATATCAAACGATATTGGAAGGGTTTTTTAATCCTATATCTACATGTTCAGAACTTATGAGAAATTTTAATACATTGATACCAGAAACCGAACTTTTCAAATTGAAATAAACACATCACTAGCACTAAATCAGCTGATCGGTGTCAGTGAACCATTTGTGAGTAAAAATAAACCTCTTACTCCTGGTATTTCTGAATAAAATGAATAAAAGGTTCCGCATGTTTATTTTTTGTTTACAAAATATTATTACTGACTTTTCCTAAGCTTTGATTTTGGTCTAGGTATTAAAATTTTACGAAATAATATTTAGGTACCTGTTTGCACTGTCACGTATTATTTACACACTTGTTGGTTTTTTATGTAGTTGTCCTTTTGTAGAAGATTACTTTGTAGATAATTATTATCTACATAGTAAATAGTAATCTTCCACCCACCCCACCTTACCATCGTACCTACAACACAATAAATACCTAATTAAAAAACAATATTCCTGTATTGAATTTCCCAACGTTATTCCTATCCTTTTATTTTGGTGGCCATAAGGATAAACGATGTTTTGCTTTAAATCGATTTTTTAATCGATTCACAGAACGAATCCCGTGCTCTTGAATCGATCTACTAAAAATTCAACAAAAATCGTAATCAAAAAAATTTTAAACAACAAAATATTTACAGTTGCCAGTCAGGTAGGTACGTCTAAACTTTTAATCAATAATATTAATAATTGATAACCTTTCCAGCGTAATTAAATGACTTTCATTCAGATGGTACAGATGTAGTCGGTTAAAATCAAATGTTTCAATCTTCGCTTAGTGCTAACATAAATAATGCGGACAAGCTAAAAAGTGTCGGCATAATTATGTATGTAATTGATCTTGTTTGAAATAAATAAACCTACCTATTCGCTGTTTATGATTGTCAGCATAATACTTTGGGCAAACATGAACTTGAACTATTATGAGCCCTTATCATAATAATTTTTACACATACGATCCAGGGGATTCGATTCACTTTACTATTGAATCGATTTGCTTGAAGATCGCATTAAAACGAATTGTTTCGAAAAATCGTCAGCTCGTACCATTTTGAAATTCAGAAAAATTGATCATAAAAAATCGAATCCTTACGTGTATCCTACCAAGAATTAATTGCTTAAATAAACATTATTATTTGCCATTAAAACTTAGAATAGAAAAAGGATTTAGAACAAGAATTTTTGTCCAACTGAACCCAAAACATCATTTCAATTCACCTCTTCGGTATTGATGCTTCTCCTAGTACAAATAAAATCACAGTTCGGTTGCACGGTTCCGTTCATAATTTTAAAAATAAGGTTTTTTTTTTAATAATTATGTCGAAAACTATTAACAACAAGTTAATACTATTTTTTTATTACAAAATAATAGCACGCCCGCATAATTTTTGTCTGTAGGACTAACCGAAAGAATTATCGGAAGTTCACGGTCTGTCGGTGCTTTATCAATAGTACATGGGTTTTATTGGTTTGAACACGTTTAGTCTTTAGTATAATTCAAACGAAGTCAATAAAAAATGTCGCAAAACTGCATCTAACTGTGGAAAGAAATTAATAAAAGTACTAGGACCGCATGAGTTAGGAATTGTTATTGCCGAATTGAAAATCGTTTGCTCACAGAACCCTGATTACGTCGTTACACACACAATGTAAGCATCTTAGTGTGTGTAAACCTAATGGGTTAGTAGGGTACGTGCACCAATTGCCGTCCTGTAGTTTCAATTACTCCTGGTAAATACAACTTCTAAAGAGATAACGCGGCCCCATAAATTATGATTTTTAATGGATTGAAATTACTTAATAATTTTCCGGAGTTGCGGGAATTTCCGAGGTTGCGGGAATTTCCGAGGTTGCGGGAATGTTGTTTTTAGTCAGCTGGTAATTATCTAAGGGGAGGCCCACACTGCACCGTGTCACGCAGCGGGGTTCGTGGAACGGATAATTCCACGCGCGGAAGCACGTTTTTATTGAATTTGGTAAAAATCACGCGCGGGGGCACGTTCAGCGTCCCGCTGCGTGATGTGGTGAAAAAAATGAATGATTTTTCAATTTTGAATTTGAATTAGGTACGTAACTCTGGTGTGTTAGATTTACTTGAAAGTTTAACGGAGTTTAGTTGAAATTATTATTAAGATGTAAAATAATCTTGAATCCTTGAACAATATTTTTTAATAGTACTGGACACTAATTGGGACAGCCACCCTATACTCGTAGGTATCTAAATTTAACGAAATAATATTTAGGTACCAGGATAGCAGGGAATAGGAGATTTATTTAGCATTGTTATTGTTTTGCTCGCCAGTCGACGTCTGTTCCGTGTCTAGTGCACTCGTTTCTAGTCCCTGTGACACGCGCATCAGTTCAGTACGGCTACACCTAATTGACTTTTTTTTGTTGTGTTTGAAAATGTCGATAAGTAATAGCGAATATTACGAAATGATGTTGTGTGTCGGAGCAGAACATGGTAATTTGCGAGCTGCCCGAGAACTGTACCGTCACCGTTTTATTGAGGGTAGACCAGATGCTGACCGTCGACAGCTGCCTTCGTCGGCATGTTTTAGCCGGATGGTACATCGTCTGTACCAAACTGGGTCATTCCACGCACCTGCTTCAGAGGGTCGCCCGAGTACTACCGATCCAGAATTTGAAGAAGCTGTTCTGGAACATTTTGAACTCAATCCACGCACTAGCACACGTCGAGCTGCATTAGCGCTGGGTGCCTCTAACCACATGCAGGTATGGCGAGTGCTAAGCAATGACGGTCAGCACCCATACCACTTTCGTCGTACCCAGGAGCTGATACCGGCAGATTTTTTGCCTCGCGTGGCCTTCTGCGAGTGGTACAGAAACCAGTCAGAAGCTTCGCCAGATTTTGGTTCAAAAATACTATGGACCGATGAGGCATCCTTCACGAGAGCGGGAATAAGCAACATCCACAATGAACATGTTTGGTCTCACACGAACCCGCATGCTTCGACAGAGTCGTCATTTCAACACCAATGGCGACTGAACGTGTGGGCAGGTATAATTGGAGACGTTGTCGTAGGACCAGTTTTCTTGCCGCAAAGCTTAAACGGCCAAAATTATTTAAGCTTCCTGAGGAATGAATTAGACGATGTCCTCACAGTGCTACCAGTGTTAAGCTATGTCAATCTCGTGATGAGGAATAATTTAATTTTCCAACATGACGGTGCACCGGCACATTTTGCTCGAGATGTTCGCCATTATTTAGATGCGCGCTTTGCTCAGTGGGTTGGGCGTGGTAGCACAAGCGTGGCTTGGCCTCCACGATCCCCAGACCTAACCCCGTTAGACTTTTTTTTGTGGGGGTACATTAAAAATGCAGTGTACGCAGTGCAGTGTGATACAGTGGACCAAATGAAAGTACGAATTGAGGCCGCTTTCAGGACAATCACACCAGACATGCTATGCAATGTTCAGGAGTCTATGAACAAGCGAGCGGCCTTGTGCATACAGTACCAAGGCCACCACATCGAACCCCACCTTTAAAAATGTAAGTCAATTTACTAAATTAAGCAAAACTTTAAGATTTTACTGTTTTCTCGGTAATAAGTAATAATAAGAGATGAAACTAGTTAACCTACCTAAACTTTGTTTCGATATTTTACGTAAGTTTTGTTATCTCGGTTTTTACGTGCAATTTCTGGCTTAATATTAATATTAATGAGTAAACTGAAAATCAATAATTAGACATTAATTTTTACGCCGCACCGCCAAAGCGGTAGGCGGCATGTTTGATCTCGTCAGTTCGCGCCGACAAAGACGCCGCGTTTGGTAGGCTAGTACAGTACTAGGCGCGCAGAATTACGGAAGAGATTTATCGTGATATTGGCAAGTAAAGTGATTGACCTACGTAGTGCGGTGACATGTTTGTTATGATTTGAATTTCAGAAACCTAAGATACCGAAAATTTGGTATCAATTCTTAGAGTATTTTATTTTGAGTTGAAACTAAGTATAGTGACTCTATACCAGCTGTTATCTTTAGTGCTTAAGGATAGCTATAGGGTTTCTGTTACACGTTGTATATGCACTAAAATCTGCCTTATAAGCGGGTTTTGGAAACGTGTCTACATTCCTTGCAGTATCATTGACGATATAAAATGCACGTTACATTTGTATACAACATTTACACTTTGGCCCATCTTTCATTATCCGATGGCCGACCGCGCCCAAGTCTGCGAGGCTTCTTCAAATAATTAATTATAACAATAAAGTTAAATAAATATGGCGATTGCATGTCACAATACCTGATAGATTGATCGTACTAACATGATAGGTACAGGACAATTTGGTGAGCACCCCATCTCTTATAGCGTAGCATGGTACTTAGCATTAAAATCGTCTATACTGTTATTTTCAAAATCAAAATATTTTTTTTTTTACATGAACCTGTATCGGCACTTAGAAACGTCATATCAGTACCATAAAAGGTATATAAACTGTCTAACATACCTACTCTTTGTGTGTGTACTTTATCTTTAAATTACATCTATGTAATTTTCTCATACACACTGATTTATCTGTATACACTGTTTTTTCAGTAAAAAACTTGATCAATATTAATACATACCATGCCACACTACACCGAGAAGAGCGAGCGGTCATTAAATACCTATACAATATAACAAAATAAATTCTTAATTTACATGAAACCTTAGTCAACAACTAGGAAGAAAGTATTCGCTTGGAATGAAACTAACTAAGGTATGTTAGTGTGGGAAGACGGGCGACAATGCCAGTAAAGCATTGGTTTCCTAAAAAAGGGGTTCCGTCATGAAAATCTGTAATTTTCACCAGTATTTGACATTATGGTGTCCCCCGTCAGGAACGAAGTTTCTTATGCAATACTCGCACGCATACACACTCGTAAATAGAAAGAGACAGAGAGAAAGTCGCACGGAGGGGCATAACGCTTTTTCCTTACGTGACGATTTCTACCTCACCTCCTACCACAAGCCGCGTTAAGGGACTTCGTTCTAACGACGCTCTGTATGGACAGCCGTTATTTTGTGACACTTCATCACTTTCTTAGGAAACCAAAGCTTTAGTACTCGACAGTAAATATGGCCCCATCGAGTTTCAGAACCAGTCACACTGTTATGAGTGACAGAGACAGTGCTCTAAGCCGAACTTTATCTAAAAGTCAAAGTGTCATATTTATGGCCGGATACTGTAACAGTTAACTAACGGACCTTACATCAAACTCGAACCAAGTGAGAAACGCGTGTCAAGTGTGAGTTTAGGATTAGATTTACCTTGAAAACAAGGTAAGTATAAAGACTGCACAATATGCGCGTTGAAGATTTATTACATTCTCAGATTAATTATCTTTTTGTCATCGCAATTGTAATTTTGGAAATAAATCTATGAAATAAAATCGGTTTTCGTGTCTGTCTGTGTGACCGCTGAGTTCTTTTAAACTACGCAATGGATTATGATGTGGTTTCCACCATACTTTAGAGATTTATTACGGAAGATTTATGTATAAAAATACATTCATATAAAACTTGTTAAAAAAAAACCATGCGAAACAGAGGCGGGTAGCTTATAACCTATATTTCCACCCTGACACGCGTCTTTCACGAGCTATTCTATAACAAACTATGCGCTGGTCCACACAGAGTTAACAAGTCTCTTGAGCGGCGCAGACACACCCAAATGTCGGTAGTCAGCTTTTAGTACAATTACACTATAAAGTTAGTTTACTTACATACAAAGGATATCAGACATAATTTACTTATTTATAAGATTAGTAGTAGCGTTTACACATTACTAATCACCCCTCCATCTAAGAGTAGGTGGTCTATATCCGTACGGATATTAACTTATTTAAATACTCGACTACATTACGTTAAAATAAATAAACGTTGTAAAACTTAAAGCTCACTACCGACGCCAGGCCAACGATCACAGACATTCAAGTCGTTTGTAAAAAAATAAAATTATAACCAAACTACAACAAACTCCACCTACGTTACAACTTTAACATTAGAGTGCAAAATTTATTCAAACCCTTACAATTACCGACTTTATAATATTATATCATAATCTTGTGTAATCTTTAGTTTAGGAAGTGAATTTATTTCACTGGCAATACTTTTAAAATGCTACCAAATCGAAATAGGATTGTTTTTTTTTTTATAAATTATAAATAAAGGCTCTATTCACACGTACGGGCAGATTTCACCTGATTTAGCAATACATTCGCACCGGCTAGTCAACAATCCGAACATGTGAAAATAGCCTTACTGTCTAATAAAAGAGCATAAATTCTTACATTTTAGTCATAATCATCAACAGTTACTTGTTTTTTTAAAACAAGGGTCAAGCGGAAAAAAATGGCTACAGTGCTAGGCCTAATATTCAATACGGTTATATCCGTATTCTACGGCTGACATACATTCTGCTGGAAACTGCTGTGACACTACCTGTGTGCTACACGTTTAGATCGAAATTGAATGATCAATGGAAGTGTCGATCATGCAATTTTGACGGCTGTTGCGGGAAGACTGATATATTTATTTATATTTTTCTGAAACTAAGAATTTTGTAGGCTATACTTTGAAAATTTATAAGAACAAATATAGGAGTAGGACCAGTGATGTCCTGACAAGAAAAAGAAACAACATGATTAGCTGTCCAGGTTAGTCCAGGAGAATATAATACAAACATCTCAAAAGCTCAAATTCCAACAGAGTTGTAAAGCAATATTAATTTATCAAAAACTTTGAATAACCAGACACAATAATATTATCTAATCATAATTTACGATTACAACTCTGAAATCAACAAAGCGGCCAGGGTACCATTTGCAGGATAAGTCAAGATGCAGTTAATACATACGCATATGGTACAAAATCGCTTGACACATATAGACCAGCTATAAGAATGGCATCTGGGTTATTACTGAAATGAATGTGTTATCCCTACAGGCGATAGGATTTGGTCCGGCCGACCTTGTTACTGACCAAATCGTGTCAGATTTGGTCAGCACTATTTGTCGGCGTGGTCCTCTCACATGTAGGGTGTAAATGCGAGTTAACAGGGTGTTGTTATTCTTACTGTGTGTGTGCGGAGGTGTTCAGGCCATCAGCTCCCAGTACTGCATCACTCGCTCACCAGATGGCGTTGTCATGCCTTGTGGACGCACGAAGTTCATCTCTATTGTTTTGAACCTCTTCTTTAGTTCGGCGTCGAAGGACTGTGGAGAAAATGTTTAAAATGAAGTTACGGAAAATTTTAATTTACAGTGTTGTAGTTCTGATAAGTTTTGATAGTGATTTTGTTTTATGAATTCGGTACTTAATTTAAAAAAGGCCTTACATAATATAGTGAGACGATGATGCGATGTTGCAAATTATTAGGCATAGTTGGTATAGGAACCGACAACATTCGACAAATCATGGTAAAATAGTGATTTTGTTTGTGAGCATAGCATCTCAATAAATCAGGTATTAATCTGCAGAAATGCCATTAGTTAACGTTTCGTCCTTCATATCAAATAGTGTGATTTTTGGTGATAGATATAGTAGGAAAACGAAAGGGATGTCTGAAAAACGAATATGAATAATTACCGCGGCCAAGTCGGGCGGCGCGAGCGCGACGGGCGCGGCGCGCTCGTGTCCGGGCGCGGGCTCGTGTCCGGCCGCCAGCACGCGCGCGGCCGCGGCCGCCAGCGCCGGCGCCGCGTGCCGGCGCAGCGCCCACACCTCCCACAGCGACGAGCCCAGCGCGCGGGACGTGCGCGCGCACGTCTCCTCCATCACGTACGGGTCGTTCGACACTGAGGGGCCAAACAACATTTACTATATCAATTTAAGAAATACAATTTAAACTTTATACCACACGATGTCAGCTCGTGTCTGAATCCTAATCAAATATTTGTCCTCGAGCACTTGTTGAATCAATCTCATGACCATCGAGTTTAAGGATAAAGCACATATTAATGACACAATACTGTGACGCCTAACTTTAAAACTGCGTGTGCCTATCGATAATAATGAATATCATGCTTTGTTTTAGCCATGTACCCGGCACTGCAAAAACAAAGCATGATATTTAAAACTCACTTATCTAATGCTGCAAGGTAGTATTGATGTAAATTTTTGCATATTGATGCATACGACAGACACAAATCAGCCCTATTTTATCCACCATCAATTCTCACAATTAAAAAGTGTCTGTTTTTGGACTCAGTTGTGGTACTCACTGATATGCGGCGTGTCCTCTAGGCAGATCATGCGCTTGAGCGCGGGATGGCGCAGCAGGAGGTTGGCAACCAGCTGCAGCAGCCCCACCGCGTCCTCAGGAGATGCCACCAGCGACAACCGGGACAGACGCTTCGCGAATGCAGCGACTAGGGCTTCGGGCAAGTGACTGTGGAAGAACGCATATCATCATTAGCGTCGCAATCGAAAAACGTCGACGCCGCTGGGAATGCCACAAGCACAAAAGACCATGTTCTAAATTCCAATCCATAATCATCAACAGTGCGGTTTCACCAAAGGGTGGCGTTGTACAACTGACGCCGGTGTCACCCTAATAAAGAACATTTTTAATGTCTGGGAAGAAGCACAAAATGTCATTGGTATCTTTTACGACCTCTCCAAGGCGTTCGATTGAGTAAACAATGAGACGCTTTTGCTAAAACTGGAACACTATGCGATTAGAAATACAAATCTTGATTTACTAAAATCACACTAAAAGTTAGACAGTTTAAAGTTCAGGTAAATAGTGTAAACTCATTAGGGTCTGAAATGACAATAGGCGTTCTTAAAGGTTCTATATTCGGTCCAATCCTCTTACATTCATAATTTGCGCAGAATGGTGTTATTTGCAGCACATCATTGTTTTTAAAACCGATGGACACAAAATTTTGACGACGTAAACTTAATATGACCAAAAGTTAGAAGTAGCTAATGTGACATTATATTACATTTTGAATGGAGAAAAGCTGAAATTTATTCATGGAAACAATTAATTTCCTATAACAAGACTGTAAAATGCCCTACGCTGTGCCCGGTCGGTGATTAACGTACGGAATAAAAAGAAACGGTATTACGTTTATTCTTTGCACATATCACAATTTCAATAAAAATAACTCAGAATAGATTTTTATTTTTTATTCCTCTGGCCCTTATTTATACAGTGCAGCTAACATGATAAGGGCGTTAAGGCCATCGTGCATGTGTCCGGGTAGTCGACGATACGGCGCCGCACTCGTTCTAGTACGCCTTAAGAGTACCAGCATGCTCATAGTAGCAGATTTGTTATATACTCACGTGGAGCTAAGGAATATATCAGCAAGATGCATGAGCCGCCGTTTGTAGCGCGTGGCGAACATCTCGGGCTCGAACATGGCGTAGAGGCGGTCGTACATGTCCGGGTAGTCGATGTTGTGGCGCCGCACTAGTTCGAGCACGCCTTGGAGCGCTAGCATGCTGATGGGGCCACCTGAACGGTAGAATTTATATGGTAAGTAAAAAGTATGCTTAAAGTCTTTAGAATCTGGGACTGATGTTGCAAGTAAATAGTTTTTCGTGAGTCAATTGCTAGCATCGTTACCTCGAAAATCAGGCATATATCGAAAGTAAGATTCACAATATTGGTAGATGTCAATACTATCGATTTTCCCTAGTTGGGTATTATGAGAAATATTAAAATTACGAGGTATTTTTTTACAACGCGTGAAACCTATGAATATGATACTATCGATAGTGTTGTCAGCTGTTATACTATCAACAATCAATATAATGACTGTTTTTGAGGTCAACACTATTGGGGACTAAGACGAAGCGTCACCCTCGCACAGTGGCTAGCACTCACCGGCATCCAGACTGTCGCAGAGCATATCAGTGGCGAGGTGCGGGCGGCTGAGCAGCGGCATGAGTCTCTCCACCAGCAGCAGGAGCGCGCGGCGGTGCGTGCGCGAGTCCTCACACAGCGGCCACTGGCACGCGAAGCCCCAGCAGCGGTTGGCGTAGCGGCGACATACGCCCGGGTTGTAGGGGAATGGGGCCTTGTCTGTGGAAAAAAATAAAGTTAGGTCTCATTTCTGAAAAAAAAAAAGAACACATTTATGCTGGAAGTTTGGAAGCCAAACATTACACTACGTCATGTCCGGTCCTCAGCGTTTTCGGAAATATTATGCGTTCAGTAAGGTGAGCCACACTCCTGGAGACCACATAGCATGGAGATAAGGTTGCGATCCTCAGCAGTGCGGGAACAAGGAAGAAAAATGCCTAGTCCACACAATATATCTATACTAATATTATAAATGCGAAAGCATGTCTGTCTGTCACCTCTTCACATTTAAACTGCTAAGGGCTGATTTTACCAAAGTCAGATATATTTTATCCTTGGAATAAAATTGACGTCTGACAGTTCTAGTATAGAAAAACTGTCAAAAATTCAAAATTTATTCTCAGTATAAGGCTTATTCTATGTATAAAAGTTTGGTAGAATGCGCCCTAAACCGATTTAGATGAAATTTGGTATAGAGATAGTTTGAGGCCCGGGAAAGGACATAGCATAGTTGTTATCCTGATACTCCTACGGGATCGACACTTATGCGGGTGAAACTGTGAGGCGCTGCTGGTCCCTTGATAAACACTCACCTTCTGTCCCGCACAGTAGCTTCTCCTCTTTTTCCTCATTGTCCCTCTCCTTGCCTTTCCCCTTGGTCTCAGTGGCTATCTCACACACCAGCAGCTTGTCCAGCAACTCCAAGTAGTTCTGCATGTATATTGATGTTGGTGACCTGGAAATGATACATTGTTACTGAAACATGTTGGGCAAAAGCTGAAGTAGTTTCCGAAAACTTCGCGTGAACTGGGTTGGGTACACACGAAGGCGCGCAGGATGATTCTCATCTTAATTTCAATTAAATATTTTAGATTTTTGGGTTATGAGACAGAAAACAAAGCTATAATTATTTTGTAGAAGTTACATACTCTAAAAGAGGATAAGTTTTTAAAAAGATATATTGTTTTTCTGATGGTCAGATGGTGAATTTATCAGTTTTCATTTTTCCTTCAAAAATCTCTTACTTGCGATAAGCCAGTGTGGAGAGTACTTTGAGGCCATACTGCTGTACATCCCTGTACTCTGTGAACTCTTGGAAGCGAGCTATCGGCGCAGACATTGACATCTCAGGGTCTAACAAAACGCTGAATATGTTCTGAAAATATTATACAAATCAGAATGAAGGAAGCTGTGAACACCTACAATAAATTGGTTGTAAAAAAACAGAAGTTAATATGACTTTTGACACAGAATTTGATCAGGTTATCAGAAATCTTTCATGAAGGATCATTCACTTATTTAGAAGATAAGATTGATAAAACAAGAATTCATTTTCTAACATTCAACTTACCTTTAGTCTAAGCGAAGGGAAGTAATAACCAGTTGAGCCTTCCAAGGGATGCTTGCCCTCAGCCTGCATCAGCTTGCAGGCAGTAACGAGAGCCTGCAGTCGGGAGCTGGTGCGACCTCGGCGTATGCACTCTAGGGCTCGCGTCTGCGCCGCCTCGAAGCATTCCCGCAGCCATCGCGTGTATTCTGCTTCGGGGCCCTGGTCTGTGGAGTTTGGCTATCCTTAGCAATATAGTTATGGAGAGTGGGTTATCTATGGTTATTTTGACATCATAGAGGTTGGCAATAGTTGCTTTTGAAAGACCCTTTTTTATTTAAGAGGGTGACTTGGGTGTTGCTATACTCTGTATTATGCTTTGGTGATGCAGGCACTTGGAACATGCTGATAGGAATGAGCACTTCCATTTTTAATTTTAGAGTTGGCAAAATAATTTATAATGCAGATTTTTGCTATATTCATTTTACTATATTTTTTGTGTGTATCCAAACTGCAGAACCTATGCCAATAAACTAATCGACAGCCAAATAAACAGGAAAATACAACTTTAAACCAACTTTATTCTACAGATTAGTTTGGTTGAAGATTAAAATATAATTATCTTACATTCCGCTTCGCAACTATCAAAATTACATGTAACAGAAGTAAGTCGCTGATAGTACATGCATATCAATGTATCATGTTTTTGTAGTGTCCTTGGCAAAATTGAATGCCAAGCCTGAATGATTTCATTATCCTTGTAGAGATCACTTTCAAAAGTTATATTCTATTTATATAAATGATGTGTTGTCTGAAAGCTGGTTTTAAAATGAGTTGCTGTTTCTCAAATATGTTTGTCACTATTACAAGCAAAAGGGTTTTTTGAAAAACAGTGTTGATTTATATTAGAGGCTCAAGAATATATTTCTTGTGTTTTAAGTTTGGAAAGTTATCTAGATATTTCACACTGATACTTGTTAATGTTGGGACTATGAAATCTATTAAAAATATAATGTAAACAATGATACAAATTTAGAATGGTTTTAATGGCAACAACATTTTTTAGTAGCCCAAATATGGAATATCATGGCTTTTTTAATTTTCATTGAGTAAAATTTATACAGATGGTATTGATGTACTTTTAATAAAAATAGTGATAACGCTGTAATTTCAATAGGAAGTAACTGAGCAGTTTCCAAGTAAACAAAGATATAAACATTTAGTATGCAACCTACAATGAAACATGTGAGTAGGTACATAAGCACTACTTGTGCATGACCTTGAGGCAGTGGCCAATAGCACAGAACAATGCTGGCAGCCACAAGTCACAGCCAAAGGTCAATACTGTTCAAAGTTTGACTTTATGTATGACTTATTTATATAAAGCCTCTGCACATAATGCAGTTCGTAACAAAAGCAATTACACAAGAGTGCGGCTCTGCGGTCGAATCAACCGTTTATATAAGCAAATAACGTCACATGTCGTAAAATGCGACCAAACAGGACACATCTACACTACATCCTTATTGCGCACTAGCACTTCACATACATAGCAAGAAACATAAGAAATACTCGACTACGCTGCCTGGATACAAGCAAAATCAATAATATTCCAACAAAAATAATCTATAGCATGATAAAACTCTTTGACACTTACCTGCTGGTTTCAGGGGGACGATTCCTTCTACCAAATCGCCTCGTCGCAACAGTTCAGTAAATATCACTTCCACAGTAAGCAGTAAAGGCGTATAATTGTCCGTCTCAGCCTGAAATATAATAAATAACCAACAATAAAAAACGTAACCTATGACGCAGTTTTCTTAACGCAATTATTACCACACTTTCAGGCTTATGCTTACCTCGAACATCTGTAGTATATCGGCAAGATTATTAGCATGTTTCCTAGAATTCAAAAACTCATTTGCTTTATTGCGTAGCTGCGCTGAAATCATTTTTGATAAATTTGGTTGCACAGCAGCCATTTTTGTATTGAAAAGAATTTGTCAGACATAAGAACGGAAAGGCAACATCAGAATTTAGAAAAAAAAAACAAAATGTTGCGATTGCGATGCGTTCGTGTATAATTTCATTGACAAGATAGAGTTGAAAGAAGACCAAAGAAACGATGGATAGACTGTGTGAAAGATGATATTATGGCAAGAAAATGGGTGATTGATTAGTGATTACTGATTACTGATTACCGACTTACCGAGTTAACGACTAATAAAGTTATACAGTTGACTAGCTGCACCCCGCGGTTACACCGGCGTAAATGTCGATGCCGTGGGAAGATCGGGATAAAAATCCAGGGTGTCAGCTACCTCCATACAAAATTTTATCAAAATTAGTCCAGCCGTTTGAGCGTGAAGAAGTAACAAACATATAAGCACACATACACACACACTCACAAACTTTCGCCTTTATAAGTTTATAACATTAGTGTTATTATAGTGTGATAATAGTTGCAGTTGCACCAACCCCAAATAAATGAGGCTTAAAACTGGAAGCTCGTCATAGGTGGCAGCACTGTTTGACGTCTACAAACCATAATTTTTTTTGTTTATGTTTGCTTTTGTGTCGATCACAAATTAACAGAAAAGTAAATAAATATATAATATTATTATGAGAATTGGTTAAGACAGGAGGCGTACAACATGAATAACCTGATTGGTGACTCGAGAATCATCTTTCTGATTGAAAAACTTATGAATTATGTTAATTTTAGCTGATCTAATATGAAAATATAAACATACACACCCTTACTATAATTCACACCACAAGTGCATGTAGGTACTACGTAATAAAAACTAGTGACCGACCGAAAGTTCGGTTTCGGTTTCGGCCAGTTTCGGCCAAATAATCTAGTTTCGGCCTTAGTTTCGGTTTCGGCCAGAAAATGGCCGAAACTTTCGGCCGCGCCGAAACTCGAGTGTTCATGAATTATCGTCCATCGTTCGGCGAACTTCGCGGCTACCTCGTGCTCGCTCGTCGCGTTGCCGGCCCAGTTCGCCGCCGTCCATTGTTAATCGCATGGAGTTGAGGTTGTGTTTTGCACATACGAGGGCGGTCCCATAATGAATTGGCCTAACTATGAACTAATGAAGGAAATGAAACGAACCAATTTTATTTTTCAATATAATCACCATGAATACTACTAACACACTTCTGACATCTGTGAATCAACATCTCTAAACCTTTATAAAAATAATCACAACTTTTAGCCTCAAAATGATCGATGACGGCCGCCTGCAACTCTTCATCGCTTGAAAATTTTCTTCCTCTTAAGAGGAAGAAAATTTAAAGCGAGACGGCGGGTGGGCGGGCTTTTTTTTTTTAAAGCGAGACTTAAGTCTCGCTTTAAATTTGGAAATAAATACCTAATAGTCGGACGGGGCCATGTCTGGAGTGTGAGTTGGATGTTCAACTTCTGTGAACCCGCATTGACGAAGTGCATCCTTCGAAACACCAGCGGTATGAACAGGGGCGTTGTCATGGAGCAACAGGACACCTTTAGACAGCTTGCCTCTTCGTTTTTCCTTTATCTTGTCTCGTAATTTATTTATTAAAGAAGCATAATATTAACCGTTCACGACTGTATTACGTTCTTTAAAATTCACCATCAAAATGCCTTGAAAATCCCAAAAGATTGTGCACATCAGTTTTTTAGCCGATTGTTGCACCTTTGCCTTTCTAGGGGGCTTTTCACCCTTATAACGCCATCCCATTGATTCGCGCTTGCTTTGTGGGTAAAGATCATAGTTTCATCACCAGTCACTAGCCGCTCGATCACAGTCTTTGAATTTTCGCCACAAAGATCCAAAAACTCCGAAGCGCAGCGCTTTCCTGTCTCTGTACCGCTGAAAGAAGTTTCGGTACCCATCTTGCACTCACTTTTTTCATATGAAGATGTTCATGGATCGCACGATGACGTACTTTTAGAGAGCCCAAGCCTAGCTGCAATTTCTCTAATCTTCAAACGGCGGTCACTCAGAACCTCCTCTTCGATAAGAGCAATCGTTTCGGGAGTGAGCACTTCCACAGGTCGACCGTCGTGGCAAATATCTTCGACGGTTTCTCTCCCGAGGCGAAACTCTTTCACCCAATTTTTCACTGTGCTATAGGAGGAGGCAGACTCCCTTATACACGTCATCCAATCGTTCTTTTATTTGGGCAGGGATAAACCTTCTTTAAACAAAAACTTTATGACACTTCGATACTCAGTTTTCGACATTTTGAAAAAATACGCGACTCGTTATGCTAATGCCTGCTAAACTAAGACTAAGCATTTCATATCGATGGGTGTTTCTTATATTAAGTGCACGATAAACGTACTATTTAATGCAACACAACATGTCGCGTAGAACTATGTATATCAGGCCAGTTCATTATGGGACCGACCTCGTAAATAATTAGGTAAGTATTCAACTGTCTGTATGTATAATATACATTGTATATGCAAACAAATGTGTAAAAAAGACACCAGATTTCTGTATACGATTAAAAAAATTAAAATTAAAATTTTTTAAAATATGTTTAAGTAAGTTTCGGTTTCGGTTTCGGCCGAAACTAAGAGCAAGGCCGAAAGTTCGGTTTCGGTTTCGGTTTCGGCTGAAAAACCTGTTTCGGTCGGACACTAATAAAAACGGACTTGGTTCTCTTGGAAGCATCACTGGTATACAAAGTTTTGGCATAAAAGTCTTCAGGTAAAAGCATAGCACATAGACTCGACAGAATATAGGGTTTTTTTTTTTTTTCGGAGAGCGTTCTCCCACAATTTTTTTGCGTAACGGGAAATATTAATTATTTATGCGTCAAAGTGGAAGAGGCAAGTTTTGGGAAAACAAGATTTAAAATATAAATGAAATGAAATGAAATGAAATTTATTTGCCAGAATATAGGTGCTTACATGATATGGTAAAATAATTTTAGTTTCACTATATTCGACTTATCAGTCGTGCAAATATTTGTAGGGTACATGCATTTAATGACATTAGTCATACACAATATACACATCATTGTCATACATAATAGAATTTACAGTCTTGCTTCGATTAATATTAGTTAGGAACATTAAAATTACATTATAAAAATAATTATTAAAATAAGTACATAGTTAGTAAATTAGCTATTTTTAGGAATAAAATTATATTTCATGGTTATGGCAATTCATCAATGATTAATTTATAAATAATGTCAATTTAAATTTAAATAAGTCTTCATTAATTTATTTACACCATGTCTGTTTAAAATTTAAATAATCATCTATTGAATAAAAACATCTGTCACAACACAAAACCAATTGGTTAAAGTTCTATTAAATTCTAAGTTATTCAATTTTCTTATTTTTTCCGGTAGTTTATTATAAATTTTCACCGCCATGGCGTAGCAGTTTCTGTCACATAACTTTAATCTGCTTCGAGGTACTACCAGAGGTTTTTGTACTATTTTCCTTTTAAATTGGGCCTTATCATCCTGCTCAAAAAGTGAAAGGTGGTTTCTAACGAATTTACACAATTCAAAGACATAAAGGGATGCAAGTGTAAGTAGACGCTTATCAGTGAACACTGGCCGGCACGAATCAGACCACTTGAGACCAAAGATTGACCTAATGCATTTTTTCTGGGCTATGAAAGCTCTCTGGGCGTCTGTAGAGTCTGTATAGTCTATTCTATTCTATTTTTAATTATGGCAAGTAAAGCCGATGTCGACTATTCTGCCAATGTCAAAAGTGAATTGGAAAAGCAAGGTAAAAAAAATAAATTATAAAATATGATATAGTTGAACTTTGTAGATCTTGTGGGGTTAGTACAGGACTGAAACAAACAAAAAGATAAAATTACATATTATAATATTACAATTGTTAGAACATTAAAATATACATTATATACCACATCCAAATATAGAATATTTGAAAAAATAAATTATAATTTTATATTATTGTGGCGGATGAATATCATCAGCGCCACAAGCAATTCTGAAGAGGGATACGTTAAAAGGGAGGGGAAATTAATCGGAAGAGGGATCTTAAATTTGGGGAGACGGCTGTACAAATCTAGAGGTGGGATGTTGTTAGAGCATTCGAAAAATATGTGATCCAGGGTGCCCTCGTCCAACCCGCACTCGCAGAGAGAGGAGTCACGGACATGGATCTTGTGTAAAAAAACGGGAGTGCAACAAAAACCTAGGCGGATTCTACAAAGAACTGAAATAATAGTTTTCGATACTTTTTTGTGACCGAAAAACCACGGTTTTGGTTTGATGGTCGGTTGTACTGCATAAAAAAAAACACCTTTTTTCCTGCTGGACATATTCCACTGCTCTTGCCAGGAACGCTGCAGGTTCAGTCTTGGAAGGGACAGTAGGTCGTAGCCCTGGTAGGAATTGTGCGTGAGATCTGACGATAAAGATGAACAAGCATCTTTAGCCAAAGCATCAACACATTCGTTACCCTTAATGCCACAATGGCTAGGTATCCAAACTAACTGAACATCTCTTTGACTATTAGCGCAGGACAAAAGAGAATTTTTAATTTTTAAAATAAGGGAACTGTGCAATTTACTTTTAAACGGATTTTGGACTAAAGCTTGCAAACAACTGAGTGAATCTGTAAAAATGACGGCTTAAAATATAGTCGTGCCAGCGACATGAAGAAGAAGAAGTACGTCACTTTACGGTAAGTCACTTTTGACATTGGCAGAATAGTCGACATCGGCTTTACTTGCCATAATTAAAATAGAATAGAATAGCAGAATAGCAGTGACATCTGAAGTGAGCAAGTGACAGCTGTTATCCCCATTGGGTTTGGTTGGACTTAGAGCATTTTTACCCTGCGTTCCGAGTTAGGAAATAATCGATGTGAGCGTGCTAAAACGCGTACCAAATTAGCGTTAGCGCGATAACGATGTCCCGTGAATCGTCATAGATGACGTCATGACATGCGCCATCTTGCGATAACGCCGACCATGCCTTCTAATAACATCACCGTGAGCGCTGTCAAAAATTACAGTGTGTGTGTGTGTGGATGTGTCTGCATGTGTCAGTGTGTGTTTTGTTGAGTTGCATCATATCTTTAAATTAAACTAACGTGGTATTTTTGAAATTGTGCTTCTGGCTGACAGTCGCCACATAACCAAAGAAGAAGAAATGTGGTGTCTATACAAAGAAATATTGTAATAATATCGTTTTTACATTGAGTAAGCACTGTGAGCGCGTTCACGAGTGTTCCGAATTGTTGACAGCTCTCAGCTGTCATAATCGTGATATCTAAATCGGAACGCAAATTATTGCTATGAGCGCTGTGAGTAATATTGTCGTAATTCGGAATGCGGGGTTAGATGCTCTAGTTTGGGCAAGAGAGTTATGCTGTAGTCTGTGGTTTTAACATTTCTGCTCTATGGTAATAAACAAATTCAAGTTTATTTGAGGAGTTTTTGGAATTTGGCGGGATTTCTTCGAGTGAAGTCTAGTTGGCTGCTTTAATTATTCGCAAATTGATTCCTAGTGGATATTGTGATTTAAAATTGGTGTAGTTTTGTATCTCAAGTGTCTGCGCAACTGGACAATATTTGGAATCATTGAAACAGACGCGATCCCGGTAAAATGGAGCTGAGAATTTTTTTGTAGTTTTGGCTACCTCAGCGAAGTTTACCGGGAAACTTGATTCGATACATTTGCTGCCAAATACTCCTAATACATTAGAATGTGTACACCCATATTCTAATGTCATGTTAGACTAAAAAAAATAGTAACTGATGACTAGGCAGCATGGTCTCAGACCTTAGCCTTTAAAAAAAAAAAAACAAGTTTATTTGAGGTTATGTGTCAAAGGTGCTGGCCTGACAAGTTAGCGGCGGCATTTGTTTTGAAAAATATTTTTCTTGCATTTACTAATCATATTTCCCGTAAACGTTGATAATGGACGGTGATTTGTACGATGAGTTTGGTAACTACATTGGACCGGACCTTGAATCTGACTCGGACGATGAACAGAGTGTGTACGCCGATAACAGAGACGCGGACGAAGATGCTATGGAAGAGGATGAAGACGGTGATGCGGAACCCGAGGTGGCGCCCATGTCCGTCGTTCTGCACGAAGATAAACGGTAACTGAAAATATTAACACTCAGGAGACAAATAAACTTGGTTAGGTTATGGCCTATGGTTGTTTACAATCTACGAACTTATCGATTGTTTTTCAGCAAAAACTGGATGTAAACTTCTTAGTTTTTATTAAATTGTGTATGAGTACATGTTCCTAAGCCGCAGCGAAGATTAAAATACCATATCACAACAACACTAACAATATTACACAATAATTTATAAAAATATCTTAGAATTTTTGTTGCTACATCTTTATCTGGTTTCTCACTAACATACTCTTCCAATAGATATTATCCTCAAGCTGTAGAGGTGTATGGGCCAGATGTGGAAACAGTGGTACAAGAGGAGGACACGCAGGCCTTAGACAAGCCTCTTGTGGAGCCTATCAAGCATAAGAAGTTCCAGGTTCAAGAGCAACAGTTACCGGAGACTAAGTATGACATGGAGTACATGGCTGATATGCTGGACAACACCAACCTCATGAGGAATGTTACACTGATGGGGCATTTACATAATGGTAGGTTTAAACCTTTTAACAGTTAGACTTACTGGGTGTTGATCTATGACAGAATGTTGTTGAGAATACAATTCCAAAGGCAGAGCACTAAAATATTATAACTACTAAACAGTTCTTATTTTATACTTTAGTATGGGCTCATCTCTCTACCCTTGACTTCTGTTTTTTTATACTCTCTATCTGAAGGTAGAAAGTGGCTAGAGTAGCAATATTTAAAAAAATTTTTTTTTTAGGAAAAACTTCATTTGTGGACTGTCTTATCAGACAAACCCACCCAAGCACAATAAACACAGACACTACAATACCAATGCGGTACACGGATACTCTGTTTGTGGAGCAAGAACGAGGAGTCTCCATCAAGTCTATGCCAGTCACGTTATTGTTGAAGAATATCAAGGGGAAGTCCCATCTGCTGAATATTATGGACACACCAGGACATGTCAATTTTAGTGATGAAGTTACTGCAGCTTTGAGGATCTCTGATGGTAAGTTGAGAGTTGGTGTGGTTATTAAACAATTTTGTTATTGTAGTGTCATAAAGAACAGTAGCCTAGTGACTTAACATGCTTTGATACATGCTAGATGACTAGCGAACGCGCCAAGCGCGCGCTGCGGCCGGTTGCGAACGTTCTAGTGTTTGTTTCACTTCACTACTAACAAGTGACTAGCTTGGCTCTAGGCAAGCCACCAGTCCGTGGGTATGTGGTCTAATGCATGTTTTATAGAAAAAAAAATAACATGTTCAGTATGATAATTCACTGTAAAATTTTGAGATCACATAGCAGTTTCATACTGCGAATGAATCAAGCACAAAAGTTACTAAAACATAACAGATATTTTTTTCCACACAGGATAGATGGATGTTTTATTTTTGGTGCACACAAAAGAAATAGCATAACACACAAAAGCGCAATTATTTGATAGCAAATTACATGTATATTAAAAAAATAATACTCATGTAATAAGGTCTAATGAGTAAAATATCCCACTTAAAACATTTTTCCTCAAACACAGGCGCAGTCCTTTTCGTGGATGCCGCAGAAGGCATAATGCTAAACACGGAGCGCTTGCTCCGACATGCAGTCCAAGAGCGGGTTCCCTTGACCCTCTGCATCAACAAGATTGACCGCCTGATCTTGGAACTGAAGCTGCCCCCCGCAGACGCCTACTACAAGTTAAGGCACATCATTGATGAGCTGAACTCTATGTGCGAGACCCACCAACCCCAGGATAACCCAGATGAGCCTGCTACTGTGTTCTCGCCTTTGTTAGGTATGTTGTTACTGATTTTGAGTTCTTCTTAGTTTGTCAGTTAAGTTTCAAAATAGCTTTCGCCTGCATGGCGGTCGAGAATTATCCCACGAGAACGTACTACTGTACTACTGAGACAAAAAGTATTCTACGTCCTAACCCAGGTTGTGGTTTAACTGTGAGCCAAAGGACATCACCCATTCTGGGATATTTTTTTTTGGGTGCCATCAATAATAATTACATTTATACTCATATACCTATTATTTTTTTTCTAATGAGTCAAAGTCGAGAACAATTTGCATTCGGAGATATTATACAGGGTTATTTGTACAACAACCTCTTAAGAGGTCATTGTACTCATTATTATGAACAACTTTTACTATGGGACTAAACCTGAAATCGCGAAACAAAATCAGCTGTTCCCTACATTTATGTTTGTATATATAGCTCGTCAAAATGTAGGGAACAGATGATTTTTTTTTTCGCGTTCTCAAATTTATTACAGCATTGTCGCCATACAAATAAATGTTTCTACTACTGCGAGTGCGACCATTCAAATAATATGTAATTCAATCCTGGTCGCCGACTTTTTATCCCAAGTCCGTTCAGCCGTTAATCTGTTAGGGCCTTATTCTGTTCATGTTTTTGTAGAGAGCTAGTAAGTTCTTAAACTTTTTTTATATAGCAATAAAAAACAGGATTGGTCAACACTAGCTCAAGACTGAAAGGGAGGCCCTGCAGTGGGACAGCATAGGTTAAAAATCACACTTATATTATAAAGGCGAATGTTTGTGAGTGTGTTTGTATGTTTGTTACTCTTTCACGCAAAAACTACTGAACGGATTTTGATGAAATTTGGCACACAGATAGTTTATAACCAGGATTAACACATAGACACACTTTTTATCCCGATATTCCCACGGTATCGAGACTTATGCGGGTGAAACAGCAGGGCGTAGCTAGTAAATGAATAAATTAACAATGATGAGATTGATAGGTGCGCTAAATGAGGAGACAGAACCTGCATTTACTGTTGTTTTATGTATCATCAAACATTCATCCTCCCTCAGGCAACGTGTGCTTCGCCTCGTCCCTCTACGACGTGTGTTTCTCCGTGGAATCCTTCGCGGCCATGTACGCGGCGGCGCACCCCGCCTCAGGGCTCCGCGGGGCAGACATGTCGGCGTGGCTGTGGGGCGACGTGTACTTCAACGCCAAGACCAGACGGTTCACCAAGAAGCAGCCCCATGCTTCTGCGCAGAGGAGTTTTGTGGAGTTCATTTTGGAGCCGCTGTATAAGATTTTTGCTCAGGTAAGCTGTTGAAGTGTTGTTATTGGAACGAAGTCCCTTAACGCGGCTTGCGGTAGGAGTTGACTGGTAGAAATCGTCACGTAAGGAAAAAGCGTAATGCCCCTCCATGCGACTTTATCTCTCTCTCACTCTGTCTCTCTGTCTGTTTCTATATATACGAATGTGTGCGAGTATCGCGTAAGGAACGTCGTTCCTGACGAGGGGCCTCGATCGCACACGTTTTTTTAGTACTAATGATCGTATATTTTCTAATGAGCAAATTTTCGCGGGTTTTTTAAATCTTCCTAGTGCGTCACACTGACGTTAGGTGCGCAAAATCCTGCATCGCGCAAGCAGATTTTCTCAAACCTCTATAAAGATATTAGATTGTAATCTTTCTGAACAATAAATAAATAAATGAATTGTCAAGAAGTCTTTGTTTGTCAAAAAAATACCAAGAAGTTTTGTTACCTATTCTAAAGCGTAGGTAAAATACTGATAAAAAAACTGAATGTTTTTTTCAACAAATCAAATTCTGAATTCAGTCTGTTAAAATGGCCTGCTCATACTTCTTAAAGACCCGATGCACAATTTGTAATATTATTTTTATTGTTTGCAGGTTGTAGGTGATGTCGACGACACACTGCCAGCAGTTCTGTCGGAGCTCGGTATCAAGCTGACGAAGCAGGAAGCCAAGCTCAACGTGCGACCCCTGCTTAGACTTGTCTGTAGCCGATTCTTTGGAGATTTTTGGTGAGTCTGCTGTTCAAGGGAATTTAAGGCTACGGTTATACGACGTGAGAATCTTCGTGCGGTCGCAAACAAAACACGTGTTTTATTCAATCCAAATTCTAAATTCTTCCATTCTCTTAAAAAAAAGTATGTACTACGGGACTGACATGTTCTATAGAAAGAAAGTCCCTAAATCAATTAAAAAAACTATTATGGCTCATCTCAATTGAGTCTTCAAAACTGTTCCATGTTAAAGTAAGAGCGATTGTCTGTCAAAGCAACTTTTTATCTTGACTAAAACTGCTTACAACCAGTTGCTTGCAGTGTAATGGCTCGTAAACACTTTGCTTATGGAATTTCATACATCTTTTAAATGGATCAATGTAATCTACAATTAAGTACTCAATGTGTAATGTTTTGTGGCTATGTAAATTGTAGACAATTAAATGAATTCTTGTCGATACATTGATAAAAATATATTAAGGAAGTAAATTGTAGACAATTAAATTAATTATTGTCATGTAATTATACATCCTATTGAGACTGACTGTACCCCATAAATCACACGTGTGGTCGTTCATAAGATGGCCTTATTTCAATCGTGTTTCTATTTCAGTGGTTTCGTGGAGATGCTAGTCCGCCACGTGCCGTCTCCCCTCGACGCGGCGCCGCGCAAGGTGGCCCACACGTACCGCGGGGCTGCGGGCGCGCTGCACGAGGACATGCTGGCGTGCGACCAGTCCGGCCGCCTGGTCGCGCACACCACCAAGATGTACCCCACAGATGACTGCACCTTCTTCTTGGTAAGTAGAAAACGTCCAAAAACTTTTGAGATGACAACTAAAGTAATTATCATAAGTTCATGGTAAAAAAATAAAACAGTATTTAAATATTGTTTCGCTTACCATGAATACGGCGATATTTATTTTATATTAAGGTCGAATCCAGTGACACTATTAAACAATACATTAGAACAATAACAAGAAAAAAATTATGTTGCCTGTAATACAAACTTCCTCGTTGCAGTGAAAAACTGAAAAACTGAAAAACTGTGAAACCATGAATCCAAAAATCATGTTATCTGACCATAAACACGGATGTTGATGACAGTGCTAATTTAATAAAATTCCTCAGCTTATGTTTGTGAAATGTACTGGCCACCTGTTTGATTAAATGGCAAGAGAATGTGGATGATAATGATCTCCGTAATTTCAGGTGTTAGCCCGCATAATGTCAGGCACGCTATACGCGGGTCAAACAGTTCGAGTTTTGGGTGAAAATTACAGCACACAAGATGAAGAAGACTCCAGGATCATGAACGTGGGCCGCCTCTGGATATACGAAGCGCGGTATAAGGTAAGTTATCCGTGTTAGTTAGCCCGTTTCTAATGATCTTTTCTCATATCCAATTCTTGATCCATAAATTGTCAAAAAAAAGTTTTTAATTTCGCGTCACACTAATTTGTCTTACTGTCGGTCTGAGTTGTATATATTAGGTAGTTATCATGTTGGTAGCATGTCTGCCTGTCCAGTGTGCGCCAGACGAACGCTAAGTTCACGTCGCACGGACGTGAAAATATCGCGGCGGGATTTTTTTCAACTCTTGGTGTTCAGCCGAGCGTTGAGAAGCGAACAGAGCATCCCAGCGCGTCAAAAATGACACAGTTGGATAATCGCTCGGCGCTAAGCAATGCGTTGAAAATCAGGTGTGCGAAAAAAAATCTGCGCTAACGCCAGCGCCAACGTTCGTGTCAGACGCGGTCATAAAACCTGTGAGTGAGTCGACACGAAACTCGATGTTTCTAAACAACCCAACTTCAACATTCACGGGACAGTGAATTATCTCGTACGTATTATGACCAGTGTTTAGGTAATAGCGTGATAAGGTTTTTTTATTGGTAGTTTGTCTTATGGTATTTGCATAACTGTATTTGGACACTAAAATCTATAAACTATTTTTAGGAATTGAATTAAAATGAAAGAATAAATAAGAGGTTACAAGTTTAACAAAGGAAATTAAGTCTTTTTAATCAAAATAATTCAGTTACAAAATACAAAATTGAGGAGTTATTACGTCATCATCCGTGCTGGCCGGAGTAGGTTGGGTTTGCAGCTAACACTACAGAATGAGCGAGTACAGATTATTAAGAAAAGTTTAGGCGATACAGTTTTTATTCTAACAACCAGACTACCGTGAAAGGATTTTTATTCTAACAACTATATTTAAAATTCACAATGTCCCATCCAGGTAGAATTAAACCGCGTGCCAGCCGGCTGCTGGGCTCTCATCGAAGGCATCGACCAGCCGATCGTGAAGACCTGCACCGTGGTAACAGCAGACGAGGACGCTGAGTTGCATACCTTCACACCGCTGCGGTTCAACACGCAGGCGGTCGTGAAGATCGCTGTGGAGCCTGTTAATCCGTCTGAGCTGCCTAAGATGTTGGATGGATTGAGGAAGGTGGGTGATGTGGAATTAGATTGATTTGTCCGGTAACACGCGCTTTCTTATTGTAAAACATAAGTTGTGACTTTTTTTGCAATTAGGCTGCAGATTTTCCCCCAGTTTTGTTAAAAAGAAAGAAATATATTTTATTTGGGACACACGCAGAAAATACAAATAATAAAAAAGTAACATTTAAAACTAACAAAGTTACATTAAAAACAGTAAAAAAGAATAATAAACCAGAAAAAGATCTGTGCGACGCCAAAAAGGCTTCTATGTCAGTTAATGTTCCAATATTTAAAAAATAATTATCGCAGCGCAATAGCGCGGGCCCTATCAGAACAATAGTTCTGATAGGGCCCGCATTCCGTCTTCCTTTCTCTTCCTTCCATTTTACACTTTTCGCGCGATTTTAAAAAACGCGCTTTAAAAGAGGAAGAACTATAAGAAACTGTTATTACAGGTGAACAAATCGTACCCCCTGCTATCGACACGCGTGGAGGAATCAGGCGAGCACGTGATCTTGGGCACCGGCGAGCTGTACCTCGATTGCGTCATGCACGACTTGAGGAATATGTACTCCGAGATCGATATTAAAGGTAAATACCGAACACATCAGCGGGATTGTCCGAAAGGGTTACCGCTGGCCCGGAACATAAAGGGCTAAGGAAGGAACACGGGTGGGTTTTAGTCAGTAAGAGTCTGAAACTCCCTTCCGCTCCACCCAGAGGGGGAGGGGTCATTTGATGATTTTCGATCCTGAAAAAAAAAAAAAAACCAAACACATTCTATGACAAAGATCGAGAAGGTAGCTTAGATTTCCTTATAAAATGGTGTCGTCATATATTTGCCCGAAAATGAAACTTTGCCAGTTTCATCGCTGTATTGACATTGCGGTATAAATGTTGCTGTCTATAATGTAGACTCACGGGTTTATTTATAAACGATGATTAAAGTTAAGTGACATTCGAACATCAAAAATTTACGGTTAAACAGTCGCTAATCACTACTTTAGGCAACGTTTATGAATAAAGAGGTTTATGTCAATTTAGGTTGTTTTTTTTTTTCATGTTTATGGTATGTGTTGTGAGAAAATTTTAACAAAATATAAACTAAAATAAATCATTCTCTCCTTTCAACAGTGGCAGACCCTGTAGTCTCTTTCTGCGAGACAGTAGTCGAGACATCATCCCTCAAGTGTTTCGCCGAGACACCCAACAAACGGAACAAACTCACCATGATAGCTGAGCCGTTAGAGCGAGGCCTGGCAGAGGACATAGAGGCAGGCGCCGTGTGCGTCACCTGGGACAGGAAGAGGCTGGGCGAGTTCTTCCAGACCAAGTGAGAACTTGTGATGGAAAATATCGTTAAGAAATTGGCATTGCAATTTTAATCTTATATTTTGAATTGTTTCTTCATTTGTTTTTTTTTTACATTGTTCTCACCTAAAGAAGCAACAAAAATAATGTACCTAGGATTTTGTAATATCTTGATTTAAAAGAGTGTCCTAGGAGTTTCTTATCCATTCTTCTACATAGATGTATATGTTTTGGAATGGGCAATTAGCTTCAACTTTCTGACTAACTGACCATTTAATTTTGACAATTCAAAAGTGCCTGTACATCATTTAATTTCAATAAATGCTTTTAGTTTGAGACCAAAAATTCGAAAAATTGTACCATCTACCAACTCGCACAGGGCCCGTTTAGTGGATTAGAGTCCGTTCGTCTCACAGAGGCGTGTGTCCCAGCAGTGGGACCATTATAGGCTGATTATGTTTATGCTAGGGTGTAGGCTTGTGACAGAGGGATTGTCCGAAAGGGTTACCGCTGGCCCAGAACTCGAAAGGGCTAAGGAAGGAACACGAGTGGGTTTTAGTCAGTAAGAGATTTGATGATTTCCCATTCTGAAAAAAAAAATAGAGCCAGTCAATTTGCAATTATTTACCATGTGATATCATTATTGTTATTGCTATTTGTCTGCAGTCATGATATTATAGGCCCCCATTTTGGGTCCATAAAAATGTTATATAGGTAAAGTGTAAATGTTCATGTAAGAAATATCTAAATAAAATATTTATATATTATTTTTTATCAGATACGACTGGGATTTACTGGCGGCGCGTTCAATCTGGGCGTTCGGGCCTGACTCCACAGGACCCAACATCCTGGTCGACGATACACTGCCGTCCGAGGTCGACAAACATCTACTAGCGTCCGTCAAAGATAGTATAGTACAAGGTGCGACTCGAACTGGACCTACACACGGCTTCAGAGATTTTTAGAAAGAATAAAAACACGTTAATATGCACTTAATGACGTATAAAATAAAAACAAGCAAAAAACAAACACACGGGGAATATATTATATTCACAGCCATCGCTCACGCTCAGCGATCAGCATAATGATGCAACTCATGTTAACTCGGGAATCTTAGCTGTTGCGATTCTGATACTACCCGATGTTTTAAAAGACAAACTCCTTTCTGACTTCGATATCAAGTCCCGTGTATTCCTCTGCTGCATTTGATTATCAGCAACTATATCGCACAGTGCAATATCGTTTTGTACAATAATCAACTTTGAGCCTTATGCTATAGCGATAAAGTTGAAAACCTATTAAAGAAATTTGACAGATTGTAGTAGCTTGATGTGCTGGCGTCTGTACATTCGCCGACTGGTATAAGCCCGTCGCAAACTTTTCAATTTTTGTTTTGCACCTTTGTCTAAAATCTATTTTCTTGTGCATTCAAAAACTCATTCTGCATATTGCGCCTAAAATCACAAAACTACTTTAATTCATTTCCTCAGGTTTCCAATGGGGCACGCGAGAAGGTCCACTGTGTGAGGAGCCGATTCGAAACGTGAAGTTCAAGATCTTGGACGCAGTCATAGCACAGGAGCCACTACATAGAGGCGGCGGACAAATTATACCCACTGCTAGGAGGGTGCGTAGATTTTACACTTATATACTCACTAGCAGCGTCCCGCGGTTTCACCCGCGTAAGGTACGATTCACACCAACCGGCTCGCATCGCGCCGCATCGGAACGGAGCCGTACGCATGCCGCGGCAGCCGAACGCGCCCGTCGGAGTCGTACCGCTACCGCGGCATACGTTCGGCTGCCGTGATAGCGTGCCGCGGCAGCCGACAGCGTCCGCTGAAATCCGTACGCACTCCAAGCGTCCAGAAGTGCTGCTCACATTGCGCCGCGTAGACGTAAAGTGACCGGCTCCGAACGGACCCGACGGCAGCCGATTGGATGCCGACGGCGCAGTTCGGCGCCGTTCGGAGCCGGTCGGGGCCGGTCGGACGTCGCGACAGCCGAATGCATTCTGCGACACGTCGCGGGATGCCGACGGAGGTAAATATGCGTAATTTGCATGCAAATATGAACTGTAATTACTGTTGATACATTTCAATGTTCTTTACCGCATTGTAAAATGCCGCCCGGCCCGGCGCGATGCGAGCCGGTTGGTGTGAATGTACCTAAGTGTCGATCCCCTGGGAATATCGGGATAAAAAAGTAGCCTATGTGTTAATCCTGGTTATAAACTGTCTGTGTGTCAAATTTCATCCAAATCCGTTCAGCTGTTTGTGCGTGAAGAAGTAACAAACATATAAACACGCACACTCACAAACTTTCGCTTTTATAATGTTAGTGTGATTTTATTAGTTGCCTCGATGGTGTAGTGGTCGCAAGCGCTACTGCTGAGCATGGGTCCTGGGCTCGATTCTCAGGTATAGGCAAAGTGTTATTTGGTTTTTCCATCAAGAATATCTGATTTCGTCCAAAGTCTGAATTTGTGCCCGGTTGATGACAAATAGGCTCGCCGCCTGTTACATGGAACTTAAGCATACACTGGCGAAATGTGAGATACAGCTCTACCTAACCCTTCGGGATAAACAAAGAGGATGTTATCTTATGTTATTTAAAGAATTTCTTGCTGTATAATGACCAGCTCTCTGCAACAAAAGAGCGTAAGAGGGCGCCGACCAAACGCCGACCGCGCAGTGGCGCCCTCATCGTTTGTTTGGTTATTTCTTTTATTTTAGAATGAAAAAGCAGAAAATAAGCACGTTAAGTTGTGCTCCACAAGATTATACGCTAATATTATTATCCACATAATTTTACATTGTTTAGTTTTATTATAATCACTAAAACGGAAAATATTGGCCACTATTATCCGTTTTAGTGATTATAATAAAAATAAACAATGTAAAACTACCGTTTATAATAACATTAACGTATAATCTTGTGGAGCACAACTTAACGTGCTTATTTTCTGCTTTTTCATTCTAAAATAAAAGAAATAACCAAACATACGATGAGGGCGCCACTAGGCGGTCGGCGTAGCCTTAAAAAAATTGTGACATTATTTAGGGCTGCTCAAACTCAAACTCAAACTCAAAGCATTTATTTCAATTAAACCATTTACAGGCACTTTTGAATTGTCAAGAAGTCGGTCAGTCCGAAAAATATGAAGCTAGATGCCCATTCCAAAGCGTAGGTACCTATGGAGAAGAACGGGCAAGAAACTCCATGGACACTCTTTTTAAATTATTATTGCGCTGATAATTCAATCATCAGATAACTTTTATCTGAGAAATAAATATGACGATTTGGCAGGTTTTGTATACGGAATAGTCAACCCGCCTTATTTTTTCTCAGGTAACAATAATCTGTCAATTGAAAAATAGGCACTAAGTCTAGTAAAAAAATATGTAATAAACAAGTATGTTTCTTAAATAAGGTGGCGTACTCTGCATTCTTGATGGCGACGCCCCGACTGATGGAGCCCTACCTGTTTGTGGAGGTGCAGGCGCCGGCCGACTGCGTGTCAGCAGTCTACACAGTACTGGCTAAGAGGAGAGGTAATGTCTCAATTAATATTATAATACGACTTTGACTTAGTTTTGAAGAGTTTATCGTTCATTGATAAATTGATGACAACATATTTTACTGCAGTGTGATTTTTAAATCAGCACTTTTAGGATGTCTAAAGCTACAAAAGACAACCCCTATAACACACAGCACTAACCCCATTATTCATAAACGTTCCTTAAAGTTCAGTAGTGATTAGCTGTTGTTTTACCATACATTTTTGACGTTTGAACGTCACTTAACTTTAATCATCTACTATATAAAAATAAGTCGGGTTTTCCTTCCTGACGCTATAACTCCAGAACGCACGAACCGATTTCCACGGTTTTGCATTCGTTGGAAAGGTCTCGGGCTCCGTGAGGTTTATAGCAAAGAAAATTCAGGAAAAATTTCAACAGAAAAGCGGGACCACGCGAGCGGAGCCGCGGGCGACCGCTAGTCGTTTATAATAATAAATAAACCCCTTACCCCCTTACTAATAAACGTTGTATAGCGTCTGTATAGTTACACAACGCTTTGTCTTCTTCTTTCGAAAGTCAAATTACTGACGACTGAAAGAGCGAAAAGATTGTGTAACTGTTCGTCTGATATAATACGTTTAATTAGTAAGGGGATTAATGTTCATGCTGGAAGCAAAACATGGCGCATTAAACTTTACACCAATAATATAGGAATTTGTACTGGACAAACAATTGCATATTATGGTTATATTATATTATGGTTTCTTTATGGCTCACTTGCACCACAAGTCACTAAATACGTTTAGCTCTAAACACGTTTAAAACATCGTTCTATTTCTGTCGTTTGTTTGATGTTGACAGGGACAGAATGGTTTAAATAAATAAATATTACTAACTCATTTCTGTTCCTCCGCAGGTCACGTAACACAAGACGCACCCGTCCCGGGCTCTCCTCTCTACACGATCAAAGCTTTCGTGCCCGCGATCGATTCGTTCGGCTTCGAGACGGATCTACGCACTCACACGCAGGGCCAGGCCTTCTGCCTGCAAGTGTTTCATCACTGGCAGATTGTGCCGGGCGACCCGCTTGATAAGAGCATCATTATCAGGTAAGGCATCTACTTATCCTGCTTTCGTAATTTTGTTTCCAAAAGTGTAAACAAATATGTGTTTTTTGAAAAATAACTGTGGCCTCACATAAAGTTCAGATAGCACTACAACTTCAAAAAATTATGACATTTTCAGTAGTTCTAGTCATTCTGAAATCAACTTAATTTACACTGTTATCCATACTAATATTATAAATTCGAAAGTGTGTCTGTCTGTCTGTTACCTCTTCACGCTTAAGCTGCTGAACCGATTTAGATGAAATTTGGTATAGAGAAAGTTTGAGTCCCGGGAAAGGACATAAGATAGTTTTTATCCCGATATTCCCACGGGATCGACACTAATGCGGGCGAAAAGGCCAAAAAGTTGGGCCACGGACTCTGTGACAGAAAGCATATTGGCCGTTGCACATCTTAACAACTCAACTCAATGTTTACATCGAGTTGAGTTGTTAAGATGACTGCTGATGACTGTTGATGCTGTTATTGACTGCTTTAGCAGTGGAAAGTGAGCTGTATAAGTAGTGCTCATTATTCACGAGCGACATGCGTCAACGGTAGAGACAACTGCAGCCGTCGACGGCTGCTGTCGACATTATATGCTGTCTGCCGCTCGTGTATTTGTTGCCTACGGCAGCCGCTGACGCGTCAACGGCGGGCATCGACAGGTGTCGACGGCTGCAGTTACCGAACGCTAACGTGTCACCTTACATTTAAAAATGGCATGAACCACTAAATGTGAGCTCCTAGGTTTCTCTAACAGGAAATTCAGTAACAGGCTTGTTTGTGCCCGGTTTATCGCAATAGGGTGACCCTCAACGATTTAAATCTTAACTCGGGGCCTATTAAATGCATTTATAAAAAGTACTGGCGAAATGTTAGGTGTACTTCTACACACGTGGTGTTGTTTACCAATTTTTATGTGATTTTTATTAATTTCCCAGGCCTTTGGAGCCCCAGCCCGCTACGCACTTGGCTCGTGAGTTCATGATCAAGACGCGACGTCGCAAGGGCCTCAGTGAAGACGTGTCTATCAACAAGTTCTTCGACGACCCTATGTTGTTGGAGCTCGCGCGACAAGACGTGCAGTTGAATTAAATTAATTAAATATAGAATATGCAATACAAATATCGATTTATTTTATTTTTCCGAAATTCCAGAAAATAAAATAATGATTCAAGTTTTTACTGCCATTGTCGATTTTTTTTTGTAGCCACCTCGCCATTGGCGTTTGCGAAGTAAGATAAGCTGCTACTAGAACTGTTTAACTGCGTTGGCGTTGCACCTGAGAAGATTTTTTGTAGAATATTCAATCTACAGCCTATCTCAAATGCATGAACTACTATTATAAACTATAGATCAAACATGAGAACCCGCAAAGGGCCCGCGTGGATAACGTCCCAGGCTTTTGTTTCAGCAGCCGGGACATTATCGGCGTACTTGTATGATAGTAGACTATAGAGGTCAGTGCTAGAGATGCTCAATGCTTTTTAGCGTTTTCAAGCTCAGACTTGAGTTGCTTTTATTGATTAGTAGAGCAATAATGAATTATTGCGACAGGTAGAAAGAGGCCGTTACCCAGGTATAGAACAGTATAGTGAATAATTATAGATGGAAAATAATGAAATAAGAAGAGTATACAGAGTATTGTAACGTTTGTTTAGAAGTGTATGTATGACGTTCACTAGCTTCGTAAACGTATCGTCAACAACTGTCACTCTCACTCACAATCTGTCAAGTTTCAAAACAGCGAAAAGCATGTTCCACATCGTTTACAAAATATAATTAATATAAAATATAGCTACTATATGATAAAATTGTGAAAAGTTGAAAAGCATTGTTTTACGTCTCACCTCACACAAATATAAAGCAAAATGGCTCGCGGCAAAGACAAGAAACAGTAAGTTTGGTTATGTATTCAGTCTCAGTTGTATTCTGTATTTACAAAGATAAGGCTAACATCGTGGTGTTTTAGGCGTAAGTTGGACAAGAAGCAAGAAGGCGACGATGTCCCGAAGCAGGTTCCTCACACGTTGGAGTCCCTCCGAGAGAAAGATGAGACGATGCTTGCTAATGTTGACGATGAAGAGAAATTGGAGGTTAGAAACTGTTATTTCTGCAGTTCAAAGTATACTCAGTATACTGTGCATTTGCATGTCTTGAAATTGCAGAAAAAATAACTTACTACATTATAAACAACAAAATCTATCGAAACCACAATTATTAATCTTTATAACATAACTTTAATATCGAGTTATATTACTTTGAAGGTAAACTTACACTAACTACCTTTGGGGTAACTTGCTTATGGGTTTATTTATAAACAACGATTAAAGTTAAGGGATGTTTAAACATCAAAAATGTATGGTAAACAGTTGTCAATCACTACTTTAAGCAATGTTTATGAATGAAGGGGTTAATATTTTGTTAATATTTTGTTTCATTTTTATGTCTTTTACCTATTGTGGTATAGTAATTTTATTTTAGGTGCATCGTGTTCACATATTATTATTATATAATTAATGTATGCAAAATTTTGTAAAATATTTTAAAAGAGTAACGGTGGAGTTTCTTGCCCGTTCTTCTCCATACGAAAACTACCTTTTGGAATGGGCGACTAGAATCAATTCTATTTTTTGTAATTTCTGACGTTCAAAAGTGCCTTTTATGTGCCTATTTGAAATAAATGCTTTGACTTTGACTTTGACTTTGTTAACTATTATTTTACTCCTTAACTAAAAATAACAATTAATATTTCCAGGCACAAAAGGACATGGAATTAGATGAACTGTCAACATACTACGAGAATTCATATGAGCCTAAAGTACTGATCACATACTCGGACAACCCACATAACAAGACTAGGATATTTGGCAAGGAGCTCTGTAGAATGATCCCTAATTCTATATCTAGGTATAGGCAAAGGTAAGAACGATTCAAGTTGTTTTACATAGCTGGAAGTGGCACAGGCAGAGGTATACATTCTTTTGATGTTCTAAGTTCCTTTGACTAATGGATTTTGTCGTTTTTACACTTAACTAGCTCAGTCTCCTCTCTATTTTTAGCTCAATTGTGTAGCCTTTGTTGGAGATCCAATAAATAAATAAAATATACTTGATTATTGTTTTTTGTATAGGAACCTGGCAACTGGCTATTGAATCTCCAGATTGGCAGTCCGCTTCAATATTCTTAGTTCAAAAACTTATTTGCTTAGCAGGGGTTGCAGTAAAATGGCAATTGTTATATTTTGCATTCATTTAGCACTAAAGATACAAATTCTTTTAATAGAATATGTCATTTTGCTATTTTCAGATCATCAGTAAAACGCATAGTCCAGTCAGCACTCCGCGAGAAAGTAACGGATGTGATAGTTGTAAATGAAAATCAGAAGCAGCCCAATGGTTTCCTCCTGATCCACTTACCAAACGGACCTACAGCACACTTCCGCCTCTCCAGCTGCAAGATCACGCCAGAGCTCAGGAAAGATTATAAAGAGATTACTAACCATAGACCTGAGGTATTGATACACAATTCCAAAATTATTTTACATTATACCTAGAAATAATAATTGAAAGATCTTTCCGAGAAGTTGAGAGACGAATATTGCCTTGTCCAAGTTTGCTGTGTATCACTGCAGTTAATTTGGTTCAACAATCTGGGCTTAGATTGATTTTGGTTAGTTAATTCTTGGGCCCAAAAATAAACCTTGAAGTACTCTTCATGCTGATGATGTGGGTAACATTGGAAATGCCAATATTGATCAGCATAGCTATTCACAACCACACGATACGCTTCCGTACCATATCAAACATCAATCAATGTTATCTTAGGAGTCCTCTAATCACTGTTCCTAAGTCTAAAACTCGAAAATTTTGTCAGTTTGAAATCACTGCTATTCTACTGGCAGCTGTTTGCTGTCTTGGGTATGGAAAATCAGGCTATCGAAAGGTGTCATTTTCAATACGATAGCCATGGATGGTTGTGAATAGCTATGTAGTTCTCTGCTATGGGCTTACGGGGATGAAGGCTTTGACGCGAAAGTGTCAGGATCTCAGGTTTTTTGTATCAGGTTATATGTTAATCTAAATATGATTTGCGGCCGTAACAAATATTTATTATGGAATTATAATCATAAAAATCATCAATATAACTTTTTAAGTTCACATTACCCGATGATGTCTAAAGAAATATTCGATTATTTTTTACTATGAAATCGTGACATTTAGGCGAATCTTAACTCAAGGAGTTGTATTGCCGATTCTAATGATTATAATTCTGTAGTCATATTTGTTACGGTGGCGAATCATACTAAGGTGGATCAAATATAAACCGGACTGTTTTTTTTACTGGTCGCTAAGAGAAGTGACGCGCTTGGTACTGCTGTACATGATAAAGGGGACTGTCTAGGGGAGGAGGGGACGCTGCTCCAGCTCATTAAAGTTTATTGCGCGTCAGTAGCATCATGTCTGAGGAGAAGGTGCACACGTCTGTTGAGCAAAGAATTATTATAAAATTTCTAGCGCAGGAGGGCGTAAAACTTTCCGAAATTTTCCGTCGATTGACTCTACAGTTTGCTAAGAATACGCTTTCAAGAACTCAAGTGTATGAATGGCACAAAAAGTTTTGAAGTGGCCGCACAGCGGTAGAAGATGTGAGTTATGCACGTGGACCACGAACAAGTTTTACTGAGGCGAACGTGCGTGCGATCCGTGAGCTGATTGAAGCCGATCGTCGAATTTCGATACACGAAAAATTCTTCATTAGCAACGTTCAATAAATGCTGAATACTATTGCAAGCTCCTTGATAAGGTGAAGCTAGCTTACCGGAGTAAAAGGCGAGGCATGTCCATCCGAAGTGTGATTTTTTCTTGATGACAACCCTCGGCCACATACAGCTGCTCTAACGCGAGAAAAATTGGAGAAATTTCATTGGGAAATACTCAAGCACCCGCCCTACAGTCCAGACTTGTCCCCGTGTGACTATCATAATGTTTGGTCAACTTAAAGAAGAAATGGGAGGACACCGTTTTCACAATGATCAAGAGGTGGAATCATTTTTGTGCAATTGGCTGAATACACGACCCACTTCATTCTTCGATAATGGTATCAAAAAACTTCCCCTGCGCTGGGAAAAATGTGTTAATAGAAGGGGAGATTATGTAGAAAAATAAGATGTATCACTTTTTTTTTATATAATAATATATGGTTTTTTTTTTACTCAAGTCCGGTTTAAATTTGATCCACCCTCGTATTTTAATCTACATACCTCCTGACACTGACCTCTGCAATTCAAAAAACATCTCTGCATCCTCTCTTGTTGTCATGTCAGATGTTTCAGTAGCTTTAGTATTTATTTAAAGAAGTAACTTTCCCCATTAGAAGTCTTAATATGAATGCGTATCGTCTGTTGGCAGGTGATCCTGAACAACTTCAGCACTCGACTGGGCATGACGGTGGGCCGCATGCTGGGCGCGCTGTTCCACTACGAGCCACAGTTCCGCGGCAGGCGCGCCGTCACCTTCCACAATCAACGTGACTACATATTCTTTAGGCATCATCGGTAAGTTTGTTTCTACATTATGTTTCAGTAATTTTGCTGCTGTCCTTACATTTAGAATTCACTCCTTACTTCATAAAATAATCTTCCAGATACGAGTTCACCTCAGACGGCAAGCGCGCCAAGCTGCGCGAACTGGGCCCCCGCTTCACCCTCAAGCTGATCTCCCTTCAACAAGGCACCTTCGACTCTAAGCGAGGGGACTTCGAGTGGATCATCGCTGGCAGGAGGCACCAGCTGGAGACCTCCAGGAGGAAGTTCTTCTTATAGGCGGTTATGTGTAAAACGAATAAAGTATTTTGTAAGAGCATCTGTTTTATTAGGAGGATAGCGAGTCCTGTATTTTCTTAGTTCATCAGTAGGACAAAATAGGTTGAAAGGCGCTACGACCAGTTTGTCGATATTTGATCGAGGGTGGACATTTTTGGCTGAATGGCCCATGTGTGTGCACTTCTGACTAACGCTCAAGGCAGCGGTTCCTAAACAGTAAGTGCCGGAGCAAACTATGCGTTGCGGCGCCGCACCGCAAAGATTTCGAGGAATCTGCGGGCACACGAGCTGCTTGTGTGCCCGCCGATACGTCTAAATCTGCGGTGCAACGCATTGTGTGCTCCGGCACTAAGGGTATGGTACACTTACAAATCCCTTTAATTTTTTTTTGAACATTCTACGTTCAATAATAACAAGAAAGACGCTTGCAATTTAAATAGGTACCCAATAGTAAAAACCACTTTCAAGTGTTGGTTCATATGGAATGCACTTTTGTATCGATCGTAAAAAGTCCGCGAGTCCGGAATCTTGATATTTTTCTGACTGTAGAATCCGATGCATTATCTACCTACCTAATATTGTAAATATACAAGACTTACTCAAATCGAAAAGAAGATTAGGACCTTACAAATCAGACATTTCATTGTTATCGTGAAACAGGGTATTGGACGATTCCTGCACGTCTGCGCTCCGCTCCGCCCAGCTCCTCTTCAGTGGAAACGCACGTTTACACTGAAGAGGAGCTGGGCGGAGCGGAGCGCAGACGTGCAGGAATCGTCCAATCATAGACGAGACGAGTGACGCGCTGAGGATTTCAACCAATGTGATTGGTCGATTCTTGTACGTCTCCGCTTCAGTGGAAACTCACCCTAAATACGAGGATGCGTCGAAAACAAGAACATTGAAAACGCTCTAAAGGGCGTAAACATAGAGCCATACCCGGTGGTGCATATATAGTGAAGCGTGCCAAAAAAACTGCAACAGACGCGAGATGCCAGCGCGAGTGAAAAGAACATTAGAATCAGACATGCTGATCGACGACCAGCAGCTACCGTGCAGCCTGATACAACACGATACGACACGGAGGACGAGAGGGAGAGATCACAGAGTCCGAACTGAGAAGAAATACGGAAGAATCTTATACAAGACTATGTCCTGGACCAGATGGGGTTATCGAGCATGAAGACGCAAATGAATGCAGAATCAGATGGCGAAACAACAGAGTTAACAACGGAGAATTGGGAAGTGCTATCTTAAGTCGGGACATATGCAACAGCTGCTGATAGTTTTTTTTTTTTTTGTGAGGGTCCTTATAAACTTATCGCTCACCATCAAGGTGGAAGATCTCACTGGCACATATAGGGAGATCTAATTAGTGTCAATAGACAACTTAATTTGGTCGGGTTATACGCGGATAAATTTGGGAAGAAACCAGTTTTTAATAAGGAAATCTTGAAATGAAAATTTGGCACCGTGACTACCGCCACCCCACCAATGGCATGGCATGCCATTGGTGGGGTAACTAGGTACTCCAGTAATATACGAGATGTACCATGGTACATCTCGTATATTACTGGAGTACCTACTAATTTTATCTAGCAGGGTACTAATTTTTTCTATGTAGGTTTGACGAAAGCGAAAATCTTCTCTAACTTGGAATCTACATTCGAAGTCGTGACGTCCGTGACTACCGCAGGACCACCGACGCCAATCGCTTCCATATTTGGTAAATAATTAGTGCTCAATTGGTACTAATTAGTACTCGAACAACAGAATTGGTACCTTAGTAGTTTTCGAGAAAATCGACTTTGAAGGTGGTCCTGCGGTAGTCACGCTCCTTTCAGCAGGACCACCATGAGCGCCGAAAAAGGGCCCACGCTACAGCTATTCTAAGTATACAAATAATTAGTACCCATAAATGTGATATAATGCGTAAAAAAAACAGAACTGTAATATTTGTATTTACCGAGAAATCAACGATGTTAACTTTCTCGCAATTGTTCAGCAGGACCACGATTTTGAATGTTGATTCCAAGTTAGAGAAGCTTGTCGCTTTCCTCAAACCTACATAGAAAATTAGTACCCTGTAAGATAAAATTAGTACCCAAAATTCAAAATTAAAACTCCAGTAGTTTACGAGATATACCATGCCATTGGTGGGGTGGCGGTAGTCACGGTGCCAAATTTTCATTTCAAGATTTCCCTATTAAAAACTCTGTGATTTCTTCCCAAATTTATACAAAAATTAGTACTCCTAAAGAAGTTAAAGCGACTAAAAATCCAGATTCCTAAGTGTTGTATTTTAAGAGAAATTAGCTTTCATTACTTTTCCATACTAAATCTCCGCGTATAACCCGACCAAATTAAGTTGTCAATTGTGCCATTTCCATTGTTCACAAACTAAACTAAATTTGAGTTCAGTGCATCTTTATCTTTCTGTTTCATTATGAAAAGGACAAACAATAAATTTTAGTTTAGTTCTATCAAATTAATCAGCGTCTGACGTAAATAGACGTAACTTTAATAATTTTTTTGTGGCATGGCGCGCTGGTTATTATTTTATTACAGACGTAAAGCAAGCGAAGCGTGTCGTGGTACCTACAGACGCCAGCACATCAAGCTACCCGAAACTGTCAAATTTCCCCAATCAACTTTGAACCTTATGCTTTAGCGATACAGTTGAAAATCTATTAAAGAAATTTGACAGATTGTAGTAACTTGACGTGCTGGCGTCTGTACATTGAGTTCTTTTTTTATTCGTTTATGGTTTCAAAATTGTTTTTAGTTAGAGAAATAAATGTATACAATTTCAAAAAGGTCACGCGTCTCAATATTTAAAGGTTTCAGAAAATGATATAATTAATAATGATTTCCTGAGGATCTATAATATTTATTTAAACAAAAAGTGTCTTTTTAGGGCCAATTAGATCGAAATTTACAGAAATATTTCGATGTTAACGATATTAAAAGTTGATTTAGTAGATATTTTAAATATATGTGCTTGTCGAACGTAATAGGTACATAATTAGTATACTTTTCATATCAATATGAAATCACAAAAATACGCGTGATGTGCCCTTTGCAATGCATATTATTCAAATATAAAGGTACCTATTACTTACTTTTAGGTTTGTAATCCTTTTATAAGTACTTACGTTATTAGCAACATGGTAAATTAGGTTTTTAATACTGAGGTAGGTACTTACTGCTTGCAGCAACGGTAAATTAGTAGGAAAGAAATAAATACGAAATGCCTATCGCTCGTTAATGATATTCATTTACAAAAATACAGAAGGTAGGTACCTACTTACAAAACCTACAGAAAAATAATTATTCGAGTACTTACCTACCTGCCCACGTCAATAACAAAGGTATCACAGGCCATGGGTAGCGATAGGTTATTTTTTTTTTAATATGTAACTAAATACACAGTTTGTATAAAAATTTAGATATTGAACTGTTGTTTAATACTATTCCGAGATCGATAAATTTATGTGCACGAGTGGACATCTCTTAAACAGCTCAATACCACCATTGTTGCCGATTCCCTTGTTCACAAACTAAACTAAATTTAAGTTCAGTGCATCTTTTTCTTTCTATTTCATTAAGAAAAGGACAAAAGATAAGTTTTAGTTTAGTCCTATCAAATTAATCAGCGTCTGACGTAAATAGACGTAACTTTAGTAGGCATGTTTTTAATCACGTCTAAACTTGTATTGAGTAGTGTCAGGCGCTGATTACTTTGACAGGACTAAACTAAAATTTATTGTCTGTCCTTTTCATAATGAAACAGAAAGATAAAGATGCACTGAACTCAAATTTAGTTTAGTTTGTGAACAAGGGAATTGGCGCCATTGACAACTTAATTTGGTCGGGTTATACGCGGAGATTTAGTATGGAAAAGTAATGAAAGCTAATTTCTCTTAAAATACAACACTTAGGAATCTAGATTTTTAGTCGCTTTAACTTCATTAGGAGTACTAATTTTTGTATAAATTTGGGAAGAAATCACAGAGTTTTTAATAGGGAAATCTTGAAATGAAAATTTGGTACCGTGACTACCGCCACCCCACCAATGGCATGGTATATCTCGTAAACTACTGGAGTTTTAATTTTGAATTTTGGGTACTAATTTTATCTTACAGGGTACTAATTTTCTATGTAGGTTTGAGGAAAGCGACAAGCTTCTCTAACTTGGAATCAACATTCAAAATCGTGGTCCTGCTGAACAATTGCGAGAAAGTTAACATCGTTGATTTCTCGGTAAATACAAATATTACAGTTCTGTTTTTTTTTACGAATTATATCACATTTATGGGTACTAATTATTTGTATACTTAGAATAGCTGTAGCGTGGGCCCTTTTTCGGCGCTCATGGTGGTCCTGCTGAAAGGAGCGTGACTACCGCAGGACCACCTTCAAAGTCGATTTTCTCGAAAACTACTAAGGTACCAATTCTGTTGTTCGAGTACTAATTAGTACCAATTGAGCACTAATTATTTACCAAATATGGAAGCGATTGGCGTTGGTGGTCCTGCGGTAGTCACGGACGTGAAGTCGTGGTCCTGCTGAACAATTGCGAGAAAGTTATCATCGTCGATTTCTCGGTAAATACAAATGTTACAGTTCTGTTTTTTTTATCACATATAAGGGTATTAATTATTTGTATACTTAGAATAGCTGTAGCGTGCCCCCTTTTTCGGCGCTCATGGTGATCTTGCTGAAGGGAACGTGGCTATCACCTTCAGTCGGATTTTCTCGAAAACAACTAAGGTATACCAATTTTGTTGTTAGAGTACTTACTAATTATTTCCAAATATGGAAGCGATTGGAGTTGGTGGTCTTTTATGATTGTTATAATGGAGAGCTTCTAATGAAGTCGTGGCGTTGGTGGTATGAAAATCCGGAACTTCTATTGAAGTCCATGGCGGTGAAAAGAACAATTATTTTGCAATCAGAATTGAATCTCACAAATAGGTATAATGTTTTATTTGAACTTTTATCTCATTGTTACGGGCTTGGGGTTCGTGACAATAAAAACTGCCGATTTAATAACCAAAAAATGACACTTTAATTAAACAACACTAATAGCAACTCAAACACATTAATTAGAAAATACAATCGCACTACTGAACACTTGAAGCTCGCTTCCCATGAATTCGCTTGTATCGCTTTATACAATCTGCCCGAGTCATGGCCCATCCTGGCCTTATATAGTTCTAGCATCGAAATCCTTATATCCTCCAGATCCTTCTCCACTAGTTTTGCTATTCGACACTAGATGGCGCTAGTGGTAAGTAGATGAACTACAAGATGTCATGTATCGGGCATTCATTGTGGCGCGCAACAATATTCATGGAAGTCCATCGACATTTGTTAAGTGGCGATCGTCCTCTTAAGGATCGCCGCCGTTCAAATCGTCTAAAGCCCGGATTTGGACGAGTATAAATGGACAGTTAGGACAGAAGAAGGCGGCGGCGGGCGGGGGCGGCGGCGGCGGCGGCGTGGCGAAAAGGTTATGAAGCCGTTTCCATAAGTTCATAGCTTAAAATTCATTTTATGTAAATATGCATCCGAATATCCGATCTCTACTTATGGGATCTTTGCCCATATCTACATCTAAACATCTGTTTTATCTTCTCTTCGTCGTAACCTTTCAGCTTTACCTGTAACAAAAATAATTTTAATTTATTCTCCACTGATAGTTTTTCTCAATAGCAATATTCTGCTGGTGTAATGATATTTGTTTGTAGTGTGTTGAAATAACCGAGGTGGCGACGGGGCACCATTCCCGGCAGTTTTAACCACGGTCATCTGTGTCTCAATATACAGAATGCTACTTCATGGGATCGCATTCTCATAGGATGAGACAGTAATCCACATAAAGCAACAGAATAGAAACTAGAGATAAATTGGAAAATATATGTGGCTTCAAAATTATTCTTATCATGTAAAGTCAAGTCAAATCAAACAGCCACATAAAAGGCCCTTCTGAACATCAAAATTTATAAAAACAGCCATTGATTTCAGTGTAGAATTTTGAACATAATCATTTTACTATTTAATCAGGACAGTTAAAAACAATTGTTAAAATGTATGTCATCATCGATGCTTGTTTATTCTTCAGTCCTACGCCGTAGTAATTAATAAACCGTTTAAATCAATCAGAACCAATTTAACAGATTACTTCTCATTGACATGAGATAATTAATTATTGATATTCAGTACTGACCTCTTAGTAGCTCTTCCTTTAATATATTGGTCATTTGATAAATACAACTCGACACTAGTATTGTGAAATTGGGTATTTTATGAAAAGTAAAACAACACACAATACTGATTGTAAACTGTCTCAAGTTCTACAGTTTGATTAGTGGTTCAATGATAAAAAAGTCTGAAAACCACACACAAATATGTAACATGACTAATAAATGTTGTAATTGTAATCTCACCTCATATTCCTTGGTTGAATATGATCCCTTCCAGCTCTTGACCTAAAAAAAAGAATAAAATTCATTGAACATATATTGGCATAGATCTTGTATATTTAGGCGTGGTTGTGATACTCAGACGCGTAAGGTGGTCAACATGGTGATATGGGTTCGCTCTGTTGAGGGAGACCTGAAGGTCAAGTCATCATTGTGATTCTATAACTGCTATTAATAATAAAGCTGATGAGTTTGTCTTTTGGACACACTAAGCTCTGGAAGCTGGTTGGATTTGATTGATAGCCTATTTCCCAATCATTCTTGAGGAGGGTTATAGGCTATTTAACATCACGCTAGGACCCTCGGGAGCCGAGGAAAATACAAAAAAGAATGCTAAGCGCAAATGATAAATTGTAAATTATGCTATCATTGTGCAGTAGATCCTGGTACTTCATACAATTGTATGAGCCTCAGCCTGTGCCAAATACCAATCCTTATTCCTGCCTATATTATTGTCATAGACAAAACTACAGTGGAGTCATTTTAATAGGTAACATTTGACGTCTGTCAGTTTTATCCTCATAGTGAGGTGACCTGCTTATAAACATCGATTAAAGTGAATGAATCGATACGGACTTGAAACATATGCGAATTTTAAAAATCATTAGGCGAATCCCTGTCCCATTATTATTATTTTTTTCGTAAATTTAAGGAGCAAAATAAGACAAGTACACAATTTAACAAAAAAATTGCATTTATTCAGTTGAACTATCAGAACTGTTAAAAGTATTGTCATCTTCATCACTGCTGTCAGCACTCAGAGATATTATTAATTCATTTTCAATAATATTGTCTATTCTCACATCTCGTTCAAAATCTTGTAAAATTATTTTCTTTGTTTTCTCTACGACTTTTTTCCAGTCTTCTGTAGTGACTTCTGCACACGCAGTTTTTAGCAGAGACATCATTTTAGCAGTACTGAAGGGACAAAAGACTGCGTCATGTAATGGCGACATGACATGGCGTCATCGACAGGCACTGGTGTTGCCAGCAACATACCACCTAAATTGTACCTAACATCAATGATTTTTCTATTTCATTATTTTTTGTATTTTTATACCTAGTTAGTTAAAAGAATAATAAATAAATGTTTTATTATAATCACAACGTGGTTATTAATTTATGGTGATATTTCTTCACAAGTCGCCATTGCATTCGATTCTACTTATCAGCTTTCGATTTTTAGAGTAACATCCCTAGTGTTTAAAAAGAAAAATGGTTAACTGACGTAACCTTGTAACGACGTTCAGTTCTTTAGATCAGAAATTGTTTATTATGTTTAGAATGGTTTATTAATGAAAGCAAATCGTAAAATTACTCGTATCGGTCATTATTACAATAAATATGTAATCGTAATTGAAAAAAGGTAAGCAATTGTGCAGTTCTAACAAAACGAAAAAATATGTTATTTTATGCCCGCCGTTACAAGGTTACGTTGTTGAATATTTGATGAATTGTCAAATGTTACCTATTAAAATGACTCCACAGTAACTTAAGGTAAAGAGTGGCTATTTGATGTTGCTGCTTTATCAACATTAAACTAGTTTTATAAGATTTTATAGAAGACTAAATGGTTTTAATTTTTGTACTTACCTAGGTCAAGACTCGGTTTTGGATGTGGTCATATTATAATTCCAAGTAGGTGATTAAAATGTCCAAATTTACAAGAAACAATAGATCCTTCCTTCCACAACGGAACTGGATTCCTGAGTACAATAAAAGCATTTTATTAATGTCTGCTTCATATAACATATTAATGTTTATAGGTGTTATAATAATTACTCAGACGCGTTAGGTGGTCAACATGGTGATATGGGTTCGCTCTGTTGAGGGAGACCTGAAGGTCAAGTCATCATTGTAAACATTTGCTTTAATTAATTACAAAGTTAACTAATACTATTTTATCTTACCTTGTTTAAGTTTCTTCAAATCACAAACCCGGTTTGATGGTAATCTGCAAAGAAAACATGAATGTTAATGATATTAGGGTAAAACAGCTGGATACAGATTATTTCAGAGCTTCAGACAGCGGAACACGATCTCATCAATGATGTACAGTTAAGTGTGTTCATCATTACAGACACAAAATACATAGATAAAATAATATGTTACCATAGATACAAAAAACATACCACCTTTGTTTTTTTTCCTGGTAAAATCTTCCTTTGTTTAGGGAGATCAGGGTTACTGCCTAAAATCCCAAGGTGTTGAATTCCCTTGCTTATGATCCGCTCCCTCGACAATGTTTGATTGAGTAGCCTGCAGAAAGTAATTCTAATCAAAATTTTTCTAAGTATGGTAATATTGCTTTTTTTTACTTTTAAGATCAGTGAGGATAGTTTTATTAACAGCATTATGTGTCAGATGTCCCTATCTGAATTCATCATTTGAGTTAAAAGATTTTTTTAAATTTATCCATAAAATGGAATTGCACTTTCAGTTGCAAGTTAAGATTGTGAATATATTTTGAACATAAAATAATGCTACTTGAAAGACGGTGTTTTAAATTAATACTTATATTTGATGATTCTTACCTTTCAGTTGTCATTTCGCCCTCGAAAGATCTGTAGAAGAGAATATACCCCATAAGTATGTTGTGTACAATCGTTTGGACAAAATATTTCTAGTTATAAAATTACTCAGACGCATAAGGTGGTCAACATGGTGATATGGGTTCGCTCTGTTGAGGGAGACCTGAAGGTCAAGTCATCATTGTAAATATTGATTTGATTCAGTAAATATTTTGAGAGATTCCATACAAAACCAGCCTGCATAAAAAGTTAGCCGTCCTGTGCAGACACCTGTATAACATACAGTATTTAAATTCTATGGTGTTTACTTACATCAAAAGACGTTTCCTTAGATGTGTGACCACAATGTTACTGTCTGGACCTGTTAAAAAAAAAAAGAAATTGATTGTTAATAAAAGAGAAAAAATAATTATTTCATTAGATTGTATGATCTAGTTTTATCAGTGTGGATAGTTATGTTAACAGCATTATAATCAGATGTCCCTATCTGAAATCATCATTTGAGTATGAAATAAATAGATAATATGGGCTGGTAGCCGCAACTCCACGTCAATGGATGAAATAAATAATTTTATTTATGGCTTTATTTCTAAAAAGTAGTACTCTTACCTTGTTAGTAAAACAAGTTTCCAATCACCAAAAAGTTTTCAGCGCTGCATATTTCTTCAATAGACCCTGAAATTATTGATAATTTAATAAAAATATCCTTTCCATGCTTTGGTAGTCTTCAAATTGACAATATATTCAGATAGGAGCGAAAGACATTGCAATTGTGTACATCAAAAAGTTCAGATGAACTATGTGGTCATCATTTAAATAACTATTTAAGGTATAGTTGTTGCAAAACACGAGCAGGCACCATGACTTTTATGTATCACTAGCAGCGCCCCGCGGTTTCTCCCGCGTAAGTTTCGATCCCGTGGGAATATCGGGATAAAAACTATCCTATGTCCTTCCCCGGGATGCAATCTATCTCTCTGCCAAATTTTATCGAAATCCGTTCAGTGGTTTAGGCGTGAAAAGGTAACAGACAGACAGATTTACTTTCGAATTTATAATTAGTATGGATAGCTATATGGTTTAATTTGCAATGATAAATATGCGAACTCGGGAAATGCAACAACTATTATGTTATGCTGGTAACTTTAGTTGTATTCTCACCCTGTTCGAGTAATTCTTCTTGTGGTGACTACAGTTTTTTCTCAGTGTGCCTGTAAAGAGAACATACTTTTAGTTTTCCTGTGTAGCTTTATTGTAGTCTTTTTAATAAGTGATGGGATCAGATAGGAGCGAAAGACATTGCAATTGTGTACATCAAAGAGTTCAGATGAACTATGTGGTCATCATTTAAATTTTAACACTTAAGATTTCAAATAAAATTATTTAATTTTTTTTGTCTATTTCAGGATTGTGTGATAGATTTGGCAGATTATAAATATGTACTGTAAAATAACAGCCTCTCAAGCATTTATTCTGTACTAGCAGCGCAGCACCCTGCGGTTTCACCCGCATAAGTGTCGATCCCGTGGGAATATCGGGATAAAAATTATTACGTCCTTTCCTGGGACTCAAACTATCTCTTTACCAAATTTCATCTAAATCTGTTCAGCAGTTTAAGCGTGTAGAGGAACACTCTTTCGCATTTATAATATTATTAGTATGGAAATCAATTCATACTATCCAATATTATAAATTCGAAACTTTCATGCCTAAACCACTGAATGGGTTTCCATAAAATTTGTCAAGGAAATTGATGGCATCCTGAGGAAGGACAGATCACTTTTTTCCCAGTAGCACATTCCCGTGGAATCATTTACGACATTCACACGGGCGAAAACGCAGGCAGAAAATAGAGTTAACTATATCCAATGCATTATGAAATAATAGCCATGACTATGATTTTTAATATATTATTATTTAATATTTATATATTTTTATTTGCTATAATCCACCACTTCAATCAAACAATCCTGAATTAAGAATGACAAACATGTTTTTTAACAGTAATTTCAGTAAGTCTTACCTTGCTTGCTTGTGTAGTACGCCAAGAGACGCCAATACTCAATCTATGGTCTTCTCTTGTTCTTGATTCTGTGAAATGCAGAAACATATAAATATTTGTGTGTCTCTTGTAATAATAGTAGTTTTAGTGTCCACATCAGATAGGAGCGAAAGACATTGCAAAAGTTGTACATCAAAGAGTTCAGATGAACTATGTGGTCATCATTTTAAATAAATTAACTGAAAAATATGAATAATTAACAATTTTTTTTTGGAAAAACTCTGTGTATGTAACTCACCATAGAATAACTCCATGCATAAGGTAAATAAATACCTGCAAACAATAAAAAAAGAAAACTAAATAACACTCCATAAAAAACCTACAAAAGATTTTCCAAAACAAAAGAGTCAGTATGCTTAAAAGCATTTGTTTGTGCATCAGACCTCACAACAACTACACTAATACTACAACTTAATGAAAAAACAAAACAAGTAGCCGATGAAGTACCAGCTACACAAATGATTAATGAACAACTAAATTTAATGAGCAAAGGTTCCCTACACTTGAATTAGCCATTGTGAGGCAACTGAAGGTTTTCAGCTGCACTGCGCTGTCATCATGCTGTTAAAAAGGGATCAGAAATCGTTGAAATGATTGTAGGGTGGGAAGTACTTTAATTATTAGCCAACTAAGTTAATTAGACAACTGTTAGCCATTTACAAACAGGAATAAAGAAAATTATTTTAGTTATCTTGTAAAAACAGGGAGGGAGGATAGTATCCACCCAGTTGTGTTAGTTTTCTAGGTTGGCTTATGGAGGCAATATGGTATGGAATACTTGCATGATGTGCAAATTACCCCAGTAACATAAATTAGGACTTACCAAAATAAATTCCATTGCAGTTTGATGTCCTTGGGTACTCTTTCAACCTAAAACAACATGAAATGTCTGTGAGAATATTGTTCAAATATTATTTTTATGATTTAAGTATTGTAGTGTGTTCAGATAGAGCTAATATACATGCAAGATCATGGTTTTTCAATGGTTAGCACTTTTCATCATGTGAATTTATGGTTTTTATTTCTAGGTCAAAATAGCTTTTTCTTTGAGCTAAGTAGTAAATGAGGATGTAATTAACATGTATCTTACCATCTGCAGGTTTTCGATATTTCCCCTGCACAAATATGCGAGGCACATCTATTCCCTCTTTGAAGTTTACAGTCCGGCGCTGTACGTAAGTGTTCATGAGTATCTCGAAGCCAGCATCAGTGAACAACTTCTGTAGCTCTTCTTCTGTGAAGTAGTAACTCCTGTATATAAAGAAAGCACATGTTAATTATATATAACTTTGTTTCTATATTGAAATAGTTTAAAACAGCTATGCAATGTGTTGTAATTTTGAAAGAAATGGCAGCACTTTGGAACATGTGGTTATTTTATTATGAGTACTGATTTATTATGCCAAACATGCGATAAAATCTGTAGAATCTTACCTGGTGCCATCCTGTCTCATATAGAAGTTATCAGCAATCTTATGTCCAGGCTTGAATCGTAGCTGCGCCATGTCGTACCGTCCGTAGTCGCGGAACAACAACACGCCCCCGGGGCGAAGCGCCCGGTACGCGACCCTCGCCACCTGCGGCCACGCTTCAGGGTGGATCGCAGACAACACGAAGATCAAACTCGCTAAGTCCACGCAACCTTCTTCTATGTTCTCGAACAAGTCATCAGTGGTCAGGTCAGCGCAAAACGCCTTCATACGAGTCTCGTCAAACAACTTGTTGGATTTCACGAACTCGACCGCACGTGGTGAAAAATCACATGCGTAGAAATGATAGTTCGAGAAACCTTCTTCGACCAGCGGGAATATCATGTTACCCACGCCACACCCCAGCTCTAGGAACGTGATCTTATCGTCAGCTTCAAAGTTTATAAGCTCTTGAAACTCACGTGTGGTCCAATGCCGGTCCTTGAAGAATTTTGTCTCATTTCTCTTGTAAAATATGTCCCAGTGACGCTTTGCTTCCTTCTCGAGTCGCGCAGCTTTGGCCTCAGGTATTATTCGCGAGTTTTGTGCCTCAAGACGAAGTTTTTCTTCGTCAGTCAGATCCTTCAGGCGATGAATGAAAACATCGTCGTTTTCGCCGACACGTTGGATTTCATCTTCATCGGTTTCCATCTTGAGTTTTACAGACGTAATGAGGAATCTCTTGTTAAAGCATGGAGAATTTGTAAATAACAGTCATAGATTTCCATTTATTTACAAAATTAATCTTGAATCTAATTTCACAAATAATTGAAGAACTTTTAGAAAACTTAAATTTTCTGATGCGATGCGATCGTTTATTCGTAACGTAATCACGTGACGCTGTTCCGCAATCAAATGTCACAAATGAATGAAATGAAATCTTCAAATCTAGACTATAAAAAATTATTCACTTCACTATACATAATTCATTCAGACATTCATTTCATTCACATTGTGATATGAAATGAATGAATGAAAAATATCAGAAAGAACGATTTTTTTTAAATTTATTCATGACCATGGATACATGTCCTTCAGTCGAGACAGAAAGAAACAGTGTTGCTAGAGCAGATTTTACGCTTTTTGATTTTCACGGAGAAATCTCTCTGTGAAAATCAAAAATTCTGTAAAATAAAATAAAAAACAGTGGCACTCCGGGAGTGCCGACTGAAGTAAAAATAAAACAGAATACTTTGCCATCACTCACTGACATATCGGATATACATACATTAAAACTAAGTAGTACATCCCGAGGAGAGCCGAACACATCTGAAGCGGGTATTTTTTCGTCGTCTTATAAACAAAACACGCGCGGTGTCGCTTACGTTAACAGTGGCGCGAGTTCAATGGTTTTTTCCCCATCTCAAAAAATGCCCAACGCGCCTAAAGAAGTTTTCACTTAAAAATCCGTTGATATTTTTTTAAGCACAAAATTGTACCTATTGTATTTACTTCTGCTGATAATTAAAAGGAAAATTAAATAAAGCTGAGTAAAATATAAATATGTCAATAAGCATAAGCCTAATTATGTAATTGTCCCACTTTCTCTTTTTTATACATTCAGTATGTTGGTTTGGTTTAGTAGTTGGTTTCTAGTGTTCTCTCGTTAGAGGGTATATAGTGGAGCGCCGCAAGGCATAAAAATTGTAAAATCTCGGAATCCAGGGCCTGTCAATGAATTTTCATAAAAACTGTTCTACTGCATTGTTAAGAGTTCAAATAAAAAAGTTAAAAAAAAAAAATTGGCCGATCTTGATTACAACAATTTATAACAACAATTTACTGAAAAATGAGAGGGACAAGGGAAAAAATGTTTACAGTAAAGATTTCAATTTTATAGCGAATAAATTATATTTGCATTGTAACTTTAATGTTAATTTATAAATATTTAGCAAAAAATAATGAGTTACGAAAAAAAAAATAATTATCAACTATATTACATTTCTAAATTATTGTTCATTATTTTCGTCGTCATCGTCATCGATCTCATTGATGTGGATTGTAAGTGAAGGATTATACAGCTGTTACCATTGCATTCTAAGCAAGCTACAGTGCAATTTAATCCACTTTTCCTGCACCCGCAAGATGCTCCGCATCCTGTTTTGCATGTGCAAAAAATCATTTTTAGTAAGGCTTCTGGAGCGGGTAGCTGCGTCATTGTTGGGCATCAGTATATGCCGCATTCATATTTCCAACCCCATTCTTCTGGTGATATTTCTCTTCCGAGCCATGTTTGAATTTGCAGATATAATCTTTTGAAGTGTCCAAAAGCGGCATCTGCGGTAGGTGGCAAAGACGATAGTTTAACGCAGGTATTTTTAGCAGTTGCTTTCAAAAAAGAGTTAAATATTATCTTAGTATATTGAAATCTTTTATTTTTTGGGGGGCAGCGTATAAAGCAAGAGTGCATGTAACACCAGCGTTAAAAATGTCATTAGCATCTTTGCATTCATTTTTAAAAACTGTCCAGCCGTTTTTCGAAATTTTTTGCAAACACATCTTTTGAGAAAAAAAAAATTTAGATCGGGCAAAAATTTTTTTTTAACATTTTTCTATATACTGTTAAAAACACATTTCAAAAATTTATATGAAGATTCATTGACAGGCCCTGGATTCCGAGGTATAAATCTTACGGCGCTCCACTAATATTCCTTGCTAAGTGTTCTAATTAGGATAAATGGAAAATTATATTTTTTTTTCAAATGTAAAAAGAATGATCCAGCACCACTGAGCTCTAAGTACTTGTATAATACAGGCCAGTGCCCAGCACCCAATGCATTAGCTCATCCTCTTTAGATCCGAAAAAATCCGTATGTCTGGCAACATCGAATGAAAATTTGAACAGGACCGGTGATTGAATGAATGACAAGAAATTGAATGATTGTTTGATGACATTGACTTTTTAGTAGGTATTCGGTATTACCCTTGCCAAAAATAAGTGGCACAGAGTATATAATCAATTAATCACACAATGGGTTGTCTAATTATTATTATTACTTCAACTTACGCGCACGGCATCGAAAATTTTAGAGAAGAAAATTGCAAATTTTGGTCTGTTAACTGACCTCTATCATACAGGTACGCGTACTTGTATAAAACAGGTCAGTGGGTCTGTTATGTAGGTACAGATGGACCGACTTTAGTGTTTCCTTTGCATCACTAAAAAACAAGATTATCGCTGTTGTTGAGGTTTAAATACATTAACTTTAATTCATGTCGACCATAATCGTCGTAGTAGACTACGATTATTGTCGACATGAATAATTATGTGATGTATATGTTATGGGTAGTAGTGGTTGTATTATTTATTGGCGGAATTTAACGAAATATTTGATAACAAAATTTACGATAATAGGTAAACGTGACACCTACCCGATGTTACAATTACGCCAAGGTCAGACATTATCACGATATGCGTCAATTCGCAATCGATGTCATCTTTGTATCATGATCGACATGCATGAATCCGGCACAATGCGGGCCATGGCAGCTGTTCGAAACGTGCCCTTATCTGGGACGAATTATTTAAAATTGACAACTGAACGGTCTAGTTTTTGTTGGATTGAATTTTGCTTGTGCTTATAATTTGAATTTGTGATATTTGAAACGTACTATTAACCTTTTGACCGCCACACCTCAATAAATCAAAAACGTGCCCTCGGCGTCAAAGTTTATCATGTAGTCGAACCGTGGCGTGTTGGGCACATTTTGGTTTGCCATCTATACATGACTGGGGCGGGCAAAAGGTTAACTAACTCCAGTCCCTACTCCTGTCAGCCAGAATGTTTCCCCTGATTGTAGCTATAGTTCTACCAGAATCTCATGGCATAAAAAAATAAAACATTGTGATTTTCTTATGGCAATGTCAATCCACATGTGACATGAAAATCACAATTTTTTTACGCCATGAGATTCTGGTAGACCGCTGACCTTTATCATAGGTCAGTGTGGTAGACCTATACCAGAAACATTAGATTGTAGTAGGTACCTACTAAAGAAAGTTGTATTGCTTGTTTATGGTGTTCTTTGTCTACCGAAAACGACAATTGTAAATCACGCCGCAGTTCACAGAAAACCCAGAGATCAAAAAGGTCTAATATTAATGATAACTATCCAGCTACTATCGAGTCTGCTTATTCTTATCGACTCACTACCATTCAATCACCTTGACTTTAAACTTTTCGGGTAGGTAGTTACGCATGTAGCTCGATTATGAGCTGCTTTAGCAATAAGGCTGTTGGACATGGAAACATGAGCTGTTTTGGTTCAAAAGAGTGAGGCCTTCTGTTTTCAATTCAAATTAATAAAGAGAGAAAGAAAATAAATTGATTTGGCCTTGGTTTGTTCACAATAGGTACACATCAATCAAGTAAGTAGATAAGTAGATCTGTGAGCCTTCAAAGCAAGAGTGAATAGGCGTCTTGTGGGCTTGCTCCATCATAGACCTCATCCATCGCTTTCCACCAGGCGAGATTAATATCGAGGTCAAGACATGGCCCAATTTGTAATAAAAAAAAAAAACAAAAAGATGGATGCAGTGCAGCACATGAATTCTTAATTCTTGTTACTCTTAGAATTACTATTCCAGGCTATCAGTGCTCTAGAACAATAATAATGTTACGGACTTACTATTAGGTACTAGATTTAAGATCTTTTTGTGGGGTCTCGTGGTTAAGTAATCACTTGCCGACTTCAGTGCATGGATAGGATCTTTACGTAGAGAGAGGCCTTCGTTCCTCGGAAAGCACGTTAAAAGCCGTTGGTCCCGGCTGTCATTGTCATGCATCGATGCATCGTGGATCTTTTACAGTCGTTACGGGTCGTCAGAAGCACGGAAGTCTCTCTCTCATATATGTATAATGCTACTCAGTCACTGGGTTGTGCAGGACAGGGGTATTAGCTCCATGTAAAATACTGCATGGTATTCAGCTGCATCCAGAAGCTGACACTAACATGCTTGGGAAAAGGATAGGCAGATGATGAATGAGGTACTTGATTTAGGCATAATACACCACATACCGAGGTGCTGAGAAGGGTGAATGGCGTACATACAATTGGAGAGTCCATCAGCAATGATGGACTGCTGTAGGCTGATATGGTGATACAACCTACCGGCCAGTGTTCAGTTTTAAGCCAAGATGCCGTCATAACGTAGCATAATTATCTGAGTAATAAAATCAGTGAGTATGTGATGTGCGCATGTTTGTGACCCGCATCCTGTGATGTTGTATCAACATTGCTCTGCTCGGCAGCTCGTTAAAGAGGCGTAAAATATCTTTTAATTAGTTTCAAACAGCTGACTGACATCAAGCATCAACTAGTCGTGATTCATATTTATAGACCAAATAGTTTATCGAGGATGAGATAAAGAGGGATGTATGAGTATGGACACGCACGTATGGTTGCTTCGCTTGCTGGCTGCATCTTACTAATGCGTTTCGCCATTACTGGCCAACAACAAAATGTATACTTTGACTGTATGCACGGATAACTAGTTTATGCTGACTTCTGATGTAAGAAAAACCAATACCTATAATGCGAGGTCAGCTAAAACTGGAAATGTTTAGCATGCTGTGTCGCTGTGTGTACAAACAGACATTTAACATTCAAATATACTTAGGAACTCTTTAGCTACAACTGCTACAAAGCTCTTAGGTTGCTATAATGATATTGACGGAGGAGTTATCGGTAAACATTTTAGTGCAAAATTGTATTGAAAAAACAAGATGGCGGGGTTAGTTCCGATTTTTGCCCCGCGACAAAAGATAGGTAGGCGTTGCGATCACCCATCCAAAATGTCAAACATAGTGTTTTTTTGACGTTCTTAGTCCTCCTGCTTTTATCCTAATTTATTTGGAATCCCACACCACCCTAATTAACACACTATTAATCACATTCTGAATCATTTTGAAGGATATTGCTAATCCATTGCTTCATACGTTCGAAAAATGTGTCTGCTCAACGACGTAATAACGCAATGAATGTTGTTGAACTATCAAAATGAAAGCCATTGCTAGTTTGCTACTAATAGTGTGTTGTTGTAATTACCACGCAGCATTATCTTCTTCCATCCATGCATCTCGCAAACAGGCGCGACGCGCGCGACAGAAATTCACCGCTTGCGCGACTTGCGGTGCCTTTGTGGCGCGCGCGATTTTATCGCGTGTCGCGCCTGTTTGAAGGAGCCTTTAGCAGTTATTTCAATACTCACCCGTTTTCTGGCTTGCTTAATGATGTGAAAATCAATGCAGAGTTCTGTTGACTGGTCAAGATTCTATACACACAGTAGGTACGTGTTACCCAATTACCTACCGATTCGTTATCATTGTTGTTGCATTGTTTACTCTCGTTAAATGGCCACTGTCGTTACGCGTATCGCCGCCCGCGCCGGTGTAAATAAGCTTCGTGTTTTACTAGCTTCCACCCGCTGCTTCGCCGATAAAAATTATGTCCTTCCCCAGGATGCAATATATCTCTCTGCCAAATTTTATCGAAATCCGTTCAGTGGTTTAGGCGTAAAAAGGTAACATACAGACAGACAGACAGACAGACAGAGTTACTTTCGAATTTATAATATTAGTAGTATGGAAGTATGGATGTTGAACTTAGACTAGCACTTTGCCAGCAACTTTGTTCACGTAGGTTTCGGACTTTCCCACATTGCCAGCGACTTCATCCGCGTAGATTTCGGACTTTCCCACAGAAATTCTTATAGATTCATTTTGTAAATCTTATTATACATATACTTACATATTAATATTATATGTACTCACATATATAGGGATTACCCCTAGAGGTTAGAAGGGGGGTAACGCTTCTAGGGTAGATTATTTTTGTGAATCTTGATACACGTGTATTTTCAATGATTTTCTTTAAAAAATGAGGGAATTGTATGCAAACTTTCATCCCCTACTACCCTCTTAGGGGTAGAATTTCTAAAAATCCTAAATCACGTGTTTCAAAATGTTAAACCGAAATTCCAAATAAGTACCTACCTACCAATTTTCAAGATTTTCCCAAAAAGAAAATACGGATACTCATACAAAATTGCATGGTAAATCTGCCAATCTAAAAAGCAAAAGAATTGTAAATCGAAGTAATATTTATTCTTCGTCTTGGTCATCAATAATCTAGATTATTCCATGCTTCATCCTATGGCAGCTAGAATTACGATGTTATGTCAACTTAGCCGCTGCGCTTGCGAGCGAACAGGTCAACACCGGTTTGTTTATGCAATCTGCACGTAGCAACTGTTGCAGAACGTATTGCACTGATATGGCCACTTTCTGTCCTCGACAGCTTTATCTTGTGAGACCTATTATACTATAGCCATAAGTATTATATCCTTCAAAATGATTCAGATTGAGAGTGATAGTGTGCCCGCTACTTCGTTCGCGTGCATGTCGAACCCTAATTCTTTTTCTAAAATAAAAGTAGCCTAACTTACTTCTTATAACATTAGCTGTCTGCCATCTGCCAAGGTCATTAGTCCAGCCGTTTCGAAGACTAGCCGGAACCATAGATATTTACATTTCTATGGCCGGAACAAACAGACAAACATTAAAAAAAATGTTTATAAAAAGCTGTGTTTTTGACATTACAAACCATAGATTTCAACAGAACAGACACTTAAATTTTATTTATTTGTATAGATAAATTCATATTTCATAGGTAGACCTACATAATATAGCCGTATAAATGCTTAGCTTACTGATTATACACATGTAATTGTAATCAAGCATTAGATCATGTTTTTTTTGCACTCCATATAGGATTATCATTATTTATAACGTCATTTAGGTACCTACCGAGAATTGCAATAAGTAAATAGTGCCTACATATTTTTAATAATAAATCATCCCTGTTTTACGTGTAAAGGAGGTACTTACCCAAAAAAAAAGGAATTATGCCAAATTACAGGTTTTTAGTACCAAAAGGGTCACTGGGCAGACTGACAGACAGACGGACTTGGCGAAACACAAGGGTCCCTTGTTTTACTACGGAACCCTAAAAACAAGTACACATAAATTATTTAATTTATTACATGTTTAAAACAAAATTATAAAAAAAAAAATCAGCGGTTTGTATGTACCGTTTTAATTAAGTAAAGTGATAATTATTTACATAGTTAAACTGTCTAATAGCTCGGTTATCGTTGTCAACAATGGAAACAATTGGTAGGTATAGGAAGTAAAAATGTGGTACCAAGGTCGTGTGGCTGATTAATGAATGTTTATGGCATATACAAGTCATGTTTAGTTTGGCGAAACAAACAATCTTATTACTTACCACTTATGATTTTTAGGGTTCCATACCCAAAGGGTAAAAACAGGACCCTATTACTAAGATACCACTGTCCGTCTGTCTGTCACCAGGCTGTATCTCATGAACCGTGATAACTAGACAGTTGAAATTTTCACAGATGATGTATTTCTGTTGCCGCTATAACAACAAATACTAAAAACGGAATAAAATAAATATTTAAGGGGGGCTTCCATACAATGAACGTGTTTTATTTCGGCGTTTTTGCCTTGTGGTACGGAACCCTTCGTGTGCGAGTCCGACTCGCACTTGGCCAGTTTTTTTATACACTTAGCCACTAGGTTTTCTTACAATTTTGTAGGTAGATTTTAGTAAATTGAGTATAGACAGGGTGGCAGGAACGGTCACCAAAGGAGATAAGAGTGTAGTAGTCGTCGGATAGAATTGAGTTTATTAAGAAACCGATGGATGTTTTTGAATAAAATTAAATTTAATTAATAGGAAACACACAGTTCATTTATCAAGTTAAATTTCATTCAATAACATCCATCGGTTTCTTACTAAACATCAACTATATCCGACGGCGACGACCGACGGATGGTTCAGATAGAATCATGTACTGAATCCATGGCGGGTAGCGCGTCTTGCCACCCTGCGGAGTAATTGTGTAACACACTATTAGTAGCAATGGGTTTCATTTTGACAGTTCAACAACATTCATTGCGTTATTTACGTTGTTCAGCAGACACATTTTTCGAACATATGAAGTAATGGATTAGCCATATCCTTCAAAATGATTCAGATCGTGGTTGTTAGTGTTACGCAATTAGGGTGCAGCAGTGCGATTCTGTAACCATCTCACCGTGAAAAGTTAGGTGAAGTGAGCGTGGAGTGTGCTGTCAGTAGTTCCTAGCAAAAACAAACTCACATCACCTAAGTTTTCACGGTGAGATTTTTACAGAATCGACCGGCTGTATTGTACTCGTAGATTGCTCGTTGTATTATCGTTTCAGGAATTTTTATAAATTTCTTTGGCCTCAAGAAGATCATGGACTGCAAAGAATATTTTCTTACAAATTAAAATTCGTCTATTTACTTTATAAAGGTTTACACCATCTTCGCACAGGCGGTGATAACATAAGCCCATCAGCAGGGTTGGTAGCAGAAGCATCTGAATTGCGAAATATACTTTCAATTACAATCCGAAGGATTTTGAAGAGGATTCATAATCCATTGCTTCATAGGTTTAAAAAATTTGTCTACTCAACAACGTAACGAATAATGCAATGAATTTTTTAATACAGTTGCTCAAAAAGTGGCGTATTGCAGGAACGTATAGCGTTCGGGATGTGGGCTATTACATACTCGTGCTTTTTTTTTTACCTTTCCCGAACTCGTGCGTTCTCTTTCCCAAATGTCAAAATAATGTCTATTAAAAAGAAAAACCAACCATGAAGTTTTTACTAAAAAAAATCATAGAAGTTTTTATGATTCATGCAAATACGTATATTTTCTAAAAAGAAGCTACTAATTTGTTTCAATATCAGATTTAATGATTTGATTGAATGAATTAGGTTAGGTTTCATTTCATTTCATCTCATTAAATTTCATTTTCATTTCATATCAATAAAAAAATTCTACTGAAGTCTTGGCTGTATGGGCATAGTTCCCTTTGCCTACCAGAATGGGTGAAGAAAAAAAAATATCTCTGCTTATATTTTACGGTTGGCGCCATTAGTTAGTTGAGTTTATTGTGTTTTTATTATTTTATCATTTTTTCGCAACTGTATTAAAAATAGTCGTTCAGTACACGTGCGAAACCGTCATTGCAACTTGTTCCGACTGTCAACCCTCGCCTTCGTCTGCGCCTCGGCTCGGGTAGACATTTGTCGGAACTCTTTGCAATGACAACCTTTCCGCACTTGTAATGAAATATACTATTGTTGAGCTGTCAAAATGAAAAGCATTGCCATTGTGTGCTCCAAGGTGCGCTGGGCGTAAGCACGTCTTACGTAGGTAGGTAATTGAGGACCCACGGAAGTCGTGAAGAACCAACTTTTTTCCCATAGACAAGTATGTCGCGATCAATCCAGTCTTGCTTGAGGCTAAATAACGGTATATTTTACGTAGTAGTGTGCACGTGAGCGTGTCTCACACTTGACCGGAATTTTCTCATTTCCACTAAGTATGCGCAGTTTATTATCAAAAAAAAAATAACACTTACCGACGTCAAACAAGACTAATAAGTAATATGTATTACTAGACGTAGCCATTGTTTAAATAAAACATAAGTAGAGGTAAGTGTAAATTCAATTGTATGTTTCTATGTATTGGTCATACTAATAATAAATTTTTAAATAAAATTTTTATTCAAAAAGTAAGTAAAAATAGGATTTACATTAATTACAATCGAGGAAAATTAAATTCTAACTGTAATGTAATACTGTCAAAGTTAAAGTCAAAGCATTTATTTCAAATAGGTACTTTTGCACTTGCGACCACGAGACCAACGGGGCACTGGACCCCCACGCTCAGTAATCGCACTTGCGACCACGAGACCAACGGGGCACTGGACCCCCACGCTCAGTAGTCGCACTTGCGACCACGAGACCAACGGGGCACTGGGACCCCCACGCTCAGTAGTCGCACTTGCGACCACGAGACCAACGGGGCACTGGACCCCCACGCTCAATAGTCGCACTTGCGACCACGAGACCAACGGGGCACTTTCAAACCAAATCCATACTAATAATATAGCGAAAGTATTAAGGTGTCTGCGCACTATCCCGTAGCATACCATGACCGTACTAGGACCGTTTCAGACAAAAAACTATTATTTGTATTGAGAAGTATAGAGACTATGCCCACTAGACCGTTCCGTCACCGGCCGACACCGTAGCGTGCCATGCACGGGCCGTCAACTATTCGTCGGAGGGAATATTTTGCCGGTGCGGACACGCTACGTGCATGGCACGCGACGTTGCCAGACCGCTGCGCGCAGGCGGCTAAACGGTGACTGAGCGGGGAGTATGACCATGACATTGATATTTGTACGAGAATGAACCGTTGCTTTACGAGTGTATTGAAAGGATTCCTGCCGTGTTACATACGGGCATCATACAGATTAAATACGGGTTACATACGGGTTGTAAACGGGTTCAGAACGCTGTCGGCCCGCTTCAGTGGGCGAAATAGAGCGTATCGGATTGCTTTCCGTGCCGGATACGTTCCTAGCACGGTCATGGTATGCTACGGGATAATGGGCAGAAAGCTTTACTGTCTGTCGGACTTTGGATGGGCACACGGATAGCCAATGTCTTGGGTTAGGACCATAGAAATCTTTCTTATATCTATGGTCAGGACATAGGATAGGATCCTTTTTTCCCGGTTTATCCCACGTTTCCGTGGGACAATTTCCGTTCTCAACACGGGCGAGGCCGCGGGCAAAAGCTAGTAGGTAAATAATAATAATTAAAAAAAATGGCAATTTAAGATTTGATTTAAAGATGCTGTGAGATCATTCTACAGTTTCAATGTTTGTGAAAAAGGCTATAAAAGTAAGAAATGTATTGTGTAGCGTGTCCATTCGAACAAAGGTGGTCCCACAGTTTGTTCTAGCCAGGTAAACGAGAACTTCCCGGAACGCTGCGCCGGCGCAGGCAAACATCACGGCCGACACAAATACTGATGGCTCAGTGGAATATTTCACACATACCTTCTTTGTTTAGATACATAGTCTGTGTCTTAGCTATTTAGTTATAATTTACTCTTCTTAACACATAATATAAAGTAAAAAGCTGTGAGTGAATGTAGGTTGCCATCTTAAATACATATGTTGATGTACAGTCACCAAAAGAGATAAGTACCCAGGGTCGTTGGATGTAGTTGAAATTTAGTAAGAATCCGATGGATGTTTCCCAATGTTTATTTGTTCGTTTTGTATTAAATTTCGTTCGAAAACAGCCATCGGTTTCTTAAAAATCTCCAACTACATAATTATCCGACGACCCTGGTTATACTCATCCTTTGGTGATCGTACCAATAGGGCATTTAAATGACCTAGATTAGATGGTCATTTTCCATCTAAAATATCTATTTTGTTGCATAATTTAAATCTGATTTATGGTAGATAGAATAAAATACTCTGTATTATGTACAGACGCCAGCACGTCAAGCTACCCGATACTGTCAATTTTTCCCAATCATCTTTGAACCTTATACTTTAGCGATAAAGTTAAAAATCTATTAAAGAAATTTGACAGATTGTAGTAGCTTGATGTGCTGGCGTCTGTACCTACACCATACAAAATTAATGATCTTTTCCATAAAAGCTGCTCATCACACTGTCGCCATCTTCATAGATATTTATGTGAAAGATTTAATTTGCACTCTGTGTGTGGAGCAAAGGAAAGAGCACAATCGAAAATTACGGTAACGACTGTGTCGTTGTCCAGTGAGTGCGTAACACACTATCAACTCAATCTGAATCATTTTGAAGATTATTGCTAAACCATTGCTTCATATTATCGAAAAAATTGTCTGCACGACAACGTAAATGACGCAATGAATGTTGTTTAACTGTCAAAATGAAAACCACAGTAAAATGGCTTGGTGCCGTATTATGTCGTTTTAATGCCATCATGATTCCAGTGCGAGAGAGAGACGGAGCCATACATTACCGATAGGACCATTCCTTTTTCAGACTGGAACAAAGAGTAAAGTATTAATATGGGACTGGAATCATGATGGCATTTGCTAGTCAAAAGTGCATCTGACATTTGTGTTTTCAAAAGCATAGTTCGCTCAAAAGAAACCCCGGTGTGAGTTGTTCAATGCAAAATAGGTACTTATAACCTATTCAAAACGAAGGGAGTTTATTTATAAATTTGCTTGCATGAAATAAATGAATTTTAATTTTAATTTAATAAACAAATGAAAATCACAAAAGTACACTTACGGACATAAAAATGACCCAACATTATTATGAACCCCAAAATACACCGTGGTAGTTTTCCGGTTATACCACAGACTACATAATAGTATCCTTATAGTTATTAATCGTGTGCCTACTATATTTTATGTACAATTTTGTGTTGTGGTAGGTACACTTTAGGCATGAGTGCGTACGTATACCTATTGCGTAAAAACAGCTGTTGTTGTTACACTTACCTACTAGCTACGTAGATTTGCGGTAGGTAACGCAACTTTATACGTTACGTTACAGACAGTCTTATCAATAGGTACGTCACCTCTATGACGAATATTGATAATCAGGACAATGTAGTTGTAAATACACACATCAACACGGTCTAGGGATATTTCATACTCAATTAAATAACTCGAAAAGTACTGGCCTCATTGGAATCTTTTATACACCGATTTGTTTGTAATTTATCTCAGACTAATTCCAAATTAATTTTTTTTTAATTCTTTTGTTTCGGTGGCATAAAAATGTCTTGATGTGTAGGAGAGGGAATTTTCATTTGTGCGAAATTTAGAAAACAATACGAATTACGATTAGTTACAGTTTTTTTTTAATTTTTAAACGAAAGATAAAGTTAAAGTTGAGGTATTGTAGCCATGCAACGCCAACATTTGACGAGGGCGGAGATGTTACGAGCTGTGGGAATGCTGGAAGCTGGGTCTGTTCAGCATAATGTTGCTGAGGCCATAGGGACCCACCAAAATGTAATTTCAAGATTGTGGACACGCTATCGTGCCACAGGTGAATTAGCGGAGAGGCACCGGGGGCTAAGTCGCATCACTACCCCCAGACAAGACCGATTTTTGCAAATTACTGCGCGAGCTCAACCAAATGCAACGACGACTCAATTGGTCCAAAGGCTGCGAGTGGAACACCAAGTGCTTGTGAGTGACCAAACTGTAAGAAGGCGACTGCATGAAAGCAATCTACGCTTTCGTAGACCACTCCGGGTCCCACCTTTACGGAGAGGCAATCGTGGACGACGATTAGAATGGGTTCGGAACCACGTGGACTGGGGCCGTGAGCAATGGTCCAATGTGCTGTTCACGGATGAATCCAGGTTCGGCTTCCATCCAGATTCACGAAGGACGTGTGTTTGGCGAGTTCCTGGACGATGGAGCCGTCTTCAGAACCCTCAGGAAGTTCACCCATACCAAGGAGGAACAATTATGGTTTGGGCAGGAATTCGTCTTGGAGGACGGACGGATCTCGTTTGGGTGCGGGGCAATATGACGGCAGAACGATACGTCCAACAGGTGCTGGGGCCCGTAATCTTGCCCCACAGAACACAAATGGGGCAAGATTTCCTGCTCATGCACGACAATGCCCGGGCACACACGGCGAGAACGGTAGCAGCTTTGTTACATACACACAATGTTAGGGCCTTAGACTGGCCTGCTCAATCGCCAGATCTAAATCCCATTGAGCATGCGTGGGATATGCTGCAAAGAAGAGCTCTGAAGGAAGTTCCTGAAAATCTGGCTACAGAAGATCAACTTTTTCGCACCTCAGAAGGACATGGGACAATATTCCGCAGCAAGACATTGACAACCTTGTTCTGAGCATGCCGAATCGTTGCCGATGTGTTATGAACATCATGGGCGCTTTCTCAGGCTACTAACTTCAAGTTTATAAACACAAATTAAATGATTTTTCTATTTTTTTCACTTTTTACTCACAAATTAAAAGTTAATTCATATACGGTTTCCGTCTATGCTTCATTTTTTTCCATAAAATCCTGAAATTTTAAGCGAAGTACCTTAACCATTATTAAAAAATGGTAGAATATTAAATAACGTATCTTTTAAATATATACATGTCATATAAATAATTAACACATTGATAGTAATTCGCTTTTTTAAAAATATCCCTAGACCGTGTTGATGTGTGTATATAGATATTTCTATTGGTAACATGTACCTATGGCTGTATGTCATGCACTTCCCATATAATATCCCGTTCCGTTCTTGCTGTCATTGATTTATTGGTATTTAATGACGCATCCTAATGAGTAAGTAGTTCCAATTACACAATAATTTGTATGATTCATTATTTAATTGACAAATTATGGAATCGATATGACCGAATAATTATGATGTTTTGAATAGCGCAAAACCTTAATTCTACTAGTGGTTGGATAAGTGTAGAAGTAATTTCTATATTTATATCTGTAATTTATATAGTGTACAGAATAAAGAGTATGCTATCTATCTACTTAGTAACTTAAAATGCCAACTTATTAAGATTATATTTAGCTCGAAATTGAATGTAAATTACCATATGAATGCTGTCATATCCTAACCAATTACAAGTAGGGCTTGTCAAGCACAAACAGATAAACCTGTTTTGTTGAAAATTAACTGTGGCAGTAAGGCAGCTCCTTTTGGATTTATTAAAGGGAGAACTTAAACATCTCTTGAGAACAGCGCCATCTATTATATCAATGATAATGAAGTGTTGTTTCATGTGACTATACGAGATGGCGTTAGTGGTGCTCATTGTTGCTTTGCAAATGTGTCGAGTCGAGGCTGCTGAACAAAGCGGTTTGTTATTGTTAGCTTCAAGATTAGTTGAATCATCATTTATAATGATGAGTTCTTATCGAAATAATACAAAATTAATGTGGCAGTAAATATATTCAGAAAATATCAACCATGATCGCAGGTATTTATCGATTTTATCAATGTAAAAAAGTTTAATACAAATCAGTACGAATTACATATGTTTATGTATAATATTGTCGACTTTCATTTTGTATACTTAACCTTTATCTTATAATTAATAGTTCAGTTACGTTTTATTACAGTTTAGCTTTATTATTGCTTTATACAATATCGTACGTGTAGCCGTCCACACGTTCTATTTCGTACACGCTAGTCACTTAATTTAGATTAATAATAATTACATATCACAATGAGACGTTCCTTCAACATGATACACTCGCACACAAATAATACAAAATACAAAAACGAAGGCACGAGATCTAACTACATCTACGACTACTAGTATAAACATACCCCAATAACGTTACGCTAAATGCACGCGCGCCCGATGTGGCGCGACTCAGTCAAAGTGTTGCGTTTGGAAGAGTCATATCACCTACATAAATTTCGGTAGCATTACAATATTTCAAAGCGGTTCTGGAATACAACGAGTGCGGCTCGGCGGAGGTCGTTCCCCGCGCCGGCCGTGGGTAATGGAATGTCGGCGTGCAGCCGCTCCTGGCGCTCGCTCTTTGTGCGCCGCGCGCCCCACCCGGTCCGCGGCGCGGGCGCAGGTAGCCGCGCGCCGGCCACGCGGACCGGGCCTTCGATCACTATTAACACGTCACACGGACGACCCAAAGTCCACTAGCCGCTTCACACGCCCCGACAGACTACACACTGTCCTTCCCTTCGAACTTCTCGGCCAGCTCGCCCATCAACTCCTTGTATATGAGTGGGTCGATGTTCTTCCCGAGCTGGTAGAGCACGAACCAGTCTCCAATCTGCAGCTCACGCGCCACAGTTTCCACTTGCGCCTGCGGAGCGAGGCGGCTGCGGGCGCGCAACAGGTACAGGCGCACGCGCGGACCCGCTACCACGGCCATGCGGTAAATCAGCGAGATTCCGCTCAGGATCGACAGAATTATGAACCAGAACCACAGGAACACGTAGATCTTCTCGTTGACGATGTTCAGTGGCAGCACGCACAGGCCGTCGAACTTCTGCACGGTTCCCGAAGGACCGTATTTGTGGAAGGTGCATTTGGTCACTTTAGGGAACACTCGGGCCATCGGGTCCACGCGCTCCTCCGGCTCCATCTCGGTGAAGCTCACCACGTCACTGCCGTACGTGGAGAACTCTCCGTCCAGGAAGAAGTCCATGAAGAAGATCTGGCCGACGACGTTGATGAAGTTCAACACCTCGCAGATGAAGAAACGGAACGCGTAGAAGTTTTGCGTGTGCAGGTTTGTGTGGAAGTAGTCGACAAGTAACTTCTTGCGACTATCCTTGCATTCATCTCCCACTATAGGGCAGTTTAGGTCGAGCACTAACATCTTGATGCGGCCCCCTTCCCATGTTTTCCACAGGTATCGCGGCACATAAAACAAAATAGCTTGGAAGAACAACACAAAACACACCCACTGGTAGTACTTGTGGTACTTCACTTCGTCCTGACCGTCGATGTGTGAGGCGACGCCAGCCTGCACCACATCCTTGCCGACGCGTCCCACCAGCCGGTTGGGAATTGTGAAAGTTGAGTAGATCCAGCAGTACGTGTCCATGACGGCGAGCGGGATCTCGTCAACGATGCAGTCGATGGGGTCGCCGATGTACTGTCGCGACGTGACGAGCAGCGAAAATGCGATCAGTATGATCACGGTGGCTTTGTAATGTAGCCGGAACACATTGTTGTCAATGCACACAGAGTCGAGCTTGAGAAGCCCCTTCACGGAGCCAAAAACGTCAAACATGGCGGTCGTCTAGCCGCGAGCGCGCGGCGCGTCGTACGCGATCGTTTAAAGCAGGGCGTGCGCTTCGCCCTCGCGTCGAGTGCGGAATGCTGCTCGACGGTGGGGCGCACCGTCAGTTGAGTAGGGCGCAGCCTGCGGGGCCGGTGTGCAGTGGGGAGTGAGGGGAGCCGCGGTCTCCACACCGCACCGCGTATTCGCCGCAGACTCTCGGATCAACGACACAGCTCTGACCCCTTTTTACTACCTCCGTGGCGTCATCTGGTAGCAGTGACGCCGTACCCAGGGGCTATGCATCTCAGCGTTGTCGGCAAGTGATAATGTTCACGGTGCGCCGCAGTGCCGCTTAATTAAATCCATGTCTACGGATTGCATCACTTAGTTTAGGAGAGTGCATGTCCGTGAAATGGTAATCAAGTATGCAATGTAACGGTAAAGGGCGAAGCGACGGCCGCGGTCCCTCTCGCGCAGGCCGCTCGCTCGCTCGGGCGAATCACTTAATAACTTAACTGATTTAATGTCTCTCGAAGTCTCGACACTGTTGAAGAAGTATAATTTTTAAGTGATGATTAGGTACTCTAAATAAGTCTGGACAATTATCATAAATAATGTTATTGGTAACATGAGCGTGGGAGGACACTTGGCTGATGACGATATGTCGGTCAGAGGCTAATAGTTCAAGAGTAAATTAATGTTATCATTCTGACAGTATTAAATTACTGCAAGATCGTAATGTAACATAAAATGATAGTTTTACTGACATGGGTACGAAAGGCCTTCCTATTTTGTGACTCCGAAAAAGCACACGTGTTATTTTTGTAGCCAACATTGCACAATATTTGCACAAGCCCGACAAGAGCTGATGTAAACGTTCGCTTAATAAAATAATGTTGAACATTTGTTCCCTGTGGTTTAACAAAAGTTGTAGAAAACCGATATGCATGCACCATTTTCGAGAAGATAAAGATATGAAATGCAAAAATTGCATGTTTATTCCACTAATGATTGCTGAGAAGAATTTTATGACAATGTTTGGTAAATTTAAGCATGATGTAATGACAAGCAGTATTAGTTTTGGTTTAAATCGTAATATTTTAAAATATTGTCAGTTATCATCATTTAATATCTCTCTCGCCGACCCATATCATTGCGAGTGAGTGTTTACGTGATCCCACGCACGTGGTTGCTCAAACAACTCGTTTATTTGAGAAAGTGGATAAAAATATTAACACTTTTTACTGCTTTGCAGTTTCAGTGTCCGCCAGTGTGAGACTGTTTTGTCAATGTAGTTACTTACCAGATTTTTTTTAATATCCCTTATTTTTCATCCTACGAGCAGTCAACAAGCTTTAGGAAGATGTGTAAGGTGTGTATATTGGGGCTAGAAATTATAACTTTGAGCTTTGCAGCATTTTTTTTTATATTGTGCAGTTTTTGCACTATGTCAAAGTCAAATCATTTATTTCAAACTAGCTGCGCCCCGCAGTTTCACCCGCATACGTTTCGATCCCATGGGATTATCGGGATAAAAAGTAGCCTATATGTTAATCCAGGGTGTCGGCTAGCTCCATAATTTTTTTTTATCAAAATTGGTCCAGCCGTTTGAGCGTGAAGAAGTAACAAACGTATAAACACAAAAATACACACACACACACTCACAAACTTTCGCCTTTATATTATATTAGTGTGATAGGCACAAAGGCACTTTTGAACATCAAAATTTACAAAACATAAATTTGATTCCAGTCGCCCGCTAGTAATTATTATTAATTGTCAATATACTTAGTTGCCCCTTCCAAAAGTTAGTTTCGAGAAGAATGGGCAAAAAACTCCACCGTTACTCATTTAAATTTTTTTTACAAGGTTTTTATGAAAGTAAAAATGATGCACCTAGAATAAAATTACTGTACCACAAAAGGTAAAAAATTAAAAAATAAAGCAATGACAGGTAAATCAATTATGACATGTGATAGATACATGGTGCTCACATATTTACAAATATTGTGAAAATAGATGATTTTGATGATGACAAGGCAAAAGGCTAGACAGATGATGATGATGATTCGAAAGTACATAACTCCGAAATGAAAACCACCCGCACAATAGCTGGCGTTAAAATCTATGTTAGTTTCAGGGGTGTCAAATTGTCATCATCATCATTTCAGCCGAAAGACGTCCACTGCTGGACATAGGCCTCCCCCAAGCACCTCCACTTCGACCAGTTCTGTGCCTCTCGCATCCAACGGGTTCCTGCGGCCTTCATAAGGTCGTCGGGCCACCTTGTGGGAGTAGGCCTTCCAACGCTACGTCTTCCGGTACGCGGTCGCCACTCCAGAACCTTTTGGCCCCATCGACCATTGTTTTGCAAGCAATGTGCCCTGCCCATTGCCACTTAAGTTTGGCAATTCTTCGGGCTATGTCGGTTACCTTGGATCTCCTGCGGATCTCCTCATTTCTGAATTGATCACGCAGGGAAACTCCAAGCATTGCTCTTTGGGTGACTTTTAGCCTTCTTATAAGACCCATTGTGAGCGACCGCGTTTCAGTGCCATAAGTCATCACACGTACTGGTCAAAGACTTTCGTCTTGTGATACTGCGGTATGTGGGACGAGAAGATATTGCGTAGCTTCCCGAACGCTGCCCAGCCGAGTCGGATTCGACGATTGACCTCTTTCTCGAAGTTAGACCTACCTAACTGGACAGTTTGTCCTAGGTAAACATACTCGTCCACGACGAGTGTAGCGTCGCCGGTCTTAATGAGAGTGGGTTTTACATGGGCATTTGACATGACCTTCGTTTTGTTCATGTTCATTTTAAGACCCACTCTTTCGGAGGCTCTACTGAGGTCATCGAGCATTCAGGGGTGTACCTAAAGAACATATAAAGATGACGTATTCAATTTCGAATAGTCTTATCTCAAATGCCTACATGTCTACTAAATACAGTAATATTTAACTATTGTTTCGTTCCATTCAATTTTCAACGAGAAAGATAATATTTGTGTCGCCTGGGATATCAAGTGGATATTGTTATAATCACACTACGTAGATGTGTCACACGGTATCCTCGAATTTAGGTATTTATCGTCGATATCCGAAAGATAAGATTGTGCTTCTTGCAAAATATACGCCTCAAATGCGACACAGTGGAAGATAAATTTTACTCAGAAACTTAAATAGAAATGATAAATAAGGTTCTGAAAACTTATTGAATCATTTTGGTAAATAGTGTTCTGTAGATTGATCCATGGCATATTAGCATTCCGTAATATAATCAAGAGAATCGATACCTTTTGTTGCCAAATCTCATGTTAAGAACCTACCTGTACTTAATCAAACTCAAACTCAAAGCATTAATGTCAAACTAGTTGAAACTAGCTTGAAGTTTCTGCCCGCGACTTCGTCCTCGTGTTCTTCCGATGCACCGCATCGCCTGCCTGCGCGAACTTCGTTTCCTCTAGTAGAGTGAAGTTAAATAGCCTATAACAGGAGCAGGGAGCGGAGAATTGGGCTATCAATTGCCAAAATATTTTATTTAAATCCGACTGGTAGTTCCAGAGGTTAGCACTTGCAAAGAAACAAACTCTTCAGCTTTATTATTAGTATATAATGTAGATATAAATATTAGTATATTAGTTTGGGATGCATGAAGACGTCTCCTCCTGTAGCGCATTTTGTTCCGCCAGTTACTCAACTGAACTGCGAGCGCTCGGCGCATCCTAGACAGTCACACCCAACACCTTCATTGACTGGCCAATTCGTCGCTTGCAATTGTAGAGCTAACGCCCGCCTGGTTTGCGACCACCCTTCCACCGGAGTCTACAGTGTTTCGTCGATGCGTGAGAGGTCCAGTGCCTTAGGCATCTTCTGGGCATGCTCGTTCCATCATAGACCTCATCCATCGCGTTCAATCAGGCGTGATCGAGGTCAAGAGAGCTCATTCAGTAATAAAAAAAAAGTACAGATTAGTGAATAGTCATATTGAAATAGAAACAATAGATGGGTAGATATGCCTTCTTATTACACAGGAACAAAGCAGTTAGCGTGTGATACCTACAGTTAATTAATCGAATCGCAGGATATCGCTCATTATAACGGGAGTACTTGTTATTTATTATGATTTTCCTTACAAGATAAGAAATAGTTATAAGAATTAGTAATGCATGTACAGCCTTTGTGCTTCACGTCACATCCACGTGCAATAATAACATATCGAGTTACAGACTGACCAGTGGAGTGGAGTGGGGTAGTTGCGTCTCACACTATCGGTAGCAACTTTCATTTTGACAGTCCAACAGCATTCATTGAGTTGAGAGGAACAATGATAAAAAAAAATAAAAAGGTTCCGTACCACAAGGCAAAAACGCCGAAAATAACACGCTTGTTGTATGGGAGCCCCCTTAAATATTTATTCTATTCTGTTTTTAGTATTTGTTGTTATAGCGGCAACAGAAATACATCATCTGTGAAATTTTCAACTGTCGAGCTATCACGGTTCATGAGATACAGCCTGGTGACAGATAGACAGACAGACAGACGGACAGTGGAGTCTTAGTACTAGGGTCCCGTTTTTACCCTTTCAGTACGGAACGCTAAAAACTATTCTATATCTGAGAACTTGAAATGCCACATCTCATCTGGTTTCAGTGAAGATCATAATGTTGACGATGAAGATCTTGGTCTAGAAAAAACTCCAGTAATACCAGTAATACTCAGTATCCAACGTAATGTTATCAGCTACTAACAGGGAAAAGAAAGATGGCTGCTTCAATGAAAACAAAAGTAAACCTATTGTTTCAGTGACCGATAAAATCGCTAATCAAACGTAAACAGCAGTGCGATTCTGTAACCATCTCACCGTGAAAACTTAGGTGAAGTGAGCGTGGAGTGAACTGTCAGTGTCATCTTACCAGATACTAGGGATTGACCAAGCATACATTTACAATCTTAAAAGAGATTTTAATAATATTTTTTTTAGCCTAATCCTATTGATATTTTTATATAATTCAAAGCTAGTATTTTAGTGGTCAAAACATTAATATTTTGTGGGGTTTTACTTAGTGCATGTCGCACAGACTGCGGCCCCGCATGTAAATTACACGAATGTGCGTCAATGAGCAATTGTAGATCGAGTCTAGTAAAGACTGCGACGATGTTCAGCGTTGTTATTAACCCAAAACTATTGAATTAGAAGAGATAACCGAGTGTGTCAAGTCATCGAGTGCTAACGGATGCCTAGTTGACGGACCATAGAATGTAATCCCACGTAGTTTGTGTGGCGTGATCACTTCACCCGATTCACGACACTAAATGTCGTAAATCGGGTGAAGTGAAGGTGAAGTGATAAGATCACGCCGCGCTTGCGCGTTAATCACTGTCATTATCACATTGCAGATTGCGTGATCACTTCACCTTCCCTTCACCCGATTCACGACATTTAATGTCGTGAATCGGGTGGAGTGAAGGTGAAGTGATAAGATCACGCCGCGCTTGCGCGTTAGTCACTCATCACATTAGAGATTTGTTTTTACATATTTAACTTGTAAGGCGTCATGTATAAGAACATTAGGAAATTATGGTAATAATATTAATAATTAATATAATACACCATGGCGACCCTGCCTTAGAGTCTGCCAAGGGGCAGATTAAGCAGTTTTCGTTGAGCGATTTTCAAAATGTGTAACTCTAAAGTAGAAAAAGATGAGGTATTCGTCAATCAAAACGCGGCTGGTGGAGGTGTTGTTGACGCCGAGGTGGTGTTGCCATGGTTACGAGATTCGAGTGGAGTGATATATGGTACATTCCGAATTGCACTGTAATCGACTACAGCGTGCTTACACCTTGACCCCAATTATTCTGCTGTATGGTATTTATCTATTATTCCCCGCATAATCTTACCACGCCGTACGGTTGTCAAGCGTGGTATTTTGACAGTTCAAACCGGTTTCGGTCATTGTGTCATAGAGAATACGTTTTCGCAAATTATTTATGTGAGCGCTGTGTGCGATGATGACTTAATTCGGAATGAGCCATATTTCACGCCGCGCAAGCGCGTTAGGCGCTGGCGCTGTCTGGCTATATAAGGACTTACTAGTCTAGGGAAAAAAGAAAAAAAAACAAGGTTGAGATTCTGACTGCGCTTCTGTTTTGCAATTTTATTGTAAGTAAAACCCCACAAAATATTAATGTTTTGACCACTTAAATACTAGCTTTGAATTATGTATATAAAAATATCAATAGGATTAGCATTAAAAAATATTATTAAAATCGATTATGATTGTAAATGTTTGCTTGGTCAATCCCTAGCATCAGTAGGATGACAAAGACAGCTCACTCCACGCAAGTATTCACGGTGAGATTTTTACAGAATCGACATGCCGTTCCACAATCTGAGTTGTGAAAATTAATGCGCTTACTGTAAAACTGTACAGCATTTAGCACACGCACGATAATAGAGAGAAGTCTTTACCCCCCTAAATAGCATGGGCACGACAAGTTTAAAAAGAAAATAAAATTATATTAATACGCACTGTTGTTATCTAGCAATAAAAATTTAAAACGTTTTTCATTCGGATTTATAAACCGCTATAATCGAATTCCGCTAAACTGGAATACCGGAATTTCGGAAAACCGTTATCATTGAGTAAGTCCCTTCCCCTCAATAGTCACAATAATACACGACTAAAAAAGGAGAGGAGAAGGAGCATTGAGGTCCTGGTTTTCGAATTCCAAAATGTTATTGGGTTTTCCATCTGGAATTTCTCAGTAGCACCCCGGATTCTGGATCTGTGGCCGGTCGAAGGCAATAGGCTCCTATTACGTGGGACTTATACATAACTGGCGAAATGTGGGCTCTGCCTAACTCTTCGGGGATTAAGATTGGTGTTATGTTATGATGATTGCAAATCCGGAATGTCGGAAAACTGACTATTGGGGATACCCCCTATAGTTATGCACTGTGGTATCATATTACCCAGTAACTGTGGTTGTGGAGGTCAGATAGGCAGTCGCTTCATGTAAAATACTGGTATTTAGATGCATCCGGTTAGACTGGAAGCCTAACCCATCATTGTTGGGAAAGGGCAGATGATGGGGGCATACTGTGCCTCAGCGGTCACAACACAATAATACACGGTTATCAAATATGTAAATGTTGTTTTTGTTAGTAACCTAATGGGCAATTACAGCTTTGAGCCGTTTGGGGTCGAAACGCTCGGGTCATGTGGCCCGAGTGCGCGTCTCCTTTTTCAAGAAATTTCTCGCCGACTAATCGACACTTCACGTGAACAGAGGGCTGGGTCGTTCTTTGGCCAAAGAATTAGCATTGCCATTCAACGTGGCAACGCTGCCAGTCTTCTGGGCACGTTTCCGGATGACAGCGATGCGGACGAGTACTTCGACGCCTAAGTGTCCTTTTGTTTTTATTTGTATAGTTTATAGTCATTTATTTTAGTAAGTACCTAGTGTAAATAGTTATCTATACAATAAAGAAAAATAATAATATTATTTTTTTTTTATTTTAAATGGGTTTGCTCTTGAGTCTAGTCTATGTCAGAGGTGACAGAGACAAAGTCTACGATGGAGTTATTATTTTATTAGTTTGTGAGAGTAATTGAAACACCACGATTACGATTATTCACTTTTTATCTTCAAACGTTTATTAATCGTATTAATATATATTTGGAAGTAATGCGTCTAGCTCCTATCACACGAGCGGGATGAATGAATAGAACAATAGAGGGCAGGCGCGTACAGAGCTTCGTTGTTTTGAAACTTTTGTTTATATTAATTTTTGTAACTAATATATATATGAATAAATTCAACACGCCCCCTCAAAAATTAATCGGTAGTTATACAAACATAGTTTTAAATCAACTACCTAACTAAACTACATTAACTTCCAAATACTTGCTGGGAATTACAATTTGGTCCAACATTCGTTCGAGGGTTGAGGAAAACCCAGTAAAACCTTCAACCAGACCAATTCAAATAAAATTAATACTTATTATAACTTATACTTATTTACATACTGCACTGTTATTGTATACCCATTTTACATCTCATCATTTGAAATGTACTTGCAGGCAAAGCTTTTGTTAATGCGTCGGCCAGCTGCTCACCTGTGGGAATGTAATTTAATTTTATTACATTTTTTTCAACTTGTTCCCGTGAAAAGTGATATTTTATATCAATATGTTTTGACCGTTTATGACTTGATGGGTTACTGGCTATGCTTATACATCCATTATTGTCTTCATAAATGACAATTGGTGCAGTAATAAGTATATTTATACTGGCTGCTAAAGACTTTAGCCACAAGGCTTCTCTAACTGCCTCGAACAATGCCATATACTCAGCTTCTGTTGAGGAAGCCGCGACTGACAATTGTTTTCGTGTACACCAGGAGATCGTGCACTGGTCAAAGAGTTTAAACAAATACCCAGTTGTACTCTTTCTATCATGTGTATCATTGCCACCCCAGTCTGAGTCTACGTACCCACATAAAATCTCATTGTATTTACACCTCTTGTAACACAATTTAAGATCAGTTGTGCCTTTTAAGTACCTTAGTACCCTTTTAAGACATTGCCATAGTTCTTTGTTATTTTTATGTGTGTACCTACTCAGTATGTTTACACTGACGCTTAAATCGGGCCTAGTACATAGCATAATATACATAAGGCATCCTATGACGTTTCGACAGGGTGCGTCATATTTCTCCTCGGAGTTCAACGCGTCATAGTTTAACTTATTTTCTAAGGGGGTAGACACAGGTTTAGACTCATGCATATTAAACTTAGTCAAGACTGTTTTGATGTATGCACTTTGGTCTAGATACACTTGATCACTTTCTCTAGTGATTTTTATGCCTAGAAACACTTTTATTTCATTTAAATCGGTCATTTCGAATTTGCTCATCAAATATCTTTTCAAATTAGTCATAGTATTTATGTCAGCGCATACTACTACTAGATCATCAACGTATAACACTACGTATATATTTTTATATATATATCCTTTATCTAGTATATATATACATCTGTCAACTGATGAATTCTGAAACCCTATTTCTTTCAAAGCATGTTCGAATACTTCGAACCAACACCTGGCGGCTTGTTTAAGCCCATATAACGCCTTTTGTAATTTACAAACATAGCCTTCTTTACACGATACACCTTCAGGAACCCTTAAATAGATTTCCTCTTTTAATTCGCCATTTAGGAAGGCGGTCTTAACGTCCAAATGATGAACCAATAAATTAAATTGATTGGCAAGGCCAATAATGAATCTAAAACTGGCTATTCTGGCGACAGGTACAAATGTTTCATTATAGTCTGTAAGATACTCTTGACTAAAACCCCGCGCCACTAAACGCGCCTTATATCTTTGAGGATTTCCAAATTCATCATTTTTGACAGTAAATATCCATTTACAATCTACAATGTTTTTGTTTGGCGGTCGTGGTACTAAAGTCCACGGTTCATTTTTATGTAATGAATTAAGTTCCTCTTTAATCGCGCTTTCCCACTTGCTTCTATCATTTCTATACTTAATTTCTGCAAATGATTTTGGTAAACTGCATAAAACAGTTTGAGCACATATCAAATAGTCTTGGTCATCAATTTCATTATATGAAACAGGGGGTTTGTCTTTAATTCTATCACTCCTCCTAAGTTCTGTATTTTTGTTATCAATACTACTATTCTTTGAGTTATCAAAACGTACTTCGCTAAACTTATCATGGTTCAATTTACTTTAGTAGGACATTTTCACTAGATTTTGAACCATCTAGTTCCGTTTCGAGATCGTTTCGGGACTTACTTGACACTGATTTTTGACACAATATCATTATCAGTTTTGTCATGAGAATTTTCAATATTCCCTTCAGGCTTCCAAGAAGGCCTGGACCTCAAAAGGTTAATTTCGTCCACGATAACAGTCTCGGGACTTACTTGACACTGATTTTTGACACAATATCATTATCAGTTTTGTCATGAGAATTTCCAATATTCCCTTCAGGCTTCCAAGAAGACCTGTACCTCACAAGGTTAATTTCGTCCACGATAACATCTCTAACCACTACGAACTTTTCGCAGTCAGGGTTACAAACATTATAACCGTTTGTTTCATACCCCACCAAAATGCCCTTCCATGATTTATTATCAAATTTAGCTTTAGTCGTTTTGTTATGCACATAAACTGTCGATCCAAAAACCCTTAAAAATTTTACTTCCGGTTTCCTATCGTGCTACATCTCATATGGTGTTTTAAAAGTGTGAGGGCCTTAGTCGGTGTTATATTTATCAAATAAACAGCAGTCAAGACTGCCTGACCCCTTAAAAACTTTATCTAATTAAGCACCGTTTAAGATAGAACGAGCTTTCTCAGTAATGGTTCTCACCATCCGTTCTGCAACACCATTTTGCTGTGGAGTTCTAGGAACTGTTAAGTGGTATGAAATACCCTTTTCAGCACAGAACCTCTTCATTTCGGCAGATAAGTATTCACCACCGTTATCGCAAAACACGTTAGTTACTTTTAAATTAAATTTAGCTCCACTTTTTGCAACAAAATCTTGAACGCAGCATATACGTCAGATTTGTATGTTATTAAGTATGTAACACAATAATGGGTATACTGATCAACAAACAATACGAAATAATTTTTATTATCAACTGTCGTTGGAGTGATAGGACCACAGACATCAGAACTAACAGCAAATAGAGGTCGATTTATGTAACTTCTGTCCTTGGCGTGATTAAACGGCAGTCGGCTCTGTTTCCCATTAATGCAAGCTTCACATAATTCATCATCCGGCACTACAGTGCTTAACTTACTTGTAATTATTTTTACTCATGTGACCAAGGCGCTGATGCCATAATTTGTAATTATTTTTGTCACTAGTGCATGCTTGGGAAACAAGACGACCCTAAGACGACCCACTGACCCGACTTTTGCTTACAGACGCCACAAAATCTACAGCAATTAAATTGTTAAAGGGCATACCTTTCATCACGGTTTTACCATTTTTGCGTATTTGCACACCATCAGTACTGAAAATGACAGTGTATCCAGCTCGCTGCATTTTGGAAATCGACAGCAAATTGTACGGAACCTCAGGGCAGTACAGAACACCGTCCAAACAGCCCTGGATACCCATGTTGCTGGTAACCTGCAGTGTACCCCTTTTCGTAGCTGAAATAAATTCACCATTTTTAGCAACTGAAATTTTCAGTGGTGTATCTAAAACAACAAAGTTAGTAAACAAGTCTTCTCTATTGATAATGTGATGCGAGGCGCCGGAATCGAGAAGAAAGGTAACTTTGTTATCGCAATCTTGCGTTTCATATTCTCCGGTCATAAAAGCAAATCCTGAGAACTCATTCGATGCTGATTGTTTATTCTGGCTTATTTCAATTGAGTGTACTGTTCTTGGCCGGTTATTGTTTATATTATTGCCCTTTTGTTGATTCATTCGTTTGAAATAGAAACAATCATTTCGTTTATGTCCACTACGCCCACAATGATGGCATTTTATGAATTGAGAGTTCTCATTCTTTCGTTTTATATACTTATTTGACTGTTTGTTATTAAATTTTCTTTTCTTCGGCTTGTCATTTTTCATTTCAATTTGCAACACTTTTGTGCTCATATCGCATGACTCGTTTTTCAGCTTCACTTCATGATCCAGTAGCCGTGTTTTAACAAAAGCTAACGTCATATTATCTTCCGATAACGTCTCGATTGCTGTTATCACTCCGTCGTAAGTTGAGGGCAAACTTAGCAATAAATGAGCAACTTTATCGGTTTCTTCTAACTTCGCCTATTATTTTATTAGTTTGTGAGAGTAATTGAAACACCACGATTACGATTATTCACTTTTTATCTTCAAACGTTTATTAATCGTATTAATATATATTTGGAAGTAATGCGTCTAGCTCCTATCACACGAGCGGGATGAATGAATAGAACAATAGAGGGCAGGCGCGTACAGAGCTTCGTTGTTTTGAAACTTTTGTTTATATTAATTTTTGTAACTAATATATATGAATAAATTCAACAGGAGTGAGCTTACCCAGAAGAAGCCTATTCACTCTTACTTTGAAGAGATTCGGGTTGTATGCGCTCGGAAACACAGACGCAGGTGGAGAGGTCCACTCTTTTGCTGTGCGCATTATAAAGGACATTTGAAAACGCTTAGACTACAATGCGGTCTACATTGTTAGTAACAATAGTAGATTATGCACCGAGGGGCTAAAGTTGTGTCTTATGTCACGGGCGTCATATTGAATCTCGAGTGCAATGAAGGATTCGGAATTAAAATATTTAACTCACGAGCGAAGCGAGGGAGTTAATACAAGAATCCTGAATGCAGCGAGGGATTCAAGCTAGCCCAAGGCAAAGACACCTTTAGCCCAGAGGAGGATACTCTACTTTTTACACCTACTGTGAGAAAATAATAGCCATAGCACGAAAAACAAAGTATTTATTAAATAAACAAACAGTAAGAATAACATATTTAGAACTAGTTAGTTATATGCACTTCCATTCTTTTTAAAAAATAGTTCGTAGTTATCTAATTATTCTTACAATATTATGTCTTCGAAAACATGGCAACGATATGAAGAAGCAGTCGTTATGATTTTGTAGGAAATCGAGAATATCATCCATGCGTAGTAAGGGTATCGAGAATAGCTTTCCTCTTTCTGGCACCAAAGGGTGTTTGTTAGTATGTACTATACTGTCAATTTAGCTGAGCATGTGAGATTCCAAATTCAAATCACATTATTGATCAGCGGGTCATAATGAAATCCAGTACAACATTATTGACCGGCTGTGCCCCCGGCCACTAATGACTCAGTTTAGGTTAAGGTTGCTTGACATATAATTTGACATTTTCGAGCAGGTGGTGTGAAAAATATCTTAGCCTATGTGCGGTTTGCAAGCGCGCTGTCTGCCAGGGCGGCTATCGATTGCAGGATAATGTTGGGGCTGCCACGCAGCCTACGGAGTAGCGAGCCAGATTTCTTACGCCACAGCCGGCAAACATTGCCAAAGCACTACATAAGCGCTGCAATCGCACCAATACCCTGAATACGTTATTGTATTGGATACGCAGAGCATTGTAAGCCTTTTGGGTATAAGTGAACCACCGGGTACATGGGCTGGGTATATGGGCTCCCGAATAGGTACAGTGCTCTGCAGTATACCTTCAAAAGGGTTTTTCTAATTGCGTCTGTAAAGCAAGAAAATCTGCGGGAACATATTAGCTTTAACTGACAATGCTCTGCGCTCCCTTTCTAGACCAATTTCATCTTTCAGGTATATACACTGTTTATCGGGTGACCTTTTATTAGGAGAGGACATTAGTGGGACACCTGGCGCCAGATCTGAAGACTCGAAATCTGTCTTACTGCTATTATAAATTAACCTAAGAGTCGCAGCGTACGATTCGCATACCTATATTGAGTAGCTTTCGGAGAGTACCGATCGAGGGAGCCAACTGCACCATGTCGTTTGCCTGCGTGGCTAAAGTTATTTAAACAAACTCCATCCACGTAGCAGTCGACACGTATGCTGCTGTGTCGCTCAATCAGTGAATTTACATACAGACCGAAAAGAAAAGGCGAGGACAATCCCCCTGCCTCACACCGCAGTCCGGCCGGCATGGCTCCGACAGCTCTCCTACCCACCGCACCCGAGTCTCTTGGTTCAGGTACCAGTGCTTGAGGAGTAATACGAAATTAAAGAGTATAATATGTATTATTATAGTTCAGAAAGGCGCGTGACACGGCGGCCATGCTCTCAAATTGAGCGAGAATACCTACGTAGCCAATGCGCACCTTGACCCAGTCATATTACAGTACACACCGTTCAAGTATCACTTATTGGTTTTATGCGATATCTTTATCCAATTCGACTTACATTACTATTAACGGTGTTAATCATTCATTTCTTAGGATAAAAATATATACACTAACTGGATAAACGTCTAAAGGTTTCTTCAAACAGGCGCGACACGACACGCGACACAAAGGCACCGCAAGTCGCGCAACGAGCGGTGCCTTTGTCGCGCGCGATTACATCGAGTGTCGCGTCTGTTTGTAAGAGCCTTAATACTAAACAAACTATTAAATTAAAAATAATATAATATCCTAACCTAACAAAAAATATTAAAAAACTAAAATATCGCGTCGAAATATTCCTCCGCATCGCTGTCGACTGTAATGTTAATGTACCCAAAAGACTGGCGGCATTTAATGCTTTCAAATAAAAAAATCGAATAAGAATTTTGCAATCGGCTTATAAAATATAACGGAATTCTGAGGTATCAAACATAAAAAAATAATTAATTAAATTTATTTATTTATTTCAGACATAATTCTAGTCCATAGATTCAAAACATACATTAAAATTACTTATAAAATAATATATAATATTAAAACAGTTAAAAACTCAGAAGAAAATTGTGATCAAATTAAAAATAATAATAATAATACATAATTAAATTTGTCAAAAAGAAAAAATACATAAATAAAATTATAAAAATGTCAGAATTTAATATAATAAATAAATAAAATGTCAAATACAATTTATTACCTGCCCCACGCCCGATTACGGGTGCGTGTAAGCCCTGCCAGTGCCGCATGAAAGGCCACGAATTCCACGAGGAATAATATAGTATATACTTTCAGATTGGTCCCATTGAAATTTTATCAAAATCGGTTCAGTGGTTTGGTTTTGAAATCAAAATTACTGGTTAAAATTCAAGTACCTAAACGAAATTGCGTCGTTAGCTTTCCTGTGACATTTCAGTGGTAGCTTAGTGGAATTGTCATGGGATGCATTATTGTGGCTATAAGTGCCGTATCTTTACATAATTAACCGACTTAAAAAAGGAGGAGGTTCTCAATTCGACTGTATTTTTTTTTGTATGCAAGCATGTTACGCGTTATCTCCGGCAATTGTAAATCGATGTCAAAAATCGTTTTTTTAATTGATAGGGTATGCCTCAGGGGTTTTTTTTTTCAGGATGGGAAATCATCAAATGACTCCTCCCGCTCTGGGTGGAGCGGAGGGGAGTGTCAGACTCTTACTGACTAAAACCCACCCGTGTTCCTTCCTTCGCCCTTTATGTTCCGGGCCAGCGGAAACCCTTTCGGACAATCCCGCTGACATGCCTCAGGGGTGGGGTAGTAATTCAACACCACTGCTCTCAAAACGGCGAAGAAAACCGTTGTGAGGAAACCGACATGTCTTAAACCCAAAAATTTGAAGATATAGTGACATTACCAACCCGCACTGGGCGTGGTGGATTACGGCCCGCTCCCACTCACAGAGGAGGCCTGTGTCCCAGCAGTGGGAACATTAAAGGCATGAATATGTTATATGTTATGAATATGTTATGAATATGAATATGTTATATGTTATGAATATGTTATATGTTATGAATATCCTTATACGTTATTTAGAAAATTGAATGAAGTGAGTGAATTCATGCATTTCATGAGGAAAATAGGTTATTCAGCAATGGTTTTACCTGCATCGACGTAAGAGAAAAATGACTCAATTTCTGCAGTATTTGTTTTCACCGACCGCAAGCCCTAGGCTACGTGACTGTTAGGCAGTTTCGCGTTGCCTCACATTATTTTTTTATTAATACAGGGTATCCCGTAATGAATGGATAACCTCTTAAGGGGTCATTGTACTTATCATTATGAACAAGTATTACTATGGGACCAAACCTGATATCGCGAAAAGAGAATCAGCTGTTTCCTACATTTTGCCGAGTTATGCGAACATAAATGTAGGGAACAGCTGATTTTTTCAGGCACCATTTTTGTCCCCCAATATTTGCTAAATAACGTTTATAGATCCCGGTGTAGGATTTGGTAATACCAAATCTTAGACCGAGATCTGTCGTCTCTTTCATGCACAGCATGTAGTGTCGCAGTTGTGCGACAGCTACAAGAATGACGCATAGTCAAATCCATCCTAAGTCTCAGCTATTGGCGTAGCTAGGGATTTTGCCCGGGGGGGGGGGGAGGGCAGCCTTCCAGCTGAACTAACCACAGTCGTTTAATGAGAGATCATAATCACCATTTTATGATTCTAGGTCAATGGGAAGTAACCTAGGTATAGGTTTTGATTTATTTGCGTATATCAAAATATGTCGCTTAAAAATGGCCGTTTTTTTTACTGCATTGACTTATAAGTTTTTTCTTTTTAGGACTCCAAGGGACCGTAGATCTACGTATTTGATATTAATTTCAACTTGATACCTCCACGCGTTCTTTAGTAAAAGGGTTTTTAGAGAAAGACTGACGGAAAACGAAGGCTTCTATAAGGTTCCGTGCTCCCCCCCCCCCCCCCCAGCTGCGCTCATAGACTTGAGTCTATGAGCGCAGCTGGGGGGGCATGGTCGTGGTTTTGAAACCACGACCATTTTCAAAGGCAAATAATCAACCCAAGTCTCAGACATGCCTCAGTCTCTAAACAAAGATGACATAGCAACAACTAACAAGTCATTCATGTGGTCTTAGGTTATTCTTAGCGACGAAGCTTCTCAAAACCCGTTTCCATATCTATCTGCCTCATAAACTTTAGTACATTAGCATGCACACCGGTATTCGACCGCTCTTTGCTGGCAACACAAAGAAATATCGCTTCTCTGAATAGTAAATGCATGTTCGTAAAAAAACGCTTTTTCTTCGTGAGTTGTATGCTTCAGCAGGCGGGTTATTCCTCGAAACGCACCAAACGAAACGTCTATCGATATCATTTATTGCGAATCCTTCATGCTCTTTTCTATGTTTCATCGGTGATGCATTTCGAGGAATAAAATTATAATATTTTTATTTTTATTAATATTTAATAAAATTATTTTTGGAGGAATACTTTTGGTGCGATTCAAAGTTGGTGCGTTTCGAGGAATACCCCAAGTTGGCTGTGACTGTGAGGTGAAAACTGTTCTAGATTGTTTCAATACAATAGTCTTGTTAGGTGCTCTGTTGAAGTATGTTATTGTGTATTTAGGTTTTATGTGAGTTCGTGGTTTTGGTGTAGTCAGCATTATGCGCGATGTTGTTCACTGATGATTAAGTCCAAAGTATATTGCTTTTTGTTTATCCTTCCTTAGCATAGGTAAAACAAAATGGCTGAAATGTCTGTACACGCATAACTTCCAAATGACTGCACCAATTTAATAGTAAAATTGATAATTCTTTATTGTTGTGTTCAGTATTGCCAGGTCGGTATGAAAGAAAATTAAAAAAAAAAAATTGCACCCGTGCGAAGTTGGGGCGGGCCGCTAGTTAGAAAATAAACCACAATATCCAAAGAGTCGTTGACTGCCTCACTGGTCTAATCATCGAAAGCGCAAATGCCGAGCATGAGGTCCTGGGTTTGATACCAGCACAAAGTGTTATCGGTATTTTTGGTTTTTTTAAATCTGGAATTTCTCAGTTTTTTCATTTGTGCCCGGTTGATGGCAAGTCTCGCCCCCTATTACATAGGAGCATGGGACTTAAACGAAACTGGTGAAATGTGGGTGTAGGTACGGTCAGCATCAAAAGTCGATTAACACTTCAGTTTTTTTAATCACAGTTATTGAGCAAAATATTTATTCAAAATTGCAGCAGAAGTACGATGCAATTTTCAACAAATATTTTGCTCAATAACTGAAATTAAAAAAAACTGAAGTGTTAATATTTTGCTCAATAACTTAGATTAAAAAAACTGAAGTGTTAATCGACTTTTGATGCTGACCGTACTACAGACAGGCCCACCTCTGCACAACCCTTCGGGGAAACAAAGCGTTATGTTATGTTATCTGAAGTCAATAATGGTTTCATTGGATGTAGGATATAATTGTTATTAGATTTTCCATTTACTGTCTACAACCCTCTTCTTATCGACATCTGTTTGATTCAGGATTTTTTCAAGTTCGAGTACTTTGAAGCTTTTGGTAAATATTTTGAATTTTCGTCATTTCTTTTCCAGCCTTTTATAATATAAAAGATAGAAAGAAACAAACATATTTTACTTAGGACACACACAGGAAATGGAAATAGTAAAAAGGAGCATTTAAAACTACTAAAGTTATATTAAAAACAACCACAAAATAAATAAACAAAAAAAAATATTTATTTAAATTTTTCGCACAAAAAGGTAGGTACAAACGCGGGCTTAAGGGGCTTACATGACCAAAAGCGTGGTCACTGTCGGACTGCATAGAAAAGAAAGAGAAGCGCGATGACAACGCTGGTAATTTATTGCAAAATATTAAGCAATTAATTAATTACAAAAAAATCAATTATTTGGACTAAAAAATTAAAGCACTAGTATTTTAGTATGTCGCTTGTAGAATAATCTGACAAAAAATCAGAATAATTGTACCTATATTAGTACGGTTTTTATTGTAAAAATAAAGTTTTTAGAGGTATCGTCATAATTTTTTTCTATCATATCAAATTATGTAGTTGTATGTATTATGTTTTCAACACACTATCTACCTAGCATATATCCTGAAGAATATCATATATTTTTCTGATTTTGTTTACTGTAGTCGATCATATTCTTTTGTTTTTTCTAAAACTTGCGTTTTTTGTGTTTAGGTCCTGTTAGCCCCTTAATGCCTTAGGCATTCTCTACCAGTCAACCAAGGGTGGTGAAGAGATTGGATGGCAGGTGCTAATATCGCAGCATTATGCTGAAAATACTGCGATATTTATAAAATAAATACCGCAGCGCTAGTATTCTGATCTGGGGCCGCTTTGATGACACGGACACACTTACGGACACCTATATTGTGTGACTTGCACGACATTCTACATCCCTAGCTAATCTTAGTAGACCTTCAATAGCAGATGGTTACTTCATTCATATCTAACATCAATTGTTTATCAGACCTGCCATTTACGACTCCGAATTGGCATAAGAAGGCATTAACTTGTCTTATTCCCCACTATACTTACGTTTTATCATAGTCGTCATAAATTCTAGTTGGCAATACATGTAGTTAATCCACAAGTTTATTGCTTTTATCAGTTTTCACCGTTTTTGGCGTTGGCCGGTTTATGTTAGGCGGTCTATTTTTGATCTTGTGTTTAATTGATTTTTAGGTGATAAAAAAATAATGAAAATACGTTTATTTGCCGCTAACATGACGCTGGACTCAGGGAAAAAACAAATAAAAAAAAACAATGGGGGAAAATATGCGTCACACCCACGCAAAACAAACATTAATTTGCTGGTAGTCAATTTACGGTTCAAATATCATTTATTTCTCAAAGATTTACATAATCACTTAATGAGAAACAAAGTTTTAACATGCAGGTAATTGTTAAAATAGTCCAGAGCGCACGTCGCGTCGTGCAGTTAGGAAGTACATAATTAGTTACTTTAATAAATTTATTTGTCATCAAAATCAAAATATTTTATTTCACATAAGCCTACATGAGCACTTATGAACGTCAGAAGCTAGAGGACACAACGCTGGTAATTTATTGTAAAATATGAAGCAATTATTTAATTACAAAAAAATGTATTGTTTGGACAAAAAAATTAAAACACTAGTATTTTAGTATGTTGCTTGTAGAATAATCTGATAAAAAATCAGAATGATTGTATGTTAGTATGGTAATTATTGTAAAAAAAGAAGGTTTTTGAGGTATCTTCATGATTTTTTCTCTATCGTATCAAATTAGTTGTATTATGTTTTCAACACACTATCTACCTAGCATATATCCTGAAGAATATCAATTTTTCTGATTTTATTTACTGTAGTCGATCATATTCATTTGTTTTTTCTAAAACTTGCGTTTTTTGTGTTTAGGTCCTGTAAACCCCTTAATGCCTTAGGCATTCTCTACCAGTCAACCAAGGGTGGTGAAGAGATTGGATGGCAGGTGCTAATATCGCAGCATTATGCTGATAATGCTGCGATATTTAAAAAATAAATATCGCAGCGCTAGTATTTGATGCCACGGACACACATACGGACACCTATATTGTGTGACTTGCACGACATTCTACATCCCTAGCTAATCTTCGTAGACCTTCAATAGCAGATGGTTACTTCATTCATATCTAACATCAATTGTTTATCAGACCTGCCATTTACGACTCCGAATTGGCATAAGAAGGCATTAACTTGTCTTATTCCCCACTATACTTACGTTTTATCATAGTCGTCATAAATTCTAGTTGGCAATACATGTAAGTTTATTGCTTTTATCAGTTTTCACCGTTTTTGGCGTTGGCCGGTTTATGTTAGGCGGTCTATTTTTGATCTTGTGTTTAATTGATTTTTAGGTGATAAAGAAAATAATGAAAATACGTTTATTTGCGGCTAACATGACGCTGGACTCAGAGAAAAAACCAAAAGAACAATTTGGGGGAAACTATGCGTCACATCCACGCAAAACAGACATTAATTTGCTGGTAGTCAATTTGTCATCAAAATCAAAATATTTTATTTCACATAAGCCTACATGAGCACTTATGAACGTCAGAAGCTAGGTAGGACACTACGCTGGTAATTTATTGTAAAATATGAAGCAATTATTTAATTACAAAAAAATCTATTGTTTGGACAAAAAAATTAAAACACTAGTATTTTAGTATGTTGCTTGTAGAATAATCTGATAAAAAATTAGAATGATTGTATGTTAGTATGGTAATTATTGTAAAAAAGAAGGTTTTTGAGGTATCTTCATGATTTTTTCTCTATCGTATCAAATTAGTTGTATTATGTTTTCAACACACTATCTACCTAGCATATATCCTGAAGAACATCAATTTTTCTGATTTTGTTTACTGTAGTCGATCATATACTTCTATTGTTTTTTTAGGTCCTGTAAGGTGATGTTGGTAGAACATTTATATTTTTCCTTTGGCATATCACTATCTTTACCGCAAAGTAATAGGTAGCAAGTATAGTAGCCTACAACTACATGAATGAAGGATTTCCACATATTATTATTCTTAAAAGGACCTAAGAATGAATGAATCACGTCACTGGAACTCCCCTGACCCAATGCATTGACTGTCTTTTCCTCTTATATTTGATTTGAGTTTCATGTAGAGCAGAAGGCAATGCCCGTATTTTTTTAAAAACTGCGTTCAAATCTTCGTTTCAATCTGTAATTTTTTTTTCAAATTACCCACATTTTTGTCATTGATTGTCGCTATCATCATCATAATCAGCCTATAATGCTTACTAAACTAAACTGCTGGGACACAGGCCTCCTCTCTGTGAGAGGAAGTGGGCCGTAATCCACCACGCGGGCCCAGTGCGGGTTGGCAGATGTCACATGTCTTAGAATTTTTGGTTCGAAGACATGCCGGTTTCCTCACGATGTTTTCCTTCACCGTTTTGAGAGCAGTGGTGATGAAATAATTTACACAAAGTAAAGCGCCTGTCTGGGTTCGAACCTACGACCTACAACTCTTAAGTCACGGCCGATGCCACTGGGCCACCACTGCTCTGATTGTCGCTAAGATGACATTAAATGAAAGCACTGAAGCATATGCTTCATAAAATATGTACAGACGCCAGCATATAAGCTACCCGAAACTGTCAAATTTTCCCAATCAACTTTAAACCTTACACTTCAGCGATAAAGTTGAAAATCTATTAAAGAAATTTGGCAGATTGTAGTAGCTTGATGTGCTGGCGTCTGTGGATCATCATCATCAGCCTACAGAAGGCCACAGCTGGACATAGGCCTCTCTAATTGAACGCCATTTAACTCGATCCCCGGCACCTCTCAACCAGCTGATACCTGCCACCCTGCAAAGGTCATCGCTCTACCCAGCCTGGCGTCCTACCTTTTCCGCCGTTTCAGCTGAAGAACACGTCTACCCCAACAGTCATCGGTTCTACGGCTAATATGGCCGAACCATTGCCACCTCAGCTTGCTTATAGGTACTGGGAGTACTGTGACCTATGTCGACAACTTTGATTCTCAGCCTAATCACCTCATTTGATGGATAGATTAGTTAAAATTCAAATACCTTTGTTAAGGCTCGTACACACAGGCGCGACGCGACACGCGACACAAAGGCACCGCAAGTCGCGCGACGAGCGGTGCCTTTGTGTCGCGTGTCGCGTCGCGCCTGTGTGTAGGAGCCTTTATAAGGAAAATCGACAAATTGAATCAGGTGACGGATTTTGTACCTATTTTGTAGAGTTTGTAAATACCTTTGTTTATTTACCTCTTTTATTTGTTATAGTAATTAAATTGAAAATCCCGAATGCGTAAGTGATGTGATGCATTTTGTTGTTTTTCCTCAAAGTGTGTAGGTTTGTAGGTTAAGAAACCGAGGTATTGGTGAGCAATGCTAAAATAATTATATGATTTTAATAAACAATTGTTAAATTGAGTAATAAATTTTGTTCTAATGCTACTAAGACGGCAGATCTAAATGAAAGTCTAGAGTTTTTAACAACTAGGTACACCTAAAAAAAGAAAGGTTCTTTATTTGGGTTCTATATTCTATAAGGTTCTATATTAGCTAAGATAGATAAATTATTTATTTAGTGCACACAAAAGATATAGTATAACACACAAAAGCACAATAAAATGAAAACAAATTACATACATAATTATAAAGAAAATACAAGATGCCATTATACAGAAAAAAAAAATAAAGCGGCCAAAACCAAAACCGGAGTTCAGCCTAAATAAATGAAACAATCGAGTTAGGGGTATTACATACCTATTATGTAACTAGTTAACATAGTCAACTTTCGTCTTTCGCCGCAAGCTCTGTCACCTGTGCCCTTGATGATCTTCTGCTTCGGTGAGCGGAGTTGTCGTTGCGAAATTTTGGGCTATACATATGTCAACTTTTTGCCATCGATACGCTATGAAAAAGAATTGGCGACGCAGGCCCATTATATACATATTTTTATCATTATAAAACAGTACTTCACTAGCTAACTCTTGTGCAGTTCTGTGGTACTTATCCGCGGAAGCGACGGAACACCACGTCCTGCGGCCAGAAGTCTTCTTCTATGACGACGGGTAGATAACAATTTGGTACGCGCACCACGAACGCCTCAAAGTTGACGTTGCGGTGAGACTCCAGTAACTGCACCCTCGGCGTGTACCTCGTCTTTTGGCGCACGTACTCCACTATGTCCAATACCCTTTGGTAAGACTGGTTGTCAGACTTTCGGGCTTCTGACGACAAGGCCACATACTTGTAAGTAAGTTATCTTTTAATAATCTTGGTTTTATGTAATTTTCCAAAGTATCAAACAGTTTTGCCAAACTCAAATCATTTCTACATACAGCATCATAATAATAAAATTATCCTGCTCGGGAGTCATGTGACTGGAAGCTCAAAGGGGGTTACCAGTTAATTGCATTGTAAATGACTTATTAATTCTAAGAATTTAGATTCTCATTTTACCTGTTTACGGTGTTTAACTACCTACAATGTTTTAGTCCTCATCTCCCCGTTTTCTTATCCCATGTTACTTGGGGTCAGCGCAATAATTTGGTCTTATAATTGTATTGAAATTATTGGTTATTTTGGCCGTTTGAGGTTCAAACACTAAGACCGTGGGGAACCGAGTGCTCATCGAGTATTTCGGGACATCACCAAGCGGTTGGTCGTTACAATTTCGTATACAATAATAAATGCAATAAAAATATCAATAAAGAATATCATTATCTTATGAAAGTAACATTTTAATTATAGACAGATATAAAATTAAGTATACAAATATTGTTTTAAATTGTCATTAAAACTTAAAAGAATCGATCGGGTCGATCGATCAGGTTACAAGCTACGTTTGCCGCAGTTGGTCCGTGGATGGGTGACCGTCTTTACATACCAAGACCCCTCCGTGCCTCGGAAAGCACGTAAGCCGTTGGTCCCGGCTGTCATTCGTGGATCTTTGACAGTCGTTACGGGTCGTCAGAAGCCCGAAAATCTGCCAACCAGTCTTACCAAGGGGTATCGTATTGCCCAGTACCTAACTGGGTTGTGGAGGTCAGATAGGCAGTCGCTCCATGTAAAATGCTGGTATTCAGCTGCATCCGGTTAGACTGGAAGCCGACCCCAACATAGTTGGGAAATTTTTCGGTATATTTCTAATATCGAATCAGATCATCAGTTATAGTTAATTATGTATAATGCAAGCGATTTGCACTAAGCACCCATGTTTAATCAGTGTTCTACTTTGCGCCAATTACTGTACATTTTATTGTTGATTAGCTAATCAATTTCGTGTAATTACATAGTTCATTATTATTTTATACGTTTGTGATAACGTTATCGATGAGCGCCGCACCTTTCTCGATAATCGCCTGTATTTTTGATAACCTTGTTAAAAAGGTGGGGCTATTAATTTCATTGCAATTGTTTTAGACTTGATATCTCCGTAGATAATGATGTCACATTGTCGCTAATAGGTATTTTCCCTCGTGCTACAGTTATAGTATTAAACATCGAGATATAAGTACTAACGTTAGTACTTATATCTCGATGGTATTAAAAGACTTTTGGCAACATTCGTGTCATCGCGATAGCCTGAATGCATTTAATGTGTACGATTTTTGATAAAGTGATTGCGTACCATTTCCTAGTTCAAACGGTTGACTCGTCGTCTATTGTAGCAAAGGAGGGGTTAATTCTCGATTTCATGTTTGTTTGCAAAATGATTTTTTATCAAATACATAAAGCATTTCTGTCTCTTTGGGTGCTGCTGTTAACCATATGCTAACTAAAAGGCCAGTTAGCCTGTAGAAGTCCTTATAGACTGCAAGCCTTTTGTGTCAAAGCAAAAACTTAGATGCCAACCAGTTATAAGAAACGGCCACAGGGTCCACAGCGTATACTTAATACAACTATTTCATTGAATCAATACTGTTTGTTATCCATCATAAAAATAGGGTTTGAAGTGATGAAGAAGTCCAAGAACCTATTTGAAGTGGGTGGAATGAATTGGAAAGAAACAATCCGTGGTGATACTGGTGATGCGGGTCATTAATCTTGACAGCCTAAAAGATATGTTAAAACCATTAATAGAATCAAAAGATACTGATCATGATAATAGACTTTTCGCAACTATAGACAAGACAAAGAATATTGTAGAATATTGCCATAGTGGTGGCTAATCTTAATTGTCTATGGGGACAGCGATGTTTGGAATATTCAGGAGGTAAGAACGAATATGAAGAAGCTACAGATGACGATGCTAACAAAAGGAAACAGTCAGATGTTGATAAAATCATGAACTATAATAATAAAGCCGCTCCTTTGGCCTTTGCATTCATTCATTAGCATAATCCTACAACAGGTTTTACATAACATGCGAAAAATAAGCTTGACACAATCCCAACAAAAAATAAAACGGTACTTACCTAAACAAGCGATATTTTAAACTTGAAGGTGAAAAACACAAAGAGTTAAAAGTTATCAAGACCTTATCACTTTGTTGAGCTCGTAAAAAGACTTATTGGCTGTTATGGCGACTACTTAAAAGACTGTTAATCACCAATTTAGTTATAGTGATGACATAACGCTTATAGATGATGACTTTTATGAACCTTGGGCTGGCAGTGAGTACGATTTGTTTCTACAGGTAGTTGAGTTAGATAATTAATGTATGATTTATCTTTTAGATTTTGACTGCTCATGTTTTTTTTTATTTGCGACTTTTGTAGCACCTAAGGTGACGACGCTTATGTGAAACGAGATTATTGTAGGTATGTATGTGATATCCTTACGTTTTCTTCTGCGACTATGAAGATGTACCTATATGCCTTCTGTATTGTTTTAATCTCCCGTTTAGTAAAATATGTTAATCCAGATATTCTTTATTTTTTGCTAATATTTGTTGAAAGAACATTAATATTGCTTAGTGTATTCTTCATCAATTTTGTTTTCATTGTTAAAATTTCTAATTTTAATAATCATCATGTAAAAACAGGTGAGGGAGACGTGTTTTAAACTTTTGATCTACCTACTTATAATTATTAACTAAGTACTTGTTTCTGTAGCTAAAAATATCCAATTGTAGTTCCAATAACCCATATTTGTTAATTGCTTTTACTAGTAAAGATGACTCATTTATTATGGAGTCGTTACAGACTCAATAGTTTTCAATGGCGCTACCTCTGATCTTTGCATTATCAACTAGGTGACATACAAATTGCTCTTTATATTATCATCTAGGTACGTAGCCTATATTTCAGTACAATAAGACTGATTGCCACTTTCGGGATTCGACTACCCGTAACTGCTGTCAAAGATCTATCAAAGACATCCGCAGAACCAACCTCTTTGCATTCCAAAGCATGGAATGTTGTATGTTCAGAAGTTCAGTACATAAGCTTAAGCACAAGCTTAATTAGCCAATAACTCTCACTACTATGACACAGGATTCCTCTTTGTGAGAGGGAGTGTGCCACGCGGGTCCAGTGGGGGTTTTGGATGTCACATATCTTCGAATTTTTGGTTCTAGGACATGTCGGTTCAGCACAATTTGGAGCCGCTCTTGATTTTGATCTTGCCAGGTGGTAAGCGATGGATGGGGTCTACGATGGAACGAGTGTAGGCAGAAGATACTATGTATAATGATACCTATTCACTCTTGCTCTAAAAGTAAGTCACGGGTTACAAAGAAAAAAATAAATTCAGGTAGAATTTTCCTGTTTACTTTGCAGAGAAAAAATTCCAGGACTTAGTTATTGTCTGTCAGAAACATTTACAATGTTCAATTGATTTTCCCAAACAATAGGTTATTTTAGAGTTATTGTTGTACAATATATGTTATAGTAGTAATATTATTTAGTAATAGTATAGTATACGTAAGTGAAATGCTGTCAGTAATCGTTGAATCATTTGAGGAAAATGATTCAATGGTTTTTTTGGGCGAAATGATATTACGCATAGGAGAGTTTAGGGTTATGATGTGGAGTCAGGAAAATTGATTCCGGAAAAGAAATGCACTACTTATGTTGTATTAAACACGTCAAAAATGTCTTAAACAATATAAATAATTATATTCAAATCACCATCAGATAAATTAAATAATATTATTCATACGAGAAATTGATGTTATACCATACGTCAGTTTGCCGTGTCATATCAATTTTCTTAATAATTAATTTCTCTGTATCATTGCCATACGTGGCAATGCTGCCAGCATTTTAGGCACTTTTCCTATAGACAACGATGCGGACGAATTTTTTGATGTCCTTTGATTATTTCACCTCCTTTTTACATACTTGTACATATTATTATTATTTCTTATCTAATAACACGAAGAAATATTTCTCTCTTGAATCTAGACTTTTGAGTCAGTTTTGGTGTCTTCCAGGGAACTACCTAGGTCCTAGCATCGTTGTTGTCTTGATCTTTGTTACTAATAGATGACATCTGACTGTCCATCTAGCTCTGACATTGTGGCTAATGAGACACAATTGAATTTCTATTGTTATAAATCTTTAAATTTTTAACAGTTGAGAGGATCGTGGTTATTCGGTCAGGATTTGTTGACGACGTTTACGAAATTACTAAAACCACGAATTGAAACCACAATTAAATTAGTTAGGTATTAGTAGCTTGTAGCTCTTAGTATTTATAGATTGCTTTATTCTTATAGGTTCATATAGGCATTGAAAGTCTAATTAGGTACCTAGGTATTTTGTTCTGCAAAAAAAACTTTTTCATTCATGTAAGTACATATTTATTTGAGGACCTTGAAAACGTCCTCTAAACAAGTCGACAAGTAGATACTTCTAAGCTGTTATCGATATAGATAAAATAGTGTAGTAGGTGTTCACCTAGGTACCTATTGGGAAACTGAGTTGGAACGACGCACTGCCGATGTCGGCGACGTTGAAGGTGAGCTTATCGATGTCCCTTCAAGATAATGTAACTCAGATAATTTTCTGACTACTATTTTCCGCAAGTTGGGATGCATCAGCGTGACGGATGATCAATAAATTAACATTTATGTATTTCTATTCCACAAAGGCGCCAAAAAATATGAAGGTTTATAACATCAGAAAAATCCTTTGTGGGAAGACTGGTATTTGCACTAAGAAAATCTGTCACAAAGTCACACCCCCTCAAAAATGGTTGATGAACTGTGGCCTGATTTCGTTACGCTCGATGAAGAATCGTCAGGCCAAGGATTTGGAGATTAGATTTCCAGTGCTGCTGTTTGCAAGTCTATGTTAGAATCCATACTAATATTATAAATTCGAAAGTAACTGTCTGTATGTTACCCTTTCACGCCTTAACCACTGAACGGATTTCGGAGTGATAGATTGCATCCCGGGGAAGGACACAGGATAGTTTTTATCGACATACCTCGCGGGCGAAGCCACGGGGCGCAGCTAGTAATATTATAAATGCGAAAGTGTGTCTGTCTGTTACCTCTTCACGCTTAAACCGCTGAACCGATTTAGATGAAATTTGGTATAGAGATAGTTTGAGTCGCGTGAAAGAACATAGGATAGTTTTTATCCCGATATTCCCACGGGATCGACACTTATGCGGGTGAAACCGCGGGGCGTTGCTAGTTAACTATAAATAAATGAATTTGAATAAACTTTCCGCTGAGATTCTAGAAGATGGTAAGACTCTCCCCTACTTTAAAAATGTTTGTCACTACAAATTAACTCCTGTGCCTGCAATGACTAGCCTTATAAGAATGAACTACCGGAAATGAATCACTAAAGTGCTCATTGGCATATACATGTTTAAGATTTTAGTTGTGATAAGTACCCCACAATAACCTCAAGTTTTGCAATATCGTGAGTATTCGTGAGAGTGGCATGAATTTTACATAATTGTCACACGACGAATAATAATGATAGGGCGGCATGTGACGAGCTGTTGGAGCGACCCCACCGGACGGGTTATCTCCCGGGAGTAGTCTTGTTCCTCACCTCTGGCTTGCCTGAATGAGGGTTTTCTGAAATGACGTTCACTAGGTGGCAGCACTGACACGTCAGGTCCAGGCATCTGTCAAAGAGCCTATATTTTCTTTAGTCATGACTGAATGATGAACGAATGAATGAATCGAATGATGAACGTCATCATATATTTTATATTGGAAGACCTCTTGTCACAGTGGTGCCAACTGGTGTCGTAAATTTCCACGAAAACCCTCCTGACGAGGGAAAGAGCTCCCACCTCTTTCTTGCCTTTATTTATTTATTTATCCATTTATATCAGGCAACTTGGGCCCATATAAACATACAATACAATATTAATAGGTATAACTTAAAAATACTATAAATACTCACAACGTTATAATTACATACACTAAAAACTAACACACACGATGTGTGTGTTATTACCTGGTAATGTATGTATTACCAGGAAAAAAGCTGTAATTACAAGTGTTGTTATTTTTGGAATTAATTGGTCTGTTAAATTGTTTCCGTCGGAATGAACAATAATATCATTTTCAATTATAAAAGTCATTAATTAAAAATAACAATCATAATCTGCCTGCCTTTTCCCAACTATGTTGGGGTCAGCTTCCAGTCTAACCGGATGCAGCTGACTACTAACAAACAAAAATAACAATAGTATTATTATTGTCCTAATACATATTTGAAGTAGGTATAGTGTTATTGCTATAGAAAAACAGCTAAATACATAAGGTAATTAAATATATAAGGTCAAACAACCGCACAGCCCACATTATGCCACAAAAGTCATTACGCATGGCTTTAATACACATAATTGCTTCTAGACGGGTAGCCTCGCAGCCTGCGCTGGCGCAGACGGACCGGGGGGAGACGCGGGGCAATGCGGGCGCAGGGGGAGGTAGTGTGTAACACGGAACCTGTCAAACCTGCAGCCGAAGATGCCGAGATCCCCTCTGCCTCTCTCGCGAAATGCCTTCCTACGAACCCACTCACAAACAACTTTAAACCCTGTTCTCTAAGACAAATAATTCATTGTTGTTTGTCTTATGACAAACAACAATGAATTATTTGTCTGTGTTTGTTTGTGTTTTTGTTTGTTTTGTTTGTAGTATTGGTGTTAGAGATTACCTTCTATTCCTTTTACAACCGCTTTCCTAGTAAAAAAGGTTTAAATAATAAAGGTTCAATAATGAAACCACGCTATTGCTGTTTGATATAAGGATTGTATTGCTTTGCACTTTATGTATATTTTAAGCGAACAAAATTAAACGTTATCGGAAAGGCGTAAGGTTGATAGTTGCTACAGCTCTTTTGGTAATTTATGTCTTTTAAAGTATTTAGGCGAGTAATGCACAAGACATGTTCAAGCTTGGAGTTTCTCAGAATTGAAAAATACTGTCGTTAGTCTGAACAGTGTTCTTTACTCGAAAATTAAGTTGTCTTGATTTGAAAGCAATAAAAACTAGTTGGTGTAACTTATTAACGATTGATTCTTTTATATAAAATTCAGATCTTGGTCTGCTTAAATCCGGCCTTTATATTGGCAACTGTCGTAGAACAAGATGATGTAACAGACAGACCTTCAAACATAAAAAACTTGCAGGTGAAGTTTTTAGTCGCACCCGGCTGTTTTTTGTTCAGAAGTTATAATAAAACTTTTTAATACTTAGACCCAAATAAAAGAAGGAAAAGTACCTTCGTTTTATAATTTATATGAATGAAATTGACGGTATGTACTTACAAGAGTAAAAAAAAAGGATATTAATGTTATTTACTCATAACTGAACAAGTAGTAACTCGTCGTTCACGTGGTTCATTAATATTCTCTTCAAACGAAACAAGTACACAGTTAATCGGAGATTATTATATTTTCGACAGTTATTTCTTTAAAATTCCAACAGCGAAAGCTTTTAGTTCAAACTTCACTAATCGACTTAGCTCGTTGTGTTCACGACTTGGTACGCGCATTGCATTTTTACGACCAAAGTCCGGTCCCACGGGCCGTATTAAAAAATGACCACAAAAAATGGTCGACGAAAAAACCAGTATGAACATCCATCCACGTCGGATTAGTAACTGGCCTATTACTGGGTTGTTTACCCTATACGTGGCAACGTTTGTTTTCTATTTTAAAGATTTGACACTTTGCAATTTTAAAAATAGAATGATTTTGGCATGAAGTAGAGAATATGGATAATTTTGAATTTAAGTAGATATTCTAGGGTCAGATGTTTATGAATTATCTTTTTAAAATCTCTAAAGTCGAGTATTTTGATGAAAGATCAAAAGAGAAAGGGTGGTATCGAACTAACCAGCCAGAGATCTCTCGGGTTCCGTGGATTGATTGTGACTTCAATAAAAACCTAATTACTGTAGCCTTAAGACTTCGTTCCGGACATATTCCATCAAATAAGAAAGCTTTGTCTCCAAATTGTGATGACTGTGGAGTGGTTGATGATGTCTTTCATATTCTGATGGAGTGTGTCCGGAATGAAAATAATAGAATTAATGTTTTCGGACGATATTATAAAAGGTATGATATTGGCTTTTGTAATACCATCCTTGCTTTTCCAGTTTCCGATAAGGCTAAACAATTGTACAAGTTAGTTATAAGTTAGATCGTAATCAATAATTTTGTGTTTTCTGCACTGGGCGATGTGGTCGCTAAGCGACAAAGCCGTTTAAATAAATTAAAAAAAATTATCTGAAGTCATTTTCTGTATCTATCACCATAATCTACCTAGCAGTAAAATCTACTTTTTTATTAAAGGGACATTTTCTTCACATAGCATCACGCCTGCAATCCCGGTAGGGTCAGGCAGAGCTGTACACAGACGCCAGCACATCACCCAAGTAACATTTAAGCGGAAAAATATTATATTTACCAGCGCATTACCAGCTATAAGCTTAATAAATGATGTACAAGAGTGTAAAAATATGTATAGGACTGTACTTTAGTATAACTGTACAACTGTATACAGTATAGCTGATTAACGGATGTATAGAGCCTAAATTTTTACCTTTAGCTTTTAAATAGCATTGGAAAATGCTAAAATACAGACCGCAGCGTAAAAAACTGCGTTCAGCAACTTTATAAGACAATAACTGTATACTGCTCTCAAATTATACTTTTATATAACCTACTTCTGCACGAGAGCATTAAATATTGTTATAGCCTGAATATTGGTGTAAAATTACTCTATTGTTCAGCCTTCAAGTTAAGCTTGATAATAGCTGTACAACGGAAATCTAGGATACTCTTAGCAAGCAGTTCCCTTTATAATAGTTTAATTCAATTCTGTCTCATGTAGAAGAGTTTAGATTTACTCCTTTTTAAAGCCTTATGCGATTGGCGTACATTTTTCCCTTTTTACAGTTTTTCGTGTTTTAGAAGATTAAAGTTATTATTATAGTGTTGGCATACACAATTATCCAGCTTATCGATTATTTTGAAACTAATATAACCTAAAATCAGTCTATTTATTATCCGATTCCTTGCTCACCGCCTTACGGGCCTTGGATCATAATGAGGTTTTCTATATTTTCAACTGAACCCTAATTAACTGTATTAATGAATATGAATAAGAATTTAAGGCAGCTTCTACAGTACTTAAATACTAATGTACAGACAATGTTACTCTTTAGGCTGAGATACGTTCTTAATAATAACGACTCTGTTATGCAAAAAGCTGTATTAAGAAGAGCAAGAGCTGTATAAACTAAGGACGCCATTTTATAATAATTTATAAATTGCATTGCAATTTTACGAGATATTTTTTTGTTTGTTTTTGAAATTTCAGTACAAAATTACAAAAGATTTTAACTGTATAGTACACACAATTACGTTTACTATCAATAGAACAGTCCGGGTTACTCTTAAAACTGTTTTCAGATTTGATCACATATTTGTTGTTACAGAAAAAATGTATGTATATTCCTTATTTCGAAGGGGCGTGAGTTTTGAGCTTAAAACTAGTATACATAATCACATAAAAATATCAGTCGCAAGCATAACAACAACGATAAACAGGAAAGAGTACCACTTGGTTATTAAATATTTTTTCATTTATCTTCAGATATGGCACATAGTAAATAAAATGGAGAATGAATTAAACCACGAACACAATTATAATATATTTATTATTTTATTAAGATTTTCACAAGCCTGAGTCTGTATAAAAGAATAAAAAAGAAAATTAGAGAATGGAAGCTGTATAAAAGTATCTAAATAGTATCTTAGCCAGCCAAATAGTACAGCTATTATGCAGGTGTTATACAGCTAAATCTACACTTAAAGCTGTATAATTTTGGGGCCCATTTCAGAGTTACAAGGGCTGTATAGCTTGCTATACAGTCTTTATACAGCACGTTTAACAGCCTGTAGTAAACAAATAGTCCATAATACAGCTTTTATACAGTTTAAAATGTTACTTGGGCAAGCTACTACAATCTGTCAAATTTCTTTAATAGATTTTCAAATTTATCGCTAAAGCATAAGGTTTAAAGTTGATTGGGAAAACTTGACAGTTTCGGGTAGCTTGCCAAGTCCCATGTAATAGGGGAGAGCCTTTTGACACCGACTATGCACAGATCTAAATTTTGGGCTTCTACTAAGAACTTCCAGATAGAAAATCCAATAACACTGCTCGATCAGGGAATCGAACTCTAGTTCTAAATTCCTTGGACATACGCAATAACACTCATTTCCACCTGTAAGCGCCTTCCACTCCTTGTTCCGATGAAGGTGTCCTTCAAGCAGGCGCGACACGACACGCGACACAAAGGCACCGCAAGTCACGCAACGAGCGGTGCCTTTGTGTCGCGCGCGATTATATCGCGCCTGTTTGTAGGAGCCTTAATTTGGGGTCGGATTGCCTTTCGCGTTTTTCATGTTCTGCCACAAAATAATGGGTAAAAACGGGACCCTATTACTAAGACTCCACTGTCCGTCTGTCTGTCATCAGGCTCTATCTCATGAACCGTGACAGCTAGACAGTTGAAATTTTCACAGATGATGTATTTCTGATGCGCGCTATAACAAAAAATACTAAAAACAGAATAAAATAAATATTTAAGGGGGCTCCCATACAACAAACGTAATTTTTTCGGCGTTTTTGCCTTGTGGAACGGAACCCTTCGTGTGCGAGACCGACTCGCACTTGGCCAGTTTTATTTATTATTATGTTTAGTTTACTTTGCGTTTACTTCGCGCGAAAGAAAAAATAATTTATTGTGACTCGTACAGGAAGCTGCACGAGTCACAATAAATACTTTTTCTTTATTTTTCCCCTTCTCTACCTAAACCCCAAAGAAAAACACGTTCCCCATTTTGATAAGGATAAAGGTACATGTGAAGCTGACTAAGGAATGCAGCAGGACAATGGAGTATAAACCTGCAAACAAAATGTAGAATGTAAAGTACTGAGCATGATTAATAAGTTGCTTACAAGTATTGGTTTGTGGTCGACGGCCAGAGACCACCGGGAATGACCTAACTCCGTAGGGCTGTCCGGCTTTCTCAATAAATGAACTGCTATTGGGTTTCAATAAAGAAAATTCTCGAAAAAGTATGACGTGTGTTGTCAACGTTTGCAAATATGGTCTGCTTCAAAAATACTGCATGTCGATCCTGTAAAAATCTCACCGTGAAAGCTTGCGTGGAGTGAGCTGTCAGTGTCATCCCACTGATGCTAGGGATTGACCAAGCAAACATTGACAATCATCATCGAGATTTTAGTAATTTTTTTGATGTGAAACATCTATAGCCGCACGTAAAACAAATTTCTGGCGTGGCGACGCATGCCGTGGCGACGCGTCGCCACGCTATATGATGGTGTATATGTATATACAGTCACAGTCTTGTGTACTGTGTGGCGACGTGTCGCCATGCGCAATCGACTGCGATGTCGATGTTTCACATCTGCCAGGCGTCCCGTGACGGCTCACTTTTTTTTTATGCTAATTCTAATGATCATTATATTATTTATTGTTCGTGCGTGACGCACTCGCGCCTCAGGCTATATGTATTGTATAAGTCCCTAATACACAATGAATGAAACCGCGCGAAATAACGCGAGATTGGTGGCATATGCTAAGGAATTGACGTGGTTTCGAAATAAGGAATCATTAAGTGGTCAAGTGTATTACGGCCCTGACCTGTCAACTTATCCAAACCAGTAGAGCAAGACTGGCTGGTAAAAAAAAGTGCAATCATCTAATAATTCTCCCGTGTGCATGTCGCAGGAGGAAATAATATCTAACAGAGCAATGCGCGCGAAGTTCGGTCTCTGTCGACTATCTATTTAATTAATACATCGTTCGCTAGCGCTAACTCGTAATAGATATAAATAAAATGACATTCTACATGTTCGTGGAGTTTAGCTATTCGACGGTTAATTACTAGTTCGTGCAAGTTTTTGTGAAATATTCTATATTAGTGATTTGGCCACGCCCAAGCCACCGGGGCTGACAAGCGCTCACGACACAGTTTTGTCCGTGATGATGATGACCATACGTAAACATATTGATGTCTCGTTTCGGTGCGAGAAGTTGGGCTTGTGGCAAAGTAATAACAACCGCAAGGGTCGATCGATCAGGTTAAGCTACGCTTGCCGCGGTTGGTCCGTGGATGGGTGGTCTTTACATACCGTGACACCTCCGTGCTTCGGAAAGCACGTTCAGCTGTTGGTCCCGGCTGTCATTCGTGGATCTTTGACAGTCGTTACGGGTCGTCATGAAGCCCGAAAATCTGATAATCGTAAATTGATAATTATGTTAAAGAAACACTCTGTACACGCGTACTTGAAGGACAGCAATGTCGGAATTTATTTAATTAAATAAATTAGAATTAATTAAATAAATTAGAATTAATTAAATAAATAGAGTATCAATTTACGATTTTTAGTGAATATTTTAATATAAAAAAAAATAAAAACATTTTATTTTCGAATGGTAATATTTTTTTTAGCATGTATGGATGCTATACTATTGCGGGTTAACGGGAACGCCCTCTGTTAGTTAACATACTGTATATACGTCTTAGTACCTGCTTACGATAACAGCCTAAAAAGTCTTGAAAATAAGGTATGTATGGTGTTGTATTCATTAATGTGTTTGGCAACCCTATCCGGTCCGACACCGCCCAGCAGTTATCTGGTGCCATAAAGCCGAGTAAGCATTCGCTAAGCATGGGACCGAGAGTCTGTTGCCAGGCACAGACAGCTAGGTCCCTACTTATGCACATAACTCGGGTATGTCAGCAGATAGGCTTACAAGACTCCCACTCCGAGCCACAGGTAGGTATTGTACAGACGCCAGCACATCAAGCTACCACGATCTGTCAAATTTCAATTAATCTGTAAACTATAAGGTTCAAAGTTGATTGGGAAAATTTGACAGTTTCGGGTAGCTTGATGTGCTGGCGTCCGTACTTGTAAAGTCCTGATTCTAGCCGTAGGTAATTGGTTGAGTAAGAATTATACCTGAAACTTGGGTTGAACACTATTGAATTTGCGTCCACGCAACAAAGGTTCGTGTCGTGTTGTTTGTCGATGGACCGATGGCCGGTGGAGCAGACGAGAAAAAACGCCTACAAAAATCATTCATTCACTCATTCATTGACAGAGGATGTACCTACAGGGTCAGAAGTATGTAATTTCGCCCAAAAAATCCTTATTCCGTAATATAGGGGAGCACTTATGATGTTAAGAATCCGAGATATTCGATAATCCTTGACCAATTCCATGTCCTTGACGTAATTGTATCACAGTCACGCAATCTATACTTTCTATACTTATTACTTATATTACTTATTATTATTATTATATATTATTATATTATTATTATTATATTATAAAGCTGAAGAGTTTGTTTGTTTGTTTGTTTGGTTGAACGCGCTAATCTCTGGAACTACCCGTCGGATTTGAAAAAATCTTTTTGCATTTGATAGCTCAATTCTTGAGGAAGGCTATAGGCTAGGCTATTATATTCAACATCACGCTATGACCCTTAGGAGCCGAGTAAAAAGAAAAAAAGTCAGTAAGAACGCTAAGCAAAAACGAAGTAATAGCGCGGGTAGGCGATGAGATGCGACGGGGTGGGTCTGTGGTCGGTGGTGGAAATTTCACGCGGACGAAGTCGCGGGCAGAAGCTAGTGATATTATAAGTAAATAGGTACAGTCCGATCACAGTTAATTACTGCTGATTTTGCATCACTGTCAAAATCGCCAATTTACCTCTGATTTTGCATCACTGTCCAAATTACAGTGAACTTTATTGTTGTTGCAATAAGGTTGCTATTAGGTTGCTGCCATTGTCAAGTTTGTCAAAATCACAATGAGCTTTATTTACGTTGCTATAAGGTCGCTATTCGGTTACTGCTGAACGGACTGTAGTCATGCATGCTACATTCAGGTACCCACGACATTTCTCACAGCTGATTCCTCTATGAATAATGACATTCAAGTGATACACTCTTGTATCATTCTCACACACTGTTTAGTAAACATTACGCACAAGTCATGCACTGGCGACGAGCCAACTGCACCGCTAATCGCACTATTCTTGAAATAATCTTAATTTAAATAATAAAGAGACCTAATCCGTGAAGGTTTTATTTGTTTTGTCCACGTCACGTAATAACGTCAACGTGACATATTTCCGGCTTAGGGCCTGTTCACACCACGTTTTTTAAACGCGCATATAGACACAAATGGTAAAGTTGAAAGAGAGAAACGTTGGGTCACTTCATAACCTGTCCTGCAGGGCCTGTTGTGTGCACGTTACAGGAACTGTAAACGCTACTGTAGGCGCCAGACTCATCGCCAAATTCTAGGCTATACCCAATTAAGATTGCTATGCCTATATAATTTAAAAGAGTGTCCATGGAGTTTCTTGCCCGTTCTTCTCCATAGGTACCTACGCTTTGGAATGGGCAACTAGTGACCGACTTCTTGACAATCTAAAAGTGCCTGTAAATGGTTTAATTGAAATAAATGCTTTGAGTTTGAGTTTATTGACAGTCAAGGAGAAGGTGGTTCTGGGAGTCGAAAATGTCGATACTGGAGGTTTTAAAGGGGTTGCAACATATATGGTTTTTTAGCATCCCATACTGGCGATTACAGCTACCGGCCAGCAAAAGTTCTTGCATCAAGCGTAGTGATAATATCATCACCTGATAAGCGAAGCAGTGAAAAATTGTAGGTAAGTTGAAATTTTCAGGGATTTTACAAAACATATTGAGTGTTGTGTGCTAATATTAAATCAAGATTGTGCTGAACTTCAAACCAAAAATGTTGCCAAAATAAACAATGAAACGTAATATAAAGGCTCCTTCAAACATTTAGACTTTATTTTAATTTGATTTCATTTAATTTGGTTAATCTGTTTGCATTAATTAATTTGATTTGTATTGATTTTATTAAATTTGAATTTTATCGATTTTATACGTATACTAATAATGGGTGTTATTTACTTGAAATAAATTAATTTATTATAAACAGACGCGACACGACACGCGACACAAAGGCACCACAAGTCACGCAACGAGCGGTGCCTGTGTGTCGCGCGCGATTCGCGTCGCGCGTCGCGCCAGTTTGTAGGAGCCTTTATGTTGAAATTAAATGATGATAAACATTTTTATTTACATAACAATTAAAGTAGTATGAAACTATTTGTGTTAAACAAACGTTTGTAGTCATAGTGACCTAGATTCTGGGACTAACAGATGTGTTCTGTTATCATGACAAATGTGGTGACCGTCTGGAGATACGGCGATATGATAAGAGACATGGCATACCGTGTGCCGAGGTGGTTTAAACAATATTTTTTAACAATATAGAAAAAATATAATCCCGAAATATAATATAACATGAGAGCGGTGATGGCCAAGTGGTAACGGCCGCGACTTACGAGTTGTAGGTAGTAGGTACTTAAGCCGATCGTATGCGTCGACATCCTGCCGGACGCGATCGGCTGTCGCCGCATCCGTTCGTATCCTTTCTGATCCGATGCGATACGAGCCATTTGGTGGAAATCATCCTTATGGCCTACCCGCGGCTGTACAGCCTTAGATCATCAGAGTTAATAAATATATAAAAAATAGAGAGTTAATCATCATGAAGTATCGCATGCAAGGTGAGATCTGTCAAGCAACTATCAGGTAGGTATTCCGATCTTGAGGTATCACGCGATGGTTAACCGCATCAAAATTAAAAGGACAGTAATCTAAACCATAGGTTCTCAACATGCGCGTTTGAGTATTTCAGTAGAAGACCTAGAGAAAAATATTTATGCTATCTTACGACTACCTATATCATATTACACGTTTAAATTCGCGATTCGCGACAGATGGTAAGTAAAAATAATTGGAGGCCCTAGAAAAAAAAAAAACAATTGCACTCCAGGAGTGCCGACAGAAGTGAAAACAAAACACAAACAAAATACTTTGCCATCACTCACTAACATATATCGGATATACATTAAAACCGAGTACATCCCGAGGACAGCCGAACACATCCGAAGCGGGTATTTTTTGAATCGTCTTATAAGCAAAATATGCGCGGTTACGCTTACGGTAACAGTGGCGCGAGTTCAATGGTTTTTTCCCATTTCAAAAAATGCCCAACGCGCCTCAAAGGTGGACATAATAAGCGGTGGTGGGCAAAATACGGTTGAGAACCTGTGATCTAAACTTTTGTACAGTACCCGGCGATAAATATTGCACATCGACCTTTGGAAAGAGACAATCGGCTAATTTCGGCTTCGTAGAGCGTTATCTCTGTCGCACGAAATACAAACAGTCCGGTATCTATTAGGAGCTGTTAAAACAATTATGATTTGCTTCTTTTGATAATTATTTTTATTCTTTGTATAAAATCGATAGGATCGAATAGGTCGATGTGCAATATTTAATTTTATCGCCGGGTACTGTACAACTCGAAAGGTAAGTCGCGGCCCTTACGCCACTGGCCACCACTGTTCTGCATAGATGGAGAGTACTATTAATTTGTTTTGTCTCCATTTGTATCCATGAGTATCGTACTTGGCGGACTACCAACATTAGAGCCACGTTCCCATCACTGCACAGACAGGACATTATTAGAAACAGCTAAGAAAGCGAATGGCATGCATCAGTAACTCCTTGGTAAACATTCGACGATCAACCTCCTCGACCTTACACCTCTGCTCATGCCACAACGGACAGCTTGTGATGATATCTACTGAAGGACAGTGAGCGATTGTCGTGGGAACTATCTCAAGCGCGTGCCGATTAATGAAGACCTCTTCAGAATACATTAACATTGCATTCATTTTTTACATTGCTATATTATGCTTTGTATCTGGGCCATTTACAGCGATGTTAATAGCATTTTTAAGTAAAACGAATGTATACTGCTCCCTAATTGCGTAACAAACTATCAATGAGAATCTGATTTGAAGGATATTCCTAACCCATTTCTTCATATGATCGTAAAATTTGTCTGCTCAGTAACGTAAATAACGCAATGAATTTGGTTGAACTTTCAAAATAAAAGTATAAATTCCTACTTAGTGTGTTACGCAATTACCCTGCTGGATGGCAAGGAATTCAAACCTGAAGGTACCCGAAGACAAGTGCGACGCGATTCTGGTGGAAAAAATCAATGAATACTTTATGAAAATTGTTGTACTGGAGTCGCGTGGAGCCTGTCTTCGGCAGCCTCAATCAGGGCCGTCTTTACCCGGGGGTGCAAGGGGTGCATGGCACCCAGGCGCTGGGTCTTAGGGGGCGCAAGCCGATCGGGTCATCATTGATCACTCATTATAACCGCACCGCTCTAGCGCTGTAACCCACGTCACCGCCTCAAAATAAAAAACCCCTTAGAAAAAATAGATGGAAATCATCCTTTAAAAATGGAACACAAAAATTAAGTTTAATTTATTTTTGTTGGCAAGGGGGGCGCAAGCTGATTTTGGCACCCCGGCACCTGATATGGTTAAGACGGTCCTGGCCTCGATGGTGAGTAACCAGAGGCAAATATGACAATGCCAGAGACAAAGTTGAAAAATGTATCTTAGTGCACCAACTCCCACTTCTTTCATACCAAAAACAGAAAGGCAGAAATTGGTGAGGTGGAGTTCCTCCTCGGACCAACTCCTTCACAAAGAGCTCTTACTATGGACATTGAAAGATTCCGGGAGTAATTTGTATGGTGATAATAAAGAGAATCAAGCACGTCTGAATATAATATGTATGTTTAGCATAACGATTTCACACGATAATATTGAATTCCAAACATGTACTCGAGTATAACGCCCTGAGAACAGTTAGAAACATGCCAAGTATTGCGACGACGCTGAGAAAATACTAACAGGACGACATGAACACAAGATTCTATTCTGTTTCAGAGTAAAGCCGGGTTCACATAACTGTGTTGTGTCGTGTCACGCCTTTTGACGTAGTTTTAGCCAATCAACTCATTGTGATTTAGACGTAGTCTTGAACAGATTAGTTTGATTGGTGTATCCCGCGTCACGACACAACACGACACAGTAATGTCAGTGGTGGCTTTATTCATGGGTGGCGATTCTTATATAACAGAGGGGCAATTCTCGTAATTTTAAGAAAGTTCACAGTTGTCCTCAGTCTCAATTTGTAAAAAATACCTCTAATTTGCCAATAATTTTTGACAAGGTTTTTTTGACATTGACTGGCGCTAAAATGAGATTGCGACTAGATTTTGAATGTTCGTAATTATCTACCGGAATTGGCTTTCTGATCTTTCAAGTCATGAAGTTTGCGAAACCAGAACCCTAATTGCGTAACACAATATGAATCACAATCTGAATCATTTTGAAAGATATTGCTAATCCATTGCTTCATATGTTCGCAATTTTTTTCTGCTCAATAACGTAAATAACGCAATGAATGTTGTTGAACTGTCAAAATGAAAGCCATTGCTATTAATAGTGTGTTACGCAAGTACCCGCTGAGATGTAAAACCGTTTGCTAAACATCTGTATTTACAACATTGCTATACAGAATGATTTTTTTTACCGGTTCCAAATTTTTACAGGGTGTTCTACCCATGATTATGAACAACTTTCAATATGGGACCAACTCTGAACCCAAGTAACATTTTAAACTGTATAAAAGCTGTATTATGGACTATTCGTTTACTGCAGGCTTTTAAACGTGCTGTATAAAGACTGTATAGCAAGCTATACAGCCCTTGTAACTCTGAAATGGGCCCCAAAATTATACAGCTTTAAGTGTAGATTTAGCTGTATAACAGCTGCATAATAGCTGTACTATTTGGCTGGCTAAGATACTATTTAGATACTTTTATATAGCTTCCATTCTCTAATTTTCTTTTTTATTCTTTTATACAGACTCAGGCTTGTGAAAATCTTAATAAAAGAATAAATACAGTATGTTAACTAACAGAGGGCGTTCCCGTTAACCCGCAATAGTATAGCATCCATACATGCTAAAAAAAATATTACCATTCGAAAATAAAATGTTTTTATTTTTTTTTATATTAAAATATTCACTAAAAATCGTAAATTGATACGTTAAAGAAACACTCTGTACACGCGTACTTGAAGGACAGCAATGTCGGAATTTATTTAATTAAATAAATTAGAATTAATTAAATAAATAGAGTATCAATTTACGATTTTTAGTGAATATTTTAATATATAAAAAAAAAATACATTTTATTTTCGAATGGTAATATTTCTTTTAGCATGTATGGATGCTATACTATTGCGGGTTAACGGGAACGCCCTCTGTTAGTTAACATACTGTATATTATAATTGTGTTCGTGGTTGAATTCATTCTCCATTTTATTTACTATGTGCCATATCTGAAGATAAGTGAAAAAATATTTAATAACCAAGTGGTAAGTACTCTTTCCTGTTTATCGTTGTTGTTATGCTTGCGACTGATATTTTTATGTGAGTATGTATACTAGTTTTAAGCTCAAAACTCACGCCCCTTCGAAATAAGGAATATACATACATTTTTTTTGTAACAACAAATATGTGATCAAATCTGAAAACAGTTTTAAGAGTAACCCGGACTGTTCTATTGATAGTAAACGTAATTGTGTGTACTATACAGTTAAAATCTTTTGTAATTTTGTACTGAAATTTCAAAAACAAACAAAAAAATATCTCGTAAAATTGCAATGCAATTTATAAATTATTATAAAATGGCGTCCTTAGTTTATACAGCTCTTGCTCTTCTAGTACCCCTTAATACAGCTTTTTGCATAACAGAGTCGTTATTTAAGAACGTATCTCAGCCTAAAGAGTAACATTGTCTGTACATTAGTATTTAAGTACTGTAGAAGCTGCCTTAAATTCTTATTCATATTCATTAATACAGTTAATTAGGGTTCAGTTGAAAATATAGAAAACCTCATTATGATCCAAGGCCCGTAAGGCGGTGAGCAAGGAATCGGATAATAATTTACCAAATAGTAGTTACTGATAGCGAAAAGAAACAATGTATTGTTTTTATTTATAGAGATGTATTGTATCTAATTTAAATACTGAAGCATTAGTTTCAAAATAATCGATAAGCTGGATAATTGTGTATGCCAACACTATAATAATAACTTTAATCTTCTAAAACACGAAAAACTGTAAAAAGGGAAAAATGTACGCCAATCGCATAAGGCTTTAAAAAGGAGTAAATCTAAACTCTTCTACATGAGGCAGAATTGAATTAAACTATTATAAAGGGAACTGCTTGCTAAGAGTATCCTAGATTTCCGTTGTACAGCTATTATCAAGCTTAACTTGAAGGCTGAACAATAAAGTAATTTTACACCAATATTCAGGCTATAACAATATTTAATGCTCTTGTGCAGAAGTAGGTTATATAAAAGTATAATTTGAGAGCAATATACAGTTATTGTCTTATAAAGTTGCTGAACGCAGTTTTTTACGCCGCGGTCTGTATTTTAGCATTTTCCAATGCTATTTAAAAGCTAAAGGTAAAAAGGAGATGGCCAAAAATTGTATGGGCCTATACCCCAGAAAGTACATAAACAAAATCTTGTCATTTCATAGTACAGATCTTCTATAAAAATAAATAAAAAGGTGCATATTGCTCAGCAGTAGGGAACAGAAGTTATAAAGGTTTCAAAAAGTGATTTTTTCAGTATTTGACTAAATCAGTTTTATGTATATTAATGTATATATTTTATATCTGTCCTAGGAGTTTAATATGCATAGCGTATTAGTTACAAAAAACTGGGAGAACAGTATTTTTTCATCTGAAAATCTATTGTTTGTAACATTGATTAGAAGTAAAACAACGTAGGTACATTATGTATTTTAATCATTTAACGTCGTCAAATTATCTAAAAATGCTGCTGGTGGAACAATACTTTCTTGGTATCTCGCCCACCCCAAGTACCAAAGAATTGTCATGATATTATATGCACAACATCCAACAGTCCGGTTTCCAGCTACACAATTACACCAGTAACCTAATAAAGCGTTTCTAGGTTGGTCTTGACTTGAGGGATCCTCATCATATAAAATATTAGTGTAATACTCACGTCGATATGTATGTCTCGATTTAATGCGACCTCTTAATAGAACAGGGTGATTACCTCCTATGTGCATTACAAGTTCTTCCGAAAACTCTAGCTCTGGACTTACAACAACAATTAGTGGAGCACTCGCGTGGGACTACGACACTATAAAATATAAACGTACACTTGTCAAGTAAAAACACAAAACTAAAAGAAAACAAATGCCGAGTATTTGCGCGCGCGCAACGGACATCGAAGACTCGAAGAGGGTAGGAATGTGTTTTGACATTTGACGGGGTAACTTGAGTGCTGCCAGCACAAAAGCGAAATAATCCTATCCATAATAATTGCACTTAGATTTTTGTAGTGTTAATTCAATAATAGATGGTACTATTTATAGATAGAAAAACATAAAAAATAATAGTTGATTACAGTTTGGGTTTTAAATATTTTTCATTTTAGGTCCGCTATGCGTAATAATTAATGTTTTTATTTTGTATGGCAACACTAAGGGTACTTTACGTCAAATAAAACAGAAAAAAACTTTTAATTTCGATTTATTATTATCTGCTGCTTTAAGCCATAAACAGTTATTCAAAATTCTTGATTTTTTTTATTTAAATTAATTACAATACATTTATTTGTGTACACTTTGGGGCACATTTTGTCCATCTCCTTTAGGCTCTATACAGCCGTTAATCAGCTATACTGTATACAGTTGTACAGTTATACTAAAGTACAGTCCTATACATATTTTTACACTCTTGTACATCATTTATTAAGCTTATAGCTGGTAATGCGCTGGTAAATATAATATTTTTCCGCTTAAATGTTACTTGGGAAATCACGAAAAAAAATTCAGCTGTTTCATATAATAGTCCAGAGCGCGTATACAGAAAGTGGGCAACGTCGCAAACAGCTGTCAAATATTTCCCAGTTTTGATTAATTTGTCAATATTATCTATGAAAATAAGAATATGGCTAACTAATGAACTAGAATATTGAATATGAAATGCAATAAAATTAATATCTACTTGACCAAAATGGACACCCTTTTAAAATTTGGAACCGGTAAATGTATATTTTCTGAGAGAATAGAAGCTAGGAATGCTTGGACGTGTGTTGTGCAGAGGTTCCTTTCACTTGGTATTGGTAACCTTTAGCTATAGAAGTACAATCATAGCGGACATCTTGCATACTTTTTGCTCTGACATCTTACATTCTTTTATTCAACAAAGTAAATACCACTGAGATGATGTTATAGTTTCCCAATATGGCGACGATGTCAATGGAATGCGAGTTACGCAAGCGTCGTCGTTCAACAGGTCAAATGAACGGGACTCATTGATATGGCCCGCGGCCTAAAAGTGACCATTGATGAGTATTTAATCAATATCGAGGTCGTAATTAAGTGGCGTATGAAGTAGATGGGAAAGAAAAAATACATATTTGAGAAGAAACTGCTGTGAGACACCAGCAAATTAAAAACGTTCATCCCGCGCAGGCTGGCAACGTCGCATTTCTAGTGGTTTTCGTGATTATTTTATTAAATACTATTTTTTTACAGCCAAGCACTCGACCGTTGGTATAAAATATAAGTTTGTATACTATTTATTTACAGTTATTTTGGTATGTTTATACAAATAATAAAGCTGAAGAGTTTGATTGCTTGTTTGAACGCGCTAATCTCTGCTACTTTTTTTTTTGAGGATGGGAAATCATCAAAATGACCCGCTCTGGGTGGAGCGGAAGGCAGTGTCAGACTCTTACTGACTAAAACCCACCCGTGTTCCTTCCTTAGCCCTTTATGTTCCGGGCCAGCGGTAACCCTTTTGGACAATCTTGCTGACCCGGGATCTCTGGTACTTATGTGAACTTTTCACCAATGTGCTAAGTACAGAAAACAGAAAAAAAAAATACAGTACAGTTTTTCTAGTTATTCTGTGCCATTGTTACGCTAAGAAGAACGAGCAAAGAAAACAAGTTCATCTGCTTAGATTATTTTCGCCCATTTTCGTCTTGGCCTAGAAAGGTGAAGCCGTGGTAGCTCAGTGATAACTTCCGCGACTTAAGAGTTTGAAAGTCGTGGGTTCGAATCCAAGCAGGCACATTTCTTTGTGTAAATTATTTCCGCACCACAGCTCTCAAAACGGTGAAGGAAAACATCGTGAATTCGTGAGGAAACCGGCATGTTTCTAGAACCAAAAATTCGAAGACATGTGACATCTACGAACCCGCTCTGGGCCCGCGTGGTGGATTATGGCCCACTTCCCCTCACAGAGAGGAGGTTTGTGTCCCAGCAGTGGGAACATTATTGGCTGATTATGCTAAAAAGGTAGGTTATGAACCTACCATGTACAGACGCCAGCACATCAAGTTACTACAATCTGTCAAATTTCTTTAATATATTTTCAACTTTATAGCTAAAGCATAAGGTTCAAATTTGATTGGGAAAATTTGACAGTTTCGGGTAGCTTGATGTTTATCTATGTATTTACAAAAAATCCATTGTTTGGACTACAAAATTAAAACACTAGTGTTTTAGTATGTTGCTTGCAGAATAATCTGAGAAAAAATCATAATGATTATATGTATATTAGTAGCGGCCTAAACCTTATTTATAACCTATTAACGATACGAGGATAATTGTATCGTGACGTAGGTTTATACCTATTTATAATTATGTCGCGTATGCGTTGTTGCTTACGTGCACATAAATACGCAAACAAACAACTGATAATATAGACGAGTGTATGAATGTTATAATACATTATTTTATGAGCAATAGATAGTTATGAAAATCCCGTGGATAAGAGTTTAAATATAGTTTTCATGAGTAGATTCAGAACAGAAATAGTAGATTGTTGCATCGAGCGCAAAGTGAGTTATTAGCGCACGAGTAAATTAACACGAGTGCATAAATTACTCACTTTAGCAAGGTGCGTAATCTACTTTTCTTTCAACTACCAATCTACCTAGCATGATAAAAATATACCTACTCAAAATGAAAACTCAAGTTAATGAAAAGGAAAACAAAGTTTTCCTAAGCTTTTAAATATTTAACCCGCGACTTTTGCGGCAAAAGGTTATTAACAATTTCATTTGCAGCTGTTTATATACTTTCTGGAGTTGCATTCATATCGCTATCGCTATTTCCATTTTTTTAATCTTTTCTTGCTAAATATGAAGTACCTATCAAAGTTTTACAATGGTACAAAATGCGCGCTATTTGTTTTTTTTTTCACCGAGTCGGTTTTCTGCCGTACCTACTTACAATTAGTGCAATAACTCGGATTTTGGGCATTAAAAAGTAACATACATATCCGTAATCAGCAAAATTTGCTGATTACGGATATGTAGGTATGTTTGCACTTATTGTAAGTACGGCAGTTTTATTCAGCCGATTTTTATTTTCAGCCAGCATCTTTTTGATCTAATGACATTTTATATTAAACTTAATGGGAGACATTAAACCTCTGTGATAAATTTATATCTAAATAAAAAATAAAAAACTGCATTAATGAAAAACTGTGCAACCATGATAAGAACAACATTTCTGCACTGTTTTGGTTCTAAACAAAAAATACGTCCTTTGTGATCGGTTTTGTAGTGATTAATGATAAGATTACTACGTAGTTGAAAGAAAACATTTTTGGTATATTAGGAAAACGTTACAGACATTAAAAACCCCTAAATCGCTTTCCTGTAAAGTTGTGTTGTTGCACTTGCTTATGCGTAGGACCCGAAGGGGTTTCAATAACACCTGCTCAAACCTACTCAGATATGTGCAGGAGTCACTCATGTGACATTGAAAATAATACCCATAAAACAGAGATCAACTGCAAAAATTAATCCCTCTTGTTACAACGACAGATATCGTAGAAGATATAAGAGCTGCTGCGCGCGAGTGGGTGTGCAAGGCCGAACCAATCGACTGACGACGGCCCCGCTTCCTTCGGGATGCGCGGGCGCAATTACTTACTGTTACATGACCACTTGTGTGTATGTATGTTGGTTTGTTTATGTCCGTATCCGTGTGGCGTGGCCATGGCATGTGGGAGATGATTCGCGACCCCTGCATGCAGCTGTAATAGCGTTGTTCCTTGTTACTAGACATCTAATGCATTTATGATGAGGGATACTTTGATTTTTTTAAACAAACTAAATAGTAGTGACTAGTGATGGGCAGACTTTTGACAAAATTTTTGTATGCAGACTGGAAACGAATCGAATATCTAATGAAGATATACAAAGTTTAATTATTTGTTGTCGAAAGTCCTCTTCGCCGTATTCGGGGGGCTATCTAATGATAGGAAAAAGGAAAATGGGACATTTATTAAGCCAATAACTTACACCTTTACGGTATGGTCACTGTTTGCAGCTAATTCTATAAGTATATGTATATTCAAAATCAAAAGTCATTTATTAAAATTGGGCTGCGAATCAGCACTTTTCGAACGTCAAAATTAGGTACGTAAGACAGTCCCCCAAAACGCCCGCCCTTCACCACTTTCTAGTGCTTTCGCTGGGGAGAAGAAATGGCGCAACAAACTAACCCAGCATCACGGCTATTCATGATTCAAAAAAACCGTTTAAAAACATCACCATCCAAATCGATGCAAGAATATGATATAGGGTTATTGGTAAAAAACTTTAACAACCTCTTAAGGTCATTTTACTCATCATTATGGACAACTTTTACTATGAGACCAAACCTGAAATCGCGAAAAAAAAATCAGCTGTTCCCTACATTTTGACGAGTTATACGAACATAAATGTAGGGAACAGCTGATTTTTTTTTTCGCGATTTCAGGTTTGGTCCCATAGTCCCTCTTAAGGGGTTATTAATGTTTTACCAATAACCCTGTATAATTTATCGGAGTTATTTATTCGTGAACACACTTAACATACGAGTATGTCTACGACTAGAGAACCTCCTCCTTTTGTAGCCGGTATGACCTCTCAAGTTGCGCTAATGAGACAATTGATTTTCTATCGTATCGTACTACATATACTAGTCATATACACAAGAGAGTCCATAGGTTGTATGCATCTGTAATTCTGAATATGAAACCGTAGGCAAATTTACTTCAATATGGCGGCTACGAGTTGCATAACGCTACTCAATTGAAAGATGTTGATTGTGCGCATGCACACTTAACTACAATACTATCCATTGGTTTGTGGTCCAAAGTATTCTATTTTTATTGACGTGACAACGTCTAATAAATCGATAAAGCTGGCTGCACACACGAAAAAACATGACTCATGTAGCGTTACCTCGCGGCCTTGCTCTGTAGCGTTGTAGCGTTCCATGGCGGCTAGAAGTGCAAGCGAATATTAACAAATGCAATGCAACTATTCCATCAGTATTTTCTTATGACGTTGTCACGTTCAACTATCGTTAGTAAACCGACTTTACAGACAACCATCGAGATATAAGTACTATAGTACTTATATCTCGATGCAGACAACCGATTTTTTTTATTTCTTACACCAGTCATCGCAGTAAATCAGTGTCCGTCTATATTCTATCTAAGAATATGGTCATACGGTAGACTGGTCGACTCCACAATATAGATGACACGTGTTCCTGCCACGAGCTGCTGGCTTATTTGTTTGTCGCAATTGTGCACATGCATACGTTATGCTCGGGTTACATGAAGCTAGTGAAGGGTGGACGTTTTGGGGGAATGTCTTATGTAATTTTGATGTTCGAAAAGAGCTGGTTCTTAGGAATAAATTACTTTTAATTTTGATTTAGCTAGTTTTCAGGCTAGGATAGCAAGAAAGTCCTCCTTTTTCCTCCGTCTGGGGAGAACGGAGGGTTATGTCGGAATTCTACCGACTAAAACCCGACTGTTCCTTTTACTACCATGAGTCGGGGACACGGGAGGTTCTTGTACATTCGCAGCATCTCCGTCTGGAGCAAGGAAGTCCTAGTAAGCTAGGAAGCTAATCTACAAAAACATAAAGCTACACAACTATTAAAATAACTTGTTTTTGGGCAAAGACATTAAATTTTTACTCTTAAATCTCTTTGTTTTTAGGCTAGTAAGCTAGTGAGAGATATTTATTAGTGTGATTTGGTAATGAAGGAAAATGGTTTATTATGAACCATTATATTTTATACTAAATTCTCTTAAACAGGTAAGGTAAATCAATCCTATTGACGTAAATCCGTTTGACGCTTTTGTGGCATCGAGGTTGTCGTCATTGAGTCCACTCCAGCCAGTGTTGGTCCGTTTGTTGCGCACGTCAGATATTTACTCGATGAATACGACGTCCCGCAATATCCCCCTTAAAAAAAAAATGGGGTTCTATTTTTGAGCTAGTAGGGCCGCCAGCATTGATTTCACTATCCTGCGGGGTAATTGCATAATACATTCATTTTGACAGGTCAATAACATTCATTGCGTTATTTATGTTCTTGAGCAGACACATTTTTCGAACTTCGGAAGGAATGGATTAGCAATATCCTTCAAAATCATTCAGATTGAGATTCATAGTGTGTTACGAAATTAGGGTGCTTTATAGTAAGCCATGATATTACTTGTTTGCTATCCTAGCCAGGGCCGTCTTTACCCGGGGGTGCAAGGGGTGCGCGGCACCCAGGCGCAAGGTCTTAGGGGGCGCAAGTCGATCAGGTCATTACTAATCACTCATTATAACCGCAACGCTCCAGCGCTGTAACCGCTTCGAAAAAATCCCCTGGAAAAATTTGGTGGAAATCTTAAAAATGGAACACAAAAATTACGTTTAATTTCTTTTTGTTGGCAAGGGGGCGCAAGCTGATTTTCGCACCCCGGCACCCAATATGGTTAAGACGGCCCTGATCCTAGCTTAAAAAACTAGTCTCGTGAAGCCCAGTCATTACTGTAATACTAGCTCGCAGCTTCACAATAAGCCCGTGACAGTCAGTACTCAAGACGACAATAAGCCATATCCTGCTGTAACGTTATAGGCATTTATATTTAGCACTGTTGTTTGAATGTTCAATTGTATAGCTAAATCACGAATGCTGTTGTTTGTTAGCATACACAATAATCGACTATTTTACTAATATTATTTGTGGGTTGCAACATTGTCATTTTTAAATAATTTATCCGTTTGAGTTGTGGCAACTCATAGATGACTTTTGAAGAAAAACGGCGGGAAAAGTGGCTTAGCATTATCAGCTAGAGATGACGAAAGTGGTCTCGACTTCACACACGCACACACATGCCAGGCATCGAGGAACCCCCCAAGCTGCCCGCGATGTATCGCAGTGAGGCAAATGCGTGCGTGTCTATTAGCATGCATTTGTTTTACATGGAGGTGACATCGAGGTAGCGATTTAAACCGCGACCGCGAGGAGGTGACGTAGTTTTCGGCGTTTAATTACCCTATGCTGATGTTGATAAGTCTAAAATCGCCACCTCGTCTTGTGCAACCGTGGTGATCAATGCTCGTGCCTTCTCTCCACAGAGTACTTTTATATCTACCTTCTCTGTATGAGGCTTGCTCTGCAGTTGGACAGTAATTCAATAGGTATACGCCCGTTAAATGTATCCTTTGTCAACTCTCTTCCCAATCTTTGACCTCTGTATACATATCATTTGACCCACAGAACAGATTAAAGAGGATTCGACCGATCTCCTATCTGCGAGCTAATAACTTCGACTGTCCCAATGTCGTAACGTCACGATGTTGCTCTACTTTCTGTTAAACTTTGCCTTTTCTTTCTAATGACATTTGCCAATAAATCATAACAGAAACTTGCCCTATTGGCAGTGACTAACACAAAAGCCGCGGCTGCCTCGTCCGGTACACACAATGCATGAAGCAGGTAGCACTGACAGATGAACCTACTGACTCACCCGGATCTGTTGGTCAGGTAACCGTTCATTATTCGTGACTGACTGCAGAAATAAGTATGGATACAGAAGGTGAAAACTGCTGATAATATAGAATGCTGCCACCATGGCAATATTGTTCTCACATTTATAGAAGCACCAAGAATAATGTACCCAGGATTTAGTAATATCTTGATTTAAAAGAGTGTCCTTGGAGTTTCTTGCCCGTTCTTCTCCATATACATTTACGTTTTGAATGGGCAACTAACTTCTCCGAGTGACTCGACTCCTTGGAAATTCAAAAGTGTCTGTGAATGGTTTAATTGAAATAATCGCGTTTGAGTTTGAGTTGGCCGGTCTCTGGTTATGTCTGATCTGATTAATTGTTAAATGTGTGTGTACCTACTTATGTGGTATATGAGGATAGACGTTACATCGGTTAAAAGCGGTCGTGATTTGCGCATAAAGATTACTGATGCGGCGGATCATTCTTATGACAGCATCTTTTATGTACTCTGTGGCCGCAGGAGTTATGAACATGTAACATGTTGTATAGAATATCACCACTAACTTTTAAGCCTGGAATCACCCACTGATGGGTAAAGGCTTCCTTTCGTACCTCATCTAGTACCTTAGCTGTGTAACACAGTATCAATTACAATCTAAATAATTTAGAAGTGCTTCATAAATTTTCGAAAAAAAAAAAATTCTGCTCAACAACGCAAATAAAACGCAATGAATGTTGTTGAACAGTCAAAATGAAGTAATTTCTACTGTAATACTGTTAGCGTGTTACGCAATTACCCCGCTGGTGTTTTACTTTATTACGTGATACCTATCGGACATCCATGATGTTATAGAGGTATGAAGAACAGGGTGTGAAGCATACTCATAATAAATAAAATAATAAAAATAAAAAGCCTTTTATTTCATGCATAAAATAAGTTTAACAATTATAGATTCATTCACTTTCATAAATATTATTGTTTAGTTTTCATTTTCATAATTGCAAACAAAAAATGTATTATTTAACTTAACAATATCAATGTAATGTACAATATTATTAATTGCAATATAATATTAATCAATTAAAAGTTTTTTTTTTTTTATATTTTTATATAACAATATTACTTATTATATTTCAATATTAGGTAATATTCATTAAATAATAAAAAATAAATTAGATTATTATAAATGGATTCAGAAATTTAAAAAAGACTTTTTTTTTTTTTTTTTTTTTTTAAGCATACTCATACTCTATACAAAAGGGAGGATCCTCCGACCAGACGGGTGTTGTGTCTGGCGGGCAACTGCCCGATGATTCATGTCGGGCCATTGTGTCTATGCTAGTTGCGCGGTAAACTCTGCTTGCGAAACGCAGGATTTTGCGTGACGTCAGTATGACGCGTTGTCCGCATGTGGCGTTGTAGATATCGCTACAATGTCTGAGCTTATTTAATTTTCTTTAACCTTATCCTTTAATTGTTGATTTAAAAGTTCATTTTAATTACCAACTACTTACAGTGCTCTTTATTGCTGTTGGGCCTTCTGACTTTTAACGTGACTTCCGTTTTCAAAATCAGGTAACGACAGATTCTCCCTCACGTTTCCAGTTTTTTGCTGGAAACATGTCTTGGCAAGCCAAGAATCGGGCGTCACGAGTTAGATTTGTAGATAGAAAGAACAAAATGAGCAAAAATTATGATTGTTTGAATGCTGACGCTCATTCTCTTGACGTGCGAGGTATTCTTTGATACAAATATGAAGCAGACTAGACGGATAGTGCTAAGAAATGTGTCTAACTATTTCTTAGTGTTTAGTGTGTTGTTATGGCCAATAACAAGGTTATTGGCCATTTGGGGTTAAACTTGAAACACTGGGGCCAAGGAGTCCGAGGCCTATTCGGTTTTTCAAGATATCGCGCAATGGTTGGTTGGTTCTTCACGTGACCAGAGGGCTGCGGCTGGCCTATTTTTCGGCCAAAGAATCAGCATCACCATACAACGTGGCGATGTTGCCAGCCTTATGGACACTTTCTCTGTTGACAGCGATGCGGACTTTTTTAATGGCTTATTTTATTTTATTTATTGGATCGCCAACAGAGGCTGTGAGAGTGGAGTGATGAGTGTGTGTGTGTGTGAGTGAGTGAGTGAGATGATTACTTTCCTTCGTTTTTAGGGTTCCATACCCAAAGGGTAACAACGGGACCCTATTACTAAGACTCCATTGTCCGTCTGTCACCAGACTGTATCTCATGAACGTGATAGCTAGACAGTTGTCACAGATGATGTATTTCTGTTGCCGCTATAACAACAAATACTAAAAACAGAATAAAATAAATATTTAAGGGGGGCTCTCATACAACTAACGTGTTTTTTTCGGCGTTTTTGCCTTGTGGTACGGATCCCTTCGTGTGCAAGTCTGACTCGCACTTGGCCAGTTTTTTTTATACATGTACAGACGTCAGCACATCAAGCTACTACAATCTGTCAAGTTTATTTAATAGATTTTCAACTTTATTACTAAGCATAAGGTTCAAAGTTGATTGGGAAAATTTTACATTATGTAAATAACAAAAAATAGTTAAGTAAGTAGGTACATGGTCATTAGGAAACTGTGCAATTCATTACATAAAAAAATCGTGATACATTATACCGACATTCAGATGGTTACATAAATAAGTTATCAACGAATCTTAGTCTAATATACTATTAGATACGTACCTACTTGTTTGTTTCCCAACATTCGAAGACCATTACCATAATGATACATGTATCACTGTACTCAGGCACCTATTGATCACATCAACACAAATCATCAGCATTTACGCGTAAATGTAGTAGTCTAAACTACTTTCTTAACGGGTCCTCTTCCCTCTCTGTCACTCTTATCAGAAGCATCTTCTATCTTCTTTTAGCGTAGGTGTAACCCAAATAACTGGCTACAAAGAGGTTACGCAGGTATGAGACAGAAGTACAGGTTTGAACATGATTGACCTCCAAGAAGTCATCACACTACCTGTTTAGACTGATTCCTTATGTAGATATTACCAACTGTATGAGCTACCTCTCATCTAGAATCGTAGGGTTTGTCTTAGCATATAAGAGAACTAGCTTCCACCCGCGGCTTCGCCCGCGAGGTATGTCGATAAAAACTATCCCATGTCCTTCCCCGGGATGCAATCTATCTCTCTGCCAAATTTTAGCGAAATCCGTTCAGTGGTTTAGGCGTGAAAAGGTAACATACAGACAGACAGAGTAACTTTCGAAGTTAATAGTAGTATATATAATATAATAATAATTAATATAATAATAATAATTAATATATAATATAATAATAATTATAATATTAGTATGGATAGGGCACCAAGATGACCAGATGTTCTGGAAAAAACATTGCAGGCAAACTCTGTCGTAATTAAACCACCACAAGTTACGAATGCTAAATAAAACGATCAGTTTTTGTATATTATTATGGCATCTCTCAGGTCAACATAGGAGTTTGTTGGCAGCTTAACCGGGCTATCCTGTGTATGCCTTAATAAATAAAGGCCTCCAAACAGGGCATATAAGTTACTAGCTTCCGCCCGCTGCTTCGCTATGTCCTTCCCCGGGATGCAATCTATCTCTCTGCCTTTATCGAAATCCGTTCAATGGCTTAGGCGTGAAAAGGTAACATACAGACAGACAGTTACTTTCGAATTTATGATATTAATATGGATTAGCTAAGCGACTACTCGCGCTAAGAGCACCCCCTGTGGGGTACGGGTCTTGGCTTAGGGCGTCGCTAGGGGTAGGCAGCAACGGATAGGCTGGATCAGATCGTATTTGATTTATTGGCTAACACATACGGCTTTCATTAAACTGTTGATGCATCACATCACCAAGGACCGGGTTTTTGATCCGTGGTTAACTCTAATGTTAACTAATGGTCAACTGGGTCAACTAATAGTTAATTAAACACTTGACCAAAAAACATATTTTGACAAAATTGAACCATTAGGTAGTTACTATTTTTAACAATTGGTTGAGTTAACTCTACGGATCAAAAACATTACGACTGCCTTATCTGAGGATTAAGCTAACCGTACGATTAGACGGTTATACAATCTCTTGTGATATTACAACTGCAGAGACCTATAATCTCTCTAAGATATAAAATTATCTAATAGCATGACATTTTGTATCATCGTGTACAAAGTCCAAGTAGCACAAAGGGCTATGGATCGCACCATATTAGGCCTATCATACTGAAAGTCCGAGTCCGTAACTCAGATATCCGACATAGGTCTAAGATTCAAGACGTAGGACTGTGGGTAGCGTGTGGCTCTGAAATGAAGGTGGGCAAGACACTTGGTTAGACATGGTGATAGCAGGTGGAGCAGCACCCACGGACAGCCCCCTTTGCAGGGACTGCCTTGATGCCGAGGAATCAGCCGCCCACGTCATCCTGGATTGCAAGGCTGTGGCTTCTCAACGTGCAGAAATCCTCGGAACAATGAGGTCGCTCCGCGAAGCCTGTGAAGCTCCCAGGAAGCTTCTGTGCTTTTGGGCGGAGCTAGGCTGGCTCTGTTAGCCAGAATCCTCACGCACAACGGACCGAATGTCTAAGTGCGGAAAAGGGAGTCCCATCATCATCAGCAGGTGGAGTAGAGCCCTATCGGAATCATTGCCGAGAAACGGTAGAAGGAGCGTTCGTGGACGACCTACAAAAGATCGCAGTGAACATCCGTATGAGACTCGCACAGAACTGAAGCAGGCACAAAAGGAGACATGGACTCCGCAGTGAGTGTAACACGGCTGCCAATGACGATGATGTTGATGTCATAATTAGGCAAACGAATATTTACGCTCTTTAATCGTAGTTTAAACTAACAAATTGAGGAAAACTGAACTCATGAGATAACAACGACGTGAAAACATCCTGATTTCGTGTTGTTTTTCTCGGTATTTCTAAATGTTATGGGAATTTTATGAATTGAATCAGGTGCGTTATTGTGTTGTAATTGATATGTGATACATTCATTCTTGCTTACACACATTTATGATTGTAAAAGGGGATAGGTTTCATGCGATAACTTTCTGACCTGGCGCATAATATTATCTTGACAAAACAATAACTTAAAACACTAACGTAGTGATTAAATATTGAGGAACGTTTTGAAACCTAGTTTTCTAAAAGTTTAACTACACAAACCTAACAGACTATCTCCTGTAACTTGGTTGCTGTCAGCTGTGGGTGGTTGATTGAAATAATTATTAATTACACAACGGACTCTTTTTTTCTTGTGTTTCTGTTTTCATCTGACATTATGCTGAGCTGGCATATAATGGCATTATAATCTTTGTTTTCTGTTTTTATACTTTTAAGGTGTACCTATTTATTTTGCTCTAATGCCAATTTAATAAACGCATTTTCTTTCTCTCTTTTTTGTATGTCATCTTGCAGGTCAACCTAAGAGGTTGTCGGCTGCTTAAGGCACTACCTCGAAAATAAATCGTAGCGACTGATCTACTAAGCGAGCGAAGGTGATGCAAAAAAGAGAGAAAAAGCAAAAGAAAACGCAAAAGAAGAGAGATGGCTATAATGTGCGTGCGCCTCGGAGTAAAACGACGTATGTTCCAAAACGAATTTACTCGTTTTTTAACATAAATTTAAAACTACTTTGTGTAAACACTTTGATATGATAATCCTCTATGTTTTAAAGTAAATTCCATTGAATAAATAACTTTGCAATTTTTTTGTATCGAGAAAAATTCATTGGATCTTGTATTCCTTTTACATGATACATACTAGACCAAAGAGTCAAAACATATACCAAAAAGTTAAATCCCTATTCCACATACATACTTAACAAGTTACAAGAAATAGAAAAACCACATTTTTTTCAATATATCACCTTAACCAGGCTATCCTGCAATGCCTTAATAAATAAAGGCCTCCAGCTGACATAAAAGCGATGCCCTAAGCCGAAGTGCGTACCGAACAGTACGCACTTCGGCTTAGGGCATCGCTGGGGAAGAGAAGTTAGGGACAGGGTGGATCGCATCGTATAACAACAGCCAAACCTAACATGAGTTTTATAGTCTCTTAGCGTAATTTTTTGTTAGTTTTCTTTGGGAAACTGGGGCTTAAGTCTGTCCGTCTGTAACCTGGATGTTTCGCAACACAATTTTAAGGGTTAGCCTTCTGGTCTACCCGGCTACTGTCAAAGATTAGGCAAAAAAGGTGGGAAAGTATTTTGATAAGGGCCCTTAATTGTGTATTCTTGAATGATGATGAAGAGTTTCTGATTCTATACGTTGTTAGTCCGCTTCGACGTACAGGAATGCTCTCTTTGTGTGCAACAGTACATGCTTGTCGTGCTCACATACTAATTTATGTGCTAATGTATTATGTATGTAGGGTTTTCTATGTTAATTTCGGTGTTAACGGCACTGTAGACCGAAAGGTTTATGGGCTTTACAAGGGCAATGTCACGGATGACGGACTTGTAGCAGTTTGTAAATTGCTCGTGTCGTTGTCGATTCCATTTCACATAATTATACTCTGCGACTTCTAATACCATAGTTCATTCCATAATATACCTGAGGGCTGGTAGCCTTCAGCAATTCAATTATTCAAAGACTTTCAAGATTAAAGTCATCGAATAAGGGGAAGGGGGGAGCTGAGAAATTAGAAACTGTGAAGGATATATCTACCTCATCTACTGAAAACGAGTAAACTACGGGGTAATTGCGTAACACATTATCAGTAGCCATGGCTTTCAATTAGACAGTTCAACAACATTCATTCAAACAACACATTCATTCATTGTTGAGCAGACCATTTTTTCGAACATAATATGAAGTAATGGGTTAGCAATATCCTTCAAAATTATTCAGATTGAGATTGATCACCTAAGTTTTCACGGTGAGATGGTTACAGAATCGCACTGCCGATCAAATTGTCCTTAATTAAATTAGCAGGGCAATTTGATCATATTTATTATAAAAGTCAATGCGACACCTTTGTCAAAAAGATACAAAATTGACACATTATAGACGTACGACGATATTTTAATATAAACTAATATTATGAAAAGAAAAGATATGATCTTTTGTGTGTTTGTTTGTTACGCTTTCACGCTTAAACGGCTGAGCGGATTTGGATGAAATTCGGCACATTGGTATACCATGACCTGGATTAGGACATATAATTTTTTTTATCTCGATATTCCCACGGGATCGACTGATTACTGATGCAGGTGAAACTGCGGCGCAGCTAAAGTTGTTTGTTAAGCAGAAAACTTGGAAAGAGACACAAAATTGACAAATTGTTGGATTGTCGGATTGTCGCCTGACGGTTTTATGAAATAGGCCACAGATCATAACATAGTAGAGGAGAAACTTGTCTTTCTGGAGCTGTGTATTCGTGTGGAGGTAACAATAAGCCATCAAGGTGACTGATATACCTTGTTCAATTTATAGGCGAGGACGCTGGCACCATAAACACAAGTGAAATCTTTCTTTGGGTGTCAGAGTTCATCGAAAACACTCTATCCCTTAGTTGTAACGCTGCATAGTGTTTAGATAAGTGTTTTTGTACAACTAAAGTTAATAAAGAAAAATTTTTTTTTATAAGGTAATTAATCTCTTAGTAACCCATGGCAGACACTTGTCGCGTTACACACACAGACAGACAAGACGTTGAATGTAGATCAACGGCTGTGTATAATAAAAATGTCATATCAGCAAATTGTGGGGGCAAAGGTAAGTAATATAACTCTGTTTATTATTTCAGAGGAATACAATAATACTTGTGTTCAATACACAATCTATTTGATTGGTTACATGGCCTGTAGGTAATATACAGTTAGTCTACCAAAGTCATATCTATTGATATTTGACATAGAGAAAGATTAGATCTAAATATGTACTTCACACTTTGATAATTCATAGGTTTAGGTAGGTACCTACATGAGTGTGCCAAAGAAACGATGGTTGAGCCGTTATGGGACTACATGGACCTAAACTAAAAAAAAAACGCATGTTTTATAATGCCTAAAAGATATACTTTTAGGCATTATAAAACTTGCGTTTATTTACGCGTTGAGCAGACAAATTTTTCGAATTTATGAAGCAATGGATTGGTAATCCCAATTAATTAAGATAATGATTGACTTCTAAAGTGTAATCCTAAATCTATCAGACTGCTAAGCTACTTTCACTAAAATCGGTTCATTCACTTCGAAAAACAAGGCTTGAAAGTTTGTATGAAATGCTGTACGGCGTAACTCAACACCCCTAATTAACAAACTCACCTAAATCGATATTTACCAATTGATTATTTGAATCGATGAATGGTGAATCGCGGCCGCCTGGCAACAGCGCTGACTGGACGAGTAAGGTCGGCAGAGGTGACTGGACAGGTTTCGGCCTGGCTGAGGTCTGACGCGCGTTATGCCTGCATTCCGCTGAGGACTCCTGCGCAGATTTAAGTTTATTATCGCACGCTTCATGGGGATTTATTTGGGAACTAGTAACATAGCCCTGCTTCGCACAGTATTTACGACGATACACAAACGAATAAATAAAATTGAAGTGTCTATTTGTAATATAAAAAAAACAGTTTTTTACTAAATGCAAAGTGTTTTTTTCTGTCTGTTTGTTCCGGCTAATCTCCGAACGGCTAGATCGATTTTGATGGGACTTTGGTATGGACGTTTGTGGGACGATGGGAATGGGATGGTGAAAAACGCATCAAAATCCGATAAAGTTGAAAATTACTTAAAGTTTGACAGATTGTAGTAGCTTGATGTGCTGGCGTCTGTACCAAAACTTAAAAAGAAATTAAAATACTTACATACATAAGTGATTTTGAATATACATAGGTGCAACAATGACACATGTAAATGTTTTTGACAGACAATAACTAATTGGTCCTGGAAATTATTGTCAGCAAAGTAAACAGTGACTTACTTTTAGAGGAGGTTTTCCGTCTTCACTCGTTCCATCGTAGACTAACCACGTTCAAGGTTAAGAGTGGTACCAAATTGTACTGAACCGCATCGGCTAGTCCTAGAACTAAAAATTCGAAGACATGTGACATTCACTCACGGTGACGTTTATACAGAAAAGATTGGCTGATGCTATAACTCCGAAACTAGGCCTGAGGCAGTTATTTAGGAGCTAGTGATTGCGCAATAATATTAATTTATTCAAAGAAACATCTTCAGATGAGTGGCGCTACATTGTCCATAACCATCTGCTATGAACTGAAATGAAATTGTTTATTCTCTAAATAGGACATATTATGTAAAACAAAATAAGCTAGGTGAGGCCGACATATCCAACTGAACTCAGAGAAGAAAAGCCTAAACAAACTCAAAGATCACAGTCTCTTTTAAAGTCCAGAAATAATCTGGTCAGATCATGTGAAGAGCATGTAGATTGATGTCTGAAATGGTCTTTTGAGGAATGTACCACACAGATTTGAGTGGACCAGTCCAGTCAATGCAAGCATTTGTCAGTAATTGTGTAGCTCAACTCAGAACTTGAGGAGCTCAACTACTTGAAACCTTCATGATACAAATATTATCTACTATGATAACAAGTTCTTAGACACGTGTAAAATATGGCGTCTAATAGTAAGAAGACACCATTTAAAATAGTAATTAATCTTGTTCAAATACTACTAATTGATGTTAGTTATCATGGCGGGTGCCATTCGTCATTGTCCCACTTCATGTAGATAACGACTATGGTTCTTTAATATATTTATATTTATGAGATCAAGATAGGATCAGGTGTGGTAGTAAATAGATAAAAAAAAGAAATACTAACTTTAAAGTGGTTCTCAAAAAGAGTCGAGATCGCATGTAGCATTTTATAAATCAAACTCACCGACCAAATTCGCAACATCATAATACGTTCCAGGACGGGTATTACCGATGTTGGCGATAAATCTGTGACGTTGAAATGGGACTTTTTTTTTTTTTTTTAAATCATTGCCCCACACTAGGAATTACTCCTGTATCGTGGGTGCGTTTACAAACATTTAAATTCACATACACAAACAGCCAGACCAGGAACAACTACCTGTAGGCAATACAAATATTTGTTCCGTGCGGGAATCGAACCCGCGACACGCAGCGCAACAGTCGATCGCACAACCACTGCGCTAACCGTGTCGTTAAAACTCAAAACGTCGTCAAAACTTTGCAGGTCACACCTATAGGACGTATCCTGACGGATGAGCCAGGATCGTAATACAGTGGGTGCCTGAAGACGGGCGCCGTTACCGACTCAGGCCTAAGAAACGCTGGCGTGACGATTGGGACTCGTCACACCGACCGACGACCGATTGGTCGAGGCGAAGGCACAACACAGAGAAGGCTGGATAAGTATGGGGGAGACTTTTGCCCAGCAGTGGGAAAACATAGGATAACAAAAAAAAATCACCGAAGATTTATTATGGTGAAGAAAAAAAATAAATTAAATGACTCAGTAAGCTGCTGCATGCTGTGACGGTTCTGTCAAATAAATTAGTAATTGGTTATGAAAAAATCTACATTTGTAACGGTAGAATACCTGTTATTGATATTTTTAATCATTTTGTTGTTCAATTAAATTCATTTTGAGTTAAATATTGATTATCTTTTAAATAATGGCGAGTGAAAACCCTTAAGACCACGTGGACATTGTAAAAAGCAGGTCATTTTCAATAATATTTCAATCTGGCCACCCTCGCACCGAAATACATATCTAGTCCTACAACTTTTTTAACCAATCAGCTAAATAATCCCAAACAATTTTAAATCCTACAAATGTGCACTAGCACCTTTCTCACCATCCTCCGGAGCCGGTCTTAACCCGTGCGCGTGAGTCGATCTACCACATGCACATACATCACACACGTCACTTATAGACGTTTGTGCTTGTCTGTCCGTTTGTGTCTGTGTGTGTGTATGTAAGTCACAGGTCAAACGGTGGTCAGGTTGGTGAATTAGTCCCATATGAGACTTAGCATTAACTGTATTAGGTTACGTTATTACGTCGCCAATTATAGCGAAGTATCAGCAGTTTTGATGCAATTATTTATCATTCTATTCTACTATATAATTATATCCATACTAATATTATAAATTCGAAAGTAACTCAGTCTGTATGTAGGTATATTACCTTTTCACGCCTAAACCACTGAACGGATTTCGACAATATTTGGCAGAGAGATAGATTGCATCCCGGGGAAGGACATATCCTTTTATCAACATACGGGCGGAAGCTAGTATATCCATACTAATATTATAAATGCGAAAGTGTGTCTGTCTGTGTGTTAGATGATTTTTTATTAGATGATTAGATGTAATTTGGTATATACATAGTTTGAGTCCCGGGAAAGGACTTAGGATAGTTTTTATCCCTTTACTCCCACGGGATCGACACTTATGTGGGTGAAACCGCGGGGCACTGGTAGTCCTATTTAATTAATATTATAAATGTGAAAGTTTGTGAAGTTGTTTGGATGTTTATTACTCAATCACGCGTAAACCGTTGAACACATTTGGATGAAAATTGGCACATAAATAGACCATTTCTTGGATTAACACATAAGATACTTTTTATCCCGATATTACCACGCGGTCGAAACTAATGCGGGTGAAACCGCGGAGCACTGCTAGTCATTTATATTTTGCACGGCATGTTTAGTTTTTTGTGTGATATTAAATGGGTTATTTTTAGTTGATGTTACACACATCTACTAAAAATAGTATGAGAAAAAAAAGTTGATTGCTATATTTTACAGATCATAACATCAAAGATTGATGCACGTGTTATGTTTACAAAGAAAGGTAGAAAGTAAACTCGTGTCGTAGTATTCTCTGGAAGTCGATCCCAGTATAATTGGGAAGAGTCCCAATCCAGACCAACCACCAGCCAACCAGAATCCAGCTTTCAGTCTATCTAACCGGATGCAGCTGAATACCTGTATTTTACATGGAGCGACTGCCTATCTGACCTCCACAACCCAGTTACTGGGTAATACGATACCCCTTGGCAAGACTGGTTGTCAGACTTTCGGGCTGACCCGTAACTGCTGTCAAGGTTCCACGAATGACAGCCAGGACCAACGGCTTAACGTGCTTTCCAAGGCATGGAGGGTCTCGGTAGGTAAAGATGCCCATCCACGGACCACCCATGGCAAGCGTAGAATACTCGTGTGACACGAGTATTCTACGCTTGCCATGGGTGGTCCGTGTGCTATTAGACTATAAAGGCTCCTACAAACAGGCGCGACACGCGATATAATCGCGCGCGACACAAAGGCACCGCTCGTTGCGCGACTTGCGGTACCTTTGTGTCGCGCGCGATTTTATCGCGTGTCCGCGCCTGTTAATCCCTTTATTCATAAACGTTACCTACTTAAAGTTAACTAGTGATTAGCGACTGTTTAATCGTATATTTTTGACGTTTAAACACCGCTTAACTTTAATCATCGTCTATAAATAAACCCCTTAAGGGGCTTACTGGACCTAAACACAAAAAACGCAAGTTTTTGAAACAATAAAAGTATATGATTTACAGTAAACAAAATCAGAAAAATATATGATTTTCTTCAGGATATATGCTAGGTAGATAGTGTGTTGAAAACATACATAACATAGAAAAAAATCAAGAAAAAACCTCTAAAAACTTTTTTTTACAATAAAAACCATACTAATATACATTCTACAATCATTCTGATTTTTTGTTAGATTATTCTACAAGCACGATACTAATACACTACTGTTTTATTTTTTTAGTCCAAAACAATATTTGAAATTAAATAATTGCTTCATATTTTGCAATAAATTACCAGCGTTGTGTCATCGCGCTTCTCTTTCTTTTCTATGCAGTCCGACAGTGACCGCGCTTTAGGTCATGTAAGCCCCTTAATGTCAATACTAATATTAATTAACAGAAGGCCAATTCTCGTAAATTAATACACATTCAAAATCTAGTCGCAATCTCATCTTGGCGACAAATAAATGTCAAAATGTTGGGAAATTAGAGGTATTTTTGACAGATTGCGAGACGAAGTTCAGACTGTCAACGTTCTTAAAATTACGAGTTATTGACCCTCTGGTATCTGTGACACTAATTAGTACTGACATTTCTTTGTGTGCGATGATGTAAGTCATTAGATAATCTTGGCTTACTTTCGTGTACGGTCTATGTCAAACTGATAAAACTACAACGTAAATCTACATTTTTTGAATTGAAACACAGTTGTAGATAGTAAGTAGTAAGTTGTAAGACGCACCCTAATTGCGTTACACATTATCAATCTAAATTCGAATGATTTTGAAGGATATTGTTATTCCTTTGTTTCATAATAATATGTTCGAAAAATGTGCGCAACCTGCTGTCACTACATGACGCTGGCAGAATAGCCGACATCGGCTCAATTGCCAAAAAGGAAAAAAAAAAACATAAATAACGCAATGAATGTTGTTGAACCGTCAAAATGAAAGCCATTGCTATTGATATAATGTGTTACGCAATTACCCCGCAGGTTGCAGATAATAAGGTGATAACCTGTTGACAAAATTGCAATGTTAGGCAAGAACGAAGCTCTGATAGTACAGACGCCAGCACATCAACCTACCACAATCTGTCAGATTTTCCCAATCAACTTTGAACCTTATGCTTTAGCAATAAAGTTGAAAATCTATTAAAGAAATCTGACAGATTGTGGTAGGTTGATGTACTGGCATGGCGTCCGTACCTAACTTGTTCGTTTAACTACATACTTGATCACTTATCTTGTCGACAGAGGGCCAATTGCCGTAATTAAAACTGTTCAAAATCCCAGCGACAATCAATATCAAAAACTTGTAAAAAATGTAGGGACAATTAAAAGTATTTTTGACAGAATGAGACTGAGATTGTGAACATTCTTAAAATTACAAGAATTGCCCCTCTGGTATATTGTCAGTCTATATAGTTATAGGCAATTGAAGTATTCTTTCTCAAAACTACAACAAGAGCCAATACAAATTTTTATTGAGTTCTGAATTTAACAATTAAAAATAAAATAACAATATTAAATACGTACCTAATATGAAATAACAATAAACAACGGCGCAATACCTACTCATAATTCAATTTTTGATAATCAATTAGGTACCTACTTATTCGTATTATTTATTATAACGACTAATGATAGACCCGAACAATGCCGATTCCAGTATCCAAGAGATGAAATACCTCATTATTCTAAAAGCAATTTAAATAACATAAAAATAATGTAATTAACCTCTTTTCTCGTTGATCTCCTTAAGTTTTAAGTTGAGCTGCATTATTGCTGACAAATACGTGCACTGACTGGACAGGTTCACTCAATCAGTATTGTTCTTTCCTCAAAAGACCATTTCAGACAATAAACTACATGGTCTTCACATGATCTGACCAAGATTATGTCAGGACTTTAAAAGAGACTGTGACCTCTGAGTTTAATTTGGCCTTTCTTCTCAGAGTAGTCAGATAGGATACGCCGACCTTATATAGTTTTTAAAATTATGATTGATGTGTAAAAAGTGTTTGCACGAACCTACTTACAGAAATAAAATCATTTATAATTTTGTTAGAAGTTTAAAATTTAAATCTCAGTTTCCCCCTTGTTCGTGGCCGCCGTGGACAGGAATGCAGTCTTGCGGGCTTCGGACTAGACACACACACACACAACAGTGCATGCAGACAGGACTCTTGTGTGTGTTGGGAGAGGTACTATTGGTTGCGAAATCACGCAGTTATCGAAAAACGAGTTTGACGATGGGTGTGTGGCACGGCACTGCGGGGACTTTTCAGTGTATAAGTATGAGAAGAAAAATTTTTCTCTAATGTTTTCATAAATCTCACCGTTGAGAGATTTATGAAGACCTTCGAGAATATCTTTTATTTAATTTACAATCAAACAACTTGCCGGAGAATAGTTTGATTTCTTGGTTAAAATATTTGTAACCTAAAATCTGATACTGATTTTTTTAAGCACATTCCTAATGTTGTCTTATTAGCAGTGCAAAATCTGTGTAATTACTTTTTGAGTTCGGATTAAAACACATTTTGGGCGGTGATTTTCTAGTTATTTTTATAGATTTATACCTACTTAAACATGGCCTTACTAAGTATTTTATTGTGTAAGTACCTACTTATATTATGTTTTGTTACTGAGTTGCCCTTTTAAAAAGGGATGAAAACGTGACTGGCTTAAAATAACGAAACTGTTCCTAGATAGCCATGGGCTGAAAAAATTGCATTGTTCCCCCTTAGGGGTTGCGCTCGGCCAGCCCCGCACATCCCTGTAGAAGTTGTAAAATTTATTGTCCTAGACTAGTTACCGAAGCTGATATATTTTTTAAGGCGGGCTTTTGAACTTCAGATCCAAGTAGAGACTTATTGAATTCTGCGACTAAATAATGTCCAAAAACTTTAAAGAAGCAGAACCAATCGAGTGATAACCAAGTGAGAACGACATGAGTTTCACACTCATTGTACCTCAACACACAACTGTGGCCGTGTTAGTGTGTAGTATACACACAACACATTTGCAATTTTTTACACACGAGACACAATCGAACAGGTTACAGAATACGTCACATAGTCTTATGTAAGAATAATACCTACATAATAACTATATTTAAACGTTCGATGCATATCGTAACGAGGTAAAAGGAATATTTAATAAGAATCGTTGAGGGAAATCGGGCTAATAATAGCTAAGCTAATGCAACTTTGTAATATACCTCATCATCTACCTAGCCTTTTCCCAACGGTCGGTCGGCTTCAAGTCTAACCGGATGCAGCTGAATACCAGTAATTTACATGGAGCGACTGCCTATCTGTCCTCCACAAATACGATACCCCTTGGTAAGACTGATTATTTTCTATTACGAAACAACATGAAAACTGAAAACTTATCTAGCCAATGATTTCCCATTATCGCTGATCGAATGCCTACAATATTGATAAAATATCTGAGTCAAGTCAGTCACGACACGACTTGCTATTAATAACTGTGATGTGACAATTTATTTGACAAATAACACATCACTGTGAACTGTGATAACACAGTCAATCGCCTTGCTTCCGTAGTTGTGGTGAAGGACGGCCGTTTTTGAGTTAAGACTCAAAAACGGCAGCAGCAAATCAGCATTTTTCGAGCGTCAAAATTACATAAGTGTAATTTTGACGTTCGAAAAATGCTGATTCTCAGATCTCAGCCATATCATTGTCTCAGCCTAATTTGAATATATTATTTTTATTATCTCCCTCATTTTGTGTCAGCTTAAAAAAAAAATGTCCATTAGTAGTCTGTGGCTACTCCTGCGTTGAAAATCAAATCAGTATTCTATTTTCACATTTTTCATTTTCACCGTCCAAATTTCTTTTCACTGAACAATCTCCTTCGTTTGGTGGTTTGATTCTAAGTACGTGAAATTGGCAAAATTGTGGTGTTTATTCCACAAAAGCCATTAATCAAGAGTTGAAGTTGAAGTTGACTTTTGTTTCATTGATTTTGATTTGTATTGTCATTATTAATTTTCAATGTGGATGGCTCTTATAATTCTATGGCTATGGGTAGTGGAAGACCACGATGGGCTGTGTGAAAGATGATACGGATAGAAAGGGAGAGACTCCTGAAATGACGACTACAGAGAAGTATGGAAGAAAAACATGTTGTGCCGATTCCGAATAATTTGGGACAAGGGCACAGGAGAATGATGTTTACTTGATTTATTTTCAAGCTCCGCACTTCTAAGTAGGGTCGCTTTCCGATGGGAAACTTCTTGACAATTTTGTTTCTGCAAATAGCCCTTGATTCTCGTAATTCAAGAAATTCTTAACGGAAAATCCTATACCGTATCCTATAACGTTCTATTTTTAAATCCTATACCGTATCCTATACCCCAGGTATAGGATTTTCTGAATTAAAAATAGAATGGTCACAGTCTGATCTCAGTCTCAATCTGTCAAAAATACTTCTAATTTCCATACATTTTTTTCAGTTTCTGACGTTTAGATTTAGAACGTTTTTGATAACGGGAATTACCCTTCTGTTTTATCATAATTAAATTAAAATACAATTAAACGAAGTAGGTAACATTACCTAATTCATTAATTTAAATTAATTACTTATTAAATTGTTTTATTTATTGACAGCAAATAAAATAATAATCAAGCAACTAATTTTGTGTTTATTTTTCAGCCTAATTTTTTTATTTTTTACTGTGTTTAGTTTAGATTGTGATTTTCCTGTACGAGTCGCAATACATACTTTTTCATTTCTTCTTTCATTATAAATGACATGTGTTTTAAATTAATGTTTAATAAGAAATGGTAGGCAGTTTGGTCAGCAACATTTCTTTGTAAATATCGTGATTGAGTTACAAGGTCTGATAAAATCGTCGTATTGTGTAACAGTATGACATCATGGCTGAGTTCAGTGTCAGATTACTGACTTGATGCAATTCATGTGGACTCGAGCGATTTAGACTAGCATGTGCGCCTGCACAGTTCGATTCATTAATAAATCGATTTTAATTTAGGTTATTGATTAATTACTTTATAGGTACTTAGTTAAAAAGCTAAGCTTTCTCTAATAATAAAATATCTGCTTTTAATTTGTTGTTAATGATGATTATTTTGTGCCTTGGCGACCAGGAAATAAGTCAAATTCAAGGCAAAATTGTGAAATAAATCCTTATAATGCTGGAAGAGATTTCATTAGAAATGAGCATCACCTTTGTACAGACGCCAGCAAAGCAAGCTACGCGAAACTGTCAAATTTTCCGAATCAACTTTGAACCTTATACTTTGGCGATAAAGTTGAAAATCTATTAAAGAAATTTGACAGATTGTAGTACGTATTTCGCTCTTCCTTTCTTCTTGTCTGTATAAATAAATGAGGATTTTGCACCAGGGTTATATTTATTTAAGCATTTAAGATACTATGTAACAGGTATCAATCAACAGCTTCAATTGTTAGGTATGTACTTAATAACATATTACACTCAAAAGTTCTGTGCACAGCTCTCAATCGACATGAAACCTACTTATAAAGATATCTGTAATCGTTTCAGAATCGAATATAACAGATGACGTGATATTTATTCATCTGTAACTTTCAAGTAGGTACCTAGATACTCTGTTACTTTCAAGTATGTAGATAGAACTCCTTAGTTAATTTATTCACCTATATACCGTGTTTCGGACGATATACCTACATAAACTTCGACCAGATCACAGATGTTCAGACCCTGGAAATAAGCATTTTTCATTATGGACACATTAATGAATTCTTATTTTTAGTTAATTTTCGTACAGACTAAATATCTTGACGTAAATCACCCGATATGCATGCCTCTTTATCCGAATTGTTCATAAGATTTGGCGGCCTGAAACTTGTCAAATTCTTACTGCATAACTCAATTAAATTTCATTAAATGAAATTATAAATTATCTTTGCAACGAAGCCTTTTTAAGTATTACTTCCTTTCTTTTGTTAGGTTTAATTTGTAAAAGCTATAGAAGCGTATGACAAAGTTTATGGATCACGTGAAGAACACGGTGTATACAGACAAACGAACAGACTAAACCGCTGGGTCTAAGCATGGAATTTTGCAAGAGAGCCTTATTGTATAACAAAAGTAAGCATTAGGCCCGGATTTCACTGAAGCGGAGCTGGGTGGAGCGGAGCGGAGACGTGCAGGAATCGACCAATCACAGACGAGACGAGTGACGTGATGAGGATTTCAACAATTGTGATTGGTCGATTCCTGTACGTCTCCGCTCCGCTCCGCTTCAGTGGAGTCCGGGCCTTGAGGCTGCCTTTCCACCAGAGATGAGCGAGGATGCGTAGCAAGGGATGTGTGTGAAACCAACCAATAACATCGTTTCATTTTTATAGCTTGAACTAAGTTAGCGTTGGTATTGGTTAGTTTTATCATCTCGCCTCATCTCTGGTGGAAAGGCAGCCTTAGGAAGGTTTAAAAAAAATCATCCCCTAAAGAGGTAAAATAATTGTAAGTATAGAAGATCGTCATTTCTGCCGATGGGATATCCCATATGGCTTGTTAATAAAATAAACCTAATCAATAAATGAAACAATAAAATAAAGGTACTCAAGCCCGCCGCGTACAATATTCCTATAGTTTGATAACAAGCATATTTGCGATAACCGCTGATAACCCAAATAACCAACAGGAATGATTGTATTATGAACACAATCACTCAATTAATTGCCATAAATTCTCGCTTATAACTGTAATCTTAATTTTCTTAGGTACCTACTTTCTTTTGTTTTGTTAACTTATTGAATTAATCCATTTTGATTTGGTCTAGCACCGTTTATAGGTCATAGCGCACATATCAACTGGGAAAGGGATCGTCACCGTATCGCTTTTCGCCTCGCCGTCAAACAGGCGTCAACCTAACATAAGCACGTAACCAAAGCGAATTAGCAGCTTCGATACGTCGACTCGGCTACGACTAGGTGATGCCGCGCTTCTGGCCGATTGCTGGTTGATGGTGGTGTGGGCAGGCCGCGGGAGGGGTGAGAGGGGCAAGGGTGAACGAAGAGACGTAAGCTCGGGTACGGAGAGACGACGTAAGCGCGGGGACAACGAGCCGTAAGCGCGGGAACTGCAAGTTGACCACGCACCGCACCGCGGTTTCTAAGTTTGTCCCGAGGCTAAGTTTGTATCGGCCTTGTAAACCACCCTGGGCAAAAGTCTCCACACAATGGGTGCCTGAAGATGGACCGTGGACGGCGCCGCCGAAGTCGGCCCAGAAAAAGGTGGCGAGATGAGCTGGACGTTCGAGGTGGCACGGGAAAAGAGTTCCTGGAAGGACTTGGCTTATGCCCAGCGGTGGGACCATTTTATAATATTGTGTTGATGAATTTATAACATTATTTAATACATTCATGACATGTTTTCATTAAAAAAATCATGTTTTTGTAAAGATTATCCTAAACCTACCTTATCATGGTTTACCTTACCAGGTTGTCAACCTCGCAAACAGATCGATCAAGCTGGTAGCATTTAGACATAGCTTAGCCTGTTACGATAAAAGTTATCAGCCAAATCAAATCCTAGCTATGTTTATCATAGGTTTAATTTGAGTAGCAGATATAATTATAACGGATTATTTGGATTAACTAATGCGTATTCTATTGTACGATAACGTTTTTGTGTTTGGTGTTATTTATAGCACTTGCGAATTAGCGAGATTCGAAAGCACCTTAGTTTATTGATAACTAACAGCACCACGCGGTTTAACCCGCATAAAGTGTCGATACCCTTGGAATATCGGGATAAAAAGTATCCTATGTGATATTCTGATATATAAGCTATATTATTGTACAGTTTCATCAAAATCCGTTCAGTAGTTTCTGCATGAAAGAGTAACAAACATCCATCCATCCTCACAAACTATCGCGTTTATAATATTATATTAGGAAGTAAGTAGTAAATAGTAGGACAGCAGGAAGTAGGTTTTAATGAATAATGTAACTTCGATAAATAAAATATGTGTAACCCTGAAACTAATAATAACATCTACCTGAAATTATCCTTTGTTAGATAGGTACCATATACAACAAAATAGTATACACACGCTAATATATTCTGATGATATTTGAATGATGTATGTATGAGTAATTTTGTATTTACAAAAGAAAGAAAGAAATTACGTTTATTTGCGGTGAACATGACGCAAAAAGAACATAAACACAAAAAATAAAATAAAAAAGGTAGGGGGAAACATGCGTCATATCCACGCAAAACGGCTATCGCTCAGCATTATGTTGCGACCCCGTTGCAAGACAGCCCCAGCGCGGCAGTGTTGGTTTTCAGCGACAACCGGCGCTGACGTAATGGCGTCGTCCGGTGCAGCAAACAACAATTTCATTAATAGGTACCTACTATTACAGCCGCACGGGTTAAGCTACGCTTACCGCGGTTAGTTCGTGGATGGGTGTCTTTCGTCCGGCTGTATTTCGTAGATATATTTATACAAAAACTTAAAAACATTTGTTAAAGTTTTTGTCAAATATCTACGAAATACGACAACGAGTCTTACAAAAGGCTATCGTGTTACCCAGTAATTGGATTGTGGACGTGGAGGCTGGATCCGGTTAGACTGGAAGCCGACCTTAAGGGGCTTACAGGACCCAAACACAAAAACGCAAGTTTTAGAAACAATAATATAATCGACTACAATACAATAATATGATCGACTACAGTAAACAAAATCAGAAAAATATATGATATTCTTAGGATATATGTTAGTTAGATAATGTGTTGAAAACAATACAAATAATTTGATACGATGATGATAGAAAAAAATCATGAAAATACCTCTAACAACTTTCTTTTTACATTAAAAACCATATTAATATAAACAATCATTCTGTTTTTTGTCAGATTATTCTACAAGCAATATACATAGGTACTAAAATACTAGTGTTATAATTTTTTAGTCCAAACAATACTTTTTTGTAATTAAATAAATGCTTCATATTTTGCAATAAATTACCAGCGTTGTGTCATCGGCGTCATCGCGCTTCTCTTTCTTTTCTATGCACTCCGACAGCGCGCTTTATAGGTATACATGGGAAGAAGCTAGGTAGATTGATTGTACTACACTACGATCGCGAGGGCGCGCACGAGCACGTAGCACATAAGTACGTGCTACGTGCGTCGTAGCCCGTAGCACGGTTATGTTTATAGATAATACTAGCTGCGCCCCGCGCTTTCACCCGCGTAAGTTTCGACTCCGTAGAAATATCGGGATAAAATGTATCCTATATGTTAATCCTGGTTATAAACTACCTGCGTGCCAAATTTCATACAAATCCGTTCAGTAGTTTTTGCGTGAAAGAGTAACAAACATCCATCCATCCTAACAAACTTTCGCGTTTATAACTAGCTCAATCCCGTGGGAATAGTGAGATAAAAAGTGTCCAAGGTGTCAGCTACCTCCATACAAAATTTTATCAAAATTGGTCCAGCCGTTTGAGCGTGAAGAAGTAAAAACCATATAAACACACACACACACACACACTCTCACAAACTTTCGCCTTTATAATATTAGTGTGAAATAATAATAATACTCGTAGTAGGAAGTAGGTTTACCGTGCCCGTAGCAAAAGCTTTAAAAACTGAATTACTCTGAATGTTATTTATATTCCAGGAATCTAAGTGATTTCTGTTACAACTTTATTATTAAAATGTTCTACAATGTAAGGAAAATAATAAGAGACTATTGTTGCCAATAAGCCTGATATAGTGGTGGTGGATCGATCAGAGCGGCGCGCAATGATTGTTGACATAACCGTCCCGCATGATGAGAACCTCGTGAAAGCCGAGAAAGACAAACAGATCAAGGATCTTGACTTGGCTCGCGAGGTTGTCGACATGTGGGATGTGGACTCAGCGATCATTGTGCCGATAGTCGTGACAGCCAATGGTTTAATAGCCAAAAGCTTCGACTAACACCTAAGGAGGCTCTCGTTGGGCAGCTGGATCAAGGGCTTGATTCAGAGAGGTTCCTCTCTCTGGAACCCTTACCGCCGGTAGCTTGGACCCTGTTCCCGATACCGGTGGGCTACTATTTTTTATATTTTTAAATGTTTTTCTTTTTATATTAATATTTAAAAATATAATTTATATGATGTATTCAGGTTAATAAAGGAAATAATAATAAAATTTATATAAAATTTTCAAAAATAAAAAGATTAACGATAATATAGTTTTTCTTAAATCTATGTCGAGTTCTCCCATGATTTGTGCCTGAACTAGGTAATCCTGTGTTTCAGGCGATTGGAGGTAACATTAATTGATTAAATAATCACATACATACTTATAATATTTATCTTATTGGTACATATTATGTAAAAACGTGTATAACACGAACAATATTTACTTTAGCACAATAACTTCTCTGTATCTTCATAGGACATAGTTTGAAGAGCCTCCATAAGGATTTTCTTGCAGTTACTATGATTTAAGGAGTAGTTTCCTTTATCATTAAGCCTAAAATTATTAACACATTAATTGAATTACTTATTTATTTATCGATACTTGTTCAAAATAGGCACTTAGGTACGCTAACGGAATATACATGTTCCTAAATTAATATGATAAAGGCTGTGTATGTTACAGTGAAAATCAGGTATAAGGGTAAAGAGATACCTACATAAGTTGTTTTGCCTATGACATTTTGTACCTGGTTCTTTGTCCTTTCGTAGCTTTTACTAAAACGAACAGTTTTGAGAATAAGCTATAAGATAATTTACAGAAATCTACACAAATCCATCATGTTAAATCTAAGTACACAAATCCATCATGTTAAATCTACACAAATCCATCAAGTGAAATCTACACAAATCCATATGGATAATGAGGTCTTCAAGCTCACAGTACAGTTCCTTAGCTTCTCTGAATTTGCCAGCTGATGTAAAATACGAGTAGGTATATCACAGTCCATCGACACTTCATTGCGTTGAAAAAAGATTTGTTCGAAAATGACCATTAGGATTACGTGTTCCTGAGGGGGGGGGGGGGGGGAAGGGCCACGTATCGTGACCCGACAATAATTCATCATTTACCTACTAGCCTATTCCTAATTATGTTGGGGTTGGTTTCCAGTCAAACCAGATGCAGCTGAATACCAGTATTTTACATGGAGCGACTGCCTATGTGACACACCTTACACAGCCCAGTTTCTGGGTAATACGATACCCCTTGGTTGGACTGGTTGTCAGACTTTCGGGCTAACGACTGTCAAAGATCCACGAATGACAGCCTGGACCTAGGACTTAAAGTGCTCTCCGAGGCAGAGAGGGTCTTGGTACGTAAAGATGGTCACCCATTCACGGACCAACCACGGTAGGCGTTGTTTTGCGTTATAGACTCATAATAACATTTTGAAGAAGTAAATATTTTTCCAATAATTTCAAGTGATACACATTAAAACACTAGATCGCAGTTATCTTATCGTTATCAGACGCTATCTTTTAGTGACACACGGGCGGTGAAGTCGGGCCCGTCAGTATGCCACCAGCCTTACGTGTACGTCGGTGGATTGTGTTGGAAAGTAATACGTGTGTGTGTAATAGTAGTGAGTGACAAACGGACAAGATTAGTGAGAGTGTAAGTGATTCTCTATGTTTGTTGGGTAATTGTTTCACTAATTGAGCATATACTAGGTACTTATGCAGCAGTGGCGGCCCTGTGGAAACGGCCGTGACTTACGAGACGTAGGTCGTAGGTTCGAACACTGACAGGCGTTTTTCTTTATGTATAACTAGCTTCTGCCCGCGACTTCGTCCGCGTGAAATTTCTTGTTACTCCGACCCACCCCGTCGCATCGCATCGCCTGCCCGCGCTATTACTTCGTTTTTGCTTAGCGTTTTTTCTGACTTTTTTCTTTTTGCTCGGCTCCTAAAGGTCATAGCGTGATGTTAAATAGCCTATAGCCTTCCTCAAGAATTGGGCTATCAATGTGTATCGGTTTATGGTGCAGATGTAAATATTACTTGATCTGTTAAGCTCACAACATTCTACTTTACCAATTTACCGCCCTTTACGGGTTATGTACATCTGGTCATATATTTAGACCAGTTTAACAAATACTGTCTTCCCTCGAGGCGATTGTCCCCCAAAAGACTATTGAGAGAGGGGTCAGACAGCTGTTTAGGGAAATCAAAGGGTTTCAGTAGTAAACAGTGCTCTATTTCACTGTTCTAGAGATAACTGGTGTTGAAATTGCATCTTAAAAACTTTGTATGCTTTGCAAAAGTGCTTCGGGGCGTAAATCTTTCGCTGAAACTGACAATTTAACTTATTGTATGTAGCTTTGCAAAAGTGCTTCGGGGCTTAACGTAAATTAATATTTCGCTGAAACTGACAATTTAACTTTTTGTATCTAATATCTCTACCTATTTGTCGTCAAATAATGCAAATGTTGTATTTTTTATTTAATAAAAGGTTTAAATTTACTGAAAATAACTGAAATTCAGTTAGCAGCAGTGGGTAGTAGTGTCCATGTAAAATGTCAAGTCACTATTATTTCTTTGTCTTTTGTTACTAAGCTTGTGGCTAAGAAGTAACAGCCGCACGTTAAGCTACGCTTGCCGCGGTTGGTCCGTAGATGGGTGACTATTTTTTCATACCAAGACCCCTCCGTGCCTCGAAAAGCACGTTAAGCTGTTGGTCCCGGCTGTCATTCGTGGATCTTTGCAGTCGTTATGGGTCGTCAGAAGTCTGAAAGTCTGACAACCAGTCTTACCAAGGGGTATCGTACTACCCAGTGGGTTGTGGAGGTCAGATAGGCAGTCGTTCCATTTAAAATACTGGTATGCAGCTGCATCCGGATAGACTGGAAGCCGACCCCAACATAGTTGGGAAAAGGCTAGGCGATGATGATGATTCATGTGCTGGAAAACCACATAAGAACAACAACGGTACAAAGTGACTACATCCAAAGCGTTACCAGTACATACTCGTAAATATTTCGTCAATTTATGTCATTTTTGTTTCTGGAAGCCGACTCCTACTAGTTTTGAAAATGCTAGGCAGGTTTATCGATTTTGATGTCATTTTAGGGTTCCGTACCTAAAAAAGGAAAAAACGGAACCCTTATAGGATCACTTTATTGTCCGTCCGTCCGTCCGTCTGTCTGTCAAGAGCTTTTATCTCGGGAACGCGCGGAGGTATCGAGTTGAAATTAAAACCATATACTCAGGTCTACAGTCCCTTAAAGCTGTGAAAAAATCAAACACCTAAGTTAACGTAACAAAAAGATACGGCCGTTTATGCCACAATAAACGTATTCGACACTCTCAAGGGAATCAAAATTTATAGAGTACTTCCCGTTGACCTAGAATCATGAAATTTGGCAAGAAGCAAGATCATGTAGCACAAGTAAATAATTATATAAAAAAATCCTGTTATAAACTATTTACATACCTACAAAGTACGGAACCCTCGATGGGCAAGTCCGACTCGCACATGACCGGTTTTTTTGTTTCTAGTACAGACGCCAGCACATCAAGCTACCCGAAACTGTCAAATTTTCCCAATCAACTTTGAACCTTAAGCTTTAGCTATAAAGTTGAAATCTATTAAAGAAATTTGACAGATTTTAGTAGCTTGATGTGCTGGCGTCTGTACCAATTTCAAGTTAGTTATTTCGAAGTTGGTCATGTAACGAAACGAAATATGTATTAGCACTCGGTGAGGCCGTGAGACTAACTTTTTCTTCACAAAAGAAATGCAAAACAGAATGTGTTCCGTGCTTTATGATAACAGTTTTCTTAACAGCGATTATCAGTTTAGTTGTCCCTATCACAGATAAGGTTCAGTTACAAAAGACACTTGTGCATTGTCTCCAAGATAAACATCAAATGGAAAGGCTTTCTCGGAACAGTGTAATTAACATGTACCTCCTAAAGATCGCTAGATATGACATCACATGAAGTTAGGCTCTATTGCACAAAAAAAGGACTTCTACGGATTCCGTTCTTCTACATTAGCACTGCGGAGTAATTGAGTAACACACTAACAGTAGATGGGTTTCATGTTGTCAGCTTAACAACTTTCATTGCGTCTTTACGTTGTTGAGCAGACAAATTTTCCGAACATGTGAAGCAATGTCCTTCAAAATGATTCAGATTGTGATTGAAAGCGTGTTACGGAATTAGGGTATTATCTATCTAAAAAGTTGGTAGTCATGGGGCCTTTGTCCAGCAGTGGGATAATGCAGCCCAACAGTAAGGCCTATCGTCCACGACGCTAAAGAAAAGCAAGGTGCTACAAGCTCTAATCATCCATGATTGGCCAGAATGTCACAGCACGAGTATTTCAATGACGGTCCGTACACGGGCTAACAGTAAAGTAATCTGCGCGTTGTTTTCATGAATGAACACCGAACAAAGAATTTTTGTTTCCATTTCTGCTTCGGAAATTCATGATGTCTATGTCGCAGCCAACTGGGTAAATTAGCGGCCTGGCCTTTAGAAGCAGTGCTCGCATCGCTTCGCTCTGTTTGCGCGCACGCGATTGATCACAGTTCTAACCTTTTTTTTTTTGTTCCGGGGTGGAAAATCCTCATGGATGTCATGGATGAGATTGGGAAATCATCAAATGACCCCTCCCGCTCTGGGTGGAGCGGAAGGGAGTGTCAGACTCTTACTGACTAAAACCCACCCGTGTTCCTTCCTTAGCCCTTTATGTTCCGGGCCAGCGGTAACCCTTTCGGACAATCCCGCTATTACATGGGACTTATCGTTGCTGGCAAAATGTGTTTGTACCTACTTACTTAACCGTACACCTCTCCTTCGATGGTTATGTAAATAAAACCTTCGTAAACCCCTTTTTCTAAATTTTAATATTACTCCATACAATTAGATTCGCTTTAAAATTTTGTAATATCATAAATTATTGTAGCAACATTTTATGATCGTACCATAAAAGACAGAAAAGAATACCGCCTTAATATAACTATTGTTATCAACATAAATGTATGTTAGTTGTAAGATTTATTTCTCTAGATATGTAGCAACATGTAGGTCATGGTTACTGTTTAAATGCTTCACACAGTAAATATTTGAAATACATACCGAAACAAAAATAATAATAATTGTTAGGAGGTTCCTGTCTCTGGAGCCCTAACCACCGGTAGCTTAAACCCTGGTCCCGACACCGGCGGACGACTATTTTTTTATATTTTTGAATGTTTTTTATACCTATTTTTATATTTTAAGAAATATTTAAAAATGTAATAGAATAAGATAGCTGAATAAATAATCGACATAATACTAAAAATAGCACACACAACACACACACATAATATATTTCCCCTAAACACCCCCTCACGTCTTTTTTCTATGGGGGTAGAGTAATTAAATGAAATGAAATTGATTATTCTGTTTATAGAGTATCAGAATCACTTTTAAACGTCATATTATAAAAAAATATCTAAGCTAAATGAAGTCTGCGTTTCCTGAATACTTTGAGAAGAAATGCCGAAACAAACTCAGAGGTCACAGTCTCTTTTAAAGTCCAGACATAATCTTAGTCAGATCATGTGAAGACCATGTAGATTGATGTCTGAAATGGTCTTTTGAGGAAAGTACCACACAGATTTGAGTGGACCAATTCAGTCAGTGCAAGCAGTTAGTAATCATGTAGCTTAACTCTGAACTTGAGGAGCTTAACTGTTATTTTTGTTTATCTATGGTGGGCAGAGGAACTATATGTACAGGCGCGGAAATTAATTATTTATCAAATTGACACACAACATCGGTCATACAAATGTCAAAAAATGACAGTGATTTTAATATACGGGATTAAATCTGGTTTAATCATTTAACAATTATTGAAGTGAAAAATTCTTAAGGCGCTTTGAGCATTTTTTGAGATTGGAAAAACCATTGAACTCGCGACACTGTTACCGACACCGCGTTACATTCTTATGTGTTCGGCTGTCCTCGGGATGTACTCGGTTTTAAATCCGATATGTCCAGTGAGTGATGGCAAAGTATTCTGTTTGTGTTTTGTTTTCACTTCTGTCGGCACACAGTGCCACGGTTTTTTTTTTCCAGAAAACATCGATGAAAGTTGGAAACTTCGATGTTAACAGAACTATTTTCTTTCATCTTTCAGGTAAATTTTCCAATGCTCGTATAAAAACACCAGGACTTCAAGATGATGTTAGCAGCGACCGTGTCCAACTTGCTGGGGCCGCGCATGCGCGTCGCCCTGCGCAAGCCTGTCATAGAGAACATAGCCTTCAAGCTGCATTACCAGCTTACGGTGACCCTCCTGCTGGCCGCTGTTATCCTAGTATGTTCGAGAGACTACTTCGGAGAGAGCATCAAGTGCATGACTGATGCCGCCATCCCCCCACCACTCATAGAGAAATACTGCTTCTTCATGGCTACTTTTACTATTGTGAGTTTGTTCTGTGATTCATGTTAGATATCTAGATTCTTGGTAATGAATTCAATGATTCATGAGAAATAAACAATTGTGCCTTTTCGTTGTATTGCTGCAATTTCGCCGGTCGCACATCAACATGCAAGAACCATCATTCCGAATTGTGGCTCCTGGGGGCCCCAAAAGGCCACTTTGGCAGAATCATAAAAGGAGAACATTATGAATCATAACATGGCGAAGACAGGCCGTGTTTTTCTTTTTTTCGTTGCACTACGTAGGTATAATCAAAGAGATTGGATTTGGATTGTATTGATTGGTATTTTAGCACAGACAAAAAAAATACTGAAAAATCCTTCACCAATAGGATTTTATACGATTAACTTAACAGTTAACTGTCCATTATGATTTATAATGTTATCCTTTTATGATTCTGCCAAAGTGGCCTTTTTAGGCCCCCTGATCAAATGTTTTTTTTTGTTTATAGTTCGTTTTTAGGGTTCCGTACCAAAATGGTAAAACGGAATCCTTATGGTGAGACTCAGTCTGTCTGTCTGTCTGTCACAGCTGGATATCTCAAGAACTACTAATGCTATCAACTAGAAATTTGGAATAGTTTTAGGTGACGTTGGCCAACTATTTTGCAAATAAGAAAGAAATAAAAATATATGTATGTATAATTTTTGTAACAGGGACTGAAAGGGGGTCTAAAAAATTCGAAGTGGTTCTACTAGGGCACGTGGGATATCATATGAAAGAGCGCAGCTTACACATTCTCAAACATTTTTTTTTAGGCCGCATCGTTTTTGACTTTTGATGAAAAATGTAAAAAAAAATACCGTTCCCCCCTTATCTCCGTAGTTTGCTAAGAGAAAAATCTGAAATTATTCTATTATTCTATATTATTCTATTATTCTGGTGTACATACTAAAGAGTATTCTATTCTATTCTAAACTCCAAATAAACTGGTGATCTTATTGCAGGTCCGACATTACAACGAGAGCCTCCTGCAAGGTGGGTTCCTGCCGCACCCCGGAGTGGGTCCCATCGCAGAGTCGGATGAGTTTCTCAACCACACCTACTACCAGTGGGTGCCTTTTGTGCTGTTCATACAATCTCTGGCCTTCTATATGCCACATTACATCTGGAAGAAGAAAGAAGGTAAAGTTTCTTGGACCAATAAAGAAAGAGACGGATATATTTTGCAAAGGTCGTTTTTAATGTACGAAATTATGATCCTAACTTGTCTTGACATAATCAATTCGCTCCAATGCACCGTTAAGACAGCGTAAATATTTTCACAGTGATAAGCTTTTAGTTGTGTTTTATTAAAGTTGCATTTTGTGTATTTTCATGATTTCACTCTTTATCTAATCTAGAGAATCCAGGTTAGATCTTTCGTAGAAATGTGTGTCACATCAATATTGCGGTGACGAGTTCCGTGCCATGAGAAAGAATATTATTGTACCCTCTTTTTTAACGACTTCAAAAAAGGAGGTTCTGTATTCGACCCGTATGTATGTATGTTTGTATGTTCACGATTTTCTCAAAAACGAATGAACTATTTTTTTTCCTTTACCTCGATGGTCTAACAAGCGCTGCTGGTGATGTTATGGGTTTGGAATTTCTCCGTAGTAACCCGGAGTTAGGATTTATGCCCGGGAATAGGCCGGTCCGATAATGGGACTTAAACATAGAATAGAACAGAATAGAATAGAATACATAAATATAGAAACTGTACAAAGGGTGACACAATGGGCGGTCTTATCGCTAAGAGCGATCTTTTAAAGACAACCTTAGGATGGATTTAAAAAGGGGAAGGACAGACAAACAACAACATAAGTGGCGAATTGTGGGCGAACTATTCACCAGTCCCTATACACCTTCAGGGAATGCCTAAAATCAACCTATAATGTATACTGTAAGAGTGAGGGGGCCATGTAATCTACCACACGGACCAAGTGCGGGTTGATAACTGCGTGGGAATGCATTGTTATGTTTTAAAAAAGCTTGTGAAAATCTCTCATATTGGGTATGTCTCCTGCAGGTGGTAGAATAAAAGCGTTAGTGGACGGCTTGCAGTACGCAAGCCTCGCTCTCACGCAGGACGGCATGTCCGTCGCTGGCATGGACCTGCCTTCCAAGGAGACGTTGAGCAAGCGAATTGACATTATCAGGAGAGATATTAAATTGAGGTAAGTGTCGACTGGTCTAGAATTTGTAACGGCTTTATAAATTAAATTAAATATCATTTATTACAGGTAATTATTAAACCCATACTATACAGACACATATTATTAAATACCATAGGCCATAAAAAAACCGTGACCATACCAACCATAATTACTTGATCACCAGAACAAAATTTCTTATTAGACAGGACGGATATGTATCTACGACTTCTGAAAAGTAACTGCAATCTGACTTTCTAAATAAATCAAAATATAAAATCATTTATTCAAACTAGGGTGAGAATAAGCACTTTTCGAACGTCATAATTACACAAGACGGTCGCCCAAAATGCCCGCCCTTCATCACTTTCTAGTTTTTCAGCTGGAAAGAAGTGGTGTTACAAACTCTCGAGCAACACAGCTGCCTGTTTAGTTAGAAAAACTTGAATCGATACAATAAGTCTGCAAAATTATTCACGTTACGCAACACAAAACATAAATAGTGTTGGACATCTATTTCCATTCTTGTCAGAATTTTCTAAGCCACGATTGTTTATCCCAGGGGCTTGTGGTTAAGTAATACCAGCCGCAAGGGTCGATCGATCAGGCTAAGCTACGCTTGCCGCGGCTGTTCCGTGGATGGGTGACCATCTACACTTAATACCAAGACCCTCCGTGCCTAGGAAAGCACGCCAAGCCGGTGGTCCAGGCTGTCATTCGTGGATCTTTGACGGTCATTACGGGTCGTCAGTAGCCCCAAAAGTCTGACAACCAGTCTTACCAAGGGGTATCGTATTACCCAGTAACTGGGTTGTGGTGGTCAGATAGGCCGTCGCTCCATGTAAAATACTGGTATTGAGCTGCATCCGGTTAGACTGGAAGCTGACCCCATCATAGTTGGGAAAAGGCCAGGCAGATAATGAGGTTTGATTGCATCCTAGTGAGCTAAGAACTGTTTCTCAGACAAAGCATCTAAGGTCAAAATAAAAATGACACTGAGTGTAATTCTGAGTAGGTTCCCTCGGCCATGGTTCCTGCAATTCCCGCCAAAGGCATATCACACAGCATTTTGTTGAGTGGTGTCCAGATTCTGGTCACACATACAGTCCTGACGTGCTACCAATCTCGCTGTGTGTAATTCTAAAACCCCATTTTTTTCTCGTACGTCTTCTAGGTTGCGTATAAGCCGCACGTGGTCTGTGTGGCTGGTGTCCATGGAAGTGCTGAACTTACTCCACGTGATCTTTGAGATTTGGATCATCAACAAGTTCCTCAACGGACACTTCATAGGGCTGGGTCCCAGTTTGCTCAATTACAACGAGTGGAGCCAAATTGCTGACCCGCTGGAGACTGTCTTCCCTAAGGTAAGCATAAAATACAGCTGTTGCCCGCAACTATGTCTGCGATCCAGGATAAAAAGTAGTCTATGTCCTCCAAGTTTCAGGCTACATATCTGTCAAATTTCATAACGAACGGCTCAGTGGTTTAGGCGTGAAAAGATAACAGACATATAAGCAGAGTTACTTTCGCATTTATGGATGTATAAGTATAGCTATATAGTATAGCTTGTGGCTAAGTATAACAGGTCGATCGATCAGGTTAAGCTACGCTTGCCGCGGTTGGTCCGTGGATGGGTGACCATCTTTACATACCAAGACCCCTCCGTGACTCGGAAAGCACATTAAGCTATTGATCCCGGCAGGAACTGTGGATCTTTGACAGTCGTTACGGGTCGTCAGAAGCCCGAAAGTCTGATAACCAGTCTTACCAAGGGGTATCGTATTACCGAGTTACTGGGTGGTGGGGGTCCGATAGGCAGTCGCTCCATGTAAAATACTGGTATGCAGCTGCATCCGGATAGAATATATTTATATTCTATCCGGATGCAGCTGCATACCAGTATTTATAAGACTATTTAGTCTTATAATATGTACACCATAAATATCAGCGGTGGTATTCTGTAAAAAACTCACCGTGAAAACATAGGTGATGTGAGTGTGGAGTGAACTGTCAATAATGTGATGTCAATTCCTAGCAAAAACAAACTCACTTCACCTAAGTTTTCACGGTGAGATTTCACGGTAGAATCGACCGGCAGTGTATCAGTATTGTGACGGGTTCCAATTATTTTAATTGAGAAGGTAAACACTATTGCCTGTATCTATAAGCTTCTATTATATGCTGCGATGCTACATATTCACCATTCTCTGCAATGTTAAAGTTAAAGTCAAAGTATTTATTTCAAATAGGTAGGCACATAAAAGGCACTTTTGAACGTCAAATGGACAATGGGTGGATGAAATAAAATACCATGGATGTGCTCGCCAATACTGAGTGTGTAGATGGTTCTCAACGTGGGCGATAACGCCCACTCGTGGGCGTTTGGGACTTTCAGGAGGGCAGTAGCGATATACATATGTATAATTTTCTCTGGATCTTTCAGAGAACACTATGTCCTATCTTACGAATATAGAATATTACACGTTTTAAATAAAATCGTGGCAATATCTGTTTCAAATTCGCGACAGACGGTAAAAAAATAGGGTTGTCTAGAAAAAAAAAGATCTCAAAAATAAGGTTGAGAACCAATGGTGTAGATAAACCAGGGAAATGATTATTTGACTGTTGTGTGTGTATTTATTTTAATAATATTTAATTACCCCTATGTAGGTGACGAAGTGCATCTTCCACAAGTACGGTCCGAGCGGCTCCATCCAGCAGCACGACGCGCTGTGCGTGATGGCGCTCAACATCATCCACGAGAAGATCTACGCCGTGCTGTGGTTCTGGCTGCTCATCCTCTTCATCGTGTCAGTCCTCGGTAAGATAATGGTGCCGATTCTCTTGTTCACAAACTAAACTAAATTTAAGTTCAATGCATCTTTTTCTTTCTATTTCATTAAGAAAAGGACAGAAGATAAATTTTAATTTAGTCCTGTCAAATTACTCAGCGCCTAGGGTACTTCCCGTTGACCTAGAATCACGAAATTTGCTAAGAAGCAAGATCATATAGCACAAGTAAAGGAAAAAATCCGAAAACCATGTAGTTACATAAAAGAAACCCAAGTTATACTATTTACATACTAACAAATTTGTGCGGAACCCTCGGTGCGCTAGTCCGACTCGCTCTTGATCGGTTTTTTTATTTCAGCTGTGATCTGGCGTATCATCTCCTTCTACCTCTACCGTCGCTCCCCGCGGTTCAACACAATGATGTTCCAGCGAGCGACCAAGAATGACGCTAAGTTCGATCCTTACAACGTTATCGAAGTCGTTAATGGGTGCCAGTTCGCTGACTGGTTGTTCCTCTACTATCTTGCTAAAAACATGCAAGGAGTCGTCTTCAAGTGAGTATTAGTCGTTATTGGCATTTCCATCATCCATGTCCTTTATAATGCGCACAGCAAAAGAGTGGAACTCTCTACCTGCGTCTGTGTTTCCGAGCGCATATAACCCGAATCTCTTCAAAGTAAGAGTTAACAGGCTTCTTCTGGGTAAGTTCACTCCATCGTAGACTTTGTCTCTGTCACCTCGGACCTAGACTAGAGTAAAGAACAAACCCATTACAAATAAAAAAAAAATCGATCTACTCTATAATATATTATCTCAATTTAATTGGGTCGACGCAGTATGTTCTTTCATACATAAATAATCTATTACCTGTCATTTCAGTAGCCTCCTCCCTAATAGCCATATAATTAAGTGAGTTAGCCATTGACTTATCATGACTATTTTTACTACAAATATTGTATACTAGCTGTGTCCGCGACTTCGTTCACGTGGATATCGGAAAACAAAACTCTGTCACTTGAAGTCTAGACTAGACAAGTTTCTAAAATAAAAGTAGCCTTAGTTACTCCTTATAACATCAGGTATCTGCCAGTGAAAGTCTCGTCAAAATCGGTCTAGCCTTTCGGATATTAACAATAAAACAGACTGACAAACAAAAAATTTAAAAAATGTTTTTTGTTATAAGTACCGTTTATTGCAAATGCATTTAGTGAAAAGCTGTTATTTCGACATTTCTACAAACAGACACTTACATTTCATTTATTTGTTTAGAAGATCAGTGACTGCACTCATCAACAATTGTGCAACGATATCTAATAAAGATACTCTAATTAAAACCAGAAATATGCCCTTGTTAAATATTTCCAATACCTTTTTCAGGGAGCTATTTACTCGTCTTGCGGAAGAGTTAGCGAAACGAGACATGCCTGATAATAACGAAGAAGATAATGAGAAGAAGGGAGCCGAGCCCATTCTTTTGGGCCATGTCTCCTTCGACGATGAAACACTACCGCTGAAACCCGACAAGAAATCCACATAGGACACGACTTAATTAAGTAGTACCTAACTTTAGTGTTTTATGGTTTTGAATACAAGAATGAAAGAAGTATTCTTGTTAAGGAAGCAAGTGTTGTAAGGACTCTATATATCGATACCTCTGGGCTCAAAGGGCGTATACCACGTTTGCCTAAATGTGCTATACGCCCTTTGAGCTCAGAGGTATCGATATGTTATGGAGTTCGATAAAATGCGACGAGTTTCTCTTATTTCATTTTAAACGTTACTATAGTTATGATCCCTGTTATCATAGACTATGTACAAAATTATATCAGAACAGTGAATTGTTGTTACACTTTCGCAACTTTTAAGGTCACCAAATTTTTCATATCTTACCTAGAATTTACTAAATATTTACAGGGTAATATTTTTAGGCTTGTGGTTTTAAGGAGAGTGGAAATGTTTAATTTGTATAATTAGAAATTTTTCACGTCATTTGTGCTCCCAAACGTTGGAACAAATTACTTAATTATTTATTTATATAATGGTGAAGTTGACACTATAGTTTTTGCTCAAATAAACTTTAGAGGTGCTTACGCTTTTAAAAGCTAAAATAGTATTGGAAATAGCCGTCCCAGTGATGTTAGGAAATATTTCTTAATCAACAATTTTACAGAAAAAATTGTGCAGCTCTTTTGTAAATATTGTTTTTTTTTTGTAATTGCAATGTTGTATAAATTGTCTAGTCCTTTTATGTATTGTTGTTTTTTTAAGTTTATGTGAATAAATTAACGTTTTTTTTAAGTTTTGTTTATTTTAAATGCGAATTAAAAGTAAAATCAATTGATTTTACATTGATTCAGTTGATTGATTATTCAAATCAGCCTATCGCAGTCCACTGCTGGACATAGGCCTCTCCAAGGCTGCAGCACAACACCCTATCCTCCGCCTTCCGCAGCCAGTCCGTCCCAGCCACTTTCTTTAGGTCGTCCGTCCATCTAGCTGAGAGGCGTCATCAAGCGTCCCACACGACGTTTGCCGATAGACGGTCTTCACTCTAGGACTTGTCTGCTCCACCGGGCATCGGTCCTTCGACAAATATTGCCAGCTCACTGCTACAGCCCGGCGATAAATATTGCACATCGACCTTTGGAAAGAGACAATCGGCTAATTTCGGCTTCGTAGAGCGTTATCTCTGTCGCACGAAATAAAAACAGTCCGGTATCTATTAGGAGCTGTTAAAATAATTATGATTTGCTTCTTTTGATAATTATTTTTATTCTTTGTATAAAATGCATACAACACGAATCTCTTCAAAGTAAGAGTGAACAGGCTTCTTCTGGGTGAGCTCACTCCATCGTAGACTTTGTCTCTGTCATCTCTGACCTAGACTAGAGTCAAGAGCAAACCCATTTCAAATAAAAAAAAAAATGAAAAAAAAGGTAAAGGTCGATCATATTATCGCCGGGTACTGTACATTAGTTTGCTTACTCTGCAAGCTATGTCGGCTACTCCGGTTCTTTTCCTGATGACTTCATTTCTGATTCTATCTATCAAAGAATCTCCGCTCCATAGCGCGCTGAGCGACCTTGAATTTGTAGACCAGCCCGACTGTCAATGTCCACGTTTCGGCACCTTATGTCATAACGAGCAGGCTGGACTGGTTGAAGACTTTAGTCTTCAAACATTGCTGGATAGGTGATGAAAAGACTTGACGAAGTTTTCCGAACGCTGCCCAATCCAACTGGATCTTTCAGTCTTAGGTAGAAGTACTCGTAAAAGTAAAATACGAAGGTAATTATGAACTGCTTGCTTGCTGCACATTCGTATAGCAAAATATGCAAACATTACACAAAGGCGTGCGTTTTCCCACTCTTGCGTTGCGTCTTGTACATTTTGTTAAGGCGTTAACACCTGGATTATAAATTAAATAAATAAAAACTTAATTTCGTTCAGAAAAAACATGGAGCAATATAAAAAAAAACTAGTAAGTAACAGATTACATAGGAACCCTTAGGTGCTAGTAGGGATGCCCAAAAAAGACTGTTGTATCGATATATCGCATCGTAACCGTATCGAATGCACTTGTATCGATACGCGATATTATCGTATCCCTTTGTATCGATATATCGCATCGTAACCGTATCGCTTTGGTATATCGATTGGGTAGGTTATTTCGTAGGTAAAATATTATTATAAACCTAAATATATCTTAAACATTAAAGAAAGATATACCTTTTTTTAATTTTTACAATATATTGTAAGTTATAAAAGAAAAGTATTTATAGTATGTATGAAAGGTTAGTGTAGTACATAAATAACTCTAAGTAATCCCGACCTCTGCTTATTACGAATAACAATATTATGTCTAAAGGTAGGTAGGTTTAATATAAACAAAAAGAAATACATTTTGATCAGTCATAGTTTGATACGATACGTTAATGCGATTTTTTTTTGGAATACGATATATCGAGGCGCATCGTATGGCCAAAATATCGTATTAAATATCGATATATCGTATAGCACTGTATCGATATTTCGATATATCGCATCGTATTGGGCATCCCTAGGTGCTAGAGTTTTATAAATACTCTGGACCCCACGCTAAGATTCCCTGTGTAGTGAGGTTCAGTCTCTTCCCAAGTTAGGCCAACATTTTATTTTATTCAATTGATAAATTATTTCAAGTGATCTGTAGCGGTATATAGTAACAAACGTGTTTTTTTCGGCGTTTTTGCCTTGTGGTACGGAACCCTTCGTTTGCGAGTCAGACTCGCACTTAGCCAGTTTTTTTTATACACACTTTTTCGAATCGGCTCGACAACAAAATCGGCCCAAAGCAATTACCTATTACACATGCGGGTTTCATTCGGGTCGTACCAATCGGCAAACTCCGTTCGACATCTACCTACTCTCGTTTAATCATAATGTTCGGGTCGGTTCGCCTCAAACATGGCGCCCCTCGAACAAGCGTGTGTATCCCTTAGGTATACCGGGTGATGGGACATGGACATGAAACTGATTTCTGCTGATCCATGAATCCATAAAATAAATACGCGTAAAGTTCTTTTTTAATACCAGAGACTAATCTGACATGTGTATTACAAAAAATAAACTTCTATACTAAAAAAAAAAATTAAACACAAAAGACTTAAATGTCAGATTAGTCTCTGGGATACAAAAACGAATTAGAGGCATAATATGTCATTTATTATTTGTCAAGCCTTGAATATTTAGATAGGTCATATTTATATAATCACGGCTAACTGGTTACACAAACACACATCATCGCTAAAACTAAATAGGTGAAGTAACTATTACTAAGATGTTTTGATTCAGATATACTCGTACACATAATTAGCGCGCTCCAAAAATCTCATTCAGGATATATTTTAATACATATTTAGCTCGAAAATCAATATACATAAGTATTTTAAATACCAGTGTGAACTGTGACGTCAGCTTGTATAAAAGGTTTTATGTGGGTAGTTCCTAATCAAACCATAATAAAACTAATAGGATTTAAGGACTACCTCGTTGGTCTAGTAGTAGCAAGCGCTACTGCTGAGCACAAGATCCTGGGGTTCGATTCCCGGGTAAGGTAGTGCTATTGGGTTTTTCCATCTGGAATTTGTCAGTAGTAACCAGTTGTGTCCGGTTGATGGCAATAGGCTTAAAAATAACTGGCGAAATGTGAGTGTACAGACGCCAGCACATCAAGCTACTACAATCTGTCTCTTTAATAGATTTTTAACTTTATCGCTAAAGCACAAGGTTCAAAGTTGGTTGGGAAAATTTTACAGTTTCGGGTAGCTTGATGTGCTGGCGTCTGTACTATAGGTATAGTCAGCAATAAAAGTTGATTAACATTCAGTATTTTTAATCTTAGTTATTGAGTTAAGCGCTATCACCCGCATAAGTGTCGATCCCATGGGAATATGGATAATAGAAACTATCTATGTCCTTCCCCGGGATGCAATCTATCTCTCTGCCAAATTTTATCGAAATCCGTTCATTGGTTTAGGCGTGAAAAGGTAACATACAGACAGACAGACAGTTGCTTTCACATTTATAATATTAGTATGGATTTGCTCAAGCTTTGACTAAAATGTGTCTTGTTTATCTTACGTTTGACAATATTTACTTTCATTCCAATAAACATGTAGTTATGTAAACTATGTAATTGAACGTGGGTAGTTTCCGTATGTTTGACACATTCTGTCTTCCTAATTGGGTTTCAGTTTAGGCCACTGGAATTCATAATGATACAAAGATAATTAACAAATAGCTCACAATATGTAAGGAAGGTAGAGGTACAGTGGTAAACCCATGGCAAAGCGCCATGTGGCCATAGCGTGGCCATAGCGTCTGTATTTTTTCGTTTGAGCAAGATTGTTGACCCGACCGAATGCTGCGGGATGCTGATTAACAGAGTTACTGAAAAGAGGTCATGAGGTTCGACTGTTACGTTCTGTGAAATCGTAATAAATAATAAACCGCAAGTTTTGCTGTAATTACGCGAAATTTGTATTTTTACAATGGCGTATTCGAAATCGAAATAATGTAACAAATGATCATAAAAATATAATGTAGGTAAGTAGGTATTTCAAGTTGAAATTTTTATAGCTCCAAATAAGATGAAGCTTTTGTTTATCATTTCTGACTTTAAGCGATCCAGTAGTCAGCACTAAATGTAAATAAGCTTTATCTTTTTTTACACAGCACACACACAGGCAATAAAAAACTAACTAGACATATTTTTATTAAATATTCATTGTCTTTACTTTAATTGACGAGCCTCATGTTTTTTAATGAGCTTAACAAGATGGAACATAATCCTGCTGACTTAAAAATATTTTGACGTCGAATAAGTTTAACACAGCCTATCGAACTCCATTTCTGGAAATACGAATTCTCTCCAAAAGAGTGGTGACGATCATAGCTCCGAATCTCCGATATTAATCCCATGAAATTGACATCATTGATATATCCATAGCAAATAACCAAGAAAGACTGCAATGGGTTAAAGCTTTGGTTTCCTAAGAAAGCAGTGAACGGTCACACAATAACGGCTGTACAATTACAGAGCGTATTGTCGTGAAATATTACAAATTTTCAGGACGGCCGTTAGTTATAATAATTATGACGGAACCGCTTTACTAGGAAACTAAGGCAATATTAAAGGCAAGCTAGGTAGGTACTATTCCTAAATTCCTGATAAACCGCACAATAAAATATTTAGTTCAAGATAAAACTAATGAGTAACTATGTGTCAGGCACACTGCGGTTTATTGTTATTATTTTTTCTCATCCACTATAAACATTCTCCTTTTACTAAAGTGTTTATTTTTTCATAGACAGGTATGTATTTTAATATTGTTAATGCGGATGTTATGTTTAATTTTGAGGTCTGTGTTGTTATCATGTTACAGCGACAAAGGTACCGTCTATTGTTGCTGCGGACCGTGTTTAGAATACATTAGATGGGTACTATGTGCAGCTATTTAGAAATATTTTAAATGTACTTAATAATACATACTTACTTGTTTAAAGAAGAGTTTCTTGTATGTACCAAAACAATTCTGAACTTTTCTAGCTACTTACCCCAAAAATAGTGACAGCGGGGTACTTGCGTAACACACTATCTCTATCAATAGCTTTTTGATAGTTCAAAAACATTCATTGAGCTGTTTACGTTGTTGAGTAGACAAATTTTTCGAACATTTATGAAGCAATGGATTAGTAATATCCTTCAAAATTATTCAGACTGAGATTGATGTCTCTTCCACTCCACAGTTACATAGGTGAAATAAGTAATCTAAATAAAATTAGAATGGGTATCTACTTACCTAAGTAACATTTTTTTTATTGCGTGTTAAAATGTTTTGTGTCCGTATGTCCTTTTAATCTAGGTAGGTACCGTAGGTATTTGTACGTCCCGAAGCACTCAGTCCCGATTCCCAGAATTTCGGTGGCAGGTAGCGGGCCGACTGCGGCCTGCGGGGGATCTCACACGCACACAGCCACCACACTCGCCATTGGCTAGGAGTCACGTGCTTTAACACCCAGACTTATTCTCTATGTTCACACCGAATGCCATTTTCTTTTCTTACGTCATTTTTTATTTGTGTTACATTGTGGCCTACGGTACGTGTTTGCTGTTACCTTCTAATGTTATCTATTATTACACTAAAATTATTATTACTTTTTTATTTTACATTTTAAGTTAGTCAAGATTTGTAGGTACGCATAATACACGCATTGACGTGGAGTTGCGGACACCAGCCCGTATTAGGTACAGTAACGGTCCATAAGTGGACTGCCACCAGAAAGTTCATTTTAGCCTGCACGCTAGATCTGCGTCTATCTCTGTGTGTGTGATGTTTTAATGTAGACAGTAACGCGCACACGGTATAACTACGAAAGCGCGATGTTGGTTGGTCAGATGCATGTGTGGTCAACACTAAATAAAGATATACCTACCATATATTATCAACCACAGGGCCTATTTAAAAGTAATGCTAAAATTCGAAGAGATAATTATAAGCAGCGATGGCAGGTTCGCACAAGTGGGTGGATGTTATTGTGTGTGCGTGAAGTGGAGAGGGTTCGAACCTCAGTGCGCGCTTTCAACTCTTTTTGTTCTTTTCGTTTTTGTGTCAGAGTTCAATTATTTATTGTTTCGTTAACATAATGACAATAGGGTATAGAGGGTAACAATAAATTATAATACCTATGTAATTTAATTAAAATAAAGCACAATTTTTCATAGGATCATTTATTGATTTTAATAACAACCTTTAAAACATAAACATACTTATTCCAAACTTTGAAACATAAAATACCGAATTTGTTCATAAATCATTTTTGGTTGATACAAAAATGGGATGTTTTTGGTTTATTGAGGTTACAGCTTAATTTGTTCATTTTCTCAAGGAAAAGAAGATTGAAACTAAACCTCAATCTTACAATTATTCACTTGTTACTATTATATTATGGCCAGTGTATCCCCTGAATTCCACTGATAGCATTTATTTTTTTATTAATATTTAGTGTGACCTCCGATAATGAAAGTGATATTATCAATGCAGTCAAAAAGGCGTCGACGCATGGAGGCCACAATATTACTGCAAATATCTGTGCACGTAAACTATCCCACAACTCCATGCAATGAGATTTGAGCTGTTCGAGACATCTTTCGACTCGCACTTCCCAATTTTGCACCATTAAACCCCATACATTTACAAATAGGGTTTAAATCAACCTCGACGTAATTAGAGCTGTTGGCCCGCGTCGGTATAAATGCCAACTCACCCGGCCCTTGAGCACTAATCCACCCCCACATATTCACAGTTTCACACTAATTCTTCCTGACTCCGTATTATTTATAATATTACTGTCAGACCAACGTGTATTGTCTCTGCGCCACAAATGAAGTCTTCCTTTTTGGCACGATTTGAAAGTCTTCTCGTCAGTAAATACAGTGGTCTCCCAATCAAAGTCTAAATATTCGCGAGCAAAACGCAACCGTTCCTCCTTATGCCTATGCGTTAAAAACGGTTTTTTCACTGGTGTTCTATGATGAAGACCTTCGGCATGGAGTGCATGGCGAACAGTGCGCAATGACGTATCAAATTCTTCGCTAAATCGTCTTGTAGGTATGAAACCATGCGTTTCATATTCACCAACCATAAAGCGTCGGCGTTGCTGAGACTGGTCAATAAGTGGCGGCCTACCACTTCTTACACGGCTCTTAAGAATTCCCTCTTCCTCAAATCTCCGCATCCAACGTCTCACAGTATCTCTCTAAAAAAAAGAAATCCTTATTACACATTTTGAAGCGTCACTTATGAGAACAAGTAAAATCAATAACAACAAAATAACTTACACAAAATCCGGTTTCATTGGATATTTCAGATATATTAAACCCATTGTTATACAAGGCTACAATGTTCGCTCTGGTTTCCATATTTATATTTGCTTGCATTTTCAATAAAAATGTTCAAACTCAACACCTCTAATATCAATAACACAAACGCTCATAACTAAGTTCACTAACCAACAACGTCATACCATTATAACTACAGTCAGTATATTAATTTTGTTTCAAATCTACCCTCAACTTTTATGTGATTAGTTTAAAATACTCGCTGTCTTTTTCTCATTACCATAATTAGAAAAAGACTGCGTGCCGTGATAGGCCTATGATGATGCTCATATACCGCGCTTTTTCAGTTTCGTACGTGATGAAAGAGTGCAATATACAGTTGTGTATGTGTGTGTGAAATGTCTAAATAGAAGAAGGTCTCAAGTGCGACGAGTTACGATGTGATAGTTTTGTAATGCTGCCAGTGCAGTTCTGACCGCTACTGTACCTACCTAGTCAAAATTTCGGTAATTATGCAATCTGATACCAACGACTGAGACGAGAAACTCGTTTTTCGATTACGGGAAGAAAATCACGGGGCAGGCCGTCTAGTGTGTTCTAGCGGCCGAAAAGCCACTAAATCAGCCCTAATTAACGCTATTCGATAATAAAAAAGACGAACGGGTCGCGTAGGATACCCGCTTGGAACGAAGTCATAAAAAGTACTCTGTGGAATTCATTTCACTCTATATTAGTACTTACTTACTTCTGCGGGCTGCCTGCGACTTCGCCCGTGTGAAGTTTCTTGTTCCCCCGACCTGCCCGCGCTATTTACTTCGTTTTGGCTTAGAGTTCTTACTGACTGCTTGTTCGGTTCTTAAGGGTCATAGCGTGATGTTAAATAGCCTATAGCCTTCCTAAAGAAGTGGGCTGTAAAATGCGAAAAGATTTTTCAAATCCGACCGGTAGTTCCAGAGATTAGCGCTGTCAAACAAACAAGCAAACTCTTCAGTCTTATTATTAGTAGGTATAGATTAGATTAAATAACAGGCACAATGAAATAAATTAACAACGTTTGAGAATAACATAATGAAATAAAATAATGAAAGAATGATAATAAAACTGTAATTGTTAATTGCTACAGTAAATCAATACACATAATTACGCTTGTAAACACACAAATACACATAATATAGCAAAAGCACGCAAAAGTGCCGTGACGGTAAAAAGTTACACTTTTTTTCCGGTCTAGCCCCCATTCGCCAAGTGTGCAGCACGTGCCTTATCGGACTTCATTCCAAAAATATTGTGAAAACGATCCGCATCTCGTAACGTAAGTTTCACGAATGATTTAGGAGTTTGGAAGCTCGTGTCGTAAAGAGCTGAGGCAAATAATTGGATGAGTAGCATTTATTATGTACCTACCTACATAAAATAGTTACGATTGCGTTTAATTTTGCCGTCGACGCCTTCTAGGCTTCTTGGCTTCTACAACAGGTTCAGTTTGATTGCAAATCTAGAACAATAAAATAAAAATAATATTAACAAAATTGAGTTAGGGCTGATTTTTCAATCGACCGATAATACAATTTTAATTCGTGGAATAAAGTTGATGTCTGACAGTTTTTGTATACACGAACTATCAAAAATTCAAAATTATTCCTCCGATAAAGTTATCTGGCGTAGTAATTAACCCTTAGTCAAATCAAATGAAATGAATAAAAGCAAGAGTCAGCTACCAAGTTTTTTTTCACTTCTTTGTAAGTTTTGAAATTGGCGCACTGCTAGATTGTCTGACATGTTTCTTTCTGGTTATGAATTTTGCATACTACTTGACGTTGACGCTATCGTCCATGGACTTATTATGCTATCGTCCGTAACACTTCCAAGTAAAATTGTTAAATTATCTACATCTTTAAATAATAATTTATGCTATTTATAAGAAATGAAATATTTAGTAACTTAAATTATTAATGTTTTTTTTTTAATCTTATAATTTAAAATTATTATTTTATTTCGAGTTTGTATTTAATGCGTAGATTGGACCGCACTTTTTGTACTCTGGCAAGAATCAAAATGGCGTCAGCGCGCGCTCTGAGGCGCGCTCTCACCTGTATGGTTGTCCTTTTCTAACAAAGGAAGAAATATACAGCTATCTCTGTTATCGCAACAGATAATCATTTTCTTTCAACGGAGTGATGTAAAACAAAATAAATTGTGAGAGCCGGGTTAGCCGTGAAACGAAGTACTTTTCTTTGACGTTGCATGGTTTCGTTTTGTGGTGCAAGTGTTTTGCGTTTACTTTCGTGATTTATAAAAGAAAATATTGGTATCTATTGAAACAATATTATCGTAAGGCTAAGGTGGACTTTGAAATGTTTAATGAGTGTGTTTAATGCGATATTTTATATTGCCAATTCCATGAAATTGTATTTGTAAATGATTATTTCGAAAACGATCTGATTTTCCGCGAAAAATATTTACATTATAAAAAGGGACTGACTTGAAAGTGTTTATGGAGGCAAAGAATAATCAAAATTGGTAAGTAAATTATAATGTAAGTAAGTCGGTCGTGTAACATTTTTTCGAGTAGCTACTAAACACAGCTGAGTATTCTGTGCCAGTATTGTTTGATGATAATTCAATTTTAAGACAAAAGGAGTTTCAATAGAATACTATTTTATCTATTTTGTTTCATATTCAGCCAGTAGGTGAAGCAGTTTCCTTGGAATAAATTAAAAACAAAATTTTAAGTAGGCCACTATGTTCGATTTTTAATTTTAGTGTGATAATAATTAAGAGTTTTAGTCAACTCGATAATGCAAAACATCTAAGAGAACTGGAAAAGTTATCAAAGTCTAATTTACTTAAATTGTTTAACTGATAAGTTTTCTCAAGTACCCTGCAACCATGTAAGTTCCAGTAGATAGGTACTCTTCAATCAAGAACATTATATTGTAAACAAGCATCAAGCCTCTATCGCCAGACCTGGGCTTTGGACATAAATAAGTTAAATAACTATTAAACTGTAATATTGTAGGGTAGGCTTAAGGGTTGCTCCAGTTTCCTTACAAATTATTGGTACCAATACAGCAACTATGTAAATCTGTATCTTGTTAACTAGATATAACTGGACTACCAATTATCAATTAGGAAACAGATACTTATGTCGTTGTTGTCATGGCCAATTTTGTTACTTAATCATCCCATCATCATCTTATGGCTGTTGATAAACATCAAATTAGATCTTGAATATCCTCCGATGAACATGATTAATTCATTACAACCCAAGATCCATTCATTACAACACAATGTTATAACCGTATAATGCCATAGGTAGCTTGCTGTTTGACGAAGGTGTGCTTACATAAGATGAGATGAATTTTTGAAAATGATAACTGATGCAAGTACTCTGTCAATTGTCATTTCCATATATTATGTATTACAATCCTCAATGCTTCTAAAGGAATGATCAGTCTGATCACAAAATCTGATGTCATAACATTATGCTTGCTGTTGTAATCAGTTGAACAAAATAACAACTAATTAGGTATGTATCTTGGCACATGATTGGAAATTGAATTATTTTCTAGAAACTAGGGAGGTAATGTGTGACATACTGGTATAAAACCAAAATCAATCTGCCCTGTCTTTTCTCAACTATGTTGGGGTTGTCTACAGGTCTAACTGTATAAGTATTTTTCATGGAAGAACTGCCTATCTGACCTTTTTTTGATTTGAACAACGCAGTTGACTGATAGCCCTTTGTAAGACTTGGAGGCATAGCGTAGCCTGATTTAATACAATTTTATTTTAACTAAGATTTTTAGACAAAATAAAAAATATTTAATTAAACGTTTCTGCAGTGCCATACACTGAGCTATAAACTTTCCATACCTACCAGTTTTAAATGTTTTAATCCGACTATAAAAGAGCACTGTTCACTGTGAAAGCTAGCTCAGTTAGTTTTACATAGAACTGTTTAGTCAAACTTTATGTTTATGCAAATACATATCATTTTACAATGACAATGTAAGTACTATTTAGATGAATACCATCAACAGCACTTTAGTATCTTACTTGATCTAGGAGAACCGTCCTTATTGCTGCGGAATTAAGGCGGTATCAAAGTTAAATTGTTGCCATGAACGTGCAGTCAACTGTACCTACATGCTTACTATGCTGCCTATTATATTATCACGGTAATGAGCCGCTAAACCACGCCAAACATTGCAGTTCTAAAATCGACCCAAAAACAAAAGACTTCGATAAAGTCACAGTATAAAAAGAAAACACCAATGTCATTCGGACGAAGCATGCATTGTGCCCAATCCAACATGTGGCCCAGTGCACGTGCTCTCGAGCCACGCTTCATCCGGGATAATGACCGGACCACATTTTTGTGGGCAACTGAGGCCAAACCGTATAATTTGGACCAACCTGCTCTCGCGCACACTTTAATCACCTTTAATGGTACATCGCCGGGGGCGGGGCGGGGTGTGATTTATAGCCAAACTTGTCTAGTCTTACCGACCAGTGAACCAAGACCGAATAACTTGGATAATTTCATATCCACGACCTCTGGAAGTAAGCAATAAGAAAGGTCTTTCTTTGGCGGTCGTGATCCCCGACGTTAGTTCGTACTGTCGAAAATGCCAGGTGTGTATTCGATCTAGAATAAATTGCTTTGGAGCTGACTCTAAGCTTCGTAGGTTACTTATCAATTTGTTTTTTTTTTTTTTTTTTTTTGAAGAATCCTTACAAAGACTGTAATTGTGTGACGTGGTATGTATTAGGATAATCCATGGCGTTGGTATCCTTAAATCCGAACCAGATTCGATTTTTCTTCTTTATTGGCTTAGTTCTTGAAGGGTTTTCTTTGGTGGGTTAATGTCACTATGTCCTAGTTTTGTATCCAGATATTGTTCATTTGATATCCTTTATTGGGTCCTGGTGATTTCTGGTCATAGGCCACCCTTTTCATTTCCCAAAACTCAATTATTCCACATCTGACAAAATGTTGCAAAAAGAAGTATCGCGAGAAATCAAGGAGATATGCATGTTTTGACCCTCGTATTCGTGAACAAGTTGACTAAAGGAAACAAACAATTTTCAACAACATTCATTGCGTTACTTACGTTGTTGAGCAGACACATTTTTCGAACATACGAAGCAATGGATTAGCAATATCCTTCAATATGATTCAGATTGAGATTGATAGTGTGTTAGGGGCTTGTGGCTAAGATTCTCCGATTATGGTTTACCCACTCATCCAAATCCGTTCAGCCGTTTCAGCGTGAAAGCGAAACAAACAAACTTACTTGTGAATTTATAATATTGGTTATGGAATTAATCGTCATCTTGGTAGTCACCCCTTTTCTAGCCATATTATCTTTCAGACAGTCCATCCATCGTTTCTTTGGTCTTTTTTTTTTCAGGATGGGAAATCATCAAATGACTCCTCCCGCTCTGGGTGGAGCGGAAGGGAGTGTCAGACTCTTACTGACTAAAACCCACTCGTGTTCCTTCCTTCGCCCTTTATGTTCCGGGGCAGCGGTAACCCTTTCGGACAATCCCGCTGACCCGGCATCGTTTCTTTGGTCTTCCATAAAGTTATTAAGTATTCGTTCATGTCACTTCGAAACCTTGAATTGGTGAACTTTTACGTAATTTACCTACTCTATTTTTTGCACCGACTCTCGTTTGCATCAATAATTCGTTTATAATTTCTTTACCTTCGATCCAGATAAATACGAATTCTATTGTTATCGAGCTGTCGTAATTTTAACGATTTTGTTCTAATTGTAATTGTCACGGTCGATGCTCACCATAGATATAGTTAGGTACCTTATTTAAATTAATCGATAATTACAGGACCTAGATACCATCTTTCTTATCTTTGCCATCTGTCATTTCTAGGTAGCTGTGAAAGCAATGTACAGACGCCAGCCCATCAAGTTACTACAATCTGTCAAATTTCTTTAATATTTTCAACTTTATTGCTAAAGTTTAAGGTTCAAAGTTGATTGGGAAAATTTGACAGTATCGGGTAACTTGATGTGGTGGCGTCTGTACATTTCGGTCGAAATCTAAATAGCATTTAGTTAGTCATCAAAATTTAAAAAAAAAAACTCGTACCTACATGGTGTTTGCTCCAAAGGTCAGATAAAATTTCTTTGCTGGTTGCATAAACTTCTTTGATGTTCTTTGATGTTTGATGAACTTCTGAAGATTTTTGCTAACTTTTGCTTCTATGTTGTATGGTAAGAAAAGCTTTTGAATATTGCCATTCGATAAATCTTGCCCAAACCACAACGAATTCTAAGCGAGGACAGTCTGCTCTCACATCTCAGAGAGTAAAAGTCCTCAATCTTTGTAAAGGCAGGTTCCTATTACTTATGCTAAGTGGATGCAACGCGATACTAAGTTGCACCTTGCGCCTGCGCTGGTTCGCCTTGACCGCGAAACAGACCTGTTATACTGCGTGCCATATAAGCGGTTTTCCGTGCCAGATTATATCTGAATGAGGGCTGTGATGTCAACGCGGTATTGAAAATACTGGGGCAGGAAGCAACCTTGACAATGGAGTCGATTTTTTGCCAAATTGTAAGTTTCTCACTCAATATGTTTTTGGTCATATATGAACTGAATATGATTTATTATGTACTAGCTGACCCGACAGACATTGTCCTGATTCGAAAGACACGTGCCGCCATTATTATCATAACAACGTTATTGTTGTTTTTCTCGGGAACAGCACTTTTTTCGGGATGAAAGGTACCCTATGTCCGTTTCTGTATACCTGACCACGTATATCGACGGCGAAGTGCCAATAACTCCTAACTGACAAAGTCAAAAATTTACACATACTGGAAAAAAACGTTCAAAAATAGACACGTTGTTTTAGTTGGGAGGTTCATTTTTCCACATTTTAATTTAATGCTTTAGCAACTACAAATACATTTAGGCGATTTCACTAAAACATGCGAATAACGCCTTTAAATTCAAAACGAAAAAAAGGGAATTCCTCAAAAAAAAAAATCAGTTAGGAGGTATTGGCACTTCGCCGTCGATATGCAAAATTTCAGGATGATCAGTTCAGTGGTTTAGGCGTGAAAAGGTAACAAACAAACTTACTTTCGCATTTATAGTATTAGTTGGATAGTTAGGGTTTATTCTATTAATCTCTGTGACATAGAAAATGTAGCTTAGACAAAAAGACAATGGCTATTCTTAAACACGCATGTTTGATTTTCTCCACGCTATAGTCACCATTGAAAGTAGGAAAATTTTGAATATGAATATGGACGGCTATAAGAATAGGGGAAGACCAAAAATGGAGGAAACGATGGAGGGTTGTGTGAAAGATGATGTACCGAGAAAGAGGGTGACTATACTACCGAGATGATAACTAAAAAAAAAGTATGGAAGAAGATATTGCGACGAACCCAAATTAATTGCGATAAGGCAGGAAAATGATTAAAGCGCCTTTAAATTTTTCCCGCTACTCTTAGCGTAATCATAATATTTTATTGATCATGAGAAGACTTATTCAGACTAAAATCATTGTTTTTATCCGCACAGTTGTTTTGTTTACACTCGTTTGTAAAACATAACATTTACAAGTGTTATAGATGGTGAGATGGGACTTATCCCACGGCCGGTATAATAGGCGTCTAGTGTTCTTCATCTCATCCGGAGTTTAACAATTATCATTTAGCATACGTTTTAATAACACTGGTCTAAATAAAATGTATTTAATTATAGGCCTACTCGATTTTTGCCCGCGGCTCTTGAGGTCTAAAGGAAGCCATTTAAAAATAAAAAAACTGAGATAAGAGAAAAACTTGCGTTAAACGTTGGCGTGTTCTTGTATTAAAATTTAAAAACGGAATTCGTCCATAAATATAAAACTCAAAGTCCTGACTGACTGATATTATCAACGCACAGCCTAAACCGTTGTTCCTAGAGACATGAAATTTGAAGAGTTCTTTGTGAAGAGTAGGTATCAACTAAGAAAGGGTTTTTCGAAATTTGACTCCTAAGACGGGAATGGGGGGAGGTCAAATTTCACGCGGACGAACTTGCGGGTAAAAGCTAGTCCAACGATGATGAGAAGATTTATCAATTGACATTGACATTAATGTGCAAACGAGTCATGCTATGCCAAATCTAATTGATTAATCAAATGATTACACATTCACACAAAATAATGCGAATTTAACAAAAACTCACGTATCAGAGAGGTCGTCTACTATCTATGACCTTACTGACATCACCCTCAATCACGGCCAACATGTGGCAATAGCTTCATTTATATTTTTGGGTCATGCGGCTGTCATCACATCATTCACGATGAGTTCGTCCATCCACGAATGTCTAAGTGATGTATGCTCTACATATTAGTGGCAGTTTTCATGTCCGAAAAAATGAATGTTTTTGTTGAAACGTTGACTGGTGTACAGGGCGTTAAAATGACTTGTCTGTTGCTAGATTCATAGGGAAATGACCTCAGTAAATTGCAAGTGACGCCTGCGCAAAATGCTTTGTTGTAATACAATTATGGTCAAACTTAACAATAAAATGTTCAATAAAGGAAAATGTTTATACTTGAAAGATCAAACGAATCCTTTCCTTACAGTTCTAGATAAGATTTAAACGGAACTATAAAACTTGGCTTAAGATTTGAACTAAAAATTATGTCCTTAGATCCCTATATACGTATATTAGGTAAATCGAGATGACTGAACTTCGTAATCGTGTCAGCCGGTCGATTCTGTAAAAATCTCACCGTGAAAACTTAGGTGAAGTGAGTGCGTTTTTGCTAGTAATTGACACTATTGACAGCTCACTTCACCTAAGTTTCCACGGTGAGATTTTTACAGAATAGCACCGCAGTATACGGTCGAATATACGGGGTTCCCGTATATAGCGGTTCCCTACATTTATGTTCGTATAACTCGTCAAAATGTAGGGAACAGCTGATTTTTTTTCGCTATTTCAGGTTTGGTCCCGTAGTAAAAGTTGTTCATAATGATGAGTACAATGACCTCTTAAGAGGTTGTTAATGTTTTACCAATAACCCTGTATAGACCTTATAATACTTAGTTAGAATTCAATTTCCTTCAATTAACAAGTCTGTCTCTCCATTCAGAATTGAGTCATAATCAGAACTAGGCTTGTATCTTCAATCCTTCGCAGCACGTGGGACGGTCGGAGGCCACTGTTACCGTTAGTAAGTCAGACTCGCCAGTACAATGGCGGAGTTCATTGTAACACTGTGCTGATGTAAACTATTTGGAACTTGCGATTGTCCTGCTTCCATTCGGTAAGGCGCGCGAGTTTCTGCAAAGAATTCTTCCAATTTTGTTACTTTTGTTTTATGTAGGCACCGTAGCTTGACGAAGCTACAAAATGTGGTTGTCGAAAAGAAAAGATTAGTTTTTTTGTATGTTTGTTTGTTACGCTTTCACGCTAAAACGGCTGAACGGATTTGGATGAAAATTGGCACATGGGTTGACTATGACCTGGATAAGGACACAGGCTACTTTTCATCCTGGTTGCAGGCAACAGCTAGTACTGAATAAACTGTCAATTTGTCATAATTATGTTTTAAGCTGATTATGTTTTTGTCTAATTCTTCATAGTTATTCAAAGTGGGAAGGGTTACCGACGGTTTTTGGAAAAATCTCGGTCCAGCAGAACACTGCAATACGCTGAGAATCATCATCATCATCATCAGCCTATAGCAGTCCATTTCTGGACATAGGCCTGCCCTAATGAGCGCCACAGCGCCCTGTCTTCAGCTTGACGCATCCAGCATCTGCCTGCAGTCTTTCGCAGATCGTCATCCCACCTGGCCGGAGGGCGTCCTACACTACGTTTGCCGAGTCGCGGTCTCCACTCAAGAACTCGTTTACCCCAGCGCGGCGGTTGTCGGTTCTTCGCGAGATATGGCCGGCCCACTGCCACTTCAGCTTGCTAATTCTTTGAGCTATGTCGATAACTTTCGTTCTCTGTCGGATGCATTCGTTACGGATCCTATCCTTCAGAGAGACTCCGAGCATAGCTCTTTCCATAGCTCGCTGAGCGACTTTGAACTGGTGGACCAGCCCTATCGTGAGTGTCCACGTTTCAGCCCCGTAGGTCATGACGGGTAGGACGCACTGATTGAAAACTTTCGTTTTCAAGCACTGCGGTATAGATGACGAGAAGACTCGCTGAGAATATGACATGACATCCCTTCGTGACATCACATCATTAATTCAATCGAAGACTGAACTTTTTATTTTCTACTCGGGTAGCCTTCCGTTATATTATGGGTTTTAGAAGTCTCGTTTATTTTCAACGAGTAGTTAATATTATTGTTGCTTTTGATTGTAGGTCCTAAGTCAATCAGGCAATAATCAGTGTCAACTATCTATAAATGACACCATTGCTAGATATTTAACATTGATTGCCAATAGAACAAGCGTGTGCTAGTATTTATTTCAATTAAGCGTTTGTGTTTGTACCTATACTGTTTTTGCTGTTATGTAATCTAGCAGAAGGGCACATCTGGGGAAGGGCACAGATGTGAGATTTTTAAATCAGCCGAAAATATTGGCTGCGCCCGCGTCTTTGGGTTAGTGGAAGTTCTTTGTTTCTAATCACCGGTGCTATAAAGAAGGGTCAAAGGTGATCTTATCATTCTTATGAAAAATGTAACAAATATATGTAGGTTCCGTCAAACGGGATGACTAGGGATGCAGGGGTGTATCGGGACGAAACTTTAAAGGGATTTTAACATTAAAATAATATAGTTTGTCGCCAAAAAGGACTCTAATGTGTTTACTGTATTATAATTAAGAATTAAGTGCACTTGTTGGCAAAAAACTATATTATTTCAACGTTAAAATACATTTTAAGATTTCGTCCCGATTCACCCCTGCAACACTACTCACCTCGTTTGTAGGTAGGTACGTTTTGCGAGTATACGTCACAATAATGTCTGTCTTTTTCGCGTTCCAATATCTTAATATTCAAAAAAGTTTATTCAAAATAACTGGGTCCATGTCACTCAGGTTATCACTATTGATATGATAAACGTTAACTTTTGCAATGTCCGTTTGAGATGATTTTTTTTATTTTGCTTAATATCTTCAACGTACAGTAGGTATATCTACATTACTGCAGCGGCCTGCAAAAGAGAAACGAACGTAAAATAAATAATAATTGATAAACGTTCTTCCATCAATGCCTGGGTTGCGGCCAAGGCTTTTATAGTAGTTACTTTTCTCAAATAATGCGCGAAAATTCAAACTAAGTAAATTAAGGGCCTTACTCTCGTTTAGTACCGTAACACGGTCACTTTATGAAGCTTATAACTTATTAACGGTTTGGTTAGAAGGTCTGTAAAAAATATATGTTTGCTATAGATTCATGTACAACATTTTTGAAACAGGGTTTTTTCATAAGGCTAATACTTTTGCCTTAAAAAAATATTTACCAAAACGCTATTTTCGCTAACATTTGCTTATAACTTCTAAACGGCTTTGATGTTTGGAAATATTTTTACACTGAAAAATTGATGGTTAGAGGTACTACATATTTGAAATAGCGTTTTTAAATCAATCAACAGTTGCAAAGACAATGCCCCATTTTGAGATATAGGTTCAGAGGTGCTCTGCGCGGGCGCGGGCGGCAGTCGTGCGTTAGCACTGAGACGGGGTGGCTGTGTCGCTCGCTGCTCCGCCCGGCTATCGATCGACTACGCGCGTTTGGCTGTGTTAGTGCAAATATTTATGAACGAATTGTATCAGTATGCGTTTATAGATTAGCTCGCTACAGAGGGCCCATTTCTATTGTCCGCGTGGACGCTTTATTAGTGGTGCCATTTCTAAATACTGTTTTTTTTATATTGTTTATTTTGTAAATATAAGATAATTTGTAAATAAATAAAAATGCCAAAGCAAAGCAAGTCAAGAAAAATACGTTTTCTCTACGACGACGCACCGTTTTATAGATATTAGCGAAAAACTCAAAAGTGGGAATTTTTATACCCCCCACTCCGGCTCGAGGTGAGCCTAGAGCTAGACGCGGGGACTTTTAGTATGTTTACTCCCTAAGCACTCTGAGCAACTTTCTGAAGAAATCGCTCAGGGCCCAGCTCACGCACTCTACACCTCTTTTTGGTTATTCGTTGAGTGGACTAATAAGTATCTATCTATCTATAGAAATAAATAAAATTGGAGTGTCTGTTTGTAATATTAAAACAACCATTTCAGGCCATTTTATTTTGACTATTTAGAAAATAACTACTTACCCACAATTAAAAAAAAAATGTTTTCAAACACCTTAATTTATAAAAAATGAGCGTTCTTAGTTGTCAATCTACGAGTATTTGCATTACTGAGTTTATGATTACTACCTTCTCATATTCTTGTGCGGATTTATTTCTGTGACTGGGACTTTCACTAGCAGATAGGTGACTAAGGAGTAACTTAGGCTACTTTTATTAAAAAAAAAAAAAGAAAATAGGTTCCCACGAAAAAAAATTAAAACCTATGAAATGAAATATTGAATAATATCCGATTCAAATAGGGAGGTTGTATACTGCGTTTATTTAGGTAGTACTTAACCAAATGTAAATAAATCATAATAAAGAAACGGAGTACAGTTTTTTTTTTTTATAAGTGGATCCTATACGTGAAGATTCCTTAATCTCCAATGAAATTGATTGAAAAAATAATATACCTAGTGTTTTTGTTTTAGCCCAAGGAAATCGTTCACCAAATATTGTATATAAAAAGGCTAATACGAAAAACTAAAAATAAATAATAATTAAACTAAAAATGCAAAAACGATCAAAAAGAACTAAATGAAGTACTAAATGAAATATATGAGGGGGTGAAGCAGATGAAGTGGGATACGAATAGTCCTCGCCTAGGCGGGGTGCACCACGCGAATTTCGTCGAAGAGCGACTTCCATTATATTTAGAAGCGTAATTTCGCGACTCGAATAAGATACACGTTTGGCTCCGCACTCTACTGTCCGGATTCTCACTGCGTAATCACCAGGTTCGAATCTCAGTGGACGGCATATCTTTTGTTTTGTTATTTTTTAATTATAATGTGCTTATCTTTTATTTTGTTATTTTTTAAATATAATGTGCATATTTTTATTTTCTTATTTTTAAAATAATTCAATAAGTAATTGTTATTTTAATAAAAACAATCATTTTTATTCCTATAGTTATTTTTCTTCAGAATCTAGAGTAATATAATAAAAATAAAATAAAAACGACAACCATTTCTTTTTACTATAAAGAAAAAACAATAAAATTGCATTATAATTGTTACAAAAATAAGAAAATCAACAAAAGTAATAATTACTGAAAATTTTCAAACAAGAAAATCGGAAAAAGTATAATAATAATTAAAAAAACATTTATATCAAATAAGAAAATCAACAAAAAGAATTATGGAAAAGTTTGAATTTGAAGTCGGGCGTTGGTGATTGATGCAGAGAACTTTAGTGATGCACGAGACCACTAGACCAATCGAGCTGTTATAATGTATGTCGAAATTACGCGTCTATAGATAATCTATACAAACAAAATATGGTGTGTACAAAAAAGTAGGTACCTACTAACTTTACAATTTGTTTCGTCGAATAAGATCTCTTTATTGCCTTCCGTTTATTTATACACTGATTGTTTATTTATACAACTTATGAGTAGAACCGAAACAGTACAAACATTTACACCAACAACATAACTTAGAAAAAACTAATCATAAAATAAAATATAATAAACAGCTTTCATCAACAAACAGATACCAAAGTACGTACACTAGGTACCGACCCGAAATAATTGCAAGACTTCAAAGTATTTTATACGGCTACTCGCTCAACTATATAGGTACGGACGGGACGCCAGCACATCAACCTACCACAATCTGTCAGATTTCTTTAATAGATTTTCAACTTTATTGCTAAAGCATAAGGTTCAAAGTTGATTGGGAAAATCTGACAGATTGTGATCGGTTGATGAGCTGGCGTCTGTACTGTACCCAACCGCGTCATTTTTCGCAAATGCGATCAGGCTCCTTATCAATTAGAGTCTACGGAACAATTTCGTCTGACAGTATTTTTACTTTAATGGTTTGTGAAAATATTAATTGTAAACGCGATTATGCTCCTTATTCATAGAAGGTAACGGGTCAATTTCCTATGCAAGTATTTTTACTTAACAGGGCTTTTGAATACGCGATTGTATTTCTTATTTGTATGAAGTCATGGATCAATTTTCGATGCAGATAGAAAATACTTGAAAGTATCTCGAGCTATGTTTTTTTAAGGTGGACGTACTTTGTAGCTCTGGTACTCAATTTTGCAAGTACGACCCATGCCTAAACGCGATTGTGCTCCATAAGTAAGAATTCAGAGTTCAATTTCCTATGCAAGTTTTTTTTTCTTCCAACAGGGCTATTGGTTGGAATAGTAGTAGAAACTTTAATCGTCTATACTCTATAAGTACGTATTTATTTGTAAAAGCGATTTTGGTCCTTATTTGTATACAGTTAAGGTTCAATTTCCTATGCAGATAGAAAATACTTGAAAGTATCCCGAGATCTAGTTTTAGGACGTGGTTTTTAAAGAAGTCGTACTTGTAAGCCCTGGTACGCGATTTTGCAAGTACGACCCATGTCTAGTCACTGCATTTTTTAGTTACTTATACTCTATGTATGGGTCACTGACTCACTGTCGCTCCGCGTAGAAATGAAGAAAAGCTAAAAAGACGCCACGATGGCGCAACGTTTCGTTCGACTCGTTCGAGTTATTTATCAAATCCTTACAAATATCTTATTTCAATCGATAAATAAAAACAACAGTTCCCTTTATAGGTACATTACATCACTGTTATTAATTTTATCAAGATTTGTTTATAAATAACACAGTTACAATTGCAACGATTTCAATTTTAATGGTTATTTTATGATTTTTTTCTATCGAGAAAATTTACCGAAAACGTGTTTTGAACACAATGGTCCACTCATAAATATGATCAAGATTAACATATTTTTTTTGCTGTTCTAAAATGTATACATTTGGCTAAAATATTGTTTTGCGAAGCCTAAGTACAGCGCCTTATAAAGTTATCGTAAACTCTGCGAACTCAACAATAACTTTTTTGTTAAATTCCACACGGACGATTAACAGCTAGTACAAAATATATCAGCCTTGCATCCGCCATTCCCTTCTGGAATCGTAGGCAAAAATGGCGACCTACGTGCGGCATGTCTGCGCCTCTTCATATTCTTTGATTGTAGTTTTAGTGTCGCGCGCCACCGCACACATTTTTACGTATTCGGGAGTAGGGCGTTTAGCTCCGCCCACATGCACAAGGTCAGTGAGCCATCTATACACCTTAATGATAAATTCCAGAATCAATGACGAACAACAAAACTTTTTCACGCGCCAATAATTTTCATTTGTTTCTGTTTTACTTCAAACAGCTCTACATATTTGCATACCAGTGCAAAATGTAAATAAAAGTAACCTTTTTGGTTGCCATGTTGCGAAGTAAAAAGTCGTTCTATTTTTAAATTACACGATAAATATGAGTTTTCATAGTGAATTATTCGGCCGCTAAACAACAGTTATGGACTTTCATACTAACATTGCCGGCCGCTGCGCGCATGTATTTGACCAGTACAGCATTTTCGATTTGTCTCGAAGAAGGTTGTCAAAACAATGCGCGAATTTCCAAGCATTTTTGAGTAAAAATTTTTGATATCTCTTCAAGTCAAATCAAAATCAAAAGTCATTTATTCAAATTAGGCTGAGAATCAGTACTTTTCGAACGTCATAATTACATAAGAAAGTCCTCCAACACGCTCGCCCTTGATTCACTTTATACAATAGTAGGTTTGCAAAGTAATTAATTAACATTACGAGACACAGGATATTAAATTAAATTATTTGCCATATGCCAGCTTGCCAATATACCAACATATATGTATAATAATTAATAATGTAGGCAAGCTAAGCAGAATTTAAGTAAAGAAGATTCCCAAGTCAACTCGACGAATAAGAATTGATTGTTGTATATCTCACTTATCATAATTAAAACACTGTCTACGTTATAGAGCGTTTATGTTATAGTTTACTATCTGAGCATTTGTAAATGCGTTTCGTTTGTTCGTGTGACAAGCAAGTGATATTTCTATCGTCCATTATTGTGTACCCAACAAAATTTCCTATCATTACCATACCCTTTTATTTTGAGGATGGGAAATCATCATATGACCCCCCCTCCCGCTCTGGGTGGAGCGGAAGAGAATGGCAAATTCTTTCTGACTAAAACCCACCCGTGTTCCTTCTTTAGCCCTTTATGTTCCGGGCCAGGCGGTAACCCTTTCGGAAAATCCCGCTGACCCGGCAGGATCACCATACACTTGATTATTAATTGGCATTCTATTTTTATCAAGCACTCTTCTTAGTATAAACCAATTGATTTATTATTTAACATGTTGTTCGTCAATTATGTCATTGGTAGGTTTCCTGTTAGGCATATTTAAATGCATTTTATGACTTGTTTTGCAATGACTTCATCAATTGAAACATCGCTTAACCTAGCTAATAAACTGCAGGTTTCTAGAAAACCTATTAATGTCACTGCTTTCAAAGCTGTGATCTAATATAAATCTAGCCTAAACTTCTGCTTCCTTATTCAAAGATATGTAGTGGTTTACGAGCATTTAGACTTTATGAAGATTGACAATCGGATAGAGAAATTGCGAACGACGCTGTAAAATATTAACGGGGTTTCTCAAAGCTCATGGTCGATGTAGATTTCTCTGAAATCGTTATTGTCTTGTACTGGTTTAGACACTGATCCGAGCTTGTCTTAATCATTTTCTGGAGATAGAACATGTTCTTTCGTTAATGGTATCTGAGGGTCGCCTACGCAAAACTTTTCCAATTGTTCGGTTTTGAGTCCTGACCTATTACACCCGATTCATTCGGTATCGGATGATCACTCTCCTGGTACTTGTTGCATTGTGTCACAAGCTGCTGCATTCATTGCCCGATTATGTCAATTGGAGGCGACACCGACAATTGGCCAATTTGGACCGGCCTCGCCGATCGGGCCACGGATCTACAATAGGCTTGACAATCATAAATGCATACGGTTTTGTACCCTTTGTTGGCATTGAGCGGCTTGTTAAAGAAGCGCATCTTGTTGCACTTGCATGATTTGGCTGTGAGTTCTTTATTCTGCAATCTAGCTTGGAATTGGATCTGACTCAGATGAGAATTGTTGAGACCAATTCTTTGACTACAGGATGGATTTAGCAGATATCCTCTTGCTCCTGTAAGAGTTCATGTAAGCAATTAGTAGTTTCTGGTTCGATTATGTTTATAACTGTACTAGCTTCCGCCCGCGGCTTCGTCTGCGAGGTATGTCGATAAAAACTATCCTGTGTCCTTCCCCGGGATGCAATCTATCTCTCTGCCAAATGTTATCGAAATCCGTTCAGTGGTTTAGGCGTGAAAAGGTAACATACAGATAGACAGAGTTACTTTCGAATTTATAATTTTAGTATGGATTTTACATTGACTAGAATGCTGAGTTTTTTGCGAATACAACATTCACTTTTGGTATGTGAAAACTTTCAGAATACAATTTATTGTTCTAAACTTGTAACACTTATTAGTGTGATCTACATGTTATACCTATTCATTAAATTCTGAAAATAATGTGAAAATTAATATAAAATGAAATTTTGGAAAGGAGGATATAATTATATTCCACTTTTCATCATTAAAAATGTTTTTTCAGGCGTACATATAAAGCTGATTTCATATCTGAGAGAAAGGCCAAATAAAGTTTGTTTTGATTTGCCTATATAAAAATACAAGGGATATTTTTAAAATTGAGAACATCATTACATTCTGACTGGGTCCACTTTAGGAAAAAACACCATCTCTGCCCAAAACTTCTCTTTATTCGTTTTTTTCTCGTTATTTTTAACCGACTTGAAAAAAGGAGGAGGTCCCGAAAACAATGCAGTAAAGATTGCAGAGGTTTTTGAAGTGAAACTTCTTCGGCGCCGATTCGAGATTTCGAGACGAGAATTGATAGTGAAATTTCAATAACGCGTCACGCTTAGTCACATTTCGTTATATGAGAGATAAGAAAGATCTCTCTGTCTCTCACAATAATCTCTATAATTCTTTATTTTTTAAGAAGTTTCAGTTCTACCACGTTTACAACTTAAGTAATGGAACCTTCGAAGTTGACTAATAATGCTGGGGTCGTTATCACCAGGGCCACAATTGGCAGTTGACCAGTGCCCTCGCCCCTCGGTAATGTCCGCGAATTTAATTACAGTCACGACTGCAACTGCTTTGATTTCTGCTATTACAGTTCCTGTAAATTGTAAATTATTTTTTTACTTTCATCAGTGCTTGTTACTTCGGAAAACGATCCAATTTTTACAGCAACTGCAGAAGTAGCTTTAAGGCTCCTTCAAACAGGCGTGACACGCGATAACATCGTGCGCGACACAAAGGCACCGCAAGTCGCGCAACGAGCGGTGCCTTTGTGTCGCGCGTCGCGCATGTTTGTAGGAGCCTTTACACGATTCCGTTCAAGTTATGTTAATTCAAAAATTATTTTACGAAGAAAGGGTTCAAGGGTGGGGAAAACCTAATAATACGTCGGTAATTAGGCCCGGAGAGAGAGGGGAGGGCTATGCTTGCAATTTCCCTACGCGTTCGAATCAGAAATGAAGAGATCCGTAGGAGAACCAAGGTAACCGACATAGCTCGAAGAATTGCCAAACTTAAGTGGCAGTGATCAGGGCATATCGTAGAACAGATGGCATCGATGGGGCCGAAAGGTTCTGGAGTGGCGATCGTGTACCGGAAGACGTAGCGGTGGAAGGTCTCCCACAAGGTGGACCGAAGACGTGGTGAAGTGCGCAGGAATCCGCTGGAATGCGAGAAACACAGAACCTGTCGAAATGACGGTACTTTTGTGAGGACTATGTTTGAGTGTGGACGTTTTTCGGCTGAAATGATAATGATGATAAATTAAGGCTCCTACAAACAGGCGCGACATGAGATATAATTGCGCGCGACACAAAGGCACCGCCCGTTGCGCGACTTGCGGTGCCTTTGTGTCGTTTGTCGTGTCGCGCCTGTTTGAAGGAGCCTTTAGGCCCAGCGCCAGACGTCGGTATGTTTCCCAATATAGTAATTACCGAAAGTGAGTACCGTACTTACTTATAATTCTCATCTAATATCAAAGACGGGATTTCTGTGTGGTCAGAAATCCCGTCTTTGGGAACTTTTCTAATAACGTAACATACCTAATTTACGTAATTTATCACAGTGCAGTTGACCAATTTTTTCTAGGTGTTTAATTTAATAATATAAATTTATTTTATGAATTTTCCTTTAATCCATACCTAATTTACGTAATTTATCACAGTGCAGTTGACCAATTTGTGCTAGGTGTTTAATTTAATAATATTAATTTATTTTATGAATTTTCCTTTAATCCGTCTGTACGTGACCAAGCTTGTGTTTATGATTCAGTTGTATTTAGTGACATGAAGGAATAATAATAATTATTATTATTTTGGTTTAGTTACCTCATAATGCATGCGCATGGATTTTAAGTGGATTAACAGGGGTATTCCTCGAAGCGCACCAAAAGTATTCCACGAAACGCACCATTCCGGTGCGTTAAGGAAATAAAAACATTATAACTTTATTCCTCGAAACATAGAGAAGAGCATGAAGGATTGGTAATAAATGATATCGATAGACGTTTCATTTGGTGCGTCTCAAAGTTGGTGCGTTTCGAGGAATACCCCGATTAACAATATTTGACTCAGGTTTTGATTTTATTGATAACTTCATATATGATTTAGGACGTCCTCTGCATGTTCGAAGGCTTCCCTTATCGATTTTACAAAGTCATTAATATTATCTTCCTGGCTTTATCCTAAGCTTTAGAAATCTTCATCATTTTCCGATGAACAATCGGTTAAAAACTTTTCTTTCTTATGTATACAAATCCGTATTACCCAGCTCGTAGCTCTAAAGGAAATCCGCTGGTCGACTGAGAAAGCACCTTGCATACGATATGATTTTTATTGGCGAAGGAAAATCATTACTTGCCTCTTTGCCTAGTATAAATTGGAGTTTATCAGTAAGTTGACAGTGTTAAATTCCATTTACTTTAGTACTAGTAGAGCTGGATATTAAATATAAGGAAATTATATATGTAATTTTATTTGCCGAAGATAATTATTTCCTGCTGTTACCTTTGAATTGAATATACGTTCTATTAAAACTACATTATGTTTGATTGGTTGTATTAAATTGGGTGAAGTAATCAATGCAGATAAGTGAAAGTATATGGCGGTGGCCGGTATGGTGGTGGAGTGTATGGCGTTGGTGGTGTATGGTGTGGTGTGTATATGTGTGTGTATATGGTTCTATTTATTAAGTTAGTAATTAAATAAATAAAAATAAATAATAAAATAAAAGGGTTACCTTTAATTTGGGAAGAAGAGCTCGATCACAACTTTTAGTCAAGCTATGAAATTACTTTTATTCATAGGTAAATAAGTTCTATAATGGCCTGAGGGAATGTGAATTGGTTATCAGTTTTTAACTTCGATCAATTTGCTACTGAACTCAAAAAAGCTGAAGACAAAAAGCCAGTTAAAATTGTTGATACGATGATGCCAGTGACGAAATCGAAGGTTGAATATGTCTGCTGGATCTGGTTTTCTACAAAACAACTTTGTATAAAGATAATTAACTGGTTCATCATCATCACCATCATCATCTGCCTAGCCACTTCTCAACTATATTGGGGTCGGCTTCAAGTCTAACCGGATGAAGCTGTATAGCAGTATTTTAAAGCCTATCTGACCTCCACAACCCAGCTACTGGGTAATACGATACCCCGTGGTAAACTGGTTCATTATCTGGGCAGTGAATAATAGCCTCCTTATAGCGGAATATTTTCTTTTAAAAATCAGTAGTAATGCTTAGCATGACGAAGTGCTTTTTATTCAATAATACTTCCATTACCGGATGTTTGCCCTTTTGTTGTATTCTTCCATTACTAATGTTCTATCTAAATATCCATTATTCTAAGAAGCACAACGGTACTATATCCCTTTTATTAGCCGATACCGAAATAGCTCCCTCCCTCCATGGGCATGACTTTACAGTGCTCGTAAAGCCACCAGCTCGCTTGGCCATTATTCTAACCGAACCCATACATTATCCAGTAATAACGCTTAAAATCTATTATTCATTGCGTTGCACTTGTTTCCGTATTAAGAACTTTATTTTCTGAAGATGACTTCCTTGGATCTTGTCCAAGAGGTATATCAAAACTTGGTTTTCAATATTAAAGTGTTATGAAATCCAGGGTACCTACCTACACTCGGTTAAATAATATGTCAGGAGAGTTGTTAACTAATCGGTAGGTTTTATTCCTTGTTTTGCTCACTTAAAAGGCAGTATTTTCCGCGGATTTCCTCGATTTGGTTATTGGGATTGATAGTTGCTAAAACTCCTGTAATAGTACATTACTTCAGAGGGAAGAAAGTGACAGTTCCATACCGAGATTATGGCATTTGCGCCACGAGCTTGCGAGGGGCGCAAACCATTTGAGGTATGGAACTGTACTTTATCCTGAGGGATGTATAGTGCTTTTTATTACACCTACGAGGAAAATTATGGACATATAAGTATTGTTGTATCTGCATTTAGATTTTTCCGGCAACAGATTATCAACAACTTCTTGGGCCGTCTCTAATAGTTCTGGCGGTGTGTTAGGGATAACATCATCACTGTCGCTCGAAGTATCCATATTTTACAAAAAACACAAAGATAAATGTGTTTTTGCGAAAATGCGCGGGCTTTTCCATTTTTTATTCGCCCGTTTCTGGAGTAGGCTAAGATCATAAGGTCATGCAGCCACTTCTTCCGTGATTCCACGCGTTTTATATACAAAAATAATTTCGTTTTTAATTTTCTGTATGCACCAAGGAGGTTGGTAACTGGTAAAAAAAAACTGTATGTGGCCAGTAACAATTTACTTGAAATTTAATTAGTAGACAGTTAAAATCTCTTGGCAGTATGACTGCTGACAAATTAAAAACACCGGCCAAGAGCGTGTCGGGCCACGCTCAGTGTAGGGTTCCGTAGTTTCCCGTCCGTCACAATAAGTGTGTTAAAATGCTTGCATATACTACAAACTTAGTCCAGAAATTATTTTGTACAACTTTTTGTCTTTTTTGTACAAAAACTGTTGTTTCCATCAAGTTCAAAATAATTTTCCTAGAAAGTCCTTATAAAGTTCTACTTTTCAGATTTTCTTCATATTTTCTAAACTTATGGTTCAAAAGTTAGAGGGGGGGGGGACACATTGTTTTTTACTTTTGGAGCGATTATTTCCGAAATTATTGACATTATCAAAAAATGATTTTAGTAAACCCCTATTCATTTTTAAATACCTTTCCAACAATATATCACACGTTAGGGTTGAAATTAAAAAAAAAAACATTTTTCACTTTACATATAGGGGGGCTACCCTAATAAAACATTTTTTTCCAATTTTTATTTTACCACTTTGTCGGCGTGATTGATATACATATTGGTACCATATTTCAGCTTTCTAGTGCTAACGGTCACAGAGATTAAGCGAGGACGGACAGACGGACAGACAGACATGGCGAAACTATAAGGGTTCCTAGTTGACTACGGAACCCTAAAAACCGGGTATGTAATGGAATTTCATACATTTTTCCCACCCTTGGGTCGAAAGGATTTTCATACAAACTTCCATACCTTGGGATGAAAGGATTTGAAGGGCGGGATAAAGGCGTTTCTTCCCTCTAATTGGTATAATTAGTATGTATTTTCAGAGCAGGTGTGATAAAAAATCAATTAGTGCTTTGATCTTTCCGTAATCTCTATCACTAATTCCTTTTGCATCCTTTCCACACCGTTAATCCTTTTAGTTACAAAATTTCGTGTGAATTTTTTACTGCTGATCCCACGATGGGTTTCGGCATCACGTATCGTGCTGGGGTGAATGTTTTAATTGAATTCGGATTCCTTCTCTCTGGTATAAATCTGGTATTTGAATTTCGGATATTCTTCTTTTAAATCGAATATATTTCCAAAGCATTACATCACAGGGGTGATAATAGAAATGATCGAATGTGAGGAAATACAATTACAATGTAATTTACCAGGGCTTCTGCATGCGACTTCTTCCGCGTGTAGTTTCTTGTTTTAACCTTTCCGATTAGTGTACCTTTCCTATCAGTTAAATATTTTTGGTCACATTGCCCGTCGGAAACCAGACTTGAAAAGTTCGTGGTGATGGGCAAGGTAGCTGGGAAAAAACACCTTTAACTGCTGGTCAGACCAAGTAATCGCCCTGAGTAGACTCTAAATCTAATATTAGTTGGATATTAGTGAGGAAATACAATAATAATTTCCAGGGTCTTAGTATGACACAACCGTCTCTAAAGTATCCAGAATTCCCAGCGTTGTTCCAACAATTTTCAAGCTACAAGCGTTAATTTTCTCAACAATTATGGGGTCGTCAACGCCATTTTCAAATATTTAGGTGCAATTGTGCGGTAGTTTGGCGACATTGCTTTTAATTGTCCTGATGGCTTTATTTAATAATTTAGGTACATTTAAAACGTAATGGACCTATTATGGACACTAACCTTTGCGGAAACTCGTGAATTTGTGACAATGGTTGACGCAGAGTGTATTGTTTTTTTTTTTCAATTATTCATTACTAGTAAATTTAGCATAGACCTTTGATTTGCTGAATCATGATGATTATTATTCAAAATGTTGTATTATTGGCAAAAAATCGACAACCACTAATATTGAAACCATTCCCAGTAACATATTTAGAATAAGGCCACAATGGCTTGTGTGTTCGGATAAGCGGTAAAATTATCATCGTTTAAGTAAATCACATCTGGCTTATAACTGACGGCAACTTTCAAATTTTAATTACGTTAATATGTGCCATTCCCAGAATAACTTAATTCAGAATGTTTTAGCCAAAGAATCAGCATTACCATACAACGTGACAATGCTTGAAATTGAAGTGTGCGCCACAAATTATATTACTTCAGGTGGTACAATTTAAATTACGTCGTCAGTTTTTGAATCTCATTTTCATATTTTTTATATTATTTTCTAGGCTTTTGTTTAGTTGTTCTTTACCTCACCTCACCTTCACCTTTGATCTCACTTTTTGTGTAGCTACCAGCAGTAGCATCCTGTAAATATCTCACCGTAAAAACTATAGTGAAGTGAGCTGAAAATAGTGTCAATCCTCTCGGGATCAAGTGGCATGACAGCTCAATAATTAAAGCTCACTTCACCTAAGTTTTCTGGTTTTCACGGTGAGATTTTTTACAGAATACTCTAATACCGACTCTCGTATTTCTCAATTCACTCATATTTCTAAATACTGTTCAAATATTTTCCTTCTTAATGTTTGTTAGTATTCCGTCTAGCTAGAAAGTGTTGCTAAATGCACCAAATGGAGTCGTGAGGATCCCTCACGACTCCATTTGGTGACATTTTAACATCTGCGACAGATTTTCATCGCTAAATGGTATACTAAACGAAATTATTTGGTTCAGGTTGACACTTTCATCGTTATAATAGAGTTACTAATTTTAAAAGTGGTGTGGTCTTGTTATCCCGGTAACCTTCAGAATTTCGTTTCTATATTTGGTTTAAAAATGTCAAATAAGCACTGTAATTTACGTTTCAGACTTTCTCTGCTCTGTTAACTAGCTTGACATTTCGACATGAATAATGACAGAATATGACTCATCTAACTGTACTTTGTGTGACAAGTTGTGGATTATAACTGTGATTTTAATAAAATGTTTGATTACGCTGCCGCTGTACTTATCCTAATGACAATTGGTGTCAATTTCTTGGTGATCTCCAACATACATTATCCACATTATTATGTGAGTTAAGTAGTCGTAGTGCTCTTGCATACTCATAGACATGTGTATCGGATCGCGGGAAAAAATAAGGGGTCTCCCGGGAGGTGATAGGTTTTTCGTCTGGTAAGACCAAGACGAGACGGGACGGCGGGGCGAGCTGGATAGGTTCCATCAAAACTGGAAGGAGGACGCGCGGGCTCGCGAAAGATGGAAGGAGTGGAGGGAGGCCTTTGCCCAGGAGTGGGACAGCGCAGGCTAAACAAAAAAAAAAAAAGACCAAGACGGTCCGTGACTGAAGAATTGGTCGATTGGCATAAAGCAGTCACTGTAGGTGTCCAGAGGGTCTAGACAGAGTGGCATTCTATCAGCGATAACCATGATGGAAAGTCAAAAATATATTGGATTGTCATTAGCTACCGAAAAGCTTATGTCAATCCTCCACCCTAATTGCGTAACACACTATCAATCACAATACGAATAATTTTGAAGGATATTACTAATCCATTGCCTCATATGTTCGAAAAAAATTTTTGCTCATCAACGTAAAAAACGCAATGAATGTTGTTGAACTGTTAAAATAAAAGCCATCCCTATTATTAGTGTGCTATTACCCCGCTGTTGAAAGTCGCTGTAGAAATACGAAACGCCTTTAAAGCGATGGCCCTTAAATTTATTTAGGCTTGAAAGTCAGACGGTCATATTTTTACTAAAAGAAGCACGTTCCAAATGCATCAAATTCCAAGCTGTCAATAGCGGTGAGCCTGCGTTCACACGCGGTACAAAGAGGTTACAACCAAAACAAGGTGGGGTACCACGCTGAACAATCGCCAGTTGAGCAATACTCGTTATTTGCCCAGCTGTGACCTGCGTGCCTGCGTGTTACCCACGTACCGTCATTATTATTGGAAACAGTGCAATGGTTAGAATGGAAAAATTAAAGACGAAGTACATAGATGAGGAATATATTTTCTCCATCCACTCTCATCCACCGTTCCATCGTCGTACCTTACCGAAGCGTATCATCTCATCATCATCATCAGCCTATAATGTTCCCACTGCTGGGACACAGGCCTCCTCTCAGTGAGAGGGAGTGAGCCGTAATCCACCACGCGGGCCCAGTGCGGGTTGGTAGATGTCACATGTCTTCGAATTTTTGGTTCTAGGACATGCTGGTTTCCTCACGATGTTTTCCTTCACCGTTTTGTGAGCAGTGGTGATGAAATAATTTACACAAAGTAAAGCGCCTGTCTGGGTTCGAACCTACGACCTACAACTCGTAAGTCGCGGCCGTTACCACTTGGCCACCACTGCTCCGCTATCATCTCATACTTATCTGTTATTTGTCATAATAATGAGTATTCTATATCGAACTGTACAAATAAATAAAATTGAAGTGTCTGTTTGTAATGTCAAAATAACAGCTGTTTACTAAATCCATAATTATGAAAGTATTTACGGTACTTACAACAATAAAGCATTTTTTTTTGAAATTTTTGTCTGTCTGTTTCGGCTAATTTCGAAAACGACGGGACCAATTTTGACGGGACTTTCACTGGCCTACAGCTGGTATTACAAGAAGTACCCAACGAAGTGGATCCGCGGGCAGCAGCTAGTCTGTAATAAACTGAAGCCAGTGCATAATATATAATCCAAGATGGCATATTTTAAGATGAAGCTTATTATAAATTGATCCAATAAGTGAGTAATCTAAACCAGGAAATGTGAATCATGTTGATTTATGCATTGCTCATGCACTTATCTTAGGTAAGCAAATTTTCCTACGACACATTGTGATAGATTTATAATTATAATGTGTTTAGAATGCAGATGTAAAGAATCCATGCAATAGACACGTAGAGAACAATAATAATCTGGTGGTAGTCAGCAAATTCAACCTAAAACTAAAATTATTTATGCAGAAAAAACGTAAGCATTAGCTAGTGAACAGTATAATGAATGATAATGCTGTGATACACCTGTTGATAGAAAACTTGATTGTAGAACTTGGTCAAAAATAAAAACGGAGAACATTGTAGATCATAAAAGCGAAAAACTCACGGAATACCATGGAGTCATAACATCACCCTCAGAGCTCTCGGCCCCTTTGAAGGGACGAAATAGACGGACTATAAAGCAAATCAATACTTACATCTGTTGGATTCCAGCTTGCATAGTTTAGTAGCCATCAATTGTATTGTTATTGCAACTATTAATTTTGTTTATAAAACAACCAGCGTATTGTACTACTAGATTGCTCCTGTTTATAATCGTAATAATCAGTCACCTACTATAAAGTAAAGTATTCTCATCCCCTCAACGACTTTCAATATGATTGTCGTAAGCTTTTCGGTAGCTTATTCTCAGTCCCATAGGTACATTTTTTACTATTCCATCATCATTATCGCTAATAGAATGTCAGTTTGTCTAGACCTTCCCCCGAACTATTATGTAAAAACCTCACCGCGGCAAACTTAGGTTAAGGATCTATTAATAGTGGCAATCACAAGTATCAGGTGGAATGACAGCTCGCGTCAAGTTCACTTCACCTCAGTTTTCACGGTGATATTTTTACCTAATAGTTCGGAGGGTATTCTAGATATGATAATTCTATTGCGATTTAGCGATCTTGCTATAACTACAGAAGAAAATAAAGATGATACTGTATTAACTATTCCATACACAGCCATGGTTTCGTTTAATAAAGTTGTAACAAGGAAAGGGAGCGCGGAGTTAGGGCCGTTAGGGGTTCCAAATGTCAAGTGAACCGTCTTTATTTTTGATACAGTATGCCTTTATATCATGTTGTGGAGTGTCGTGTGCATGCTCAATCTCACTGCGATAGACTTAGTTGGCTGATTGATTGATCAATCTGAAATATTGTTAAAAGCCAGAACGGTAATAGTATTGTGTTTTCTGAAAGTCAAAATGGAAAAGACAAACTTGGATTCTGCAGTCGCATACTCCGGGTAAAATTTGCAGTTTTGGGGAAAAGTTCATATAAAATTGCTACAAATAATTTTATACCTTTGCTCACTTATTACCAGGTCATTCTAGTAGCTCTTTAAATTCTTTTTCATTTAATCTTACATTCATTAACTGCACCTGGTGCATGGTAAATTAATCTTAGGTAATCTTAACGAGGTGTACATAGTTAGTTATACTACTGTATTTATGTTCTCGCGATAACAGAGGTCATTGACCTTTCTTTGTAGTTAGTGTAAACAGCTTCTAATCTGTTTTTACTGACCCGGACCAAACACTTAGCACATGCGCTTACGCAGGTACAGCATGCGATTGTCCGGTGTTTTGTGTACAGGTTGTAAGTGCATCCTTTGAAGACATAGATCACCTATTTATAAATGCTATAGAGAACAAGTCATCGTTGATAGATTATTGCTCATTTAGATTGTTATCTGTTAAATTACCCCTCATTAATATCGAGCCCTCATATGTCGTAGGTGGTGATATAGGTGACATACTATACGATGTCATTACAATAACATTAAAATACCTAAGTAATATTAATAAGAGAGACGGTTCATCCAGAATCAGTAGCTATATTTTATGTAAAATCTATAAAAGTAAAGAAAATTTAAGTGTCTGTTTGTAATTTTAAAATAACAGCTTTTTACTAAATGCGTATGAAACTATATACGGTACAATTTTGATAAAATTTTGTATGGATGTAGCTGACACCCTGGATTAACATATAGGCTACTTTTTATCCCGATATTCCCACGGGATCGAAACATATGCGAGTGAATCCGCGGGGCGCAACTAGTCATGAATAAAAATATGTTTATATATCATGACGCAAGCCGACCATAAAATCTTAAGATACAGCTACCTATAATATGATAAAGTCCTTTACCTCGCGTACCAGCTTCCATCTAAGTAGTGGCATGACCAAAGTTACACGCCCACAAACGCGTAACCGGCTTGTTAATGAAAATGTTTCTGCACTAATCTACGAAACTGCTCTTCCTGTTTTGGTACGATGCGAAACTTTAAAATTCCCATGCCCAGGCTTCGCTTGCTTTCTTTAGTTTGGTTGGTGAGTACCTGGCATTCAAATGCACAACGATATGTACCCACCCATATTATCATACACTTGCTTGTAGAATCGGAATTCCAACTGCAAGAAGTGCAGATGCTGTCAAAAATCATTGAACTCGTGGCAGTACATTCTCTCCATGTTGATTTGCATCTACTTTCATCTCAACACGAACAATATAAGAATAGTATATAATATAACCTAGAAGATAGAAGTTGTAGGAAGCTGTTCAAGACGCGCCACATGCAAATTTATAAATCTCTACTCGTGCAGGCAATTTTGTGAGTTAAGAAATATTCACTCACTTGCTCGAGTAGTAACCAAGTGTGTACCTACTCACCTGTGTCCATAGCATCCCGTAGCAGCATGTGTTCACTATATCATCAGTGATACGTGTATATATCCTGTGTTATTAGTAAGTGCTAGTATTAAGCCGTCACGCGATGTCACAGTTAGCGACAAACGTGCATCAATCGCTTGTTGAGTGTCACCTGATCGATTAGTTGTTCTTAATGTGACCTGACAAGTGTAAAGTTAGTTTATTTCGGGAGATATACTTATTATTATTAGTCTATTTAAAAATGCACTGGATAACGCAAACCTATTTCCATTCGCTCCCGCGTGCTTCTGGCCGAAGACCCTCTCGTTCCAGCTCGATCAATAAGTCAAAGTTTCTAGAACAGTCTAGAAGCTTCCTGAAAAATAGACGACACGCGACCTATTTTTCTGAATAATCCGAAACCAAGAGGGTGTATTCTAAAATCAATTATTATGTCACCCTTTAGAGGGCCTGATGGTATTTGTTGAGTGTGTCATATTAGAGCATTCGTTGCTATGGATTTAAAAGATTTCTTCTTCTTATTATTGCACCCTATATCTTAATGATTATTCTGAGTTTAAGTCTAAATTTAAGAAAATCAAAAATCATGAATTCCATTGACATATTACTAGTATTCTAATTAGGCGGAGAATCAGCACTTTATGAACGTCAAAATTAGATCAGACAGTCCCTGAAACGCCTGTCCTTCATTTCCTAGTGCTTTAGCTGGGATGAAGTGGCGCAACAAACTCCCCAGCAGCACAGCTGGAATTTGATTCTATACAATTTATTTATTTATTAATAACCAACTTATACTAACAGTTTACACCACACATACAAGTTATGTCAATATTTGTAATTGCATATGTCATACAATCATAAAATTAGGTTAAACCACATAATAACAACTGGACAAAAGATGAAATTAAATTCTTAAATGTAACAAAATTAGTCAACATTAGATAAAAATTAGACAGTATTACATAAACTTAGATAAAATTAGACATAATTAGGATAAATTGGAATATAATTATTAATAACAAGTAACGATTAATTTAATTTACAACAATAAGTTTTGTTACGCAACTGTTCCAAAAGAAGGGTATTGTTTCTGATACCTTTTTCTTCATAGGACGGGAATTATGAATCAGGAGAAAAAAAGCAAAAATTTATAATTACACAATATATTATTATAATTTGTGAAAAGCTACTGACTGATTTAAAAAAAAAAACCGTGGCACTCCGGGAGTGCCGACAGAAGTGAAAACTTGAACAATTATGTGTGTATTTTTTTAATCGTCTTATAAACAAAACACGCGCGGTGTTGGTTACGGTAAGTGTCGCGAGTTCAATGGTTTTTTTCCCATGTCAAAACATGCCCAACGTGCCTAAAAATTTTTCACTTCAATTTTGCCAACTTTGTTCACGGTGGGTATATATACGGTGTTTTCCTTCTAGATATTTAGTTGTTAGTTAGAATTCCTATATTTTAAACGTATTGCGTGTTTTTATGGTAAGTCTTACATTAGGATTTAAATATTATTAGCTATGTAATATATTTGAAATAGAAACAGGCTTAGAATGATTACTCGTGTATAAGCAACACAAGTTATTATAATGTTTGAATATAAATAGCTGTTTATGGAGGAGTTAGAATAATTTGTGGTGGTCACTCTTGCAGTTAGCGTATCCAAGTTTATTCTATTTGATAGAATCACTGAATCAGTTAAACTGTAACAACTATATTTGTAGATGGATTCTTCCCGCGTCTTCCTTCGCGTAAAATATCTTGCTCCGCGGTTTTTTGGGAATATAAACGGGATAAAAATTATCCTATGTCCTTTCCCGGAACTTAAACTATCTCTATACCAAATTTCATCTAAATAGGTTCAGCGGTTTAAGCGTGAAGAGGTAATAGACAGACCACACACTTTCGCATTTATAATATTACTAGCTGACCCGACAGACGTTGTCCTGTTTTTGATTCGAAAGACACGCGGCGCCATCATGTTATCATAATAACGTTATTGTTGTTTTCCTCGGGAATAGCACTTTTTTTCGGGATGAAAGGTAGCCTATGTCCGTTTCTGTACACCTGACAACGTATATGCAAAATTTCAGGATGATCGGTTCAGTGGCTTAGGCGTGAAAAGGTAACAAACAAACTTACTTTCGCATTTATAATATTAAGTTAGGATAGTATGGATGACACTCGACAATACTGTAGGCAAACTTCCCAATAGTGAAATATTCTACATACGAACTTCCTTACTTCTTTACAAAAGTGGTACTTATAGGTATTTGTTCTAAGTTTATTTCCATCCAACTGTTTTCCGCCAATTAACCAATTTATCTTTTGTTTCAGATGTTGTAACCCCGACAATAACACACGCGATCCACTGCCGCGTCGTATCAATTACTACAAGACTGATTTTGAGTAGTATCACACATTCCTATCCATGCATAGATAGCACGAGGCCGATATAAGGCAAGATGTTTAAGTTATTAGGAGGGTTAAGTGTTTACTTCAAATTCCAGCCGATTAGGACTGACAATGCTGTGTTTCGGCTGCACAATGTGTTCACGACAGTGTTGTTACTGACATGTTCTATGATCATAACGGCTACCCAGTATGTGGGGCAGCCGATACAGTGCATCGTGAGTGGGTTACCCGTCAATGTGGTTAACACTTTCTGTTGGATCACGTCGACGTTCACCATGCCTGATGCCTTTGCCAGAGAGGTAAGATTTTAGTTTTTTTTTACCAAAGCTTTTGTGTCCAACTATGTATTGACCATCATCAACATTGACAACCTCATTCCAGTCACTGCTGAGAAACAGAACCCATCCATCATTATTCCATCTCCTCTTTTGTGTCATGCTTCTCTTGTCTATGCTAGGCTCATCCAGGTCTTACCACTACTTATATTGAATGTCTTTGCATTTTACCTGAATTTTTGGTGTAGGTCAAGAAGCAGTTGTATCGACTGATGTAGATGCGAAGCTATTGAAACTCTTCTAGAAGGACAGCGCTCACCTTTTGGTAAACCAAAAGGTGAGCGCTGTCCTTCTAGAAGAGTGAAGTGTAGTTGAGATGGTTATAGAACTGATACGACTGATAAATCAGTCGTATCAGTTCTATAACCATCTCAACTTCACTTTATTCATCCAAAGAGACATTGTCTGAATTTGTGACTGTTTTTTTCAGTCATACTGCTCTATGCCACTTGGCAGCGTGCCGCATTAGTCCTCCAACAGCTCAGACTCAGTCTTCCACTTCAAGACAAGGGCACTCAGACTAATTGGTACCCTTTCCTTCCGTTGTAAGTGCCCTAACCGCGTACCGTATCGTGATATTTATGAGAGACTGTGACTCCCCTCACAAATTTTTCAATGGGCTACTAAATGTCGATATGTTTGTGGTCCTCTATGGTAATATTGGGCTTGGTGTTGTTATATATAACTCATAAGCATTGTATGTATTTGGGAGATGTGTATAAATACAGGTGATTTTTCATTCTGTATAGGGGTTTATTTTTAGAAGTTTAAATTCAATTCACAATATTTTATTTCACATAGACCTACAAAGGCACTTATGAAATGTCAGAAGCTATGAGCAAAGTTCCAAAGAATGTCATAGGAGCAGTATTGATCTAAGTTTTGACGATGATTTGAAACAATCTATGCTTGGAAATGTTAGACCGTATATTGGATATCCACAATTGATTGTAAAGGAGGCTGTACAAGGCAAAAAAAATAAAACAGATATGCCACGCTCGCGCTTGGTAGATGAATCACAACATGCAATTTGTTGATATTAGCAGACAGGGGGGCGCTGCTTGCTACCCACGCATTCTCACTGCGTAACTCTTAGTCACATTTTATTACTCCATATCACATCATATCCAATCGTGGGTGTATGTTCGTGTGGTATATTCTTTATTGAGAATCACGCAGATGAAATCATAATTTTAGTGTCGAAATCACCTACTTCTGTGTATTGTATGGGGCCTACTCTCTTTTTTGTAATTCTTCACGGTTATATGCGCCCCTCGTCCAGATTTTTACCGTACTTCGACATTAAATGTTTACAACAATTGGATCCTCTCTATCATCAGAAACCTATGTAGGCCGCCCATGAAGGCGTCTTGTCACGTATTGCCTCGAAATAATTACAATGGTAACACAATATTGGCACCGAGCCCACCTCCGCGAATTAGGCAGAGCTTCCGATTTCTTTGTCGCTTCCCCTCGTGTTCAGCTGTCTTTATCATTGTTTTATTATGTTAATACTGACGCCTGAATCCAGCGGGGTCATTGCGTAGCACACTATCGTGATATCAGTAGCAATGGCTTTCATTTTGACAGTTCAACAACATACAACAAAATAAAACCGTAATTTTATTGTGTTGTATAACAAAATAAAATCGTAATTTTATTTTGTTGTATTGTTTTTTTAGGGGTACCCAAAGGTTAAAAAGGGACCCTATTGTTAAGACTCCACTGTCCGTCTGTCACCAGGCTGTATCTCATGAACCGTGATAGTTGAAATTTTCACAGATGATGTATTTCTGTTGCCGCTATAACAACAAATACTAAAAACCCATACAACAAAACGTGTTTTTTTTCGGCGTTTTTGCCTTGTGGTACGGAATCCTTCGTGTGCGAGTCCGACTCGCACTTGACCGGTTTTTTTTATTATATTATCGTATTTAGATATCGATACATATAGTCTGCAGAGTTTCGCTAGATATTAATTATTTAATTTGACCTCTATAATTATGACTACTACATCGAACAAGATACTTTGACAGCATACTGATTTGTCAGATATTTCAGGCAGCTGGATAGTTTTCTGTAGTTTCGTCATATCACAGTAAACGTAACTAGTCATAAAGTATGTTTACGTGAGTAGGCCAATGTACCTGTTACGTAAACAAGATATAAATAATGCAGAAACAATCAGCTGTATATATTATGTACTAATTACTTCGTTTATTAGCCACACAATGTAACGCAAATCACTTTAAATTTCTTGAACTTTATTTTTAGGTCAAGCAACCACTTTATTCATTGTTCATCTATCTCCAATCCATACTAATATTATAAATGCGAAAATGTGTCTGTCTGTCTGTCTGTTACCTCTTCACTCTTACATCGATGAACCGATTTAAATGTTTGGTATAGAGATAGTTTGAGTCCCGGGAAAGGACACTTAGGATAGTTTTTATCCCGATATTCCCACGGGATCGACACTTATGCGGGTGTAGCCGCGGGGCGCTGCTAGTAAACTATAAAGAAGGACAAGACAAGCCAACAATCATTGTTAGAATGATCCTGAGGCATAAAAAGTAACCTATATGTTAATCCAGGGTGTCAGCTACCTCTATACAAAATTTTATCAAAATTGGTCCAGCCGTTTGAGCGTGAAGAAGTAACAAACATATAAACACACACACACTCACAAACTTTCGTTTTTTTATTATTAGTGTGATATTTATCATAAGAAATGTTTGTCACTAAATCTGTTACAATCGCTGCTACATCTTCATTGGAACACAAATCACCGTCTATTAGTTGGGTAGGTGCTGTCAATTGCGCGTGCGCAGATCCCCGTAACTGCTCGCTTCCTCTCTTGTGTTGAACTGATTGGGCACGAGTAAGTTAGGTTTGGTGAATGGCAGAATCGTAATAAGTCTGTATTGTGTATTTGTGTAATTTTGGTAGTCGGTTTTCATAGGAAGTATCTGCCGTCGGTTGAGACTGGTCATCTCTTAATTGCCAAGGCTTATATTTTGAAATGTTTCTTCATTTGTGTTTTTTTTTTTTATGTTATTCTCACATATAGAAGCAACAAGAATAATGTACCCAGGATTTTGTAATTTCTTTATTTAAAACAGTGTCCATGGAGTTTCTTGCCCGTTCTTCTCCATAGAGATCTACGTTTTTGAATGGGCAACTAGCTTCAACTTTCTGACTAACTGACCGACTATTTAATTTCGACAATTTAAAAGTGCCTGTACATGTTTAATTGAAATTAATTTTTTGTGTCCGTGTCCCTATTCTTGCTATTATTTGGACTTCTCCGTAACGTCTTGCAAACCCTCAAACATCCACTACGTGAGTACCGTCAGTATAATTGGTCAACGTTTTCCCGGTTTGCAATAGGTCTTCGCCCACGTAATGATCTATTAAAGGCCGCGAGGTTAACTAATGATGTGTTATCCTCATTGTTGATTGCCAGAGGTTCCTGGCCAAATATGACATGACGTGGCCAGCTTCGTTTCGGTAATTCAAAGACTCGGCTCGGGGTCAATTGGTACCCAATTGGGCACCTACTTATTGATGGTATATGTGCCTATTAGCCACATCATCGTAATTCGGTGCCCAAAATTTTACAGCAAAGTTTTGTAGTTGAGTTTATTTCTGGTCTAAAAGTAGCAGACAAATTTTTCGAACATATGAAGCAATGGATTGGATGATTGATAGTGTGTTACCCAATAAAGGTGCAGATACAGATCTGGTTTACTGGTTACTGTGTATGAGTTGTAAAATAATGTTCATCAACTAGCTGTTGCCCGCGACTTCGTCTGCGATCCAGGATGATAAGTAGCATATGTCCTTCTCCAGGTCATAGTCCACCCATGTGCCAAATTTCATCCAATTCTGTTCAGCCGTTTAAGCGTGAAAGCGTAACACACAAACATACATTACTTTCGCATTTATAATATTACTAACAACGCCCCGCGGTTTCACCCGCATCAGTGTCGATCCCGTGGGAATATCGGGAAAAAAACTATCCTATGTCCTTCCCCGGGATGCAATCTATCTCTCTGCCAAATTTTATCGAAATCCGTTCAGTGGTTTAGGCGTGAAAAGGTAACAAACAAACTTACGCGTTTATAATATTAGTTAGGATTAGTTAAGATTAGGATTTGTTAGGATAGTAAGGATTTCCTAATCGTTTTAGCGAGATGCTTAGATATGTCGTTTCAATTGTCTTGAATACTAGTAGTTTTTAATTCCCACATCATAACAACTTTGGTCATTATCATTTACATAATTGTTTTGTTATTCTCTCTTGACTGTACTCACCTGTCTAAAAGAGAAAACCTAGATAATGTGTATAAGACAGAGATTTAAACAGAAGACGAAATAGCAGGGGATCGAGGAGGGCGGAGGAGGGGGGGGGGGTTATTTGATGTAACTTGATTACCTACACCTAACGATTTTGTACGACTATTCAGAACTTAAATGCCCCAGATGGGTTGGTTGGTTCAAATTTTCTTACGTTTTTTGCAATTTGCAGGTCAGTGTTAGGTTGGATGTCGATTAAAATATGTTTCGCGAGCGTAGCTAATATGACTTTACGGAATTATCAATACAACCCTCTAAGTCAATATAATCCTATCGAATGAATATTTCATAAAATATCAATCAATAGAATTGATATGAAGTTAGAGGGTTTTATTGACTTTTTAACTTACAGTGCGACTTTGATCATTATCATTTAATTGCTGTTTGTTACGACTATATAAAAGTTATGCAGCCCTGGTATAGTCGTTGCAGAGATTCGCAAATCGTACGCAATCGTACGTAACGTCCCAGATGGTGGGTGTGTTGGTTAAGGTCAGCGTCCACTTGTCGCGCTCTTATTGTTACGCCTGACTGATAATTTGTTACTGTGTACAGACGCCAACACATCAAGCTACTACAATCTGTCAAATTTCTTTAATAGATTTTGAACTTTATCGCTAAAGCATAAGGTTCAAAGTTGATTAGGAAAATTTGACAGTTTCGTATAGCTTGATGTGCTGGCGTCTGTACATCAGCAGGCATCGACTTTGGTATTTTAGTCACATAAATAAAACTTGTGTTGTGGTTCGCCTTGGCTTTCGTTCTGTGCGACGAAATAAGTGAAATTCAAACTATGATGCAGTTTGCGCACCATTATTATAAACCTCCACTTTGCCGAAAACGATGATTGATTACTAAACAAATTTTAATTTTAATTCCATTACCTTTTTAATTTGTTTTCGTTAATTTATTTTATTTGTATATACATTGAAATTTTATTCAGAGGCATTTTATTTAGAGAAATTTTATTCTGTGGCAGTAGGCATTGTGATATTTTAATTTTATGTAAATATGGGTCTTGCCTGAATTAAATGAATTTTATTTTATTAAACATCAGGCGTGATCGAGGTCAAGAGATTGATTGCTGAATTGAAGAGATTGCTGAATTGTAGGCCAATTCAGCAATAAAAAAAATCTAAAGTAGGTCCAATGTAAAAGAGATGAGATAGCCGTCATTTCGGCATAATTACTGAAAACAACAGTGACAGTAAATTCACACTAGAAATCTCAATTTCGCTGAGATTATAAATCTTTATCTACATTTTTAAACTAATAATAAAGCTGAAGAGTTTGTTAGTTTGTTTGAATGCGCTAATCTCTGAAACTGTCAATCATTCGGATTTGGAAAATTATTTTTGTATTTGATAACCCAGTTCTTGAGGAAGGCTATTTATTAACATCACGCTACTACCCTACGAAGCCGAGCAAAAAGTCAGAAAGAACGCTAAGCTAAAACGAAGTAATAGCGCGGGCAAGCGATATGCGATGCGACGGAGTGGGTCGGGGGATAAAGAAAATTCACGCGGAAGAAGTCCTAGTCAGGTAATAATCACATTATCACACTAATATTATAAAGACGAAAGTTTGTGAGTGTCTTTATATGTTTGTTACTTCTTTACGCATAAACGGCTGGACCAATTTTGATAACATTTGATATGGAGGTAGCTGACACCCTGGATTAACCCATTGGCTACTTTTTATCTCGATATTCCCACGGGGTCGACAATTATGCTATGTAAAACCGCGGGACGCAGCTAGTTCTACATATCAACATTTTCTCACGTGGCTTACTGATACATTACAATTTACGGCAAAACGTCGCATATGAATAACTTACTACCCCATTTCATCACTGAAACATGAGCTGAAAATGACCATCAACTTAATCCTCATCCTCTTAATCTTTCTGGATCGATTTGACTTAATTCGAGGTCTTTGCTACCAGTCAAAATTGATTTAAATATTTCAGCTAGGTATTGACAACAGATGGCCTTTAGCTATTTATCATCATCTATGTTGAGGGTGGCTTCCAGTCGAACCGGATGCACCAGTATTTTACATGGAGCTACTGCCTATCTGACCTCCACAACCCAGTTACTGGGTAATACGATACCCCTTGGTAAGAATGGTTGTCAGAATTTCGGGCTTCTGACTACCCGTACTACTTCTTTCTGGCCTTTAGCTATTATAGGTACCTAAATAAAATTCTGTTCATTTATCTCGAGAGAGTCGAGAACGAGCTGGATAGGTCCGACAGACAAACTGGAAGGAAGACGCGCGGGCTCGCGAAACATGGGAAGAGTGGAGGGCGGCCATTGCCTAGGAGTGAGACAGCGTAGGCTAATAAAATAAATACCTTTTTTATATAACCCTTTCGAACAATCCCGCTGACCCGGCAGGCTTCGGCCCTGACGGGCCCCTCCGAATGATGCTGACATCTCTTTGAGGCGCGCGTGGAACACGTACTACGCGCCGTCCGGCACGGGTCTGGTCCTGATCGGACGGTGAGCTACCCATTACTCTCCGCCCGCAGGCCCGCGCCTACGGTGGCCGGGAGTCGCCGCGCGGCTCCCGACGACGACGCCCGGAGCGTCTCCCGCAGCGGCTGGGACGGGAGGCTAGAAAAATAAATACCTTGAGGCTTATTTTGAGGTTTATTTTGACTTTCAAATAAGATTTATGCATACAAAACAAAACACTAGGTGCTTGATTTGACTTTCAAAACTACCATTTTCGAAATAATGTACTATTTTACGATTGTCACATCACACAATTTGAAATTCATATCTCCATCGTTTGTGTAGGTAATTCGTTTTCATTACATATTTATTGTCCATCATACTGTTTATGGGGCTGTTTCTGTGTTTGGCGTATATCAAACTGAAAGGGGTGATAAATAAGCCCAATGTTTGATATAGGATTTTGTATTTGAATGAGGAAGTCATGATTTTACTCCAGCTGGGGTCTCTATTTTATTCATATAATGTAAAAACGTGTCCGCATAACGTCTGGTTGACCCTTACGCAAAACTTGTAAGTAGGTACCTATTGGCCAAGTTAGAATTGCAATGAAAAGATCAAGATTTCATTCGTAAGCTAATAATCTACCACACAGGCCCAGTGCGGGTTGGTGAATACATAGCAGCTAATCTAACACCTTCTCATCACTACTCACATACTCGTATATTGGGTGTATAGACACCCAATATACGAGTATGTGAGTAGTGGTGGTGTGGTGGTGGTGGTGTGTGGGTGTGGTGGTGTTGGGTGGTGTGGTGTGTGTGGGTCAATTTATCTTCTTAAACTTTGTGTTATTTTTTCACCTTTTTTTTTTGTTGTTTTTTTTAATACCTGCATTGTGCCTTTTGTTGCACTGAATAAACGTTTTATCTATCTATATTATTGTTATTTATTTTCTTCGTTTACTTCAAAATGTCACATAGTATCTGATTTGTTTTCAAAATGTACCTGAACTGTTAGGTCACACGCAAATAGTAATTTGTGAAACTAAACAAGTATTGTTGAATGCAGGTTGGCAAAGAGGTGGCGCATCCAGGCATAGCGAACGAGTATGACAGCACGCAAGAGAAGAAGTACTACACGTACTATCAGTGGGTTTGCTTCGTGCTGTTCTTCCAGGTAACTACATTTTTTTAATGAAAATACTTAGGTACAGACGCCAGCACATCAAGCTACCCGAAACTCAAATTTTCCCAATCAACTTTGAAACTTATACTCTAGTGATAAAGTTGAAAATCTATTAAAGAAATTTGACAGATTGTAGTAACTTGATGTGCGCGTCTGTACATTTAAAGGCTCCTACAAATAGGCGCGACAAGCGATAAAATCGCGCGCGACACAAAGGCACCGCAAGTCGCGCAACAGGCGGTGCCTTTGTGTCGCGCGCGATTATATCGCGTGTCGCGCCTGTTTGTAGGAGCTTTAAAATGCTCGAGTTTATAAGTTGAAATCTTTAAAATGGGGCAGCCTGTTTATAACGATCTAAAAGCATTGTGGACACATCTATAGCTATACACATAAATACAATTAAAGTGTCTATTTGTTCCTTGAAAAGCACCAAAAGTATTCTTCGAAAAAAAAATTAAATATTAATAAAAATGATAAATAATTTTATTCCTCGAAATGCATCAATGATTAAACATAGAGAAAAGCATGAAGGATTCGGACGTAATAAATGATATCGATAGACTTTTCATTTGGTGCGTTTCAAAGTTGGTGCGTTTCGAGGAATACCCCAAAAATAACTGCTTTTTACTAAATGCATGTAAAAGTATAAACTACGGTACTTATAACAAAAACATATTTTTTTCTCTTTCTGTTTGTTGTTCCGGCAAATCTCCGAAACGGCTGGACCGACTTTGACGGGACTTTCACATGCAGATAGCCGATTTTATAAACCGGCAGTGAGCAGGCAACTTTGTGTTTTACACAAATAACTGTCATTAAAGTGCATTGTTGCATTTTTTATGACATTATCACATTAGTTACAGTGGAGTCATTTTAATAGGTAACATTTGACGTCTGTCAGTTTTATCCTCATAGTGAGGTGACCTGCTTATAAAAATCGAATCCCTGTCCCATTATTATTATTTTTTTCGTAAATTTAAGGAGCAAAATAAGACAAGTACACAATTTAACAAAAAAATTGCATTTATTCAGTTGAACTATCAGAACTGTTAAAAGTATTGTCATCTTCATCACTGCTGTCAGCACTCAGAGATATTATTAATTCATTTTCAATAATATTGTCTATTCTCACATCTCGTTCAAAATCTTGTAAAATTATTTTCTTTGTTTTCTCTACGACTTTTTTCCAGTCTTCTGTAGTGACTTCTGCACACGCAGTTTTTAGCAGAGACATCATTTTAGCAGTACTGAAGGGTGGTTCAGTATTGTTCCGCGCTGCATAACCCTTTATTTGTGCCCAAATAAGCTCGATGGCGTTATACTGGCAATGGTAGGGAGGCAATCGAATAACTTCGTGTCCATGCTCTAGGGCTAGTTCATCGATTACATAGCGGAGCTTGGACGGCTTAGTTGCTTTTACTAGATTTAACAACTCAACTTTTAATAAAGTTGGACTTGCATCCACACCATTTCTTACCAGCCACGAGACAATTTCTTGCTTTTTATTTGCTTGAGTTGGTGGTTTATCAACTTGTACAGAATGATACGGTGCATTGTCCATTATAATTTTCGATGGGTTTTCTAAGCTGACTAGCAGCTTCTCAAACCACTCTTTAAAAACCTCAAAGTTCATTTCCTCATGGTAATCACTTGTAGTTTTAGAGGCGAATGCGAGGAGGCAGTCTGGAATAAAACCTTGAGAAGCTGATCCCGCGTGACATATAATAAGTCGGGCTCCTTTTCCCGGTGGAACTTTTGAGGTGGACGCCGCTGTATCATCGGTCCATGTCCGCGAAACCGTATGGTTCACATTCAACCATGTTTCGTCAATAAACACGACATTGTCCCAATCTGTAATTTTATTTACTTGACGTAAGAATGTTACTCTCTTCAAAATAATATCGTAGCGTTCTAGCAGGATTTTCCGCTTGTCAGATTTTTTAAAACTAAAGCCAATCGATTTCAAAACCTTTGATAGAGACGATTTACCGCCAAAAAATAAGCCTGCGTCTTTTAACGAACTTATTAGCTTTTCCCGTGTAGGATATTCTTTTCTCGAGTAATATCCATAAATGTGGTTGCGAATTGCAGCAGCATCAAAATTATCAATGCCAACAATTTTCTTGTCCCTCTTTCTTTTTTTCGGTGTACGTAAAGTATTATCTTCTGAGCCTGATGGTCCGTATTTCTCTTTCAGAATTTGAGTTACTGTCCTCTTCCCTATTCCCAATGCTTCGGCAACGCGTTCTCTCGGTTGTGTCAATGGTAAAAGAGGCCCATCGTTAATTGATTCCCGTTCAAAATAATTGTACAATTTCACCACTAGTTCGCGAGATTGACTGTTTAGCGTTTTCCCCCGTTTCGACATGGTAAGACTGTAATGTTGTTCTTGTTTACTAATCGTTAAGCAATCGGAGTCCAATTTATAGCCAGGTAAACGTAGTCAGTAAGATCAGTCCAATAAAAAAGCCGGGTCAGAACAAAATAACAGAGAGCACACCAAAAACGCACAGTCACTTCGCACAACGACAAAAGACTGCGTCATGTAATGGCGACATGACATGGCGTCATCGACAGGCACTGGTGTTGCCAGCAACATACCACCTAAATTGTACCTAACATCAATGATTTTTCTATTTCATTATTTTTTGTATTTTTATACCTAGTTAGTTAAAAGAATAATAAATAAATGTTTTATTATAATCACAACGTGGTTATTAATTTATGGTGATATTTCTTCACAAGTCGTCATTGCATTCGATTCTACTTATCAGCTTTCGATTTTTAGAGTAACATCCCTAGTGTTTAAAAAGAAAAATGGTTAACTGACGTAACCTTGTAACGACGTTCAGTTCTTTAGATCAGAAATTGTTTATTATGTTTAGAATGGTTTATTAATGAAAGCAAATCGTAAAATTACTCGTATCGGTCATTATTACAATAAATATGTAATCGTAATTGAAAAAAGGTAAGCAATTGTGCAGTTCTAACAAAACGAAAAAATATGTTATTTTATGCCCGCCGTTACAAGGTTACGTTGTTGAATATTTGATGAATTGTCAAATGTTACCTATTAAAATGACTCCACTTTAGTGCTGTCAGCACTTATTTGTTATTAGGGATGCCGCGATACGCCTTTTTGCCGATACGATACCGATACCGATACTCTTATAAAAATATCGGCGATACCTATACCGATACCGATACGCTTACTGAATTCAAAAAGGAAGGTAGATTAAATAAAACACAATTAATTAATAGTTTTAGTAATCAAAATTAACATTTATAAGATTTTTATGGAATTATCAATTGTCGAAATTTCAAAGTGATTCCTTATACCTAGCACTTTTGTGTTTTGAAGTTGATATGACTACTATTTATTTTATTTGACTCAAACGACTAGTTATAAATGACATACAATACACAAACAATTACGATATGTAATTCTTAATCTTATTTGCATGGAAAAATACTACGCGCAACAACATTCAACCTAACGAAATGGGATAGATGTGCGAGTGCGAGGCCAAAGCGGGCGGGCAAAACAAAACACTGAATAAAGCGCGGGGTTTTCCCGAGCATAGTTAGTTCGTGCCTCGTTTGCAACGAAACAGACGGGACAACACGCGCGTTTACATTACATTTTTAAAGCGCGAAATTTGAAAAGTATCGTTGAATCGGCAATAAAAATATCGCCGATACCGATATATCGGCAAACCTGAAATATCGCCGATATATCGGTATCGGTATCGGTATCGGATGCATCCCTATTTGTTATGTAGTAGTGAAAGAATTCACAGAATACCTTTTCTCTTTACCGTTTGAAACAATCCATAACTTTATTGTTTAGCAAAAATATTCAATTTTTGTACGTGACTATAACAGCTGCTATCATTAACATTATGTCACGGTGACGTCAGATGGAAGATTACAATAAAATAATTAAAAGGACGTGCCGAGTAATTGCTTGGAACCTTGATGTGGGTGTAAACGTAACTTATTGTAGTGTGATGTCATTGTTTACTATATGGAGACGCTGCAAAAGTTATCAAAAAAAAAAACAACAAACAACAAATGGTAAAATGCTTCAGTATAGGCATTCCCAACCATCCGACAGGCCTATAGTATCGAAAATGACACATTTGGATCTGCCTTGCCCCCGACTGTAGACAACTGTCGGAAGAATAGGGGTCGTCTCATTGATTTAAAATTTTAAACTGACAATATTTTTGGGTTTAGGACTTGTGAACAGCGTTCTAAACGCTCTCCTTGTGAATAGCGTTAACACCGTTCCAAACACTCTCTTTGTGAACAGCCTGAACAGCGTTCTAAACGCTCTCTTTATGAACAGCGTTAACAGCGTTCCAAACGCTCTCTTTGTGAACAGCCTGAACAGCGTTTTAAACGCTCTCCTTGTGAACAGCGTCAACAGCGTTCTAAACGCTCTCCTTGTGAACAGTGTGAACCTCGTTCTAAACGCTCTCCTTGTGAACAGCGTCAACAGCGTTCTAAACGCTCTCCTTGTGAACAGTGTGAACTTCGTTCTAAACGCTCTCCTTGTGAACAGTGTTCTAAGCGGACTCCTACGATAACATAATTATTACACAATTGATGTTCAATTTATCGGCGGGTATCATCAAAAAACAAATCAGCTGTTTCGCTGTTTAGTTTTTGTTTTGTTTGTGCTGTGCTGTTTCTATTCATAGAAAAGTGCAAGTCCTCCAGACCGTATTTCAGCCACGGCGCGGCGGCGGCCAATCTCAACGGAGACTAGCCTTCAGCGCGGGAGATATTATAGTGCAGGCGTGTGCGCGCAGACACAGGTGCACTCCCTCTTCGCTCACTCTCATAGTCCGATGGGACGGCAATCCGACACGACCGGAGAGAGATCACGCGCAGGACCAACGCCTTAACGTGCTTTCCGAGGCACGGAGGTATCACACCGCCATTTTCCAAACTAGAAACCCGGTTAAAATGTATGGAATAGCATTTTTTTTTGGTGATAATTTTTACGATACTCACTAAAACAGTCCCATAAAGCCGTGGAAGTCGACGTAATCGATCTCCTTGCTACGTCACGCTTCAAATAATTGCTTATACTCCATAATCCACGTGCACTTAATTACCTCTATCTTGTATTTATTCAATGAACGTGTAGATTACTAATTCCAAATCCTTGCCCCATTACTCACGCAATAAAAATAGAAACAATTTGTTTTGTATTTATTTTATGACAAATTTTCTCCCAGCGGCTTCGTGTTTGTTTGTTGACATTTTTCTCTCACTGTTTTATTTATTACAGTGTTTGCTATTTAGATTAAATAAGATGTAGTAAGAAAATAAAGTTACGTGTTTTAACATTTTCGCCAGTGATGTTTAGTCCCATGTAAAAGCTCCTACAAACAGGCGCGACACGCGATATAATCGCACGCGACTCAAAGGCAACGCTCGTTGCGCGACTTGCGATGCTTTTGTGTCGCGTGTCGTGTCGCGCCTGTTTGAAGGAGCCTTAATGGGGGCGATCCTATTGCCATCAATCAACCGGGCACGAATCCTGAGTCTAGGCTGTTACTAAGAAAGTCCTGATGGAAAATGCCTATAAAACTGCCCGATCTGGGATTCGAATCTATGACCACATGCCCAGCAGTAACGTTTGCAACCACTAGACCAACGCGGTAGACAATTATTTAAATTGATCAGTCAATAAAAAAGGTTTTCCAAAAAAAAAACAACCGACTTCCAAAAAAACGCTCGTGTCGTTGGTTCCGCATTTTAGTTTTTTGACACCGACTTCTGAAATTAAAGTTATTTTTCACTTTGTAGGGTTTTTATGTTTTTGGAAGTCGGTTGTTTTTTTTTTAATATTTTTATTTTTTCAATTTTTAGTTAAGTATACCTACCCCACACAAATTCATTATGTAAATATCAGTGACAGGAAGTTATTAAAACATCATCAATATAAACTAAGTGGAAAAAAATCGTATTATTGAAGCTAACTCAAAAACAAAGTTTATCACCCCTGCGGCATACCTTATCCATCAAATAATAGTACATTACTTCAGAGGGAAGAAAGTGACAGTTCCATACCGAGATTATGGCATTTGCGCCACGAGCTTGCGAGGGGCGCAAACCATTTGAGGTATGGAACTGTACTTTATCCTGAGGGATGTATAGTGCTTTTTATTACACCTACGAGGAAAATTATGGACATATAAGTATTGTTGTATCTGCATTTAGATTTTTCCGGCAACAGATTATCAACAATTTCTTGGGCCGTCTCTAATAGTTCTGGCGGTGTGTTAGGGATAACATCATCACTGTCGCTCGAAGTATCCATATTTTACAAAAAACACAAAGATAAATGTGTTTTTGCGAAAATGCGCGGGCTTTTCCATTTTTTATTCGCCCGTTTCTGGAGTAGGCTAAGATCATAAGGTCATGCAGCCACTTCTTCCGTGATTCCACGCGTTTTATATACAAAAATAATTTCGTTTTTAATTTTCTGTATGCACCAAGGAGGTTGGTAACTGGTAAAAAAAAAACTGTATGTGGCCAGTAACAATTTACTTGAAATTTAATTAGTAGACAGTTAAAATCTCTTGGCAGTATGACTGCTGACAAATTAAAAAAAAGAAAAACGGGTATGTAATGGAATTTCATACATTTTTCCCACCCTTGGGTCGAAAGGATTTTCATACAAACTTCCATACCTTGGGATGAAAGGATTTGAAGGGCGGGATAAAGGCGTTTCTTCCCTCTAATTGGTATAATTAGTATGTATTTTCAGAGCAGGTGTAATAAAAAGAATTTTGCAAATCCGTCTATACATATACATATGACGGAGTTATGCCCGAACACACATAAAAAAACATGTAAACATCCGAATTGTGAACCTCCTCCTTTTTTGAAGCAGGTAAAAATAATTGAATGTAAGAGCAAAATTTCTGTGACGGTTTTCTGCGTCTTGTCCCAGCGAACAAACTGTATACAATGACGTCATGTCTCTCTAGGAGTCTCAATTAGCAACAAAACCGGAGCAAGGCCTATGACCGGCAATGGCCTACTGCCTGATATTATGGAAACCAACAATACACACCCAAATACGGACGCCGACGACAGTACAAATGTATCTAACAGCTCAATCACGTCGTGTCAACGGAACGACCTCATACAACACGTCTGGTAACGGTATCACTATGCTCGAATTATTTGTCACTGGAATGAACTGACAGGTGCTAATATTGTCACTTTGGCAAATAATATGATCATATATTTATTGCAATAGCGATCAATTTATAGTAAACGTTTTGTTAGTTTAAGTGTTGAAATCAAGAGTAATTTATTCAAACTAGGCTGAGAATCAGCAGTTTTTGAACGTCAACATTAGACATCTTGCGCCTGAGGGCCATAAAACAGTCCCCCAAAATGCCCGCCCTTCACGACTTCCTAATCCTGGGAAGATGAAGTGGCGCACCAAACTCCTCAGCAGTCTAAAATCTGTACTTATTACTCATAATCTGCCTAGCCTTTTCCCAACTATGTTGGGATCGGCTGTACTTATCCATACTAATATTATAAATTCGAAAGTAACTCTGTCTGTCTGTCTGTATGTTACTTTTGCACGCCTAAACCACTGAACGGATTTCGATAAAATTTCGCAGAGAGATAGATTGCATCCCGGGGAAGGACATAGGATATGGCAGCTATAGCAGCTATAGTTGTAGGTACACCATAGATCATAATAGTGTACGTACATTTCACCAGTTATGTGTAAGTCCACCTCTGCCCAACCCTTCGGAGATTACAGGTGGGATGTTATGTATATTATTTACTAGCATCGCCCCGCGGTTTCACCCGCATAAGTTTCGATCCCGTGGGAATATCGGGTTAAAAACTATCCTATGTCCTTTCCAGGGACTCAAACTATCTCCATACCAAACATCTAAGAAATCGGTTCAGTGGTTTAAGCGTGAAGGGGTAACAGACAGACAGACACACTTTCGCAGTTATAATATTAGTGTGGATAAACAAACAAAGCATGGAAAAATGTGAATACAGTATGTACTATTATTTCTAGATTTTATTGAGTTATGACTTTAAGAGTTTCTGCAAGCTAATCTTTGTTCTACGATTTGTTGTATAAACATCTTTGTTTTCAATTTAACTAGTAGGTACTTAATAACGGCTTGGACGGTACGTTGTTTTGTTCTAAGACCGAATGGATAACGGTACTCGACAGGTGTGACAGTACGACCGCTGCGTACAGATGCGACCGCTTGCTTGAATGTTATTCATTGAGAACAGTGGAATGATAATAAAGTTCTCTCGGTACTATTCATATGTTTAATGATTAATCCTTACCTATGTAATAATATTTATGACTTATACTTAAGATCAGCTAAATAATAACAGCTGCACCAGCTGCACAGGTCGATCGATCAGGTTAAGCTACGCTTGCCGCGGTTGGTTTGTGGATGGGTGACCATCTTTAGATACCGAGACCCTTCCGTGCCTCGGAAAGAACGTCCCGGCTGTCATTCGTGGGTCTCTGACAGTCGTTACGGGTAGTCAGAAGCTAGACAGTCTGACAACCAGTTTTACCAAGGTGTGTCGCATTACCCAGTAACTGTTAGACTGGAAGCCGTCCCCAACATAGTTGGGAAAAAGGCTAGGCAGATGATGAGATGTTGATAGACCGACTATCCACGTATAGTGCAGGCTGCTGATAGATTATGTTGACATCAATATGTGCATACAGGGTGGTCCTGATTTTACGCTATGAGAATATTTAATGACAAGCCACGTGGAATTCTGCTCACCAATAAAGGCTCCTTCAAACAGGCGCGACACGACATGCGACACAAAGGCACCGCAAGTGCGCAACGAGCGGTACCGTGGTGTCGCGCGCGATTCGCGTCGCGTGTCGCGCCTGTTTGCAGGAGCCTAAAGCGTGACACATTACTATAAGCATTATTGAGATCACTGCACTAAAACGTGCGTGGGAACCTCAATTTTCTCGTCCGTATATAAAACACTAGCTTCTGCTCGCGACTTCGTTTGTGTGGAAGTCGTAAAGATACACAATATACTTAAATAACAGCTACATTTTTATAAAACTCCCTCGGCCCCGCGCTACTTCTCTGTTTTCGCTTAGCCTCCTACAGCCTTTTTTTACCAGCTCCTAAAGGTCGCAGCGTGATGTTAAATAGCCTGTAACCTTCCTCAAGAACTGGGCTATCAAATGCAAAAAGATTTTTTCAAATCCGACTGGTAGTTCCAGAGTCCAGACTTCCAGAGATTAGAAAATAAACAAACACTTTATTACATCCATACTAATATAATAAATTAGAAAGTAATGTCTGTATGTTACCTTTTCACGCCTAAACCACTGAACGGATTTCGATAAAATTTGTCAGAGAGAGAGATAGATTGCATCCCGGGGAAGGATATAGGATAGTTTTTATCGACTTACCTCGCGGGCGGAAGCTACAATAGTTAATTTATAAATGTGACGTATACGAGTAGTGTTAATTGATATGTCAAATATTAAAAATATTAGAATCGTGTTCAGCCAATATAGGGGGTGTTGCTCTTTTAGACTACTTATATTGAGTCAATAGTGTCAATGAATGAGTGGCCTCTGTCTAGATAGGTAATGAATACCAAATAGTTTAGATGCAATAAATACAAGATTGAAAATCTTTCTCATCACTACATAGTATAAAACAAAGTCGCTTTATCTGTCCCTATGTCCCTTTGTCCCTTTGTCCCTTTGTATGCTTAAATCTTTGAAACTACGCAACGGATTTTGATGCGGTTTTTTTTAATAGATAGAGTGATTCAAGAGGAAGGTTTATATGTATAATAATAATAATGTTTCCGTGCGAAGCCGGGGCGGGTCGCTAGTATAATATATGATAAAGGTTTACCTGTATTCCAAATAAAGGCTCCTGCAAACAGGCGCGACACGTGATATAATCGCTCGCTACACGCACCGCTCGTTGCGCGGCTTGCGGTGCCTTTGTGTCGCGTGTCGTGTCGCGCCTGTTTGAAGGAGCCTTTAAAGAGCTTGTGTTTTTAACACGCTTTTTTCGTTTAGGACATCAATATGCGAAGAGAAACTGTAATCCGTAGGCGCTCATTAAAAAAACTTTTATTTTCAGTCTTCGAAGGCCCTTAACGTATTAATATTACAAGTTACTTAAATCTATGTTAATAGAACAATTAGACACACAAATAATAAAAACATTACGAAAACATCACAATTACACAAAGATTTGTCAAGTCCCATTTCTGACATAGAGCCAATCAACCATCTCTGTGTGTGTTAACCATCTACTCTGATTTCTTGCCATTCCATCCCATCAAATCTATTATGAACCTTGGAAACGCCATTTTATACTTTACTACAGGTACTTTTCATCCTAAAAACACGTTTACATTCAGTGTTTTCTTCCAGGCAATTATGTGCTACACACCCAAGTTCCTATGGGACGCGTTCGAGGGTGGTCTGCTGAGGACCATCGTGATGGGGCTCAACGTCGGTATCTGCCATCCTGACGAGAAGGAGAAAAAGAAGGACGTCCTCATCGAGTACCTTATCAGGCACGAGAGGGTATGTAGTAGAATACAACTGAACCATGGACTGATTGGAATGACAATTTGTAAAATACTGACAACTGACATATTTTTGGGGGATTTGTCTGAAAGGTAGAGCAGTAGTGGCTCAGTGATGGCCCTGATTTACGAGTTGTAGGTAGGTCGTGAGTTCGAACCCAGGCAGCTGCCTTACTTTGTCTAAAAAAAATTCATCACCACTCTCAAAACGGTGAAGGAAAACATCGTGAGAGAACAAAAATAGAATGAGTTGTAGAACCAAAAATTCAAAGATATGTGACATTTACCAACCCGCACTAGGCCCGCGTTTTAGATTGCAGCCCACTCCCTTTCGAAGAGAGGAGGATTGTGTCCCAGCAGTGGGAATATTATACGCTGATTGTGTGTATGTTATGTGGGGTCAAAGAACCAATGTATAGCAAGCAGCAGAAATCAGTATTAGCTATGCCTTGGTGGTCTTCATGCGCTTGCAGTTTCGTCTACTGCTAAGTTTGCATTGGACTAACGACTGCCAATTTCGTCACTCCTGCACTTCTTCCATAATCCTATGGGGTCCAAAGGGATGCTTTATGATGGGAGTAGCGATAAAATTTGCTCTTGTTGATTATTATTTTCGCCACCACTCCATCATGCAGAACTTCTGTCCTTCTCTGACCTTTATAAGACCTTCTACTGGTTCAACGACATACTCGTGGATCGTGATTGCTATATTTAAACTATGTATAAATATTACGCAATATCAAAGTACACATGCGGAACAAAGTGCAGAACCTCGCCGAACGCCGACGTTCAAGGGTGTTAACATTGTAACTTGTTTTGGTGTATTTGCATGACTGTGCATAAAATGTAACTTACGAAACGCAGCTTCTTCCTAGTAGGCGTAGTACCAACTTTGTAATTTTGGGGAATGAGTCAGAAGTTCGAAATACAAAATCAAAATATTTTATTTCACATAAACCTACATGGGCACTTATGAAACGTCAGAAGTTAGGTGCTACGGTTCCAATTTTTCGTTTCCTATGGAGAACACTACAGCACTACTTTGTGAAGTAGTGCTGTTCTCTTCAGATAAAGAGACTCTGAAATCTGTTTTACGTGTTATGTCCTTGGTCAAATATTTGTTGCGCACAAACTTTGACATCGAATCGTCAATTAATCAAAAAAATCACGAATCAAAATCTTGCAGTTCCAAATCCGATTAATATTCACGACCAACGGCTTCTGCCCGCCTCTGGGAACCGAACCTTGTTCCTGCCGCTCCGTGTTCTGTGTGCGCAATGCATTCTCGGGCCACTTCTAATTGGCATTCGATGCGCGAGTGATGCGCGTGAGTCGCGGGGGACTTTCTTGTGGCCATGGACTTGAGGTGTGGGGAATCCACGATAATAATGCTTTAGAACCCTTACCAAGGAGTATCGTGTTCCCAGTAACTGGATTGTGGAGGTCAGATAGGCAGTCGCTCTATGTAAAAAACTGGTATTTAACTGCGTCCGGTTAAACGGGGAGCCGACATCAACATAGTTGGGAATAGCCTAGGCAGATGATAATGAATGTTTTAGAACCCTCCAAATGTGCTAAAATGCATCAATCTGACGCTTAAAGCTCCCATTCCAATACTACTCCTGTTCTACTTTTCTACTCCAATGTATTGGCAAGACGAATTTGATTTTTAGGATACGTGGCTCTTGTTATCTTTACCTACATTTGCGTAGCGGGAAACTGCTGCATTGCCAGTGAATCGTCTTGCATAGCTGGCATAGTGGTTTCTGTCTGATGACATAATCATCCTGTCTCTAAAATTATTGATGAACACAGTTTTCCTTAACCAACTCTGTGGTCTAGCTTTTTTTTTCCAAGAAGCATTTATTGACAAATGAGAGTATAACATACTATGACATCTTCTACGGGTAGGTTAGGAAGGCTACAGGAATAGAAACTAAAATTGAATAAACACCAGTATGTTGCTCAAATACATAAAGTAAATGTACACACGATGCTCGTGGCCACCCTGCCACTAACGGCAGCGAATTAGCCATTCAAGAAGCGTCTCATCGGTCAATAAGATTTTTTACCACACGTTATTATGAATCGCAACTTTTTTCATATGCTTTTGTAAAAATTTTATTGTAATATATACTCGTATATGCAAAAACGGGATAAAGCGTGGTATACACAAACGCGTTAGTAAAGCGAGCAAGCTCTTTCTATAGCTCAAAATATTAGAAATAGATTAGATATTATCCCAGATTAGAGATTATTTATTATCCTAATTTACTTGTAACACGTCTTTTTCTTCCATAACTCTTTATTAGACGTCATCTCGGTCACTCCCTTTCTAGAAAGAGGCTATTATATAATAATACATTGAAGTAATTGTGTTAATTGATTTATTATTGCCGAGATTTCCTTAAACTCGTCTAGACGAGTCGCCTTTGTTATTTCGTATAATTTACGCCTACTGTTTGGAGTATCATTATTAATTCATTTATAGACGATATGCTAATGATCTTGACCTAGATCGTCATGTTTACATGTACTGTTAAGTGTTAATGGTGACCATTTTTTTATTTCCTTGTACCTTATAAATCTGGTTAGTTATGTCATTATGTCAAGTCTTCAATTAACATCGTTCCGTACTCCGAATTATTAGTAACTGCTACTTCCTTCTTCTATTTTGACTCAAAAGGCTTTTGGAAAATAATCCCATCTTTTTGGGTTCCTGAATTGCATTAACGATAATTTGGATAAGGCACTGCTGCACTCTAGCTGCGTAACACACTATTAGTCATAATCTGAATAATTTTGATGAATATTGCTAATCCGCTGCTTCATATCGCACCTCCGTTATAACAACAAACAAGGGGTTACAACTCGAAAAAGGAATTTTCAGGTTGTTTATCAGGAAAATTGAAAAACAGCCATTAGAACTTATTTTTTTGTAAGCTTTTCAAGTACTTATGTATAATTTTGATCACATAATAATAATAGTGTAAGAATAAAGACTAACAAATACGTGAGTTTGTTTTCGTTTTTAAAAAAATCCAGGTTTTTCGAGTTGTAACCCTATTTTGTCGGAGGTGCGATATGTTCGAATTTATCTGCTGAACAACGAAAATAACGTAATGAATGTTGTTGAATTATCAAAATGAAAGCCATTCCTACTGATAATGTGTTAATGTTTTACGCAATTACCCTGTTGAACTACTAACAGCATGATTTGTGATCCTTTATCATCATATCTAGCATGTACATCTGTTTTTCAGTCTGTTCTGGTTCTAAGAAAACTCAAACTCATTCACGGTTGTTTCAAATTGATTTCCTCATTCATCATAATTCCCGTAGCATCTACCAAAGCACTAACAGTTTTCTCTTGTAAACCCTTAATGCCTTCAGAAATTAATTTCTTCGCCTGTTACTCGCCCGCTATTGTGTAGTTCTTGTCGCTTTCTTGTCTGCAATGGACCGTGTCGTGGCTTCAGAACGTGACAGTAGATCAGGCCAGCGACAAACCGATTCAACCAATTTTTTCTATGCGGTCATTGGCCATACCTCGTTCATTGCTCGTAGTTACGCAATCTTTTACCTTCACTGTCTTCTTTACATTGACGACCATGTTCGTATCTCACCTTCTGAGTTAGTGTAAGGCCAGTAATGGTTTGTGAACAGTTTTTTTGCGTTCGATACCATCTCCGAAGTTACTTTTCCGGTTTAGAGTCGTGTACGTAGTTATTAAAGCGTTTAGTTTGTTGTAGTATTTTTGTTATGAAATTCTAAAGTTCGGAAGCTTACCTAATGAAATTATGGGTATAGCACAATAGATTGTGAGCATTAACCGCCTGTAGCTTGATAGTTTAGTATTCTCTCTGTAACAATTCTATTATTTTTTCCAATCATTCGTCGTCACAAATAGGCAATGGGATGTTTAATACCGAAGTGCAAATTTTATTAATCTGGTCGAAATTTGGTCAACCCGTTAAAATAACCTGTTAAAATAACAGGAATGTTGAGATTGAATTACAATACTTATGATCTAAAACGGCCAGATCCAGACTCAATATTAACTGTCTGTGGTTTCAAATGACTATAACACCTTTTATTAGTAACATTTCCTGTTATAATAAATAAATTCAAAATAACTCTGTCTGTCTGTCTGTATGTTACCTTTTCACGCCTAAATCACTGAACGGATTTCGATAAAATTTGGCAGAAATATAGATTGCATCCCCGGGAAGGACATAAGATGGTTTTTATCGACATACCTCGCGAGCGAAGCCGGGGGCGGAAGCTAGTAAGTAATAAAGCCTGACTAATAAGTTTTCAACGAAATTATTTAACCTGAAAGGCCACGAGGCCAATTCCGGAGAAATAATTGACACAGAATTACATTTACTGGTCACGTATAGGTAAAATGAGGAACTGGTATCGCCGAATTTTCGGTAGAGTTGAAATGGTAACAGGAAAAGAGCTAAACTCACGATCTAGAAAATTTATATCACCTTACTCGGAAGACGCGAAATAAGTTTTCACTGTGGAGTTTCTTGCCCTTTTTCTGCATGGGAACCTACTACGCTTGCGATTCCTTGACGATGCAAAAGTAATAAATGCTTTGAGTTTTTTAGTTTGACCAATGCACAATGAAATAGTTATCTTGTTATCTTTTGACTTTCAAGGGATCGTAATCACTCATAGTTATGAAAAAGCATATACTTATATCCTTTACTTAATCCACCCTTAGACCAAATAAAAAGTCAAGACATAGCGCTGCGAACAATACAGTGAAGCATGCAAAAACTACACCTCTCTGGGCACACACGCTTACACGCACACATTTACGATCAAACTACACCTCACTATGTGCACACATGCTTACGAAACCGGCCTCACTTTACTGTTGACTGCCCTCTGTCGTCTTGGTTTTTTATTTGGTGTGAGAAACCATAATTTTAAATGTGGCATTTTTTTTTTCAACTGCGTCAAATTCATCATACATTCTCTTGCCCTTATTCCAATTTATTTAGGGTCGCTGCAATATGTCTTTATCTTCTATACTACTCTATTAGTTGTTATCTGTAGGTAGTCGCTTCCATTCTAACCATACCATCCTTCACACATTCCATCCATCGTTTCTTTGGTCTTCCCCTACTCTTATAGCCATCGACATTCATACTCAAATTTGAATCACACTAATATTATAACGGCGAAGGTTTGTGTGTGTGTGGGTTTATATGTTTGTTACTTCTTCACGCTCAAACGGCTGGACCAATTTTGATAAAATTTGTATGTAGGTAGCTGACACCCTGGTTTAGCATACTAGGGTACTTTTTATCCCGATATTACCACGGGATCGACATTTACGCGGGTAAAACTGCGGAACGCAGCTGGTTAGAATATAATTCTTTCCCCATTGAGGTAGTCCCCATTAAATTAAAATCACACAAGAGCAGTGCTTAAACTCGGTGGGTATCAAGTGCGACCGCTTCCTGTCATCTGGCGGATGTTCTCGCCTTGCACGGGTTACAGGTGTGGCTCGCTGCTGCCGATAATGACGTTTACTTACACCTCATACTTAGGTAGCTCTCTGTTGACGACTGTCAACACGTTCATTTAGTGGCTACTTTAAGTTCTTATATGGTAGGTACTGGTAATTTGTTTGTTTATGTTTCTATGCTTAACTCAGGGATATCGACGTACAACCTATTACCATGGATTCTGGACCCGCTTGCATTGAAATTATGCTGCGGTTATAAAAAACAAACTTTTTTATCACATCTATTCAAAAAGAGCTAGTCTATTCCTTGTAAACACTAAAATAGCTTTTTAATCCCTAGGGACTAAAAGTGATTTGAATTTAGAATGTGGATATTGTTAGTAAAGGTTCCAATCACCAAAGAGATCAATCACGAACATTGTATGAACAAGTAAAGGCGGATACAGACATTGCGAGGAATGAGGCACGTGCTTCCACATGCCTCACCACAAATATGAGCGTCCACACATTGCGAATCATGCGATGAGCGTCGTGCGCTTCGCATGCCTCGCAATGCCTGTATCCACCTTTACAGACTGTATGATAAAGTAAAAACGTGTGCAAAGCAGTCTGCCTTCGTTCGTAAAATTGTTTACTTAAATTAGGATGTTACTTAGTTTTATAAAAAATGAGTATGTCTTCCTCAAGTAGTGAAAATGAAATAAATAAACGTACGTATTCTTATTAATAAGTTGCATATACTTATTTTTTCATAGCGGGCGATAAAAAGTAGAGTGTCCACCTCGGGAGCAACACTATTTTAAGCTCGAATGACGTACTTTGAATCCATTACTGCGCTCAGTATTCTACTTTAGAACCCCTCGCTACGCTCGGAATTCTACTCTAGAATCCCTCGCCTTCAAAATAGTTGTTTGCTCCCTTGGCAAACAATCTACTTTCATTTTCTGATTGTTGTCTAGGTAATAAAACGATTTCCTAGCAACCTCGATCTCAATTGACTCTCTCGAAATAAACTAAATGACTTTAAATTAAATCTCATTATTTATTTTATTTCCCGGAAGTCTTTTATTAGTTCAAATTAAAAATAACTGCATACAAGTTTGAGGACCTGTTTATTTGTTTAGTACTTTGCCCACGACTTCGTCTGCAATCCAGGATGAAAAGTAGCCTATGTCCTTGCTCAGATCATGGTCTATCTGTGTGTTAAATTTCATTAAAATCTGTTCAGCCGTTTTAGCCCGAAAGCGTAAGAAACAAACTCACTTTCGCATTCACAATGTTAGGATTAGGCTTTTCAACAACAAGTAGTGTAGGTACTCGTTACTTTACAATTTGTACTTTTCAACAACGAGTACACTGTTACGTTATAATTTGTACTTTTCAACGAGTACACTGTTACTTTACAATTTGTACTTTTCAACAACGAGTACACTGTTACTTTACAATTTGTACTTTTCAACGAGTACACTGTTACTTTACAATTTGTACAGTCTAAGGTCTAAGCGCCTCGTTATTTACAGAAAAGCACAGCATGCACTACAATAAGCGCAGATAATAACACAATTCATTGATTAAAACAAGTAATACATAGTTTGAAAAAATAAAATTATTAAAAACTAAATTGATTACAATAACTGTGAATTAAATAGATTAATAAGATTAACTTACGAGTTTATATTAAAAGGAAAAAGGCATCCACTCACTGTTTTATTGTTCCGATAATCGCAATCAGACTCACAGGGGAAAACCCAGGTTTTAAACTATATTTGCAAATAAGGCTGTTCCACAAATTGTGACTCACGTGACTACTATTACAATTCGGAGAAATAAACGGTGTTTTATTAATATTTTTATCACATGAGCCTCCAACCTGTGCTCCAACTGTGTGCAATTACGTACTTTTTCCGTCCGTTTTGTATACTGGAAAACCGTAATAACCAAAACAGATGTTTTAATTAGCATACTGTACCCACTGAGACTACTGCCTTCGCACAATAAGTAATTCAACGTATTCTCGCAAATCGATGACGAATGCTTAAATATACTTGTAAAATACATTGTAGTCTTTATTATTTCCTTATAGTGTTTTTTCTATAATATCGTCATTATCTGTAGTACAGTGTTAATTTGGACTTAAGCAACCTTGCTCAATTTTTACGAGTATCTATATTTTTTTGCTCAAGCTAACTTTATGGATGGTTATTTTTAATTTTGGGTTATATTGGTGTACTAGCTGCGCCCCGCGGTTTCACCCGCATAAATATTGATCCCGTGGGAATATCAGGATAAAAAGTAGCCTATATGTTAATCCAGGGTGTCAGCTACCTTCATACAAAATTTTATCAAAATTGGTCCAGCCGTTTGAGCGTGAAGAAGTAAGAAACATATAAACACACACACACTCATACACTTTCGCCTATATGCTCGTAATATTAGTGTGATTTAAATAATCTCTGTATGTATTTTGTTTTTATTATTTTAGCATTAATTAAAGCGCCTTTAGCATCCTGTGTTTCATTTTGCATTTTAATTATTAAATTCATAACATCATCATTGTCCGAAAGGGTTACCGCTGCCCCGGAACATAAAGGGCTAAGGAAGGAACACGGGTGGGTTTTAGTCAGTAAGAGTCTGACACTCCCTTCCGCTCCACCCAGAGCGGGAGGGGTCATTTGGTGATTTCCCATCCTCAAAAAAAAAAAACATCACGCCTGTAATCTCCGAAGGGTCGGCGGATGTGTACTTATAGTACGCCCACATTTCGCCAGTTTGTAATGAGGCGAGCCTACTGCCATCATCATCATCATTTCAGCCGAAAGACGTCCACAGCTGGACATAGGCCTGCCCCAAGCACCTCCACTTCGACCGGTTCTGTGCTTCTCGCATCCAACGGGTTCCTGCGGCCTTCACAAGGTCGTCGGACCACCTTGTGGGAGGCCTTCCAACGCTAGGTCTTCCGGTACGCGGTCGCCACTCCAGAACCTTTCGGCTCCTTCGGCCATCAACCGGTCACAAATCCAGGCTCCGGGATGCTACTGAGAAATTCCTGACGATAAAACCCAATAACACCTTTTGCCCGACCAGGGGGCTTACTCTCCAAACTAATTTTAATTCCAATGAGATGCCAATATGATTCCAATGTTAATTTTACAGTCACGTGATTCCCCAAGTAACATTTTAGGTTCTAGAAAGGTTTTGAAAAGGTTTTGAAAGGTTCTAGAACCTTTTCAAAACCTTTCTAAAACCTAAAATGTTACTTGGGTCGGTACCTACTCTTGAAAACAATATTGTCAACAATTACCCCACGCCAAGGCCGAACCCAATTCCACTTAGTTCTCCAAAATGGACACCCAATCTAAAAATCATTTGGCGCTAGCATCGAACTCAAGAGTACGAAACGTCACAATTCCAATGTCGATCTATCGGAATTAAATTAAAGAGTAAGCACTCTGGTTATCGAACCCAGGACCTCATGCTCAGCAGTGGCGCTTGCGACCACTTGACCAACAAGGCAGTTATTAAATACAACTCCTCGTTTTCAGCCAGTACTGTAAAAAACCAATTCCCGTAATTAAAAGCGTTAAAATTCTAGTCGCAATGTCATCTCACAATAGTTTCAATTCCTAGCAAAAACAAACTTACATCACCTAAGTTTTCACGGTGAGATTTTTACAGAATCGACCGGCAGGTATTTTCGTCAGATTGAGACTGAGATCAGACTGAACGTTCTTAAAATCAGTTTAGTCGATTAAATCTTGGCAAAAATCCAAAAGAAACAAAACATTATTTTTTTATTTGATGAATTACAATGAATATGAATATTATTATGCGTCTACAAAATGCTATTTTATAATGTTCAAACCTCGGATTATTTAAGTATGCATACTTGCTATGTGTATGTTACCTAATACAGGTATACACCTGTGTGGGACATTAGCTATGTATTTAAAATTCAAGCAAACGTGTGCGGTGGAGTATGAAGATTTCATTCATGAGTTACATAAACATATAGCTATTATGTATGTACTTTTAAATGAATGGCTCGCACAATGCGTGCTATATGATTGTGATAAAATTGCCTTTACGATGTGCCTATTTCATGGTGAGTGCTATTCTACTCGTAAACGTGAAAACATCACGTAATATATGTGGTCAAAAATGTGTCAATTAAGTATAGTTGTTTGGACTATATGTGCTGGTTTTAACTAGTACAAAAAATCGATCTGTCTAGCCTTTTCCCAACTATGTTGGGGTCGGCTTCCAGTCTAACCGGATGCAGCTGAATTCCAGTATTTTACATGAAGCGACTGCCTATCTGACCTCCACAACCCAGTTACTGGGTAACACGACTAAGCGACACCTAAATGAATTGCCTATACAGGGTGGTCCCTGCCACCCTAGGCAATTAATGTAGGTACATCGACGCACAAACTGAAACCATGAATTCAATGTGTGATTCTGAACCCTCCTGCGATGAAATTATTCGTCGGCTATTAAAAAAAAATCGGCCTCGATCACCAGTTTGCGCGTCGGATGTCCCTGCCAGCCTGTATAAAAAAGCACAGGTTTTCCAACACATAAACTTCTATGTATCGTTCGTTACATCGGATTGACATTATTCGGCCTTTTTTAGGGTTCCGGACCCAAAGGGTAAAAACGGGATCCTATATTACTAAGACTCTACTGTCCGTCTGTCTGTCACCAGGCTGTATCTCATGAACCGTGATAGCTAGACAGTTGAAATTTTCACAGATGATGTATTTCTGTTACCGCTATAATAACAAAAATAAGTAATAAAAAATAAAATAAATTTACAATTTAAAGGGGTATAAAAGAAACGTTTTTTTTCGGCGTTTTATGCCTTGTAGTACGGAACCTTTCGTGTACGAGTCCGACTCGCACTTGGCCGGTTTTTTTACCTTCAAAAGTAACCAAGGTATGGGTTAGCCAGTTAAAACATTATTAAATTCAATATACCCTAACCAAATCAGTAGCAGTGCCCACAACGCTACAAAACTTTCCAATAGTAACTTGTTTTTTTTGGTTATTGTCAAGCGCGACTGGTCTGGCGACACTTTTTGTGCTAACGGTACTTGAACACGGCTACCGTGATGTGAGTGAACTTAGCAGATCATTGTTCAGCAGATCAAAAATAAATATGAGTTCTTTTCGCATGCAGCTGAGTTCTACAGTTCCTGTTACTTTTTAGAAATAGTTCTGGCGTTTTTACGTTAAAAAAGTCAATTGGCAAAATGATCTGCCAACTTCCCGTAGCAGATCATTTTGCAGCAGATCTAAAACAAATGTGAGTTCTTCTCATATGCGGCTGAGTTTTACAGTTTCTGATACTTTCAGGAATAGTTCTGAACTCACGTCCACGTGCCAGCAAATCATGTCAGAACGTTTAAAAAGTCGAAAAATACTTTTTTTATAGTTTCAAACAATTCTTGAAAGCTAGAACTCTTTCGTTTTTTACCGGTTCATATCAGAACTGCAATCTAGAACTCGACTCGGGTCCAGAACAGTGGCGGTACCTTCATAGAAGCCGAAAAGCCCGGCTTGCCCTAATAAAATCATAATTCACAACAACAAACTTACTTAAACCTATCAATAAATAAATATATAAAAAAAATACCAGTCAATGAACTCCAACACAAACATTAATAACTGAAAATCAGCTAATCCCTCAGTTGGGCGTTTTTTTATACGTTGAAAATCTGTGGGCTTGCCCTAATTTGATCCCTAGGCACGCCACTGGTCCAGAACCCACGTTCAACTGCCAGCAGATCATGTCAGAACGTTTAAAAAGTCGAAAATACTATTTTTATCGAAAATACAGAACGACACCGACTTCCGAAATTAAAGTTATTTTTCACTTTGTAGTGTTTTTATTTGGATGTCGGTTGTTTTTTTTTTATGTAAAAAAGTTTTTAATAAAATAGGTAGCAATTTAGTGACAAATTCAAGCAGACAAATCAAGCAGACAAATTCGAACATTATGAAGCCAATATCTTTCAAAATCATGCAGATTATGATTGAAAGTTTGTTACGCATCAAATTAGGGTAGGTAGTGGTAAGTACACGAACTAAGTAAGTACACAAATGGTACAGTTTACCTACTTTATGTACAGACGCCAGCACATCAAGCTATTACAATCTGTCAAATTTATTTAATAGATTTTCAAGTTCATCGCTAAAGCATAAAGCTGATTGAGAAAATTTGACAGTGTCGGGTAGCTTGATGTGCAAGCGTCTGTACATAAATAATATTGTTTTCCTTGTTTTTCTCTAAGTAAGAATTATGAATCATGCTTATTACGGTAAAAATCAATTAATACAATCCTTAAAGGGCTTATTTACGTCATTTAATATCCTTTTATAAACCACAATTTAATTAAGGGTGTCAATTAAATGGTTAGCATAGTATTGTTATTTCTGTGAGCAGAAAAATATAATCGGTGAGCAGAAATAGCTAATTGGTCAGCAACTCATGGTCAGCAAACATTTCAAAATCAATCAGCAATTTATGTCATTCTGGATGGCTGTAATTATTTTTGTACAGCATATTAATTATATAAGCTGCAATCAGCTGCTCATGTTTAATAAAATTTTGGTAAGCACTCAGAGTGTAATATGGGAATATTTTTACATACATTAAATACAAAATCGTTTGACATACCACTCAAAAGATATAAAACTTATTTGGTGTAATATGATGAAAACGCCTACTTTAAAACTTAAAAAAACTTTGTTTTACTCTTTGTAAGTTCTATCGTAGTTATAGGTAATAGTAACCTAAGTAGATAAGTAACTGATTACCACCTGCGCTAAGATAGGTCGACGGAGCCCCGCTTCGCGGGGCTCCTACTTCTGGGTGGTTTAAAAAAAAATAACCACGAAGGATAAGGCGGGAGCTCCGCTACGCTTCGCTCCCGCCTTAGCCTTCTAACCTAACCTATCCGAGTCGGGGTACTCTGAGTCGGGGTGTTAACCATAATGACGTTTTTTTATATAAATATTAAACGTTAGACCTAATGATTTTCGATACGAACGCACGAACGACAATAACAATTACACGTGATCAACTCAACTCGTCGTTACATGAATCAAATAGCTGCCTGCTTTTTCTGCCGCTCAATCATGAAATCTTGCCGCTCAAGTAGTTATTTTGCGGACTGAATGTTTATTATGCAGACTCATGTTATTGTTGGCTGCCTATGTATGATTTAATTTTTGACCATTATCAAAATTAGTTGCGGAACAAGAATTGCTGCCTGATTTTTTTTATTGCAAACAAAATCTTTGTATGCTGACCAAATTATTTAAATGCTGCTTTTGGGTGGCTCGCCAAATTTTATAATTGCTGAACCATGTAATTACTTTTCTTTAATTAAATACAACACCGCAAACCCAAGAGAAGGTCTAGGTTCTATAAAAACGTTAATAATAAAATAATTACATAGATTTCATCCTAAGTAATCACACTAATATTATAAAGGCGAAGGTTTGTGAGTGTGTGTGTGTTTATATGTTTGTTACTTCTTCACGCTCAAACGGCTGAACCAATTATGATAAAATTTTGTTTGGTGGTAGCTGACACCCTGGATTAACAAATAGGCTACTTTTTATCGCGGTTTCCACTCCATTATTATTTACCGAAATGGCTTGCTCACTCTGCAAGCTATGTCGGTAAATAATAATTGTAAATGCAAGGGTACGTCGTGTCATGTCCTAAAACGGAATCGTTGCAGTTGTCAGATGCCATTACAACTGGACAAGTGGACAGTGTGCCTTGACACAGTGAACAGATGGCCCTTAAAAAAACGACCCACTCATGACTTGTCTAGTTAAGTCACTAGGGCTATTTAATTCTATCGTTATTATAGTGCAAAAAAGATTAAACTTTATCCATGTCAATTGTAATTCAATGCATAGAGGTGACTATTGTTTTTTTTTATCAAATCATAACGTCACGCCTTTAATCCCCAAAGAGTTAGGCAAATGTGCTTTTTTTTTGTTAGCCTGTACTGTCCCACTACTGGGCACAGGCCTCCCCCAAATCCTTCCAGGAACTCATTTTCCGCACCACCTCTAACCAGCCCTCGCGGTGTGTTTTGTCACCAACCCAATGATATTTTAGTAAACAGATATGTTATGAGCGCGCAAATCGTGAAGACTAGAAAACGTCCTAATTGGGACGTATTGCCTTTAGTCTGTGTCACGCACGTCTACGAGTGACACGGTGCGCGCTGCTATGTAATTACCATCCAAAATGCCATCTTGTGTATTTAGAAAGTGTACCAATTATGATACCAAAGTTAATAAAACACAAGGGATCTCATACCACATGTAACTCTACACAATATACTTCGATTTATTAATATATTTCAATTATTTTCCTAATATTCTGATATTTGGAGGTTAGAAAAAAGAAAGAGATGGAAGATACATTTTTTGTCGTAAGAACGACAAGGATGCGTGCACTCCGGACATAGAATAAAAGTACAGATGCGAATATTAGGCAGTAAAGTCATCTTTACAGCAGAGTTCTAGTTTCCCTTTTAATAAATTTTCTTTATAATTTTGTTTGATATATTTAATTATAAATTAAACATGTCATTATAGCGAAAGAAAATATTAATAGCTTATCTTTACCATAATATGTCACAGATAGTGTTAAAATGAAGCTGCCATTGAGATCAGGCTTCAAGAATGGATCGCAATTGTTCATAAACAAAGAAATGGATCGTTTATATTACTTTACTGTGTTACAACAGCTACCTACCTTTTAATAGTGTTTATTCGTTGCATAGGCACAAATCCCGACTGCAAATTCTGTACACGCGGTTTGTACTTTCTGCCTAGTTAATTTGTTAGTCTATGATGCCAACGTGCGGTGATTGGTAGCCCGAATAAGGTTTGTTTACATTCACGCGCAATTGACAACATCTAGCTGTCACTTTTTTTCTTATTGATTTTATCAAGCTATCATTTTTACTTGTAGTGAAATGTAAAATGAATGAAAAGTGTGTATGTGTGCTGCCTCTCGGCGCGGAACACTTTTTTCTGTTGTTTTGTAAGTGTATAACATATCTGTTTACTAAAATATCATTGCACCAACCGGACAAAAATCCAGATTCCGGGCTCTGAAAAATTCTTGATGGTAAAATGCAATAACACTGCTCGATCTGGGAATCGAACCCAGAATCTCATGATCAGCTTGCGCTTGCGACCATTAGACCAACGGGACAGTCCAGTATTTTTATCATGTAGTGTATCAAACTGCTCACCATTGTTTAGCATTTTACATTATTTTGTACTACTGTAGCGGTATCTACAACGCCACATGCGAACAACGCGTCATACTGACGTCACGCAAAATCCTGCATCTCGCAAGCAGAGTTTACCGCACAACTAGCATAGATACAACGACCCGACATGAATCATCGGGCAGTTGCCCGCCAACCCGTCTGGTCGGGTGATCCTCCCTTTTCTATGGAGTATGTGAACTTTACACCCTGTTCCTATACCTATGTACATCTCTTTATTACTTTCAAAAAGGGTGACAAAACAATAAATGATCTTGAACTTTTTGCGAGAAAGCTTCCCATTCACAATCTACAACAATACGCTGTAACTTCGTTCGAAGATTATTCTTTGTATACACATTTTTTCTCCTAATTTGGGGTTTCTTCCCTACTTCCTGTTCAAGTTCAAAGAGAGTAAACTGCAGCAATCACCGACCCCTGTTATTTGGGGATATCAAACATAAGACGTAGATTCCGTACCTCCAAACAAAATTGCACTTTATCCCCTTTAACATGCAGTGCACTTTCTCTAACTTGTGTGTGTTGTGGGGATTACCGGACTACCGACAAATATTTGATTGCCCAAATAAAGTATGAATTGAAAAGTAAATCGAATCATTTTGTGGAACCATTTCCTTCTGTAATAAAGTCTAAAATTGCTGACGTTTTACTACGTCGCTTTATTTTTTACTAACTCCTTTTAAAATTGACTTTAAAGGGATCGCCGAAGTTTGAATCTTTCTTTGTTGGCCAATTTTACCCCTGTTAAACAAAGTTGAATTCTATTCTGCAGGTACTAAAGATCAATTTGTATTGAGAGAAGGTTAATTAGCACGCAAAAACTTAGCTGGGGGCGAAAACATATGGCAAGCAGATTTTGCGTGTCCAGTTGAGTCCAACGGCATCGGAGTATTCTGAGACTTTAGAGTTCCTTACGAAGCAAGTTACGACTAACAGAATAAATATGGGAAAAATAGAATCGAAATTATTAAATCAGAGACAATCATCAAATTCATTTGCCTAGCCTTTTCTCAACTATGTTGGGGTCGGATTCCAGTCTAACCGGATGAAGCTAAATACCAGTATTTTACATGGAGCGACTGCATATCTGACCTCCACAAGCACAACTCAGTTACTGGGTAATACGACACCCCTTGGTAAGACTGGTTGTCAGACTGTCGGACTTCTGACGACCCGTAACGGCTGTCAAAGATCCACGAATGACAGCCGGGACCAACGGTTTCCGAGGCACGGGGGTCTCGGTATGTAAAGTTAGTCACCCATCCAGAAACCAATCGCGGCAAGCGTAGTTACAATACGATATAATGATACGTATTACTGGTAATTGGTTTGATTATACGTTTTTATAGTAATTTATTATAGATTTACCTTTAAGTGTATTGTAAGTAGGAGTATAAAAATCATAATCATTTATTTAGGTATACAGGTTTTGTAGTACTTACATAAAAGACTTACAAAGTATGTCTTATTAATTACATGGTGTAGGTACAACAAATTATTGGGTGAATTCGACGGTTTGGGCTCCGCTCGTCCCTTGGGTCTTGTCCCTTTCGATTAAAATGTTCCACTTACCCCGTTTTTTATTATTTTGGTGTAGTGATTCGCCCCTTACGGCAATTTCTTTGAAATTTAACCAAAAAAGGTACAATTAGACAGAAAAATGCACATATTATGAATAACGCCATGTTTGATTATTTTTAACTCTACAAACATGGCCAGCCCATTGCCACTTCAGTTTGCTTACTCTAAGTCGCTAGTAACTTCATAACTGGAAAAATATTTTCTACACAATCATGGCGGGTCTTCTCAACGTGTAATACTTGTTGCTAGATATTCGGACTAGTTCATGATGGCCAGTTTTTTGCCAGGATCAATTATAGCCAGATCAACGGACAGACAGATAGGCAGATACCTACCATGTACCATGTATTACTGGCGGGTGATGGGGCAATGACCGCTTTATGTAATATCCTATGTAGTTAGCGTTGCTATTATCCTTATTATAACGATTGAACGTTTTTTGCTAAGTCATGGATCTCACTTTTTAGTTTGATTATTTTCCTAGTACAAGTAATTTGTAATTTTAATACATTATGTCTAAACGACTCATTGACTCAAGATGTCAAATTAAATTCGTTGGTGAAACTCCGCAGATGTCTTGGGTATCGATCGATATCTAAACTAAACATGATAAAACAAAAAAATTGGCCAAGTTCAAGTCGGACTCGCACATGAAGGGTTCCGTACCACAAGGCAAAAGCGCCGAAAAAAACACGTTTGTTGTATGGGAGCCCCCCTTAAATATTTATTTTATTCTGTTTTTAGTATTTGTTGTTATAGCGACAACAGAAATACATCATCGGTGAAAATTTCAACTGTCTAGCTATAACGGTTCATGAGATAGGTATGTACAGCCTGGTGACAGACAGACAGTGGAGTCTTAGTAATAGGGTCCTGTTTTTACCCTTTGGGTGCGGAACTCTAAAAATAATAATTTGATGATTTTTTTTTGTGGGATCATCGGCCATAAAATTCTTTTTGCATTTGAAATGCAAAAAGCATGCATTTTTCATGAGGACGGATATAGGCTATTTAGCATCACGCCAGGAGTTTAGGAGCCGAGCAGAAAGAAAAAAGTCAGAGAGAAAGGTCAGCGAAAACAAAGTAATTGTGAGAAGTCGAAGTCGGGGGCAAAAGCTAATAAATGTTGTGTAAGTACCTGGAGAAGGACTTACGCTATTTTTTATCCTGGATCGCAGGCGAACAACAGATGATAGTCAAATAATTGTAGGGTATATTCCACTGGGAACATTACACACTTTGAAGATAATGCTTAGTTGTGAGTACCTCAAGTCCTCAACCAACCACCATGTTGCCTCACCATGGAAGTTATGAAAGCGTAATGATACTCCTCGCTTGATTGTCGGTCTCATGTATGTCAGCAATTCTGCGTGCAGCAACAATGGGCCAGTGATGTGAAACCATAGTGGCGGGGCCAACTAATTAGTAAGACGAGTCGAGTTGCTCATTGTTTGTTTGTTATTTTTTTTTAATGCCATAGAGGGCTCGGTGGCTGGGAGGACTCACGTGATACTGTGTCGCGGTTGCCTTCGTTAAGGAATCGTGTATTTTTTTAAATGGTCAGGAGCTTATTAATTGTCGGAGGACGACAGGCCGAGTATGGACTGGGTGCTTACTCTTCAATTTAATTCCGATAGATCGACATTGGAATTGTGACGTTTCGTACTCTTGAGTTCGATGCTAGCGCCAAATGATTTTTAGATTGGGTGTCCATTTTGGAGAACTAAGTGGAATTTGGTTCGGGCTTGGCGTATGGTAATTGTTGACAATATTGTTTTCAAGAGTACCGAATCACGTGACTGTAAAATTAAAATTGGAATCATATTGGCATCTCATTGGAATTAAAATTAGTTTGGAGAGTAAGCCCCCTGATGTGTGAACGTGGTGCAAAAAGAGACTACTTCTCGCAGCAGCGGGGTAATTGCGTAGCACATTAACGGTAGGGAAAGCTTCCATTTTGACAGTTCCACAACATTCACTGCGTTATTTACGTTGTTGAGCAGACAATTTTTTCGAACATATGAAGTAATGGATTAGCAATAAATAGCCTTCAAAATGATCCAGGTTGTGATTGATAGATTAGGGTGCAGCAGGTGTGTAGTGGTAATATATACTTACCTTGCGCTGGCTGGCTGAATAAGATCCCAGCTTATTATGGCTCTTAAATCATTCTAACCTAACTTTGGAATCAGGGTTTAAATTTTTTTCAGTAACATTTGTTTAACACAAATGCATGCAGAATGTATGGCATTAATATGATTATTACCCTACCAACTATAAACATTATGGTACGCAATAAAGAATTGAGAATTGGTTCGACTTTCTAGGACACTAATGGTTCTCAATAACACGACAGCTAAATTAATGCCTAAACGCGCTGTTGATTTTTCAACTTTCGCCGCTGAGCCGAGTATTGATTAGGTATATATTATCGAACAGCGCGCTTTTATTTAGGCATTCATCTAGATGTCACTTAGTGTTAGTGAAAACGGGCGTTAAGAAACCAACACAGTTAACAAACCCATATTTCTGCAGTTTTTTTTATAATAACTGATACGATTTTAATGATCAACACTGTCTTGACGCAAAAATAGTTGCACACGCACATTTACAACACAAAAAAATAACAATAATAAACGCTACCAGTTATTAGAGCAAATGCAAACCAGTATCAGTATAGTTTCCTGTGCAGCTACACAAAATGTGCCAGGTGCTGGCTATTCTCATTCGTGCATCTGCCGGGCAGCCCCTCTCGCGACCCTTACCGGTGTTGTCACCCTACAAGGGCGAAGTTGCTCATTGAGCATTGTACTTGTTAAGTGGGGAAATTCGCACGAGCAAATAATTATAGAAAGGGTGTAGGTATGTCTATGGTTCTATCATTTTTGGAGTCGTTACGAGAGATTGTTATGTTTTTGTTATCTATGATTTTGAGATAGAATATATCATGTAGATCAATTTATCGATACTGTATCTTAATTTGTATCAATTGCACACGATAGCACATATACCACACACATACACACACCATACAAACATTACAGATACACATATAATATGTACGCCTGAAATCACCGCTCTAGTCTCCACTCTGGAATTCGTACTCCGAGCCCGAAGATCAAAAACCAAAAGCCAGGAATACACATGCTACTAGAAAAGCACGCTTGTTTGCTACTAGGTAGTATGCTCATTTACAGCATGCTCTCCGAGTGCCTACATTTGCTCATAAAAGCACAGACCTCAGAAGCATACTTATTACGAGCATACTTCTTTCTAGCACGTCTGAGATACAGATACTCATTATTTAGCATTCAAAATGGACGTTTCTTTGCGGAATGCCATTAATTTGTTTGATGATAAATTAATTAAGTAAATTTATTTTTGTATTGTTTTAGTTGTAGTATTGTAGTTTAGGGAACACACGCTGACCGCGTGTGTTCCCTAAAAATACCATAAATATTGTCGAAATTGAGGTTGTAAACTTGTATCAACCTAGAAAGGTTGATAAAAATTAAAGAACAGTGATTTACAGAAGTAAATCACTGACCTCTGTAGAAACAGCATTATCTTATAATAACAGCTTGATAGTTGATCGGCAGCTGACGCAAACACCATTGACTCGACGATGATGCAAACGTGACGCAACATGACGCAAGAGTCACCCACCGGCGCTAGCGACTACCTCATAGAGTCTAAGGCATAAACGTTACTGACCACATTTGGCTAAGAGTTATTCCTATCACAGTAGCACTACTGTCAAACTACAAGTGCAAGATAGAGACGGGGACATGTCTAAGTCAAGCACGTGCTCAGTGACGTTTTAGATCTCAGCCCTCATGGCCCAGCTGAGTACTTTGATCCCATAGTCATGAGTATGACACGTGGACGAAGCAGTGTCTATTCAAGTAATACATTTCTCGTAATGAAATACTGATGTTGTTTGTCGGGCAGTCGAACCTCGCAACAAAAATTTGGGTTGACGCCACATGCTCACATATTTAATTTATAAGCTACATGCGGGTATGTACATGACCTTTTGAAGGCCATCTCTACAATAATTCTACTGAGAATACGTTTTGATTGTTTACCTCTTTTATTTATTTATGCATACGTCCTGAGTCTGACGGCTACTAGGCAAAATTGCCTCTAGAATAAACTAGTGATACGTGTCTACGTCTAGTGTTAGGCGTTAAAAAAAACAAGTGATTTCATAAAAATCTATGAACTTATAAACCTCCTACTGAATATAGAATGGTATTTTAATATCTGTCTGACTATTAAATGCATTAACAGTTAGATCAGCCAGTTATTTTTATAGCCCGTCTTGACACATCACAAATGGCAGAATATTCATAACTTCCGACTAGTATGTTTATGCATGTTTCGCACCTTTTGTCTTTCTATAAATAAATATGGAAAAGTTTACGACGCGGCCGCGGTTTAATAAATAATAAAATTGACAATGGTTTAGCATTTAGCATCAAACTTATTTAGTAAACATTACTAAATTAGTCGGGTTTTTGCCATCGGGTGAAACAAAGAGAAGCATTCAATGTCAATGATGAATACCTATTAATTGATGTTGCTAATGAAGGTTCCGATTCAATTTTTAATCACTATAACCATCGATTGTCAATATTGTCACCTTATAAGCGTCACGGCTGTCATTCGTGGATCTTTGACAGCCGTTATGTGTCGTCAGAAGTTCGAAAGTCTGACAACCAGTCTTACCAAAAGTTATCGTATTACCTAGTACCTGGATTGTAAAGGTCAGATAGGCAGTCGCTCCATGTAAAGTACTTTTATTCAGATGCATCGGGTTAGACTGGAAGCCGACTCCAATATAGTTGGGAAAAAGGCTAGGCAGATGAAGATGGTCAATATGGTCATCTTACTAAGCAATTCTTCTTTTCGTGTCGATGGTACTCTTCAGATTAGTTGGGCTCAGAATGTGGCCACGTTAATAACAACGCCTGTAGCGTTCATGGCGATCTTCAGGGCTGCAGGTGTATAGACACGGGACATTCCAGAAAATGGGTCATCTTTTGGACAGATCTGCTCTCATTGGATGTCGGACGAGTCAATAATAAATGGGGTCATTTACCAAGTTGTTAGCAGCCATTCCGATTCACTATTACGATAGATTATAAACACAATAGAGCACGCTCAGCTTATATAACGCGACCATCTGCCACATTCCGTTTCATCCCTAACAAACAAAGAGCTATTTCTTAAACTCATACCTCAGTTATCTGGGCTATATCTCCAATAGCTGTCCAGTGTTCGTTTCAAGAGTCAAGTGGGCCATTGAAGAGATAACCATAACGACTCCGGTGACAAGACTCGTTTGTAAATATGAAGCGGTTGATATGCATGTGATAACCCAGACTAATGGAAAGGTTACACAGTGCGAGCAGCTGATGTGACAGTAGACAGCTACTGTGCCAGTGTACTTGCATGACAGTAGCTCGACTCGCCTCGTGTGGTCACACCAATGCCAACTGCTGGCGTCGCAGTAGACAGCTACTGCACCAGTGTACTCGCATCGTCCGATGTATCATGTCTCGTGCAATGATGTTGCAAAATACACGAATAAAAACAGTACATACCACAATAAAAGCGGTTACGAAAATACTTTGTGTTGAAATACTTAGAACTGAAAGTGCTATACAAAAAAAGAAGAAGAAAAGAAGTATTTGGGTCAGGAATTGGCTGCAAAGAAAAGGAGCAACACATACAATATTTAAAGAGTTATATGATGAAGATGCCAGAGAATATAAAGCGGTTATGAGAGTGACACCTGCACAAGTGGAAATACTTTTAAATTTAATTGCTCCAAAAATTCAACGTGATGATACATTGATGAGGGATGCGATACCTGCAAGGGTGAAACTGGAAATAACACTGGTATACCTTTCTTCTGGGATATCGTATAGACTGTTGTCGGTATTCTTCAGAGTTTCAAAAGCATCCATAATTAAAATAATACCAGAAGTATGTGCTGCTATCAATGAAAGTCTAAAAGATTTTATCAAAGTAAGTAATTTTTATTATTTATAATCAAACTGTAAAAACAACGGATTTGTTAACGTTTTTGCACCTATTTGAACGAAATCTTTACATAGTAATACTTAACACCTACAAGTACAGTACAAGAACAGTACAAGAAAACTTAGTTCGTTATATTAGAGAATGTTATTGCTGTAGCAAGTACATCATTATGAAGTACAGATTGTGAAGATTGTTCTAGTGGCGTAGAGAGTGCAGATATTGTAGGTTCAACCGGGTGATAATTTACAAGTACATCATTATGAAGTACAGATTGTGAAGATTGTTCTAGTGGCGTAGAGAGTGCAGATATTGTAGGTTCAACAGGGTGATAATTTACAACCGTTGTTGGTGTTGGAGTTACTGGAGTTCCGGCTTGGAACCCTTCAGGCTGTGGTGATGGCGTACATTCAGAACTGTAATTAGAAGGTGAATACACAATTCTAGCACAGAGGGCGCTCTTACGGTATCTAGAGAGTATTGCCTGTATTTCATCTGTCGCATCAATTCTATCAATTGGCGGTAACTGTTTGAGCTGCAGTGCTACATGTCTTCCAATTACATCACATTCATCTTCTAATTCTCTTGAAATCGGGGCAGACACGTTTACTAAACTGTTATTTAGTTCTTTGAGTTCATTCACGGCTGCTTGAATTTCAGACCGTTCTGATGATAATTTCATCTTTAATTTTGGAGTTTTTGGTGGCTTCATCACTTTTATATGAACGGCATTGTTGCTATTGTCACTAGTATCAAGGCCCTCGTCATTCGTTTCTGAACACCCTACAAACGACTTGCTTCCTGACGTTGATGCATGAAGTGGTTCCTGAAATTAACATTATTCTTTTATTTTTCAGATACCGAATGTGGAAGAATGGCAAGATATAGCTGTAGGATTCGATTCAAGGTGGAATTTTGCGAATTGTTGTGGAGCTATTGATGGGAAACATATAACAATTCAAGCACCACCAAATTGTGGCAGTGAATATTACAACTACAAAGGAACAAATAGTATAGTGCTCATGGCCGTCGTGGATCACGATTATACTTTCAGATATGTAGATATAGGCTCATACGGTCGTAATGCAGATGGTGGGGTATTCCAAAACTGCTCTTTGTATCCTTATCTAGAAAACAATTTATTGTTGCCTGAAAATGGTATTCTAGTGGGAGATGATGCCTTCCCTTTAAAGTCATATTTACTGAAGCCCTACAAAAATACACTGACTACAACAGAAAAGATTTTTAATTATAGATTGAGCAGAGCAAGAAGGATTGTGGAGAATGGGTTTGGCATTCTAGCATCTCGTTTTCGTGTATTGGGAAAGCCAATTCAAGTTAATTACACAACTGGTTACGTACCACTGCATCCAGCACCTACACACCACCAGGAACTACAGATTATGAAGATATCATAAACTTTCAAATCATTCTGGGGCAGTGGAGGTCCGAAATTAATGAATTACCAAGTATCCGTCGCTCGAGAATCAATAATAGATCGAAAGCAATAGCAGAAAAAATGCGAGATAAATATAAAAATTATTTCAATGGCGAGGGAGCAGTTAGCTGGCAAAATAATATGATTGTGTAATTAGAAATAAAAACTTACCAGATTACTTGATGTTTCTTTTTCTTTTAGATTAATTATCTTCATAATATAATCCATAGCACTGAACCATTTGATGGATGGTTTATAGATCTCATCAGTGCCAGAACCACTTTTTTTGCTTTTCTCAATTTTTAATAACTCCTGGTTATACGTAGAACGTAAATTTTTGATTTTTTTTGTAACTTCATTCGTGTTTTGTAAACTAAATTCCATGCGGATGCGTTCTAACGACGCTTTACGCAAATCTCTGTTTTTATAATTAGGATCCAAACAATTCCATAAGTTCGTTTCATCCTTGTATAGCTCCACAAACTTTATATTTTGATCGGATGTCCACCTGTCCGCCATTTTGACGCCAAAACAAAAAGCACTGCACCCAGCGTGGACGCGAGCGTACGAGCTACTGTCATTTCGCAAAATCGTGCGAGTTGACGACCGAGCGCGGTGCGAGCCGATGCTTGTGGCGTGGTGGGGGAAGGCGAGTGGCGAGTAAAAACAAAAAATGTTGTAGTAACTCGGACGCGAGCAACTGACCCACTCGCACATGACAGTAACTCGTATGATGCGGTCACACGGTGCGAGTAGCTGCACCTCAGTAACTGACTAGGTCTGCTCGCATGCCAGCTCGCACTGTGTAACCTATCCATAACAGCCACCCGCATCGGCGGACTATGAATACTCCTTTGATTTAGTAACAGTTCCTACGGTTCTTGGTAATCGGGCCTGTGATGATTTTGCGTAGAGTGCGGTTTTTGTAGCTGTTGTAGTATGTACAGGAAGACGCGATTAGGTATAGTTTGTAAGTAACAATGCGTTGTATGTTGCTAAGGGCAGGAAGGAACAATAGGAAATAAGATATCATTATAATAAATATATACAAAATATTGCAAAATGTTTTGCAATATGTATTTTAAAAGAGTAACTATGGGTACGGAACTACCTTTTGGAAGAGGCAACTAGAATAAATAATATTTTCTTTTTGACATTCAAATGTGGCGTTTATGTGTCTAATTGAAATAAATGATTTGACTTTGACTTTGATGGTATAAGTACAAATTGAATTTATCTAAAAGCTCAATGACAAATAATCCTAAAATAATAACTTACATATTCAAATGACACAGCTCATAGAGGAAAACAACAACCTTTTTCATATACATAATATATCCATACTAATATTATAAATTCGAAGCTGACTCTGTCTGTATGTAGGTATGTTACCTTTTCACGCCTAAACCACTGAACGGATTTCGATAAAATTTGGCAGTGAGATAGATTGCATCCCGGGGAAGAACATGGGATAGTTTTTATCCCGATATTCCCACGGGAACGACACTTAAGCGGGTGAAACCGTGAAGCGCTGCTAGTCTTTATATATACCGCAACAAACAAGTAAAAAAAAAACATTTAACGGAAAAATGACCATTACCTCTGAGTTAAGTTACCTCTCATGGTAATACATCGGTCAAGAGTACGCTAAATCTACTCGAGATAAAATGACATAATGTCACATACACTCGTTTTGAAGAGTCTATATCCAAAGCGGTTGAGTGTTTTAGGAGATTATGTCACACAAAAATGTTAATAAAACATTGAAAGAGAATGTGGAGTCATTATGAGGTGGAGTGAGAGATTACTATGAAGTTTACAAGCATAAGCTTATATTTTTCAAATCTGTTGTTGATTTTGGATTGAATACTGAGAGCCATATTGCATTATGTCATATTATTAGAATTAATAGAGATGGGCGGACGACATTGTTGCCATCGCGTGCAAAACCTGCGGGATAATTAACAAACTACCTATCAGTAGCAATGGGTTTTATTTTGACAGTTCAACAATATTCATTGCGTTATTTACGTTATTGAGCAGACACATTTCTCGAACATATGAAGCAATGGATTAGGAATATACTTCAAAATGATTCAGATTGAGATTGGTAGTGTGTTACACGATTAGGGACGGATGAGGCTGGCACAAGAGCGTGGGGAGGAGAGAAGAGAAAGAGAGGAGGTGGATGATGAATATTTCAGAATTTATCAGCGTCTTCTTGTCTGCTATGAGGATAAACTGGGATCGCCACTCCGTCTACTATGCGTAATTTTCCGTTCCGAGCGATCATTGTAGCGGTCTTGGCTTGGCTCAAAAGTTTGTCATCATCATTGACGACCTTCTTCCACCTTCTTCCCAACTGCTGAGTAAAGGTTTCCGTCTCTTTCGTGAGAACAGGACAGCAAGTTACCAGTTGCGTGCTAGTCCTATCCAAGTCTTTTACCAGCGGTCCTTCGGTTTGAGCTCAAGAGTTAAGTGCATACTGCAACTTCATAAGTTTGCAAATAAGTTTAATTTTGATAGTAGATTCATTGTTATAAACTGGTAGAAATATTTAAATTGAACTGTTCCTTTTATAAAATTCTCATTAAGTTGAACTGAGTAGGTACGTAGCAGTACAATAATTGTCGGCCAGAGACAGTGCTGTCTTCATTAAACGGTTGTTCACTCCTAAGGAATTTTAATATACCACCGACGCCTTTATGTCTTCATTCACTTAGATATCTCATCCGAGTGGCGAGCATTTTTTTTAAGTTGGTCGTCGTTATTAAAAATCTCTTGAGGAATGCTTATAATGTATTGTGCCGTGAGATATGTGTTGATCCTTTTAAACATTTCTTAAGATATAAGGCCACTTTGACAGAATCATAAAAGGATAACATTATGAATCATAATTTATGGCGAAGACAGTCCGTGTTTTTCTTTTTTTCGCTGCACTACGTAGGTATAATCAAAGAGCAAGAGATTGGATTTGGATTGGATTGATTGGTATTTTAGCAAAGACAAAAAAAACTAACTGAAAAATCCTTCACCAATGGGATTTGATACGATTAACTGTCCATTATGATTCATGATGTTATCCTTTTATGATTCTGCCAAAGTGGCCTTTTTAGGCCCCCAGTACTGCTTTGTACTCAAATTATAATTATGTCGTATCCCTATGTATTTTACTGTGTATATAAATAATAAAATAAACTAATTAATTAAAAACTGTGAAAAGTTGGGCACTACTAAAGCTATGATAATTTCAACACTAATTTTTAATCATGATGTTTGAGAAGGAAAATAGTAGTCCATTTTGAATTAGTGTTGACTTTTATTTCAGACATGGATATTTCCGTATTGGAAATATTAGTTTTGTCAAGGTCATGTCAGGTTTAACCATGTTGTCAAGTAGGTACAGCACTAACAAGTGTTACCAAACACAACAATGGGCTATTTCAGTGGAAATGGAGCATTCTGGTGTTTTGATTCCAATGATTAAGTGGACATTGTCATTATCACACTTCCGGACTAACATGAACCAATTCAGGGACACTCGTGAATAAAGTCAAATACAAATTGTTGAATTTGCTCAATCATTAAATAGCTATCATAGTGATTGGAAACTTAGATAGCACCTAAAACAAATCAATAAGTTTGGGGAAAACGCCGTTTCGACCATTTTTAATGTCGCCCGTGGTCGTAATAGCAACGTTCACGGTCGTTGATGTTACGAAATCTTATTTATTATTATTTAAATATACTTTATTGACTTTTTTAATCTTGACATTTACTGAGCTAACATCTGGATGCTGGATAGTTATTGATTTTCGTCATCGAATACATTCAACTTCTTAACATTTTAATATCAGTACTTACCGGTTCCATAGAAATAGAATTCTAGTCCTAAGAAATTTCGAGTTTGGCCCCCGAGGTAGCAACCATAGATAAAAATACTAAATGTAAAAGTAGCCACGCTAATCGCGGTATTTCTGACTTTTTTGTTCCTCAAAAGTGCAGGCGTAAGGACACTTTGGACACTCCAACAGATGGGGCATAGTTTGGTCAGAAGCACTGCCCTTGCACCGGGTATCAGAATGCACTATAATCCCCCAATTTGATTTGTGATTGTGTTTTCAGCGACCTATTTGTATCCGCAGTCTATTGATTGCTATGTATAAGAATATTAGATAGAATTCTGACAAAATTTTCTTCTCTTTCAGACGCACAAACTGTACGCGCTGCGGTACTGGGGCTGTGAGTTACTATGCCTGGTTAACATCGTCCTGCAGCTTTGGATGATGGACAGCTTCTTCAACGGAGAGTTCTTCTCGTACGGCACCAGGGTGCTGGGGTACAGCGAGGTGCCTCAGGAAGATAGGTATGTTAGCAGAACTAGTTTAAAAATAGCTGGCGAAACTCCTCAACACTTCGAGGAATGTTATTTGATGTAGTTTCAAGTGTTTTCGGTTTTTGTGATGTTTCGTAAAAGGCGACTGGAATTATATCACAGATCATGTTTGATGATTCAATTCCAAAGCCATACACGGTTTCAGACCAAAAAAAAATTCAGGGTTTTAAACTAGCAGGCAACCTACCTGATGAAAAGTGGTATCAGCCGTATGTAAGCACCTACAAATTCACTGGCATCGCAAATATCTTTCAATCCCAGAGACTGTCTCATGTGCCATTAACTATTATTACATTGGCATCCGATTTCCACATAATGGTAGCAACGACGGACGAGCATCCTCTGAAGAAAAATGAATAATAATTCCACAATTTCTCATTCCAGATACGACCCAATGATTTACATCTTCCCTCGAATCACGAAGTGTACGTTCCACAAGTTCGGTGCGTCAGGCAGTATACAGACGCACGACAGCCTGTGTATACTACCGCTGAACATCGTTAACGAGAAGACCTACATCTTCCTGTGGTTCTGGTATATCATACTGGCGGTTGTGCTCACCCTGCTTATTATATACCGGTAAGTCCAAATACTTATGTCGCCTGAACTACATGAGACTGACTCTCTAGGCTCTGGGCTGACTGCCCAGAGTGCTCCGGATGAACATTTAGCTACCTAAATATCGTTACTTGTGGAGGATATCAATCAATCTACTTAACCATTTCCCAACTATGTTGGGGTCGGGATACAGTCTAACCGTATGCAGCTGAATACCAGTATTTTACATGGAGCGACTGCCTATCTGACATCCACAACCCAGTTACTGGGTAACACGATACCCCTTGGCAAGTCCGGTTGTCAGACATTCGGTCCTCGCTGACGACCCGAATTGAGGATAGAATTGAGAATTGAGGAGGATATTTATGAAAATGTAGTCATAGAAATTCTATCGGTTTTTTTTTTGGTGTTGTAAAGGCAGCAGAGCAGAACAGAAGATTTATTTTCAGAAAATAAACACATTTAAGGTTCACAAAAACAATTTTCCAACTAAAAATTAACATTACAGAAAAAGTGTATCGTTGGTGCCAGTACTAATGAATGAAAATCATTGTATCACAGACACCAGCGCCTTCCAAGATAGGTTAATAATAAGTTAAAAATTCGAACGTGTTATATAGTGAACTCGTATAAAATATGTGGAAATAAAATAAACAGTGAAAGTATATTAAAAATAATAAAATCAATAAATATTATAAACTAAAATAACAGAACTAGCAGATAATTTGTCTGCTAACAAGAAACTGCTGTCTTAAATCCGTTTGCCAAGCGTGGTGATGTGAACATGATCAGAAATGAAGAGTTTCGTAGAACACGATGTCGTAGCCCGCAGTATTGTTCAAAGTTGTGCCGATGCTTAGTGAGGCAGCGGTCCAGTAATAGTGGGAAGGTCTTACGGCTGATTAGAGGACCCACAGTGGACGTTCACGGCTTAGCGATGTTAGGTCCCTTTATAGAATACTATTAGCTTCTGCCCGCGACTTTGTCCGCGTGAAATTTCTTGTTCCCCCGACCCACCGCGTCGCATCGCATCACCGGCCCGCGCTATAACTTCGTTTTCGCTTAGCGTTCTATCTCACTATTTTTTCTTTTTGCTTGGCTTCTAAATCTCGTAGCGTGATGTTAAAATTAATTTTGGAATTGATAGTCCAATTCTTGAGGAAGACTCCAGAATTGACCTATCAATTGACCTTTTGGAGGAAGATTCCAGAATTGGGCTATAAATTGAAAAATCCGAATTTTTCAAATCCGACCGATAGTTCCAGAGATTAGCGCGTTCAAACAAACATCCAAACTCTTCAGCTTATTAGGTATAGATTCATTTACGTTCAAGGATAGTCGTGCCATTAAACAAATCTCCGCGGTTATAGACCGAACTGAAACAAACAGTCAATACATCATAATGCGACAGTTCGTGGCTTATCGGTGTCAACGGCGCCACATGGTACCTGCACAACGAGGCGCCGATAGCGGCGTATAGCCTAATTATGATAATACTACTTGGTTAAGTGCCCTGTCACTCTTTGTTTGTGTTACTTGCTATTTTTATACCTAGAGGGACCATGTTTTGTCTGCTATGGTCTGTGTTAGGAGATAAGTTCAAAATTCTACTTGTTAGCGTGATAGAAACTGTTCAGTAAATTTTGAGCGCGTAGGTATTGCACTTGCACGTCTAGAATGTGATGAATTCGTGGTTACAGTTAGCGGTGTGCCTGCCATCCTGTATCTACGAGGTGCATTCAATAAGTACCTAGCCTCATCGCCAGAGGGCGCTGTAGTTTCAAAAGAGTTTTACCACAGTGTAGCACATTCTTTAATAATTCTTTTTTCAAATTTTCATTCCAATCACTTCATTTGTTTTAATTTGACAACTTATGGAAGCGAACGTGTCGATCGGTTTTACAAAAATGGAAAAAGAGCAATATCGTTCGGTGATTCGATTCCTATTTTTGGAAGGGAAAACGCGCATCGAAATCAAAGAGCGCTTGGATGCTGTGTACGGTGACTCTTCTCCATCGATGGCCACCGTCAAGAATTGGTTCAACGAGTTTGCACGTGGCCGTACGTCGGTTTTTGATGAACCACGTCCAGGTGCACCGAAAACAGCTGCTACGGAGGAAAACATTAAAAAAATCCATGATCTCGTATTGGCAGATCGCCGATTGAAGGTTCGCGAGCTAGCTGAGACTGTAGGCATTTCAGAAGGAACAGTGCATCATATTCTTCACGATGAACTCGGCATGAGAAAGCTGTCGGCGCGATGGGTGCCGCGTTTACTCACACCAGAAAACAAGCGCAACCGTGAGACCACATCGGAGACGTGTTTGGCGCTGTTTAAGCGGAATCCAGCGGAGTTTTTGCGTCGTTTTGTGACCGTCGATGAAACCTGGATCCACTGGTATACGCCAGAGACCAAGGAGCAATCAAAACAATGGATCCAGACCGGGGAACGTGCTCCAAAGAAGGCGAAAACTGTAAAATCGGCCGGAAAAGTTATGGCCACCGTTTTCTGGGATTCACAAGGTGTGATCTACATCGATTACCTCGAGAAGGGTAAAACAATTACAGGGCTTTACTATGCCGATTTATTGGGCCGATTCGACGCCGAATTAAAGTAAATACGACCCCATCTGGCGAAGAAAAAAGTGCTGTTTCACCACGACAACGCACCGGTTCACACGTCTGCCGTTGCCATGGCCAAATTGGTCGAATTACGCTACGAATTGCTGTCCCATCCACCGTATTCTCCAGATTTGGCCCCTTGTGACTTCTTTCTGTTTCCTAATCTGAAAAAATCACTCGCCGGGAATAGATATGGATCAAATGAGGAGGTCATCGCCGCCACGGAGGCCTATTTTGCAGAGTTTGACAAAAACTATTTTTCGGACGGGTTAAAAAAGTTGGAGCATCGCTGGGTTAAGTGTATCGAACTAAAAGGAGACTATGTTGAAAAATAAATTGCCACTTTTCCAAAACTATCGTTTACTTTTTGTAGGCTAAGTATTTATTGAATGACCCTCGTATCAAGGTGGCAGGCATCCAATTCTGTGCCGACTCTATCATCATTTCAGCCGAAAGACGTCCACTGCTGGACATAGGCCTCCCCCAAGCAACTCCACTTCGACCGGTTCTGTGCTTCTTGCATCCAACGGGCTCCTGCGGCCTTCACAAGGTCGTCGTACCACCTTGTGGAAGGCCTTCCAACGCTACGTCTTCCGGTGCGCGGTCGCCACTCCAGAACCTTTCGGCCCCATCGGCCATCTGTTCTGCGAGCAATGTGCCTTGCTCACTGCCACTTAAGTCTGGCAATTCTTCGGGCTATGTCGGTTACCTTGGTTCTCCTGCGGATCTCCTCATTCCTGATTCGATCACTCAGAGAAACTCCAAGCATAGCCCTCTACTCTATAGTCAGCCCAGAATTTGGCTACATGTTTGGCACCTTCAGTAGCGTCCATCAGCTCCTGTAACGTGCAGGCAACAGGACACGCTGGACACGACATGAAGTGCCCCATCGTTCAAAATGGCTATGGATTGCACTTTGCTGGTATTTGTTTCTTTTGCGCTTTAACGCCCAAAACGTCTGTGACATAGGACACCAAGATCAATGGTGTAATGTAAGCGAGGCCCGGATAAAGTGGGTGGGATTATAGTTTACTAGCGGCCCGCCCTAGCTTCGCCAGGGTGAAATTCTTTATTTGAATTTTCGAAATTTTCTTTCATACAAACCTTGTCCTGGCAATACCGAACACAACAAAAAAAGAATTATCCAATTTGGTGCAGTCATTCGGAAGTTATGCGCGTACAGCGCGGTGCGGTGACTTTGTTTTATATTATGTATAAGGATAGTGGAATAAAAACGACGATAATGGTGATGGATGATCAGGATAGCTGAGGTTGACGATTATGACTGTAGCGGCATCTACACCGCCACATGCGAACTACGCATCACACTGACGTCACGCAAAATCCTGCATCGCGCAATCAGAGTTTACCGCGCAACAAGCATAATTCGGAGGATCCTCCGTCTTCTATGGAAGATCAGTGAATTTTACACCTTGTTCCTCATACCTCTATATGGCTGAACGATGAACGATAATGATGTAGATGTTGGATTCTGAACAAAATAAGACAATGACCATGTGTGTAGGTTTCTGGTAAAGATTAGTGACGATGATTTAGGAGCCATATTAACTCTATCCTTATCAACCTCATCATCATCTGCCTAGCCTTTTTCCCCAACTATGTTGGGGTCGGCTTCCAGTCTAACCGGATGCAGCTGAATACCTAGCCCCTGCAACAAACCAGCAATAGCTCCAGTATCTATCCTTACCAACCTATTCCTCTCCATTCTAGCCTGGTGATAATCTTCGTGCCATCAGTCCGGCCCCGCCTGCTGCACGCGCGCTCGCGCACTCTCGCCATGGAGACCGCAGTGCTGGTGTCGCGCCGCACCGACATCGGTGACTGGTGGCTCCTGTACATGCTGGCCCGGAACATGGACCCGCTCATATACAGGTACATACCAACTACCATCCACATGGCAGAGTATAAAAACTGCAGGGGAAAGTTCTTAACTTGATTCTTGGATTTTTTGCGATAGTGTTTTTCAATACATCTATGTTATACTCATTAAGGTAATCTAAACAACCCATACAAGCCATACATACATGCTATTTATTTTAGCATTGGAAATAAGTTTCCTTATACTTTTTTAAACTTTCATACTCCAAGTATAGTGTAAAAAAAAAACAGTGGCACTCCGGGAGTGCCGACAGACGTGAAAACAAAACACAAACAGAATACTTTGCGATCACACTGACTTAACGGATATTCATTAAAACCGAGTATATCCCGAGGACAGCCGAACACATCCGAAGCGGGTTTTTTTTAATCGTCTTATAAACACGCGCAGTGTCGCTTACGGTAACAGTGGCGCGAGTTCAATGGTTTTTCCCCACCTCGAAAAATGCCCAACGCTCCTAAAGAAGTTTTTATACTTCAATAATTATCTATCACCATTATATGGTAAGCTTCAACGAGTATTCTTAACCAACATCATATTCTGTACCCCAGGGAGCTGATCACCGAGCTCGCCAAGCGCATGGGCGAGAAGCCAGGCGCGCGCGCGTGACGCCCGCCGCCCAGCGTCGCCGTGCTCGGCGTCTGACACACACACACCCCAGTACACCCCCGCACCCCTTCGCACCCCTCTACTGGACAACCTCCATGAAGAACCCGTGAAGCAACGACAGCAAAAACAAACCTCCATAATCGACCTATATTTGAATTCAGAATCACAGATAATTATCATGTTTTGGAACTGCAAACTCAATGACAGACAAGATAAAGTCCAATTATTTAGGAAAAAAATAAAATTCAACACCGGTCTCAACTATGTTTCAGTTTGTAAAAAGCGTCATTTCTACATTTTTGAGCCTTCAGCAATGTCAAAGCAATTTTCGATTAGCTTAGAGTAAGTTATGCATTTGCTCCCAGTTTTTAAAGCTCCAATGCAGCCTTTTAGCTGTTACTTTATACAAACTGGAAAGTTGGTCCAGTTGGAAATTACCTAAAATCACTCGCTAATGACTTGGTACCTCGAAAATACCAGCAGAGTAATTGCGTAACACACTATCAGTAACAATGGGTTCCATTTTGACAGTTCAACAACATTCATTGCGTTATTTGCGTTGGTGAGCAGACTCGTTTTTCGAACATATAGCTCAATGGATTAGGAACATGCTTCAAAATTATTTAAATTGAGAGTAATAGTGTGTTACGCAATTAGGGTGCAACATTTTAAAGAGGTGTCCGACATTTTTCTGTCATCATGTATGTAATCAGAGGACCTAAATAGGCCACTTTCGCAGAATCACAAAAGGATAACATTATGAATCATAATATGGCGAAGACAGTCCGTGTTTTTCCATTTTTTTGGCTGCACTACGTAGGTATAATCAAAGAGATTGGATTGGATTGGTTGGTATTTTAGCACAGACAAAAAAACCTAACTGAGAAATCCTTCACCAATGGGATTTGATACGATTAACTTAACAGTTAACTGTCCATTATGATTCATAATGTTATCCTTTTATGATTCTGCCAAAGTGGCCTTTTTAGGCCCCCTGATAGCAATAGCTATACAATACAGCCGATGAATTATGGCCGGTACGAACTTGGCGCAAAATTAAATGAAATTGTTTATTCTCTAAATAAGTTATCCGACTCACTTTTACACGCCATGTTATTAAAAAAAACATAAGCTAGATGAGGTCGGCGTTTCCTATCTGACTACTCTGAGAAGAAAGGCCGAAACAAACTCAGAGGTCAGTGTCTCTTTTAAAGTCCAGATATAATCTTGTTCAGACCATGTAGATTGATGTCTAAAATGGTCTTCTGAGGAAATAACCACACAGATTTGAGTGGACCAGTCCAGTCAGTGCAAATTTTTGTCAGTTTGCGCAATAACATTTTCTTGGAACCTAATGGAGCGAAAGTTCGGAGAGCCTATGTTCGCCCATAATTATTCATCGGCCGTATTATATAAATTATACAAATATGTATATTAAATGTAGTATTGTCTCAGCTGTAGTCGACGATAGTCAATTACTTGCCCAATGTCGCTATTAAAAAGTTATTGTATTTCCCGATGACGCCACGCATGCCTTATGTTTATGACGTAAGGTCCAAATTGCAATGGTTTCTCTCGTCGGGAATTTCAATAATTGTAGCGTAAAATACTCTACTTAAGAATTCGCAATAGATGCTAAACGTCAAAATGTTTCTATAGTAAGAGATGTTTTTGAAAGGTTTATGGCCATAATTTTTAATAGCACTGTTAGTTTATATATAAAAAAAAAATATAAACAGTTTTTTTTTCCGGAATTACCGGATATTGCTAACGATAGCGTCCGTTAAATTCTAAATATATTCTCGAAGTGTAAAATCTCTACAAGAAATCTGAATTATTTGTACGTTTTTAAGCTCACACAAATTATTACGTATTTTTCTTTATTTTTAATATGACTTTAGATAAAAACTATCAATTTGTACAACGAAATCTGTACCTATATCTGACTATTAACATTTGGTTGTATTTAAAGGTATTCTATTCTATTCAGTAGTCATTATTGTAATCACTGCCATTTTTTATTTATTTAAAAGAATATGTACGCTACTTTCTTATTTGGAAAGAAAAACACAAGGAATTCATTCCTCTCACACGTTTGCTCGCCTACCTGTCGACACACCCCACGGGTCGGAGTAGTTGAATGGACGCAGTGAAGTCATTGTTTTCACAATGACAAAGACAATAGTTGTGTACACTAGGTGTACAGTGGACGCTTGAGAAATTAATTAGTGACTTGTAGGCCGCCAAATGCGAACTATGAATCATACTGACGTCACGCGTAATTTGTTTGAGCAATACAAACTTGTGAATGTGTAGTGAAACCAACATATGGTTGGGACTAGAATGGTCGAATTCAAATAATAGACAAATAGTTCTTATCTTCTAATATATACTATATCTCCCAACCACGTCACAGTTAAACAATTAAATTATTTATCTTTTATGGTTCGATCATCACAAAACGCGCACAATTTGTGCCTAAATAGCTCTTCTTACAATTTTTATTAAAATATCTCTTTCTGAACCTCATTTTTACTACAATATCTTTAGTTAGATCTGAAATTGGGGACTGTGAAAACAGGTTTTATTTTCTTATTTTACATACTATACATACTTACTTATAATTATATCTTTTACTTATATATAACCATCAGGTTATAATTATATAAGTAAAAGATATAATTATAAGTAAACGCTTGTTATGACAGTTAAATGTATAGTTAACTAAGAAATATGTATCTGTATGAATTCCCCTGGTCTGAGTAAAAATACATTTTTACTAAACAGTCTTAATGCATATCATGTAGTTAGTTCTTTTTATAAGTTTTTTTACAATTATTTTAATGTTTTAATAGACTCTGACAGTTATTTTTAAGGTTAGTTAAATACCATCTATCTATTGATGGTTTAATATCATTTCTTTAACCATGTCTCAAAATAATTTCAAGCGTATCTTAGCACAAATGTTTTTTACAATTTTAGTATGGCAACATTTTTTGTGTTACTTTTTTCGCAATAGCAATCTCAAATGGCTTTGAAAATGTAAAGAACTTGTTTTTTGGACCATTTTATACTCGAATTTGTTTCGCTATGGTCCATTATGTATAAATCCTTTATGTATTAGTAGTGACAAACACTGACATGATCAGATGGACTGGAAATGTATGGCCTTAACTTTAGTGTTGTATGAAATGTATGGACTTGCATGTAAATTGTGGTTTTTGAAATTTTTGACTAAACAAGCATGCGTAACTGTTAAATCTCAGATAAGTATGTGTTGTGATGGTCTTTACAGTCTTTGTATTTGGATATTCCAAGTTTATATTTGAGGGTAGTCAGTGATATATTGTATCATTTGTGTATTTATATTATGATAGACCTAGTTATACAAATCTTTATGTGAAGCGAAAGTATAAAAATACCATTTTAGTTTTTCTAAAGTGACGGTGTCGCCCTCTCGCGGCTCGCATCCAAATCGTAACGAGTGTTGTGATCGTCTGATTGTCAGTGTTCATTTTTCTAATAAAATTATAAACTCCGTTATATTGGAGTGTTTTTTAGCATTTTCGCTCTTTTGCGCGTTGAGAGTTGACTTTTTAGATGAATTGTTAAGTTTTAATAATGATATCATTTTTAACTTGTTGTGGTGAAGGTTTTCGTCTCTCGTAAAGCAGTGACTCAGGGCTCCAAGCTGCAAGTTCCTTATTAATATGGAGCAATTTTAAAACCCCTTGTTTAGAGAACCTTACAATTTTTAGGGTTCCGTACCTCAAAAGGAAAAAACGGAACCCTTATAGGATCACTTTGTTGTCCGTCTGTCCGTCCGTCCGTCTGTCAAGACCCTTTTTCTCAGGAACGCGTGGAGGTATGAAGCTGAAATTTATATCAATTACTCAGGTCTACTGTCCCTTGAAGCTGTGAAAAAATCAAACTTCTAAGCCAACGCAATCTAAAGATACAGCCGTTTATGCCGCAAATTTTCGACACTTGCAAGGGAATCAAAACCTACAGGGTGTTTCCCGTGAACTCAGAATCTTGAAATTTGGTACGAAGCAACGTCTTATAGCATAGATAAAGGAAAAATTACGAAAACCATAAATTTTTAGTTACATCACATAATATATTTTTTTTTATTTAATAATTTTAAACTTACTACCCATTTCCTCATAAACGCGTAGAGGTATTAAATTGAAATTCATACCAAATACTCAGGTCTATAATACCTTTAAGCTGTAACAAAATCAAACTTCTATGTCAACGCAATCAAAAGAAACAGCAATTTAAGCTGCATATTTTGAAACTCGCAAGTACTCGCAAGGGAATCAAAACCTAAAGGGTACTTCCAGTCGACCTAGAATCTTGAAATTTGGCATAAAGCAACGTTTTATAGCACACATAAAGGAAAAATTCCGAAAACCTTAAATTTTTAGTTACATTACAAAATATATATTTATTTTTTAATAAATATAAACTTATTACTTTTTTCCTCATGAACGCGTAGAGCTATCAAGTTGAAATTCATATCAAATACTTAGATCTAATTGCCATTAACCCGTGAAAAAAAAAATTCTAAGTCAACGCAAAAACGCAAAAGTACAACCATTGATACCGCATATTTTGAAACTCGCAACTACACGCAAGGGAATTAAAACCTAAAGACCACTTCCCGTTGACATAGAATCTCGAAATTTGGTAAGAAGCAATAGCTTACAGCAAAAATACCATAGTTATGACTCGATTGTCGTAATGAACGAACTTTGTAAACCTTGCAGGTTTGTACGGAACCCTCGGTGCGCGAGTCCGACTCGCACTTGGCCGGTTTTTTATATTTGAATGTAGTTTTTAGAAGTTAGCCTTCGCTACAATAAAGTTTTCATTTCATCACATTACGTAGTGTTAACCATTCAATAAAATAAACACACAACCCAACTTGAAAAAATTAAATGAACTAAAATCAAGTTAAAATAAACTACATATAAACTTCAATGCTACAAATAAACTCGTGATGATGTTCATCAAAAATTGTTTGTTAAAAATACATAGTAATGATAAGCAACGCCTAATCACAAAATGCGCTCAAGAATAATGCCATAAAATGTTATAAATATCTATAAAAAAATCACAAAAACTATATTATGTAAGTATTTTTTAGTATATGTACATTAGAATGATGTACACAAGTTGCGTTCGCGCAACTTCGTCAACATTCTCCATTTTTAGTGACTTTTATTTTTGTAAGTTAGGTTTTTTAAATTGTCATACACCGTTATTACGCAAAGGCCCTGCCAGTTCGAGATTAAAACCTATTTGAATGACATTAAAACCTATTTTCGTTTGAAAGAGTGAAATTAATAGGCGAAAATAGCTGTAAATGCAACGCAATGTTCAAAAATGTTATTCGGTGTATGACAAAAATTATTGCAATTAAAGACAGGATGTATATAGTGAATTTAGTAGTTATACGTATGTTCCTAACAGACGATTAATTTTAGTTCAATTTTAGTACCTATGTAGTTGAGTTTAAAGACGAAAATTATTTTTCACGCCCTGAAATGAGATTGTCGCTTTTTGTAAGATTCTGACTTTTATAATAATTTTTATGTTACGTCAGTAGTAGTATCATGAAATAGTATCATAAATATTACTGTATTATTTTTTATAGTGGCGACCCTCATGATTATACGATTATTATATTAAATGTATGGATTTACAAAACGGCAACACCTTCCATTATTGGCACGAAAATATATTTTGACTTTTTTTAAATAAGTGTCATCCAAAGTGACGTGATATTGAAATTAACATCACAATAATTTCACTTTAATTTTAATATTATTTGTAATGTAATGATCCAGCATTTATTAAACTTAGTTTAAATCTTGTGTTAATATTTATATACTCTGTATGATACGTTCTCGAATTAAGACATTATTTTTATAAGTTATTAGTTTTTAAATTAGTTATTTTTATTTGTCAGAAGTATCTTGAGAGATAAATATATTAAATTTTTATATAAAGATTCCTGTTTGTATTTTTTTTTAAAGTCAGGCTCCCGCAGACAGTCGCGACGACGCCCTTATGGACAATGACGTAATATAAATGACGCGTCATGCATGAACATCACGGCACTCGAAAACAGCGTAAATACTATTGGTACCTAGATACGCACGAAGAAAGGGAAGGAAAATTAAATGTCATCTACGAAATTTCTGTTGTTAGAGAGAGATAAATATATTTCTTTAATTACGTTGTCATTCTGTAGTGCATGCCGTATTTATGCTCATTGGCCGAGCGCATACAAAAGGAGGCACGTGGGGAAACATGGACACTCGATTTTCTCGTGATGATATAGGTAGTTCTTTGTTATGTATAATCTCGCTGGCTAGAAAATGTGTAGAAAATGAGATTCCATATTTGCCCATACAACATTTAAGACCTGACTGCTTCGTTGGTCTAGTGGTCGCAAGCGCTACTGCTGAGCATGAGGTCCTCTCCAAAAAATTAGACAAACAATGGGTTAAAGGTACAAAATGTTCGGAACCTGAATGATGTCCTTTGTTGCACATTTAAAAAAAAAAGTTTGCATTTATAAACTTATGTTAGGATCTTCCTGTGCTCATGACCCTCTCGGGCCGGGGGCCCCTCTGGCTGGGGGCCCGTGGCATTTTTCCCCTATAGTTACGCCACTGGTTGGGGTGGACTTTTTTTTGATAGGAAATCATCAAATAACCCCACCCGTGTTCCTTCTTCCCTTTATGTTCCGGGCCAGCGGTAACCCTTTCGGACAATCTCGCTGACCGTCGAGGTGGACTTCCAGTCGGGACAGGTATAGATTTTTCTTACGTAGATAGATACATGATGTTTTCATAGATACATATATTAACAAGGTACCTACAGGTTTCATGATGTGAACCGTGCACGGAATTTATATGTTATGACTCTGATGGCTCTTTTCTACAGAATAAAAATAGACCCGATGTCTGACAGCCCGTCCCCAAAGCGAACCTAACCTTAACTAACAGTGATCAATTACTGATCTTGGAACATGGAACTCAACAATGAAAAGGTACGTATTATGTTAAAGAAAACAGCTAGTTAGGTTTTGCTGACATAAGGTAGGTAAACTAACCAAACTTATATATCAGTGATCAACAGAACTGATCTTAGATTTTGAAAATAGGTACATGGAATTCCTCAATGATGAACAGCATTTGCGAATTCTTGTGATTAGGCAATTGTGCAAAAGGTCAAAGAAAACAGCTGGTTAGGTTAGGTTCTTGCCTAACCAGTCGCCGGTCGTTTGCTAACGATTTCAAACACGTCCATACAGATTTTGAAAGCTGATTTGTCGCTAACGATGTCAAAATCTGTGTGTGGTGGCATTGGTATTTTGTAATGCCTTGATCTTCATTCACTGCTAGACGATAGGATCATTTTTTTTCTCGATAACCGTAAAGCTCTGGATTCAGGAAGTACAGTAGGTACCCGGCGATAAATATTGCACATCGACCTTTGGAAAGAGACAATCGGCTAATTTCGGCTTCGTAGAGCGTCATCTCTGTCGCACGAAATACAAACACTCCGGTATCTATTAGGAGCTGTTAAAACAATTATGATTTGCTCCTTTTGATAATTATTTTTATTCTTTGTATAAAATCGATAGGATCGAATAGGTCGATGTGCAATATTTATCGCCGGGTACTGTAGGTAGGTAATTAAAAATACGAAGTCAATTTTCAAAATTATTTATTCGATATCTCCCATGGTAACTCGTTTGTCGTAACACTTCGCTATAAATTATATCTTTTGGCACAATATTTGGCATGGTTCACTAAGTTGAAGTATCGTGTTGCTGTGACGCCCGTATTCGGAGCAGTGTTCGACGTACTTGTTGCGCGATAAGTTACACTTGCAACGTGCTGAAGCATTCCTTAAGTTTCTATTAAAATATTTTATAATAGAAACACTTGATTTTCTGAGGAAACACATTGCACATGTAACTTATGCTTCGCGTGCGGTAAATAGCCATTCTGGCATCACCATATTATAACGTTATAGGTATAATAAGATTATTATTTTACTATGTCTACATGCTATTTATACTCAGTCCCTCAGTGCTAAGGATCGTGACCCGTTTTGTTCTTATTTCAGAAACCAAATAATTTACAGAGATTAATTCCCCCATTAACAATATTGTCTTATTTTCTTTGTTTCCAACCGAATACGGGCGCTAGGAACTAAGTGTATTCATAATGATGCAGCCTCCAGGCTGTGGCCGAATGCATCGGCAAACATAAATCGTTACACTTTACATCTTTACAACCAGACAACCTTTACATTTACAATATTTACGTATCTACCGTGCCGTGGAATGTGATCTCCAAAAGTGTAGCTGACTCCTAGAGCCAGGAAATTATGGAAAGACTTAGAAGTTATTTGAATTTCTGCAAAGCTATTGACAACCACTTGTTATACTTCTGTATACCTACTACCGTATCGAACATCAATAAATGTTATCGCAGGAGTCCTCTAAATGCTGTTCACAAGTCCGAAACCAGAAAGTTTTGTCAGTTTATGGGCTGATTTTTCCAACGCCAGATAATTTTATCCGAGGAATACCTAATTTTGAATTTTTGACAGTTCTTCCATACAAGTCAGACGTCAGTTTTATACCAAAAATAAAAATTATCTGTCGATTAAAAAATCAGCCCTAAATGAAATAGACGATCGCTGTTTGCTGTCGAGGGCAAGGCAAAACGGTTATTGAAATGAGTCATTTTCGATACGATAGCCTGTCAGATGGTTGGGAATAAATATGCAGGATCTCGAAACAGAATCGTACATCAGGAAGCCACTCGGTGTGCTTACATTTATGTAGATAATACCTTCAGAATATTCTAAAACAGTTTATCATCAAACAACTTCTACAGTTAAAGTCTTTGGAGATCAAGTATCCCAGCCCAGCGATGCCGACACAATTTTCTAATAACCTCACGAACACAACAATTGTTTGTAACAATAATAACGTTCAGCCTACTTCTAGGCAAATAAATTTCACTAAATAGCTTCATAAGCTTACAGGTTCAATGCATTCTACATCTCAGTAGTAACATTTAAAGACAATATTATTGTCATCTAATTTACCAATATTTACCCAGGTAAGGTACTTATTACCCATCTTACAATATTATTCTATAAGTATCTAATTTATAGATGCTTTGAATCTGCAAACTTACGTCTAAAAGTTTCGATTGAAGAAATCAAATCAACATTTTGATATCTACTTTGGAAGTTCTTCCTCTACGATATCTCCGAATTCGTCGAAATATGCTTCAGATTTCTTCAACCAAATTACCAATAATATTTTCTAATAATTGAAGAAATTATAAGAATTCAGTCGCTCCTTTACAAATCATTAGGCTAACACAACAAATCTTTTAAACACATCTGATTGAACATTTAGTTCAAGTGTGAGATGTGTTCTGTTGGCAGTGTGGGTCTCGTCATAACAAAGTTTCATCATTTGAGCGCTAGATACATGTGGCTTTTTAATAGTTCTGTGAATACAGTAATTTTTGTTTTGGGAATTCAATCTACCAGTCGACTTAAAGAAGCTGGAAGGAAGCTTGGAAGTCTTCAGATAAAGTTTTCGTCAAATGAAATGGCTGTCGAAGTTGTAGCGTTTAATGCTGCTAATTTATAAATAGATATTAGAAACAAAAAGATTACAAATAATTCATTGCGTTAAATGTTCAAAGGTTCGTTCGTCAAATCTGCAATTAATGTAAATATGTCTTTTGACACGCAAAAGCTACGTCTCTGTCAAGTCGCGGTGATCCTACATAGCGGGTTTTTACTCGATCCTCTAAAGAACTGTTCGTTCCACTAGTAATATTCTCAATTACAACTACACTATAATACTTAATTGCTTGATTAATTATTGCTTTAATTTTTTTGGTCTGTCAAATCCTTGGCGAGTGAAATGTGTAAAAATGTATATCGTGTGTGTGTGTGTGTGCTCACCGTGTGCTTACCTTCAGTACATTACAACAGCTAAAGTAGAAAACAAACGAAGCGTAGATTAACAGATTACTACGAGCAGCAAAACTATGAGTAAAAATAGTTCTAAAAAGTATACTAGTACTAACGGGGTAGCCGTCGATGTTAACTATTAGAAGGCCTTCGATAGGATTCGTCCTGAGATCACGTTCTTAAAGATTAAGTACAAACTATTATTGCATGTTTAGAATTGCACTGTTACGATTTCGATTAAAAAGTATCGATAAAAGTAGTCTTTACACTCGTTAGTATTGTCCAGAAGTCGAGAACATGCGTGGGGTACTGCAGGGCGACATCGTGGGCCCGCTCGTCGCGCGAAGCTCAGGCGGGCGGCAGGTCGCGCTGCAGCGACGTGAGTCACGTGTGGAACACCCACCCCGGCACCGGAGGTCACGCGTCCGGCACGCCGTGGATGTGGTGCTGGTAGTTGTGGTTCAGCTTGTTCGCGAACTCGTGCATGATATCCCGGAATATCACCGAGTCGAGGTTCTCCCCGAGGATGTAGAGGAGATACCAGTCGCCCATCTTGCTGCGCCGCACGATAGTGTCGACGTTGTCGCGGCGCACGAGCCGAAAGCGCATGCGCATCATGTAGACGCGCATGCGTGGCGAGAAGATGATGACGAACCGGTAGACAAGGGTGATGAACGTGAGGATGCCAAGGATGACGAACCAGAACCAGAGGAAGATGTAGATCTTCTCGTTGACAACATTCAGCGGCAAGATGCAGAGCGCGTCGTGACGCTCCACCTCGCCCGACGAACCGAACTTGTTGAACAGTGTACACTTCACCATCCTGAAATGTACACGATTTATGTTATTTAATATATTCAGTAAATTCAGTAATGGTGAGGAAATTTTGCCAGATGATATTCGGCAAACTATTGTAAGACAACGCTAAGTGAAAACGAAGTACTCGTAATAGTGCGGGCAGGCGATGTGATGTGACGCGGTGGGTCGGGGGAACAAGAAAATTTACACGGACGAAGTCGCGGACAGAAGCTAGTAATCGGATAAAGTTGAACTAGCAGCGAAAGTTATAACCAAATTGCTAACGTTCTCTTTCCTCTGTAGACCACTATAAAATAATAGTTATATTTACCTTGGAAATATGTAGATCATGGGGTCGATGCGATCCTCCTGATCGGACTCCATGTAGGCGATGACGTCCAGCCCGAAGGTCATGAACTCTCCGTCGAAGAAACGGTTCATCAGGAACATTTGCCCTGAAAACATTAACATCATCAATTTATACAACTTACATTTCTATTTTAACTTCGACTATATAAATATTATTATCTCTGACTAGCCTTTTCCCAACCCTTGGTAAGACTGGTTGTCAGATTTTGGACTAATAACTACCCTCAACGATTGTCATTGCCGGGACCAACGGATTAACGTGCTTTTCGAGATACGAACGGGTCTCGATATGTAAAGCATCTATGTATATTGTCATCAATAAAATCTAATTTAAGTAGGGTTGGCGTAATAATATGTTTCTATAACAGTTACACACAAAAGGTATGTTATTCTACAATACTCTACTCTATTAGCTGTCATTTCAGTACCACATCTTTTCTCGCTATATCGATATCACGTTTAAACGATTACAAATTCATATTTTTCGCAGGGCCTTCAGTATCGCTAAAAGTTTCCGAGAAATGTAGGTTAATTAATACGCATGGTAGGAAGACCTTTTTTCATTATCGCTACCCTCTATCATGAGTACCTACGAAGAATGTAAAAATCGCGTTCAAATTCTTATATAAAATTAAATATGAAGCCCTTCAACAAAATCAATCTGCCTAGCGTTTTCCCAACTATGTTGGGGTCGGTTTCTAGTCTAATCGGGTGCAGTTGAATACTAGTATTTTACATGGAACGACTGCCTATCTGACCTCCACAACCCAGTTACTGAGTAATACGATACCCCTTGGTAAGACTGGTTGTCAGACTTTCTGGCTTCTACTACCCGTAACGACTGTAAAAAAACTAAGGCCGACAGCCGGGACCAATAGTTTAACGTGCCTTCCGAGGTGCGGAGGGGTTTTGGTATGTAAAGGTGGATCATCCATCCACAGACCAACCGCGGCAAGCGTAGCTTAACCCGATCGATCGACCTGTGCGGCTGTTATTACTTAGCCACATATCCCACAAAATTAATATAAATATTGTTTACAACGACCTGTAAACTACACCACATCTAAATTCTAAACTCAGCTTAAAAGAGTCGACGCATGGTGTTTTTTTATTGCATAGTTTGGGCACAGGTCAACATTCGGGCATAAAACCCACAGCGTGCTGTAAAACTTGGTTTATGCCCGTTTTAATTCAATATGTTATGATTTACAATCGGCGCGGTAGGACCCTACGGCGAAGTACAAGAAAGAAGCAGAAGACCCAGAGTTTTTATGAAATAGCTCTACAAGACAAGAATTGAAATTTGTCCTTTTCCCCTTTATAACGTTGCTTAAAGTTAAATAACCCCTTAATTTGTAGTCAATTAACGTCAATAGTACATCCATTGCTCGACTAAGAGCTCGCAAGACAATCGTCGAATCCGATTCGGCTGGGCAGCGTTCGGGAAGCTACGCAGTATCTTCTCGTCCCACATAGGTACCGCAGTGTCTCAAGACGAAAGTCTTTGACCAGTGCGTGTTGTCAGTGATGACATATGGCACTGAAACGTGATCGCTCACAATGGGCCTTATTAGAAGGCTAAAGTCACCCAAAGGGCAATGGAGAGGGCTACGCTTGGAGTTTCCCTGCGTGATCGAATCAGAAATGAGGAGATCCGCAGGAGAACCAAGGTAACCGACATAGCCCGAACAATTGCCAAACTTAAGTGGCAGTGAGCAGGGCACATTGCTCGCAGAACAGATGGCCGATGTGGCCGAAAGATTCTGGAGTGGCGACCGCGTACCGGAAGACCTCCCACAAGGTGGACCGACGACCTTTTGAAGGCCGCAGGAACCCGTTGGATGCGAGAAGCACAGAACCGATCGAAGTAGAGGTGTTTAGGGAAGGCCTATGTCCAGCAGTGGACGTCTTTCGGCTGAAATTATGATGATGGAGACAAGCAGCCCAGACGCAAGGGAACGTAACACATAATTCGGTTTGCGAGACGTATTCATCACCGCAGCAAGAAAAAAAGTACAATATACTGGCAGATTTTATTGCCGGTTATCTGTCTTCAGAAATTTTTGGGTTTGTTGGCCGGTTCAGGCCAAAGTGTGAAAGGGTTTCGTGGGAACATTTTTAGCAGCAAACAGCCTGACGTCTGTTCATGTGTCTGTTTAAATGGCAATTGGCTCGCCCCCTTAGCAGTGGTGGCTCAATGGAAACTGCCACGATTTACGAGTTGTAGCTAGCAGGCGCTTTACCTCGTGTAAATTATTTCATCACCACTGCTCTTAAAACGGTGAATGAAAACATCGTGAGGAAACCAGCAAGTCTTAGTGTCTAAACACACTATGCCGAAGGTACGCGACCGAAGCTCGGCATGATTACGCCTGCAATGCTATTTGAATTGCTGACGACATATTATGCCGAAATTACGTTGCGTTAAATAGCATTGCAGGCGCCTACCAACCCGCACTGGGCCCGCGTGGTGGATTACGGTTCACTCCCTGTCACCGAGAGGAGGCTTGTGTCCTAGCAGTGAGAACAATATAGGCTGATTATGCGCGCCCCCTTAACGTGGACCACACTTCTGCCTACTCGTTCAGGAAACACCAACTTTGATGTTATGTGTCTTCAAAATAAAGATGACACAATCAAACAAAGCCTTCCACCAATATTAGCCAAAGTGAGCCTTCTACCAATATTCGCCGGCGTGACCCGTTGGTTCACGATTCAGATCGTGCGCGCGACAGATGTGCGTCTGATATATCAGTTAGGACATGTTTAGGTCTCGTGCGGGCCCCCAGCACCGCGGCTCTTGCCAAAATGCTAACACCAAACAATATTGTGTTACATAAATCTTTTCAATGTATTTGCAAGTCACAAAGTTGAAGCAAACGTTTATTATTACGGTTTGTTACCTATTTCCATAAACAAACACTACATACAATTCCTTTAAGTCAAGACGCGATTAATATTGATTACCATCTTCCTATCAACGATGTCAACCACTGAAGAAATTATTCGGTAGCTAAATGTCAATCCAATAAATTGTTAACTTCTCTTTTTTTTTGTCTACTCCATCATCGTTATCTCTGATAGAATGTCACTTTGTTTAGGCCCTCTGGTCTCTAAAGGCTCACAAACAGGCGCGACACGCGATATAATCACGCGCGACACAAAGGCACCGCTTGTTGCTACACAGTCCTACACGTGATGCGTCACTAAACTGCGTAGTGCACGTTGCAACTAATTGCGTTATCGCTTTCCTAATAGGCGAAAACTTTAAGGTGGTGTGGCTTGATTTAGGCGAAAAAAAAATTTAAGTGATCAGGCGGAAAAGCCCGCGATAGTACATCTAGGCGTCTCACCGCAGTTTTCGTAGCCCAGCCAGGGCGAGACCGCGCGCACAGCATTATTTCCCGCACGGCCTACTAAGTTTTTTGTTATTGGAAACGCGACAGGAAGCGAAAGTAAATAGCTGTTATAGGTTTAAAATTACAACGGAAAAGACATGACAAATATTTCCTGACAGATTTTGATGAGCTTTTTGATGCCACCTTATCCAATAACAACACTTATGCAGCTTCGTTGAAAATGGTTTAGATTTTGATTGACACTGTCTAAAATTAAATTACTGCTTTTTTAGGTATGGTCTCATTTCTGCACGCAAAATTCGCACTCGGACGTGGAGTTGCACCAGTACACAACAGTATACAGTACATACAGTTATTCAATACAATACAATGGTCTCACAAGCCTTATAGGCAGGTGGCAGTGGGCTGGCCATGTTTGTCGAAGGACCGATGGCCGGTGGAGCAAACGAGTCCTGGAGAGTGGAGACCGCGTATTGGCAAGCGTAGTGTGGGACGCCCCCCAGCTAGATGGACGGATGACCTAAAGAAGGTGGCTGGGGTAGACTGAAGGCGTAGGACAGGGTGTTATGGCGCATCCTGGAAGAGCCCTATGTCCAGCAGTGGACTGCAATGCACTGAGTTGATTGATTGACAAGCCTTACAAAACATGAAAAATTAAATTTGTTTTTGTCATAACCTGCTTGGAAGTTTCAGTTCAATCTTTTTAACCTCAAATTATTGTTTGACATCACATACCATCACGCCTGTAATCCCTAAAGGGTAACACAGAGGTATACCCATAGTACACCCACATTCCGCCAGTTTGTTTAAGTCCCATGTCGACGACGACACGAGCGCGGGCGAGTCTATTGCTATCAATAGTTACTTATTTTAATAATTAACAATGTGTAATTGCTATTGACTTGCTATCAAGAAACGATATGTAATGGTACCCTAACTTTTTCTTGTTACCCACAGTTTTGTAAGAAAAATATCTGCACATCTACTACTTGCTAGTTTATTTTACGAGTACCTGCCGTTCTTCATAAGTTTGTGTATCGAGTAATATATGTATGATTAACTTTTATTTCTCATGATAAGTGAATTGTATTCTTTTTGAGAAATAAATGTCTTAAACCGTATCAACCGGACACAAATCTAAACTCCGAGCAGCTACTGAAGAATTTCCATATCTCTGTCAAAAATCATTTCTGAATCACGACGTACTGCAAAAATTTCATTGACAGGGCTTTCAGGATGCAAAATTTATGAAAACTTAAAGCTTATTTACAACACTGAAGTAAGTTAAAGTGGCTGGATTCGATCACTACGCATCATATTCGAGATAACGTAGAGTCCACTTGACAGATTTCGAAAAGGCTTTCAGGATTCGAAGTAAGTTAATATAAATCCGTATTTAGGGACAAGTGATTGGTATCGATCCCAATCAGCCTCGAGTCTTGAGAGTATGCTAAACAGAGTTTGATAGCACTTTTAAAAACTAAAAGCCAAGAGTGCATGTGCCTAAGCCAATTGATATTAGGACGAAAAACTTACATAAAACGTTATAAATACAGAAAAACGAGGATCATATATTTGCTTTGGAGGCTGTTGTGTCAGTATTTTTGTTTAATTTAGCAGTATTTTTCATTATGAACCGACGTTGCACAACAAAAAGCTTGGCGCCGACTAGACACCAGGACTGCAGATGCGTTGAGCCTAAGTTTAGAAGTTTCTACTGGATTACCGCAATAATACTGGTTTTTCTGGAAATTAAGTTGCTGTATCTAATGATACAACGATATCTGCGTTTCTTTCTTTTCTACTAGGTATTAGTCGTCATCTTGGTAGTAGTTTCTAACCATATCATCTTCACACAGCCCATCCATCGTTTCTTTGGTCTTCTATACTATTTCTTCATATCAGTACGGGTACTGACTCCGCGTGGTGGATAACTGCCCACTCTTTCTTACATCGAGGATGTCTCAGTCCCACTCCCAATAATAAGAATTACCCAATAATAAAAATTCATTATTCTTCAAGGAAGGCGCCTATCTGGGAAGTTTCGCTATAATACTATAGAGGTATGAGGAACAGGGTGTAAAGTTCACTCATACTCTATAGAAAAAGGAGGATCCTCCGACCAGACGGGTGTCGTGTCTGGCGAGCAACTGCCCGATGATTCATGTCGGTCCGTTGTATCTATGCTAGTTGCGCGGTAAACTCTGCTTGCGAGATGCAGGATTTTGCGTGACGTCAGTATGACGCGTTGTTCGTATGTGGCGTTGTAGATACCGCTACAACACCAATAATAACTTAGAACTTACCTATAACATTGATAAGAGCAAGCCCCTCGCACAGGTAGTACCGGTACGCCCACCAGTTGTGGTACCGCAGGTTCTCCCAGAGGTAGTCCAGGATGAGCTTCTTCTTGGTCTTCTTCTCGATCTCGGTGCAAACACCCACGTCCAGGTCCATCATCAGCGCCCGGATCTTGCCCCCCTCCCAGGACTTCCACAGCCAACGGGGCGCGTAGAATAACATTGCCTGGAACAAGTTAACTGACTTTAAGTATGTAATTACAAACATTAGTGAAGATTATGGTTTCTAGAGTGTACACCTGCACTTCTGATGATCTAAAAACGATTGGTGTGGGTGGCTACCTACTGGGCCCAACTCATCTAATATTATAATAATAATTTAACATTTTCCATTGACTCGACAAGAGGAAGACGACGGTCTCTTCCTACATAAATACATCCCTAAACTCCAACTTAGGTACGGACGCCAGCATATCAAGCTACCCGAAACTGTCAAATTTTCCCAATCAATTTTGAACCTTAAGCTTTAGCGATAAAGTTGAAATCTATTAAAGAATTTTGACAGATTGTAGTAGCTTGATGTGCTGGCTTCTGTACATGGCAGAAGCCACAGAACGCCACCGGCTACGTGATATACTTCTTTTGCTTCGTTTACGTTCATACATCTGAAGGCCAATCCACGTAATTGTAAACGTTCAAAATCTAGTCGTAGTCTCATCTCGGCGACAAACAAAATGTCAAAAACTTGTCAAAAATTTAGGGAAATTGGTGGCATTTTTGACAGGTTGAGACTGAGATCAGACTGTAAGCATTCTTAAAATTACGAGAATTGCCCTCAAACCAAATAAAAAGTCAAGACATAGCGCTGCGAACAATACAATGAAGCATGCAAAAACTACACCTCCGCTCTGTGCATACACACTCACACACACACTTTTACAACCATTTGCAATCAAACTACACCTCAATATGTGCACACATATTTACGAAACCGGCCTCACTTTACTGTTGACAGCCCTCAGTCGTGGTTTTTTATGTGGTCTGAGGAATTGCCCCACAGCAGTGCAATTCTGTAACCATCTCACCGTGAAAACTTAGGTGAAGTGAGCGTGGAGTTAGCTATCAATAGTGTCAATTCCTAGTAATAAAAACAAACTCACATCACCTAAGTTTTCATGGTGAGATTTTTACAGAATCGACCGGCTGAAGGCAAATTCCCGTAAATAAAAATGTTCAAAATCTAGTCGCAGTGTCATCTCAGCTACAATCAATGTCAAAAATGTAGGGAAATTAGAGCTATTTTTGACAGGTTGTGACTGAGATCAGACTAAAATTACGAGAGTAGTAGGTACGGTTGCGAGTACTGCGCACCTAACCTTTCTAAAGGACATAGTTTCTTCCTCTCTCGACGAAATAAAAATCGCTGTCATCTGATGATGATGATGATGATGGGACTCCCTTTTCCGCACTTAGACTCCCATTCGGTCCGTTGTGCGTGGGGATTCTGGCTAACAGAGCCAGCCTAGCTCCGCCCAAAAGCACAGAAGCTTCCTGGGAGCTTCACAGGCTTCGCGGAGCGACCTCATTGTTCCGAGGATTTCTGCACGTTGAGAAGCCACGGCCTCGCAATCCAGGATGACGTGGGCGGCTGATTCCTCGGCATCAAGGCAGCCCCTGCAGAGGGGGCTGTCCGTGGCGCCTATGTTGAAAAGATGTTTGTTAAGGAGGTTGTGGCCCGTAATTGTGCCTATTATTATTCCAAGGTTATTTCTACTCAGGCTGAGAAGTTTTTTGGTTAATCGCGGGTTTATCATTGGTAAAGCCAATTTTGACTGTCTAATAAATATAAATCGCTGTCATCTGTGATGAAAAGGTTGACCGACCAGTCGGCAAAGTTAATAGCGGGGATATCTACGACCGGGACTGACTGCTTAGGGAGAGTCGGACGTTTTATTTATCATCCCGTGGCGGTTTTGTCTTCAAATATTAAGCTGTCATGTCTAAATTGTTGATATCTAGGCCGCCATTTTCAAACGTGACGAAGTTGTATATATATGTATTCGTATAATAATGATCGTTTAACTTTGATTCCGGAAACAACGGAAATTAAACTTTTGAATTGACCTTTTCGTGACGCTATACTAACCCACCATTTAGGTAACATGTCCTGTACGTTGGTTCAAGCTTCCCTAAAAGTATTATTTGTTGAAAACGTTTAGTTCTTATTAGTGTTTTATCAGCAAAGTGGTCTCTAAAACATACCAAACTGCACTTAACAGATACCAATCTCACTAATATTAGAACTACCCAACTTATTTTATACTACCACATTTACAGCGGCATTCAAATGTTTTACAACCAACTTGATTAACTTACTCACAACTTATTTTAAACTTTATTTCAAGAAACTTAAAGTCTAAAGCAAAAATCTAGGAGTAATAAGGCATGAGTCACAATGGGAGTAATCTTCAAATCTGTTGTAATAAAATTGTGTATGAAATAGTTAAAAGTAGCAGACGTTTGAATGGTCTTATTGCAACCTGTATTAAGATGTAGCGATGTTTACGGCGTATATAAATGCAATTGCTAAAATACATATCGGAAGCTAGAGGCAGGGCTGTCGGAGAGTAATATAATAACTAAATAATAATTTTATTAAGGGACCATAGATAAAGGTTTTGCAGTACATAAGGAACTTATAAAGTATGCATTAATTATTAATTATATGGTGTAGGTACTGTAAAGGTTGTTAACCTTATGTAGTGCTGGCTGGCTATAATTTATCGCGGGTTACATTCGAACATTCAAGCAAGTTTAGAACGGGATGTCAAATATTTTATTAGGTATTTTTGTTGAGGAAAAAATTGTGCTAGTATAGTCGGGAATATGTAATGACGTTCAGTCAATTTAAACTTAAAGAAGTCCTATCGTTGTTTGAATTCTTAAGGGTTCATTTAGCCCTTCACAGTACAACGAAATGTTGGGTGAATCGCTGCTCTCCTAGCTAGATTACTGAATAATCTGTATTTAGGAAAGACAATAAGTTTGATTTAAATTAGGTAATTTTCTAATATATAAAAACTGGCCAAGTGCGAGTCAGACTCGCACACGAAGGCTTCCGTACCACAAGGCAAAAACGCCAAAAAAAAATATATTTATTTTATTCTGTTTTTAGTATTTGTTGTTATAGCGGCAACAGAAATACATCATCTGTGAAAATTTCAACTGTCTAGCTGTCATGAGATACAGCCTGGTAACAGACGGACAGTGGAGCCTTAGTATGTAATAGCTTTCATTCTTATCAATCCGAAATAGGTACGTAATGCCATAGGTAGCTGCTTAAGTAACTGATGACCTGACTTCAAAGGTGTTGAAAGCCATATAACTGCTACCAGCACTCTAACTGCGTAACACACTATCAATCACAATCTGAATCATTCGCGATATTGCTAACCCATTGCGTCATATGTTCGAAAAAAATCCTGCTCAACAACGTAAATAACGCAATGAATGTTGTTGAACTGTCAAAATGAAACCCATTCCTACTGTTAGTGTTACGCAATTACCCCCAGGTGCCAGGCCACCAACCTCCCCCTTACATAATAATAGAACATCCAACACTCTCACTCTTCGCCAACTTAAATCAATAACTTTCAATCGGCAGCCCTATCCATACGTCATAAATTCATCTGGCTAGACACTATCGTAAATGGTTTATAGCCATCAGATATTATGGCTTTCAGCAGGCCGCGAGAGATGCGCACACACTAACAGACATCTTATTACTGATGGCTTTATTTATATAACTGATTGACGTTTGTGGGGCACGCTACTAGATGGCGTTAGTGGGCGCTCAGCTGTTATTTATTATTAGTATTGCAGTTTCCACTGCATTTTGTGGTGTCACGTAAGCTATAAATTGGGAGTGTTTCAATACATGGCTTCGGGGAATGCCTTTGGCTTATTATTAATTCAAGGAGTTCGTGTTTTCGGGATTTTTCTTTGAGATGGGCAATTCCAAGCTATATTAACTAGGCAGGACATGCAAAATAATGGAAATGCTGTCGGTATTGCAAGCATATACTTGAGCGTTGACCGAATTCAGTGTTATTTATACTAATAATAAAGCTGATGACTTTGCTTGTTAGTTTGAACGAGCTAATCTCCGGAACTACCGTCGGAGTCGGTATTTGAAAAAAAAATTGCATTTGTTACCACAATTATTGCTATAGCGATAGCAATTATGGCTATAGGTTATTTAACATCACGCTAAGACCCATAAGAGCAGAGCAAAAAAAAAATCAGAAAGAACGCTAAGCGAAAACGAAGTAATAACGCGGGCGTTGCGATGAGACGCGGTGGGTCGGGGGAATAATAAATTTCACACGGACGAAGTCGCGGGCAGAAGCTAGTGTTATAATAATATTACCAGTCTATTATTGTTCCACTACTTAGAGGGCAAGCGCCTCTTCTCATAATAGGTACCTTTATTTTTAACCCAGTCACAAAAACCCAATTCTATTTTTTGAAGACAAAAAACCATTGAACTCGCGCCACTATTACCATAAGCGCCACTGCGCGTGTATTGTTTATAAGACGATTAAAAAAATACCCGCTTCGGATGTGTTCGGCTGTCCTGGGGATGTACTCGGTTTTAATGTATATCCGATATGTCAAGTGAGTGATGGCAAAGAATTCTGTTTGTGTTTTGTTTTCACTTCTGTCGGCACTCTTAGAGCGCCACTGTGTTTTTCTACCGACATTCTATTATCTTTCTTTCTCTCCCAAATAATACTAATTAATTATCCGCTCCAAAAAACGCGTTCATTCAACAAATGATTCGAAGCGATTCCATTGCAGTAATGCCAACCTGCAAACAAGTTGTGAACTGTGCAATGTGCATAATGCAGAGCTTACGACTGCAGGCGCTAGTGTGCACGTAGCTCATAAATTGAATGTGTTCGATGCGGCTCAGGCTAGCGGTATTATATATTCAATGCAAGCCCCCAAAATAGTGTGGGTATGTGTTTGTAGTCATTTACAGAATTTTGGTAGTTCTTATCTTTAGGTCTTTCATATTCACGACGAAGCGAAGACGAAGACATAGCGTTGGAAGGCCTCCTACAAGGTGGTCCGACGACCTTGTGAAGGCCGCAGGAACCCGTTGGATGCGAGAAGCATAGAACCGGTCGAAGTGGAGGTGCTTGGGGGAGGCCTATGTCCAGCAGTGGACGTCTTTCGGCTGAAATGATGATGATGATAGTCTATAAAATATTGAATGATATGAATGAAAAGGGAGTGAATGATAGCGTGACGGTTGACAGGAAGAATGGAAGAAGAAAACGTGTTATACAGACGCCAGCACATCAAGCTACCCGAAACTGTCAAATTTTCCCAATCAACTTTGAACCTTATGCTTTAGCGATAAAGTTGAAAATCTATTAAAGAAATCTGACAGATTGTAGTAGGTTGATGTGCTGGCGTCTGTACCAACCTCAAGTAACATGAGACGAGGACAGGAAGATGATGACAGCCTATGTAATATTCTTCTTAGCGTGTCCACGGCAAAAATTACACAAAAAATAATATGTTTTCTTTTGTTTGGCCCAAAATACGGCTGCGCGAATACCGTGCGAATTGCTGATGCAGCCATTAGCCAGCCGGTCCTCACGTCTACCTACAGGCTACATAACCTGCACATGTGTCCTTGTAAGAACACACATCATAATTTGGATGATGCGGTTGCGAGTACCCCTTAGCAGTGTTTTTACAACTTTTATACTACTTAGATAGTTTTGCTAGATTCAAAATAACTAACAGCTAATTCAGAAAAATATCCAAAAAGATTCAAAGTCGTATTAAAAGTCACTTGTATTTACCAGAAAAAACATTACAAACAATAAATCGCAAGCTATCCGTAACCGAAATACTTCACTTGTCCACATCGACCGGCATCCGGTTTATTTACGTTCCGAATCGCCGCGAATGCCGCGATATCGCTAGTGTGTTTACGGCCTAACGATTGACCGGCCATACGTTGTCGACGGCCGCGAATCGCGCAGTGTGTCCCCGACTTTACTGGCGTTATTAATAGCACTGCCGATTCATGTGGTTTAATTGAAAATGTAGTGTTGATGGTTTTCAGTTTTCAGATAGATTTTCTAAACACTGCTTATTTAGACTCTATGGTCGTAGGTAGGATGATAAATGACATTTATTTCTGTAAATTGCTTAAAAACATCACTTTTCACGTCATAAATAAATTATGTTTTTAAACTAGATAAGATCGGGAATGTTGAGTATGAATGTCGGTGGCTATAATAATAATAATTTATTTTATTTCAGATTCATCCAAGATTACATCCATATTTGTTAGTAAAATGCGAGCTTAAAAACTAGTGGTAGTAATAAATAATGGATGGATTTAATAATAATAAAGTGGCAGGTCCGGGTGGACTTCCCGATAATGGCAGCAAATCACTAAACGACTGCGTGCAGCCGTATCCAGCGCGCCAGTATCGAAGAGTCCCACCGGTCCGCCAGCGCACGCAGGATGGTGTTGGGGCTGTCGCGCGTGCGGCGCATGATAGATGCGCACCATTTGCGCATGATGGCCGCAAAGCCGTCTGTGTCAGCCGCCGCGAACATCGCGGAGGCGCTGCAGTGGCGCGGCAGCCCCATCAGCACCCATTATAGGCTATAAGAGTAGGGGAAGATCAAAGAAACGATGGATGGAATGTGTGAAGGATGACATGGTTAGAAAGAACCCTGAGTACCGAAATGTCGACTAAAGGTATCAAACCGGAAAAGGATCGGCACCGTATCAACTCGAGCCGTTTAGTATTCTTTGTATGAAACTCCCTACTGCAACGCACACTAATCGGCATCGTAACGTAATCGCTTCGCCTCGGGACAAGCTCACGAACCGCGGTGCGGTGCGTTACGGCTCGTCGTCCCCGCGCTTACATCTCTCCGTACCCGAGCTTACGTCTCTTCGTCCACCCTTGCCTCTCTCTCTTTTTTGAGGATGGGAAATCATTAAATGACCTCTCCAGCTCTGGGTGGAGCGGAAGGGACTGTCAGACTCTTACTGACTATACTTTTCACCCCTCCGGCCTGCTTGCCGCACCATAAACCAGTGGTCGGCGAGCCGTATAAGCGCGGCGTCGCCTAGTCGTAGTCGAGTCGACGTATCGGAACTACTGATCCGCTTTGGTTACGTGTCTACGTTAGGTTGACTCCTGTTTGACGGCGAGGCGAAAGGCGATATGGTGCCGATCGCTTTCCGATTTGATACGTGTGCTATGACCTTTATAGAAATGTTGCGCCGACCTCAAAATAATTGGGGGTATTGCTCGAAACGCGTCAACTTTGAAACGCACCAAATGAAACGTCTATCGATATAATTCATTACCAATCCTTCATGCTCTTCTCTATGTTTCATCGTTGATGTATTTCGAGGAATAAAATTATAATATTTTTATTTCGATTAATTTTTTTTTCGACGATAAGTACTTTTGGTGCGTTTCGAGTAATATCCCATTAATTGGAATAAGGGCTGGATAATGATGAGTTCGGGAATGTCGCGATCAGCTGTTAACTATGCTAAGCCGTTGTTTGGCCCTTCTCGTCAATAAATAAGGAGCGATGACAGTCGTTTTACACGCATGATGTGCGTCTGTGTATCTCATTATGAGTGTACAGACGCCAGCACATCAACCTACTACAATCTGTCAAATTTCTTTAGTAAATTTTCTACTTTATTGCTAAAGCATAAGGTTCAAAATCTATTGGAAAAATTTGACAGTTTCGGGTAGGTTGATGTGCTGGCGTCTGTACCTACCTACTGAACCAAACTATGACCTACAGTTACAGAAATATAGACTCATTTTTGATGTATTTTCATTTTGCCAGTTAAAATAAGTGCCTAATCAAAATTCATGCGACACATAATCCGTGATAGTGCCATTTGCAGTAGATACCTACTACTTACTAATTACTATCTGCCAGTAGACAAAAAAGTTTTGTAATAGCAAAAAGTAATTTTAGTTACCTCCTCAAACATTTAGGTACCTATAAACTAGATTTAATAGGTTAATATTTTGTGTGGTTCGGAGATTCACTTGTTATGCTCATCGATGTAAAATAACTGTATTTCATATCGATGAGCATAATAACTATATATGTTAAATAGCCTAGAATATGTGATTCATATAAACAAGAAAGAGCGAGAGACAGTTCATATCAATACCTACCTAAACCATAGGATTTAGTATAGATATACCTACTACTAGCGTACCTACCTAAACATAAAACAGAATAAAGGCTTCTTCAAACAGGCGCGACACGACACGCGACACAAAGGCACCGCAAGTCGCGCAACGAGCGGTGCCTTTGTGCTGCGCGCGATTATATCGCGTGTCGCGTCTGCGAAAGACAGAAGTCAAATGCAAGTTTTTTTCCAACACACACAAATCAAAATACCGTGAAAGGTGAGAAATGGAAGTTCCAAATATGTTTTTGCGATCGTATACAAGCTAAAACACCTACATTTACACCAGTAAGTTTCTGCGAGTGCTGCCAGTTTTTCTCGAGCAGTAGTCGACCACAACAGCTGCTTGTCCCGTCCGCAACGACTAGATTAATAGCCCGACTTCACTCGTATGAGCATTCCGAGGTTTGGCCAGATACGTTCGTAAAACGCGAATAAAATAAAATGCCGGGTGTCCTGGTAGTTGAATAATGACTTTTTAAATGGTAAATTTACTGAAAATGTATATTGGTTTACTTATATAACTTTTACAATATTTAACACAACTGTTTACACTAGGTAGGTACTCAATTAAACGATTAACTAACTAACTATACAAATAAATACAAAAACAAAAGGACACTTGGCGTCAAAATACTCGTCTGCATCGCTGTCATCCGGAAACGTGCCCAGAAGACTGGCAATTAGTTTTATTTGACCTTTTGACCGCCACACGTCAATAAATCAAAAACGTGTCCTCGGCGCAGTCTGTCATGTAGTCGAACCGTGGCGTGCTGGGCACGTTTTGGTTTGTCATCTATGACTGTGGCGGCCAAAAAATTAAGTTTACACAAATCCGTGGAAGTAAGTGGTCTTTGTTTGGTATTTATGGACAGCGCACATGGGACTACTAACTAATCAAATAAGGAAGCCTTCCATAGAAGAAAGGCAACTCTGGTATTTTTAAGAACGCATTCGCATTTTATTCTCAGTCTCCATCTGTCAAAAGTACCTCGAATTTACCTACATTTTTGACATCGATGGTCGCGGTGATGAGATTACAATTTTGAACGTTTTAAAAATACGGGAAATGGCCTGCAGGTAGCTTCCTAGGCATAAGGGATTGTTTCCTTCCTTCGGCTGTGGAAAGTCGTAAAAAAGATAAGGCAGCAGTCTGTATTTACCTATAATAATTAGTCTGCAAATCGTGGTAATAATGGCGAAGGCCAAGTCGGCGATATGAATTTTCACCTATTTTAAATGATCAAGTAACAAAACAAAAAATATCAAAATTGGTTCAGCCATTTGGGAGCTACGACGGCGCAGCCAGAGACACACGTAAACTTATAACACCCTGTTTCCGTCGGGGGTTAATGGAAAAACTGTAACTCACTCCTCATCACGCGGGTTCCGCCAATAAGGCCCGTTTATAAGCCGAAATTGTTTGATTTTCTATGCAAACAAAATCGAGACAAACAACAAGCAAATATCACCTAGTTTACCCTACAAAAGTTTTACACCCCGACCTTCTTCGGCAACACAAACAGAGCAGTAGTGCACATTCTATAAGGAGGCTGTTATCTGCACAGTCGAGTGAGCACTGCGATAGATCAGCTGTGAACCGATTGTCACATACTTGTTGCATTTATCGGGCAGACTAAACTAGTGTTAGCGAAGATATTATGTCAAAGTAACTATGCAGCTCTGCAGTTTCGAATTTATCGTTATAGTTGTTTAAAGAAAGAAGACTTGTATGGAAGAAATCCAAAGCTGCGCAAACCTCAAGCAAATTGCTATAAGAGTGGGAGGATGGTAGTGTTACGTGTAATGGTGTGTTATATTTTATTTTAGACTAGCGGCTCGCCCCAGTAGGTGTCCATCACGCCGGCCCAGTGCGGGTTGGTAAACACATCATACACACACACAACACACACATATTTTAATTTTTTTGGTTCTAGACATGCCGGTTCCCGCACGATGTTTTCCTTCACCGTTTTGAGAGCAGTGGTGATGAAATAATTTATACAAAGTAAAGCGCCTGTCTGGTTCTGAACCTACGACCTATAACTCGGAGAGACGCAGCTGTTACCACTGGGTCACCACTGCCAGCGAAAGCACCTGTGTGCACTTTGACCATAGATAACCTTCACTTTAACCAATGTCACAAAAAAAAAATCAAAATCGGTTCAGCCATTTGGGAGCTACGATGGCACAGACAGACACACAGATACACACGTCAAACTTATAACACCCCTCTGTTTTTGTCGGGGGTTAAAAAATAGATTCTAGTCCTAGAGCATACAAAGAATAGGTAAATAATTTTCCACAATATATTGATGTGACGGTTACATTGTTGACCTTCGACTTTACCTACAAATTAGCTTATTATGGGATATCGGTTATCGATATTATAAGGTCAAATAAGACAGTCATCTGCGGGTGAAACTGTTTATCAAATTTTGAGAGCTTTTCCTTGAAAAAGGTCAGGACCGCGGAATCCAGCGTGCGTTTATCCAGATGTATACTATGAATAACGTTGACAAAGCAAAAGGAGTGTTTAACTAGCACGTGGCGTTTTGATGTTACTGCTTGCCACGGGAAACAATCTTTTATTTACAGGTTATTTAAGAATTATTTTATTATTTATTTTATTTATTTATTTGGCTCACCAACAATTGTATACACTGACACAAAGATATGAGATACATCCAATAGACTTATGGACTAGTGTACCAATTTCTTACAGGTAAGCACATCATGCATTATTAATTTATCTATTAGTTGATGTTGAGCGCCTACATCCAATTAGATGAGTTCTTATACTCACCGAACATAATTATATAGATATTTAACCAAATTAAAATCATAATTAAAATTAAACTCACATGCAATCAAAGTAAAAATAAAATAAAATAAAATAAAAATACAATTAAAATCAAAACTGAAATAAAATAAAAATAATAATTAAAATCAATATCATTATTTAAATTAAAATAGAGATCAGCACTAAAATTAAAATCAACCCTTAAATTAAAATCAAAATTAAATTCACTTACACTAAAATGATTTTACAAGTTTTTGTACATAATGCTTCGAAACTTACCAAGTGAGTCAGAGTGCACATCCACAAGATCGCTGCAGCTATTTAATAATTTACATAGGCGGGGGATTGGAGAATTAGCACCAAGGACAGTTCTGCGAAGAGGAGGACATAAGGGGGTTATGGGAGCTCGTGGGCTTTTCGTGGGAACACGGATTTTGATCTTGCTCAACAATTGGGGACAGTCAATTTTACATCTCAGAATTTTAAATAAAAATAACGAATCCAGTAAATCTCTCCTCTTCTGTAGGGATACCATTTTGAAATGCAAGAGTCTCTCTTTATATGAACGTTTCTTTTTAGCTATCCCGGTAGAGTATGCTAAATGCCACAGAAATCGTTTTTGAACCCTTTCCAATCTTAGTGTGTGGGTAGCATAATGAGGTCTCCATACGGTGCTGCAATATTCTAACGAGCTACGGACCAAACAATTGTAAAGCAGAATTTTGGTCTTATTGCGACGAAAACAGGTAACATTTCTTAAGACAAACCCAAGCATCCTAGAGGCTTTTTAGAATAGAATAAAAACAAAATTAAAAGGAAAAAAAAAATAGTGGCACTCCGGGAGTGCCGACAGAAGTGACATCAAAACACAAACAGAATACTTTGCCATCACTCACTGACATATCGGATATACAAATTTTATCGAAATCCGTTCAGTGTTTTAGGCGTGAAAAGGTAACATACAGACAGACAGAGTTACTTTCGAATTTATAATATTAGTATGGATAATTATTATGATTAAAAAATAATCATGTGTATTTTGAGTGTAGGTCGTGGGTTCGAAACCTGACAGGCGTTTTACATTGTGTAAATTATTTCATCACCACTGCTCTCAAAACGGTGAAGGAAAACATCGTAAGGACACCCGCTGGTCGTAGAACCAAATATTCGAAGACATGTGACATCCGCCAACCCGCACTGCGCCCGCGCGTGGTGGTTTATGGTCACTCACTCACACAGAGAGGGCTTATCCCCCTGCAGTGGGCACATAATAGGCTGTGTTATGTTTGTACTATACTTGCTGGCCCGGCGAACTTCGTACCGCCATCGAAGTCAGTCAATCCGTTCTCGAGATTCACGTATCATCAAAAAAGCCGTTTCATACTACAGTACCCGGCGATAAACATTGCACATCGACCTTTACCTTTTTTTGTATCTTATACAAAGAATAAAAATAATTATCAAAAGAAGCAAATCATAATTGTTTTAACAGCTCCTAATATATACCGGACTGTATTTCGTGCGACAGAGATAACGCTCTACGAAGCCGAAATTAGCCGATTGTCTCTTTCCAAAGGTGTATGTGCAATATTTATCGCCGAGTAGGTACTGTAAATGTATGAGAAAATGTATTAGGTATCTTTTATTTTTTTTCGTGAAATTTTCCCATGCTTTAATAGTTCCAGTATAGTTTAGTTTAGTTTAGTTAGTTAGTTTTGCCATTCGGGGTGGAGACAAATCCAACATATCAAACATCATAAAAATCGGTCCAGCCGTTCTTGAGTTAGAGAGTATTGAACTAACTAACCTACCTGAATTTGTTTAGAAGATTAGTATGTTTCCATTATTAGGTACCGTTACATTTAATGTTACGAGACATACAAACAACAAATTAATGTGTGGAGAGAGTAATAGAGAGGAATATTTCACGCGTAGGCGACATGGCGGCTAATTATCATGTAGGTACCATTCATCTTGATGTAACACTACAATTATTAGAAATGCTTAAACACCCACGTGTAGCTTCTAAACGTTATTTGATTATATGAAAATAAAAGACACCTACGTACGCAAAGCTTTCTCGATAATCATTGTAAGAGAGAATAATGTATTGTTTGACGGGATTACAGTTTATTTACCTCATTTGTGAAGCAATGGGATCATTCTTTTCATCACCACAGTTACTTATTATGATCTACGTAAGTTTCTAGTTCTACAGCGTATAATAGAAGTGCCCATAATCTTAATATGTATATATAAATTACGTGTCACGATATTTGTCCGCAATGGACTCCTAAACTACTTAACCGATTTTAATCAAATTTGTACACCGTGTGCAGTTTGATCCAACTTGAAAGATAGGATAGCTCACATCTCCATTTATAATCGCAATATTATTTTATTGCACAAAAACGTTAGCCACAGCAACGCGTGGCCGGGTCAGCTAGTAAATTATATAAATTAATTTATGTTCAAATTAAGAAGTACATAGTATTATTATTAAAAGTTTCGTATTTCTACAACGACTTCCATGCAACAGGATTGTCGTAAGCTTTTAGATAGCTTATGTCATCTAATACATTTTTGACTTCTCCATCTTCGTTATCGCTCATAAATCACTTTGTCTAGGCTCTCTAATCAAAATATAATAAATACACCGGCTTTTTTTAACAATTATTTACTTGACAAAAAAGTGGGCCACGGAATCATGATTAAATACCTACCACAAAGCGTAGGAGTGTCCACAAAGAGAAACGGTACCGTTAGCGTGTTATAACACTAATTCATAATTAGCTAGCGTTATAATAGATTAAAGTTTAGTGCCGACAGATAGGTCCAAGATCACAGCTGAGTCACTTGGCACTCGATAACGGTCAACGTCGCGGTGTTTGTGCCGTCCGAGTTAGAAGCGGAAGCGGATTAATTATACCAGCCTATTATCGATCCCGTAGGAATATCGGGATGAAAACTATCCTATGTGTTATTCTGGTGTATAAGCTATATTTCTGTAAAGTTTCAACAAAATCCGTCTAGTAGTTTTTGCGTGAAAGAGTAACAAACGTCCATCCATCCATCCTCACAAACTTTCGCGTTTATAATACTTATTAGTAGGAAATTGGATAACTCCAGGTTTCCCCGCGATGTTTTTTCATCTATGTCAGTCATGTTCTAAGATAAACTCAGAAAGTAGATACCTATGAGTTGCCTTCAGTCACATTGGTACGGACGCCAGCACATCAACCTACCACAATCTGTCAGATTTCTTTAATAGATTTTCAACTTTATCACTAAAGCATAAGGTTCAATGTTGATTGGGAAAATCGGACAGATTGTGGTAGGTTGATGTGCTGGCGTCTGTACTTACCCGGATTTGAAGCCACAGCCTCGTGCATGAGAGGCGAAGCCTTAAGGTGATATATTGAAAAAAAAATATGGTTTTTCAATTTCGTGTAACTTGTTAATGTTATGGATTTAACATTTTGGTATATATGTTTTTTGACTCTAGTATCATATAAAAGGAATACACGATTCAATGAATTTCTCTCGATACAAAAAAATTGCAAGCTTATATCTATTTTTTTACTTTTTTCGACATCACGGCGTAACGCTTACCTAAGAGTTATTCAATGGAATTTACTTTAAAACATAGAGAATTATCAAATCATAGTTAACTCATAGTAGTTTTAAATTTAATTCATTTATTTCGTTAAAAAAGGAGTAAATTCGTTCTGGCACATACGTTGTTTTATTCCGAGCGCACATTATAGCCATCTCTTTTTTTTTGCGTTTCAAAAGTAATTGCATCACTTTCGTTACGATTTATTTTCGAGGTAGCGCCTTAACCATTGAACCAGCACTGTCGTGCTGGTACAACACAAACTTTTTGGTATTACTGTCACTTACTTATGTCTTACAGTAATACCAAAAAGTTTGTGTCGTGAAAATTTGTATGATTGGTACAGCCACTGGAAGCCATGCAGCAAACGAAAGAAAATCATAAGTTGTCAGTTCCGTTTCGCTCTTTAGGTGGAAAAAGGATCATTAGACATTGAAACTCGAAATCGCTGTGACTAATGGCCAGTTTTTTCATCCACAACTATAGTAATCAGTCAAAGCATTGGCTTTTACTTGACAAAATACTAATACTACGGCGCAAAATTGTGTTTCTTCATTCAAGTAACAGCTAAAATAGTGAAGAAACAAAGGACATGTCCAGAAATGGTTTTTTATTATTTAATAATTCCAACCAGAGTAAGTTAAATATATTTGGATAGACATCCCTAAAACTAATCGTTCTAGTTATATCATACATTTTTAAAGACCTCCAATTTTGAGAAAAATCGTTTTTTGTTTTCGTGAGAATTTACATCTAAAACGAACAAACCTTCTAATTATCTAGAATAATAAAATGAACACACCTAAAAAAAAAGTAAACTTGTCAAAATTGACACAGGAGAACTGTCATTACTGGCAGTGAGCGTCAACGTCAATCAATTTTTGATGTAGGAGCATGACGTCGGACGAATGACGCATGGAGCCGGTAGGGATGGCGATCTGACCTCAATTAATCGTTTTATCGGGCGAAAACAATCGATTTTTTAAAACAATTTTTAGCATAGAAAATCAACATTTGTGTTTTCTATTGAGACTATAAGATATATTATTTATTTTCTAAACTTTTTAATGTAAAATCATTAAGAAAATAAATGTCTTGTTTTATACCGAATATTCTTTATATGGTAATTTGTTATTAACGAATTCCCTGAACTAAAAAAATCCCTGATTTTTCTGATGAGAAATCGTTTATTAAGGTATCTTTCTTGATTTTCATAAAATGGACTAAATATTTATTTACATCTAATCTTCTAAGGATCTTTTTCGGCAAGAAAATTGATAACACATTGAGCTGGTGACGCCAGCTATGTATGGCTAACTCGATTATTCGAGTTGCGCTCATATTGAGATGCCGCGGTCGAGTTGAATTAGATTGCCACGGTAAATGAAGAAGCGAGTACGTGATTGACGTCTCTGGTTTGGCATGTATTTGTACCTTACTTTATATTTAAATTCTACTGAAATTGTATTTTAAATAATTAAAATAGTCTCAATATACGTTTACTTGCACATCTATTAAAAAAATCGTCGCGAAACAGAGGTGAAAAAACAATAATTCGTTCAATTTCATCCATTTACCAGAGTTCCGTAACTCGAGTTCAACTCGAGTCACATGAATTTCAATCCGAGTAACCTTAAGGCGTGTCTTATCCTGAGTTGGCACATCTCTAACGCCATTGACAGCTGAAAAATCATCTGTCAAATATGACATTGTCACAGAGTGACGGAGTATTTATTAGGGTTGCCAACTACAAATAACGTCAATTATTATTTTATGATTTTCGCTTAAATGGAGGGGTTTAAAAATATTATTTCAGTAGTTCTGAGTTCCATATTTTTGTCGTATTTATTTGAACCGAGTTTGATGCTGGTTAGATTTTTCTTGGAATAAAAAACCAACGTCCATACAAAAAGCGGACATCTCCTTTAACAGTTACTTTGACTTTTGCGACGTTACGTTGGCTGTTACTATTGATGAAGAAACTGGCCGTAAGACGACTGACGGGATACGGGATGGATACGGGGACTTCATGTAAAAAATCCAGTCTAACAGGGAACAGTTCTGTCTCAATGAAAGATAAATACTCACGTCCGATATCACAATGTTTCATTATTCAAATGTACTGCTGCAATCACAACGTTACATTCTAACACCAAAATTGCGAGCTAGTGTTAGTTATAAAACAGGTAAACACGCCAATATCGGAAACAGTACTAATTAAGAATTTTAAACAAATTTGTGTAAATTATTGTACAAACAAAACTGCAATTGAACCACATGCCAACATTTTGTAACTTGCGTCCATTTCCCACAGGCGGGAAAACGTTAGCGAGTCGTGACTTTTTCACGGCCACGAGCGAAACGACTTATGAAATATGGAAACCATTAATGACTTACACTATAGTTTCGTTTCAGAGACTGTTAAACGTGTTATTTTTGAGTTTCAACCGTCAAAAGTGCATGAGTTAATTACTCGTGTTCGTTCTAATGAATTGTTTTATGGTCAACCTTGACAGTTCATATTTAAACAATATTTTGTTTTTCGAACACGTCGTACCTAATTTACGGTCGCGCGGCCATTTTTATTAGCTATGGTTCTTACATGTTTTCGGGACTAGGGAAAGATTTATCGCTCAATTTCTTCTAAATATATTAAAATACGCTTTGATTGTTAAGTAGGATATTTAGGATTATTAACATAGTTTATAAATGATAATAATGTTTTAAGTGTGTTGCGCGATTGTTTATAGAGAAGAAAAAAAATATATAGGCTCATTTATTTTAGATAATAACCCACGTATTTTCTGTAGACGCAATAAACACAGATTTTTTTTATATTCTAGAGATTAAGACTGATATCGGTCTATGGAGATGTCTTGATCTATGGACTTGGTTTGATGTGTGAATCAAAGTGGAAGTTTCTTCTCGGGTTAATGAAGTTGACCTTCATTAACCCATTAAGAATAATAATTTAAAGATTAATAAAGAGAAATGGTTTTCATGAAGGTAAAATGAATATTTCGTTACCATTATCGTGATTATTGCTCCATACCTTAGATAAACTAATTAGCGTAAGATTTTTTTTCTGTTTTCATATCCAGTCAGTTAATTTCCATTAGAATCCCAAGTCCTGGCATTATAATTTACAGAATTAAAAGCCACTAATTATGCATTAGGCAAATATTAAACTAACGTTTAAATTCGTCGAATTCTAAATACATTTCGGATGCATCGATCATCGTTCGGATACATGCACGCTATCGGGGCCGACACGCTTGATTTATGCGCTGGCTGTACGTCCAGTTGTCTTTGCTTTCCGCAATGACAGCGCGGGAAAAATAGGGGAAATGGCGCGATTTTGATTGATAATATTGGATAAAGTTTTTATGGTTTTTCTTTTCAATGTGTTGTTCTGATTGTTCATTGAGTAATCAACCCATTTATAAAACATACAAGGGAAAGAGAACATTAGGTGAATTGCTATGGCCTAGGGACAAACAAAAGATATCAGGTTAATTAAATAGTTAGGTTAGGTTTTTATCTTCACGCACACTCACAGACGTTGATTAGACATCATTTACCTACTAATTAGCTTTTGTGTAACGATTATATAAAGGAACCAGTGTTTTTTCAATTTGTTCTTCTGGTTACTGTCACGCTGTCATAACCATAGCTAAACTTCGCTACCGTTCCTCACACCTAGAATTCCCAGACTATTAACAACAAAGTACAGTGCTCCACTATGTACCTATGTGCTATGTACATGGTGCATACAAGAGTCGGTTCCCACGAACTGCTAATAAATAATAATTGTTTACCGCTTCATTAGAATCCGGCTTCATTTGTTACTACGCTATACTACGTTTCTCAAATAACTACGGCTTCTAATTGGTATCGACGAATGTATGAGGAAATTGCATTGCAAGAATGTTCGTTATTAATTTGTTTGGACATTTAAATGTTATCAAAATCGTTGGTCTCGGCTGTTATTCGTGGATCTTTGACAGTCGTTACGGGTCGTCAGAAGCCCGAATGTCTCATAACCAGTCTTACCAAGGGGTATCGCATGATTTTTTTCTATCGTATCAAATTAGTTGTAATATGTTTTCAACGCACTATCTACCTAGCATATATCCTGAAGAATATCATATATTTTTCTGATTTTGTTTACTGTATTCGATCATATACTTTTATTGTTTCTAAAACTTGCGTTTTTTTAAGTTTAGGTCCTGTAAGCCCCTTAAAACTTTGCCCGACCAGGGAATAAACCCAGGACCTCATGATCGGCAGTAGCGCTTGCGATCACTAGACTTACGAGGCAGTCGAGGCAGACAGAAAAGTTTCAAAAAAAATCTCTTGCATGCAATGCGTCTGCGCTACTGGTAGTTTCTTTAATGTAGCAGCGATGTGTCATACTTACAAGAGAAAACGCAGCATGGCCCCACGCTTGAATACATTAACAGCAAAGGTACAAACCACCCATCTAATCACATAAAATACTCTACAATATGTGCGGCAAGAAAACACCACAGGAAAAATAACAAACTCAAAACGTCCGGAATCTGTTATCATCAAAATATTACACGAAAATAAATATTAGGGAGTAGTGTTGCCCAAAATCGGTCTTGGTCTTGCAGTCTTGGTCTTGTTCTTGCATTTTTGCAAGACCAAGACCAAGACCAAGACCGACTTATTGTAGCAAGACCAAGACCAAGACTGAATCCTGCAAGACTTAAGCAAGAACAAGACTAAGCCTGCAAGACTCTTGCGTCTCGCAGTTAAGTCAAACTGAGATTTGGGCGTTATAGTAGGTATTTGGTTTCAATCCCGATTTCGATAGACGTTCCCCAGTATCAAAACCGTATCGTCATAACACTAAATGGCACACACACTATATATTTCGACTATTTATTAAGTAGGTAGGTAGCGTGTTACTTACAAATTTGTTCCCATATGTGATAAAAATGTACCTAACATAACTTTCTAGCAAAGTTCATTTCATACCTTGTAGGTATATCTAGTTAGAGTATTATATTATACTTGTATAAGTCCAATGTGCAATGTGCGTTAGTAGGTTGGAAAAAATTATGTAGGTATTTATGTTTCAAAGTTTTTATTATTCTTCTATTCAGCAAAATTTAAAACTAACAGCGAGTCGAATAGGTCTAGTACTAGTAACAGTTTTTAAGCCAGCCGATGTTATAGTACAGACGCCAGCACATCAAGCTACTACAATCTGCCATATTTCTTTAATAGATTTTCAACTTTATCGCTAAAGCATTAAGGTTCATGGTTGATTGACGTTCCGCGAATAAACTGTTGGTCGGTCAGTGTATTACGTACCTACTTATTTGATAATTTACCGACAAAGACGCCGCCGACGACGCCGCGCGGGGATTCCCGCAATCTTCCGCATTTTTTATCAGGTTCAAGCATTTATGCACTTTATTGTAATAATTTTAAAGTTTATTTTCAAGTGCGTTAATAATACGAGGAGACCGCTTGGCGCTGCGGTCCCTTTGTCGCGCCATTTGAAAGCGAATAGCGTAGGTACGAAGACAGTGTTGACCTCGCAAATGAACTTTAGCAATACAGCTGATCAGGTAGCCCTTTCGAGTTTTATTTACATCGCTGTTTTAAGTGAAACAAGTGAATTTATTATTTTTTAATTCAAAATCTCATTGGGTCAGATAGAAATAATGACTTTATACAGTTTACAGTAAAAAAAAATTACAGAAAAAAACGTAAAAATTAAGAAAAAGCCGACGAAAAATTTCAACGCAGGGGGGTCCAGAATCATGTAGGTACTGAATCCATGGTAAGCGGTTGCGCGTCGATGTCCCTGCCACCCTGAGCAATAGGCTAATAGGTATTTCAATGTAGTCTAGTCTAAGTAGTAGAGTCTCGCAAGACTTGCGAGACTCTTGCTGCAAGACCAAGACCAAGACCAAGACTGAGAGCGCAATACCAAGACCAAGACCAAGACCAGGTGTATTGACGCAAGACCAAGACCAAGACTGGCTAAGGTCTTGTCTTGGTCTTGCATTTGGGCAACACTATTAGGGAGGTACATTTTAATTCGGAAAACATAAAATTTAAATCTTGCCGGCTCAATCATCAATTAGTGAAAACATTTTTGAAAAGTTAGTACAAACACGCTTTCGTATATTTTTATCGTAATTGCAAACAGTCTAAGTTAATACATAATCAAAACAATAAAACTGACGTATGGCATAAACAACGCGAACACCAATGCACCGACGACGGACATGCTATCATAAAATAAGTATAATTTCAGCACATGTTAGTCATAGTGCTGCTAGATTGAAATTTTTTTCAACAAAACTAGCAGCTGCATTGTCAGATTATAAGTAACTAGCTGTGCCCCGCAGTTTCACCCGCATAAGTGTCGACCCCGTGAGAATATCGGGATAAAAAGTAGCCTATATGTTAATCCTGGTTATAAACTATCTGTGTGCCAAATTTCATCCAAATCCGTTTAGCCGTTTGAGCGTGAAGTAGTAACAAACATATAAACACACGCACACACACAAACTTTCGCCTTTAAAATAAATAAAATAAATAAATAAATACCTGCTACGATTATTCCTTACATACTCGTTTTGCTTGTTTACGTCCCATACATCTGAAGGCCAACTTCATCTCGGCAACAATCAATGTTAAAACTTGTCAAAATTGTAGAAAAATTAGGGGTATTTTTGACAGATTGAGACTGAGAGGATGATGTTGGTTGATGTTGTGTTGTGTGTGTGTGTGTGGTGGATGTGTTGGTGTGGCTGATGTTCTTAAAATTATTTGAGGGTTTTCTGAAATGACGTTCGCTAGGTGGCAGCACTGACACGTCAGGTCCACGCATCTGTCACAGAGCCTATATTTTCTTTAGTCATGAGTGAATGATGAACGAATGAATGAATCGAATGATGAATGTCATTATATATTTTTTAACACCCTTGCTCGTAAAGCTGATGTAATTCCACCGGTTTTAAATATGTAAAGAGGGTCATAAAAAACGCGTGTTTTATCAAAGCAAATAGTTAAGTTATAGTCCATACAAATTCCATAACAGTATTATTTGCCATTTCAAATTTGGAACCTGATCGCCGCCCCACGCACGACTCCAGCTAGTGAGCAGCGCGCTGTTGCTATTCAAATTTCGAACTAATCGCCGCGCGGCGCCAGTCAGTAGGCAGCGCTGGCGCGCTGTTAAAATGGCGGGAAAGCAACAGTGTGTATTCACAGATTGAGTTTATTTAAAATTAAAAAAAAACAGTTTATTCGGTAATTTAAAGATTCCATCCAAAACAAAGCAAGTATAAGTGCCAAAATAAATCAGACAATAGGTAAATTTGGAGCCACAAACGAAGAAGTTTTGTCCTGAGCCGCGCCCCTCTACTTCTACTGATGATACTTTTTTATTTACAACTAATGACGAATTACAATGCTCTTCTGCCGCCTTTCAAGAAGTTTCGTCGTCTCCAACATTTACCCTAACACAAAACAATGACATTATGAATAGTAATAATAATAATAATAAAAAATTAAAAAACCAACTACAACTACGTATCATTTTAACAATTATAATTTCACTAACTGTTTCAATAATTAAAAATGAACAAAATATAAAATGTTTTTTTTTTCTGTTTCCTCGCAAATGTGTTAAAAAACGTCGTACGATATACGTGCGTATTGGTTATAACATGCTCGACTCAATTACGCCCTCGCCTTCGGCTCGGGCTGAAATTCCGCCTCGCATGTTATAACCATCTTTACGCACTAATATCGTAATGTACTATTATATTGGAAGACCTCTTGTCACAGTGGTGCCAACTGGTGTCGTAAATTTTCACGAAAACCCTCATTGCCCCTCTGGTCATACACGCACGCCGGTTGCGAGTACTACACCTTACCTTTCTGAAGAACAACACCAATAAGATATATATACATATATTTCCTTCTAAGGCGTCCCTTAAGGACATAGGGATACCTTTCATTTCAAGGAATATACCTACCTACTCGAATCTTGACCTACCTAGTACCTACAAGCTATCACACTAATATTATAAAGGCGAAAGTTTGTTTGTGTGTGTGTTTATATGTTTGTTGCTTCTTCACGCTCAAACGGCTGGACTAATTTTGATAAAATTTTGTATGGGGGTAGCCGACACCATGGATTAATATATAGGCTTTTTATCCCGATATTCCCACGAAATCGAAACTTATGCGGGTAAAACAGCGGGACGCAGCTAGTATAGAAATAAAACCAGTGACTGCTGATAATGTTTTTATTTAGGTGAAAACTGTTATTCCTAAGTGCTTTTATAAACCACTTGCGAACCCACCCCACCTTCGCATAGTTTTTACGGCCTGACAAAACATCGACATTTTATAATATGTAACTTTATTGTATAAATGAGCCTTTCGGATAAATTCTCTAAATGATGGTCAAAACCCGTTGCGTAGTTTAGAAGAACAACGCGTTCACACAGACAGACACACAAAGCGACTTCATTTTATTCCCCTTTATTCGTAAACATTGTTTAAAGTGAAGTCGTGATTAGCTACTACGAGTATTTAACCATGAAGTTTTGACGTTTAAACGTCACAACTTTAATCTTCGTTTATAAATAAACCCCTTATAATAATGTAAAGATAGCTAAAGTTTGAAAAACTCTGGGCAAGTCAGCATTTAATGTAGTCCTGCACAATTGGCACAGTGGCTGAGCGATTTTGTTCTACGGCTTCAGTTCCTGCACGGAACAATGTTTGTATGGCCTATGGAAAGTATTGTTCTGGGTCGCTTGAAGCTATGGACAAATCTAAATGGAAAAAAATATAGCAAATTGCGTGCTTTCACCGCTCCATCATCTCAGCAATTTACAATACCCGGCGATAAATATTGCACATAGACCTTTGGAAAGAGACAATCGGCTAATTTCGGCTTCGTAGAGCGTTATCTCTGTCGCACGAAATACAAACAGTCCGGTATCTATTAGGAGCTGTTAAAACAATTATGATTTGCTTCTTTTGATGATTATTTTTATTCTTTGTATAAAATACAAAAAAGGTAAAGGTCGATGTGCAATATTTATCGCCGGGTACTGTAAAATGTTCCGAAAATGAAAAAAAAAACCCGCGTATCTGCAGCGTTGCCGTTGCTGCGATCAGCTGAATACGGGAAATACTGCACCAAGTTTTTTCGTTCAGTTTTTTTGTTCCTATCCTGATGAGATAGGTAGGTGCCGATTCTGGCAATACTAGTCAGGTGATATTAAAATAAAAGCGTCGACAATTAAAATAATATACTTTAAACTATTGGCCGAGACCGATAAATTCCCCATAATCAGCCTATAATTTCCCCACTGCAGGAACCCAGGCCTCCTTTCTGTGAGAAGGAGTGGGCCGTAATCTACCACGCGACCCAGTGCGTCTTGGTGGATGTCACATGTCTTCGAATATTTGGTTCTAGGACATGCCGGCTTCGTCACGATGTTTTCCTTCACCATTGTGAGAGCAGTGATGATGGAATAATTTAATCAAAGAGCTTGGGGTCGAAGCCGCGACCTACAACTAGTAACTTGCGACCGTTACCACTGCCTCTGCACCTATAGGCCAATAGACATCTAAATATAGATGGCTGTGCGAACGGAATGATTCCGCGCCATTTGTGACGGTCAACAGAGGGTAAGGATTTATAGCTGGTGGCCAACAAGCGTCATAATTTATGAGCTGCAGCTAACCACACGCATGATTTCACCGAGCACTGGGGTAACTGATTACCCTGTTACACAATACGACGGTGACATTAAGTGAACACCAGTCTGTAGCACATACTTAATTTAAATTAAACAGTTTACATTAAAATACTGGAAGTTATGACATGAATAGTTTCAAAATAATTGTTTTGCCAATAAGGATTCGGACAAATTTTGAGTAGGAAGTGGTACTTAGATGATTTAGATAATGACCCTCTGATAGTCTATTTTGAATAAATGAGCTTTTATTTTAAGGCTATCCTCCAGTTTACAAAAACGGAGCAAACTCAATAAGAAAACAATGGTTAATAGTGCACCTATATTTTCAGGAACTTCATACTGAAGCGCCTGTACTTTTTATTACTAAATATTTGTAAATTCAAGAAGCGAGTGAAGCGAGCATTATAAAACAATGAAGTTTATGGACTTGGTTACATGTCAACTTCTGTTACGTTTCCAGAATACTTCATTTTTTATTTCCAAACAAGATAATATTTACATAATATTAGCTAACAGAATTACAATAATAAATCATAATCACCATCATCATCTGCCTTTTCCCAACTATGTTGGGGTCGGCTTCCAGTCTAACCGAATGCAGCTAAATACCAGTATCACCACCACCACCACCACCATACCATGTACCGTGTAGTACCATGGAGCGACTGCCTATCTGACCTTCACAACCCAGTTACCTACTGGGTAATACGATACCACTTGGTAAGACTGGTTGTCAGACTTTCGGACTTCTGACTACCCGGAACGAAAAAATAAAATAATAAATGATAATATGTACGTGTGTATAAAAAATAAAAGAAAAGGGGGGAAGGAATCATAGTTCAAAGTTAAACAAAAAACAACATGGCAGCACTGCCCCGTTATATCGTTGAATAAAAAACCTTTATAATATGGTTTTCTTTTTAAACCTTTTCACAAAACAAGCCTAATTTACTAAACTTTACAACGCCGATTAGAAAAGCTTCATTAATAACGTTGCGGTAGTTACCGCTACAGAGACTAGAATCCAATTATTTTCCAACATTATCGTGATATTCGCCAAACCTCCGAATTGGCAGCTACATTCTACACAGTCCATATTTTAGGCAGCCCATGATCCCAGTGTTATAGTGGCACGGACTCTGCGCCGGGCTCTTTACCCTCGGGACGTGGGTTCTAATCTGGGTAGTGCTCATGCATTATGCGGTATCAGACAAGGTTGTTCCGTACATTAAAAGCATGTTATCTCGTATAGTGAACAGACGTCTCGATTGGTTTCTGAGTACAGGTTCGTGTAATGGACTGGGTTTAAGAGTGTGAGTTGGTCTACGTTTGAACTGATAAACGTAAAGTTTACTATGTGCCAAGTTCGAAAATAATCTCAAAAGATCTCTGTAATGGCAAGTGGTATCCGGAATGGAATATACCAAAACCAAAATCAAAAGTTGTTAATTCAAAACTAGGTTGAAAATCAGCACTTTTTGAACGTCAAAATTACTTAACCCTGTATTGCATGAATTACCAGGAATGAAAGAAAAAAATTTTTTTTTGCCTTATTTGTGTTTTATTGGGATGAATTAAGAATTTACATAACGAAAAAAAAAATTAGGTACTTTACTTAAAGAAATAAAATCAAAAGCCATAAATGGCTTTGTGTGCATTTAGCACTTTCTATGATCATGCCATTTCTGGCTTTTTATGCACATGAAATACAATTTTTAGAAAACATGAAAGTCTTTGAAACAGTTTCTTTTCTCATTGAGACACAAGTGAACGTTACATTTCTCACATTTTATGTACGATCAAAACATACAATTATTTTGGCACAACTGACGACGTTCATCATGCAATGGAAAGTGGTCGATTTTGTCAGATCGCACTGAATTCATTGGAACTTCTTGAACTCTGGCTTTACGGCTCTTTTGACGGGTTGTGCTGGAGATGCGTTACGACCTGTAGGCGTAGCAGTTCTGCTTGTAGTAGGCTGATGATGATGGGACTCCCTTTTCCGCACTTAGACTCCCATTCGGTCCGTTCTGCGTGGGGCTTGTAGTAGGCGTACCTTGGACAGGAGTACCGGTAGTGCTGGGTCGGCCACGTTTCTTCATGATGGTTTTACGCAGGTAAAACGGCAGAAAGGCAGCTTTCTATAATGTTCGGATATGGCGAGTTTGAAGTCATACAGAGGCATATACATGCCATCATTATTACGTCGCCACAACAACCACGCATTTCAATGCACATGCCAACCAGTTCAGGTGTTCAGCTGTAGAAATCGTTTGATGGTTTCAAATCTATTACAAGTCATTATCTCGTGCACTTGATTCTGGCCCACAGTACCGACCAATATCTCCTTGACGCTGGCAGACGGACCAATGAAGTGAAGATTACAATTCCTATGAACTGTTCTATTTCAGATCTTGTGATATTTGCTGGCTTGTTGACATTGACCTGTACAGATTTCAAATTAGACTGCTCAGCTATGAAATCAAGCAACTCGTCATACACTAATGGAACCATCACCGGGTATAGATTTAGTGAAACGATTAGTGCCATAAAAGCGTGAAGGAAGCATTCTGAAAAGATAGGACATAAAGAAATCAGCATCGGTGAATGCATGCAAAGCCATTTCTGGCTCAAGCGTTTTACACCGTAAATGCATACAAAGCCAAAAATGGTTCCCGTGAAAAATTTAGAAAATTAAATAGAAAAACCTAAGATTAGTGAAAAACATATTAGTTAGAGTAAATAGAACCCTTGAACAGTACATTTCATATTTTTTACACACAAATTACTTACCTTTTCTAATAATTGTTGATTATCAAAGTTTCACGAGAAATCGCCTCGTCCATTTACTCCGCACACGCCGGTAAAAAGTGAGATTATCTTGACAAATGACTCTAACCATAGACAAAAAAAATACCTTCCATTCCACGAACAAGTGATTGATACAGCCCTAACAAGATTTATTAATTATTATTAAAACTAAGAGTAGAAAAAAATATTTAATTTCAACAGCCATAAATGGCTTACTATGCAGTAGAGGGTTAAGACAGTTCCCTAAAACCCTTCACCACTTCGTAAGTAGATAATAATAATAAAAAAAAAATTAAATTAACATTACGAAACACAAAATATTAAATTAAATTATTTGCCATATGTCAGCTAGCACACGCCAATATACCAACAAATACCACTATATGTCCTTTTTTTGGATGGGAAATTACGAAACAACTTCTCCCGCTCTGGGCGGAGCGAGAGGGTGTGTCAGACTTTTACTGACTAAAACCGAACCGTGTTCCTTCAGTTGCCTGTATCAGGGGCCAGGAGGCCACGGTATCTCTTTCGAACCACCCGCGACCCTGGCAGGCATCGGCCCTGGCGGACCCCGTCAATTAGTGCTGACATCTCTTTGAGACGCGCTTGGAACACAAGGCGCCGTCGACCTGGGGCTGGTCTTACCACTGGGTCCTTGGATGTCGAACAAATAATTAAGATGAAACTCAAACGCACAGCATTTATTTCAATTAAACCATTTACAGGCACTTTTGAGATGTCAAGGAGTCGATCAGTTCGTCACAAAGTTGACCCGTTCCAAAAGGTAGATCTCTATAGAGAAGATAGTACCTACAGGCCTACAACAACTAGGCGATTAAGTAATTATTGCTAATAACAACAAACACGAATCATCCAATGCGTTTGCCAAGTTATATGGGGATTTCCAGAAGTAAGCCTAGCCTAATAATCAGAAAATTTCTGTTCAGTTATAGTCAGTTTCCTTTTCTTTATTTTCCAAGATAATTGTACACTATATTCCATTCAGAAAAAAAACTTATAAAGTAAATGAATAATATGTATAAATATCGGTAAAAAAAATTGTCTATCATGTTCAATGTTCTCGAGTAGGTACCAGCAGAGTTACCTTGTTATTAACTTTAACCCAAAAACCTGTGTATTTTAATTAAAATTACGAAATGTACCTACCTACATCGCGGTGATATGGTCGCCGCGGGTGAGACGTGACCTCACATAATATGACACTACAGCCTGTTGATAAGCCTCGAGAAACTCTCAAATACCTAAGTATTATACCTAAGTTTTATACCTAAGTTTTTAGTTATGTGTATAATATTATAGTACCCCTAAGGGTACTATAATATTATACACATAACTAAAAACTAGTTGGGGGAGGCCTATGTCCAGCAGTGGACGTCATTCGGCTGAAATGACGATGATGAACTAAAAAACTAAGAAAGCATGAACAACATAAAACAGCAGTGCTATTTTGTAAAAATCTCACCGTGAAAACTTAGGTGAAGTGAACGTGGAGTGAGCTGTCAATAGTGTCAATTCCTAGCAAAAACAAACTCACTTCACCTAAGTTTTCACGGTGAGATTTTTACAGAATCGACCGGTTGTTCTATGAAAAACTTTAACTTTATTTCTTTAAAGTATACATTTATTTATAAGCATTTATCATAAGCTTAGCCGATATTTACGGTACCCTAAAATCAGAAGCTAACAATATGTTTATGAGACTGGCGAAAACTCACGCTTGTTTGAATAAAGACGTCATTGTGTTACTTGTATGATTAAAATTTAGGTCAAAACATGATCCAGTCATCATTCTATGATAAGAAAATTAAAACACAGACTAAAGTAGACAGGTGTTTAATCTCTCTTTATAGGTGATCGTCAAGTAATTATGTTTGTTAAGAGCGTTTACGCCGTACGACATTTCATAAAAATTTTCAAGTCCTTGTTTTTCGAAATGAATGAACCGATTTTAATGATTCTTCATACGCATAAGCAGGATACAAAAGTCTATAAGGTACTTATGAAAATTTTCTAAAAATTGTGGTACAGCCTAATTAGACCGATTTAAAATTTTCCATAGAAACAGAGATTTCCAGTTATCTTTTTTTTAATAAGACATTTCGAAAATGTTCTTAAGTAACTTTTTAGATCTTTGTATCCTGCTTATGCGTATGAAGTTTCATTAAAATCAGTTCATTCATTTCGAAAAACTAGGGCTTGAAAGTTTATATGAAATGCCGTACGGCGTAAACGCTCTTAAATCTCCGATAAGTACTTAAGAAACGTCATACTCAACTGTTACTGTTCGCCTGCATCATTCCACAGCTGAGGAAAGGCCTCTCCCCATGACTTCCAGCTCTTTCGATCCAGAGCTAAAGTGGACCATCATATTCAACTAATAATTTTAAAAAATTGGATTTCGTCGATATAGTAAACTTTCTTAAGGGGGAAGCGCTAAGGTAGCCCGCGAAATTCAAATTTTCTTAAGTTTTTTGCAACTTGCTGGTCAGTATTAAGTTGTACGTTGATTAATATATGAATCGCGGCCGTAACAAATATGTATTTACAGAATTATAATCATTAAAGTCATCAACATAACTCACTAAGACCACGTAAGTCCAAAGAATAACTGTTTCATGAAATCATCATTCTTTGGATTTAATGCTGACCAGCAAATTGCAAAAAACGTAAGAAAATTTGAATTTCGCGGGCTACCTTAGCGCTTCCCCCTTAAATACAAAGCACGCCACGATGCAAGAGATAATCACGTAAAATAAACAAATAAAAACAGATCTATATGAATGAAATAAATAATGATTAGGTCAAGGCCGAAAACACCGAAAAACCCAAAGAAATAATCTCCGTCTACCAAATCACAACAACACAGTAAATTCTTAAATCAATCATACCAAATTAAAATAAACCATCGTCCTAACTACCCTCCTCCGTGTCTTATCTCAGAACATTTGTAAATTCCCTAAATAGTGCACAACTCGCTTCCATTCGGGTAAACATCACATTATTTAGCTTAATAAAGTGAAAATTAGGTCGCTTCAGTGAGGGGGGTGGAAGGTCGCAGGGGGAGGTTAATGTCTGTTTCGGGATGATAATCAACCGATATTAACTGCTACTTGAGTGAGCTCTTACATTTTTATTCTGATGATCTGTTTAAGGGTGGGTTCGGATGTTGCGACTTTTTGTATTTGTGCAAATTTTTGAACACTGACTGCCCAACATGTCTTTCCTTTCTTTCAGTCCATCCAAAGGTTGTCTGTAAACAGATCGCCTTGTGCGATAAAATCGCCTATTGTACACTAGTTCTAAATATTTTATTTTATTTGGTGTATACCAAAGTGTCTAATAAAATACCACTGTATTTTATTAGACACTTTGGTATACACCAAACCACACAAAGTTTGAAATGTGAAATCTATATCTCACATTTCAAACTGTAAACTATTTTGCGAAAAAGTCGCATCAGTGGAACTGCAGGGTTGTCGCGAGTCCTCGTCGACATTACCATGTTGTTGATATTTGCATACATTAGCCGACCAGTGGAGCCAACCCAAATAAAAACATAGCTTCTTGCCAACGTTACAAAACCTCCCCGGACTTTCGATATTTAATGAGAAAGTACAAGGATTCAAAATATTTATGTAGTTAAAATAAGGCTTTATTTTGAACTGTTTTCTTTTTAAGAGGAAATGCGGGTGGTCTTTTCTCTATAGAAAGCTCTCGCCTGTTTTCTTTCTGGTCTGTGGCCATTAAGCAATGATTTTTTACAGGATAATAAATACTAACTACTTGTATGTCCCTATGTTTTCCTTTTTGATGATGCATTATCATTATAAGCACTAGAAACCTCAAAAAATGCCCATTTAAACCGCAGTCAACAGAGGCCTAGTGTAAAAAAAAAAGGCCCAGTGTACAAATTTGACAATTACTAATGAAAAAAGAAAAACTTAGGGATACAGTATATATTCTTCTTATTCGGTTATTTTCATGAAATATCTTTTAAATTGGTCCAGTATTGGAGGAGGAAATAGGCGAGAGCCAAACCTCGAGTTTGACTTTTTACTTAGGCTTCTTCAAAAGTCTCTCCGATCGCATTCTTCTTTATATCCGTGTCTAGAACAGTAGAAACAAGAAAATATAAATTAAAGATTGGAGTCTATCAAATGCTACGCGCGTAGCAAACTCGTAGCGCTTGTAGCATACTACACTTTGGACACGGTAATAATATGCTTTGGACTTTGGTTCCGAACGATTTGATTAATTATTAAGGGGCTTACATGACCTAAAGCGCGGCTAAAGAAATGATCCAACTAAATAATTTTGTGGATATTTGCAAAAAACTTAACCCTGAAACTTTAAATTAAATAGTGTAACTTGTAGTTCTGCGAGTAATAATTCATAAGGGCTTACTCTTAACAGTCTGTTTTGTTAATCTCGGTAATCTTTAAGATGAAGTTAAGCCGCTAATCCTTCCTCTTCTAAATTATGTCGGCAGCAGGACGATAACGTGAGGGTCGCGGCAGTCATTTTAAATTAATCATAAATAAGATGTACCTTGGGTATAGTGGGTTCGTATAAACTGTAAAAGCTGTGATATTCGATACGATACCTGCCAGTCGATTCTGTAAAAATCATCACCGTGAAAACTTAGGTGAAGTGAGTTTGTTTTTGCTAGGAATTGACACTATTGACAACTCACTCCACGCTCACTTCACCTAAGTTTTCAAGGTGAGATTTTTACAGAATAGCAACGCTGGGTCGGTTAAAGTATAACTAACTGTTGATTTTTTCATCGGGAAAGCAGGGGTATAGGATTTAGTCCCTTGTAATGGCAGCTTCTCAAATTCAACTTTGTTATACCTTTAAAGCTCCCGCAGACAGGCGCGACGCGACGCTGTTACGTGTTTCTGGTAGAACAATTTCAATGAAGTTTTCATAGAAATTGTTCTACTAGAGTCGTGTCGCGCTGTCGCGGCGCGCCTGTCTGCCGAAGCCTTTATTCTTATGTCTATACCTAGTGAAGCTATAGCTAGCATATATTTCTCAGAAAGCTGTGAAAAGTGAAATAAATTTTCCTCGGTCTTTAAGGGTTCCGCACCAAAATGGTAAAACGAGACCCTTATGGTGAGACTCAGTCTGTCTGTCACAGCTGGATATCTCAAGAGCTACTAATGCTAGCAGCTTGAAATTTGTAACAGTTTTAGATGACCTTTGCCCAACTATTTTGCAAGTAAGAAAGAAATGAAAATATATGTTTATTTTTTGCAACAGGGACTAAAAGGGAGTCTGAAAATTTAGAAGTGGGGCTACTAGGGCATGTGGGGTATCATATGAAAGAACGCCATTTGCACATTCTCAAAAAAAAATATTTTTTTTAGGTCGCATGGTTTTCGACTTTTGATGAAATATGTAAATAAAATATCGTCCCCCATTATCTCGGAAGTTTGCAAAGGAAAAAATCCGAAATTATTGTATGTGATAGAAGTTTATGTAAGGATTACAGGAAAAATAAAATTAAGTCTCTAAATAGCACACTTTTTCAGAAATCATCAACAAAAGTTACATTAGTTCCACTATCGGTCAAGAGATGGCGCTGATATAAAACTGCAATATTCTACACTCTAAGGTGCACTAATGCACAGTGTTAAAATTCTCTGACGAATATAGGCCTCGTTGATGAAAATTTAAAAACATATGATGGTACGGAACCCTCGGTGCGCGAGTCCGACTCGCTCTTGCCCGGTTTTTTTTTTTCATTAAGGTACAGCATTTTTCAAGCCAACCATATTTGAAACAGATATACTCACTGTCCGATCGCACCATGGTATGACATGCACTCTATAAATTACACTAAATATTTTGATCACCGCATTTTCCGGATTCCTGATTAACGGCCCCAGTTTTATCGATCGTTAAAACAGCGAAAAAATAATAAAAAATAAATATTTATTGTGGAACGGGTCGCGCTGGCAACATTAAACAATGTTTGTACTAATTATAGTTTGCTTGTTTTACTTGAGTTCTGTTTATGCGCGTGCTCATCGCACCTATCCTATGTTGCGACACTGGTAAAGCAGGTGTTATAAATTTTATAAGTCATTTGGTGCACCAATTTTTTTAATTAAAAACGATGTGAAAATATTTTATAAAAGTTTTAGAGATGCTTTTGAATAAACTCTACTCTTTTTGAATTCATCATCAGAACTTTAAGATATGAATGTAGGTAGATAAAATGGTTAAAATATCTCTCCATGGTGGTAATATTATTATATTCATATGCTATATCCCACAACCTGAGCATTTTGTGGTACACTTTACGGAAAAACTATTACGCCTATTGATTTATGCTTTAACATAATAATTTCTATTTATATGTAGATGTGTTATCAGTAAAAAAAATAATAATTTAAATTACGAAAAAAATATTAAAAAAAACTGCCTTAAAGATTATTACCACGCAGAAAAACGACGCGAGCCCTCACAAAGCTCTGCTTTTAGCTAGTTATACAGTTAAAATGTTTGTCTTAAAACTGGCCAGTAACAGTGTTTCTATTATCCCAGACGTCATTTCGTAAAAGAAACAAATGAAGCCGTGGCTCTGCGCGTGTTTCTAAATTCAAAGAAAAACTAAAACCTTTACGCGGATAAGCGAGTAACATTCGACAGGGAAAATGTTTGCCTGTCAACAACTTGTCAAAATTTATCTAAAAGTGAGTGTTAATTTCAGCAGTGACACGCCACACGAGCTGTGTCAACGAAACCGTATATTAGTCAAGGGGATATTCAACTAGAACTAAAACTCACCTGAAAAAATAGGCAAAAACACACCCATTGGTAGTACTTGTAGATCTTCCTGTCGTTCATATCTTCCTTCCCCTTCTCGCGGCTGTTCCCGATGCCGGGGTACGGCACCTCCACGCCCACCTTCTTATTGAAGAAGCTCTTCAGCGTGTATGTGGAGTGGATCCAGCAGTACGTGTTCAGCACATCCTCGGGGATGTCCTTCGTGTGAATGCAGTCTATAGGGTTCCCGACGTACTGCCGCGTCGTAACGATCAGACTGAACGAAATCAGCAGGATCACCGTTATAGAGTAGTGCAACCGAAAAACCGGCGAGTCGATGTGTATATAGTTCACTTTAATGAGATTCTTCAATCCACGAAAAACGTCTAACATCTTAAACGCTTGACCTTATCGTCCGTGTGTCTGTGTTCACTAACATTATTTATTGTTTCGAAGCACCAAGATTACACTATTTATAACGTAAGGCACTATTTAGTTTGGCAGTGTGAATGTTCTGGTTGGATGTCATGTCCTCTCACGTGGGGATAACTTTTTTGGTATTTTGATGAACTTGAGCAATGACAGCGCTTGGCTCATGTTTTCTTCGTTTCATGGTCCGGCTGGTCACAGCGCGCGCGCCGCCATGCCGGCACCCGCGCCGCTCATCCAGTCTGTTAGCGATGACGCGCCGCTGCGTAACTCTTTGGAAATTAATCTACGAGGAATTAACGTAAACTAGATTATCAGGTCAGATGTTCTAGTACAAATTTATGAGTTCACACGTCGTCGATCCGCCGGAGCACCGCGTACCCGTGTGTACGATAAACTAATCGGTGTAGGAAACTGATGAAAAATATTTAAATTATGATCCTAAATAGAGCTAGTGTATTCTCTGCGGCTTAATTTATGCGTCGCTATGACTCAACCGTGGAGAGTGCAGGAGAGCTGGGGAGTGACTAACCACAATATTATGATAGCATTAGTATAAACTAGCTCGACACCTGATGTGAGTTATATGAGCATTAAGATATTTATTAGCGTTGGCAATACTCGACGTAAACTCGCGTTGAATGCAATTGCTCCGGACTTTCAGTGAGATGGTCTCGGCATGATAATTTTATGTGTTCTACAAATACCGTCATAGTGCGATATTTTAAACAACAATGACAATCTTTTGGAGAGCGTCGCGCGATTCTGAGAAGTCTATTTCTCGAGCTGGGAGGATTTATGAGCCAGGCCGGCAGCTGGTTCAAGGCCTGGATGGTCACAAAGTGTGCCACGCGGCGCTGTTGCTGTTAAATTGTGCTAATATTTACACGTTAGATTTTAAGAGCTCCTTTGAAATATTATATTTAGTAGTCATTGTTTGTGATGATTCAGCTCTTGTCTCACGGCCGCTTGCCTTTTAACCGACCGGACATTAACGATGACAAGTACTTCCTAATAGTTTGCAGCAAAGAGGCAAAGTGATGATTTATTTTCTATTTCAAAACCAATTTAATAAGAAACTGTTACTCTTTTATTGCAGAACGTTTATATACAGTATTTCTGTATTATTTCTACGATTTAGTTATTCGAACTTTTCTTGTTATAGTTACTTACCGCCTTTTTTATAACCATAAACAATCGAGTTTCCAAACTAAATGTCAGTTTGACAGGAAAATGCGCGCGAAATTCCACCCGCCATTTAATCGTTTCATGACTTTTAAGTCGTTATAAGCCTCATACACGTATATAAGCCGCATGTTTTACGATGGCTTTGTTTCAGATTACAATATTCATTACACTGAAAGAATATCTGTTCAAAGAACAAAGCATAACTAATATATTCAATGAATTTTAAGCTTTAAAAGCACATCAAAGGATTAGAGAGCGCTGCATTTCAAGAGTAATAATTTATCCATTTCTAATAAATGGCTATATTATATTGCTCTATTAATCTACACTAAAATATAAATATTATGTTTTATTTTAATATGATCATAACATACTTTTAAGTGGACTTTGCATGTGTGAAAATAAGCTTTTAGTGTTATCTTTACATACTTGGTATAAAACAAGTCGCTCCCGCCCCCTGTTAACTTAGATCTTTTAAACTACGCAACGGATTTTAATGCAGTTTTAAGCAATAGATAGAGGGATTCAAGGAAGGTTTATATGTATAATACATGCATATTATAGTAGCATAAAGCCGATAAATACAAAGATTTGTTATTGTAATGTCGTAACAAACATATTTTTGTGATAGGTAAGATAAGTCTTTATTTGCCTTAAACGTGGTATAAAGTTGTTGCTGTATAGCTAAATATGTGGACTTAAGAATAATATTTGACTGTAGATATTATTCTTAAGTGCACATGTTTAGCTATACAGGTTATGTATCAAATGCATGTAAAATAATAATTATTAGATAATTGTTGTTGCGTTGTGCGCTTGCGTCGTGCGCGTTGTGCGCTTACAGGTTTAGCCAGCGTTTACACGCTGGCTAAACCTTACTAGATAGATCAAATTAATATACTACGGAATTGTATATCTTAAAAATATCGATAAAAAGTCCACTATGGTATATGTTTATCTCCTATAAAGAATAACCCAGAGTAACCATTTTCTTTTACATATTACAAAAAAATATCGGTATTTACCAAGCTATTTTAAACAATACAGTATTATTCCTTAACCAATTAAATACATTAAATACGTTGTGCATTTCATGGAGATCAAAATTGCCTACAATAAAATTTGCCTAAATATCATTAAAATGAATATCTTAGAAGATATCAGAGATTTAAAAAGCGGGGGCAGAGCAGCTGGCGGGGCGGTACAAAGTTCGCCGGCTCAGCTAGTATTGAATAAGATCGTAAAACGCGTTATAATTAAAAGTATCTGATAATAAGGCTCGAATAGCCAGGCGATGCATTTACCGTAAGTAGAGTAAAAATCAAGAACCTGTATCAATGTTATTTGCACCTTTAGCAGTCTGAAACCACACGTAGTTGCAACGTTGCAACGGCTTACTAATCAGTGTTGCAAACAGCGGGGTAATTGCGTAACACGCTATCAGCAGCAATGGGATTCATTTTGACAGTTCAACAACATTCATTGCGTTATTTGCGTTGATGAGCAGACACCTTTTTGGAACATATGGAGCAATGGATTAGAAATACGCTTCAAAATGATTCAAATTGAGAATAATAGTGTGCTACGCAATTAGGGTGCAGGGCTTAAAATACCGGTAGTTTTGGGAACAGGTATTATATATTGGTATTTATAATCTGTATCGGTACTAAAACCGGTACCAAACAAATATTTCCGTATGTTAGAGTGAGAAAACATACTAAGTGAAAAGGATATTAAGAGGCATTACAAAATTAACTTTAAGATTGCCAACCATACGAGGTTTCTCGTACAAATATGAGATTTGTGGTACGCGCCAGGTACGTGAATTTATTACCGGAATTGGGGAGTACCAGTACCCGTCTGGAACCGGTACCTAAGTACCGAAATGGCAAGAACAACAGAACCTGTGGTACCTATCGGTTCCAAGCTCTGGTCGGAAGTGAACCAACTAAGGTACTGTGAATCTACTGGCAGATCAGTTGTCTTAGTGAAATATTTTCTTCTTAATTTTCAGTCTAACATTGATAAATAGGTCTCCTGAAGAAGGGAAACAAACGGTGTGATGCGAAATAACTATTCAATAAATTAAAGGAATTGTTTTGGGTCAAAATCTAAAGACATTTTTTCTAGGTGATCAACGTAGACAACAATTTCGTTGACGTCGATTCTTCAACCATATGATTTCCATTAAACTGCTCAAAATTTATTCAATATCTTATTCTCGCGAATATGGCATCACGTGTTAATACAGATGGCAGTCAATCATACAAAAACAAATTAATTATCATCATTAAAACCATTTTACAGTTTACAGACGGATATAATTACTATGATTTATTGATTACTTATCTGTGCGATAATATTAATATTGCCATAGTAAATAATAGCAGCGACAAACTATTTGTCAAAATTAAGCGTTCGAAATCTGGCAACCTAACAGGGTTGCCAGTTTTTTTGTGGAGATCGTAAATTATGTATCTCACGCCGCATCCTTAGCTGTTTGGCAAAGAAAAAGCTGCCAAGTGTTACAAATGTGCTTAAATATTTCCCATGCCTCGTATTTCTGGGTTTCGGTAGCATTTTTAGCATTAGTTGCTACAGTAAAAAGTTGTTATTTTATTATGTACTGATGCACAAAATGGGCGTTCTCAAATTCTTCTTATTTTTCTACCATTCTGCCTTTCCTAAAGTTTTTGATTATCCCTCTGCACCTATTTTTTTTTCTGTTCTTTTTATCTTGTTTGTTTATTTATATATGTGTACGTAAATGGTTAAATAAATAAATAAAGGTTATTTTTTCCAACGCCGAGAAATAATTTTATTTTCTTAGCAGTTTTTCCATAAAAAAATTGTCGGACGTCAATTTATTCCATGGAGAGATTCATGACGTTGGATAAATCAGTCTTAAAATACCAGTGTTGAATGGTATGTTTATTACACAAAGTTTAGTCAAATTATCATTGTTTATGTATATATGTGACTTGTAACCGGTCCGCGTGGTGCTCACTGATGCGCGAGACTGCACCCAAATATCGAGGCATTGTATTACAACATTCCTACGGTTCATGTGCCGAAGAATAGCCGAAATTATGTCTATTGTACATGTCTACAGCCGCGTTTAGTAAGAGGGCTAGTGGCTAAGTAATAACCGCTGCATGGATTTATCGATCTGGCAAACTACGATTGCCGCGGTTGGTCCGTGAATGTGTGACCATCTTCACATACCAAGACCCCTCCGTGCCTCGGAAAGCACGTTAGGCCGTCGGTCCCGGCTGTCATTCGTGGCTCTTTGACAGTCGTTACGGGTCGTCAGTAGCCCAAAAGCCTGACAACCAGTCTTACCAAGAGGTATCGTATTACCCAGTAACTGGGTTGTGGAGGTCAGATAGGCAGTTGCTCTATGTAAAATTCTGGTATTCAGCTGCATCTGGTTAGACTGGAAGCCGACCCCAACATAGTTGGGAAAAGGCTAGGCAGACGATGATACAGCGATGTTTAGTGTCGTTTAAGATTCATTGTTTCCAAAAGTTATTAAAATCTGATAAAGTCAATAGCTCGCCCCTATTTAATGAGACGTAAACAAAACTGACGCAATGTGGGTGTACAGACGCCAGCACATCAAGCTACTACAATCTGTCAAATTTCTTTAATTAGATTTTCAACTTTATCGCTAAAGCATAAGGTTCAAAGTTGATTGGGAAAATTTGACAGTTTCGGGTAGCTTGATGAGCTGGCGTCTGTACTATAGGTATACCTCTACCTAACCTTACCGGGATTACAGGCGTGATATTATTTGGTGATAACGTCAATCAATTGGCCATATAGATAGCTAAACCAATGTCGCTCTTATTTGAGAGCCCTTTGCTCTTCGAACTCTCAGTGTACACAGGCGCCATCTGCATAATAAAGTGTCCATCATCTCGGGGTCGGCTTCCAGTCTAACCAGATGCAGCTGAATACCAGTATTTTACATGGAGCAACTGCCTATCTGACCTCTACAACCCAGTTACTGGGTAATACGATACCCCTTGGGCCTTTTTGGCGCAGCCGTGAGGAACACTTTCCTGCTAATTTGTTACATAGGACACTAGGGCACTAGGGCACTTTTTATTTTTATCTTTGTTTTATCTAATGTACGACTATTATCTAACTATCTGGCGTATTGTGTGTCTCTTAGTCTGTGCTAAATAAATGTATTTTCTTTCATTCTTTCTTGGTAAGACTGGTTGTCAGACTTTCAGGCTTCTGACTACCCGTAACGACTGTCAAAGATCCGCGAATGACACACGGAGGGACTTGATATGTAAAAGATGGTCACCCATCCACACACCAAGCGCGGCAAGCGTAGCTTAACTTGATCGATCGATCTGTGCGCTGTTATTATTTAGCCACGGGCCCCTCTTTACATATTACATCCAAATCATAATTCTTCTTAGGTTTTTATTTCGAATTAAGTGCCCTCCTGCGGTGCTATTCTGTAACCATCTCACCGTGAAAACTTGGGTGAAATGAGCGTGGAGTGAGCTGTCAATAGTGTCAATTCCTAGCAAAAACAAACTCACTTCACCTAAGTTTTCACGGTGAGATTTTTACAGAATCGATCGGCTGTAAAGTACAGAGCAATGGTTGCCATTGGCAACAGCACCAAATTACGAGTTGTATGTCGTGGGTTCAAACCCAGACAGGCGCTTTACTTTGTGTAAATAAATTCATCACCACTGCTCTCAAAACGGCAAAGGAAAACATCGTGAGGAAACCGGCATGTCCTAGAACCAAAAATTCGAAGACGTGACATCTACCAACCCACACTGGGTCCACGTGGTAGATTTTGGCGGCCCACCCATTCTCACAGAGAGGCCTGTGACCCAGCAGTAGAAATTATAGGCTGGTTATGCTGTAAAATATTAAAAATACATCTGGGGGCCTAAAAAGGCCACTTTGGCAGAATCATAAAGGGATAACATCAATCATAATGGGCTGTTAATCGTATCAAATCCCATTGGTGAAGGATTTTTCAGTTATTTCTTTTTGTCTGTGCTAAAATACCAATCAATCCAATCCAAATCCAATCTCAATCTCTTTGATTATATCTACGTACCTAGTGCAGCGAATAAAAGAAAAACACGGACTGTCTTCGCCGTATTTAAGATTCTTAATGTTGTCCTTTTATGATAATACCAAAGTGGCCTTTTTAGACCCTCTGATGTGTGCAAACTGATACAAGCCTAATAAAAATCGTACATCATTTGACTCTGTGGCAACCCTAACTACTCAGTTAACGACCTCCCTAATTTACGGTTCTCTTCAAAAGGAACGCTCTTCCGCTCACTAACATATATTTTTTAATTTTCCTCTGTCATACTTTACTCTCTTGGTATATTTTCGTGGTAAATCGATTTCAGGTCAAGGACGTACGTAAACGGGGCAGGAAACGTAGACGCGGGCGCATAATATTAGTAATTATGCGCTCGGGAAGTTTCGTAAATGTTCGGTTGTCATTTCCGCTATTATGTCATTTGTTACGTGATTATATGCTTTTTTATGGCGGGTAGTGTAGATTGTTTATATGCCGGACATGTGTAACAAATTAATATTATAGCATGAGTGATTTCAGACTCAGTCCAGTGCAATTTAGAAGGAAAGAAAGAATAGTACATTACTTCAGAGGGAAGAAAGTGACAGTTCCATACCGAGATTATGGCATTTGCGCCACGAGCTTGCGAGGGGCGCAAACCATTTGAGGTATGGAACTGTACTTTATCCTGAGGGATGTATAGTGCTTTTTATTACACCTACGAGGAAAATTATGGACATAAATGCATAGAAATGTTTATATTTAGTTAAAAGTACAATTATTAAAAGTGCAGCTTTTTTTTTTTTAAAGGCTAAGGTCTGAGACCATGCTGCCTAGTCATCAGTTACTATTTTTTTTTTAGTCTAACATGACATTAGAATATGCGTGTACACATTCTAATGTATTAGGAGTATTTGGCAGCAAATGTATCGAATCAAGTTTCCCTGTAAACTTCGCTGAGGTAGCCAAAACTACAAAAAAATTCTCAGCTCCATTTTACCGGGATCGCGTCTGTTTCAATGATTCCACATATTGTCCAGTTGCGCAGACACTTGAGATACAAAACTACACCAATTTTACATCACAATATCCACTAGGAATCAATTTGCGAATAATTAAAACAGCCAACTAGACTTCACTCGAAGAAATCCCGCCAAAAACTCTAAAAGTGCAGCTATATAAATAATTTCGTTTTTAATTTTCTGTATGCACCAAGGAGGTTGGTAACTGGTAAAAAAAAAAAAAACTGTATGTGGCCAGTAACAATTTACTTGAAATTTAATTAGTAGACAGTTAAAGTCTCTTGGCAGTATGACTGACAAATTAAAAAAAAGAAAAACCGGGTATGTAATGGAATTTCATACATATTTCCCACCCTTGGGTCGGAAGGATTTTCATACAAACTTCCATACCTTGGGATGAAAGGATTTGAAGGGCGGGATAAAGGCGTTTCTTCCCTCTAATTGGTATAATTAGTATGTATTTTCAGAGCAGGTGTGATAAAAATATATTAATGTATCAGTGGGTTTGTCTTTACAGTGTCAAAAGTAGTAAAACACACCAACTTACTTTCATAATTAACGGTTTCAGTGACGTTATTCGACGGTAAACCGCGGTCGTTATGTGGCGGCCATCACCCTTAAAGGAAACTGTAGCTTTACGGTGTTTTCCTGCTTGAATACGAGGCTTTTGACTACGTTGTGTGTGTGTGTGTATGTTATGTCCTTTTTTAATAATTTTTAATTTTTATTTGCCATGTGCGTTTTTGCTTGTGCAGAATAAACAAATTTTCTTTCTTTTCTATACTGTAATTCAACGATATTTAAGATTATTCTAAGAAATCAATGTTACTTATTACAGTTATCACCAGTTTTGTAATTATTTAATTATTATCATATCAACGCTAGATCATCGTAAGTACGCAAAATACGCGCATTGACGTGGAGTTGCGGACAACAGCCCGTATTACCTATTACCTAGATCATCGTAAATACAAATGCACCTTTACCTTCCTCGCCTGCTTTACCAATGGGATTTAATACGATTAACTTAACAGTTAACTGTCCATTATGATTCATAATGTTAACCTTTTATGATTCTGCCAAAGTGGCCTTTTTAGGCTCCCTGATAAGCGAATGTTTCACCATACATTTTTGATATTTTACCGTATCTTAATTTTAAGCAACGATAATTAAACCCTCCACTATTTAAGACGAATAATATGACATAAAAGAAGAAAAGTAGCAAGTACAGTTTCGTGCATTTATTCCTGCCAGCTACAGACTACACCGGAATAGGAAGCCGGAGCAAAAAGGTTGAAAAAGATCAACTAATTAGTGAGACTTCACATTTTCATCTGAAAAATACAAAACGTATTCTTAATTCATTATGATGGAACAAGTCATGTGCCCATCGGTAAAATGTCGAACTTCTCTACATGCATATCCCTTTAGGGCGTGAATTTTCGAAAATCCTTCCTAAATGCTCACCTTCGTTACAACAGGAACTCTGAATAGCTATTCACAACCATTCCAATGGCTTCCGAATCGAAAATGACAGTAAATAGCCATCGCAAGAATAGTGATTGGAAATTTTGGTTTAAACTATCTAAATTTTTCGGTTTCACATTGGTAGACAACGCTTAGAGTGCTCCTTCGACAAACTCAAACTCAAAGCATTTATTTCAATTAAACCATTTACAGGCACTTTTGAATTGTCAAGAAGTTGGTCAGTCAGAAAATATGAAGCTAGTTGCCCATTCCAAAGCGTAGGTACCTATGGAGAAGAACGGGAAAGAAACTCCATGGACATTCTTTTAAATTATATTTTTACAAAAATATTAGTTATATCATTGACGTTGAATTTATAATTATATGTGAGAACGATGTAAAAAAGACGTACGCGTTAAAAGCGTCCAGCAAATAGTAAGAAAATAACAATTCAAAATTCAAATAATTAAAAATAAGCCGAGGCAGCTAAGTGATGACCAGCCCCAACTGACGGCGCCCGTTCACGAACATGACGCACAGATCAGCATCATTCAGCTCAACCATTTTGAAGGGAGCTAATAACATTCATTGAAGTTCGATTCGGCAAAATGGTGTACTCAAAGCGCAACTATTTTTAAGCGCAACTAAATTATTACTCAAAACGCAACCATGGTGGTGCAACATTTTATGCTTTAGGCTGTGCGTTGTTTGTCAGTGAATGAATTTAAAGTTTTTATTAATTAGGTGATAAGGGATTGCTAACATTTAAGTAAGAAAAGCTTTTCAAACCAGGTAATGTTTTGCGAATTGGTTTTCCTTCATAATTATTTTGCAGATGTCATTTAGCCAGTGACACGTGAATAATGAGGTGTAGCAGCATCTTTTAATTTTGGAACAAGCTTTCTGTCAGTCTAGCCTTTTACAAATTATGTTAAGGATGGCCTAATATGTATAGGAGTTTGTGATTCCCAGCTAAAGCACGAGGAAGTAGTGAAGGGCGGACGTTTTGTAGACTGTCATATTTTCTGACTGACCGACTTCTTGACAATTCAGGTGCCTGTAACGGTTTAATTGAAATAAATGCTTTGAGTTTGAGTTTGTCTTATGTAATTTTGATGTGCGAAAACAACACACAAGATCTATTAGCGTAGCTTTTTCCCAACTATAAAATTCGAAAGTAATTTAATCAAATTAGGCAAGAAGTGCAAAAAGTGCTGATTAGAGTACTTTTTGCACTTCTTGCCTAATTTGATTAAATTACTTTCGAATTTTATAGTTGGGAAAAAGTTACGCTAATAGATCTTGTGTTGGAGGAGTCACTTCATTGGACAAGAAAACTAGTGGACATTATCAACAGATTAAAAATTAAAATCGCAAGCGTTTTTGCGATTAATAGTGTAGTTGATAAAACTGTGAAGAACATAGTAACCTTAACATTTAACCGTAGCAATTAACCCTACCAACTAACCCTAGCAAATAACCCTGCCAATTAACCTTAGCAAATAAAAATAATAGAATATTTATTTGAAAGTGATATATTTCATATTTCTATTTATTTTGCTTGTCATTTCTTTATGTGTTTTATTGTAGCACGTTGCTCTGTCCAAATAAATTCATAATTCATATCAACGCTTATAAATTTTTTAAGAAAATATACTTTCGCTTTTGCCTGAAATTCAGTCTAGATTCACCAGTAGGCAGCAATAATTTAAACTCCTGTATAATTGTTGAACATTCCCGCGAGATTTATTTTATTATAATTTATTAGAAAAGGGGAAAAAACAAGAAACGCGATAACGTTAACGTTAAGTTTTATTTCAATCAGCTGAAACGTTTATAAGTTGTTAGTGTTGATTTAAGATTTAGGAGGTTCGTTATTTATTGCCTAGGAGCCCATTATAAAGCACTTTATCTTAGAGGAGTTTCACGTAGAGAGCGGTTCAGGAAAGCTACGAAATAATTTTATTTTATGAAACAAGTGGATGGGCCAAAATCACGAGCCAATGGGCCCCTGCACCACGGCAGGCTGGGATGAGCTGGATTCTTTCAACTGGTTCTTAGGGCGAATTTCACCAAAATTTTGTACCTAGACTTATTCCTGAGAATAAATTTTGAATTTTTGACAGCTTTTCATTACTTGAACTGGGGCCCTAAAAAGGCCTCTTTGGCAGAATCATAAACGGATAACATTATGAATCATAATATGGCGAAGACAGTCCGTGTTTTTCTTTTTTTCGCTGCACTACGTAGGTATAATCAAAGAGATTGGGATTGGATTTGGATTGGATTGATTGGTATTTTAGCACAGACAAAAAAAAAATAATTATAATAATATAATAATTGAAAAATCCTTCACCAATGGGATTTGATACGATTAACTTAACAGTTAACTGTCCATTATGATTCATAACGTTATCCATTTATGATTCTGCCAAAGTGGCTTTTTTAGGCCACTTTGGCAGAATGTCAGACGTCAATTTCATTCCAAGGATAAAAGATATCTGACTTGGTAAAATACGTCCTTAGACGCCTAACATCAAAAGAAGTGTAAAGAGAGTAGAGAGACCTTTGCCCAATAGTGGGACAAGGGACAATACGGGTCCTTAGTAATAGGTGATGAAGGGTTTCTAATTCTCCATAGTACAGTACCTGGCGATAAATATTGCACATCGACCTTTGTAAAGAGACAATCGGCTAATTTCGGCTTCGTAGAGCGTTATCTCTGTCGCACGAAATACAAACAGCCCGGTATCTATTAGGAGCTGTTAAAACAATTATGATTTGCTTCTTTGATAATTATTTTTACTCTTTGTATAAAATACAAAAAAAGGTAAAGGTCGATGTGCAATATTTATCGCCGGGTACTGTACGATTTTAAAATGGCTTCTCTTATGGAAATTGCTGGCTAGGACTATCTTTCCTTCTCCCCTTAAATCCATCTGTCTCTGTGCAGTGCAGTCTTTAAAATATCAGTTTTAGTGATTAAACCGCCCATCGTGTAACTCCTATGGCGCCCATAATAAAGAGTATTCTATTAATTTTAATTCTAGCTAGAGCACGACATAGAAAATTTCGTCATAGTAGGATTAGTTTTAGGTACCTACCTAACAAAGCTTTGAAAAGCTCTAACTGAAAAATGGCGAAAAATACTACAGTCAATTGTGTACCTCGAATTAAATTGTCTATCCATGCGAAAAGTTTCATACAGTAAAAGTTGACCTTCTATAACGTATTTAGTGCTTACTCGTATGACAACGTTGGCAGCGCATGCGCAGCCATTTATACGCGTATTATTCATTCACAAGCTCCCGTATATTTAGTGTTACGTACCTACCTACTTCATACCTACTGTGTGGCACGTGGGTGTGAACGCGACGCGTGCACGATTAATATCGTGAGTTTGTCAAATGATCGTGCGTACGCGCCGATTTAGAGGTAAAGTGGGATGCATGAAATAATTATTTATTTGGAGTATTGCTTTTATTTTTTTAAGATGTAGATGTTTTGCTAAAAGTAGGTTACTAAAGCTTCGTATTTACTACAGAGCAAAGCCTGGAGATCATGACATTTTCAATATTTCAGTTCTACCCTAGGGTAAAAGAAAAGGAAGAACATAAAGCCGCTAAGCTGAAGTGGGACTGGACTGGCCACGACAGCCCAATGAGCAATGGGCAAAAATAACCACTACGTGGAGCCCTGACACAGAAGCCGTCGTGGCAGATTCCTTAGAAGATGTTGGGACGAGCTGGAGAAAACAAACGACCAGAGGTCCACTTTAGCCCTGGATCGAAAAAGCTGGAAGCCATGAGGAGAGGACTTTGCCCAGCTTTGGGGTGATGCAGGCTAACAGTAACGGTAAGTATAAGAAGAAGAGAAGAATGATCTTGTTGTTGCAAACAAGAGGCTCTGGGACGAGTAATCTAGAGCATAGACAGACATAAAGCTCCAAAAACCCTCGCAACTTAAAAGTCTTACATTCTCGTTGCGTCCACTGAAGTCAGGGAAATTGCCAAACAGCCAAACAGCTTTTAGCATAAAACCTATATAGGTATACATATGACACGTACAGTCAACTATTGATTCAGTAAATAAAAAATAAACGTAATACTCTGAGATATTCCTCCATCCAACTTAATAAAAACAAAGACTAGCGAAAGCATATTTCAAACGAAACAAAATATAACTCCATTAAATACAGAGCCGCCAACATGCTATATTAAACAATTTCTTCTTTAAAACTTCATAGACGGCAGTTCATCACAAGACAAAGGGTTTAAACTGCATTTCAAAGAGCCACAATATTTCACCAAACAACCATACGTAGAGAGAGGTAATAATTTAACATTTGTTTCGCCATAAAAACGAAAGCTTCGTACATCGTCCGGTGTCGACGACACCACAAGTGAAACGAGAATAAAATAGCTTTTCAATATGGCGGGGTTCGATTTTTGAATCGCTTGGGATTTGTTGCTTGTCTTTGGTATTCGTAATATGAATTTGACAGCTGGATTTTCACATTTTAAAGTTTTTAAGCCGTGGCGATGTTCACAAAGTTTTACATCTTTTAAATCGTGAAAAATGAAATAATTATTGGAACTCATTACAATTTTTATTACTAGTTTAATACTTTGTCAAAGAAGTAAGTAAGTATATTAGCAAGAAATCTAAACAAAAGCGGCTCAATTATATTATTCACCATCATCTGCCTAGCCCTTTCCCATCTATGTTAGGGTCGGCTTCCAGACTAACCGGATGCATCTGAATACCAGTATTTTTACCTAACTCGATTATATTATTACCTTCCTTATTAACTATTAACAAAAACAATAACATCATATAAAACAAACTGCTCAGTTACCGGACGTTCGTTTTCAATTGCTCGCAAATAGCTCGGAGCGGTTCAAACATTGCTCCCGGTCGAGTCTTTGCACTTTCGGTTTATTTACGTCCGTATGCAGTTCGATCGGCAGATAAAAGTGCCCGGCGCTATTATTTTGATGTTTATGGTGCGTTCCCATTGTTTATAACGATAACGTACGAGGTCATAATAATTTATTTATGGGTTTTTTGGGACTGCCATTTTTTATTCTGGGTTTATAGTTTGGTGTTGAATGGAAGTGTCAATCTGACGTAGTTGGGATAAAATTGGTTTTAATAAGTTTATAGGATCACTTTACATAAATCCACTGCCTCTCGTAAATGTCTGTCTGAATTTTTTAGTGTACTTATATTATTATATGCGAAAGTAGTTCTTCCTTCACGGCTGAACGGATTTGGATCAAAGGCACAGAAATATACCATGTCAAAGTCAAAGTCAAAAGTCAAAGCATTTATTTCAAATAGGCACATAAAAGGCACTTTTGAACGTCAGAAATTACAAAAAATAGAATTGATTCTAGTCGCCCATTCCAAAAGGTAGTTTTCGTATGGAGAAGAACGGGCAAGAAACTCCACCGTTACTCTTTTAAAATATTTTACAAAAATTTGCATACATTAATTATATAATAATATGTGAACACGATGCACCTACAATAAAATTACTATACCACAATAGGTAAAAGACTTAAAAATGAAACCATGACATATAAATTAATTATCTGATAGATACATGGTGCTCACGTCATATTTACAAACATGGTAAAAGTAAACGATTTTCATTAAAAAAAAAAATTACAAGTAATAAGTCAGGGTGTGAGTTAAAGTAGTTACAGAATGTAAATCAATGTCAAAAAAAGTATAAATTTACAATTAAATTAGCAACCAGTTTGATTTTGTCTAGGCTCCAGATTGTCCTATGGAGCAGGACCAGCATGTTTCCAAGCGTTCTTATCTTGGATATAATCTTCTAATTTATAGTATGCTGTTTACAAAGTGTATTATGACCTGGATTAGAACATAGGACACATTTTATCCCAGTAGTACCTACGTTCCCGCGGGTTAATTTTCGACCTCCACGCGGGCGAATCCGCGGGCAATAGCTAGCATATTATAAAGCAGTAAATAAAGCCTCTATTTTTTAAGTAAATACAGTTTCTCCTACACATTATTTGAATATTCTATGTAAAATAATATAAAAATATCAAATTTTAATTCTAGTGACTGCACATTTGTTACGCATTCTGTCAGTCTCCGAATGTGAGCGACATGAAAATTACAATATGTTACGAATGTCAGTTACTCGAACATTTTTTTTAACAAACGGCGTTCCTACCTAGGTATTTGCTATGGCTATCATTTCATTTTGTATTTTAAAGATCTTTTATAAGCTTATCTTGAAACTGATGGGGCGAAAATAGTACATTTTTATAAGATAAAAAAAAATATTTTTATGAACAATTAATCAAATACATACCTACTTAGTTGGGTGTCATGTACCAACTGCTGCAGTAGCCAGGAATTATAATTGGCTGGCTAGTTTAACCCGTAAATCCAGGTTTTGAGTACTTTTCTTTCAGGTGTTTTTTGGAACATAGCTCGAGAGTATCGTCCTAATTTTCTGACGGCTCTCTCTAGAACTAACACGCTTCATTTTGCAAGTCATGTCGTTTCAAATGTATCTAATTTTGTATTTTTTAGCAATATCCAAATAAATACCTATAAAGTCAAAGATTTTCCCGACCGGTAAGTGATACTTAAAACGCGTCTGCACCAACACCAACGGATGTAACTCATCCACAATTTAAATTTCGAATCAGGCTGCCCGCTTTCAAAATTAAAAAAATAAACATAATCATAGACTAAACGGCTTATTTCTTTGGCGCCATTATGCTCAATAAAACACTTTTATTTCGTATTACATCCGGAAATCTTAGTAATACTCATTGAAATGCTGCTCTTTACATTTTATAATATTTTACAACTTCCTTTTGTGAGCGATTGAAGTTTTATTAACTGGTTTCGTGTAAGTGTTATAAAAGTAATGTTTTGATGAATAAACAGTTGATGTTAGATCGAACCAGTTGTTAATGAATTGGATTACTTTTTTTGACAGTTGAATCATCATCTGTCGTACGCCTTTTCCCAACTAAATTGAGGTCGGCTTTCAGTCTTACCGGATGCAGCTGAATACCAATATTTTGAAGTTTTTTTTTTGATAGTTGAACATACTTGTGTAAAGTAGATTGCGACATTTTTTCGCTAAAAGTCACTGAAAATTATCGTTGTAGTGAAGTATGTGTGTGGGTGTGGGTCTGTTTCCTGTCCGAAAAGATATGATTCAAACTTAAAAAACGGTATTAAAATTGGTGCATTATTCACAGATAGGTATACATTACTCATTAGTCATATCACCGCTGCCAGTGCACGTTGGGAATATTCCCTAAAGATCGCTAAGCACCCCGCTTGCAACACGTCCGCCGGAAAACACAGATCAATAATTGAAATCAAACAATTTATGCAGTAATCAATACATATATGCGATTCCCACAAGGCATTACAGAGCTTTTATAAAATCTCTGGATGTTTGGTATATTGGAGAGTTAATTGTTTTTATAGTAAAGTTTAGGTACTCGTGGTGGCTAATGGCCCGTTACACAAAACTTTTTATTCAATATAATAAAAGGTTTATCTTCTATACGAATAATAAAGCGGAAGAGTTTGTATGTTTGGACACGCTAATCTCTGGAACTACCAGTCGGATTTGAAATTCTTTTTGCATTTGATAGCCCGATTCTCGAATAAGGCTATAGGTTACTTAACATCACGCTAGGACACTTTAGAGCCGAGCTAAAACAAAAACAGAAATACCGCGTAGTAAACACTGAGTAATAGCAGGCGAAGTGATGCGGCAAGGGGGATCGGGGAACAAGAAATTTCACGCGGACGAAGTTGCGGGCAGAAACTAGTATGATATGAATTGGGAGCACCTACCTAACTATTTGGGAGTTTTGAGAGCTTTCTCTTTTATGTAAAGGTCATTTTCACCAGTGTGCAATTCCTACACTTTACAAAGTGTGTTAAATGATGTTTATCAAGTGCATGTGAGATTTGTGTTTCATCATCTGCCTAATTTTTTCCCAACTGTGTTTGGGTCAGCTTCCAGTCTAACCGTATGCAGCTGAATACCAGTATTTTACATGAAGCGACTGCCTATCTGATCTCCACATCCCAGTTACTGGGTAACACGATACGCTTTCATAAGACTGGTTGTGACTTCCGACTTTCTGTAACGTCTGTCAAAGATCCACGAATGACATCCGGGACCAATGGTTTAACGTGCTTTCCAAGGCACGAGAAATTTGTGTTTGGGAAAGCAAAAAACATGTATGAGACAAATGCACAAATTAAATCATAGGTAGTGTTAAATCTTCAGTAAGAAATTTAGACTTATCCGTTGTGAAAGCGGGCCCTTTGAATTGGGTCTTGTGTTGCTATTACAGAGATGCTTATAACCAGCAGAGGACTGACTCAAACTGCATCATACTTGCCTTATACACTTTTAATCACAAACCGACGGTAATGAAGCAAATTCCTAATCCATTGCTTCATAGGTTTGAAAAATTCTTCTGTTCTACAGTGTAAATAGCGCAATGAACGTTGCTAAACTGTCAAAATAAAGGAAATTGCGGAAAATAAATTGTTCTTTTATGCGTGTTACACAATTATTCCGCAGAGCTAGTAGTACTATAACTTGAATGTGAACTGCACAACAATATCACCGGCTATCAATGGGCACGCGCATCCCGGGCCGCGTATAAATATTTATTAAAATATTGCTTGTAGATCGCATACACTACGTCTGCCTTCATATTCGAAACTAGGTGTTTCTGCTTCGGTAAAATAATAATATGTTTTTAGTCTTAAGAGCGTTTACGACTTACGGCATTTCATACAAACTTTCAAGCCCTTAATTTTCGAAATTAATGAACCGATTTTAATGAAACTTCGAAAGTTACTGTACTGGTTATTTCAATTGATGACTGTATTATTGTTTGATTTCAATATCGAATATAAAGTCTTCTCGTCACTCTTATAACTTGTGCATTCTCATTCATCGCGATTCGCAGTTTTGTGTACAAGCCCTTAAGCTGAATGTCAACGGGGTGGTAATGTAGGTACCTATGTAGGTACCTACCTACTCAGTATACTTACAATTTGATTGTTTGATACTATTTGGTCTATGGATGGACTGTGTGAATGATGATATGGTTAGAAAGGAGGTTACGACTAATAGAGAATGAAAAAAAGAGTGGCACTCCGGGAGTGCCGACAGAAGTGAAAACTTGAACAATTACGTGTGTATTTTTTGAATCGTCTTGTAAACAAAACACGCGCGGTGTCGCTTACGGTAACAGTGGCGCGTGTTCAATTGTTTTTTTCCCATCTCAAAAAATGCCCAACGCGCCTAAAGAACTATTCACTTCAATAAAGTCAGATAACTGCATTGAGTTGTTAAGAAGAATGTCATTCTTCCAGAATCAGATCAAAGACAAGATTAATAAATCAATCCTCTCTGTTTACGTGCGATCTTTATAGTCACAGTATTTTACGACGCGTCAATCGGGGGCCGGCAGTAATTTAAGTGATGGTAAGATAATTAGATAAACAAAATGGTGGCTTGTCAACAAAGTTATACTTATGTCAATGTGCGAAGAATTTAGAATAAAAAGGACCCGGTTTTGCTCAAAAACTTGTTTGTAAGATTTAAAAGGCTGACTCATTAAGTAGGTACAGACGCCAGCACATCAAGCTACTACAATCTGTCAAATTTCTTTAATAGATATTCAACTTTATCGTCAAAGCACAAGGTTCAAAGTTGATTGGGAAAATTTGACAGTTTCGGGTAGCTTGATGTGCTGGTGTCTGCTGTAGGTACCTATTAAGTACTTTGTAAAAACTAGGGAACTATGCTCCTCTGGATAAAACGAAAAAGTGCCAATTTATTTTATGTAAAGTCACCAAAACACATAAGTTACAAGGGTCGTCGGGTACCTATTGTTGAAGTTTAGTTTTCGAATGAAATTTAATTTGGTAAATGAACTTTTAGTTGTCTATTAATTAAATTACATTTTATTCGAAAGCATCCATCGGTTTCTTACTAAACTTCAACTAGGTGTATCCGACGACCCTGGTGACTTATCTCCTTTGGTGACGTACCTTTGTCATATTCTACCGATAATTGTTTGGCAGATTAGCAGGTAAGATAGTTGGTTGATTGGCAATTTTTTTTAATTAGCTTACCTATCTATTGATAATCGTAATTCAAACTACCTATATCAGTGTTCTTAAGATCAGGGGGCCTATTAGGCCACTTTGGCAGAATCATAAAAGGATAACATTAGGAATCATAATATGGCGAAGACAGCCCGTGTTTTATTTTTTTTCACTGCACTACGTAGGTATAATCAAAGAGATTGGGATTGGATTTGGATTAGATTGATTGGTATTACAGTACAGACAAAAAAAAATAACTGAAAAATCCTTCACAAATAGGATTTGACACGACTAACTTAACAGTTAACTGCCCATTATGATTCATAATGTTATCCTTTTATGATTCTGCCAAAGTAGCCTTTTCAGGCCCCCTGATAAGCGACTGTTTCACCATACATTTTTGAATGTAAAATACATTCCATCGCCACTTAGGTAATACGGGCTGGTGTCCGCAACTCCACGTCAATGCTCGTATTTTGCGTACTAATCAGTTATCTGCTTTAGTGAAATGTATTTCTAAGTTGATTTTTGCGTGACCATTCGTAACAAAAAGGTCCTAATAAGTTTTTTGTTGCAATGGAATTCGAACTTTGTTATGTATGATATTCAGTTTGTTGTTCAATAACTTGATAATTATCTCAAATTCCTGGTTCTGATGTAAACTGAAAAAAGATAAGTCCAAGCTAAACCCTCAGATACAGAAGCACCATTTTTTTGCAATCTTTAAAGCGTACGAAAACCGACACTTAGTTAAAACCATATTCCAAGACAAGACTTCCAAAACCTGACCCCGTATTAGTCTTACCGCCTGTCCACCAGTAATGAAGACGCGTGCCAACGCCAAGCTATTCAGCGGTGAGTGACAGTTGACAGCAGCACTCGCAGCAACTCTAGCCGCTGCCTATCAATCAGTGATCAATCAGTGGCCGGGGAACGGTTACAGACCAATATCGGCCTTTGTGATCAACTGTCATGAGTTATCTGAAGATTCATTACATAGATGATGTTTCTAGAGTGTGTTGCAATTGAGTATTTGCAGGAATGTCGTCTGTCATAGAAAAGGAAATAATAGGTACAGCTTGGCAAAAAAGTCTAGAAACGGAACTAATTTTTTTGTCTGCTGGCAACATTCTCAAAATAATGACGTTTCAAATAAACAAACTTCGCGACTTCGTAGAATTTCTATTTCGACCATCAAACGGTGATTAAAATAAGTAAAAAGTGAAAAATAATGAATAAAACCATTCGAAGTGCTGGCAGGGAGATTATTTATAAGGTGTACAGGCGATGTTTGGCGGAACATGAAGCCCAAACTATGCTTTCCGTTCTTGACAATATTTACCAAAGAACCGCTGATATTACAGGTATATAAGAGTTTGTTTTGTTGTTTTTAGTTGAATCAAGTGTTAATTGTTGAACCCAAAGCTGTTTTGAATTGCTTGCATACGGAATAAGTGGAAATATGGAACAATAAACATCGAGCACATAGGTTATGTTTACATTTTGTCTGCATTACTCTGGTATAGCGCGCCTAGTTTAATTGATACTTGAGTGACTTGTAGTAAATTATTTTTCTACTTTAACTTTGAGTGTGATTACAAGGTAATAATGTATTTGTTGCAGCATTTGCATTAGAAATGTACCAGAAATTAAGGTGCCATAGACTAAATTACGTTATATTATGTTAAACAAAAATACAGCTAATTATCAAGACCAGATTGGTACGCTATTCGGTTGCAGCGGGTTGCCATACGAACAGCACAGTGGCGCCCCCATTATTTTCTACTCTTTTTTGCCAAGCTGTACAGACGCCAGCACATCAAGCTACCCGAAACTGTCAAATTTTCCCAATCAACTTTGAACCTCATACTTTAGCGATAAAGTTGAAAATCCATTAAAAATATTTGACAGATCGTAGTAGCTTACCTTTTGGGACGTTCCAAAACCAGAAACTAACACCGCCATTTTATTGTGATTTTTTTTACTTGTAGGTGTAGTGAAAATTATAATATGTAAGTTGGTTATAAATTAATAAAAATAAAAAAAAAAACAATTTCACTTATGTTTACTATCAACGCCCCCATCTCAGCGCCAAAAGATTTTTGATGTAGGTACCTATTAAAGATGCGATACTTGTAGTGTAAAACGCATTTTAAGCTTTTTCTATGCCTAGCTTCAGCTGTGGACAGCAACAATATGATTGATTGATAAATTATCGGCAGATGATTGAAATGTCGATTTGAACCACTAAAATAAATAAACCATTTTCATGATCGCCGAATGGCGCACATACAGTGGCACATATACCTACATTCATAAACGTAACATTTGAATGATAATAAATCTAATATTTATTTACAAACAAAAAGATTGAAGCCGTTTACAATTCACCAAATAAACAAGGTTAACGTTCGAGCTTAAAAGCTAGACTCCTTGACTCACAGACTGAAATAATCTAAAAATTATAGTATACCATAGAATAAATAGGTACAGAAGGCCAGCTCTACACATCGAGCGGAAACATATGCACGCGCTCATAGATGCATAAATACAGGACAACCAGAACATGTGTGCGCTTCGTTTATCTTCGTATTTCCGAATTAGCACGAACGTCGCGCCACAGAGTAACCCCTCATAAAGGCAAAGCAAAAGTTTTGATAAGTTTTATGGAATTGTATATAGTTGATAATCTATAAACGATAAATGTTTCTATTTGGCGTTTTGGGAGACTGTCTTTTGTAATTTGGACGTTAAAAAAGTGCCGATTTTCGGCCTAGTTTATATAAATGACTTTTGATCTTTTGAACTTCTGTACTTACCGTGGTGTACCTATCGTAGAAGAGCGTCAGGCGTTGGTCAGGCGCCGATAACGGCAGCTAAAATAAAATTTAATATCTATCAGTATCGAGTCGATCCTGGATCGGTTCCAGACGCATCTGATATGATGGACAGGGTTTCAACTGACCGAGGTGTCCGTTATCAGGGAATGGTACAGTTTTGGGCGAATTTTGGTACGAAATAATCCTATGGTGCTATGCTAAAACCATTGTTTTTCTATACATAACTTTATTTCCGAATATTAAGGGACTTACATGACCTAAAGCGCGGTCACTGTTGGACTGCATAAAAAAGAAAGAGAAGCGCGATGACACTACGCTGGTAATTTATTGCAAAATATGAAGCAATAATTTAATTACAAAAAATCTATTTTTTGGGCTAAAAAAATAAAAAAACTAGTGTTTTAGTATGTTGCTTGTAGAATAATCTGACAAAAAATCAGAATGATGGTATGTATATTAGTATGGTTTTGATTGTAAAAAGAAAGTTTTTGAGGTATCTTCACGATTTTTTTTCTATCGTATCAAATTAGTTGTATTATGTTTTCAACACACTATCTACCTAGCATATATCCTGAAGAATATCATATATTTTTCTGATTTCGTTTACTGTAGTCGATCATAATTATACTTTTATTGTTTCTAAAACTTGCGTTTTTTTGCGTTTAGGTCCTATAAGCCCCTTAAGAAAGTTTTTGGGACTATGGCTGGTATCAATTCGACACAAGTTTGCAAAAAAAAAACAATAATAAATGCGAAATACTAACTCATGGTAACAAAGATGGTCATGTGCGTTCGAACCGAAGCAGGCTCTTTACTTTGTGTAATTAATTTCATCACCACTGCTCTCAAAACAGTGATGGAAAACATTGTGTGGAAACCGGCATGTCTTACAACCAAAAATTCGAAGACATGTGACATCTACCAACCCGCACTGGGCCCGCGTGGACGATTACGGCCCAATGCCTCTCAAAAGAGGAGGCCTGTGTCCCATCTATGGGAACATTATAGTCTCATTATGTTAATTGCTATGTGCTAATAGGTACACGTATAGTAAAACTCTATCCGAATAAAAATAAAGTCGGCATTATAGTCGCACTGCTAGACTTAATATTAGCTAAGTCAGTCATGATGTAAAAGAATACGGTGGGTTTTAGTCACGGGTGGGTTTTAGTCAGTAAGAGTCTGACACTCCCTTCCGCTCCACCCAGAGCGGGAGGGGTCATTTGATGATTTTCCATACAAAAAAAAAAAAAGTTATGATGTAAAAGGATACGGTAGATGCGATATCCAAATAAGGCTAACATCATAAACTTTGTAACATACACCACCCATACTGCAGTTAAACCGATCAGAAGACTAATTAAGACAACAATGCCAGGCATCTGCAGTTGCGAGTGAATCACAGAATTATTTCCACGTGAGCACCTTCCGTTTCTCGGTGGTGAGTAACGGACTCTGGTCGAATATGCCATCCCGGACTTACAAGTATTTTTGGAGAATTAATCAGACGACCAAGAGCCAGTAAATTGAAGCTAAGTATAGAAAAACACATGCCCTCGAAATGGTTATAATGAAATTGTTTTAACTTTGAACACTGAAGTCGAAAAAGTACGTAAACGTTTCCAAAATCAACATGACTTATATGAAAATAGCTTTAGAATGGCCTATTTGAGAGATATTTATGTTTTTGTTGAAATTGACATTATTTATTTGACAAAGTAGCCATTATTAGCGTGAAAAGTCAGCGCAATTTATTTGATAAATTGTTAAAATTACCTGGACCATCACTAATTGTGTATGGACATCAATAATGTTGAAGACCAATGTCAAAAGATTTTCAAACAATTAATTATAGAAAAACTGCTGTAATAAATGGTTTATATTTCAAAGCCAAATTATGTCGAAGTCGACCTGGACAAACCTGACAGTGCAATTTATTAAGAAAAATCATCAGAATTACACACAAATAAATTGACAAATCCTACCGGGAAAATTTCTTTTAATAACAAGAGTGACGCAAATAAATGAACTAACTTAAAATTAATTATAAAAAAATAGCTTTAAAATATGGATTTTATTTGAGGTCAATAAATAACTAACAATTCAACATTATTAATGTGACAATATCAACACAATAAATTGTCAGAATCATGACAAGTCGACTGAAATTTATGAATCGGGCCCGAAAAACTGACTCATCTATAATTGCGTACAATAAATAGCTTTACACCAAGATAATGATCTTCATAATATCTTGAGGAAACGCTTCTCTTATAAACAAGGTGTAGGAAGGTTATTAAATGATGATGGATGACCTCTTAGTTATACAACGTGTTTTTTTTTATATCCCATAACTAACTCTAACTCTCTAACTCTAAGGGGTCATTGTATTCATCATTATAAACAACTTTTACTATGGGACCAAACCCAAAATCGCGAAAAAAGAATTCTGGTGCGCATAACTCGTCAAAATGTAGGGAACATTTTGACGAGCTATGCGCATATATGTAAAATACATTATAGGTAGGTACAGCAGATTTTTTTTTGTGATTTTAGGATTGGTCCCATAGTAAAAGTTGTTCGTAATGATGAGTACAATGACCCCCTAGCGTTATGGGATATCAAAAAAAAAAACACGTTGTATACGTAACGTGTTTCGTCGATGCGTGGGAGTTCCAGTGCCTTAGGGATCTTCTGGGCACGCTCGTTCCATCATAGACCTCATCCATCGCTTTCGATCAGGCGTAATCGAAGTCAAGAGCGGGCCCATTCAGCATTAAAAAAAAATACAATGTGTTACCAGTGGCGTAGCTAGGTAACCAAGGGCCCTGGGGCAAATCAAAAAATGGGGCCCCACTGCTATCTAAACTGGTTAGATTTTATCACTTAAAAATATTAAATATACAAATATGTACTTTAAAAATGCTAAGCTACTTTATCATCAGCTCTTTTTCGTGCACTGCAGGGCAGGTAATAAAAATATTAAACAATAACAACATAAATTACAATTAATACTTGGTGTAGGTATTGAGCAATAAAACGAAATAGAAAAGATTCAAGGGTTTATTATATAACTAGCGACCCGCCCCGGCTTCGCACGGGTGCATTGCTGATACTAAATACACTACAGAAAAACTGTGAACGTTGTATATAAAAACATAGCGGCCCGCTCCGGCTACATACAATTATTGATCGTAACTTACTTATAATTACTGATACGTTGTCGCGCTGAAAAGCACGTTTTTATAATAAACGCGTCCGATCGCTGCTGAATTCAAAGTGCTACCTATAGGGAAAACCGCGGCCTCAGACGCGCTATTTATTGGCACGCTCTTGCCGCACCGGGCGGCCGGCCGGTACCGCCGCAAACGCTACGTCCCGCAATTTTTAAATCTGTAATATCTTCGAAAATATTCACTTAAATCATGTGGTGTAAAGGCCCATATAGATCTATATTAAATGAACAATGTATTCAAGGTATTTAATTGGTTAAGGATTAATGCTGTATTGGTTAAAATCGCTTCGAAAATTAGCCATTATTTGTCGTAAAAAGTAAATGACAAAAAAAAGTTATTGTGGGTTATCCATAAGAGATAGACATATACCATCACGGACTTTTCTGTAGACCTTTTCAATGTGTACAATACTTAGTACATTATTTTGATAAAACTCGTAGGGTTCAGCCTGCGTTTGCAATGTAAGCGGAAAAAATGTAATTATTTACGACATCACATTAGAAACCTCAAAAATAACAGTACTTCTCCACTATTTAATGGATGTTATTATACATATAAACCTTCCTCTTGAATCACTCTATCTATTAAAAAAAACCGCATCAAAATCCGTTGCGTAGTTTCAAAGATTTAAGCATACAAAGGGACAAAGGGACATAGGGACAGAGAAAGCGACTTTGTTTTATACTATGTAGTGATGATGAAGGTCGGACCTACCAACTGACTAATTAACAATTATATTTACAATCTTTTCCTAGCTTTAGTTTTCGCAAAAGTATCAATGACTTCGGTTAAATCCAGGCTTGATGCGGTTTTGTTTTCAATTGCTATTAGCGATAAATGTCGGAGTCGAGTTGGGCCCACACTATTTCTTAAATAATTTTTTATTATTTTTAATTTGCTAAATGACCTTTCAGCTGCTGCAGAAGTAACAGGAATTGTAAAGAATAATAACATTGCTGTAAATACATACTTCCGTTAGGTCGCATTCTAGCACTCTATATTTGCTCATTATTTCCTTACATAATTGGTGAACAGTCCATGCTTGAGTTGATTGAGGTAAAACTAGGTGGTAAATATTAATAAATTGAAGTGAAAAGCTGTAATTAACGGTGGAGACCAAGAACGATCTCCTCGCGCGCGGACCTGAATTAATGCACCTACTGCAGGTGACCTGCATTTTTTTCAATGAGTAGCCAAAATCCATAGATTTGACATGATTGATTGACGTAACAGACATCAATATGAGTGGTACTAAAATCAAATAAAATTGAACCACAATATTGACCAGTACTAAAAAGTTTATTAACATCAGCTTACTTATTCCTGATACAGCATAAATTTTTTAACCATTCTCGAAAAAAAAATCTTGACTCGAATTCACAATAAAACGCACATATCGCTATCCGTCAAATTGACAACACTGCCAACCCACAAAAAGAATTTAGGGGAAATCCCTAGGTATAACTTTCGAATTTCTCTCAACTGAGTTGCCATGATTAAAGTCGGGTTGCAACCTGTCATATTTATTTTGAAAATGGGAGAAATTTTCAAAAGTTCAGTTCGTTCGAGATTTTCTGGTAAGGATTCGAGGGCCCCCTGAGCTTGAGGGCCCCGGGGCACTGCCCCGCCTAGCCCCTAGGTAGCTACGCCACTGTGTGTTACTGAATTGGTGCACATTATGAAAGTAGTTTGTTAGAATTTACGGATTCGACTAATGTCGTTTTTAATTTAGTTTATTTTTATCCTAAAAATAATTAAAGCTACGTAAATCACAATCACACTTCCTCTGCAGTCCAAAAAAACCAAAATGGACGAAGTACTCACTATCCTAGACCATTATACATACGTGTGCGACAGTGGGCGTGCGTAGATTTGTAATGTGACCACAATTTTCTCAAACAATCAGTATAATTAATTTAATAAATAAACAATGTTTTATACATAATAGTGAAAATTCAGTGTATGACGATTAATATTCTAATTGGTGTGTTTGGTAGTGTGCGTTAATTCCGGGACACGTGGTATAATAATCTGCCCAGCTTTTTCCCAACTATGTTGGGGTCGGCTTCCAATCTAACCGGATGCAGCTGAATACCAGTATATTACATAGGGTGACTGCCTATCTGACCTCCACTATGCAGTCACTTAGATAATACGATACCCATGGTAAGACTGGTTGTCAGTTTTTCGGGCTAATGACTATCCGTAACGACTGTCAAGGATCTACAATGGTAGCTGGAACCAACGGCTTAATGTGCTTTCCGAGGGACGTTAGATATGTAATTGATGGTCACCCATCCTGAGCCGACCGCGGCAAGAATAGCTTAACCTACGATAGACCTGGCTGTAATTATTTAGGCACGGAGTCCTCGTAGTCATATTGCAGATCAAGATTTCTACGAAGTACGTGAAGAGGTATCGTTATATGGTTTGAAGTGTCCATGATGAATCAGTTCTGACGTGTCTAAGAGTTCTGGAGTTACCGGTGCATGAGATGGAAAACATTTATTGCAAATGGTCGATCTTTGAATGTTCTTGTGCCAAGCATTCAATTTATCTTTTGTTAGAGGATGTTGAGTGATGGTGATGCATTTTAGCTAGGTATTCTAACATAACTTTTGCACAGAGAACCAGCTGGAAAACTTTGTGGAAATGGTTGTAGACACTATAGAGAGGAATGCCAATGTATCACTCATCTCTCATCAGATGAAGTGTACTGATATTGCAAAGCTTGCACAAAGCTGCTAAGTCTCAATCACACTATAATAATAATAATCACACTTTATATTATAAAGCCTATAAAGGCGAAAGTTTGTGAGTGTGTGTGTGTGTGTTTATATGTTTGTTACTTCTTCACGCTCAAACGGCTCGACCAATTTTGATGAAATTTGGTATGAAGGGAGCTGACACCCTGAATTAACATATTATAGACTACTTTTTTAACCCGATATTCTCACAGGATCGAAACTTATGCGGGTGAAACCGCGGGGCGCAGCTAGTACAATATAAAACCAATATTAATACACAGTTACTTGCAATTAAAGTTTTGACTTTGACTTTGAAGTCGATAGTCTCAGGTGTCTTGTCTGTTATTTTATTTACCAGGTACGACAATTACCCTTCAAAACGACAAATAGAAATGCTTTTTGACGACAAACTTTTCCCAGTTAGGAAGCTCTACTTTACATTTAAGCCATCATCTACCTAGCCTTTTCCCAACCATATGTTTGGATCGACTTCCTGTCTAACTGGATGCAGCTGAATACCAATATTTTACATGGAACGACTGCCTATCTGACCTCCACAACCCAGTTACTGGGTAATAGGGGTATTGCCTTGGTAAGGCTGGTTGTCAGACTTTCGGGCTACTGAATGACAGTCAAAGATCCACGAATGACAGGGACTGGACCACCGGCTTAACGTGCTTTCCGAGCCACGGAGAGGTTTTGGTATGTGAAGATGGTCACCCATCCACGGACCAACCGCGGCAAGCGTAGCTTAACCTGATCGATCGACCTGTGCGGCTGTTATTACTTAACCATAAGCCCCTCTATTTAATCCTACCCTCGAATTAGTTCAGTTAGTTTTGTTTATGCCTTTGGCGTACTTATCAACTTATCAAACAATTATTCCTTAATCTTCATTGTTACCAGACCTTACTCAGACATAATCCAACCGTCGATACATAACTGGTAACATTTTTACGATTTCCCATTGTTTATCTAGACAATGACAGTGAGGTGTGCAATCGATAAGGAGTTAGTCGTAAGACGCACTCATACGGCATCGCCGGCATTACACGGAAGACGCCCGGAACACACATAAGTACTATGTAATGCACGCCGTATCCGCTCGACAAGACTAGGGACTCATGTAACTAGAAATTAATACGAGAATACCCATACTAGGAAACATTAGAATGGTTATGGGTAACAGACATGTTCTGCAGGGATATTTTTGCATCTCTTCGTCCCAGATAAAGTACTGTTGGCACTGTATCTTATGTAATATTGACTTTCAAAAAGTGCTGATTCTCAGCCTAGCATAACCAGCCTATATATAATTCTTCCAATGCTGGGACATAGACCTCCTCCTGAAAGGGAATGGGCTATAATCCACCACGCGGGCCCAGTGCGGTTTGGTGAATGTCACATGGCTTTGAATTTTTGGTTCTAGGACATGCCGCTTTTTCTTCACCGTTTTGAGAGCCTAGTGTATTCTTCGTAAACAGGGACTAAAATAGCTCTTTAATCCCTTATTGGGACTAAAAGTGATTTGAATTTGGAGTGTGAATATTGTTAGTAAAAGTTCCAATAACCAAAGAGAGCAATCACGAACATTGTATGAACAAGTAACTGGCTGTATGATAAAGTAAAACGAGCGAGACAAATTAAAAAAAAAGTTTGTGAAAAAATTAAAAACGCGCGAAAAGCATTGTCTTCGTTTGTAATTGTTTACTCAAATTAGGGTTTTACTTAGTTTTATAAAAAATCAGTATGTCTTCCTAAGTAATTGTATGTAAATAAATAATTGCACTTACTTATTTTTATAGAGGGTGATAAAAAGTAGAGTGTCTACCTCGGGAACAACACTATTTTAAGCTCGAATGACGTATTTTTAATCCCTCGCTGCGCTCTGGATTCAAAGAAATACTCTCGCCTTCAAAATAGTTGTTAGCTCCCTTGGCAAACAATCTACTATTTTATCTTGGTTTTTTCTAAGCATACCTTTGAAAAACTGTCACTAAAAAAGAAGAGTCACCGAAAAAATCCCAATTCAATAATGTAATTTGACAAAAGATTTTAATGCAGATCAAATTGAATAGAACTCAAGAAACATTTACATGGGTTTTCCTCATACAGAAACTAATATTTACCAAAAACACAGAAACCTAATGGAGTATTTCTGTTAATACAGTGAAGACAGTCATAATGAGTACCAAGTACAAAACTATCAAATAAACTGTAAGTGCGTAAGGAAAAATGGCGGTTTAAACGCATGTTTATTTAAATCTCGACGACTGACATAGTAAAGTAATTCGGATCTTAGCTGGAGTATGTCGAGGAGTTCAATGATGAAGGTCAGAACATCGTGTTTAGATCTTGGGGTAGGTAGCACCTACATATGGGTGAGGTTAGATCGTTTGAAGTTCGTTTACGAGTGTGGTGTTGTAAGCCATGGTATTAGATAGTAGTAATATACATACCTAAGCTAAACATTAGCGTATTGATATTGGTCAGAATAATGAACAGCGCGCTACTTGCGTAATACACTTCCTATCACAATTCGAGGGTTTCAAAATTCAAATTTCATTTATTTTTGTGAACACAGGGTACAATGATCTTATGTATATACATATAGTGTTTGGTCCAACCTATGTTCTGCCGACAGGCATACAAAATAGTGATGCTATGATCAAAATTAAATTAATTGTGAACAGCTAAGAATTGTCAAAAGTTTAATAAAATAGTACAGAAAGATAAAACAATGTCAGCAATATTACAGTCGTCAAAATGAATTAAATTAAAATAGTCTAAATGTCAAAACAAAAAAAATACAATGTCAGAGATTAAAATTATCAAAAATTACAATTGCATTATAATAAAATAAAATTAAATAATAACATAATAATAATTTCAAAATTGTGATTAATTAAATTTGTCATTCAGAAACTGGTCCAATGTGTAATAGCAGTTTTCAAGTAGCAGCTTCTATAGAGTGTTTCTGAATTTTTGTAATGGCATACATTTAATTGCATCGGGAACTTTATTAAATCATAATCAAAATCGAAGGAAATTCCTAATCCATTGCTTCATAGGTTTAAAAAATTCGTTTTTTCAACAACGCATGTCACGCAATGAACGTGGCGGAACGGAAAGGAATTGCAATCGAAAATGCCATTTTATGCGTGGTACGCAACTGCCCCGCAGCTTCTTTATCGTAGTGGCCGTTATTATTTAAGCACTACCGACCCGCCCCTTCTTCAGACGGGTTTAATGGTAACAAGTCAAAATATTGAGAATTCTAGTTTAAATCTAACTGAAATATTTATGTAATTATACACATAAAGCTTTCGGAATAAATGCTCTGAATGGTGGTAAAAACCGCATCAAAATGCATTGTGTAGTTTGGAAGATCTATAGTAAAAGTACGCAGTGCTGCATACCCTCACCCTATTTCAAGTTAAACAAATATCAACTTTATTTCAATCACAATTAAGTTGATTTCTGAGTGACTAGAACTATTGAAAAAGTTATAAAAGTGTTTGAAGTTGTAGCGTAAACTGAACTTACTTACTGAGCTGTTCATTATGTAGGAATTATAGTTATTTTTCCATTAATTCATATTTGTTTACATTTTTTGGCAAATAAATCGCTAACGCAGTATAAGCGGTTACACAAACAGACATGAAAGTGACATTATTTTATACTATGTAAAGATCATCATCTGCTTAGCCTTTTCCCAACTATGTTGGGGTCGGCTTCCAGTCTAACCGGATGCAGCTGAATACCAGTATCTTCACATGGAGCGACTGATCTGATCTGACCCCCACAACCCAGTTACTGAGTAATACCATACCCCTTGGTAACCTGCTTGTCAGACTTTCGGGCTTCTGACTACCCGTAACGACTGTCAAAGATCCACGAATGACAGCCGGGACCAACGGCTTAACGTGCTTTCCGAGGCACGGAGGGATTACGGTATATAAAGATATATGAAAGAAAAGGAAGTGAATGACAGCGTGACGGTTGACAGAGAGAAAGGATAAAGAAAACGTGTTGCGACAACCCCAAGTAGCAAGGGACAGGGCCAGGAAGATCATGATGAGATATAGACCAGGAAGGTAAGCTGAGCACAGTTGGCGCGCAAACACTTCGTGTTTATATCTCGGGGTAACTACAGTACTTACGAGTGAGGTTTGACCGTTTGAAGTGCGTTTACGAGTGTGTAGTAAGCCATGGCTGTAATGGTTTTAGATATTAGTGTAAATATAAGCTTATTCACTCTCGTCGTGATAATAAACAGCACTCTAATTGCGTAACACAGTATCGATCTCAATCTGAATCATTGTCAAGGATATTGCTGGTCCATTACCAAATACTGGTATTCAGCTGCATCTGGTCAGACTGGAAGCCGAACCCCAATATTGTTGGGAAAAGGCTAGGCAGATGATGATGATTGCTGATCCATTGCTTCATATATATATTTTTTGGCGCAGCCGTGAGGCACACTTTCCTGCTAATTTCTTACATCGGACTTTGCACTTTTTATTTTTATCTTAGTTTTTATCTGATGTAAGACTATTATCTAACTATCTGGTGTATTGTGTGTCTCTTAGTCTGTGCTAAATAAATGTATTTTCTTTCTTTCTTATTTTCTATATGTTCGAAAAATGTGTCTGCTCATGCAACAACGTATATTTAACGCAATGAATGTTGTTGAACTGTCAAAATGGAACCCATTGCTACTGATAATGCGTTACGCAACTACCCCGCAGGTGATGTCTGATCATAAATGTATCTAGTTCCTGAACTGCATTCACAAGGACTCTTTGTAATTTGACGTTTCTCTTAGTGAAAATACTAACACATTTACCACCCAGATACCCAGGTAACTCAGATGATTACTCAGTAACTGGGTTGTGGAGGTCAGATAGGCAGTCGCTCCATGTAAAATACAGGTATTCAGCTGCATCCAGTTAGACTGGAAGCCGACCCCAACATAGTTGGGAAAAGGCTAGGCAGATGATGATGAGGTCTAACACAAGGTCTAACACCACGTAAGTAATTTATCGGCGGTTTTGACATTTTGATGCCGTTTGCTAGAGAATCGGAAGACGCGTTGTTTTAGCCAATCCGAAACAACTGAAGTCCAATAGAAAATCATAAAATTGAGTAAAAAGTAACAACACGGGATCTATAGATACTTATGTAAAATTATGCAGTTTTTTCACTTTTCTGTGAGATGCTATTTTCGACCCTCATAATGTTAAAACTTAAGAAACGACATTATGTGGGCTGGAACTTTCATTAGATCGTTTGCAATACAAGAAAACTAACCCTCGCAATATAAATAATTCCATTCAACTAAGAACTTACATCAACAAAACCCAATCCAGCTATTTCAACAACTAGGGTAACACCAGAGTCCAACGACCTCCAATCCCAGGGATTTTAACTTACGTATCTGTCAGAAATCCGTTAATATCTGGCAACACTGGCATAGATACGGCGTGTGATCTGATGCCAACTGGCGGGCAATCGATCAGCCATCGACTCGATACAATGCACGCTCCACGGATTGATACGAATCGCGAAATGCTGAACTGTGACGTCACTGTATATGAGGAGTGTTCGCAAATAGTGGGCTGTGACGTCAAACGGGTTTGCAGAGACTAGGTTTAGGTTTATATGATGACATCTGTTAAATTGATGCGTAGGTTGGGGTATCATATAAACACGTAGGTATTATTGATCAGTTAAAGCTTATGACCTACCACAGCAGTTTTTCATGATGTTTTATTCGGTCAAGCTCCGCGCGTAACTTATGTGTTAAAATACAATAGAAAATCGATTGAGTCTCATTAGCGGAGCTTAATGGGTTAAACACAACATAGTATAATCAGCCTATGTTGTTCCCACCGCTGGGACTCAGGCTTTCTCTCCGTGACAGGGAATGGGCTGTAATCTTGGTTCTAGATTGTTGGTTCTAGGACATGCCGGTTTCCTCACGATATTTCCCTTCAACGTTTTGAGAGCAGTGGTGATGAAATAACTTACACGAGTAAAGCGCCTGTCAGTGTTAGAAACTACAAAATTTAAAAAAAAAACGTTGACAAAGCAAAAGAAGAGCACGGGACCTTCTTTTGTCTCTGCTTATTATTCCCTTGGGATAAAGGTGTGAGTTTATATGTTTTAATAGAAAATACTAATTGTGAACATCTATCATACGGAATGTTGTTTTATTGAACCTAATACACAAATAACTACTCCAGCTAATATTTACGTAGCCAGCTAGTAAGGAACACATTCGCCGGTTTACTGCAAATAGAACGGTACAGTATGGCGAGACGGACGAACGAGAGAAATAGTAGGTAGGTACAGACGCTAGCACATCAAGCTACTACAATCTGTCAAATATCTTTGATAGATTTTCAACTTTATCACTAAAGCATAAGGTTCAAAGTTGATTGGGAAAATTTTACAGGTTCGGATAGGTTGATGTGCTGGCGTCTGTACATGTGTAGGTGCATGTGTAGGTACATGTGTACAGGTGGTTTCTTGATAGTTTCAGACGATGAGCAGCCAATGAGTCAATGACACAATGATTTACTAATTACTACTAGGCGGTGTCTAGGTCAGTACTTTTAGTTTTATTGTGTGCACTATATCAGCCAGTGCTGATATAGTGCACACAATAAAACTAAAAGTTTTTTACTGATTCACGTCAATACCTGCCTTGTCTTTTCCAGACTATATTGGGGTCGGCTTCCAGTCTGACCGAACGCAGCTAAACTTGAAGTCATCATCATCATCGATCATCAATTTCTAAAGTTCCCACACATGTTCGCCATGTCTAAAAATGGATGGCGTTGACCATAGAGTTCAGAATGTAACAAACATTAAAGAGTCTGATAGAAGTAACCTGAACAATATCTGAGGAGCAATGTCCGTATTTCTAAGAACCTTCGCATTCTAATCTCAGTCGCAATCTGTCAGAAATACAATCAATTTACACACATTTTTCACAAGTTTTAAACATTGTCGTTAAGATGATATTGCGACTTGAATTTGAACGTATTTTTAAGTACGAGAATTGGGCTTCTGACAGATCAAAGCTCGTGGTTATAACAAAACCAACCTGCCTATCGTCACGGAAGGTACCGGCGCCATTAAAACAGGTCAGTTCCACCAACTGAAGAAAACTAAAACACATCTTCCACGAACCAGAAAGATCCCAACTAAAAAAAATAAACATCATATCACCAACAGTAACCAAAAAGCCATAGTTGTCAAATATCATCAATCATACGTATTGACGCAGCCGGGATCGCCCGCGTTGCGTACGCGCCGCTCGAATTAGATCACAAGTGGGTTAATACCCGCAGTTTTTAAGCCACAAACCAGACATAGTGTGATGTTATGTACATTATTGCAGACTTACCAGGTGGGAACGGTAAAATACCTTTAAATGTTGATGGTAAAAGATTAAATGGTGGGAGGGAAAACAAAGGTACAAAAAAGAGTAGAACACTTATACATTTTGCGTCAAAGCAAAGACAAAAGTGGTAACAAAGATCATTCAGAAAGCGGTTTATAAGAGCTGTTTACCTTTTTGTATACAAAGTGAATGACATACTCTATTTTAACCTGACCATGGGAAAGCCAAAGAAGGGTTATAATTCTTGAATCTTTGAGGTATTTTTAGTTGCTGAATGGGCCTAACCTCGGTCACGCCTGATGGAAAGCGATGGCTCACTCATCGCTTTTTATGTCTATGATAGAACGAGCGTGCCCAGAAGATGCCTGTTCACTCTTGTTTTGAAAGCAGACGGGTTAAATGAGGAAGGGAACACAGAAGCTGGCAAAGAGTTCCCCACTTTAGCTATGCGCATAATGAGTTGAGTTTGAGAACCAGCACGTGTGACCACGTCTACGTTACTCTATGAAGAATAGACAAATCTCTTTCTACAAATAGGCATTGTGTTTTCTCCAATTTTCACATCGCGTTCGCGCCAGTGAACACTTTCTACAATCTGTCATTTTGTCTCTCTTCTTTACGGTGTACATGTTACGCTTGTAGCAGTAAACAAAACAACAGTTAACATATACTTTAAATACCACAAAACCCACAATAACACATTTACAAATAGACTTCCGCGGGAAAAGCCTCATAACCTGCCCTAACTGCCAACGCGTCTAATCTCGCGAATGACATTATAAAACTACAATTTTCTTTTGTAACGAGTTATAAATCTCCCAAAACCTCTGTGGTGAACCACCGCCGGATACATGAATGTCGAGGCTTAGGCTACAACTGTTTGTGTCGATCGTTAGAGCACGTGAAATATGCTCTTTTGCTCGTAATTACGTATCTTTTATCTGCCCACGCCAACGACAAATGTTCGGATGAAGCAATGGGTTTGAAGGATGGCATAGTACAGTGGCAAATAAAGTAGGAATGGAGGGCAATCTTTTACAACTTTGTAACTATGTGGAGTGAATAATACTGGTATTTCTGGTTACGTCTTCAAATAAGGAGTCTGTATTGTCACCGAGTTAGTCACAACAAGATTTTTGCTTGATAAACATGGCTGGGACATCGAAGCGCAACCTGTTACCTGGATTCAGCACATGATTCTGATTACTCGCCGGTTATAAAAAAATTTGCTGTTCCGTACATATTGACCGCGTAGGTATTGCGAGGCTGAAGTGGAATTGGGCGGGTCACACTTATAGGATGTATCCAGACAGATGAGCCAAAGTCATCAAACAGTGGGTGCTTGAAGACGGGCGTCGTCACCGAGGCAGGCCTAAGAAACGCTGGCGTGACGATTTGGCCTCGTTCCTAACCGATTGGACGGAGAAGGCACCGCACAAGGAAAGATGAAACAATATGGGGCCTTTGCCCAGCAGTGGGGACAGTCCAGGCAAACGGAAAAAAAAAGTGTTATACACTTTTCTATGAAACAGAACCTACTCTACCCTTAGCGTAGAGGAAAAGAGACTAGAATCATGTGCTGAATTCATGGTTTCCGTTTGCGCGTCGATGTTTTTGCCACCCTGTCTACAGTACCCGGCGATAAATATTGCACATCGACCTTTTTACACAAAACACTTTTATACAAAGAATAAAAATAATTATCAAAAGAAGCAAATCATAATTGTTTTAACAGCTCCTAATAGATACCGGACTGTTTGTATTTCGTGCGACAGAGATAACGCTCTACGAAGCCGAAATTAGCCGATTGTCTCTTTCCAAAGGTCGATGTGCAATATTTATCGCCGCGTACTGTAGTGTGTACAGCTTAGACATTGCATAATCAGGATTAAATGTTCCCACTGTAGCTTGCGCAGTAAGCAAACTGAAGCGGCAGTGGGTTGGCCATGTCTGGCAAAGGACAGGCTGGTGGAGCAGAGTCCTGGAGTGGAGACCGCCTGTCGGCAAGCGTAGCGTGGGACGCCCCTCGGCTAGATGGACGGATGACCTAAGGAAGGTGGCTGGGGTGGACTGTGGTGGTGGTTTGAATGTTCCCACTGCTGGGGCACTGGCCTTCTCTCTGTGAGACCATGAAGGCCATGTGCGAGTTATCTGTGTGCAAGTTGGCGAAACCTTGACCATTTGCCAAAGTCTTTTGCAAAAAAAGTATTACATATCGTCCAAGACAGTTGTATGTAAAGGAAGATTGCGTAGTGCTTTTTATGGTGCATACTAAACCATTTCACCGTATGGACAAAATTGTGTAATTTTGGCATTTGCATGAGAATTCGTTGTAATAATGACTACAACACGGGTGTAGTTTTGCCTGTTGTCGCTAAACTGGGTTAAGAGTTATTGGTGTATTGACGAGTTTCATTGTTTTGGCTCTATAGTACTACTCTACATACTGATGTTGGCCAAATTTCAACATTCATTAATTGATAAGGTGGTATGAATGAAATGTTTCTAATTGAATATAGTATCTAAGAAGCATGGCCAAGTGGACTTTACGCAACGGAACCAGATATATTTGAATTTTATTTTATAATAGTAGCTTCTACCCGCGACTTTGTCCGCGTCAAAATATCTTGTTCCCCGATCCACCGCATCGCATCGCATCGCATCGCCAGCCCGTTTATTCTATTATTTCGTTTTCGTTTTCATTCAGCCTTTTTTAGGGTTCCGTACCCAAAAGGTAAAAACGGGACCCTATTACTAAGGCTCCACTGACCGTCTGTCCGTCTGTCACCAGGCTGTATCCTATGAACCGTGATAGCTAGACAGTTGAAATTTTGTGACCCTTCGAGTGCGAGTACGACTCGAACTTGGCCAGTTTTTTATTTTTGCTCGGCTCCTATTGACCCTAGCGTGATGTTAAATAGCCTTACTCAAGAATTTTTCAAATACGGCCGGTAAGTTCTAGAGATTAGAGTGTTCAAACAAACAAAGTAACTCAGCTAACTAACTTTATTATTAGTATAGATTTTCATCACATTTTCATTCATTTTTAGGGTTCCGTACCTCAAAAGGAAAAAACGGAACCCTTATAGGATCACTTTGTTGTCCGTCTGTCCGTCCGTCCGTCTGTCAAGACCCTTTTTCTCAGGAACGCGTGGAGGTATGAAGCTGAAATTTATATCAATTACTCAGGTCTACTGTCCCTTGAAGCTGTGAAAAAATCAAACTTCTAAGCCAACGCAATCAAAAGATACAGCCGTTTATGCCGCAAATTTTCGACACTTGCAAGGGAATCAAAACCTACAGGGTGCTTCCCGTGAACTCAGAATCTTGAAATTTGGTACGAAGCAACGTCTTATAGCATAGATAAAGGAAAAATTACGAAAACCATAAATTTTTAGTTACATCACATAATATATTTTTTTTTAATAATTTTAAACTTACTACCCATTTCCTCATAAACGCGTAGAGGTATTAAATTGAAATTCATACCAAATACTCAGGTCTATAATACCTTTAAGCTGTAACAAAATCAAACTTCTATGTCAACGCAATCAAAAGAAACAGCAATTTAAGCTGCATATTTTGAAACTCGCAAGTACTCGCAAGGGAATCAAAACCTAAAGGGTACTTCCAGTCGACCTAGAATCTTGAAATTTGGCATGAAGCAACGTTTTATAGCACACATAAAGGAAAAATTCCGAAAACCTTAAATTTTTTTTTTTTTGCAATGTTCAATGTGGTACTATTCATAACTTTTTCAGTCACCATTTACAGGTCTGGTTCAAATTTAATACTTAATTAATATTTTTGAACCAGATTTCTAAATAGTGACTAAAAAACTTAGTAAATAAATAACTTTAATAAAAGAACTTTCGCAAGTCTGCTGCAAGGCTAGTATAAGTGTTTCAGTTATATTATAGATAAATGATATGTGTTAATATAAAATAAAGGATTACTTAAACGATAAAGAGATCTTTGTCTTAAATTTATGCTCCTCCATCTTTCCCCATTGTAATGTTATGAATTTCATTTTGCAATAAAAATACCATAGTTATGACTCGATTGTCGTAATGAACGAACTTTGTAAACCTTGCAGGTTTGTACGGAACCCTCGGTGCGCGAGTCCGACTCGCACTTGGCCGGTTTTTTTTAGTCTTTTTCTATATAGAAATACTGTTTCTTTTTAAAGTTTATATGCCACACTCTTATTCTATTTAAACTCTCTAGCTAAAAACTAAGGTGATCTTTCACACATCATCCAATTTACCTTAAAACAACAATTTCAAAACCTTACCTTCACGAGAGCACACACCTAGCCTCAAAAGCTCAAAGAATCTTGTTGATCACAGAGGAAGACGTGGAAAGCTTATAATTTTTTAACCTCCCATTATAGTGCGCGGGTAGTCGGCAGACCCGCCTGAATAATGTAATTCTATCATCTCTGGTGTACCGGCAACCCTAGCTCTCGCTTTTCAATGTTATATAGCATATTCTTTTATTATCAACTAGCGACCCGCCCCGGCTTCGCACGGGTGCAATGCTGATACTAAAAAATACACTACAGAAAAACTGTGAACGTTGTATATAAAAACATAGCGGCCCGCTCCGGCTTCGCACCGCCGCAAACGCTACGTCCCGCAATTTTTAAATCTGTAATATCTTCGAAAATATTCACTTAAATCATACGGTGTAAAGGGCCATATAGATCTATATTAAATGAACAATGTATTCAAGGTATTTAATTGGTTAAGGATTAATGCTGTATTGGTTAAAATCGCTTCGAAAATTAGCCATTATTTGTCGTAAAAAGTAAATGACAAAAAAAAGTTATTGTGGGTTATCCATAAGAGATAGACATATACCATCACGGACTTTTCTGTAGACCTTTTCAATGTGTACAATACTTAGTACATTATTTTGATAAAACTCGTAGGGCCTGCGTTTGCAATGTAAGCGGAAAAAACGTAATTATTTACGACATCACATTAGAAATCTCAAAAATAACAGTACTTCTCCACTATTTAATGGATGTTATTATACATATAAACCTTCCTCTTGAATCACTCTATCTATTAAAAAAACCGCATCAAAATCAGTTGCGTAGTTTCAAAGATTTAAGCATACAAAGGGACATAGGGACAGAGAAAGCGACTTTGTTTTATACTATGTAGTGAAGTAGTATCTGCAGTGGAGTTTTTGTGTAAATCGAATGTTCGAACTATTGCTGCCTTGGAACCATTTTTTGTTGGTTTGTGGTTACCTAAATCTATGGAAATTGAGGTACATAAAACGACTTACATTTTCTTACACGGCAGGCATAGCGATGGGTACTCGTTATGTATTATAACGTAAATGAACCGCGAATGATAAGACTTTTGCTATTCCAAAGTTATTTACGTTGAAGAAAGAAAAGAAACCTAGTAGGTAGACGCGAAAAGCTCAAGACGTTATAAAACATTGTGTAAGAGAACAAGTTATCTCTTAAACTCTTGAATTCAAATAACAAAATAGTCACTCTAAAGTTATACGTACAGCTTGATCTTTATATATGTTATTCAACTTTCAGTCTTACCAAGGAATATCGTGTCACCTAGTAACTGGGCTGTCAAGGTTAGATACGCAGTCGATCCATCTAAAACACTAGTACTAAGCTGCATTCGGTTAGACAGGTAGCCGACCGACATTGATGAAAAAGAAAAAAAATAGGTAGGTACTATGCTTAATAGTCCATCATCTGCTTGCGTTTTCCCAACTATGTTGGGGTCGACTCCAGTATAACTGGATGCAGCTGAATACCAGTATTTAACATGGAACGACTGCCTATCTGACCCCTTGGTAATATACCCCTTGGTAAGACTGGTTATCAGACTTCAGCGGGGTTCTGACTACCCGTAACGACTCTCAAAGGTCCATGAATTCAGCCAGGACCAAAGCTTTAACGTGCATTCCGAGGCACGGAGGGGTCTCGATATGTAAAATTGTCACCCATCCATGGACCAACCGCGGCATGCGTAGCTTAACCTGATCGATCGACCTGTGCGGCTGTTATTATTATTACTTAAAAAGCCGATTATAAAACGTCTGATAGCCATCAATTTATCAGCCGAAATCAATACGCTATCACAACAGTAATAAATAGTTCGTCAGTGAGTAGTGCATTTAATGTTGGAGACGCTTTAGGTTACGTTACGAGCGCAGCACTGCAGCTGCCCAATATAGGACGAGTCACACGTTTCATAGAATCGACGAAATACTAATAAAATTGTTACGTCCTTGTGAAAAACCAATGTTATCTATTAGCATCTTATATCCATTGGCACTTAAATCTTATATCGTTATGAAATTTTAATTATGTGACTAATATTCTGTAACAATATCATTTAATAGTTACCTACCATGGAGTTTCTTGCCCGTTACTCATAGCAACCTACTACGCTTTGGAATGGGCAACCAGCTCTTTTGATGTTCAAAAGTGCCTGTAAATGGTTTAATTGAAGTTAATGCTTTGAAAACTAGGTGATTAAAAGACTTTATTAGGTTGTTTTTTTAAATACTTATTCGTAAAAAATCCATTGGTTTCCAAATAATATTTCATCATCATCTCTTTTTAAGGAAGCCTTAAAAATTACATTAAAAGCCATAATTATTGTAGGACTGCCCAAATTTCGTCTCAAAAAAAGAACCACCAACGCTAAATACCAGCAGTAAGGTGCTAATATGATATCATTTTTGCACGCAAGTGATGCTGCGATCATTGACTCCGACCATTATGGCAACACCGCCTGTTTTTTTCACATTATTTATCAAAAACAAATAATATTAAACATGGACACGATATTATACGACTCGCCTCAATCTTGTTCATCACTTCGAAAAATCATAAACTTTGTACAGTCAGCATGGAAAGTAAGTCATTATTACACTTAGAAGTTTTTATAAAAAGGCCAAATGATTGACACCAGGGGGCCTAAAAAGGCCACTTTTGCGAAATCATAAAAGGATAACATTATGAATCAAAATATGGCGAAGACAGTCCGTGTTTTTCTTTTTTTCGCTGCACTACGTAGGTATAATCAAAGAGATTGAATTTGGATTGGATTGATTGGTATTTTAGGACAGATAAAAAAAAATGCTGAAAAATCCTTCACCAATGGGATTTGATACGATTAACTTAACAGTTAACTGTCCATTATGATTCATAATGTTATCCTTTTATGATTCTAATAAAGTGGCCTTTTTAGGCCCTCAGAAGGCCAATTCTCGTACTTAAAAATCGTTCAAATTCAAGTCACAATCTCATTTCAGCGACAATCAATGTCAAAAACTTGTCAATAATGTAAGGAAATTAGAGTTATTTTTGACAGGGAGAGATCAGATGTGATCAGACTGCGATCGTTCTTAAAATTACAAGAATTGCCTCTCTGGTTAATTGTATGTATTTGTTTTGAATATTATGGAAATGGAGATAAATAAAATCCTACTCATATTATAAATGTGAAAGTTTGTATGTTTGTTGCTCAATCGCGCAAAAACGGCTGAATGTATTTAGATGTAATTTGACACACAGATAGTTTATAACCTAGATTAACACATAAAATACTTTCTATCCCAGTAGTACGTACTTGTGGGATAATTTCCGACAAACACGCGGGCGGAGCTGGAGGCAAAAGCTGGTGATAAATAAAAAGCAGTTTCAACGAATTAATTTAACAAATTCTAAAATATTCATCTCCTTGTGCCGACCGTACAATAAATTGCAAAATTAATAGAAGTATCCCTCGTGTAGGTATGCCTTTGTTTACACGTTTAAATAAATTATCTCGACTCGTAAAGCATTGCGTTCCATTCTAAAAGAATTCATCATTTCCAATGTAAACTGACCCATATACGTGAACATTCACGTTCACCGGATAGCTACGCAACGATACAATCCAATATTTAGAAACATTAAAATGTTCTCAAAGGGAAAATAAATATTATTGTCAGAACTACACACGTTTTATTATCCAGTACTTAGTCGCCGTCGTAATCGTTAATTCGTCCGCAAATTAGTTATCAACAAAATTGTACTACAACTGTACAATGCGTGCCACGAAAGATGAGACTTGACCCCGCCTCCCCCGCTCTTTCCGCCGCCCCTATGACGTCCGGTCCCGTCCCGCACTCAGACCTCATACCGCTAAAGATGCCTAAAATCGTGTACTGCGCATGTCAAACCACGTGGTGTGTCAAGTCTCATCTTTCGTGGCACGCATTGTACTTGTAAATGCACCCTAACTGCGTGTCACACTACCAATCTCTATCTGAATCATTTCGATGGACATTGCTAATCCATTGCTTCATAATGAAAAATGTGTCTGCTCAACAACGTACATATAACGCAATGAATGTTGTTGAACTATCAAAATGAAACCCATTGCTACTGATAGTGTGTTACGCAACTGCCCCGCTGATTATATTGTAACAGATTTGATCGTTAATTTCAATAAAACAAATGTTTGAAAAAGATGAACAGTATAAAAATTGTTTCATCAGCTTATTCGCGTAAGTTTTTAAATTCAAAGGAAAACCATAAAGTAGCTAGTAAAGTCTAAATTTGTATGATCTATCACAACATTTATTTATTTGAAGATGCGCGAACAAATACACAACATCTTTATTTAAAACTTGTTCTCGTATCATAGCTGTATAGTGTAGTCTGTGAATATTGAAGTAAGTAATCATTTCTGGTTATTACGCGTAGCAATATTTAGTAAGTGCGCAAGATCAGCGAACAGAGCATGTGTTTATGGTAGAAGTCTTTAACCTCTGGTCTGCTAGAACTATGGTTGTCTGGGAAGCGTTTTTTCTCCTAAACAGATTTAAATAGAGTATGGGTGTCTTCGCATCTGGCGTTGGCTCATGGTAAGCTTTCGACGAACGTAAACACGGCGTAGACGCTTCTCAAACGCGTCGTATTTTCGAGACCATCACGTCTGAACGACGTTTACGCAGCGTCTACGCGCCGTTAAAGTGATGTCAACGCCTACGCTAGAAATTATCTACGATGCGTGAGAAAATATTTAAAATATATACCATTGTAATTGAATATCTTGACTTGTTAAAATGTTAACATTTTGAAACAATGTTTTCTCTGCATTTCAAACTATCCTATTCCTTCTCGCAACTTCTAAAGTATTAGTGCTAATTGTGAAAGTATTGCAGGCAAATATATCGATTGAAAAACTTAATTCGGTGCAGTACGGAGGAGCAATTGAAAAATAAAACAAGTAGCGGCGCGACAATGAGCCTAAACGATGTGCCGGTACAAATGATGTGCCGGTACAAACGATCTGCCGGTACAAACGATGTGCCGGTACAAACGATGTGCCGGTACAAACGATCTGCCGGTACAAACGATGTGCCGGTACAAACGATGTGCCGGTACTAACGATGTGCCGGCACAAACGAAGTGCTGGTAAAAACGATGTGCCGGTACAAACGTACAAACGGCCTGGGAATTCTACATAATGTAGGTTCAATTGAGGTAAGGGACAAAATACCCAAAATGAGTTGAGTATACAGTTTTGTTCAGAATTTTTCGCTCTATCGAATGGTGTATATGAAAAAATTCTAGCTTAAGAAAAATGTCCCTTACCCTAATGATTTTTGGATCCAAATTTCGAATCACCCCCATAATAACAATGTATCTGAAAGACTACGCAATATAGGAACTTGAAATGGTGTAATTATCGCCGCCAATCCACTTCAAATAAGGTAAGGGTCTTCCCAATCAACGAATTACCGTTACATGGTTTATTTTTGAAGAAACAGTAATATAAAGTGCGTACTTCATTTGCTGTCAAAAACCTCTTTACACTGTATTTTTTTCATAAATTTTTTCAACAAGTCCTTTACACTATTTTTGATTAATAGATTGGATCCAACGCAGAGGTCAATTTAATGTAAGGGACGGGACTACAAGTTACTTGGTCAGTAAGGGACATTACTAACAAAAATACGTTGTTGTAAGGGACATCTATTTTCTTAAATAGCTAATTTATTTAAATAAATGTTACACATGTAGATAGAGCACTAAAATACAAGATTATGTGTGAAATCAGACCCGAAATAGGTTAATAACTAAAAAAGTTATGGGCGATTTAGTCCGAAAAAAAACTTTGTCGGCCTCTCCTGAAAAATCATATTTTGTCCCTTACCTCAATTGAACCTACGGTCGACGATATAATAGATAGTTTATGCTTTTTACTATGTGATATCAGTTCGGTCGAAGTTGCGCGTAAGAAACGAGTGAGTACTTAGACTTATGAAAAAGAATACTTTACTACTTACTTAATATTACTACTACAAAAAAAAATTGCAGTGGTACCTAATTTGACTGCACTTTTCGCTGCTTTTCTCCTCTCACCCTGAAGACTGTAATACTGCGACAATCAGTCGTGATCTTTTGTGGAACTCATGACAAAAACTACCGATACCGACTATGGTATCGTCAAAGTCGCGGGAAGCACCGGATGAGGGATGCATGGAACCGGGAAATATGGCAGAAGAGACCTATGCCTGTGGGTGATTCCGGGATGAAATATGATGATGATGACAGAAACTCTCTGAGAAAGGACCTCTTTGCTCTTTAAACTGATTTAACTCAACTTAACCTATTCTCCACTGGCCACACCTAACCTAAATTCATTTAATTCTCAGCGCACAACGAATGCCAAGTTCGTTACAGAAATAATTCTTTTAGACAAATAAACGTTCAGCGAGCACCAACGCTAACCTGGCCGAGGTAATTACGATGCCGCGTTACCTATATTTACATTTATTTATTCGATGGGGGCTATTCTCCACACGTTAGCAAGTATGGCGCGTAACAGTGGGTGTTGCTAGTTTTAAAAATAGTATTTAGTGGTGGATAATTATACATATCGGTAAGATAGCACGGGGGATAAATGTGTCTGTGGTAGCAACACTGATTTGTTGGTTCTATTGGTAATTTGTAAATATTTGAGTGTTCGCATGATTTTGAAAATAATTAAGGTGTTTATGATTGGTTTATTTTTTTAATTAGAAGGTCGAAAACTCAAGGTTTTCCTTTAAAATGGGGTTTGAATATTAGATGCATACCACTATAACTATAGTACAGTTTGTGCAACGTCATGGGGCAAATAGATCTACGTACGGAAGAAGTAGTTCAAAACTTCTTAAACAATACACTCCGGGTAAGTGTAATAACTTAAGTTAAATAGCTTGAAAGTGTTCTAGAAATTCAATGATAGTCTTTATCATAAGCTATTTTATCCCACAAAGAACCTCAAATTATCTACACTATTATTGCTTTTATTCCCAGTACTAGTATTTGACAAAGACAAAAAGTTTGTCGTGCTACAAAATTAGCTATATTAATATTACGAGGTAACTGTTCAAACTTGACTGATAAATGACTGCTATATTTCTCGACAAATAAAACAGTTCACTTCCAACTACTAAACACTTAACAAATGGCGGCCGTTTAAAAAACATGAATGCCAAACTAGTGTGTGACAAGATTAATAAAACTTAATATGTCTCGCGAGAAAAAAAACTATGTCCATTCAGCCCACTATTTTAAAGACTTATAAATATTTTGACACTTATAAGGTTTATTTTATTTTAGATGGTAGCAACAGAGCCGTTTCAAAAATGGAAGAAGAAACATATTTATGGCCAGTTCGAAGCGAGAAAAAAATACGTTTGACAGTTTTGTGATGATGACACAAAAGATGTCATGTCGAACGAATGAATGAGTGAGCGATAAACATCGTTCAAAAAGGGCCAATGGATAGTGTGTTTTGAGTGAAAAGGGATTCTGTATACGAATTTCAAATGGAAACTATTCGAGGAACGAGTGGAACTGGTGGATGATAATAGATATTATGGAATCGAACAGAAAAGTAGCTAGTTCCTATAGGCCGACCGCCTTAACTGAGACGTTGCCTGAGGTAGCAGCGCGATGCGGGAGGGGTGCGGTGACGTGTCAACTTGTGACAACTATCACCCCTCCCGCACCGCGCAGCTACCTCAGGCAACGTCTCAGTTAAGCGGTAAGCCTATAATGTGATTATTATTTTTAAGTAATTCATAACCTGGATAAAGCTGGCACAGGAGCGTGGGAATTAGCACGAGAAAAGAGAGGCGTTTGGCCAGCAGTGGGTTGAATCGGGCTGTAGATGATGATGAAGTAATTATTTTAAGTGATCAATCAGCTTGAAAATGAAAATTTTAGCAATCATTAATGAGGGTATGATAAGTTCAGTTGCTTGAAGGCTCTTGTGGCTAAGTAATAAGAGCCGCACGGCTCGATCGATCATGTTAAGCTACGCTTGCCGCGGTTGGTCCATGGATAGGTGACCATTTTACATATCGAGACTTCTCCGTGCCTCGGAAACCGTGGCGACAGACGCTGACATTCGTGATTTTGGGTCTTCAGAAACCCGGAAGACTGACAATCAGTCTTACCAAGGGGTATCGTATTACCCAGTAACTGGGCTGTGGAGGTAAGAAAGGCAGTCGGTCCGTGTAGAATACTGGTATTCATCCGCATCCGGTTAGACTGGCAGCCGACCCCAACAATGGTGAAGGTGATGAAAATAAGTTCAGTTACACATAAGGCAGGGAAACTCATTCTTCCTTTAATACACCTAATAGTTTCTAATGATGACACCAAATCGGGAGAACTAACGAACCAGCTGTTCTTTCCGTGCTAGATCGTTTGGGCTCTACAAACATCAAAAACACAAAAAAAAAATACGAAAAAAACAACAGACTCCGAAGTTAATAACTTCATCAATGTAAACTAAGTGGAAAAGTACGTATTATTGAAGCTAACTCAAAAACTACTCAAGCAAAGCTAATTAAATTTATAAAGATCCACCCTTGAATTTTCGAAATCGATCCACAATTGCCTGAGATATCGCGTAACATAAATACAAAAAGAATACAGTCGAATAGAAGACCTCCTCCTTTTTGAAGTCGGTTTAAAATAAATGGCATCTTAGCATCCCCATACATTACATTATTCTAAAAATACATCCAAAAGAGCTATAACGTCTGCAAATATAGAGAACAGTATTCTGATAGCAGATATAAATACTTGAGGCTAACTCGAACTGGGAAACGAAATAGAATAGAGTCAATTTTCTAAAACCGTCCGTCTAAAGCCACTGTAATATCTCTACACGTCAAAATGGAACTTCTAGCATAATATACTAACGTCAAAGATGAAGTTCTGGAATTTATTTCATTCATGTTCAATGCATTTATTATTCTTATGTGCACTTCAACTATCAATCATAAAAAGCCGATGCCTATGGAGCATATCAATAGCAAATGATTGAATTCACATTTTTGAGAACTGATGAATCGAAAAACTTGAATCAAAGTTTGTTTTATTTTATTCTGTTACGGAAACTTACAGCTAATATTTAAAACAGTGTTCTTAAACAATATGCAATTGAACAAGTTTCCACTGATAAACACTAAAAAAAAGACAATAAAAAGGTCGGTACAAATTACGTATAACATAAATTAGGAAATAAATAGTACACGATCGACTAAAACAAACTAAAAATCATTTTGACGCAAACAATCACGAGTACCTACTTCTCCGTAAGCAGAGAATCACCGGTATTGAAAATGTCCAAATCATATGTTCACTACACTGAAAAAAATAATTTCTTACTACAGCACATTAAAGCGATTTTACCAAGACTTTATACAGTAAGAAATGTTTGTAAAACAGTAAAAGACAAAACAGTAACTTTTAATGATTGAACATACTATTCACTGAAAAAAACAACAAAAAAAAAGGAAAACCACCATTACTGTAATGTAAGTAAATTTCTATGGTTTGAACGATATCACAAAATGAATAAAACAGTTAATTTTGTGACCTTTTAGATACTTAAAACGTTAAAGTTTACTGTCATGACGGTAACATTTTGCCTCAAGCTTTAACTGTTTTCGGATCAGGAAAAAATACTGTTTTGAACGTTAGGCTCATATATGGACCTGTTTCAAGCAGCTCAGTTCAGATTAATGTTTTTTCATTTTTATTTACTGCTTATTTCTTTTAGTGTGGTCACAGTTGGTCGTATAAATAGATTCCTAACTTGTAAGTTGCATTTTTTACTTACATACCTACATTATAACTTACTCCGTGGTACCTATTCTACTTCAAAATAGAGAATTTCTCCTTTTCACACCTAAACCAATTTCGATATAAAATTTGGCAAGAAAATAGATGGCATCCTCGGAAGCACATAATTTTTGTCCCGGTAACACGTTTCCGTGGGACATTTTCTATCATCCACGCAAGCGAAACCGCTAGCAGAAGTTAGTTCATGATAACATTCTATTAGGGAAACAATTTTGAATTTGGAAACGTCAAAATAAACGTTGCTACGTTTTCAGAAAAAATATAAGAGCATTGTCTATGTTTCGTTCAAACAAAACAATAGAGGGAAAATCAGCTTGTAGATAAAGTATTTATTAGTCAAGACAATCACGAAATACACGGCACGTCATGTCTAGTGAGTGTACTATAGGGAAACCTAACCTAACCCTTCAGGGATTTCATGCGTCATGATATGTTATTTGTAGTCAAGACAATCTTTCTACCGGACTTCGAAAGAAAAAAAACTAAAACCCGACTACTGAAAAGGATGAAACAAGAAAGTACCTCCCCGTGGTCGCATGCCGCTGTACTAACATACATATAAGCTATGGTAGCATGCGACCACGGGAAGGTACTTTCTTGTTTCATCCTTTTCAGTAGTCGGGTTTTAGTTTTTAAACTTATTTTTTATTTAATTATTTTGGGGCTTATTTCAGTAATATCCTACTTTCTGAAATTTGCTAATTAAGCCCTTTCATTTGATACCCAACAAGGCACCATCCCAAAATATATATTTTTAAATTCATTACTTTTAAGTCCTCTAGAGGGCGCCATATTGAATTTAGTGTGACGTCACATAGTCTATAAATGCTATGTCGTATGGCGTCACAGAGTCTATATATGCTGCGGACAATCAAGACGCTTCCAACGATACCTCATCATTTGTCTAATTATGACAACTAGTTTAGAAGTTATGAGGGAACAGATGAACATACATACATATTATGTACATATAGAAACATACATAGGTACATACATCAAAATCATAACCCAAGGAGGGTTATGATTTTGATGTATGTATTGTATGTATGTTTCTTAAGCAATGAATTAGCAATATCTTTCAAAATGATTCAGGTTGTGATTGTTACGATATTGTTACGCAATTAGGGTGCTACAAAAACTACTTGTATGATTTCCGTATACACAAAGCACAGTAACTTTATTAATTGTAAGAACTTTTGATTCAGCCAATATAAATACATGCAAATGCAGAAAATTACGTATGTATCATGTTTAGAATTTTCTAAGAAAACATTTCCAATTCCACGACCTCCCTATTAAATAATAATCATCGTGCGTTCATACACTTACCAAGAAACTACAAGACAAATGGAAATCCAGGCTATTACAAACTCTTTATATCCGTGAAGCTTATACTAATTGAACATTGAAAAATCAGCTCCACCCACCGTTTGGCACCAAAAACAAGACACTTCGTTTATTTATCTGTTATTAGTGTCACGCGCTTTCCTCGAAAACGGCTGAAGTAATTTTATACTTTCTCTGCTACACTTTTTAGAAGTCCGGAAACGTTGTCGGTCAACGAGATATCTTATTTTTTTACAACTGAAGGCCAGAAAACAGTATATCCTTACATAGTATAAAAAAAAGTCGCCGAAATGTCTGTACGCGCATAACTTCCGAATGACTGCGCCAAGTTGGATAATTCTTTTTTGTTGTGTTCGGTATTGCCAGGACAAGGTTTGTATGAATGAAAATATCGGAAATTCGAAAAAAAAAATTGCACTCTTGCGAAGCTGGGACGGGCCGCTAGTAGGTGATAAAACGGATATATATCGTGGTGATAATCGCATTCGTTCCGGACAATTTAACCTATTACAATCGCGTCAAAATAATCTGATGAATTAACTTCCTATAAACTTGATTCTATATTATGAAAGGAAATTGGATTTATTTGGCTTCAAAAGAGGTGTAGTAAGTAGCCAAATTTTCCTATAGTTAATCCTTTTATTATTGCTAATATTTGCTTAACTTTACGTTTTTTAGGGTTCTGTACCCAATGGGTAAAAACGGGACCCTATTACTAAGATTCCACTATCTGTCTGTCTGTCTATCTGTCTGTCACCAGGCTGTATCTCATGAGATACAGTCACAATCAATTTCAGTCAAATGTCAGTCAATTTCAACTGAAATTTTCACAGATGATGTATTTCTGTTGCCGCTATAACAACAAAATTAAATACTAAAAACAGAAAAAAATAAATATTTAAGGGCCCATACAACAACCGTTATTTTTTCGGCGTTTTTGCCTTGTGGTATGGAACCCTTCGTGTGCGAGTCCGACTCCTCTTGGCCAGTTTTTTAATGTTGCATGTTTACCATTTTTATTTAAATTCTGTAGTTAGCTTAAACTGTACCTGTCATAGTTAAGTCGGGAACAATGTGTTTGTTATGAAAGACGGGCGTTGACAGCTGCGACTGCGACACAGTTTTTTTACTTTTGTAGCTGTTATCATTTCTATTGTAATTACGTCAATGTGTTGTTGTTCAAAAAAAAAATCTTTTTACGTTTTTATCTCTCTCAATTTGCATTGCGTTCGTTTCAGTAGGTACGATACAATCCAGTCAAAATTTTTGTTCAATAAGCATCAAGCTGGCTCAGAATATCCCAGTGCATCTATCTTATCGAGAAAAGTGTGGGATATCCTACTATCCGAGCCAGACAGTTTGCGTTATGAAGTTTGTTCAGGAGCGGGGCGAGCCACTGAAATAGACACGTCAGGACGCTAATACCTCTGCGATTAATCGCCACGCCAGTCACACTGTGTTCCCACCATTTATTTTTTACCAATGCATTTTTGTGGGAGAAATCTTTGAAAACTATAGGTAGCAACAACAGGTAATATTTGTTTGTTTGTAATTTTGTATGTAAGGCGTAATCTCTAGAACTACCAGTTGGATTAGAAAGAATCTTTTTGCATTTGATAGCCCAGTTTTTGAGGAAGGCTTTAGGCCATTTAACATCATGCTATGGCCCTTAGGAGCCGAGCAAAAAGCAAAATTTCAGCAAGACGATGAGCAAAAACGAAGGGATATGCGATGCGATGCGGTGGGTCGGGGTCGTCGGGAAACAAGAAATTCCACGTGGACGAAGTCGCGGGCAGAAGCTAATCAACCTATTCTAATTCAATTTTCAAATGAAATTTAATGTTTGTTCCGAAACTTTTTCGCACGTCTGCGTGTTTCGGAGAAACCAATCGTAATTTCTTAAGTGTTTGTATTTACGTCTGGTGTGCAATAATTAAGAGTTAAATCGACGAGCCGGGATGACGTGCGGCGTTCGCACCAGGGCCGAACCAGTCGTCAAACCATCAGTCTCTAACAAACTACCTCACCAGCCTCCTTGAAACAGACCATGATTGAAACACAACGAATAAAAAAACAAACTCTCCATATTTATTTTAAACAATTATTTGCGTAATAATTTCAAATATCGAGGCGAGTGTATACGCCCCGCAACACCGACTTCATTTATAAATACATAATAAACTTCCTACATGCCAAAATAGACTGGTGTACCGATACAATCTGAGTTACCGATACGCCGATACGCCGAGTACGCAGACCGACTCTATCATTGACTAGAATTGAAAAAATAAACGGAATCATTCGCTAATACGATTTACGATTGTAAATAATTATAATACGTGTAAGTATCGCTCCAAGGTTTGTATCTGGAGTTCTTTTTGTTAATAATTTATTTAGTGAGGTTGCGTACTGCGCTTACTACCTGTACCTCTACCATGAGTTGCTATCGAAAACATTCATTATTGTACTACAGTCGATAGCGAATAAACGCGCTGCGAGTAGTTTTCGACTAAACTCGTACCTCGATAACTCGATAGTATGTGTAGTTTTCGTTACGTTACGGAGTGACTTGCCTAACTTCACACCAAACGGGGCTGTCTCTTTCTAACTATGCCAAAAAGACTGAGTAAGAAAGATATTAGGCAAAAAACAAGTATCCAATCCTTCAAATTAAAAATACAGCAGTAACCCTCCTAATTTAAAACGTCGTCGTAAAACAAGAGTCATTATGTAAAATGAGATTCTTGAATTTGTGTAGGTTATTTTGGTCGTGTCAATGACACTTCATAGTTTGTGTTTGTTTACTTTACTTGTTTGGTTGGTGCGTCGGTTTGTTTGGAGGCTGAGCTTTAGTTGCAACTTCTTATTGGTTTTAATTTTTATTAGTGAAAAATGCGAACCAGTGCTACGCAATTTCAGTTACTCGTCGAGTATATGGAAAAGTATGTAATAGCGATTTTAATAGCATTAATTTGGCAGGTATACCTTTTATGATGAAATATTTTGTTTCAAGTGGTTACATGAAGTTGAGGAATGTGGTTTAAGTGCCTAAGCAAATCACACAAATCCTGAAAAGCTTCCTTATTGAGCCTATATTCTTTAATAAAATTATTTTCACTTATGTTTCTAAGTGGATTATAATATGTAGGTACTCCTCATATCGGCTTGAAATTTTCCTTGTTCTCTTTTTTCATCTTCATATGCAGCCTTCGCTAACATATCCCACGCAAAATAATACCTTGACGACATTTTTTTAGCTAAGAATCGAAATAATTTATAACACAATAAAAGGGTTTCACGCTGAACTTTGGTAGTGAAAAAGTTAACTACAGTCGATACAGTATTATTCGATGACATCTGTCGAATTTGTAACTCATGGTACTGATTTTCTACGGCAACAGCTACAAAGCGTTAGTCGCTAGCGTATAGATTTCGATAGGTGATTTACCGTTCGACTCATACTAGCGTTCTACAGTTTTATAAGTGACCGCCAGAGGCGCTGTACAATTCTCCATAGAAACTTGTTTACGCCCTCGCTAGCGAGTACGGTTACGTAAAGTTATGCCAACTCATGGTAAGGGTACTGGAACCGGGAACAAATTGACAACTGCTACAGATACAGAGCAAACATTTCGTACGTGCAGTAAGTTATCGATAGTTTCGCGTTCCACTGCCGGTTTTGCTCGGCCTTTCGATGATGTGGTCAAAGAAACACGGCAATGGGGTGTGAGATCAGTTTCACGGATGCTTCACGGCTTCTTGTAGTAGAGAGTTAATAGCCTAGTGTTGGTTGGTACCGTCAACGTGCTAGGTCTGCGTCATTGCGTAGGTTTTGTTTGCATTTAATTAATAAAGACAAGATTTTTAATATACTCTGTTGCTATGTTTGATGTTTTCGAAGAGTTTTAGATAGTGGGCAAATATAGTGTTTAATTATGTGAATACTACGAGGTTAGGATTTGGTAGACAGTACGTAGCCTCAAGACAACACGACGACTGCGCGTAGCGGCTCTGAAATGGAGGTGGGCATGGCAGGACACTTGGCTAGACTTCGAGATGGCAAGTTAGCAGAGCCCTAACGAATTGCTTGCCGAGAAACGGTAGAAGGGGCGTTGTCAGACCAATAGCCAGGTGGGTGGGTGATCATCACAAGATCGCAGGGAAGACCTGGATGAGACTCGCACAGACCAGGGAAGCATGGCACAAAAGGTAGGAAGCCTATATTCTGCAGTGGGTTGAACGTGGAACGGGCCTGCCAATGATGATGACGATGATGACGTAGCCTACTCGGTTACAATTAGGTTAATGAGTATCTAGATTTCAAGTCGTACCTACAGTTGTTTTTTTAGACCTCTTACACTCAGTTTGTTAATTATTGGGAAAAGGTGTAAGTATAACTAAACGTATGGCCAGAAACCAGTTCAAAATTACATATTGTAGCCAGGTGGCCTGGTGAACTTAAAATAGGGACAAGTGTCTTTCTTTAAAAAGCAGAAATTCTTGTCCCATAATCTGAACAAAGGCTTCACAGACCCCATGGCCGATATCCTCAAAGATAACCTCAAGTGCCTCCAAAATCTGATAATAACTGATTAGCGTGAACGAGGTACCTTTGTCAACTGAAATTAATTAGATGGCCTTCAAATAACACGTGTCAAACATTGATAAAGCTGCAAAGTTGTCTTGCCCATTTTTCTCCATAGACAACAACAGAATGGAACTTGAAAAACAAAACTAAAAACGTGTAAACTAAATGGAACGTTCTAATAACCTATAGTCTTAGGTAGTTAGACAATGTGGAGACAACAATATGATAATATTAATGCCTAGGGGTATTTTAAAACTATCAAGTAAATCCTAAGATCGAAATAAAAAATAAATAAAATTCAAGCAAACTAAGTAGTACCTAACAATAGGCTCATTATGGGTTTTGCCCATCTTTGACTAAAGTGACTAAACTATTAGATATACACCAAAAGCGACTATAATTTATAGTAATATGTATAGAGATAGAGATAAAAGAAATATTTTAAGTCTAGGCTATATGTAGGGGCTGCGAGTTTAACGTGTTAACAACAGTTTCATTGTCGGAAGAAGCTAACAGAGCTATAAATACAAACGAAATAGTCTGGTCGTGAATGGCGGCACCGCTGTATTTAGAGACGGATCAGATCAATTAAGAGGGCCTGTCATTGACCCCTAAGGTGATACGATTTAGGTAGGCTGGATCTTGAGGGATTTTATCAGTATAATTAAAAATTAAATGCTATTCGCTGGTAAGCGGATCGCATACCTAAAATGTTCGTAATAGTTCATCGTTAATCGTGGGAAAGTTTCCCGGAACATTGTCAAGTTTAGGAAAACTAATACTGAGTCATTTAAATTTGGACAAGGCAACGTCTCCCGGTTGATAATGTAAGTTTGTACGATATCTACACAGTGAAATTGTAGACATTTTAACACTTATTGTCCACGACATGAACACAATAGTTAAACATTAAAAGCCGTGACAGTGCGTGGACATTGCGCAGTGATAGTGTTAAGTAACATGATCTTAGTTGTTTTGCGACTACTTTTTAGAAATAAAGGTCCTAAAAACTCTACCCTAACTGCGTATCATACTATAAATCTCAATCTGAAGAATTTTGCTAAACCATTGCTTCATATGTTCAAAAAATCTGTCCGCTCAACAACGTAAATAACGCAATGAATGTTGTTGAACTGTGAAAATGAAAGCCAAATCTTTTTAAACAGCTAATATTATAAAAAGAAAATATTAGATCTCTTGTATGTTTGTTTGTTACATTTTCACGCTAAAACGGTTGAACGGATTTGGATGAAAGGCACATGGACATGACCTGGATTAGGACATACTCATAGGATACTATTTATATTACTACTATTATTACTATATTATTATTATTTTATTTATTTTTATTTATATTATTACTATTTTTTTTATTCCTCGATCGAGATTAACGCGGGTGAAACCGCGGGTCTCAGCTATTCTATAATAATTTACAAAGCCATACATCGCATGATATCCCAAATATCTACAAAACTAATATACTTAGCAACTATGTAGGTAATATACAGTTCGATCGAGCGACTCGTAGAGGCTTTAAAACGTTATGACGATAATGTCTCAGCGATGGCGTTTCTGTCCCATTAGTTATTACTCTTCCTGGATCAGTTTTTCCTTATTATTTTATGTTCTTTGATATTTTTAGCCCTTGGTGCTCAATATTGTAAGAAATGTGGAAATGTAGGATGCACCAAAACATTGCTACGTACACCTGGAAAAGATTTTCCCAGATCATCCTAGGAAGACTATAAAGTCAGCTAAAACTTTGCTTGTGAATAAATGAGACATACATAATATTATTACTTTTTAAACATAAAAATTACTCTTGAATTCTCTTAGTTAGGCGAAGTGTAGAAAAGGAGTTTTTATAGTACCTACTTACACACACCCCAATGAAGTATTAAATGTCTGAAACTGATATTTGCTTGTGCTCCCCGACAGGACCGCCTGCATGCTGCCCACCCATCGCAGGAATGTGATCCAACGCTAAATAAACGTCAAAGTTTACTTTCTTCACAGTTTGTATTTTTTTCAAACGAACTGGCCAATAAAACGGAGTTTACAACGGTTGCGCGTGCGCATGTTTAACTAGCCAGTTTATTGGTGTTGAATAAAAATATAGACATACTACTGTATAGTTTTGTAGAAGATAATATTAAAACTGACTGACTCTAGCTTGCCCAGTTTTCTATAGGTTTAAGGTGTATCTTTTTTGCTGTAATGCCGCAATAAACGCAGGCGTGATCGAGGTCAAGAGAGGGCAATTAAGCAATAAAAAAAATATATGTACACATATATTTCTTTCTTTCTTGATATGAAAATGGAGCAGCAAAAAATAAATGTTTTACATTGGAAAGATGGGATTCTCGTGTGTATGTCACCAGTGACGTGGAATAATACTGCGAAACTTTTCTTTGTATAGTATTCTCTGCTGTCAGACTTATATCAACGAAATGTGTATTCTGAAGGAAAATTAACTTGTATAGTAGATACCCAAGTAAGACACTTGATACCATGATTTCTTCTAAACCGTAGTTGCTAACTCAAACTTAAAGCATTTAGTTATTTATAAACCAATTACCTCTGCTCTAATTGGTTTATAAACAACTAAATGCTTTACACTCACACTTCGACTTTCACTTTTATTCAAAATTAGTAATCCCTTGACAATTCTGTCAATAGAATCCGGATAGTGGAATTATCCGGAAAAGAACCGGAGTTACTGACTAGCTTGCAGAGTAAGCAAACTGGGCTGGCCATGTCTGTCGAAGGACCGATGGCCGGTGGAGCAGACGAGTTCTGGAGTGGAGTCCACTTAACGGCAAGCGTAGTGTGGGACGCCCCCCAGCTAGATGGACGGACGACCTAAAGAAGGTGGCTGGGACGGACTGGATGCGGAAGGCGGAGGACAGGGTGCTGTGGCGCAGTCTGGGAGAGATCTATGTCCAGCAGTGGACTGCGATAGTCTGAGTTGATTGATTGAATTGATTGACAATTCTGTCAAGGAATCGGTTGCAGAACAGACACAAATCTGAATTTAAACGATTTGACATGTGTCTCACGCCTGAACTCACAGGTACTCATTGTAGCACATGCTCGACGGTAGTGTCCAACTAAAACCTATGGTACCCGGCGATAAATATTGCACATCGACCTTTGGAAAGAGACAATCGACTAATTTCGGTTTCGTAGAGCGTTATCTCTGTCGCACGAAATACAAACAGTCCGGTATCTATTAGGAGCTGTTAAAACAATTATGATTTGCTTCTTTTGATAATTATTTTTATTCTTTGTATAAAATACAAAAAAGGTAAAGGTCGATGTGCAATATTTATCGCCGGATACTGTTGTACGTGATACGGACATGAAGCATTGCTTTTTCAAACACAAGCAAAGTTTTGTTAACCATTCAAATAGATCCAAATAAAGCAACCGCAGTAACGAACTGCACAAAGTTGACACTAATTCATTCTGAAAATAAGTTTCTGAGAAACACTGATTTGCACTGCCCAGTGCTTAGTGTGTACTGCAGTCTGTGACACATGTCGTGCTCAAATAAATAGATGCACGTACAGTCGCGGGCTTCAATATGTATAATTTATACAGTTAGCGATTTTCACGCGAAATAACAATAAGACGTAGCTATAACATAGTATAGGGGTTGTAAAAAATTAGAGGGGCTGGTAGCTAAATAATAACAGTCGTACGGGTCGATTAAAGGTTAAGCTACGCTTACCGCGGTCAGATCGTGGATGGGTGAACATTAATTACATATCAAAAATTCCCAGGCATCGGAAAGCACGAGAAGCCGACATAGTTGGGAAAAGGCAGATTGATAGAGTTGAAAATAAGTACTAGGTATGTCAGTTCTATGGTTTAGGAAAAAATCACATTTGAAATATATAGATATGAAATTATGCTCGCGACTGTACCAAGAGTGCGTCGGAGCAAACGCAGCAAGATTTATGTCGTCTGCAATGGACCTTTTTATTGGTTGCACCTTTTTGTAGCTGGCCAGTGACAATGAAGAATGAGCTTTGAAAATCTTGTGACAAGAAAAAGGGAAGAGTCTCGCCGGTATATTCTGTAAAAATCTCACCGAAAAAACTTAGGTGAAGTGAGCTTTCAATAGAGTCAATCTCTAGCATCTGGGGGGAAAGGAGAGCCGACTTCAATCTCACTAGCTACGATTTCATGTTGATGTTTTTACAGAATAAATCGGCTTGGATGCTGCCAGCAGCATTATATGATCCAAATCTTGTTAATGTGTGTTTTACTAGCATTACAAAATTAACTTTCTTATGTATCATCATCTGCCTAGCCTTTTCCCAACTATGTTAGGGTCGGCTTCCAGTCTAACTGGATGCAGCTGAATACCAGTATTTTACATGGAGCGACTGCCTATCTGACCTCCACAATCTCCCAACCAACCTCAATCTCCTTGGAACTTTCTTATGTGCCATCAATAATGTAACTATGTAATATGTAACTAACAATATAATTTCAAAGAGTGTCCATGGAGTTTCTTGCCCGTTCTTCTCCAAAGGCACCTACTACGCTTTCAAAAGTAAATAATTTAATTGAAATAAATGCTTTGAGTTTGAGTTTTGAATACGCTAAGCAGAAGACTAGCTTAAAACCACACCTGAATTCTCCGAAGAGGTAAGCAGAGATCAAGAACAAACACATTTCGCCAATTATGTGTAAATCCGATGTTACCTATATACCTACAGTGCGGTGGTTTGGGGGAGACCTATGTCCAGCAGTGGTCGTCTTTCGACTGAAATGATGATGAATATGTCCAAAGGTGTGAGCCTATTGCCAATTTGCAAATGTATGTCAATTAATAAGGCCTAAATCTAATTTTCATAGTTTGTATGTTGGAATCCCGTCGTGGTACTTTAAAACTGTAAATTCTTGTGTTCCGGATGTTTTATTAAGTAATCAGGGGCCGTCTTATGACGTATTACTGCCACCATTTTTCTGTTGTGAGAGAGAGACGGAGCTATAAAAGGCTGATAGCACCATCTCTTTTTTGCAGTGAAATAATGGTGGCTTTCGATTTAATATTATAAACGGGAAAGTTTGCAAGGATGGATGTGTGTTTGTTACTCTTTCCCACAAAAACTACTAAATGGATTAAAATTAAATTTGGTTTAAACCAGGATTAACACCATATGATACTTTTCATACCGAAATTCTCACAAGATCGAGACTTATGCGGATAAAACCGCGTGGCGCTACTAGTGCTTCATAATACGGCCCCTGAACTTCCTGAAAACAACATTCTTACAACAAAAAGGTAAAAAATCAAAGTTGTATTGCTTCTTGGGAGATACCTATGAAATGCGTTAAGTCGTGGAATTGTAAATGCAAAAGCTATCACGTTGAAAAATTGCGAACATATAGCGAGAAAATAAAATCTCATTTTATGTTCGTGCACCTACAATACTAGAATTATTTTCATGAAATTGTATAAAAGTATATAGTTTGTCTAATTTGCCAAACAGATAATATTATTATAGTGCATCCATGAAACAGCCGGTAGGTGTTAAAAGACTATAAAACATTGATTTACGAGAAACCCAAAATAGTGACATTTTATTATCCCAGAAACCTAATATTCTACACAAATATCTAACAAATGCAGCATTAACAAATAAATCAATTCTTACAACCATTTTTCCATGTTTCCCATAACCTTCTCAACAGATCTATGACCATTTCGTGTCGGTCGTCGAATGCGTCAAGCCATCAAGCCATCAAACCAGCGAGCCATCAAGCGGCCGCCATTAATCGCTAATGAGTGACAGAGAAAAGCGCGGGAAAGCAGTGGAGGCAAAGATAACGCGCATTCTGCCTAGTATCGATACGCAATAAATGTTTATTTCAGTTCGTTAAATAACTTGGGGATGATTTAATGTTACGCTTTTTTGTATCTTGTAGTTTGTTGGTAAAATATTAAATATTTGACCTCAGGTTAAATATTGCGGTAGTTTTCGGAAATTGTCATGCTTATCTGATTTTTCTGTTTTCTACGCTAATGCTGATAATTCGTGACTATCACACTAATATTATAAAGACGACAGTTTGTGTGTGTGTGTAATCTAATTAAATATACATATACCTCAATGAACACAAAACTCAGCCTACACAAAACATCTTCACTAGAAGCCATACAACATCTCAAACACAAATATTTCATAAAAATATCATCCAGCACCTTAAAATTACCCGCTGAAACGCACGCCGCGTGTTCTGCGGTAGGTATAATTAATTTAAAAAAGCACGGTCTCGATTAGCGACTGTTTAATGTAGGAGGTACATTGTAATTCGGCGAGCAGACCGCTCCCGGCGATATTGGGTCAACATTGTCCAAACGCCTAGTACGATGAACTATGAGCATTATCGAGCAACGTTTGACAACTTGTCGTAAATCACCACACGGGAGGTTTGATCGAAAACGGAACAGTTCGAATGGATTGGATTCTAAAAAAGTGTAGAATTGACTTGTGAGAATAAAAAGTTGCAGAATTACGTTGTATGTAGTTGAGAAAAACAATGCGAGCAGTTTCCTTTTTTGAATATTTAGATGGAATGGTTTCAAATTGTCATTGGTTTTATTTAAAATTAAATGCTACTTTGTTTCTATTTTTTAAATAGTTAGTTCAAAGGTGCTCATAGTTATTTGTTTAAGCTAAAAAGTTAAGTTAGCAAAGTTTTCAGCCGTCAAGAGAAACATGAAAAACTTTTAGGAAGAAAAGTCGCAAAAAGAAGCATCTTTCTAATTAGGTACATTTAAAATTGTTCTTATGATTAAAAGTTTTAATGTAGAAAACTTTTATGAAGTCAAAAGCTGTTTTCATTTAGTTATCTACACCAAACAGTTAATTTTCAAAATATAAACTGAAACGTGGAGTACGTAGGTACGTATGGTTTAATTTCTCACCGCGCTGTTATTATGAAACTGGAATGTAAACAAATACTAACGAACACCTTGATTAGTTGCACAACTACCAACAGAGCGGCGGCAGCGATGTGAGAGTTCATTACGATTACTACTCTAATTACCGGTTCATTTGTACGAATCACTTGCATAAACAACTGTTACATACACCATAGGAACCTAATGTACTGCTAACGTTAACGTAACAGTTCACGTCAATTAAATAAATTCGTCTCTTACACATAACCACAGTATCGTCATAGCAAAGCAGACCGCGACTCACGTGTCGGTATAGAACATACAACGGATCCAGGTTGCGATCGCCCACAGTCTTCAGACACACAATTTTAATGCATGCTTTTTATTTTGTCATTAACCTTCGGCGTGCTCCGGTTTCGAATCGGCAACGTTTTATTTTTGAAACACGGTTACGTTGCGGTGATTAGCGGCCAGTCCACGCGTGCACTCCGCTCACGCACTCACTGGCGGCTCGAGGGCCCGCACTGCACCGCCGCACCCACTGTGATCGAAAAACTTCAAAAATTCGATAGAAAAAAAGTTCGCGTTCCGTTTCCAAAAGTTGCGTTGGCCGGTAGAGACGGCGCGCGGGGCAGGCGCGGGCGGCGCGCACAGACGTTCGCGGCGACTGGCTCGCCTCGCTGAAAAAGCTCCTTACGTTAAATACATACAGGGCGATGTGCATTCTATTTATAAACTTAAGTTGGGCGTGCGGCACGCGCGTGCAGCGCGCCCGCCACTGCCTACATTAACATCATAATATTTGAAGTTATTAGGTCAGCTGATGAAACGTGTTGCGGCACACGGGCGCGCTCGCGCACTACAACCACGTTAATTAGCAGCACCTCTGTGCCGCGCGACGGCCGGAGCGGCGGCCCGCCCGCGTGCTGACGCGCCACCACCTCGCCGCGGTGCATCACACGCTAAACAGATCGAACACTAAGTAGGTATAATAGTTACACATTGGAAGGGCTCCAACAATAATAGAGATATGTTACGTTTATGATGATCGTGAGAACCGCTTTAACGCGCTGCCGCACGCACCCGACGCAGTCCGTTTTATATTTTATTTTATTTACTAAAATAACATCTTTAGTTACAATGCAAACTATAAAAACGGCAATAAATATTGAGTTCGACATTTGAATTTATTATAGTAAGACAAAATGGCTTCATATTTTAGTGATGGTTTTTCTAAAGCTTTTATATGCGTCAACGCCTCGGTGTGGTAAGTTGTCAAGTGCGTGCGGCGGCTGTCACGCGTGACGGACCGTGACGACGACGCGACGTGACGGCGTAACGCTACTTTGACGAATATGATTTACAAAGCTGACGGAGCTGACAAGACAGTTTGTTACACCGTGTTACGAGGGGAACATGTTAGTATTTCAAAACCGAAACAAGACGTAGGAATCAAAGACTGATCGCGCGTGACACGACCGCGGATTAATCTTTGAAGTTGTGCGGACATAAACATCTCAGCACATATAACAACTAAATTGGACGTGTTGACATGTTCCTCCATATTTCTTGTTTTTATAAAAAATAGGAGTGTAATGTAATAATTTATTATGTTTATGTGTACCGTGTGAATGAGTTGAGAAGTTTATTTCGTAGCGTCAAACTGTCATACGCTTATTTTTATTTTGGCAATATTTTATATCACTAATGTTGACTAACTGGCGTGAGTGTCACACGTGGGTCTAATAGCCAAGGAATTTGACATAACGAGGGAATAAATAGATGACATATTTTAAAAATAAATGGAACTGAATGTCTAGTAATAAAAATATTAATTAATTATGTAAACAATAAAAGGTTTATCAAAACTGATGATTGCAAGTGACACCTGAAAACTTGCTGTAGGTAATAAATAATACGTAAAATATGTATTGACGCCTGTAATGATCATAAACTGAACCTGAAGTGTGCAAACGAATTTTTCATTGCTGCCATAAATCAGATAACATATTTTATTTTGTTCATTCTTATTTCCTTTAATAATGTGTTTGATATATCTGAACTTGAGCTTCTTTATACAACATGTCCCGGAATTAACGCACATTATGGAACATTCCAATTAGAATATGTTAAGGGGCTTACATGACCTAAAGCGACGTCACTGTCGGACTGTATAGAAAAGAAAGAGAAGAGCGATGACACAACGCTGGTAATTTATTGCAAAATATGAAGCAATTATTTAATTACAAAAAATCTATTGTTTGGACTAAAAAATTAAAACACTAGTATTTTAGTATATTACTTGTAGAATAATCTGACAAAAAATCAGAATGATTGTATGTACACACATCAAAAGTGTCTAGGGATCAACATATATTTTTGCAATAACTTTTCTCCTGATTGATATTAATTAAAATTTTCTTTAAGGATTCATCAAATAAAGTGTTTTCGTATGTCACAGTAACGATAAACCAAGTCACCTTTGCATTAATAAAGAAATTTTCCATTTTCCTAATAAAGGGATTTTTGACATTTGAACCACTAACATTAAAGTTCGAAAAAAAGACTGAAATAACAGTTTTCTTTAAAATTTTATTGGGTAACTTAAACAATTAATAATCCGTGTTTCTACCGCGAACACTAACAACACAAGAACATCGGTTTGGCATACTCAAAATGAGTTCATCCAAATCACGCTGTGGAATGGCCGCCCATGTTCGTTGCAACAACAAAAAAAGGTCTTCTTGCGACTGGATACCCTCCATATTCGGCAGAACTCTTCTCTGTAGCATATCCCATGCATGCTCAATCGGGTTCAAGTCTGGCGACTGAGCAGGCCAGAGCAGGACATTGATGTTAGCTGCGGCGAGAGTCTGTCTTACAACTCTTGCGTTGTGCGGTCGTGCATTATCATGCATTAACTGAAATAAGGGACCGATTTGCACTTGTAGAGGAACGATGACGTCAGATACAATCGTCTCAGCATAAATTTGAGCGTTGAGGTTGCCTCTGATCCAAATCAACTCAGTTCTTCCGCCGATCCAAATACCCGCCCATACCATGATGGTTCCACCACTATAAGGATGGACTTCCTGGCAGGATTTCAATCGCTGTTGGCGTCCAGGGGTTCTCCAGTGTCGTATACGTCTTGTATCCGGTCTCATACCAAAACAAGACTCATCAGAAAAGCACACGAAACGCCATTGTTCTTCTGCCCAATTTCTGTGTTCAAGAGCCCATTGATATCGAATCCTACGATTGTGCATTGCTATAGGTGGTACCCGTAGCGGTCTTCGGGAATGAAGGTTCACTTCATGCAAGCGGTTTCTGACTGTTTGGTCGCTAATTAAGTTCCCTGAAGAGTGATGAAGCCTCACGGCTAACATCATGGCGGTTATTGTTGGAGCTCTTCGAGTTAAGATTTGAATGTATCGGTCTTGTCTCCGTGTGGTGCAGCGATACCGTCCTCCATGGCGCTCAGCCACGGTACCAGTGCTTCGGTAACGTGTCCAAAGTCGACTGATAACACTCTGACTTGTATTCAGAGCTAAAGCCACAGTACGTTGCCGGGAACCAGCTTCTATCATTCCCACGGCTCTGAGCATTTCTTCCCTGCTTAAATGACGTCGCCGCTCCATAATAACGTTGGTTTTAATCAGTAGTAGGGAAACAGTAGCACTAATAATGTCTTCAATGCGTTGTATGTTTTTATAGGGAAAATATTGACAGCTGATTTTCATCTTTTACTCGAATTTGATTAACAGTTCCTGTTTCAAATTATGAAATGCACCAAAAAGGATCCATATAAATTTATAAAATCATAAATTTATTACAAAGCCACATCTCAATCTCAAGAAATCCGCATAAAAATGCTTGATCCCTAGACACTTTTGATGTGTGTATATTAGTATGGTTTTTATTAGGGATGTTATGGATATGAAATTTCGGATACGGATTAATTACGGATATAGGAATGATTATTATAACGGATACGGATACGGATATGAAATTATTTCGGATTATCCGTTAGTTTCGGATAATTTCGGTTACGGTTATTAATTTTTTTAGGAATTTAAAAAGTGCAATACAAATAGTTAATAAAATAGTTTTATTTATATGTAACTATTTGGTAGGAATTACAATCAGTCTGTGAGTTATTACAGCTATTTAAATTAAAAATGATTATAAATAAATGTTGAGTGTTATCTAATCTACCTAAAATGAAAATGTAATAATAAAATTATTACTTATAAGTACTTATTTAGTAATTTCGTATTCAAAGAAAATATTAAAATTAGATTTAAATTTAGAATGCACATATTTATTTACTATGATTTAAGTTTAACATAACAATCATAGCTATCTTTATCTTCGTGTCTCAATTAGGCTCCGCCCCTATCCGATATTAACCGAAACTTTTCGGTTTCGGTTACGGTTACGGATAATTTTTTATATCGGATATCCGATAGTTTCGGTTACGGTTACGGAGCTCCCTAACATCCCTGGTTTTTATTGTAAAAAGAAAGTTTTTAAAGGTGTCTTCATGATTTTTATCTATCGTAGTTATCAAATTAGTTGTATTATGTTTTCACCACACTATCTAGCATATATCCTGAAGAATATCATATATTTTTCTGATTTTGTTTACTGTAGTCGATCATATACTTTCATTGTTTCTAAAACTTGCGTTTTTTGTGTTTAGGTCCTGTAAGCCCCTTATACATATTATGTAGGTACATACATTGAATTTTTACTAGTACGTTTATAAGTACATACTAGTAAATTATAATAGGTTTTATAAACTTGTTTATTTATTAAATTGGATATACTGATTGTGGGAGAAAATGTTGGTCACATTACAAATCTACGCACGCACAAAGTCACATACGTATAAGGGTCTAGCGTAGTAGGTACTTCGCCTATTAAGTAAGTTACGTAGTTTATTGGTGATTTTTGGAGGAAATACGGGTGGTCGTTTCTCCATAGAAACGCTCTCGCCTGTTTTTCTTCTGGTTAATGACTATAAAGCAATGGTTATGACATCATATATGACATCCATGGAATAACGAGAAACAATAAAAGTGACAATTTTTTTTATTGCACTAAGGGCTGATTTTTCAATCGCCAGATAATTTTTATTCGTGGAATAAAATTGACGTCTGATAAATTTTGTATGGAAGAACTGTCAAAAATTCAAAATTAAAAGTACCTCGGATACAATATCTGGCGTTGGAAAAATTAGCCGTACGGCATTTCATACAAACTTTCAATCCTTTTTTTTTTTTCGATATAAATGAACCGATTTAATGAAACTTTATACGCATAAGCAAGATACAAAGGTGAAAAATAGTGTTACAGCCAAATAGACTGATTTTAAATTTTCCATAGAAACAGAGATTTCCAGTTATCTTTTTTTAAATAAGACATTTCGAAAATGTTCAATAAGTAACTTTTTAGACCTTTGTATCCTGCTTATGCGTATGAAGTTTCATTAAAATCGGTTCATTCATTTCGAAAAACAAGGACTTGAAAGTTTGTATGAAATGCCGTACGGCGTAAACGCGAAAATCTTGCCAAGTTACGTGCTGACCACTCTACATTACAAGTATCTGTCGGCAAATATTTTACCCCGCGGCAATAGATCTCGCGACCCGTAACAAGACAACCACTCAACAATCGTGCCTCCAAATAGTACTTACTTTCCAGCCTTCCAGGATAAATTAAACAAAATTCCCGTCTGTTAGTATGACGTAAGTAAGTATTGCAATTTCGCTAGCTCGACACGTGCTGCAGCTCCTCAAGTATAAGAGTACTAAAACTTTAAGCTGTTTCGCTTTTCGAGCATAATAATGTGTTGTTAGCAGTTTTAGTTTATGCAAATCCGAACTTTACCTGTTTATGTAGGTAGATGAAGTATTTTGCAATTTAAAAGAAAAGTGGTAGTTTTTACGGTTGAGGAGTTGCAGGGATGAAAATATTCTTTTTAAGAGGCGTTTTACTTTTGTTAATTTAACTTCAAAGCCCGTTTGCGGCAATTACATAACTAGGTATATATCTAATATTGCCTTGAGACCTAAAAATATTTAGGTACTTTGTATCAAAAGGCTAATTCCCGTAAATCCGTCCGTGAACGTTCTTAAAATTACGAGGCTCCTAACAAATCAAATCCGCCTCTTTCAAAATGTAAACTGCTGCACCGCTGTGACATCGGCTCATCAAATGCAATAGGAGTATTCGTAACTCGGATATCTCTGTCATAAACCATGTACCAATAACACATAAATTCCATAACACATAAATTCCTTTAAATCATACGCGTTTAGTGGCAAACGCTATGGATGCGTAAAACCGTCGGATTCTATTACACTGGTTGTGCAGTAATTAGCAATGCGCTCGACAGATGGCGCTGCCGCACTCTTCCGTGACACTGATAGGCAAGCGGCGGCGGCTGAATGATGCGAATTTACCTAGTTGTCGTTTTCTAAAAAAGTTTGAGAAATCGTGGGAGTTTAAATGTTTTTATTTGTGTTTAAATGCATCGGCTTCCTACACAAATCTTTCGTTTTTTTAAATGGTTCTAAATTAAAATATACTACAAAATAAAATTTAGTGAATTTATTTATTTAGTCAATTTAGTACTATTCAAAGTGAAAGCATTTATTTCAAACAGGCACATTAAAGACATCTTTGAGCGTCAAAATTTCATAACCTACTCAAAGTTTCGTATGGAGAAGAATGGGCAAGAAACTCCACCGTTTACTCTTTTAAAATGTTTTGTATAATTTCGTATACATTAATTATACATATAGATAATTATATGTGAAGACGTTACACTTAGAATAAAATTACTAGACCACAATAAGTAAAAGAATTAAAAATAAAGCAATGACAGGAAAATAATTATGTGATAAATAGTTACATGATGCTCACTTATTTACAAATATTGTTAAAGTAGATGATTTTCCTAAAATTTTAACAAGTAATAATTAAGTGTGCGAGTTAAAGTAGGTATGATAATTATGATATTTTTGCATTCGAAATCATCAATCACCGTTAGTAATAATAAAAGTTTATTTTAACCCATTCTCTGTCCCATGAACCACACATGGTTCAGGTTGATTATTTAATTATTGTGTCTACTTTGTGGACAGTGAAAGTGTTAAACATATCTGGCAAAACTTGCCTATCGTTTATTATATCTCTGCTCTTCGTTCGGGTAGTATAAGCGTGATCTTAAAAATATTTAATTTGTAACTCTCCACGTTGCACAAACAAGACATAAACTACCTAATTAGATTTAACGCGTTTTTTGATTGCTTACAAATTGCAGCAACCTTTAAGAAAATAACATTATAAAAACTGAGAAATAATGTGTTTTTATTTGTTTTAATCAATTGACGGGTTATTTATGTTACCTTGGGCAGTCCCTACATTGTAAACACGTTGGGTTTATTTTGAAAATAAATACCTGCGCGGAGATTTTATTGGACTGGTTACGTCAATGATTTTACCGTTAAAATATACAAGGAAGACATTATTTTGTAAATTCACAGCATCCTAATTACGTAACACACTATCAATCACAATCTGAATAATTTTGAAGGATATTATAATCCATTGCTTCATATGTTGGATAATTTGTCAGCTCAACAACGTAAATAACGCAATTAATGTTGTTGAACTGTCAAACTGTCAGTGCGTTACGCAATTACCCCACAGGTTTCAAGTTCTAAAAGTATTATTAACTTTTATTATAAATGTGAACGTTTTAAAAGGTCATCGATTAATTTAGGTGTTTATAAGAATAGGTATTAAATGAACCAAGTATAGCATGTGGTATTCGGGGTGTACCTAATATAATTTAAAAGAGTGTCCATGATGTTTCTTGCCCGTTCTTCTCCATAGGTACCTACGCTTTGAAATGGGCAACTAGCTTCATATTTTCTGACTGACCGACTTCTTGACAATTCAAAAGTGCATGTAAATGGTTTAATTGAAATAAATGCTTTGAATTTGAGTTTGAGTTTAAATATATTTCTATTTATCTATCTATTTCAAAACTTATTTATTTATTAACGTGTAAAGGTTTTGCAACCACACCAATTCACGCCTTCATCAATCTACAAATTGCACAAAATGTCAATCAGCTGAAAGTGACCGTTTCACCAGATCACCGTTAGTGGAAAACTCAAGAAAATATAAATGGAGTAAGTTTCATCACAGACGACACAACAGCAACTCAGTGCGACCCACTTGCGCAGGTGAGCAGTAAACATGTAAAGATGGACACTGTGATGTGAAATTGTAACACACGTGCAAGGGATGAGCGATCAGCGACGAAAAAGTCACGTAAAACGACTAAGGGCTGATTTTGACAGATAGCACAGACTAGGTATAAAAGTTTGGTCAAATGCGGCCTATGTTTTAACATGACCGAAGTTGTGCGCTCTACGACGCTACCGGCGCGGTTAGATGCTCTGTGTGCCTGGACCATCACCCTTCAAACCGGGTCACTGCAATGCAGCATTTCGGTAGTTTAATAGGTGGTAAGATGCCATCATTCCTATTTCACACAAGAAATTTTTAAAATACCGCATCTTTTAAACAACATAACGTTTAACAGATTGTTTTACGCGCACGAACGGTATTGTAAAATTTTCTATCTGAACTCTGAACGCTATTTGATAATAATATTCTTTCGAAATCTCCATCGCCATTCTCTCGTACCTTGGCTAGTAGTACACCAAGACTTGTAGCACGTGCGCGAGCACTAAACGTAGGTACATAACTACTTACGGACGGGACACCGTCACATAACGCAATGAACGTTAACACACTTACCGATTTACATGAGAATCACTGCTTATTGTGGACTGTCCGTCTGTCAGAGACAGTAAAAAAGTAAATGGTTTGGCGAAAGAAAGCAGAATTTATTTTTCTGTATCACCTATTTGGCAATCTGTTTGTCCTAAGCCCGAAATTAGTAATGTATATAATCCCAATCTTGATTCGTGGTCTTGGACGGCTGCTTGTGATTTCCCCTCTCAAAGACTTAGATTGGCAAACTCGGTCCTTGATTGATTACAGACAAAGATCGGTTTCAAGATTGAGATGCATTATTAATTTCGGGCATTAATAAGCAGAAACCGGGTGTAAGACCTATTTTCATGTAAGTAGTGTGCAGTTAATACGAAAAATGTTATTAAAATAAACTTTGTTGCAAGATTTTCTTTACTTCTCAAGTATGTAAGAGAGTTATAGTTAATAAACTTATAGTAATATAAGGTCTTACGACTATTTCCTTATTTTGTATCCTACTAGCTGCGCCCCGCGGGTTTATCCGCATAAGTTTCGATCCCATGGAAATATCGGGATAAAAAGTATCCTATGTGTTTATCCTGGTTATAAACTATCTGTGTGCCAAATTTCATCAAAATTCGTTCAGTGGTTTTTGCGTGAAAGAGTAACAAACAACCATCCATCCATCCTCGCGTTCATAATATTATTATTATAGTAGGAAGTAGGATTAGTTTACACACAAGTACAAATATTTTTCTTAGAGTCCTTTCTCATATTTTAAAAGCAGCAATTAATTAATTGTATATTTATCTCCCTGCTGATAAGTCAACATTACCCATTAATTAATAACACCTAACCTAAACGTTTCACTATGAAATAACTACCGTTTATGTAAATGGGCTCATTAGCTGAATTAATTGTTGTTGCAAATCGTTATACAGCTAATTTGCATTTATTATTAATATTGTACACACTGCGACCCTTGACCGCTAATATAAGCGGTCATTGGGAGGCTGCCATGTTGAAATGTGGGTGTTTATGGGTTAAATTTATGAATCACTAGCAGCGCTCAGCGGTTTCATCCGCATAACTTTTGATTCCGGGGGAATATCGGGATAAAAATGTCGGTAAATTTCAATGGTTTGACCGATATCACCAAATGAATAAACAGTTAATTTTGTGGCCTTTTAGCTACTTAAAAAAAATCTAAAAGTTTACTGTCATGACGATAAAATTTTGTCTCAAGCTTTAAGGCACCTTCAAACAGGTGCGACACGCGATAAAATCGCGCACGACACAAAGGCACCGCAAGTCGCGCAACGAGCGGTGCCTTTGTGTCGCGCGCGATTTTATCGCGTGTCGCGCCGAAGGAGCCTTTAATGTAGTGTAGTAAGAAAGAAATATTTTTTTACAGTGTAGTGTGATATTAACTAGCATTCCTCAAGAATCGGGCTAGCAAATGAAAAAAAAAAATTCTAATCCGACCGGTAATTCCAGAGAGCGTTCAAACAAACACTTCCGTTTTATTAATTGTGTATGTGTGATTTTTATATTAATTTTATGTTATGATTTAATATATATTATGTTAATATAATGTATGACTTTGTATGAAAATAAATGAATTATTATTATTATAAATTAGGTGCTTAGCATATTTTAAGCAAAGTTTTTCGACACCTAAAAGCTTAACGTACATCTTCGGATATCCGTTACATAAAAAAATCTCATACACGTTTTAGAGCTAAAAAAAGATTAATTTCAAATTCTCCAGATTACATGTATTTCAAAAACATCAAACGTAATTGCACGATAAAAATCTCTTCCTGACATGCAAGAGAAGCCAGGTAAAGGTGCTAGTACACGACTCAGTTTATCGATAGCAGTTAGAAGCCGCGTCACGGCGTCACGGCACACAATCCTTTAGTTTTGCCGTCACTTATATGTAGGTAGTTCGACACGCTGTACTAACGACACACTGAACTGGACGCCAATAACTTGGTGATTGCAATAATATAGTGTGTCCGTCATGCACGTAATAATTTGGAGTTTTTGGCAGGTGCATTAGGTAATGAAAATAATAATAATAATGTACAGAGTAAATTCGGAAAAAATCTTCAAATAAACGGGTTTTTTTTCTCATCGTTAAATGATATAATACATGGCTTTATTCCCCAAACCTGTATACCTAAAGTATACCCACATTTCGCCAGTTATGTCCCATGTAATAGGACCCCCTATTTCCATTAACCGGGCAAGTTATATTGCACAACACTGTAATTACTATTCATTACAATAACGTCCCATGGTCGATGCAAAAATCATAATACGTCAATATTCGTAGCTGCATTCTACGAATATTGCTACGCCGTAGCACTTCGTAGCAATATATCAGAACCTTTTCCCAGACCTCGATTTGCCTGTAGCGAGTTGAGTTAATTGTTGGATTGTCTTTTAAATTGTAAATATTTATTAGTTTAACCAGTATTCATGTTTAGATAAGTATTTAGCATGCTAAAAATCTTTATTCTTGTTGCTATAAACAATCATTGTATCTTTATTTGCAAAGCTACTTCAAACTTTTTTTTAACGCCAACTGCCAATACGTTTAGCTCCTACTATTTTCAATAGCGTGATAGTTAATCCCGATACCCGCTAAGTAGCCAATTCACGATGACCGCATCATTTACTTCGCTCTATAGTCTATGGTAACATAGACTAAGTGAGCACTTAGCTTTATTGCTCGTATATCAATATTATTTTCCAATTTAGTTATCATTATCACTGTTTGGAATATTATAGTCATATATTAGGTATTGGCGTTCCTATTTGCGAAGGAGAATATAAAGGTTATAGTTTAACAAAAGACATAAAGATGGAAATTAAATTTTCATATGGAACTTTGGATGTATCAAGCGTTGACAAAAAAATACTGCAGAAAAAATTGGCGTCACTCAACACTAATGCTTATTGTTAGCAGTGTTTTTTCTTCAGGTTTTTTTATTATATTCTTTTCTATAAACTCATCTCACCAGATGATGAATTACTAACTGTTACTTTCATAGTTGAGAAAGGCTACCCTTTCCCCAACTAAATACTAGCTCCAGTCGGCTTCCAGTCTAACCGGGTGCAGCTGAATACCAGAGGATAATACGATACCCCTTGGTAAGACTGGCTGTCAGACTTTCGGGCTTCTGACGACTCGCAACGACTGTCAAAGATACCTAATATTGTAAATATTCGTATGTCGCTTTTAGTGGTGGATGTATCCTGAACTTATTCATATATACCAACCAACTTTGTACCTACCACATCCGACGAATAAATGTCTTTGTCTTTGTCAACAAATGACATTGGAAACTTAGTACAAATCAATATTACTATTGATAAACGAATGCGTCTGCTTTTAATTATTTTGCTGCCTTCTTCTATTCAACTATTTCTCTAAGTTCTCATTAAAAACTTTCTTTAACTTGCATATTTACCTGAAAAACAGTGTGCTTAGTGGTGATCCAGCGGTAATTCATCCTTTTGAATAGAAAGTCCTCTGCAATCGAGAACATCCAAGGATGTACTCGCAACAGTTATCATGTAAAACATGTTTCCAAAGAATATTGAATACTAACAAAAGGATTCATGAAAATGACAGATTTTTATTAATCCTTATGTTAATATTCAGACTACCACTAAATACATATTTTTTAATATTCGAAAGATTCTTATTTTCGGCATTGATTCATGATCGTTCCATTAATGCGCGAGGAAAGCGGCGCGACATCTAAAATTCTCTTTAAAATATCATTCAGTCATTCATTCCTATAAGTAATTTTTATTTGTAATTGTCTTAATCTGTTTGTCAATCCGTGAGAAAATACTCGAACAGCATAATCCTACAAAATCATCAAATCCATCATCACCACTAACCTGAAAGAACAGCGTGAAGGCCACCCACTGGTAGTACTTCCCGTACCGGCGGGGGGACGTCCCCGCACCCCTCACGCCAGGGTATGCTCCTCCAGCTTCCCCCGCCACGGTGAAGGTCGAGTGGATCCAGCAGTAGGTGTTCAGCACGTCTTCTGGTATGTCCCTGGAGGAATGAGGAGATTATTAGCTTAGATCTTCTTCTATTGACAAGCAGCCTTCAGTTGGCAGGTCCCCTCTGAGGGAAAGAGATGGAGTTCCATCCCTTTCCCCCTGTGCTGTGTGGTGGTAGGCCCCTGTGCACTAGATTAAGAGGACTTGCCAATTAAAGGCTGTGAAGCTCCTGGAAGATTTATAAAGAGAAATCGTAGTTACACCCGCATCGTAATAATCAAACTTGTCTATATCTATATACCTATTATAAAGAGAAAAGATTTGATTTTTTGTATATTGTTTATTACGCTTTGAATAGCTAGAACGGCTGCAGGGGTTTGGGTGAAATTTGGCACATGGATAGACCATAACCTGTTTTAGAACATAGAATACTTTTTATCTCGATATTCCCATGAGATTAAGACCTATGCCGGTGAACCCGCGGGGCGCAACCGCACATGGGTCAAAAAACTTTTTAAAACGCTTTAGTTAAATGTTAAGTGTTTTTGTTTTGTCAAATATGGAAAGTTTGTAATTATATAGGTAATACCATAAAGGTTTGGTATTTTTACACGACTGCTCAAAAAAAGGAGTGTTATGCACAAAGTTAATGCCAAGCAAATTATGTTACCGGTATGTAACCTATACAGAATTATTTACCAATAAACGTAATAATTATGATACTATTAGGTATTCTGTTTTCTTTAAAATATGTGTAGGTATGCCAGTCCATGGCGTGTTAGATCACAATCCTATTATTAAATACACTATTGCATCATTTAATAATGCAAACAAAAAAACCTATTCTGTACTATTCTGGCGTTTAAATACAAATTAAGAAGTGTTTTCCGTACGTACCTGCCGTACTTCGTACCATACGAATATTACTGAATTTTCGCAATCGTTTTCAAGTGAAAACAAAAATTTACAGCGTAACTGCTGTCATAATTAATATTTAGCTCGTGGACTAATTTAATTTATTAGGCCAATAAAACTATTAACTGCAAAATAATAATTGGCCCACATTTTTGGTTAATGAACTCATCATGAATAAGCTCATTGCTGAATCGTGACAGCGGTACTATTTTCAACCTCAGCATGTTATCCGCCTCATATATTATTTTAATAACAATACAAGTCATATTACAGAAATAAAACAATTCGTTTCGATACAAAAAAAAGCACCGCTCATTTTCCTCCCACACTTTTCCAAAAATATTTTTGTTTAACGCCATCTATCATTTGAAGTGTGAACTACGTGGACCGCGTGCTAGCTAAGCAACGTGTTTTCTCACCTCGTGTGTATACAGTCGATGGGGTTGCCCACCAGGTGGCGCGTTGTTAAGGCTGCGCTAGCCGCCAGCAACGCGGCGGTAGTTGCACCGCAGTGCAGTCGGAATGCTATGGAATCAATCTTCGGGTTCACCCCTTGCTGTACACGGGAAAATAACACATAAAGACATGCTCCCAAAGCTTAGAATTCAATTTTTAATGCGTTGCTTGTTGATATTAAATATTCAGTGTTAAAATCGGTGCAAATTGAGGAAGCTGTCCGTAATCTACGCTGTTTGAATTGAAAGAGGTTTTATGTTTACGGCTTGCTCTTGACTCTTGAGCGGAACGAATTGGAGCAATAAAGTTTAAACTATTGGTTTATTTAGATACTTATACAGAAAAAGTAGGTACTAACTCAACCAAATTAAAATAATATGGTTAGAAATTTGTCTGGCTTGCAATCAAAACATTATTTACCATGAGACGCTGTATACCTAAATACGGTATGCACATATTCACTTCCAATAAAATCACTGAATGAAACAAAACACAACCACAAGGGTTAAAAATGAGAGGACAATAGAACTGAAGGACAAGAAAATATTATTACAATTAATATCAGGACAAACACAGAAACAAATGTTCTAATATCCCGTACAATATTACAATAATGAGTGGTCGCAAGAAGCCGCGGCGTAACGTAACGGACTTACGTTACGTTACAACGCGATTAGTCCCGGCTCCCGCGGTCTTCCCGCCTCTAGACCAGTCTTACGTATGTTAATTAGTGTCGCAGACTCGGGGTATGGTAAATAGTTAGGTAACCTAGGTATGTGTGTAGCGAAAGGGCTGCGCAACGTGCTTAGGCGCTGTGAGGCTTTAATTAAACTATTTTTTGCCAGATAAATTAATAATAATTTTCGTCCATAGAAAATAAAGTTGGTCTCACCAGATTACATTGTTTGTATAAATGACTAGACTGCCTCGAAGTCGAGCAGAAAGGATATTTCTATCACGGATACTAATAAGGTCCTGCGATCTAAGTACGTAACATATGTGAACATGCCTTTTGCCATTGCACATTCATTTAGCCCCGATCCGTCTCTTTTATCTTTGGTCCCGTCTTTGCCTATGATGTTTTGTGGACATGAGCCGCACTTAAGCGTACTAATGCTGGTGTCTTTATAAGTCTTTACAATAATTATGAATTATGTAAGTATTCCAAGTCCTTTCTATCTTTCAACCTACCCCTCCAGACAGCAGCGCATAGATGCTGGTAAGGATCTCCATGGGCCTCCGCGATTGCGGGGCGCGCTCGCGCCGCCGCCACGCGGCCGCGCCGCTGCTGGCCGCTGACACGCCGCCTGCGCGCGCGCTCGCGCCGCGTCCCCGACGGCCCCAAGACAAGACTGAGTCCCTGAGGAAGGAGTCCTGGCTAGAAATGATACTTCAAGATACGTATGATGTCGTGAATAAATAAGAGTCCCTGTGGAAGACGTTCAGGTTGAAGCTGTATCTTATTTTCGTAGTGACGGTACAGCAATATTCTGTTTGGGCCTAATAGGTGACCATGTTTATTGCGGCGTCAGAGACGTTGTTCAGATCGTCAAGGGTCTGCATACAGACATTTGGGACCCGCCATCAGACGGGACATGGTCTGCTCAGGACCACCGCACTCGCAGAGCTAACACAACAAGAAAAAAATATGTTGATAAATTTCTTGAAGAAAACCTGGTTGCTGCTGACTTCAAGAGACGCACAACTACCTGAGGAGAAAGTACAGGTTAGAACTGACGCTTCAAGATACGTATAACTCTTTGAAGAAAAAGAAGTCCTGTTCAGCTCTAATACTGCAAGACCCGCATTAGTCCCTAGATAGGCCTAGACTAGAGCTGATAGTTCTGCAGAACCTAGTAGGTGGAGAAAGAGAAATCCCTGAGGAAGAAATCAAGGTTATCTATGATACTTTAAAACGGGCTCATGTACAGAAGAAGATTGAGGTTAGAGTTGACACTGGTACACTCACGGCAAGGTAATGTTCAGTTTATGAGATGAATGGGACAGGAACAAGAAACAAATACAGTTTGCAGCTTTTGGTTTACAAAGTGAGGAATTGAAGAATTAAATCAATTTAATCTTGAGCATAAGCGGGAATGCATTGTTCTGTGTTGTGTTATTCTGACATGCAGTAGATCTGAGATAAACAAGCAAGCCTAGTTTGGATCAATGAAGGTCAAGTTGATAATAAAAGATGCATCAGCTCTTTTGTATTTAAATTATGCATAGAAATTAAAAGTATTCTATAAGTTTTAAAAATCTATAACAACGATTATTTTGCAACTATTGCCTTGGATACTAATGAGCTTTTATATTGCTATCATTTACAATTTGACGAAACAATTGAATGAACATCATCCAAACACGAGCACTACATAATTAAATAAACGTTTAAAGCTAACGTAAACAAAATTAACTCACCAAAGAAATTACAAAATCCCTCCCAGTCACAGCCAAAACAAAAACGACCACAAAACAAAACAATACACTAACAGCTACACTCCGTATGAATGGAACGATCTCTACGTCGGCGTCGGAACACGCGTCGATTATAACACGTGTTTCAAACTAAATCTAGGTAATTTAGTTGAAATCGACTCAATTGTGTACAACCGCTGTAAAGGTTCGGACACAACTATCAAAGGTTCAGGAAACCGCTGATGCTATAGGAATAGACATTCAATTAATAGAAATTCAAGGCTATGCTCTTTTGTCGATCGGGATGGGGAGACTAGTTTCTTTTATTTTATGAAAGATACATATTATTACTGATGTTTTGATATGTAAAAACTATACAAACATGCGCAGTTATTACGTGTATCTTCGAAAATGGGCTCAATTATTTTAAGCTGCCACTGTGGTTTACCAAATACCCACCCACCAAGAAAGCTAACATTAAAAAACAAGTGTTATTGTTTTTGGACATAAATTCACAATAAACAAAAAGTGTAAAACGTGCTGCGCGTGTGTACTCCTAACTTTTGAGTTTGATAAAAATAAATAAATGCAGAGCTCTCATCTGAGAACATGAATGACCGCATTCTCATAAATCACATCCAGGATACATAAAAAGTTAATAGTAAAAAACTAAAGTACCTAAGTGTTTTAATGTAAAAATTAACAATGTGAGAAGTATTTAATAAATCAATCTAATAACGAGAATGTAATGAAACTTGACAAAATATTCAATGAGCGAACAATCAAGTAGGAACCTAAATATGTCCGAAGTTCAACACATTATTTTAGCCCTCAAATTCTTAACCACATATTTGTCTCATTATGAAAGAAAAAGTCATTCAGTCGACAATATTTTACGGAAAAGCTTTGGACGCTATCCAAATTACCCAAACTTACGTGATGAATGTACTATACACCGCCTCTTAATCCCAGTTTACGTCTAACTGTTAATTAAATAAATCGCTCCGTATCGTTATCGTCAAATAATCGTATGTCTATGACTCAATTTTATTAATAACAATATACTACAAACATTATTTATGGGCCTAACACAGATCTCTGCGGTATCCCCCTTGTTTTCGTTTCCAAAACCGTTCGATTGAACTCTCATGCAAAGTCGACTTTGTTTTTTAAAGCAACAAACTGTATGAGCATCACTTTACCAAGCATTGTTCCGTTTTAAGGAGGTTGTCAAATAAATACAGGTGTCGGCCTTGTCAAACGCTGCCCACAAGTCGGCAACCGGAGATTGATGTCTGAACAACTGCTGCCGTCGGCTTAGAGATCTTTGTATATCTGTATGATTGTGTGAATCACGTGTATATTTGGAACTCGGTCAAACGTCTGTTGACTTGTATCATACACTTTTCATTGTTAATGGATATTGTGTTTATTTTTAATATCTCGTTAGCGAGCGGTATGTTCTATTATCGCTTGTATGTTTTTTATGTTTGGCTTGAACTGATTTTATTGCTCAATGGTAAAAATGTTTGTTAGATTATGTCTTGGGGCATTTATTTATATTGTGAACATTTGTTTATTAATATTCCATTGATGCCGTTTTAGATCGATTCTATTTGAGTTATTTGGTTCACGCTTTATTTCAGATGAATAATGGTACTGTCTGGTACATATTAATGTTGTGAAAAATATTCTACTCATGTGTTTTTATGAATGTAAGTTATACCTTCTGTTGGCGATCCTGTTCACTCGAAGTAGTTCTTGGCGGCCAGCTACTTCTTGGCGACAACCGGTCGTCTTGCCCATGGGGTGCGCGGGTAGCAGTGCCGCTCTGCGCCTGCGGCAATTCCGTTAATGTAGCCTACAGTGCTATGACTCATGAGTGTTATAAAAGTGAATGACTGTCTGTAGAACTAGACTATAGATTGTAGCCTTCCGTCCAGAAGGCAGTGCACAAAATGAATATTACCTACATCTTCTAGCAGCAAATCAGCGTGTCTACCACATTTTTCATTCATCTTTTGTGTTAGAGTTGAGAGGAATGATACCTTCTATTAGCAATCCTGTGTGCGCGCACTCCTGGGTCGGGCCGGCCGCCAGACGTCTTGCCCATCGGTCGCGCGGGGGTCCGCCGCACTCAGCGCGAGCTCTGTGCCCGTGCCATCCTCGCACCTACGACTGGGAGCAAAGACAGACTGTTAGCTAATACTTCAGAGAACTGCAAGGCCGAGTTCTCACTGTGACTGGCCGTCTGATTCAATGGGTCTTCCAAACAGGCGGAAGTGTTATTTAATTAATGAAGTTTTTTATGAAGCTGTTCCCGTATAGACTGATCCAAGAAAAACCGCTCCTTGGTCCTTAGTGCTATACTATGATGCACGTTTTCCAAATCAAAATACGAAAATCAGTATCTTCAGATAAGGTATCGTCGTCACAATAACACGGAAGATGAGGACGGAACGAAAACATGAAGATAATGACTACCATCTGCATAACTACAATGCGTGCCACGAAAGATGAAACTTGACCCCGCCTCCCCCGCTCTTTCCGCTGCCCCTATGACGTCCGGTCCCGTCCCGCACTCAGACCTCATACCGCTAAAGATACCTAAAATCGTGTTCTGAGCATGTGAAACCACGTGGTGTGTCAAGTCTCATCTTTCGTGGCACGCATTGTACATAACTAGGGGCACATGTATGTCTTAGCTCGAATAAGTATTTGTACGTAGCCTTTTTAAGTTTTAGTTAATAGGTTAGTGTAAGGCTCCTTGAGACGTCATATAGGTACTGTTCTCCGTGTTCTCGTTCTTGCTTGTTCATGAGAGAAGAACTATTTAAACTAATGAACACAACACGACACGTGCAAAATTGACATCCCGGAACAAGTTCCTTTATTGAAAATACTACGAAAACAAATCGCAAAATCTATTAAAATTCGTTCTGTCTTGCCAGGCCACATTAGTCTGTCCATCAAGTATTAATATTTAGTCTTTATGCTCCGATTACTCTGGACATGTGGCGTCCATTTAGCGACAGGGTACTGCGTTATAGATGTATTCTCTTTCCCGAGATAAATGTACTCTCGTTTACTGGTCACGACTTCACGACACGTTTGGCGTCATAAAATAGCTTTGTAACTGTCTCGTCGTTCGCAGATTCATGCGTGGCTCGAGGCGGTATACTTTTATAGGTTTTTACTTTTTAACTACAACGTATTAGGTAGGACTGCCCCGTTGGTCTCGTGGTAGCAAGCGCGACTGCTGAGCGTCCCCTCCTGGGTACGATTCCCGGGACGGGCAGTGCTATTGAGTTTTCCATTCAGAATTTCTCAGTAATAGCCCGGAGTTTGGAAGTTGGCGGTGTGATACCTCCGTGTCTCGGTGCGCACGTTAAGTCGTTGGTCCTGCGCCTGATCTCTCTCCGGTCGTGTCGGATTACCGTCCCATCGGACTATGAGAGTGAGGGAAGAGGGAGTGCACCTGTGTCTGCGTATCCAAAATTTGGTCTGGGAGGCTTTACTTATTAAGTACTAATGACGATAGTTTTAGAGCGCAATCCTTATAAGGAAATAAACATTGAAGAGCATGTTTTTAAAAATAGTATGCACCTGAGGTTCTGCACGAAGCCCTGCCCTAAAACAGTAAGACCTATCGTTAGGCCCAAAAACCTTCTTCTACAAAGAAATCAAACGCACGACCAACTACCAAACCACCCATCACATATTATGTTTTGTGACACACAGTACAGTATTAACAATTTTTTCATGGAAACATAATTTTAAAAGCTAACAGTATTAAAATAATAGTAATAATATGTACAAGTAAATAAAAAGGAGGGGAAATAATCAAAGGGCATCAAAAAATTCATCCGCATCGCTGTCAACAGGAAACGTGCCCAAAAGACTGGCAGCATTGCCACGTTGTATGGCAATGCTGATTCTTTGGCCCAAAAATAAGCCAGCCCTCTGGTCACGAAATATTGATTGATTACATTGATTTAAAACAAAAAACGAGCCCGTTCACAAATATGAATTACCAACAAAACCTAAAATCGCCAAAAAAATAAAAACTTTCTTACTAGTACAGACGCTAGCACATCAAGCTACTACAATCTGTCAAATTTCTTTAAAAGATTTTCAACTTTATGGCTACAACATAAAGTTCAAAGTTGATTGCGAAAATTTGACAGTTTCGGGTAGCTTGTTGTGCTGGCGTCTGTACATTAAAAAACTCATATCTATGTTATCTATTGCCACAAGCGCAAAGTTCTTCCTATTCTCATAAAATCCATCAAACTTTCGCGACAATGTATGAAACATTGCTTGTTATTGCTCATCGGAAAGAAACCATCAATTCTATTGCACACCTAAGAGCATCGGATCGCATCGTATAAATATCGAGAAGCCATTTAAATAATTGATATCGCCGTTATGTGGATATGTATACGCCGCAAATTTCTCTACCGATGCATATTGATTGGCAAATACCATTTCTAAGAATAGAATATGTTGTTGGGCTTAGCGGATTGGTCGCTGTGCTGAATGTAAGATACATTCTTCAGAGATTCTGGTGATTTAAGGTCTCACAAGCAAATTTCTGTTCATTGTAATATTAAACGAAAAATTTTCTTGTGTACCCAAACGTGAATTAACCAGCTCACCCGACTGCCACCGCAACCTCCAGTATAATATTTTTTTAATCACACTAATATTACTCGTATAAAGGCAAAAATTTGTGAGCGTTTGTGTGTGTGTGTGTTTATATGTTTGTTACCCCTTCACGTTCAAACGGCTAAACCAATTTTGATAAAATTTTGTATGGTGGAGCTGACACCCTGGATTAACATATAGGCTACTTTTTATTCCGATATTCCCACGGGATCGACATTTACGCGGGTGAAACCGCTGGGAGCAGCTAGTCATTTTTAAAACATAAACTTCGATTCCATGAGCTACGTCTATTTTGTAATAATCTCAACTTCGGCGAAGTGAGCTGACAGTAGTGCCAATACCTAGCAGTATGTGAAATAACATCTCACTTAAAGCTCACTAAGTTTTCACGGTGTGAATTTTACAGAATAGACCTGCTGTAATGTATTCTAATTCAGCGGGGTGATTGCGTAACGCACTATTAGTAGCAATGGGTTACATTTTGACAGTTCAACAACATTCATTGCGTTATTTACGTCGCTGAGCGGACACATTTTCGAACATGTGAAGCAATGGATCAGAAATATCCTTCAAAATCAATTCAATTCAATCAATCAATTCAATTTGGGTGCTGATTATGATGGAAATCCTGCTGCGCAAATACAACTCAAAACTTTACTTATCTGAAATGCGGAACCTAGGACCACAATATCTATTCGTAATCTATAAAGTAGTTCGAGGCGACTAAGAGGTATTTTATTACTTCGTAATTTATGTTTGCTTGCTTGTGTTTCCATCTTTTACGTGTCACGAAGTCATGGCCACTTTAAACGTGATATATCGTGCAACCATTTGATGGACTGTAAATACTGATTTATTGGGGAGCAGTAATCGAATGACCTCTCCTTAAGCTTGTGCAATTGAACTGAAATAGGTACTCGTAGGAATGTCTATAAGTAAGCTTAGTAGATAATTCAGTCAAAAAAGAAAAGTCTTCAGTCATTCTGGGAAAAAAAAATTGATTCATTAGGTATTTACTTATAACGTCACTGGAAAGGAGAAAATGCTAAAGCGCCATTTGGGCCAAAATGAGTTCTATAATTATCGTTATATAATATAAGTCTACCATAGGGGGCGAGCCTGTTTCTATAAGCCCCGGCACAATCCAACTCCAGACTCCCGGCTGATTAAGAACTTTCTGCTGGTAAACCCTGCTGGTTAACTAAAAATAAGTGAAACATATCTCACAGAAATACGACTACACTATCAAAAAATTAAACTTCATATAATTTTAACAAATCTCTGAACAAATTAATTGATAACGATCTTTCATTTTCACGTGTCCGCTTTTCCGCTCCCCGCTCGCTTCCGCCCCGGTCCGCACCCGAAAGTAGTGCCGCGAAAAGTGCGCGGAAATCGAATGGGAATCCATTCCCGCGCGATCCCGCTGCGGATAAATTTCCAGGACGCGGGAAAACGCTGAAATTTCACGTTTCACTTATCGCCATGTGTAATATTAAAGTTTTGTCTAGAATTTCTCAATTTTCTTATGTGTAACGTGGATCGCGTAAAATTTTATCTTTCTGTTTTACGAGTTGCGTCGATGTGACAGTTATTGTGTTTTTTGGATTCTGAATGCTTGTAGTGAGTTATGTTTTTTCGAGTTGTGTTGTAAAATGGCTTGAATTTGAGCATCTGTCCAGCTGTCCTGTTGGCAAACTGCTGCAGCATTTGGAAGGACACAGATGTTGGTATTAAAATTAGGGGTGTCCAAGTTTGATAGGAATACTTATTTCTCCGCAAACATATTGGATGCAGATGTACCTTCAGATTGAAACCTAGTTTAGGGATGCTTTAAAGAAGACCTATTGGGCGGCTGTTAACTCATATCTACAAGACGGACTCCTGACGTCACAAGAAAGGAGAGGCTCGCAGTCGCATTAGGTGTGGATGTCAATGATGAAAATTTTAATTAAAAGTGAAGCCCATTAATATTAAAGATAATCAGTTGATATGTACACAAGCTACACACACGATCCCAATTAACTACTAAAATAGGTGTTACCCAAAACCTACGTTTCGATACAACAGTTAAAGTCACCCATCAAAATGTGACGCCTTAGTTCGAGACAACTAGCAATATTCTCGCGCACAATATAACAGATTTCCATAAATCCACGTTCGTACTAGTGGCGTATTGTAAATGCAATAAATCCCGAGTTTTACGGTGGCAGTAAAAGTATTGCGACACGCGCCGATATTTACCGATACGCCGACAGGACGAGACTACGCTACTACGCCACTACGCCGAGTATTTCATCCATGCAATCTTGTTGGTGATGGCTTTAGATTGGTTTAGGTATCTTGTTTGAAATCGTGTTTGAAACTTTGTATTTTTGGGTTGAGAGGTTGCGAATATGTTATGAAATTGATAGAATAGAAACAACATTATTATATTAATGTAGGGCGGTAGGTATTTGTTGTGACTGTCTACATCCGTCAGAAAATAGAGGTTGACAACTAGGAACCTAACACTACCATGGGTTTAGTAAGTACATGATTTTGAACCCATGCGTGGAAAATCTTCGTCGATTATAAAAAAAAGTTAGCTGTTCCGTACATTTTGACCGTGTATTGCATATTGCACTTTACTATGAAAGAGCTGTGTTTTTTTTTATAACCACGTGTTATTTCTACACTAGGGGGTCTAGTATCATGTACTCAATTTATGGTACAGTTTGCGCGTCGATGTCTCTACCACCCTGTATACCTAAGTCACTATTATGATTATTGGAAAACTTGAACACTTTGTTAGATAACTTCCGTTATAACTTTATTTTCTTGAATTTATACTAGTCAAATGAAACTTTACAAAAATAAAGAGTTGTATGAAGTTCTTCGAACACATAACTTTGTCCGTGCAAAAACGTTAGAATATTTAGGCTTAATGGTTGAAGGTCCCGTAGTTTGGTCATTATCTTTAACGTATAGTTACAAAGTTTACCGCTGTCTTAGAAAAAAAATAATTGTCTAAAAAATGTAACAGGTTAGGTATGTTCAAAGTTTAGTTTTGTTTTAGTTTGATTTAAGAGATGGCAGGATGCCGATACCAACATAGTCGGGAAAAGGCTAGGCAGAAAAATATTTTTAATAAGTCTTAGAAACAGAACCAAAAATAACACAATTAAATTCTAACTTAACTAAAACTACACAGAAACAAAAAAAATTGCGTCAAAAAAGTCATCTGCATCTAGGCATATAAATTATCATCATTCTAGGCAGAGATGTTCTTTATTGCGTCATGTTTCCCGCAAATAAACGTATTTTCTTTCTTTTTTTGAATTTTAGTCAACAGTTTTCTCTTGGACTGTTTAGGTTTATTTACTTACTGAAAATCCATTTATCTTAAACTGGTATAGCGCGCACTATCAAGAATGGCCGGCTTTTAAAACAATTTTCTTTCTTCGTCGTTGCAATTTTATATTTTCAATTCGAAATGCAAAACTGAATTTTGTGGAAAAGCACGCGATGTTCATGAATATTTTTTGTTATGGAAGTTGTATCTAAATGTTAACGGAGTCAGACTGAAAATAAATAAAAAATGATAATGGGAACACCATTATTATTTTTTATTTATTTTGTAATATTTTAATAAGTACCTAAAACACGCGCCGATAAAGTTAATCAAAGGGTTTAGATACTTATTTTGGTACTGGTAGCTATTTAAACTTTTGAAATTCTCAAATGAGGTTTAAATACTGTCTTTTTTAGCATTGGGTCAAATAGTGACCCTTTGGGAGTCCGATATTAAAGGTAAAATAATTGACAAAATTCCGAAGAGAAAAGCTATTACAAAATTAATTGAAGTAGGTAAATAATCGCTCAATCACCGCTTCAATTCAGTTTGACAGTTATTCAAATTTGAAAACATGAATTTATTCAGGGCTCCAATTCAAATTGAACGCATGTCATAGTACAAACACAAGTCACTTAACGCGTCGTACAATTTTATTAACAATCACGTTTTACGAGATCTGCACCAACCAGCCACCGTAGCGTTACACTCGCCTACGTGCCTCCGAGCTCCGCCATTTTGGACTCACCGCCACTAAAGTTTGTCCCTCGTGAATAAAAAAACACAGCGTTCGTTAGATATTCTCTGTGAAAGTAATTTTTACTGAAAAATAAAATGAATATCGGCAGTTAAAGTGAATGTTGCAGTGCGGAATGGCCGCGTGGTTCGCAGTGGTCCTTGCATTCGCCGCGGTTACTGCTGACACCAGCCCCGAGGTAATCGTAATTGTTTTGTTGCATGCTCTGAATTGCAAAGCAGCTCCGGAAATTTGGCAACAATGCATGTTCTGATAACGGACGCATACAGATGTAAATGCCGCCAAGATAAAAAACTATACGATTTTATTTCGAAGTTCCTTTTTGTAACGTTTTATGAGATCTAAATTGCACGGTTTTCCGTTGTAGCGTGTTCTTAAAAACATTTATTTATTTTAATCGCTGCGGTATGCATTTTCCTTTGTTCAGTTCAGATACGGTTTCCGAACAAAAGGGCAATTCTTGTTTCTGTATCTGCTAAATAAGGCTTTTAAAGTTAAATTATGTTGTATGGAATGTTCACGGAGTGTTCTTTTGCTAAAAACTGCACGAAATGATAAAAATACTGCTGTATCATTTACATTTATAATAGGTGTAATTTTTACGGTGTTTTTTTTTATTTGAAATGGGTTTGCTCTTGACTCTAGTCTAGGTCAGAGATGACAAAGGCAAAGTCTACGATGGAGTGACCTTACCCAGAAGAAGCCTGTTCACTCTTACTTTGAAGAGATTCAGGTTGTATGCGCTCGGAAACACAGATGTAGGTAGAGAGTTCCACTCTTTTGCTGTTTTGTTTTTTGTCTGAACAGCAAGAACTAATCCTGCATAGCTTGTGACATGCCTTATTATTGCAAATTCTTTCACGCGCTCCTAACAATATCCCACATAATTGTCTTTCTAAGATGTCCATGTTCATAATTCCACAGACTGAGTTCCAAGAGAACCGGCGCCTCTCGAAGGCTATCGTGGAAGCTCTGCAAGACTCCAAATTCGAGGATGAACTGCTCTTCGACCTCAAAAAGGAGAACCAGGTGTACCTCAACCGGACCATGTCGCTTATCATCAAGTATATTGTTAAACGGTAATGTGATGGGACAAAAAAAATATCTTATAATAGCTGTATAGCTCGCGGCTTCGCTTGGGTCTGAAATTATCCAACGGGAACGTACTACCGGGATAAAACGTATCTACCCTAGGTCCTAAACCAAATTTCATCCAAATCCGCTCAGCCCTTTGGCATCTTCTATATTAGGTATATATATTTATATAAAAAAAAGTCGGGTTAGTTACACCATTTATAACTCAAGAACAGCTGGACCGATTTTTATAATCTTTAGTTTGTTGGTTTTGTCTTCGCCCCAAATAGCAGAATAACTATTAAAACATGGGAAAATTTACAAAGAAAAGAAAACTAGATTTACTCATACATTTTATTTTTATATGAATCGGCTTTTTTGATTCTGAGGCGGTACGGAGTTCGCCGGGTCACCTAGTTTATAATATAAGAGTGCACTATATCGAAGAAACATGTATAATGTAGACATCCCACGACGTGTCTGTCTTGTGCCCTGGCTGGAGGCCTTTAATTTATTGAGGCATCCACAGGCAAGCCCAGTTAAGCAGACGACAACCTCATAGGTTGAACAGCGAGATGCCAGTCACAAAAATAAAAAGTGTATGTCTTGTTCTTGAGACAAGTCTGGGTCTTGAGACAAACACATTAGATTATGCATACGCTCAGAGGTAAATGGATTTATTAGATTGGTTGCGGGTTGAACACCAGAGCCACCTGTTCTGTACCTTTAAGCTTATAAGGACGCTAGAGAACCACGGTCAAGAAAAACAGCGAAATGTCTGCATTGCTTTGTCCAAAATTTGCAACACGCTATTAGCTTGTCAGGTAATCGAAGCTCGTTCGCTGTATAGTCGTTACTTAATTGCTACTACTCGTATTATCCTCGAACCTCCCATGGCATAAACCAGGGTGTATACGGCGCTGTTAACAATACATTTCATGTCGGATTCCCATAGAAACTGGCCGGAACGACATGGCTTACAGTGGCTTAGGATAGGTGCGTAGTTTCGAGGGCAGTTACGTGTAAAATATTGGTATTGAGCCACATAGGGCAGACTGGAAGCTGTCTCCATGAAGCTGGGAAAAGCGAGGGCGAAAAACATATAGAAACCGAGAAAGAATTCAGCCTCATAAATATTTGAAAAAGACTGAAAAACCTGTATCAGCAGGCCACGATTTATTATTTTATTTTGTACTACCTGCGCTCCGCGGTTTCAACCCACATGTCTCATTCTCGTAGAAATATCGAGATAAAAAGTATCCTGTCCTAACCCAGTTCGTGGTCTACCCATGTGTCAAATTTCATTCAAATGTGTTCAGCCGTTTTAAGCGTCACAAACAAACAGACTCACTTTCGCATTTATAATATTAGTTAGAATGGGAGTTTGTCCCAGATATGAGATCAACTGTCACTAATGAGACACAATTACTTTTTCTATTGTTACCAAACTAAGCGATATGGAGAGTCAATTTAATACAGGATTAACAATAGGTAGTAACGTATTATTTATTTTGTTGTTTAATTAAACGAAAATACTAATGCCTAATCCTCTGATTTTCCCTCTTTGATACTGAATTGAATGTTTATACACCCATCCCACTTCCCCCAACAACCATAAAAAATAAATCAAGACGAGTATGTCCTCGTAATCCTTGATATTTTCCAATCCATGTCTGTGCCGTTTCAGCGAGGTAGACAATTACCGCTCGAGGCGCACCGACGCCATCAGCCGACGAATTTATTCCTCGCTGATAATGAAACTCATCGATATTGCTAAGGTATGTGGAATTTTGGATAATTTTAAAAGCCCTATTCCTTTTCAGAAATCAGATATAATTTATTTGCCAATAATATAGGTATACAGATATGATGGTTATTTTGATGAGAGTCCAGATACATTATTCCTTACGGCATGCAAAATTATTTAATATAATACATTTACTAGACAAAAAACATAAACAAACAGAAAAAACCATTCCATACACTAAGCAACATTACTATCATTCTTAAAAATACTCAAACATTTGAAATTAGGCCTAATGCCTAGATATAATTTAAATTTAAAAAAACCGTCCAAAAATTAAACTACAAATGTCAACAAATTAAATTAAAAATGTTTTTTAAAAGACTGTTTACTAACAAATTACGAATACCTTTTTATTATAATTTTTGTGTGTACTACACAACCCTATTTACGCCTTCTTTGTAACTATCTTATGGACTGTCTGTTTGAGTTTGGGCTGATTTTTCCAACGCCAGATAATATTATCGGAGGAATATAATTTTGAATTTTTGACAGTTCTTCCATACAAAAACTGTCAATGAGGGTTTTCTGAAATGACGTTCGCTAGGTGGCAGCACTGACACGTCAGGTCTAGGCCTATATTTTTTTGAGTCATGACTGAATGATGAACGAATGAATGAATCGAATGATGAACGTCATCATATATTTTATATTGGAAGACCTCTTGTCACAGTGGTGCCAACTGGTGTCGTAAATTTTCACGAAAACCCTCATTCCCCGAACAAAAATTATCTGGCGATGGAAAAATCGGTCCTTAAAGATATAACTTCTTATATTTTTTTTTATAATATCTAACCGTTCGTTAGTGTAAGAACAAAATATTCGTATCTTTGTAAAACTGAAAGCGTTGTGACGAGTGAATTTGTCTTATAGTGCAGTATTAAAGAACAAAATTGCCACATGCTATGCTGATGGAGTATCAGCATATTATAATCAGCCTGTCGTTCCCACTACTAAGGAATCCACCACGCGGGCCCAGTGCGGGTTGGTACATGTCACATGTCTTCGAATTTTTGGTTCTAGGACATGCCGGTTTCCTTACGATGTTTTCCTTCACCGTTTTGAGAGTAGTGGTGATGAAATAATTTACACAAAGTAAAGCGCCTGTCTGAGTTCGAACCCATGACCTACTACAACTCGTAAGTCGCGGCCGTGACCACTGTGCTACCTACCACTGCTCCCCAAGTAAACAAAAAAAATTGCAAATAGCTCTTTAAAAACTTCAGGTGAATGCGCAGTGGTAGACCCCGAAATTCAATTTTTCTTACTTTTTTTGCAATTTTCACGTCAGTGTCAGGCTGTATCTTGATCAAAATATTATTCTTATAATGGCCATCATTATATCGATCTGTTTCAAATGTGACATTACGTGAATCTCGTATTTCAAAAGGAAAGTTTATTACGCCGTACGGCATTTCATACAAACTTTCAAGGCCTTATTTTTCGAAATGAATGAACCGATTTTAATGAAACTTTATACGCATAAGCAGGATACAAAGGTCTAAAAAGTTAGTTGAGAACCTTTTCGGAAATGTCTTATTTAAAAAAAGATAACTGGAAATCTCTGTTTCTATGGAAAATTTAAAATCAGTCTAATTTGGCTATAACACTATTTTTCGAAAATGTTCTCAACTAACTTTTTAGACCTTTGTACCCTGCTTATGCGTATGAAGTTTCAATAAAATCGGTTCATTCATTTTGAAAAATAAGGGCTTGAAAGTTTGTATGAAATGCCGTACGGTATAAACGCTCGTAACGCACCAATTCATTCGAGTTGACTATAAATAAATTAACTTACTGCTGGTAAATATGAGCAAAACCGTTCCTTTATGCACATCGAACTGAAACAATGGGTTCGGACAACAATACACGAATAATGGGAATACTTCATTTTCTGTAACAAGCACCGGCTATACTGGAAATAAAGGGATTATTTTCTGTAGGAGAGACATTTGTCTGAAATGTGGATTTGGGAAAGAATTCAACGCCATGGTATGGGAGAGTGTTATTCCCCTTTAGGGTTAAATATTAAATATTCATACACTTATCGGTTTTGTAAAAAAAATACATTAGCTTTGTTAAATAGTAAGGATATCTCTGTTCCGGCTGTGAAAAGCCTTTGTCTGATTTAGGAATTTATTGTAAACCATTCAAGAACATACATACAAAGCAATGGGTACTACGGCTTTCTTATCGCAGAAAGCGATATCCACAAATTATCGTAAAGGGTCTTTGTCAAACTTAAATCGTAAAGGTAGACTGAGTCACATTCTTACCTTACTTTACACTCCCACAAACTATTTTGTAAATTGTTCAACAATAACACTTTAACGTATTTTTTTTTTTTTTTTGTTAAGAATGGGCTGAGGTCGCTTTTTCCTAGCCAAGTACCTACTCTGAGAAGCAACACCGAAACGAATTCAGAGGTCAAAGTCTCTTATAAAGTTCTTACTATAACCTACATTATGACAATGGTTAGATCATCACATGAGGACCATGTAGGTTACCTAATGCTATAGGTACTGGCTATTGCTTATTATAATTATCTTTAGGAAGACCAATGAAACCATGGATGTAATGTGTGAATGATGATATGGTTGATTGGATTGGAGATGAATACTAATAGAGAAGTATGGAAGAAATAGACATGTTATGTTACCCCAAATAAATTGGCATAAGGACAGGAGAGTGATGAAATGAATTATCTTCCTTTACCTATCCAGGTATACCTATATTGTCAATCACAATGGGCCTTATTAGAAGGCTAGAAGTCACCCAAAGGGCAATGGAGTAGACTATGCTTGGAGTTTCCCTATGTTATGAAATCAGAAATTAAGAGATCCGTAGGAAAACTAAGGTAACCGATATAGCCCGGAGAATTGCCAAACTTAAGTGGCAGTGGGCAGGCACATTGCTCGTAGAACAGATGGCCGATGGAGCCGAAGGTTCTGGAGTGGCGACCGTGTACCGGAAAACGTAGCGTTGGAAGGCCTCCCACAAGGTGGACCGATGAGGAATCCGATGCAGGAATCCGCTAGGTGCGGGCAGTAAATAACTGGTCGAAGTGGCGGTGCTTGTTGAAATTATATGTCCAGCAGTGGACGTCTTTCGGTTGAAATGATGAGAAGAATGATACCCAGTAAGCTTTATAGACTACGAATTCAATAAAACTTGTTTCAACAGGACCTACTCCGCAACACAACGGCGCAAAGCCGCATCGACACGGCGCATCAATACTACATGTCCGTGGAAAGTAAGGACATGCACGACCAGATGGCAGATGTGCAAGTGTTCCACGCGTGTGCCAGGCTGTACGACATCATGTTCACTGTGAGTATGGTCGCTACTGACAGCACAGAGTTTCGTAGACACGGCGTAGATATACTATATGTACGTAACGATGATACACGACCAGGCGCAGACTGACGTGACCATCGGGTCGAAAGTACTTACCATGGGGTCGTCAGTACTAACCATCGCAATGGAAGTACTTACCATCGGGTTATAAGTACTCACCATAGGGTCGTAAGTACGTACCATCGCGCGAGTCGTCAATTACCATCGGGGTGTAAATAGTGACTGACGACAATTTTGTTTTCAAATTCATCGCGAATTCAAGTTTAATTACCATTTGAATTTCGAAAATCTCTGTTGATGTTGACACTACTCTCCGTCAAGTCAACAACAACAGTGCCTGGCCACAATAGATTAGTAATTGTGAAGACACTTTCTAACGTCAAAATAAGTTACAATGTGGTTACAATAGACAACACCAAAATGAATGCTGACAATGCTGTGACAGATGAGTGATAGCTAATTTATATTTAGCAAAAACACGCGACTTTTACTCAAAAAAAATAAATGAAGTTGAAGAATATAGGCAGACATTGTTAGTAGGCTTAAAACAATGTCTGTATGGTAAACAACATGCGCAACGCAGTTATTCGATGTACAGACGCCAGCACATCAAGGTACCCGAAACTGTCAAATTTTCCCAATCAACTTTGAACCTTATGCTTTAGCGATAAAGTTGAAAATCTATTATAGAAATTTGACAGATTGTAGTAGCTTGATGTGCTGGCATCTGTACCACACAGTGGTACTCCTACACACTCACTAACACTGTACACTTAGAAATGTTTATATTATGGTGCTAGCAGTTAGATAGATAGATAGATAGATAAACCATTTATTTGGCACATACAAGAAGACAGCACAACACACAAAAGTACAGTATTAGATGATAATCAGTTCACTTCATTCTGTATTTTTGTTTCTGCTGTCTGTATTGTATAGCTATTAAATTGTAAATCCGTATTTGACTGTAAGACTAGCTTATATATTTTAAGATACAATTTTAAAGAGCTGTGCATTTTGTGAATAATTAATAAATAAATAGAAATTACATATTTCAAAAGCACGCTTGATGCTTTTATGGTTTTGGAGCATGTTGTGGGCAACACTTGCAGTACTAGTAGCTATGTTTGCGACAAAATTATAAACACAAAAAGGTGTTTCTATAACATGTTGCAACCTGCATGGAGGACGACGAGACAGCGGCACATGTGCTTCTAAACTGCCCGATGGTCGCCACATACAGGGCAAAGTACTTCGGTAACCCAGGTACCCTACATGAGACGGTCAGTAACATCAAGGCGTTTCTGGCCTTCCTTGAGGAGCTGGGGTGGATCGAATGATCGATTTTCCCACCCGTACGCAAAATACGCGCATTGACGTGGAGTTGCGGACAACAGCCCGTATTACCTAATAACATGTTGCAAAACATAGTTTACCATGAATAAAATCCAAAAAATATTGTCTATTTATGACTTCCACAAATGGGCACTGCATAGGCTGTTATTTTTCACAATTCACATATGACTAAAAACGTACAGAGTTAATATTATATATAGTAAAACATTTTTTTTAAAAGCAGCTGCTCCATACACTTATGTTCGCATAACTCGACAAAAAGTAGGGAACAGTCGGTTTTTTCTTGCAATTTCGGTGTTGTTCTCATATTATCTATGGTCAAATAGTAAAAGTTGTTCAAAATGATGATTACACTGACATGTTTAAAATTATTTTAATTACCCGTTGTATAAAGAATACATCACCTTTATAAACAAACTTAACGTTTGTAAAATGTAGCCGCTAAGTATTCGAGTAGTAGGTAATCTCAGTTGAACCTAGTGGACAATACAGACAGCGACGTTGAGTTATTAAGCTCCACGTTCCCAGCTTGAAATACTGTGTACCGAGGTGTACGAACAGTTAGCTGCAGATATTTACTTTAATAATATAAACAAAGTAGAGGAGCGACATTATTGGTTGCAAAAAAAAACAAAAGAATGAAAGAGAAGATGAAGAAGAGAAAAAAACAAAAAAGGACGAGAGAAAGAAAGAGTAGAAGTATATAGAAATAATAATAAATAAAGAAAGACTAGCACCATTGATAACAAAAGGAGTGTGATTACTATTCTATATCATCATCATCTGCCTAGCCTTTTCCCAACTATGTTGGGGTCGGTTTCCAGTCTAACCGAATGCAGCTGAATACCAGTATTTTACATGGAGCGACTGCCTATCTGACCTCCACAACCCAGTTACTGGGTAATACGATACCCCTTGGTAAGACTGGTTGTGAGACTTGGGCTTCTGACGATCCGTAACGACTGTTAAAGATCCACGAATGACAGCCGGGCGGGACCAACGGCTTAACGTGTTTTCTTTGTGACTATAAATGATAAATGATTTTATTTCTGTAAGTAGGTTTGCACAAACACTTTTACACGTCAATATAATTATATACTATTCCAACTGCGAGACTATTATAATTAGTGTTTTGTACTTACTATCTTCTTATACGCACAGTTTCTTTGATATTCCTATCTCACAGCTACACAAAAAACCGGTCCATTTTCAAACTAAAAAAGGGCTGATTTTTCCAACGCCAGATAATTTTATCCGAGGAATAACTTTGAATTTTTGACAATTATTCCTTACAGACTTCAATTTTATTCCACGAATAAAAATTATCTGTTGATTGAAAAATCATATAGCCAAAACCATGAACCGTAAACTATGTGTGTTGTTTGGGTGAGACTTGCAATCAATCGATCCCCAGGATACAAGCAAATGCCTTGTTTGCAGGTTATCGTCTTATCTGTTCTTGTACTATTTGATTACTTATTATTTAAAAAAAAAACAAGTTTAATATTCCTTTTTTCCCGGCTACCAGAAAGGGTTATGTTTTAATTCAGAATAAGAAATTCAGAGATTTTGACAATTCAAAAGTGCCTGTAAATGGTTTAATTGAAATAAATGCTTTGAGTTTGAGTTTTCAATAATTGATTTGTTTTCTTTTACAGGCTCCGCGAATCTTAGCTCAGCTAGGTAAGCTGGACGACCTGACGCCGAGGATCCTTGTGCGGAAGCTCAAGGAAATGGAGATCAAACCAGTTCATCTAGGAGTAGCACTACTCATACAAGTCAGTCAACCTTTTTAACAATACCTTTGACTTTGCCAGTGTCATTTTGCATAGATTTTTTTTTTTTTTTTTTATGCACCAATATACTGTTATTCTTGTTGTTTACAAGTATTTAGAATTAACTTATTTTGACAACACTAGTAAGTACGTCGTTGTCAGTACAGAGACCAATTCCCAAAGCAAGTCCAAAAGCAGAATAACATGCACAGTCTCAACATCAAATTACTTTACTGAATCTGGATTTGACGGAGAAGAAGTGATTTTTCAATAAACAATTTGACACGACTTGACACCCAATTTCTAAAGTAACTGACAGCCTATCAACCTTACGTTAATTGCGGTTATTGGCTAACGGCCGAACCCTACCTATCTCTCATCAACCGGTCGGTTCTGTAAAAATCTCACCGTGAAAACTTGGTGATGTGAGTTTGTTTTTGCTAAGAATACTATTGACAGCTCACTCCACGCTCACTTCATCTAAGTTTTCACGGTGAGATGGTTACAGAATCGCCCTGCAGTTTCGGCATCCAGTATGGATGTAGAAAAACCTATCTATCTCTGGTTTTAAGGTCCTAATAATCTATATCAGTAGCGATCTGTATGATTAGATTTACTCTCAGTTATGATTATACTGGCTACCATCATCACCTTTAACCTGAAAGAAATAAGCAGTAAATAAAAATGAAAAAACATTGATCTGAACTGCTTTGAACAGTTCCATGTAAGCGTAACGTTCAAAACAGTATTTTTTTACTGATCCGAAAACAGTTAAAACTTGAGGCAAAATGTTATCGTCATAACAGTAAACTTTAACTTTTTAAGTATCTAAAAGGTCACAAAATTAACTGTTTTATTCATTTGGTGATATCATTTTCATTTGGTGATATCATTCAAACTTCAAACGTTCCTTTTTATTTGTTGTTGTTTTTTTTTCAGTATACCTAGTCTGTTCAATCATTAAAAGTTACTGTTTTGTCTTTTACTGTTTTACAAACATTTCTTCTTACTGTATAAAGTCAGTAAGTCTTAATGAAATCGCTATATTGTGGTGTAGTAAGAAATTATTTTTTTCAGTGTGAAAATAGGGTTTGTGTTCGACCGTAACTAAAATAATAACAGCTAATCAAGTCATTCCGAGTAGTATTTTAAAATGACCTCGACTTTAAATTCCTCCCACCAACAGTACCACCTCCGCAACACAGTGAACTTCGCGATCAGGTCCAAGTCTCTGGAGGTGCTGTCCACCAAGCCGCAGATGGTGGGGCCACAGGTCATCGACATGCTGAAGGCGCTGGCCTCCAGGATGCTGCCCATAGCTGAGCTGGTGGACATCCACCTGGCGCACTCCAGCCCCGCCTTCAAGGATACCTGCCCCAGCACTTGGCTTGGCATCGTTAATAATAAACAGTCTTGAGATTACTTGTTTTCGTTAATTTGGACGTTTATAGGCTTAATTTTTTTTTTGCGTGACCCTATTGACAGATTTGGCTCTAAATTATTAAATACAAAAAGACCGAATGAAAACACATTTTATAAAAGCAAATCTCTAGGTACGTCGATATTCAGAACTTCATAAAAGAATGGTAAAAATATTGACTCTTGATATAAAGTGAATTCTTTTCCTGCATGCACACTGTTAAGTGCTGTAGTCATTTTCATACCACTTGGGTATAATTGAAATATAGAAGTGTACAATCTTTCATTTTTGTGAGACTTTGATAACAAGAGACAGCCTCCACCATTTTCTCATTTAATTCCTGAAGAGGCAACTACTTAACAGACCGTATCATGTTGCTATAGAAAAAGCCCCACTTATGTCCCATCTACTTGTAGGTACATACACGCTGTTAATATTACACTGGGGCTACAGACAGACTGTGAGCTGGTGCCAAATGTTGTAATCAGCAATTACAGTTTTATCGCCACGATCTGCGGAAAACGCCATCTCCTTTGTTCGTTCATTTTGGACACACTGAGTAATAAAACTGCCTGGGCGAACTATAATTATGGTGGCTACATGCAGGGGATGGAGATATAGGTAAGTACCTATTGTTTTAAGTTAACATGGGCCCATATTCAGAATTACGTATTATACTTTCATAGCGATTTTGATCATTTTAGAGATGGGGGACATTTTAAGGGGATTGTAGCCAAGTAATAACAGCCGCACAGGTCGATTGATCAGGTTAAGCTACGCTTGCCGCGGTTGGTCCGTGGATGGGTGACCATCTTTACTTACCAAAACCCCTCCGTGCCTCGGAAAGCACGTTAAGCCGTTGGTGCCGGCTGTCATTTGTGGATCTTCAACAGTCAGATCGTCAGGAGCCCGAAAGTCTGAGAACCAGTCTTACCAAGGGGTTGCGTATTACCCAGTTACTGGGTCAGATAGGCAGTCGCTCCATAGAAAATACTGGTACTCAGCTGCATCCGATTAGACTGGAATCCGACCCCAACATAATATGTTTTTATTTGTATTTCCTAACTACATATTATGTAGTTAGGAAAGACTAGGCAGATGATGATTTATTTAATTTTTATTAATATTATTTATTTATTTATTGCAAACCTAAAGCATTAGCATTGTTCCAGAAATCTCCAAAGAGTTTAGTATCTTTAAAGAACTGGACAAACTTCTCTTAATCCTCAATCACATCTGCAGTCTGTGGCACGTCGCGATATTTACTCCCAAACAATATCGTTGTCCAGCTGGTCAACCCGCAAGTTAATTCTTAGTCACGTCCTTAGTCTGTGTCCATATTTGCCAATCTGTTGCTGGAGACGCTCCAACTAATGAAGATACTGAAAGCTAGCAGTGCTTGCGGTGAATTTTAATTGTCAAGAAAACAGTAAGTATGACTTTTCTTAAAAGTTTTAAGGTTAAGATGTTTCAGGTTTAAGTTTTTTTAAAGGCTACGCATGATTTAGTGTCGTAGGCTCGTATCGACACGAGACAAAGTAAAACATGTTTGCAAAGGATTTAAATTATAGGTAGGGGTTTGGGATGCATGAAGAAGCCTCCTCGTGTAGCGCAGTTTGTTCCGCCAGTTACTCAACTGAACCGAGCGCTCGACGCATCCTGGACAGTCACACCCAACACCTTATTTGACTGACCAATTCTTCCCTTGTCGTGATAGGGCTAACGCCCGCCTTGTTTGCGACCATTCGCACCGGAATCTGGCATTAAGCAGCTTGCTGTGTTTCGTCGATGCGTGGGAGTTCCAGTGCCTTAGGCATCTTCTGTGCACGCTCGTTCTATCATAGACCTCATCCATCGCTTTCCATCAGGCGTGATCGAGGTCAAGAGGCCCATTCGGCAATAAAAAAATAGATTCACACTCACTGCAAAAAAACTCGTCGTCATAAGCTCTATCTATATCTATACCAATAATAAAGCTGATAAGTTTGTTTTTTTGAACTTGCTAATCTCTGGAACTAAAAGTCGGATTTGAAAGAAATATTTTGCATTTGGTAGCCCAACTTCTGAGGAAGGCTATATAGCCTATATAACATCACGTCACATCACCTTCACCTCATCACATCACCCTTAGGAGCCGAGCAGAAACAAAAAAGCCAGTAAGAATGCTTATGCGACGCGATGCGGTCGGACGGAGAAAAAAAAATTTCACACGCACGAGTTTGCGGACGGAAACTAGTCTAATTATAAAATACAATATCGAACAACAAACCTATCTCTAGAACAGACTTCCTAATATTAATATAGACCGGCGATTCACCGTACATAATAATCTATTTATAGCTAGGTATGTCGGTAGATACCGGACAATCGGACCGGCACCGGACCGGCACGGCACACCGGCCGAAGGTTTTATTAGACAAGGCAGATTTATCGACACACCAAGCGATAACGAGACTGTTGGGCTAGAAAGACTGCGGGACCGCAGAAATATACAGCGTTATTTTCATGAATTTTCAAAGTTATTGCCTGCGATAATAACTAAACGGTTAAGGCAGGATGGGCGATTTTAGCTAGGAAAAGGTCGTGAGTTCTAACTCCATCCTTTGCAATCTTTACGTGAATAATGGCCACCTCGAAAATCTAAAATCCTCGAAAACCTACTATGCGAGTGAAAGTGATGCAATTACTTTTGAAGCGCAAAAGAAGAGTGATGGCTATAGCCTAGTGTGCGTGCACTCGGAATAAAACGACGTATGTGCCAAAACGAATTTACTCCTTTTTTAACAAAATAAATGAATTCAATTTAAAACTACTTTGAGTAAACTTTGATATGATAATTCTCTATGTTTTAAAGTAAATTCCATTGAATAACTCTTAAGTGTTACGACGTGATATCAAAAAAATAAAAAAAATTAAATAACTTTGCAATTTTTTTGTATCAAGAAAAATCATTAAAAAATCTTTGCTCTAGTATCGTGTTACATTCCTTTTACACGATACTAGAGCAAAGAGTCAAAAAACATATACAAAAATGTTAAATCCCTATTCCATATACTTAACAAGTTACATGAAATAGAAATTTTTTTTTCAAAATTTCACCGCTTGGCTTAGAGCAGCACTGTGTGTCTATTTTGTTAAGTACCTACCTGATACTTGCTGACAGGCCTCTACAGTCCTCCATAGTTGTTACTGTCACTGTTAGCCTGCATCACCCCACTACTGAACAACGGCGTCTCCCCATGACTTCCAGCTCTTTCGATCCAGAGCAAAAGTGGACCACTGGCCGTTTGTTTTTTCCAGCTCGTCCCGCCATCTTCCACGGGGTCTGCCGCGACGCTATCTAGCTGTGTCAAGGCTCTGCGTAGTGGTTATTTTGGTCCACAGCTCATGTGCATACGGAAGACGTGGCCAACCAATTCCCACTTCAGCTTAATGGCTTTTTGAGCAACGTCAGTAATCAGTGTTTTGGAGTCTGTGTGGCATGTGCGGTCAGTTATTAAGACTGTAATTTGAAAACATTGATTATGCTAACTGGAGAAGATTCCACGGTAACTTATTTTTTAATTTTTTTTTTTATTTACTTTGGAGTCTTCTCCATAGGAAACGACAATTTGGAACCGTGCCCCTAGCTTCTAAGAGTTCATGACTGCCATGTAAGTTTAAGAAACACAAAATATTTTGAAAATGAATTAGACTATTCATAGATATGCAGCATATAAGGGCCAATTGAATTCCCAGAGTATTTCGCTGACTGTAGAGCCACAATTCGTAATCTTGAAACAGAATTCGTTAATTGAATAGAATAAAATAAAAACGTCTTTAGACGCGATCAAACAGTTTTCCACTTGTTTATACGAAAAACTGTAATTAATTATGCCACGATGATCCTAACACATGACTGCTTAATTAATATACACCATAAGCCCACGTATGTACAGACGCCAGCACATCAAGCTACCCGAAACTGTTAAATTTTCCAATCAACTTTGAACCTTATGCTTTAGCGATAAAGTTGAAAATCTATGAAACAAATATGACAAATAAATTGTAGTTGCTTGATAAAATATCGGCGCGAGATTTTATCGCGCACTGGATTTTCAACTCTTGGTGTTCAGCCGAGCGTTGAGAATCGAAAAGAGCGCATCCCAGCGCGTCAAAAAAAAAAACGCTGCTGGCAACTCTCGGCGCTAAACATTGCTGAAAATCAAGGCCGCGAAAAACAAACGCCGCGGGAAAAACACGTTCGTGGCTGGTTCAACCTAGCGGGGTAATTGTGTATCACACTATCAGTAGCAATGGCTTTCATTTTGACAGCTCAACAACATTCATTACGTAATTTACGTTGTTGAGCAGACAATTTTTTCGAATATACAGTATGTTAACTAACAGAGGGCGTTCCCGTTAACCCGCAATAGTATAGCATCCATACATGCTAAAAAAAATATTACCATTCGAAAATAAAAAGTTTTTATTTTTTTTATATTAAAATATTCACTAAAAATCGTAAATTGATACTCTATTTATTTAATTAATTCTAATTTATTTAATTAAATAAATTACGACATTGCTGTTCTTCAAGTACGCGTGTACAGAGTGTTTCTTTAACGTATCAATTTACGATTTTTAGTGAATATTTTAATATAAAAAAAAATAAAAACATTTTATTTTCGAATGGTAATATTTTTTTAGCATGTATGGATGCTATACTATTGCGGGTTAACGGGAACGCCCTCTGTTAGTTAACATACTGTATAAAGCAATGCATTAGCAATATCCTTCAAAATGATTCAGATTGTGATCGATAGTGTGTTACGCAATTAGAGTGCTAGGCTAAGTTGTATGTTGTGTATTGATTATTTTATTTACCTATTTTCTTTTCCCTTTATTCATAACATAATAATATCAATAAAACATATTTACAAATAAAATAATTTCAATAAAAAAAAACATCTAAACCAGATTTCTTAACACCGGGGAACGATAAAAGAAAATCAGTAAAATGTATCGCGTGACGTCACTGCCCTATATTATGATATCGGCTGTTCGGCGCACACGCATGGTTTGGTAGGATTTACGAGCGGACGGCAGGTTGTCGCCGCGACTGCTTGTTCTCACATAAAACATGCAATAAAACATGGTTTTAGGGTCAGTGGCTTCTTTTTTCTTTCTTTATTGTAATTTCCTACAAGATAATTATTAGATATTTACTCATAGATTAGCCTACTTTGTAATAATAAAAATTCATAAAAGATTTAGATGAACAAATTCGCGAGTGACGACGGTTTTATATTTTTAAATCTACCTTTCACTTCTTTAATGTCTTTTATTAATATCTTATAAACTAATTTCAAGAGCTGCAAACGTAAGTTTTTTCTTATTACCTAATAAATATGTTTTGCTAGGTAAATTCAAAAACATCTCAGCTACCTATCAGTTTTTTTATTACATTATCTAATTTCCTACCATCATTACGGGCTGACCAGCATTTTTACATGCTGATGTGGTAACACTCATAATGACCCTCATAACGTAAATGCTATTTTGTACGGTCAGCACATTTTTACATTAACATAACAGTTGACTGCCATAAAATTATAAAACAAGACTGCTTTTCTGCAACATTTTCTTGTAATATTCAAGAACTAGCTTTTTCCCGTGGCTTCAACCGCGTGGATTTCGGAAAATATGTCACGGGAACATACTACCAGGATTAAAAGTACCCTATGTCTTTTTTTCTTTCTTCTTTCTATGTGTTAATCCAGGTTCTAAACTGTCTGTGTGCTAAATTTCATCCAAATCTGTTCAGCCGTTTTTGCGCCAATCCGGAGCACACATCCAGACAAACGGACAAAAATTCTTCCTTACCATTTTATTGTAGTAGCTCAACTGTCACTAATGAGACACAAATGGAAGTATGTAGTATCTAGGTATTATATAGGTAATATACTAATTGTAATAATATTTAAATTTTAAAATGAATGTAATGCAAATGCACTTAAATTGGTATTTTGTGCCTGCCTTTAATTGTAAATTGTAATTTGTTTTTGCATACCGTTTAAACGGTGAGACACACTAGCATATGCAATGTTATGAACACCTATGTAAAACTAAACACCATGTTTCTGGCAAATAAATATTCTATTCTAAAAAAAAAAATTCTAAAAAAAATTACTTTTTCTATTGTTACCGATCTTAAGGAGATTTCGCGACATCGGAGTGGATATGTAGGTTTGTTTGCGTTGTATTTCTTCAATGCTGCAACTTCGAAGAATTTAAATAATTTATCATAATCATTTCATCCCGGAATCACCCACTGCTGGTTACAAGCTTCCCCTTGTACATTGAGCATCCCCCTATCCCCGACATCAATTTCAAATAATTGTTCAGTTAAAAAGCCTACTTGCTGACTGTACTCGTCGAGGCAAACACCAACGCAGCATTTGTCAGGTCTCAGCTCCTGTGTACGTTTGATAACTCTTATCGGAATGCGCGCCGACGAGAAAAGCTGGGTACGGACCTTCGAGGTTCAGTATCATTGTACCTAATAAGTTGTGTGTCGTTACTTGCGTATAAATTGTCAATAACTGGCATATTTCAACTATGCTTTGTCATACACAATGCGATTTCAAAAGTCCTTAACATAATAAAGTAGAAAAGAAAACTATATTTATTTATAAGCCTATTTTATACCTATAATCTTTATTGTACACCACAAAAATACGTCACATAAAAAAATTTAACAATACACACTACACTACACTTCAAAATGAAAGTAATATCAAGCCCACTACTGCAGTGCGATTCTGTAACCATCTCACCGTGAAAACTTAGGTGAAGTGAGCGTGGAGTGAGCTGTCAATAGTGTCAATTCCTAGCAAAAACAAACTCAATTTACCTACGTTTTCACGGTGATATTTTTACAGAATCGACCGGCAGATTAGGTAATGATTCTTCTTATACAAAGAAGGAACAAACATCGACCTTGCTTATAATTATTGAGCCCCAGCGGTAACGACCGCGACTTACGAGTTGTAGGTCGTAAGTTCGAACCCAGACAGACGCTTTACTTTATGTAAATTATTTCATCACCACTTCTAAAGCGGTAAAGGAAAACATCATGAGAAAACCGGCATGTCCTACAACCAAAAATTCAAATACAGGAAGATCACAAACTAAACACAGCAAAATAAAAATCCAGGTTATATAAAAAAAAAGTAACAAAAGGAAAATGAAACAGAAAGTCCTATACGAGGCCAAAAGGCTCCTATCTCAGCATGATGCTACGACATTTAAAAAATAAATGTTGTAGCGCTGGTATTCTGATAGGGCCCGCTGTGACGTCACGGGCAGTTACGGAAATAAATAAATAATATGTAAAATAATAGCAAATAATAAAATAAATATTTTTTCAATCTGCGCCAGACGTAACCTCATTACTTGTCTATGCCTTGAGTGTCAGAGGCACTCTGGTGTGTCTGTGGCATCATCATGTAACATCTACCAACCGGCACTAGGACCGCGTGGTATATTACAGGCACAGGCCACTCCCTCTCACCGAGAGGACGGCTGTGTCCCAGCAGTGGGAACATTATTAGCTAATTATGTAATTAAAACCATTGAAAACTCTGGCACCAGCGGTGCTATTCTGTAAAAAACTCACCGTGAAAACTTAGGTGAAGTGAGCGTGGAGTGAGCTGTCAATAGTGTCAATTCCTAGCAAAAACAAACTCACTTCACCTGAGTTTTCTCGGTGAGATTTTTACAGAATCGACCGGCTGGCACGCAAATATAGGTATCTAAGTGAAAAGCAAAAAGAATATGACTACGCTACAGAAAACTATCTTTACCAATACCTTAGTAGTATAAACCTATCCTTTCCCCGATTCCCGACAGACGAGCTGAACGCGATGTAATGTAAGTAACGACTCAGGGTCCCAGACGGATTCACGGTATACATAATATGTAGGTATGTCTCATTCCATCACGCGGGGCCGTCCGGTCATTCAGAGTAGATGTGCGTAGCAGCTACACGGAGGTTGTAAGAGTGGAACTGACTTGAAAGAAAAGAAACTGGATATTACGCAAGCGATTCTTCTCATAAAACTGTCAAGTCATTAGCAAGAGTAGTTGTTGAAATAAGCAGCTGTGACGGACAAACCCGTAGCATTACACTGTCTTTTTTACCATTTTGGTACGGGACTCTAAAAAGAGAATGATATCGAGTCGATACTTCCATTAATAAAATCGAATATAGGTAATATCGATAAGCTATGCTGAATATTTTACCGAAAACATAACTGAGGGGTAATTCTCGTAATTTTAAGAAAGGTCACAGTCAGTGATCTCAGTCTCGAGCTGTCAAAAATACCTCTAATTTCCCAACATTTTTGACAAATTTTTGACACTGATTTTCGCTGAGATGAGATTGCGACTAGATTTTTATCGTTTTTAATTACGGGAATTGATCTTCCGTAATTAATCAATAGTCGCTTTTAACCCAAAGATCAGTTAGTGAAAAGCTTCTTTAAACAGCTTGAAGACCCCAATAATTAAAGGTTAATTTTAAATGAAGTTTAATTAAAAGTATAATAGTCTCACCCAGTATTTCCACGTGTTACTCTTCCACAATCTCTATATCTTCGCCATACCCTTCGTATCACCTTATCTACCGTCTATTTGAGACTAAGTGTCCCGAAAATTGCTATTAAATAATATTCCAGGCGATGAGCGGTGTAATGGTCGCTGTAATCGGCCTAGTGGCCTGTGAGGCTGTGCGGCCACTAAGATACTGACGTGGTCAGGGTGCTCGGGCTCGAGAATTACCTTGTACGTCACATGTTATCTGCGTTTTTCGTAATGAAGAGAGAACGGTATTTAGAAAATGGTGCCTGTACAATATAGATGTGGTATATGGAAGTTTGTCGTTTGGTTAGATAGGGAAGATTTTCGTAGTGTTAAAGATAACAAAGTAAACTGATTGACCCCCTTTATATTTTACTATTTAGGGCCTGTGCCCATTAGCGGCATGGCGCGGCAGGGGATCCGTCGCCAACGCGACAAGCGTATACTGAGGATGACGATGCCACGGTATCCTAAGGTATGCCGACGTCATTGAAATTTCAAATTTATTGTCATACTTTAAGGTTAAATTCCTAAACGTCGCATAAAATCTCTTGCCGTTCCACCAGTGGGCATAGGCCCTTATGATCCAATTGAACACCAACTTCAGGGACTAGTGGTCTGGCACTACTGTTGAACTTTTTGGTGTAGCCCCCAGCCAAGGGATACAAAATAGTGTTTTTAGAATTTAAGTAGCAGTTTTCACAAAGTTTTTAATTATCTTGTTTCGTTCGTATTTGTTTCCGGTTACAAATAATAATATTAATCCATTTCTCAAGCAGTTCCTGCATCAGATCAATTTGTTTTTGTGTCTGACTAGCTTTGCTCACAGCGTCGTCGTCAGCGTGGACGTCGGAAATGATCTTACGGAAACGCGCTACCGACACAATAATTAGCATATGTCCTTCCCAGAATGCCATCTATCTCCTTGTCAAATATTAAAAATTAGTCTATGTCCATCCCCAAGATGCCATCTATCTTCTTGCCAAATTTTATCGAAATCCGTTCACTGGTTTAGGCTTGAAAAGGTAAAATATAGACAGAGTTACTTTTGAATGGATACCATATCTTTACTTTAGTATGGATTACAGATATTGTAATGGAAATTATCATTGTTCATGATGAAAATATAAACAAAAATATTTTTCTTTCCTTTCTTTCATTTCACACTTCGCCAATGTCATGACAATCCGAGTTGAACGACCTCCACAGTGTATTTATTATTTGGCAGTTGGCTCTGTCTTGTGCGAAGGGTGGTAGGCTTCATTTCCGCACGGAGACAATATTAACTATTTGTTTAGCTACAGATTGGCATTATGCTAACAGTATCAGTGGCATATTGTTCCGAGGCTTGGTCTTAGCGCATTTGAGAGTTTTCTCTGAAAATGTGTTAACCGTGGAAACTTTCATACTATGTGATCAGCAGTTTTGTGTATGAAAATCTGTATGGGTGTCATTCGTTAACTCTATATAATAAGTTACCGAAAGACATAAAGATTTCTGCATCAGTGAACATGAAACATATAGGTTATAGTTATATTGTGTTAACCAACAATAACAAATCATTACTTACTGTTTGTAAGCGATAGATCGAACGACTATGGATTTTATTAAGTTTCCAATATTTAAGGGGATTAGAGGACCTAAACGCAAAAAACGCAATATGATCGACAACAGTAAACAAAATCAGAAAAATATATGATATTCTTCAGGATATTTACTAGGTAGATAGTGTTGAAAACATAATACAACTAATTTGATACGATAGAAGAAAATCATGAAGATACCTCTAAAAACTTTGTTTCTACAATAAAAACCATACTAATATACATACAATCAATCTGATTTTTGTCAGATTATTCTACATACTAAAGCAATAGTGTTTTAATTTTTTAGTCCAAATAATGTTTTTTTTGTAAATAGATAATTGCGTCATATTCAATTGAGTAATTAAATAATAACAGCCGCACACGTAAATCGTTCAGGTTAAGCTACGCTTGCCGCGGTTGGTCTGTGGATGGGTGACCATCTTTACATACCGTGACCCCTCCGAGCCTCGGAAAGCACGTTAAGCCGTTGCTCCCGGCTGTCATTCGTGGATCTTTGACAGTCGTTACGGAAGCCCGAAAGTCTGACAATCAGTCTTACCAAGGGGTATCGTATTACCCAGTAACTGGGTTGTGGAGGTCAGACAGGTGCAGTCGCTCCATCTAAAATACTGGTATTCAGCTGCATCCGGTTAGACTGGAAGCCGACTTCTAGTTGGGAAAAGGCTAGGCAGATGATGATAATTGCTTCATATTTTGCAATTGCAATAAATTACCAGTGTTGTGTTATCGCGCTTCTTTTTCATTTCTATGCAGTCCGACAGTGACCGCGCTTTAGGTCATGTAGTCCACATAAGTAACCTATGTATGTACCTTTTGAGAAATTTTCTATAAAACGAAATCTGTAAATAATCTACTTAATAAATGAAGAAGTATTGTAGCTACAGAACAAGAAAACTTTTATCGGGAAAATATTAAAATATACATAGAAAAATAATACTATAGGTCATCCAGATTTCAATCAGCAGATTATATTGCAAATGACCATACTTACGTCAATTCGTAAAAAATAACCTACCATAACTACAGCTATAAAAAATGTAGATAAACTCCATCCCAAACTTCAATGTAATAAAACTCGAGACCGAAATAACAACATAATAACCTGTAGCCCTGAACAGAAGCCGCGCCGACTCCCGAAGGGTTAAGTGAGTACTGTTAACAAATCAATTACAGTATAACCCTCCACCGCTGGGCCGGGCGGAAAGCCGACTACTTTCCACAACAAATAAGCTCCTAAGATTTATTCGTGTTGGGTCTTCACGACCCCGGACAGATCTCGGGGTCCGAAACGCCCCGGGGTAAAAATCCCGCACCTTATATCACGGCATTAAGCGCTCAGCGGTCGAAGTGTTAAAAAGCAGGGATTGCTTACATAGAATAAATATGGATTGCGTAACCCATGTTGAAAACGAAAAAGTAAGTTGCGATGTTGCGTGAGTTGTTGTTGGCGGGCTTTGACGAAGTTTATTCATAAGTTATTTATTAAAAGTTTCTTGCTGAAAACCGGTAGTTAATCTCCAACTTTTTATGACATTCATAATAAATTATTTTTAGTTTGATAGTGAAAAGGAATTGTCATATCTGAAGACCGATTACCTTAATTAAAAACGTAAAAAATCTAGTCGCAAATCTCAGTGACAAACAATGTCAAAAACTTGTCAAAAATGTAGGGAAATTAGAGGTATTTTTGTCAGATTGAGACTGAGATCAGACTGCATAAACGATCTTAAAATGACGAGAAATGCGCCTTTGTTCAAGAAAATTGAACACCAACTTTCTAACTTCTATAAGAGGACAACTAAAACATATCTTGTGTTACAAATTAACTTTGGTCAAGATTTATTTCCGTCTTGGTTTTAATAACTTTCACAAAATCTTAGACCTGCATTTTTTCTACTGCTAGTGTAAGCCCATAGATTATCGCAGCCCCGGCACATCCGCACATAGAGATGTCCCGCCCCAATCTACACCCGACCACTATCACTACTCAGCCACAATCAATAAATCTCTCTCCAATTTAGGAGTTCTGTAAGACAGTTCACTACATATCTACTGCATGAAAGAACAATAAATTTTATCGAGAGGCTACCGGTCGATTCACTCTGCCGTCAGATTAATTCTGCAGTTAAATTGTAAATGAGACGCGAATCCCGCTCAGTCCGGGATGGCCGGGGTTTACGTCGCATCCCTGATTTATTCATACCGTCTTGTTCTAGCTTTTCTTTTAGGACTACTCTAGCTAACGAAGGCGTTTGAGTGAATTTGTTGAGTGACAGCCGATTTGCTAGGGTTACATGTGGTGGATAGTTCACGATTTATTTCAAATGGTGTTGACCTTTAAAGATATTGTACCTAGAGTGGGTGTCTCGCTTTGCCAATCATCCGTCACGCACTTACATCTAAAAAGGGGTACCTAAGTATTCGTAATAAATATATTAACAAACTATGAAACTTTTTAATTAATAGAGTTTTCAATACTTGTTGGGTAAACAACAGTGAAAGGAATATAAAATAACATACACAAAGTGGAATACGTTTTATTGAAGCTAACTCAAAAACCACTCATCAGAACTTGACCACATGAAAATATCGATGAACATACATTGAAAAAAAAATACAAGCGGACATACAACCTCCTCCTTTTTTGAAAGTCGATAAAAATGAAAATTACTTCACAAGATGAAATTATCAACCAGTCTCAAAAATGGAATTTAAAATCGCACAAAGCCTCAGCAGACAAAGTGGCCAGCAATAAATAGCTTCCGTGCAAACAGCAATCTTTGTCCCATTCTTTCGCAGCATAATCGGACAACGAACAATCTAGACCAAAACTACGCGAACTGCCTGAAAACTTCATCATGTGAGCATTTATCTACGAGCATTGTACGGTGCAACAATGCAGTTCGCACTCTACGAAACTGTCAGAGCTTCCTGCAGATAGGGACTGCGGCACGACACGGCACGGCACGATCCGGCACGAGCGCCCGCGACGCGGCACGGCGCGGTGCGGCTAGACGCGCGGTCACGCCACTATGCCAAGATCTATGGCCTGCCAGAAACGTTCTATCACGAAAACTACTTAGTCTCGTCAGCAATATTTATGCCTCGAAATTTTGTTTCGTGCTCATTTGAATATGTAGCAGCTATCGCGGTAGTTGACGAAAGTATTTTCATTATTTAAACTGCAGAGCAAAAACTTTTTATGTCTCCGTTTTTAATGAAATTTAAACTTTCTGTATGTTGTCTGAGGGAACATTTCTCACGAGAGTTACGAGTTCCTCGCGTGCACAGAATTGCGGCTCTTTGATGACAATCACTCATCGCCCATTCCGAAGACAAGAGAAACTTCCATTGTTCTTTTTCGGGAAGTCATCTTTCCAATTATATAGGTTTTAAAATTAGCTCATAAAATAATGTTAGGTATCTTACTTAAAATAAATCTCGACAACAAACATAACGTAAACTTGATTCTGCTGAGCTTACGCCACACTTTTTTTTTATTGCTGAATGGGCCCGCTCTATACCTCGATCACGCCTGAAACGATGGATGAGGTCTATGATGGAACGAGCGTGCCGAGAAAATGCCCTAGGCACTGGGAACTCCTACGCATCGACGAAACACAGCAGGCTGTTTGACGCTGGACTCCGGTGGGAGGGTGGTCACAAACCAGGCGGGCGTTAGCCCTAACGCCCGTCTGGTCACAGTCGCGGTCCGCAACTACACGAGGAGGCTTCTTCATGCATTCCAAAACTGCTTCCTCAACTAATATTTTGGTTCTAGGACATGCCGGTTTCCTCGTGATGTTTTCTTTTACCGTTTGGAGAGCAGTGGTGATGAAATAATTTCCACAAAGTGAAGCGCCTGCCTGGGTTTGAACCTACGACCTACAACTCGTAAGTCGCAGCCATTACCACTGGGCCACCACTGCTCTTAACTCAGCAGTGGCTCACTTACTATAAATTCATGAAAATAAAAATGCTTTTACTAATATAAACAAACAAATATTACAAAAACTCTACTTATTATCAACTGTATGCACACGCAACTCCCAGGTGCGCGGAATTAAGTTAAAAACCATTACAAATAATTTATTAATAGTTAAAAGCCAACTTAAATATCGGCCTGTAGAACAAAATGGCTGCCATCAGACGTTACAGGTTACCTATCAGTTGTGAAGTCTGCGAGGAAATAAAAAGGAAATTGTTTATTGTACACTCGACCCATCTAATTAGTTTACATTTTATATGTGTGGGTGAAGTCATAGTTATGCACACAAACACTAAATAATACGAGCGAGCTCTGTTTTTATTAGTGTGCGTATGGCATACCAATTACCATATACCAATATATAGTAATCATTCACTTATGTTTCTTAATGAGATATAATATTTCGCATGATATTACTATAGTAACCTTGGCACAATGGCTATAGTCTTTGGTCAGGGAACGAGAAGTCGTAAGTTCAAACCTTGGGTGCAGCGATATATTCTTTTTGTATTCATTATTTTGTTAAAACATTGCTTAAAGTTGAATTTATAACGATTCGATCCCGTTCAAGGACGAGTAATGAAGTTTGCAACGTTTGAGACGACCACGGAACTCTCAGGCTATTTTATTTTGACTGTTAAGAAAATAACTACCCACAATTTAAAAAAATTGTTTTCAAACACCTTAATTTATAAAAAAATTGCGTTCTTAGTTGTCAATCTATGTCGAGTATTTGCATTACTGAGTTTATTGATTACTACCTACTCATATTTGTGTGCGGATTTATTTATGTGGATCCAACCATGCAACATTTATCAATGTTGAAAAGGCAGAAATTGTTGTTTTGCATGAGCAAAACATATCTATAAGTGAAATTGGAAAGCGCTTAATGATATCGGTGAGTAACAGTTAGATATTACGTTACTTCAACTTAACTAACTCATCTCACCTTTCAATGTTTACCTAGGAATAAATTAATGTAACTTATCTGCAATACCTACCATAGTTTAATAATAATATAATATTATCATAAAATGTATTACAGTTTTTTTTATCATAAGATGATTATGATAGAATTAAGTTGGTCTAGCCAATTTTTGTCTCACTACGGCCCGGGCCTTTAGACGGATTAAAAAAAAGCCTTCGAATAACGTAAATAAAAATAGATTATTACCTATATTTATTATAATGTAAGTGTGTATTTAAGACATATTATTACTTTATTTTAACTGGTATACATATGTATTGTATATAATATAAGTAATATTAATTAGGTATATAATATAAGTAAATAAAGTATATTATATATACTTCACACTAATATTATATAGGCGAAAATTTGTGAGTGTGTGTGTGTGTTTGTATGTTTGTTACTTCTTCATGCTTAAACGGCTGGACCAATTTTGATAAAATTTCTTATGGAGGTAGCTGACACTGTGAATTAACATATTATCCCGATATTCCCACGGGATCGACATTTACGCGGGTGAAACCGCGGGGCGCAGCTAGTAGTATATAAATATAACAAATATAGTCTATATATTTATTAATAGCTATTACTATAAGTATATTAAATACTGTTTTGTTTTTTATCCACAGAGGAGAAGCGTGCAGTTATGGGTCCGCCGATGCGGATTCTGGAGACGTAGAACATCTTCGACGTGGGCCAAAACCAAAGGCAAATTCATCGGCTCGACACCACGACATCGTAGCAAGGCACAAGGCTGATCCCTTCTTGTCCACCCGCGTAACAGCAACAGCACACAATGTGTGCTTACAAACTGTGAGAAATCATCTTCATGCAGCTCAATGATGCAACTGGTTTACGTTGTAGTAAGCCAGCGCGGAAGATTTTACTGTCCACTGCGCACCGACAAAACCGACTAGTCACCGAGTTTGCTAGGTCATACGTCAATTTTGATTGGGAGAACAATGTGGTGATTTTTAGCGACGAAAAATCGTTTAAGTCGGATAAGGATGGGCGTAAAATATTGTGTTACTTCAACCTGGGAGTCGCTACGTGGAAGTAATATATGCGCGAATATGGTTAACAGCATGAGCAGAAGGTTTCAAGAAGTAATAGAAAACGAAGGTTTGCCGACTCATTATTAGTCGAATTTATTTTAATTAGTAGACGAATATGAACCTTATTTTTACGCAAATAATGTTCATATTTGTTAAGTGAATGTGAACCAATACAAACCTTAGCAATGGTTAGGTATATATGTTGGCGTAATCCTCTTTTTTAAACATCAACTCGTATTATTGAAGTTTGGTGAAGTGATGTTATTGTTATGCACTTAGAAGTTGTCATAATTTCTTACTATCTAACATGTTAATTCACTTCACCTCTAATATTACTTTGATTCAATTTATATACCTACCTACCTACTTTGACAAATTATTTACGTCCATCCTTAACCAACAAAAAACTTTGTCTTTGTCAAAAAATCTGGTAAGCAACAGTTTTTACTCATTCGAACGTCTAGTATGAATAGCTATAGAATATGTGAAATCATTGTATCGGCCACACAAGTTTTTTTTGCTAACATACAGCCCACTCCGAATTGAACCTTAAAACAACCATTGTAAGGAAGGAACATATTGGAAGAAACGAGTGGGATCATTACCAAACCAATACCAAATAATAATATGTTTACATAATAAAAAATCAAATTAATTTAATGCTTTTATTTAATTTACCTTTCTACTTTTATGCTTGAGTGATTTTATTGGCCACAAAATTAATTTAATAAAAAACAAAAAGTAAAAAACAGCAAAACAAAAACCCTCAGCTGGGATCGAACTCACGTCAACGAGCTTACATCAGTAGCTATCGCAGGCGCTTACACCAACTAGCTAAGAGAACTATGTTATATTGGTCTAAAATGTTGGGTCAAATTCATTGTGAACCCGTTTATTTTATCTCTAACCGTGAATGTATCATACGTATACGCACACAATAATAATGACAGTTACCGATGTTTGCGTGATGTAAACTAATTAGCTTTGCCGATTGTACTCAGAAATGACATTCTAGTCCACTCTATGAAGTTTGCGCGAGGTTTTATGTGCAGGTATCGCCATTTGTTGGGGTGGAGTCGATTTACAATGTAGTTTTAGCATCAAATACCTATGAATCTCGGATTTGACTTTTTCTTACCTGGCATAACTTACCAACTTTAAAGAAATTTTTAATAGTAGAAGTTCCCATATAAAAAAACATAACCCTCCTTCAGGCGCAGTCGGGTAAAAATAACTAGAGTTGATTTTCATACGGAAATTACTACTTAAGAAATGCTACTTTAAAAAAAAATCGGTTGTCTGTAAAGTCGGTTTACTGACGATAGTTGAACGTGACAACGTCATAAGAAAATACTGATGGAATAGTTGCATTGCATTTGTTAATATTCGCTTGCACTTCAAGCTGCCATGGAACGCTACAGAGCGAGGCCGCGAGGTAACGCTACATAAGTCACGTTTTTTCGTGAGTGCAGCCAGCTTCATCGATTTATTAGACGTTCTCACGTCAAAATGTATGTATTATTTTGAATACAAGGTTGATTTTCATACGGAAATGCTACAAGAATGTAGTTGAGATGTTTTTTGTTTTTACAAAAAACATCTCTCTCTCTCTCTCTCTCATCTCATCTCATCAACTCCAATTCAGCAATTGGAGTTGATGTTTTTACATCAACTCACTCTAACTTGAAACTATTTGTCTAAACAGCCCTGATCAGCCGCCAATATATCCGATACTGAGAGGTTCTCAAATGAACATGTAATACACAAGCACCTGCGACAGAACGCTTAACAAGATACACTAATTAATTAAAACGAGAGTACCTCCTTCAGCGTCAACGTTCACTCATTCGTTCACCCAGGCCGATACATGAAGTAAAAGAAAGAAAAAAATAAAAAGTAGTTACAGTTTTTTGTCGAACTCTCGATGGTCCGTCTTTTTGAACGTATGTTTTGTTATTGCCCTTGTCTGCTAACAGGAGTGAAAGAAAATAAGGAAAATATAATTTTGGGGCATTTCCTTTATAAACTATTTTTTTTAACGTACACACACACACACTACACACACACACACACACACACACACACACACACACACACACACACACTACACTACTACACTTCAGTGTAAACTACCTACTTGGAGGGGCTCGTGGCCAAGTAATAACAGCCCCACGGTTCGATCAATCAGGTTAAACTACGCTTGCCGTGGTCTGTCCGTGGATGGGTGACCCTCTTTACATACCAAGACCCCTCCGTGTCTCGCCGTTAGTCCCGGATTTCATTCTTGGATTTTTGACAGTTGTTACAGGTCGTCAGAAGCCCAAAAGGTCAGACTTTTGGTAAGACAAAGGGTATTGTGTTACCATGGCAGTAACTGGGTTAATTGTGGAGATCAGATAGGCAGTCGCTCCATGTAACATACTGGTATTCAGCTGCATCCGCATAGACTGGTAGCCGAAACCAAAATAGTTTGATAAAAGCCTAGCAGACTGATTGATATTGAACACTTCTCATTTGATTTATACTACGGGAAAATACGATGCATAATCCGACACGCACTGGGCCGGTCCATTTTCAATATACCAGTTTTTCAATATCATGTCATTTCCAAAATCATATTTACTTTCTAGGGGCTTATCCACATATATGGTCAGGGGTAATCTTTTCCCCACGACAAGAGCTATTTGCTCAATCTTATAGCCCTGGCGATATGATTGAGGGAGTAAAAATCGTTGCAATTATGAACACAGGTAGGTAACATAATAATATCTTTCAAAATTCGGGTAAAAAACACTTCCAGGGAGGAAGTGTTTTTTACCCGAATTTTTTCTTAAACATCATTACATAGTTCATTAATCTTGCATTATTTATTATATGCTTTATGTATGTATGTATGTATTTATGGTATACCAATGTAAATGTTACAACACTGACTACCTGCAGTACGTATTGTCTCTCCTCTCTATAACCTATCCAAAGGTCGTCTGTAAAAGATCGCTTTTAGTGATAAGACCCTCCATTGTGTCAGTGTATGTAAAATTGCTACATTTATATCTGGAATTTTTATGGTGTACATTATAAAGAGTATTTTATCTATCTATCATATTTTAATTTTGTATAATTTCATGTAAGTAGTTACTTTGATTTGTTATGCATTTACCATGTTTTGTCACTGCATCACCCAAAGGACGACTAGCAAGAAAAACTTGGATTTTTTTTTCAATTCAATCATTTAGTTCGGAAATCATCCATATTGTATTAGTTAGTATTAGAACTTACAAACTATGTTAGTGTTAGAATCAAAAAAATTGTTAGAATCAGAAAAAGGCCGCCTCTGCTCAATATTTTTTCGTGAATAATATCTAAGTATCTATCTATACCTACTTACACTTACAAAATATAATGAAGCTGAAGAGTTTGTTTGTTTATGTTTGTTTGAACGCGCTTATCTCTGGAACTACCGCATCGTATTTGATAGTGCAATTCTTGAGGAACGTTATAGGCTATTTAAGATCACGCTAGGACCCTTAAGAGCCGAGCAAATAGATAAAAAGTCAGAAAGAACGCGAAGCGAAAACGAAGTAGATAATAGCGCGGGCAGGCGATGTGGGGGCAGAAGCTAGTAACACTATAACATCCTAAAAGTTTAAATATATAAATACACAAGTATGAAGTAGTTGTTTGCCGCTGTTGCTAAAGTTTCACCGCGTCGCTCCACTAGCTTCTGTAGTTTCACACCTTTTTAGTGTAACTTTCCCGTGATAGCTTGGTGATAGCGCCAACTTTGGCCCCGTGTCGCTAAAAGGTGCATGCTTTGGCGAATATAAAAAAAAACTAGTAGCACTCCGCGAGTGCCGACAGAAGTGAAAACTTGAACAATTACGTGTGTATTTAAAAAAAAATACAGATGTTTCATAGAAAAGTGGAATACTTACGCTGTCAAAATGTATGAAACAAATAATTTTATTTTTTTAATAACCGCCGAAAAACAACATACAACCTCACCTTTCCTTTTCTACACAGGTCTATCCTCTACCATTGCTGGCCAGTCCTTTCGGTAGGAGTCAAGTTCTTCCCTCCATCTACGCTGCCGTGTGCCGTTTCATATCAAATTATAATGAATAAATAACAAATAAATGTTTCATCAACAAAAAAAAAACTCATTTTTTTAAATCTCGCAGTTTGTCTTAACGAATTTTCATGTCATCAAATACACACAGAATAATAATACACTTAATTTGAGTTTACGACCGTGGCGCCCTCTAGGCCAGTAAACCAGAGGGGCCGCAAAACACGCCACAACAGGAAAACTTCAAATAAAACAGAATAAGATTTAACATCCCTATAATGGCGGTGTTAACAAACAATTATTTTGACTTAAGTCACTGTTTATTTCGTGTCAGGACTCTCCCCATGCGATTATTATGTGAGGCTCGGTTTTAAACAATACCAAGTGAGAAATGAGAGGCTTTCATTCAAACTAGGCAACAACTTAATGAAAACCTAAATAAAAGTGCATTGTTTGATTTTCAAGTTTCACAACGACAGAAATGTGACCTTAAAATGAATGGAGATTCATTTTGAGGTCAGATTTCTGTCGCCCCGTGGCAGATAGTTGATTTTGATCTTCATCTGTCTTACGTATAGGTTTTAGCCGCATCTGCTTAGCCCTGAGGCCAAGTTCAATATGCTTTTCAAATAGAAAGGGATTAGAAGAATAATCTTAAAATAACTGGCGTCTAATAGTTTTGCCTCCATTACAAAACGAAGGTTAACATTTAAAAGCACATAAATTGTTTCAGAATCAATTAAAGGAACATCAATCAGAAACAAATGAGGTTTCAATATCATAAAAGTGCACTTGAATTGATAAACATATTATCGCTATTTTTATTTAAATACACTGATGACTCCATAGGGAAACATTCCAATGTGCTGACCTAAGCATATGGGAGGTAAGCATTTTCTTCTTTAGCTCAGTAGTGAAAGGAATATCGTCACTTCCGAGTGTTTTAGCAAGGTGATTTTTCATGTTTTTCTTTTTTACTTGTCTTTAATATGAACGTGAATAAGGAAACAAATAGGTAGTTTATCTCACTCAATTACTGCATCATCTTATGGTAACTTGTCATAAAATAACATAATAATGTTTTCACTGCTGGAACACAGACCTCCTCTCTGTTAGAATGGGCCCCAGTGCGGGTTGGTGAATGTCACAACTCTTCGAATTTTTTGGTTTAATTTCATCACCACAGCTCTCAAAACGGTAAACGAAAACATTTCGGAGAAACCAGCAAGTCCTCGAACTTATCATAAGGAAATGATTTAATTTGGTTTTTCCTATTGTCATATCACTTCAAGTTCTGCAAACGAATAAAGTCAAAGTCAAAGCATTTATTTAAAATAGGCACATAAAAGGCACTTTTGAACGTCAGAACATTTGCAATAACAGCGATTATATAATAAAACTAGTATTTGGGCGTTGCGCGAGCTGCAAGCAGCTCGCGGGGTCGTGTTTTTGAGGAGTATTTCTTACCCTTGTAAAAAGTATTTGGGCGTTGCGCGAGCTGCAAGCAGCTCGCGGGGAGGGTTTTTGAGGAGTATTTCTTACGATGGGGGAAGGGGTGAAGGGGGGGAGAGGGGGGAGTTTTGAAAAATGATTTTGACCAACTCTGGGCCCCTTGATATGAATCTGAAAAAAAAAATGTTCACAGTCTCTTAACTTCCGAGATCTACCTAGAGGGGGGGGGAGAAGGGGGGCAAGGGGGCAACTTTGAAAAATGGATTTTACTTTTCCGAGCCTCCTCTATACGAATCCGTAAAACAACAAAACACGGGACTCTTAGTTTCCGAGATACGATAGGGAGGGGGGAGAGTGGGGTGGAAAAGGGGAGGTTTGGGATTTTTCCCATACTCGTGAGAGTTACTTGTATACGAATCTGTAAAAATATACCCACCTCCCCCTTCACCATCTGGGAGAACAATTATGTCAGTGAGTGGTAATCGAGCTTTATATAATATAATTTTAAGACTTTCCTACCAATTTTATTTCACATTCGACCCGCACCTCTAATATCTTCACTCCAGGGGCTCCGTAATTTACACACCAATAGCTCCACAGACCTCCCTTAAATCATGACCTCCTGGTCAGACAAACGGACAAAATAATCCCTATGTGAACTTTTCTTCCTATAAAGATGGCGGCCATAGATAAGAAGTCTATGATCAGCGGATTTTGTGCCAAAAAAAAAAGGAAGACGAAAGTAGTGAAAATGTAGTTTTAGTGGCCATAAATATATTTATGATAATAAAAAGCTTATCTTGTATTGACATTTTGTGTTTACTTGACCAGTTGGGTTTTCTGATGTGTGATTTTACTTTTGAAGATTTGTATTTGAAAGTTTTGAAACACAAACTCGACACACTTGAGCTACGGCGAGTTCCTGGCCCAAATGAGTTAATTTAAATAATGATATCCAAAGTCTAGAAATATGACAACAGAAATAAGCAATGGTTTATTAGGTATATTTAGTGGAAATAAATAACAAAATTCTAACTTAACTAAAACTATACAGAAACTAAAAAATTGCGTCGAAAAATTCATCCTCATCGCTGTCGACTGGTAATGTACATTTTTATTTATTTTATTATTTATGAATTTTAGCTGCCAATGCGGTGAAGTTGTCGACTGCCTCGGACACCATGGCTTATCCTGCAGTAGAAGTGCAGGCCGGATAGCATGGCAAGCCAGCATCAATGACATCATCCGTCGTGCTCTTTTCACAGCCGCCGGGGTGCTAGCTGTTTTAGAACCCAATGACTTGGCACGCGACGATGGGAAGAAACCAGACGGAATAACCATAATGCCTTGGAAGGTCGGTAGGCCTTTGGTGTAGGATGCAACGTGTGTCGACACCCTTGCGCCATCCCATCTTCCAAGCACGGTGAGTTGGGCTGAGGCAGCTGCTGCAGGTGTGGAAAACCTCAAACGGCGCAAATACACCAATCTCTTTGGAACTTATATGTTTGAGCCGTTTGGGGTTGAAACTAGGGCCATGCATGGGGCCCGAGTGCCCACTTAGTATTTTGAGACATCGCCAAGCGGTTGGTCGACTCATCACGTCACCAGAGGGCTATTTTTTGGCCATATTATTTTAAGACTGTTAGCGTTTATAATATTATTTATGTACACACAGTAAAATGGATACAGATACGACATATTAGTGTGTATACGTGTGTGTTGGTTGTTTATTAAAATAATTACAAAAATCATCAAAAACTACTCTCTAAGTTCATATAACCTTATTAACTATTTCATGAAATCATGACACCTGAGGCCAATTGCTGGTTCTAATGGTTATAATTCTTTAAAGCCATATTTGTTACGATCGCGAATCATATTTTAATCAACATACAACCTGACACGGACCTGAAAATTGCAAAAAAACGTAAGGTATTTTAAAGTAAACAGATTTCTATAATAAGCCTACATGACTAAAATTACCCCAGCTCACACGTGTTTGCATGACGTGTACTATTTCAAGTGCACGCAATAAATCGTGCACATTCCAGATTTATGGTCAAATTGCGAGTGTTGCAGCAATTTCCCCTACTCTGTCATTCTTACTAACGGCGCATGATTATCATACACGATATATTTTGACAAATGCACGTGTAACTTCAGCTTAATATATTACTGGAGGTAATTTATGAGTTGCAGCAATCATTGTAAATTGCTCTAATGTGGTGAGCGAGTAAGTGTTGCCACCTCAAATTTGCCTGTGGGGTATTTTGCATGCGGCCGTCGTCAATGAGGTAATCGGCAATATTAAACGGTTACCGCTGTGGTCTTGTAGATTATGGGCAATTCACAGAGCATTTTCATCAACATCATTGGCAGCATTCCACACACTGCTGAGTATATCTACACCTGCCCCCTTTTGTGCCATGTTTCCCTGGTCCATGCGAGTCTCATACATTTCTTCCCTGCGATCTGCTGTAGGTCGTCCACCCACCTGGCTATTGGTCTGCCAACGCTCCTTCTACCGTTTCCAGCTCATTTTTACTATCCATCAATATAATGTCGCGGCAGACCCCGTAGAAGATGGCGGGACGACTGGAGAAAAAATACAACCAGAGGTCCACTTTAGCCCTGGATCGAAAGAGCTGGAAGTCATGAAGTCAAGTCTTTGTCTTTTTTTTTTGCTGTGGGGTGATGCAGGCTAACACTAACAATATAAAGTGACACAGGTGCAACATACAATAATAAGTGACTGGCAATGTCGCCAATGTCTTAGGTACAGACGCCAGCACACCAAGCTACCCGAAACTGTCAAATTTTCCCAATCAACTTTGAACCTTATGCTTTAGCGATAAAGTTGAAAATCTATTAAAGAATTTGACAGATTGTAGTAGCTTGATGTGCTGGCGTCTCTGTACGTTACCAGTCGACAGCGGAGGAATTTTTCGACGCCATATTTTTTGGGTTAGGACATTATATTTTAATTTAATAGTTTGTTGGTTAAATTAGTATAGAGAGGTGTTGCGGAAGGATCGTACGTTCCTGCGACCCCCGGCGTAGGTGTGGGATAGAACATAGGGGTGGTTTTTAGTCAGTAAAGTCTGACAGACCCCTCCGCCCACCCAAGGCGGAGGACATCCATGAGGATTATCCATCCCGGAACAAAAAAAAAAGTATAGGGAGGTTATCCAATGTAAATAATATTTATCCTCATTAATAAATAATTTCTATTTATTATAATTTAAAAAAATATAAGTTCGTCACAGAATGAGGCGATATTCCTTGCAGAATCTTTGTTCCTAGTATTTGCCGCTAAAAGTCGGCCGTCTGCGATGAGGTTTATCGTAATGGGCTATTAAAACGCGGAGCCAACAGTGGACTTTTATGGGAATAGTGACAACCGTATCATAATTATGAGGACAGATAGATATGAGCGTTATTTCAACTCAAGCACGGACTCCAAAATGTATTATTTTATTTATAAGACCAAAACATTATTATTATTTTAAGACTGTTAGCTTTTTAAATTATGTAAACACTTTAAATATTTTTAAAACAATTTTTAAATGTTTGTCTGACTGTCTAGGCAATAGAACAACTAAGAACAAAACCATTTTAATGTTATTTTCGCAAATACTCAGTTACCTACGTTTCCGCGAGAATTAACGTGGATTTTTTGCATTATATTACGAATTAGTAAAAAGTTATAGTCGCTGTATTTTTCAAGACTTGGCCCTGTTGGGCGCCACGATAACGAAATACCTCCTTTATTTCCTTAGTATTACCACTTACATTTATTTTACAGGTGAAACCCGATACAACAATGTCGCCACAATTGTCACCCAAAACACCACCACTAACAAAAAAAAAGTTGTTTTTAAACTGTCACATTTATACCTGCGGTGCTATTCTGTAGAAATTCTGTAAAAAGATTACCGTGATAACTTAGGTGAAGTGAGCTTCAAGTGATCTGTCGTGATGCTACGACGTGATGCTAGGGATTAACACTATTGACAGCTCACTATAAGCTCACTTCACCTAAGTTTTCACGGTGAGATTTTTACAGAATAGCATTACTGTTGATTTACGTGTATGGTATAATTATTGCATCATAATGGCAACAATTATCTTGAGAACTGAAAACCAGTTTGGTAAATAACCCAGCTTCGCACGGTTATCATGATTACTTATTTCTATATTTACCATACGGGAAATAGGCATAATTATCTCTTTCTTTACAAAGTGAAAGTGAATCTTGTTTTTATTTCTTTTTTTTTGTATACCATTTTACAATGACATGAATATTTACTTTGTAAAGTATATTATTATTTAATTAGTGTGAATGTGAGGAGTATGTGGGCCATTGTTTTTGTTCCCTTCTCATGGTCTGGCAGTTTGAGTAATTTATGCGGCCTACCCAAATGTCCTTTCTTTGGTATTGCTCGTCGAATCGTTGAGCTCCGTTGAGTTCTAGTTGAGCTGCATAATTACTGACAAATGCGTGCTGGACAGGTCCACTCAAACTGTGTGGTTCTTTCCTGAAAAGACCATTTCAGACACCAATCTGTCCTTTACATGATTTGACCAAGATTATGAGTATGTTTGAGTTTATTTTGGCCTTTCATCTCAGAGTAGTCAGATAGGAAACGCCGACCTCATCTAGTTTTTAAAATATGATTGACGTATAAAAGTGTTTGCACAAACCTACTTACAGAAATAAAATCATTTATCATTTTCTAAGTTTTGACATCGCGTCATAGAAATCTTTTTACAATCTGTCATTTTGTCTTGCGTTTCTACGGTGGTCATACTACGCGCCAACAAAAAACATAAATTGGTTTTTTTTTACTAGTTAATGGCTGATGTTTCATTTGTCAGACAACTTTTATCCGAGGAATAAACATTGCGGTTTCACAGCTTTTGTAACCATACTAATACTATATACCTACTATAATATTATAAATGCGAAAGTGTGTCTGTCTGTCTGTCTGTTACCTCTTCACGCTTAAACCGCTGAACCGATTTAGATGAAATTTGGGATAGAGATAGTTTGAGGCCCGGGAAAGGACATATGATAGTTTTATCCCGATACTCCCACGGGATCGACACTTATGCGGGCGAAACCGCGGGGCGCTGCTAGTACAAAATATATGTCAAACTGTCATATTAATGCTTCAGGGCGAATTCCACCAAACTTTTATACATAGAATAAGTCTTATACTGAGAATAAATTTTTAATTTTTGACATTTTTTCTATACTAGAACTGTCAGACGTCAATTTTATTCCAAGGATAAAATATATCTGACTTTGGTAAAATCAGCCCTTAGTTAGATAAAAGTTATCTGACAATTGAAAAAATTGCCATAAATAAGTAGACTAATTTATAAATACTAACTAAAATTCAACCAGAAACAGTCAAAACACACCATTTTAAATTACCAACAATCCACGAAAGGGGAAAATAATTTAACAAAGCTTGTCTCCGTTGTAGACTGTTGTCTTTTCTTTAGGATAGCATGTTAGTACGATTTATTTCAGTTCAGTCTGGCTCGGAATGCGGCGGCTCCTTTGTTGAATTAAGCTTTAAGCTTTACTTAGCCTCAGCTAAGTTCTGCACGGAATTGTAAACGAGTTTGCAGTCAGATAGCTTAAGTACAGTCTGAGCTTTTTATTTATAGAAAAACATGGCCGTTTTGTATAATGGATGCTGTTTATTTTGATGTTAAGTAAATAACGGTTTTTAAATTGCGCTTAGCTTAGCTCTGCGTTTTAAAATGACACAATAAAGTGTATAAAATAGGTAATATTTAGAGAGCTTCAAAAGTAACTTTGTATGTAAATTATTTTGTACAGACGCCAGCACATCAAGCTACCCGAACTGTCAAATTTTCCCAATCAACTTTGAACCTTATGCTTTAGCGATAAAGTTGAAAATCTATTAAAGAAATTTGCCATATAGTAGTAGCTTGATGTGCTGGCGTCTGTACATTCATAAATTTTAATATCATGTGTGGTGTTTTATGTAACGGGTGGACTGGAATTATGGTCAAATTATCATCACAGAGGTACCTAATTTTCAGAATTTTCTTTATAAGGCCCAATGCCAACAGGCACAATAGATGACTGCCATAGCAGCAGTGGCTCATAATCAAGCTATAATGTTCCCCCTACTGGAATACTGACCTCCTCTCTTTGAGAGGGAGTGGGCTGTAATCTACCACGCGGGTCCAGTGCAGTTTCGTATACGTCACATGTCTTCGAATTGTTGGTTCTAGGACATGCCGGTTTCCTCACGATATTTTTCTTCACCGTTTTGAGAGCGGTGGTGATGAAATAATTTACACAAAGAAAAGTGCTTGCTTGAGTTCAAACCCACGACCTACAAATTCATAAGTCGGGGCCGTTACCACTGGGCCACCATTGCACTTACTATAAAATCATAAAAATATAATTTACTAAAGATAAACAAATAAACCACACAAAAACTCCACTAATTATTTTCAACTTTATGCAGCTTACGCAACTCCCAGGTGCGCGGAATTAAGTTAAAAACCGTAACTTGACCGTAGCGACAGAAGCGTAGCGTAAGTTAATTAGGCCAGCTGCCCACTGCGGCGGGGTAATGAAACGATGAGGGTGGGGCGCCGCAATTTGGTCGCCGGCTCGTGTGTAAGACGCCTAATAACCGCGAAAATGTCTCAGAAGATATACTTGACAGTGCTTGAGACTATAGATATGTGTCTATATCTGGGTAGATATACGAGTAAATGTATGTCGTAGTCGTGATGAGTGATTCGTTTTTCGGCGCTAAGCAGACTATGGACAAAATGTCCGCGGATATTGTCTTGAAGTTATGGAAATCTATGCAATAACGCATACGAAGGACAAGTATACTGCTGGGATTTCCATACGTTCTATCAAAGTCAAAGTCAAAGCATTTATTTCAAATAGGCACATAAAAGGCACTTTTGAACGTCAGAAATTACAAAAAATAGAATTGATTCTAGTCGCCCATTCCAAAAGGTAGTTTTCGTATGGAGAAGAACGGGCAAGAAACTCCACCGTTACTCTTTTAAAATATTTTACAAAATTTTGCATACATTAATTATATAATAGTAATATGTGAACACGATGCACCTAAAATAAAATTACTATACCACAATAGGTAAAAGACTTAAAAATGAAACCATAACATATAAATTAATTATCTGATAGATACATGGTGCTCACATATTTACAGACATGGTAAAAAAAACGATTTTCATTAAAAAAAAAAATTACAAGTAATAAGTCAGGGTGTGAGTTAAAGTAGTTACAGAATGTAAATCAATGTCAAAAAAAGTATAAATTTACAATTAAATTAACAACCAGTTTGATTTTGTCTAGCAAAAAAATGAAATGGCGGACGCGGTGGGGCTGCAGGGGAAGAGGAGTGTCGGTATTGCGTTGGCCGCTCTCCCTATCCTCTGCAGCCGAAAATTGGCAGGCGGCGGGGCCAATGTTCTGACCCGTCGCAGGGGGACCAAGGGTGCCCAGACACGGGGTCGTCTGGCGCCCATGTGCTGGTTTGGTCCCTGGGGTGGTCGCGGCGTGCTGTGTGTTCTGGTGCGCCGGTAATGGGGAGTACTCCCCAGAGGAGGGTCCGGTAACGGACAGCCGCGGCGGGTTCACGGATGAGTGCTAACGCGTGCCCGTGTTCCCGCCGTAAGCGGCAGAGGAGGACACCGTGGAGTTTTAGTGGGTTAGAGTCCCACATAACAGCACTATCTCCCCGTGGTAGTGCAGTATGCATGAGCATTTCTCCACGATAAAAAAAAAAAAGGTTAGTTAGTGGTAGTAGTAAACAACTTCCTTTAGGCGCTAAGCAGACGAACAATTTTGCCGGGTCGAGAGAACGTATGAAAATCCCAGCAGTCTATTTGTCCTTCGTGTGCATTCTTGTATAGATTTCCATACGTTCTATCGTCGCGGACAAATTGTCCATCGTCTGCTAAGCGCCTAAAGGTAGTTGTCTATTACAACCTACCACAACATCTCTTTGAACCACAAAGTATCATTTGAGTTTGTTTTAATGTAAGTGAAGTTTCATGTGCTTGTAACTTCACTTCAATCTTCTACTCTACTACTTTTTGTACTTCTACTTCTTTTCTTTAATTAGCCCCCTTTAAACCAGAATTGGTTTAAAGGGGGCTGTAGAAATTACAGACTATTCGACTTTGTTTCATTGTCAAACTCCTTGGGTGTCGCAACCTTTTGCATCAGATTGGCCCTGACCTTTGCAAAACTTACAAGAGAGAAGTAGGTAACATTTAAATCATAATCATATATTTGTCAGAATATGGTACATTATTTATGGTCTTAAGATAGTCGATGGTATCATCACATTCTGCCAAATGTGGCGCGCAAATATTAGGTACACACATTTTTATTAAAGGTCTTGAGGTATGTCGGTTAAAAATAACATCATAAATAGGTACACAATTTATTTCGGATATCAAAGTACCATTAAATGTCAAAGTATCAAAGAGTAAGTTGTCAAAGTATCATTCAAATTATAATATTTTAAATCTGCATTGTCTTGTCAGTACGACCAAACCACCTTCCAGCTCATAACTACAGTTGCAAGGAAGTGCTGAGATACGCATTTTACGCCACCGTCATGTTATCTATTCAACCCCATAGCCCTGCCTATAGCCCCATTCATTCAGCAGTGTATAACTGCATTGATGTCTATGTGTTCCTGGTCATAAATCTGATTTATAGCAAGTTTCGATGAACCCATGTCGGGTTTGTCTGCCAGGATTTTAGTCTGTGGAATTTACAATGTACATACTTGGAACATTGTAGTAATTCCAATAATGAAGGCGGATTTTAAAGGACCAAATTAGTCAGTTATTCCAATAACGCGTAAAGATTAGGACCTACTTAGTAATGAGCTTTTAGGCAAACCAGATACATAACTGTACAAAGTCAAAGGCCGAGGACCTTTTGGCATGATAAGCATTTTTTTTCAGTGTTTTAAAGTGTTTTTTTTTAATGTCAATAAACTCGTTTTTCTTTCTTTTCTTTTTCACATCGCATGCTAAATAATTCCTTATTGATGACGAAACAAGAAGAAACATTTTCTCAGGTCGAGTATCATTTCGGCAATACATAAATATTTCTTACTTACTGAAAATATTATTTAGGGTGAAATGTATATAAGCATGTTTCTTTATTTACAACCGTCTTATCATATTCGTTAACTGTAAGCCAGTTCATGAAGAGTCATTATGTAGATCTAAAACTGCTTTAAAACTTCGCCTAACGCGTTATAATGAGGTCCTAGTAACTGTGGTGTCGAACAAGAAGGATAATCGTTAATCCAATTACGGAGACCACTAATTAAATTATTATGTCATACTGTATTCAACGCGGTAGTAGGCTAGGAGGGAAGCAAAACGTACGACTGGTATCAGTAACGGTAACTTATTTCAATAGGATTAATATAAGCTGTGCACTTAGAAAATAACCAGCCAGCCTCTTGTCTGGATTTTTAAAGCAAGTTAACACCACTTGAAATCGGTTGAATCGACTTAGCTGTGAAAACGATCCAAACGGACAGAAAGAAGGTCCATTTGTCACTGAAACACGTGCATACAAAAAGATAATTGACTCAAATAATAAAGAAAAATAATAACAAAATAGATAAGTATATAATCACAAGCTCAAAACAGAAATAGTCGTCAGCTGCACGTCATGACTGTGACAAGAAGGCTTCCACTCAGTAATGATGCTGTGCTATATATACCCACAGAATAGCACTGCTTTCCAGTGGTTACCCGAAAGGGACGTACGGAAACCAAGTCAGGTTTAATGATTTACTACTAAAGGACAGAAAGTTGTCTAATCTATCCTTAATTAACTGAGACTTAATGAACACGATAATTGTTCACAACTTAGTCTAAATCTTAACTCAATGTTATCTTCTATTTCAATATTAAGAATCTACTTATACCACCGGATAAAGTCAAGTCACGTGATGACAGGATGATGAGCTATACAATACAGCAAGGCAATGCAGTGTCCATACTATATCACACTAATATTATAAAGATGAAAGTGTGAGTGTGTGTGTGTATGTGTTTATATGTTTGTTACTTCTTCACGCTCAAACGGCTGGACCAATTTTGATAAAATTTAGAATGGAAATATCTGACACCCTGGATTAACATATAGGCTACTTTTTATCCTGATATTCCCACGGGATCGAAACTTATGCGGGTGAAACCGCGGGGCGCAGCTAGTAATATTATAAATTCGAAAGTAACTCGTCTTCTGTCTGTGTGTTACCTTTTCACGCCTAAACCACTGAACGAATTTCGATAAAATTTGGCAGAGTGATAGATTGCATCCCGGGAAAGGGTACAGGATAGTTTTTATCGACATACCTCGCGGGCGAAGCCGCGGGCGGAAGCTAGTTAATTATATACTTAACAACACACTTATACGATCAATAACGACCCCCCATAGTGTCAACTATCCGATCAGCAACACCCCCGCCAAACGAGCTTCGCAAGAGTTAATTAAAACAAGTTCAAACATCTATAAAAAGGCGATATACCCGTAAACGTTGCTGATAAAGCTAACGAACTCTTTAATGAGCGTTGGAGTACTACAGCACCCAAGTGGGGTCCTACAGTACCCCGCTCGGGGTAGTCGGGTACCCCGCACGCATTAGGGGAACTGGTACAAGAAACAAGTGCTGTAAAAACTTGTATCGTTCTGATGTCTTATGTATGCGATCCCGGAAATGTGGCAATCAATTGTGGGGTATTTTGATTTGTTAGGCTTCTATGGCGATGTGAAAGGGTTCGCGATGAATGGGGGCCATGGGGGTTGGCATTCGGTGTTACAGTGGTGAATGGGAATCCTGAGTTATGGTCGTAAATAATAAAGATAGTTAATACTATATTATGATGATTGATAAATATGTCTCACACGAAAATCTAACAGCATAAAGGATCCTGCAAACAGGCGCGACGCGCGACGCGAATCGCGCGTGACACAAAGGCACCGCTCGTTGCGCGACTTGCGGTGCCTTTGTGTCGCTCGCGATTTTATCGCGTGTCGCGCCTGTTTGAAGGAGCCTTAAAACGTTTATAAACGTTATAACGGGGGTAAAAGTCGATCGAGCGATCGACTTTTACCCCCTTCTTATTTGTAAACGCTTTTACTTCCTTAAAGTTAAAAGACGCTTAAAAATAAAAAATGAAAAAGCAGACTCAAACCTACCCCCTTTATTCATAAACGTTGCTAAAAAGCTAAGTGGCGATTAGCGACTGTTTAACCATACATTTAGGCTTGTCTTCACCAACATTTAAATCAACTGATTAAATATTTAACCAGTTCTATATTTAAAATTTCCTTAGGAAATTTGACATAAGCCAACTGTTTAATTACCTAACCGGTGGTTTGAATGTTGGTGAACTCAGGCCTTAGACGTTTAAACATCACTTAACTCTAATCATCGTTTATAAATAAACCCGTTAACTTTATGCAACGTTTATAAATAAGGGGGTTACAGAACAACCACAGTGCACGGCTAACATGCATGGCGTCTGTATTAGAAAGATAAGAATAATGACAAGGGGATGGGGAGTAGATTATCATGTCTCCCAACATCGTTCTGTGTTCGTCAATTTGTCCATGTTTCACAGTGGTCGCTAACAGTAACGTAGTGTTTGGGATTATATCTATACTTCTATACTAATATTATAAAGCTGAAGAGTTTGTTTGGTTGAACGCGCTAATCTCTGGAACTACCAGTCGGATTTGAAAAATTCTTTTTGCGTTTGATAGCCCAATTCTTGAGGAAGGCTATAGGCTATTTAACATCACGCTATGACCTTTAGGAGTTGAGCAAAAAGAAAAAAAGTCAGAAAGAACGCTAAGCAAAAACGAAGTAATAGCGCGGGCAGGCGATGCGATGCGACGGGGTGGGTCGGAGTAACAAGAAATTACACGCGGACGAAGTCGCGGGCGGAAGCTAGTTGTATATAACGTAGAAACAATTTTATAATCTTTATGCTCGGATAATTCATGAAAAGAGTAATAACAGCCGCTCGGGTCGATTGATCAGGTTAAGCTACGCTTGCCGCGGTTGGTCCGTGGATGGGTGACCATCTTTACATATCAAGACCTCTCCGTGCCTCGGAAAGCAAGTTGAGCCGTTGGTCCCGGCTGTCATTCGTGTATCTTTGACAGTCGTTACGGGTCGTCAGAAGCCCAAAAGTCTGACAACCAGTCTTACCAAGGGATATCGTATTACCCAGTAACTGGGTTGTGGAGGTCAAATAGGCAGTTGTTCCATGTAAAATACTGGTATTCAGCTGCATCCGGTTAGACTGAAAGCCGACCCCAACATAATTGGGATAAGGCTAGATTAGAATTCATGAAAAGATTTCATTTTTTCCAGCCACCCTTTCTCTCGTAAAATCCATGCTAAATGATAAAATTATAGTAAGGGTTAATAACATAGTGATAATCAAATAACTGTAGAAACGAATCCATTCGGTTTGTTTACCCAGATTACTATTAGATAAAACCGTTTAATATTCAATTAAATAGAGTCAGCATAATATTATACCTAGCAGTGCGATCAGCTGATGCGATCCAAACAGTTTAGATTTGCAGAAACGAAATGTTTATAAAGCACTTACGAGTACGACACATCCAAAATTATAGGTTGCAAATCAAGGGTCCTTCATAATGTCTCGAAATAGTATCTCGAGTATGAATAAAAACTGTTTCGTTTTCACTGAAATAACTAGAGAATTCAAAAACTTTTGCCCAGACTAGTCTGAGAATTTTATTTTACGAACCAAACGAAAATAATTCCGTTAGCGGTCAAACTTTATTCATATAATTAGCTACGACTACAAATTGTATCTTCGATGAACACAGCATTAACACAACTGTAACACCAGCAGTGATAAATCACTACTTTCAGAAAACAACAAACGATAAGACACAAAAATAAGAAGAAAAAACTTACATCGGCGTACACGAACTTGTCACAGAGGGAACACACGCGAACCACAGAACAACACACAAGCCCAGCCATGGTACACAACATATTTATCAGAAGCAGCCATTTATCACCACACCGGCCAAGGGGACATTTGTTACGAAACGTCAAAACTAAAATAGAATTACTTGTTTGTGTCCAAACAGCGACCACGTGCGGCCCAACGGGCGGGCCGCTCATATCTGACGCCTCACTTACCTTATTACATGAAAACGAGAAAAATAACACCACTCCACACACTTACCTCCATTATCTAATAACCATTTGTACATAAATTAATGTAAAATCAATGAACCCACTCGCTTTGATGTTTCATGTTACGTCGAGCACCGTTTAATTCACAAATAAGTCTTTTAAACTGGGCCAAAGCAGTTTATTTTGTAAATGACACAATTCTCTATGGAACATGGCTTTTAAGGTTTGATTTATGCTAGGACACCCTATTGGAAAAAGTTTTCTACAATGGTTTGCGACTGCAGTAATGTCACAATAAAATCAATATGTGCGGAGTCATTAATTATGTTATATCAGTGTTACATGAACGCACCTGATGTAAAAGCGCGGGAGAGTCATCCGTCAAGCCGCGGCGTGGCGCGAACGAGACGCTATTCACTGGCACGCGTCACAAATCCATATCATTGTCAGCACGAACACTCGCGACAATACCGAGACTTTTTAAAAGAAAAAGAAAAGACGCGAAGTTGTATATAATTTGTGGGAAGGTGTCGGGAGCCGGGTGTCGCCGGGTGTCGGCGTCGGCCGCGCGCTGTCGACCAGCTCGCGAAATGTTGTCGGATGGACTGGAACCGGCGCGGTGTGTCGCGTATTTTTCTATTCTATACGTTTGTTCTCTTCTCGATCGTGTCATATAATTTTCGTGGACACTGGGCGCCGCTATTTTTAATTGTCCCTATATCTTTATAAATATATTTCGTGGGAATATTTCTGTTCACCACAGTTCTACAAACAATCGGTACATATTTCAAAAGTTTTATGAGTTTTTAAAATTTGTCCGTCTTGTTTTCGTCTTTGATCTACAAATTGGCGACGTGCGTGTAATATTGTTGTATATTTAAACGCTGTTACTGGTTTGTTTATGTAAGATATAAATATTTAGCTAGGTCTTCCCTACACGTCACTCATACCTTCGCCATTTGATTGTAAAGTCTAAGGATCCTACTTCTTAAAATATCTAAGCTTTAAGAAAATTCTAGGAACAAACTATGTATGAAAGTATCTACAAACTAGCTGCGACCGCGGTTTCACCCGCATAAGTTTTGATCCCGTGGGAATATCGGGATAAAAATCTTTCCTATGTCCTTTTCCGGGACTCAAACTATCTCTATACCGAATTTCATATAAATCGGTTCATCGGTTTAAGCGTGAAAAGGTAACAGACTGACAGACTTTCGCATTTATAATATTAGTATGGATATATAGTGTTACGAGCTTGGGGTTCGTTACAATAAAAACTGCCGATTTAATAACCAAAAAAATGACAATTTACTCACCAACACTAATTACAATTCAAACACTAATTAGAAACACAATGTCACTTACTGATCACTCTTAGTCGCACTCGAATATCGCTTTCGATGTTATCGCATGTATAGCTTATTCAAAACTATGTGTCTCGCGGCTCGCGTCCGCCTTATATAGTCCCACAGAGCCATTCGATAAACATCTAGTATGTTCGAGTACATAGCGGTCCCGACCGACTCGACGTCGATAGTTCTCGGAATTACTAGTACCTACAGGAAGGGTCAATGTCCTAGTACCAAGGCCAAGGTACTAGTTCTGCTACCCGATACAAGATGGCGCTAGTGGTAACTAATGGCGATACATGGCGATGTATCAAGCATTATTTTTGGCGCGCAACACTGCCCCCTCCTAAGACATGCTCGTCCCGAGCATTATTGGCTCCATAATAACGCGCCAGTCGATCCACATGGACGATCTTAGGAGTACCTCTTGCACCTTTCTGTATCCGGTAGGTTACATCATTGATCTTTGTCACAATCCGGTACGGTCCGTCCCATTTAGCTTGAAGCTTAGGAGATTTCCCTTTGCTGCGGACTGGATTGTGCAACCACACTAGTGAACCTTCGTCGAACCCTTTATTATTCATTTTGCGGTCATAACGGGTTTTCATCCTTTCAGACATTTGCTGGCCCGATTGTCGGACGTGCTCATAAATGTCATTCATCTTGTTCCGCAAATCATTTGCATAATCAGTTACACTGCGTGGGGCATCAGGTGGTATTCCGGTGATCAGGTCTGCAGGCAGCCGTAGTTCTCTTCCGAAGTTTGCGAAAGCTGGCGTCACCGATGTACTTTCGTGGACAGCGCTTCGATATGACAACAAAACGGTTGTATGTGCTTGTCCCAATCTCGTTGCCGATTTTCCACAACTTTTGCTAGGTACCTCTCCAGTGTCTGGTTAAATCGTTCCACCATTCCATCCGATTGTGGGTGGTAAGAAGTCGTTCTTGTTTTATGAGTACCCATAACTCGACAAGTTTCCTGGAATATTTGTGACTCAAAATTCCTTCCTTGATCACTGTGAATCTCCAAAGGTACTCCAAAACGACAGAAGACTTCATGAACTAATTTATCCGCAACTGTCGAAGCTTCTTGATTTGGAATGGCGAAGACTTCCGGCCACTTAGTGAAATAATCCATCACAACCATGAAATACTTGTTACCACTTTCACTTTCCGGAAACGGCCCCGCAACGTCAAGAGCTATCCTCTCCCATGGTGCACCAACATTATACAATTTTAATGCACCTCTACTTCGAGTCTGAGGTCCCTTTACAGCCGCACAACTTGTACATTTGCGACACCAATCCTCGACATCGTCCCGACAGTGGACCCAGTAAAACCGTTCTCGTATCTTCAGTAGAGTCCGTTTTACACCCAGGTGACCTCCTGAACAACCATTATGGTACAGCTGTAGAACATCCGGTACTTGAGCTTTAGGGACAACCATTTGCAAATGACAGCTGTCTCCCCGAGCATTTTCCCATTTACGGCACAGGACTCCATCCTGAACCACCAAGCTGTCCCATTGGGCCCAATAGCTTTTTGTGACCGTACTCATCGCTGAGACGTCACTCCACCTGGGCTTAGGAGCACTGGCCTTCATCCACTCCAGAATCGGCTTGATGTCTGAATCTTCCTGCTGTGCACGTTGTAGGCTTTCCTTCCACTCGTTGTTGAGGTCTGTCTTAAGCATCCTTACAGGTACCACTTCCTTACTCTCCTGCCTAGTACAGTGCTTGCAGTCTTCAGGACAAGGTCTTCTTGACAATGCATCTGCGTTACCATGAGATTTTCCGCTGCGATGTTCGACCACGAAGTCGTATTCCTGCAGTAGTTCAATCCATCTCGCAACTTGTCCTTCTGGGTTTTTGAACTGCAATAGCCATTTCAGTGCAGCATGGTCCGTTCGTAAGTGGAATTTCCGACCCAGAAGATATTTGCTAAAATACTGCAATGACTTTACCACAGCAAGCAGTTCCCGTCTCGTAACACAATAGTTCCTTTCCGGCTTTGACAATGACTTGCTGAAGTACGCTATCACAACTTCTTGATCACCATTCCGTTGGGACAACACACCGCCAAGTCCTATGTCACTTGCGTCTGTGTCAACTATAAATTCCTTGCCCGCATCAGGGTACCCCAAAATAGGTGTTTTGCACAGACGGTCCTTTAGCTCCTGGAATGCGATGTCGCAACTATTATCCCAGCAGAAATGTCGCTTCTCCTCGGTGAGCTTATGCAGGGGTTTGGCTATATCTGCAAAGTTCTTGACAAATCGGCGATAATAGGAGCACAAACCCAAAAATGCTCTGACCTGCGTCTTGTCTTTTGGAACTGGCCAATCCTTGACAGCTGCAATTTTCTCTGGATCCGTGCGGATACCTTCTTCAGACACGACATATCCCAAAAAGCTAACTTGTCGTTTGAATAGTGAACACTTCTTCGGGCTTAACTTGAGGTTGGCACTCTGGATCTTCATGAGCACGCGTTCCAGGTTTTGAAGATGTTCTTCAAACGTGCGGCCTACGATGATGATGTCATCCAAGTAGACCAGGCAGGCATCACCAATTAGCCCGGTGAGTACAAGTTCCATCAACCTTTCAAACGTTGCCGGAGCATTGCACAATCCAAACGGCATAACCTTAAATTGCCACAGACCCTTTCCTGTCGAGAATGCAGTTTTCTCTTTGTCCTTGGGATCAATTTCAACTTGCCAGTAGCCACTTTTCAGGTCCAGTGTGCTAAACCACTTTACGCCAGTAAGCATGTCCAGCGTGTCATCGATTCTTGGCAAAGGATAGCTGTCCTTCTTCGTAACGTCGTTCAGACGACGATAGTCAACACAAAACCGCATGCTGCCGTCCTTCTTTCTTACCAGCACTACAGGTGAACACCACGGACTAGATGAAGGTTCAATCACACCATCCTTCACCATTCCCTCAATCATGGTTTCCACTTCCTTCTCACGTGCTACCGGCAATCTCCTTGGCCGCTGACGGATAGGCAATTCTTCTCCTGTGTTGATTTTGTGTTGAACTAAGCCAGTCCTCCCGATGTCAGCATCGTTTGACGAGAAAACATTGGCGTACCTGAGTAACATCTTCTTCACTTTGACCATTTCATTTTGGGACAGAGCGCTGCGGCAGTCTTCTAAAAGGTTGGTCACTCTCGTTTGTGCATCCTTGCTGAGGGTCCCAGTCGATAGATATTGGCATCGACGCAACCAATCCACTTCCTCACAAGTACCAAGTAGTGTGCCTTTTTCTATAATCTGTTCCTGATCACAAAGGTTCAGCACACGTACCCCTGAAATGTCGGTGGCTCTGACCAAAGTTCGTGCCACTTTCCATGGAAGGTCATTGTCTACCCTTTCCACGAGTACACAACGATAAGTTTGTCCAGGATTACGAGGAAGACTAACCGGAACAATCGTTTCCGATCTCGGCGGAAGAACAATTTTCTTAAGGCTGTATACATTTCCTGGTAACGCCCCTTCCACGAAAACTTCCTCTTGTCCACATTTCAATACACCTTGCTTAACGTCGATCTCGCAACAATTCTTCCTCATAAAGTCAAGGCCCAGGATGCAATCGTCCATTATATCAGCCACAATGACATTATGCAGGTAGATTCTGTTGCCTAGCTTCAACTCCATCTTCTTCTGTCCACGGACGGGTATGCGCTGACCGGTGGCTGTTACCAAATTAACGTGTTCTCGGTTGTGTGCGGAGTCCCCAAGGAACCGACTTATAAGTTGGGAACTGACGACCGTACGAGAGGCTCCAGTATCTATGGTCAGCTTACACGGCGTTCCGTTGACCTCGCCCTTGATGATTAGGCTATTCCCATCATGGGTTTGTGTGATCGAAATCCTTGGGGCTCCTTGAACATCAGCCAGCACCCGCCCCGCAGTCCTGGCTATTACTCGTTTCCCTGCTGCTGGTGTTGGGCGGTGCTGTTAACCGCACTGCCCTCTGGAGATCGGCCGTCTTCTCTTTCTGCAGTTCGCTTAGGGCAACTGGATCGAAGGTGGCCCCTTTCCCCACAGCCGTAGCACCTAGGGCTGTATCCTTTGTTGCGGTCGCGAACTGTAGCCGCTGCAACCTCCCTGACGCGATGGGAACGATGATCCTGCCGCACCGCTTCCACCTCTAATGCATGGGCCAAGGCGTCCTTAAGCGTCCCGTGGTGACCGAGCCTCACAGCAGCTCTAACTTCAAGGTCGCGGATGCCGTCGATGAATGCCTGCACCAGGTTCCCATCAATAAGCGCAGGTACGGACTGGTAAGCTTTGCGAACCAGCTTCTCCACTTCCAGGGCCCACTGCTGCAGGTTTTCATTGCTGCGTTGCACGCGATCCTTGAGCTGCGCACGAAAGACGTGTTCCAGGTGAGCGTCGCCATACCGAGCCTCCAATGCCTCAAGGAGCTGCTCGTAAGTCACTTCCTTACCGAGAGCTTCCAGAACAGTTAAGGCCTGGTCGCGCAAGCCCAGGGTGAGGGCAGTCATGGCCTGACTTTTATTCCACCCGTTCGCCTTCATGACAGCCTCAAACTGGATTTTGTAGGCCGACCAGGAAGAAGTTCCGTCGAACGGTGGCACTTTGAATCCACGTAGCGAAGGTGTTGTAGCTACGGGGGCTGCGATTCCATCACCAAGCTTAAGGTTATCCAGCGTTTTGTGCACGTCAGCCATCACGTTGTCAACCCGACTATTCACTTGGTCGATTCGGGTTTCAGCTTCCGACAGACGGTTGTCATGTTGGGCAACCTTCTCCTTCACCTCCTTCATGTCTTTCCCCAAGGTTGCGTGAAGGTCCTTTATGAGGAGCATCTGCTCTTCCTGGCGGCGCAACTGCTCCTCCTTATCCCGCTGGAGTTGTTCCTCCAACCGACGAGCCTGTTCCTCCTGTCGGCGAGCCTGTTCCTCCTGTCGGCGGGCCTGTTCCTCCTGTCGGCGGGCCTGTTCCTCCTGTCGACGAGCCTGTTCCTCCCTGTCACGCAGCAGCTGTTCTTCCAACCGACGGGCCTGTTCCTCCTTGTCCCGCTGGAGCTGTTCCTCCAACCGACGAGCCTGTTCCTCCTGTCGGCGAGCTTGTTCCTCCTGTCGGCGAGCCTGCTCCTGCAGCATCATCATCAGAGCAGCAAAATCTGGTGCTGATGATGCTGGAGCAGCTGTGGACGGGCCGGCCTCCGTGGTCGGTATCTGGCCTTCCGACCTCTGTGGTGTTGCTCCACCGAATCGCCTCTGGTCCGTCTCTTGCTGACGTTGACTCCGGGTACGGATACCCTCAATGTCGTCTTTGGGTAAAATCGGCATGGCTTTTAAACCTCTCTTCTGACACCAATTGTTACGAGCTTGGGGTTCGTTACAATAAAAACTGCCGATTTAATAACCAAAAAAATGACAATTTACTCACCAACACTAATTACAATTCAAACACTAATTAGAAACACAATGTCACTTACTGATCACTCTTAGTCGCACTCGAATATCGCTTTCGATGTTATCGCATGTATAGCTTATTCAAAACTATGTGTCTCGCGGCTCGCGTCCGCCTTATATAGTCCCACAGAGCCATTCGATAAACATCTAGTATGTTCGAGTACATAGCGGTCCCGACCGACTCGACGTCGATAGTTCTCGGAATTACTAGTACCTACAGGAAGGGTCAATGTCCTAGTACCAAGGCCAAGGTACTAGTTCTGCTACCCGATACAAGATGGCGCTAGTGGTAACTAATGGCGATACATGGCGATGTATCAAGCATTATTTTTGGCGCGCAACAATAGTATGGATGAAAGCTTAATTTGATAAAACATACCTACTTGACAACCACTGTTAAATACGCACCACTTAACACCCCTAATCCGTAGCTCAATAGAATGCGTAAATAAGTAAGCAAGTAGGTACAGACGCCAGCATATCAACCTACTACAATCTGTCAAATTTCTTTAATAGATTTTCAACTTTATCTCTAAAGCATAGGGTTCAAAGTTGATTGGGAAAATTTGACAGTTTCGGGTAGCTTGATGTGCTGGCGTCTGTACCTAAGCTAAAAAAACTCCCTAAGCAAATATGTTTCGCCCAAAAGGCACCGCTAAGGGAAACCAACTCATAAAATTTGAGTTGAGCCATTCTGTCTGTGTGTTGATGAGTCAGCTACACACCGCGTAATGACGTTTTTCAATTGGGAGATTTGAACAGGCCGCGTCGGAGGACATATTATGTAGTAATTTAGTACATGGTGTAATGGGGTGGGTAGGATTTGCTGTACAGTGTACGTGCTAATGTATGCATGTTCTAGATGGCGATAAGGGTGGGTAAGGCTTGCTGTCGGGGAGGTACAAGTGTGTAAGTGCGCCTGTTAAGGCGAATGCGTAAGGTTAGCCTGCGAAATTCAAATTTCGATGATATTTAAGGCCAATTCCTACTTAAGGAGTTGTATATTACCCAGAACAAACAGACAGACAGAGAGATAGTCAACAAAAATGTTTTTTTTTTTGTTAGAAGTACCGTGTATACTTTCATAATTATGCATTTAGTAAAATCTGTTATTTTGACCATATAAACTGACCCTTCAATTTTATTTATATGTGTAGATGTCATCATCTGCCTAGCCTTTTCCCAAATATGTTGGGGTCGGCTTCCAGTCTGACCGGATGCAGCTGAATACCAGTATTTTACATGGAGAGACTGCCTATCGGACCTCCACAACCCAGTTACTGGGTAATACGATATCCCATGATAAGAGTGGTTGTCAGACTTTCGGGTTTCTGACTAACCGTAACGACTGTCAAAGATCCACGAATAACAGCCGGGACCGAGGCACGGAGGGGTCACGGTATGTAAAGATCGTCACCCATAGAATAGAATAGAATAGAATACTCTTTATTATGTACACCATATAAATTACAGGCATAAAATATAGAAACACACACCCACCCATCCACAGACCAACCGCGGCAAGCGTAGCTTAACCTGATCTATCGACCTGTGCGGCTGTTATTATTTAGCCACGAGCCCCTCTTTATTTGTGTAGATGTATAGATTAATATTATTATAAAATTATTATTCATTCTTTATTGTTATACTAGCAGCGCCCCGCAGTTTCACCCGCATAAGTGTCGATCCCGTGGGAATATCGGGATAAAAAGTGCCCTATGTCCTTTCCCGGGACTCAAACTATCTCTATACCAAATTTCATCTAAATCGGTTCAGCGGTTTAAGCGTAAAGAGGTAACAGACAGACAGATAGAGTTATTTTCGAATTTATAATATTAGTATGGATGCTGTATGCTCTTGTGATAATATTGATGAGAGCCTTACAGTGAGCTAGATACTCCGTCACTTTTACGCCTATTAATAGCGGTACGCAGTTACCTAAATGGCGCAGTGTCAGTGGTGGAGCGCCTACCTGTGCACGGGGTCGCAGGTTCAGTAAACCACATTATGATAATATTAGTTTATATTGAACTATTAAGATAATAGTTTCACATCTGAAAAATCATGGCATATACCTTTTTATTTAATCAGGAAAATGGTACGAATATTTTTTTTCATAGCACATTCATGGGTTTAAAAAAATCTAAAAGTTACTTACTGAAACAATTCTTAACTAATTTCTATCAATAATTTTCTTTCTAGTTTTTATCAGAGGAGCAATTCCTATTTTTAAGAACGGTCATAGTATGATCTGTGTCAATCTGACAAAATATTGGCTCATTAGTCAAGAAATGCAACAATCAAAAATGTGGGAATCATGATCAGCCGGTCGATTATGTAAAAATCTCACCGTGAAAATGTAGGTGAAGTGAGTTTGTTTTTGCTAGGAATTGACACTATTGACAGCTCACTCCACGCTCACTTCACCTAAGTTTTCACGGTGAGATGGTTACAGAATCGCACTGCTGGATCGTTCGTGTCTCTTGTCAAAACAAAAATGTAGGGACATTTCACTACTTTTTTGACATTTCGCTGAGATGAGACTGTAACTAGATTTTGAAGGAGACATGGCGGCTTCACAGTTGCGATAGCTGTCACACGTGTCAGAGAGATTTAATTTTTTCATTTAGTGGATTTTAGTACGCGAAATTGGCAAAATTGTGGTGTTTATTCCACAGAAGCCATTAATCAAGAGTTGAAGTTGAAGTAGTTAGATTTGAAGTTTTTAATTACGTGGATCAATCTTTGCAGATTTAGGATTACATAAGTCTTCATTCTATTTAATTAGAAATGTTTGAAAAAACATTTCCTTTGTTCAATAACAGAAACTACAACTACAACTAAAAACTATTCACGTTGAATAAATAGTTAAAAGCTTTTAGATATTACCGCCGTAGTACAACCGAAAGCGCCTCGTAGCAACATTAGCGGCACGTGCCGGTCATATGCGCGTACGCAGAGTTTACGACGAGCTATGACTGAGGTACTCTGTACAGCCAAACGACAGAATGGTTCACAGAGTAACGTTAACAATAATTTTGATTTAAAAATAAGTAGGGAACACAAGAATACAAGTTTTGTAATTTTTTTTAACCTGTGTTGTCCCACTGCTGGGCCACGCCCCCCCCCCCCCCCCCCCCAAGTCGTTCCAAGAACTCTTTTCCCGCGACACCGCATCTAGATCATCTCGCCACCTCTTTCTGGGCCGACCTCGGCATCCATCTTCAGGCACCAGGCACCACGTAAAACTTTGCCCAGCAGTTATCGTGCATTATCTTCGTCTTGTAATTATCATCAATCAATATTTTTTATATAAGGTAGTATTCTAATAAATTCTAATTTGTTTTATTCTGATATCTTTATCTAAGGAATGATTTCGAATTTCTGAGAGTCCTTCCGAATAAAAACTGTCAAATGTCAGTTTTATTCCCTGAATAGAATATGTCTGACGTTGGAAAAATCTGACTTTTCAATGGAATAATCAATTTTTTTTTATCTCATCATCTTCCTAGTCTTTTCCCAACTTTGTCAGTATTTTACATGGAGCGACTGCCTATCTGATTTTAACTTTAATCTGAGTAATGTAATTGTGGTTTAACAGCTATTGAATAGAAAAAATCCACCATATTTATTATCCAGATAAAGAAAAACCGGCCTTGAGACAAAACCTAATACATACCTAACTGCTATTTTATTGAAATAAATACTCATATTTCCAGTCTGTCGCTCGGGTGTACATTTATTTCAGTTTTACAAGTATTGGCAAGCCATCGAACTGTAACTCTGTTACTAAATTACTTCTACACTGATAGCAGTACATGCGCAACACGATAGAAACTGTAGCGCCGGGAACAAATAACAATTTATGAGTTGCTGTGAGCTTTGCGAAAGAAACAGTTTTTCAAAAGATCTAATGATAAGTAGGGAAGGAGTAGTAATATCTATTTACTAGCTGCGCCCCGCGGTTTGACCCGCATAAGTTTTGATCCCGTGGGAATATCGCGATAAAAAGTCGCGATATGGTAATCCAGGGTGTCAGCTACCTCCATACAAAATTTTATCAAAATTGGTCTAGCCGTTTGAGCTTGAAGAAGTAACAAACATATAAACACATACACACACACTCACAAACTTTCGCCTTTATAATATTAGTGTGATTTATTTAGAATCGTAGCAGGTAACAGATATGGAAATTTCCTCCATGGAATAAAAGCGTCAGTTATAGGAAGCATAACATATATGTAGTTTTTTGAAATGTCTTGTTCCCCCGACCCACCGCGTCGCATCGCATCGCCTGTCCGCGCTACTTCGTGTTCGCTTAGCGTTATTTATGATATTTTTCTGTTTGCTCGGCTCCTGAGGGTCCTAGCGTGATGTTAAAGAACTTATCAACTTCCTCAAGAATTGGGCTATCAAATGGCAAACACAAATCAAATCTGACTCGTAGTTCCAGGGTAATTTCTGGAACTATCAGTTGGAGTCAAAGCGCACTCAAAGATACAAAAAAAAAAGTAAAAACAAACAAACGCTATGGCTTTATTAGATATAGGTAGATAGATAGTGAGCAGAATGTTACGAAAAATTTCATCACTGGATAAGTCCCAATCAATACAAATTATTCTCTAAGATTAGATTGCTATCTGTTAAATAATTACTTAACCGTATTGTGAAACATGGCCATTACTTTTGTAAACGATATTCATTTACTTCTGCAAGAGAAACAAGCAATACGGAACACTATTAAATGAAGTGTAGGGGAATCCGACACGTGTTACGTGTTGCGGGGCAGAAAGTACTAGGGTAACAGGAGGCAACAGGAGAACACCAATACTCAACACGTTCCTCATGAAAGTTTCGATATACTTACCTTATATACTTACTTACTTACCCACGTGCAGAATTTATCAAAAGGAAAAATAACTTCGGAACGATAAATTTCATAATATCAACTAATGTATTTGGACAATATTCTTACAAAAAAAAAAAAAATAATTTTCTACAAACACGGGATTTGCTCCTTGCAATCAAGTTGCTTCCTGAAAAGTTAAACGTCCAACAGATGGCAAAAGCACGGTGAACTCGTTAATCGTAACATTATAACGTATTAAATACATTGTAAAAACTGGCCAAGTGCGAGTCGGATTCGCACACGAATGGTTCCGTACCACAAGGCAAAAAAGCCGAAAAAAACACGTTTGTTGTATGGGAGCCCCCCTTAAATATTTAATTCATTCTGTTTTTAGTATTTGTTGTTATAGCGGCAACAGAAATACATCATCTGTGAAAATTTCAACTGTCTAGCTATCACGGTTCATGACATAGGTACAGCCTGGTGACAGACGGACAGTGGAGCCTTAGTAATAGGGTCCCGTTTTTACCCTTTGGGTACGGGACCCTAAAAACGATATAAAGACTTAATGGTAGCATAGTTTCACAAAAAGAAACCCTTTTAAAATACATCTACAATACATGAAGAGATCATACGATTATCCTAAATCCAACCACAAATAATTAATAATCATGATAATAAGTATCGGATTTAAAAATAACAATATTCTAATTATTACTACATACAAAAATAGCTAAAATAAAAAACTTATGCAGAAGACACAAAAACTTCGAATAAGAAAAAACGCCCTCTATGTTATTTTCACGGAACTAACCGTGGGAAAAGCAGGTCAGGTGGGACGGCACGTACTAAAGGGCAAATGATACCAGGACATCAACAAGCACGACAAGCTTTCACTGCACCATAAATCAATATTCGAAAAGATCAACCAACTTATCTATGCAAGTGGCGAAATTGGGAACTAAAGTCGAATGTATGGAATTTGACATAACACCTTTGCAAGCAGCGCCCCCATGGCTTGCGTATAAAAGTTTGTCGGTGAAAACGAGTGACCACAACATACTCGTAGACAACGATGCATAACTTTTGCAAAAGTGCGCCGTGTGAGTGAATGAAAATACACACATGCAAGCATGCATTGATTGGATGCGGTTCAAACTTCAAACGTTGAATGAGTTGAATGAAGTTGACGATACGTCAATGTATGCGTAGGCAACCCTTCCATTGCAGGTCGGTGATCCTTCAATGTTATGAAGCGATGCAGAGCGGTCGTGTCTTTTTTTTTTTTGTATGGTCCGCCACACTGACTTTCATGACCGGTCATAACAGTGCATTTTCTATTTTAATTAGATTTTTATAGTCAGTCCTTCAAAGTTTCAATCCTAATAAACTCCTCCCATTAAAACCGGGTACATCCTGAGGACAGCCGAACACAATATCCGAAGCGGCTATTTTTTAAATCATCTTGTAAACAAAACACGCGCGGTGTCGCTTACGTTAACAGTGGCGAGAGTTCAATGGTATTTTCCCATCTTAAAAAATGCCCAACGCGCCTAAAGAAGTTTTCACTTCAAAATCCATAGATTTTTGGGCGTTTTCGGCTTCTCCTCACATAATAGTTTTATTTACATAGAATAATATAGTTTGATGAATAAAGGCTCCTTCAAACAGGCGCGACACGCGATAAAATCACGCGCGACACAAAGGCACCGCAAGTCGCGCAACGAGCGGTGCCTAGCAACATACAGAATTAGAAGCCTACGTTCTGCTACGCCGTAGAGCGAGCTGTAGCAACATACAGAATTAGAAGCCTACGTTCTGCTACGTCGTAGAGCGAGCTGTAGCAACATACAGAATTAGAAGCCTACATTCTGCTACGTCGTAGAGCGAGCTGTAGCAACATACAGAATTAGAAGCCTACGTTCTGCTACGTCGTAGAGCGAGCTGTAGCAACATACAGAATTAGAAGCCTACGTTCTGCTACGTCGTAGAGCGAGCTGTAGCAACATACAGAATTAGAAGCCTACATTCTGCTACGCCGTAGAGCGAGCTGTAGCAACATACAGAATTAGAAGCCTACGTTCTGCTACGTCGTAGAGCGAGCTGTAGCAACATACAGAATTAGAAGCCTACATTCTGCTACGTCGTAGAGCGAGCTGTAGCAACATACAGAATTAGAAGCCTACGTTCTGCTACGTCGTAGAGCGAGCTGTAGCAACATACAGAATTAGAAGCCTACGTTCTGCTACGTCGTAGAGCGAGCTGTAGCAACATACAGAATTAGAAGCCTACGTTCTGCTACGTCGTAGAGCGAGCTGTAGCAACATACAGAATTAGAAGCCTACATTCTGCTACGCCGTAGAGCGAGCTGTAGCAACATACAGAATTAGAAGCCTACGTTCTGCTACGTCGTAGAGCGAGCTGTAGCAACATACAGAATTGGAAGCCTACGTTCTGCTACGTCGTAGAGCGAGCTGTAGCAACATACAGAATTAGAAGCCTACATTCTGCTACGCCGTAGAGCGAGCTGTAGCAACATACAGAATTAGAAGCCTACGTTCTGCTACGTCGTAGAGCGAGCTGTAGCAACATACAGAATTAGAAGCCTACGTTCTGCTACGTCGTAGAGCGAGCTGTGGCAACATACAGAAGTAGAAGCCTACGTTCTGCTACGCCGTAGTTTGTAGACATGCAGTAGTAGCCAAGAAATATATAATTAAGTATTTACTAAAGTTCAATAACCAACGTCAATATTGTGCACTTGTTTTCTATCTTATTTTAATAAGAAAATATATGAGTCTTATTGCGCACTGCTAATATTATTACCCATTATTTATTCGATTGCATTAGTCTACTAATTTATGAATACCCGTATTTTATAAACAACTCACGGTCGCGGTGTAATATTTCCTCCTATTATTTTAAACTAACTACTTCGTCCGCTTCAAATTTCTTGTTATCCTCTCACTCGACAATACTGTAGTAGTGAAAGAATTTTCGGAATTGGATTTAAAGATCACCCTACATACAACCTTATTAATATTAATATAGATTATATTATTGTCTAAAATAAAAACATAGTGTAGTATTATTGTTATTTACCGACATTACAACACTGCTCATCCCTTCGATAAAATCCCTTGTACCCGTTTTACTATACCCACGGGGTGAAAACCTTTTTTGTGCCGGGTACCACGCGGCACTAAATTCCCGTCAATATGTTTGGGCCGAGGGAATGCTCCAGTGACGTCACGTGTTTCGGGGCATTCGGTACTAGGACATCAGGAGTTGACTGGAGCTTCGCTATAAGACGTGCAGTGTGTTATGGCACAAGATGGCTCTGTCACTCATACGTTGCTTATTTTGTTTTATATAGTACTAAAGCCCACTTGCGCGTTTAATGAATAGATGTTAATAATGAGATAACCCATGAACGAGCAAATGGGCCTAATGAACATTATTTTGAAAGAAGAGGCCCACTTGCGCATTTCTGGGTTATCCTAAATAGCTCGGAGTTAACAGATAACTCGGGGTTAATAAAATAAAAATCATCTTGCGACACCAAGAGTTAAACCTAGAAAAAAATTTTTTAAAGACTCATGTTGATATAGTTTGCTATGAAATGAAACGTCAAATATAGCTATGGAACCGATAAACAGCGCACATTGGTCATGGTCAGTTAACTTGAGTTTAAACTGAGTTTATCTTACATTGCGGCGTTCGGAAACGCACTTTCTCAAGTTATCGAACCTATAGCGCTAATGAATAGATAAACCACAGAGAAAACTACCTCAGAAACCGTACATTAACCCACAGATGTGGAAGAACTAAGTCGCTAAACGCTGGGTCAGTGTTAGTAATAAATTGACGTTATGAGAACGTCAATTACGTTGCTAATAACTTATTTTGTATTTTATATTGTTCGACGTTGTAAGTAGAAATTTGATACTATTAAGCAAGCAATATATTCATGAACTCATATAAAAACAAAATTTTAATATAACTAGATACTTAACATAATATGTTTTTAAGAGTATGTTTAGTTTAGTTTGTTTGTGATATTCCTGTGCGAGTCCCAATAAATATTTTTTCTGTATTCAAAAACTTAATTTAATTTAAAGTTATAAACTAAATCGCCACAGAAGAAACCACATACAATACTATTAAAATGAAATGTCATGTTATAAGATCTAAAGACAAGAAAGTATAACGTATCGTAATGTAGTGTAAAAGGGATGGTACACAATTTCCGTTCATTGTTCGTTTATTCATTTTTGATCGGGTTACATACCAAGGCACAGACATTGTAATTTAATATTCTATTTCGTAACTCGTTTTACATTGGTGAGCAGACACATTTTTTGAACATATGAAGCAATGGATTAGCAATATCCTTCAAAATGATTCAGATTGAGATTGATAACGTTACTTTTTAGTGTTAAAATGTTAATTACTTAGTTCCGAGTTTACAGACCCTACATTTATTCATTTAACCCGACTCAACATGCAAGTGGGCCCGTATTCCTAATCTTAGCTAGGTAACCTTCGTATCCAAAATAGATAATTTAAGAAAGATTACATCTCTTTTTGTTACAATTTTAAACGGAACAAAAATAGCAGAAAGCGATGCGTGGGAAGGTTGTTGGACAGTGTTAACACCGGGTGGTGGCACAAATGCCACGTGTTTATAGAAACAAGATACCAGGATATCAGAGGACGGGTGGAGCTATCGTGTGGAACGTAGGATGCGTCCGTGTGTCCCAACGTGATGTTTCGTGTCATTATTTAATCGATAAGATGAGTTACGACATTGAAATGACGTATGAGATCGGATACCGTCAAAATCACGAGATTCTAGTCCCATAAATAGGTATAGGTACCTATTTATAGGATTATATGATTTTGCCTACCTACGGACAGTAACGAAAATGGATTAACATTTCAGTTCTCTAAATGATAATGATTATAGAGAAGAAAGATAAACACATCAAGTATCTTGACATGGCTCGCGAGGTTGTCGACATGTGGGATGTGGACTCAGCGATCATTGTACCGATAATCGTGACAGCCATTGGATTAATAGCCAAGAGCCTCGACCAACACCTAAGGAGGCTCTCGTTGCGCAGCTGGATCAGGGCCCATCAGGGCCGAAGCCTGCCGGGTCAGCGGGATTGTCCGAAAGGGTTACCGCTGGCTCGGAACATAAAGGGCTAAGAAAGGAACACGGGTGGGTTTTAGTCAGTAAGAGTCTGACACTCCCTTCCGCTCCACCCAGAGCGGGAGGAGTCATTTGATGATTTCCCATCCACAAAAAAAAAAGGCTTGATTAAAAAAGCGGTACTTCTGGGCACGGCCCGCATTGTTAGGAGGTTCCTCTGTCTGAAGCCCTGACCGCCGATAGCATGAACCCTGTTCCCGATACCGGTAGGCTACTATTTTTAGGGTTCCGTATCTCTAAAGGAAAAACGGAACCCTTATAAGAGCACTTCGTTATCCGTCTGTCTGTCCGTCTGTCAAGACCCTTTTTCTCAGGAACGCGTGGAGTTATCTAGTTGAAATTAATATCAAATACTCAAGGCTGCAATCCCTTCAAGCAGTGAAAAAAATCAAACTTCTAAATCACCGAGCTCACGCCACGTTTTATGGTGCACTAAAGGTCCGTTTACACTGCTGCAAAGATCTTTTGGCGCCAAACTTCAAACCCGCAAATTAAAAAAAAATAGTAGGTACTCATAACAATTGCAGTTCAATCTGGCTCTGTAGCGACAGAGTCGGCTCTCTGAGACCACGTGTTTTTCGACATTGAATACTAGGAAACCAAGAGTTTCAGACCATTTGGTCTGGGCCAAGAGTCAACTGGAGTACGTGACTATCGAATCAATACAAAACATCAAAACTGGGCGAATCCAAATTGCCGGGAGCAACAGACAACCTTGACAAAAAAAAACGACCCTACGTCACCCCTCGACTACGCTGCACTCCTGCCGCGCCACGTGGTTTATGACATCGAATACTAGGATAGCATAAGTTGCCAAAAGCAACTGCAAATTATGCAAAAAATTATATTATTGTCATCGAGGTAAACGAAGCTAGTAGAAACATCGCTACTAAGCTAAAAAAATCGGATAGAAACTTGAATGAAGCAATACAACTCGAAACTATTATAAAGAATAGGTCAGCAGTGTCAGTCTGTCTGATATCATCACGTCTGTGCGACTGTCTACCGGTACTTTAAATTAACCAAAACAAGTACCGACAGTTTTTCCTATTACGTTAAATAAGCCACTACATAAGTTTTATACTTAAAAGGCATTGAGTATAAAACTTATTTACTGGCTTATTTAGTATTTTGGAAAGTTTTTTTTTTCATTTCTTAGCAAAATCAATGAAGATTACGTCGATAAAGAACGAAAAAAATGGAAGCCCCACTCAAATCACTAAATGCATTTCAAGCTAAATTTAAGTATTTAAAACATCATTCTGTTTCTAGCAGTTTCAAACAAACTCAACGGACGGTGCTTTAAATTCGTTTAGCGCTAAATGTATTCAATGATTAATGGTGCAAGTGAGTCTAAGTGCAGTTTAATTATAAAAATCAAAATCATACAATGTAAATAAGTATGAAAGAAAAACCCGTAAGAGGCTACCCTCTTACGGGTTTTTCTTTCCAGAAAACAATGACTTTGCACTGATAACACAACGCAACCCATCAATTCTGGCGGCCTAGTACGAATTGAACTGCGAAGTCGGTGCATTCAGGAACGCACGGATTGACGTCATAAAGTGATGTCACAGACTATCGACCGACCAGTGCAGTCTAGAAATTCTTTTTTTTTTTGGGAATGGCATCTCGCAGTTCAACCTAGGACGTTGTCGCCTGCTTAACCAGACTTGTCTGTGATTGAATCAATACATAGAGGCCTCCAGCCAGGACTTCAAAAACTTAAAAACAAAGCGACTACACGCTAAGGGCACCCCTGCCTGTGGGGTACGGACCTCGGCTTAGGGCGTCGCTGAGAGAGGGCAGCAAGGGACAGGCTGGATCGGAATTATACTATCCACTAGTGCAGTCTAGATAGAACTTTTTATACTGGCCGAGTTTTTGAACCGGAATGGGAGATTCTGGTGTCGGTGTGTAGAATGTAGATGGCGCTACGAAATGCTACGAGTGCTACGACGTAGCACGTAGCTTATATTATTATCAAACTTACCTTGCTTTCCCGTTATCATACTAATTTATTGTAAGTAATGTTTTAAATAGACAACATTTTTTTTCTGTAAGTAATTTAATATAAGTACATAAAATTTCATAATTAATTTATTAATATTAATCTAAATCTCGTAAGCTTCTCGTCTGCTTCTTGTAAGTCGCGTAATTTTATGGCGTTGCCGTGCCCATCCTCACCAATCCTCAATACTTTGATAGCTCAACTCCAGCTGATTCCTGATGTCCTAGTACTCAATGTTTATAAACACGTGGCCTCAGTGCGGCCACCCGCGAACAGCCAAACAGGGCGGGATTGTGCAAGGTCCTCGTTTATAATAAGGGGTGGTGGTATCTTTTATGATACTAACGTTTATTTTGCCTTCATAATCCTAAAAATCGCAGGTAAAAGCTGATCGCACATTTGTAAGCACCGTACGCGCCGCACGCGCCGAACGCGCCGCATTTTAGAATTCGTTGTATGCAATTATATGAAACCTCGTATATTTATCCGCACCGTAAGCGCCGCATTTCGTAAAATACGGTAGGCATCCGAACTCCGAAGGAACCATTCTGATGACGTCATAAAACGCGGTGCGTACGGCGCGTGCGGCGCGTGCTGCTACTCAGTGTTGCCTCATTCGGATCCAAAGAGCTGAACGATTTGCACGTACTGAACGTACCTACACGCCCGAAATGGACGAATTGGCTTTAATATCGTTTGTACAACAATATGAAGAGATGTATAATTTACGACATCCCCACTATATGAACCAGCAAAGACGGGATAACATATGGGAAGAAATTAGAGAACAAATGAATGGCAACAAATGAATGCAAAAATTGTTGGCAGCACACAGAAATGCGACGCGTTCGGTGCGTACGGTGCTGACAAATATGCGACCCAATTTTAAAATGCGGCGCGTTCGGCACGTGCGGCGCATACGGTGCTTACAAATGTGCGATCAGCTAAAACCGGCATGAGGCTAGCACAGGAGCGTAGGGATTGGCACAAGAAAAGAGAGGCAGTACCCAGCAGTGGGTGATGTCTGACTCTGGATGATCATCATCATGATGAAAATGCGATAGGAAATTTAATGATTTTTAATTAAAATTGTACCAATTATTTATCAGACACACACTACGCACACACAACACACACACACTTATTATCGTGTTCTGCGTGTCCTGTTAGCTGCACGTTACAGGAACTGGTGGACGCTGGCGATTGTGCCAAACAAGTAGCCAAATTCTGGGCCGAGTCCATTTAGATTGAAGATTTATCAGTCGTCTTAAGGCTGACTTTTCCAACGCCAGATAATTTTACCCGAGGAATAAATATTTTTTAATTTTTGACAGTTCTTTCATACAAAATCTGTCAGACGTCAATTTTATTCCACGAATAAAAATAATCTGTCGATTGAAAAATCAGCCCTTACAAGAATACCAAGATCAAGTGAATAAGTGAAAAAGAAAATAGAAATAGTTTTAGTGCAGGAAGAAAGAATGAAAAGCTGGCGGAATTTTTAATGAAAAGATCACATAAAGGTTTTGCAATAACGTATGCCTTATTTTGAAGACACAACAACATCGTGTTAAAAAAAGAACAGTTGGTGTTTTTAAAAAACAAGCATTTTTCCATCGTACAGCACGCAGCAGGTACTTTCATTCTTTCATCGTGCGTCCGCGCAGTATGAATTTGCGTATCTGTTAATGTTACGGGTAAGCTATCTTATTTTAATAAAGAGTCTTTTTTTGTAATAAAGGGTGCTAAAAATCAAGTATATCTTTTTATTTAGCAGATAAATTAACCGAAACTTATCCGCTATAGGTGGTGGACCAATGTCATAATTATAGCTACAAAAAGGTATGCTTAACACCAAATAAATGAACCGTACAAACTGAGGACACGTCAGACCACGTGTTTTTAAACATTTAATACTAGGATACCAAGAGTCAACTAGAGTACGAGACACCCCTAACGGGCGAGTCTATTTATTACCAGCTGAGCAACAGACGACCTTGACACAAATAAAATAACTGCACCCCTCATTTTGTACGCAACGCTGCACATCTGCATCGCCACGTGGTTCCAAGCATTTAATACTAGGACATCAAAAGTTACCACAAGCTTTTATTCAAGAACTCATGGGTTGACGTCTCAGACTATCGCAGTATCGACCAGTGCAGTCTAGACTTTTATACTGGCTGAGATTTACAACTGGGCTGAGATGCTGTAGGTATATACTCATGTAATGAAGATGGCGCTACGAAGTGTTACGAAGTAGAACGCAACTTATGTTTCCATCTATCTAAGTTACCTTTTCGTTACCTTAATAACTTATTGTTACTGTAATATTACTGCAACGGCCTACGAAAGAGGTGAATAATAATGGACTAACGTGAAAGCGTGGGCCGAGGCACACATGTGGGTCTAGCGGTGAAAGCTGGTAATTATACATCCTTATATCTCGATGTAATTATAGTACTTTTCTCAAATAATGCGTGGAAATTTTAACTAAGTAAATTATAAAAAATATTATAATTATAAATAATAATTATTATTATTAATTATTACTATAAATTCCAGAATCAATGACAATAATTTTTCACACGCCAATAATTTTCATTTGTTTTTTTTTATTTAAACAGCTATATTTTACAAGCCAGTTCGGAATTTAAATAAAATCTTTGGTAAATTACCTCCTTGATTGCCAAGTTGCGAAGAAAAAGTTCGTTCCATTTTAAATTACACGATAGATGTGAGTTTTCATATTAATTTATTCGGCTGCTAAACGCGAAAAGTATGGATTTTCATACTAACATTGCCGGCCGCTGCTCGCATGTATTTGACCAGTATTTTAGAAAATGTTTTTAATAGACAACTTTATTTTACTTAAACATGAGTACACCCACATTTCACCCAGTTATGTTCATAGGAGTTAGGTTAGGAGTTCATCATTTTGTCTATATACAACCTTCATTCTTTCATATTATATTTTCGCCTTTTCGTGAGTAGTAGGCTGGCAATAGGCGAAGGTGGGTGTACGTACTAGTTACTCCTCTCCTACCTCACCCTTTGGGATACAATACAGGCTAAAGTCTATTCAAATTTGTTTTAAATTGATTTTATTTCAAGTTGAACAAATATCAACTTTATTTTAATGGCAATTAAGTTGATTTCAGAGTGACTAGACTAGCACTATTGAAAAATTTTGAAAAAAATTTTTGAAGTTATAGGCGTAAACTGAACTTTATTGTGTAGGAATTAAAGTTATTATACCATAAACTCATATTTGTTTACATTTTTGGCAAACAAATCGCGAATGCAGATTAGGTACTGTTTCTTCATTTATTGTATTGATATTAGTGACCGACCGAAAGTTCGGTTTCGGTTTCGGTTTCGGCCAGTTTCGGCCAAATAATCTAGTTTCGGCCTTAGTTTCGGTTTCGGCCAGAAAATGGCCGAAACTTTCGGCCGCGCCGAAACTCGAGTGTTCATGAATTATCGTCCATCGTTCGGCGAACTTCGCGGCTAGCTCGTGCTCGCTCGTCGCGTTGCCGGCCCAGTTCGCCGCCGTCCATCGTTAATCGCATGGAGTTGAGGTTGTGTTTTGCACATACGAGGGCGGTCCCATAATGAATTGGCCTAACTATGAACTAATGAAGGAAATGAAACGAAACCAATTTTATTTTTCAATATAATCACCATGAATACTACTAACACACTTCTGACATCTGTGAATCAACATCTCTAAACCTTTATAAAAATAATCACAATTTTTAGCCTCAAAATGATCGAAGACGGCCGCCTGCAACTCTTCATCGCTTGAAAATTTTCTTCCTCTTAAGAGGAAGAAAATTTAAAGCCAGACGGCGGGCGGGCGGGCTTTCTGGACTGTGAGTTGGATGTTCAACTTCTGTGAACCCGCATTGACGAAGTGCATCCTTCGAAACACCAGCGGTATGAACAGGGGCGTTGTCATGGAGCAACAGGACACCTTTAGACAGCTTGCCTCTTCGTTTTTCTTTTATCTTGTCTCGTAATTTATTTATTAAAGAAGCATAATATTAGCCGTTCACGACTGTATTACGTTCTTTAAAATCCACCATCAAAATGCCTTGAAAATCCCAAAAGATTGTGCACATCAGTTTTTTTGCCGATTGTTGCACCTTTGCCTTTCTAGGGGGCTTTTCACCCTTATAACGCCATCCCATTGATTCGCGCTAGCTTTGTGGGTCATAATACAAGATCATAGTTTCATCACCAGTCACTAGCCGCTCGATCTCAGTCTTTGAATTTTCGCCACAAAGATCCAAAAACTCCGAAGCGCAGCGCTTTCCTGTCTCTGTACCGCTGAAAGAAGTTTCGGTACCCATCTTGCACTCACTTTTTTCATGTGAAGATGTTCATGGATCGCACGATGACGCGTGTACTTTTAGAGAGCCCAAGCCTAGCTGCAATTTCTCTAATCTTCCAACGGCGGTCACTCAGAACCTCCTCTTCGATAAGAGCAATCGTTTCGGGAGTGAGCACTTCCACAGGTCGACCGTCGTGGCAAATGTCTTCGACGGTTTCTCTCCCGAGGCGAAACTCTTTCACCCAATTTTTCACTGTGCTATAGGAGGGGGCAGACTCCTTATACACGTCATCCAATCGTTCTTTTATTTGGGCAGGGATAAACCTTCTTTAAACAAAAACTTTATGACACTTCGATACTCAGTTTTCGACATTTTGAAAAAATACGCGACTCGTTATGCTAATGCCTGCTAAACTAAGACTAAGCATTTCATGTCGATGCGTGTTTCTTATATTAAGTGCACGATAAACGTACTATTTAATGCAACACAACATGTCGCGTAGAACTATGTATATCAGGCCATTTCATTATGGGACCGACCTCGTAAATAATTAGGTAAGTATTCAACTCCGTCCGTATGTATAATATACATTGTATATGCAAACAAATGTGTAACAAAACACACCAGATTTCTGTATACGATAAAAAAAAATTAAAATTATTTTTTTTTAAATATGTTTAAGTAAGTTTCGGTTTCGGTTTCGGTTTCGGCCGAAACTAAGAGCAAGGCCGAAAGTTCGGTTTCGGTTTCGGTTTCGGCTGAAAAACCTGTTTCGGTCGGACACTAATTGATATGACTATCATCAGTCTGCTTGCCGAAGTCGCGTGCGTTTATGACTTCACCGTGCCTATCCACACCATCCCCCAGTTACATAGCGCAATTCCAGCTGATTCCTGATGTCCTAGTACTCAATATTTAAAAACACGTGGTCTCAGTGCGGCCACTCGCAAACAGGGCAGGATTTTGCAATGTTGCCAGGCAGCTTGTTCTTAAGCATTGTATAATGGAATATTACAAGTTACCTGCGAGGGCCAATTCTCGTAATTTTAAGAACGTTCACAGTCTGATCTCAGTTTCAATCTGTCAAAAATACCTCTGATTTCCCTACATTTTGACAAGTTTTTGACATTTGTTTGTCGAATGTCTATTCTTAGTAGAATTCAGATATAATTAATTGGTTCTTTCTATAGGTTTTATAAAGGTAAAGTTCTTTCTATCAAACTCGACATCTCTTCTGCCCGATCACGGGGCGACCCGTAGGCTCACGTTTCTATGAAAACAAAGACATTTATTATTTCCATAGCAACGAGGAGCAAACAAAATCAATATACTCGTACTCGTTCAAGTTTCTCAAGTCTCTTCTTACGTGACACGCACTGTACACCCCTAACGGGCGAGTCTATTTATTGCCGTCTGTGCAGCAGACGACCTTGCGAAAATAAATTAACCGCACCCCTCATTTTGTACGCGAACGCTGTACACCTGCATCGCCACGTGGTTCAAGGCATCGAATACTAGGACATCAAAAGTTACCAAATGCTTTTACGTCGCATGTGCACATTTACAACTTTTCACTCTTTCTGCATATTTAATTAGGAGTCAATATCAGTTCCAGTGAGTTGAGGTATGTAGAATTCTAGGATTCAGCCTATTAATAATATTGACGCTCTTTTTTAATTCCGGCCGACTATGCAGATTGACATGACATTCGTTCACCAAGTTAGAAAAAATATTTGACAGATTCATTCAGTAACTGTCAATGTCAAAACTAAACAGTCAAGTATGTACAGACGCCAGCACATCAAGCTACCCGAAACTGTCAAATTTTCCCAATCAACTTTGAACCTTATGCTTTAGGGATAAAGTTGAAAATCTATTAAAGAAATTTGACAGATTGTAGTAGTTTGATGTGCTGGCGTCTGTACTTATTCCTGAACGAGATTCGTGTTCATGACAGTTCCTTGTGCGAATACGGTCTTGATGACGGTACTCTGGACCATATCTTTTTCTCTTGTCCTTTAAACTCCCAATCCTTTGGATTGTATCATCAGCTTTCCAAAATTAAAATCCCTCTTCCTACTAACTTCCATTCCCTTTTGACAAACTTTTCTCCTGAACTTATCAAAATCCTGTCAACTTTTTTAAACTTAAATAAAATCAAATTGTAGTTTGGTGTGTAGTAATAATAACTTTGTAAATATAGTATGTCGATTTGTGGATACATCCAATATTTTTTGTTTTTAACTGTTTACTTACCTACAAAAATTGTCTCGTCCTTTCAGCTACTAACGTTCATAACTAGTAAACCTACCACGGAGTGCAAAGTTCGACGGCTCACCTCGCTGTGTAACCGTCACCACATGACGCTGGCAGAATGGTCGATGTCGGCTCAGTTGCCAAAAGAAGGAAAAAAAAAATAATGTACTGGGAGTACATAAAGGAAAAAAAAAGTATGTGCTGAACTTTAGACATTCATGCCTTCATGGTGTTAATTTAATAACATTGATGATTGATAGGACGATAAAAAATATTCCGTGGAGGCTTTACTGTAACATAAGGCATCCAGAACACCGAAGGGAATGTCAAACGTTACCAGACTTATCTCAAAAGTTGTCTCACGTGACTGGACTATCTATCACAAGCTCTTGGCTCCCCAGGCGAAGAAAATAGTTGACTCGCTATGAAACTGAAACACAGCAATGCAGCCGTAGAAATAAGTATGTATGTATAATAAAATAGTACTTACCCGGCGAAAATAGACTTCAATGGCCTAATCATCCAAAATTCAAAGGATTTGCAGCTGCAGGAGCCGAGCATGCTCAGGGTATCGTAGAACTTAACAAGCTGTATACTCTTGACGCCTCCTGATGTCCTAGTACCAAACGCTTCCTGAAAACGTGACGCAACCGTCGATTTCCCACGATCATTGTAACAGCGCGAGCGCTACGGTGAAAGTGAAAAATTCTTTTTATTTTAATGACAACTAGCCTATTAGAATAATAGTACATTACTTCAGAGGGAAGTAAGTGACAGTTCCATACCGAGATTATGGCATTTGCGCCACGAGCTTGCGAGGGGCGCAAACCATTTGAGGTATGGAACTGTACTTTATCCTGAGGGATGTATAGTGCTTTTTATTACACCTACGAGGAAAATTATGGACATAAATGCATAGAAATGTTTATATTTAGTTAAAAGTACAATTATTAAAAGTGCAGCTATTATAAGATGTTACATTTTGTCCGACAAAAATAATTTCGTTTTTAATTTTCTGTATGCACCAAGGAGGTTGGGTAACTGGTAAAAAAAAAACTGTATGTGGCCAGTAACAATTTACTTGAAATTTAATTAGTAGACAGTTAAAGTCTCTTGGCAGTATGACTGCTGACAAATTAAAAAAAAAAAGAAAAACCGGGTATGTAATGGAATTTCATACATACTTCCCACCCTTGGGTCGGAAGGATTTTCATACAAACTTCCATACCTTGGGATGAAAGGATTTGAAGGGCGGGATAAAGGCGTTTCTTCCCTCTAATTGGTATAATTAGTATGTATTTTCAGAGCAGGTGTGATGAAAACAAATATCCTTTATCACAAAAACCACCCCTTGCATTAAACGACCTTTTCTTGCAATAAATTCTGTCCTGCGAGTGGCCGCAATCGTGTATTTAAATATTGAGTACTAGTATATCAGGAATCTACTGGAGTTACGCTTACAATATTTGACAAAAAAATCAGGTGTAAACCATAGGGTGCAAATGTTGCAACACTTGCATCTTTCGTAAGGATTGTAATGTAAACAATGACTTAAGTTATTACTTACGTCAAAAATTGCGTATTTTTAAGTACGAGTAGTATTGTTGATACAATATCCATATTTTTTTCGGCACTTCGAAAGAATTTTATTTTCAAGGAGAAAACTAGGATAGTTTCCTTCATAAAAATAAGATTCTTGTTGAGAAAATAATGTTGGTTGTTTGATATTATTTTTATTTGACCCACTTGTGCTGTCCATATCTTCAACTTCCGATACAATGCAATAATCGCGAGTGACATGAAACTGAGTAGATCAGCAGTCTCAAAAATTGGCCAATTTTACTCATATCTAAGACAGAGTTGTCCGTAGAGATTAGTAAAATTCACAACACTTTATTAAAAAAATGATTAACTAGGTATGCAAACTATTTTCATGATAATAGTACATTACTTCAGAGGGAAGAAAGTGACAGTTCAAGGTGAAGGGTAAAGGCACTCAACAAGCCCGAGGCCCCCGCAATGACCCTTCAGGTCCACCAGCTTCCTCAGCACAGAGCAAGCAGAGGGAGAGAATGACGAGAAAGGAGCGTCGTCAAGAACGCAGGCTGCTGGGTAAAGGCAGCCGACACAAACAGGCCACTGCCGCTAGGTCGGCCAAACCGACCAGCGGCCAGCTGAACTTCGCCGCCGGGAAGCGGTCGCTGGCAGAGGCCGGTACAAGCCGACCGTCTCCCGGCCAGCCGCCAACCGACGTTCCGGAGAAGCAGGCTGGAGAGGCCTCTTCAACACAGCGATCCGATTGGAAGGATCAGGCCGCGGCCAAGCGAGCTCTCAACGAGACTTTAACACCTCGGGGGGAGCATAAGCGGCCGCGTCTTGACCAATCCAAACGGGTCCCTCATAGAAGCTACGCCCAAGCTGCAAGCGCAACCCTGGACGTCGCGATCACCTGCGAGCGCACGGGGATCCTCAGCAGGGATGTATCGGACCAGGTACTCGCTGCCATTCAGAGGCAGATCATCCTCGAGGCCTGCTCCCCCAAACAAGACACTCCGGGGCCCACGTTCAATGCCAAGCCGCTGTTCGCCGGGGGTGTCCTAAAACTATGGTGCGGAAACGACCACACCTTAGCCTGGCTAAGAAAAACAGTCTCCGACCTTTCTCTTCCTACTAACATTTCGTTGGTAGTTAAGAGTCAGTCGGAGTTACAAAAGCGAGCACGATGTGGAATCGTGATCCCAGACGAGCAGGGGGTATATGGGGAGTCGACCAACATTGGGCGCGCTCTCAGCTACCAGAACCCCTGGGTCGACATCAAGAGGTGGGTACTTCTTTTTGCCGACAAACAGGCCGAGCAATGGTTTGTGGTGGTTGGCGTCCCTGTGGACCAAATCCCGACCCTGATGGAGGCCGGACGCCGTCTCTCAATTGGATTGGGGGCGGTGTACGTTAAGTTCCAGGGTCGGAACGGCAGGTTCACCGACGTTCCTCAGGGATGGGACCCTGCCACAGGCACCATTGGCGAGGTGCCAACACAGCCGCAAGCACCGGCGGGGGAGTCATCTCCCGCACTACACAACCCGGAGGCATCCGCGACTGAACCTGCTCTGGCAGGGTCGGCCGCCCCTGCTGCCGCCGCCGTGGGCGCCGTCCCTTCGTCGGGCGAGGAGCCGGACGACATGATCCTGTCCCCGGCTTCGAGCCAGGTGGAGGACGGCTTCGACGAAGGCGACCTGTTTGCCGGGCTCAAACTGGAGGAGGACGAGGAAGGGCTAGTCAGCGATGGCGTCCCTTTCGTCGGCCTGTAAAGTTCTCCAGGCAAACCTCCACCACAGTCAGACCGCGACGGCTCAGCTTCGCAAGTGGCTGGAGGTTCAGCACACGGCCATAGCCTTGATCCAGGAGCCGTGGATAAGGGCGGGCCGCATACAAGGACTCTCCAATCTTGGTGGTAAGCTCCTGGTCACCACAGATCACGACCATCCAAGATCGTGCATCTATGTCACAGGTAACCTCAAAACACAGCTCTTAACTGATTTCTGTTGCAGAGATGTCTCTGCAGCTAAGCTGCTAATACAGCGTGACGGCGCCATGGAGATGGTGATCGTCTTCGCCTCGGTCTATATGCCCGAGGGGGAGGCGCCGCCCCCACACGACTTCGCCCGCCTGGTGAGCTACTGCGAGAGGAGTGGGCTTGAGGTCGTTGTCGGGGCCGATGCCAACGCTCACCATCATCTGTGGGGTATGGACACGCAAAACGAGAGGGGTAAGGCCTTGGTTGATTACTTATTCTCGACTAACCTATCCCTACTAAACACGGGTTCCGAACCAACGTTCGTAACCAGGCGAAGCCGTACTATTATAGACCTCACTCTGGCAACAGAGGGAGCGGCGGAAGCTATCACTGGGTGGCATGTCTCCAAGGAGGCCTCCTGCTCTGATCATAGGTGGCTCCGCTTCGACATCCAGGTCTGTGTTACACCCACACAACCACGGCGTAATCCGCGCAACACGGATCGGGCCACCTACACACGCAGTCTTGAATCAAAGCTAGCGACATCAAACGATCCGACAACATTCGAGGATACAACACAGATTGAAGTACAAGTAAGACACCTTACTAAATCAATGATAGACAGCTACCAAACTGCCTGCCCAGAGACCACCCCGCGCTGCACACCGGGCAAACAACCCTGGTGGGGTGCTGAGCTGGAGCGCAAGCGCGGTAAGGTAAGAAAAGCTCTGAATAGAGCCATGAATACATGTACGGATGAGGACTGGGATAACTATTACGCAGCCAAATCCAGTTACAAAAAATGCATCAGGTTCAGGAGTACCACGGGATGGCGTAAATTCTGTGGTAGCATTGAATCTTGCCAACAAGCCAACAGGGTAAGGAAAGTTCTAGCGCAACAGTTTGCACCTGGACCCGCTACCCTGCGGAAACCTGACAACACACTAACATCCTCGCCAGAAGAAACGAGACGCGTCCTTATTGAAACTCACTTCCCGGGATGCATTTTCGCACAGGTAATAGATTGGCAGGATGTTATCCTAACACCATCAGACGATGATTGGCTCTACGCTAGCAAGATGATCACGTTGGAGAAACTCCAATGGGCTATCCGGAGCTTCCATCCTTTTAAGGCAGCTGGTCCTGATGGAGTGTTCCCCGCCTTACTGCAGTGGGGTGGCACCTCTGTCGCCATAAAACTGTTGCCTTTACTGAGAGCGTGCCTGGCCTTTAGATACGTTCCTATAGGATGGAGGGAAGTGAAAGTAATATTCATCCCTAAGCCAGGTAAGGGTGACTACACAAACGCCAAATCCCACAGACCAATCAGCCTGACATCCTTCCTACTAAAGACCTTGGAAAGGCTGTGCGATAGGGAACTGAGGGATGGTGCTCTGAAGACTTTACCGTTACACGGTAACCAACACGCATACAGCTCAGGTAAGTCGACTGAATCCGCACTTCATCTGGTAGTCAGCCAGATAGAGGAAGCGATTCATCAGAAAGGCACCTGTCTGGGCACTTTCATAGACATCGAAGGAGCCTTCGACAAAACCAACTTCTCCAGTATCAACAGCGCCCTCTCCAAACATGGAGTAGAACAGGTACTAACGGACTGGATCACAAACATGCTAAGTAAACGAGTGGTTCGCCTTGAAGGCGAGCAGCAGCTAGCCATGATAGCCAGAGGCTGCCCCCAGGGCGGGGTCCTGTCCCCCCTTCTATGGAATCTGGTGATTAATGACCTCATCACCAAACTCAACGCCAACCGCTATTACACAGTAGGTTATGCCGACCACCTTGCAATCCTGGTTTCGGGGAAGGTAACGGGCACGATATGTAACCTCACTCAGCAAGCGCTACGTATCGTAGAGAGATGGTGCAGGGATTTTGACCTCTCAGTGAACCCCACTAAAACTGAACTAGTCATGTTTACCCATAAACGAGCTTTAGGCCCTTTTCGCCTACCTAAACTGTTCGATACGGAACTCCAGTTGACCAACGAAGTCAAGTACCTCGGTGTAATACTAGACAGTAAGTTAAACTGGAGCAGCCATCTGGACAACAAACTTAACAGGGCTTGCATAACCTTTTGGCAGTGCAGGAGAATGATAGGTAAGAGGTGGGGCCTATCCCCTAAAATTATACTTTGGCTGTACACTGCAGTGATTCGCCCCATGATCAGCTACGGAGCTGTGGTTTGGTGGCCCCGCACCAAGCTAGTGACAGCCTCCAACAAACTACAACGCATGCAAAGACTAGCCTGCATGGCGACTACGGGCTGCATGAGGACTACCCCGACTGCAGCAGTTGAAGCCATCCTGGGAATTCCACCGCTCCACCTGTTTATACAACAGGAAGCGACGATGGCGGCAGTACGTCTTAACACACTAAATCTCTGGGGTAAGAGTAGTACACCACACACCGTGCTGCTTGAGGGACTCCATAAGGAGTTCCCCATTACAAAAGCCATAAACGACCGGGTTCCTAAACAATTTATCTTCGATAAAAAATACAGGATCCAGCTTCACGAGGATCGCCGATGCGAAGGGCTGCGCCCTGCGGAGCTGCGTATCTTTACGGATGGTTCCAAGACAGGTAGTGGCACAGGTGCTGGAATCTTCTCGGAGGACCTCAACATACATATAGCCACACCGTTGGGGGTCCATAACACAGTGTTCCAGGCTGAATGCTTGGGCATCTCTCTGGCCGCTTCAGCCATTATGGCCAGGGAAGTAAAGGAACACTCAATCCGCATACTCTCAGACAGTATGGCTGTTCTGCAAGCGCTGAACAGTTATACTGTTGACTCTGGGCTAATATACGAGTGTCACCAGCGCCTCAACCAGGTGGGTAACCTCAATAATATAACCATTCAATGGATCAAAGGACACAGCGGCTCGTTAGGTAATGATGCAGCCGACGAGCTAGCCAGAAGAGGGTCGAGCATGGCACCAGTGGGACCTGAGCCCATCGCGCCACTCCCCTTCGGGTATATACGCACTCTGGTAAGGAAACGCACTAGAGACCAACACAACAAACTATGGACGGACCAAGGCGAATGCAGGCAGGCCAGGGAAGCACTTCCCACATTGGACGGCCGCCTCACGAAACAGGTTCTCCGTCTAACTAAACAAAAGCTGCGTATAGTTACTGCAGCTTTAACTGGCCACGGGTCATTCAATAAACACCTCTTTGTCATAGGAGTGACAGACAGTCCGCTGTGCAGGGCCTGCATGGAGGACGACGAGACAGCGGCACATGTGCTTCTAAACTGCCCGGTGGTCGCCACGTACAGGGCAAAGCACTTCGGTAACCCAGGTACCCTACATGAGACGGTCAGTAACATCAAGGCGTTGCTGGCCTTCCTCGAGGAGCTGGGGTGGATCGAATGACCGATTTTCCCACCCGTACGCAAAATACGCGCATTGACGTGGAGTTGCGGACACCAGCCCGTATTACCTATTACCTATTACCTAAGTGACAGTTCCATACCGAGATTATGGCATTTGCGCCACGAGCTTGCGAGGGGCGCAAACCATTTGAGGTATGGAACTGTACTTTATCCTGAGGGATGTATAGTGCTTTTTATTACACCTACGAGGAAAATTATGGACATATAAGTATTGTTGTATCTGCATTTAGATTTTTCCGGCAACAGATTATCAACAACTTCTTGGGCCGTCTCTAATAGTTCTGGCGGTGTGTTAGGGATAACATCATCACTGTCGCTCGAAGTATCCATATTTTACAAAAAACACAAAGATAAATGTGTTTTTGCGAAAATGCGCGGGCTTTTCCATTTTTTATTCGCCCGTTTCTGGAGTAGGCTAAGATCATAAGGTCATGCAGCCACTTCTTCCGTGATTCCACGCGTTTTATATACAAAAATAATTTCGTTTTTAATTTTCTGTATGCACCAAGGAGGTTGGTAACTGGTAAAAAAAAAACTGTATGTGGCCAGTAACAATTTACTTGAAATTTAATTAGTAGACAGTTAAAATCTCTTGGCAGTACGACTGCTGACAAATTAAAAAAAAAAGAAAAACCGGGTATGTAATGGAATTTCATACATTTTTCCCACCCTTGGGTCGAAAGGATTTTCATACAAACTTCCATACCTTGGGATGAAAGGATTTGAAGGGCGGGATAAAGGCGTTTCTTCCCTCTAATTGGTATAATTAGTATGTATTTTCAGAGCAGGTGTGATAAAAAAGATATTATGGTTCCCCAGACATTACCCCGTATTTCATATCAAATTGAATATCCCCATAGACACCACAGTCAGGTAAAAAAATCACGTTTTCAAAAGTTGTCCGTTCCTAACATACCATACACATGCCACACAAACCAGTGAATGCGAACCCCGAAATCCTTGTGAAGCCACGTGTTTTCGGGTCATTGATACCAGGACATCAGAATACGCCACGAGGTGTTTTGTGCAAGTATAATGGATTATTTAGGGTTGCGTTAGACGTGCCCAACAAGTTTGGTGTCCTTGCAATTCAACTTTGAGAACGTAGGAGCAAGGATCTTTGACGATGCAGGAGCAATATCAAGTTGGCATTTGTTCATTATTGTGTTTTATGGATAAACTGAAGTTCTTTATATGGCTCTATAATTGCCCTAGAGATTATTTTATTAAAAAGTAATAATAAAACAAAACCTTCCTGTTTTTAACAGATCTGATAAGATATTGATATGTTGTTCGCGCTATAGTAGAATAATATAATTATACAATCTTTAATTATATTGATCTCTGCAAGGTCGTCTAGACTGCATTGGACGAAGAGGGAGGAGGCAAGGTTGATAGTCGACGACGTCACTGTATGTCCTAGTACCGGCTCCTCGTTTTTATAACAGTGCACAGTGGTAAAGAGAGTGTTAAATTGAAAACTACCCTCTTCCGGGTTTTATTTGTTGGTCAAAAGAAATTAATTGGCGAAACTTCACAGACTGTCATCTCAAAAATCCACCCTTTAATTAAAAACAAACAAAATGAATGGCTGATTTTATCAGAATCGTGACATAGAATTGACGTTTGACAGTTCTTGTATGGAAAAGCTGTCAAAAATTCATCATTTATTCGCATTTGTTACTTATTATTTTACTAGGTATGTTAATTAATTTTGAGCTAAACATAATATTATTAATATTTGAACTTTCTCAACAACTTACTGATTTGCTATACGCTCAGAAGAAAGTTTCCTCGAATTGGCTCTTTTATGCCCGGTTCCTATATCCTAAAAACGATTCGTTTTGCTTACGGTTCGTAGCATTTTCTACGAGGCGTATTTATTTACCGTTCCTATAACAAACGCGGCGTAGGCTCATTTACCGATGGCCGCCATCTACCGATGGGAGGCATCTGGAGGGATAACGTGTAACGGGTCGTAGTAATAATGTACGGCTAGGGACAGTCAAGGCGTTCCTATAAATTTTTTGAAACGTTAAAGAGCTGTAAAATTTACGAGGCGTATCTGGTTTTGTTACCGCCAATATTCTGTCGGTTGCTGTTTAAAAAATAAACTATTTTCAGTTTAAGTTTTATTAATTATTGGTGATTGCTTGAAAAATGTCTAGTGATTCTGAATTAAGCGACTTACAAATGTTATCTGACTGGGATTCAGATGAAGAATACAGTGGTCGCAGGTATCAAACAAGGGTTGACCATAATTATGACGACTCTGGATTATAGTGAATTTATTATCAGATTTCGACTGGATAAATCCTCTGTAGAACGGCTACTTATAGAAATACATCCTCATTTGAGGGTGAAAGGAGCCAGGTATGTAGGATTCCTTACCAATTCAAATTAAATATGCTAGTAAAATAGTACTTACTTTACTAACGTATGACATGGCAAATTTTAAAGTTAGTTAAAATTAATTTTTGTTTTAAAAACTACTTCCTCGCATTCGCATCGGACTGCATAAAAAACGCGTTTTGTTACTTTCTATACAAATGGCAAATGAATGATATTTTTTTGTGAAAGTAAATATTTAACATGAAGATATAATAAAATATTAATGATTAATATTTTATTAATATCTACAAAACACAAAACGTCAAATAATAAAAAATTACATCATTTTTTACTTTAACACTTTGCGGGACACTTAACCCTTGACGTAATAACAATAAAACTTCTATTGTGTCTCGTTCAGTGTCCTTCTATTCAATGTGTTAAAACAAAAACAAGCTTCTTTGTATTAACAAAACGCAGAACGACGCCAGAGAGGGCTTCGGTAACAAACAAACGGATGACGGCTCGTAGCTCGTTTATGATGCAAAAAAATATAGGAACGCCAATTACGGCTCGTTATTGGTAACCAGAAAACGGATGGTAAATTTTACGTATGACGAGTCGTTTGTTATAGGAACCGGGCATTAACAAACTTCTGTACTCTTGTCGACTTCTGATGTCCTAGTACCGAACGTTTCCTAAAAACGTGACGCCACCGTCGTTTTCTCACGGACGCGGGTGTGTCAGCACTGTGTATGCGTCGATGGCAGATTGTATAATTCGTCATTATACATACGGCGCCGTCCGTTTGCATACTATCACCGTTATGAATAATGCCTATGGCAAAATGTATAACGCCTAAAGTTCGTTTTTTAATCCCAGATACTAATCTGACAGGTGTAAAGCCATACTTCTATAATAAAAAAACGCAAACACAAAAGACTTAATTGTCAGATTAGTCTCTAGGACAAAAAAACGAACTACAGGCATTATGTAAAAGTCGATAACTCCACGCGTTCCTGAGCAAAGGGGTCTTGACAGACGGACAAGGAAGTGATCTATAAGGGTTCCGTTTTTCCTTTTGAGGTACGAAACCCTGAAAATGGCGTCAAGTAGTACAAGTGTTTCCGAAAATAATAATAATAAATGAAAACAAGTGCGTGCCGCAAGAAACAGGTGATTTTAAACACTTTTACTTGAAACAATATTGAATAATTATTACGAACCTCAAACGTGATAATTAAAAAAGCCGTGAACTAGAGAAAAAGTTTTAGAGATTTTTATCCGGCTCGTAAAACACGCTCAAGTATCCTTGCAAACTGGTGTTCGGCGGACTCTTGCTAATAAATAAAGTATAAGTTGCACTTACTTATTTATTCATAGAGGGTGATAAAAAGTAGAATGTCCACCTCGGGAGCAACACTATTTTAAGCTCGAGTGACGTACTTTGAATCCCTCGCTGCTTCTACTTTACAGGATTCTACTCTAGAATGCTTCGCTCCGCTCTGGATTCAAAGAAACACTCTCGACTTCAAAATATGTGTTGTTTGCTCCCTTGGCAAACAATCTACTGTTATTTAACGATTAAATCAGCAGCTTTTGTGCGTGTACCTAAAGCATGATCATTGATCTCATCATAATCATGTTTTAAAGGTACATCACACCACACACATACATAATTATTATAGAAATGCAGCGTTGGTTACGTCACGTGTATGGGGTATACAGTACCAGGACGTCAGAAAATAACAGGAGTTCTCATAGCCGATAAATGATGCACAAAAATAAAAAAGGGGTGTAAAACATCCACCCCATGGTATAATTTTGTTACATACAGGCATCGAGATATAAGTACGTACGTTAGTACTTATATCTCGATGCATACAGGTTAGTTTGGTAAAAGCAGGAGGGGCTTTTTTGCTTAGCATCATGTGTTTGGGTTTGGGTAAAAAAAACACCTGGTTCATTGACATGGGATAATGGAATTCATAAATAAGCCTTATTCGTATGTAATGATTCATATTAAGTCAGCTGTGTGAACTTGATCTCACTCCGTTGCACTATTTAAGGCGAATCGAGTGAGTGACTAAGAACCAACAATAATAAGTAAGGGAAGAGAGTTAAATATTATGGAAAGCAAAAACAAATCGTATGAATGAAAATAAAAGAATTCGTCAAAACATTTGAGTGATTAACTTCAAATATATCAGTCCAAAGATCGCGTTGAAAATAAAAGCTCTCTTCTTTCTTCAGTGGCGTGGACCTTGTGTACATCACGGTAGGCCATGGTTTCATAACATAGGGTACTAGGGCACCAGGAGTGAGTTGTAGGTCATTTTGATAGAATTGCACGCACACCTCATAACTTTACTGCAAGGTCACACACCATCGAATGGCTGTGTAGACGACACACACAGGCGAGTATCCATTAAAAGAAAGAAATACCAATAAGAAATAAAATGATTTTTTTTTATTGAGTCTAAATTAACTAGGCAAAGCACGGTAACCAACATAGCCCGAAGAATTGCCAAACTTAAGTGACAATTGGCGGGCACATTGCTCGCAGAACAGATGGCCGATGGAGCCGAAAGGTTCTGGATGGCGACCGCGTACCGGATGACGTAGCGTTGTAAGGCCTCCCCACAAAGAGGACCTAGTGAATCCGATAAATGCAGGAAGCACAGAACCGGTCAAAGTGGCGGTTCTTGGGGAAGGCCTATGTTCAGCAGTGGACGTCTTTCGGCTGAAATGATGATGATGATCATTACTTCAAAAAGGTTGGTTGGTTTAGGTTTTTGAACAAATCGTGAGTGAGTATGTTTTGTAAAAATCTATTGAGTGAGGCACAATCACAAAAATGCCAATAACGACGCAGTTTGGACAAAACTTCGTCTGTTCGAACTTGTGACCGCACACAAAGACCAAAAAAAATGTGTGTGTAACAAACGCAAACACCATTATGCATGTATTTCAAACTCAAATAAAAGTTCTAAAAGCGTAAGTTAGACAACTTTTATTTTAGGCAATTTCAATAAAACGTAATTAATTTTATGCTGCAAAATTATCAGTTTTTTAAAGTGGTTTAATGATTATAATTCTGTAAATACATATTGTTACGGCCGCGAATCATATTTTGATCGACGTACAACTTAATACTGACCAGCAAATTGCAAAAAACGTAAGAAAATTTGAATTTCGCGGGCTACCTTAGCGCTTCCCCCTTAAATCTTATGAATTTTAATGTCTCTTTTTACTGTCGCTTTTTCGTTTCATAAACTTTCAAATCACAACGATGCTAAAGAACATTCCATCCATCTATCCATCCATCCATCCGTCACCGTCACTGTCACCGTCACCGTCACCGTCACCGTCACCGTCACCGTCACCGTCACCATCACCATCACATCACCATCGCAATCGCCATCACCATCGCCATCACCATCGCTATCACCATCGCCATCACCATCGCCATCGCCATCACCATCGCCATCGCCATCACCATCATCATCATCACCGGATGATCACAAATTAGTAGTATAGGATTAAATGTGATGTCATTTGTAATAATAAAAAACAAAAACACTGTATAATGAATGCTTCCTTTCTCATTTTCTCCCACGTTAAATCTTATAAATATGTCTCTTTTTACTGTTGCTTTTTCGTTTCATAAAATTTCAAACCACAACGATGCTAAAGAAGTTTTCACTTCAAAAAAATAAAAAAACAGTCCTAGCAGCAGGTCAATGATGAATGAATTGGAATTATGTATATCAAAACCAAAGGAGGTAGATGTTAGAATCATAATATACTCCTTATTACATACTAGTTAGAAGAGCGGCAGCTGATTTTGGGTATGTGCCTTATTTGGTGCTGTGATAAGAAATGGTTGCAGCTACTCGATGCCAGCGAAAATATTTATTTTTTGTAATTCCATCCGCGCATGTAAATAATCTATATTTATCTACTAAATAAAAAATAAAAGAAATCACCAATACAGCTCTCTATACCTATAGCAAAGGCAAAGGGGCCAAATAGTATTTAGATTGTTTTATTTTGAAGGCGAGTGTTTCTTTGAATCCAGAGCGCAGCGCGGGATTCCAAGTACGTCGCTTAGTGCTGCTCCCGAGACGGACACTCTACTTTTTATCACCCTCTATGAAAAAATAAGTTAGTGCAACGTATGAAAAAAAAATAGTACGTTTATTTATTTACATACAATTTTGAGTAAACAATAACGAACGAAGGCAGAATGCTTTTCGTGCGTTTTTGTATTTTTACACAAACTTTTTTATTTAGCTCGCGCGCTTTTGGCTTTATCATACAGCCTGTTACTTGTTCATACAATGTTCGTGATAAATAATATAAATTGCTGTCAAAATAAATAAAATAATGTTCGTGATTGATCTCTTTGGTGATTGGAACTTTTACTAAGAATATCCATATTCCAAATTCAAATCACTTTTAATCCAAGATTAAAGAGCTATTTTAGTCCCTTTTTACAAAGAATACACTAGCTATTTTTGAACAGATGTGATAAAAAGATTTTCAAGGCATAGCCTTGCCTTAAATAAAATTAAGACTTAATTTCACTTTACTCGAGGACGTACTTACATATCCTCAAGAAAAAGCTAGTTTTCCTTCAGCTGTAAAACTTGTTCTAAAGGTCAGGTCGCTGTCCGGCGGTGCGATGCAGCTCCTATTGATTTCTGATGTCCTAGTCTCCAACGTTCGAAAACACGTGGCCGCAGTGCGGCCTCATAGGCGAAACCACGGTCAGCTGGCCTGTACTGTATAAGGGGCCGAAGGGGCGGGTGCAAATCTAAATAACATGTCACCTCTGTCCGCTTTCATGCGCTCTTGCAGTGTGTTTAAGTGATGTTTGTTTATTCTCACACATTTGACCAGAATCTTAATAATTTAGAAGTTAGTCTAACGTGAATATGTTTATAATTATTATTCAAATATACTGACGCCCAACATGGGACAACTCAGCCGAAAAACTTAAGTCTATCGTTACTTTCTTAATTCGAGCTGCGGATCGACTTCTTAAGGTAAGAAGTCGATCATCCCCAGTGGCCAGGTTGCCTGTTTCTTGATTTTTTTTTTACCATAACCATGATCACTCTTTTTTTACGTCCTATGTCTGAGTTATAAAAACCCTAAAGTAGAGTTAATTCTCGAAACTTTGAACGTGTTAGAATTATTAAAGGAATGGGAGTCACGTCACAAATGTAAAATATCATTACTGTTGATTAGCCCCAACATGGGCGCCATTCAAATATTGAACGTCACAAAAAAACATGTGCAAAACTAAAGTTATACGACTTTTATCTCACGAAGCAACGCGAGCTTTCTTGTGTTTACAAGTGCACAAACTCGCTGTAAATGTGTGTGCAGAAGCTCTCGGTACCGTACGAGACAATTGCGAAGTCGGAAATGTGTATATTTTATTTCATATTTTATGATGTACAGTATTTTTATTTGACGACACGGTTGGCGCAGTGGCTGAGCGATTGACTGCTGCGCTGCGTGTCGTGGGTTCGATTCCCGCACGGAACAAATATTTGTATTGCCTACAGGTAGTTGTTTTGGGTCTGGCTGTTTGATGTGAATTTAAATGTTTGTAAACGCACCCACGATACAGGAGTAATTCCTAGTGTGGGGCAACGTTTTCTAAAAACACAAAACAAAACATTTCAGGTAAAGCGCGCGTTGCTTCGTGAGATAAAAATACTGTACTTCCGAAATACTGTGAAAAACTATTACAGTGCTCCTAGTGATTCCTGATATCCTAGTAACTCAACGCTTCCCAAAACGTGACGCCGCGCCACCTATCATGGGTCCCGCCAGACCTTAGATTAATTCTATCTTCTTTCTATATAAAGTGATTTATTTTCATAATCTCATTCATAACTAACTATTTACATATTTACACTAGGTACTAAATTAATAGACTAACTAATTAACTATAGGTATAAATAAATACAAATCCAAAAGGATATTAATTAGGCGTCGAAGTACTTGTCCGCATCGCTGTCATCCGGAAACGTGCCCAGAAGACTGGCAGCATATGGCAATACTAATTCTTTGACCCAGCCCTTTCACGTGAAACGTCGTCGATCAGCCGGCAAGAAAGTTCCTTAAAAAGGAGACGCGCACAAAATAAAAAAGGAGACGCGCAAAAAATAAATAAAAATGAAATGCAGTTTTTTTGGTAAGCGCATCACTTGAAAAGGATTAGACCGATTTGGTTAATTTTCTTTTTCAAGTCAGTCCGAAATGGTATTTGGGAAGAAAAATTTAGACGTTTAACTTTTGTCCCGATACAATCCATCAATTCTAGCGCCCTAGTTTGATTTAAACTGAGAAGTCGGTACTAGGCGTTTAGGCGAAACGACCGGGTTGACGACGAAAGGTGACGTCACAGACTATACGTATCGACTAGTGCAGCAGTCTAGACTTCTTATACCAGCCGAGTTTTTTGATCCGGGATGGGGGGATGCTGTAGGTGTAGATCTGTAGAATGAAGATGGCGCTACGACACGCTACGACGTAGCACGCATCTTATGTCTCCATCGCGGAATTAAAATTTTGTTACTATTTTGCAATTTGCAGGTCAGTATTAGGTTGTATGTAGATTAAAATGTATTATTTATTTATTTAGGTACTTACTTAATGTTTTTAAAAGATGATTTTTTTTCTGTAAATAAATTAGAACTGCAGCGGCAAAATTATTTTTTACCTTAGGACGGCAATAGGCTCTCCCCTATTACATGGGACATAACTGGCGAAATGTGTGTGTACTATAGGTACAGCTCTTCCTGACCCTGCCGGGATTACAGGCGTGATGTAATGTTATGTAACTTTGAAAACTATTGGTCTTTTGTATCTGAAAAATGAATTGTGTCGACAAATACAAAAAACCGGTCAAGTGCGAGTCGACCACCGAGGGTTCCGTACATATTTGTAAATAGTTTATCACGGGATATTTTTTTAATGTAACTACAAATTTACGGTTTTCGGATTTTTTCCTTTACTTGTGCTACATGACCTTGCTTTTTGCCAAATTTCATGATTCTAGATCAATGGGAAGTACCCTATACATTTTTATTCCCTAGAGTGTCGAAATATACGTTTTTTTGCGGCATAAACGGCCGTATCTTTTTTTACGTTAACTTAGAAGTTAGATTTTTTCAAAGCTTCAAGGGACCGCACACCTGAGTACATAATATATGGTTTTGATTTCAACTCGATACCTCCACGCGTTCTCGAGATAAAGGGTCTTGACAGACAGACAGACGGACAACAAAGTGATCGTATAAGGGTTTCGTTTTTTCCTTTTGAGGTACGGAACCCTAAAAATACTAGATACTGTTTCTTAATTACATTATTATACCTATCAAAAGGGGCTCGTAGGTAAGTAATAACAGCCCCACGGGTCGATCTATCAGGTTAAGCTTCGCTTGCCGCAATCGGTCCGTGGATGGGTGACCATATTTATATGCCCAGACCCCTCACTCTCTCTCTCCCTCTCTCTCCAGTCTCGGAAAGCATGTTAAGCCGTTGGTTCCGGCTATCCTTCTTGGACATCTTTGACAGTCGTTACGTGTTGTCAGCAAAAGTCGCGGCGCCGTCCATCTTCAGGCACCCATTGTGTGGAGATTTTTGCCCAGCGGTCGTCGTGCATACGCCTGATGTGACCCGCCCAATCCCATCTGAGCCTGGCAGCCTTCTTTCCTACATCCAGTATGCCCGTTTTGGAACGCAGCGTGGTGTTCCGAATTCTGTCCTGTCTTTTAACACCCAGAATGCTGCGTTCCATCGCTCTTTGGCGATCGCTCGCATCGCTCTTTGAACCTCAACATAAACATTCAAAATATCTGATGTGCACATGGCCACGTGTTTCAGGGCACAGAATACCAAGATATCAGAATCCGCCAGGAGGTTGATAGTACTTGCACTTTTCCGGTATCGATAGTAAAAACTTGTGAAAAGTTTACACTAAACTTGCATGAAGACCTCTAAATGAAGATTGAAGATTAACATGAGAAAAAATCTCATCTTATCATCATCATTACCAGTGGAACTTAAGACGTTGGATGATGATTGGTTTGGTTCACGACTCTGCGTTTCATCTAATTCTTAAACCTTCACTGGTCACTGTGACATTCTTAATATCTTACCTTTTCACAAAACACACTCCGAAAATTGCTTGCAAAGTATGCTCCTAAAAATATCGGTGATTTGTGATATTTGATTTTATCTCAGTTACCGCTCTGTCTAGACTGCACCCACCGTGCACCGTGGGAGATCGCCAATTCGCCATTGACGTCACATTATGACGTCAGCCCACAAGTCATTGCAGGCCGCGTAGTGTGATCGATACGTTCGTCTTATACTAGGGCGCTAGGATTCACTAAGATGTTTTTATTAGGTACCTAAACATTTCAATATTTTTTTATGGTAAGCAGTGTTGTCTGAAGTCGGCATCGAAGTCATCGAGGCAGACCTAGTAAGCGCTATCGTAACGACTTGGATTCATTAATTTCATCACGAATTGGCTATGGGGCCGTGAGGGAAGCAGAAAGAGATATATGCATCACTATTTTTCTTAAGTTTTGTTAGTTACTACGATCACTATTTGATTAAAGTAAAAAAATACAACAGTTTCGCTTTCAAATCTTCATGTACTTACTAAATAAAATATAGCAATTTATTTAAAGAGCGCTACGGCTCTTTCCCAGTAATCCCTACTAAATTAATAATAATAGCTTCCCAACCGATTTCAGTAACGGTGGCCAATCTCATCGGAGATTAGCCACCTGGGTAATCTCCGTTGAGATTGGCCACCGATATATTTGTGCACTCTCCGTTCCTTTACTCTCATAGTCCGATGGGACGGCAATCAGATCAGGCACAGAGCTTGACGTGCATTCCGAGGCACGGGGGTATTAAACCGCCAATTTCCAAACTCCGGGCTATTACTAAGAAATTCCTAGTAGAAAACCCAATAACACTTTTGCCCGACCCGGGAATCGAACCCAGGACCCCACGCTCAGCAGTCGCGATTGCAACCACGACGTCATCTGTGTAGTAAACCTACTAAATTAATGTATTTTCAACAATGTGGAAGGAGTTTACATAAGTAGTTTCCACTTTTGAAGACAATGTGTACTTTCGTAGGAAGGAACATAAATAAAAAAAAAGAACTTTGACAAAACTCAAACAAAATTGGGATCGAGACCGTGGGAACGAGCCAGTTACGTCACGTTTCAGGAAGCGATAGTTACTAGGACATCAGCGGGCACCAAGAGTTAAACTTGCATGGTTGGCCGTGAACTACGAATTTCTTCCCTGCAACAAATTCGGTACAGAATGAATGATGATGTTATCAAAATAATAGTGTATAAAGATACGCTTAACGAAGCCGAAAGTTACTTGTTCTTTCCATTATTGGTTTTTAGTTCCCAGGTTTTCGGGGGAACTAAAAACCTAAAGAACGAATAAATAATAATATTATAAGTCTAGCAAAATTGATGCTAGGTTAGGGGTTGTTCGTTCGGGTGTTGCGGTGTATAACTATAAACCCCCAATCACTACTGCCTCGTCTGTTCATAGAAGGTTAGAGGTCCTTTAATCAAAGTCTTTGTTATGTTAATAATTTCCATGTTTAATTATAATAAAGAAAGAATTCAAAAGGCAACCTTCCGTACGGACCAGTGCGCAGTAACTGGCCCGCCGTTATACGTCTCGCTTGCATACATCATTTTGCTTATCAAGCATTCTGCCTTTCGTCCCCTTTCTTGCTTACATTGTGTCCCTACCTACACTCCGCTAAACAAATTCGATTGTGGCATGAAGAAACTACCCGTGGAGAATAGCCAAGAGAGCCACACTATAAAGAGTTCAAACTATTGAATTTTCATTGACTTGTCGCAAGATTATTGATAAGTAGAGAGTAGTATGTAGTTGTTGTTTGTCAAACAAGTAGCGCAGCGCCACCTGTGATCTCATCCGATCAGTCGGTGAAACACGGAACATGTAGGGTTGTATGAGGGGTTGAAAAGCGACAGGGGCGCTAACACGTCACGTTTCGAAGAGGGGCGAGCTACTAGGATATCAGGAATCATGAAGAGATAAACTAGCACATCCACAAAGACTAGGTTTCATAGACGCGATACGCTTTTTAGCCCATTTTGGCATGAAATATCAAATGTTACTTAGTCACCGCAGTTTCTTTTGCTACAGCCGACTTGTAATGTAATCTTCAATAAATTATCTGTTTCAATTTAGATGCCTGCAATAACGTAGGTATTTTTGGTTTTCTCAATTTAATAAACTTTTGAAAAGGAAAAACCGATTTTGATCAATGTAATTAACAGCATCTTGAGCATGTAATTCGAAGGAACGCAATAATCTATGTGTGCGCCCAGCATCCAAATCTGTGCGCCGGATAGTTAGTAGGTATACCTATATAACATAATAAAATTATATCGTAAATACTTACCTAATACTAATACTCCAGCATCCAGATGATGCTGGAGGGAAGAAAAATTATCGACGTGACAAAATTAAATTCATGTAAAGTGATCCGATTGGCCATAGCAGTTGACTGCGTTAATTTGAAGATTTGTTAGCGGGTTGTTATTGTGTTGATTTAGATCCAGAAACTCGGCGGAAGCAAGCCTATTATTATTCCCTAGCTCGTTGGCGTGGAAGTCGTAAGACACCATAATATACTAAAATAACAGCGACATTTCCCGCCCGCACTATTGCTTCGTTTTCGCTGAATTTTTTTCTTTTCCCTCGGGTCGTTACGTGATGTTAATAAATAGCCTATCTATTACATATCATCGTCTGCCTATAGCCTTTTCCCAACTATGTTGGGGTCGGCTTCCAGTCTAACCGGATGCAGCTGAATACCAGTATTTTACATGGAGCGACTGCCTATCTGGCCTCCACATCCCAGTTACTGGGTAATACGATAGGTACCGCTTAGTAAGACTGGTTATCAGTGACTACCCGTATTGTCAAAGATCCACGAATGACAGCCGGGACCAACAGTTTAACGTGCTTTCCGAGGCACGGAGGCGTCTCGGTATGTAAAGATGGTCACCCATCCACAGACCAACCGCGGCAAGAGTAGCTTATAAACCTAATCGATCGACCTGTGCGGCTGTTATTATTTAGCCATGGGCGGACGGGCCCCTTTAACATATAACCTTCCTAATTGTGCTAAATAATGCAAAACGATTTTTTCAAATCCTACTAGAAGTTCCATAGTTCATGTTCAGCGCGTTCAAACAAACAAACAAAAAAGAAACTCTTCAGCTTACTATATTAGTACTCGTAAATCTAAATATAGATTAAACAAAATAATGACTTTTTTTAATTGAGAGTTCCAAGAAGTATTTTAGTGGTGATTTATGGTCTGTTATTTTTTAGTAAACCCATTGACAATTTTTTGCTATCGAAATCTATTATATTTAATTTTACCCATGCGGAATCTAAGAGATAGCACGTGGGAAAATGGGACTGACGTCACGTGTTGTCTGGCACAAAATACTAGGACATCAGAAACCATCAGGAGTTTGACTCGTGACACACCGGCTCGAATAATATTTTTTATCTAATAAAAAACAAGAAGATAGTTTTAGTTATGTGCGGATCTATAATTTGTAGAATATCAATATCTGCGTTAAAAAAAACATGAAACTCTAGATCTACATAACAATAATAAAAAAATCATCAGATTAAAAACTTAACACAAAAACAAACAAAAAAAGTTTTGTAATTTCATTACCTATAAAAAGGTTCATTTACTTACCTCACTTATGTCAAAATTGCTTTCTAATTACAACTTGCTTAACCTTTATTTAACCAAAAAAAACGAATCTTTCATTTCACTAAAACTATTAGTAACGGTCCAGAAAAAAAAGCCGGTACCACCTTTTGTTAAAAACAAAACAGCTGAGCGAACCGTGTGAAAACCCCGCTGACGTCACGAGTTAAAGGGCATTCGTCACTAAGAGATCATAACACACCAGGATTTAATGCACTACTCCTGAATAGACCACATTTAGCCTTACAACAGTTGCATCAAAGTCTAAATTTACTTGATCATAAACACCCCTCGTGTTAAAGTTGAATTATTGTTACACAAATTGCAACTCAAATGCATACATGTTTCACTGCATTTTTGCTTATCCGATGGTAAGAGAACCGACACCGTTTCATCTCTTTGTAACTTCAATTTTACATGCAACTTTCAATTTTCAACCCTGTCGTCATCGATCCAAAGTCTATTTTAACATATTTGAATCTGGTGTAAAAAAGCTTTTTTTTCCAAGAGTGGTCTAATTGCATACCCCTATGAATGTTCCCATTGGAAAGGGATGCACCACAGATAATTTAGTACGTTAAAAAGAGAACATTCATTTTCTCTCTCTTCATTTGACGAACGACCTCTCCAGCGCCAGTCGGCCATGCGATCGGCCGACTGGCGCTGGAGACTATTTGTAGAAAAAAACACGAGACTTTTCTAAAGATAATATTTTACTATCAGAGAGATTATTTTGGACTGAATAGGAGAAATAATATGGAGATGGGATATGGATATGGAGAAAAAATAATGTACCTACGCAAAAGGAGGAAGTTCAACAAAATGATTAAGCACCAATCAAGACTGATTTATTAATAAATGATTAATAAGCTTTTATCAAACTTATGAACGACTGACCGCTAAGAACTCGAAAAGTCGAAACAAATCGAGCGTAGCTAGAATTTTCAAAATATTCCAATGCTTCAAATCAAAAGTAGAATGACTGAATGCGTTGATAATGATAAATCTATAAATAACTAGCTGACCCGGCCACGCGTTGCTGTGGCTAACGTTTTTGTGCAATAAAATAATATTGCGATTATAAATGGAGATGTGAGCTATCCTATCTTTCAAATTGGATCAAACTGCACACGGTGTACAAATTTGATTAAAATCGGTTAAGTAGTTTAGGAGTCCATCGCGGACAAACATCGTGACACGTAATTTATATAATTATAAGTATTAAGAAAGATAGTCCAGAAAATTAATAGTTGCTAGTCAAGACAAGATTTTTTAACAATGTCACTTTTGATATCATGTCGTATTCGTAGGTAACTTAAGAACGATTTTGTGAAAGGCAGAAGCAATTTTATTGCAAAAGCTTATTCTAACCAAACTTTTCACATCATTCGAAAATATGTAGGTACTTATTTTGTTGGCTTAGTAACGGTACATTGACCTAAATCACCCTGACCTTCACAACCCCTACTCTACCACACCACAAAAGCCCATCCCTCATTGTCTCGCCAGACACATGTCACATATACAAACACGACACGCGTGTGACGTACGTACACGAACATGTCCTGCCCTCCGTGTGTGAGAAACACGTCGCGACACGTCACCTCACGTGTTTCTCGAAGCCGAGCTACCAGGCGCTCAGTCGAGCGAAGAGGTTAACTAGTACATGGACTGGTTGCTCGACTCGTCGTCATTGAATGAATGCAGTTGAGGCGTTGCACCCCCCTGCAGCCCTGGTGTCAACATGTTTGGCGATTTCTAAAGTTTTTTTTTGTTTGATGTTATGATGAATGAAGGGGATGAATGCTCGCCTTTGTATATTTTGATGTTTTATGCATTTAAAGCAATAACCTTCGAGTTGCATTTAAAATTAATAAAATATAAATAGGTACTGAGCAGAGAATTAGTATCAACGATTTAGACTTCTTTGCTGACTAGACGATTAGGTACACACTCATACGCGAACAAACATAATAATTGTCTCATTGACCCACACAGTCCATACTTAAATCTTCACGGCAAACCTGCCATAGATTTTTTTTTCATTCATACCGCCTCATCTTCAGTGCTTATTGTCCTTCTTGACTAAAAGTAAGGCCAAAGCCTCGTCTTCAGATTCTGCCATAGATTTAAAATAGCAAACCATAAAGTACAAAGTAAACAACACACAAACACCATAAACTTCAGATCGGAAACGAGTCAACATATAAAATGGTGTGTCGGCCCACAAACCTTGATTCTGACAAAAACCGCGCCACACGAGGGCTTCCTAATGCCTTCCTTACAATCTTAGGAGGCAAGCTTACGAGGTTTACTTGCAGACATGTGTAGGTAGTTTACTTGCGGAAGTAGGTACTTACGTATTGTGAAAAAAAAATTTCTGGACGTCATTAGATACTTTTATTTCCTAACAATATAATATTTGCATAATATAAGATAACAGGCTTAAATTATAATATGTACATGTATATAAAAAAATGAAAGGAGGAAAGAATCATAGGGCAAGAAAAAAGGTCACGTGAAGTCACGTCAGAATAATTAGATTCTATGTAGTTGGTGTAATTAAGAGTAAAAAATCAAAATGAAATTTCAATGATCTTATAACCACAAGAGTACGAAGGTTTAATTCCCGAGCTAAATAGTGCTAATAGAAACTCTTGTGCTGTAAAATACTTAACAATAAGCCAAGCACCTGAAACTAATTAACTGAAACAACAAATAACTGCGTGTGGCGAAACCTGCTGCTTGCTACGCGTATGTACGGACTAATTAACTGTTTTGATTTGCTAATTATTATTTGTATTGTTAGCATTCTCAATTACACGCTTACTGAAACAATAGGTGCATGTTTCAATAAACGTTCTGTGTTTTAATCCATATAGTACCTATACCTAAATAAATACATAGTTAGATACGCATGGTGAAAATTAAATAAAGATAAAAAAAATATATATGTATAAAGGGAACAAAAATGTCAATGATGATTTCAAGTCTCGTTCTTTATTTAAAAGTATTGAAGGAATCCAATTTAACTTATTTTGATAGTTTTATAGCCCAACCAAGAATTAATCGTAAATAAAATAGTTATGGATTTTAGATTCCGTGTGATGTTTTTTGTTTGTTTTCATATAACACGAAGGAACTTAGACGTAATTTATTAAATCGTGATATTTTTCAACCTTTTTATAACCTTTTGCTGAACAAAAATAAGTAGAAGTACTATTACGATAAAAATTTCATCATTAAACCATCAAAAGTTACCAGAACTACACCTAACGCCATCTATCAAGACTTCCCTGTACTTACTCTCGTAGCAACGTAGTACCACGTGACGCGGCTACGGCCTAGTTTATAGCCGAAAGTATCAACGCCATCTATTGACTATCATTTGAAACGTTTGTAGAAGCGTTAATTGCCACGTTGCCAGACTAACGGAATAATTTCTACACCTACTCAAAATAAGTGCCCTTACACCGATAGATGACCTTACTAACGTAAATTTGCAGGAAGTGTTAAGGTTTTTCTTACTGAAACTATGGGGGAAAACTATACTTAACAGTTTTTCTTTTTATTTTGATTTTCAATCATAGGGACGGTAGATTGTAGATTGCAGGCACGAGGACAATATGTTAGATTTGATTTTACAGGATAAGCACAAGTGCCCTCACTCATTAGCCATTATTTTGAGTCTCGTTAGCTTTGAGCACCCCATCCCATGTTTGTCGTACTTTACTTTCACTACAAAACAAAAACGAAATAAGAAACATTTATTCTAAACTCCTCCACTCCACAGTCATCTCACACTCCAAGTCGTAGCTTCTGAGCTGATCTATCTGAAGCGTGATGATCTCGACAGCGTCGGGACACACGTTCGGATCGAACTCTGTGGACTCGTCATAGTACTCCACCGAGCTGAACATGTACTCGCTGGCTCGTCTCGTGTCGTTCTTTGGATGATCCTCCATTTTCTTCTTCTTCGGTTTTACCTTCGACTCAACTGTCGTAGCCTTAAAGTCTAACGTTGGTGTCGTTTCCGCTACTTTCATCGAATCTGTTGTATTAACAGCTGACGTTACATTTTGTCCAACCGTCGTAGCATCGATAAAGTTTCCAGATGTGACTTTCATAGTCACATTATTAAAAAATTCGCTTAAATCGTCTTTTATTTTGCAAGATTCTTCGACCAAATCTTCTGGGTCCACAGGAAGAGAGGCAGCAGACACATACTCGACCCTCGCTCCGTCCTCTTTTAACATTTTCCTGTATCTTCTCGCTGTGTCTGCGAAAGTATCGGACATGCAAGCTCTTCTGCCATCGAACACAGCGGTCCTGAGATGCGCAACGTGCCATTCATTATCACTTAAATCTTCTAGAAATCGTCTTTCAATTTTCGCGTTTCTAAGATCTACCTTTTCTCCTGGCTCCTGCGTGGATATGACTAATTTTTCATTTAAAACTTGCTGACACTTGATTTTAGCTATTATTGCTAGAATAATGAAACCGAAAAGATGATTCATGTCTAAGCAAACGATAATATTAATCTGAGTTCCAAGACGCAAGAACAAAATTTAATTAGAAAAATGTTATGTTATGATTTGGTCGATGTTGCATGAAGTTGATTATGTGTTTTGTGAAATTGGGATTTTTTAAGAATTACTTGTAACTGTGAAGACATAAAGCTAACAGTTTATTCGACACAATAGTCATTGTACGAGTTAACTGTATACTTTGCTAAGGGTCTAACAATTCGGAAAAAGGAGGAGTGGTGGCACAGTGTCGCGACCTACAACTCGTAAGAGTTGTAGGTCGTAGGTTCGAACCCTGATAAGCTCTTTACTTTGTGTCAATTCATCATCATCACCATTGCTCTCAAAACGGTGAAGGAAAATACCGTGAAGAAACCGGTATGTCCTAGAACCAATAATTCGAAGATATCTGACATCCAACCAAACCGCACTGGGCCCGCGTGGTGGATTACGGCCCACTCGTTGAAAGGAGGCTTGTGTCCCAGCAGTGGGAACATCATAGGCTGATCATGCTTATACTAGCAATTCAATCAATCGTACAGAATATTTTTATTATCAAAGTGCACTTTTGCAAAGTTTTCGGAGTGTCTAGTAGCCCCTGCTGTTATAACACCCAAAAAATGAGGGTTTTCTGAAATGACGTTCGCTAGGTGGCAGCACTGGCACGTCAAGTCCAGGCATCTGTCAAAGAGCCTATATTTTCTTTAGTCATGACGGAATGATGAACGAATGAATGAATCGAATGATGAACGTCATCATATATTTTATATTGGAAGACCTCTTGTCACAGTGGTGCCAACTGGTGTCGTAAATCACGAAAACCCTCATTACTCCGCTCTGTCTGTCTTAGTACTGAAGAACTCAGGCGCATTTGGTGAGACTGAAATCTAAACGAAAGAGTAGGTAGATACTTGATCACACACTACACTACGATCAGTCTAAACATTATTTTGTGTTTATTATTATTTTTTCTATAGGCTGTTTAGTGGTTTTGTCAGTGCTTTTATTTACACCTGCGCGCGCATCGCTAGTGCTGGCACGGCGCTAGCACGGCGCGCGGAAAAACAAGTCTGTTTTTTCCTCGCAAGTGTGTTGAAAAACGTCGTGTGAAACGCGTGTGCATTGATCATTATACGCTCGGCTTCCTTATACCGCCTCGAGTATGACTGTATAATGATCAACATAGCACACATGTCCTAATGTACTATTATTATACACACTTGGACCAAAATATTAAGTTTCACATTAGATGGTTTCATGATATTTTAATCTTTGACTGTAGATAATGCTCACAGTCTGCGATTGTCCGAGTTTAAAATTATAAAACATTTTCAATCAAAACTATAATCATTGCTCCACAAAAGCCACAACAGTAATCATAGCATTAACGTTGAAATAGAATTTCCACAAGCCACTGAGCATTCACAATCTGTGGTAAAACACAAACAAACTAAACGAACATAATCTCCAGCAAATAACGCCTAATAAAAGAATACAAACCGCCCATTATACAGGCATCATTGACAGATCGTTATCTCGGGCGCGCTAACTAATCCATTCAGCCTCGGGTAACGTAACTACCCTCCAAACGTCGGGAAAATACTTCAATTACCCTCACCCTTCCACCCCGCTCCCGTGACACCCCCCGCGAGATCAAAACAGCCAATTACACGAGCTCACCCTTTAATAAACCCTCATTTGCTCAAATCTGAAATAAAGACGGATAAATAATCAACAATTTTGAAACGAAAAGCTACAAATTAGCATTTGTTTGAATAAATTGAACAGTAAATGTGACTCTGAGACCCGGTCAAAGTTGTCGGCTTGAGGAGCTTGGAGGCTGTAAAGCGTTACTGCGCTTTAAAGCGAAGTAAAGTTCAGCCCATATACTTAGTGCACTTAAAGTTTCGAGCGCTGTAGCGGCTGTTTTCTCGTTTCAAATGTTAACAACTCGCTAAGAGATGCAAATTGCGAGCGGTTGGCAGCCATGATTCCGAATGGCGCCAAAACATTTGCATAATTCGCACAGAATTGAATGGTGGGTTCAGAAATGGAGTGTGATTGAAAAGCTGTGGGTGATTTAACATCATTTTACTTGCTATTACAGTAATTGGGACTGTTATTCTACATTAAAGCTATAGTTTAAGGTTCTAAGCACTTAATAATAAGTAACAAAAAATATCGACGTTATCTAACTTTACATTGACATTTCTTCACATTTGTTGTAACGGAAAAATTTTAAACAGCAACTATCTTATGTTAGTCACAAACGATGTACAAAAAAAAATACCTCAGCCACATAAAAGAAATTTAAGAAAAAAAATGGAAGAATTGAAGAGATTTTGTAATTTTATGTTAAATCGGATAAATGACAAGTTAGTAATATAAAATGGTTGTGTGAAAATAAAGGACTATTGATAAATAGTAATAATTAATTAATTTGTCAGACATATACACGAACAGACTTTCTAATTGTTTAATTAATTTCGACAATCTCTACAAAAAATATTGATTGTATTTACAAACTTTATACAAATTATACGAATATAAATATGGTATATCTGTAATGAACTTATGGTCTTAAATAAAGTTATTATCATTTTTATTACCTATTGGTAGGTAGTTTTCAATCTGCAAACAATTTTAATAAAAATCATTCATTTAAATTCATAATTTATAATACCTCAACTTACTTACATTAATAAAAAGATAAAAAAAAGACAACCATAGATTCAGAGCAGGTAACATCGTCAATTTCGCCCATTAAACTGTTCCCCAAAATACAGGCTGTATAGTTTAGAAAAAACGTGAGAAAGGTAATCCAGTGGGCCTAGCACGAAAACGCGAAGTTTTTGCACCGAAAATACGACTATCTTAAAACAATGTGGCAGCAAGCACACCATGTCAATAAAGTCTCAAAACGAATTAAGTATTTTGTGCGAAACGAAAATTTTTAATTGTAAAATCAGTCGTATTTACGTTACGTTAAAGTCACGGGTTCATGCTAGGCCCACAGATATATTTACCTACTTAGGTTTTTAAACATTTACTAACATAACACACTAATATTATAAAGGCGAAAGTTTGTGAATGTGTGTGTGTGTTTATATGTTTGTTACTTACGGCGCAGCTAGTATTTGTATAAAATAATTATCTACTTATTAACATAAAAGTGACTACTTCGAATTAGTTCACAATTTTATTGCACAGTTCTTATGGTAACATTTACAACTTAATTATGTATAACTAATGTTAAGTACAATTACCTATTTATTCATTCTTAGCTCTAAAATAACCTACTGCTAATTTACTAACAACTTTGTGCCTACTTATTAAATTATCTAAGTACATAGAGTACATACATTATTATGTTACAGAATTTCGAAAAGAGACACCATTAGAATCTAAAATGAAAATGTGCCGAGTTCAAGATTATGTTGGTAAGATAATGGTATCTTGCTGAAAATATTATTTCCACCAACTTTTTTAAATACTGCTGAAGCACAGACATACTCTGTACGTGTAGATCATTTGGTACGTGATAAAGATAAGAATCACAAGTTTGATCGCTAACCACCGATGGTTCAGGCCCTATTCATAGCCTTGAGTGATTTGATTTGCGACGCGACTTTCATCCGTCGCTCTGCAAGTCGTGTCGCGTCGCGGTGACATGTGGTATGCTCTAAACAACTTATGTATTTGATTTGTTTTCTCCGCAGTCGCTGTCGCAAGACGTGTGTCGCTTGAGCGTGTAGCTCGTGACCACGGGGTGAGACTGAAATTCAACTAGATTTACCTATATACCTAGCTGGTACTGCCGGATAGATGATGCATGGCTATACAACAATGGTAAGACTCACTGCAGACACGATAGTCGATAGCCGGTACCGAAGTTAAAGTAACACAACATTCTCATTTAAAATGTTATGTTCGTAGGCGCTCACAGATGACAGTGCATGTAGGCAGGATACGGCGGCAGCAGCGCGCACGCAAGTGGCAGCGCGTGCGCAGACAGTTCGCGCTCACCGCTCGCCGCCTGAGCACGCAATTGTTCTAAACGCAGCTGGTTCTGACGCTTCCATTTGGTTCTATGAGAAACAATTATGCATTTTAGATTTACTATAAGTATGACTAACTTTATATTATACAGTACAAAGGAAATATTTTATCAGTACACTCAAACTGATGTTACTTTTAACTTAGTACATTTATTAGGCCCCAGCATTAATTTTGTTTAGGCGAAAATTGGCGCCCGACATAGTTAGGTATATGTTGGGCGCCAATTAGCTTGTTCCTACTAAGGTGAATATTTCCCACTAGCAAGGCACAGACCTTGAAAAGGAAAATTATTCTTTTCAGCTAAAAGTGATTTCCATGAGGGAACCATGTTCTACTATGTCTTCAATAAAGTCTAAGTTGGGCGCCATAAACTTAAAAAGGGTGACTTTGATAACTCATTTGTCATAAAATCTAGTGAATACCTTAATGAAACTGAACGATTTTTTTCTTAAATATATATATTGAAAATTTCCATAATCCCATGTCTGTGGTTATTGGCACCCAATATGAGACCATCGCAACCCATGTTGGACGGCAAAAACTTCAATTTTAAAAGCTTAGTATTTCGCATGATGACTAACGTAAGCAACTCTTGCATTTCCTTGCAGCTCTGCTATGTGCTGTTTCTCACCGTCTATTTGATAACTAATCTTTTTATGTTAATGCTAAAGGATATCACGTAACACTTACCTACGATTTTGATACCAAGTCTTAACTTGTGTCTCGCTGAGGCTGAGCGCCTCAGCCACATCCCCGCGGTCAGCGACGCTCAGGTACTTCTGGCAGCGGAACTTGCGCTCCAAGTATGCGAGCTGGGCGTGAGTGAACGCAGTTCTGCGCCGGCGCGGCTTGCGGGTTGAACTCGATGAGGCCGTCGGTCTGCTGCCTGGTTGACGATCTAAGAAATGCAAAAATAATGTTAAGCCTTACAACTTTCTACGGTGCTATTGCGACTGTCTCGTTTTTACAGTGCCTCAGAAATATTCGCGGTAAGGTAACTCATACCGATGGATTTCATGCCATAAATCATCCGCAAAAAAAACGGCCTCACTCCTGAGCAGAATAAGAGGTAGTCATAATAGCATTCTGAAGGCTGTGACGGAAGATACTTCCTTCGCCATAATAAGGCAATTTGTGCAAAGACTTATAGGGTTTTTTTTTTGTTTTTTGAGGATGGGAAATCATCAAATGACCTCTCCCGCTCTGTGTGGAGCGGAAGGGAGTGTCAGACTCTTACTGACTAAAACCAACCTGTGTTCCTTCCTTAGCCCTTTATGTTCCGGGCCAGCGTTATCCCTTTCGGATAATCCCGCTGACCCGGCAGTATAGTGTTAGTTAATAATAATGGTAGTATTTTAAATACAAACTATCAATTTATGTTTTTTTTTCGCTGTCTGAAATATAATGATTTTATTTTATTTATAATTTTCAAGCACAAAACCCGGGAAAATAATTCGTATCCAATAATGAAAAGCAAAAACGCCAACTAAAAGGCTGACATACAAGACATCGATGTCCATTTCATTCGGCTTTCGTATAACCGGAGTTAAACATTACTAACTCAGTCATGTAATTAAGCTTTGATTATATAATAATTAAGGCATAAATCGTACAGATGACTTATATTGCCAATTTCAAAGAACATTAATACCAAAATTAAATGTTCAACTGTGAAAACAATTACCGTTCGACTCCTGCGATTCCCTCTGTGTATTTCCAGCGATGACTGAGGCGAAACCAGCCAATAACTGCGACTGAAACGAATTCTTTGATAGATCCATTGATCTACCGTAAATACTGTCCGATAACCCAGCCATGTGCTCATACCCGGTCCCTTCAGTCCCCTCATCCTTCTTGTTATCTCGGTCTGGCCTATACAAGTGAAACAGACTGGTATCATACAATTTCATTCGTTCATCCGGTCGGTTTTCATACTCATTCTCATCTTCTTTGAAAGGAGAACGGTAGTTCGTTTGGTTGTTCAAATTGTATTCTAAAGGCGAGGACCTTTCTGTTTCTTCTCCGTCTAATTTCTTTTTATATTCATCGGTGAACGAGAATTGAGTCTTTTTAGGAGTGGATGTCTCGCTTCTGTTGTCGCCGACAGAAATGTCGTCTTCCGCATCAGACGTTTCCACATTCTGACTGGTTGTCGAAGTGCACCTTAACGTTTCTTGATCTTCTTCGGTATGAGGTTGACCTGGGAACAATAATCGAATGATGATTAATCGAGAATATTAATTGTACAGTAAATTACGTTGGAACAAGCGGGTTTCCCTTCTAATTCACTTCGCTTGTTGCTGTGAAATGAGGATTTCCCGTAAATTATAATCAACAAAGAGGTTAAAGCATCGCTTGACACTAAGACTTGACACTTACCCGTGAGCACAAACGGAACGCGCACAAAGGCCCGGCTCGCATAAAGACCTCAGTTTTAAAAAAGGAACGGCCATAGACGCGAGTTTTCTGCTCTAATTAATGCCTCGGGGCGTTCCGTTTCGCTCTCGAGCAATTGAATACGATGTCTGTGAATGGTGTGTTTTAGCGCGCGCGGGAAATTCTTGTCTATGCTTGCGTTTGTGTCTTTTAATTTGCGTGAAAATGGTGAGGAGTGGGCGTGGGGCATTCAGGCCGGGTGGTCGCTTTTCATATGATTTTCTTTCGCTAAACTTTTGTATGCGCCGTTGTTAATGGCGTGGCCGTACCACGATTACTTGTTATATGGCGGGCTGGCGTGGAGAGCGGCCCTCGAGTGTTTCTCTCGTTATAATATCGCATAAATATGTTTTAGCGTACACTCCTTGCGACGTCGAGAGGTCTTAATGTTTCCGCATGAGTATCTTCTACGAAAACATCGTTAAAATGTTTTATTCTATCTACGTATAATATTATACAAGCCTTATAAGTAAAACAAAATAAAATGATAGATATGAAAAGGTCCAAGACATCATTATTTTACAGTTTTGTAAGATTAAAAATAATGGATTAATTTGCACTTTAATTAAGGTTTTCTATTAAAATCATTGCATAATAGTAATAAAATTAAATAAAATGAAATATTTGTTTCTGTAAGTAGACCTTATATTTTAAAACTAGATGGCGTCGCATTTCCTAACAATTCAAACAAACTCAGAGGTTAGTCTCTTAGAGTCCAAACATGAGGATTTTGTGCGAGTCTAACAATGCAGAGCCATGGCTGGAAGGGCTTTTTGAAGAAAGTTAATTGTGGTAAACTGATGATGGTTGTCGTAATCATTTAGGTATTGTCATATCATGTCAAAACGTACTACCTAAGTCTGTGGTTTCATCTGTTTGTTATCTGTGGCTTCATCTGTGTTATTATGTACTAGCTTCTGCCCGCGATTTCGTCCGCGTGAAATTTCACCCTCCCTCCATTCACCCTCTTAGGGGAGGAATTTCGAAAAACCCTTTCTTATTGGATACCCACTCTTCACAAAGAATACACCCTCCAAATTTCGTGTATCTAGGACCAGCGGTTTAGGCTGTGCGTTGATATATCAGTCAGTCAGGACTATGAATTTTATCTATACTTATAGATATTCAAACTTGTACCTATTTGCTTTAGCACCCCTTGATTGTCTATAGATATGACAGTTAGATAGTTTCCACTTTGTCGAAATTGAATTTACATAACTGGACAGATTGTCCTAGGTAAACATAATCGTCCACAACTTGACATGACATTCGTTTTTTTTCATGTTCATTTTAATACCTAGACTTGCGGGAGCCCTATTGAGATCATCGAGCATTGTACTGAGGTCCTCCATAGTGCCAGCCATGACCTTACTATATAGTAGTCGTCAAACTGAAGATGAGTGATGTACCATTGATGTGTCCATGAATGTAGATACCAACCCATTTCCAATCCAGAACCTTGTAGACATCCTCTAGTGCAGCGGTGAAAGATTTCGGAGAGATAACGTCTCCCTGTCTCACCCGTCGCTGCAGAAGGGAGATGGGTTTCGAGGTCCAGTCCTGAAGTCGACTGACATCGTAGCGTTTTCATACAAACATTTCAACACCTCGATGTACCTATAGTCAATTTGGCACCGTTGGAAATACTGGAGTACCTACACGCCAAGTCTCGATCGAATCGAAGGCTTTCTCGTAGTCCACATTCATCTCTGTATCAGCACTAATCTGCCGGTTTAACAGAATTGTAAAAAAAGCAAAAAAAATCAAGGAAAAAATTTATAGTTACCTACTTTATCTTAATCTTTTTTAAAGAAACTGTTATTTTTTTTACTCTTTCAGGGTCAATCTATAAGTAAGTACTATTAATACAGCTGAAAGTTCAAACTCAGTAGTTTGTAGCCTTTTAGTGTGTGTGTTTGTTTGGTTACTGTGTATGTATAGCTGCGTATCCATGCCTAAAGCGTTTCCTTTTCCTTTAAAGGAAGAAAATTATGAAAACAAATGAAAGTATTCATCGTCTTGCCGCAGTAAAAGAGCGATGACATTAAAATTTTAAATCTACGCGATGATTAATTCATTATTCGCATTTTTCCGCCAACATTGTAATTTTTGGGGCAAATGTTAATGCTCATTTAATACAACATTTCTTTCACTTAATAGTTGAGTTTAGATAAAGTAGTTTATGAAACTGCTGCATAATAGGAGGTATATAGAATATAATAGAATAGAATAGAATAGAATAGAATAGAATAGAATAGAATAGAATAGAATAGAATAGAATAGAATAGAATAGAATAGAATAGAATAGAATAGAATAGAATAGAATACTCTTTATTATGTACACCATATAAACACTCGTTATATACACTCGTTTGATACTATTATAAATCTCATCACTCGTGGTTTAATACCTAGTGGAGTGCAGTTTCATACACTACTTTATCAAAATTCATGCAATGTTATCAAAAACACAATATGACGCTCCGCACCAACTTTCCACAGCGAGGGTAGATACGCACAAATATAGATAACTACGAGTACTATAGTCATTAAAAAACTGTATTTATTAAAAAATACATTGGAATATTAGGGAAAGTGTGTTTTAATAAAACTTTGAATACATAATAAATTAATAAAAATAGCAAAATGATATCGTAACTTAACTGTTATTTATGTACAGACGCCAGCACATCAAGGTACCCGAAACTGTCAAATTTTCCCAATCAACTTTGAACCTTATGCTTTAGGGATAAAGTTGAAAATCTATTAAAGAAATTTGACAGATTGTAGTACCTTAATGTGTACATATTATTTTAATTCATGATAAATAAATAAGTGGATTACCTACCATAAAACTTTTTAATTTCACGTGGATTAAGTCTGTCTATGGTACCTACCTACTATTTTCGTAATAGATGAGCACCTTTTAAAATATGCGCGTAAAATTAATTAGTTTTAAACACAATTGCACGTTAAGTGGCTCATTGCTCTGCTTTGAGTTTCATAATGCAGTGTGTTTTAACATGTGTGTTTTTAACATGATATTACCGCACGAGTGCGTTAATATGCTTCACAGGTAACCCATTTACAAGTCACAGTATTGATACTAGTTGATCCGTCGGCCGACGGCTGACAAGGCTATAAAATGCATCAGTGGCGTGTTTCACGAGAACAATAACATGGTCCAGAAAGATTTCTCATTTTATCGCATTTCTGCACACATTTTTGAAAGATTGAGACTGAGCACATTATTAAAATTACGAGAATTGTCCCTCAGTTTATTTATATTTTAACAAAAGTTAACGACAATATTTTCTGTTTTCAACCCATTATGACGTCCGGTGCTCCGAGTCCCACAGCCCCTTAGCCCCCGTACGACAATGTAAATAGCACGCGTGACAAATTAGCGATGTCCCGCTGTGCGCTTTAACATCGACACCCCTGCGGCTGCTCCGATCAGGGACGAATTGTCTTGATACTTGATCAGTGAAGGAATTAAGTAAATTTACATGGGATCCAAACATTGCAGCATAGTTTTTTGACATGTGACGTTAACCTGCATCATCCCCAAATATTAGAACCGTATCAAGAGAATGTTACAGAATGCTCAACCGAAATTCTTTTGAATACATACCTAGTTACCTAAATAAAGAGTATTCTATTCTATTCTACCAACCTATGCGTCCGTTTCGAGTAACCACTGAAAATCAGCGATGTGCTGTGGATCCTATAGCAATGCATCATGCTGAGTGGAAGCCTTCTTGTCCCAGTCATGACGTGCAGTCGACTATTTCTGCTTTGTGCTCGTTATTATAGATATATTTTGTTTTTTATTTTTCCTTATTATTTGAAATTATCTTTTTGTGTGCACGTGTTTCTGTGACAAATAAACCTATTTATCTTTATAAGTACTTCAATGCTCCAATTCTTATTATCAAGTTATTGATATATAACTTTAAGCACCAAACCCAGCACCCTGATTGCGTAACACACTACTAATCACAATCTCATCCTTTTGAAGTTTATTGCTAAACCATTGCCTCTTGTTCGAAAAATTCGTCTGCTCAACAATGTAAATAATGCATTGAATATTATTTAACTGTCAAAATGAAAGCCATTCCTACCATTAGTGGGTTACGCAATTACCCCGCAGGTAGGTAGACCATGAGGTCTGCCCGTGAATATGTAATAGAGACACAGACAGAGCTACTTTCGCATTTATTGGATGATAATTTACCTAAAACTATCAAATGGGTTAGATCGGTGTACAATCATTAATGTTATTGTAAGGGTTGTCCCGTCAATTGTGTGCTCATAATGAAGACAATCAACCTAACCAGACGACGCTGAGAATCCATCTCAGTTAATACCTTTTTCTTTCTTTTTATATTTAGAGAAATTATTAGAGTACATATCAAGGATTTCATCTATTAGACCAGCGGTCACCAAATGGCGGACCGGAGTCCGGATTCAGACCGCCTACCTATTTTCTGCTGATCTTAAGTAAACAGTAACTGAAGAACAACATAATTATGTAAACATGTCTCTGCAGGGTGGCAGGGACAGTAACTGTGGATTCAGGACCTACATGATTCTGTATCTAAGAAGATGAAGAAATATATAAATATACCAGAAGCATGCAAATCGGCTGTTTGATAGAAACGTGCAATACCTGTGCGATCAAAATGTAAGGAATAGCAATTTTACTTAGAATCATGAATTCCTAGGAATGGTTCCTAGAATAATGTGCTTAATTCATAGTACTGGGTGTGCACGTCCCTGCCACCCTAAGCAGCATTTCCCAAGATGGACCTTATCTATACATCCATACTAATATTATAAATTCGAAAGTAACTCTGTCTGTCTGTATGTTACCTTTTCACGCCTAAACCACTGAACGGATTTCGATAAAATTTGGCAGAGAGATAGATTGTATCCCAGGGAAGGACATAGCGTAATTTTTATCGACATACCTTGCGGGCGAAGCTGCGGGCGGAAGCTAGTAATATTATAAATGCGATAGTGTGTCTATCTGTTACCTCTTCACGCTTAAACCGCTGAACCTATTTAGATGAAAGATATAAAGATAGTTTAAGTTCCGGGAAAGGACACAGGATAGTTTTTATCTCGATATTTTTACGGGACCGACACTTATGCGGGTGAAGCCGCGGGGCGGTGCTAGTTAAAAATAAATTTTCGATCTCGACATACCGATGGACATCTCGGGGATTTAATGGTATTAGTGCACCAACTTTACATAAGACTTTAGACAGATAGTTCAAAGTTAAAAAAATACTTAAGTACTTTGTTATTTTTATTCATTACAATAATATTTGTTTATTTATCTTTACGTTTTATTTCTTAATCGATATTTTTAATTTTAGTTGCTAGTAATCGTTTAACACATGGACCGCGATAGTCATATATTATTTAAAAAAAACAGTGGCACAGGAGTGCCGACAGAAGTGAAAACTTGAAAAAGCATAATTATTTTATAAATGTAAACGTCATGTCAAGGTGTAGGTTAAAGTAATTACAGAATCTAAAATAAAAAGAAGAATAAATTTTACAATTAGGTAAATTAGCAACCAGTTTGATTTTATCTAGACTCTAGATTGTCCTATGGAGCAGGACCAGCATGTTTCCAAGCGTTCTTATCTTGGATGTAATCTTCTAATATATAGGTAGTATGCTTGTTTAAAAAGTGTACGTTTAATGTGAGTTTTGAATTTTCTTTCATTTAATTGCAATATATCACAAGGTATTTTATTGTACCCCATAAAAGATGTATATGTATGTACTTTGGCTAATCTGAAAAATGGTTGATGTATTTTAACTTTATTTCTAGTATTAAAATTATGTCTATCGCTTATTTTATTATAAAGATGTAGATTTTTCCTTACATACATAATATTTTCATAAATGAATTGGCAAGGTACCGTCATAATATTAATCCTTTTAAAAAATTCTCTGTGAGATTCGCGGCGACGCCGTAAATTATAAATGGCTCTGATTTTGTGCCCGTCTGTCTATCTTAAAGATCAATGAGGTGTCATCTACAAATAACACCATCTTCGGTTGATTTTGAAGTAGTGATTTTGACTGAAATTAAAAGTTACTTTCATAGTCCCCAGTTTGTCACATTTAATTGCAATATGAGCATATTGCGTTCTAAGAGGTGACATATATTTTTGTGGACTTAGCGATCATTGTGCTGATAGTCATTACTGCCAATGGCTTAATTGCCAAGAGCCTCGACCAACACCTGAGGAGGCTCTCGTTAGGCAGCTGGGTCAAGGGCTTGATGCAGAGAGCGGTACTCCTGGACACGGCTTGTATCGTTAGGAGGTTCCTTTCTCTGGAGCCCTGACCGCCGGTAGCTTGGACCCTGTTCCCGATACCGGTGGACTACAATGTATGCAGCATACTATATTTTGGCTTCGCTTGTCTCGTCAGCTAGTTTTTTTGTGCTCCTTCGATGTCACATATTTGTGCTGACACTCGTACCTTGCATAAATGATCACATACCGGCTGACAATTTTTACCGTCTGGACAAAAACAGGGAGTAGAAGCTTATGGTTATGGCACAAAAATCTCTTTTTTCTTCAAACTACCTTTTTTTACTACAGTTTTTACTTCATACTAAAAAAAACAAATAAATCGACAAATAATACCTATAAAAAATCAACTTATAGGCCGTACTCTACGCGCGGAAATTATCAATGTGTTCGCAGTCAAGTCAGCCGGTATATCTGCCGTCATCTATTAAGAGGAAATGCGGTCAGAGAGACTTTTGAATAATCCTAAGTAAAAAGCCGTAATTCGAGGTTTGGCTCTCGCCTATTTCCTCCTCCAATAATGGACCAATTTAAAAGATATTTCAAACTGAATAAGAAGAATACATACTTACTGTGTCCCTATGTTTTCCTTTTTTCATTAATAGTTTTCAAATATGTACACTAAGCCTCTGTTGGTTCTAGTGCTTATAAAAGTAATGTATCATCAAAGAGGATAACATAGGGACATACAAGTAGTTAATATTTATTATTCTGTAAGAAAATCATTGCTTTACGCTCTCGCCTGTTTTCTTTCTGTTTCATTAAACAGAAAGAAAACAGGCGAGAGCATTTCTATCGAGAAACGACTACCCGCGTTTCCTCTTAATACTCCAGATATTAATGGATGAATCATGAAATCAGATATTATTGCCGAGCTGTCATAAGTAATATATGTATTTATGCTCATCATTGTACCTACTACAAATATTACCCAAAGTAAAAACCTCACCAAGTAAAGTTCTTATGAAACTTAGAAATAGTTAATAGATATAAGAAATACACGAAATTTTAAGAAATAATCAGTAAGTAATAAAAACGATATTGTCACTTGATTACATTTTGTTTAATTTACAAGTGTTATTATCTAATATGAAACTTCTAATACTTAATTACAAATTATTAAAATAAAAATATAATAACCTAATCTAACTAAAACTATGAAAAAACTAAAATATTGCGTTGAAATATTCCTCCGCATCGCTGTGGACTGGTAATGTAGATACCCAAATAGATATGTAATTACAATTCATGCTGCGAGGAAAAGCTAACGTTTTGATAGCAATCATCATAGTTATTTGAAGAAGTAAGAGAACAATTTAGTATCAATAGCCACTGATTGTCAACGATGTGTCTATAGGTCAAATGTATTTGCTTTTACAGTGAGTTGTCTATAAAAACGTACATATTAACCTAGTTTTTTTATAGACCACTTTCCTAACTTAACTTTCATAATATTACGTGATTATAATATAAGGGTTTCTTATAATGTGATAGGTAGCTTTTTATACACTACTGTTTTATGGACATTTATGCTGATTGCTTTGATTAGACAAAATGGTTTACCACCGAAAGTCTTACAAATCACAATCGAGTTTTTCAATTAGGTATGTTCTACAAATGTTTATCGGACAAATAAATCTCGGGCAAACGTGAATCCATGACCCAATCTCTTTCTATTAATAGAGATCAAGAGCCTCAATATTCTTTCTGAGCGATGTAGGCATATGTTCAAATCGCCTCTTTTCAGACTGCTCATAATGAATGCAGCACAAAATGTTCAGAAACTGGGATACCTTCACATAGGTACATATTCTGCTTGACAGGCATCGGTACAATGTCAAGTAGCTCACGCCATGTAAATTTATTAGCCAGTCAGTAGTAAGGTATGGTAGAGGAGCAAACTGGCCAGGAAGTGCCGGAAGTACCTACCTACAGAAAGGCGTTCGTGGTGCGGGTACAGTTCGTGCCACGTAAGAAGAGACTTGACCCCGCCACCTCCGCCTCTTTCCGCCGCCCCGATGACGCCCGGTGCGGGACGGGGACCGGGCGTCATCGGGGCGGCGGAAAGAGGCGGGGAGGCGGGGTCAAGTCTCTTCTTACGTGGCGCGAACCTGTACCGAATTGTTATCTGCCTGTCGTCATGGCAGAAGACTTTTGGCCGCAGGACAGTGTTCCGTCGCTTCCGCGGACAAGTAACACAGGACTGCACAAGGACAAGCTAGTGAAGTGCTACTAATATTGTTTTAAGCTATATTAATTAACACAAGTTTTGTTTTATATTTTTCAACACACTTGCTCGTAAAGTGAGCCTTATTATATCGTTCTTAGGGCCATAAACCGAACTATAACATACACGTGCATAATAATATTACACACTAGTGCATAATAGAATGATCCCTACAAAGTTAAGTTAGTACCTAACTGCAAATTATATGCGAGTAAACAGAGCATTTTCAATTTAACCGGGTAATACAGTTTTTTTTTTTTTTTTTGTAACAACAAAGAGGTTTTATGCCACCGAAAATCTATTTACATTTTTGAAATAAATAAATGTGTCCCTAATTAAGACGAAAAAACATTTATTATTATCAAATTATTTATAATTCACAATAATTTCTTATAAAATATTTGCATTTTATCACAAAAATTATCATTTTGAAGTAGGCTGTATGGCTGTAATCAATCAACTTACATTTGGCGCGTGCAAAAAAAAAAAATTGCGCGCCATTTCCCAATTTTCCCCTAATTTTCATATTTTGTTTGTATCGCATTTGTTGCTGTGTGGTAAATAATTATAAAAATGTCAGGTTTTAGTACAGAAGATGAACAATTGATTGATTTAACCCCGCCAGAAATACTAAATGCAGCACAAAATGCAAACGAAAGCCTAATACCTGCAAAATCTAGAGAAAAGTATTTAGCTGCTTACGATAGTTTCCTGCAATGGAAGAGCAACAAAAAAACCCAGTCATTTTCTGAAAATGTGTTTTTGGCGTATTTCTCTGAACTCGCCAATACATACAAACCTAGCTCCCTGTGGTGCATCTATTCCATGTTAAGAAGCATGGTTAAGCTCAAACATGGTGTTGATATCAAAACGTACTGTAACCTGATGGCATTTTTGAAGAGACGCTCGGATGGATATATTGGTCGGAAATCTAAAGTTTTGTCACCAGCCGACGTTGAAAAGTTTTTGAATGAGGCTCCGGATAGTCAGTATCTAGCAACAAAGGTACGTTTCATATTTTTAATCGAAACGAATCTACAATATACAAGTGTGTAACTTTAGCATAATTTCTTAGAACTAATTAATTGATTTCTTTGCAGGTTGCCTTAATATTCGGTGTTACTGGTGCTTGTAGACGACAAGAGCTGTACAATATTACAACAAAAGATGTAGAAATCCACGGAGATATGCTTCTTGTCAAAATTACCCAGACTAAAACCAAGATTCCACGATCTTTTACAATCCAAGGAACGTTTCGTGAAATAGTGAAAAAATACCAAGATCTCCGTTCAACAAAAACAAAGAATGACCGCTTTTTCCAAAACTTTCAGAAAGGAAAATGTACTGCACAAACAATCGGTATTAACAAATTTGGTAATATGCCAAGAGAAATAGCGAAGTATTTAGGTTTGCCTGAGGCCGATTTTTACACTGGACACAGTTTTAGAAGAACGTCGGCTACAATGTTGGCTGATTCGGGGGCTGATATACTAACTTTGAAGCGACATGGTGGATGGCGTTCTGACGCAGTCGCTGAATCGTACATAGAAGACTCAATTCATAACAAAGCAAAAATCAATGACAAAATAACGCAAGCCATTAATTTGGAGCCAAAGGCAAAAAAGTTTTGCCCCGAACCACAACCATGTACATCTACTAGCGTGAGTTATTTGGTGCCCTCTCGTTCCAGTAATTTGTATGATTTACCTTTGTCGCCGACATTTACACAAGAAGTAAATGAAGGTACTAAAGAAGTGGCAAGTACCAATGTAACACAAACTGTGAAATTGCCATCAAAAACAATCCAATATCGTTTTGAAAATTGTACATTCACCAATTGTTTTAATAATTAAACGATTTATGCAATACATATTTGTTTTTTCCTCGCAAGTGTGTTGAAAAACGTCGTATGATACACGTGTGTATTGATGATTACCGTCCTCGGCTCTCTTAAGACCCTCACCTGACGGCTCGGGTCTCAATGGCGCCTCAGCGGTAATCACCAACATTACACACTTGTACCATAATGTACTATTATATTGTCAGATTGTAAGGTATATGGGAATGTCCATTATACAGTAGCCTGAAATAAATTTATTGTTATAATTATTTTTTTTTCATTTCTCCTTTCGCAGATTTTCTGGAAGGACCTTTGTACTCAATACTAACATGTCGTATCTGTATCCGCTATACTGTGTGTACATAAATAAATAAATAAATTACTGTACAAAGGTAGCTTGATGTGCTGGACATCAAGCTACCCGAAACTGTCAAATTTTACCAATCAACTTTGAACCTTATGCTTTAGCGATAAAGTTGAAAATCTATTTAAGAAATTTGATAGATTGTAGTAGCTTGATGTGTTGGCGTCTGTACTTTGCGTCTATACATAAAACTATGCCGAGGCCCCGTGGACGATATTTAAATGCAATTTGATTGATTGTAACAATAAGCCAATCAAAATTACCCAAAACATTTTGTAATTCCCTCTCATAGTCTTCCTATAACTAATACTCCATGAACAAAGCACGAATTTGATTGGATAAAACAAATTAAAAGTCGTTAATTTGAATAGAGAACACGGAGTCAATCGGTGCTCGACCGCGGCGCGTGGCGGGCGCGTGCGCACACGAGTGGCGGCATGCTGCGCTGAAGAGCATATGCAACTCCATTGTAGTCACGTTATCTTAGCGGTGATTGCTATGATTGTGTAGTTTGTAAGTATTTAACATTATTTAGTGGGAATTTTGGTATTTATTTTGAATTGACTATCTATCACTTATCAGTTATGCATGCCTTCAGCATGTAGGTAATCCAAGGTTCCAAATATTCAGAAACTTTGAATTCCTAAAGTTCAATCGTTGTCTGTATGAAGTCTCATTATCCAATGATTTCAGTGAAGTATGAGTAGTAAAGCGGTTCCGCCATTTTATAACGGCCATCATGAAAATCTGTCATTTTCACCAGTTTATGACATTAAGTTGTTAATAACGCTGTATTTGGACAGCCGTTATTGTGTGACCGTTCACCGCTTTCTTAACAAACCAAAGCTTTACAGACAGTTTGAGGCCGCTAAACCGGTAGAGATTGTTTGTTACAGGTGAATAAGTACTTAACTCATTAATCATAATTATAATCTTCTTCTTCTTTTTAGTGTGTCGATAGCAATGTAAATGGACTCGGCCCAGAATTCAGCTACTTGTTTGGCGCCATCACCAGCGTCCATCAGTTCCTGTAACGTGCAGCTGACAGGACACGCAGGACACGATATTAAGTGTCCCATCGTTTGTGGAACAGCACCACATATTTACACTCCAAGGCGGAGTCGTCTATATAATCATACATTTTTATTTAAGTATCTCAAATCATATTACAGGCACTAATTAATAGAATGCACAATCTTAAATAGAAAAAGGTGTCTGAGATAGGAAAGTCCTGAGTTTCAGATCACCCGGCTCTCTTAGATAGGACATGCTAGGCGAAACCAATTAATTGGTGAATAGCAAAGAGAATGATTCGACGGAATGTCTAATAGGAACAACTACAATAAGAAAAAACTTGTACTCAAGTGAAGAGCCTCTATCTGGGGTACCGGATACTCATGTACTTTAACCCCCTTGGCAGTTGTAATTCCCAAATTTGAACCACATCACCTACTCTGATAATTAATTTCTTTACAATTTCTGGCTCAATTTTTATCTTATACACCGAAAAGAAACTTTATATTTGAGTTGAAGTGGTCAACTCGATAAGTGGTCGTTAGCACTCGATAAACTTTTACAGTCTCCAAGAATAGTTTTATCGTAGGGGTGCCGAGGACCACGAAGCGTGACCCGAAGAAATCTACAGAAGTCACGTTCGACACTTATGTTTTAAATACAATATTTTATTGAAGAAAGAATGACTAAACAGGCCATGCTCAAGTGATTAAGCCTTGATTTTAAAGTAGAGAAGTAGTTAGGTAATTTGTTACAGTTGTAATGGCAATCATGTCATTTGGTTTAAATAGGTTTTTATTTTTATTATTTTACTAGCTGACCCGGCGAACTTCGAACCGCTTCAGAATCAATCTTCATTATAAATTTTTCCCATGTTTTCATAGTTATTCTGCTATTCGGGGCGGAGACAAATCCAACAAATCATAAATATCGGTCCAGCCGTTCTTTATTTTATATTTTATGAATGTTAGAATGTTTTAGGCATTGTAGACTGCAGATTTGATATTTTCTATTTTGTTAAGAACTTGGTACTTCTTGACAGGCCCACACCAGTCCTCCCATAACTTTTTACACCGTAATTTGAAGACATTGTATAAACCAATTTATTTTAAAAAACGTAGGAGTTTCTTGCCGTCTCTTCTCCATAGGAAAGGACGAATATGAACCGTGCACCTAGCTTCAGATGTTTCATAAGTGCCCTGCTAGGTTTATGTGAAATATTTTGATTTGGTTAATCATTATTTCTTTTCGTCCTTCTAGATTCTTCTTTCAATATCTTATTGAAAGCATTCTCTATGTATCTCAAAGTAAACATCAATCCAGAATTAAAATGTTAATACATTCAACAATACGTAGAGACCTCGTTACTGCTTTCCTTTATTACCCCTCTCCTCACGAGTGTGTTGTGAAAATGGCAGGAGACACATGAAACATTCATTAAAGACAGCTAATTATGCATTGTTTATTAGCAGTTAATGCATGCACCGCAGGCTAACTCGCGGCCTATCGCGGCTAATATATGCCGCTGCAGGGCGCTGCAGGGCGCGCATACGTGCAAAATGGCGGCTTATTAGACTCGCGCCGCGCACACTTAGACACGTAGGTCGGTAATAATGCTATTATGTTGTCCTACACTATCTTCACACTAGTGGATACATATTCATGTGTTGTGGTAGCGGGTTTAAAGGTGATTCACCTCGGTTTTTAAATCTATAACTAATTATTTCCTATCTACATGAGGTTAAGTTCTTTGCCTTATAGTGGGCTCGATTTTTTGATCTTTACAATTGGATCTACTTACAAATTTAAAAATTAAAAATCAAATAAAATACTTTTATTTTGCTTCGTTTGATCTCACGCAAATAAAACCCTCAAAATATAAATTGCCATGTATATTTTGAGGGTTTTATTTTAATTGATATAAGTTTAGTTTATGTTTTCCTGTTATACAATAATCACTATGTACTTCACTCTGAAAATGTCGCGATTCCGACCCCCAAGATACAGCCAAATGCCTAGTTTGGTTTTGTAAATGTGAGTACCACCTTCAAACTGTAAATCAACAACGCCAGAGCGGCAGAGCCAATAACAAAAGCCAGGTAAAACCAACTTTATATCTGGCTTTCGTGGACTATACAAAGGCTTTTGACGGCATTCAAAACAGCGCGTTACCCAGCAGTGGGACAACATGGGTTAACAAAAGAACAAGTTAGAGTATCATGGAGCCATTCAATAAGTTATTATGATGTGAGTTTGAAACAGCATGGCGTACGAGAATATGTCATGCTCAAAAGGCAAGTACAGACTAACACCATGTGCTCACTCAAATGTCTTGCTGGTGGTGGTGCGTGTGTTGGATCATTCGGCCCCTTCAAAATGGTTAAACTGAATTTTGTACATCCACGCGTCATGATCGTGAATGGCCGCTGCCAGTTGAGACTCTTTAATCTTATTTTTATTGTTATTTTTTATTGTTCCCACAAATAGAAGCAACAATAATAATGTACTTACCCAGGATTTTGTAATATCTTGATTTAAAAGAGTGTCTTGCCCGTTCTTCTCCATAGAGATCTACGTTTTGGAATCGGTAACTAGCTTCAATGTTCTCACTAACTGACAGACTCATTGACAATTCAAAAGTACCTCTAAATGGTTTAATTGAAATAAATAAATATAATATCAGTCTTAAAACAAAAAATATGTTCAAAGTCTAATTCAAACTTTGACTTTGCACATATGTATTTCTTACTTTGAGTTTTTTTAGTCAAACTTTGAGTTTGACTTTGGACATAAAATATAAAATAATGTAGGTTTAGGCTTGCGCTCATCCACTGTTAAGTCGGATGGTAAATCTAAACCATTACTCAATTACCATCCGGTAAATGAGTAACGCCTATACAATATAAAACGTACCTCCACGGTAATGGACCGTATTCGTAAACATTTTCGGAGTTAAGGCTCCTACAGACAGGCGCGACACGCGATATAATCGCGCGCGACACAAAGGCGCCGCTCGTTGCGCGACATGTGGTGCCTTTATGTCGCGTGTCGTGTCGCGCCTGTTTGAAGGAGCCTCTACAGATAAGTTATTACAATAGGTACTTAACTTTTAACCTCGCGTCGAAAGTTGTGAGTGAACGACACAAATGTTCTTTTTATTTAATATGCCAGGGCCATTGAAATCAAAATAATAATAAATAAAATCAAATTGTCTGTTTGTAATGTCAAAATAACAGCTTTTTACTAAATGCATATGAAAGTATAATTAATATATACGGTACACAACAAAAAAACAATTTTGGTTTTTTTTGTATCTGTCTGTCTGACTGTCTATTTGTTCCTGTTAATCTCCGAAACGACTGAACCGGTTTAGATGGTATGGGGATGCTTGGTACCCTGGGGAAGGCCATAGACATACTTTTTATCGACATACCACGCTCGCGAAGCCGCGGGCGGAAGCTAGCTAACTATAATTAATAATTCAATCAATATTATAATTTATATAATTCACCAATTAAATAAAAAATCAAAATAGAAATCAATATTATACGATGTGTTATTGATTCTGAATTTCTGTATAGAGGAACTTACTTTAGTATTTATATACAAAAAGTTTAAATGCCATTATATTAAAGTTAACTTCGACTTGACCAAACACAATTCAAAAGCGAACTCACGTACTTCAAAGTAAAAAAGTATATCATGGTGCATGCACAGCTCGACATTTTTCGAATTGCGAAGTGATTTTTAGTAACACTGTACGAGTATTTATTAGCGCTTTACCGTACACGGTAAAGCGCTAATAAATACACAATAAACAACTAAAAGCGTTTAACGCTACAGCGTTAAACGCTTTTAGTTGTTTGTGATACAAGGGGGCCTCAAATTAATTAGTGCAGTACATAATTTTTGTTATCAATAAATACCGATTATAGAAACATAATTAATGCGATTAGCTTTCTGCTGAATAGATTGGGACCATATTTTTATTTTAAAAAGATGCTGCTCTATGTCATTGTTAACTAGGAATAACATTGTCCAATGATTAGACCTTCTGACTAGTAACAGATAAATATAATCTATTTTTTTTATTTAACTACCTTGGTAGTTGAATAAAAAAAATAGATGATACTATAATATAATAATATATGATGATATGAGATATGATACTATAATACTATATATAATTATAGCCCTTGGACTATAATTATAAAACATACACACACACAATATGGCATTCGTTTGCTAAATAAATTGTAGTGAACTTAGGAAAAAATATAATTTGAACTACGCGCACTGTAGCCGCTGCTACGCGGGTGCTACGAAACTGCTACGCGCGCCGCTACGCTTTATTGAAAGTTATACAAAAACATCGGGAGTTAATATAAGCTTGTTTTATTTGGGCTAAGGCATTCACCATTTTCTTCTTTTTTTCCATTTATTTTTTTTATTTGTTTTCTTGAATTTCGACTACAGATTTTACTTTTGAAGTGAACGTGTCTCCAACTAGCTAGAGAATCATTATCCACCGATAATCACACAATATAAATTTTCTATTTTGTGCTCATTATTCATTTTTATTTTTATAACTACTTTTTACACGCTTTTCCCCTTCTGACTTATTTATTCGAGTTCTGGATCTACTTCATTCTCCATGCACGAGCTCTAGTTGAGTTTGCTATTATTTTTTTTACGAAACGCTAAATGTAATTGGTAAAACTATAAACACAATGAAACAGTCACTATCTAAAACAACCATAGATATCTAGTTCTTTTTTTCATTCTTCTTCGATAATAATATGTTTTTTTTAATGAATAAATTATATTTACCTAATTAAATAAACGTTCACCTACCTATCGCCGCCACTGCTCCCGGCCTCAGCACATCGCCGAGCAAATCTTTGATCAGAAACGATTTGTGGCTGTCCTGCATCCGCGAATCCATTTTTTCAAAACTGTTCAAGTCTTTAAAAATATTTGAAGCACTTTACATTGCTAATTGTTCGAAACTCACATAGTGCCAAAAGAAAGTTCAAAACTCTTTAAAATATTTCAGTAAGTTTTTGTCTGGCCCGAATAATTTATTTGAATTAAATTATGTTAGCACACAAACTATAGTGTGTAATTATACACCTACATGCAATTATCAGAATAAACTTATAAACAGCCTGCACTTTCCCGCGCATTCGACATCACTGTCCGCCATATTCGCAAAATAGTCGTTGAATCGCGAAAATCTTTTCATTTAGCTACGCCCTACCCCTAACCGATGTTACATACATTTTCTTGTGGTTTTGGACCAAAATACCGCTTAAACGGGGTTTAAAGCGCGTTTAGCATGCGCGGCGGGCGCCGGGCGTGGTTTGCCGACTCCACCCCACGACGGCGCGCCAATGGCAGCGCAGACACAAAGTTTTACAGCCGAATGATTTCTAAAGTACGCATCGAACGAGGGTTTAGACTTGTAGTTATTGAGTTGGGTTTTTTAAAAGACCGTTTTGAATGTAAATCGAAAAGTTAAGCGGGGTAAAGAGGCTGCCCGCGGTTCTCCAATTAAATTGATAGTTGTTGTGGAGTGGAGCGCGGCGGACTCGAAGGGATGCGGAGCTTTACTTTTTGTGTTTCTCGTAATGTTAACGTTGTTATCGTTAATGTTTAAACTTGCGCGTGGCTTCTTACGTTTAAGTATAATCGAAACTCTAGATTGAGTCTAGATTTATGACTTTTAAAGGGCTTACAGGATCCAAACACAAAAAAACGCAAGTTTTAGAAACAATAAAAGTCGACTACAGTAAACAAAATCAGAAAAATATATGATATTCTTCAGGATATATGCTAGGCAGGTAGATAGTGTGTTAAAAATACAATACAACTAATTTGATAAGATAGAAAAAATCATGAAGATACCTCTAAAAACTTTCTTTTTACAATAAAAACCATACTAATAAAACCATACAATCGTTCTAATGTTTTGTCAGATTATTCTACAAGCAACATACCTACTAAAGCACTAATGTTTTAATTTTTAAGTCCAAGCAATAGATTTTTTGTAAATAGATAGTTGCTTCATATTTTGCAATAAATTACCAGCGTTGTCATCGCGCTTCTCTTTCTTTTCTATGCAGTCCGACAGTGACCGCGCTTTAGATCATGTAAGCCCCTTAAGAATAAATAGGTACTATTTATGATATTTACCCAGATAGGTATAGGGTACAATAGCCTCCAAAGTTAGTTGACATTTTTCCATTTGCACTTTTCCGTGGATAACCTTTTCCGGTCCCTATTAGCAGGTTGTCTGCTACTTCTCTTGAGTACCTAGTTGCGGTTCCATATTCTAGACTTCATCAAGGCTACTGACAATCTGTGTTCTGAATTTTTGATTTTTTATTTGAACACTAAGGGGCCGCCTCCACGAGCTAGAGAATAGCAGCGATAGTGTCGCCGTGCCATCAAATTTTCGCCGCGATGATATCGCCGTGTGCAGACACGTTCTAAGAGAGTGTATAGAAATACGTGGTACGACGATAATGTCCAGGGGGTGTCAACTCTATACGTCGAAAGAACGACATACCTTCAAGGGCTATTTCAAGTGTGGCAAGAGTTAAAAAAAAAATTGGGACCTAATACGCGCGACTAAAAAATTACGTTTTATGAGCTTTTAGGTCGTAATCATACCACTAATATCACTACTGACATCGATGAAGTTGACGTGCCGATATGAAGACCAAACAAGATGCTTGCTTTTCCAAATTACTTTTGACATTGGCAGAATAGTCAACATCGGCTTTACTTGCCATAATTAAAAATAGAATAGAAGATGGCGGAGTTGTTTGTGTATGTTGTGTTAAAAGTTTTTGGAGTTTTTGGCGGGATTTCTTCGAGTGAAGTCTATTTGGCTGTTTTAATTATTCGCAAATTGATTCCTAGTGGATATTGTGATGTAAAATTGGTGTAGTTTTGTATCTCAAGTGTCTGCGCAACTGGACAATATGTGTAATCATTGAAACAGACGCGATCCCGGTAAAATGGAGCTGAGAATTTTATTGTAGTTTTGGCTACCTCAGCGAAGTTTACCGGGAAACTTGAGTCGATACATTTGCTGCCAAATACTCCTAATACATTAGAATGTGTACACCCATATTCTAATGTCTTGTTAGACTCAAGAAAAATACTGATGACTAGGCGGCATGGTCTCAGACCTTAGCCTTTAAAAAAAAAAAATGTTAAAAGTTTTTTCTTTTTGTTTGTTTCGACTCAGTGCCATCCAATTAATATTTTGAGATAGTGACTCTGAATGTGTGTTTCGACATATTGACTCTGTTAATGCGTTTTGAGATAGTGACCATATTACTTTCCTCTATGATAGTGACTCTGTATGTGTTTGTTGAGAAAGTGACTCTGTTTCTGTTTTTTGAGAAAGTGACTGTTTCTGTACCTATTTCGAGAAAATGACTCTTAAAACGTGACTATGTCGTCTTACAAATAAAGAAAATTATTATAATTCCTGAGTTTTTTTTGTTAATGTTTATAGTAAAGCAAAGTAGGAAATTAACGAAGTTACATTTTTCTTTCTGGTTGTGCAATAGAAATGAAAAGTTATGTCAAATTAGCATAAGCATAAATTACATAGGTCGTTAATGCTAATTTGAGATAATTATGCATTCCTATTGCACAACTAGAAAGAAAAAATTCCCGCCTTGTTCGCGCCCATTCGTTGTTCTGGGGTGCCACTAGATGGCGCGCAGCAAAACTGTCTACACTTTTTTTGTACGAAGTCGTCATTCTTCTCCTTAGAGTATATATGAGTAGTCCACTTGCAAACACCGCTAAGTTAAAAAAAAAAAGAAAATCAGATAGTGCGGCCATTTTATTTGTTGTTTAAAATGCTTTCATAAGCAACTATCAATCTCGATCAAAACTTCGCATGTTAGGCATAAATTTCGATTAAATATTCAGTACTCCTGCAAAACTTGCTATATTGATTGATAGTTAACTTTCAAACAGCTCTAAGTTACAGTTAACTTTCAAAACTCGCCATATTACGCAGTGACTCGTGCAAACGCCGCCATCTTATTGGTTAAAAACCAAGGCTCCAAGTAATATAAAAAGAATTACAATAATATTTCCAGTTGTAGGGCATTCATTTTTGCCTCCTGATCGTATTTTTGGAAATATTGAAAGGGCTACACGGCCTCTAGAAGTCATAGCAGAACCAGAGACCTATTTTGATATTTTTCAAAAATACGGTACGGTGCTGAGACTTGGCAAAGATTTCAATTTTTATGATTGGAAATCAAACACCAAAGACGTACTGAAATTGCCTGGATCTTGGCATTTCCAATTTAATGCATCCAAGAGGTTTTTTTTGAGAAAAGACAGGAATGGCAAAATCGCCGTTAAAGGGGAACCGCATTATGTATCGGAGGTGGTGAATTACGGCAATGTTTGTAAAAGAGGTAAATCGTTTGAACAGATTGAACCTACTTTGATCAATTTAGGCGTTCCTGTAAAACCAGAAAAAATAAATGATGTGAGAAACTTGCTGATTAAACATTTTGGACAAGATTGGGATAAGGTGGATAGTCTAAAATATTATAGATTTCTTGAAGAAAACCAAACTGAAGCTGCTTTAGACGAAGATACCGATACCGAGGAAACTTTGATGGATGAAGACACAGAAATAAGAGTATAATTTTATTGTAAGATGATTATTTGGGTTTAGGATTTAATTTTGATACTGTTTCAAAACTCTTCATGTTAATTTCATACTATTTCAAAACTGTTTATGTTAAAAATACTTTTGCAAAAGTGGTTATGTTTAATTTTTAAATACTAATAAAATGATAACTATGGTATTGGGATTTTATTTACTACAAGAAATTAATTCTCTGTGACCATAATTTTCAGTAATGTGTTGTAATATGAATTTTCATAACTCCATTTTAACACTAGAGGTTTTAATCGATTTTCCAAAATTATTATTCTTTCAACATAGCGGACTTTGCAAGTGGACTACTCATATATAGTGTTCTGTGATAATGTCGCCGCGATTCTCTCGCTTGTGGAGGCGGTCCCTTAGTATTCAAATAAAAAATCAAAAATTCAAAGCACTCAATTTGTAAGTACAGGCACTACAAATTGGCATCCACAGGTACGTTTTCTGATCTATTTGTTAACATTTTCATCAGATTCTTTTGGGAAAACTCCGTGACGTATTTTGCAAGCCCGCTCATAAAACCCGCCTCGTGACCTCTGCAATCAATCCGCGCCAATAATAATGTTCATTTGTTTACCTTTAAACAGCTCTATTTGCAAACCAGTTCGAAATTTAAATAAACTCTTTACTAAGTTACCTCTTTGGTTGCCATGTTGCGAAGTATAATGTTCGTTCCATTTTTAAATTACACGATAGATACCTATAGTTTGATATAATTTATTCGGCCGCTATACACGACAGATATAGTGTTCTGTGCGACAGATGGATTTTCATACTAACATTGCCGGCCGCTGCTTGCATGAATTTGTCCAGTACCTACAGTATTTTAGATTTAATTCGAAATTGGTTTTTTTTCTGTTGTTTATGTTTTTTATTTTTATGCGTCATGTTTGCCCCAAATAAACGTATTTTCTTTCTTTTTTCAAGTGTGTGCGAGTGTGTTTTTATATGTTTGTTACTTCTTCACGCTCAAACGGCTGGACCAATTATGATAAAATTTTGTATGGAGGTAGCTGACACCCTGGATTAACATATAGGCTTTTTATCCCGATATTCGCACGGGATCGACATTTACGCGGGTGACACCGCGGGGCGCAGCTAGTAGACCATATAAAACGCCACAAAAGATGGCACACTGGAACTCGATCAAAGGAACTGAAGTGTTCGCACAGTAGACCACCCTAGTAGACCACATCTAATTATGGCTAAACAGCCGATTGTAGACAAGATGAAAAAAAAAGTAGGTGCGTACGAAGATGTAGGTGCGTACGAAGATGAGAATCGGGTCGAGTGATCCGACGGACTAACTAACGACGGATGGTGAGCCGTCGATCAAGTAATCGGACGGATGGTGAGCAGTCGGTCAAGTAATCAGACGGATGGTGAGCAGTCGGTCAAGTAATCCGACGGATGGTGAGCCGTCGGTCAATTGATCCGACGGACCAACTAACGACGGATGGTGAGCCGTCGGGTCGAGTGATCCGTCGGACCAACTAACGACGGATGGTGTGGTCATTGCGACACAGAAGATTCTTTTTGATCGTTCATTATAGTGGCCATAGGAAGGTTTACAGGATGATATGATGATTCATGACAAGAAAAAGACGGAAATAATTACAAAATTAATTTTATTAGCCAACATGACAAACTTCGTACAGTTATAGTAAAGTAAACGTTATCAGTAAACATAAATATTAACATAATAATCAGAGCGGCGAGAACTGGATCATAGTCTTGATGTCCTTCACCAGGATCTCGAGGAAACCGCGTTGCACTTGCGGCTGGTTCTGGAAAGACAAACGTACGTGATTGAGTATATATTAAAGAATAACTTCTAATAATAAATATGTGAGAAATAGTTCCACTGTGTCGTGCCCACAGTAGGATGTTCCGTCTGGAATAATTTTACATTGAGTATCGTCATTTCAATTTCTTGTAATGTTTCTGAAGAGCTATAAACGACATGCGACGGTCAAAATCAATAAAAAGTAGAAATTTCTAATGTGACTCGCGGGTTTTGACCGCGTTATCAGGCGTAAAATGATGAGTTTAATAAAGTTCTTCTAATGTTAGAAACCCACATCTGTGACATTTATCTGCTAATTATAGCAGCATATTCGGAAACAAAGTATAACCTGATTTCTTGCAATATCATTATTTAATTTAATAAAAAAACATTTATAGTTTTATAACTTCACGTGTGCTTACCTTGGCGGTGTCCAGCAGTTGCTCCGTGAACCTGTCGTTGAACACAGCGATCAGCTCCTTGCGCAGCTCCGGCAACTCGTCGCCGCTGCCGCGCCAAGCGTCCGACGTGTTCAACATCGCTGTCATACATAGTCATTGTTTAGTTTGTGTGTTCTATACTGACAGATAAAAAGTTCTCAAAGGCTAAGATTAAACTCAATACCCTAACGTAGTTGGGAAAAGGCTAGGTAGATGACGACACAGGTCAAACTTACAGTTATCATTATCATCAGTAGGTAGATGCACTCTCAACAGCAGCCTGGCATGTGCCCACAGTAGATGTAAGGCCAGATCCAGAGCATGCGAACATGCTCCCAGCTCTGCTCGCCTGGTAGTGACGCGCGCGGTCAGGACTGACACGGCGCGGCCGCGGCATTCTACTGGTGAGAGGGTTTGGGAGTCTTCTGGGAGAAGCTTGCGCATGTCTGGAAGAAATGTGATTAGTGATGGAAGTTCTGTTGTTACTGGTAGCAAAAAAGAGCTGAAAGTTTCGGCTTTGAAAAAGGGCTGCCATACTGCCCATGTAAAGTAACTAAAATTGCGAGATTAGGTCCTGGTTTTACTTTTGCATATTTAAAATAAAGAAAAAATGTTTTATTGTCACAGAAAACCTGCATAAAAAAGACTAATTAGCTCGAATATTGAACAAATACTCTTTCTCTGTATTGTTATTTTAATAAACTGTAAGAAACTGACTATAATAAGGGCCAACATGGCCCATCGTGTTTAACATGCGCCATTATGGTGCACTGGTACTTGTCACTCACCATCAAGACTCATGGTAGGCAAGTTCTGCAGCTGATGTCGTGTAGTCGCGAGTAGTTTGTCGTGATGCGCGTGTGCGCGTACTAAGTGCTGCAGCAGCGCGAGCAGGCGTGCGCACGCGCCGCCCTCGACGCAGACCCCGCCCACCGCGCGCCCGGTGTCGTCGCACATTATGTTACGCGCGTAGGTTAGGAGGTTGCATACGATCTGGTAAACAAGAGAGATGACATGGAGAGAAATACATGCTGCAGTGATGTTGCAGGTCGCTTTTATTTACGTAGGAAGACAACGAGTTTTGAGGATGACAACTTGTAAGAACAAACTTTAAAATAAATTATTTCTGTTGTAAGATAAAAAAAGAACATTACAAAAAAAAGTTAAAGTTTTACATAAAATTAAATCTTATTTTTTTTTTTTAACTAAATATTGTAAATTACATAATTAGAATAGATTTTTAGATTGCATATTGGATTTCAAAGGTTTTAAAGAAGACATTTTTTGTCCGTCTGTCACAGAGTTTTTGAAATGAAAACTTCTTTAGGCGCGTTGGGCATTTTTTGAGATGGGAAAAAACCACTGACCTCGCGCCACTGTTACCGTAAGCGACACCGCGCCTGTTTTGTTTATAAGATGATTAAAAAAATACCCGTTTCGGATGTGTTCGGCTGTCCTCGGGATGTACTTGGTTTTAATGTATATCCGATATGTCAGTGAGTGATGGCAAAGTATTCTGTTTCGTGTTTTGTTTTCACTTCTGTCGGCACTCCCGGAGTGCCACTGTTTTTTATGCTTTACCTTGTAGTACAGCAGGCGCACCTGCGTGTGGTCGGGCAGGTCGCCGGCGGGGCGGTGGAAGCGCGCCAGCAGCGCCAGCAGCAGGCCGCGCAGGCGCGCCTGTAGCGCCGTGCGCTCGGCTACTGGCGCGTCGCCGCACACTTACCTTGTAGTACAGCAGGCGCACCTGCGTGTGGTCGGGCAGGTCGCCGGCGGGGCGGTGGAAGCGCGCCAGCAGCGCCAGCAGCAGGCCGCGCAGGCGCGCCTGTAGCGCCGTGCGCTCGGCTACTGGCGCGTCGCCGCACACTTACCTTGTAGTACAGCAGGCGCACCTGCGTGTGGTCGGGCAGGTCGCCGGCGGGGCGGTGGAAGCGCGCCAGCAGCGCCAGCAGCAGGCCGCGCAGGCGCGCCTGTAGCGCCGTGCGCTCGGCTACTGGCGCGTCGCCGCACACTTACCTTGTAGTACAGCAGGCGCACCTGCGTGTGGTCGGGCAGGTCGCCGGCGGGGCGGTGGAAGCGCGCCAGCAGCGCCAGCAGCAGGCCGCGCACGCGCGCTGCAGCGCCGGCACGCGCCTGCAGCGCGGTGCGCTCGGCCACTTGCGCGCCGCCGAACACTTCCCGGTTGGACGCGCGCCCTATGACTGACGTGATGGCTTCAACCTCGATGAGGAGCTCGACGGGAGAGTTGGGGTGAGCCGCTCTGTAAAATAAACCTTTCGATTTTTGGAATTGTACGCAACAATTTGATTTTGAAAGTACATATTGATGTCGGAAATGAGGTCAAAATTGAAGCCGAAGATCGCAACCAAAAAATTGCCGAATTTTTCGTCAAGTGTGTGTCATTACAACGACTCGATTTATTCACAGCTAGATTAGTATAAACCGGCATAATATGGTAAAAGGATTTTCGAAGTACTGTTTATAATGAATTAATGACACATGACACTTACCTTAGTACTGCATCGATGCACTCGACGTGGCTGAGCAGCGCATGTGTAACGTGTAGAACACAGCTGTGGTTCTGAGGACCCAGAGTGGTCAGCAGCGCGTCGCACAATGATAGCGCTGGGACGAGAATTTGACGGAACCTGGCACAAACATGGAGAAATCAATTCAGTTCTGATTATCAGACGAATAGGCCGTCGGATAAAGACATTAAATTCACAAAGCGTGATGTAGTTCTGCATGTTTGGTATGATGTATAGGTCTGTTAGGGTAGTGAAAATTCAATTTTGCAACTTCGAAAAACCTGTGGAACCTGAGAAAATCGAGAAAAACTTCTAAATTTTGGGACTTTTTTCACTATTTGTTCTCCAGAGCCAAAACTATGCCTTTTTTGCGAACAATGTTTTCTACTCATATAAACTGTATTAAATTACTTACAATTTGAGCCAATGGCAGCTATATTGTCCCAATAAGAGCCAAGCTATGGCACTTCGAAGATGACCAATTTGTCTCAAAAATTTAAATTTTCAGGTTTTAGTCATTTCACGAAATATTGGCAAATTTGAAATCGCACTACCCTAACAGACCCATACAACATACCAAAAATACAGAACTACATCACGCTTTGCGAATTTAGCCTCCTTTTTTTGTCTTTATCCGACGACCTAGAAATCGTTACATGGGACCGACTTTGCTGTACAAGCGCCCATAATTTAAAAGCATGTTTTGTTAAAGCGAGCCGTACCATAAGCTAGCATGTTTTTGAGTTCGATCATTTTATTATATCGCATGAAGCAAAGTTTTGACCCGAGGATCAACCAATATTACATCATTTCTCCACAAACTTTATAATCTTTTCGAAGCAAACGATATCTGGGGCCCACGAGAGCCTAAAATTCGCTACTAATTGGTTACTATGCAGGTCTATTCCGAGCAGTCATATAGTTAGACAAGAATGAGGTTCAAAATTTAAATCTCTTCCGTATGATGGCAGCTCTGTTGTAATGGTACTTATAGTCATCAAGATGTCATTAAAGTGTTTTGTTAAGTATTAATCAAAAAATAAAATTTGTGTAACCCATTAAAAGGTTAGGGAAAATAAATGTCTATCACAGGTTAAAAGAGCAGATTTAGTGAAAAATTGCTGGATTTCAAATTTTCGTCCTTGCAGAGCTTGCCATAGTTCTCTTCGAATCAAATATTTGTGAAATAAAGAGTCCCAGTTTTAATGCAATTAACAGCTGCGGAAAAGGCGCGTGACATTTGGACTAGTGACAGCAACATCTGAAGTGACCAAGTGGCAATTGAAAATTGTGTGGTACTTCCTGGCCGCGCCACAGTGGAAAATCAAAGGAACACGTTTCTAGATAAATTGTACCCTTTATGTACTTTAAGGTACATGTAGTGAAAAAAATTGTACCTCAAAGAATTATGAAATATAATGAAGTTTTGGTGGCGCGGCTGGGGAGTATACTTCCTGGCCGCGCCACCATGGTTTTTGTAAACTATTAGGCGTACCCGGACATAGTGTACACTAAAGAATTGTACCAAAATTGTACTTTTCCGTACGCTATAAAGAGATTCAAAAATTTTATTACTTTAGAAATTATAGCCTTGTGTTGGTGGCGCGGCTGGGGAGTATACTTCCTGGCCGCGCCACCATGGTTTTTGTAAACTATTAGGCGTACCCGGACATAGTGTACACTAAAGAATTGTACCAAAATTGTACTTGTCCGTACGCTATAACGAGATTCAAAAATTTTATTACTTTAGAAATTATAGCCTTGTGTTGGTGGCGCGGCTGGGGAGTATACTTCCTGGCCGCGCCACCATGGTTTTTGTAAACTATTAGGCGTACCCGGACATAGTGTACACTAAAGAATTGTATCAAAATTGTACTACCCAAAAACATAATAATATTACGGAATACTGTAATATATTAAGAGAAAACATCAAAACAAACTTAAGCGCATCAGCAGATTTGTTGATCTTTGTACCTACTGGATGTGGCCTCCAAATTAGAAGTACGTACTGGAATTATCTCGGTGGGATGGTTGTATAACTTGCGCAGAAGGGCGAGAAATAAGCAACACAATACGAATCGATATGCATAACAAGAAAAATTTACCTTCAGGAACAAGATAAGAACTTGGTAGGTACTTAGGTATTAGGGACGGTTAGAAACGAAAATCGTCAACATTGTTACTTTTACGTGTCAATAACTATGATTTCAAAAACTGAAATGTTGATCTACTTCGTCGTTAACTATATCTACCTACAGTACAAAAAGTTAATCAAAAAAGTTTAGGTACCTAACGAAACTATGATAAAAAACATATAAGTCTGAACCTGCTTTATATACATTGGCCTCCAAAAGCTAGTTGGCATTTTTACACTGCAGCTGTTACACACCACATTAAGATTTAAAATTCTAGTTCCAAATGTTGGAACTGTACACTATAACGTTGTTATCTACTAATTCAACCTATGACTTACCATAAAAAGTGATCAAGTAATCCCTCAGGATTACCTGATTAATTTTGTATTTTAAATCATAATGTGGCATGGCATCACAGCTGAAGTGGAAAAATGTCAACTAACTTTAGGAGGCCACTGTATATAATTATACGTATCTACCGATAGGTAATCAGTCGGATTATTAATAGAAACAGCATGGTATTTTTAACGTTTTAACTTTCACCAAATTAAAGAAACATGAATGAATCACATGAACATTTGGTGGCCCAGAAAAGGGCCGTTTGTTTTTGTCCTGCCTGCCATCATACGTCTTTAATTTATTGTGTACATAATACAATGCACCATTATATTTTGTGTACGTTTTAGTACTGTTACCGAGTTGTTTAGGTCGTCGTAGCATTCCCATCTGCCATTACGCTTACACAATGCTCTGTAGTGGCGCATATTAGGTAAATACTCTATGACTGACACCAAAGCATATGTTTTTTGCTGTAAAGATAAACTGTTTGGAATATCATTTGTATCAATCAAATCTATATCATCTAACTGAAATATCAGAATTTCGTTTAAATTATAATTTAAACGAAATTCTGACACTAACGAACGAAATTCTAACACGGTAACAGTACTAAAACGTACATAAAATATAAATGGTGCATTGTATTATGTACACAATAAATTAAAGACGTATGATGGCAGGCAGGACAAAAACAAACTGCCCTTTTCAGGGCCACCAAATGCTCATGTGATACATTCATGTTTCTTGAATTTGGTGAAAGACAAAACGATAAAAATACCATACCGTTTCTATTAATAATCCTGACTGATATCTATCGGTAGATACGTATAATAAATATACAGTGGCCTCCTAAAGTTAGTTGACATTTTTCCACTTCAGCTGTGATGCCATGCCACATTATGATTTAAAATACAAAATTAATCAGGTAATCCTGAGGGATTACTTGATTATTTTTTATGGTAAATCATAGGTTGAAATAGTAAATAACAACGTTATAGTGTACAGGTCCAACATTTGGAACTAGAATTTTAAATCTTAATGTGGAGTGTAACAGCTGCAGTGTAAAAATGCCAACTAGCTTTTGGAGGCCAATGTATATAAAGCAGGTTCAGACTTATATGTTTTTTATCATAGTTTCGTTAGGTACCTAAACTTTTTGACGTGACAACGTTCTAATAAATCGATGAAGCTGGCTGCACACACGAAAAAACATGACTCATGTAGCGTTACCTCGCGGCCTTGCTCTGTAGCGTTCCATGGCGGCTTGAAGTGCAAGCGAGAGCGCGGTACGAGCGATGAGAGACAGATGATGTCGAACGCTGCCGAATCGGCCTCCGCGTTCGGCAATTTCATTAATGTTTTGTTATGACGTTTTCACGTTAAACTATCGCCCGTAAACCGACTTTACAGACAACCGATTTTTTGATTAACTTTTTGTACTGTAGGTAGATATAGTTAACGACGAAGTAGATCAACATTTCAGTTTTTGAAATCATAGTTATTGACACGTAAAAGTAACAATGTTGACGATTTTCGTTGCTATCCGTCCCTAATACCTAAGTACCCACCAAGTTCTTATCTTGTTCCTGAAGGTAAATTTTTCTTGTTATGCATATCGATTCGTATTGTGTTGCTTATTTCTCGCCCTTCTGCGCAAGTTATACAACCATCCCACCGAGATAATTCCAGTACGTACTTCTAATTTGGAGGCCACATCCAGTAGGTACAAAGATCAACAAATCTGCTGATGCGCTTAAGTTTGTTTTGATGTTTTCTCTTAATATATTACAGTATTCCGTAATATTATTATGTTTTTGGGTAGTACAATTTTGGTACAATTCTTTAGTGTACACTATGTCCGGGTACGCCTAATAAAACTTGGTGGCGCGGCTGGGAAGTATACTTCCTGGCCGCGCCACCAACACAAGGCTATAATTTCTAAAGTAATAAAATTTTTGAATCTCTCTAAAGCGTACGGAAAAGTACAATTTTGGTACAATTCTTTAGTGTACACTATGTCCGGGTACGCCTAATAGTTTACAAAAACCATGGTGGCGCGGCCAGGAAGTATACTCCCCAGCCGCGCCACCAACACAAGGCTATAATTTCTAAAGTAATAAAATTTTTGAATCTCTTTATAGCGTACGGACAAGTACAATTTTGGTACAATTCTTTAGTGTACACTATGTCCGGGTACGCCTAATAGTTTACAAAAACCATGGTGGCGCGGCCAGGAAGTATACTCCCCAGCCGCGCCACCAAAACTTCATTATATTTCATAATTCTTTGAGGTACAATTTTTTTCACTACATGTACCTTAAAGTACATAAAGGGTACAATTTATCTAGAAACGTGTTTCTTTGATTTTCCACTGTGGCGCGGCCAGGAAGTATCACACTTGAAAATTAATATAAAAAACCAGTTGAGTTATTCCTCACCTGTTAGCAACCGACGGCACAAACTCCGTATCCCTATGAGTCCCATAGCCCGTGTGTATATCCGGATGCGCCGCCAGCGCAGTGAGTGCGGCGAGGCAACCTAACGCTCCTTGGGACAGCAGTGTCTCTGCGCCTGCGCGTGTGCCCGCCATCTTGATAAGTAGGCCCATCTTCGACTCGTATACGTAGAGGACGCGGAGGGATTTGGGGTTCGGTTCTAATGTCTGTTGGATAAAGAAGGTAACTGTTTAAATCCTAGCAAATACTCTTTAAAAAAACAAAGCACTGGTTAAGTGAAGAAAGTCAAATAATTTTACTAACACACAAGTTGTTCTCAAAAAGTTTAGTGATAAATGTTATTGTTGTGCTAACTACATAATTTAAAAACTCACTTCCTTCAACCCCTCATCATCTTGCAGCAAGCTATCGATCAAACTCCTCAGATAGCCCTGATTGGTCAGCGTGTTCATCCAGTCAGTCCTTGGGTTTATTTCTATGAGCGTGTCCAAGCACGCTAGCGCCACCATGCGGCACACGTCGTGACCTGCTCCTATACAGTCCCCACACACTATAGAACATAGGTTCTCACCAAAATCACTTATCACATCAATCACCATGGATTTTAAAGCAGACTCTTCTCTACTAGGCCTTGCCTTCGAACTGTCTAGTCTGCTAACGTACGTATTCGACATGTTTTCTTCTTCGGGGTCCGCTGCACTTGACTTCAAATTCACTATGTTTAAGTAGTTTAATAAAGCTCCGTATAAATTCACTCGCATTTTTTGCGTTGAACCGCCAGAGACGAGAATCCAGGACAGAATTTTATGTAAAATGAATTTTAGAGTTAAGGAATTCGTCTGCATGATCTGGTTTGAAGGTCCAAAGAAGCTCATTTCGAATTCCGAAGACTTTTGATTTGATTCTCTCTTTTGTAGGATATAACAGTGTCGTAGATTTACTAGAAGAAGTAACACAGTTCCTGATGCCAAGTTTCCTAGCTGTGGTAATACTTCTGAAGGCGGGATCTTGTTGAGTAGATCCTGTAGTATGTTGAGGAGGAGGTTCTTCCGTGATTCTAGACTGAGTATGTCGTGCGGCGCCACACAGAAGAGTATCTCTGTCAGTTGGCGCCACGAGTCATAGTAGTGTGTTAGAGTAGCCGCTAGGTTGCGCTGTCTATTCACTTCTGTTACGTAGTCAAGAACCTGTGGGACAGAGGGTAATTTATAAATGATTTTTTTTTATTGAATTACTGTTTTTCGCTTTTGATGTCTGTAGCGGTATCTACAACGCACGCATGCGAAAAACGCGAAAAACGGCCCGACTTGAATCATTGGACAGTTGCCCGACATGAATCATCGGACAGTTGCCCGCCAGACACGACACCCGTCTGGTCGCCCTGGTCGGAGGATCCTCCCTTTTCTATGGAGGTTGAGTGAACTTTACACCGTTCCTCACACCTCTATATGTCCACACCAAAATTTTAAGCTTTCATTATCTTATTATAACAGTGGGTTTTGTCAAAATTAGAGTGGCTTCATATAAGATGGGTGTAATATAGTAATTTCTAATACTAAATTATTGTAAATATGTTACCTTTTGTATCTCTGTAGCGACAAGGTTTCTCTGTGGCGCGGTAGCATGTAGCGCGGCTAATTCGCGCGTGAGTAACGCGTGTACGCGCGACACGCTGATACGCTTGCCGCCAAGACCTGAACACAACAAACATGTCATTACAGCTTAACCTGTGTACTTGCTTAAGTCAATATCTGCCTTTTCCCAAATATGTTGGAGTCGACTTCCAGTCTCACCAGATGCAGCTGAGTGCCAATTTTACACATGAAGCGACTGCCTGTCTGACCTCCACAACCCAGTCACTGGGTAACCTCTTACCCCTACTCTCTGGGTAACCCCTTACCCCGATCCTCTGGGTACCCCTTGGTAAGACTGGTTGCCAGACTTTCAGGCTTCTGACGTGCCGTAACGACGGCCAAAGATCCAGGAATGACAGCCGGGACCAACGGTTTAACGTGCTTTCCGAAGCACGGATTGGTCTTAATATGTAAAGATGGTCACTAATCTACGGACCAACGCGGCAAGCGTAGCTTAACCTGATGGATCGACCCGTGCGGCTGTTAGTTAGCCACATGCTCGTGTGTACCTGCTTATGTATTACCAGGATAATAAACAGTTTTCATTATAATCAATGTCAATTTCGTCGGTAACGTAGGTATTTATGTACTTGTTGTGTACATACCCGTAGGTAGGTCGCAGGAGGCGATGGCTTGACGCAGTTGTTGTGCCTGGAACAGTTCCCAGCGCGGCTCCACAGCTGCTTCTACGCTTACTGGCAACTCTTCTAACGTCCGACGGAGTAAGCACCATTCCCATTCCTATGAAAGAACGATGTGTAATGGCAATGGCAACACATTCAGACAAAGCAAATGATAGCGCAGCCGCAGCCCTTCTTATGTATGCTACTACTTTATTTTGACGTGAATACGTCTTTAAAATTGCTTCCATAGTGGGGAGGCAAGTCAAAAAACCAATGATAACAAAATCGGGGGATACAGTTTGGTGTTGCAGCTTCATATCTATCATCTTCATCCTAAATTCAATTACACCATTGGATAGCTAAAGGATCAAAGAAATAATTACGCCAAGTGAGGACTGTGACGCATCTTGAGGTAATTTTGGTGCGTATCGAGATTTCCACTTAGTTTATCTTTTGACTCGGGAAAGCTACGACGTTCGTTTAAGTTTCAATCGTCAGCTCTCGTCAAAATATATCGATTGTATACAAAACATTAGCGTCAAATAGTGACAGTGAATATAATATGTTAAAATAAAAAGAAAAATAATATCAAAAATATAATATAATGTCGACCTAAACGCGTCAAAAAGCCAAATCCAGAGATCGTATACGGTTGGAAAAGGGCTTCTCAAGAGCAATCCGATGGTATCAATAAAACACCATTAAGACACGTTGTTTTTTTACATATTCATCACTTTCATTATTAAAATGTTACGTGTTACCTGTGTAGGGTGATGCGCCGTGTGCGTGAGCGCGGTGAGTAGCGCAGACAGTGCGGCGTGCTGATGTTACGTGTTACCTGTGTAGGGTGATGCGCCGTGTGCGTGAGCGCGGTGAGTAGCGCAGACAGTGCGGCGTGCTGATGTTACGTGTTACCTGTGTAGGGTGATGCGCCGTGTGCGTGAGCGCGGTGAGTAGCGCAGACAGTGCGGCGTGCTGATGTTATGTGTTACCTGTGTAGGGTGATGCGCCGTGTGCGTGAGCGCGGTGAGTAGCGCAGACAGTGCGGCGTGCTGATGTTATGTGTTACCTGTGTAGGGTGATGCGCCGTGTGCGTGAGCGCGGTGAGTAGCGCAGACAGTACGGCGTGCTGATGTTACGTGTTACCTGTGTAGGGTGATGCGCCGTGTGCGTGAGCGCGGTGAGTAGCGCAGACAGTGCGGCGTGCTGATGTTACGTGTTACCTGTGTAGGGTGATGCGCCGTGTGCGTGAGCGCGGTGAGTAGCGCAGACAGTGCGGCGTGCTGATGTTATGTGTTACCTGTGTAGGGTGATGCGCCGTGTGCGTGAGCGCGGTGAGTAGCGCAGACAGTGCGGCGTGCTGATGTTACGTGTTACCTGTGTAGGGTGATGCGCCGTGTGCGTGAGCGCGGTGAGTAGCGCAGACAGTGCGGCGTGCTGATGTTACGTGTTACCTGTGTAGGGTGATGCGCCGTGTGCGTGAGCGCGGTGAGTAGCGCAGACAGTGCGGCGTGCTGATGTTACGTGTTACCTGTGTAGGGTGATGCGCCGTGTGCGTGAGCGCGGTGAGTAGCGCAGACAGTGCGGCGTGCTGATGTTATGTGTTACCTGTGTAGGGTGATGCGCCGTGTGCGTGAGCGCGGTGAGTAGCGCAGACAGTGCGGCGTGCTGATGTTACGTGTTACCTGTGTAGGGTGATGCGCCGTGTGCGTGAGCGCGGTGAGTAGCGCAGACAGTGCGGCGTGCTGATGTTACGTGTTACCTGTGTAGGGTGATGCGCCGTGTGCGTGAGCGCGGTGAGTAGCGCAGACAGTGCGGCGTGCTGATGTTACGTGTTACCTGTGTAGGGTGATGCGCCGTGTGCGTGAGCGCGGTGAGTAGCGCAGACAGTGCGGCGTGCTGATGTTACGTGTTACCTGTGTAGGGTGATGCGCCGTGTGCGTGAGCGCGGTGAGTAGCGCAGACAGTGCGGCGTGCTGATGTTACGTGTTACCTGTGTAGGGTGATGCGCCGTGTGCGTGAGCGCGGTGAGTAGCGCAGACAGTGCGGCGTGCTGATGTTACGTGTTACCTGTGTAGGGTGATGCGCCGTGTGCGTGAGCGCGGTGAGTAGCGCAGACAGTGCGGCGTGCTGATGTTACGTGTTACCTGTGTAGGGTGATGCGCCGTGTGCGTGAGCGCGGTGAGTAGCGCAGACAGTGCGGCGTGCTGATGTTACGTGTTACCTGTGTAGGGTGATGCGCCGTGTGCGTGAGCGCGGTGAGTAGCGCAGACAGTGCGGCGTGCTGATGTTATGTGTTACCTGTGTAGGGTGATGCGCTGTGTGCGTGAGCGCGGTGAGTAGCGCAGACAGTGCGGCGTGCTGATGTTATGTGTTACCTGTGTAGGGTGATGCGCTGTGTGCGTGAGCGCGGTGAGTAGCGCAGACAGTGCGGCGTGCTGATGTTATGTGTTACCTGTGTAGGGTGATGCGCTGTGTGCGTGAGCGCGGTGAGTAGCGCAGACAGTGCGGCGTGCTGATGTTATGTGTTACCTGTGTAGGGTGATGCGCTGTGTGCGTGAGCGCGGTGAGTAGCGCAGACAGTGCGGCGTGCTGATGTTATGTGTTACCTGTGTAGGGTGATGCGCTGTGTGCGTGAGCGCGGTGAGTAGCGCAGACAGTGCGGCGTGCTGATGTTATGTGTTACCTGTGTAGGGTGATGCGCTGTGTGCGTGAGCGCGGTGAGTAGCGCAGACAGTGCGGCGTGCTGATGTTATGTGTTACCTGTGTAGGGTGATGCGCTGTGTGCGTGAGCGCGGTGAGTAGCGCAGACAGTGCGGCGTGCTGATGTTATGTGTTACCTGTGTAGGGTGATGCGCTGTGTGCGTGAGCGCGGTGAGTAGCGCAGACAGTGCGGCGTGCTGATGTTATGTGTTACCTGTGTAGGGTGATGCGCTGTGTGCGTGAGCGCGGTGAGTAGCGCAGACAGTGCGGCGTGCTGTCGCGCGGCGGCGCCGGCGCCCGCCTCACACGCGCACGCGCGCAGCACCCACGAGCGGGCCGACAGCGTCACCACGCTCGCGCACTGGGGAGATGGACGATTACATTTATTTATATAAATTAATGTCTACCGAACGACTGTATTCAAAATTAGATCTATAGAATGTCTCACTATACACACAACAGTATGACCGAATATCCCACCCTGTTCGAAAACTTAGGCCCATTCATTTATACCCGAAAACACAGAACAATAATTACATTATGAATAAACATCTAATTGACATGTAGGTAAGGTACAAGGTGAAACAAAAATTGAGGGAAACCTAGAAACGTTTAAATTTCGTTTTGAGGAGACAAAACCCTGTAATTAACAATATGATCATCAGAATAAAAACACTGAAAACCCACCACTCAGTGACAGTGGCAGGAAACGACTGCGCGGCAGACCCAGAAAGACATGACGGGATAAGCTCCTTAAAAGATTGGTCCACAATCGCAGTAGACGAGAAAAGTGGTAAGAGGAAAGTGAAGTCTTTACCATGCAGTAAGAAAACACAGGCTTACAATAATAAATAAATAATAACTTACTTTGAGATCAACAGTGGCCTTGACATGTCGCGACAGGAAGTAGTCTCTAGTCCTGAGGAAGCGCAGGATGGGTGCCGAGGTGTTGGGGCGCGCGCACAGCCAGTACACCAGGCGGTAGCAGCTCTCTACTAGGTTGTTCGCCTCCCTGGGGACATTGCATTCAAAATTATAGTCAAGCATACACTGAGTAAGCTGTAAAATATGTCACCTGAAATTATAATAATTCTATATGTCATACGAAATCAATTAAAGTGTTACAAAATCGATAATTTTTTCTAGCTGAACACCTAACTTATCGCTAGATATTGCAAATATAAATTACAGTCGTGGCGTGAAAGTGAAATGACAAAAAATTCAATATAGCATTAACATTTCAGAAAGACGTCCACTGCTAAACATAAATGCCTCCCCCAAGCATCTCCACTTCGGCCGGTTCTGTGCTTCTCACATCCAACGAGTTCCTGCGACCTTCACAAGGTCGTCGGACCACCTTGTGGGAGGCCTTAAGAATTCAGTATACAGGGTCAAATTAAATTATCTAGCGAAACTCTGCAGATGTGATAGCTATCGATATACAGTATGTTAACTAACAGAGGGCGTTCCCGTTAACCCGCAATAGTATAGCATCCATACATGCTAAAAAAATATTACCATTCGAAAATAAAATGTTTTTTTTTTTTTTTATTAAATAATTCACTAAAAATCGTAAATTGATACGTTAAAGAAACACTCTGTACACGCGTACTTGAAGGACAGCAATGTCGGAATTTATTTAATTAAATAAATTAGAATTAATTAAATAGATAGAGTTTCAATTTACGATTTTTAGTGAATATTTTAATATAAAAAAAAATAAAAATATTTTATTTTCGAATGGTAATATTTTTTTTTAGCATGTATGGATGCTATACTATTGCGGGTTAACGGGAACGCCCTCTGTTAATTAACACACTGTATAAACATGATAAAATTAAAGAAATTTGATGATTTTTGAGGTCAACGACCTCTTGTAGTATTGTTACTTGAGGTATGAGTTGAGAAAAACACTTTTTTATTAACTGTGTTAAGATATCGAAACCTATCACGTCTGTGAAGTTTACACAAAAAAAAAACACTTTATTAAACTTATATTTCAAGAGAATAATGACCTACGATTGATGGAACCCAAAAAAAAACTCATCAAAGAAATTTATTTTTTGTTTTATCATGTTTAGATATAGATACTCATCAAATCTGTGGAGTTCCGCTAGCTAATTTAATTTGACCCTGTAATTTGTGGAATTCCATGCACCCTGCACGTTTTATGACCACGACTACTACCAGTCTGACGTTTCGTAAATAGCTTCTAAAACATTACGTTAGTCAGTTTTTATTAATATAAAACAAAATACAGACCTGTGCTGTTGATTGTGTGAGGCGATGTGTTGCTCCAAGATGTCCAGTATGGAGTGCAGGCAGGTGCGCGGATAGCCCGAGGCGCCTGCTTCATTCAGCTGACTGCGGCTCACCTATGAATGCGAAACCTCATCATTTTATATTCGTAGTAATTTCACGCCCGTTCAATATATTAGGTATAGATTCGTGAAACGCAAAATCAAATGTGTAACTATTAAGTTGTGCATATTTATGCAATGCAACATGAAATGTAACACGACAACGAGCCGAATTTGTTGCCACGTGTGTTACGGCACACACAATCACGCAATTGTAGGTCGGTCGATTGTTAGGGTCGGCACAACATGTCTTTTCAAGGCAATAAATAATCATGAAAATAATTCGATTTAGTTAGGGTTGAATTTCGTAGCTCCGCGAAGTCATCAGTCAGGCTGTAGCCCAGCAGGAAGTGTGCGAGGTTGGGCGGCGCGCTGGGCAGGTACTCACGTCATCAGTCAGGCTGTAGCCCAGCAGGAAGTGCGCGAGGTTGGGCGGCGCGCTGGGCAGCAGTACTCACGTCATCAGTCAGGCTGTAGCCCAGCAGGAAGTGCGCGAGGTTGGGCGGCGCGCTGGGCAGCAGTACTCACGTCATCAGTCAGGCTGTAGCCCAGCAGGAAGTGCGCGAGGTTGGGCGGCGCGCTGGGCAGCAGTACTCACGTCATCAGTCAGGCTGTAGCCCAGCAGGAAGTGCGCGAGGTTGGGCGGCGCGCTGGGCAGCAGTACTCACGTCATCAGTCAGGCTGTAGCCCAGCAGGAAGTGCGCGAGGTTGGGCGGCGCGCTGGGCAGCAGTACTCACGTCATCAGTCAGGCTGTAGCCCAGCAGGAAGTGCGCGAGGTTGGGCGGCGCGCTGGGCAGCAGTACTCACGTCATCAGTCAGGCTGTAGCCCAGCAGGAAGTGCGCGAGGTTGGGCGGCGCGCTGGGCAGCAGTACTCACGTCATCAGTCAGGCTGTAGCCCAGCAGGAAGTGCGCGAGGTTGGGCGGCGCGCTGGGCAGCAGTACTCACGTCATCAGTCAGGCTGTAGCCCAGCAGGAAGTGCGCGAGGTTGGGCGGCGCGCTGGGCAGCAGTACTCACGTCATCAGTCAGGCTGTAGCCCAGCAGGAAGTGCGCGAGGTTGGGCGGCGCGCTGGGCAGCAGTACTCACGTCATCAGTCAGGCTGTAGCCCAGCAGGAAGTGCGCGAGGTTGGGCGGCGCGCTGGGCAGCAGTACTCACGTCATCAGTCAGGCTGTAGCCCAGCAGGAAGTGCGCGAGGTTGGGCGGCGCGCTGGGCAGCACGTGCTGCAGCAGCAGCAGCACGCCCTCCTTAGCTTGCCGCACGTAGTTGCCGGCCGAGGGCTCGCCCGCGACAGAGGCACTGCCGTCTTCCCTCTGCACTACTGGCTCTGACCACTCTTCAGCCTCCAGGCATTCAACAAACCCGTATCTGAAGAGAAAAATCAATGTCTCTGTAGTTTATGGGTAAAATAAAGAATAAGAAAGAAAGCAAATCAAATTGCAAATAACCAGGAGAACAAAAACCAACTGTCAGAGGATTTGGACGTGCGGACAAGACATCGATTTGTTAAAAGAATTGTACATATTGTATTTCTGTAGGTTACTAAGGGCTGATTTTTTAATCAACAGATAATATTTATTTGTGGAATAAAATTGACGTATGACAGATTTTATATAGAACTGTCAAAAATTCAAAATTATTCCTCGGATAAAATTGTCTGGCGTTGGAAAAATCAGCCCTTAAACAATTGTTTGACAGCAGTTGATTGACTCGAAAATAATAAGAATCTGATACAAACAAATCTATAATCTTATTTTCGCTATGTAATATGAGTAAATTACTATAAACTGATTGGTATGTAAGAAGCCGCACATACCTTATTTCTGCTGCTAGCGCATGCCTATGCGTGATAGAAGCTAGCAGATGTCGGGCAGCCGCGGGAGTGTTGAGCGCGCGAACTAACAGCGCTACCGCACGCGCTGCGGCCGCCGGGAGAGTCGACACGTGTTGCAACACCTTGCAGCATGTTATCAGACGGCAGTTGTTGTCCGGACCTTCGGGGGCTGTGACAAGGAAATTTGTAAGGTAAACACTACACAGGTACAGCTTTCCAAAGAAAAATATATGCTTCGGGAATCATCGGCTATCTTCGGAAATAGGAACACGCGAAGATGAGATCTAATATAGAGCTGTTATAACCATGGAAGTATTTGCCTATTTGTTTCCATTACCGTTCACAAAATTATAGATTAACAACTCTAAACAACTCCAAAATACTTTTCAAAACTTTTAAGTGACATATGACAATCTGAGTGTGGTGTAATCCGATAGAGAAAAAATCATACAATGATAGGTGCACTACTACAAAGCGCAGTACTACAGAACTTAGAAGTATTGCCTCTGTGGGCTCTGTGGCGCGACATTCGTGCTTATTCGGAAATACGAAGATTTACTGAAGCGCATACTTTTCTTTGGAAAGCTATATTAACTACAAAGATACCGAGCATAAAATCAAACATTTTCGCTATTCGCCTATTTTCAGGACGTATATATTTGTTTAATTCAAACTCAAAGCATTTATTTCAATTAAAATATTTACATGCACTTTTGAATTGTCAAGAAGTTGGTCAGTCAGAAAATATGAAGCTAGTTGCCCATTCCAAAGCGTAGGTACCTATGGAGAAGAACGGGCAAGAAACTCTATGGACACTCTTTTTACATTACAATTAAATCTCTTACTAGTTAATCTTACCCAGAATAAGTTTGGACAGCGGCACGATGAGTACGGATCGTCCGGCGTCGGCTGCAGCTGTTTGTAAGGGACGCTCTAGAGCTAGTGCACGCTCAATTATCTGCAGGATGCTGATCAGGCTCTGTTCCACAAACACCTGGAGACAGAAAAATGTTGAACTTACCATACAGGAATTATAGAAAGGAAAAGGGAAAGACAGGAGAAGCAGAAATGTGCAAGCGCTTTCGGTGTATTTGTAAGAATTCATTCTGCGGAAGAAACTAGCGGCTGATTTGTATGCCTTCTTTATGAATGAATAAAAATAAATTATAGGGTGGTCGAAAATGGCCTGAACTGTTCCGAGAAAAGGATGGTACGGGCGGCCGTGCCGCTTTTTACTCGACTTGTCGGGGTGACTACCGTGCCCCCAGATCACATTTGATTAAGTTGATGGTAGTACGATCAACCACATCGGTGATAACACTTGAGCTACGAAAACAACTTTTACTGTTAAGATATAAAGGCGATGGTAATTTGTCAATTTTACACTGGTAAGATTCAATGTCTCACAGTCGAAGAAATCAATCTTAGGTACTTTGTTTCTTTTTTCTACTTACCAATGTTAGAATTGAATGATTGACTCACCTTAGCGGGCTGAGGCTGTCTGTCTAGTAAGTCTCGCGCCTCGTCGAGGGAGCCCAGCAGTAGGCGCAGCAGCTCGGACTTGGTGTGTAGCTGTAGCAGCAGGCGGAAGCCGGGCGGCGGGTTCGTGTCGGGCTCGCGGCCTGCTGGTGGGAAGTCGCTCGGAGACGGCTCGTAGGATTCTAGCCAGCGCGCGAACAGACGGAAGCATAGGGACAGCATCTGGGGAGAAAGAGAGGTAATGAGAGAATAAAATTTGTGTGTAACTTGCAAGTATTTAACTTACTATTTTTTTTTTTAAATTGAAGTGAAAATAGGTTGGTTCATAATTACATACCTGCCACTTCTCAGTAGGCTTAGCATACGGGCGGTGCGGTGCGGGCAGCGCCAGGCGGTTGAGCACGTGGTCCACGTAGGGGTCCAGGCCGGGGGCCCGGGCCCCCGCGCCCAGGGCCCGCGGGAGCGGCGCCGCGGCACACAGCGAGTCCAGCAGGCACAGGAAGGCGCGGGACAGCGGGTACTCCTCGATGCGACACTCCACCTGCGCACGAGCACGTGGGTCACAAAGTCTAACTAGTAACATAGAAGACGCGCAACGAGAGTTCAAAATAATAAGTTGGTTTACAAAATTTACTAAAGCCAATTAAACATCGTAAGATTTAAAAAAAACACAATTTTTATAATCTGTCAAATTGGTTACAGTCATTTTGTATCATATTGGATAAGGTATGAAATTCATACCTTATCCAATATGATACAAAAATTATTCACAAACACCATAATTATTCATACCATGAATAATTATGGTGTTCCAGACTATATTCTGGGGGAATTATAAAGTGCTCCGTGCAAACCGTACCTCACCATACCTTGACCCGGAACCAGTGTGGTTACTGGATAGAGTTCAAAGATACACAATTTATGTAATATTATTACCTCTTGTAACTCGGCATTGAGTGCTCTCTTATCATTGGTCGTAGACACAAGTTGTGCTGCCTCCAATGCTGCCCACACCCTGCCCGCGGTGGCAGGAGTACCGCCCAGTGCTGCGAGTGTAGTGCAAAGCTCTGCTTTCAGCTGGAGCGGGATGTGGCAGCAGATTAGTCCTGATGACAATAATATTAGGTCAAAAATCCAGTATTTAACAAAAAAGTAACCCCCTTACTAATAAACATTGTATAGCGTCTGTATATATAGTTATACAACGAATAGCGATACATAGTTACACAACGCTTTGTCTTTTTCTTTCGAAAGTCAAATTACTGCGGGGTGTAACTTTTCATCTGATACAATACGTTTATTAGTTAGGGGGTAAAGGTGCAAAAATGTAGCATTCGCGAGTGACGATACTTAGATGTAAGTCTAACATACTCTATGACTGTGTGAGAAAGAGATAGAGCTATACAGGACATATAGCAGAATCGCTTTCCCATTTTGAGGTAATTTAAAAATATAGTGCTGTAAGGGGTGGTGGTCAATCCCCTGGACAGTCAGCCCCGCTCCCACTACACTGCAGACTGGCTATTATTAGAACACGAACGGGAACTCGATTATAGAAAAAGGTTAAAAAGGGATATCGGTAATGCTGCAAAGATGGTATATAAAATCATAGAGAATCGATTATTTATTTCAATTTGAGTGACTTTCTGTTTCGTGGGTGACCTTATATCTAGTATTAGACTGTAATAACTATAATTATACTAACCGAACATGCAGTTGACGGCATCCCACTGCAGATTCTCGCATATAGCGGCGCACGCGGCGTGGTCCTCGCGCGCTACGCTCGCTATCAACTTCAAAGCGGCTATCAGGGCTTCCACCTGAGGAATATCACACAATTAAATCATAAAGTATTTATTATCTGAAGTAATCTGATTTACAAAGAGTAACTAAAAATAATTTCAATGTATAATTTAGATTTTTTTTTTAATTTGATGTCTTTTTTGCGGATTTAGGAGCGTTTACGCCGTACGGCATTTCATACAAACTTTCGAGCCTTTATTTTTCGAAATGAATGAATTGATTTTAATGAAACTTCATACGTATAAGCAGAATCGAGGCCTCGACGTGTTGGTGTTTTTTCATTTTCAGAGATTGTCGAAAAAAATTTGATCTGGATATAAAAGCATAATAACATTTTATCATAGTAGTGACTTACTTCCTCCTGCCGCACGAGCAGCTTGCCGGGCCGCGCGCTCGGCGCCAGCACGCCGCTCGCGCCCAGCGCCGCCGCGTGCGCGTGCGCGGAGAACGGCGCCGGGTCCGCGCGCAGGTTGCTGCGGAACACATATATTCAGGAGTGGACGTAAGAACTGTCAGTATAGATAGCGTCGAAAATATCGGGACGAATACTATTGATAAATGACTAAATGATCGGAGACAGTAACGCTCGTTAAGAAAATTATCAACGTGTCAAAATTAAACAAGAAGCAAGTGATGACTATTTACAGCAGTTCACATGCGCTTGGTGATTTGTTAGTTAATTCTTAGGTTGATTTTCGTTCCAGATATTGGCCGTAAGTAATAGGTTATACGGGCTGGTATCCGCGACTCCCCGTCAATGCGCGGATTTTGCGTACGGATAGTAAATAAGGGTTCTTTCTGTTTTTTTTTTTGTAAAGTATTGAGCAACAAACCTGTGATACCTAGCGAGCGCGGTGAGCAGATGGTAGGCGGACAGCGCGTCGCGCTGGGCCAGCAGCGCCCACGTGTGGCGCGGCGCCGCCAGGCTGGCCAGCGCGCGCACGTACGCGCCCAGCAGCGCGCCGCACAGCAGCGAGCCCGACAGCCGCACGAACTTGTACAGCGACGCCGCGCGACCGCCCGCCCTGCGCGCACAGGCAAGGGGTTAGCTCCTACTAACTTAACTTAGCCATATGTAAAATCTTAAAATCATGTTTGTATTATATATATTTTGTTAGAGATCCTACATAAATGTCACCTGCAAGTTTTCAGGCTCATCGCTCGAGTACATCTTAAAATTCTCAAAAAGCACTTTTGTTAATATTAGTGCAATTCCTGAAATCCGCGTGTTCTCGAACCGTGCCTTTTTCTTTGAGGCAACACTACACAGTAACCCAAATGACACTCTTCTACACGGCTAGCGCGTAACCGCCTTGAGAAAGGCAAATTCTTATCAGAGTCCACCTGTAAAGCTACACATATGGACACGTACCTCTGTGTGTGCGAGTGCTGGTGCGGCTGGCACGCCTGCCAGTAGTCGTGGCGCAGGCCGAGCGGGTCGCGCGCGTACAGACGCTCCACACAGCGCAGCAGCGCGTCCAGGCGCGTGCGCGACGCGCCCGTGCCGCCCGGCGGGCTCAGCCCTTCGGACACGTACATTTGTACCGCTCGGGCTGCTTCGTCGGCCCTGGAGACAAAGGAATTTTAGGGTTCCAAATAGAAATAACTGGTATAATAAAAAGAAGTCTAACGAAGACGAGAGTCACTTGTACTCCCCGTGATTGTGATACTGGAATATGCTTGTGAACCTGTCTTCTGATTACAGAGATATCAGTGGTCAAAGTTTCATCTTTATTTCACAAAACAATTTTTAAATGTTATAAATTGCTCCTAAGTTATACCGTTTAATGCACCCAAAGACACATCTATATATATAAAAGAAAGTCGTGTTAGTTACACTATTTATAACTCAAGAACGGCTGAACCGATTTGGCTGAAAATTGGTAGAGAGGTAGCTAAGAACCAGGAGAAGGACATAGGATACTTTTTATCCCGTTCCCGTCGTTTCTATGGGACGCGACATAAAACGTGGTATAACAAAACGCAACTGACATAGAATAACAAAACACAACTCAGTCAAAATATCAGTCTAGCATTCAATTGTTTGGTCTTTCCTTTACTCTTTTATTTTATTTCAACGAGTATTTTAATTTAAATAATTCTTTTCATGATATTATTTTCTTTTTTTCTTTCGTGTAGGGTAGGGGTAGGGTAGGAGTAAGGTAGGGGTAGGGTAGGGGTAGGGTAGGGATATGGTAGGGTAGGGTAGGGGTAGGGTAGCGGGTTCACGGATGAGTGCTAACGCGTGCCCGTGTTCCCGCCGTAAGCGGCAGAGGAGAACACCGTGGAGTTTTAGTGGGTTAGAGTCCCACATAACTGCACTATCTCCCCGTGCTAGTGCAGTATGCATGAGTATTTCTCCACGTTAAAAAAAAAAAGGATGGGGTTAGGGTAGCGGTAGGGTAGGAGTAAGGTAGGGGTAGGGTAAGGGTAGGACACCACGCGAACGAAGTCGCGCCGGGCAGCTAGTTGAAAATAAAATCGTTATTTATGTCTGTTATTTCCTGCCCCACTAATCCTTGTAGATTTTTCATCTTGCGACGTAAAATAAATTCGTCATCATTTTGAGAAAATTATAGCATTATCGTGACACCACCACGGGAAATAATTCTCTGGTGGAATCAAAATGTAATAACCAAACCTCTAAAAAGTAGTGTGTAAATACAAGTAACTAATGTGTACTTTAATCCTTCGAAACGTGGATCCACGCGAGACACAATGTCTTTCTAATTGTTTCTATAATTAGTTAATTACAGCACCATGAAAACAAAATATTTGTTTGTAAAACTTACTTGACCCTCATCTCCATGAGTTTAGAGTGCATGAGCACGATGAAGTCCGTGATGAGCGTGTGTATGCGACGCTGATAGTATTCCTCCTTTGCCACCAGGTCCGTTGACAGTATCGCCTCGTCTAGGTACTCGAATACCTGAAACAAATTAGATCATAGTCATCATCATCTGCCCAGCCTTTTCCCAAATATGTTGGGGTCGGCTTCCAGTCTAACCGGATGCAGCTGAATACCAGTATTTTTAACATATTTAAAACTAACCTTGCCATCAATAGCAGCATCCACAAGCATCTCATCCTGGTCCAACAGCTCACACTTGAGATGCGGCGCGGTAGCCCGGCGCAGCAGCGACTGTGGCGCCCTCTTCAGCGCCGCCAGCGCCAGCCCCAGCGACAGCTGGCACAGTGCGCGCACGCCGGAGCCTCGGCCTTGCTCTGCGGAACCTGACAGCTCGTCTAGGAGGACGGAGATTAGCTCCGGGTCTTGGATGAGGGGCAGCTTCTTGGCTAGCTCTTCGCCATCTTCGCGTCTGTTTTAAAAAGGGAATAATCTTAATATGGACAATTTTATAACTGATGTTAACTGAGTTCAGGGTCAGTGATTGTTAGTTCCATTTGGTATGTCAAAAAGGTTTTGCATAGCTATTCACAACCATCCAACAGACTACCGTAAACAACAAACAGCTGTAGGAAGAATAGCTGTCGTCTATTTGGTTTAAACTGACGACATTTTCGGGTTTTGGACCTGTGGCCAGCGTTTAGAGGACTCCTACGATAACATTGATTGATGTTCGACACGGTACGGAAGCGTATCGAGTGGTTGTAAATAGCTATGCTGAAATAAATCTTAGAATGCACAAATCTTACCTGTGTAGCACAGATAAATCCAGCGCATAGAGCAGCGCCATTTGCAAGCCGAGCGATATGTCATCGAGCGCGCCCGTCGCTCCCCGAGTCGGCGACGTTGTTTGCTATACGAAACAAAATAAATTTTAATAAATATCACACAAATAAGGAATCAAAAAAATAATGTTAGATTTAGAATTTTCATTCTACACACCTCTGCTATAAGCCTTAAAATAATGTCTCTGCTGAGTCCCCTCTGAGCTGAGGCTGAGAATACTACACCTGCTAGCAGTTTTCTGTAAAACAAATAAATTATTTGATTTGCACACGTAAATTCATCCCGACTGCGCAACCCTTCACTGTGCGTGGTACTGTATCTATATATGATTTTTTTAAATCTTTGTAGTATCAAAAGATATTTGTCCCAAATACCTGGTAGTCTCTATAGTGCTGACGAGGATCGCGTGGTGTCTTCCAGGTGGTATCGCGCGGTTGTTCTGCAGCAGCTCCATCTCGGTCTCCAGCGTGAACCGGCGGAGCGCGTCCAGCACGTTGCCTAGCAACCCGTCCGATATCAGCTGCTCCACGTAGCGCGACACGTACGACACTATCTCCTCGCGGGCGTTTATTGACCTGCGTGGCAGAAAATGGTGTGAAAGTGTTGCTTAAGCGTTTTTACAGGGGCCCAATATATACATTTTCCGAAACGCAGCATGACCAATATTGCAATGGGCTTAACAATTTTTCTATTGAAAAAATTTTGAGCCCATCTTGTACATGAGGATTTCATCTATCTATACTAATAATAAGCTTTTTTGCAAAAAATTCCACACGGACGGAGTCGCAGCCAAAAACTAGTAATATTACATGAGTTATCAATTTATCATGCTGTCCATGAGATTGTAAGGGCGGACACGTCACATATAATGGTATCTTTTCAGTGGACTTCTTTCTGAATTTTGCCACAAGCTACATGCATTACAAACCTGTTTTTTTGTTTTTATTTGGTTTTGTGTCTTCTTTTCTTCAGCCTCTTTACCAGTGCTATAAAACACTTACCAGCACACGCCATCCCGTGCCATGACGAGCTCCTTCAGAGCCTGCACGAGCGCTCTTCTGCCGTCGTAGTACAGCAGCACGGCCACGAGCCCGCGAGGCAGGCCGGGGTGCCGCGGAGACTGGCGCTGCGCCGTGTGCAGGAGCTCCAGGGAAAGGTACTCGCTTACATTGTACATGTCTGGAAGGAATATTGTTTTTGTTAGTAATAATAACAAGCATTTATATCAGGCTACCATGACACATAGACATACCTTAAACTATTATAAGTATAAGTACAAGAAATTAATGTCCGACCGAAACAGGTTTTACAGCCAAAACCGAAACCGAAACCGAACTTTCGGCCTTGCTCTTAGTTTCGGCCGAAACCGAAACTTACTTAAACATATTTAAAATTTCTATCGTACACAGAAATCGGGTGTGTTTTTTACACATTTATTTGAATATACAATGTATATTATACATACAGACAGTTGAATACTTACCTAATCATTTATATGCAAAACACAACCTCAACTCCATGCAATTAACGACGGACGGCGGCGAACTAGGCCGGCGACGCGACGAGCGACCACGAGCTAGCCGCGAAGTTTGCCGAACGATGCACGATAATTCATGAACACTCGAGTTTCGGCGCGGCCGAAATCGAAACTAAGGCCGAAACTAGATTCCTTGGCCGAAACTGGCCGAGACCGAACTTTCGGTCGGTCATTACAAGAAATATAAAAAAACAAAAAAGTTTTACTGCAAATTGGGCCACAGAATAATATCTTCCGTTTAGAAAATTGTACACCACAGAATGCTGGTATTCCACGGGTGTTTTTGAAGGGTAAACATAAATGTTTTGAATCAGGCCTGAATCTTTCATCAGATTGAATGATGATAAATCTATACTAATAACAAAGCTGACGAGTTTGTTTGACCGCGCTAATCTCCGGATCAACCGGTCGGATTAGAAAAAATATTTTTACATTTGATAGCCCCGTTCTTGAGGAAGGCTATAGGTAGCTTAACATCACGCTAGAGCCCCCCTAAGGAGGAGAGCAAAAAGAAAAAACTGGCCAAGTGCGAGTCGGACCCGCACACGAAGGGTTCCGTACCACAAGGAAAAAACGACGAAAAAAACACGTTTGTTGTATGGGAGACCCTTAAATATTTATTTTATTCTGTTTTTAGTATTTGTTCTTATAGCGGCAACAGAAATACATCATCTGTGAAAATTTCAACTGTCTAACTATCACGGTTCATGAGATACAGCCTGGTGACAGGACAGACGGACGGTGGAGTCCTAGTAATACAGTCCCGTTTTACCCTTTGGGTACGGAACCCTAAAAATCACAAAGAACGCTAAGCGAAAGCGAAGTAATACGCAGGCAGACGATGCGATGTGACGCAACAGGATGGGTCGGGGCAACAAGAAATTTCACGCGGACGAAGTCGCGGGTAGAAGCTAGCGACGTATATTTCTGTGTGTAGGTTTATACAGACACTTTTACATGTAATTAAATAATATTTTAGAAACTAGATGGTGTTGGCTAGGTTGGTGTTTGCTTGATCCTTGACCTAGTGAACCTTTACTCTTCCAAGGACACAAATAGGGGTTAGACAGAATAGGGATTTGGCAGATTTAAGGATATTTTTAAAACTCCATGTAAAATACTGGTATTCAGCTGCATCCGGTTAGACTAGAAGCCATTCTCAGTTCATAGTTGGGAAAAGGCAGGCAGATGATGATGAATAGTGAGTAATAGTGACGCAACTGTATTTGTTATTACCTTTTTTTATTTATCACATAGGGATTAGATTGGATCTTTATAAAGGGCTCTGAAGGTCTAAGGCATACACAACTGTCCGCCATTTTGAAAAAAAAATCAAAATGGCGGAAAGTTAGGTATGCCAGGCTCCCCCTACAAAAATCTTCAATCCCCTTATATGTTTTTAATTGTAAAAAGTAATAAGAAAGGGAACCAACCTGATATGATAATAGCTTCATCTACAAGTTCTTTAGAGAGGAGTGTCCTGCCCACACTGGGGAGGGTCACCCCCTCAGTGATGCCGCGCCTTATTTCATCCCGGCTGGAGGGATTCTTTGCCTAGAAACATATGGATGCGTGAGTTATGAGATATTTGGGATTTAACACTGTTGTTGAAAAGTACTAATTAGTCCTTTTCTTTTGTACTTATTTGTATATATAGTTAGGGACTCATACTATCTCTATACCAAATTTCATTCAAATCGGTTCAGCGGTTTAAGTGTGAAGAGGTTGTTTGTTACCTCTGAAAATGTGTCTGTCTGTCTATTGACAGACAAACACATTTTCGCATTTATAATATTAGTATGGATTAGGGATGTTATGGATATGAAATTTCGGATACGGATTAATTACGGATATAGGAATGATTATTATACCGGATACGGATACGGATACGGATATGAAATTATTTCGGATTATCCGTTAGTTTCGGATAATTTCGGTTACGGTTATAAATTTTTTTAGGAATTTCAAAAGTACAATACAAATAGTTAATAAAATAGTTTTATTTATATGCAACTATTTGGTAGGAATTACAATCAGTCTGTGAGTTATTACAGCTATTTAAATTAAAAATGAGTATAAATAAATGTTGAGTGTTATCTAATCTACCTAAAATGAAAATGTAATAATAAAATTATTACTTATACTTATTTAGTAATTTCGTATTCAAAGAAAATATTAAAATTAGATTTAAATTTAGAATGCACATTGCACATATTTATTTACTATGATTTAAGTTTAACATAACAATCATAGCTATCTTTATCTTGTGTCTCAATTAGGCTCCGCCCCTATCCGATATTATCCGTAACTTTTATTTCGGATTCGGTTACGGTTACGGATAATTTTTTATATCGGATATCCGATAGTTTCGGTTACGGTTACGGAGCTCCCTAACATCCCTGGTATGGATGTTATGTAATAAGATAACCAATAAAAGCTCAACTTATTAGTGAATGTGCTCACATTTCATGAGATGGTTTAATTGCATTTTCTTTACATATTACTGACATATTTCTTTTTAGAACTAAAGCATACCATTCAAAAGAAGTCATGTCTTTTAAATTGACATCAGACTATGTTCAAAAAAGCAATAAATTGTATTGAATTTCAATTGAACTTTTATATAAAGTAACTATAGACCTTGACTTTACTTGTTGTGAAACGATATTGCAATAGTTTAGTTAGTAAGTCAAAAAATATTAAATAACAAACTTACAGGGTTCTTGAACAGAGACAGGAATGTTTGCTTATGCCTCCTTAGTACTGACTCAAATGTATGAACAGCATACGGGGCTCCCTTGCCTTCATGTGCCAGGTAGCCCTCCACCACAGAGACCAACTCCTTGTACGGGGTCCATAGGTCATCTGCGGTTGTACCTGGAATTATAATGTGAGATGATATTTTTTTATTTTATTTTTGCAGGATATTGTAGCAAGTGTATTGAGAGTACATCATATGAAACGGGCACATAACTAAATGTAGGTACACAGACATAAAAACTATAAATATCTTGCAATACAATTCACAATTATTTCTGTTAGAGGGTTTTTATGCTCCTGGGTAGGTATGTTAAGATAATAATACATTATGAGCAACTTTTGGTACATTCCAACAGTGTTTATAATAACCTACAAACACCCAAATTAGTCGGCTACTCAAATGAATGTTCAATAGCCGAAATTCTAGTCGAGATACTTTCAAATCGCTTATTTGAACAAAAATTACGATTCTTGTAGAACACAGATCTATTCGAACAAGGTAAAACAAAGATTTTCGTAATACCGCTAAACATATTAAGCAAATAGGTTATGACAAACGAATATTCACCTTCGTTTATATCCATTGTGTTTATTTACTGTCTGAACATTTACACTTTAAAAATAAACTACCAACTCTCACTGCGTACAATTATAAATTATCGTTAGCTTGTATTCATCAAAAAAATGTTTTTTATTTTGAAATAATCTCGATTTCATTTGACGTTGATAGGAAGACAGACGCTCGCACGACTCTTTTCGTTCGGAAATAATATTAAAAAATATTGCATATAGTGTAGACTCAGCATTATTCAACGGGTATAAGACCAGTAATGTAGTTTTACATATTATAATAAAATTTTAAAAGACTACTAGTCCACTCAACAAATGAGCCAAAAGGAGGTGTAGAGTGCGTGAGCTGGGCCCTAAGCGATCTCTTCAGAAAGTTGTTCAGGGTGCTTAAGGAATAAACATGCAGTAGGGGCCGGTGAACGTGCGTGCTTAGTGTGGCACCATTCCGCGTACGCCAAGGAAGTAGATATTGCTCTAAATGAAACCTGCCGCACGATTACAGGCTGCCTGCAATCGACCCCGATCAGCGCACTTTAGCCCACAGCTGGCATAGCTCCACCACAAGTCCGAAGAGAAGTTGCATGCGCAGCGGAGAAATCCAAACAGGAATCTGATACTAGACACCCACTATCTGGCGCACAGCTACCAAAGCAACGGCTAAAAAGCAGACACAGCTTCTTGAAATCGACAGCGTCTCTGTCAGGAAACCCGGCCGACACCCATTGCAAACTGTGGCAGGATACTCTTCCTCCTCCTACTCACTACCTACCACCAAAGGAGCATCTCCCTGCAGGGTATAACCTTCCGTGGCCCACTTGGAAGTCTCTGAACCGTCTCCGGACACAAGTAGGAAGCTGTAAGTCCAACCTGGTAAAGTGGGGCTACCTTGACGGAACGGCAGAAGGATGTGATTGCGGAGCTATGTCACAAACCATGCTCCACCTCCAATCCTGCCCTCTGTATCCCAAGACATACAGTCAAAGTGACCTCTGCGCTGCCACCGACAACACTGTGAAAATGGCAAAGTATTGGGAAAACATGATTTAAAATACAGTCGCGCTAGCGACACGAAGAAGAAGGGAGTAAACATACCTACTAAAAGTCCCCGCGTCTAGGAGGTGAGCCGGAGTGGGGGGGGGGCGGTAAAAAGTTCCCACTTTTGAGGCTATTATCTTTAAAACGGTGCGTCTTAGAGAAAAATAATCTCCTACGTAATGAAAGCTAATACGATTTTCTACAGCTTATACCTCTCGCGTTCCGTATCTGGTTGTGACGTGTACCTACAGTGTGTTCTAGTGTGATTAATTTGTTCATCAAATTATAATCTGATTTGAACTGCAAACGGTTTTTCTATTGCACAATAACCAACACATACCCACAGTACCTAGTTAAAATATGGCTGATAATAACGACACGCACTTACCTTCTCCGTTATATCTATCGCTTTTACTGAACTACATGTGTAACAGTGGCGCGGTGGTGGGGCTGATACATTTTTCAACTACCTCCTATCCTATCCTATCCTCCTATCTCCTTCTTTCATATATCTATGGTACTCAGAGAGTACATAATATAATAATATTGGCAAAGATTATAATAACTATGTACAGTGCGTGCCACGTAAGAAGAGACTTGACCCCGCCTCTTTCCGCCGCCCCTATGACGTCCGGTCCCGTCCCGCACTCAGACTCATACCGCTAAAGATACCTAAAATCGTGTTCTGCGCATGTCAGACCACGTGGTGTGTCAAGTCTCTTCTTACGTGGCACGCACTGTAATATTGGCAAATATTGGTGCGTAGTACATACTTTCAACCGGTGGCATACGTGTATGACCCTGATGTATGAACGTAAAAAAAGGAAAAGGTCTTATGAGAAAGAAAATGCTTCCATTCTTGCAACTCCCGGCCCCTGCTAGGAGTAGTGTTCTGTGCTCCCGGTCTGTGGGTAGACATCGGGGGCCAGCCGTGACTGAACAGGTTACTTTTACTCTGGCGACTGGCCCCACCATTCTATATTTTTATTTTATGCAGAGGTATAAATCGATGATATAATATATCGACGATATATATGTATATAGATATATATATCGACCCGCATAAGTTTCGATCCCGTGGTAATATCGGGATAAAAAGTAGCCTATGTTTATCCATGGTATCAGCTACCTCCATAAGTACCAAATTTTATCAAAATTGGTCCCAGCCGTTTGAGCGTGAAGAAGTAACAAACATATAAACACAGACACACACTCACAAACTTTCGCCTTTATAATATTAGTGTGATAATTCTTTGTTTGAGGAAGGTACGGAACTTTTTTACAAAATAACACTACCTAGGTTCACACAACATTTAAGATTTATTTAAATGTATGTAAAATAGGATTTACAGAACAAGAACATTTATAACAATAAAAAACATATTAAAAAATAGTCTTCAAGTACATACAGTTAAAAATGCAGACACAATGCAAAATAGATTAGATTAGTTTTTCAATCTTAGTGAGGTACTCCAGACATTTGTTCCGGTAAAATGTGTTGTTGTAGAAAACAATGCTGTTGTAGAAGTCACCAACATTAGTGGTCTGCACCATCAGGGAGTTCAGCACATCCTTGGTGCCGTCACTCCTTATTTTATCACATTCACTGTCCAACAACTCCAGGTAGTTCAGTGCAGATTTGTTCATCAGGTTCTTCAATACAATAGTATTGTGGGATGTAAAGCCAATCTTTCCAAAACACTTCTTGGTTATGATGTATATGACACTGACATTGAAATGTGACAGCATGTTGATATTCTGCACCAGCAGCGTCTGCCCCACGGCTATCTTCTGCAAACTCTGCAACAACATCTTGAAGCACCGCTTCTCAAATACATGGTAGCTCTCTAAATGCTCAAACTCAGGAAGCAACAGTCTCATATTTATCTCCAGTCCATAGTCTCTATTGTTATCCATACATTTACCATCTTTACAAAATATTATCTCCTTAAATTCTTCTTCAGCTAAAATCTGTTGGTATAACTTAAAAATAGGTACAAATATAAACTTTGAGCTATTTATTTTCTGTAAAGGACAACCATATGTGAAGATTAGTCTCAGTTCCGAGTGTTCGTCATAGAACTGCATCCATTTCACTTGCTCGTTTATTAGAATCAAGGGATTTGACAGTACCTCTGCCTGCAGGAATGAATTCAAATTATTTAACTTCTCTCTGAGAGACATCTTAGTGTACAGCTGCCTCTCAGTGTATGATCCACGATGATACCTGGGGTTCATATTGATTTTGTTTTCTTCATGTAGGATTCCTTTCAAGATCTCTTGTTGACTGTCCAAAGGTTTCAGATCATATTGCCAGATGAACTCTGTAGCGACTATAGTTCGAATTTTCTTGATATCTCTATGGAGTGCAATATTCTTCTGCATGAGGTAGGCCTGAAGGTTATTATTGATAACTTGGCACTGTATGGAACAGAAGTAGCATGCACATTCTTCAACTTGTTTCAGGAATGTCTCTGGTATAGCTTCAAGGGGGAACAAGGCAAAATTTCCATACACATCTGATCCATATGCTAACTTCAGTGTTGGGAGAAACTTCTCCAGGATTGCAATGCCTTTGTACTTCAGGCAGACGGCGTAGACTTCGGAGTTGCCCTGCCGTGAAGTGACAGGCTTGTAAATGTTCACTTCACTGAACAAATGATTGACAAGGTACAAGAGACTCACTGTGGAATGTTCAAATAATGTGAACAGCTTGAAAATTAGTGTCCCACCTGAAACATTAATCAAAGTTGTTTGGTGATGAAAGAACTCTTTAGTTATTTGTATATGTACCTTTAATGAATACAGCATTTAATTATCTAATCATTAAGGTCATCTTGGTAATCTTTATCAACCATTATAATTATGGCTGTTATAAATAATAAAATCGCACAGTACCTGTGGTGAGAGCTTGCAATGCAGTGATGATCTCACAATAGTGCAGAGGAGAGGTCACTTCCTCTTGAGCATCAGGCCTCTGCAGGCAGTCAATTGAACCATCTGCTGTCACCAGCAGCACCTGGGGAAAGACAGCTATTTTCAGTGTGTAGTGTATTTGTGCAACTTGTAAAAGAAATCAGTGGAATCTTGGCACGAAATACCTAACTTAGAAATAAGGTAAGATTTGGGAAAAGAGTTCCTGGAAGGATTTGGTAGAGGCCTTTGCCCAGCAGTGGGACAGTAGAGGCTAACAAAAAAAGATGCTTGATTGCCAAAACCACTGAATTACATTTCACAAAAGAAAAAAAAAGAAAAATAAAATGCAAAGGAAGCATTTTGCTTATGAACTCACACTAGGTTTAGCATGTCTCGTGGAGTCCCATATTGTGAAAATGCACATAACATTAATAGATCCACAGAAGGCCTACCTTCCCTAAAGACTTTGCCTTCCTGATGATGGCCTGTGAGTTCTCCCAGTCCATGAGATTGCCAGTGTTATCCACCCCAAAGTCCCAGTTGTTCAGAGTGTGGAACATAAACCGGTCATCACTGATCATGTTGGATGGAGAGTTGCCCTCGTAATACGGGTTGAGTGTGTTAGCCACCCATTTCCACTGAAAGAGGTTCAAAAGTTGATAAGTTACTTAATTTTATTGGTAATTTATTAGGATAACAGGTATGGGGAATGATGTCATAGTTGGTAAAATTTAATTAGTGTAATTAGTTGCTATTCATAAATCATCAAAAAGGGAAATAATAATTTATTATGTTAAGACATGCTAGCTAATCAATACTAAGTGATGATGACAGAAACACCTTGTTGATACCAAAATTGTCTCAATCTGTTTGATATTTCTAATTGTTAGCATTTAGCTGGCGGCTACACTGACTCACATCAATGTTCTGGTGGTTTGACTTCAGGTAATGGTTCAGAGACGTGATGAATGCGCCCGGAGCTTCGCACAAGTGTAGCGACACCATCTTCCTCTCGAGGGTCGCCTCCGCCGGTACAATGTTGTACGTGCACGCACACTCGTAAAACTTCGTCCATGCTTGAGTTAAGAACTCTGGGTTTATGACACACCTGATCTTCCAGCCCACCTCCCCCGCAGGGTTTCTGCGACGCGTATGACTGCTCCACTCCTCAATATTGAAATCATTCAATTGACTTTTGTGAAAATTTAATCGATTTTTCAATATCTCTAATTGCTTCACTTTCCATGGTGGCGTCGAAAACCACGACTCTTTTTCCGGCAATTTCCAGTCGTTGTGGAAGCGAAACTGGAATTTCTTATTGAACAAGTTGTTCAACTCATCTTGAAAATCGTCCGTACTGAAAAATCTTTGACGAGACTGTATTATGCAGCTATCAGTTTTGTGAAACATTCCTTAGTGAGAGAACTACTTGAGCAACGAGATATGTTACAAATTTCAAAAGAATCCAAATAAAGGTATAATATTACAGTATATACTTCAAAAGATAAATAGAGTTTAGCTCATTTTTATTACTGCGTTGCATTTGTATTTTCACAAGGCAGGAAGGAAAACAAAATACACAACCGATGACGGATAACTGACAGTAGAGTTGTTGTGAGGTTGTCACTGTCAGGTTGGTTTCTTCTGTCATTGATTTATTTTGGAAAACTCGCAGCTTGGTCTTGGAATCTTTCAGAACGAAACTATTTGTTCGGATAAACTCACAACAAGAATTTCTTCGAGAAAAAAATTATTTTATTTTGTCTATGTAGTTCTGTATTTTTGGTTGGATAATCTGTGTAAATAAAAATTATAATGAGTTGAATGAACTTTTTTAGTTTTCTTTTGTGTTTGGTCGGTGTTCGCAAAATGATTGGTGATTTTAAATATTGGACATGAAGAGACCATATAACGACTAACGTGAGACTATTTATTTCAGACTGCTTATATTATCGACTTGATTGACGACCACGTACTGATCTAATTTACCGTTAGACTGTGATCATGAGCAATTGGAACCAAAGTATGCGAAATGACGACCGCAATGACGATAAACCTCCTTACTCGAGGATATTCGTAGTATGCACCAAGCAGTTACGGGTAGAAGATTTAAGGCCAGCATTCGAGATATACGGACAGATTGAAGACATACACATGCCTAGGGATCGCAACACTGGGGAGTCGAAAGGCATAGCGTACATAAAATATTCTAAGACTTCTTCCGCCGCAGCTGCCATAAAAGAGATGCACTTAAAAACTATTCAGAACAGTAGTAAACCTGTCCGAGTAATGGTAGCTACACACAAGAACGATAATCATAACCCAAATGAGGACAAGTATAAGCGTCTCTTTATCAAAGTTCATAAAGAAGTCTCTGAGAGTGAGTTAAGACAACATTTCTCAACATTTGGTAATGTAGACACAATCCACCTGCAGCGGGACAAACTCACCGATGAGTGCAGGGGGTTTGCTTATGTCAATTACACATCATTTCTTGATGCCGCGCTGGCATTTGAAGGATGTGACAGGAAGTATAAAGCAATATTTGCAACACCTAAAGAAGAATTGAAAAGAAGTCGAAATAGTATTGAGAATTTTACTGAAAGCTTTCACTCTAGCAACTCCAGTATTGTTAAAGATAATTTCAGTGACCATTACAGTCAATCCAGAGGAGAAATGCAAAAAAGAGACAGTATGATTTCACTTATTAAATCCAAAGCTCATGACTATGACACAGTTTGTGTGACTTGCAGCCCGCAAGTACCACAGAAGTATATAGACAGGCTGTTTAACATAATCCCAGGAATGACTTCATGTAAATATACATCTGACTCCTTCAATGGTTACTGCAAGGCAATTATTACATATGCAGATGAAAAATCAGCAACTTATGCTGTAGAAAGATTAAATCACTTTGAGTTTCCTTCAGGAGAAATCATATCTGTGAAACCAGATAATAACCCTCTAAGCAAGGCAGCAAATAACCTTTCTAATATTGTTAACAGCTTTAAAAATGCTATTGACTCAGCAAATCCTGATTTGGTACAGCTTGCAGAGGCTATAGCGCAAGCATCCACTTTGATACAAGCTGCCACATCAGGCCCTGGCTTGAGAGAGATTAAAGCTGAGGGCCATCAAACTGACTACTGTAGTGTTAGCCTGCCCCCTCCACAGCCACTAGTAAGCAGTAGCAGCAGGGTAGCTCAAAGATGTTTCTTAGTGTTCAAGCCTCATCCTCCCCCTGTCTCAATTTTGAAAGATGCTTTTTGTCGTTTTGGAGATCTCATAGATGTATCTACATTCCCTAACAAAACATTTGGCTTTGCCAAATATGCATCTATTAGAGCAGCTCAGGAGGCTATTAAAACCCTCCATGGAGCCACTCTGTGTGACATTAAGCTCAAGGTGTTAGAAGCAGATGAGAGACCATCAAAAGATGACAAGATAACTGTTGATGATGAGAATAGTGTAGACCACAATACTGATCGAAAAAGAATCAAATTAAATGACAAAGACGACAAAGCATGATATTCCACTTCTATGATATTATAAGTACAGATCTGACACAGCTGTTGTAAATGTTATAAAATTGAAAGACAGTATTCTTTATTATTAATGCTTTATTTAACAATAGCTTGTAATTATGACTGACTTTACAGAAATACTATTTTCATATGAATTTGCCAAATGTTGTAATGTTAGACTATTTTTTGTTAAAGAATTTTTACAAAATTGTACATTTACCAATTTTACCATGAAGTTATAGACATAATTATACAAATTACCATTATGAATTGAACACTACTTTTACAGACTTGTTATTTTCATGACTAAAGGACTTGGAAAATTCAAAATTGCAATCAAAACCACTTGTGTATTAACTTAATAAATTATACAAACAAAAATACTGTTTTTTTATTTGCAATAATAAAGAGATTACTTATTTATTTTTAAGACTACATCGCCTTGTTCATATAGCCAAAACATCCATCTTAATTTATGCTACATCTAATCTATATTAAAAATCACAATATTATCAAACTTCACTGGACCCTATCTTTTCCCAAAAAACTGGTACCATATATTCATTCAAAATAATTTAGAACATGTGAATTTCTTTGGGAATTTAAACAAAAAGTAACACATCCATAGAAATACAGCCGCCTACCTGCTTTTACCCATTTAAAACTTGTAACTTCAACTCAACTAGTGGGGTGGCAAACAGAGTTATATAGGTATACCAAACTTTAAGAAAGGAGAGGTTGTGTATTCAGCAAGAACTTTTTTTTTCACCTATGTACACCAATTTTTACATGATTCTTGTTTCATTTGGTCTACCAAATGAAAAAATAATGTGGTCGCTTGCACAGCTGTTCCATATAAGTTTAATTTTGATACATCCACTTTGTGTATCTTAAAACTTCCTGCCCCTGTTGTTTTCATTGTAAATAGTTATTGAGAGCCTCCTCCTTTTAGAAGTCTATTAGAAACCAAAGACTACAACTACCAAATTTTGGTAAACACAATATTTAAGTTTTTTTGAATACACCTAATAGTCGAGGTCAATATTGGATCCTTAACAAATTATTATATAAAAAACTATTAAGTTGCATAGAACACAAAAGACTTGTGGGTTTTAACCCTGAAATTACAAAAAGCTGTGCTTAGACAACAGTAAAAGAGATCCTTTCATAGAAAATCATACTTGAATGATTTACACTTTGTTCTGCAGCAAATATATCACCTCATTGAGGTCAGAGATCAACTTTTTGATGATATTGTCATACTGCATTTCAAAGCCATGTTGCCGACTCTCAGACCAATTCCTGTTATTTTCGCTTAAAGTTTTCTTAGATTCAATCAACTGCAAGAAATTCAAGAAAACATAAATTAGATCCTATACAATTTTTCAGTGAAATGACTTGTTTTGAATTCTGACAACAATTTTTTAACTTAATTTTTAGATTGTATTTATGTTTTTTTATTATTCATTTTTTATTTGGATAATTTATCACTTTTAAATATAACAGAAGTCTTATGAATTGCCGATTCCAAAATCTTCAATTCCCCCATAGCAAATGTAATGTATATGTATAAGAAATGAATATTTTTACAAGTAAGTAATTTGTTTTGCATTATACTTTGTTAGAAAATGATTATTCTTACCTTGGTAAACATGACAACATCTCCACATAGCTGCTGCAGCTTGGCCTCCAAATCCGCATTTTTGAGATTCACATCATCATTTTTTTTCAACTTTATGTTTGCCAAGCGTTTTCCGAGCTGATCTAAGCTCTGTGCATACTGATCCAGATCAAAGTCGACCTTCCCTGTAGGCTTAAGGGGTTGTTGCTCTAGTAAAATTAATGAATGCTTTAGGCGCTCTGCGTAGCTCTTCAGTGATGATATTGCTTCATCCACATGGATATCCATTTTGTCCTCCGCCATATCTGGCATTAGCAGTTTTGGAACACCGGTTTCCAAGAATTTCGAAATGTTTTCATGCCGCAACTCCTCGTTAGCGGCGGATTCTTCAGTATTCTCCACCACTGTAGACACTGAGTCGTACATGGATCTTATTTCCATCATAATCTTTTGTGAATCTTCAAGCTCTTTATCCAAATCATTGGTCATTTTTTCTAACGTATCTAACTTTATTACTGATTGTATATATTCTGTGAAATCACCAGGATTCGTTTTGTACCGTTCCCCCATTTTTAGCGATTCTTAGAATAAAAATAAGTCTGAAAAAAACTTTTATTTTCTTTCTTTCGTTCGAACTCGATCAATCAACGAATCAATCATAGACAAACTGAGAGACACAAGAGTATCACTTCAGTTTTTTTTTTATATATTAGTTTTATGGCCTGGTTGCTAAGACCTTTTAGCCACTTCTTTGTTTGTTAAGAATATGGGTGTACACATTCTAATGCAGCAAATGTATCGAATCAAGTTTCCCGGTAAACTTCGCTGAGGTAGCCAAAACTACAATAAAATTCTCAGCTCCATTTTACCGGGATCGCGTCTGTTTCAATGATTGCACATATTGTCCAGTTGCGCAGACACTTGAGATACAAAACTACACCAATTTTACATCACAATATCCACTAGGAATCAATTTGCTAATAATTAAAACAGCCACATAGACTTCACTCGAAGAAATCCCGCCAAAAACTCCAAGAGTATCAGTAAGCTAAGTAACTATCACAGAGAGTAGGAGAGTACTTTTTGGTAAATCTAAATAAAGAGGAAATTACCAAATAAAAAAAAGGAAGTAAAAAAACCCGACTGGTTTTTTACCGCAGTCAAAAGACTGAAAAGCTAAAAACAAGTCCACTTTGTAGCTGCAATACATAAACATACATCCGTCCGCCGCCGCAGCGCGCGGGATTCTAGGTTCTAGGGCTTTGCCCCGGCGACACGCTCGCCGCCCGCGCCGAACAGAGCACTCGACGCGGTCTCTACGATCGGCCAATAACACGACAGCGACCAGTGCGCCACCGCACGGATTTCTTTAGGAACTATAATTTATATTTGAAACCGTATTCCTATTGGATAATAAATGTTAGTAAGTAAGTCACTACTTGTGCTCCTAAGTTAAGTAATTTAAGACATGTACACATTTTGTAATAACACACACGCACTGTTCAATATTCCTCGTATATTTTAAATACACTTTCGTCGTACCTACATCTGGAGTATTATTGTCTCTACACCACCTAAGCGCTACATTGGTGACCCCGACGTGATATTAAGAGAAAACACCGACGTGATATTAAAAGAAACACCGACGTGATATTAAGAGAAACACCGACGTGATATTAAGAAGATACCTCCAGATCAAGTTGTCATCATGGCCAACAACGGTGAACAAGAACTCTCCGGTGTGTCGACGTCGCTGCGCATTCCACCCATTTGGCGCGACAAGATTCGTCTGTGGTTCGCGCAATTCGAAGCCATCATGTCCGTACAGAAGAAAGGCGATCAAGTTATGTCGAACTCGTTATCGGACAACTTGAGCGGCAAGATCTCGACGAAATCTCCGACATCATTCTTCATCCGCCCGAAACCCACCGTTATGAAGCACTGAAAAATCGATTGTTCCAAGTCTACGAGGAATCCGAGCAAAGGCAAGTACAAAGATTGCTATCAGAAATGGAACTCGGTGACATGAAGCCTTCACAGCTGCTACGTCGCATGAAAAACCTCGCCGCCGATAATATCTCCGACTCAACGCTACGGATTATGTGGACAAACCATCTTCCACAATCCGTCCGAGCAGTACTCGCAGTCAGCGACAACATCGCGAAACACTCCGATATTCACGAGCTGGCGTTGATGGCAGATAAGATCCTCGAGCAAACACAACCACTCGGCGCAGTCGCTGCAGTTACCTCCGTTCCTGCAATCCCACATGCATCTACATCAATTGAGGAGAAAATCGACGCGCTCACGAGAGAAATTGCAGAACTGAAAACACATCAATCGCATTATCATCAGCATCGGCGCAGACCTTTCGACAGACGGCGTTCAAGATCGCGTTCATCGAGCAAGAATAATCGCAGCCGCGCGCATAACGAACAATCAGCGATCTGCTTTTATCATCGCAAGTTCGGCAAGGACGCGCGAAAATGTACGCGTCCGTGCAGTTTCGAAGACAGCAGCATCACTTCGGGAAACTAACGCCTGCGTTGGCTGAGGCGGCAACCGACGCAAGCAATATTTCTTACCGCCTATTTATAACAGACAAAAACTCGCGTCTATCGTTTTTAATTGATACTGGCGCCAACGTTTCCGTGATACCGAAAAGAAAAGGATCGACAGCAAAACCAACGGATTTTTGCTTGTATGCAGCGAACAACACGGTAATTCCAACGTACGGAGAGAAAACATTACAACTGAATCTCAACCTACGAAGACCATACACCTGGAAATTTATCATCGCTGCAGTCAACAAACCTATCATCGGTGCCGACTTCTTGAAACGTCATCAACTTCTTGTCGACATAGCCGGCCGATGTCTCGTCGACAAAGTTACCAACCTGACCGTCAAGGCACCAGTTACCTATTCCGCAGAACCTACAGTCCGAAGTATTGACGTTGATCAGCCATATCACCAACTAATCAGCAAGTTTCCTGACATTCTGCGACCGTCATGTATGAAGGATACTCCAAAACACCGGGTAGAACACCATATTGAAACCACCGGTCCACCAGTATACAGCAAGAGCAGACCACTTCCACCACATCGGTACCTGTCCGTGAAGAAGGAATTCGAGTCAATGGTGCAGCAAGGAATTTGCCGACCAAGCAAAAGTCCTTGGGCCAGTCCACTACATGTCGTTCCCAAGAAAAACGGCGACATTCGCATCTGTGGTGACTACCGTAGACTCAATGACGTCACCAAACCCGACCGCTATCCAGTTCCACGACTCAAAGATTTTACATACCTACTTCACGGCAAGAAAATCTTCACTACTCTCGACCTAAATCGTGCTTACCAACAACTACCTGTACACGAACCGGACATCGAGAAGACAGCTATCACAACACCTTTCGGCTTATTTGAGTTTCCACGTATGTGTCCAGGACTTAAAAATGCTGGACAGACATTCCAACGATTCATACATGAAGTACTCATCGGGTTAGACTACGCATTCCCATTCATCGATGATGTTATCGTCGCATCGGAAGATGAAGCAAGCCACATCGAAGATTTGCAGGAGGTGTTACGCCGATTAGACAAGTATGGCATCACCATAAATCCATCAAAGTGTGTCTTCGGCAGAGAAAATGTCAAGTTCCTGGGCTATGAAGTGTCGAGCAACGGAATCAAGCCACCACAAGACAAAATAACTGCTATCACTGCTTACCCCAAACCCGAAACAATTCACGACCTACGTCGATTTATTGGAATGGTAAACTTTTACCGTGATAGCATACCAAACGCAGCCCACTTACAAGCACCTCTCAACGCGTTCCTGCACAACTCTAAGAAACGCGACAAAACAAAAGTCGAGTGGAACAAAGAAGCGTCACAAGCATTCGAGTTATGTAAAGTTAGCATACAGAACGCAGCTTTACTCGCTCACCCATCTCCATCAACAACCGACGCCATATCGCTCATGTGCGACGCCTCGAATAACTGCGCAGGCGCCGTACTTCAACAATTCATAAACAAGAAATGGATACCACTTGGTTATTTCTCAAAGAAATTCTCCGAAACTCAACAACAATACAGTACATTCGACAGAGAATTACTTTCAATCTTCATGGCAATCAAACACTTCAGAAAAATATTTGAAGGTAGAGAGCTTATTGTTTACACCGACCACAAGCCACTGACCTACGCAATTCGTAAGCCGCCGTCCGATAACGATACTCAACGGCGCACGCGTCAACTTTTGTTTATCAGTGAGTTTACGACTGACATCCGGCACATAAGTGGAGTAAACAACGTCGTCGCCGACGCACTCTCACGTATCGAAACAATCGAATTGCCATCACCAATCAACTATGACGAATTATCGCAAGCTCAAGAAAATGACAGCTATATTCCATTATTATCACGACAAACAAATATCCAACTGAAGAAAATCGTCATACCCGGTACCAACAAACCAATATTCTGCGAAACGTCTACGTCACATGTTCGTCCATACTTACCAGCCGACTTTCGTCGCATCGCATTCAACGCCGTGCACAATCCAAGTCATCCTGGAATACGAACTACCCGAAAGCTAATGCAAGAACGGTACTTTTGGCCAGCAATGAATACCGACATTGGCGAGTGGACAAAAACATGCACTTCGTGTCAACTGTCCAAAGTACAACGACATAATCACAGTGACATCACAACATTCCCATCGAGCGAACGATTTCAACACATTCACGTTGATATTGTTGGACCGCTACCTACATCTTCATGTGGACATCGATACCTACTCACTATGATCGATCGTTATACACGATGGCCTGAAGCCATGCCCCTTCAAGAGATAACCGCTGAAATCGTCGCAAGAAAGCTGTACGAAGCCTGGATATCTCGTTTCGGTTGTCCCACAAGAATAACAACTGATCAAGGACGACAGTTCGAAAGTCGACTATTCCAAAACCTCGTACAATTACTTGGAGCAGAAAAAACCCGTACTACTGCCTACCACCCGCAGAGTAACGGTATAGTCGAACGCTGGCACCGAACACTCAAAGCCGCACTTATGGCTCGACTAAAAAACAGCAACAAGTGGATCTCCGAATTGCCTACTGTTTTAATGGGTCTCCGAGCCGCCACGCGCACCGACACCAACACAAGTGCCGCGCAACTTACCTACGGCCAAGCGATACGCTTACCCGGTGATTTTATATCACCTACACCAGCCGCATCGAAAATGGACTACGACTACGTCGATCACCTGCACGACGTTATCACGAAGCTCACACCTACATACAAACCACATTCAAACAAGCGATGTATGTTCGTGCACAACGACCTACTGACATGCAGCCACGTGTTTGTACGCGATGACACAGTCCGCAAACCTCTGCAGCATCCATACAAAGGTCCATACAAGGTCATCGAACGTAAAGAAAAATACTATACGATTCAACTACCTGGAAGATCTAGCAACATATCAATCGATCGTCTCAAACCGGCGTACACTATCAACATCGCAGAAGATGAAGAACACACGGATAGTGAGACACGCCAATCACCTGAAACTACCACTGAAGATCAATCCGACCTACTTCCAGCATCGAAATCGACGGAGCACCGCACAAGATCAGGCAGGATCGTCAAGACGCCTGTACGCTTCGCTAAGGGGGGAGTACTGTAGCTGCAATACATAAACATACATCCGTCCGCCGCCGCAGCGCGCGGGATTCTAGGTTCTAGGGCTTTGCCCCGGCGACACGCTCGCCGCCCGCGCCGAACAGAGCACTCGACGCGGTCTCTACGATCGGCCAATAACACGACAGCGACCAGTGCGCCACCGCACGGATTTCTTTAGGAACTATAATTTATATTTGAAACCGTATTCCTATTGGATAATAAATGTTAGTAAGTAAGTCACTACTTGTGCTCCTAAGTTAAGTAATTTAAGACATGTACACATTTTGTAATAACACACACGCACTGTTCAATATTCCTCGTATATTTTAAATACACTTTCGTGGAGTTACGTGGTCTTAGAGAGTTGTGTTGATTATAATTCTGTAAATACATATTTGTTACGGCCGCGAATCATAATTATTTTGATCGACGTACAACTTAATTTAAGGGGGAAGCGCTAAGGTAGCCCGCGAAATTCAAATTTTCTTACGTTTTTTGCAATTTGCTGGTCAGTTATGCCATTATGGCATAATTCCAGAATGTAGCCATGGTTGAGTGTTATGTTGACATTGACACTAATGACACTTTTTCATTTCATTTCATTTCATTTCATTTATTCATTTTGTGAACATAGGGTACAATTATGCAGATGTTATACAAAAAAAAATGTTGGTCCATGCTATGTCCCGCCAAAAGGCATACAAAATATCAAATAACAAAATTTAATAAACAATAAGTAAGTAGATGTCACAATTTCATGCAATAGTTAATGTAAATGTCAATAAAAACGGCACATAAACAAATAGGTAATTAGTCACAATTTCGTATACAATAATAAATTCAATAGAAATGTCAATACATATTATCATTATCTTACTGCGAGAGCAACATTTTAATTATAGAGAGATATACCTACAGTTACACAACTATTATTTTAATTTGTCATTAATATATTCATTAACAGAATAATACGCCTTGTCATTCAATAATTTAAAAAGCTTACGTTTAAACTCATTCATATTGTTACTTGATACAATTTGATCAGGTAATTTGTTATAAAGTTTTGGAGCCATTGCAAATATACTATTATAAAGAAACTTGGTTTTAGTGCATAAAGGGTGCAACTTTTTTGAGCGCCGTTGACTTTTGACAAATTCATATAAAGACATGTTGTTTTTTACAAAGATACAGGTTTCATAGACATAAAGTGATGGTACAGTCAATATTTTTAAATTTTGGAAATGTGGCTTGCATGAATCCGTTCGTTTTATTTTACATATAGCTCGAATACACTTTTTCTGTGCTATCAATACCTCCTCTACCCTAGTCGCATTGCCCCAGAATATAAGGCCATACCGCAAAGCAGAGGCGACATAACCGTGATAAGCTGCTAGGAGCGCTGTCCTATTCACAATTTTGCCTAGCATATAAAGAGCATAGGAGAACTTACTGAGCTTCCCACATACATCATCAATTTGAGTTCTCCATGACATATCGTTATCAATATGCAGTCCTAGAAATTTTGTGACATTAGTTTCCAGTATTTGGTCACCTTTGTAGTTTACTTGCAATTGTGACAAAGTTTTTTGTCTAATTTTAAAATTCATAATTTTAGTTTTAGTTAGGTTAATTTTAAGGTTATTAGCATTTAACCAGTCAACAATCTTAACAAGACTAGTGTTAATGTCATCTTCTATTTCTTTATTACTACCAGTACTATATATAACCGTGCTGTCGTCGGCAAATAAGGACATTTGGTGCTTGATTACTTGGGGAAAGTCGTTAATATAGCAGATAAACAGCAAGGGACCCATCACAGAACCCTGCGGAACACCGTAGCAAAGAACCTTAGAGCTAGACGAGTATACTACTTCAGTTTTGGATTTAATATCCACTTGACTAATCTGAGTAATTTGTTTTCTACCTTCCAAATAAGATTGTATCAGATTAAGCACGTTACCTCTGATGCCGTAACTGTTTAGCTTAGTTAATAGTACTTTATGGTCCACATAGTCAAATGCCCTGGTCATATCCATATACATTGCCATTACTGGTTTCCTATTGTCCATGTTGTAATGTATTTTTTCAAGAAAATTATATATGGCCATATTAATGGTTTTTGACTTCCTAAAACCCATTTGTTCCTTGCAAAAAATATTATATTTTTCAAAGTAATTATAAATTCCATTATAAATAACTTTCTCGAAGATCTTTGAGAAAATCGGTATCAGAGCTACAGGTCTATAATTAGATAAATTTGTTTTGTCATCTTTTTTATGTAATGGCTTGATAATAGATACCTTCAATTTTTGCGGAAATATACCATTTTGAATACATATATTTATAATGTCACTTAATATAGGAGCTATAAGAGGAGCCACTGCTTTAATTACTCTTGTATCAATATCATCATATCCTGTACTATTGGTGTTTTTAAGGTTGTTAATTATAGTTATAATGTCCTTTGGTATGGTTGGTTCCATAAACATAGATTTATGCGATCCTAATGTAATATTATTATTCGTCCGAAAATTACTATCATTCGGTATAATTGAGTCCACAAAATAACTATTAAATTGCTCTGCTATCATTTTAGGATCTGTTATATATTTGTCATTCACATTAATTACACTGATATTAGCTTTAGGAATGTTGGGTTTCATACTATTTATTACCTTCCAAGTTGCCTTAGACTTATTTGTACTTGTTTCAATAAAATAGCTATTTTGAGCTCGCTGTGTTAGTTTGACCACTTTTTGATATCTCTTTGAGAATATTTTAAACGCAATTTTCGAATCACTGTTTCGTGTTAGTCTATATTGCCATAGTAAAGTTCGTCTCTTCTTACTACAGCGTTTTATCCCCCGAGTGATCCACTTCGGCCTAATAGCTGTAGATATTTTACGTTTGATAATTGGGAAACAGAGATCGTAGAATAATTTAAACAAGTCATAAAATGAATTAAAACTATAATTTGCATTATCCGTCTCGTAAACTTCAGAGAAACTAAGACTGGCAATACATTTCCTAAAAAGTCGAATGTTTTCCTTGCTGTAATCGCGTTTATTAACATAGTAGTGTTTTAAAATACATGTTCGCTGTACCGGAAACTTCATAATTTGTGCCGTATGGTCAGATACACCTAGCTCTAATATCTCACTCTTGCAGCCTCGTATATTGTGTAGGAAATTGTCTAGACAAGTACCGCTACTAGGTCGCGTAGGTTTTTTTATTTCTATAATGAGATTAAACTCCTTTAAAAGATTTTTAAATAAGGTAGAATTTTTAGTTTTCTGAAGAACGTCAATGTTAAAATCACCGCAAATAATTATTTTTTTATTATTTTTGTAGCATAAGTTTCGTAATAAGTAAGTTATTTTATTAAAGAATATATTCATGTAACTTTGATTGGGAACTCTATAAATACACAATATTGTAATTTTGTGGTCAGTCAATTCCACTGCGCAGCATTCAAATACGTTAGGAATGTTAACACTTTTTACTAGATCTATTTCATGGAAACGAATGTGATTGTTAATTAGTATACAAGAGCCACCATTTCGCTTTTGTCTTGTGAAGCATGTAGCCAAAGTATAGTTAGGGATGTTCAAAATATCCACGTCACTCTGCTTCATATTATGTTCTGTAAAACAGAGAACATCTACACACTTCCCACTGTTTGCGAAAGTATCCAAATGTTCCGTTATTATATCACTCTTTGCTAATAGACCATTTATGTTTTGATGTAATATGCATAAGTTGTTATAGACGAAAAAAATGTTGATCAATAACATCAGTAGTACATGAACAGTAAGAATTAGGCGAATCACAAATTAAAGGATCTTTCAATGATGAGGTTTTGTTCAGACATTTCACAATATTTGCGTTACAGTTAGTATAAACATAGCTTTTTACATGAGTGAAAATATTTGTGATTCCTTGGTTACTGATTCGACCATTACGTCTTTGAAACATGGTATAGTCACACGATAAGTTTAAGTTTGAGTCAAATAAAATGGCATAATTATAATTTTGTATGTCTTGGTAGAGAAGGTTATTAAATATTTCAATTCTAAAATTATACATTGTCGCATAATAATCATATTTATATGTAGGTAAGCATAATATTACGTTTGTATGTTTTATAGCTGATAATGTTTCGCGTATAGTCGTTATTATGTCATGGTAATTATTTGTTTGTCGGAAGTCATCTTCTCCGATAAATATTATACAACTATCCATTTTCGTGTAATCAGTTAGTTTCGCTTGAATGTTACTTATTAGATTTTTTATTCCACGATTTGGCAAAAGGTAGTGGCATATTTGGTGACACGGAAAAGTGTCTTCCGCTATAGGTAATATTTTATTAATTTGGTTGCTACTTATAATACACAGTTTGCTGTTCTCTACTTGAGCCGTCTTGTTTGTCCTCTTTGTACCCGTTTGAATCAATTTGTCCTGAAGAGTAACTTGTGTGGAGGTTATTAATTCCGGAGTCCCATATTTTGAGGAATACTCTCTGTGCTGTTTACGTAAAGTTGCGTTAAGAGGTGTAGATAAATTAGTTCTTTTATGTGGTGTTCCTATCTCGCTAGCTAACTTCTTAGTTGCCTTCTCTATAAGTTTATGTTTGCAATTCATATTCTCCATAGTTTTCTTTAATTCTGTGTTTTCAATAGACAGATTATTTATCTCCTCGTGAGCCGCCTGTAACTGTGAATTAAGTTCACTAATTTGTTGTTTGAGGTCTTCTATTTCTTCATTCTCGACATTCATAATAATTGGTACGCTGTTATTCGTGGCGCCATCTATTGTCGAATCGTTTGAACTACACTCATCGAAAGTTTCTATTGCCGATTCGGATCGTCGTCGTCGACTGCGAAGTGTAATGTTCTCAAAGAAATTCATCTTGTTCCGATCTTATAAATATATATTGGAAAAAAAATAATGATCTGTGAACAGTGGGAATCGAACTCGAGTCTAGCTGATTCCACGCACGGTGAAGGCAAAGCCTTAACCACTGCGTCAAACGAACGTTACTAATTGAGTTTGAATTAGGTGACTAGATACTTCTTAATCTGATTAAGTCAGCTGTCGGGCAGGTCCAAAGTTCAATTCTTTGTATGAGGAACGTACGTTTTGAAACGGTTACTATTTAAAATATTTGGTTTTACTTTCGTGTTTTAGTCACTGTTTTTGCTTGAGTTTAGTCAAAAACCATGCAGTATATCACTCGTAACACTTTATATTTACGCATGCATAGTTTATATCACAAAAAAGTTTATCATTTTAAAGTTATTACACAGTTTTTCACAGTTTTTTATATTGTTTATAACTTCACTTGTTGTAAGTGCTTTTCGTTCATAACATTGTCACATAAGTATAGGAGTGTCCTTTCACTAATTCACTTGGTTTTATCACTTAACTATTGTTTGTTTATTTATAAAAGATTTTAGATTACGCAGCTGATGTTTACTTGGCCGGTGACGTTCCGTTTCTTTCACTTGACAGACAGATTATCACAATTCATGCACAATTCAATCAATTCACACGTGGAGTTTTTGGCGGGATTTCTTCGAGTGAAGTCTAGTTGGCTGTTTTAATTATTCGCAAATTGATTCCTAGTGGATATTGTGATGTAAAATTGGTGTAGTTTTGTATCTCAAGTGTCTGCGCAACTGGACAATATGTGGAATCATTGAAACAGACGCGATCCTGGTAAAATGGAGCTGAGAATTTTTTTGTAGTTTTGGCTACCTCAGCGAAGTTTACCGGGAAACTTGATTCGATACATTTGCTGCCAAATACTCCTAATACATTAGAATGTGTACACCCATATTCTAATGTCTTGTTAGACTCAAAAAAAAAAATAGTAACTGATGACTAGGCAGCATGGTCTCAGACCTTAGCCTTTAAAAAAAAAAAAATTCACACGTGCGTGTGACAGCTGGGGAGAGTATATAGTGTTCTGTGGCTGGGGACAATAGTGAGTTTTACTAAAAAAAACAAGAAAATTGCTTAGAAATGGTGCGAAAATTAAAGTTTCATGAACAGAAACTACTCAAAAAAGTAGACTTTATATCATGGAAAGTTGACAATAACCTCAATGAAGTGAAAGTTATGAAAAAATACCATATACAAAAACGAGAAGATTACACAAAGTAAACCACGATTTTGATTGTTGTTAATAAGTTTCAAATTGAATAAATAATGTAATATTTTATGTTTATGTAATAGGTACAATAAGCTGTCTAGGGAGATCCGTGAATTGGCAAATAAGATAAAAGATCTGGATGCCAGCAATGAGTTTCGCACCGAGCAAAGTGCTCAATTATTAGAGAAGTTATACCAGATGGGTTTGATACCGACGCGGTGGGACCTTACGCTGGCCAGCACAGTGTCAGCGAGCGCGTTCTGCAGACGAAGACTGCCTTCTGTTATGGTTAGGAGTGAGTATTCAATTGTTATGTCTATTCTTTATGCTCTGGCATGATTAATGTAGTCGGACTTACTATAGCCAATGTTACAATGATACACCATTACTATACTTTATCCGAATCAGCACAATTTGTTCAATATTCTTAAAATTCACAAAAACATAACTGAAATTCCAGATAAAATGTCAGAGAACATGAAGGAAGCCACAAAGTACATAGAACAGGGTCATGTCCGCGTGGGACCGGAAGTAGTAAAGGATCCAGCCTTCCTTGTCACCAGAGCTTTGGAAGACTTTGTCACATGGGTTGATGGATCTGCTATCAGGAGACATGTTATGGAATATAATGACTTGGTGAGTTTTAAATTATGATCAATTTCCTTTTCGTCGTTGAACTTCTAACACCACGGAAGTCAAAAAAAATAGCAGCTTTTCAGGAGAGAGAAAAACTGCATTATGTTTCATAGATACTATAATAATACAAATTTACTATTTGTGTATACTTAATTATAGTTCTATTTAATGTAGAAACAGTAACTATTTATTGTTTATGTATCTATGTCTATTATTGTAGAAACAGTAACTATATAATGTCAAAACTGCCAAAAATGACTTACGTGGTGTTGAGAAGTTCAACGACGTTTTGTGGCTCGAGCATTTTTTATGGCTATCAGTTATAATATTGCCCAGGAGCCCAGAAGAGTGAGTGGCTAGTAAAAAAAAAATTACATAATTTTCATAATAATGATAACAATAGCCCAACCCCAGCTATTGGTCATTTCAAATTACTTTGTATCTTCAAACAGGAATAGATAAAGTTGTAATTTAATGTTTTATTGTTTCAGAGGGATGACTTTGAGATGCTGTAACACACCAGTTAGCTATAATTAAGATAAAATAATGTAAATAGATACTGTATGAGTGGAATGATTGTGTTGAGTATGGAAATAAAAAATAAAATTTTGTCACATAATTTATTAGATGTAATAATTTGACCAGATTATGTCTTCAATAGTGTGGAACTAACATACTTACTACATATTTACATTTCTTATTATACTTAATGTTATACCTCACTAATATTGTGGTACTTACTCCTTGTTTAACAGTTATACTCCATTTACAATAAGATTAGACATTTAAACAAAACTTTTTACAGTCCGTTCAACCGATTTTTACTTCTATTCCGTAGGCATAAGGACGGCATTAAAAGCAAAAACGTGATTATAATACCAACTGTTTATTGCAGCTGCCATTTGTCATGCCACCAACGCAATAGAAGTCAAAATCGGTTGAACGGACTGTAAAAAAGATTTATTTCAATGTCTAATCTTATTGCGAATGGGGTATAGTTCATACAAAACTGATTCTTATTTTTTTTTTAAAGTAATAATAAATAATATTACTCTTCTATGATGTTCTCAGTAAGTTCTAGTATCCCAGGGACTTACTGCCCAATTTTCTACTCCAAAAGTGCAAAAATACGTAATTCGTTGCGCAAAAAAAATGGTAGCCCGTGAATTTTTGTCATTTTTTCCAATTTCAGGGTCTGTCTGTCAGTATTAGAAAAACTGTTGATCAAAATATGATTCGCGACCGTAATAATTAATTATTGTATTTACAAAAACATATTATGTAATAAAATCATCGATGCTACTCTTTAGAATTGGCCTCAAATGTCATCACATCACACTAATATTATAAAGGCGAAAGTTTGTGAGTCTGTTTGTATGTTTGTTACTTCTTCACGCACAAACGGCTAAACGAATTTGGATGAAATTTGGCACAGATAGTTTATAGCCGGGTTTAACACATAGGATACTTTTTATCCCGATATTCCCACGGGATCGACACGTATGCGGGTGAAACCGCGAGGCGCTGCTAGTACCTATATGTATAAATATCAATGCGTCACGTCATCAACTTTGAACGTTAATATCTCGGAAACGTGACACTACGGGGTTTGGTCTTACTATTCTTTTCTGTTTGCACTGTTGTCAGCTATCCATTTATAAAGGTCTCGTGCGAGTCCGCCATTTTCAAAATGGCGGGACAGTAGGTATGCGGCTCCATAAAAATCTTCAAACCCCTTTACATGGAAAATTTTATTGGTGATTTTAATTGTCTAATTGTTTAATTGTATATTTGTTACAGTTTCGAATCATATTTTGATCATGATAGAATTTGATACTGACTTACAAATTGCTTCAAATCCAAGGAAAATTAGAATTTCGCGAGCTACTCTAACGTTTTCGCTATAACAAACTTGTGTAGCATAATATAAATACATTTGATTGCATAACAACCTCCAACTTTTTTTTCTTCTTGAATACGATGGAAGCAATTGTTTGAGAATAGGAAGCAATTCTTGGGCATAAATTCAACGTTAAATACGCCTTAGTGACCGTTCATCCCGATGGAGACAATTTACTTACATAGACCTAAGCTCGCCACCTCAATCACAAAGCCAACATGTCTCTCTGTCCCCTCATCTCCAGCACAGCGGCTATCCTCATGATAGCCTCGGCTTGTGTGGTTGCAGCGTCCGCCAGCCGCTTCAGCGCTTCAGCCTGTAACAGCGCTGCTTCTGCGTTCTTAGTGGCAACGGTAACGCGCTGCTCCTCTGCCTTAGCTCGTATTAACTCTGCGTCGGCTCGTTTTTTCTCTACTTCTATTAGCCATTGTGGGTAAAGCTCTGTAAAAGTACTTATAATTTTTGAGATAGTGTTTATCAGAATTTATCTGGTTTTAAGTATATCAGGCCGCGTCCTAACCGAAAGCGACCGTCGCGCTCTAGCGAAACCCGCGCGGTTTGTACCTCTACCCTCTCTCTTTAGGTTTGAATAGACCTTTTACATGAATATGACATACTCGCGCGATCAATCAAGTCGCGTTTGTACGTCAAAATTCACTCCGCGTCCTATTTAAAAGCGATCACCGCACGAAATGCGATCTTCGCGTGCATGTCACTTTTTGTTCGGAAAACGTCCTCTGTTGGCGCGATCATGCGTTCAGGTTCACCGAACAAATAGTGACATACATTGGAGATCGCGACGCCCCCGTCAGGGGGCGTGGCGAGCGGTTCCGGGGCCGAGCCCCCCGGCCGCGGAGGCCATACGGTGGCCTGCAAAAACAGGCCCCTCACTATGTGCGGCTACACATTGGCCTGTTGAAATAGCGGGAGCGCGTGAATGACGCGCATCCCTGTGAGTGATTGCATGTTGTTTTTCTGTAGGCGCGCCACGACGCTGACTCAGAGCGCCGCTTTCTTCACGACACATCGGCGGTCTATCCCCGCCAGGTGAGACCCCCAGTTACCTGGGAGAGGCCCGGCGGGGAGCGACCAGCGGCGGAGGTGCCGACTCGACGCTGCGACGGTCAAGTGTATTTTCATAGGCGTAAAATAAAAAATCGCACTAATTAATTCGAAGATTGGTTTGTGCAACGAAGACTGTTTGAACCCAGGACGTAAAACGGTTGCATCGATGCAGAATGCAAACGGTCTTCGTAAGCGGTTCGTCGTCGTAACCTCCACCCCTACCTCATACAAACGATCGCGTATTTCCGCGACAGTCGCTTTCGGTTAGGACCCAGCGTTTGGAAGCCATAACGTAGTATTCAAAATTTTTTAATTGTTTTATTATCATGTGATGTTTACAATTTTTTTTTGTGTAATGTTCTAGTACGCTAAATTGATAGTGCCGTGCTTTCCTATAATTTAGATACATGCGAGATCTATATTACGACAAATACTTTTGGTTCATGTGTATGTGTTTAGTTGGTAAATTAATAAATAAACTTACTCCGTATAGCAGGTTCATCAGAATGGTTGCCGTTCACGTATTCTCCGCCAGAGGACTCTGCACTGTCATTACTTTGATCATCGCCGCCTGATATTGGTAAGCATGCTATTAAAGGCCAATCAAGTAACAAATACATGAGGATAAAGTATGAAGAATATGTTAAGAATCAGAGTTTGGGCCTACCCACATCGAATCATGTTGTGATGGTTCAATTAGCCATCAAATTTTGAACAAATGTTTTAACTTAGGATTTAGGGATTACATATTAACCATCATAATTATTATAATTACCTGATAATCTGTCACTTGATCCACTGTTACTTTTGCTAAAACTATCCACATGTATTGTTTCCTGACAGGATTCCACCTTCACTACTGGCTGTAAGTTATTCTAGAAACAAAATGAAGACTGTATAAAAATACAGTATTTTAGGTACTCAGTATGTTATAAAGTCCTAACCGCTGAGAATAATAAATTGAACAGCAGACTACAACATTAGGTTCTATTACTAAAACCACAGATATAGGTACACCTAGATAACACAAAAATACTTCGCGTGACAAATATCGCACCAGCTTACATACAAAAATCGTTAGCTGCCACTTTTGCGCTCAGTCCTGTGTACTGCTGGCTGGTTGAGCGTTACCGCTGGCGCTAGGCTCCGGGGGTGGGGCAAGACGGGTGCCGCACGCGGCGGGGTCTTAGAATCGATTTGATTTTCCCATCACTAAATAGTGCTTGAGACCTCATAGTAGGTAGCAAAAAAATGGCATGCTTGATATTCATACAGATTGTGATAGTTGCGTTATCCAGGTCTATCTATATCAGGGGTGGCCAACTTGGCTAGACCCAAGATCTACTGTTTACTGACGACACCCTGTGCGATTTACCAATTACATACTTCTTGAAATCTTAAATGAAACAGCATAGTTCATTCAGTGCACAATTATGTAGTATTTTTTATTTTATTAAGAGGGAAAATATAACTCGTATCTGTCGTCAACTGACTGGCGGATTGACAACCGCCCGCACCCCACTCCCGCGTCCCACACGCTTCCCGCTTATTGTTATCGCGCACCGAAAACAAAAGAGAGCCATACTGCTGCATAGAAGAGAGGATAAATAACGTGACGGAATGGCGATTGAAAAATGATACAAGATGATGCGTGCAGCAGTTAGTGATTAGGTACGTTGCGCAGCCTGTTCTATGCATTTATATTTTTTTCCTTGCCACGATCGACTGGACTAATAGTCGCGATCGACTGGTTGGCCACCCCTGATCTATATCTATGACTAAAACTAAAATATCAACTATACCGATTTTGACTCTCCATATCCTCTTCTGGTCTTCCTCTTGTCATAATACGGGCCTAATATAGCAATTGCCCTCTTCTCCATCTTCGTCAGTGGTCTAATGCCTTTGAGAGGAGAGCCTGTCATCTTCTTCTTTTTTAGCAGCGATACTTTATTCTTTAGCTTGTTCTTAAAGTCACTCCAGTACTGCAAGTATGTATAAAGCAGTGATTTACATTCCATCGCCACTTTAATCAGTTATCTACTTTAGTGTATTCTAAGTTGATTTTTGAGTGACCATTTGTAACAAAAAGGTCCATGGAATTTGAACTTTATTAAGTATGACATTCAGTTTGTTTTCCATAACTTGAAAATCATCTCAAATTCTTAATTCAAATATAGAACAAATTTTTAAGATGAAAATAATATAATATTTGTAGCTAAGGGATTTTAAATACTGCAGTATTTTTTTTAATATACAGTAAATGCTCTTTTTCTCTTATTTTATTTTCTTTTGTATTTGATGGTGATGGTATCTTTACCACGATTGATAAGATACCTATATGGATTTGGATTTTGTGCAGTCTGTACAGTCATAACATAACAAATGCTACTTTTATACGGATAATATTATTATATTAACCTTACTCCATCCATCAGGTGTCTTCTTGGTACCTCCTCGGCAGCTGTTGAGCATCTTAGTAAGTTCCTCCCATAGCCTCTTGGACATATGCCTAGCTTCAAGAGACCGCAGGTTGCCAGATGCAAATTCTACATGCTCTGCCATGAAGTCTATGACTGTCTTCATCTGTTCGTACGACACCAGGCGGGACTGGCTGTTACTGTCGCTCATTTTTTCGCCACTGAAAACAGTATTTGGAAATGTTTAATCCATTTGGAAATTCTGATAAAAAATCTACAGTAAACTAGAATTCATAACAATGCTACTGCTATTTTAAGCAGCTTACAGTTACAAACGCAGTGGTCTCACTAGTTCCCGGCAGAAAACACTAAGACATTAATTAATTTTCATACAATCTTACACGGACATTTGTGTAATATAAAGTGCTTAAATTAAAAATGAACGTAAAAAAGTCAAGGCAATGCAATGTCATTTGAATTCAATATCTGTTTAGATTATTTGGAAATGGTAATATTGATTTAGACAAGATTTTATAAAATAACAACAAACACATGATCACTATCAGCTGTCAAGTTGAATGTTTACTTTTTTTTTTTTTAAAGGCTAATGTCTGAGACCATGCCGCCTAGCCATCAGTATTTTTCTTGAGTCTAACAAGACATTAGAATATGGGTGTACACATTCTAATGTATTAGGAGTATTTGGCAGCAAATGTATCGAATCAAGTTTCCCGGTAAACTTCGCTGAGGTAGCCAAAACTACAATAAAATTCTCAGCTCCATTTTACCGGGATCGCGTCTGTTTCAATGATTACACATATTGTCCAGTTGCGCAGACACTTGAGATACAAAACTACATCAATTTTACATCACAATATCCACTAGGAATCAATTTGCGAATAATTAAAACAGCCAAATAGACTTCACTCGAAGAAATCCCGCTAAAAACTCCGTTGAATGCAATGTTGCCATGTTCAAAATCCGGTCTACGGTGATAACGCTCATAAATTACGGTAGATTCTAAGATATTACGGTGATAGGGGCTGGAAAAAAACGGTGTCAAAAACGGTGTAATAATTTTAATAAAACAACCAATAAATACTACAAAACTGTTTATATTGAAGAAATTAAACTTCGTAACATAAGTTCGACTGCAAAAACTTCGTGACTTCGTGAAGGAATCAATCAATTTAATCAAGTAAACAACGCGTAAATCTATTAACCAAGTAAATATTATTTCCCACAACTTACAATAGTTAACATGTCTTTATACGCAAACTCAAATTGTTGGCATTATATCGACGCGATGTACGGGGATTTCCCGCGAGTCGGGGAATCCTCGGGCGCGTATTGTACCTATGTAAGGGAACGTTCATAAACTTCCGGGTTTTTTTATTCTATAGAGCAAAACGTATTGCCAATTTAGAGACTGTGTTTTTAAAATGTAAGAAAAGTCCATATAAGTAAAATTGCTAGCTCCTAAATAATTTTCATCATAAAAAATTAGATCCTTGAAGATAACGGTAGATATCATCACCGTTGTCATGCTTCAACGGTAGGCGGTAAATTTTTGCTGAGAACGGTGAAGTTACCGTAATTACGGTGCACATGGCAACACTGGTTGAATGTTTACATGACATTCATGAAATCATTTTTACTTTTGTTCCTCGTGGGGCTAGGGTCAGGGACCATGCTGCCTAGTCATCAGTTGATTCCTTTTTTTTTTGTAAATTCAGGTCAAATTCATCAGTTTGATATTTATCTATAAGTAAGTAAATCCAAATTAAGTCATCGGTTTCTTATTTTTCCAGACAGTACCTGTAAATGTCATACTTTATGTGCATGCCGACCTACTTAGTGATGGGCGATGAATCAACGTGACCACAGACTATAAACTATCGATATTTTAAATGACACTTAATTTAAAATTAATTATTTTTTTAATTTCATTGTATTTTTTATTTTAATATCATAACAAGAGTTTATAATAAATTTACAAGATTGTTCTAGCGATTCAGAAACTGATTCAGATATGGATTTGGGGTGTACTCCGTTACGAGAATAAATGTATTTTGTATTCAAATATTCGTTTAATTTAGTAATGTTTGTAATTAAAATGTTACATTAGCATCGATAATAGTAAGAAACCTCCATAATTTCTATCGACAATTTTTTATATCATGACAACCCTAGGAATGTCAGTTTGACTTATTTCGCAGAGATCAAGCTATCTTTTACAGAGTATAATCGCCATTAAGCCGTGACCAAAATTCACTTTATTCACAAGATTATTATTATTATTTGTGGCTTGGCCGAGTCGTGGACTCCAAGCCTTGCCAAGTGAACATGTTTTTGACTGTGAAAAAGTATTTTTATTTATTTTCATACATACAGTCTCACGACTTTTCCCCTTTTTCATTTATTTTTAGATCCGTATTACAGAAGGAAACTCAAGACCTTAGTCTTCCAGTATTGAGCGAGGGTTGCTGTACCTACATACTACTTCCATGGCAGGTGCTGGTGGCCTTATGTCACCGTTGTGACACCACAGACTACATTTTGTATGTGTCACATTCACATGTCAAGAATGTCAACTCTCAAAGTGTCAAATGTCAAAACAAAACTAAAGTGGAGTCATTTTAATAGGTAACATTTGACAATTCATCAAATATTCAACAACGTAACCTTGTAACGGCGGGCATAAAATAACATATTTTTTCGTTTCGTTAGAACTGCACAATTGCTTACCTTTTTTCAATTACGATTACATATTTATTGTAATAATGACCGATACGAGTAATTTTACGATTTGCTTTCATTAATAAACCATTCTAAACATAATAAACAATTTCTGATCTAAAGAACTGAACGTCGTTACAAGGTTACGTCAGTTAACCATTTTTCTTTTTAAACACTAGGGATGTTACTCTAAAAATCGAAAGCTGATAAGTAGAATCGAATGCAATGATGACTTGTGAAGAAATATCACCATAAATTAATAACCACGTTGTGATTATAATAAAAAATTTATTTATTATTCTTTTAACTAACTAGGTATAAAAATACAAAAAATAATGAAATAGAAAAACTGCCTCCTCGCATTCGCCTCTAAAACTACAAGTGATTACCATGAGGAAATAAACTTTGAGGTTTTTAAAGAGTGGTTTGAGAAGCTGCTAGTCAGCTTAGAAAACCCATCGAAAATTATAATGGACAATGCACCGTATCATTCTGTACAAGTTGATAAACCACCAACTCAAGCAAATAAAAAGCAAGAAATTGTCTCGTGGCTGGTAAGAAATGGTGTGGATGCAAGTCCAACTTTATTAAAAGTTGAGTTGTTAAATCTAGTAAAAGCAACTAAGCCGTCCAAGCTCCGCTATGTAATCGATGAACTAGCCCTAGAGCATGGACACGAAGTTATTCGATTGCCTCCCTACCATTGCCAGTATAACGCCATCGAGCTTATTTGGGCACAAATAAAGGGTTATGCAGCGCGGAACAATACTGAACCACCCTTCAGTACTGCTAAAATGATGTCTCTGCTACAAACTGCGTGTGCAGAAGTCACTACAGAAGACTGGAAAAAAGTCGTAGAGAAAACAAAGAAAATAATTTTACAAGATTTTGAACGAGATGTGAGAATAGACAATATTATTGAAAATGAATTAATAATATCTCTGAGTGCTGACAGCAGTGATGAAGATGACAATACTTTTAACAGTTCTGATAGTTCAACTGAATAAATGCAATTTTTTTGTTAAATTGTGTACTTGTCTTATTTTGCTCCTTAAATTTACGAAAAAAATAATAATAATGGGACAGGGATTCGCCTGATGATTTTTAAAATTCGCATATGTTTCAAGTCCGTATCGATTCATTCACTTTAATCGATGTTTATAAGCAGGTCACCTCACTATGAGGACAAAACTGACAGACGTCAAATGTTACCTATTAAAATGACTCCACTGTAGTTCTCTATGCTAGTTCTGACGACTGAGAAGTCTTCCGTCGCATCGGCGGCGTATTGTATAAAAATACGTTAAAAAACACCTAAAAAGTAGGATAATAACAGAATATATAACTGTATCAATTTAGAATAATTTCGTTAAAACTCAACTAATACATAAAATGGAAGTGCGCAACCAAAAGCCCAAGAAGAGACCGTCGAAAATCGAAGAGATGACTAAGGAGCAAATACGTCAAGCAATTGTGAAGAAGCGAGAGTGTAATGCTAGGGCTCAACAGATTGTCGAGAGCCTCTTGGAACCGAGCGTTACTGAAGCATTCTTACTCCAATGCCTTCCAGATATCAACCAGGCGCACTTCGAAGATATTATAGAAGAAAGAGTTATAATCCATTTATGTGGCTATCCACTATGTAAGAAGGCTTTGTCAATGAAGGATATACCTAAACAGAAGTACAGAATATCAATGAAGACTAACAAAGTTTACGACATCACTGCCAGGAAGAACTTTTGCAGTAACTCATGTTATAATTCTGCAATGTATGTCAAGAAACAGATGTTGACAAGCCCCCTATGGTTCAGGGAGTATGAAAACATACCAACCTTCCACCTCTTGAAACTAGATGCTGTTGGTACTATGGGTGAGGTAGTAGATGTCACATTGATTGAAAGAGTTAAAATCTCAGAAACGAAACCATTTACTTCAATCAAAGATTTTGCTGAAGCAAGCCTTAATGAAATGCCTCCTAATGCTGAAGATGAAAAAGAAGAGAACAATGAACAATCAAATAAAAGAAGGAAAGTAACTGAACAAAGTGGAACTGATAATCAGAGTGATGTAGACAAAGCAATAGAATCGATCAATGAAAAGATAGCCAATATTAACTTAAAGTGTGATGTCAACACATTAAGTAAACCGGTTGTTACTCATGATCCTGAACAAGAAATAAAGGACAGTAATCCAAAAACACTTCAACCAGATTCTGGGAAATCTGTTGACTCAAATACTGAAACAGAAATACCTGCTAAGAAAAATCTTAAACCTACAACCACATCCAATCCATTAAACATTGTAGGTGACATCATAGAAAAACCAGAAAAGAAAATTGACCCAATACTAATGACACCTGTTTCTACAGGTGTTGACAAACAAAATAAGGAAACTAAAACAAATAAAAAGTTGCCACAGAAAAAGCAACCTTTAGTAATGGCATTAACTATTGAAGTTGAAAAATGTCTAGCTGAATGGTTTACATTGGACACCATTCTCTTATTATTTGGTGAAGAGAAAGTCCGAGAAATGGTGGCGGACAAAGGAGAACATATAAAAGAATATCTGAATAATTTTGCTAAAGGGATATTCTATAGTTCCAATGTAAATGATCAGTACCAAACACTATGCAAGAAACTTAATATGCTAGAGCTGGAGGACAGAAAAATTGACATTCAAACACTGAAACGGGAGACAAAACCGTTGCCTAACTATACAGTGATACAGGAGGAAAGCAAAAAGATGCAATTAAAAGTAAAAGCATTCTTCTCAGGGGAGACCGAAGTAGCGGAACCAGTGACCGAAGAACTTATACAATCCCCAGAGATTGTAGAAGAGGAAAACCGAACAAACCTACCTTTAGTTGACAAAAACTCACAGAATGCTCTGCGTAGAAGAATAGTCTGTCAATATTTAAACAAAGTATTACCTAACATTCTCCAAACTTTGGGTCTACTCCGTCTTTCAATAAGTACGGACATCCGTTTGCTGGTTAATACATTTAAGTTAAAAGCAAATAATATAATGTTTAAACCGATACAGTGGATGTTGATAGCCATTATTTTTATAAAGCTCTTGTCCCTTAGAGATAACAGACTTGAACATTTACTTAAGCAACCAACTGCATACCAACATATGCAGTTGTTACTGCTAAGTTATAAGCAAGATGAAGGGTACTTAGATAGACTGATAAGTTGGCTTACTGACGTAGACCGGCTGTTAGATACTAGTGATACACAATTAACTATAGAATAATTGGACATAAGTGTGATTATTAATTTATTAATCAAAATATTATAATTATTTTTTTAATCTACATCTTTCCTTTGTACTCGTAAAGCAGGGAGGTTGAATGAAGGTAAAACTATGAAAAAACTTTACCATAGATTTTTATATGGAGCCTGGCATACCGCATAGGTACCTTAAATTTTTCATCAAAATGGCGGCCACGCATCATAATATAAATCGATAACTGACATCAATGCAAACGGAAAATATAATAGAACCAAACCCCGTAAAGCGTCACGGAAACGTGATACTGTTGGGTTTGGTCTTATTATGTTTTCCGTTTTTTAAACTTATAGGCATAAAAAATGCCCGCCATTTTGAAAAAAAAATTGCGGACAGGTTGATCATGCCACGGACCTTCAAAGCCCTTTGCTAATAACAAGCTTTCTAATCATGCAATTGCATTTGATTGATTAGAAGAGGGTTAAAAAAAAGGCAAAACAACTTACAACATGTAAAATTCAACTACGCGAACGCGCCAAGGTAGCCCGCGAAATTCGCTGGTCAGTATTAAGTTTTACGTTGATTAATATGTATTACGATTCGCGGCCATAACAAATATGTATTATGTATTTTACAGAATTATAATCATTAAAGTCATCAACACAACTCTCTAAGCCCTTTGCTAATTACAAGCTTTCTAATCATGCAATTGCATTTGATTGATTAGAAGAGGGTTAAAAAAAAGCAAAACAACTTACAACAATAAACTTTAATAAAATTCACTCAAAATTCAACTACTTAAGGCGAAAGCGCCAGGGTAGCCCGCGAAATTCATTTTTTTAGGTGTTTTAGAATTTGCTGGTCAGTATTAAGTTGTACGTTGATTAATATATGAATCGCGGCCGTAAGAAATATGTATTTTCAGAATTATAATCATTAAAGTCATCAACACAACTCTCTAAGACCACGTAACTCCAAAGAATAACTGTTTCATGAAATTATCATTCTTTGGAGTTACGTTGGTCTTAGAGTCGTGTTGTTGACTTTAAAGATTATAATTCTGTAAATACATATTTGTTACGGCCGCGAATCATATTTTGATCGACGTACAACTTAATACTGACCAGCAAATTGCAAAAAACGTAAGAAAATTTAAATTTCGTGGGCTACCTTAGCGCTTCCCCCTTAATAAGCCACGTTGCCACAGCACTAAATCCATGTTCACACAAATATGACGAAGGAAAAATAGGCTTATTCGAAAGGCAATAATATTGTCTACCGTCTGCATTACAAAGCAATTTCACATTTCTGTAACTTTTGAAAAAAAATGTGAATGTCGAAAAAAAAAAACAAAAAATTCAACCAATAAAATTGTTAATTACTACAAAAACAACCCCGACAACATTTTTATTTTTTTTAATAGATCGTCAGATTTTGAGATAAACTACAATACAACATAAAATTCACAACTATATGTCTAATACTTTTGTTGTTTGAACATAGCGTATGCGCAAGCACAAAAAGCCTTTATTGGAACTCTAAACAGGAAATGTTTGAAATTTCATTTAAATCGGTTCATTAATTTAGCAAAACAAGGGCTTGAAAGTTTGTATGAAATGCCGTACGTCGTAAACGCTCATAAGCATGTAGCAATCTCCACCGTTATTCCTTTTGTCTCCATTGTCCCAGAGTTTCATCGTCAGCGCGCGGCTCACTCACACGCTCACGAGACTCGGCCGCGCGGCTTCGCCTCACGGAATCTCGCGACTCTATTGGGGACACGCCTTAAGGATTGCATCGCTAAGCACTGTATTTTATAACTACTAACACTAGTAATAAGTTATAATATTGTTTACTGACACGCTGGATCACTGTTGTCCGAAAATAAAGAATTATTATTATTAAGGCGGTGGCTCTGCCAGCTCGTGAGTAGGCGCCTTTAGATTTAGTGATCACAGTAATGTTATTCATGTAACCAACCTAAAAAAATAATCTATACAAATTATGGCAACAAAATCCTTGTCTTGCGCCGCGAGTGTGCGCAGAAAAATAAAAAAAAATAATAGGAAAAGAAATGGCAGTTACTAGAGAGAAAGAAAATTGTTCAAGAAAAATTAATGGAAATATACCTGCATTATCTCTTAATAGTGATAATATGTCGACGTCCACGGATAGTGACGACGTAGCAGACCCGACGTATGAAATTAGGAACATTCAAAGCATCATAAATGTTACCCGTGAAAACATTGACGCTCTGAATGCAAAATTCGCTGGTTTCCAGCATCCACCGTCGCTGTATTTGTCTGAATACCAAGAGTTAACATCAAAGTTGCATAATTTAGAGTTGAGAGAGCGGACTTTACGGGAATTGCTGCAGTGTGAGTCGCCGGACAGGAGTGAAGAGTATTCGTTGCAGGATGATAGTAAAAAGTTCGATACTCTTACGCGGCAGCCGAAGGTGTTCCTGCGGGCGCACCTTCCGAACCAGCAGCGGACGAGTGTGCAGGTGAAGGAGGGCGTGACGCTGAGGGACGCGCTGTCCAAGGCGCTGAAGCTGCGCAACCTGACGTGTGAGATGTGTGAAGTAGTGCGGACAGGTTATAACCTAGTGATTCCGTGGGACATCGATATTACTGGCATCGACGCGGAGGAGGTCAGTCCAGTATTGTTTGTTTTGTTTTGATCATGGTAAGTCACTGACACACGGTGCAGTTTGCTGTGCAACACAATTTTTTGTTGGTTTTCCTGTAGTCTGTCTCTGCAAGCTTGTAAGAGCCTCCAATATTGACTGTATTGAAGGCAATGAATTGGAACGTAGTCAGTTTACTGTTACAAAAAGACTGCTCTTTGGTATCACAAGCAATGATATCACATTGATGTTTGTGTAGAAGTAGAAGCTGATGCAGGTAGACCTACTACAACATTAACAATCACATTAGGCTAGCATTCTTTGAAGGCTCAACTCATGAAACCTACTAAATCTTAATCTCAGCTTATTTTGTTAGTTTGTATGTAAAACCTCTACTATTAGTATTAAAATTATTCTAGATTTAAGGACACACAGGCTGCTCCATGTAAAATACTAGTATTTATCTCCATCCAGTTAGACCAGAGGTTCCCAAACTTATTTCATCTGCTGCCCACTTTGAAAATCAATTATTTTTCAGCACACCCCAATTTTTTTTTACTTTACCACATCTTAAAAACCCCTATGACATTCATTTAATAAGCAGCTTTGCCACAGCACTAAATCCATGTTCACTCAAATATGTCTATGGGAATACTATCAAAAATCGTTGAACGATCAACCACAATCCAGGGTACAATTGCGGGATTGGCTTTTGTAACCAAAATTCTTGGTAGACATTTTTTAATTTGATTTTTATTTCCTTTGTCTTTGTCAGTTCAATGAGTTCTTCTTCCAGCTGGCATGATATTGCTGTGTTGACACTTGAAAAAGGATCCACCACCAATAAAATTGTTGATTGATTCAGTCTTGTGGCCTCTTGTGTGTTGAATTCATAATTGGTACTTCTTGTTGATCAGTATGCATACAAGTTGTTGTTAATTAGGCCTGTCGTTGCTAAATATTTCTGGAAACCAATTGCAGTAAAAATTTGACCCAATTAGAAATAGCTTTTAAGCTGTACCTATCATCATAAAAAAGCTACTGAGTTTTTATTATTTACTGTGTTGTTAAAGCAACAAACAGGTTTACCTTTTACAAATGTAAATATTATAAGCTCATTTAAGAATGATTGAGTGAACTTGGTTGAACATGTAACCATTAGACCCAAACTGCTTATATTTGGATGGGTAAGATCAACAGAGCAATATGTAATTATTATCAGAAAATATGCCAGCTCTAAATTGTTTTCTTACTTCCTTGTTATTCATCTTTCATTTTATTGTGCTTAAGTCTTACAATAAATGTTATGCTATTTTACATTTATTTAATTATATCGACTGTCCTTATTTTGTAAAAACTGCAATATACTTATGTTCATAATCAGCCTATATTATTCCCACTGCTGGGACACAGGCCTTCTCTCTTTGGGAGGCAGTAGACTGCAATCTACCATACAGGACCAAGCCGGGGTTGATAGATGTCACATGTCTTCGAATTTTTGGTTCTAGGACATGTTGGTTTCCTCACAATGTTTTCCTTCACCGTTTTGAGAGCAGTGGTAATGAAATTATTTACACAAGGTAAAGCACCTGCCTATGTTTCAACCCATAACCTACAACTCATAGGTTGGGGCCGTTACGGGCCACCACTGCTCCACACTTTTACTTACTGTGTAATTTTATTACTGGTTGCATAAATAGTCTCAGGTTCTGTTGCAACTACTTGTCCCACTGGCAAGATATGCCATTCTTATTCGGATTCAAGGGAGAAAATGGATTGAACATGTCCAAAATCAGTTTGTTGTGTGTTGGCAGGTCACAGTACGCACACTGGATAAGCTGCCCATAATGTCTCACATATCACACCAGTTTACCCGCAAGACGTTCTTCACGCTCGCCTTCTGCGAGTGCTGTAGGCGACTGCTGTTCAACGGATTCTATTGCTCGCAGTGCAACTTCAAGTTCCACCAGCGATGCGCCGACAAAGTGCCCAGCATTTGTCATCAGGTAAGAATTTATGTATTAATTAATGTGTATAATTTTTGATAACATTTTAAAAGAAAACTGACTTTGAATGTGAATACCATGCAGTCTAGATTGAATACATGAGACTTTATAACCGACTTGCGATTTTGAGTATTTTGTTTAAGGGGACTTAAGGACCTCAATGCAAAAAATGCAAGTTTTATAATGCCTAAAAGTATATAATCAACTACAGTTAACAAAGTCAGAAAAATATATAATATTCTTCAGGATGTATGCTAGTTACTTAGTTAGATAGTGTGTTGAAAACATAATACAACTAATTTTATACGATAGAATAAAAACCATGAAGATACCTTTAAAAACTTTATTTTTACAATAAAAACCATACTAATATATTACATACAATCATTCTGATTTTTTGTCAGATTATTCTACAAGCAATATATGTACTAAAAGCACTAGTTTTTTTAATTTTTTTGCCCAAAAATTAGATTTTTTGTATAAAGATAATTGCTTCATATTTTAAAATAAATTACCAGGGTTGTGTCATTGCGCTTCTCTTTCTTTTCTATGCATTCAGACAGCGACCGCGGTTTAGGTCATGTAATCCCCTTAAGGTGCCACTAGTCTCAAACAAAGAATTTGAACAATGAAATCGGCTACCGCGCACGACTAATTTGAGCTGTGCCATTTTGCTTATAAAAGTGAGGTTGCAGGCCACACAAGAGGTTGCAGGCCGCAACCGAATACTTGAATATTTAAAATTTCTGTAAAATCATTTCGTTCTCAGGTGCGTATGACGGACACGTATTACGCAGCGCTGTTGGCACAGAACCCAGAGACACAAGCCGGAATCCTGCACTTCCCGCCTCACTTCGGCTACCACCACATGATCGCCAGAAACGACCAGAACAAGTCAGTATTGTACCCACTCACCTACCAATCATAACCATATCTAAAATATTTCATATTTGTTGGACTGTTTCACGACCTCCTGATAAGTACTGGTTAACTGTGTAAAGTACTGTTTCGGAATAAAAAGTATCCAACATGGTATAGTTCGTCACTTATTAAAACAATTAAAGAAAAATATAAATATTTAAAAAAATTCAAAACCTATGGTAATATATCGGACGAATTAACATTCAAGCTTCTTCGTGAAAGGGTGAAAACTATGGAATCTCATTGCTACCGTAACTATTTGGATCAAACAGAAAATTCTATCAAAAATAACCCAAAACACTTTTGGACTTTTGTAAAAAAACGTCATAACTCAAACGCAATCCCAAGCACCTTGAACTATAATAGTGATACCTTAAGGACGGGGGAATCTATTTGTCAGGCCTTTTCCGAATACTTCCATTCTACTTTTCTCTCTAATTCCAGTGTTAGTCATCCAGTCCCTTCTTTTCTTTTTAACGATTCGTCGAACTTATCATCTGATATCTGCAATATCATTGTTGATATTGATGAAATAATTAACTTGCTTCGTAAGTTGGATACATGCAAATCGGCAGGTCCTGACAACATTCCATCCAAACTTCTTGTTGGGTGCGCACCTTCGATAGCGCAACCTATTTCAATTTTATTTAAAAAATCTTTGAATACCTGTGTTGTGCCGCAAATATGGAAATCTGCGTTTATAACGCCTATACATAAAAAAGGTGTCAAAACAGACATAACGAATTACAGGCCGATATCTAAACTGTGTATTATAGCAAAGGTCTTTGAAAGAATAATATATAATCAGGTTCATACTGCTCTGAAAAATTCATTTAGCTTATTCCAACACGGTTTCTTAAAAGGGAGGTCTACTGTCACGAACCTAATTCTCCTCAATGAATTTATAACTGATGCCATGTGCAACGGTAAGCAGGTTGATGTAGTTTATACAGACTATAGCAAAGCCTTTGATCGAATTGATCATAGCATTCTGTTATCCAAATTAAATGGCATGGGAATTCATGGCGATCTACTCAGATGGTTTTCCTCTTATCTTGTCAACAGGTCCCAAGCAGTAGTACTAAATAATTATATATCTAGCTGGGTCCCTGTTCCTAGTGGAGTCCCGCAGGGTTCATTGCTCGGTCCATTGCTATTTATAATATACATTAATGACATTGACTTTTGCTTGACTTCATCCAAACTTTTATGTTTTGCTGATGATATGAAAATTTATGCCACAATATCATCGCAAATGGACGTAACGGCACTCCAGAATGATCTGCGTCGCCTAGAGGACTACTGCCAAAGAAATAAGCTGGATCTTAATCCCGCTAAATGCTCGGTTGTAACGTATTCTCGGAAGCGCTCAATCATTGCTACATCGTACACCCTAGGTGATCAAGTTCTACCTAGATCAAACTCCATCCGTGATCTGGGGGTTCATCACGATTCCAAGCTCAGTTTTGAATTACACGTTGATGCAATAGTCGCCAAGGCCTCAAAATCACTGGGTTTCATAATAATAATAATAATAATAATAATAAACATTTATTTCAGATTAATATCCATATTGTAACACACACATATAAGATCAAAATAAAACAACACACACAAAAATAAAAGCAGATAAAAAACACAAAACAATAAGACAGTTACACACATTAAGACCAGGAGGAAACTGTCCACTGCTCACAGTGCAGTATGCAAACGTATCCAGTGGCGCAGCAGTGGAGAGTCCCACCTGTCCACGAACACGCCTATCATACTGTTGCTACTGGACCTAACACGACTCAGCAGCGACGCACACTGCTTCCTTATAAGAGCATGAAACCCATCAGTGCGCGCTTCTGCGAACATAGTCGAAGCACTGCAGAATCGTGGCAGCCCCAGCAGCACCCTAAACGCGTTGTTGTATTGAACACGCAGGGCGCTGTATGCGCCAAGTGTGTAATTAACCCACAGGCTGCACGTGTAAAGTGTTTGGCAGTAAGACTTAAAAAGAGTCACTTTCACTTCATTACTGCTACGCGCGAACCTGCGGGCCAACATATTGCACCGGACAGCCAACGCCCTACGTGCCCTTTCCACATCCGCGTTATCTTTCAGGTCCTCGGAAACCCAGTGGCCCAGATACTTGAACTGAGCGACTCTGTTTAAGGGGGTACCAGCTAAGGTGACTGTAGGCACAGTCACATAATTTTTGCCCCGCCCCTTAAATACTAGGAGTTCACTTTTCTTTGTGTTGTATCTGAGCCCATGGGCCTCCGCATAGGACTCACAAATCCGTATCAGCTTACGTAAACCCCCAATCGATGGACTCAGCAGTACCATATCATCTGCATAACTGATATTGTTGAGACAAACGCCGTCTATGTAGCACCCGACACTGGCACTGCTGAGTTCACCGACAAGTTGGTTAATGTACAGGTTGAAGAGCTTCGGTGAAGTCAATCCACCCTGTCTCACCCCGCACTGCAACCTGTACACATCCGAGAAGGAGCCCGCCCATCTGACACTATTTTTCTGGTTGTTGTACCAATACCTAAAAATAGATATAACTTCCGGACTGCAATCTGTCTCACCTTCGAGCTTGCGCCACAGTTTGTCATATGACACCAGGTCGAAAGCTTTTGAGAGATCGAGAAAGCATGCAAAAACGGGTGTTTTCCGATCACTATAATACTGAACAGTCTGCTTAAGACACATGATAGCACTTTCCGTTGACAAACCAGATCGAAATCCAAATTGTGCGTCATGGAGCTTAATATGCCTGCCCAGTTGCTGGTCAAGCAGACTGTCCAGTACTTTCGCAATGACCGTGGCTAATGAAATCGGTCTATAATTTAATAAATCCGAAGTATCACCGGTTTTATTTTTAGGAATTGGCACAACAACAGTGTACATCAATCTATCAGGTAGGTACGAATGACTAATGCACAGATTAAAAAACATGGCCAACACCCTTGGCAAGTGAACTCCTGCATTTTGCAGATGCTCGATGCTGAGGCCATCGTGACCAGGAGATTTACCTCTTCTCATATTTCCAATAATGCCTGCCACATCCTTGGCTGAAAACCTGACTTTAAGATCTCCGACGGCTGACTCAACATCAGGCATCTGCGGTGCCGCACCCAAAAGCGAATCAACTTTAAAAAGCTGGTGAAAACGATTGGCAATTTCCCGTGGTTCATGCACGCCAGCCACACTCACAGGGTGACCAGGCCTCGGATTTAACTGATTTGTCTTTTTCCAAAAACCCTTAAAATCCTTCTTGCAGTGGTGGTCTGCAATTATGTCCATTTTAATTTTTTGCTCGTTATCCTGACACCACTTCAATTGGGACTTAAAAAACTTTCTGGATTCAGTCATGTTTTCGTAAACATATCCGTCAGCAGGTTTTCCATTCAGCACCCACATCTGAAAGCAAAGCCTGGCCCTCACATGAGCATCCCTGACGTATCTGTTCCACCCGGTAATGCTACCTTTGTTACGTCTCTTTCTAACAGATGAACATTTAGACGCATCTGTTAATATACATACTATTTCATCATACAAGTTATCTAGACAACGTCTATGGTGTGTGTTGGAACACATTTTATCAGCACAACTACTCATTTCAGACGGAAAATCAACATTTTTCAATTTAACATGACACAGCCTATTGTATTCACAAATTTGGTTACGGTCCCTTTCACCCCATGTTACTTGATCACTGCTAATGACAGTTTTAGACAGCACATTTTTAGGTTTTATTAATCCTAGATCGCACTCGAATTGTATCGGATAGTGGTCGGACCAGTAAATGTCATAAAGAACAGACGCACCGACAACAGCGTGCCGCGCGGCGCTAGTCACGACACAGTGGTCAAGCCAGCGCCGTGATCCGTGTGCGTCACTCACAAAAGTGTACGTATCCGACGGCAATAGTTCTCTGTCGACGCACGACCACAACTGTTCGGCACAAAAGTGTTTTAGTTCAGTATCAAAAGGCTCACCTGGATGTGCGTTAAAATCACCCAATATAAACACTGATTCTACATTATTACTTTCAATAATGGCATTTATTTCACATAAACATTCGGTAAATTCTACTAAGTTATCTGTTACGTCTGTTGGCATATACACAGAAAGAACGATTATAGCACGATCAGTGAGTTCGAGTTTCACTGCTACCAGACGCACACTAGAGCATGGTATCTCTGTCACCGTGGGAAACGAACCTTTCCTCCATAATATGGCCACACCTCCATACGGTCTACCTCGAAGTATGCCGGCAGAGGTATCCACAGCTGAGTTACCGACGAAACCAAAGTCGTTGTCTATGCTGCCCAGATATGCAACGTCGTGCGGTAGCAACCAAGTTTCTTGTAAAGCAATTATATCTGCCGTCTTACAAATTTGGCGTATACATTCAACCGAACGCGTCACACTTTTGCAGTTGTAACTTACTAACCTAGTTGTACTAATCATGATTTGAGTTAGCAACACTTTTCAGAGTATCCTCTCTGGCTTTTATTTGCCGATCGAAGTTTATAAAACGACGAAAAGCTATTCCTTCTGGCCAAAAATTTGATTCCATAAACATGTCCAACTTATATTTTGGAACAAAAACTTTATAAGCATTATAGTCTTTTTCCATTTTCATGTTCATTTTTTCTAAAGTGACGGTTGTATTACATTTATCTCTAATGTAGTTTACTATGTCACACATGGTCACTTCCTTCGCCACATTATAAATGTACATCGGGGTTTGTATATCAGCTGCTTTGAATTTAACTGCAGGGTCTATAACAGCCTTCCCTCTGTTTCCAATAAAACGATTCCTATGTTTTTTTCTTTGAACCTCAATCCACCCATTGTCATTTCGTTCAGGTTTCCATTGCCCCTCACGTACAATATCAGCAAAACATTTTTGGTTTTGTGTGACGACATGTTGTACATTCGGAACGCTCGTATGTCCCAACGCCTGCATAGATAAGCGAGGCGCTTGCGTCGGCGCGCACTCGGCTACGATCGTTGATGATCGGCCTGGTTGCTGCCGCTGATTGGCCGCCTCGTCGACCTCGCGCGTTGCTTCGGATCGGCTGCTCTGTTCTGCACGTATCGGTTGAGGTGTTTTACAACTACCTCCCTTACTCGATAAATTTACGAACGGCGATTTGCACTGGTTTTCATTATCCAAACATATTATGGGTGGCAAACCGACAGGGCCACTGTTACTCTCTTCATATATAGTAACCCCTGAGGCACCTTGTATTGTGTTCACATTACACGGAAAATAATTAACCCTTGTCGTATTTTTTAACGAATCAAGATCCAACTATCTGGCGTAACTGGTCAGCAGTGGCGTACTGTTCTCTTATCTGAGTAATTTCACTTTGCATCTTTAGTATGTCCTTTAATAAGCTTGTCACATCGACATGGTCGAACAGTACAGGCGGTAGTTTTTGCAGGTCTCGAGCCACAAATATCGGAATTTCTTCTGGGTCCGTTTCTTTTAATAAACACAGAATATCATCAATATTACGAAGCGTTTTACCGTCCCTCTTCCTTATTTTCTTCCGCTTTGCGGTCGAAATAGAATGGAAAAGCAGATCCTTAGCATTTTCAATATCCGACTCCGTAAACGCACTTTTACATATACGACTAATGCTTTCTTCATCCATAACGTCCATTTTATTGCAAATAAATGCAAGCACCTCATTTATAACAACATTACAGGAGTTACACTTTACCACGTTAGAAGCCATTTTTCAAGGACACGACACTACCGATCGGCAAGCGCGTGCGTCGCGAACTGATCATAATGCGGTTATCTAAGTGCTTTACTCAAGCCAAAACTTTAAAAATTCTATATTGTACTTTTGTTAGAAGCCACTTGGAATACGCGTCCGAGATATGGAACCCATGTTACCACAAATATATTAACCGAATTGAGAGCATCCAAAAAAGGTTCATACGGTATATATGTTATCATCAAAAAGTACCGTATCATTCGGAAAACTATCATAACCTATGTAAAAAATTTCATATATTACCTTTACTCAACCGCCGTGAGATTTCGGACTGTGTGTGTTTGTTGAAAATCTTTAATAATTCTATAAGCTGTTCCGATATTTTGTCAAAATTTTATTTCAATATTCCCATGAAGTGTAAGCGATACAATCCACCTTTGCGCGTGCCAGTTGCTCCAACCAACTATAGGCAGAATTCCTACATTGTGCGTGCAAGCAGAAATTTAAACAAGCTTTGTAAACAGTACGATATTGATCCGTTCCTAACTAGTGTATCGTCAGCCAGGAAGTGCTTAAGCGGTAACTTTTTCATGTAATTCATTTTGTTATGATGGTTGTTATGCAGTGCGAGCAACATAGTAATTATGCTGTAGTTTATAAGTAGTAACTTGGTGTGAATGTCCTCAGAATTTACTTTTTCTTCTCTGTATTTTATAAGTGGAGACCTGTAATTGGCTTTCAGACTAATGTACTGTCCTTGATCTGTTTGTTTTAGCTGTAAGTCTCCCATGTTATTCAAATAAATAAATAAATAAATAAATAAATAAATAACTTATCTGGCAGATATTTTCATAGTATGTATAATTTATCTGGTAGATAATGCTTATCTAGATACTTGTGAAAAGGGCCCACATGCCTTAATTTTTGAAAAATTTCACTACTGATTGATTCAAGTTTTAAATAAATTATTAAATCCTAGTAACTTGGGGTTGTCCAGATTTTCAATAAATAGTAAGCAAAAGTAATACTAGTAAATAAGTCAAGTTACTAAGCAGTGTCATCATGTACAGGTCTATCTCTCCAGCTAAGAAAATGAAGGAGTTTGATGTCCACTGGTGAATATCAGTCACTAGATTGGCACCGCTTGCTTTTGTGAACGCATTCGAACGCTTACACTCACACAATGACACCGAAGACATTACATACACTGAAGGCTGGCGCAAAACTGACGCGATGAGAACATTGCCATTCATTTCAACAAAAAACAAAAGAATAAGATCTTTTTCGTATAAGCTATCTAGCGGCGCCACCAGCAGTGTAGCGAACATCATCGTTTCAGGCCGGTACCGCCCACTGCAGTGCAGGCCCCCATTTTTCTGACACACTTCCCGCTTCCGTGCGTCCCTCATACATGTTTCGATATCATTAACCCAAAAAAGAAAAAAGTGTAGTGATAAACCAGGTTAAATCTTCTGGTGCTAAAGCTTTTATACATCGTCTACTATACCTACCACTTTCGGGCAGCTGGCAGTGTATGAAAACTAATGGAAGCTTTTCTGTTTACGCTACTAATCAAAAATACAGAAATTGTAGTAGGATCGCGCGCAATATTTGAGATGACAGGAACACCTCACCATAAGTCGTTTCTTCTCCCTAAAGGTACGGTTTCCTAGAATAGAGGTGACATATTATCCACAATTTACCGGTGAATGACGTCACTGTAACGTTACGTATATGAAATTAAGTTGGTGTGTTTACCTAGAGAGCTTATTTGACACCGTAAAGTCAAACCCCGCTGCCCAAAGATTTAAACCGCTAAATTGGCCTTCACCGTACTTAGTCACGCGAAAAAATGTCCATACTGAGAAGAGTGAGCTCACACGTCAAGACATGAGCCATCGATCAGTCGTATACACCCGTCGACGGCCGCAACCGACGAGTCGGCGGCTGCAGTTGCCTCTGCCGTTGACGAATGAGCGCGTGGAAGCACTAATCGGTGTCGATTTTAAATCTTGGATAAAGACATCAGGGCATATCATCCCACGTCGATTCATATATATTTTTGAGAGCTGTGCGTACAGCCGCGCTGGTGTATTGTATGCTATACGGACAGCACAAGTCTTGGTTAATGTTGCGTCAGATTTGCAACAGCCCTTACACAAACAAAAATTGTACTTGTATTTAGCACTCAGTTGTACAGACGCTAGCACATCAAGCTACCCGAAACTGTCAAATTTTCCCAATCAACTTTGAACCTTATGCTTTAGCGATAAAGTTGGAAATCTATTTAAGAAATTTGACGGATTCTAGTAGCTTGATGTGCTGGCGTCTGTACCTTCCCTTCTTCCTAGATTGTCTCGTGTTTTGTAAGATGTTAAAAGGATATCGCACCTGTTTATATTTCAGTTATATCTTTAATGAGTTTGTATGTAATAAAACTGCTATTTGTATATCTCTTGCGATTAGTAACTTCAGCACAATCAGTAATTAAGCTTATTTGAAAAAATCTCTCCTTTAGCATTTATAAAGCGGTGTTAAAACGCGATGCTAACTGTAACACGGCTTTTGTTATCAGATTATGTTTGTGTGTTTTATATAATGCTTAATTTGACCGAAAACGCATAAGAAAATATGAAATGTCTTCATAATTATCTTTTTTGAAATACCATAACTTATAAGTTTCGTCCAATATTCGAAAAAGAATAATCAAATGAAGCAGCATTCGTTCACATTTTATGCAGCCTTCTTTCCCTCTTCCTCCAAATATTGCGCCAATTCCTCTGACCACGTCTTATAATGTCTCTCTTGCGCAGGCACCAGCACCCACGCTCGTTGAACCAGCAAGACAGGTCCAATTCAGCGCCAAACGTGTGTATAAACATGGTGCAGAGACCCATGACCCTTGCTGAACATCAGAGAAAGCATAACCAGGTATGATACAGGACAGGCACTTGTGTTGTACAGACGCCAGCACATCAAGCTACTACAATCTTTCAAATTTCTTTAATAGATTTTCAATAAAGTAAGAAAGTCAGTCCAAGGTATGATATACATACCAGTAGAAGTATGGAAGTGTTTAAAAGAAGATGGATGTACGTAGCTGACATTATTCTTCAATAAGTTGTTGCATGAAGGAGGGATCCCACAAGAATGGTGCAATAGTTCGCTAGTGCCCATCTTCAAGAATAAAGGTGATATACTGAGGACTGCAACAATTATCGTGGGATAAACCTCGTGTCACATAGTATGAAGGTGTGGGAGAAAGTAACCAGTTTGGGTTTATGCCAGGTCGAGGAACAATGGACGCCACTTTTGCACTCCGCCAATTGTGCGAGAAGTACAGGCGTGCACACAAGAACTTGCACATGGTGTTCATTGATCTGGAGAAAGCGTATGATAGTACCCTATCATACGCTTTCCCCCTCCCCCTCCACACCTCGGGATGTGCTGTGGTGAGCCTAGAAAGAGAAAGGTTTGCCCAGAAAGTATGTGGAGTTAATTTGTGCTACGTACAGTCAATCTCGTACCTACGTCCGGTCGGCTGCTGGCAGTACCGACGAGTTCAGTGTGGCTGTAGGCTTGCACCAGGGGTCGGCTTTAAGTCCTTACCTCTTCCTGTTGATGATGGACGCTCTTACGTCGGACATCCAGGAGGAGGCACCCTGGTGCATGTTGTTTTGCCGATGACATTGTCCTTGTCGGTGAAGATGGACCTGATATCCAGAGCAGATTGGAGAAATGGCAACAAAAGCTGGAGAATGTTGGCTTGAAAATCAGCAGAACCAAAACTGAATATATGTTCTGCGATTTCGGCGGTCTCTCCAGTTCTGGAACCATAGCGATGATGGCGCTTGATGGCGCACTTTTCCCCGTCTGCTCCGACTTTCGGTATCTCGGTTCACTCATGTAAAGCGATGGTGAAGTAAATCGGACGGTTAAGCGTAGAATTAACACTGGATGGATGAAATGGCGGCAGGTCACGGGAACAATTTGCGACTCCCGCATTCCCCTTAAACTTAAGGGCAAGATATATAAGACCATGATTAGACCTGCTGTCTTGTATGGATCGGAATGTTGGGCCACAAAAGGGATGAATGAAAGGCAATTGCAGTGGTGTTACACGAATGGATAGAATAAGAAATGAGTACCTACATAAGAGGAAGTTTGAAAGTGGCACCGGTAACTGAAAAGTTGTGTGGAAATCGGCTGTCATGGTATGGGCATGTGTTACGGAGGAATGAGGAAAATGTCGTGAGGAGAGTTTTGAGTATGGATGTGTTCGTTTGCCGTAAATATAATTCTAAATTTTTTGTCTGAATGTATGTTCCAAATGTTGGTCAATCTGTGTGTAGGTAAGGTGTCTGTAAACTATCACGGATTTGCTATCTATGGGCGATATTGCACTATGTTCGTATTTTTCTCCGCAAATTGTAAAATTTTATAAAAATAAATCTGTTATTTATATGCGAGACAGAAATCGCGCGCAGAAGCGAGTACAAATGGATAATTGTTGAATTAACTTTCTTGAAGTGAGTAATGCATAGAAACTCGCACGCAATTGCGCGTGAAATGACTTGTTGTATGTAATGGATATTTGACAGTAGTGCGTGCGGCGCGGACTCATTTATATTATGCGTTACTGGTTTAGTACGTATAGTGGATGGCGATCATACCATCCTTAGTTCAGGCTAGTTATGTTTCTGCCTCGTGTTATAATAGATGATCCTTTACCAACTCTATCAACCAGCAAGTCTTCCCAAAACTGGCATTTAATGCAGAACAGCAATTATGTGCACAAGCGCCCCTGAGGTGTACTCATAATTTCTGGAAGCCAGATTTACTGTCTCTTAACCGCTGGATCTAGAATCATGAAATTTTACACAGGAGGTGAGCACTAAGGGAGGATTCTTGAATTTTCGTCCCCTAAAGGGGTTACAAAGGGGTTGAAAGTTTCTATGGAAATTCGTAATTTTCGACGATGGGAAATCCCATCAGGCGTAAAAGTTGCGGCGGGTTGTAACAAACAATATAATATTTGACAATATTTAAATGGGACACTCATTTAAAACGAGGTTGGTTGTTCCTTCGCGGTGAGATTGACGTGTTTGTACGTTTTGTGGTCACAGTGTAACAATTCCCCGCAGTCGTCCAACTACTTGACATCGGGGAGACACAAACAGGACGATAAGGATAAGGCTGGGGAACAACTTAGTCAAAGTACTCAGGTAAGTTCCACATTGTACAATTTCTGTTTAACATTCTTGAATAACAACAACACGACTGGCGAAATATGTAGGTACAGGTAGCCTAACCCTTCGGAATTACAGGCGTGAAGTTAAATAAATAAATATTATGTGCAGGCATCTCCAACGGGCACGTTGCGACCTCGTCGAGCACGCGCGCGTTCCGCCGACGAGTCGTGGAAGAACGCACTCTCACCCAGAGAGAGCTACGACGACTGGGTCATACATGCTGATGAAATACTCATCGGGGCTAGGATAGGTGAGCTTGTGATGTTTCAGGATTGCCACTCATAAAAATCAAGCCGTTTCGTACTAAGTTGTAATATTTGTTTCAGAAGGTTTTGTTACTGTGTGCTCATGCAGAACTCATCTTTCACTAACATGTCACACTGCTAGGACACAGGCCTCCTCTCTGTGAGAGGGAGTGGGCTATATTCTACCACATGGGCCCAGTGCGGTTTGGTAGATGTCACATGTCTTCGAAGTTTTGGTTTTAGAACATTGAACACGGTTTCCCCATGATGTTTTCCTTCACCGTTTTGAGAGCAGTGGTGATGAAATTATTTACACAAAGTGAAACGCCTGCCTGAGTTCGGACTCACGAACTATAACTTCGAACTGCTCTTTTACTAGACCATCCATAAAATTGGCGAAACAGTCTACCTTCTCACCAGGTCAACAGCAGCTAAGAGCGGCACTTACAAACCAACCTTAGTTGAAAACATTCTTCCTTTTTCCTAAAATGTTTCTCATGAATCTCAGCCGTAACCATCGCATTATTTGTATTCAGGTTCCGGCAGTTTCGGGACAGTATACAAGGCACACTGGCACGGCCCGGTCGCGGTGAAGACGCTCAACGTGAAGACACCCACGCCCGCGCAGCTGCAAGCGTTCAAGAATGAGGTAATTACTCCTTGGTTTCATTAGCTCAGTGAGCTTTCTAGTGTAAAATATGTATTTCCAGATTAGGTTGCATTTTTTTTTTACAAAATTAATTTCAATACTTACCTTGAAAGCTGGTTGATACAAAACTGGCGATTATTGATGAAATGGTTTACTTTGACTGTTTTTCTTCTGAAGGCTATCTTTAACACCAAAATCATACCATGTTTATTGATCATCGCGTTCTACAAAAGCAGCTTCTCATCACTTGTTCCTTCCACCAGGTGGCAGTCCTCCGCAAGACCCGGCACTGTAACATCCTGCTGTTCATGGGCTGCGTCTCCAAGCCTTCGCTCGCCATCGTGACGCAGTGGTGCGAGGGCTCCTCGCTGTACCAGCACCTGCACGTGCTGGAGACGCCCTTCCCGCTGCTGTACCTCATCGACGTGGCGCGGCAGACGGCGCAGGGCATGGACTACCTGCACGCCAAGAACATTATACATAGGTATGTGTAACATGGTGAAAGTTAAAATAACACAACATGTCCACGTTTCGGCTTCATAAGTCATAATAGGCAGGACGCATGTATTGAAAACTTTAGGGTTTTAGGCTTTGCGGAATAGGCGACGAGAAGACTCTACCAAGCTTCCCAAATGCACCCCGGCCCAGCTGAATTTTTCTGTTAGCCTCTTTGTCAAAGTTGTTTTTACCAAACTGCAGAGTTTGATCGAGGTAAACGTAATCTCGAACAACCTCGAGAGCACTAATTACAGCAATCCGTCCCGGAGTAACGAGTTCGTGGAAATAACCTGGGTTTCGTCCAAGTTTATCTGGAGACCAATGCGTACAAAGGAATCAACTAGGCCATCCAGCATCTGCTGCAAGTCATGCAACGATTCAGCCAGCAAGACGATGTCATCTGCAATTCTCAAGTGTGAGATGTACTTGCTGTTGATGTTAATACCAAAACACCTTCCAATACGTTAGAGAACAATTTCGGAGAAATTACGTCCCCTTGTCTCGCCCCTCGACGCAGGGGGATATGTTCAGTGCGCTGGCCCTGAGTTTGGATGGTCATTGTCGCGTTTTCATAAAGACGATTAGTGCTTGGCCAGACTGGCAGTGCGGGGCGGGGAGCGGCGCGGGTGCGGGAACGCGCGCGATCCGCCTGTCCGCAGTCGAGCGCGGCTGCGTTCTGCGTGTTGTCGTATTTGTCAAAATATAATATGGATGAAGAAAACTTATTTTTACAAGAAAAAAAGCTCGAACTAATTTGAGGGCCCCGGTCCCCGCGCACGCAGCCCCGCGCGGGCTGCGTGCGCGGGGACCGGGGCCCTTACGGCTTACCGCGCTCGCGTGCCCACTATGGACACTCAAATGAAATTCTTATGTTTGAGTAAGCCTCGCTGCGCCTGCGCTGCCAGTCTGGCCAAGCATTTAAGCTGTGAACATTCACGGCTATTATGTAGGCCATGTGGGAATCTAAACAATCACAATCATCCCGCGTTCGTTGATGATACTAATTACGTCATATTTCACGCTTCAGGGACCTAAAATCAAACAACATATTCCTGAGAGATGACTGGTCTGTGAAGATCGGAGATTTCGGTCTGGCCACGGCTAAGGTGCGGTGGTCTGGTAAGTGTTATAATTTGATTCTTCTTTTTACTAGATAGTCCCATTGCAGGACGAAGGGCCGAGGGTGATTAATTTGACAGGACTAAACTAAAATTTATCTTCTGCCCTTTTCTTAATGAAATAAAGAAAAAGATGCACTGAAAATTAAATTTAGTTTCGTTTGTGAACAACAGAATCGGCACCATTGTATTTATTTTTGGTTTGCCCGATTACAGTCCGGCCGTCGTGAGAACGCGTTCCTGACACCTGACAGTGCGACAATTCTAGTAGCTAATAAAGATTTTATTTAGGTATTGAGTTTTTGTTCACATTATTTAATTAGTTTTTTTTTGCTCAATTTTTTATAGATTTTGTTGTATATTGGCGTGGCTAGCTAACATTATGGCAAATAATTTAATTATCTGTGGTAATGTTAATTACTTTGCATATGTTAGTATAGTATAATCAAGTATTTTCTAACTGAACAGATAGCTGTGCTGCTGGGGAGTTCGTTGCGCCACTTCTTCTCCCCAGCGAAAGCACTACGAAGTGGTGAAGGGCGGGCGTTTTGGGGGACTGTCTTTTGTAATTTTGACTTTCGGAAAGTGCTGATTCTCAGCCTAGTTTGAATAAATGCCTTTTGATTTTGATCAAATTTGCAAAACACGTATCCATTTGTATGAAAATGACAGATGTCAAGAATGCATTCTCTCGCCGGCCACACTGTACTTTCAAACTCAAAGCTTTTTAGTAATGAACTAATGAATCCAGTATTCAGCTTTTTCAATTGGGAACGAATTTTAAAATTACCATACTGTTCCAGAAATTTCAACAGCAGGCGGCATACAATGGCAGCAACCGACCGGTTCCATCCTGTGGATGGCCCCCGAGGTGATCCGCATGGACGAGCCGGCGCCCTACACCTTCCGCTCCGACGTGTACGCGTACGGCATCGTGCTGTACGAGCTCATGGCCGGCGAGCTGCCCTACGCGCACCTTAATAATAAGGACCAGGTAAAGTGCGACCAACTAAACATTGGGCTCCTTCGAAAGTTCTGCTGTCATAATATAACACCCGACTTTATAATTATGTGACTGATGCTATGGTTTTGCGGCTATTTTACCGCTTTCCTCGGGAACCCAAACTTTACAAAGGATGATGAGGAGTTTCACATCATCATTCAGTCGAAAATGTCTGCAGCTCGGTATAAACTTCTTTTTTTTTTTAATGACCTGTCCTAAACCTCCTGCCGCCTGCCTAGCGTATCCCCGCGATGTTCACCTTCGTCCTAACTAATTCATCTATTTATTATCTTTCAGATCCTCTGGCTGGTCGGTCGCGGTAACCTCCGACCCGACGTCCGACGCCTTCGTCAAGACGCTCCACAAGCCCTGAAACGTTTATTTGAGGACTGCATCAAGTTCGACAGAGAACAACGGCCTCTCTTTCGTCAGATCCTGGCCTCACTCGAGTCCATGCTGCGAGCCATGCCCAAGATCACGCGCAGTGCCTCAGAACCGAACCTGAACCGACAGCTGCATGCCTCCGATGATTATCTGAGCTATAGCTGTGCCTCGCCCAAGACGCCCGTCAACTTCCAGTTCAATACTGATACCAGTTTTCCTGCGTTTTACGGGTATGTAAATCGATTACAATTAGCCGTCAAGTCAATATGTAAAAGAATTTTAAGACATCATTACGCATTTTTAAACGAAAATTCTCTGCTCGCCAATTTATACGTGTATAATTTAGCAATAACTTAGCTAAAATAAAATGACACTGAATGACGGACTTTATACCACTAAATTGTCTGATCAACTTTGAATAGTTGTAAAATTAAATTGTAACATGCAGCATTTCCTTTTTCAGCATCCCGGTGCCGAACCAGCGGCACCCGTAGGGGTTGCTGAAGGGCTACGACTAGCCAAGCAGCGCGGCCGGCGCATGCGCGTCACGCAGCACGTGCGCGACACGACACACGTGCGCGACACGACGCACGTGCGCGACACGACACACGTGCGCGACACGACGCACGTGCGCGACACGACACACGTGCGCGACACGACGCACGTGCGCGACGCTCGCCACACATGCCGCGCGCGCTGCGTAGCTCTTCTCAATCATCATGGCGATATAATGCACCTTAATTACGTCACAGTTGGCTAAGAGATAGCCTTGCTTCGGTATAATACTATGCAGTTTTAAGTATACAAAACGGCCGGGAACTCGTTGGGCTCAATGCGCGTTCGCAGCGTCGTAAACTTAAAAATTCGAATTCAGACAACATTAGTCAAAAATTTGAAGCAAAATGTGGCTGATCCACATCCAAATATTGAATATTGTTGTCTGATGAAGGTTATTCATAGTATCATAACGGCCTTGGCTAGACAATCGAATCGAACAGTTCCAAAAACCAATTTGTGTATAGTTAATTACTTCAGTGTAAAATGTGATAATGCTGACAAGGACAAAATGTGAGACAGTATTTTAAGTATGGCTTACTATAGTTGAAGTATGAGTGTCTAACGGGGAGTTGTGGTGGATACCTGCAGAACGAAAGATATGAGCTTCTGTCGCGATGCTGTTCAGCGGCTGGTTTACCTTAGTCAATAATCAGCTGGGACTTTGAACAAGCGGATTTATTTGCGACGCTATAACAGCGAACTGGACCAAAATCACTTTTTAGAAGCGTCAAGCCGGTCCTTAAACTCAAGACACCTTAGCGTCAGACCCGCCGGCTGTGTCGGCAGGGCTGATGAGTAGACAGTTTTAGGACCAGCTGGCCTACATCTATTTGTCAAAAAGATTATTCACATATCTGCTGCTATCTGTCTGTAATATGTATGGTATACATAATAAAGAGTATTCTATTCTATCTTTTAGAAAAGCAAGTGCCACGAGAAATTTATGGCGACAATTTTATCTGTGGTTAAGCTGATCTTTTATTGTCTCACCTGTTAGCTTCCCAAGTAAATAATGAATTCCATAAGTTCTATTTTTCTATTAACATTCGCGTCTGAATAGTGACTACTGCCGTCAGTTCCTGTTATAGCCGTCATTCGAAATAAAGTTCTACTGTCGATATGTTCACGATCTCGGAATGTATTTATCATTATTTATTGTATAATTTATTGAAAATTATTTATTCTTACTTCTGCCCAAACTGTTGATACAATGTGAAAATTACTAATACGAAAATATATCTCGAAATAGTGTCGCTCAATACATGGCTAATTTAGTCGGAAAAGTCTCAAACTAAAATTATTCTTATTGTCTAAAGTCTAAAACCAATTGTGTCTCATACTTTTACAGTACTCATAAGAATTGTTGAGCGCAATTTTAACAATTATTCTAAAAAGAATGAAATATAAGTATAAAAATAACCCACGCCTTTTAAATAGATTCAATTATACTAAAAGTTGGAATTATTAAACGTAGTAGCTACATGGGAACGATAATATCATGAAGTCTAAAGCAGTCTTATGAAACCTACTCATAGTTTCAATTTTAGATTTATAATAAATAAAGTTCCATACTTATGTCATTTTAGACTGGACCCGTCTGCCGAGTGCGATTTTTAATCGTAAGTTAGAATCCCATTTTATCCACATTCAATCGTTGACAAATAAGACGCGCGTCTGCGCTTTAGTTAACCTATTAAAAAGGACGTTATTTTTCTGATATAAATAACATATTTTTGTATTATCTCAATACAGACACAGTTAGTGATAGTAATAATGTATGTTTTTTAAAGTATTATTTGTACGATATAGTTGTAACCGAGTCGTGGCGAGACATAAATGTAATTTATTCGTAATTATTGTAAATAATTAATTGTAATAAAGACCGTAGATTAATGTCTGACGATTAAGAATCTTGTGTATACAGTATAATTAATTTTAAAGCATAACTATTACTATAGGACACAATAAATTATTGTTTCAATTTATTTTAGTTGTTTTTTTTTTTCATATTTAGAAGTTTACATGGAAGTTTAACATACTTCTACATAGTAAACCAGGTCGAAATTATAATGGTTGGAGACGACTATTAATTCTTGACTGTTTTTTGACACTAAATTAAAATTTAAAAGCGCAAGCGTTTCGCGGTAATCGGGTGAGTATTGTGGCGAGAAAGGTTCACCGCGTACTCGTCACCAAGGCACCTTGGAATCACTTAATGACTATTTTCGAGATTTGGCATAGCGTTACGACTATTTCTTGACTATTTTTTAGAATCGAAACCAAGTCGATTCTCCCAAGTCGGGGGCCGTTTGGTTGCACTAGAGGTGAGGATTGTGTGGAAACGTTCACTACAAAATCCTTAGATATAACTTCGAAATAATAAATGACTATTTTTTTGACTTTGGTGACTATTTTTTGGTGTACTCAAAATTGATTTTCATGAAGTTTTCAAAAGTGAGGATTGTGTGGTGAAGGACACAAATACTCGTTTTTGAAGGATCAAATTCTATGATCAAAATTATAGCTTCAATCACTGCAACGAATGTTTATTAGATAACTAATAAAAACATGTTTCGAAATGTTATGTAGAATTCGCAGAAATAGTTTCATAAATTCGTCATCGCTATCATCGTTTCCGTGGTGTAGCGGTTATCACATCTGCCTAACACGCAGAAGGCCCCCGGTTCGATCCCGGGCGGAAACATATCTTTTTGTGCTTCGTACCGTACAAGACACCTAAGAATATAAGTAACGCATGGTGTCATCATGATGATAATAGAAATTTGATGTTTTCTTTTTTATGTTCAGGCATAACTCTCGACATATAGACGGATTTGAAAAATAATTTTTTTAAATGGATAAATAAGGTTATGCCTCAGGGGCAGGATTGAAAAAAAAAAAACAGTTTTTTTATTTTATAAGAAAAACATTTTTTATTTTATAACAAGTGTTTTTTTTTGTTTGGGGCATTATTTCAAATTAATTCGACCTATAATGTTTCATTTCTAGACTAGATTTTTTTAAATTCGCCATAGTAATTTAAATATTTAGAAAAAACGATCAATGGATAAACATTTATTTTATGTTGTGTCTCTAATCAATACTAAACGCTTTACATTCACCCTGTATGTGTAACTAATGTTGATATTAAATTTGAAATGGACATAGGGACTTTCCTAGCGGGATATAAAAGTTCAAAAATATAACATAGCAATAGCATAGATTCCTGGTTTTATGTCAAGCTATTTAGACTCCTAAATATACATTTATTTTCATTTTATATCCATTCATTGCGAGAGGGGAGCGCTCGCGTACCGGAGGCGTTTGCGCAGCGCTGGATCACCTACATCGCTCTTCGATGACGCCGTATCACCTCCATTCGATGACGATGAAGAACTCGAACTCTGTGTCCTTTTCCGCGAAGTATCGTTAGGCGCGATAGACGTTTCACCGTCCATTTTGTTTAAAATAAACACAGTTCACGAGACGGAAAATTTACTAAAGTAATTAAAATACTAATCTAATGAACTTTCTACTTTAATCTCAAAAGTTCTAAAATTAAAAAAATTCGCTTTATGCGAAATAAATATAACTGTGACAATCTAACAAAGCTGCGCACAGTTCGGAAAACGACGCAACAAACATAACACTTCATCATTGTGTATGGTTTGTTTGTATGCGGTTTTTGAAAGTAGTTCACAGATATGACGTTGGGGGGCGCTAGTGGTGCGATTACGAGGCGAAAAGTAAGGAAATCTAGCAGCTGTTCATGCAACGAAGCGTGACTTTTTTTTAGAAGTCATTTATTTTATGGGATCGTAATTTATATTTTTGTTCGTACGAATAAACTAGGTATTTAAATAAAAATAAAATGCTGTCCCGTTGGTAAGCGAATTACATGAGAACGGCTGTACCGATTTGGCTATTTTTATTTTTAGTTTTAAAATGTTCGTAATAATTTCCAATTTTTCTTTCCAAACGCGGTTTGGGAAGAAAAATTTTCTAATTTGGGAAATACTGAAAGTACTTTTTTCTATATAATTTCGTCGGGTTAGTCAGTACTTAATTGCTGAAAAATTAAAACAGTATTAAATTCAACGAGGCTGTTTATTTCATAATATTCGTCACGCATAATCGCACAACATAATCATATCTAACAATGCTGGTATTTCATAACTCCACTATTATTAGCCCTTGACATTACATTTGAACATCTCGTTACTGCCATTTCAATCAAGTATTGGCAAAGTTTTAAAGGGCCTCATAAAATGGGTCGTATACGAAACTAGGCATAATCTAAAAAATAATTACAACTTTAGTACTTGCTGAGAGCGTACATTCTTAGATTTTATAATAACAAAAATGGACTATAAGTGGTAACATTCCATCCATATAATTGCAAATTAACTCATTAAATTACGCAACATGGAATATTTCTATGTAAAAACACATTAGCTACGTAACATTATCCTTCCCATTCGTCACATCAAACCAGCCAGTTCGTTTAACATATCTAAAAGTTAATACATATTTACGTCGTCCTACGGCGCTGTATTAAAATATCAAAATTGTGTATAATTTGTTTTATTATGATACTAAAAGCTTATCAGTGTATAAAGAATCACTATAATTTCAAATCACTTCGTGCTTTGAAATAATAGACATCCGAATTGAGAACCTCCTCCTTTTTGAAAGTCGGTTAAAAAGGCTGATAACTTAATAGCTAAACACGACAATCCGATATTTTGTGAATTACAAATACCATCATAAAATCACCATTAAAATGACAACAATTCATTCAATATTTTTAAAATTGCATATTGCTTTTCGATTCACTTTACAATAAAATTTAAAAAATTGTCATAATGAGTAAGTACATTTTTTTTTTCTCAATGTAAGTGCCGAAACTTTTTGGAGTGGCGACCGCGTACCGGAAGGCGTAACGTTTGAAAGCCTCCCACAAGGTGGACCGTTGACCTGGTGAAGGCCGCCGAAATCCGCTGGATGCGAGAAGCACAGGCCCGGATATGTGGCGACATTTGGGAAAGGCCTATGCCCAGCAGTAGCATACGGTATCACCGTGGCCACCGTAGGCGCGGCCTGCGGACGGAGAGTAATGGGTAGCTCACAGTCCGATCAGGACCAGGCCCGTGCCGGACGGCGCTACGTGCTCCACGCGCGCTTCAAAGAGATGTCAGCATCAAATGAAGGAGCCCGTTAGGGCCCAAGCCTGCCGGGTCAGCGGGATTGTCCGAAAAGGTTACCGCTGCCCCGGAACATAAAGGGCTAAGGAACGAACACGGGTGGGTTTTAGTCAGTAAGAGTCTGACACTCCCTTCCGCTCCACCCAGAGCGGGAGGGTCATTTGATGATTTCCCATACGCAAAAAAAAGCAGTAGCATATGCTGTAGTACAATCAATAGTAGCACGGTATGTGTAGCAGTCTTTCGGCTAAAATGACGATAAAATGAATTTCTAAAAGGACTTCGGACTGTCGTGTTTGGTAGATACTCAGATTATGGCAGTGTACAATTTATTTAAATGTTGCTTTTAAAAATCGGTTTACAAAATATACTCTTTGAGGTCTCATTTGTTTACATTGTATTTTCTTGTATTGTATAAATACTATCATCTAATCGTTAGAATCTTCGCTATCAGCGTCCGCGGCACTGTCGCCCTCATTCTTGGGTTTCTTCACTCTTTTGGGGCGTACCTCGAACTTAGACAGATGTATCTTCTTTCCGCCAATTTTGGCGTCACCCGCCATTTTGATTGCCCGTTCTACTGCTTGAGGGCCATCGAATTCTACGAATGCTGTCGCTGTAAATAAATAATAATTAAAACATATTTGTCATTAACCGTTTCACCGCCACGGACATCTATAGAAGTTCCAGATTTTCGTGACACCAGCGCCACGACCTCATTAGAAGCTCTTCATTTTATCTATCATATAAAAATAAATTTACTGTATGTAAACGTTTTGTTTCATTTTATTATTTAATATAGCAGTGTCTAATACCCTGCTTTTTATTTTTCCACACAAAAGAAGCCCTTATTTGTCTTAAAATCGGCAAAAACAAAAACTGGGAAGATTTTAGATGTCCCCAGAACGGAAAAGGACTTTATATATACTGTTTGATTTTCCCCGTTGAATTATTTATATATACTACTATCGAAAAAAATTTGAGATATTTTACTGAAAATATGAACTTAGTTAACTACATATGAAAATAGACGAATTTCGACCTTCAGATGGGTGCCAATCCGGAATTGAATAGTTGTTAGCAATCCTTGTCGATAATTATATTCCCATCTCTACAAAATAATTGGTTGTCAGTGCCCCAAGCGCCACGGACTATTATAGAAGTCGAGTCGTTCTGCGACTTCATAAGCATACGGCTGTCAAGGTCACTTTGGCATAGTGCAGCAATAATCGGATGAACGCGCACGCATCCTTCTTTCACTTTGCTTGTAACAATACTAAGTATTCAATTTTACTAATAAGTACAAATAGTGAAATGAATAAAGAACTAGATTCGAATGAGCTTTTAAACATTTTACAAGGTATTTTCTGGAGAACGATGAATCAGAAGATGATTCTGAGGTATGTCCGCCTAGATTTTCCATTTCGAAAAACACGGCGAAATACACTATAAATACAGTGAAAATTTCTGCCGCTTAGATACCTACAGTAAAAAACGTTGCCTAAAGTAGTTAAAAAAAAAACCCGGTAGAAGACAAAAATAGAAAAAAGAAAGGCCATAGACCACAATCCTAATCAAAATGGAATTTAACGTGCTCTGATCGCCAAGGACTTGAAATGAAGTCAAAGAATGACGTCATGAAACAATTAGAGATGTACCTCCTTTCTTATAGCTGTAATTGAGTTATGTATTTCTTTCTTTGATTGTTATAATTTATACTGGTTTTTCTTACTACTATATACCTACTGCGACTTTCGATATGACAATACCTTCATCATTACTGTTTACTTTTCGTTATACATTTATAGCTTGGCACTTGGCGAGGCATCGCGTTCTGTGTATGTTGGTGGTGAAAAGGTTAATACACATACATACATACAGATGCACACATAATACATATTATTATGTAAACTATTTCTTCATATATGGCAATATTCCAGCGGCATAACACTTATATATTCCTTTGTTGTTGTGTTGTTTTGTAATAATTTTTAATTATTGATATAATTTATATATTTTTTTTTTTATTGTAATTTGTAATCTGGTTAAATTGTATATGGATGTATGCCTGAAATAAATTTGATTTGATTATTTATTTGAAAATCACATAAATTAATTATCTTATCTCTTGTTGGAGAGGTAGATAGCAAGCCCTACTCGAGAATACTCATAAGTGACAGTTTAATTAAAGATCATTATTATAGCATCTAGGCTAGTAGCATCTATTACAGTGGAATACTCAACATGCAACTCAATTAAAAGTAGCTGATGAGTTTCATTGTCTGTTTGTCACCCCAACGTGTATTGTAACGAAAGAAAGACTCAGAATACCAAGATTGATCATCAAACATTGTTGTTGCAGCAGTGTTGACAAATATGCCAATTTTCAGCTGTGACTGTGCATACTTAAAGAAATTAACTAACCAGCACATAGTTACATACCCATAGTCTTCTTCCCCTTGACAAGATGTCGTATGCTCCTGATCTTGCCAGCTCCCACGAAGGTGGAGCTGAGCGCCTGGTCGGTCAGCTCGGCGTATGAACGCACCACCAATGTGGTCTGTGTAATGGGCAGCCCTCGCTTTACGCGGATGCGACTGCCTTCGATGTATGCATTGTTTTCTTGCAGGGCCTGATATGGATATTTATTTAGGTTATTTTATGTGATATGATTGAGGCAGCATTTACCAAGCATCCACACTGTAGAAGACCATAATTATAACTAAGAGACGTATCTAATGCGGTTGCGATCCTCAGCATTTAGCGAATGACGAAGTAGAGAGAGAAGAGGTATGACACAATTGACTCAAAAGGTTAGTAGGGTTGGGTAGATGGTATGATGAACTTGTGGATCTTTCAAATGATTAGCTAAATTAAAAGAGACTTTTTAAATTTTGACACATTGACATTAATTCCTATAAAAGCTGTTATAACTGTTTAACGTTTAATCAAGCCAACTAGAGCTTGATTGAACATTAAACAGTTATAGCAGCTTTGCTTTGGAAGCATGTGATAAAAATACTTTTTGGAAGTGTAGGTATTTGTATAAGTTACCTCTTCCGCAGCAGTATCACTGTAGAAGTTTAGGGTAGTAGTAAATACAGGCTTTGACTCTTCTGAAGGGTACACCTCAGCAACGCTGGAACAAATAAATGGAATTATCACATTTTTTACATACATTTTAAAGATACAATTTCTTTTTTTAGACAGGTAATATTAAAATTCATACCCAATTTTCCTAATCAATCCATGTTTGACAAAGTGGTCTGTGAGCAACTTCCTATAGTTCAGCATGATAGAGATGGGCAGGTTCTCCACAATCACGGTGTGTGCCAAGCCCTCCTCGTCTGCATCCCCCTTCTTATCCTTATTCCATTTCCTCTTCTTCCACTTTATCTTCTCTTTTACTTCTTCATTTTTATCAGACTCCTCTTTATTGGGCTGAACACCTTTAGCTTTTTTATTCTTGTTGAACTTTTGTTTTAACTTTTTACGCTTGTCCTTGTCAACCACAGTCATTTCATCAAGCAGGTTGGTCAGTGTGTGTGCATTGTCTCCAATACTGAGGTTCTCCAGGTCTTCAGCTATATCAGGTTTACCATCTTTTTTTCGCGATTTAGGAGCTGGCTCCCCCTCAGGCTCGGTGCTCTCAGCAAGTGGAGACTTCACCTTCTTCTTTCTTAGTTTTTTAATTTTGGTTTCTGATGAAACCTCACCATTATTCTCAGCATCAGTTGGTTCTGTACTTTGATCAGATTTTGGTTTCTTAACTTTTTTGAATTTCTTCTTTTTCTCTTTAGTTTCTTGAGTTTGAACTTCAGCATCACCGGGTGGTGACTCTCCTAGCATTTTATTTAACTTCTCAAGTACACTACTTTTACTGCTGTCCACCTCCATGTTTAGACTGTTAACTTCAGCCGCTTTGTTCTCTTTTTCTGATTGTTGGTACTTTTTTAACTTTTTATGGTTCTTGCTTTTGCCTTTAACAACAGTTTTGGCTGTGGTCTCAGGTTTTTTATTAGCCTGGGTGTCATCAGACTTGGTCCTCTTCACCACAACTTCCTCGTGATCCTCTAGCATGAAGCTGACGGACTTGTTCCTTTTCTTGGGCTTACTGCTAGATGCATTAGACCTGGCACTGTCGAAAGATTGCTCAGCTGGCGATTTAGTTTTCATGATGGATTTAACCGATTGATTTTTGCCACTTGTGTTAGGAGTAGAAGTAACTTTAGAATCGTCAACAGGGCTGCTTCGAAGTAAATTTGGGCTTAAAATAGAACCATCAATGTTGATAAGAGATATGTCTACTGGGTCTTGCTTGCTCCGTTTTTTGTTTTTATTTGGTTTAAGTTCACGTTTGGGGGTACCTATCTTGGTGTTGTTATCAGATTTTCGTTTGTCAGCAACTTTATTCGTTTCAGTAACAGATTTATAAAGACCAACAAAGTCTAAAGTTTTGTCTGAGAGCGTATGCTTTTCAGCAACACTAGGTTTCAAATCAAATGACTTAGACTTCATTATTATCGCTTACGAGCAGTTCTTAACTTGAAATATTGTTAAACAAAATGAAACAACACATAATAAAAAATGCACGGACGTGCAGCGAATATTTAGAGGTTATGTTTCGCAGCTGCCATCACTGCCATTCTTTTTTTTTTAAATTTAATTTATTCATGAGCATAGATACAAAGTCTTTCAGTCGCATACATAGATAATAATTATTGCTATCTAACACTAAACACACTAATATACTTCACACATTTTCATTTTACCTCTGGTCCTCTGTTTAATTACATTCTTATAAAACCGTTAGAAAACATATTTACATTTTTTTTTTAATTATAATCCAAAACTACTTATATTAAATTTTTTCAACAGTATTACATATATATTTATACAACGCGTTGTAATAGTTTCTATTTATTAATAGGCACAGAGTACTTTTTTATATAGTATAGGTCCCTGAACGTGTTGGGGAGCACTTTGTTGACGTTCACTGTCACCTGTCACTGAATCTCCCGTATTATTATTATACTCTTTGCACTGAATTGACCGACTCTGACCTCTGAGTCCGACTCTGACCTCTGAGTTTGTTTCGGCATTTCTTCTCAGAGTAGTCATTTAGGAAATGCCGGCCCCATCGTTCGTTAAATAATCAAAATTCGATCTAGCCTGTCCCGACTTGCTGCCCTCCCCCAGCGACGCCCTAAGCCGAGGCTCGTACCCCACAGGGGGTGCCCTTAGCGTGTAGTCGCTTAGTTTACTTAGTTAGTTTTAAGCCCCTGGCTGCAGGCTTTGAGTTCTCTCAAGGCAGCCGCAGGATTGACCGGTTAAGTAGTCACGACCTCTCAAGGTCAACTACGAGACGCCATATTATAAAAAAAAAAAAAGCACTGAATTGCAATTTACATGGCGGCTTTAGATTTAATTTTTTCATTTAGTGGATTTTAGTACGTGAAATTGGCAAAATTGTGGTGTTTATTCCACAGGGGCCATTAATCAAGAGTTGAAGTTTGCACTGAATTGACTGTTACTGACTACTGTCAAAAATTTCACTCACTAAAGGCGCGTTTCCATTATGCAAGTGTTTGCATACATGTATGACGTCAGACTTGTGTGCAAGTGATTTGAATTGGAAACACGATTTTGTTCAACTTGCAGCTTGCATACAAGATTTTAGTGGTATACAAGTTAGTTCTAGTTGTACAGTAATTTTTACAAAGTAATAAAGTCATAAACAAAGTAATCCTCTATGCACGACCGCATGCGCTTGCAACTTGCGTGCAAATGTGCCGACTTGATTATTGTGCGTACAAGTTTAAACCTAATTGCATACAAGTTGCAACTTGTTTGCAAGTTGTTGTTTCCACTATACAATTTGCATGCAACTTGCAACTAGTATGCAAATCACTTGCATAATGGAAACGCGCCTTTTTAAATCAACCATTGATCACTGCCATTCTGCCAATCAGTGTGACCACATTGACCATCTTATAAATGGCGAATCTGCCACAGACTGGGCAAAAAATCTGCCACACTTGGCGCCAAAATTGCAAAAAACATGCCTTCATGGAAACGGAAAAAAATACACAACGAATTCAATGATATTTCTATAATCAACAAAAATTTTCTTTTTGCATTATTATACCTATACACTACTTACTCTACGTATCCGCATCCGCATTCGCCTCCAAATCGCCACTTTCGGTGTACGGTCACCAAAGGAGATGTAGCGCTTAGGTGGTGTAGAGACAATAATACTCCAGATGTAGGTACGACGAAAGTGTATTTAAAATATACGAGGAATATTGAACAGTGCGTGTGTGTTATTACAAAATATGTAGGCACGTCTTAAATAACTAAACTTAGGAGCACAAGTAGTGACTTACTTACTAACATTTATTATCCAATAGGAATACGGTTTCAAATATAAATTATAGTTCCTAAAGAAATCCGTGCGGTGGCGCACTGGTCGCTGTCGTGTTATTGGCCGATCGTAGAGACCGCGTCGAGTGCTCTGTTCGGCGCGGGCGGCGAGCGTGTCGCCGGGGCAAAGCCCTAGAATCCCGCGCGCTGCGGCGGCGGACGGATGTATGTTTATGTATTGCAGCTACAGTACTCCCCCCTTAGCGAAGCGTACAGGCGTCTTGATGATCCTGCCTGATCTTGTGCGGTGTTCCTTCGTTTTCGAGGCTGGAAGTAGGCTGGATTGATCTGTGTTGTTATTGTTTGTTGCTGTTGTTGTTGGTCGGTTGGATTGGTCTTCAGGTGATTGGTGTGTCTCACTATCCGTGTGTTCTTGATCTTCTGCGATGTTGATAGTGTACGCCGGTTTGAGACGATCGATTGATATGTTGCTAGATCTTCCAGGTAGTTGAAATGTGAAAAATTTTTCGTTACGTTCGATAACCTTGTATGGACCTTTGTATGGATGCTGCAGAGGTTTGCGGACTGTGTCATCGCGTACAAACACGTGGCTGCATGTCAGTATGTCGTTGTGTACGAACATACATCGCTTGTTTGAATGTGGTTTGTATGTAGGTGTGAGCTTCGTGATAACGTCGTGCAGGTGATCGACGTAGTCGTAGTCCATTTTCGTTGCGGCTGGTGTAGGTGATATAAAATCACCGGGTAAGCGTATCGCTTGGCCGTAGGTAAGCTGCGCGGCACTTGTGTTGGTGTCGGTGCGCGTGGCGGCTCGAAGACCCATTAAAACAGTAGGCAATTCGGAGATCCACTTGTTGCTGTTTTTTAGTCGAGCCATGAGTGCGGCTTTAAGTGTTCGGTGCCAGCGTTCGACTATACCGTTACTCTGCGGGTGGTAGGCAGTAGTACGGGTTTTTTCTGCTCCAAGTAATTGTACGAGGTTTTGGAATAGTCGACTTTCGAACTGTCGTCCTTGATCAGTTGTTATTCTTGTGGGACAACCGAAACGAGATATCCAGGCTTCGTACAGTTTTCTTGCGACGATTTCAGCGGTTATCTCTTGAAGGGGCATGGCTTCGGGCCATCGTGTACAACGATCAATCATAGTGAGTAGGTATCGATGTCCACATGAAGATATAGGTAGCGGTCCAACAATATCAACGTGAATGTGTTGAAATCGTTCGCTCGATGGGAATGTTGTGATGTCACTGTGATTATGTCGTTGTACTTTGGACAGTTGACACGAAGTGCATGTTTTCGTCCACTCGCCAATGTCGGTATTCATTGATGGCCAAAAGTAACGTTCTTGCATTAGTTTTCGGGTAGTTCGTATTCCAGGATGACTTGGATTGTGCACGGCGTTGAATGCGATGCGACGAAAGTCGGCTGGTAGGTATGGACGAACATGTGATGTAGAAGTTTCGCAGAATATTGGCTTGTTGGTACCGGGTATGACGATTTTCTTCAGTTGGATATTTGTTTGTCGTGATGATAATGAAATATAGATGTCATTTTCTTGAGCTTGCGATAATTCGTCATAGTTGATTGGTGATGGCAATTCGATTGTTTCGATACGTGAGAGAGCGTCGGCGACGACGTTGTTTACTCCACTTATGTGCCGGATGTCAGTCGTAAACTCACTGATAAACAAAAGTTGACGCGTGCGCCGTTGAGTATCGTTATCGGACGGCGGCTTACGAATTGCGTAGGTCAGCGGCTTGTGGTCGGTGTAAACAATAAGCTCTCTACCTTCGAATATTTTTCTGAAGTGTTTGATTGCCATGAAGATTGAAAGTAATTCTCTGTCGAATGTACTGTATCGTTGTTGAGTTTCGGAGAATTTCTTTGAGAAATAGCCAAGTGGTATCCATTTCTTGTTTATGAATTGTTGAAGTACGGCGCCTGCGCAGTTATTCGAGGCGTCGCACATGAGCGATATGGCGTCGGTTGTTGATGGAGATGGGTGAGCGAGTAAAGCTGCGTTCTGTATGCTAACTTTACACAACTCGAATGCTTGTGACGCTTCTTTGTTCCACTCGACTTTTGTTTTGTCGCGTTTCTTAGAGTTGTGCAGGAACGCGTTGAGAGGTGCTTGTAAGTGGGCTGCGTTTGGTATGCTATCGCGGTAAAAGTTTACCATTCCAATAAATCGTCGTAGGTCGTGAATTGTTTCGGGTTTGGGGTAAGCAGTGATAGCAGTTATTTTGTCTTGTGGTGGCTTGATTCCGTTGCTCGACACTTCATAGCCCAGGAACTTGACATTTTCTCTGCCGAAGACACACTTTGATGGATTTATGGTGATGCCATACTTGTCTAATCGGCGTAACACCTCCTGCAGATCTTCGATGTGGCTTGCTTCATCTTCCGATGCGACGATAACATCATCGATGAATGGGAATGCGTAGTCTAACCCGATGAGTACTTCATGTATGAATCGTTGGAATGTCTGTCCAGCATTTTTAAGTCCTGGACACATACGTGGAAACTCAAATAATCCGAAGGGTGTTGTGATGGCTGTCTTCTCGATGTCCGGTTCGTGTACAGGCAGTTGTTGGTAAGCACGATTTAGGTCGAGAGTAGTGAAGATTTTCTTGCCGTGGAGTAGGTACGTAAAATCTTTGAGTCGTGGAACTGGATAGCGGTCGGGTTTGGTGACGTCATTGAGTCTACGGTAGTCACCACAGATGCGAATGTCGCCGTTTTTCTTGGGAACGACATGTAGTGGACTGGACCAAGGACTTTTGCTTGGTCGGCAAATTCCTTGCTGCACCATTGACTCGAATTCCTTCTTCACGGACAGGTACCGATGTGGTGGAAGTGGTCTGCTCTTGCTGTATACTGGTGGACCAGTGGTTTCAATATGGTGTTCTACCCGATGTTTTGGAGTATCCTTCATGCATGACGGTCGCAGAATGTCAGGAAACTTGCTGATTAGTTGGTGATATGGCTGATCAACGTCAATACTTCGGACTGTAGGTTCTGCGGAATAGGTAACTGGTGCCTTGACGGTCAGGTTGGTAACTTTGTCGACGAGACATCGGCCGGCTATGTCGACAAGAAGTTGATGACGTTTCAAGAAGTCGGCACCGATGATAGGTTTGTTGACTGCAGCGATGATAAATTTCCAGGTGTATGGTCTTCGTAGGTTGAGATTCAGTTGTAATGTTTTCTCTCCGTACGTTGGAATTACCGTGTTGTTTGCTGCATATAAGCAAAAATCTGTTGGTTTAGCTGTCGATCCTTTTCTTTTCGGTATCACGGAAACGTTGGCGCCAGTATCAATCAAAAATGATAGACGCGAGTTTTTGTCTGTTATAAATAGGCGGTAAGAAATATTGCTTGCGTCGGTTGCCGCCTCAGCCAACGCAGGCGTTAGTTTCCCGAAGTGATGCTGCTGTCTTCGAAACTGCACGGACGCGTACATTTTCGCGCGTCCTTGCCGAACTTGCGATGATAAAAGCAGATCGCTGATTGGTCGTTATGTGCGCGGCTGCGATTATTCTTGCTCGATGAACGCGATCTTGAACGTTGTCTGTCGAAAGGTCTGCGTCGATGCTGATGATAATGTGATTGATGTTTTTTCAGTTCTGCAATTTCTCTCGTGAGCGCGTCGATCTTCTCCTCAATTGATGTAGATACATTCGGGGTTGCGGGAACGGAGGTAACTGCAGCGACTGCGCCGAGTGGTTGTGTTTGCTCGAGGATCTTATCTGCCATCAACGCCAGCTCGTGAATATCGGAGTGTTTCGCGATGTTATCGCTGACTGCGAGTACTGCTCGGACGGATTGTGGAAGATGGTTTGTCCACATAATCCGTAGCGTTGAGTCGGAGATATTATCGGCAGCGAGGTTTTTCATGCGACGTAGCAGCTGTGAAGGCTTCATGTCGCCGAGTTCCATTTCTGACAGCAACCGTTGTACTTGCCTCTGCTCGGATTCCTCGTAGACTTGGAACAATCGATTTTTCAGTGCTTCATAACGGTGGGTTTCGGGTGGATGAAGAATGATGTCGGAGATTTCGTCGAGATCTTGCCGCTCAAGTTGTCCGATTATGAGTTCGAACATAACTTGATCGCCTTTCTTCTGTACGGACATGATGGCTTCGAATTGCGCGAACCACAGACGAATCTTGTCGCGCCAAATGGGTGGAATGCGCAGCGACGTCGACACACCGGAAAGTTCTTGTTCACTGTTGTTGGCCATGATGACAACTTGATCTGGAGGTATCTTCTTAGTATCACGTCGGTGTTTCTCTTAATATCACGTCGGTGTTTCTCTATATCACGTCGGTGTTTCTCTTAATATCACGTCGGGGTCACCACTGTAGCGCTTAGGTGGTGTAGAGACAATAATACTCCAGATGTAGGTACGACGAAAGTGTATTTAAAATATACGAGGAATATTGAACAGTGCGTGTGTGTTATTACAAAATATGTAGGCACGTCTTAAATAACTAAACTTAGGAGCACAAGTAGTGGCTTACTTACTAACATTTATTATCCAATAGGAATACGGTTTCAAATATAAATTATAGTTCCTAAAGAAATCCGTGCGGTGGCGCACTGGTCGCTGTCGTGTTATTGGCCGATCGTAGAGACCGCGTCGAGTGCTCTGTTCGGCGCGGGCGGCGAGCGTGTCGCCGGGGCAAAGCCCTAGAATCCCGCGCGCTGCGGCGGCGGACGGATGTATGTTTATGTATTGCAGCTACAGAGATAAGTAACTAGGGTCGTCGCGTCGGTGTAGTTGAAGTTTAGTAAAAAACCGATGGATGTTTTCGAATAAAATTTAATTTAATTAATAGAAAACAAATAGTTAATTTATCAAATTAAATATCATTCGAAAAATACCTATCCATCGGTTTCTTTACTTTCTTACTAAACTTCAACACCTTTTTGATCATGTTTTTAGTTGGTTTAAAGTAGACACAATCTCCGTGTTCCTTAATCTCCTCTTTTGTTGTATTCTTTTGACTCACACACATCAAAAAAGAATGAGGTAAAATCAAAAGTCGATTGGAAAGCAAATCAATAAAGAAGATAAGAATATGAACAGCTACTACTACTATTCTAGTTTGGTTACTTTGATTACAGTTCATAATCATATGACGCACTTGTTTAAAAACAGAATAAGCGGGAAATCCCTGTACAATTTGGCCATGAAACAGAAATTGCCAGTTCGATAAAATCATTTGTAATCTAATTATACATATATAAAACCCGATATATTAAGCTTTAAAAAAGATGAATTCATTGAAAATTTAAATTAAGTAATGTGAATTTACTTGAAATCTGCCACTTTTTTAAATCGTCAGCATAGCATGATCTGCCACAGACAAAACTTAGGAGTGAAATCTGCCAATATGGCTGAAATCTGCCACAAATGGTCACACTGCTGCCAATAGCGCCAACGCCAAACTGCCAATGCTTATTGCCTAATGGGGTGCCTAGAACCAAAAAAATCCCAATAATCAGTGCTGCCAACCGAGTGCTAACTCTAGTCATTGCCATAGAAGCCTTGACTACATTATTCACAAATTCACAATACTACAGCAACTATTTTATTCAAAGTCACTGACTTCTATCATACAAGAGTAAATTAAATAATATATATGTAAATCGTGGCGAACAAATTAACATGATTTTCATGTTAATTTCAGAAACAGTTGAGTTTGAGCTTAAATAAGTAAAAATCATGGAATTACTATTCTTAAAATAATTATAATATACATAATTATCTGTGGCTATAAATCACTCGGTATTTTTTGCGGACTGCAACGAACCCAGCTTGGATAAAATAACTTTGACAAGAAATTATCCGCCAGTAAAGTTCAGTTGGGCCGGGCAGTACTTATGAAATATCGTATTCTAATCAGTTACATTCTCGGTTCCACTCCAGTACCACTATATTAAGTCAAATGTCAAGTTTTCTAACAGTGTTTCGTATTCTCTAAGCCTTCGGTCCGGTCCTCCAAAACTGAATGCTGAACGATTGTTCAAATAGTAGTCCACTTCGTTTGCTTGTTTTTGCAGGCAAGCAAACAAGATATTATGTAGCAAGATTCACTGAGAAGGTTTATTTGGAAGCACGCGTCGAAGTCCAAGATTTCGAGGGGGGAGGTCACACCATAGGAGCTGGCGGGTAATAGTTATTGCTTGATAAAATCGAACGAAACGAGGTCGAAATTTAATAACCGCGGTTCGATTCGGTTTTCTTTTTACGATTCATACAGAAATAGATGTTCTTACTTTGTCGACTTAGACTCGTTCTACAACAGATTCACGATTTGAACTGATGCAAGATTAGTCGTCTAAGGGGGACTCCATAGAGACATTTTTATTGATTTTAAGGGAAGTTTGCATCCGTTCGGATACGTCTAAAATAATACTAGAAATGAATTTTATACGGCAACACCACTAACCTCACTTTTTAAAATCTATTTAATGGCGGATGCGCTTGCGTGATGCCGGTTTCGTGTTATTATTGCATATAGTTTGGCGTCTTTTCCCTGTGGATTTGTGATATCATTGATTTTACTTGTTAATTCGCGTTTGGTGAGTAAAACTTTCAATCATATTGTAAAATTTTCGACTAGGATTGCGAAATGCCATTGTAACAAGCTATTACGAGGTAACGCTTCGGGTTCGTGAATTTTCCACTCGAAATTAAGGCATGCTTCATGGCGCGTATGGCTTGTTATGATGTATTTACCGTTATCTGTGATGTTACACATAGTTAAAATTAGCTCATCTGCTAAACTAAAGTATATTTTCTGCGATTCTGCGTAATATGATGTTTCGCGCGTTAGTAACTCCGCCCTTGAGTTCTGAGAATAGGCGCCAAGTGCTGTAGATAAGTTTTAGCAAAAAATAGATAGGTATGGCGGGAAACGTTGCCACTGTGAGAGCGTGACGGATCGCACGCCTGATTGCTTGAGTCTGTTGTGTTTATTACAGCTGGATAGTCATAATGGTAGCCCAGAAGAAAGGCCGCGGCGCTAAAAACCAAGCTGCGAAGGCGAAGGCCGCCGCCCAAGCCGCGGAGGAACAAGCTCCCGAGATGGAGACCTCCGAGCCCGTGGAGGCGGAAGACAACAACGGCGACGCAGAACAGGTGGAGCAAGGTGACGAGTCGGCCGCGGGTGACGCGGGCGGTGCCGAGGGCAGCGGGGACGCCGACCAGAGCCAGGAGAACGCCGAGGGCGACGCCGGTGGCGATGATAAGAAAGAAGACAAAGTCGAGTCTGGTAAAATACTAGTTGAGAACCTCCCGTCGACTTACCTGTTCGACTACCAGGAGAAACTCAAAGAGTTGTTCGCAAAACATGGAGAAGTTACCAACGTCAAGTGAGTATATCCGTTTCACAATACTAGCTATGTTACTGAAACATACAATTTACGAACATTCAAATATCAGTCCCAGAAATATTATAAACTGTTGCAATGAATCACTGTTTGTATTTCTAATGCAAGTTGATTAGTATAATTATGATAATGTGTGATGTGTTCTCGAGGAACTAGCAAGCTGCTCTCAGAACACAGCAACACTGGCTCGACTGTACGGAGTATTAATGAGACAAATTTTCTTTCTTTTTAGACGTGGTCCAATCATTGTAACTGAACTGACCACAACTCCGACATTATCGGCAATAGTCGAATTCAAAAACAAAGAGTCTCTGGAAAAGGTAAACAAAAGTTTATTAACATTTTATATTTTATACTGAAAGTGATTAAGTAGATATTAGAATTTTATTAGCCTGCTTCTGAAAGAGGCTGTATTTATGGCTAAGACTATTTTTTCCAAATTATGTATATCCAGAAATGTTGCCACTTTCCTCAAGTCATGAGCAGAATGAGTGACTATTTGAATGTTAAAACAGGCTGGTCTTCTACACTTGGTGCATCTGTTTGGCAGCCTTGTGTTAACAAAGTAAAGTTCAAAATTAATGATTGACATTGATGTAATGTAGTAGATCAGCTGATGACTATACTCATGTCCATTTGTGACATGTCTTTATGTGTACTTGCAGTAGCAGAGGGTAAGTTTCAGGTTTGCTGTGGTGGGCTTCAGGTGTCAGGCATATCATCAAGGATATGTGTGCAACACACTATTGTTACATACATAACTGTTTTGGTTGCGGTTTTTTTAGCATTTAAGCACTTTTTAAGTCATGTTTATTATATTATGCATTAAAATATTATGTTAAATTTAATTTCATAGAGGGATTATGATTTCAATGTCAACAAACTAAGACTACATGCACTTACCTGCAATTAAGATTATTATTCTTTACGTTGTATACATATATTCATGTATTGCATCTAAATATTGTTATCAACTCGGTAAATAAACAGTTATGCTCACTACTGATTCGTCTGTAACCAATGAAGCCCACTGCACAGCCTTGCTGGTAAGTAGAATTCCAGATGTATTGCAGAGCAGTAACATGCTAAATATACCGTGTATGTCCATAACGCGAGGCCGCGGTAAACTCACGTGCTGACAGACTAAACACTCTGCTTATGCCTCACGTGGTTACCATGCCAACTACCAACTTTTGGCGCCGGCAAAATGTTTGGTTTCGAAGTACACGTGTTTTATTACGTACTATGATGGAAGTTTTTCCGTATTCGGGGCCTATGTTATTGTTTCGATATCAGTTTTTTTTTGGGGGAAAGCCATTATTTAAGGTTATAAATTACAAATACACTTTATAATTTGAAAAGTAATCTGAAATAGTTAGGGGTAACATTCAACGCACTCAAAGCTAGCTATTGCTAGCTTTGAGTGCGTATTAAAAAAAATGTTATAAAAAGTACATATTCTCATTATAACATTTTTTTAAATTCTACTCTTTGTTAGGCTAATAAGCAAGGCTAACTTTTAGTCTCTTCTCTTGTAATATATTCTTATAATTCTTTACTTTACACTTTAAAATAAACAATAATAAAAGCACATTTGTATATTTCTCGTTTAGGTATATTAGCTTACAAGAAATACCACAAGACAGTGGTCTTGTCGCGACATCCTAAGAATTTCATGTAGCGAGTGTTATTTGTCTGCGTGAGCGTGTGTCGTATGCAGCTGGAGTCTGGGATCGTTTATTAGTTTCTATCTTTACTCCTCGTGATAGCTGTATTGTGGTAAAGTTTATACTACACGGTCTGATAGCCAATAAACTATCTGTGTAGTGTGTAGGTACCTTGTGATCTAAATGTACCGTTTCAATCTTGTACACAGCGCTAAACAAACATTAGGTCTCGTATTTTAGATCGATACTCATTCATGAATCTCGATCTAATGTATCGTGATAAGCATGTACAACATTTATGTTGTACATGCTTGCTCATGCTATTCGAACTTCTTGATATTTACAATAATACACAACTAGGTACACAAAAAAAATTACAACAGCAAACACACAGTTCAGACGAAACTTAAAGATAAGAGGGATCTCATCCCATTACTCAACAGGTCTACATGTACAACCAGGGAAATGGATTGTTTAGCAAATTGAATATCAACTTAAATAGTTCGTAATTTCAAATCACAATCATAATTATTTATCAGTCGTTTCAAGGGGTATAAAGCCTAATCCACGCCATACTTTTCTATAAAAAATTCCTCGAATTGCCAAACAACTTGTCTCATGTAGAAAACAATTTGCAATTATTCTTAGGTAAAAATACATCGGATCAATTCGGTTCTGAGATAGGCTTTATACAGCAAATTGGCTTAATATTTCAATCTACTTAACAATACATTCCCAACTGTACCACACACAACACGATCAAAGCATCTCTTTTCCAACGCTAATTCCGTTGCTCAAACGCAGGCACTGTCCGAGGAGGGCACGGTGATCGACGGCAGCAAGATCACCGTGTCGGTGGAGTCGCGCGCAGAGACCGCGGTGCTGGTCGGCGTGCCCTACGAGGCCAGCACGGAGTACGTGAAGCTTCTGTTCTCCCAGTGCGGCGACGTGGCACACATACACGAGTTCAGCAAGACCAAGTACAAAATACGTAAGTGTTATATTACATATTTCTAGTGCTCCACTTCGGCTTTGCACGGGTGAAATATGAAAGTATTCTTTGCTAAGAGCTTCCTCAAGAAATACTGCAAAATATGATGAAAATCCCATCAAATTCCATCAAGAAGTTTAGAAGTTCTAAGCTCATACACCGAAAAGAGAGAAGTACAGTTTTACTCGGTTGTTGTTGTTTTCGCATTGGGCGTAGCAGCGTAAGATGTAAGGGGGCGTCCATTTATTACGTGAGGCGCTTAGGGGGGGGGGGGGAGGGGGTCAAGCCGATACTCACCCAGTCTCACGTGGGGGAGAGAGGGGTTCCTGGTAAGTATCACGTAATTTTTTTTCCGCAAGACACTGTAAAACTGCGAGAAAACTGGGTTGAATTGAGCAAAAGTGTTTCTCTATTAAAATATGACTAAATTCTACACGATAATATTTATCGCGGCCATAGATATATTATGAAAGGAGATATGACCGGTAGTTGAAAATGTATCAGAACCCGATGTCGTTAGGTTGGCCCCACCACTGCGCCACTACTGCACATGTAGTTCAGTAAAATCAATAGATACGAAGTCGCGCACACACTTGCAATTCATAAATCAGAACGTACACCTCACGGGTTGTGACACGTCAAGCTACTGAACTTCCGTGTGCAAACGACAACGGATTAGCGTGGCTAATTCAGAGCGCGGTTGAAGGAGCAGATGATTTTATTGAAAATCAGATGGACAGGTTGGTTCCAGTAGTCACTCTTGAGACCGTACATGAGTCCTCGTGGACTGAATCAGAATGAATATTCTTTTACCGATTTCAGTAGTTCTCATTTAAGTATTTTATTGTTCAATTTTTTCACTGTGAATTTAGACAAGTTCTTAGTAATCTTTAAATACTAGTCGTAAATAAAATTAATTAAACAAATTAAGCATAGATTAACGTATTTAAACTGAAAATACGTATTTTGAACAATCTCACGTGAGATTAGAGGGAGGGGGGGTCGAGCCAAATCTCACGATACCTCACTAACGGGGCAGGGGGGTCCAAAAATCGATTAAATCACCTCGCGTTATTAATGGACGCCCCTAAGTGCTCATTGGCATCCCTCCATAAAGGTATTCTATTCTCTTTTAAAATTACGGCATTAATGAAGTAGAATACAGGCTATTGAAGTGAAAGAAAACACTTATAAATAGTTGTCATACAAAACAACGACGAATAAAACTCATTACAGCCCAATAATTGTAAATGTCGAGACTGCGATCGGGGTGCGCGAGTAAGATCCAGTATCCGGTGTCCGCCTAAACAATGTGCTCTGGGGTATCGACCCCGTCGGACAATAAAACGACTTCGGCATTAGCGCCAACAGAAGGGGAGTGTGATAGAAGGGTGAAGGGCGACGCGGGAGAAAAAATATTGATCTACTGCCCGCGCTCGCATTACGCACAACTGTTACGAATGCACAACGCAACTTGCCACATTTATGCCACCTGTTTATTTTGTTGCGTAATATTCTATACAAAAAAAGTCTTTATATTGTAAATCTTAAAAGATTACAAGTGTACGCACACTAGTAAGTAATCTTTTGTAACATTTTCATTGTGAAACTCCGTCCCGTCTTCAGAGCGAGGAGGGTTCGCCCCGAACCGCTTCTATTCATAACGCACGAAGCTATACCACTCAATGTACTACACATAGTATATCGAGAATTTATTGACGTTTCCCGTGAACGCGTTAAGAGCAAAGCGCGGGGTCGACATGCTCATATATTGATTTATTATACGATTGGCGACCATGTTGTGTGCAGAGTAAAATAATTATGCAAATGAGGAACGTTACTATAGACTATAGAGGGTTAGCTCCCCAAGCGAGGTGACACGATGCTGGTACAAACTCTTATCGCGTTGTAACGTCCGTCGCGCGTCGGTCTAGTTGCAACGATAGCTTCACGTAATTTGCACATTATTTGAGATAATTAGCTTTTCTAGAACAAGTCCTAGATAAAATTTAAATATTTAAAAGCCATTTATCATACTTGTATGTGTAGTAGTCTGATAAAAATGATGATAAAACTATAATTTGACCCGCCATGTATGAATTACTGAGAGTAGAATACATGAAAGGCAATTTAACTCGTGTTATGTTTACTGACCATAATAAAGTTAACGATAGTTTTCAAGGTCCACTGGTTAAGTACAAAGTGGTACCTACTTGAATGAGTTGCGTAAGTAAGCATGTCAAACTGGCGACGTATCGTAACTTTGTTGTTACGCGAATCCTTAAAAAAAAATGAAAGATTTTATCGGAGTTCAATGTCCGTTGTTTCATTGTTTTCTTGACAATCTGGGAATTTAAAAACTTAATCGTGACCCGCGTTTAAAGTTTATAATTTTAAGGAAGGAAAAGTACTCAATTAATATATTCTTCCTTTGCCAAAATACTAAAATCGGTTTTCGCTGCATTAATTACGTAGGTATAATCAAAAAGATTGAGATTGAATTTGGATTGGATTGATTGGTATTTTGAAACAGACCAAGAAAAATAACTGAAAAATCCTTCACCAATGGGATTTGATATGATTAACTTAACAGTTAACTGTCCATTATAATTCATAATGTTATCCTGTTATGATTCCGCCAAAGTGGCCTTTTTAGACCCCCTGATCACATACAAACCGACCTATCTATATGTCGTATTTCTGTTATGTAGGCTATCATCTCCCCACGTCTGCAAATTCGAGGGTCGGCGTTGCGTTGGGGTGATTTCGTTCATCTAGCTACACATTTGTTGAACTAATATAAAATCGATCTATGACGACAAGCTTGATGGTAGTTCTCGTACAGCGAAACTGGATTGATAGGATTGTCATTTCGTTAAAAATCGAACTCAAAGCATTTATTTCAATTAAACCGTTTACAGACACTTTTGAATTGTCATGAAGTCGGGTCAGTCGGAAAATATGAAGCTAGTTAGTCATCGCGCACGCGGACATGGTAACGCTCGGCGTGTGCTCGTCAATAAAACACTTGATATCCCCGTGACCACGTGGCACGGTGTCCACTATCTAATTTGAATGAATGTGTCCACGTGTCAGTGGCGTAACTGGTATGGCAGTATGACAACTTGCGGATTAAATCTTGCTAAAAATATTGCGCAAAAAATGGAAAAGTAACGTTATTACCTTTTCGTTAAAGTGGGTTGGGGAAATGATTTCGGTCCCCGCCCTCGGCATTTAGGGGTTAGACTGAGAAGGCCACGTGGGGTGTACACAGGGGAGGCTGCCTTTACTTATCTTTACAAAGTATACATCGGTTGAATAGTATTTTTGGCGTAATAACACCCATACATTAGAACTTTTAGTGTAGAAGCAACACCATAGTAGATGTCTCCAGTTTTCCAGCATGACCCAAGTTAAGATACATTAAAAAGGTTTTAAAAGGGTGTATTTATAAGGAATATTAATACGCACTACTACTTTTTGTAGTCTTGGTTGCCATATATTTGCAAAAAATATAAATGAATGAATAGCACTTAAAGTTTGGCACAAGCAAAGAGGACCTCTCCTTTCAACCCTAACTTAATATTATAAATGCGAAAGTGAGTTTGTACTCAATCACGCAAAAAACTGCTAGACGGATATGGATGACATTTGGGTGAGGCCATAAGCTATTTTTCATCCTGGATCGCATACAAAATGGCGGGCAATAGCTAAGACTGAATAAAGTACGGCTATGGATGATGATGAATAAATAAATATCTTAACGTCAACATTCTCCTTCCCCCACAGTGAGAGTAACATTCCAAGATAAGGACTGCGTGGACAAGGCGCTGAAGCTGGACCGCGAGCTGCGCATCAACGGCTTCCTGGTCACCGTATCCAAGTACCGCGACGAGGATGAGCAGAAGGCGCACAACGCCGCCAATGTGAACAAGGTATTCTATTATGTATGTGTGCTGTTACGAGCATAAATACCTTACACTTGCGCACAATTCAAAAGCGGTTTTCTCGTGCAAAAACGATTGCAATTTTGGGAAATGAAAAATAAGGTTTCTATAGTAATATGTTACACGTAAAAAATTTCTGTCAATACTTGTACTATAAATATCGCTTTTGTATCTGTGTGAATGTAAAGTATTTATGCTCGTGACTCAGATGATCCTTGGGTTTCTATCATTAAGTTCAAACTAAGACTGAAACGAGCATATTAGTCCATAATAATAATGCATTATACAAGCAATATGGAGCAGGCAGCGTATTTTTGGGTTATACTTTTGCGTTTGTCTTATTTCGATACTTACTCTCAAGAGTGCAGTAACCCTAAACGCGCTGGTTGTGTCTAATCAGTTATAGTTGTACAGATGAATCCAAACGGAAAAATCTCACACAGTGAAGTAGAGTCAGAATATCCCACAGTAGAGTTAGAACATTGACGTAAATATTATCAACTCCTTGCATGCCCCGCAGAACAAGCGGCAGCACCCGAACCAGCAGCAGAACCGCAACAACGCTAACAGCAACACCAACGCCAGCCCCAACAGCAACCGCGCCAACAACTTCCGCGCGCGCGGCGGCTCCTTCAACGCGAGGGGAGGCAACTATAGAGGTAACTTCAGAGGTGTCTGCTTTTCTTACATTATACTTGTTGTCGTAGTTAGCTGTTGTAGTCACTGCATGGACACTTGTATACAATGTTAGAGGTTACGCAACTTTTAGGGGCTTATGAATACCAGAAAGGAGTTGCTGCAAACATTATTTTAAAATGGCCAAATTATAAAAAAATTACGCGTGGATGATCGTGATGAAACACTCGTTTCCAATTTCCATTCTTTCTGTAGAATAAAGCGAAATTATTTCATTTTGATATCTATTACTTTGGTAGAATCTCAACAGCTTTACAATAATGACCTGTCCTTAGGATCCCGCGGCGGTCGCGGTGGATTCGGCGGACGCGGCGGCGCGTTCCCGCGCGGGGGCTTCGCGCCCGTCAACACCTACATGCCGCCGCAGGGCTTCATGGGCCGCCCGGTAAGCGCACACACCAATACTACTAGCCATATTTACCAGAGTAGTAAATCAATGGAGAGCATACACGAAAAAACCCGAAATATAAGACTAAGGTCTGTTTGCACCACAAATCACTTGATATATTTAGTGCTAAACAGATGTAAATCATTGTTCTAAGTCTTATAATCGTTTGAAGATGACAGAGACAGAACGTGAACGATGTTTTAAATATGTTTAGTGCTAAACGCATTTAGTGGTGTGAAAATCTTCGCTAGATGATGCGGCGGCTTTTTGCTCTATGTGCGTAAACAGACCTCATTAAAACTCGAATATTATTGCCCAATGGTGTTTGTTCAAGCACAAGTTTTATTTAGTTTATTATTATTATTAAGTTTGTCTCTCAAATGTGCTCTAAAGACTGTTACGGCAGCGCGATCTGTGGTGGAGTGTGAACTGTCCCCTCCATCTTTAACCTTTAATTCACTCAAGTAAGACGCATATTTCTACGAAAATGCCTCTTGCCCAGAGCAGCCTCCATTTGCTTACTACTCTATGCCTAATTCCATCTTTGGTTTTCTGCGTCTAAAACTGCATGTTAACGACACTGCTTTATTTTTATATTATCCTAGCATTTTCTGCATGGTTGGATCGGCTTCTAGTCTAAACTAGATGCGGCCGATATTAGATTTTTTTTTTGCATGTGTTTATAACATAGCAGTTTGCATAGCATTTGCTTTTTAGCTTGACTGTACAGAGCTTCCGTTGAACCTTTGGTGTATCATAGTGTCGATTTCATGTACTAGATGTCAACTTAAATATGTATTATATATTTTATTTTTACCCTCCCACTAAACAAATTGTTACGTTGACATCTTTCGAACTGTATTTTTTTGCAATAATTTTTAAGAAAGCTTTTCCATTGCATGCTCACATCCATTTCATAGAAACGAGTGCATAGAAAGATGTGCAAAGAAATGCAGTACATTGACGACACACTGAAAGAACAACAATACACACCAACTCTGCAATTCTCTTTGCATTAACACATTCTGTGCATTCTTTTCAGAGTTACCTGTAGAAACATTACACCAGTTAAGTCCAAGGTAATGCCGCGCCTATACAAGTGCCATGTGCGTACTAACAACCAAAGGGTTCTCTCTAATGACGTAGTGTTGTCGATAGGAAATAAACGATATTTACACACTTTCAATTAATCCTACTACCCGTAGACGTAAGCTTGCTATTAATTTGTTGGAAATGCTTATTTTACTGTTTGGTTGCATGTATTCAAATGGTACAATTTTTAATAAGTATTAGATTATAAAATGTTTTAGTCTAGTATTGGACATACTTTGTATAGTCGACCTCGTTATTGCTTTACCCCAGTAAACTTCACGAAGGAACTATCTAACTGTCACATAGTAAAATAGACTCGTCGTTTTAAGACGTGCAAGTGACATTCTGCCTTAGGGTGGTATAGCATTTATTAGGTCGACTATACCAGTATCCGGCCGTAAATATCGTCGTTCGCATGACTAAAAGTCCTATCTCAAATTCTAATTTTTTTGTTGATTTGGATTGGGACAGCTACTTTTTCTATTCGTGATTCTTAACACTTTTCACTAACCGTCGTACCTCTAAGTTATTTGGATCTCAAAATATAACGATTTTGAAAGACAACAAAATGTAAAGAATCACAAATGGAAGAGTGTAGTTGTCCTAACTCAAATCGGCAAAAAATGATACAGGATTTTTAGCCATGCGAGCGACGTTATGGGACATCGAGTTTTTAAGAAAACGTTTGTCTTCATTTCGCCTGTGTACAAAGTTAATTATTTATAACTCGATGTGTTCTAAGTACGCTTGGATACTGTTTTTTTTCTTTTGCGCTAAGTAAATTTTAAAAATTTATTTTGAGTGACTGAAACAGTAGTTCCCTGTACGCAAAGCAATCGACTTGTATCCATTACCAAGAAATGCAAACGTTCTGTCATCTAATCGTAATAATAGTTTGCTTCCCAGCAGGGTGGGTTCATGAACGACGGCCAGCGGCCAAACAAGCGACTCCGGCAGATGTAACCGTATTCTTTAAGACATAAGATCCAGTGTCGTGCGTCGTCCTCCTATGTTCGTGTGTGTGAGTGTGAAGAGCGCCCTATCAGAGACTTCTACTACAGTGACATGATTTGCAGTATCAGTAATAAAGAAATAAATCTAGCTAATTGTATTTACTAAGTACATGGAATAAAATAATTGTAAGCTAATGTCTTTTTGACAGGTAATAAATGTAATTACTAACATTTAAAACTGCTGTTTTATTTAAATTCCGGATAAAGTAATGGACGCCAGCGAAAGAAAGTTATTGTGGCGAGCATTTCCCTTTTATTTGCATTTAATTAACACTAGTATCATCGTTTTTTGTGACCAAAACATGAATGCAGTAACGCTATCTACCTAGTTGTGTTCCAGGTTTCACTTAGAGCTTGTCCAGAAAGGGCGAATTCACCGCGATTCTCTCGTGCGTATTACGAGAGAGAATCGCGGCGAATTCGCCTTTTCTGGACAAGCTCTTAGACGCCATGTTTGGCGGGTTGACCAGACATTTTGAGCAGATGTAAGTAGGAGTACGCAGACGAACAACTAATACAACTAATGCGCCTGCCACACACTCGACGAGTGGCATGGGAAGTAACGAGGAAAGGAGGCAGAGACATAGTGTGGCAACATTACTCGTCATGCCACACGTCATGCTCCTCGTCCTACCCACTGCTCCCTATTTTGTCGGTTTTTGCGCGCGAGTCAAAGGACCGGCAATACGAGTGCGAGTGGCCGGCCACATAATCGCGCGGTCGCAGTCTGCATGGAGCGCTCGCGCAAGACGCACGCGTATGCAAAATTGGAAATTATGTCGTCGCCAAGCGTGGAATGGTCAAATGAAAAGGTGTTAATAATCCACCATCTCCGTTGGCGAGGACGACGACGACGATGTATATTTCTTTTTACTACATTAATATAATTAGCTATACTAAAAATGCATAGCGCGCACGCTGCCACCGTTTCAACGTCCATTGTCTCACCAAGGCAAATGACAAGTGAGGAGCGTCGCGATTAATTGCGCGAGTAGAGCAGTGTGTGGGCAGAGAGGGCAACATCGCGGCAAATCACGGCAGCGCGAGGAGCATAGCGATGAGCAGCGCAAGGAGCATAGTCTGGCAGGCGCATTAAATACAGTAATATTGCTGGACATCAAACCTGTCGAGAAAAGTCATAATAGCTAAGTAAGGCCTGGCGTGCACTCGAGACGACGATGAAATACCTGGGTCTCGTCCTCGACAGCCGGTGGAACTTCGAGCATTTTCGACGTTTGGCCTCCAAACTGGAACCGGTCGGGGCCGCCTTCAAGCGGCTCCTGCCCAACCTGAGGGGCCAAACGCCTGCCGGAGGCTTTACGCGGGGGTCGTGCGGTCCATGGCCCTATACGGGGCTCCGGTGTGGGCGCGTTCACTGCGGTGGCGAGCCGCCCATTATTTGAACGCGCCCCAGAAGGTGGTAGCCGTAAGGCTGATCCGAGGGTACCGCACGATCTCGGGCGAGGCGGCAAGCCTCCTTGCCGGACTGCCGCCATGGGATCTATAGAGTCGATAGTCCTCGCGCGCCTGTATGAGTGGTGCGCGGACTGCCGTACTCACTCAAAACGTTGTGCATTCCTGCGACAAAATTATTGCACGATAAAAAATCGTGGTGCGCGCCAGGCCGTACACATACAAACAGATAAAGCTCTGTCTAATATATAGGTAGTAACATTACTGTACGTTAAAGCTGTCGAGCAAAATCATAATAGCTAAGCGGATCCTCGTCTGTGGCCGTGGTCAGTAAGTGGACCAAGTGGCAACCAACCTGAGTCATTCATAGCTACATAGCGTAACTGGGTAGGTATCACTGACCTCTATTAAACAAGCTTGTATAATACAAGTCGGTGGTAGGTATGCAAAAGTACTCGCAAACTCCTTACAATATTCTCATAGCTAAATTACATCACAGACGAGCCATGCCTTATAAATAGATCCTATAAATCAAGTTCACTTCGTATTGTATCTAATTGTATGGACTTTACTGCATAAAAGATTAGTTCCGCAGTTATTTATGTCGCAATTTCCATCCACTTACTAAGCCGGCCTACAGTGTGCCTGTTAAGAAGTGAGCGTCAAGATGACGGGACCAAGTCCCCAATTTGAAATGATCACATTAAAGTGTTTGTACTACATATGTATGTACTATTTGTACCCTAACCAATACATTTGTACCTCTTAAAGGTAAAGGACGTATGTCAAGATGTCCCTGGTCCCGCCATGTTGACGAGCTCTAACGATTTTCATATGAATTCAGCGATAACATGAATCATCAAAGCGGGACCAATGTTTTAATCACATAACTTGAATTTGGCACTTACAATTGTATTGTAAATTGAGTATATAATATCTGTACATGCACTAAGTCTTCGGGTGTGAATTATCTGCCTCTAAGTAGCGCTTCCAGAAGGTCCCGCCACTTTGACGTCAAAGTGGCGGGACCAGGGACGTCTTGACATACTTCCTTTACCTTTAGATGTACTCAAATGTCTTGTTTAGGGTACAAATAGTACATATATAGTACAAACACTTTAATGTGATACATTTTATATTGGGGACTTGATCCCGTCACCTTGACGTTCACGTTGAGAACCATCATGGCTTGTTTGTATTCATCTCGCCACGTAATTGTTCTAATTGCTTTTGATTCCCCGTTATAATTACTCCATAACATCTTGATTAAAAGAGAAAGTAATAATTGAGCACCTATCGGAAAATTTAATGTTAGATCAACCTATGTGGATTGTAGTTCAGTAAATATCCCGACAAAGGCTTTTATAAAATATTTTGCGACTTCATAATCGTCTTGCCACAACTAACGTCTTGGTACTACAGCCAGACTATGGCCGTCTGTTAGGTTAAGAATAATATTTATTTACTCCTTACAATTTGCACTCACTGCTTGTAAACACACCTAAACGAGAGTCGACTTGCTGCCAGTTACTGAACATTAGTTAACGTGTGTCTACAGAGCACGCACGCATATACGCGATATAGAAGTACGAAATAATATGTGCTAATAAAATGTTCAAGTTAAAATTGGGTTGTGTGCTATTGTTCATAGTTTTGGCTGAATGCGGCAAATCGCGCCAAAACCCAAAAAAAGATTTAGGTAGAGTCGGGAAACGGCCCACGAAATCTGAAGTGTTTGATAACTTGTTCAATATCTATGACCCGACGTTTTTGGCGGTGGTTTGGCCCAAAATAACAAATGGCATACATATTCTGGTCGACCACACGTGCTGGGAGGCACTGGGAGTGTTCTTCAAAGAGCTGACGGAAGGCAAGGCTTGGGCATACAACGGTAAGTACCAATTAACGGCACTCACAATGAGATAATGAAGACAATAAGTATACGGTAATATAATTAGATGTTATGGAAAAGAAAACAGAGATACATCTAATACATAATGTATAAGGTAGCTAAGTACTAGTTTCTAAGCGAATAATAATAATTTGTAACTTGGCAGTGTCTTACTGATTGATGTTGAAGATTCATATTTAGTTTAATCTCAAATTGTATCCTGTACGAATTTTAATATCTGTCGTAACTTTCTGTCCAAGCTAACATAAACATCTGTGAAATATCCAAAATGCGAGGCAGGAATCGAACCCTGCTTACACGGCGTGCATCCTGCGGCGCTATTCTGTAAAAATCTCACCGTGAAAACTTAGGTGAAGTGAGCGTGGAGTGTGCTGTCAATAGTGTTAATTCCTAGCAAAAACAAACTCACTTCACATAAGTTTTCACGGTGAGATTTTTACAGAATCGACCGGCTGCTTCATAAAAGGCGCTATAGCTTGAATCGTAACTGTCTGCCTACCCTGTTATTATAATACGGAACTAAACTTACTATAATTTAAATTAAAGATAGCGTGGGACATTTCAGTTATCCTGAAGAAAGTGATCGCAAATGATGCACATGCAAACCAACCATGTAATAAGTTTAGGTAGCCATTTAGATTATTAATTAATTTATTTTTTATTAATTAATACGCTGTAGGCTATATGGTATTTCTGGTGTTCTGTGGAATCAATAAATCAATGAAAATAATATGATTCCCTGAGGTCACAATTTCTCTCACATAATGAGTAAAAATATTCTCGTCTAGTCTAGTCGTCAAAAGCGTAACTGCTGGACTCGAGGTCCTGGGTTCGATCTGGGAATCGAAAAAGTGTTATTAGGATTTGCCATTCGTTTCTCAGTAGTGTAGATGGCATTAGGCTCGCACCCAATGGCCCCAATTACATGGGATCACTATCCTAACATAACTGGTAAAATGTAGAGCGCAGGTATACCTAACTACCTACTCCTTCTCGCCTACCTGGGGAATAAGTACCAGGGCGAGGCACTGTTTGGGCTTCAGCTAAAATTCACTCTTTATCTCGCTCGCATGATACTGCTCGCGGACTGCGTGAGAGCGAGACAGAGTGCGGTGCTGGGCGAAAGGCAGCGCCAATAGTTTAGGTATTTGCTTTTTACGGTGAAAATAAAGGTATCCAAAAAAATTAAAAAAAACATAAGACCTGCTTTATAGTTAGTTCAGTTAGTATGCAAAGTTTCATGATCTAATTTGAAGTATTTTTTAATACCAGCGGTTTATTGTTCGTTTTGGAGGTAACTTTGGAATTTTTTTCTATCGAGAAAGTTTTATGGAATCTTGTTTTCGTCTAACATACTTAGTACTTAACATTAATCCTCAACTTTACGATATATTTACTTCACAATTAATGCTGCGGTATTTTCGACATAACGGAGGATCAATCTAAGCCTCTTTATAAACCCATATTTATAAAAATCAGAAACATCGCATTAACTAGGATAAAATCGGAAACGAAGTTATCCGGAAAAGAACCAGAGTTTCCGACATAGCTTGCAGAGTAAACAAACTAAAGTGGCAGTGGGCTGGCCATGTTTGTCGAAGGACCGATGGTCGGTGCAGCAGATGAGTCTTGGAGAGGAGACCGCGTATCGGCCAGCGTAGTGTGTGACGCCCCCCAGCTAGATGGACAGACGACCTCAAAAAGTGGTCTGGGACAGTCTGGATGCGGAAGGCGGAGGTTAGGGTGTTGTATAGGGAGAGGTTTATTGTCCAGCAGTGGGCTGCGATATGAGTGATGAGTTGATTGATTGATTGATATAAACACAAAATCACTGCTCGCAATTTTTGAAACAAGCCATTTATTCTTCCCAAGCCAGTTAAGTACCATTTATAAAATATGTGCTGTAAAAAATCTTCGATGTGCGATTGTTTTGTCTAACACGATAGGTTATTCCACCATTTCATTTCCTCATTATCGACATATTCGTCTTTATCGGTCTATAGCGTGACCACTAATCAATACCAACTTTCGATTGTTCGTATGTGCAGTAATGTGAACGATCTACCAAGTTCAGTGCTCGTTGAAGTAGCATTATTACTATCGATTATGATTAGTGAACGTGACAACGTTTTATAATAATGAGTAATGCGTTGTGTGTTTGGTCATTTGTTTTTACTACAACAGTAGTAATAGGTAGTATTATTTGTATGCGGTGCGCCATTGTTGTGTCTAGGAAAAGGAAATAGACGTAGCTTATATTGTAAAGATTACCTACATGATAATTTGTTTGTGATAATAAAGTAAACATAAACAAAATGGATTACTTGTTTAATACTAGCAGCGCTCGCATAAGTGTCGATCCCGTGGGGATATCGGGATAAAAACTAGTCTATGTCCTTTCCCGGGACTCAAACTATCTCTATACCAAATTTCATCTAAATCGGTTCAACGGTTTAAGCGTGAAGAGGTAACAGACAGACAGACTTTCGTATTTATAATATTACTACTTTATGTATGTCGATGAAAACTATCCTATGTCCTTCCCCGGGATCCAATCTAACTCTCGAAATTTTTGCGAAATCCGTTCAGTGGTTTAGGCGTGAAAAGGTAACATACAGACAGACAGAGTTACTTTCGAATTTATAATATTAGTGTGGGTAGTATGGATGAGCTTTTCTCTTAAGCAAGTTAGATACAGCGATAAGTAGATACGCTTAGTTACTTAGACTTATTATCCTGTTAAGCTAATGTACGAATCTATTTTGCTAGTCCCATATCCTTCCGGTCCCCACAGGCCATTGCGGTACTAACTTACTTTCGGCCCCATTGGACATCCGTTCACAGATTGGTGCTAAACCATTCTACTTTGTAAGTATGTGCTCCTCGGGCAATGCTAACATGACTCAGGTGAAAAGAGACACTATTCTGTACCATATTAAACGGTGTTTCACGAAACCTGTCTGTCCCGCTAGGCATTGAACCAAAAATTATGCGCATTATTAGCAAAAACAAAAGAAAACTATTCACGCAATGATCATGTGCCGTTAGCACGCACGGTGTCAACACTGTCAACAAAACGTAGGTACAGTCATACAAACTACTATGTGGTACACAGACAGCCAACTCGCAACTACTTTAAGGAATGTTGTGAGTGCGCTGAGTAATTCTTTCACATTGCCATGAGCTTAAACAGTTATGTTTTTAATGGGAGTGTGGTGGAAAGACGAATATTTTTGTCTGCATACCAAATGAAAATGCATGCATGCTGACTGGAAAATTCTGAGTGGTGGTACGTAGAGTATTATATTATCTGTGGTGGTGGTGAAATGTGGCCCTAAGAGCAGGAGATGACCAATGAAACGATGAAGGGATTGTGTGAAAGAAGGTAATTTATGGCTAGAGATGACTAATAGTATGGAGAAGAGGACATGTGTGCGCTGACCCCAGATAGATTGGGATGAACAAATATCTTGTTCAACTGTACATGAAGACGCAGCTAAATGTACAGACACTAACGCACAGACTAAGGTGACGTGAGACCACACAGCATGACTTCAGTGAGAGTTATCTCGCGCTGGAAAATGTAATGAGGTGAAATTACGTCTGTGACTGTTGCTAGGAGGATATTCGGTTACTCTTAGTGTCAGTACTGACGGTACCAATGAAAGGTTGGCGGATGCCCTGGAGTTGTGAAGCAGTGCGAAGTTTAGGTAACAAAGATGTTATTAGTTTGCACACCGAAAGAAAGTACCTAACCAATGTCAAATTACTAAAGTTTAATAGTAGGCTAGTTTAATTTTACGACACTTCCATCATAGCCAGTTTCCCCCATTCGTAGCGTTTCACTATTTACCCCGTCTCGGATTATTGTGTACGTATAATAAACATGTTGCTATCAACTTTCAGCTCTCGACGCATCGGGGCGCTATGGATCAGGACTTTTCATGGGCAATCGGTTTTGGTTGGGATCCAAAGAACAGTGTCTGGATTTGGTATGAACTAGCATCAAAATCATTGCATTGCCCACAGTCACTTCCGTTTCACTTGTAAATATTTAATATTTTGCCTCATTGTCAGGATGAGCAGTCAATTGCAACGAATAAAAGCACAATAGTGGATGATTCCGACGATGACATCAGTCCTGTATCGAGGACGAAATACTTTGACGATGGTACGTTACTATATCATCAAAATCATCATCTTTAAGGAAGCGGTACCTATTTACATCAACTAATTATTATTTTTAAATAGAAACACACGAGTGGCGATGGATGGTGCAGTACGATGACGTACCACACAATGTAGCCGACAGCTGGCCTCCATACCGGCTCGCATACACCACTCTGGGAGTCACACTTAACATCACAAAGGCCAACATGATAAAGGCAAGTTAGGTACTACCAAAAGCTAAAGTTATCTTAACTGTCGGAGATTTCATAATATTTCGTTTACCTATTTCAGTCGACAGACATAACCTTGGGTCTCTGCATGCCGTATTCCTGCTCACCTCGCGACATCACGTCAATCATCAACTTCTCCATCATGATCAACGACAACTTGAAAACGAATAAGACGTCATCACGTGTCGCTAGGATCACCAGCGTCAGGCGCGTACAGGGACACTACGACATCACAGCGGACAGTGCCGGGGTACTGCTGATATGCGTCACAACGGTTCTTGTCGCCCTAGTAATAGTCGCAACTGTCATAGATTTAGATTTGATGAAATGCCTACCGTACGGCACTAAATCAATGACGTTCGATCTAGAAAAGTACAATACAGATCCAAATAGGAAAGGTGGTAGGGAATTAAAACAAGAGACTGAATCAAAGGCTGAGACGGAGACGTTAGGCGTTGAAAACGTAAGCACGCATTACATGGCGGTGGAGAGTCTGGTGAAGTGTAGCGCTCCCACGATTACGCTAGACGTGAATTGTGCGGAAAAGACATTAGGTAGCTGCAAGCGATGTGGCAAGTACAGGAAGCAGTGCAGCAATCCGCGCCAGCTCGAGAACCTGCCGCCGTGCCCACGACAGAAGTACAACTCCTTCGCGAGTTTGAGCACAGAGAGCAAGAAGAAGAACATCTTCTGCCGGCTGCTCCTGTGCTTCTCTCTAGCATACTGCTGGAAGAGAATCTTCAACACGAACACGGCGAACAAAGACCTGTCGTTGATACACGTCATGAGGGTTTTAGCGACGTTTTGGATTATGTTCGTGCATGTTGCAGTTATAGTCGAGTATATCTCAGGTAACGTCATCAACTTACTTTCTGGTAGGTATGAGTATTCTTGAAAACTTTGGGGTATTAATGCAGTGTTTTATTTTCCAGATTTTGCTGGCGATATAAATGAACAGAACGATGTTTACTTAATAATCGCCACTGGAACAATAGCATTCGATACATTGTTCTACGTGAGGTAACAAGCTCTATTTTAGTTACCTATAGCCAGCTTCCAATTCTACATGTTTCGGAAAAATCTTTTTTATTAGACTTCTAAATTGGTTTGCTTCAATCGGCTGCATTAATTCCAATATCTAACGAGCTTCCTGCTTGTAAATTGACTTTCTATTTTTATTACTATTAATTGGCTGTGACTAAAATTCATTTAATTTGTTGAACTAATTTAAACGATCCTCGTCTTCCAGCGGTCTCTTCAGTGCGCACCACTTCTTCTTCCTGAAGAGTCAGTACAGCATTAAGGAGCTGGTCGGCTTCCAGGGCGTCTGCGGGCAGGTCCTGCAGTTCGTCTGCTTCGTCACCAACAGGGTCATTAGGTTCGTAACTAGTTATTTAGAATTATTTACTTTCTAGATAATTGGGCAACTTTAACCAGTTCGCCTTGTTTTTTTTAATGGCAGGCCATTACTTTTACAGATGTCTAGATTATTTATTTGCTGTACCGATTAAATATAAATGGATAATAAAAAAATGCTTGATTTTAGAATTCTTGGTTTTTAATTGCTTTATGTAGACCATTATAACGGTGTATGAGATGAATGTATACCTGTACCTGTACCTGTACCTCAATCATAGAACATTCAATGTAGAGGATTGAAGGCTTTTACTACTTTTAAGTCCTTCCATAGAATGTAGCACATTTTTTTGTGACTTAACACTTACTTTATGGTTTTTAATAATATAATCTTCAAATATATGTTTTCTGAGCAGGTTACTGCCATCCTACGCTTACGCGGTCCTTCTATCAGCGGTATTTGCGCAGTCTGCATTCAAGACTGCGACGCTGACGCTGCCCGACGGAGACGAACGTAACTGTCGCGCGCACGGCTGGAGGAACCTCCTCTACATTACTACTGTTTATCCTGCTGAGGAACAGGTTTGTCGTTCTTCATATTATGACTGTCGTAAATAACTTGCCTCCGGTCATAAATTCGGTTAATGTGACCTACGTATACTAATGAATAACATAGATGATGTTACTAAAAAAAAAAGATTGCTTTTGCAAGTATATTGTGCAATTGGCTTGTATGTTGGTTTATCTGAACAGTGTAACAAGTGTAGATAGACTAATAAATAAATAAATACCTAAGTTAAGTTCGATGATTTGGAAAATTCATGTAAGTATTGGTTTTTCTTTTAGGACAAGCCCGATAGGATTTTCCATCGACAAAAACGACGAACTTCAATACAATCTTTCATCACATATTTGATCCCTTTATGGGAAGATATTTCAAACATCCTTCCTTAGTCCTCACCTTCGTTATGTAAGGAAATCTTACACAAAATTAAACTACACTATATACTTTAAGACCCAGAGGTTTAGGCCGTGTGTAGTCTTCAATTTGAGCTTTTTATTACGAAAAATGTTCGTAGTGTTAGCTGCCTGTGGCTTAGAAGATACCACGTTTGGTAAATGTCAAAACTATATATACCTCAAGACTTTATCAGGGAGTTAACAAGATCAGACATGCAAAGGCGGCCATTCAACTACTGATTGTAGTTAACACATAATTAACTCTTACTTCCACTAGTGCATGCAAATCTCGTGGTACCTGTCGACGGAGACGCAGCTGCATATGCTGGGCGCTCTGCTGTGCGCGTCGAGCGCGTCCTCGAGCATGCGCGCGCGGATGGCCGCCGTCTTTACGGTCGTCGCCATGTTGTCGGCAACCATTGCTGATGCTAGCGCAGCTTACTTTGACTACGGGAAATTGTGAGTAACAAATGAATACTTATGTAACAAAATATTGTGTTTATGGAAAGCACAGATGTGGATATGACTGATTTATTTTAATCCTACAATTTAGAATTTCATCTTTTAGATTTTCAAATTCATTTGGCGCATATGACGTTATTATCGAACGCCCGTGGGCGCGCGTATCTCCTTACTTCATGGGCGTATTTACGGGGTGGCTGATTCACATGATGAACGGCAAGATGAAGGTTTCTAAGGTAAATCAAAACATTTCACTAACAAACAAGAGAAAAAAGACACGTCTATTACCTTCATGATCAATAATGATTTACAAATATTTTACTATTAAAATATAATGTGGTCCTAAGTGACGTCCCTGTTGCACTCCCGAACTAACAGGATAAAAGCCACTAACTAATAGTATATGTTTTTCATGTAAACAAGGTATTTCCTATACTGTTTCGAAATCTGATTTACTTATCATCTTGATTTTTTTATTGTATTCTCACACAATGTATCTATAATGATTCACAGTATCAAACGCCTCCGTAAAATCTCTCATTTATTTCAGATTACATCAACTCTTCTATGGATGGCGTCCCTATCATTTATGTTCACGTCATCAGCAGTGCCCATGGTTGGTTTGCCGTGGTTGGCTGCTTGGCTCCACCTGACCTGGCCTATAGCTTTGCTGTGGCCAGTCTTAATGGGCACTACTAACATGGCTGGTAAGAGTTTAAAATGTTCTTCATAAAAATGTTTTAAGCTTTGCTGCTTACGGGGTCTTTTGCTTTGTCCCCCCGTACAAGTAAAACCAGCCAGAAAGGAAGTTAGTTTCAGTGGGGAACCATTAAGGAGACTTCTCTCTTTTCCCTTTTAGTAATATTTTGTGTTTAAGTCAATGTATCTTCTTTGTGCGTTTGTTTCTAGTGTTCTTATAATTTATGTAACGTCTTGAATTATGAAAACCATTATTTTTATAACCAGGTGTGTTCCGACGGATACTGGCCCGCTCATCAATTGCAGCTTTAAGTCGTTTGAGTTACGGTATGTTGCTGCTCCATGCTGCAGTAGCACGTACCATGTTGCTGTCTGTGGGCTCAGCGCTGTGTTCAACTACTTTGTGTATTGTGAGTATAATAATTTAATTATTAGCATTGGCTACACTACTTTTTGAGTAAATCGATGGCTGTCAAAAGCTAAGATTTGTCTTTTTTAGAACGTTGACAAATCTGTTTTCGTGTAAAGACATGGTCTGATTGGCTGTATAATAAATTATCGTGTTATTACTTCTGATACAACGAACAATACTTTGTTATATTATTTTGATTTAAAAGAGTGTCTATGGAGTTTTTTGCCCATTTTTCTCCATAGGAATTATAGGAACCTAGGGTAGACTGGGTACGGTTGAAACAATTTTGGTTTGAACGCCCGTAGCATAGTCATTTTGAAAACTAACAAACAAAAAAACATTTAAAATGAGAGAATAGACTTTAGTCTTTAAATTCATCTCAGAATTAGAGGCTCAACTACCATATTTACTAGGTAAGAAGAGTTTAATAAAATAATGCGCCACTGTTTCAACCGTACCCATACCAGGGGCGGTTGAAACAGTGATGGGGGTCAGTTGAAACATAAACAAATAAGTACTACAAAATCAGTTTCTTTATTCACAATCAACAAGAAATAGTTAAATTCTTGTATGGTACCATTTCTATCAGTCTTAATAATTTTATCCTGCCTGAATGAACACAAATGAACATAAAAAGAGCTCTTTTGCTCTGATTTAAACTAACAAATTAACACGAATAAATAAAAATAACTAAAAAATGAAAAATTGGTCATCAAATTGGATAATAATTAAATTAAATGATATTATATGATTTCCATATCTCAAATTATCTGTAGGAACAAAAACAAGCTGAACAGCATGTGAACTCCGTACATCTCTGCAGCTTTTGATAAAGAAGTCCCTTTTTTGACTTCTTCATACGCATTTTCGTAGTGAGTTATATCACACTCGCCTCTTGAAGTTTTTTTGACACGTTGTCTGGGCATCTACAACGAAAAAGCAACGATTATCATTGTTTCAATCGTACCCACAAAAATTGTTTCATCCGTCCCCATAACCCTCAACCGCTAATAAAACAAACATAGCGTCGAGACAAAACAACATAAACAAAAACAAATCACGGTTTTCGAATCTTCCAAATCTAACAATAAAGCATAAAATCACACAAAATGCAATAAATGCTAATATCAACAAAGTAATTTGAAAAAGAAAACAGTAGAAAATACTTACTTTTTGTCGAAAAAATATAATAGGGTCCCCTGGAAACGTATACAGAGGGCGAAGTGCAACGCGTTACTGTGATTCATGTCCGGACTCGCGGGCTGCGTCTTTTTCCCCTTGTACCCCTCGACATATCGCTAATAGTTTACGAGTTATTAGCGTTGTTTCAACCGTACCCTGTTTCAAACGTACCCAGTCTCCCCTACTACGTTTAACCTCGTTCTAATGTGCAAGCTTAATCTTTCTGACTAACCGTCGACCGGTTTAATTGAAATAAATGCTTTGAGTTTGAGTTTCATACGAAACTAACTTGCTTTAATCTTTCCCAGTGGCTGTACTTTGCGGGAACGACTCTGGTTACTGTACTGGCAGCTTTGGTACTCTCTCTTTTGGTCGAGATGCCATGTTGCAGCCTTCTCAGAAGACTCTCCGACTGCGCAGCTTCATAACAAAAATAAAACAACTAACTTATTTTGTAATCAAAATTATATTTATTTATTTATAATATTCGGTAAAAAACTTACAACTATGTATTTATATTTACAGCCTATTTACATTATTAGGTACATGTACATATTTATCGTAATATAACATTTATTTTGTTTGTTCAGCAGAAGTTAATTAATAAAGATAATGAGGAGTAGGGTAGATATGTACTGGGTAGGGAGGTTGCTGTAGTTAGGATGATAACCCTTTGACTATAGATCTTAGGGTAGGTACGTAAAAGCGCTCGCCGCTGGCAAAATTTTCTAAATCGGGTGAATTTGATCAGACACGCCTTTGTATAGCCGACCTTGTAATTGGTTTACCACCCTACGTTGGTTTTCACTTGAACGTTTTAAAACGACAAGTTCTATTGATATTATGTGTCAGGTTGTCAGCACGCGCGTGGCATGGCTACCCTAGAAACAGGTTTTGTCGACAGCAGAATAGACCAAGTGACAGATTGTAGACATTTTGTCTATTCTATCTGTAATTTTGTCAAATCCGTTTCTGTGGTGGGCATGCTTCGCGTGCAGTTAGAGGTTTACAACCTCAGTAAGCTAAGCTGTTACGTGGTCAACTGTACAGATGTCAAAAATGAGTTGAGACTCAAATAATAAGCATCACTCTTATATATTGGCGTTTCAAGCCACCATGATCTATTTAGCACAGCCTGCCTACCCAGTACTGAATCTATCTAAAGTTAAGCGAAGAATAGAGATCAAGACAAGAACCTCAAGATATTTAAAGTCAAGTTAGTGCCGGTTCACATGACGTTTCGAAACACTGTTAGCCTAGCATACATGTACAGAACTACAAGTTTATACAAGCGTTATATCTACACAAGAATAGTGTGAACCGGACATTATGAATAACAGAGTATTTATTTATTTATTTCGCTCCCAGTTTTACGTACTTTTTGTAAGAATAATAAATAGAATTAATCATGTTTGATTTGATTTTAAAGACGCAGAACGATTACCTTGATTTACTTAACTTTTTCTTGCAGAATAAGGATGGTGACGATTTTTTAATTTTTAATTCTAGTAAATATTTGTTTGCAAATAGGGCAAAGAATACTACAAAAAGTCCTAAAGCTTAACAAATTGCCAAGTTTCAAAATAACTGCTAGACAAAGACGGCACTACCATAGAAGTGGCGTCACGAGTATGTAACTTCATACTAGCGCCTTACATTGTCCGCACCACGCGACAAGGACGGGAATAATCCCCTCCAAAAACTTTTATAGCGTGTAGCTTCTCCAAATTTCCATATTAGCATGAGAATCGTCATGGAATTTAGTTAGATTTTTCCCTCACTGGTTTCCAGATTAGGCAATAGAACTTTATTCAACTTACCTAACTCTTGGCCCATTTGTCATGATTAATAAATTGTGAATCACACAAGAACTTAACATAACCAACCTTTCATAACCAACTCTCAGTAAATACAATCAACACATTACATATCAGTGTTCAGTCAACTGCCTCCGCGCGAGGCGAAACATTACTTCACGACATATCTACGTAAATATACAATGGAATGTAACTATTCTATACACTAATGCCCGATTCCTAATAATTACCGACCGGTTAAGGTTAAAAGCAAGAAAAAACAGGATACAACGAACATACATAATTATATATGTTTAACCTTATTTTGCTCAATTTTTTTAGAGCCCCCAATTTTTGAAGTGAAAATTTTTATAGGCGCGTTGGGCATTTTTTGAGATGGGAAAAAACTATTGAACTCACGCCCACTGTTACCGTAAGTGACATTGCCCGTGGTTTTTAAGACAATTAAAAAATACCCGCTTCGGGTGTTTTCGGTTGTCCTCGGGATGTATTCGGTTTTAATATATGTATATCCGATATGTCAGTGAGTGATGGCAAAGTATTCTGTTCGTTTTGTTTTCACTTTTGTCGGCACTCCCGGAGTGCCACTGTTTTTTTTTTACTTAACGTTTGTTGCAATTTTGAGACGGCTATTGCCACGATTATACTTAAACGTGTAATATTATATAGTCGTAAGATAGGATATATGTTTTTCTCTGGGTCTTCTACTGCCCCACTGAGAGTCTCAAATGCCCACGAGGGACGTTATCGCCCACGTTGAGAATCTATGCTCTAGTATAGATATTTTCTCTAATATAGAAGTGTATTTTTTCAAGCTCAGGCTATGGGTAAATTCTTATTTTTTATAAACATTTAAATGCAAAATGACCACCAGAATGTTTACAAACGACCGGTCAGGTAAAACCATTGGTAACTAAAACGATCCGTATTGTAAATATGAACCGGGCAGAAACATTACTAAAATCACATTCGCACTTACTATCAGGTAGCGAAGCGTCGTCCTACAACGACAATTAGATTGTACAACATTTTTGTAACGACTCTTGCGCAGGTTCGGAATGTATTTAAACATTTCGGGCCAATTAAACCTGCGCAATGTACTGTAGCTTATTAATTCCATCCGCCTTTAGTAGGTCAGTAGTGAACGAAGGCTCTGTTTCTCCATCTCCGGATACCCACTATCCATCAGATAAATTAACGAATTCTGTCAAATAAAAAATTCGAACTGAATTTGTATGAATTTATCTGCTAGATAATTAAACAGAATCTTATGCGGAGATGGTGAAACATGCCATAAGGCAGTTAAAGTCTCTTTTATCTTATTATAGGGTAGTTTCACACTCTGCGGGGCTTCTTCTGCGGGGCGACGATCTTCAGCATGGTGATGATGGGCGCCTCGAAGGCCACAGATATCACGAACGCCAACGCGTACGATATCACTGTCAGGCCCAGGAACAGGATGAACTGGGGACAGACATACATTGTAACACAGCTTTGCTTGCAGATTAGACTTGGTACTAATGTGATATGAAACTTGGGCATGTAACTTAGGCATGCACCCTGCATGCATAAGTTACAATTGCAACACTCTCCGACATGCAGTGTAGATGTAAAGGGGCTTTTTAACGGCACTGTGTCAAATTTTCAAGCAGCTTTCCCTGCCAATTTTTGATGCTTCCAGTGACAGATCCATACCAATATTATAAATGCGAAAGTGTGTCTGTCTGCCTGTCTGTTACCTCTACACACTTAAGCCGCTGAAACGATTTAGATGAAATTTGGTATAGTTAGATAGTTTGAGTCCCGGGAAAGGACATAGAATAGTTTTTATCCAGATATTCTTACGCGATCGACACTTATGCGGGTGAAACCGCGGGGCGCTGCTAGCTATTTATAAGTATCGGCTCTGTAAAATACAGTAAGTACCATTTGATAGTCACTCTACACCTAGGGTTAGGCAGTCGGTGATGAGACTACTTCAGGATTCAGCTGCGCCTTGCATACGCCTTAGTTGATAAGATTACGATGTTCTGGTTTCAGCATGATGACCTGTCATATTCTTTTACCAGTTGATGTACCAGATGGTACTCACCACGAACAGCTCGCCCAGATGGATGGGGTGCGTGAGGTGCATGGCCACGTAGCGCAGCACCACCGGGTGCACCAGGTAGGCGCAGTACGTCACGCGCGAGAACGGGTACAGCACCGGCGCCGACAGCAGGGGCCGCACCCAGCCTGGGGGGACATGTTGATATTGGTATCGATTCTGTTGTTCACAAACTAAACTAAATTTAAGTTCAGTGCATCTTTTTCTTTCTGTTTCATTATGAAAAGGACAGAAGATAAATTTTAGTTTAGTCCTTGTACGGTTCGTACACTTGTAGAGTAGTTAAAGTTGAGGTTGGAGCGCGTAGAGAAAAGATCACTTAGTTCCCGATAGATTTATTCGTGTTTACAGGTAAACTTGTTGACGATTCCTTTCTCTAATGTTAGTCACCGCGTAGCAGTAATCGCACTCATCGATTTATTGTATGGCATTAATATTTATAGCACTAAAATGACGCACGTATGGTGCGAGGCACCGCGTCAGCAAAACATGTACAGTTTAAGACTGTACAGTCCTGTCAAATTAACCAGCGCCTGACGCAAATTGGCGTAATTTTAGTAGGCAAGTTTTGAATCACGTACTAAACTTGTATGGAGTAGTGTCAGGCGCTGATTAATTTGACAGGACTAAACTAAAATTTATCTTCTGTCCTTTTCATAATGAAATAGAAAGAAAAAGATGCACCGAACTTAAATTTAGTTTAGTTTGTGCATAAGGGAATCGGCGCCAATGTCATCAAGGTTATTTGGCGTACTTAAAAGAAGAACCACATGAAGTAGAGCAGAAACCAAAATATTATATAATGCTTATAATGCATATTTCACTATTGTCAAAATCAGTATTATATTAGTGTGCCCAGAAATAATCAACGGCTCCATTTGATAAGTTACTATAGCAGTATTTAAATGACTGTCAAAATTTTGACAGTCATTTAAATAGGCTGCATAGCCTTAAGAATGATTTCCACCAAACGGCTCGTGTCGTATCGGATCGGAAAGGAAAGGATGCGGCGACAGCCGATCAGACCGACAGACGATCGGCTCCGTACCGTCGCTTGCGAACGTATCCGTTTCTGCGCCTAGTCAAACAGTTTCATTCCTACCATGTTGTAGTGTTCTAATTTTTGAAAATGGTTGAAGTATACGCAGAATTGTTGGCTATTGCATTAGAAGAAGAAGAAAATAATCATAAAACACAGAAGAGGAAAAGAAAAATTTGGACGACATCTGAAAGGATTTGCTCGTATACGACGACAGGCGAATGGAGCCGATAGCGCGTTGCGGAAGACGCTCGCGGTCATACTCCTGTGCGCGGTTTGGTAATATAGACTTTAAATATTGTGTACACGATTTAATATCGTTTAAAGATTGTAAAATCTGTTCTGATCCGATGCGGTGCGAACCGTTTGGTGGAAATCATCCTTTATAGAAAGATAATTATTTCGATGCATATGTGTATTGTGTAATTCAATGAAGAGACGAATTTTATCTTCATTTATACTCTTCATCCATGTGGTTCAACATAAATCATCTCTTATGAAATCGCCACACGAAGCTCAGGAAGAAGGGTCGTACCTCCATGTCCCGTAGAACAAGCGATGATGATCCAGCCGATGCAGGCCGCCCACAGCGAGTGCGACAGCGCGCTGTACACCGCGGCCGCCAGCACGCCCAGCTCCACGCGGTACAGCCCGAAGATCAGGAACAGCAGCGTCGCCGTGCACGCCGCCCAGCCCACCGCCGCCCACACCTGGGGACACATGGAACATGGAAATGTGTCAAGACCTGCAAGGAGTAGGGATTGTAAACCATGCTACAGTTTATTGAAAGGCATAGATACCTTTTGCTTTGTATAACCACGTTTGTTATGTCCTACGTAAGTATTTAAAAGTAGAATTGAAGACTATTGAAAAAGGTTACCAAAAAAAGTACAAAAAATCTTTGACAAGCGGGTTTTGATTATACCTAGATAGTTTCTCTAATCGTATTGGTGGGTTTGATATGCACAGCTTCAGTCTGCGTTACGTGGGCAATTAACTGCATTGTAAAACAGATGTTAAACGTCAATGAAAATCAGCTTTTGTTAGAAGAATAAATAAATAAATTCCTTCAGATCGAATTTTGGCCATGGCAACCAATCTCAGCGAAAACTAACCTTCTGCGCGGGAGATATAGTGCAGGCGTGTGCGCGCAGACACAGGTGCACTCCCTCCTCCCTCACTCTCATAGTCCGATGGGACGGCAATCCCACACGACCGGAGAGAGATCAGGCGCAGGACCAACGGATTAACGTGCTTTCCGAGGCACGGGGGTATCACACCGCCAACTTCCAAGTTCTGGGCTGTTACTGAGAAATTCCTGATGGAAACTGAAAACCCAATAACACTTTGCCCGACCCGAGAATTGAACCCAGGATTGCAGGCGCAGCAGTCCCGCCTGCGACCTCGAGAGCAAAGGGGCAGTCAGTCCGTCAGTTTTGTAAGAATACAAGCCTAATAAAAACCATAAGTCTCAATTTGTGCACCAAGAGATTCCCCAGATATTTCTTAGCTATTAAAGCTGAGGAAGAAAATACCTAAGTAGCACACTTACCCTGGACATCCTAATCTTCAAATTAGTCTTGAATAGTATCCACCCGGTGAGCATGCCCACGAGGTAGGGTCCGAGCCTGGTCCAGGGCTTCTCGTATATCTTGTCGAACTGCGTGAATGGGTCCTCGCTGTTCGGGATGTGCTCGTTGCTCCAGGACACGTAGCCCGTCGTGAACAGAGATGAGATGAACAGCACGCCGGTCAGGGAGGCAGAGACCTTGAAGTGGCTGTGGAGAGGTAACATAAATCATCATCTGCCAGTCTTTTCCCAACTATGTTGGGGTTGGCTTCCAGTCTAACCGGATGATGATGTATTTTACACAGAGCGACTGCCTATCTGACCTTCACAACCCAGTTACTGGGTAATACGATACCACTTGGTAAGTAAGACTGGTTGTCAGATTTTCGGGCTTCTGACTACCCGTAACGACTGTCAAAGATCCACGAATGACAGCCGGGACCAACGGCTTATCGTGCATTCCGAGGCACGGAGGGGTCTCGGTATATAAAGATGGTCACCCATCCACAGACCAACCGCGGCAAGCGTAGCTTAACCTGATCGACCTGTGCGGCTGTTATTTTTTAGCCACGGGCCCCTAGAGGAGGCCCCCCGAGAGGGAACATAAATGTAAGTACGATATTTAGAAGATGATTTTATTAACATGATAGGGATTTGTAGGTGTTGTAAATTTCTTAACTCGTCTTTTTAATTTGATATTTTCTGCATTTTTATAAATAAACTGTCTTCAATTTTTGGAACTGGTTTTCAAACGTAAAAAAATTGGTCACGCAAATCTGTCAGGCGGCTTTTATGGTTTCGAGGTAAATAATTTTCATAGCGTTCCAAACGGCACCTATTTGAGAGTAATGAAGAAGGTTGTAATCTTACCTTGTAGCAAGAATGAGTAGGATAGCGCTGACCGCGTAGAACTGAGTGTCGTCCGACAGGTACCAGCTCCATACCATGCACTGAAATAATCAAACTCATTAATTATTCAAGTTTCCAACGCAAGGCAATGCCTTTGCCGGGTCAGCGGGATTGTCCGAAAGGGTTACCGCTGGCCCGGAACATAAAGGGCGAAGGAAGGAACACGGGTGGGTTTTAGTCAGTAAGAGTCTGACACTCCCTTTCGCTCCACCCAGAGCGGGAGGAGTCATTTGATGATTTCCCATCCTCAAAAAAAAAAAAGGCAATGCCTTCGAGACAATATTTCATGTTGAGCATTGTGACAGTGGGCCGGCCATATCTCGCGAAGAACCGACAACCACTGGGGTAAACGAGTTCTTGAGTGGAGACCGCGACTCGGCAAACGTAGTGTAGGACGCCCTCCGGTCATCATCAGGTGGGATGACGATCTGCGAAAGACTGCAGGCAGATGCTGGATGCGTCAAGCTGAAGACAGGGCGCTATGGCGCTCATTAGGGGAGGCCTATGTCCAGCAGTGGACTGCTATAGGCTGATGATGATGATGATGATTGTGACCTATGTTGACGCACGATGTGCCGACAGAGAAGTGATACTGCCATAATTCTGCTGCATAGTCTAATCTTATAGTTTACTAGCAGCGCCCCGCGGTTTTACCCGCGTAAGTTTCGATCCCGTAAGAATATCGGGATAAAAACTATTCTGTGTGCTAATCCAGGAAATGGTCTATCTATGTGCCAATTTTCATCCAAATCTGTTTAACGGTTTACGCGTGATTGAGTAACAAACATCCAAACATCTTCTCAAACTTTCACATTTAATACATACTAGCTGTGCCTCGCGGTTTCACCAGCATAAGTTTCGATCTCGTGGGAATATCGGGATAAAAAGTAGCCTATATGTTAATCGAGGGTGTCAGCTACCTCCATAAAAAAAATATAAAAATTGGTCGAGCCGTTTGAGCGTGAAGAAGTAACAAACATATAAACACACCCACACACTCACAAACTTTCGCCTTTATTAATATTAGCGTGATTAGTAGGATTGACTAAACTGTCTTGTTAATTGCCAAGCTCCTTTTCTCTGGGACTCTTCGACCTTTAGTCTCGGCGCGTTTTTGGCAATCGCCAATTTTCAGATTGACCCAAAAATAGGAAATTCTCTAAATGCTCACCATCTGCTCGACGGGGAAGAGGGTGTTGATGTAGAGCAGGTTCCTCCACCAGTACTTGGGGCAGGTGTCGTGGTCCATCGCCGGCGGCTCGAACACCGCGTTGTGCGCGAACCACTTCATCGTCACCTCCACCACGCCCAAGATGAACAGGTAAGGCGCTGTCAGTCTGCAATTAAAAGAATATTTAAAACTGCTGAAGATGTTGCTACATTAATTATAAGGAAAAAAAGGTTTTAAAAAAAGGTTTTAATGAACTGTCTAGTGAACATGATGTGAATTTATATCCAATACCAGTGCTTCTAGACTTTAGCATTAGTTGGTGAAAAGCTTCTTTGCGGAAAAGTGACAGTTTGTGATTAAATCCATTGTGTTGTATTTTAATTTTATGTACAGACGCCAGCACATCAAGCTACTACAATCTGTTAAATTTCTTTAATAGATTTTCAACTTTATCGCTATAGCATAAGGTTCAAAGTTGATTGGGAAAATTTTTCAGTTTCGGGTAGCTTGATGTGCAGGCGTCTGTACGTTATGCTTTTTTGGTCTTGTTAGGCCTGTTAGGTTTTTATTTTCGTGTTTATCAGCGGTAACTTGTAAATGGCCGTCAATTTTATGTTCTTTACAAACTCTGTTTATACGTTAGCTGTCAGTTTCCGGAATAGAATAAAATAAGTAAGAACTTAAATATGATTAAATAAGATGTTCGACCAGAACGATCAGGCAACCGATGTTTAAAGGATTCTAATAGGTTTTTTGGTAATTTTGGTTACGTAATTTTTTAAACTTGTTTTCTGATCCCGCGATATTCAAATTTTCTTAAGATTTTTGCAATTTTGCAGCTCAGTGTCTGGGTGTACGTTGATTAAAATATGATTCGCGACTGTAACAAATATGTATTACAGAATTATAATCATTAGAATCAGTAATACAACTTGTTAAGTTAGTATAATCCTAAATGTCAAGATTTCATGAAATAGTCATTCAATAGGATTACTTGGTCTTAGAGAGTGTGTGTGAGTGTTGATGACTTTAATGATTATAATTCTGTAAACACATATTTGTTATGGTCGCGAATCATATTTTCATGAACGTACAACTTAATACTGACCAGCAAATTGCAAAACACGCAAGAAAATTAGAATTTCGCGGGCTATCCTGGCGCTTTCGCCTTAATGTACAAACCTGGCAAATCTGTATCCTATAAGTCCTAAGAACTGCAGCACTCCGGAGGTGATCTTCTTGTGTCCCTTCACCAGCAGGTCGAGCTTGCCCTTCGTCTTGGTGCGGAAGTACAGGAACGTCACCAGCATACCACTGGGGAACACATCTTACTGTTAGTATAACAAGTAGCCAACTCGAACTGATGATCACCCCATTTAGGGATAAAGGTATAATTGTTGAGATTTATGTCACAGAGGCTAATTGTGGCTAAGTAATAACACCCGCACGGGTGGATCGATCAGGTTAAGCTACGCTTGCCGCGGTTGGTCCGTGGATGGGTGACCTTCTTCACATTTTTCACATACCAAGACCCCTCCGTGGGTCGGAACGCACGTTAAGCCGTTGGTCCCGGCTGTCATTCGTGAATCTTTGACAGTCGTTACGGATCGTCAGAAGCCTGAAAGTCTGAAAACCAGTCTTGCCAATGGTATCATATTACCCAGTAACTGGGTTGTGGAGGTCAGAGAAGCAGTCGCTCCATGTAAAATACTGGTATTCAGCTGCATCCGGTTAGACTGGAAGCCGACCCTAACATAGTTGGGAAAAGGCTAGAAAGATGATGTATGTCACAGTGTCAACAAAAGCCTGCACATTGTTTGATATTTTGAAGTGGATGAAGAAATGATGGATTGACGAAAGGGTTCCTACTACATTTTGGAATGGCCAACTAGCTTCATCTTTCTGACTGACCGACTCCTTGACAATTCAAAAGTAATTGGAATGTAATGTAATTGGTTAATTGAAATAAATGCTTTGACTTTGAGTTGGTGCTAAGTCTAATTGCGCAAGATTTTATGAGCCAAACGAGTTAAAGAAATATTTGTTACGCGCGGAAATCTAAATTGCAACTCATGAAACCAATGATTGCCAGGAAGACTAGCTCCTTCAACGTCGCCTCTTGTTTAATTGTGGTGGTTGTTACACACGAGCTCTAAACGACTGCATGACATACCCGAGACAGAAGAACGTGTCGACGCTGTACACGGCGCTAATGATGAGCTGGAACCAGAAGCTCTTCTCCAGGATCGCTCGCAGGGCAGTGTTGTCCGCGTACTGGAATGAATGAAGAATAAGGGGTGTTACACAAATATTCGGGTCGGTATGATTCGGCATTAGGTACTCGGCAGTACTCGGCACAGCTGGGCGACATAACATACATTTGGGTTTGCCGCCGCCGGCTCGACCCGAACAAGTGTGTAGCACGCCTTACGTTTACGCTAGGTCGAGTGGACGAGTTTTGTCAAGAAAATTAGTCGTGTGAGAGAGTTTTGTCAAGTAGGTTTACCTTAAAGACAACGATGCATGTGTGTCCAAATATAACCCAGACCATAGACAAGGACCTGAGGCCATGCACCACCGGCACGGTGTCGGATCCCACGGACTGGTCGAAGATCTGCAGGATGTTCGCCTTCATGGAGAACGATAGCAGTAGCTCTGACCACAAGCCTGGAAGAGTATAATGGAAACTTAGAACGTCGTTGAGGAGATATTGCTTGTTAGAAAGCAGTAGGCGTTGGTTTATTTTGTTAACAAAGCACCAGCATGCATGGGGGAAGATCTTTATGAATAAAATATTTCGTATTGAAAATGTCACGATAATATATCATATTTTAAGAAAATTGTTGTGGAAACGGATTACTACATAAAATGTAGGTGGGTTAAGTGACCTTTAGTTTATCAAAAATGAAATAGTAATACTACCTGTGCTCATAATTCCGGAACGTCCCATTCCTCGGAATGGCTAGAGATAGTTATAACTTACTGAGTTTGAGTTCGTCAGCGGAGAGGGTCTCCGCCGTGAGACGCTCTTCCGAAGTGTTGGTGCTCAGAGCCAGGTTGTTGTTCACGCTGTACATCGACTTGCCTGCACATAAAACAATTGAACTTGTACAAATTGCTCTGAGATTCAGTAATTTAAACCCCCCGAAGAGTTGGGCAGGTATACGGTATACCCATGTTAGGTACATACAGATGTCACCAGATATGTCTACGTTTCATGTAATAGGGAGCGAGCCTATTATTGCCATCAATCAGCGATTTTTTATGGATAAAATTAAAGTTACAAAAGACAGCTCCCTAAAAAGCCACGCTTGATGGCTAGAAGATGCCGCGACGCTGACATAGCGCGACCGTCTAAGAGTTCTTAGAGCTGGGGTGGATCGGATAATCGATTTCCCACCCGTACGCAAAATACGCGCATTGACGTGGAGTTACGGACACCAGCCCGTATTACCTAGCGCGACAGTCGTGCCTCCTCATGATTCTCACAGCACCCTGATTGCGTAACACACTATCGATCACAATCTGAATCATTTTGAAGGATATTGCTAATCCATTGCTTCGTATGTTCGAAAAATGTATCTGCTCATCAACGTAAATAACGCAATGAATGTTGTTGAACTGTCAAAATGAAAGCATTGCTACTGATAGTTTGCTAATGAAAGCAATAGCTTTTCCCTACAAATAATTTAGCCCCTACAAATGTCATCAATAGCCAATAGGCTATAGATGACATTTGTAGGGGCAAAATTCCAACAGTTTCACTGTCACTTACCATTAGCAACAGTGATGTCCTCATGTCCATTGAGGTCTAACTTCAGGTCACTGCGGGTGCCACCGTTGGCGATGTTGGCCGCAATGTTGGCCGCCCGCTGTCTGCGCCTGCGCACGTCGCGAGCTAGCTTCACGTCGTACACCGTCGCTGTGATCAGCAGGATGGATACTAGACAGGATACCGCTCTGCAAATAATGGTTTATTGTTTTTACTGACAGAAAGATAGTATCAAAATTATAATATGTCAGATAATGTGTGACATCAAGAAGGACAAAGCAGTGTAATTTTACTCTTCTTTAAAACAAGATATATTATTATATTTCATTGATTCAGACGTCTTCTTAAAGAACGAAAGCTCTGCGAGTACCTATATGTTTAAACTCAACCTGATGACAAGATTGAAAGAAAAATAACACCTTTGTTTCACTGAGCCTGAAAACATTTTTAGATACAGGAATCATAATCAGCCTAAAATGGTCCCACTGCTGGGACGCCCACTTCCTCTCGGTGAGAGGGAGTGGGCCGTAATCCACCACGCGGGCCCAGTGCGGGTTAGTAGATGTCACATATCTTCGAATTTTTGCTTCTAGCACATGGCGGTTTTCTCACGATGTTTTCCTTCACCGTTTTGAGAGCAGTGGTGATGAATGAATTTACAGTAAGTAAAGCGCCTGTCTGGATTCAAATCTACGACCTACAACTCGTGAGTCGCGGCTGTTACCGCTGGGCCAGCACTGCTCAGATACAGGAATACAAAAACATAAATGTCTATTAGACACGTCTACATGACAACATTTTGATCTAGAAACCTGACAGATAATGTAACCATTATATTATTATCTCAGTTGCCGCTCCACAAAGCACAAGAATTCTGCAACGTAACTAACAAACGCAGAACAGTTTTAAATAACTACCTGTGTATTAAATAATACAACTATTTTGCTAACTGTACCCGACGGGCTCAATCAATTGAAGTTTAGATTCACTTAATTTTAGTTTAAAGTTTAACAGCTGGTTAATTCAAGTGAACGTTAAGCTCCTAAAAGTAGACAAAGGAACAGTTACGTTGATCTAGAAATCTAGTAAAATAAGTAGATGATTACACATCTTGCAATTTTAACCTGCATTAGATGTTGAAGTGGTTTTGAGTAGAATGTCCTACATATTAAGAAGGAACACGTCATGTGTGGCTTGTTTATATCTAAGAGTCATCAGAGTTAAATGAAAAGCTACAAAATGGATTGTCAGTATATTTAGACGTAACCGCAAAATCGTCAATAACATACGAGGGATTCTGTCAAAACGATAAGTAGTGAACGTTCTTCTGTCTGGTAATAGCTGACAAACCACTATCTAACTAGCATTGTGATCATTGCAATTTCAGCATTGACAATTATTAAGAGTTCCGAAGAAAACAAATCCGTAACCGGGGGTTTGTTTGTTTTTTGTCAAAACAAGATTAGTCCCCAAATTGCTCAACAAATTGTATAACCTAAGTTGATTACATAAAGGCAGTTGCACTACATTCAAAAGGTCTGCCCGGTCTAGTCTAGAACTACGTCATTGTGAGAATGCCTGACACACAGACACAGTTGTAGAAAGTGGAATAAACCGCCATGTTGAGGCAAGCTTGAGGAAATATCTTAATGTCAACCATTTCATAATTATGTTAAATGTGTAATGAAAAGCTTTTCTTCAGAATGTTGAGATGGTAAACATAACGTCATATTATCACGCCTGTATTTTTCTAAGGGTTAGGCACAGGTATAAGGGGAGTACATCTACTTTTCTTCACTTATGTTTAAGTCGCACGACAGAGAAGGCGAGAATTTTGCCATAAACCGGGCTGAGATCCAGACACCAAACTACTACTGAGAAATTCCTGATATGATAACTGCAGTCGAAGGCCGTTTTGTGTGGACGTGACGTATATTTTCCCCAACTTGTTCTTTTTCGTGTTTGTGTTTTTTCTTTCCGTCATGTTTTACTGCAAATAAACGTATTTTCTTTCATTTTTAGGGTTCCGTACGTCAAAAGGAAAAACGGAACCCTTTGTTGTCCGTCTGTCTGTTTGTTCGACCACAACCTTGATCTCAAGAACGCGTGGAGGTATCGAGTTGAAATTAAAACCATATACTTCTACAGTCCCTTGAAGCTGTGAAAAAATCAAATTTCTAAGTTAACGAAAAAAAAGGATACGGCCGTTTAGGCCGTAAAAAACGTATACATATTTCGACACTATTAAGGGAATCAAAATTTATAGAATACCTCCCGTAGACCTAGAATCATGAAATTTGGCAAGAAGCAAATTGGCAAAAGCGTCGTTTTGTAAATATATTAAAAAAAAATCCCGTGATAAAAAATTTACATACCTACAAATTTGTACGGAACCCTCGGTGCGACCATCCGACGAGTCCGACTCGCACTTGACAGTTTTTTTGTTTTAATCTACTATTTTATCCTGAAAAACTCTTGGACGGAGTAACGACCAGAAGCTATGCAGTGTTGTAACAACTTGCAAAATTCGTTGAAAAGTGATATGTATTTTGTGGCGCATGCTCGGCTATAATCTATATCAACCCGATTGCGTCGCCGTCGTTACATAACTGAGTTATTTCTTAACATTTCTTACGATGCGAGAGACTTTAAGTGGACATACACAAATAATAAATAAGGAATAAGTTACTATTTGTTGTTTCCTTGCGAAGTATGGTAAGTAATAGATGATAACTGTTAAGTCAAATATGAATTTTTGCAAGCATTTTTTAAGCTGGCTGGCGGTACACAAGCTTGGTTATCTCTTCCTACTTGACCTCTATGGTGTACGTGCTACGTACTATTACAAAAGCGAGTATTCAATACATAATTAGGTATGTTGTTTTGGCTCTGTTGCTAAAGACGGAGGTTATAATTTCTAAATTTTATGTTAGTTACTTTTCTTAGTTCTTGGTCAGACTGGTATCGTAGGGCGGTGAGCGGCGCGTGTGCGGGAACGCGCGCTATCTGCCTGTCCGCAGTCGAGCGCGGCTGCGTGTTGTCATGTGCAGTGTTTGTCAAAATATAATATGGATGAAAAAGACTTATTTTTATTAGAAAAAAGTTGGAACTAGTTTGAGAACCCCGGTCCCGCGCCCGTCCAGCGAAGAGGTCTTACTTGTGGTAGGTCAATATTAAAAGATAAACTAAAACAACCGAATCTCCATTACGTTTTTGTTGAAATAGTGTAAGTGGAAAAATAAGGTTTATGAAACTAGCAAAAAAAAAAAGGAATAGAATGTTTCCGTGAGTTTAATTTTGGTAGTCGTTAATGGCGATGAAGACACATGAAGAAAGAATGTTTTGTAAATTATACGTACTATCTACCAATAAGGTCTTCTGAATATTCATGAGGTACTCACAGCAACACCTGGAAGGTGGGGTCTTCGAGGTAGGTGTACCCACCGTGCTGCGGCGAGCGCACGGCCAGCACCTGCTGGCGCAGCAGCGGGGCGCGCGCGCCGCCCACCAGCGCCGACACAGCGGCGCGGGAGCACGAGCGCGGGAGGCACATGCCCAGGTGCAGGGTGCGTTGCTGCGGGAGAAAGACATTATTATTATTATGCCTCACGCGGTATGAGACAGAGACCTGCCTTAACAAAAACAGAAGACCGCAGCAGCTTAAAAAAAATCCGCGAGCTGAACAAGCACACTCGTGACCAAAACCAGGATGGGCCACTTCAAATTCATGATTCATTTCATGTGAATTGGCAGATGTGCAGTTACTTTAGTAGCTATCAAACTTAGAGAATAAGAATATGAATAAAATGCATGAACCAGTCAAATAAAGCACTTTAAGTACTAATTGGATACTAAACTCTGTATCTGCCAGCCTTTCAAAATATTATGCAGAAAAAACATTAATTGTAACTCACATTTTTGACGATTTCTGTGAAATTGGTGGTGACGACGACTTTGGCGACGTAGAAGGCAGTCTCGAAGGGAGGCCCGAAGCCCACCATGGACAGGTCCTCGCGCCAGTCGTTGAAGATTTGCGAACGAATGGTCTCTGGAAATACAACGGAGATAATTCAATAAAGTTTGTACTGAAGTTTATTATTTTTATCGTCAAATATTCAACGGGTAATAATTCAAATATCTTGGTAACATCGGAGTCATGAAATTAAAATCTCTGATATCTCTCTCTTCCATTGCTTAAAATAAATTATATTTCGGACTACATACGCGACAAGCATTCATATTATTAAATTAAGTTCTTAATTCTCAATCAATTAAGTCTAAATCAATTTCATAAAATACTTATTAAAGTCAAAGTTAAAGCATTTATTTCAAATAGGCACATAAAAGGCAATTTTGAACGTCAAAAATTACAACAAATAGAATTGATTCTAGTCGCCCATACCATTGAACTTTGCATTCATAAATCTATCTAGTTTCAATACCAACGTTCTTGTAACTTAGGATCCTAGATTTAAAAATAATTTTACGCAATCAAGTGTGCGCATCCGCAGCGCCATACAAAAGACATCAACGCGCGCTGCCATTTGTGTGCACCTTTTACAAAATAATCAATATTGTTTGTCTGCACCAACATTGCAAAAACTTAAGAGTTGTCGTTAGAGTTGCATAACATGCAATATTAACTGCTGAATGAGTTATTTTTGATAGGAAATGGAATCGTAAAAGTTCAGGCTATTGTATAATTTCGTACGTACTTTTTGATTTTCATAATTGATAAAATAATACAAAGTTATACAGCAGACATAATGGAATCGTGTTTTTTATGTCACAGTTATTTAGCCTTTCATTGCTTTATGCTCATATGAGTCATCATCCTAAACTATGGCCCTTCGCAGAACACTACTGATTTCAGATTTAGCCGAAAAGATTGTATTCATAAAAAGTACTACCACGAACTTTGTAAAAAATCTCAATAACAGACTCACTAACCGAAGTCCTACTTTTGATTCATCGGTTTTTTTGGAGTTTCTCGAGTGCGGCGCGGGCGCTGGAGACAAGGCCGCGCTTGTTTGTAGAAAGTGACGTAAGTCAACACCCCTTGACCCAGTGGACAAAGTGCCGGGTGTTGAGTGGCATATTGTTGTAAGTGCTTGTTTTGGACAGTTTTTGTACTTTGGTTTCATAATTACATATACTCGTATTACTCGTATCTACCTACTATATTGTTCACATAATTGTTGGTGCATAAGGCTCTGGACTAACTAGCATCAGTGTGTCGATCGCTACGTTTTTCAAGTTTACATTTACTTCAAAGACAACAATTTCAAAACAATTAGTTGCGAGCTGTTTATCAGATAAGTGGACGCAAGGTCATTTTTGCTGGTTCAGAGCAACGAGGAGATTTTTCGTTGTAAAAAGGCAATTTTATTAATTAAATTGTATCGCTTTTGGTGAACAAGGTAAGCACGAAGGGCTTACATTAAGTAAATAATATACTTTCAACTAGCGTAAAATAAATTATTACTCACAATTAATTCTGTTTTAGGTATTTCGCCAATGAGCTGAATTTCCGAGTCGTAATTATTATATTATTATCGTTACAAATATTTATGTCGGTATTGAGTAATTTTTTCACACATCGACGAACAATTCCTATTCGATAACTATGTAGGTAATTGGCAGTTTTATATAACAAACAGAAAAAAATAATTGACTACTTTCTGTTAAGCTTTCCGTAACGTTATAATTAGGGAAACACCAAAAAAATAATTTCCATTTCTGTAAAAACTATAAAATGTCTATGGTACACAGAGTTCATTTCTACAACTACTCGATTACATCAGTGTTGTGGTCTATTATCGATACTGCATATCGATTAGGATCGTGTCGTCACAGTCCGTGGAACCATTCTAATAGTATTGCAATCTGTTGCTTACAGTATTGACGAAATTAATTACTATTCACTTAACGTGCTCTCATGGCGTTTGTTGCTAAATTATAGACATTTTGATATTGCTAATGTAACGAATTGTAATGTTCATTGATACTTTGTATTTTGCTTTGATAGACTTTTTGGATGAAGTTCATTTTATTGTTTCACATTCATATTAAGAGTGGCAGTAACAACTCAGTGGTTTTGTCCTATTGAAAATAAACATTTAACTCCATGCAAACCCAACAACCATCACAGTTATCTGAGTGCAAATCGCGTGCGTCGCGTCTTAACCTTATAAGACCCGACAAAAATAAACAGTTGGCGGCACAACACAAAGACTATTTAACTGAGTTCCGCACCTACTGACACGCATGCTGCTAACAATGGCGGAGTTGCGAGAGAAGCAAGTATTTAATAAACTACTTGGAGTAAACGTCTTTGTTACAGCACAGCATCTGTGACATACTAACAATATTATGACCAGTGTTATGACGTCACAGGGCAAAGGCTCTTCTATATATTTAGCGAAGGAATGATAATTGATATTCTAGCATAATCAGACAATACTGTTCCCACTGCTGGGACACAGGCCTCCACTCGGTAAGAGGGAGTACTGGGCTGGAATCCACCACGCGGGTCCAGTGCGGGTTGGTAGATGTCTTCCAATTTTTAGTTCTAGGAAACGCCGGTTTTCTCAACGATGTTTTCCTTCACCGTTTTGAGAGCAGGGGTGGTAAAGTTATTTATACCAAGTGTAGCCGCGCGCCTGTCGGGTTCAAACCTACTACCTACAACACGAAAGTCGCGGCCGTTACCACTGGGTCACCACTGCTCTAATTAATATTTTATCTTTTACTTGTGCTACATGATCTTGCTTCTTGCCAAATTTCATGATTCTAGGTCAACGGGAAGTACCCTATACATTTTGATTCCCTTGAGAGTGTCAAAATATACGTTTTTTGCGTCATATATGGCCGTATCTTTTTTTTTTTACGTTAACTTAGAAGTTTGATTTTTTCACAGCTCAAGGGACTGCAGATTTGAGTATATGGTTTTAATTTCAACTCGATACCTCCACGCGTTCTCGAGATAAAGGGTCTTGACAGACAGACATACGGATAACAAAGTGATCGTAATATAAGGGTTCCGTTTTTTACTTTTGAGGTACAAACATTTCTACGCTGCGGGGTCAGGAATCGTGCTGAATTTTATTCATGGTAACGGTTTGGATGTCCCCTGCACCGTGTATGTTATTTGGCGCCATCAATCTTTGTTTTCGAAAGTCAGCTACCTGTGCCTAGGAGTGCAAGAGAACATAACAAAGTAGGGATACTAACTGTTGCGCTGTTTGACAGGCGCGTGCTGTTCGTTGAGGATGTCGCACAGCTCTGCCGAGCCCGTCCAGTAGTTGTTGCCCCAGTAGAACATAGACGTGTAGCGGCCACTCGCGTCCTCCACTGAAAAAGATAGAAAAAATAATTTAATTCATCGTATTTTTGACACGAAGGAAAATCTGTTAGTTTACACGGACTAGTTTATACCTATCAGAAATCATTAAATCCGTTATTCAACAGAAAAAAATGGCGATCAAAACATTTTGAAAAAAAATCCTAATTTAATAACCTTCATCAATCATTTCAATGGTTATGATAAAATAGTTTCCCGCTTAAAATTGACTAACTGTTTTGTTTTTAAACTTAAGAGCGCTATCACAAGTTTTTCTTGTTTAGAGCGTTTGACTCGAGTTTTGATTTGTGATTATGGTTTAACTAAAGTCACAATAGTAAAAAAAATACATGCCCGAGAAAGTTTAATTCCTTCTTTTGGGAGCGCATTCAATAAATATTTCAGTTTGTTTACATAAATCAGTAAAAAACTTGTTCCTGCAAAGGCTGTTTCATAAAAATTTAATTTCGGGCATCTCGCGATGCTCTGTTACATCGAAGATATAATAGTTTAATAATTTATAAAAATGTCCACGGTACAACTGTATCTTCTACTTTGGAATGCATACATCAATTTATTATGTTTAATACAGTAATAAACCAAAAATAATTCCGTAAAACAGAGAGTTAATGATATTTTTTCAGCCGAAATGATATTTTTTATCTCTGTTTATTTAATAGAAATTCAAACAAAAAGTGTTTAATAACTAAGGTTACTTTGTCACCTTGCTTGAAAAAAAAAAATACTCTATTTTAAAGTAAAATAATATTTTTAAGCAATTGTTTTATGCAATGCTTTTTTATCAATATAAATCTCGGGATGCACGGTCTTACAGCGTTGCCGTTAGCGTACATTTTACACATTTGACGTACCTTTTAAGCCTCCTATGTGTAATGTGTAGTAAGGTCCATTTTACGTACCTTTTCAACTTAACATCCAAAATCATATGTAAAATCGTGGTCTAAAGACAATTTTACGTACCTACCTTTCTTGAAACCGCCGCCAAAATGAGAAAACGAGATTAGCATCTTCGGTCCTAATGTGAAGTCACAGACGTACGTAATGTAAGAATAGGAAGTAGCTCTGTCTCGCTTCCGCCGAGAGTAGGTAGGCAATGAACATTGTATCGTGTATCCGACCGGCGAGCGGCGCGCTCTTTGGGCGCGCTCATCAAGTGACCACAGACACTATACACAGAGATAGAACACTACTCTACTCTACTAGCAGGGCGCGCTTGTTTGCAAAAAGGATAGGTACTTTTGATAGGTATATTTTGTTTTGTATTTTTAAGCGCGCGAGATATTGGTCTCTACGATAAGGGAAAGTGATTTTCTTTCTTGTATACCTACATAGTGCACAATGAATAAATAGAATAAGCCCATTTCCAATAATCGGATCCTGTGTTCGATTTGTTCGTGGTGGCCCCGAGCGGCTGACTGGTGCCTCTATTCGCTCGCTGCTGTGGTGCTTGGTAAGTTTTAAAATACTTCTTTGAGAATATTACTAGATATTTTCTGTGTGTGTGTGTGTGTGTGTGTTGCTGTGGGCTTTGATTCTATTACTACTTCTACTAACTACTACCTACTGTTAATCAGCCATTAGAAGTCCACTGCAGGAGGTAGGCCTCCCATAAGTTGGGGGTTTTGCCGTAATCGCCACGTACCGTAATCGCCATGCTTGACGTTGCGAGTTGGCGATCGCAGTGTTGAGTGTGGTGGTACAGTACGCGGAAAGAACGCTGCTGCCTATGACCTATCCTACGGTTTTTCGCCTTAGTCGACTCTTACGACACCCTTAGGAAGAGGTGGGGTGGTGCCACACCATAGGCCCAATTCCCGATTTACTACGTAGCTACCTATGCAAAATGCGTTCTATGAACGTAGGTAGGTTCAAACTATGGAATATAGCCTCAACCACCTAAGTACATAAGTTTTTTTATAGTATATACAAATTGCCACTGCTACTGTGTCTTCAATCACAGTACTGTAATTCGATAATATACAATTACCTACAAACAATGTTGGTTGTTGCATACAAACCCCGGTCAGGCAGATTATGGTTTTATCAGGTTTGTCTCTTATCGGGGCTTGTATCGGACATTGTACATATTTAAGTAAGGACAACGAATTCTTAATATGTATTACATACTACAATTAGAATTATTATTATTATTAGCCCAAACTAACTAGTATGTGTTTATATCATGTCATGTCATCCATCCCTTTCCCTAGCCACAGACTATACAGAGAATAGAGAGATCCCAGCATAGCTTGCCACAGTTGCCAGCCTCAAAAAGTCTAGTTCTTTGTGTAGAAAATATCGATGGCATAGATACTTCAAAAAGTTTTTAGTTTCTCATAAAGCAAATGAATTGGGATGAAATTTACCTCTATCTGGCTAATAAAATTGAGATTGGAACCAGTCTGATGTACCTATTCTTACTGAAGCAGTCGCAGTTTATAGACATTTTTGCTCGTTTGTTCTTGTGCTGTTTGATTTTTACTTAGACTTTTTAGACCCCCTTTTATAGACCCTGCGCCTAACGCAGCCATAAAAAGAAAACACTCCTGAATAATGAATGCCACAAACTTAATATAACATTGAACACCTATTCTCTTCTATTTTTCATATAAATATAATCACTTTTAACAGATTATATTTATAAGAAACCAACACCCGCGAAATTCAATTATTTGGGGTTTTTTGGAATTTGCTGGTCAGTATTAAATTGTACGTTGATTAATATATGAATTGCGGCCGTAAGACATATGTGTTTACAGAATTATAATCATTAAAGTTATCAACACAACTCTCTAAGACCACGTAAGTCCAAAGAATAACTGTTTCATGAAATCATCATTCTTTTAAGTGAAATATTAAATAGATATCCAGTTTTGAAAAGTGTTGTTGACGAGCCAGCTCTATACAAAGAATGGCGAGAGCATGCTCTGCTGGATCATGAAAAATTGAAACTAGACCCAACATTAACGGCCACCAGCTACTGGAATATGGTTTTCAAGTTACGAAACATGAACGAAGACCCTCTGTTTCCCAACCTAAAGAAAGTTATTTGCCTACTTCTAGTCCTTCCCTTTTCAAATGCTTCGGTCGAAAGAATATTTAGCCAGCTTAAACTCATCAAAACCGATAAAATCGGAACAGATTAAACACAAATACTATATCAGCTCTCATGATGACCAAACAAAGTATCAAAGATTCTATCAAATACGAACCGCCGAAATCACTACTTATCAGCAGCAACTGGAAACTCAAACAATGATTACTTACTTATTCTTACTAACAATTTTATATTATAATTGATACATACTTAACGTCCTAGATCTCCTGGGCTAACAAAAGGTTGGTAAAGGCATTTGTTGCAATGAACATGCATGACTTGATTGTAGAATTAGTTACATAATTAATTTATTGTTTTAGTTTTAACTGACAATTATGAGGATATATGTATGTTTTTTTAATTTTCAGATTATGGATCTAACTTCAATCACAATCACGATTTCAACTTTTTTATCGTGCGATTTCTCAAATATAATAACCACGAGAAACAATTCAATGAGTACCTACCTATCATAAACTACGGGGATTTTTTATATAATATAGGTAAGTTTTCTCACGCCTGGAATCCAAAAAATAGAACTTCTGCTGGCGAGCAGGCAGTCTCTCCCTGTCTCGAATTTATTGCCAGAGAGCGAGAGAAGCAGTAGTGAGTGATTTTAGTAAAAGCATTGCTTATGTACCTTTTTAACCCAAAATGTACCTTTTCAGCGCTGGATAAGTACCTTTTGGGAACTCAGTTGCGGCAACACTGCGGTCTTAGCTTTAGTCCGCGCCGAGCGCTTTCAGAGGGAGGACGTAGCGCTCACTCGCTGCTGCCGTCACGTGATCTCGTTCGACAATTCGCCACGAATAAAAAGCGACCAACACTTCTTGATACAAGTGAGTTTTTTTTTTTAATTAGTTATGTTCTGATTGTAATTTATTTATTTATTTAGGTAACCAACAGCGATACATAAAAATATTTTACAAAATATGCGTGTTACAGATATTATGGCCAATTATAGGTTTCCCTGTATAACTAGGATATATGTTACATGCGAACGGACAGGTATTTCCAATTGAAAAACAAAATAAAATTGCAATACAATACAAGATTACATAAGGTTAAATTTAGATCACAATTTTGAAAAATTTAAAACAAAAAATGGATAAACAATATAAGACAGAAGAAGAAGAAGATTGGTTGCTTGTCATCTATCTCCGTTTATAGTTTTCGTTATCTGCTTTTTGAATGTCGGTTTATTACAGTTAAATAAATCTACTTCAGAGAATTCCGAGTTATAAATTCGAGCAATACGAGTCAGTACACAGTTCTTGGCATAGTTAGTGGAATGCCTAGGAACGCGCAACATTGGCGTGTGACGAGTGCGCCGTAGGGGAGTGTTAAAAGTTATCTGTGCGACCAACTCCGGGCAATCAAGGCGTCCGTTGAGTATGTCATACAGCAAACACATGTCCATCACCTTACGCCTTTTTTCGAGTGTTAGCAGACCATAGGATCGACAGCTATCTTCGTAAGACGTCGGAGGTTTACGAAGGCGATAATTAAGATGGTTAATAAATTTTTTTTGAATCCTTTCTAATTGGTTCTTATAAATTATATATTGGGGGGACCAGATTTGGCACGCATATTCTAAAACGCTGCGCACATAAGCAAAATATAAAGATTTGAGAGCTTCAATATTTTTAAATACCTTACATGATCTAAGAACAAATCCTAGATTCTTATAAGCTTTTGTGCTAATAAGATCTATGTGATCTGAGAACATTAATTTGCTGTCAAACACAACTCCTAAATCCCCAACCATCTGGACTTTGTTTATGAGAATTCCATTAAAATTATATGAGTAAACAATCGGGTTCCTCTTACGTGTGTAACTGATACATTGACACTTTGCAACGTTTGCGATGATCTTGTTTTTTGCGTAATAATTATTTAAGTTATTAAGGTCCTCTTGAAGGGCCTTACAGTCATCGGGTGATGTTATTTTATAAAATACTTTTTTGTCATCAGCGTACATTAAGTGATCAGAGTGTTCAAAAGAATCAGTGATGTCAAATAGGTATGCGTTGTAAAAAAGAGGACCCAAATGAGATCCCTGGGGAACACCGCTAGGGATTTCAATAAAGTTGGAACGGTAACCTCCTAGAACGACAGCTTGTGACCGTTTAAATAAATATGACTGTACCCATCGTAAAAGATCCCCGCGTATACCCAGTCTGTACAGCTTTCTGAGCAAGATGACGTGATCCACACGATCAAAAGCTTTTTCGAAATCTGTGTAGATCACGTCAACCTGCCCCCCGTTATCTGTATTCTCAAGGACAAAGTTAGAGAAACTGGCTAAATTAGAAACAGTCGAGCGTTTCTTTAAGAAACCATGTTGCTTGCAAGAAATTCCTTTGAGAATATATGGATATATGGCGTTGTATACTAGTTTTTCAAATACTTTACCAATTGTGTTTAATATAGAAATACCCCTATAATTTCCTATCACTATCCGCGAACCTTTTTTATGAATGGGAACAATGAGAGCTTTTTTCCATTCATTTGGAAAGGTGCCTTCTTTTAAAGAAGTATTAAAAATAGTACTAATTGGAGGTGCCAAAGATTTTGCACAGTTCTTCCAAAATACTGGGGGTACACCGTCACATCCAGGGCCCTTATCCACGCCTAAGGCACTCAACGTTCTCTCCACGGTTGACGAAGTGAACTGTAAGTTGGAAATTATGTCAGGACAGTGATCTTCTTCGTCCGTTGTCAATGAATTAACGAGGCTGTAGTCAGAGGGTTCACCAAATACGTCGTGGAAGAAGTTATTGAAAGCCTCACAAATTTCCCGACCCTCAGAATAATTGATGTTATTGTGGGATAACATTTTTGGATAATTGGAGCCTCCGTGCATGGTTTTTATGTAGGTCCAAAACTTTTTTGGATCATTTTTCAAATTGTGTTCCATTTCCTGCAAGTGTTTATTATAACAAATCTGATGGACTTGTCGCTCTCTATCACGTAATAATGCGAATTCGTCATAATCTAATAAGTTACCATACCGTTTCCATCGCGAGTGTGCCTTGCTTTTTTCTTTAATAATTTTAATTAAAGAGTTGCTATACCAGACAGGATATTTACGTGATCCTGCCCTTCGATTAAAAGGTACATATTTATCAACTCCTGTTTGAATTATTTTATAGAATATTTCCATGGCAGCACTTGTTGATGTGTTGTCTAAAATTGAGCGCCAATCAAGTTCAGAAAAATAGTCATTCAACAGTTCGAAGTCAGCTTTGCGATAATTACGTCTAGGAGTGGACAACTCACGGAGCGGAGAAACTGCAAGGTCAGATATTTCGATAGTAATTACTGGATGAGGTAGGTCAGTCTTCACAAGGGGTGATAGACACTCAGTTATTTCAAGTGGCAAGTTGGAGAAAGCTAGATCAAGAGTATGCCCCCTGTGGTTGGGTAGTGTATTGTACTGTGTTACTCCCAAAAACGATAGATCATTAACTAAGCGCGCGGCAGCGTTCTGCACCTCGACGGCACCTTGTTTCAGAAAAGTCGGTCCACTTATATTCCATTTTATACATGGAAGATTGAAATCGCCCACAAGTAAGCAATTACGTATATTAGTGCTTTGAGTAAATACCTTCGCGACACCTTGCAAGACGTAATCGATATCTGAGGGTATCCGATGAGTATCCGGTGGTACGTAGGCAACGCTTATGCAAAGATCAGCTGTCGCCGACAGCGCGCGAGCAGGTATTACTATGGTCAATAATTCCGTAGCAATCGCATTTTGCTGGTGCTCAACGCACCACGCACCCAGCTCGTGCCGCGAGAGTATCATCACACCGCCACCTGAGGATTTGCCAGTCGCGCATAAATCACGGTCTTTACGAAACACGTCATATCTATCGTCACTCAACTCCCCATCAAAAATGCCGCTGTGTAACCATGTTTCCGTTATAATAATTATATCATAACAATTACACATAATGTTTTGTTGGAATTGTGTTGTTTTAGTCCTTAAACCACGGCAGTTCTGATAGTAAACATTTAAAATTCGGGGCTTCATTGTAAAAGGTTTGTTCTACTGAAAGTATATCTAGGAAAAATAACAAACAACGGACGATTAAACAAAAACTGAGCAAACAAAACTAGCCTCTTGTGGGTATAGTAATAACAATTGGTAGTAATGTGGACTTGCAACGGCACGACTCCCGGGGAGGAGTGACCCAACTCCAACGGACTACAATTTACAAAAAAAATAGTTTGCTTAATCTTTAGATAATCACTAAATATATTTGGGTTAATTAATAAGCAAATTAATATTGCAACATAATGTGGGTAGATTGCCAAAAAGTTATAAAAGTAAGTTGTAAGATAGCTAACATGTAAACCACATACTCTACGCGAAGGTGCGTCCCGAGACAGTGCGGCTATAACAGCAGTAATGATTTTATATTTTAGGTAGGTCGTATGAGTATGTAGAATGCCTAACATGAGATTCCACCGTAACTCCATATAATTGTAACGAAGAAAATAACATGTAACTATGTATCCTATGATATATATTATGTATTTGAATAACGTTTTTTTAATTATTAGAATAGCTATAGCATTGAAATACCGTTTAGATAATCTTTCCAACATCGTATTTTCGTTCCCGTAACAATCAAACCCATGAGCAACCAGATTATATAAACATGATGCGTACCTCAATCTTCGCACTCTCACCAAGCGCGTTTCCTTTACACGAACTTCAACTACCGCACATTGCTCGAACAAAACACAGAACTCAGCAAATACAGACTCGGCTAAGACGAATGACAAACAATCAACTCCTCTCTCATCAATATTAAGTAAGTAATCCTGCAAAAAATTACACACAAAAGCAAAATGACACAACAAAATATTATAAACAGTGGGCAGAAGACTTGCCCGAGAATTTAAACGATTTTTTTTAGATCCTCTTCGTCCATGATAAATATAGGAGGAACAGTGACTGCTTTTCTCACGTGGATTTTGCAGTTTTTTGTCCACGTGAACTGGTATTCCTTAATTTTGGCAATCTCTTTGGTTTTTTTTAGAAGACTTTTATTAGATACTGTCAAGTGCTCATTGACATAGACCGGAACACCTTTTCCCTGAATTTCCAGGTCCTTGGTTGACAGGCGACGTTTACGTGCTTGAGAAATAATGTTGTCTTTCAGCTGACGAGTGCGTAATTTCGCTACTATATTTCTTGGCCTACCCTGAATCTTAGACTTCGCAGTCACTCTGTTCACATGAAGAATATCATCCTTTGTAACTTCTATATCAGTATGTTTACCTATCCTTAGGATAATTTCATGCAAGTTTTCATCTTTATGTTCAGGTATGCCAACAATTTCAATATTCAATTGCCTTTCACGTTGCTCGTTTGCATTTACATCAGATCTCAGTTTCCTATTCTGTTCCTTGATCTCCGCCAATTCAGTTTCAAGAGTATTTAAATTCTTCAATTCTTTAGTATGAACTTCGAGTTTCTTCTTTACTTCTTCATATTCGTTGCTGTGGAATTGCATCGAGTTTTGAAGAGATTCAAATCCCTCTGCCATCTTGGTCTGTCTAGTTTCCAAACTATGAACAGTATTTTTCATCTTTATGTATTCTTCTCTGATACCGGCTATTTCTGACTTTAATTCCTGGGTGCTTTGATTAAGGTTCTTCATGGTAATATTGATCTCTGATATGTCCCGTCCGAAATCCTTCTTCCAATCGTTTAGTATTTTAGATATTTTATTAGTGTAATCCTCAAAACGCAGGTCGCATTCGGCATCATGCCCACGCTTGTACACGCGGCGCTGTGTGACATTTTCCTGTGTGCCTTCAGCCGTTTCGTTCACGGAAAGATCCGGGAGTGAGTGCGCAAATGTTTTTGGCGAGTCCGACATTTTGACAGCCTGACTGTCTATCTGTTCACAGGTCTGTGGCTAGAGCGATAAGACAGGAATATAACGTAATGTATATAATATAATTATTTTCCTATGATGTTCCAACGCGAATATAATTATAGAAAAAAAACATACGTAAATATAGTTGTTGTTTTTAATTTTTCTGACTTTTTTATTTATCTCCAACATTAATTTAATTAATTATTTTCAGACAATAGTTCACAATAATGGGCAAAATAGAACTTTTGGTGCTGTCAAAATAAAAAAAAAGGTTTTGGCCGATAATTTGAAACGCGCAAGAGAAGCTCAGCGGTAAGAATTTTATGAGGAGTGCGTGCTTCCTGAAATCATAGATTCGAGGAAAGCACGGTCTATGCCGCTTCGGAGAATATTATTTTACAATTATTATACTGGTTTTTTATGGTTCCGTACCTTAAGGGTGCCAACGGGACCCTATTACTAAGGCTCCGATGTCCGACCGTCCGTCTGTCTGCTAGTGTCTCATGAACCGTTACAAGTTCACAGTTGTAATTTTTAATTTTAATAAAACGACTTTTGATTTGTCTTTTTTATTTTCTTTTGACTTTTTTGACGTGACAACGTCTAATAAATCGATGAAGCTGGCTGCACACACGAAAAAAACATGACTCATGTAGCGTTACCTCGCGGCCTTGCTCTGCTGTAGCGTTGTACGCCATGGCGGCTTGAAGTGCAAGCGAGAGCGCGGAACGAGCGATGAGAGACAGATGATGTCGAACGCTGCCGAATCGGCCTCCGCGTTCGGCAATTTCATTAATGTTTTGTTATGACGTTGTCACGTTAAACTATCGTCCGTAAACCGACTTTACAGACAACCGATTTTTATCCAAACTGTAGAAACAACATCACATTGCATTTATTTCTATAAATAAGTACTAAAATGTCTTCCTACCTGCTAAATAAATTACATAATATATTAAACTTCGTAAAAAAAGTAGGTACAAAAAGTATTTATAAAAGTAGCACAAAAGTATTTGTAAGTAATGTTAGAGGCTGGCAACGCGCAAGTAATGCAGCTTCTGGCAATGCAAGCGTCTTTAGGCCAGCGTTGCCAGTATGTTACTTTTGTAACATTTTACGTTACTTTTGACCCTCTCATGTTACCTCCATGTTACACGCCTCAAAATGTTACTTTTAAGACTTAATAAAAAATATTTCACAGAAAACAAAAAATAAACATGAAACGGAACGCATACAAGAAAGGTTTCGTTCGTCATGTTGGCGCACTTGATTGTCTTGATTTTGTGACCAAATTCTGACGCGACGACAGCGCGAAAATTTTTCACTTCGTTTGTCGTATCGCATATTCACTCACTCGCGTGAATTTCTAAATGACCCATCCCGCTTACTTAGGCGAGTGAGCGACAGCCTAGTAGTGGCATCCGTGTTGGTTCAGTTCAGTTTGTTATTACGATTCTTTCGAAGCCTACTAAGGGGACAGCTTTTTTTTATGTAATAAAGTGCCATGTTATTATTAGTCGTTTTCCACAAAAAATAAGGTAATGTTACTTTTCTCGTGAAAATGTTACTTTTTGAGCTCTCTCATGTTACATTTGACTATCTGTCACTGGCAACACTGCTTTAGGCTGCGGTAACTACACACCATCAAGCGGGCCGTATGCTAGTTTGTCACTTTAATGGTATAAAATAAAAATTAAAAGTGAAGTAAATTTGTATGACCCTATTGTAACTCAAACCGTTGTAGGTAACACTCATCGGTACAAATAATATTTCATGAACTATAATAACAGTAATTTAATTTATTTTGAAAACGAAGGCTCTTGTTGGTTTGATCCTGGCGTCCGACGCATAGCGGTTTGTATGTGTGCATAGCGTTCTTCCCTAGACGCACACGTGCGCATCTGCTGCCGCGCGCCGTCGAATTTACCTAAAACTGAGCACTTCGGTTTTGTAATAACGCTCTTAACTTGCTATTTGATCACTGACCTCTACTCGTATCATACAAGTACTGTATAATAATACAGGTCAGTGTATTCGAATGTTATAACTGGCCAGTAGTGTAAAACTTTTATCAAAAAGAAATAGCAATCGTTTGTAATGCGGAAATAAGATCATTTCGGAAGATTTCGATAAAAATAATTAAAAAAATGAAAAGACATAAAGTTACAATGAAGATGTACGTCCGTTTTTCCGGCATTTTATGACACGGTTTGCCTTGAATACATTGCCCTTTTGGTTTACTTACGGTGACACTTTCCAAAATATCACTTCCTTCACACATAAACATGGAAATCAATAATATGTCTTTATTTCTTCTTTACAAAGGGTGTTTTCGAAATAAATAAAAAATTGCTTTCGAATATGATTTAAAGATTAAACAAATTATATTCTCGTACATACGAATATTTAATTTATCCCGGCAGCTTTAAATCATATGCCATCTATTACACGGATCTGTAATAATGATTGCTATTAAGGAATTAAACTTCCATTGTTGTTGTGTTTGGATCAGACCTACTTTCAGCAGTGCAATGGACATAAAAGTGCTGAAAATATATAAAAACAATACTTTTTTGCGTATACGTAGCCTGTGGGCTGTAACGCACACTGTTATTATGTGCGAAACTGATCTAGTTAGCTTCCTATAGTTTCAGAGCGGTTGACCTCAGCTGCAGCTGTGCGCTTTCCAATTATGTGCAGTATAATACAGTAGAGTGCAGTGTGGGTAACAGGGAACCTTGGGGCTCAGGTGGGTAAGGACAGGTGTGTAGCCTTGGGAGCTGATGCCATAAAAGGTGAATGATTAATATCCGTGGGAATATTGATAAACCAATTTATTTATTACGTTAGAAAAATAGTATTGCTACTGTTGAAGTTGTTCTATTTATTTATACGTGAAAGGTCATTAATTTATTTCAAGTAGGCACATAAAAGGCACTTTTTAACATTAAAATTCATAATAAAATAGTGTTGATTCTAGTCACCCCTTCCAAAAGGTAGTTTCGTATGAGAAGAATGGGCAAGAAACTCCAACGTTATTATTTTTTAATATTTTAGGTACTTACAATATCATGTTTACATTAATTATATAATTATTTATATGTGACGACGATGCATTGAAGAGATAATCAAAAGATATGGATTTTTTTTTGTTGGAAATTATCAAATAACCTCTCCCGCTCCGCCCAGAGCGGGAGGGCGTGTCAGAGTTTTGTTGACTAAAACCCACCAGTGTTCCTTCAGTTGCCTGTACCAGGGCTACGGTATCTCTTTCGAACAACCCGCGACCCTGGCAGGCATCGGCCCTCATCATCCGCCTCATGTTGTAACATTGACCTTTTTAAGTTCAGCTCAATGAATTTGAGTTCTGATAAAGGCGGACGTTTACCGAAAATCGTTACATTGACCTCAAAGTAATTGTCAGAATCGCTCATGTTGAGTCATCTTTTGTTTACCCCGAGAACACCAATACATAGTATTTTATCCGGTGAGAAATAAGAAGCAGCGAAACGACAAATATATAATTAGGCAGTTTGTTTTATTCTGCCGTCTGCGTAGCTATAACATAGCTTTAAAGCTGAAATACCTAACATAAACTAGAACCTACGAGCACCTATGAGTCTTTGGACAACTGGCCCCGCGGGTCCAGTTGACCAAATAACATTTTGAATAGGTCGACTAGACCCACTGCCCAATTTCATCATTAGTACAGTCACGGAGTAAAGCCGAATCTTTTAGTTTCATTTCTATGACCTAAAATATACTAATACTATTCAATTGGTAAGTTTGTAAGTTTTTGAGATTGAATTGTTCTTAAAACAAGTTCCCATTGACAAATATTTACATCCCTAAGCAAACTGTTATTATTTACTTATTTGTGAAGGCAATATTGCAACGAAAGTACGACGATGAAAGACTGGTATCTACACCGACACATTTGCATAGCGCATTTTACTGAAGATATGATGTAATGAACTCTGTTCCTTTGAAATAAAGCACAAAATTGACTAGCATATTACCGGATTGAGCAATATTACCGGATATTAACACAATATCCGTTGTTATGAATTTTCTACAAGCAGCAGATGATCAATCACAAACAGTGAGGGAAAGTGTTGCTAACTTCCGTTGTCTATTTTCAATGATTTTCCTATTCAGAGTGCGTTAAACTTTCAGGGTATTGATAAACAAGGCAGTTTGCTGCAATATATTGCTGCAATATTTTGTTAAAACTTTTATAAAAAAATTGTTTTGTTGTGAAAAATGTTTCTACAGATATGTAAAATATATTTAAATCAGCGATCAAAAACAAAATAAAGTAGCAAGACTAATTGTTTACCAATTAATAAAATAAATGTTTATGAACACGAATAGTCTTTTATTGACAATCGTGTAATAAAATCGTTCATCGTGACTTTAGATAAAGTCATATCAACGTAATGAAATATAAACAAAACTGCGTAGGTGTGTGAAGTAGATATTATCTTAATAATATGTTATTGAGTTTTGGTACCATATCTGAATGAATTCTGAAAATCATGCCAAAAGGCTCCGTGAACTACATTTCAATGTCAATAACATTTCGGTACTTTAGTTAGTAGCTATGTAGTGCATTCATTCTTTTTCTATTTAAAACATTTGGAACTTTAATAAAAAACCGGGAATGCACGAGCGAAGCCGCAGTAAAAAGCTCGTCAGAATTGAATAGTTAATACGTTAGTATCGAGATCTATGCCAAGGTGAGCGATAGTCGACACGTGTCGATGACCCCGCTATAAGGTTCATTCCGATTCTGCTCCGCGCCTTATTTAACGCACTGTATAAATCTGAAACTATAATTATTCTAGGTATTCTAGACACACTTACACAATAAGGTATCTTTAATAGTGTCTAATAAAATGAACTGCCCTTTTGTTGTTTGTTTATTATAGCAAAATAAACTCTGAATCGACCCAGTCTAGGTAGAGTTGTGCTACCAGATCGAAACCATGAAGTGGAGAGACTTCTAAGATGGTTCGTTATGTTAACCACTTACTGAAACACAATTAAAGACAAAAATTTAGCTTGATGAAGGTTTTATTAACGCTTGAACATCATTTGACTAAATTCCAGATTTAATATGATATCAATTAATGTTCACTACCAAACTTGTGTTAAGCACATTTTTTCTGGTAAATATTGTAACCTTAATTATAAAAGTTGTTTGTTTTTCAGAATGAAATCTGACAAAACCAAATAATCTAAGATGTTTTGTCAGTTAGATTTGTATTAGCTCATAGTAAATTGAGTAAGCACTCAGCAAAGCCTCTGCTGTATTGTTTCTCAAGAACATAAAGATGTTCTAATGATCGCTAAATCATCATCAATATTTGACATTGGGGTCACTAAGCGGTGCACTGCGCAAGCTTGCAAGGCCCATTCGCTTTGAGATTAATCTCTAATAAACTAATCAATCATAAATAAGTCTAATAAACTAACGACCTTGTGTTGTGATCAGTTGACCATAGCTAATGAAATCTATAGCAGCTTACAAAGTAAACCAAGTTATTTATAATTACGTAATAAACATTTATAAATAATGTAGGAAACGTGATTTATAAAAATGTGGGCGTTGCTTTATAATGGCTCTAAGGTTTGCTGTTAGAGAACTCAATTTAATTGTTAAGCTCGCCTTTATGCTAGCATATTCTATCCTTGTGACAATTGTCATTTAATGGGACATTTAATTGAAATTACATTTTGATAAGCTTTTAATGACTATCGTTATGGTTGAAATAGGTAATCAGAGAATGCCTAGTCAAGTGGCAATCGCTTTTAAAGCGTTTCGTATTTCTACAAAGACTTTCAACAGAATTTACATAGGTAAGCTTTTCGTTATTTTTCTATTGCCTTGGGTAACGTTCTATTCAGGCCACAGCCTGCTACACCAGGCCCTGTATCATACGCCTGACATTTCCCCATTTCCTTTTCCCCGGCGGCGGACCGCATACTTTACAACCGCAACTTGCATCTCACGTACAATCTGTAAGTGCACCATGTCCCAACACTCCCCCTGGTCGCAATTTGCTTGCAGTTGCTGCAACTCGTTGCTATTTGCTATTCTATGCGCGTGCGTCGGTGCTGACCTCTGCGTTCTGTTGAAACTGATGGGCTCGCATTACGTTCCCTCACAGCTCACAGCAGTTTGAGTGTAGTTGGCTTTTTAGGACATGCTTAATGACACTGCTTAATCGATTTGGTTAAAGTGCAAATACGTGTGACTTGTAGGTATCTATGTAAAGATCGATTTAAGGCTCCTACAAACAGGCGCGACACGCGATACAATCGCGCGCGACATAAAGGCACCGCTCGTTGCGCGACTTGCGGTGCCTTTGTGTCGCGAGTCGTGTCGCGCCTGTTTGAAGGAGCCTTTAAGTATCTTTTTGGAAATTTGTTATTCTTACACTTTTACAACTATAATTTCATTAATTGAAATTATAGTTGTAAAAGTGTAAGAAGAGTTATTAGTTTTTCTGTGTTTACTGAGTTTTTGAGTTCGTGAGAATTCATTTTCACTCTCTGGCTCTCAACATCATCTGCCTAGCCTTTTCCTAACTATGATGTGGTCGAATTCCATTCAAACTGTATGCAGCTTAGTATCAGTATTTAGAACTTGCTTGGCTCTCTTTATTATAAAACCCATCTGGAACATAAAGCTAAAAATGTGAGTCATAAAATGAAGGAAGTAAGTAAGGTTATTTCCGTTCGATTCCGGATTTTAACAGAGTTCGCGAGAACGCGATGATGTGACGTATGGCATAATTAAGAGGTTTCTAATCAGTGCAAGTGGAGGTGTGGCAACATCGGCGACAGTAGTAACGGTCAAGTTGTGCGCGCGCCGATTAGCTGATGCGCTGACGCAACGACACGACGCGACGCATCATCGTCAACACTTTGAATTTCGAACGCTGTCGTTTGAATAGTATTGGGATACCATTTATTGATCATGTACTCGCACCTTATATGTTTTCAAAACAGTTTTGATTTAAATTGTTGCTGCTGATTGTACTTCCGCCTTGTGTGGTGCGATGATTGTACACTGTATACAGACTGTGTGTACAATCATCTATGTGTCTCATTTGTTGGTTTGGGTGGTAAATAATACAAATGTACCCGACATGTTCTTATTTCGATTTTGTTTACTTCGTGTTGTATATAATATGAGCATTTAGCAGATTATATCTCAAACAAATTCAGACCTCGATTTTCATAAGACACCCAAGAGACAAGCATTAATTATTGAAATTCGTAATACATATAATGCAATTATGAGTTTTTTTTTTCCAAATTATATATCCACATTATCTTCTAGGTGATAAAAAAGAAAATTCACCAAATATGTTTGGAGACACAAATGTGAAAGCTTCTGTTGTTTTTTATGTTAAAATTCTGATGTTTATTTGTTTATGATTAAATTATGTTGATCTAATTTATACAGTTTTTTAAGTATCTTAAACCAAACACATGAATGAGTCGGAGCAATGGTGGATTATTATCATGCATCCCTCAGACTCTGGTATGACTTAGTTGACCAACAGTGGATATTTATACAGGATGGATCAACAAGAAAAAAGTTTAGAAAACTCCATGCAAGCTATTGGCCAGTTTATTGCTAATGAAAATCAAAGTAATATTAACTAAAAACATAAAGCAGCGATCACACAGTCCACACATTGAATAATTTTAAACAAAGCAAGTAGCGCACTTCCATTATATTACGTAAGTCATACAATTAACATTAAAGCGAGCCTCACAGAGTAAAAGTGAATAATAATAATAATAACAGCACATAACAGGTGCTAATAAATTTCACTGCGCCTTAAGTTGCGCGTGCGTTTGTTAGCGGGACACGCCGGTGAGGTGAGGCGGCGCAAGCGATTAGCGGCAGCGGGGTGAGGTCATGGTGGGTTGGGGTCAAAGCTCATAAAGATGTGTAAAAAAGTTAGGTGGTAGAATTAAAAAAAAATGTGAAAGATACATGTAATAAACGGATTGCCACAAGTTAGGTAAGTGTGAATTATACAATATAAATCGGTTTTAAGTTGTACTACACACACTATACGCATGATTTCTAGTTGTGCAAGTGTAGCGGAAGTTAGTCAGGTATTAATTAGTATTTTTTGAATCTGAGAACGGTAGGACTTGTAATATTTAACTGATCTTGCAAGAAATCTAAAAGATAAACCCAATATAAGAAGAACAGATTGATTGAGTGACAATCGATTGATTGAGTTACTCTTGGATACAGACAATAAAATGGATTCAAATGAATTAGAACGAATGTGAACCAGTAGATACGAAATTCGACGGTCTTTAGACATGTTTTTCTATTTTGCTTGAAAACCATACCATATTTTTTAGGACTTTTTTGAGATGGAAAACAACCATTGAACTCGCGCCATTGTTACCGTAAGCGACACCGCGCGTGTTTTGTTTATAAGAAGATAAAAAAAATACCCGCTTCGGATGTGTTCGGCTGTCCTCGGGATGTACTCGGTTTTAATGTATATCCGATATGTCAGTAAGTGATGGCAAAGTATTCTGTTTGTATTTTGTTTTCACTTCTGTCGGCACTCCCGGAGTGCCACTGTTTTTTGATGTCTTAACATAACCACGTAACGAGTGCCATTTATACAAATCTAGCACAAATTCTTTACATAAACGTAACCGGATTGAACTTGACCGCTCGTGGCTTGCACCGCGACATTGTCATAACTGTACTTGCGCAACACGTCCACAGACTACTGGGACGCACTTTCTCCGCCCCAGCGTGATCATGTGTGATCGTACCAGGCAGGTTGAAATATTAATTACGGGTTATTAATGTGCGATATGGTTTGGAGTTCAAGAGTTCTTGTTGGATTTATGTACAGTCAAGTTCTTTAATATCTGATGTATATGTTCATGATTCAAAAATATATAGGCAATTGTAAGTTTCATAAATCTGTAAACAGCTTTTATGCTTATAGTTGTCACAATATTATGAACTTTTTTGACGTTCATATACATACTTAGGTACTTTTGAAGCCTGAAAGGGCCAATATATTAATGAACTCGACTGTACATAATTAGGTACCAGTCTGCCTGCAGCAATTTCTTCAATATTTTTTTTGACCAAGAGATGGATGTTCTTTACTTATATAGTTTGGTAGAGCATGGGACTTGGGAACTTATATTGAAATTTTGATATACCACGTGTTATTTCGGATCAATTCATCAGGTTCAATTTCCTTCCTCTTTTTGATAACTTCAAGTTGTGATTTCCGTATTTCAGTCTGGTTTTTTCTGCAAAAGTCACTGTATGACGTCAAATCATTACCGAATTGCCAAGATAGTTCTAATTAACGTTAAGGGGCTTACATGACCTAAAGCGCGGTCACTGTCGGACTGTATAGCAAAGAAAGAGAAGCGCGATCACACAACGTTGGTATTTTATTGCTAAATATGAAGCAATTATTTAATTACAAAAAATCTATTGTTTGGACTAAAAAATTACAACATTAGTATTTTAGTATGTTGCTTGTAGAATAATCTGAATAAAATCAGAAGGATTGTATGTATATTAGGATGGTTTTTATTGTAAAAAAGAAAGTTTTTAGAGGTATCTTCATGATTTTTTTCTATCGTATCAAATTAGTTGTATTATGTTTTCAACACACTATCTACCTAGCATAGATCCTGAAGAATATCATATATTTTCTGATTTTGTTCACTGTAGTCGATCATATACTTTTATTGTTTCTAAAACTTGCGTTTTTTGTGTTTAGGTCCTATAAGCCCCTTAATGGGAAGAGCTTTCACTGAGTGATTATTGTATAATACTTCGCAAATCATTATCTTATCGTCGGAATTGTTCCTACGTATACTAATAAAGCCAGAAGTAGCTGTAAGTAGATAATATTATATGATAATAAAGCTACCTACTTGAAAGTTTAAAGTACTTCATTGGCATTTCTCCTTGCCTAGTCTATCATTGGCATTGTTAACACTCGTTCAATGGGTTTGATGTCAGAGCAAGATATTATGAGTAATAGTTTAAATGTCTTTGGGACCCCGGGGGTCAAGGAAATGCTATGCATCTTAATAATGAATACCAATAGTACACCACCAGCGGGGAAGAGCTAAGCACCAGAACAGATAACACGGCGCTTACAATGGACATTTACAACGGTAATCAATTCGATAACACTCATAATAAACTCGGCATTTAATTACTGAACTACACAAGTACGATAAACGTCCATAACCTTTTATCGAACAAGGTGAAGAACATATTGCACGCATCGGCAACTCTAATAATTTGATCGAAACGTAGTTAAATAATTATGGAAGCATGCGGTTCAGCGAAGTATCCACTCAATAAAGTTTGATGCAAACTTCATAGTATTGGGGCAGCATTACGGAGGATGATTTAGGCATATAGAGGCTCTTAAAGGCTGATGATGATGATGATAATGGGGATAGTACGGAGGGCAATACTAATGTCATTTGTCATGCTAAATTCGTTGGCTATTAAGAACGAAGAACTTACTGTATTTCAATTGCATTGAAGAGTCTACGGAGAGAGGCGTGGTTGCCGTAAGGAACGATGATACAAACTACATACCTACTTAATAACATTCCAAAGTTAAACATCTTTATCAGTAACAGCGCATCAAAAATACTTAAAAAGGGACCCACAATCTTGTTCTTTGTGCAGTCATCAAAGCAAACTCTATCCACTTAACCAACCAGAGAACTTCGTATCATTAAATCCCGAATACTTCATAAAAGTGTAGTATCTTATCAGAAAATAAAACAAAAACTAACGCAGTAGGAATGTGGGTGAAGTTAGGAGTACAATAAATATTTGTTCGGCTCAATGACCCGATGTAGGACACAAAAAAATAAGTTTGTGTCTGTTTTGTAACCCTGTAATTTACTTCGTTGATTTTGGGTTTGATGAGGACTGGTTGTTAATGCTAGTAGGTTGTTCGGATTAAACAGCCTTCCGCCTTGAGTAGCGTAATGTAAGGTTGGGTTGGGAAGCAAATAGATTAGATAAATAAATAATCCGCGTTAATTCATTCATTCTCGTTCGGAGGTCGATAATATTGACGCCAATTGTGCGGTGAACTACGTTCATCTAATTTGTCTATGCCATTTAATTATCTAAATATTTGTCAGATGAAAAAATCTTTTATGGAGAATTGTTGAAAGGTTGCCAAGGAGGATATTTTTGTAAGGTTAACATGACAACGCGATTGTAAAGATGGTCTACCCATCTTTAAAATCGCGTTGTCGTCGTCACTTTATTTGTACTTGATTATACTTTTATATACCTACTCTATTTTTTTTAAGGAAGCAATTTCGATGATCTCTGGCGGAACACAAAATTCGTTTGGTTTGGAATTAGATAACAAAGAGCTGTCGTAATTCGGGTCAGTCATAGATCACGTATTATTTGTTACCTAACAACTAGACTGTCGAACTTGACTGGATAACATCTTTGTCTGATAACAAGATATATAACTTGCGTGATAACGTGTAGAGGGTAGGTTGCAGCTTCTTACATGCAAAATAAGAAGTAAAGCTCAAATTTCATTATTCTGTGATATTTTGACTTTACAATTTTTTTTCCTCAGCTAGCGTATGATCCTTCTAATATTATAAACGCGAAAGTTTGTGAGGATTGATGGATGGATGGATGTTTGTTACTTTTTCACGCAAAACTTACTGACCGGATTTTGATGAAACTTTACAGTAATATAGCTTATACATCAGAATAACACATAGAATACTTTCTATCCCGATATTCCTACGTGATCGACACTTATGCGGATGAAACCGCGGGACGGTGCTAGTGATTTTATAAAATAACTCTGCCCGCGACTACGTTCTCTACTAATTAATTTTCTAAAATAAAAATAGCATAAGTTATTCCTTATAACATCAGCTATCTTCCAGTGAAAGTCCCATCAAAATCAGTCCAGCCGCTTCGTAAATTAATCGCTTTCATATGCAATAACTAAAAAGTTGTTATTTTGACATTACAAACTGACACTTCGATTGTATTTATTTGTATAGATAAGCATTATCAATTATTTGTTATAACAAAGCTTTCTCTACAAAACTAGTAGGAATCATTGAAAAGAAAGCCGAGTACAAATCGTACCACTAAATCAGCGGTAATGAGAAGCATACGCACTGGCGTTACGCCATAATGACCCCTATGGCATATGATTACAAGCGTTAATACGGCGTGAAAGGGAACTAGGGGCAAAGACCCCATCCTTGACGCTTTCACTCCATAGGAACATTACGTAATAAGGGGAAATGTGTTTGTTATCGAGATTATCAGATTTTTCTATCGAATATTCAAAAGGTCTGTAATGATTCTGATTCAACTGTTGGTCTTTTTATGGTCACAAATGATTTTCTGCTTCTATTTTAACCTTTTGACCGCCACAGTCATGTATAGATGACAAACCAAAATGTGCCCAACAAGCCACGTGTTAAATACCGAACACCAAGAATGGTACTCAGTACTTAAAAGTTGACCTTATGTGTATACTAGTAGAGTTGACGATCTAAATAAAACAACTAAACTGTATACTGTTCTATAGCTGGAAATATATTTGGTAAAATTTACAAGAGAAGAGCCCCATCAAATCGTTGTAACACAACGCTTGCGAGTTCTAATTCGACGCCAACGCCATCTAGTTACGTCTTGTACAACTCTTGTTAAATACAAACTATTTTGTTGAACTGATGAGCGGCTTTTGATCATGTCTGATCATTAACATACCGCCCACCAAGGACATATTGACAGAATGTCCTTCTTGAACTACATTATGGGTCCACATTGGTAGTGAACAATTTGACCTTATAGTTTGATCTAAAATCTTAAACATTTTAACAAGATAAAAACTTACATTATAATAACTTAAACTCTAACCTTATGTCAGATTACCAAAAAACTAATAATAAATTCATTGATCTGTAACCGGTAAAATACAAAGTTTGGATGTTGGCCTCTTAATAGTAGAGGTCTTAGTGCGCAATGTGACTACACGGGTGATATTATCATCACCAGGATGCTTCTCTATTATGCGACCCAACAACCAACGACTTTGCGGCAAATCGTCTTCAATAAGCAATGATTTAAACAAATTTTTGTAATGAGGAATAACGTTCGAACATGGATGTTTGACGGGAGCCACTCTGGTTTTTGCAACCAACAATGAAATATGGATTTTACCGACCTCATCTACTATGCGAAGGTAGATAACGGCAGAGTATGCTGTGGAGGCGTCACTGAAGCCATGCAGCTCAAGATCATCGTTTGGCTTAGTGCCAAGCCAACGAGGTATCCGTACCTTACTAAGTTGTGACAACTCATCACGGTAAATATTCCATTCCTTTGTTAACTGAGTGCTTAGTTCTTCATCCCAACTAACACCTGCAAGCCATAATTTTTGGATGAATGTTTTTGCTAAAACCACACTAGGAGCTAACCAGCCTAGTGGATCAAATAATCGAGCTATGTCCGAAATAATTGATCTTTTAGTTACAGGTGCAGTCGTCGGCGGAGGAAGATTCACCAAGCATTGGAAGGTATCTTCGTTGCGGTTCCAGGTAAGTCCCTCTAATTTGAATTCTAACCCATTCTCTTCTTTGTACTCTTTTTTCTCTAATTTATAATTTTGTATAATATCTCCTTGTCCTATTGTGTCCTCATTTTCAGTTGTTCTGCTTTGATCTATTTGTACTTTAACTTTATTTCTTTCAAGTTTATCAATTCTCTTCAGTAACTCTTGACTATTGCTGTTCCACTTTTGTAATATAAATCCACCTTTTCCTAATAATGCTATCATTTGCTTATATATTTCTATGCCTTCTTCTACACTATTGCATCCTGTCATTAGATCATCCATGTAGAAGCAATTTAAAACTTTATCTGCAGCAAGTGGATAACTTGTGCCTTCATCGACTGCAATCTGACGCAGGGTTTTGACTGCTTGATACGGCGCAGAAGCTGTTCCGAAAGTCACGGTCACAAGTTCGTAATCTTGGATCTCCTTTTCAGGACTGTCACGCCAGAGTATCCGTTGGAACATGGCATCTTCTTCTGCTACCCTAACTTGGCGGTACATTTTAATAATATCCGCTACAAGTCCTATGGGATGAATCCTCCATCTTAAAACCGTGTGACGTAAATCAGCCTGCAGTGACGGACCAACCATGAGCGTATCATTAAGTGACACTCCATTGCTGTTCTTTTCAGAGGCGTTGAAAACAACACGAACTTTAGTTGTGGTCCTGTCGTTCCTAATGACTGCGTGATGTGGCAAGTACACTGCTTCTTCCTTCTTACTATCATCTTCTTTCACGTGCCTCATATGTCCTAACTGTAAATATTCATTTATAACTTCTGTGTAATTTTCCTTTAAATCTTTGTTCTTTAGTAATCTTCTTTCTAATGCTTTAAACCTTAATTTAGCTATGCCACGTGAATTTCCCGACTTGCAAGGAGGATCTTCACCTTTGAAAGGTAACCTAACTATGTATCTGCCATTGCTATCTCTCCTAGTGGTCTCTCTATAAAACTCTTCGCATTTCTTCTCCTCTGCTGTAAATATCTTTTTATTAGTGCTAAATTCTTCAACTTCCCAGAATTTTCTTAAAAAATCTTCAACCTTGCAATGCATTACATTTACGTTATTTAAATTACCATTTATACTAGTCGCGTTTCCAGGACCAACGGCACCCGACAGGACCCACCCTAAGATAGTGCTCTGTGCGATCAGTGTACCAGAAGGACTTTTCACTAAACCTTTCTTAATGATGCAACTATAAACATCAGCACCTAACAGAATATCGATTTTGTTGGGTGTGTTGAACTCCGGATCTGCTAAACATAGGTTATTTATATCTAACCAATCGAAGGTGTCTGTATGAAGACTTCGCTCAGGTAGGTAAGAGGTGATCTTCTTTAACACATAAGCACTTAATGCAAACTTGAAGCTAGGGTCGACACGAGATTTAATCGTTAATTGTACCATGTACTTTGTCATGGTTGACCTATTATCTCCTAATCCCGACACAAGCCCTTGAATTGGGATCTTTTTCAGGCTAAGATACTGCACTGTGGCCTCTGTTATGAAACAAGCCTGCGAACCTTGATCGAGCAAGGCTCGGACCGTGTGATATTCACCCGTCTTTGACGAGGCCTTTACTAGCGCAGTGGCTAATAAAACCTGTCTGGGCTTTGCTACTCTCCCTGTAGATAAACAAGAGACTATCTGAGTAGTACTGGTTGAAGGAACAGCACTATCAGTAGTAGGCTTTACTTCAGAGTCTTGGTCTTTGTTGTCCAAATGTAACAGTGAGTGGTGACGCTTCTGGCAAACTCTGCAACTTGTATTTTTCTTGCAGTTGTAAACAGTATGGTTACTGCCTAAACAGTTGAAGCAAATTTTGTTTTTACCAACGAAATCCCGTCTAAGCTCGAGAGATTGTTTGGCAAACTTCTTGCAGAAACAAAGCTTATGACCCTCTGAACAATATTCGCATTTCATTGGCGATGACGAGTCTGTGGCTAACAATGTTTTAGGCGTATTATTGTTATTGACCTGGTGACCTGAACCCCTTCTTGGTTCTATGCACTCAAACGCGCGAAAACGTTGCTCTAAAAATACTTTAAATTGATCAAAGGTAGGAAAATCATTGCTGGAATCGCTGCTACTGACACTTAATTCCCATTGCTTACGCGTTTCAGGATCTAATTTAAATGTCACTATATGTATGATAATAACATCCCATGTACTCACATTTATACCTAAGTTTCTTAACGCATTTAAACAGTCATTGGTGGTGTCTGAAAGCTCCTTTAATGATGTCGCCGATTCGACGTGCATACGTTTAATACCAAATAACCGTTTCAAGATGCAGTTGGCGAGATATCTTTTATTACTATATCGCCTGTCTAATAGATCCCAGCACTGACTGTAATTGGCATCAGTTATTGGAGTATTCCGTATCAATTGCTCAGCTTCACCAGTTAGATGACTCTTTAAATAGTGCAGCTTTTGCACATTATCTAAAGAGTTATTTTTATGAACTAATGATACAAAAAGATCATGAAAGGTCGTCCATTCTTCATATTTGCCAGAAAACATTGGAATAGAAATCTTGGGCAATTTGACCAGTGAATGGGCAGACTTAACAGCACTACTAGAAGAACCATCCCCATGAGGTACTGGTTCACTTAAAACTCTAATTTTATTGAGCGTTGTTTTCATTAAACTTTTATAAATAATGTAAGTGTCCTCAGTTGTATCATATATATCAACAACTTTTTGATCAATATCATCTAATTTATAGCTCTGATAAAGTTTAGAATTAGTATTTTTAAACGATTCCCAATCCTTTTCTAATAATTCCTGTCTAGTTTCAATGTATTCAATAGTTAATCTTTCTTTAGGACTCTTTTTAAAATTTGCGAATCCTTTAATAATAACACTTTGCAACCCCCTCAATACATTGACCAAACCCTCCATATTTGAAACAATTAACCAAACAAACCTAATGAAAACAACTCAACCAGTGTATAAAAACAATGTTTGTTCTAAAATAAAGCAAAACTAATGTGAAATAAAACACAAAACTAAAATATTCTAAGTTCCAATTAGTTGCTCAAAATTTTACAAGTGTTTTGAAACAACTTATAATCTGGCGGAAATCGGGCGTAGGTTCCCCGTTCCGTCGTTTTTTAGGAAATTATTCTAAGTCCTAAACTAACATGCACAGATAAATACAAGTCCCTAATAACTAAACGATAAATCTTCAAAGTAAAACTCTTTGAATAAATAAAGTATAAAATTGCTTGTCACTAACTGCCTTTGTTTTTATAGTAAAACTAGTATTTGGGCGTTGCGCGAGCTGCAAGCAGCTCGCGGGGTCGTGTTTTTGAGGAGTATTTCTTACCCTTGTAAAAAGTATTTGGGCGTTGCGCGAGCTGCAAGCAGCTCGCGGGGTCGTGTTTTTGAGAAGTATTTCTTACGATGGGGGGAGGGGGGGAGAGGGGGGAGTTGTGAAAAATGATTTTGACCAACTCTGGGCCCCTTGATATGAATCTGAAAAAAAAATGTTCCAAGTCTCTTAACTTCCGAGATCTACCTCTAAAGGGGGGGAGAAGGGGGGCAACTTTGAAAAATGGATTTTAATTTTCCGAGCCTCCTCTATACGATTCCGTAAAAAAACAAAACCCAGGTTTCTTAATTTCCGAGATACGATGGGGGGAGGGGTGAAGGGGGGGAGATGGGGGAGTTTTGAAAAATGATTTTGACCAACTCTGGGCCCCTTGATATGAATCTGAAAAAAAAAAAGTTCCAAGTCTCTTAACTTCCGAGATCTACCTAGAGGGGGGGGGAGAAGGGGGGCAAGGGGGCAACTTTGAAAAGTGGATTTTACTTTTCCGAGCCTCCTCTATACGAATCCGTAAAGAAACAAAACCCAGGTTTCTTAATTTCCGAGATACGATGGGGGGAGGGGTGAAGGGGTGGAGAAGGGGGGCAAGGGGGGCAACTTTGAAAAATGGTTTTTACTTTTCCGAGCCTCCTCTATACGAATCCGTAAAAAAACAAAACCCAGGTTTCTTAATTTCCGAGATACGATGGGGGGAGGGGTGAAGGGGGAGAGAGGGGGGAGTTTTGAAAAATGATTTTGACCAACTCTGGGCCCCTTGATATGAATCTGAAAAAAAAAATGTTCAAAGTCTCTCAACTTCCGAGATCTACCTAGAGGGGGGGAGAAGGGGGGCAAGGGGGGCAACTTTGAAAAATGGATTTTACTTTTCCGAACCTCCTCTATACGAATCCGTAAAACAACAAAACACGGGTCTCTTAGTTTCCGAGATACGATAGGGAGGGGGGAGAGTGGGGTGGAAAAGGGGAGGTTTGGGATTTTTCCCATACTCGTGAGAGTTATTTCTATACGAATCTGTAAAAATATACCCACCTCCCCCTTCACCATCTGGGAGAACAATTATGTCAGTGAGTGAGTGAGTGGTAATCGAGCTTTATATAGTATAATAATAATGTACTTACAATTTTCACTTCACTCACACAACACGAATGTGGCGCACCCTGGTGGCGACACGTTGAACTATGGATGTGACGTCAGTCTTCTGATGTCACGTTGAACTCGGCGTGACGTCCTTCTTATGACGACACGTTGAACTACGAGGGTGACGTATTGCAGTCACCTCACGCTTGAACTGGATGCAAGTGGCGCCCTCTATGACGACACTTTTCCGCCGCTGCTACTGCTGACCCCGTCCACTGGACGAAGCTGCCGCTGCTCATGCGGGGGAACCGTGTACTCTAGCTGCAGCGATCCACTGCGAGTACCACGGGCGGGCGAACTCAAAAAAGCCGGAACGTTTGATCCGGTCGATGGACCAATGTTAAATACCGAACACCAAGAATGGTACTCAGTACTTAAAAGTTGACCTTATGTGTATACTAGTAGAGTTGACGATCTAAATAAAACAACTAAACTGTATACTGTTCTATAGCTGGAAATATATTTGGTAAAATTTACAAGAGCCCCATCAAATCGTTGTAACACAACGCTTGCGAGTTCTAATTCGACGCCAACGCCATCTAGTTACGTCTTGTACAACTCTTGTTAAATACAAACTATTTTGTTGAACTGATGAGCGGCTTTTGATCATGTCTGATCATTAACACCACGGTTCGACTACATGACAGACTTTCGACGCAGAGGGTACTTTTTTGATTTTTTGCCGTGTGGCGGTCAAAAGTTTAATACTTATTGAAGAGGATATGTGCTGTTTTTTGAGGCCACCTGGGTAAGTAAGTGACAGATAAATAAGCACGGCTGAAAACTGGCTGTTACGTTTAGCGGAAGTAAAATGAACGGAAGTAAATGCTTGTGGGCGGTACGGCAGAATAAGCTTGATTGCCGTGCCTGAGTTTAACCACGGGTTCAAGTTCTTATATTATAGGTACCAATACTTTGTAATCTGTGGTTGCAAGCTTACTTTCATTCCGAGGGAATGTTGATTTATTTTAACAAGGTTTATTTTAATAGGAGGAAAAGATATCCATTCTATGGCAGGACTGATTTTCAGCTAATACTAGTATATATAGGCACTTTCAAAAATGAAAAATAAAAATTGTGTCAAAGTCGTTGCAATTTCTGTTTGTGTATGTACTATGTACACCCCTGTTTAACCCTTAAGAAGAAACTGTCGTGATGTTATGTGATGTAAACTATATTCTATCTGCCTATCTACGATAGTTTTGCAGAAGGACCAACCTTAATTTATTCGTAAAAGTTTTTGCCATCCTCTAGTAGAAGTAAAACTGATTTTCAATTGATTTTTAACGTAAAATTTTGGAGGCAGTTAACATAATAAAATCCAAAAAGTCAGGTTTATTTTAGTGTTAAACTTCGGCTTGAAAAGGGAAGGTCTGATTCGGAGTGAATGACCATAAACGACACAAGGCAACACCAATCTGTTTGACCCTGAGTAACTTAGTTAGTGCCTTAAAATTGTAGCAAATATTGATCCCTAGGTGTTTTAATTAACTTTAGCAAAAAGAACAATCTTTTCTCTATTAAAATACACTGATAAAAAAACAGTGGCACTCCGGGAGTGCCGACAGAAGTGAAAACAAAACACAAACACAATACTTTGCCATCACTCACTGACATATCGGATATACATTAAAATCGAGTAGATCCCGAGGACAGCCGAAGACATTCGAGCGGGTATTTTTTTAATCGTCTTATAACAAAACACGCGCGGTGTCGCTTACGGTAACAGTGGCGCGAGTTCAATGGTTATTTCCTATCTCAAAAAATGCCCAACACGCCTAAAGTAGTTTTCACTTCAAAAACTAGCTTGTGTGTCTTATTTCCCTCAGACAAAAACACACAAAGCACAGGAAAACACACAAAACACAGGAAACGTTTGCTCTGACAACTGTGCTGTCAAGCCATACGGCTTGACAGCACAGTTGTCAGAGCAAACGTTTATGTTGCGTAAGACAGTCCAAGAAGAAGCGAAACAATTGAATGTACCTAATAAATTGTCACCCAACTAATAATTTCTGCTATTCTAGTCAATAAAGGAAAAACATTTATTAATTTATTTATTATAGGTACTCCAACGACTTGTTCACAAATAACATATTATATATAAGAACTAGTATATTATATATACTAATATTATAAAGCTGAAGAGTTTGTTTGTTTGGTTGAACGCGCTAATCTCTGGAACTACCAATCGGATTTGAAAAATTATTTTTGCATTTTATAGCCCAATTCTTGAGGAAGGCTATAATAGGCTATTTAACATCACGCTATGACCTTAAGGAGCCGAGCAAAAAGAAAAAAAATCAGAAAGAACGCTAAGCAAAAACGAAGTAATAGCGCGGGCAGGCGATGCGATGCGACGGGTTGGGTCGGAGTAACAAGAAATTTCACGCGGACGAAGTCGCGGGCAGAAGCTAGTTATACTATATTCTTCTGGGCACGTTTCAAGATGACAGATAATTATGCGGACGAGTACTTCGACGCCTAAGTGTCCTTTGTTTTTGTATTTATTTGTATAGTAAGTTAGTTAGGTACTCATTTAATTTAGTATCTAGTGTAAATAGTTTGTATTTACTTTTGATTAATCTTATATAAGAACTTATATAGGTATTATATCTATTATTATGGTGAATTTGGAAACTAACATATTATGATGAGAGGAGCTCGACAGAAGAGGCTGATGTTTTTTTATATTGTACTAGCTGCGCCCCACGGTTTTACCAGGTTTTAAAATCGGTCAAGCCGTTTGAGCGTGAAGAAGTAACAAACATATAAACACACACACACTCTCACATACTCACAAACTTTCGCCTTTATAATATTAGTGTGATTGTACATCGGGCTTATGCCCGCAACTCCACAAGCGTGTATTTAGTTTTTTAAATAATCTTTTTTTTTAACACCGTGGTGACCTGTGACCCCGAACTAATCGACACCATGCAGTTTTACTTTAGCTCTAAGTAGGATGTGATGAGCCAGGTGTAATGCCCGTTCGTATCAAGCACATTTGGTTAAACTGGAAGTAAATTCAATAAACTTTGGAAAAATCTGTGACTATTCATGCATAAGAGATGAAGAAGGGCCAGGTTTTAAAACTTGGCCCGTTAAATTGATTCAATTCGAGAAAAAAACACAAACAGCCAGAGTCATGCTGGTTGTAAAATACTTAGATAATCTGGAGATATAACAAAATAAGAAATTAGCTACATTTTGAAAAAAAAAAAAAAACACTGGCACTCCGGTAGTGCCGACAGAAGTGAAAACTTGAACAATTACGAGTGTATTTTGTGAATCGTCTTATAAACAAAACACGCGTGTTAAGATGTGTTCCTTATTTTATAGGGTTTTTTGCAAATCAGGTATGATGACCAAAGTGACTGGTTTATTCTTCTCGTGAAAGGAATTTATTCAGATTTACAAATAAGCACACACGATAGACTTCAGTTCGTGGTGTTGGTCGCGGCAGTGCTTCGTTAATCATTTCTAAAGTGGTAACTAGATAAACTAATAAGGAGCCTGTATGAAATTTTACACAATGTTACCTTTGTTCGATTACCATAATGTTTGCAGAGGCGTATTAGAAGAGGACGTAGATGGTACGATTGATATTAGTTACATTTTTACATACTATTGGCCTTGTACATAAAATGTATTTGAGCTCGTCGTCAGTTATACAACGTGTAACAGAAACCCTATAGCTATCCTTAAGCACTAAAGATAACAGCTGGTATAGAGTCACTATACTTAGTTTCAACTCAAAATAAAATACTCTAAGAATTGATACCAAATTTTCGGTATCTTAGGTTTCTGAAATTCAAATCATAACAAACATGTCACCGCACTACGTAGGTCAATCACTTTACTTGCCAATATCACGATAAATCTCTTCCGTAATTCTGCGCGCCTAGTACTGTACTAGCCTACCAAACGCGGCGTCTTTGTCGGCGCGAACTGACGAGATCAAACATGCCGCCTACCGCTTTGGCGGTGCGGCGCGCCGTACCGCCAAAGCATAGGCGGCATGTGCGCGCGCGCAATACAATACCTACTTTACCGTGATGTAAAAATTAATGTGTAATTATTGATTTTCAGTTTACTCATTAATATTAATATTAAGCCAGAAATTGCACGAAAAAACCGAGATAACAAAACTTACGTAAAATATCGAAACAAAGTTTAGGTAGGTTAACTAGTTTCATCTCTTATTATTACCGAGAAAACAGTAAAATCTTAAAGTTTTGCTTAATTTAGTAAATTGACTTACATTTTTAAAGGTGGGGTTCGATGTGGTGGCCTTGGTACTGTATGCACAAGGCCGCTCGCTTGTTCATAGACTCCTGAACATTGCATAGCATGTCTGGTGTGATTGTCCTGAAAGCGGCCTCAATTCGTACTTTCATTTGGTCCACTGTATCACACTGCACTGCGTACACTGCATTTTTAATGTACCCCCACAAAAAAAAGTCTAACGGGGTTAGGTCTGGGGATCGTGGAGGCCAAGCCACGCTTGTGCTACCACGCCCAACCCACTGAGCAAAGCGCGCATCTAAATAATGGCGAACATCTCGAGCAAAATGTGCCGGTGCACCGTCATGTTGGAAAATTAAATTATTCCTCATCACGAGATTGACATAGCTTAACACTGGTACTGAACTGATGCGCGTGTCACAGGGACTAGAAACGAGTGCACTAGACACGGAACAGACGTCGACTGGCGAGCAAAACAATAACAATGCTAAATAAATCTCCTATTCCCTGCTATCCTGGTACCTAAATATTATTTCGTTAAATTTAGATACCTACGAGTATAGGGTGACTGTCCCAATTAGTGTCCAGTACTATTAAAAAATATTGTTCAAGGATTCAAGATTATTTTACATCTTAATAATAATTTCAACTAAACTCCGTTAAACTTTCAAGTAAATCTAACACACCAGAGTTACGTACCTAATTCAAATTCAAAATTGAAAAATCATTCATTTTTTTTCACCACATCACGCAGCGGGACGCTGAACGTGCCCCCGCGCGTGATTTTTTACCAAATTCAATAAAAACGTGCTTCCGCGCGTGGAATTATCCGTTCCACGAACCCCGCTGCGTGACACGGTGCAGTGTGGGCCTCCCCTTAGATTCTTACCAGCTGACTAAAAACAACATTCCCGCAACCTCGGAAATTCCCGCAACTCCGGAAAATTATTAAGTAATTTCAATCCATTAAAAATCATAATTTATGGGGCCGCGTTATCTCTTTAGAAGTTGTATTTACCAGGAGTAATTGAAACTACAGGACGGCAATTGGTGCACGTACCCTACTAACCCATTAGGTTTACACACACTAAGATGCTTACATTGTGTGTGTAACGACGTAATCAGGGTTCTGTGAGCAAACGATTTTCAATTCGGCAATAACAATTCCTAACTCATGCGGTCCTAGTACTTTTATTAATTTCTTTCCACAGTTAGATGCAGTTTTGCGACATTTTTTATTGACTTCGTTTGAATTATACTAAAGACTAAACGTGCTCAAACCAATAAAACCCATGTACTATTGATAAAGCACCGACAGACCGTGAACTTCCGATAATTCTTTCGGTTAGTCCTACAGACAAAAATTATGCGGGCGTGCTATTATTTTGTAATAAAAAAATAGTATTAACTTGTTGTTAATAGTTTTCGACATAATTATTAAAAAAAAAAACCTTATTTTTAAAATTATGAACGGAACCGTGCAACCGAACTGTGATTTTATTTGTACTAGGAGAAGCATCAATACCGAAGAGGTGAATTGAAATGATGTTTTGGGTTCAGTTGGACAAAAATTCTTGTTCTAAATCCTTTTTCTATTCTAAGTTTTAATGGCAAATAATAATGTTTATTTAAGCAATTAATTCTTGGTAGGATACACGTAAGGATTCGATTTTTTATGATCAATTCAATGGTACGAGCTGACGATTTTTCGAAACAATTCGTTTTAATGCGATCTTCAAGCAAATCGATTCAATAGTAAGGTGAATCGAATCCCCTGGATCGTATGTGTAAACATTATTATGATAAGGGCTCATAATAGTTCAAGTTCATGTTTGCCCAAAGTATTATGCTGACAATCATAAACAGCGAATAGGTAGGTTTATTTATTTCAAACAAGATCAATTACATACATAATTATGCCGACACTTTTTAGCTTGTCCGCATTATTTATGTTAGCACTAAGCGAAGATTGAAACATTTGATTTTAACCGACTACATCTGTACCATCTGAATGAAAGTCATTTAATTACGCTGGAAAGGTTATCAATTATTAATATTATTGATTAAAAGTTTAGACGTACCTACCTGACTGGCAACTGTAAATATGTCACAAAATAAAGGTGTGTTAAAATGTTGTTTAAAATTTTTTTGATTACGATTTTTGTTGAATTTTTAGTAGATCGATTCAAGAGCACGGGATTCGTTCTGTGAATCGATTAAAAAAATCGATTTAAAGCAAAACATCGTTTATCCTTATGGCCACCAAAATAAAAGGATAGGAATAACGTTGGGAAATTCAATACAGAAATATTGTTTTTTAATTAGGTATTTATTGTGTTGTAGGTACGATGGTAAGGTGGGGTGGGTGGAAGATTACTATTTACTATGTAGATAATAATTATCTACAAAGTAATCTTCTACAAAAGGACAACTACATAAAAAACCAACAAGTGTGTAAATAATACGTGACAGTGCAAACAGGTACCTAAATATTATTTCGTAAAATTTTAATACCTAGACCAAAATCAAAGTTTAGGAAAAGTCAGTAATAATATTTTGTAAACAAAAAATAAACATGCGGAACCTTTTATTCATTTTATTCAGAAATACCAGGAGTAAGAGGTTTATTTTTACTCACAAATGGTTCACTGACACCGATCAGCTGATTTAGTGCTAGTGATGTGTTTATTTCAATTTGAAAAGTTCGGTTTCTGGTATCAATGTATTAAAATTTCTCATAAGTTCTGAACATGTAGATATAGGATTAAAAAACCCTTCCAATATCGTTTGATATCATCCAAAGAAGCCGTGCCTTTCGTATGTATATACCCTTTCCGTTACACGTTGTATATCCGTGGTTCAGCGCCATCTCGTCGTTGTTGGATGAACTACGTAGTTAGTACGCGAGGCCCTCGTAGTTCTTCCCGATGTGCATAGATGGCGCTGTCTTACGTTTTACGTCTTACGAATTTTCGATCAGGGTCACGTGACCTGACGCGAGTTCAGAAGTTTTTACCCATTCCAAAAAAAGTACACAGCGCCGCTAAAGAAGTTTTCACTTCAAAAAAGTGTTATTCAGTAGAAAAAGATAAGTACTACAAATAAGAAAATAAGTATTTATACATCAGGCCTATTATCAATGACCGTTCAACCTGCAAACAATCTTTATAAAACAGATGTTACTTTTACTGACCATACACAACTCGGCAAGGTCGTGGTTCGCCCTGAGGTCTCAACCAGCACTTACCGTCGCCATAACGACCGGTAAAAGGCCGCAATCCCACGTAATAGCGGTAATTAATATTTCTCAAAAGTAGTCGGAAAACGACGGTATTTGGCAATGTTACCGTCGCAATGAAGTTGAGATGGTAAGGTGAACGCGCACCGGGGCGTGGGCTCTTGACCGTATAAGTATTCAAGAGTATTACTTATTTGTAGCGATGATGTATGGTGACAGTTTGCTGTGAAGTGACAGCCTACTAAGATGTCACATTATTCGCTAAACGAGTAAACACAGTACACTCAAACAACAATCAACATTAAAAGTGGTTCTAATTGGTAAATTGATTGTTGTTAATTGATTGTTGTTTTAAAAAGTTAGAAGTCTAGTGTTAAAACACGTTAGTGTTTTAACACGTCTTGTGTTAAAACACTAACGCGTTCTAACTTTTTGAGAACACACAGCAAATCTCAAATTATGAGAACACACAGCAAATCTCAAATTATGAGAACACACAACAAATCTCAAGTTACAAATGATACGGCTACATTGTCGCGATAAAGCGAACTTCACTTCGCGCGCTCTCTGTTACATAGCGAGGGTTGTGCGAGAGAGAGCGTAGCTCGTCTTATCGCGACGAGAGAAGTATAGTTCGCCGTATCGCGACGATATGGCCGCAACAAAAGAAGTTAACCTGTCTCGATGTCTCGCTGTACAACAAACAGCGCGCGAAGTGTAGTTCGCATCCTCGCGACAATGTAACCGCAGCATATCACTACTATTTTATAGCCTTACATCAGTACCGCACAAGCACACATGTAGTATGACGTATGGCCTGCTATAAAACTCTGTTCACACAGGCAGACATATTGTTTTAAAATAGTGATGTAACCGTAACAGCTGCCCGTGTCGACACCAACGTTGGCGACCAAAAACGTTCTTCATTCTTATTGTTATTTAAACAGAAGTAAGTTGTTGGTATGCAGTATCATTAAAAGTTAGAAATAGGAACTGCAAAAATAATTGTAGGAACAAACTTGCTGTGAAGGGCGGGTGTTTTGAGGACTGTCTCATGTAATTTGCCTTTCAAAAAGCGCTAATTCTCAGCCTATATAGCTCATACTCGTATAAATTACTTTTTATCACTTCTATTCAAAAAGAGCTAGTGTATTCTTCGTAAATAGGGATTAAAATAGTTCTTTAATCTCACAGGGACTAAAAGTGATTTGAATTTGGAATGTGATTGTTAGTAAAAGTTCCAGTCACCAAAGAGACCAATCACGAACATTGCATCAACATGACAGGATGATAAAGTGCCACCACTAGAGAATACAATCCCGAGCATGTTTTTCAATCCCGGGCTTACGGGATTTTTGAAGCCTTTTCCCGGGATCCCGGGCCTATCCCGGGATTAGACTATGTGGTTTCTAATTGGGCTAAAATAAAAAAAAAACCAGTAATTTAAAAAAAAAATGTCTTTAATGTCTTTGCACAACACAAATCAGAATAATAATAAGAAAAGAAAAAACACAAACCAAAAAATACTATACTTTTGCAAGAAATTAAAAAACAGCACATAATAACTATGTATTTAGAATTTCGAAAATATAATCGCAGAAATATCAAAGCATCCAATGTTTGACTTCCGAGCAGCTGAAAACGCTCGTTCAGGTTCTCGGGATTTTCGGGGCCAGAAAACGGTCGGGATTCCGGGACCCCGAGATAAAGGTTCCCGGGATTGTATTCTCTAACTGTACCTGTGTAGTAAATAGTGGGTATCTACGTATTATACGAGTTGCTTTTTGTCGTAATGTATTAAAATAATCTAGGCAAGGTTATTTTCAAGGCGCAACGGACTACGGAATACAAACTAGACTTGTTTGTGGCAATCCCGAAAATCCCGAGATTAGCCAAGTACAGTCCCGGGATTTTCGGGGCCAGAAAACGGTCGGGATCCCGGGATCCCGAGATAAGGGATCCCGGGATTGTATTCTCTAGCCACCACGCACGCGAAGCAAATTAAAAAAAAAAGTTTGTGAAAAAATAAAAAACGTGCGAAAAGCATTCTGCCTTCGTTCGTAATTGTTTACTCAAAATTGTATGTGAATAATAAACGTACAATTCTTATTAATAAGTTGCACAAGTACTTAATTTTTCATAGAGTGTGATAAAAAGTAGAGTGTCACACCTCGGGAGCAACACTATTTTAAGCTCGAGTGACGTACTTTGATTCCCTCGCTGCACTCAGTATTCAACTTTAGAACGGTTTCGTCTTCAACAGGCCCGCCGCTAGCTGTTTAGTAGCCCGCGTGCAATACCGATTATGCCGCCCTACGACTACTTTTTTTTTTTTGAGGATTGGAAATCGTCAAATGACTCCTCCCGCTCTGGGTGGAGCGGTAGGGAGTGTCAGACTCTTACTGACTAAAACCCACCCGTGTTCCTTCCTTAGCCCTTTATGTTCCGGGCCAGCGGTAACCCTTTCGGACAATCCCGCTGACCCGGCAGGCTTCGGCCCTTGCGGGCCCCTTCGTTTGATGCTGACATCTCTTTGAGGCGCGCGTGGAACACGTACGCGCCGTCCGGCACGGGCCTGGTCCTGATCGGACGGTGAGCTACCCATTACTCTCCGCCCGCAGGCCCGCGCCTACGGTGGCCGGGAGTCGTCGCGCGGCTCCCGACGCCCGGAGCGTCTCCCGCGGCGGCTGAGACGGGAGGCTCTCTCCCTCAGCCGTCCCGCCGCCTCCTTCGCTAGCATGACTGCTTCGCAGAAGGAGGCGACTGCCCCCACTCCCTCTCGCCCCGGACCATGGCTTGAACCAGGCCCGGACGCGAGAGGTCGCCGCCGCTGCCGATCGCCTCTACGAGGGCACGGCGGTGCTCCGCCCAAGCGGGGCAGACCTCCACCGTGTGCTCCACCGTGTCATCTGGGCGATCCTGGCAATGGTGACACCCGGGCCTTTTCTCCCGCCTGATTATGTACAGGAACCTCCCGAAACTTCCGTGTCCGGTGAGGACCTGCGTCAGGCGGTAGGTGAGGGCGCCGTGACGCCTCTCTGTGGCTAGAGAGGCGTCACGGCGCCCTCACCTACCTCCTCAAAGAGGGGTCTTATCGCCGCTATCGTGGCTTGCCCTGCGCTGGGTTGCAACAGTCCCTCTTTCCATGCCGCCATGAGATCGCGCTGGAGGTCCGTCCGCTCCGCCGCAATTTGCTGCGGAAGCGGAGTTTCCCCCCGGCGTAGTGCCTCCGCGCGCCACTCATACAGGCGCGCTAGGACTATCGCCTCCAGATCCCATGGCGGCAGTCCGGCAAGGAGGCTTGCCGCCTCGCCCGAGATCGTGCGGTAGCCCCGGATCAGCCTTGCTGCTACCACCTTCTGGGGCGCGTTCAAATAATGGGCGGCTCGCCGCCGCAGTGAACGCGCCCACACCGGGGCACCGTATAGGGCCATGGACCGCACGACCCCCGCGTAAAGCCTCCGGCAGGAGGCGTTTGGCCCCCTCAGGTTGGGCAGGAGCCGCTTGAAGGCGGCCCCGGCCCGTTCCAGTTTGGGAGCCAAACGTTGGAAATGCTCGACGAAGTTCCACCGGCTGTCGAGGACGAGACCCAGGTATTTCATCGTCGTCTCGACGCCGATGTGAACCCCTCCTACCGTTAGTTGGGATCCCGATGGTGGCGTGTTCCGGGGCCCATGAAACGACATGGCCTCGGACTTGTGCAATGCCACCTCGAGACCCAACTGCCGGATCCTCTCCACGACTATCGCAACCCCGCGTGTCATCGCGTCGGCAGCCGCCTGATGCGACCTCCCCTGCGCCAGGACTAGCGTGTCGTGCATGTAATGCTCTGAGCGAAATGATGCAGAGCCCCCACAATGAATAATCAAATCTGCATAAATTTGTTAAAACAGGCGTAGATAAGTACTTACCATAATTACGATTCCTTTACACTTCTGTTTTGCACTTAGAGAATGTATCACATTGAATTATAATTAAACTAAGTTCAAATATCAATTATTCCTAGACCCACCTATGAAGAGCTATTAACAAAATAATAAAATTGTAATTTAATGTGCGATCTTTACTGTTCATCCACCTGTTACACACCATACTGTTCGGATGCGTACAAGTACCTACCAATTACTGAGAAAGAAGCTCAGTAGGAAATCCCCTAACTTCGCCAGTGCTGCCTTTCATAGAGTACGATACTTGTATCGAATTTGGGCCGCCACTAAGCGGGGGCGGGCGGCCAACCTGCCGATAGACGACGTTTGGCATTCATTACATCTTAGTTTTAACGGATAATAATAGCGCCGCCAGTACTTAGGGTTTTTTTTTCATGCGATGACATTTCTTATTCTGTAGGTGGGGTGGGTATTATGACAATGATTTTGAATATTACGTAATGAGTCGCTCGATTTGCCGCCCCCTGGACGTGCCGCCCGCGTGCGATGCACGCCTTGCACGCCCGCTTACGGCGGGCCTGGTCTTCAAAATAGTTGTTGCTACCTTGGCAGACAATCTACTATTTGATTTTTTTTCCGGCATGAATATGCTGTAGATTACTACGAATTATAATAAATTTGATAAAAACAGGCAAACGACATAAGAACGGCAAAGAATAACTGTTTCATGAAATCGTCATTCTTTGGGGTTACGTGGTCTTAGAGAGTTGTGTTGATGACTTTAATGATTATAATACTGTAAATACATATTTGTTACGGCCGCGAATCATATTTTGATCGACGTACAACTTAATACTGACCAGCAAATTGCAAAAAATTTAAGAAAATTTGAATTTCGCGGGCTACCTTACCGTTTCCCCCTTACCTAATGAAGATTGGTCCTTGGCATCTGTGGATAGAGAGAGGTGGAAAGAGAGTAGGGAGACCTATGGCCAGCAGTGAGACATTAACGGCTACAAATAAAAATGTCATATTTGTTTGTTTAAACGTTTAAAAGATGTTCAAATATGTTTCAAAATTATTTTCACTCTAGTGCGCTAAGATCCTAACTTTTCGAATTATAAATACTTCTAAAGTACACCGTATCTACCTCGTAATAGCAATCTATGGTGGTAGGCCATGAATAGCTATTATTAAAAAGATTTCGCGATGTTTTTAATATCCTAACACATTTTAATTGAAAGTTTAACTTTACTGGTCATTATGTGTTTCGAAACTTATTTTAGGATTTACAAAGTTGAAATTATGTAAATCTGTATCGATAATAATATAATAATAAAATAATTCACACAGTCCATCCATCGTTTCTTTGGTCTTCCCCTACTCTTATAGCCATCGATGTACACTTTACTCACGACATTTTCCTCATTCCTCAATAACACTACATGTCCATACCATGACAACCGATTTCCACATGACTTTCCAGTTACCGGTGCCACTTTCAGACTTATTTTATTTAAAACTTACGAGCAAAGAAGTCATAATTTACGTTATGTTTCATGTAAACTACACCTCGTTGTCTTTCAAAGGGTGTTCCATCCATCCAATGTCAAAAGTTTGACGATTTAAATTAATTAGTATTCGGTGGAAGCATCCTTTCAATTTCGATCAACATAATTTACGTTATTGACTTATCGCATTAAGGTTGAATCTTCACGACGGGCGGATTTCATCAAACTTTTATACTTACCTAGAATAAAGTCTTATACTGAGAATAAATTTAAAATTTTTGACAGTTTTTCCATACTAGAACTTTCAGACGTCAATTTTATTCCACAGATAAAAGATGTCTGACCTTTGTAAAATTAGCCCTTAATGTCTTTAAATGGTTCCCTTTGCCTGTCCCAGAAAGGGACGAAATGAACCAAAAAAAAAATGTCTTTAAATGTCAGAAGTTATACATATACTGATGATCTATGGCTAAGTTTCGAGTGACGCAGTACTCTTGCTATAGTAGATCATGAAATCAATGACTTCATGAGACTGTTAATATCGTTTTCAAGAGTTTACAACCCGTTTCTGGAAGGTGGAATAATACGTACTACAGGGGGTTATTTTTGATACTACATTGAATGCTAAACCTTATAACCCATCATCTGCCGAGCCTTTTCCCAACTATGTATGTTGGGGTTCGGCTTCCAGTCTAACCGGATGCAGCTGAATACCAATATTTTACATGGAGCGACTCTCTATCTGACCACAACCCAGTTACTGGGTAATACGATACCCCTTGGTAAGACTGGTTGTCAGAGTTTCGGGCTTCTGACTACTCGTAACGACTGTCAAAGATCCACGAATGACAGCCGGGACCAACGGCTTAACGTGCTTTCTGAGGCACTGAGGGGTCACGGTATGTAAAGATGGTCACCCATCTACAGACCAACCGCGGTAAGCGTAGCTTAACCTGATCGATCGACTTGTGCGGCTGCTATTATTTACCCACGAGGCCCTCGCTGAAATAACCCATAAGTAAGAAATATCTAATAGCCAATGAGCAAACAATTCCTAAAGTGGTTCATTAAAATTCCGCGTAAGTGATCCTATCATGCTGCCTGCATGGTAGGCACGCGGTTAGTGGGTCGGCAGCAGAGGTAGTCAGTTACGTAACAAGCCGATATGTCGCTCAGTTTGAGTCTATTGCGGATTAAATAGACTTGGTGGTGAGGTAAAATGCAAAACCAAAAGTAAAGTTATTGTCTTTGTAATAGGAGCCCTGTAATCGATCCACACACGTACTTTAAGGAAATTCAATTGGAATCATTCTCAGAAATAAAAGCTGTACATAGTAGGGTATCTATCTAGGATGGTCAAAACCGAGCCGTAGTCGTCACCAAACCGTTTGTCAAGCAATGTGATTAGGTAACTTACATGATGATGACAATGAATCTGTGGACGGCAGAGCTCTATTAGACGACTCATGAGGTGTTGACACGCTGGCGAAATAGTTCCAGGTAACGAATGGCTAAGCTAAGATTCTACGAAAAGCATAGTTCTCTCTCATAATTTCCCTACATTAGGTAATGGCATTCCATCCCAGTAACGCTAACTTCATCATAAACTAAGCCTCATAATGATGTTTATGTTCTAACTTTCGTAACTTAGTCAAACATTTTGCAACGCGCATTATCTTCGCAGAAACGATTAAAACGCGCGAGAATCGATCCTGACACCTTACGTAACGCCATTATATGGATACTGCTGTCCCTCTCGCACTTATGAGCGAGCACATATGCTTGTCCTTGTTTAGCGACCTGACCTACTGTCCGCGGATAATTTCATGGAACTTTCTCATTGAATGATTACTGGGTTAGATTCGGTTAATTGCATTGAATTAGTTTTGGAGTTGCTTAATTTGTTTAGCTGTAATTAATTCTTGTTTCGTAGCAGGTACGAATTGAACTTTGTTTAAATTAACCAGAAACATTTTGTTGTTGTAAAACAAAGCATCTTCAACCGTTGTCAGAGTGTCATCGGTGCTATAGAGAACTAGCGGATTGGAGTGCTTCATTAACGAACTCGACATGATTTCTTTATTTAGTACTAGCTGTCGCCTGCAACTTCGTCTGCGATCTAGGATGAAAACTAGCCCATAGGCTAGTTTTAGTTAAGGACATATCCTTACCTAGGACCTTGGACCTTGTCCTTATCTATCTTTGTGTCAAACATCAAAATCTGTTCAGCCGTTTTAGCGTGAAAGCTTAACAAACTTACTTTCGCATTTATAATAAATATTAGTTAAGATTAGGATAGTTTTGTTTATACAATAGCTCATTGACGATCTATAAATCCCCATAAAAAAATGCAATAATCTAGCAGGTGTATCCGGCATTCTAAAGACCTATCACAGATCAAGATAGAGACAGTTAAGTAATTTAAGCCAGGGACAATAAACTTCCTAGAGGCACTCCGATTCCACGGGGTGCCTTTATACATGCGGCGTCTACTGGCCAGCTACCTGGAGGATCGGGCGATCGTCCTCGTGAACAGGGCTGGCCAAGTCCGGCGGTACGCAGTCGAGTCCGGCGTTCCACAGGGGTCGGTAGTGGGACCTCTCCTCTGGAACGTTGGCTACGACTGGCTCTTGCGGGGAACTCTCCTCCGAGGCACGAGTGTCATCTGCTACGCCGATGACACTCTCCTCACCGCCCGGGGGGAGGGTTTCAGGGAAGCGGCCAACTTGGCCTCGGCAGGCGGATCCTTGGTCGCAGGGAGGATCCGCCGCCTAGGATTGACGGTGGCGCTGCACAAGACCGAGGCCGTGTTCTTCCACAGGCCTCGGCACCGCCAACCACCAGACGCCCACATCTTCGTGGAGGGCGTCCGAATCGAGGTGAAGGCCCAGATGAAATATCTGGGCCTTGTACTCGACAGCAGGTGGCGCTTCGGCCCGCATTTTAGCGGGCTGTCGACGCGCCTGCTGAAGACTGCGGGCGCCCTCTCGTGGCTGCTCCCCAACTTGGGGGGGCCCAGCGCGCGATTCCGGCAGCTCTACGCCGGCATCTTGAGGAGTATGGCCCTTTACGGGGCCCCTATCTGGGAGGACTCCCTCCACAGGAGGGAGAACGCCGCCGCATTGCGGGCCCCCCAAAGGGCCATAGCTCAGCGGGTGGCGAGGGCCTACCGCACGGTCGGCTTCTCGGCGGCATGCGCTCTGGCCGGCACCCCGCCTTGGGAACTCGAGGCGTGGGTGCTCGCCAGAGTGTATGAATGGACGGCGGGGCGGAGGGCGAGAGGAGAACGCCCCGCCCCCGAAGAGCGGGAGGCCGTCCGGCGGGAGGCGAAGGACGCCATAGTCGTCCACTGGACGCGGGACCTCGCCGCCGCAGCCTTCGGCCGCCGAACCCTATAGACGCGATTGAGCCGGTCCTGCGAGACTGGCTCGAGCGGTCGCACGGGTTCCTTTCCTTCCGTCTGGTGCAGGTGCTGTCCGGGCACGGTTGCTTTGGATCGTACCTGCACCGTATCGGGCGGGAGGAGACGCCGTCGTGTCACGGCTGTGGCGCGGCGGAGGACACGGCGCAGCACACTCTTGAGGTGTGCCAGTCGTGGTCCGAGCCGCGCCGCAGTCTCACCGCGGCGATCGGAACGGACCTCTCGCTCCCCGGCTTGGTCAACGCCATGCTGGGGGACGAGGAGTCCTGGGCGGCAGTCGCCTCCTTCTGCGAACACGTCATGTCCCAGAAGGAGGCGGCGGAGCGCGCGCGGGAGGAAGACCCTCTCGCGCCGCCGCTCCGAAGGCGGAGGAGGGGTCGAAGACGACGTCAGTATGATAGTCACCTCCGACTCCTCCCAGGTGGAAGCCAGCAGGCGACGGGTGCGGGGGCACCCTCGCTTGTATTGCACAGGCTTCCACCAGTGCCAGACGGGAATGGCCAGGTGTTCCCGGCCATTCCCGTAGCCCCCCAGCTGGGGGGACATGCGGGGCCCGCCAGCTAGGCGGGCAAGCGCCGGGGGGGTTGTGGACGCAAAGGCTGAGCCGGATTCCCATGACCCCTCCATCAAGGCGACGAGGGAACACCGCTGAGTTTTAGTGGGGTATACTGCCACCTGGGCAGGGAGTCCCACATACTCCGTATCGTCCCCCGACGATCGGAGATGCGTAATGTCATTTCTCAGCGACAAAAAAAAAAAAAAAAAAAGGGACAATAAACTTCTTAAGTAACGTAATAGTCCGAGAGCCGGCTGTATAAAAGTCCTATGGATCAGATACATGAATCATTTTTGGGGTATGAACAATAAAACCATAGGTCTAGAGGTCGACACCCCTGAAGTTGCTTGATTTTGCCCGCATGCAAAATTATGACATCACTTCCGGTTTTTATTTTAGGTGTAATTGTAATTTATGAAATACATCAAGAAAATTTATGTCAAACGAAAGTTTTTGATGAGTAGAATAGAAATGTCAAGGGTCGACAAACTCTATTTATTCGCTACTCTGAGTCGACCTCCGTTAAAAATTTTTTTTTTTTAATTTATCTTAAGCCATCGAATACATGGATTTGCTTACGATTTTCTGAAACTAGAACCTCTTAAATGACTAAATAAAATTGGTCGACACCTTGTATTTGCCCGGATCTGACTGTCGACTTAGTTTAAAGATTTAAAGAGCTATGCTTATACATTTCATCTCTATGTATGTGTAATTATTTAATTATCTGCATATCTTTTCCAAATACATTGATAATTTTTTTTATTAATTCTGTAACTCTAACATTACTAAAAAAAATTGGTCGACACCTTTTATTTTACTCACATTCAACTGTCGACTTAGTTTCAAAAATCAATGAGCTCTAACTCATACGTTCCATCATACGTCTATACATGTTCAATTATCTACATATCTTTTCCAAATACATTAATAACTTTTTTTTTCATTAATTGTAACATAACTACAATTTTCTTGAAATACTTACTGTACATTTCTCCATTCTTTACCACATATATTGTGAGTTTTGGTGTTATTTAGTGTGTTGATTAAAGTGTCACTTTTTTGGCTATTAAATCGGCAGTTTTTATTGTCACGAACCCCAAGCTCGTAACACTACTGTCCCAAACTTAGGGCTGAAAAATATCGGGCTCTCCCTACCTACTCGTGTTCTTTTGTTAATGCCGGAGTAACTCCGAACCTAGCTTACGTTACAGGTACAAAAGAAAAAACGTTAACGGGTACCTGGACTTAAGGTAGAAATACAAAATAAATTCTATGAAAAAAAAAGTTTTAGAAGTATAATGTACATATTTGGAAAAGATATGTATGTCGCATCCGGTCATGCATTTGACTATTCGGAACGCTAGCGCCATCTGGTGGCGCTTGACAGAGTCTAGCCTGAGTCCGTGGGGGTTAGAAAACAGCTCGACAGAACGATGTGGAGCTCACTTTGGATTTTGGACTTGGACATTGGACATCGTACGGACAACATGTGCTTAGAAACTGTCCAGCGTTACGTATCTGGTTGTGTCGTGTACCTACAGTGTGTAATTTGCTAGTGTGACTAAATTGTTCGTGAAATTATAATCTTATTTGAACTGCAAACGGTTTTTCTATGGCGCAATAACCAACACATACCCACTGTACGCCCACAATAGTTAAATATGGCTGATAATAACGAGACACACTATACCTTCTCCGTCATGTAGATAATAATAATTAAACATACATAGAGATGAAATGTATAAGCATAGGCTCTTTAATTCTTCAAACTAAGTCGACAGTCAGATCCGGGCAAATAAAAGGGGTCGACCAATTTTTTTTAGTAATGTTAGAGTTACAGAATTAATAAAAAAAAAATGATCAATGTAGGTATTTGGAAAAGATATGCAGATAATTAAATAATTAAACATACATAGAGATGCAATGTATAAGCATAGGCTCTTTAATTCTTCAAACTAAGTCGACAGTCAGATCCGGGCAAATAAAAGGTGTCGACCAATTTTATTTAGTCATTTAAGAGGTTCTAGTTTCAGAAAATCGTAAGCAAATCCATGTATTCGATGGCTTAAGATAAATTAAAAAAAAATAATTTTTAACGGAGGTCGACTCAGAGTAGCGAATAAATAGAGTTTGTCGACCCTTGACATTTCTATTCTACTCATCAAAAACTTTCGTTTGACATAAATTTTCTTGATGTATTTCATAAATTACAATTACACCTAAAATAAAAACCGGAAGTGACGTCATAATTTTGCATGCGGGCAAAATCAAGCAACTTCAGGGGTGTCGACCTCTAGACCTATGGTTTTATTGTTCATACCCCAAAAATGATTCATGTATCTGATCCATAGGACTTTTATACAGCCGGCTCTCCGGCTATAAGGAAATGTAGCAATTTGTTTGATCTAAGCAATTGCTTCAAGCTCACATGTGGCACAGTGGCATAGATAAGTAATATCGATGTCAAAAACATGGTCCTCCCACTACTTGGCTTAGGCGGGGCAGGGCAGGGCCGCAAAATAAGTATGTAACCCACATATTGACGCCCATCGTTATATGCGAAAACAAGATCTTTTACTGTTAGTAATACTAGTGCGGAGTATTGTAATGTTCAGCTTTGTCAAATGTCACAGTCATCATTCTTTGGTACCCAATGGGTGCGTCCTTTTTGATGTATTAATTCTTACCAACTTTTTTGTGTATGTACTATAGCTTCTACCCGCGATTTCGTCCGCGTAAATTCTTCTTGTTCCCCCGACCCACTCCGTCGCATCGCATCGCCTGGCCGCGCTATTACTTAGTTTTCACGCAGCCATCTTTCTGACCTATTAGTTTTTGCTCGGCTCCTAAGGTTCCCACTTCCCAGCGTGCCTATAGCCCCGTGCCGTGTTCTCAAGAATTGGGTTTTCAAATGCTAAAAGAAATTTTCACATGTGACTGGTAGTTCCAGAGATTAGCGCGTTTTAACAAACAAACAAACTCTTTATCTTTATTATTAGTATATAGATTTATCTATTTCTTCACCCTTATTGGTGATTAACATAATGATGACTGTGACAGACTGTTACATGGTCCGGGGAAGCTGTATAACATCTGTATAATGGGTCATGTATGAAAATATTAAATTGTCTCGATTTTTTTTCTGCACTTATGAATAAGCTAATACTATCTACAAAAAAAGTATCAGATTTATCTGATTAGTATTTCCAGAGAAATAAATTAAATTCTGTTAGAGGCGGCCATCGACAGTAACCCACGGATTTTTATTCAATTTCCTTAGCCTACTCAATTAAAAAGTAAAAACTGTAGATAATCTGTACCGTCTGACATCCATCCATCATAACTTGTCAATTTGTCATAACATAACCTCACTTTTCACCTCTTGCTTTGTGTTTGTTTGCGATTTTATGGATATATCTTTACGACGACCCCTCACGCTTTGAATACTGGATTAGATTTCGACTGCCTTCGCGACGACCCCCACGCTTTGGACACTGGATTAGATTTTGAGAGACCTTTGTTATGATGGATGGATGTCAGACGGTACAGATTATCTACAGTTTTTACTTTTTAATTGAGTAGGCTAAGGAAATTGAATAAAAATCCGTGGGTTACTGTCGATGGCCGCCTCTAACAGAATTTAATTTATTTGTCTGGAAATACTAATCAGATAAATCTGATACTTTTTTTGTAGATAGTATTAGCTTATTCATAAGTGCAGAAAAAAAATCGAGACAATTTAATATTTTCATACATGACCCATTGTACGATGTTCACAAAATGAATAAATGAATTTGAATCTAATGGGTGAAGCCCTCGACAGCAGTGCTGTCAATCATGTTGATCAGTGATTTGTAGCAGCGTCACTGTAGTTGATTTTTTAGGGTTCCGTACCCAAAGGGTAAAAACGGGACCCTATTACTAAGACTCCACTGTCCGTCTATCTGTCTGCCTGTCTCCAGGCTGCATCTTATGAACCGTGATAGCTAGACAGTTGAAATTTTCACAGATGATGTATTTATATTGCCGCCGGTTTTGTTTATATGCAAGAAGAACCTCTTATCTAATACGACTGGGCTAGTTCCAAGTGTTCCAACACAGACCATTGTCTACAGCTGATAAGAGCCACGTGCATGGCCGTAAGACAATACCGCAACAACACATCCGGTCATCCGCGGTTACGTGAGCGAGTGGTTAACTGGTTACTCACTCAGTCACTCTCCTCTCACGTACGCAACCGGTTGCGCAACCAACCGCCACCGGCGCGTGCGCAGCCACTGAGAGGGGAGGCTGGGAAAAAGTGTTTGATTGTGAGGATCAATTTTATAAGGCCGTGCTTCTGAAAGAAATAAGCAAAAAAAAAACATTAATCTGAACTGCTTTAAACAGTTCAATATGAGCCTAACGTTCATAACAGTATTTTTTACTGATCCGAAAACAGTTAAAACTTGAGGCAAAATGTTACCGTCATGACAGTAAACTTTAACGTTTTAAGTAGCTGTCACAGAATTAACTGTTTTATTCATTTGGTGATATCGTTCAAGCCATTCCATTGAAATTTAAGTACTTACATTACAGATGGTGATTTTTCATTTTTTTTGTTGTGTTTTTCAGTATTAGTATGTTCAATCATTAAAAGATACTGTTTTGTCTTTTACTATTTTACAAACATTTCCTCTTACTGTATAAAGTCAGTAAGTCTTAATGAAATCGCTTTAATGTGATGTAGTAAGAAATTCTTTTTTCAGTGTAATTCTGATTATTATGTCACTGATCGTGTCTATTATTGTTCTGTCCTTACCAACATCAAAGTGTAATCTACCTTATTATTGGCGACCGTGACATGATTCAGAAAGGTTTACTTTACAGGTAGGTACCATTGTCTTCGCACCATTGTCACAACCACACAGTATTTTCAAATAAGTAGGTAGGCATCATCAAAATCTAATCAAAGGTACCCTGATGTATCTCAAAACATTCATCAAGTGTTTTCGCAATGGGGAACAGTTAGCAAATGCAGTGGTCCTAAAGTGGGTAATGAAGTAAGGAGCTCTTACATTACCGGAATGAATAATAGGCGTATTGAGTGGTAATTATCTCGTCAGTATCAAACTCAAACAAACAAACTCAAACTTCTCACAACTTCTTCGAGATCAAACTTCTTAAGCTGTCCGAAATCACTTTCTTCTCTTTGTTTTTTTTATTCTTCTAAATATGGAATATTGTTTATGTTTAAAACATGCCATTAACTTTCGAGGAGCTCGGTTCGCAAAGCAAACTAGACAAAATCTCTACAGTACATTAACGCTAGATGTTTACATGAAAGAAAGAAAGAAAATACATTTATTTAGCACAGAATAAAAGACACCCAATACACCAGATAGTTAGATAATAGTCATGCACATGCACGAAAAGCTAGCGAGGGTGTTCTACATGGTAGGTCCTCGACCCATGTCATGTGCATCATACAATGGTTCTCACGCGTTTTCATCAGCGGCGATGATAATGGTTTGATAGGCAGCGGCGAAGGCTGCGCACACGCACACATTGCCTTGTATTTATTAGTCGTAATTAGTAATTATTTTTGTTTACTTTGTGATGGGTTAACATACTGCATATTTCTATAAATGCATCATGTTAAACGGTGAAGGTAAACATCGTGACGAAACCGGAATGTCTTAGAACAAAAAAAAAATTCAAGGTCATGTGACATCTACCAACCCGCACTGGGCCCGCGTGGTGGATTACAGCCCACTCCCTCTCGAAGGGGCCTGAGTCCCAGCAGTGAGAACATTATAGTCTGATTATGCTAACATATTGAATACACGAGACGACGAAATACAGAATCAAGAAAATTATATTATTTACATGCTAATTGCATAGGTACATAGACTCTTGCCGTTTCTCCACGAAGCTAGACGGAAACTACAGTGAGAGTTTTATTATTATGGTCCTAAATAAACTGCACTGTCGGCGCAAGTAATCTTAACAACTTTTAGCGACAAGCTGTTACATCGAGAACAGCTTGTTGTTAAAAGTTGTTAAGAGTCATATAATAAATCATAAGCCCTGTAAGCTTACAAGCTTTCAACAAATACTTCCTATCTAGGTACAATAAAAGTTGTTAAGAATCATATAATAAATCATAAGCCCTGAAAGCTTACAAGCTTTCAACAATTACTGCCTATCTAGGTTCAAGTGTTAGTGAAGTTATGAGCTTAGAACCAGCAAGAATTTCCTAAGTGGTTAATAACCTAATGTTAATTCAGAAATAGATAATATTTACCCGTCTTCAGCTAGACTAAAACGCAAATATTTTAAAGCCTTTAAAGCGAAGGACATCGGCAAACAGATCATTGGCAATAATGAGCCAATTGTATTTTTTTTTAATATTTATATGTAAACATATTTCAATGTACGTTTATTCAGCAGTCGAGGGGCCCGTGGCTAAATAATAACAGTCGCACAGGTCGATTAATCAGGTCAAGCTACGCTTGCCGCGGTTGGTCCGTGGATGGGTGACCATATTTACATACTGTGACCCCTCCGTGCCTCGGAAAGCACGTTAAGCCGTTGGTCCCGGCTGTCATTCGTGGATTTTTGACAGTCGTTACGGGTCGTCAGAAGCCCGAAAGTCTGACAACCAGTCTCACCAAGGGGTATCGTATTACCCAGTAACTGGGTTGTGGAGGTCAGATAGACAGTCGCTCCATATAAAATACTACTATTCAGCTGCATCCGGTTAGACTGGAAGCCGACCTCAACATAGTTGGGAAAAGGCTAGGCAGATGATGATGTTTATTCAGCAGTCAGCAATGGAGGAAAATGGCTTAAATACGAAGCTCGCTCGAATGATATTATTAATTTACAAAGCGAACCAGGACTTCCGGGAATCTCGCAACAAAATTTCGTCAATGTCTCGTTATTTGACGTTTATTTATTTATTTAGGATTTCCAAACAAAAGATATACACAAACCATGACACATAGGTTAACTCAATTTAATTTAATGTTATATAATTCGGACACTATAAAGACTAATGTATCACATGAATTAAAACATCAAACGTGTGTATGTCAGTGTGTGCTCTACATAAAGTAACGTTCAGCTCCACGAAAATGCGATAAAAGTTCTTTCTCAAACCACTTTCGCTAACACAAAGCAGGAATAGAAGGAAACCGTAGACAAGTAGCGTTTATACAAGTAAAAAGTGTATTCTGTAAAAATTCCCCCGTGACAACTGAGTTTAAGTGAGCTGTCAATAGTGTTAGCACCATTTTTTTTTTTTTTTGCCCCACGCTATAAATTTCTCCTGTGTTGTGGGTGCATTTACAAATATTTATACTCACATACACAAACAGCCACAGCCAGCAACAGTTAGAATGACCACTCAATTTAAGCTCACTTCACCTGAGTTGACGGTGAGATTCTTACGGAGTAGAACGGTTGGCTAGAAAAGCAAAATATAGGTAGAAAACCATCAAGAAAATCAAGAAGCACAGACAGACACACAGTCATTCACACAAGTAGACATCACATATAGAAAGTGAAACTATCGGTCCCAGTAGGTACTACGTCCTGTCCGGTCTGGTGACTGGCCGGCTTGCGCAGGACATTGCGCATGGCTATAAAGGGGAACCTGCGCCGGCGCAAGGTTGCGACTCGGAACAAGGCCTCACCTCACCGAGTCGAATAGTTTATGAACTGTTATGGTAAGTTCAGGGTTTTGTGCCTTTTAAAGGTATTTCGAGTGGAATATTGGTGAATGGTTTAATGGTTTAACCCGTACGCAAAATACGCGCATTGACGTGGAGTTGCGGAAACCAGCCCGTATTACCTATTACCTAGATAACGTTTTGTTGGAATATCTCATGAGAACGAATTACCTATGGTTTAATGCCAGATTTGTTGCTCGGCTCGAATAGCTTCTGCTTTCGATTATGCTTTTTAACTTTTTAGGAAAGGGACAGTATATCTAAAAAATATAATTCAAGAAATCATTACAATGGATTATTGAGATAAAATTGGCTGTTGGTAGGTATGTCAAAAGGCATTGTGAGCAAAATTTATTTTTCATTTCAAAGTTCGTCTTGTGGACTGAACGGTTTATAGGTATTTCTGCTAAGGTCATAGAGAATCGAGCCCAGACTGCAAAGGGTCACTATACGGTCTGAAGAAACAGAGATTAAGGTCAGAAATTAATAAAGTAATTTGCACTTAACACCACGACTTAATCCATTGAGTTTATTGCTTTAGCTGTAACAAATTACGAAATGGTTGCAAACACTGCGCACGCATAGGTTCGCACGCGTCGCACGTAATGCGTCATGCAACAATTTTGATACTGAGTGAATTTTAATAACTTTGACGTATTTTAATTTTGACATAATAGTATAATAAATAGAGACATCCTTTAGACATTTAATTATAATTTATTTACTGGTTACCTTGGGCTGCTGAAATGAATAAACAGACACTAACATATGACAAGTGACTTTAGTGTAATTTCTGAGGGATCAACTGTCGTAACTCGATTGATACAAATAAGTAAAATTATCCTTGTGCGAATGTGGTCTTGATGATGATACTCTGGACCACATCATTTTTTCTTAACCTTTAAATTCCCAATCCTTTGATATATGTCATAAGCTTTCCAAAATTAAAATCCCTCTTCCTACCCTACTAACTTCCATTCCCTCTTGACTAACTTTTCTCCTAAACTTATCAACTTTTTTAAACTTAAATAAAATCAAATTGTAGTTTGGTGTGTAATATTAAACTTTGTTAATATATATGTAGATTTGTGGTGTTTTAAATGTATATATATTTTTTAAACTGTTTACTAACAAAAATTGTCTTGTCCTTTCAGCTACTAACATTTATATCTAGAAAACTACCACGGAGTGGAAAGTGACGGCTCACGTCGCTGCATTGCCGTCACCACATGACGCTGGCAGAATAGTCGAAATCGGCTCAGTTGCCAAGGAAGGAAAAAAAAGTACAAATATTTTTCTCAATTTTACACCATGGACCCAGGACATACATCATGTGTCAGTCAATTATGTCACTTTTTCAAGAGAATCTGCGACACTTGTCACACAAGTGACAGGTCTGCAACTTATACGCTGTGCCGTTAACCTACTTGTTTTATCATCATTATATTTTTGTGCATAAAGTTAAATGTTGATTAGCATATTACGCATATATCTGCAACACTCACATTATGTTTATAGCGTTGGACCAATTACGTGTAGCAGCTAGGAAAATAGCGTTGATCATTGCTACAATATCTATTGGGAATCGATCGAACTCTATTGCTAACGAATTTCTAAGAAACTGAATGTGAAAGGTCTAAACCAAAGAAAGGTCAGTGATGAATCAGAGATATTCCCATCGTCACTTCCTATAGGAGTACAAGAGACAGAGAAAGAGATACATGAGAGTGATGTTTGACAGTGACATAATTTTGACAGCTTTCGATCAATTGCACACCACTATGGCTACTTTGTTTTCTAGTCATACGTGGGTTTATGTAATGTTTTTTGCATATGGTGGCCATGAAATGGCCTATGTTATACAATTAAACCGATCGTCAGTTGTACCCCCATGGTTAAAAGCAAAATTAAGCCTTTGTGTCAGTAGATAAAATTGTAAGCGTTGGTTATCTTTTATGCTTAACTTTTAAGAAACTTTTCAAATATTGGTTATCAATAATATCGTGGAAGGGTTGCCCGCTATATGTATATACAACAAGCATTAAAAGTTGCGATTTCCTCTCAAATAACTTTTTGTAAGCGTGTACAATAAAATGTGATTGTCAATAATTATGAGCGACAATATGGTGTACCAGGAATGTATCCCATGCTTGCAATAGTCTTAACTTAAAAATCTTTGTAGAACGTGTGCAAACTAAAATATATATAAAATTGTGTCTTAAAGTTTACTGAAACAACAATGATAACTTGTTCTTTAAAACATTGTTGATTTTAAAAACATGAATATAAAGAAATATAATTGTCGTTTCCTCTGTGACATTTTGTTGTAGTTAAGTACCTAATGAACTTGGAGTAGATGATCGCAATACGTTTTTACATACATCGACAGGATCCAAATCAAAAAGTCATCATCTGCCTAGCCTTCCCAACTATGTTGGGGTCGGCTTCCAGTCTAACCGGATGCAGCTGAATACCAGTATTTTACATGGAACGACTGCCTATCTGATCTCTACAACCCAGTAATAAATAATTACTTTTTGATCCAAATCAAAAAGTAATTTATTCAAATTAGGCTGAGAATTAGCACTTTTGGAACGTTAAAATTACATAAGATAGTCTCCCAAAAGGCCTACGCCTTATCACTTCCTGGTGCTTTAGCTGGGAATAAGAAGTGGAGCAACAAATCCACAAAGCATCGGAATCTAAGCATATACACACCTTTCATGCTCAGTCTTCTGAGAAAGACAGACGCTTTTCTAAATTTCAGACAGCCGTAACGTAATGAACTGGCAGTATTACCAACAATGACAACCAAACAATAGCCAATCACACTACCACATACCGCAGTAAACAGCCGAACTGGGAAGCGAACCCGCGACCTTACGCAACGGTAACAATATGACGAGATGAAAGTCGCTGATCTGCGGTCGGTATCTCTCACGATGCGAGTACAATGATACTTGTTAGCTGGCTGCTTGTAAGTGTGATAATAAGTAAGAAATACAGAAGGCTCAATTGAGTACCTGTTAGTGACTTTAACCCGTTATGAAAGTCTTTGAGTGTTAACATTCAAAAGGCTGGTAAATGAATAAAGTGGAGTAAAGTGATGCCAGTGGACACAGTGATGGCCCAGTTGTATCGGCCCCGACGTATGAGTTTTAGGTCGTGAGTTCGAACCCCAGACAAGCACTTTACTTTGTGTATTACATTTCATCACCACTGCTCTCAAAACGTTGAAGGAAAGCATCGTGAGGAAACCGGCATGTCCTAAAACTAAAAATTCTAAGACATGCGACATCTATCAACCCGCACTGGGGCCTCCCTCTCCTCTGTTCGCAAGAGTCCAACTTTTATAACATCATACAAGTCTTCGCAACCTCTCACAGAGAGGAAGACTGTGTCTCAGCAGAGCGAACGGGTAGAGGCTAATGGAGATAGAGTTGTAGAAAGAGATTGAGAAAGTTATGCCGACTGACTGGGAGCATTATTGGCGTGCGCCGCGTATTCCAACAGTGATTACGAAAACAATGAGTTAAGTTATTTTATATGTATAATTCTGGACGAGTATGTGAAGCATAAATGTTCTCAATTCTTTAGCAGAAAACAGAAGTCACGTGCAATGTGTTGAAGAGGGAGAGATGAGCCTTTGCCCTGAACTGGGTCAGGCTAGATAGCAAGTATTTTTCAAAAATCTCAAAGTAATACATAATGTGACTCGAAAAGGTGCATTTTATTATAAGAACTAACACAAACAACGAACCGAATAATCTTTAACAAAGACAGAGAGAGAGAGAAAGACAAGGTTAACTTGTAATTTAGTAATTTCCACACTTTACATTTCCAAACAGATGCAGATCCGCTGACATTGGCTTCGATTGTTATCGCTTGCATCCAGTCGCGCTGCTTACTGAAGGCGTTGACCTCGCCGGAGTTTGAGACTGGTCAGCAAAGACAACAATATAAAACCCAATAACTACTTACAGCTACAGTACTTTGACCGACCCGGGAATTGAACCGAACCAAGATGGACATAAGTATTAAAAAAAAAAATCCACAGATACAATATAGACAATTCTAAAACACAAACTGCAAGCATGACTATACATTATTGAATCAAGTGCGCACTAGAAGGCGAGGAGACAGCGATCGGCTCTCGTTACATAAGCGCGCGCGGTTGCCAAATCCAAGATGGTGGTTGGGACAGCGCAAGAAAGCTGCTGAAGGTCAGCCGTGGTGTAACGCTGGACATTGTAAATGTATCGGAATTTTTACGTCATAATATGTTATGAATATGATATACCTACGACCCGCCCATGCTTCGCATGGGTGCAGTCTACTGATGTGTCGACATGTCAATGAATTGAGATATCTGTGCTCCTACCTAAGTTAAATATTAATGTAATAACATATAAAATTAAGAGAATTTAATTGAATAAATTCTCTACATGAAAGTGAAAACCGCATCAAAATCCTTTGCGTAGTTTAGAAGAACAACGCGATCACACACACAGTACATAGCGCAGGGTGTGTCAAAAAATAATGGGTCGATGGAGATTTGAGCTTCGTCCTGTACCTGCGGGGGCTTACCGAAACTATACAATTTGGATAATTTTGAGGCTACGTCCAGTCGGTAAAATATGTTAGAGCTAATCTAGGTACCTCGCGGCATTCGAAAAGCAAACAGAAAAATCTTGATAAAAATGTAATAAATTACATCAAACAGGTAAACATATTAACACCACAGCCATGAATTTAACACGTGGTGTGTTAAATTTATGGCTGTGGATAAATATGTTCTGTCTAATAAGGTATTTATATTCGGTCATCGATCTCATCTTAAATATCTCTTGAAAAATTGCATAATTGTGTAATGATGATTCACTTGTATTCGAAACTTTGGACACGCTGAAGAATTAAGCTGTGCTTTAGCTGTTTCGGGCAAATTGGTCATTTGAGTCGATTTAAGAATATCGAATGGAGTTTTCTAAAGCAGGATTGTTAGCAGACAAATAGCTAGGTGGGTGGGAATCTCGCGGGGAAGACCTGTATGAGACTCGCACAGACCAGGGAAGTACGGCACAAAAGGCACAAATGGGAGTGGAACTTGAAGGCAGCTGATGATGATGATGAATAGAGTTTCTTGTGTGGTTTTCTCCATTTCCATTGTAAAAGCTAATTTTGGAGTATGCATCTAAAGTGGAACTTAATAAAAAGAGCTCCAAATGGTTATTGAAGTGAAAACTTCTTTAGGCGCGTTGGGCATTTTTTGAGGTGGGAAAAAACCAATAAACTCGCGACACTGTTACCGACACCACGCTACATTCGGATGTGTTCGGCTGTCCTCGGGATTAATTTGGTTTTAAATCCGATATGTCAGTGAGTGATGGCAAATTATTCTGTTTGTGTTTTGTTTTCACTTCTGTCTGCACTCCCGGAGTGCCACTGTTTTTGTTTCGTTTTATGCTTGCCTGTTTTCAGATTGCAATTTTACGTGTAAAACAATCATAAGGAAAAGTAAAGTAAATAAAAGTTTTATGAACAGCGCGCATGAAACCACATATAGGTATTTTTATTTTTTTTTGTAATGTTAGCGTGCTGTTTATAATAAGTGAAACTTAAGTTACAGTAATCTCTAGTGAACATCTAACTTAGTGGTCTTAATATTTCGTTTCCCTCTGATGATTTATAACTTCCGCAGTGCAATTGCTTGATGCATTTCTTTTTTTTTTCCGTGGAATGACAGCTCACTTGGCGTACGGTTGCACGGTGAGATTTTTATAGAATTTAACCTAGGTGTTATTTATCTAAATTTATTCATTAAAATCCGATGTCCAAGATAAGATTGCGGACATGTCTTATTTGTTCTGATTCGAGTAAATAAGTTTATTGTACGCGATGCGTGGTAGAGCATGGCTGAGTTTTAGCAAGTACCTACTAATACTGTTCATGGCCACCACATATTTGACGTACTGGACATACAATATTGATAAAGAATGTTGGTTCTTGGTATATATTTAATGAACTAAGTTCAAAACCTTGATTTTATGCATTAAATACCCGGCATTTTTGCTTGCTTCATCTGTGGTCTGTTAAATTTTGGAATACATTAGCGTAAAAGTAAATACCTACCTACTTAACTACTGGTAAGTAGTATGTACCAATTTAAGTTAGGCAATTATTGCATTATGCTTTTAGGAGATTAAAAAAAATCATTTTGCGATAAGCTTTATAAATGGGGTTCAAATTGAAATGATTTAAACATCCGCGTCATTGTCAAAGTATAACATACAACAGTAAGGTAAACTATCGAATCGAGCTATATTTTCACAGTTGTTCTTATTTGGCACAGTGGGTAATGATTATAAGTGATACAGTGATATATTATAACAAAAATTAATTGTTCTAAACTACTATTAAAGAGAGAAAAGATTTGATTTTAAACGGCTAAGCGGATTTGGATGACATATGGTACATGGATAGGCCATGACCTGGATTAGGACTTTTTATCCTGAAATTTCTACGGGGTCGAGACTTATAAAGGTGAAATCGCGGGCTGCAGCTACTTATAAATAAATGATCATTGCAAAAATTATCTTGCATAATTAAACTAACTTATGTTATTCAAGTACAGTTTCGCCACAGCACATGCTGTTTATTTCTCAACTCTTTATCATTTAAATAAAACACTTCACTTCTTTTACACAGAGTCCATTCTCGCTTACAAAAAATATGGTTACTTCAGCACGATTTTGGCAAAAGCCGTTATTTAAGTATAATGAAGGAAAAAAAGAAACCAATGTTGTGCAAGTAAACAAACCGTTTTGATCTTATTAACTCCGCTTGGTGGCGCTAGTGACCTAGATACGGAATTTCGGTTTAAAACTCATTACGCAACTCCGCGCAGTCGGTACGTGTGTTTAGAAAAAAACTTGGTCCGGTCTACATTGGATTATTTTGTTGTATTTTTTTTTGTTATTGTCCATCCGTTAGAGTGACCTAGTTTAGATAGATTTAGGAATCATTTAGTTCTCAATGAAATACCGTGATAATTAACAGAAACTATTTCATGTTGCTTGATTAAAAACACATGTTTTCAGGACTGAGAACAGTCAAGTTGACAATATATAATTATGGAACTGCTACGTTAAATAATGTGTTCATTTTCTAAATACCTAGAGGAACTTTTACATAAACTCTTAGATATTGTAATGATTAATTGATTAGAAATATAGTTAACGAAGCATCGGTAAGCACAATAAAGCTTAAATAATATTCATGTTATTTCTGAGTAAAGCCTTTATAAGGTTTTAATGCATGAATAGCTAATTCTTAAGTTTTTAAATCAGTTAGAAAACATGCAAATTTTATGCAATGTAATTTTTTTCTTGTCTTTGACATTAATGTCAGAGACAAGAAAAAACTTTTTGCCCACTTATCTACTTAATAGGAGAGTGGGTGGAACTTTCGTCTCGCATCTTGAGCTTTTAGGGTTAAAGTTCCACTACCTACTTATTAATAAAATATTTGAATGCTTATTAAGCAACTATCTAGGTACATGTTATAGTTAGGATAATGTTCAGGTCGGAAACATAGTGAACTTTCAATCACATGAAAAACTTACTGGAAAATACAATGAAGCTTGATGAAGCTGTTTACAAAGTTGCATGTAATTATAACTGTGGTATATATATACCACATAATTAATATATTTGCGCAACTTATAACTATACATAATGTAGGTATATACATACATTACATTATGTATACTTATAAGTTGCGCAAATATATTAATTTTGCAACCTCAACTTTCATTAGCTTTAAGCACTCTATAAAATGACGCATTGCCATTATATTTGCTCACAGCTGCAGTTAAATCATAATTTAATATATCACGTTACGAAACAATCAAATAATATCTTAAATAACAGTTGTAGTTAGTTATAAAGCTTTACCAATGTTACATTGCTATCAGATTATTAAAAGAAAGAATCGTAATGAAAGGTTGACTGTGACCTGAGAATTTTATCAATTTTTTATTGTTATTAGGCCTGATTTTTCAACAGTCAGATATTTTTTTATCTGAAGAACAAAAATTGCGGTTTGACAGTTTTTGTATAGAAAAAATATGTCATACTGTCACATTTATTCCTCAGATATAAGTTATCTGACTATTAATAATCATCCCTTAGTTGTGTCAGAATTATAGTTGTCCCGTAACAATAATAATTTCTTACAAAATGAACCATTTGCGAATGATTTGTATCTTTTTCGCATTTAATCACAAATTGCGTGATATTCTTCCTAGTCAAATAGAAAGCCAGCTGATACCTACGCCCAAGTGCGAAATATTGGATTTTCTGATATTAAGATTGGAAAGCGAATCGCATTAGATTATTCAAAATTAAATAACAAACATTTAAAATTAATCGCTCCAAGTTTATATAACGATACTCAGCACGCGTTATATTTGCACAATGTTCAGTAAAAGTATACATATTTTGTGTAATGCACAGAGGACATTATAACACTAGATATGGAAAATATTTAATTATAACTTATTATTATTATTTAACATGCTCTCAGTTATTCGTCATAATCTGAACTAAAAATTCAGTTTTGAAACTAAAATCTATAAATTCCAAGTCAGTTTACCTTGTTCTGGTTATTAAATTAAGTTTGACATGTTTAATATTGAAGGTCGGTACTTACTCTTGAGCGCCCACAGTTGTCTCTCCATCAGTCCGTCAACGTACTCCTGCATTTCCACGCGACACTCCCCACTGATGGTCTTCTGCAGCTCCGCCCACTGCTTCACCAGGATATCAGCGTCGAACAGCCGCAGCATGTTCTCAATCCCCATCAGCTCCGTCATGTCGACGCTGTCCCTCTTCAGCACGTTCCTAGACTCGTTCACAGCGCTCCTGATGGAGTCGTTTAGTTGACTCAACACACCCTTGTTCGGTTTCGAAGTCGTTTTCTCCGTGGGCTTGGTGGTCGTCTTCACAATGTGTTGGACATTGTGGGACTTCTCTGTTGTCGATTGTTTCGCTTCAGTCTTGATCTCACTGAAGTCTGCGAACGATAGCCCGTCATCGTCCGCGAACACGTGGAAGGCATCCTCTGTCGTAGATTTATCGTTTCGACTCGAGTTCGGAGGACTTGGCTTGGCGAGGGAACCGATCAGGTCTGAAGCCAGGTCCTCGTCGAGGCCGCCCTTGGCGGAACCTTTCTTAATGCTCTGAAAAGCGTCGATTAAAGCACTCCGTAACTTCTCCTCGCGCGCACTCTCTCTGCTGTCGGGTAGTTCAACAGCATTTACTAAAACTAAGGCACTTAACAAAACTATCACTAGGGGAGACATTTTGGAAAAAAAAAAATTTAATTATTTTTCAAAGTTTCACTTGCACATGCTTGTAAGTTCGTTCACTGATGCCTCAAAAATCGAAATATATTTTTTGATGGTGTTGAAGGTGCGCACGCGGCGTCATAGTCGGAGCACGACTGCGCAGGCGCGAGGCTGTGACATAACGCCGTTACGAAGTCACTGCGGCACTTTCACTGTCGGCGGCGCGCGGTGAGGCGCAGGTGAGCGCCGCATCCTTATAGGGCGGCCGATGCGTGCCGCTGAGCCACTTTATATTGGCCAACTTATTAGTTAACTTGTTAAAATTAAAATATGTTTAATAACAAACATACAACGACACTGTCCTACTGACCTGATGGTCTCAAGGGCGGCTGACGTACAAAGCAGTCGATTTATGGGAGGATTTTCAGTTAGGATATCAAATTGCACAGCAAACATTTTGGAAAAGTGACCGATAATGCCCTTGGTAATAAACAGAGCTTTAACTTTAAAATATTCATGCTGATGTAACTTGAAGAGCTTTTAAGCTCCGACACGCTGAATTTAGCATGGTTTAGCTACAGACTCTGAAACAAGCTTAAAGCTTTACCTACTTCTGTAGGTAAGCTTTCAGTTTAATGTTAGATGTTGTAAAGTTACAGGAGGTACTATATAAGTAAAAAACTTTAGCTCTTATTTCATAAGAAGTCTAAAACTTGCGTTGTAAGCACTGACTGGCAGTTAGTTTAATATTTGTGTGTACGATATACGTATTGATGTCATATTGCGGTTGCGGTAGCTACGTTTATTTGATGAAATGAAATATGTTGTAGTATCAAATTAAGGTGACCCCCTCTTAACATCGATACCTTCATGTAGTTTGCTACCGGTGACGGTGTTGTCAATATCAACACGAAAAGCAGGCTTAAGGACCTAAACGCAAAAAAACGCAAGTTTTAGAAGCAATAAAAGTATATGATCGACTACAGTAAACAAAATCAGAAAAATATACGATATTCTTCAGGATATATGTTAGTGTGTTGAAAACATAATACAACTAATTTGATACGATAGAAAAAATCATGAAGATACCTCCAAAAACTTTCTTTTTGCAATAAAAACCATATTAATATACATACAATCATTCTAATTTTTTGTCAGATTATTATTCTTCTACAAGCAACATACTAAAGCACTAGTGTTTTAATTTTTTAGTCCAAACAATAGATTTTTTGTAAATAGATAATTGCTTCATATTTTGCAATAAATTACCACTTTGTGTCATCGCGCTTCTCTTTCTTTTCTATGCAGTCCGACAGTGACCGCGCTTTAGGTCACGTAGTCCCCATAAGGATCTAAAATAAATATTATATTTATCGCTCTATTCAATTTGATTCCATTATGTTCTGGTCGTAGTGGTCGTAATGTCCAAAACAACGAATTTAGCGTGCTAGGCAATGCGGAAATTTAAATAAAACCATTAATATTTGGCAATACGGTCATTAGTCAAATTAGTCAACTCTTTAATCTTACGTCTTTCAGTACCTACAGATACGTCACAAAAGTGATGAAAAATATCTATCACAAAAGTGCACCGTCAGCATGACTATCAAAACCTTTCATTTACATTACAACACTATCAGATCTTGTAACAAATACAACAAAAAATAACAATTTACATTCTTTAAGCATACTACAGTATATTTTCTTAAATATTACGAAAGTCACCCAATTCGTACAAGGTGATTATTACTCTCAACAAGAACTAGACTTTACTACATCTTTAACCGCCGTGGAGGAGGCTCTGCGTATAAGAATTTGTTAAAACTCTTACAAGCAAATTGCGAAACTGTTCGACGAGTTACAGTTAATCCAAAAGTGGTTTAACTGCCTCATAGGTACTAGTATACTCGTAGTAGTCGTGTTGTCCCAAATGGTTGATGCTAGTGCTTGGTTGTTTATATGTTATTGGATAGCATACAAAAGCTGACGGCCCATCTGCTAGTACGAAGTTACTACCGCGTATGGACCGGCAACACCTGAAGCATTGCAGATGCGTAGAGCCAGAGTAAATTTGTTTTTTCTATGGTAAATTGTTATTTTCTGTTGTCTTTGTTGCAAGAATTAACACTAGTGTTGTAATGTAAATGAAAGGTTTTGATAGTCATGCTGACGGTGCATTTTTGTGATATATTTTGCATAATTTTTGTGACGTATTACGTATTACTGTAGGTACTGAAAGACATAAGATTAAGAGATGACTAATGATAATGACCGTATAGCCAAAAAATAATTATTTCATTTAAAAGCACGCTAACGTCGTTGTTTTGTACATTACGACCAGTAGGATAATGAAATCAAATCGAATATACCGATAAATAATATTTATTTTAGATCCTCAAGCCTGCTTTTAGATAATGACAACACCGTCACCAGGACCAGTCTACGAAGGTAAGTGCGCTCTACGCTTTTGAATTCAATTTAAATCAAGTTAATTGTTTTACAATTTTTAGTGCTATAGTGTTATAAAAAGGTGTTTTTTTTATTTTTTTTTACGTTTTCTATTGTATTTGAGTGCAATGTAAGTACCTACTTATAGCATTTTTGGGAGTACATATGTTATAAATGACAGTGATTTAAGTATTTTGTGTAGTGAGTATCAGTCAGCAACAAGTTTCGGCAATTAGGTACTCAACTGTTGCTTCCGTGTTCTGAACATAGTCCGTGTAGCGTTCAGCACTAAAGTCTATAGTAACTGTTACAAGCTCAAACCTCAACCATCCAATAGGTCTTCTCCATTCTTCCTTTGGAAGTATTCAATTAAAACACAAATGGCCTAAAATAACAGTTAATCTAAAATTTTGCAAGATCAGCGTTCTGCATAGTAAAGAAGTTCCTACATAATGAATGTGGATATCTTCGATTATATAATTTTCTGCTAATTTTGCGAAATCGTGATTCCCCGTACGAGTGTGGATAAATATTATGAGTGCAACTAGTTGACACCGTGACCTCGCCCGCGGCTTCTGCATTGAGCAACGCCATGTTTATAGCTGGCTTGATCCAATCTTTACAAAGATTGTATGCATACATACATATCCGTAATGTGCATATAAGGAAAATAATATTACTTTTTCTTAATTTTGAGTTTTATAACGACAGTCTGTGTAACATTGAGGAAACTTTTGATAAGTTACCAACAACTTTCAGTTAGTTGTTGTTCTTGGAATGTTGAAGTTGCTTCATAATCAAGTCTTGTAACAGTTCCACAGCAGAGCGAGAACTTATTGAATACAGAGGAGGAAAGGGCTTTCATTGATGACAACACTAGCTCACTATAGTGAGTTAAAATCGTCGACTGTATACATAGGTTCTTACTGGTCGATGATTTAGTTAGAGCAACCGGATTTCTTCATGATGTTTTTTTTTACCATGTGCCAGAAGCGGTATCTACAACTAACTTTAAAAATGTAAGGTTGTTTTATTTTGATGTAAAATTAGGGATCTAGATCCCTAATTTTACATCAAAATAAAACAACCTTACATTTTGTGGATTGATAAATCAGTTTGCAGATTATGCATTTTATTAACGATTCACTCAACTCTCCGTAAGTCAGTAGGTATACGGGCAAGAACCCTTGCCATAACGCCAACTTAATTGGGAACTAAACGCTGAGTCATTGTGATGCTTAGATCTGTTAACGCTGATGATATAATGATGAAATTTCTTGATGACGGTTTAGTGTTTCTAAAGCCAAGAGCACATTACAGCAGGAACGGACCGCCGCTTAATGCATTTCCATATAAAAAAGTGCAGTAACGTGCGGCCCACCTAGAGTGCGTTGGTTCATAGAAAATGTACGAAAGTGATAAAGGAGGGTTTTTGCCCGCCTTAATCTGCTTTAGTCTTTATCCAACATTATCAGTGCTTCTAACTAGCCCCTGGAGTGTAGTAGATATACATAGTATAATGTAAAAAAGAAGAAAATAATAATGGTTGTCTTTAAAAGATCGCTTTTATCGATAATTATTATGACTTTTTAAAAGTTTATGAAATAATCTTGATTTAAGAACTATGCCCCGCAAAACCGTTTTCACGGTTTGTCTGTGGGAACGGAACAAGCAGTATTAAGTACAAGTAGGTACCTAAGGTTTATAAGAGCGGACACTTAATTTTTCCCCAATTCAATATCTCATTAAATAACACTACAATTACAATTTTTCCCTTATTTACTTATAAAGTGGGTTACAATGGGCCTTATAAGAAGGCTAAAAGTCACCCAAAGGGAAATGGAGAGGGCTATGCTTGGAGTTTCCCTGCGTGATCGAATTAGGAATGAGGAAATCCGCAGCAGAACCAAGGTAGCCGACATAGCTCGAACAATTGCCAAACTTAAGTGGCAGTGGTCAGGGCACATTGCTCGCAGAACAGATGGCTGCTGGGGCCGAAAGTTTCTGGAGTAGCGACCGCGTACCGGAAGACGTAGCGTTGGAAGGCCTCCCTCAACGTGGTGGTGGAACCCGTTGGATGCGAGAAGCACAGAACTGGTCGAAATGGAGGTGCTTAGGGGAGGCCTATGTCCAGCAGTGGACGTCTTTCGGCTGAAATGATGATGATGGTGATGACTTATAAAGTAACTAACAATAATATCTTCTCATATGTATGGACCGCCAATTGTGTCACCCCTTGTAAAATTTCTATATTTTTATCTATATATTTTTATTATTTCAGTTCGATGGTGTAGTGTTGTAATAAAGAGTATTCTATTCTAAAATGCTACAAAGTATAGTTTTTAGGTACACCTAGGTTATTACTATAATCCTACTTTACAATGCCATAGAGGTTATATGCACTGCAGCAAATAAATATACATACCATACAATGCTACGAATGAAAGTCCATCTGTTACTCAATCATCAATGATCATCGGACGCCTGCGCCTGCGCGGAAGTAAACATGAGATAGGAACTGTACTATCATATCATACTGTGTGATCGTGAAGATTTACTGCGTACGTGAAGATCTATAGTATTGGGTTTCTAGGAAGTCTCGCATCCTTCTACAGAATGTAAAAAGACCAATCATATTGCCATCAACTACGCATTCTTTAGGCAAACTGCACAAAAATAATTGCTGGGAAATTACTTTTATTTTTGGTGTGAAAATTTGCTGTTTGCGGTAGTGCGTGATGTAACACAAACAAAACATTGTGCTTATGGGTGCATGCAACTCAGGGGTCGTGGGGTTGTGTAATAGCATTGAAAAGTTGTTTTTGTAAAAAAACGTCAGTAAAAGTTGGAATTTGACCTTCGATTATCTCTTTAACCAGAAGGTTCCCAGATATGGTCTAGCACTTGTGCTCCCCGTCTGGGGAGCACAAGTGACTCTCACCTTCGTTAAGTGTCTTTTTACACCTGTTTTAACAGGCTTGGGAATTTTTTTCGGTAATTGAAATAACTACTTCAGAAGTTGGAAGAAGACCGTCCAGAATTAACACTTTTCTTTTGAATAATTTGTTGGGTTGGCGCATATTAGATAGGTAGTTCGTAGTTAATTTCCAGACACGAATAACTAAAATATAAATTGAGTGGTAGGTAGGTACATTTTTTTTTTGTCGGGGGGAAACCTTCAAAAGGCACCCGACCTCCGGGGAGGGAGTTCGGGGAGTGTGGGATTTTTACCTCACTAAAACCGCCCCGGTGATCACCATCAGCACATAGGGGTGGTCCTGGTTGGTAGGTAGGTACCTACTGACAAAGGGGCACACCGAGCTTTACTGGTGTGGAAATCTTAAGGCAGATCAAGGAATTACATCAGTAGGTTGAGGAACTTATCTGTGCTTTCAAAACGACATACTCGTATTGCAATTACCAATCTTTAGGCAAACTGCCGTGTTTGTAGCAATGATTCCTAAAGTAGGTCACTTCAAATGGACCCAGGTGACCATGATGATGTACCCACTCCTCAAACGTACTAACGCACTGAAATACTCTACGACACAATGAAAAAGCAAAATATACCACGGAAGAGAAATGTGCAGTAATGCGTATGTCTCAATGCCCACCACCACAATGGGACAATGCGCCTTATGAAACAGTGCGTGCGAACTGCGTTCAGATCGCGGAGCCGGATCGAATCTTGCGCAGGGCACTTATGTAACGTGGGTTTTGTTGTACATACATAGGCTCCTACTCATCTTGTGACAGATGTCTCTGTGAAGATATGTAGATCTTCAATTTTGAAAGAGCGTAATCATTTTTATTTAATTAAAAACAGCAGTAATGTAATTAAAACGACTTGGAACATTATTAATAGTGAAGCGGGAAGGTCTAGTAACCGAAATACTGATTACAGCCTGTCTATTAATGACAACATAATAAAATCTGACTCACAAGTCGCCGAGGCATTTGAAAATTTCTTTTCAGATATTCCCGTTTCAACTACTAAATCCCTAAACTCATCACCTTCTGTTGCTGAGTCTTTGCTTAAGGAAAATGTTAATGGTTGCGATTCGGATTTTAATTTTGAATATATTACATGTAGAGATATAATTAAAACCTTTCACACTTTAAATGTAAAAAAGACTACGGATCTGTGGGGTAATTCTGTGGAAGTTGCTAAGTCTATTATTGACATTGTAGCACCTACTCTTGCTCTTATCTTTAATAGTTGTATTGACAATGGGGAGTTTCCTGATCTTATGAAAAATAGTAAAATAATACCTTTGTTTAAATCAGGTAGTACATCAGACCCCACAAATTATAGACCTATTTCTGTACTACCTACCTTTAGTAAAATTTTTGAGAAATTAATATTAGACCAAATGCAAAGATTTTTTAATAAATATAAATTATTACACAGCAAACAGTTCGGTTTTACAAGGGGTCGTTCAACTACTGATGCCGGTGTTGAACTTTTAGGACATATTTATAATGCATGGGAAGATAAATGCGATGCCTTGGGCATCTTTTGTGATTTGTCCAAGGCATTCGATTGCGTTCTTCACGAAACGTTAATCAGGAAACTCCACCACTACGGGATCCGGAATACTGCTCTGGATCTTCTTACTTCATACTTGAGTAAAAGGATTCAGAGCGTTGACGTTAATGGAGAAAGATCACCCGGATCTTTAGTAACGATGGGAGTCCCACAGGGCTCAATTCTTGGTCCTTTCTTGTTTCTTATTTATATCAATGACTTGCCGTACCTCATAAAGGATAATCATGATATAGTGTTGTTTGCAGATGACACTTCACTTTTGTTTAAACTTAAACGTCAGCAGTTGGTTACTGACGATGTAAATAGCGCGATTTCGAAAGTAGTCCACTGGTTCAATGTTAATAATTTGCTTCTAAACGAGAAAAAAACCAAATGTATTAAGTTTACGCTACCCCACGTTAGGCAGGTGAAAACTAATGTGTTGATAAAGGGCGAGGAATTGAATCCTGAAGACAGCACGGTATTCTTGGGCATAACTTTGGATGCTAAGCTTCAGTGGGGTCCGCATATAGATAAACTGTCAAAAAAGCTAAGTTCCGCAGCATACGCCGTTAGAAAAATTCGTAATTTAACTGATATAGAGACTGCCCGTTTAGTGTACTTTAGTTATTTTCATAGTGTAATGTCGTACGGTATTCTATTGTGGGGAAATGCCGCCGATATTCAGACTATCTTTGTTTTGCAGAATCGTGCTGTTCGATCAATTTATAAATTAAGTCCGAGACACTCTCTCAGAGACAAATTTAAAGAGATTAATGTAATGACTGTGCCTTCTCAGTATATTTATGAAAATCTTTTATATGCCCATAAAAACATAAAATTGTTCAAAAAATACAGTGATATCCATAATATAAATACTAGAAACAAACACAAATATGTTGTACCTACAACAAGGCTCAAGAAAATAGGTGGCTCGTTCAGATGCCAATGTATACACTTTTATAATAAACTACCAAGCCACGTTCAAGATCTAAGCCTTAATAAATTTAAATCGTTCATTAAACGTAAGTTGTGCCAGAAAGCCTTTTATACCGTTAAAGATTATATTGAGGATACAAAGGCTTGGGATTGAGTTGCTTCCAATTTCTGCATTTTGAGTGTTTTTGATGTTTTTTTTTTATATACACATTGACATTAATGATTTTTTTTTTAACTGACATTTGCTTACTTTTTAAAGTATTATATTATTTTAATTATTGTGAATGTGAAGACGATGTGGGTCATTTAATTTAGGCATTTTATATTATTATTATTCTCTCTATGGTCTGGCAGTTTGAGTAATTTATGTGGCCTACCCAAATGTCCTTTCTTTGGTATTGTTCGTCGAATCGTTGAGCTCCTTAAGTCTTGAGTTGAGCTGCATGATTTCTGACAAATGCGTGCAGTGCACTGACTGGACAGGTCCTCTCAATCTGTGTGGTTCTTTCCTCAAAAGACCATCTCAGACATCGACCTACATGGTCTTCATATAACTTGACCAAGATTATGTCTGGACTTTAAAAGAGACTATGACCTCTGAGTTTGTTTCGGCCTTTCTTCTCAGAGTAGTCAGATAGGAAACGCCGACCTCATCTAGTTTAAAAAATTTATGATTGACGTGTAAAAGTGTTTGTGCAAACCTACTTACAGAAATAAAATCATTTATCATTTATCATTTTCTATAGATACGTTCTAGGTAAGAGGGGCTCGTGCCTAAGTATCGATCATACAGTCTTACCAGGGGAGGGGTATTACCAAGTAACTGGATTGTGGAGGTCCGATAGGCAGCCGCTCCATGTAAAATACTGGTATTCAGCCGCATTCGGTTAGATTAAAAGCCGACCCCAACATATTTGGGAAAAGGCTACTTTGAATGGAACCTTATATGGGCATCATCTGAGAAGTTCACATGCTATCAAAGCTTGAATATCTGATAGTTTACAGATAATACATGATAAAGAGACATGTTTGAAAAAAACCTGTTTAGGAAAGTGCATGTCCGTCACCACTACGATAAACAGAGGGCCAAGGCAATCGCCTTGCTTGGCCTTGGCTTTTCGGTAACATGTCAGTTCCATATTTTTCGACTTAATGCATCATCGTTATCGCTGATAGACCCTCTTATTACTGGTAACAGCTAGATCCATTGCCTTATAATTTCAGCTTTTACTTGCCTTTGCCTTATAAATTGCCTTTATCTTCAATCTGTCGGCTATTCAAAATCAAAAGTCGTTTATTCAAACTAGGCTGAGAATCAGCACTTTTCGAACGTCAAAATTACAAAAGACAGTCTCCCGGCACGCCCGCCCTTCACCATCTTGCTAGTGCTTTTAAAGCTCTGGTGCTAGCATAATAATTCTATTATGCTAGCACCAGATTACTACCCACTACTTCGACACAGGCCTCCTCTGGTGAGAGGGAGTAGGCCGTAATCCACCACCTAAGCCCAGTGCGTGTTGGTAGATGTCACATGTCTTCGAATTTTTTGTTCTAGGACATGCAGGTTTCCTCCCGATGTTTTTATTCACCGTTTTGAGAGCAGTGGTGATGAAATAATTTACACAAAAATAAAGCTAGTGACTGGGATCGAACCTACAACCTACAACTCGTAAGTCGCTGGCGTTACCACTGGTCTACCACTGCTCTCTGCTGCTAATTACTGCCAAATTGCTTAACTGTATACGTGAGTTTTATGGAAATGTATGTATGTAAATAGGGACAGACATATCTACAATATTATTATATAAGCATTGTTCGCGACATCGATTTCTTAATACGAGGAAACACAGACGCTGTGGGAATCGGAGACAATTAGCCTCCCATCTACTAACAGTGAAGTTTATGAAGCTTTGTTTGTCTAGCTTTAGGCCCACTTTATTTCTTGATTGACGAAGGAATATGAATTTTGTGTAAATTATGCCAATAGACGGTTACAGATTGAAAAATAATAAATAAAAGTAAGTAATTGTCACACTCACAGAGCCAGAATGAAATGTTGATTTTATTCATATCCACACATCCATTAAACAGATAACTAACATGTAGCATTTAAGATCTACATAATATTAATAACAACAATTATGTGGTTATCTTTGTGCCTGCGGTTGCTGATAGACAATTAAGCTTAGTTAAGTTATTATTTATAAGTTTTAGTATGATTAAGTTAGGACAAGCGCATTTACCGAATTGGGTTATATCCTGTAATGGTTTGTGTAAGTAGATAAATAAATAAATAAAGTTAGCTTTTTCCAAATTGAGCCACAATTAACACTATTCCAGTTTTCGTACCCGCACAGTTACCTTTTAGGCCATCGATTCTCCTGGCATCAATTTGTGAGTAGGTATGTCATATTATTTGCTATATGTTTTGCCATCAAGTGTTATGCGCCTGCCACACACTCGACGAGTGGCATGGGAAGTAACGAGGAAAGGAGGCAGAGACATAGTGTGGCAACATTACTCGTCATGCCACACGTCATGCTCCTCGTCCTACCCACTGCTCCCTATTTTGTCGGTTTTTGCGCGCGAGTCAAAGGACCGGCAATACGAGTGCGAGTGGCCGGCCACATAATCGCGCGGTCGCAGTCTGCATGGAGCGCTCGCGCAAGACGCACGCGTATGCAAAATTGGAAATTATGTCGTCGCCAAGCGTGGAATGGTCAAATGAAAAGGTGTTAATAATCCACCATCTCCGTTGGCGAGGACGACAACGACGATGTATATTTCTTTTTACTACATTAATATAATTAGCTATACTAAAAATGCATAGCGCGCACGCTGCCACCGTTTCAACGTCCATTGTCTCACCAAGGCAAATGACAAGTGAGGAGCGTCGCGATTAATTGCGCGAGTAGAGCAGTGTGTGGGCAGAGAGGGCAACATCGCGGCAAATCACGGCAGCGCGAGGAGCATAGCGATGAGCAGCGCAAGGAGCATAGTCTGGCAGGCGCATTATGAAGGGTAAACTTTAAGCAACATGAAATAGAAGAAAGTTGTGCGAGAGCACAACTTTCTTCTATTTCATGTTGCTTAAAGTTATTCCCTTTTGAAATTGTAGAGATACAATTTCAAAAGGGAAACGAAATAACTGTAGCTTTTGGGGATAAACAGAGACGAATAAAACGAGAAAAACTACTAACTAGAAGGTGTCGGTGGCAAACCTTTATTGGCAAGGCACTGTATTAGGAAGAATTTGATCAATATACAAAAGCCCGAACAAAACCACATAGCATATTCAATATAAAACACAATTCCTAACAAAACGCAGGTCTGATTAGGTAATGGAGTTCACATGAGAAGTCTTCTCGTTCAATAGGTTAGCACTTGCCTAAGTACGGCTTATGTAGGCTAAGTACTAGTGATTTAACTTGTGGGCGACGAGCAATCATGAATGACTGGGTGGTAGATCAGTAGATGTATATTTCTGTATGCCAAAAGTGGAAGTCAGGACCTTAGAATTTTAGCAGTTTGTCATTTTACATCGTTTTCAGTTGCTATCATAGTCATCACATGCACCAAATGTTTTTTGTTTGGCATTTTCTTTCTATCTTCCTATGGTTAACTGCAGTGCGATTCTGTTACCATCTCACCGTGAAAACTTAGGTGAAGTGAGCGTGGAATGAGCTGTCAGTGTCATCCCACCTGATACTAGGGATTAATCAAGCATACATTTACAATCATAATTGAGATTTTAATAATATTTTTTTATGCTATTGAATTTTTATATAATTTCAAAGCTAGTATTTTAGTGGTCAAAACATTAATATTTTGTGGGGTTTTACAATAAAATAGCAAAACAGAAACTCAGTCATAAGGGAAAGGACAATGGGCAAAACACTATGGGAGTTGGGCCTGCTGACCAATACACATGAGATATTGTTTTTGTGATAGGTCATAACACACAACTAACGAGAAAAATAAAAATAAAAATTAAATGTACCGGGTTGTTGTACAGTCACGTCGACAAGTATTATTTATTTATGTTAAATATTTTGCAATTAATAATTGTTTTTTAATACGAATGAAGGCATATTACCCTAAAATAGCACCGGAGCCACTCCCAAATGCTGTTGATTGCAATATTTGCAATTTAAAACGCCTCTTATGACATCCATCGACAACTAGGTACGTATAATAATAAATACAAGAAATGAAACAACAAGTTTCCTTTTACGCATTTGTTTATTTTTCTTTACATTAGTCTATATCCAGAATAATAGAATCTAAAAATGCGGCTGGAGGGTTAAATCCTTCGTATCTAGCTAAGCCCATATACCAAACTACGGATAAAATGTGCGCACAGCTTCCCAGCGCACGACTTCCGGTCAAACAAGTACAATAATATTGTAAAATAGAGGATGCCAGTTTGGTCTCTGTCAATTAATATGTAGCTACGATACTCGCGTGCCCTCGCATGTCGTGATTGAATATGAATTCTAATTAAAAATACATTCGTTTGAAAGATATTAAAATCTGTCAAATCTTCTAATTGCTCGTCTCGATAAACCTCAATTATGTAAACGCCATTCCGTAAATGTTCACTGCAGTAAGACCTTGCCAGTTTCAATTGATATATGCCCAGCGCGAAAAGGATTATTTCTTCCTCAGTCAAATGTGGAAAGTCCTCTATTTGATTTTCTTCTATTCTCACGAATGAAATCCTTTGTCTGTTAAGATGCTTTCGCTCCACATATTCTTGCAAAATGTTAGGTGTGTGTATCCTTTCCTGTATGCGGTTTATTATCGCAGGAGAGCGTTCATTATCACTCTCCTGCGATAATAAACCGCATACAGGAAAGGATACACACACCTAACATTTTGCAAGAATATGTGGAGCGAAAGCATCTTAACAGACAAAGGATTTCATTCGTGAGAATAGAAGAAAATCAAATAGAGGACTTTCCACATTTGACTGAGGAAGAAATAATCCTTTTCGCGCTGGGCATATATCAATTGAAACTGGCAAGGTCTTACTGCAGTGAACATTTACGGAATGGCGTTTACATAATTGAGGTTTATCGAGACGAGCAATTAGAAGATTTGACAGATTTTAATATCTTTCAAACGAATGTATTTTTAATTAGAATTCATATTCAATCACGACATGCGAGGGCACGCGAGTATCGTAGCTACATATTAATTGACAGAGACCAAACTGGCATCAGCTCTATTTTACAATATTATTGTACTTGTTTGACCGGAAGTCGTACGCTGGGAAGCTGTGCGCACATTTTATCCGTAGTTTGGTATATGGGCTTAGCTAGATACGAAGGATTTAACCCTCCAGCCGCATTTTTAGATTCTATTATTCTGGATATAGACTAATGTAAAGAAAAATAAACAAATGCGTAAAAGGAAACTTGTTGTTTCATTTCTTGTATTTATTATTATACGTACCTAGTTGTCGATGGATGTCATAAGAGGCGTTTTAAATTGCAAATATTGCAATCAACAGCATTTGGGAGTGGCTCCAGTGCTATTTTAGGGTAATATGCCTTCATTCGTATTAAAAAACAATTATTAATTGCAAAATATTTAACATAAATAAATAATACTTTTCGACGTGACTGTACAACAACCCGGTACATTTAATTTTTATTTTTATTTTTCTCGTTAGTTGTGTGTTATGACCTATCACAAAAACAATATCTCATGTGTATTGGTCAGCAGGCCCAATTTGTCGCATTGTCCTTTATCTTTAAATTCTCAACGACTCTTCTAACAGCGCATTTGAAACTGCAATACAGCGATATTGCTTGATTCTCCGAATAAATGTACCTACAGTGGTACTTTGCCAGGACGAATTCCGTTTATGAGGCAGACGAATTTGACCCCACTAGGGTAAACGGTACTCATTGATTTGTACTGTTAAGTACATATTGTATGAAAGATGGCCAACTATCGCAACCTAATTCCTTTTGTCCATACTGCGCGTGGGCAGACTTTACAGGTGGTCAGGTGCTATTCATCAAAGTACGTGTGTCATTCTGAGAAAGCTTTCATTTTTATTCAAATGTCCGTGAGAGCAAACGAAAGCAATGGGAACCTCTGCGGTCTGCCTGACTTATGTAAATGTGTATGTACGTTTTACGTGTGTTAAGGCGCGTGCACATCTGTGAACGCGTTATGGAGCTAGGTATGATTATTTGGTGCACATCCTTATTATGCATGGGGCTATTAAATGTTACGTATATTTGACGTAAGACATTATGAGCTATGATAAGAATTAGTACGATTTTATTAACGTACATCGATCGATGCACATGAATAAGTCTGTAAGTTTATTACGGTAACTATTATAGAATTCAGAATCAAAATACGATATGAGTGTAGATAATTTAATCATGATTTACATGTCCACGTCATGTTTAATGGCTGGATGTATCTACTTGTATGCCTATAATAAGTGCAGGACCGTTCAGAGGTTCGACTAGACTTTAGGTATTGTATGGGGTATCGTAAAGTAGGTATTTTTATTGTTTTTCACAGGATCGTGGAAAGTTTTTGTATTTGCTGCGAAATTTGTAACGGTAAAATGTTTTATGCAAAATAATTGTATTATGCAAAGTCATTGGTGTATTCATTGATTCATTACAAACATTCCATCGAGTCGAACGGTTAGGTAGAAAATAAATACACAACCATCAGTTATTCATAAAACATCTACAGAATTAACTATATATGCACAAATTAACATAATATGTTATTGCAGGGTCATTACAACAACTATCAACCATTACCTACATAAGTGTTGCGTTCCCACTGTTCACACAATGGCCGGCCATTGCAGAGAGACGTAGAAAACATCCAGTCAAACCAATCCTCGATTGAGTAAGAGTCTGACACTCCCTACCGCTCCACCCAGAGCGGGAGGAGTCATTTGATGATTTCCCATCCTCAAAAAAAAAAAAAGTTACGACTACAGTGTACCTATGCATTTCAGCTACCGTGGTAGGTTCAGATTAAGCATCAAACCTAAGTTATAAGTAACCTATTCATTTGTATATCAATCCATACCAATATTATTGAAAGTAACTCCGTCTGTCTGTCTGTATGTTACCTTATCACGCCTAAACCACTGAACGGATTTCGATAAAATTTGGCAGAGATATAGATTGGATCCCGGGGAAGGACATAGGATAGTTTTTATTCCGATATTCCCACAGGATCAGACAGATTTTAGTCTGTTATAAATTCCGAAATACTGTACAATTATGCTTTGTTCACCAGTAAAGTTCTATGTTCTGATAAGGTTCAAGAGCTTATACTTATTAAAAAACATTGTTGAATAAAAAATATTGAAGGCACACGTTAGATTCATATTCTGCTAACATTACTAAGAGAGCGAAACATATGGAACATAGCAGAGGTCACTGCTTAACCTTTAGTGGCCATCTACTTTCTTGTCCGTTCTTCTCCATAGAGATCTTCGGTTTGAAACGGGCTTCAAGCTTCAACTTTCTGTCTATTTGACCGACTCCTTGATAATTCAAAGGTAAATGGTTCAATTGAAATAAGTGCTTTGACGTTAGCACTCAATGAGTCACTTATCAATTCAATAGATACACAGTAGGTACCTACGTATTCTGTGCAACGTTTGTTAGGGCATGTCCTTGGGGAGACTGTAAAAGGGACTTTCCGGAAAAAAATCCCACACATCCCGGTCTGGTCCCCAAACCCCGGGTTTTGTCCCGGGGTAACCATTCGAAAGTCTGCCCCCGACAAAAAAAGGTACGTATTCTGTTGGCCATACACTAAACTCACCTTCTGAGCTGCCCCCTGCTCTGTGATTGCCATCCCTCACGCGTTTCACGCGAGCTGTAATTTCGCTAACTAGCTTTTAGTAACTGAGTAGCTGGGGTGCAATTAGTGGTGTTACCCCTACTACGCTCACCCAGTGAGCTGACAGCGAGTTTTTCGCTGGTCCTATGGGCAACAGCTAAATTTGAAAATCTCAACATACATACATACTTCTATAAAATTTTGTATAACTATTTGTTTGGAAGCCCTAATAGATTGTCATATGTGAATATGCAATTCCAATAATATTAATTACATACATACGTGTCGAATTGATAACCTCCTTTTTTTGAAATCGGTAAAAATGACACTTACCACATAACAATATTTTGAATCGGTAGAATAAAACATCAAGCATTATTCGAATAACGATCGCAAACCGACGGTACCACAGCAGTATAGGTAACACCCAATAATTAACGTAGACAAATAGCATAGGAAGTAGCACCAAGCTCTGTCTGGCGTCTGTGTCTGGCGCAGATTGAAAGATATTTATTTTTTTATTTTATTATTTGCTATTATTTACATACTATTTATTTATTACTGTAAATGCCCGTGACATCACAGCGGGCCCTATCAGAATACCAGCGCTGCAACATTTATTTTTTAAATGTCGTAGCATCATGCTGAGATAGGAGCCTTTTGGCCTCGTATAGGACTTTCTGCTTCATTTTTGTTTTGTTACTTTTTTATATATAACTTGGTTTTTTATTTTGCTGTATTTAGTTTAGTTTGTGATCTTCCTGTACGAGTCGCAATAAATACTTTTTCTTTCTTTCTTTCTTTCTTTCTTTCTCTGCGCCTAGCCTCTCCATCACTGTGTCTGTCGCGCCCCACCGGTGCGGCCCCCTGGCGCCGGCGCACGCCGCTTTACGTAAGACTATCACTGCGTTATCTTGAGTTATTTATACTACTCCAAATAGACAAAGAAACGGTACATATACACACAAACAGCCGGCTAAGGAAAAGATCTGTAATAATAATAGCCTCCCGACCGATTTCGATCACGGTGGCCAATCTCAACGGAGATTAGCCTGCGTACCTACGCAGGAGATATTATAGTGCACAAGTGTATGCGCAAACACAGTTTCCTTTACTCCCATAATCCGATGGGACGGCAATCCGACACGACCGGGGTGAGAAGGGGCGCAGGACCAACGGCTTTACGTGCTTTCTGTGGCACGGGGGTACTCGTATTAAACCGCCAACTTCCAAACTAAGGACTGTTACAAAGAAATTCCTAATGGAAATCCTAATAACACTTTATCCGGCCCGGGAATCGATCCCAGGAGCCCACGCTCAGCAGCTGACTTGCAACCAAGAGACCAACGGGGCAGGCAGGAAAAGATCTATCGGTACTTATTTCTAGAACATCATAAAATGACTGTTCTATCTAGGTAGGTAATAGGTAATACGGGCTGGTGTTCGCAACTCCACGTCAATGCGCGTATTTTGCGTATTTTCTGTTCTATCTAAGGGTGAAAATGAAAACAAATACTTTCCATGAAGTTCTTGGGTCTATCATACATAATACCTCCCTATTATTTTCCTACTGCACAGAGCAAAGGCCTCTTAAATAATGTCGAAGACAAACTCAGAAAGTACATAGAGGTATGAATTGAAAAAGACACCATTGGTACTTGTACTTACCCGGATTTAAACCCACAACCTCGTGCATGAGACGCGAGGCCCCCACTGGGCCATCACGACACGACTCTATATTTAGTCAAATAAACGAAGTTCGTAAGTCTTGTGACTTCAAGTCAAACGTACCTGAGAGACGGAACCGAAGAATAATGAAATGCTTCTTTCAAAGCCTTCAAGATCGGTCAGCATCCCTGCCAAAGCTTAAGAAGCTAAACATCTGTGAAATGAAAATAAAGCTAAACAGCTATAAATTTTCATGCCGCTCTCGCAAAAGACTTGTATTTTGAACTACGTGAGATTTTAAACAACAGCACAAGTACAAAGAAAAGTTACTTCCAATAGCTTTTAAAAGAAATATCAATCAATAACCGTTAAAGTATATAATAATTGCACATATTGAATGTAGACCACCCCGTACTATATAGTACAGAATATTTTCCTCGTATTACGTTATAGTGAAAGAGCTATGCGCGGGCGCACTCTGTACGTAGATGTGTGACGTAACACGCTCCCAATACGCGGTGAAGAAACTCCGTCGCAAACGCCTTGTCTGAACGTAGTCTTATTAATTGCAGCAATTGGGAATTATGATAACTTTTTGTTTTTATAGGACCTTGGTTGAAACAGTGAAAGTTAATTAGCGTTTCGCATTTACCTGTTTGCCAGTCCGAATATGTGTAGTGTAGCCAACTCAAAACCGCTATAGATATAACGCTAAACTATGAAAGAAACGCAAAGGATGTTGGTCCATGAAATTAATGCGACAGAACAATTCCTGCAAGTGATCAAGTGATAGAAATTGGTGTAATAGTGATCCAGTTTGAAGGGTGACGCATGGGCATGACACATGACGCGCGCAATGCAACATACGACACAAACGTATCCTCAATCAATACAACCTATCGCAGTCCACTGCTGGACATGCGTTACAACACTCTGTCCTTCGCTTTTGGTATCCAGTCTGCCCCAGCCACCTTCCTAAGCTCGTTAGTCCATTTAGCTGGGGCGCGTCTTATAATAACCTTGCCGTTACGCGGTCTTAACTCCAGGAGTAATCTGCTCAACCGGCCATCGGTCAGTCTGTCGGTTATGCGATGGTCCAGCTTAATTCGTCATAGTCATAGTCATTTATTTCATAACAAAATACATTGTGTAGAAAATAACTTAAAATTAGATTTATATTAGATAGTCATAAAAAAAATATTAAATTAAAAATAAACTCATTTCAAACAATATTATACATTAGATTACATTGGAAACTTATATGAAGAAAAATACTAATATGTAATTTAAAAAGATGAAAATATGTAAATAAATGTACACATTTGTCGGCACAAATGATGTGTGCCAAGTCTAATAATATGAATTATTTATGATACTTTTGCTAACAGAACAAATGCAAATTACCTACCTACACGGTACCTAGGCTGCCACTAATTACCTACGGAATAATTTTATGACATTTGGATTTGCATTTGTTCGTTTTTTAATATTACGTAATGTACGAGACGGTAGCTGTTGGGTAGTTATCAATATGTCATAATATTGCAAAAGACGTAAACTTGTTTCTTACAGGTAGGTTTTCCTTAGGTATATGTTGAGGTCGACTTCCAGTCTAACCGGATGTAGCTGAATACCAGTTAAGTAGTATACATGGAGTGACTGCCTATCTGACCTCCACAATCCAGTTACTGGGTAATACCTCTTGGCAAGACTGATTGTCAGACTTTCGCGCTTCTAATTACCCACCTGTAACGACTGTCAAAGATCCACGAATGACAGCCGGGACCAACGGCATATCGTGCTTTCCGAGGCGGGGGGATTTCGTACGAGTCCACGAAATTATGACTAGGTACATTACAACAGTGGTTTGTAACACCACACCCGAAGTCCAAGGCTGTTCACGTCATACACAATGAAAGTGGATGGTTCTTACAACAGAGAAGCCTAATAAGTTTCTGCGAAAGTTATAGCGATTTGCTGATTACATTAATATGTTATGACCTAGTGGACTTTTGAACCCCTCCGTTCAGTAGGAAGTCCAAGGTTGGTGCATAAAATGTATAAGTGTTTAGAAAAGTTGGGGCCATCGTTCGGATAGATATTTTAGGATAGAATCCGTATCACTTTTTTGGGTGCAAGATTGCTTTATTAGGTAGAACATTCTGTGATTTCATGCGAAGCTAGTCTGCATGTCATGTATGTAGTCTGTGAATGCTCTGCCTCGGCGAATGTGTCCGTCCTACTAGCCAAGTAGGCAGGTGGCTATTATAGAAAATTGAAACCTTAGATAAAAACTTGAGATACCTATTTCATTCCGTCAAGCTAAAGTAAGAAACCTTAGTATGTATTTATCTGTAAGACGTAACAAGCAATTACTTTTACTCAGACAGTCATCACAATAATTCAGTTAGGTAAAAGGTACCTAATGCTTTAGTCAAATGACTTCCTTAAAAATGATTACACACATTATGACCTAGTCTAGTCTAAATACTAATTTTAGTTGCTATTATTAGGTAACGATGAACAAGGTTTCTTGCATAAGAAAGTGGTCCGCTGTGCGCTGGTTCCAAAGTCCAAACCTGCGCACAATGTTTATGAAATTTGTTTGGACTTTGGACCTATGGTCTGCTTGAGTGAAGTTAGGAGGTGGTAGACGAGAGTCAGGGACATGCAAATGCTGAGAACAACAAACGACCCACTCACCATGCTTGATAGTTATTATTACAGTTATAATTCAAATTCAAATGAAATTGTGAAAAAGAAAAGATGCAAAAAAGCATTTTTTTACGAAAGTTTAAGACAAGGATATTCTAGCTAGTACACTTTTATGTACCTATGTAAATAGGTAAACAAAATAAGTATCCGTGTTTGAAGATATAAATGTTAGAAAGTTGTCCAATCGTGCTTAGTATTCATAAATTGTTTTCAGTTACCTTTACAATTTCTCTAAAATACGTACGTGACGTTTAGATAATGCCTTTTAATGGGGCCGTAATGAAAAGAAACCATGCCATAAAAATGTCCGGATTTTGCCAAAAATGTCGCAGCAGTGGCACAGGCGACAGTAAAAGCGGAGCGACCAGCGGAAAGGTGCTATGAACGTGTGCCGTAGTCTATCAACGTTGTGCTCAAGGTTACATTCTCTGTGGTTGTGCTTGTATTAAACGCTGCGGACGTGTCAGGTCGCAGTCAATTTTGATTCCACACGTAAAAAAATGCATGAACAGCAGTGTCCAACACACCCTGCCGTAGGGTTCCCTGCTTGATTTCGAAAGTTGATGATTATGGTTTGAAACTATACACGAGCGCGGCGAGCGAGCGAAAAAATACCTTTTATTTACACCTAAATTCATCATAAGTCAGTCATAGTCTCATCGTAAGTTATCTTTATAAATCGTAAGTAAGCATGGACTTATTGTATAATAAGTCCATGTAAGTAAGTTAGTAAGCAAAAACGGAACGCATAACCTTTTTTTTTTTGGAATTTTAAGACCTGGTAACTGGACCTTTAGGTCAAATCTTATTTTAGAACGCATTACCAATACAAACCCTGCGTTCCGAGTTGGGAAATAATCGATTTGAGCGTGCTTAAACCCGTACCGACTTAGCGTAAGCGCGATAACGATGTCCCCTGAATCGTCATAGAAAACGTCATGACATGCGCCATCTTGCGATAACGCCAACCATGCCTTAGAATAATATCACCGCTGTCAAAAATGATAGTGTGTGTGTAAGGATTTGTCAGTGTGTGTTTTGAGTTGCATCATCTTTAAATTAAACTAACGTGACATTTTCGAAATTGTACTTCTGGCTGACAGTTGTCACCTAACCAAAGAAGAAGAACTGAAGAAGAAATGTGGTATTTATACAAGCTGTAATAATATCGTTTTTACATTGAGTAAGCACTGTGAGCGCGTTCACGGGCGTTCCAAATGAGGGTTTTCTGAAATGACGTTCGCTAGGTGGCAGCACTGATACGTCAGGTCCAGGCATCTGTCAAAGAGCCTATATTTTCTTTAGTCATGACTGAATGATGAACGAATGAATGAATCGAATGATGAACATCATCATATATTTTATATTGGAAGACCTCTTGTCACAGTGGTGCCAACTGGTGTCGTAAATTTTCACGAAAACCCTCATTGTTGACAGCTCTCAGCTGTCATAATCGTAATATCTAAATCGGAACGCATGTGAGATGATGTGAGCGCTGTGAGCGATTGTAGCTAATTCGGAATGCGGCCAAATATGTAAATGTCAACTGTCAAAATCAAATGTCAAAATAATAAAATTCGCGGGTGTTTTCTGATAATTCCACGTTTTTCCGACGATTTTATTCAGATTTTCTTACATAAATTGTATTAAATTATATGTTATTCATATTCTAGTTACTGTAAAACTTAGTGTAGTGTAAAATTTGAAGCTGTTGGTGTAACAACTGCGCAACGTGCACATGTATTGATTTTTCAAGTATTGATTTTCTTACTTCAGGTGTGTTTATATTCAAAGATTTCACTGTGACCCTAAATCTGACTTAATTTTGACGAAGATAATGTGGAGAAGATAAACTACTTGTGTAAATTTTGTTGGCTTATAGATAATTATATGATATTCAGCGCTGTGTTAAGTCTATGATGGCTAGACGTAGCGTGGCTGCTGTGATCCACGCAGAAGATGATGCTGATGATACTGATGATTTGGATGACTGCTTCGGCATCAGTGTGGACCTCATCGACGAAAGATTATACTTAGGTTAGCTTATTGTAAATTTGTAACACCTGACACAACTTGGTTTTCTGATCAAAATCTTACTGAAGTTAATAAACACGCAGGCAGGCAGTTTGCAGTTGGCTACAGAGCTTAAGTTTACTTCCTGACCTAGGTGTACTTTATGTCTATAGCACGTAAAATGGTTAGAAGGTGTAATTACTGTAAACATTGTCTGCAAAAAGCGACCTTATGTTGTGCTGGCTGGCAGACACATAACTCTGGTTGCATACAACCATTCAAGTGAATTTAGAATTACTTTCAAATTATTTTTATTAGGTTTTTGTTTCGAAAAAACAACAGTGATATAATATGTGCATAGAAGTAAACAAATTTCCTTGGAATGAACTGAATGATTATAACATTGTATTATTTAATGCCTCCACACTATATTGCTGACAGTGCAGATAGTGCCATCCACGATGACGCGCCCCATTCTTCTCCTTAATTGTTAGTGTATTAGTTTAGCGAAATGTTGCACATTTGTGCTGTAAGCATTAGGAAAAAGAGTGTGGCGCATCTTCGTGGATGGCACTATCTGTACCTACTGGCGACCATAAACATTGTCTAAAAGTGATTTTCCAACCCGCACTGGGCCCGCATGGTGGATTACAGCCAACTCCCTCTCGAAGAGAGGAAGAGGAAGAGAGGCCTGTGTCCCAGCAGTGGGAACATTATAGGCTGATGATGATGATGATGATGATGAAAAGTGATTTTAAATTAAATAGATCGACATAAAACATGCATGCATTTTGTATTCATAAAAAAATAAAAATAACGACCTTGTCAACCACTTTTCAGGAAACTTAGCATGTGCTCGTGACCAAAAGACACTGGAGAAGCTACACATCACTCACATCCTCACATTAGATGTGGTACCACTACCCAGGAGCATACTGGAGAGAGGCAACCTTGTCTTCCATTATATTAAGTGTAAGTAAAGAATGCAAGAATCATTCTTTGAACAGTGAATCAAGGCAAAGTTATAAAAGATATGAGTATACATTTGATTTGACATTGGCCCTAACACAACAGAAAACCTATCACCCAAGATATAGGCTTGCTTTAGATGGCTTTATTTAGTAGCTAATTGTATTTGAATCTTAAGAAAACCATTTTCTTAGAATTAAAATACACATAGCGAAATAAAGAAATCTAAGAGTTCAAGAAAACTGTTGACAGAACTGCCTATAAACAAGCCTGTCATACTATTTGCAGTGGCAGATGTACCCAAAGAGGACCTGATAAGTCACCTGCCTGAGACCAATGCCTTCATAAAGCAAGCGCTTGGAGAGGGAGGGACAGTCCTTGTGCACTGGTTAGTAATGGTTTTTATGTATTATCATTTATTTGTTTATGAGCAACATAACTAGTTTACAGTATTTTTATCTCACGAAGCGACGCGCTCTTTATTTGTGGTAATCAAGTGTACACACATACTGTGAATGTGTGTGTGAAGACAAATAGCGTCAGCACATAACACACAAATACACACTTCCGACTTCGTCATTGGTTCGGACGGTACCGAGAGCTCCTCTGCTTACACACACATTCACAGCGTATTTGTACACTTAGTATACTATACCAAATGTGCTGTGACCAGTTGGAATGAATGGTCAAGGAAGGGATTTCCTGACAAGAGAATCTACCCCTATTTACTCTAAGCCTGATACTTTCTCCTTCTTACTTTATTTTAGAGCACTTTAAAAAAAAACTGCTTGAAAAATTACTGCAAATATTACATTGCATTAAAAAAAGAAAATAAGTAATGGAATCAGACGTTACTTTGCAGATATCCATGATAGCATGTTGCATCATAACAACCGCATCTTCTGCATGTGTATAATTTTGCCGCTGGGAGAGCAGTGCTGCATTCTGCATCCCTGGATCTGGTTATTGCAGAATTAAAACTAAATATTTCTACATAACATTTTGTTACAGAATCATTTACCGAAGTTGTTAAAACAGTGTTTTGAAATTGGCAGTATTTTCATTAAAACAGTTGTTTATCTGCTTTCATTTCAGTCACTTTGGAGTATCACGTTCAGCAGCCGTTGTGATTGCCTTCATCATGGAGAAGTATGGTCTATGTTTTGAAGAAGCGTTCACCCTCGTGAAGAGTAAACGACGGTTTGTAGGTCCAAACCTGGGCTTCATAGCCCAACTCAAGCTGTTTGGTCACATGGGCTACACAATAAACAGAGATGATCCACGGTATAAACAGTTTCGTCTGAAGCTAGCGGGACAGAAACTGAAGGAAGGTGACTAATGCTATATTGTTTTCTCTCGATGATAACGATTCTGTTCATTTTCATACATAAACTATGCACAAGTTAAAAGAAACTGTACAAATGCAGTAGGGTCGCCACTAACTACTTCTTGGTTTAAGGGTTACTAGTATAAAAAATACGGGTTTTACTTTTAAACGGGAGACAATTGAAACAGCATTGTTTGATGGCGATGGTTTTATTTTTTAAATTTATATTTACTGTTTGAAGAAACAGCTTTCAAAGGTTCTTTATTTTGTGAAACAAATGTATATAAATCTTTACATTTTAACTTTAAGTTACATTTTCTTGAAGCTCCGTCCGCCTTCACAGTATCAATATTTAGTCGGTCGCGGCTGTGTTTGCCTGGTAAATTAATTAAAATACGGGTTCGTATATTTGTAAAGCCAGAAAAACGGAGTGACCCATAAGATACGGGGCATCTGGCAAGACTAAAATGCAGACTTAATGTCTAATTGTAATTTTTCTCTTAGAAAATCCTTCATTGTCTGCCAACCACACGCATTTGAAGTATTTATAAACACACTAGTTTTCTTTGCTTCAAATTATCAAAAATCACCCATCAAGTTTTATATTCTGTTGAGTTGCCTAAAATCTCTTAAAAACAAATCAATCAAAATGTCTTAAAATAATAATAATGTACTATTATTTTAAGACTTCGCTTTTAAATTATGTAAATATAATTCTGGATAGTAATGCTGGAGTCTTGAGTGAGGTTCTGCAATACGGTCCATATAATTAAGAGCCTGTTTCAATGTTGTCGTCACAAATTCATCTACGGTACCATTTCCAGTGAAGATCTTGCCCCAGCTGTTTGCCAACCTTGTCAAGCCCGACCCCGGCCTGGTGCGCGAGCGGCCCGACCCCATTGTGTATCGCTGTAAGAAGTGCCGCCGCATCGTGGCCAACCAGAGCAACATCATACCGCACATACCTAAGGATGTCAAGGTGGAGCTAGCTAAGAAAGGTAAGGTACCTATAGAAATTGTAGTGTTTTCTAGTTTAAAATGTCAATAAAAATACCAAGACAGGTAATGTTTTTTATCTATGAAATGAAATGTTATTTTGTATAAGTACCTAGTTCATCTTCAGACTTTTGACTGATACTGATTGACGCCTGCCGAAATTATCTGAGCAGTGTTACTATTAGATAGTTGAAAAGTCTAGCTGAGCTTGCGGTTTAACTTATACTGCCATCTTAAATTATAAGTAACTTTCTATTCTAGAGATAGTAATCATTAGAAACTTCTTAAAGTGTAAACTGAAGGAATTAAATTGTAAGGTTAATTTTTACTTGCACCTATATCTAATCCAAAATTGATTATTTCCAAAATTTTGGATGAAAACAGTTCGAAAAGGTGACTTGCGCCACCACTATGCGGGAAAGGAATATAATTGAAAATGCCGAACATTTTCTATCCTTGACTGTACATTAAAACTGAGCATTTGAGACCTATTTGAATGTTTTCTGGCTTAAGGCATGCGACCACCACCAAGCAAGCTGACAGGACTAAATTGCGCAGAGAACGGGGAGATCCTCTTAGAGAAACTAAAGATCCTTGCATCACAGCTGATGGACATGCGATGTGACCAGTATGAAGACAGCAGTCCCGGACAGAGTCAGAGCCACAGCCAGCGCAGCGACAGCGAAGAGGGACCTAGTCAGGTGGGTGGTGGCTGTGAACGTAAACACACAAACACGAAACGAAACAAAACGTAACCATAACCTAAACAACCACGACGACGTCAGAAAATTACTTCCATATTTAGGTAGATTAGCTATTGTAAATGGTTGTTTCGTTTACGGTCAGTGCGGACCAGCGGAAAGGTAGCGAAATGCTACTACTACAATTGAAATTCAACTTTAGTTTTTAATGATCAGCAATAGTATGTGACCAGTATCATTTTGCGCTTGGCAATAAAAACTTTTTTCTTTTGGCATTTTACTATTTAAATGCCCTAAATTAAAAAAAAAAGCAGCAACAATGGGAATAATAGCGTGTGCTAGCTGACAAATAATTAAATTAAGTGTTTTTTGTGTGCAATGTAGAGAGCTGTGCTGCTGGGGAGTTACGCCATTTCTTCTCGCCAGCTAAAGCATTACAAAGTGGTGAAGGGCGGGCGTTTTGGGATGTTTTGAATAATTTTGACGTTGAAAATGATTTGACAAGTGATTCTCTTAACTAATTCGCCTAATTTGAATAAATGCCTTGAATTTCTCACAGGGTTTGGACGGCTACAGCGAAACAAACATGGTGGACGCTTCCATAGCGGCTCGCGCCGACCTGCCCGACATCTGCCGCCTCATGTGGTTCGTGGAGCCCATGGCCTGGATGCGTGACGTCACGCACTGCGCGCAGGGCAAGCTGCACTGCCCCAGGTGTCTCAACAAGATTGGCTCTTTCAGCTGGATCATGGGTCAGTTATTCAGTGTAGCATTATAAAGATATAAGGGACAGGGTGTATTGTTCTTTAGAAAAGGGAGGATCCTCCAGGTGTCAGGTGGCGATTGATGTCGGGACGTTATATGTATCCTGCGTTCGCGATTCATTTGCCCAAAATGTAAACAAATATGTATTAATGGAAAAATAACTTTAATTCCTACACAATAAAGTTCAGTTTACGCTACAACTTCAATAGTGCTAGTCACTGTGAAATCAACTTAATCGTCATTGAAATAAAGTTTATATTTGTTTAATTTGAAATAGGTTGGGTGGGTACGTCTGTATACTTACACAATGCTTTGTCTTCTTTCGAAAGTCAAATTACTGACGACTGAAAGAGACAAATCGGTGTGTAATTCATCTGATATAATACGTTTATTAGTAAGGGGGTTATTCTAATATTTATCCGGAATTACATTCAAAGATCCTAAGTACAATGCACTCAATATTTAAGTGTTCTATGTTCTGGGTTTGGTTTCTGCACTTAGTCCTTAAATTGACCATTGTGCGTAGGCCATGGCGGCAGTTGTTCCAACCAGCCCACCTCCCCCAGAAGCTGATTAAATCTCCTGGTCTGTTGAGAATATCTGTGTACGATTTGGGTGTTCCGAGGGTTTCTGACCTAATCTGGGTGACGCCTGTGTACTCAAAGAGCACATGCGCAATGGGTTCATTAGCCTCCATGCAAGCCCTGCACAGGGGAATGTCCGATATGCCTATTGTGTGGAAATGTTTGTTCAGCGAGCAGTGTTCCGTGATGGTCCCCATTACCAGGCGCAGGCCTTTCCTGTCCAGTCGTAATAAACCCCTGGTTAGCTTGTCATCCAATGATGGCATAGCTTCCTTGGATTGCCTGCAGCCTGGTGACGACGCCCACCAGCTTACTGCTTGTATGTGAGTGTGCTGTAGTCACCTGCGTAGTTGGTTAAAGGGTATGGTCGCGACAGGTTCCGGTCCACAAACTGACACACTGGATGCCCTTCTGGCCAGCTCGTCAGCTGCGTCGTTGCCTAGCGATCTACTGTGTTCTTTTATCCATTGTATTGTCACTATATTGCGGTTCAATACAGTTACCCGTTCGAGCTATTAAAGTGTTTACAAACATCGGATAATTATTTCATTTCAATTCCCGTCAATAGATCAGCAGCTCGTAAAATAGAATACTCTTTATTATGTACACTATATATAAATATAGAAATTTTGCAAAGGGTGACAGGGTCTTGTCGCTAAGAGCGATTTTTACAACCCTTGGATGCATTAAAAAGAGGAAGGAGAGAATACTGTAGGCAGTCTGTGGTAAATGCACACGTAACTTCACTACAAGCATGCTTGGAATACAGATTGGTGATCCTAGTTATTACGTAGTTCCTTGCTACTGGCTGACCCATGAGTATCTTTCATAACAATCCCCATTTCAAAAGTAGGTACTTATCAATCATTTATTTATAACAGGTTGCAAATGCCCGTGCGGACAGAAGGTGGCCCCGGCGTTCTACCTGGTGCCGTCCAAGGTGGAGTGGTCTAACATTGTGCAGAACGTTCAGATCACCGTGTGAAACTACAACTGTACATACAGGAATCCAAGCAAGAAATTGTATTGATATGGATGTCAGAGGTATAATCGCGCAAAGGTCAGATGTATACAGTTAATAGATGTTTTGATGCATTCATTGCTGTTGAACCATGCGTTAGAAAAGAATGATTTAATAGACTGTAAATAATTCGAATTAATGAAGGAATATTTCGGTTAAAATTGCGACTACTGCTGATGTTAAAATCTATGTACAAACAGATTTTATCATAGAAAAAGCTGGTCATACCTGTGCCTGGTTTACAAACAAGGGCAGCTTTCTTGGTCGCTCTGAACGTCGTTCTAGATACTGCGCAGGCGCATACCACGTGCTCAAAACTTGTAAAGTCAAAACACGCTTGACGTGCTTTAACGGAATATGTAAAAATAATTACTCGGTAAAATCATCGGTTTAAATGTGTAGGGACTGAAAGGAATATAATAAAAATATACACTACGGCTAGAATATTGCTAGAAATGTTTTAAAATAATAAAGAACCAATATAATCCGAACTGTCGTGTAATCAACGGTATAGATGTTGTATTTCTCACTGTAACTCTTTCACACGATTTTAAAGTAGAAAACATTTTCAAATCTTGATGTTCAACAGAATCCGAATAGTATCTACTTATTTAATAATATGCAATTACTCGAGAATCTTTCTTATTTACAATTACCTGAGTTAAAAAAAACCTAGTAGCAATTTGGAGGGTGGAATATGTATATAAATCGTAAAAGGGTATACAGGTGCCATATAATTAATATGAGTGCTTATATAGTTGTTTCGTAAGCCTTCCGAACAATAATGTAATCTCTAGAAACTAGTAGTTTTGGTGCTTCGACTAGATGTTTAAATTTTTCCTGTAAAGCATTGTACACATTGATGAACATTTATTATAAGTACACAACTTTATGGAGGATCTGCAGTGCACAATTCGCTGCGCAGTACCGCACCCCTCACCCCCGCTGACACGTGAGCGACTCGCCTTATGTTCCGAGCCGCCTAAAGTTAGAATCGGGCTGTAACTTACCTCATTCGGTTGATGCTAGATTTGGTTGGTCAATCTTCAAGTCTGTTGGTAATTAATTTATCTAAATAACATTTCGAAAATAAAATCTAAATTATGTATGTGTTGTGTATTGTGTATTTAGTCTGAGAATTTGTATTTTTTGAATATCAAAAGTTAAATATTATAGTGATGTTACTCGGTGGAGCTTCTGTATATATGTTTTTCTACACGTATTTGATTTGAAACTGCTTGTTCCATTTTGATGCGGTTTTTACTACCTTTCTGATCTGATCTGACACACATTACAATGGTAGCCAGCGCACGTTCATTTTGAATTCCTACGGAAGTGTGTTTCTTAGGTAATGTTCTTCAACGTGTACAGATATTATGATTGTGTTGTAGATAATAATCCAAAAATGTACTTCCAGTAGCAATTTATTTCAAGGATATCCTTTATGATTGTTGACTGTTGGCTTGTATAGAATTTAATAAAAATATGTTTTAATACAATACTATTTCTTTTATTTACTTTTAGTTTATCATTTTTCACATCATAATCTTTGGTTTTTTTATTACTTTGGTCTAGCTGCAGGAATAATTGAAAGTTTTACATAATTATAGTAAAACATATATTATGTGTTACTAAATATCTTAGCTCAATAATTATGATCACAAAAAATACATAATTAGAACAATATGAGAAAAATACACAGAAGACATTAACATTTTTAACGCAATTACAAGCCTCGTTTTCTTCATTAGCATTAAGGTACTTGAAGGAAATAGAGGGCGTTTACAAATATTACAAACAATAATTATGTAGATACATTTGAACATTATGCTTACCCCAACATACTTGGGAAAAGGCCCGGCAGATGATGATGATTTGAACGTTAATCTTCCCAGTGAGCCACAAAGAGCGTGCTGTCCGTGCTGCATCCCGGCCGTTATTTGTAGATCTTTGACAGATCTTTTTCTTAGCATATTGATGGCAAATAAGTAATATCAAATATTATGTTTAGCACAAAATTCAGCCACGCGAACTTCACAGATTATGGATACCTAATCAGTAATCAGAAAGCCAAAAGTGCCAACCAATCGTGTCACCCAGTAACTCGGTAGTGGAGATCAGATAGGTAGTCGCTCCATGTAAAATTCTGGTATTCAATTACATCCGGTTAGACTGGAAGCCGACCTCAACATAGTTGGAAAGACCACAAATAGCCCTATGTTTAGTGAATAGTGCGTCCATCTCGTCTCATGCGCGGTATGTCAGGTAACGCTAGTCGGTGCGCGCGCATGAGGTGTGTTTTTCGCTTCCAGCTGTCGGCGAAGGCGCGCGCGCATCCTGGGCATTGGTATGGAAGCTCGCCTGTATGCGTGCGGAGGTGACGAGCCTGGAAAATAACATTAAAAAATGAGGACTTGTAAGTAGAATGAAGATGCATAATGATCTGTCATCTAACGACACAATCACACTAATATTATAAAGGCGAAAGTTTGTGAGTGTATGTGTTTATGTTTGTTACTTGTTCACGCTCAAATGACTCGATCAATTTTGATGAAATTTTGTATGAAGGTAGCTGACACCCTGGATTAACATTAGGCTACTTTTTATCCCGACATTCCCACAGGATCGAGACTTATGCAGGTGAAACCGCGGGGCGCAGCTAGTTTTATTATAATATTAAAATCAGCGGTGCTATTCTGTAAAAATCTCACCGTAAATACTTGGGTGAAGTGAGCGTGGAGTGAGCTGTCAATAGTGTGAATTCCTAGCAAAAACAAACTCACTTCACCTAAGTTTTCACGGTGAGATTTTTACAGAATCGACTGTCTGGTCAGTCAGGTTCTGAATGTAGGCTATAAGAAGGCCAATAATAATAAGTGATCTTGAAGATACTAATTAATATTTTAGATGTGAGCGTAGTTTTGAATGGTAAGAAAGAAATATTACATTACTAGCTGCGCGGTTTCACACGCGTAAATGTCGATCCCGTGGGAATACCGGAATAAAAAGTAGCCTAATGTTAATCCAGGATGTCAGCTACCTCCATACAAAATTTTATCAAAATTGGTCCAGCCGTTTGAGTGTGAAGAAGTAACAAACATATAAACACACACACTCACAAACTTTCGCCTTTATAATATTAGTTTGATTTATTGATTTAAAAACATATACTCGTATATTTAGGTAGGTACGGAGGAAAGGAAGAAATATCTTGAATTATATTTTATGACAGTTAACTACACAATACTTTGGACAGTTATTATTTTATGTTTTACTAGCTTCTGCCCGCGACTTCGTCCGCGTGAAATGCCTGCTCCCGACCCACCACGTCGCATGTCATCGCTCGCCCGCGCTACTATTTCGTTTTCGCTTCGCGTTCTTTTAGACGCTTCGCTCCTTTTGCTCGGCTCCTAACAGTAGCGTGATGTTAAAAATTAAATGCAAAAAGAATTTTTCAAATCCGACTGGTAGTTTCAAAGACTAGAGCGTACAAACAAACAATAAAAAAAACTCTTCAGCTTTATTATTTAATATAGATTTAATGGAGATCTACTGACCAACCCACTGGCATCGTAGAACCCCTTATTGCAGTGTTTGCAGACGTGTGTCCTGTTGGACTGGTGCTGCCGCTGATGGCGCCGAAGGTTGGAGGACACGGCTGCACGGAACCCGCACTCGTTGCAGCAGAACGGCTTCTCACCCGTGTGTTTACGCATGTGGACCTCTAGGTTACCGGCTGAGGGAAAGAGATGACACAATAAATTAAATAATTAGGTAATACCTACGTTTATACCTTATGTGGGAAGAATTATTGCTTTTTTTCCTACCTCTGGGTTATGATAAAGGCAGTGTTTTCAAATTCAGTTAAAAAACGTTATTTGCTATTCGGACACTGATATAACTTTATTTTAATATTCTTATCAGGGTATATTTTAGGGTAGTCAGAAGCCCGAAAGCCTCACAACCAGTCTTACCAAGGGGTATCGTATTACCCAATAACTGGGTTGTGGAGGTCAGATAGGCAGTCGCTCCATGTAAAATACTGGTATTCAGCTGCACCCGGTTAGACTGGCAGCAGATGATGATTAGGGTATATTTTGAATTGCCCAAGCAACGTGTTAACAACTGGAGTGTCAGCATGACGTATAACGAAATCTAGTGATGTGATACTTCGAAATGTAAAGTGAGGTAGGTCATAGTAGCGACGACCTTCATGTTTCAACTAATAAACTGATTTTTGAGCGTTCGATTCTACTACTTTCACAGGTGTTAATAGTGGCAGCACCTTGATATAATAATTAATGTAAGTATACAAAATATTGTAAAACATTTTAAAAGAATAACTATGGAGTTTGCTGCCCATTCTATGGGTTTGTACCACTGTAATGCAGCGGCCACATTGTCGCGATGAAGCGAACTATACTTCGCGCGTTCTCGCTCTCGCATAACGCTCGACGTCTCAATGTGCAACAGGTAGCGCGCGAAGTGTAGTTCGCTATATCGCGACAATGTAGCCGTAGCAATATAACTAGTCGCCTCCAACCCTTGCCAGTCTACCAGGCCCGCTACTCGCTAGTGATGGCCCTGTACTTTTTGTACATTTCCATAAATAGTTTTAAATCGAAAAAGCAGCACAATTAATTAAAAGTAAGGTTTTCCCTAACTTATTAAACAATAGAAACTTTAAAAGTAAATGACCCTCACCTTGTGCGAAGCTCCACCCACAGAAATAGCACAAATACTGCTTATCACCGTCGTGCACTTTCATGTGCGACTTCAATATACTTTTTATTTTGAACCTATAAGGACAAACAGCGTTATTATAACTAGTACTTAAACATTTATAATCTGTTCTTCCTATCGACTCGTATCTATACTATTACCACCACTTATCACACAAAACTACCAAATTGTAGGAAAGTTTTAAGCTTAAATTCATTATTTTATTCTAAAAGGCCAAATATTTCTGCCTTTTGGAAACAATCCGAAGCATGTTCACGTTTCTCGATAATAGTGACTTTGTTATCGATAAAAATAGCCACAACACTACCATTTCCAAACCACCTATCCCGTGCATGAAAATGATTTATGCAAAAGAATCTTTCCTAAACGCTGTGCGACCATGATTTTGTGATATAACGGCGACCTCGTTATGTCATGTAGGTCAAGGTTGCCCCAAAATGTAGTAACTAGGTCAAGGTCACCGAAACTAGTTCTTTCGAGGCCAAGGTCCTTTCTAGCTCGGATGTTTCAAGGTCAATTTTGTCGTAAAATAAAAGTTTTACGATCGCTCGGTTCCTATGCTGAAAGACGAATCGTTTTGACTACCTACCAATGGCAACTTTTTGAAGATATTACCCAATGATGATACCTAGGAAATATTTCGTGGACAATTTGAGTGTGTAACGTTTAATTCTTTAGAACATTAATATAGATTTAGTTTAGGAATGTCTCATTCAAGGTAATTTTACAGGTTTTTCGTACCTTGAGTTCAAGGTTTTGACCTTTATTGGCCAATTACTATAGGCTTGTGTTTAAACGCCTACCATAAAAGTTCCTATTTTACTACCAAAAAATTCGAAATACCTGCCAGAATGGATAAATGCTCACCAAATTGTGTTTCATAAAGTATTGTAGAAATGAACCTATTTTCTTTTTTATTCTATGCCATAAAGATTTATAAACGCCTTCAAAGTTAATTTCAGACTAAATATTTTATATTATCGCTACATAGATGTTACCAATATATTATTTCACGACTTTCAATTTAGTCAGTTTTACTGAGGCAAAAAAGCTAACAGTCAATGGTACAATTTTTTTGAACATCAAATATAATATTGCTAAACTGAAACTCATTGCTACTGATAGTGTGTTACACAATTACCCCGCGGGTTGCTTTTCTACATTATAAATAATATTATAAAGAGAAATGATTCGAGACTTATGCGGGTGAATCCGCGTGGTGCAGCTGGTAATGAATATTTAGGCAATCAAAACAAATCCTACCTCATACTACACTTATCACAGGCGTACGGCCTTGCGTCGGCGTGCGCACGCGCATGGCACGCCAGCTGCTTGCGTCGCTTAAAGCGTTTGCCACACGCCGCGCAAGCGAATTTGCGCTCGTCCGAGTGAGATGCCGCGTGGTCAGATAGGAGAGATGCTTTGGAGAATGCTGGGAACATCATATATTTTGTAAAAAGAAGTTGGTATTGTAGAATTTGAAGCTGTTGAGTTCAAGGGGAAGGTCCACTTAAAAATTGACAAACAGGCAGATGCCCCATGTAATGAAAAGTCCTTTCTGCTTCAGGACAGAAAGCCGACTCAAAGCTGCAATCAAATTTAAATTAATTTATAGAGATAAGGCAGGACAATTTATTGTAGCAACAGTTTCAAAATAAACCTGATGGTTATTATTGATTTAATTAAACTCTAAGTCTCTGAAACTAGCTTACTTTTTGGACAATGTTCACAAACAAATTTATGATCTGTATGTTCCTTTTTCATGTGTTTATTAAACCAAGTTTTAGATGTGAAAGCCTTTCTACATACTGGACAAACATTCTTCTTAGTTTCTTCAATATTCACTTTCTCTTTCACACTTTCTTGATTGATATCCTCTCTCTTGTCCTCTTCAGGAACAGTTTGAATAAGTTCTGTTGGTTCTATTTCTTCTAAAGATTTTTCATGGATTACATGGCTAGTATCACTGGTTGATAAGTCTATATTATCAAAGAGTATGTGTTCATCATAACTGTCTACGGCCACACTAATTTTGTAGTCTGGTAAAGTGAGTTTGAGGTTGTCTATATGTCTGGAATGTGTCTCTGGTTCTACGATGATACTGGTATTGGTTCTTGAGATGATATTCTTGAGTGTTGCGTCAACTTTGTGAGCCTCGGTTATGTAGGTGAATGCAGACTCTATCTTAATAATGCAGTCATAGCAGAACTGTTTTGGTAGTTTATCGTCTTCTGAGATCTAGAAAACAATCAAGATAATTGTTTCAATAAAACAACAGTAAAAACATTATAATTGGATTTACAAATATTTATTGGCTCTAATTTTACCACAGGAGAATCGGGTTTTTTTTTATTTGTATATGATTTTGTTGTACCAGTTTTAGTTAATGGGCACTGCAAATTGTGCAAAAAATATTTTAGTCAGTACTGACACTAGTTCATAAACAAGTCACTTCATTTTATTTTTAAGAAGTGTTAAGCACAGAGCATAGTAACACTAACACTTTAGTGTTAAGTAGTAGATACAACAAGTAAGAGGGATTATACTTAAACTTAAAGACCTGAGGACTGGATACTCACAGCATAAAGATACGCAATGAAGCAGAAACACTTTCAAAATGTTTAAATAAAAGCCTCAGAAAAATCTTAGCAGAAACTTACTGTGATATTCGTGCAAAAACAGAACATCTCTACACCTCTTGGATTAAAATTCTCCTTCTCCCACGATGCCACTTCTTTCATACAACTTCTACACAAATTAGATGTGTCCATTTTTGTTTATTTTCATTGATAAAAATAATTTAATAATCTTCGCCTCCTATCCTGGCGAGGCGACAGACGTAAATAAATAAATGTCAAACGTGCGTTCCGATTACCTGCATATTCATACAACTGAGACATTTTGATTGAAATATCTAACATAAGAAAGAGAGAGCACGATACAATGTAGAACAAGAAACAAGGACACTGCTCTGTTTGAATCTCACTAATGCAACAATATGCAACAAATCAATATGTTTCTGACGTTTCAGAGTAAAATCATTGCGCTACAGTCAGACAGGCACTTTAGGTAGGTAGGCAGACTTCTGAGATCTCGGCTTTCGCTAAGGTTTGATACACAACCGCAATGACATAGTATTTTATTATTTACCGGCCAACACCCGTAAACACGTCAAATTACAAAACGCAAAGGAATAGTTCAGTAATTAAAATAAACCTTTTGTTTGCTGAATTTATTGAACTATTGAGAAGTCAACTCACTTAGGTACATTATCATTATTTTATACGATAATAAGACACATTAGTCCATTCTAGTAATTTCATAGCCGTATTTTTTTTATTTTAGGCCGTACAGTAGGCCGCACGTCAATGCAGGAAAAACTAGTATAAGCTGGCTTCTTATTCTATTGAAAGTCTGTACTACGCTAGGCCAGCTCAAGGTCAAGTGTTACCGCCACCGTGCGGTCTAGTGTACCAAGTGTCTGACATGAAAGTGAACGAGAACTCCCACCCGCCTAGACATAGGCAATGCCCTTTCTGCACACCCTCACAGAGAGAGCTAAACATATATTTCACCTCGCGTGACGGCATTCTCTGCTCCATTAAAAAGTGCTAACAATCTTGATATCACAAAGGACAGCTTTCAGCTGGTCGATGCCCTCGCCGGTGAGGGGCGAGGCCTCCAGCAGCGTCGGCGCGTTTGACAGCTCCGTGCTGAGCCGCGTGTGCTGCAGCATCAGCAGCGCCTCGTTGCGCATTTGTCTGTACGCCGCGTCCATCTTGCTTAGGACTAGGATGAACTGCGAACAAATAGAACGATGAAAAACATCAAGTAAACTTTCTCGAAAGCATTTGGCATAGATTTTTCGAGATATGTAATTATTTTGTTTGATGTTGAGGCTAGAGGTTTTGAGTGGAGTGCAGAGGCCAAGGAGCAAAAGTGTAGGTACTATAGAGATAGGTGCAGAGCAGTGGCGTGCCTAGGAGTCAAAATTAGGGCAAGCCCACAGATTTTCAACGTATAAAAACGCCCAACTGATGGATTGGCTGATTTTCAGTTATTAATGTTTGTGTTCGAGTTCATTGATTGGTATTTTTTTAATATATTTATTTATTGATAGGTTTAAGTAAGTTTTTTGTGTGAATTATGATTTTATTAGGGCAAGCCGGGCTTTTCGGCTTCTATGAAGGTACCGCCCCTGGTGCAGAGTGTCTACCTTAGCGCTTTTGAGGCGCGGCTCAGCCAGTAAAGTGTATAGCAGCACAGCAGCCGCTGATATCTGACACAAATTCGACGTGTCCACGACGTAAATCACCTGGAACGGAAAAAGGGTTCATATAATGTCTGATTCCTTATTGAGAAAACAACTGTTGGTGTTTGGATATGTTTACAGGGCATACATTGTGATTTTTTTCACTGTCAGTGTGGATAAGGGATGTCTAACGTTAATTAAATAAAACACAATATTATTATTTAACTTTTTTTTTTTGAGGATAGGATATCATCAAATGACTCCTCCCGCTCTGGGTGGAGAGGAAGGGAGTGTCAGACTCTTACTGACTAGTGATGTGAACCGGTTTTATAAAAACCTAAAAAAAACCGGTTTTGACAAAACCGATAATCACCGGTTCTCATTGAAAAACCGATTACAATCGCAATACCTACATGTAAGTGGATACTTACATGTTTTGTGATTGTGAGTCTTTGACATAATATTAGATGGTTGCACCGGAACAAATGGAGCAATGAGTACTGGAGAATCACCGATTATTTTCCGGTGAACGTATTCGGTAAAAACACTGAATAAAAACCTTTCATCACTGGTTTTATTGGAGCAGCATTTTTTTAATAAAGTTGATTTAATTAAAAGCAAGGTTTATTATTCAACATTGTTCATTATTTTATATTAATTAGTTATTGTTTCTTATTTGCTTCTTTTGTATAAGACATAATATTTCGGACATTAAATCAAGGCGTGCCTGTCCATGTATAATAAATGATTAATTTCACTTGCTACTAATTTCCCAAATAACTCGTTGCACTGTGTATGATTAATCCCCATATTTTCGGTTTGAGTTCCTATTTCACTTTTAATTATAGGTGACAACAGCTGTTGTTTTTTTGAAGCATTTGCATAACACCAAGTCTCTTTTTCATCATCTGAAGACGACTCCATCGTTTGTGCATATTGTTTAAAGAGATCTAAAACAAATTGACATAGCGTCCTTTACATACCCCAAAAGATTATAAAAAATACTGACTAAAACCCACCCGTGTTCCTTCCTTAGCCCTTTATGTTCCGGGCCAGAGGTAACCCTTTCGCACAATCCCGCTGACCCCGGCGGTATTATTTAACTTTACTTACTTTTTCAACACCATCCAAATAGTTATGCCATAGTGGCGCCATCTCTCCTCCCACCTCTCTTATTGACATCATTTGTTTCTTCCCGTGTTTATTCAAATAATAAATATCGTAAATATTGGTTCCTATCGTTGGTATAGGGCTGTATGTATTGTCTATGCCTTCAGCGTTTTGCAGTTTCTTCAATAACGTAGTTTTCCCGGATCCTTTTGGTCCTAGACACAACACTGGGATTCTTTTCTCTGGCTCATCCATAATTAAACAGGATGAAGAATAATTTTAGGCAAAAATGTCTTGTTTTGTAACTACGTTTAACGCCAAGAAAATGTTTTATCAATTTCTTTGTAGTTAAGGAACGGTAGTAGTTCTACTCGCCGCTAGATAGCGCTATAGTAAAGAAAGAGACTTTCCAAAAATTAATTTTGTGCAACGGACTTTTATTTATTTGAGTCATCAGAACTTGTTTGGTACTTCATTCAATAATTTACTTTCACGACCTCGACTGCCAAGGATAGCATGAAATTAATTTATCAATAAACCACAAAATAGTGATAGTACTAATTTGGACATGCAGGTTCGGTGGCATAGCCGCGGGTGGTGTGTTGTCATAGCTAGAGATGTGGGTGACTGGCATTTAGGTCGACTAGTCCAAGAGGCATGAGGCTACACCAGGTGACCTTAAACTTGGTTTACGTAAGGAGACGCGGCCCGGTCCGGCCAGCTAGTGATGTGATCCAGTCCGAATACACAAAATGTGTACAGGTACTCTACTGCCTACTCGGTACATACCTATTTACAGTCAACTTATGTGAAGGTCTAAAGAGTCGTCAGTAATGAAGACAGTCATTAAATCTGTCTTGACTAGATAGCACTAGATTGTTATTGATAAAGTTTATGTTATAGGAAGTAATCTGATCGACTCATAGGGAATTTCGTACTTATGTAAGAGATAAGTAGGTATATTTCTGATGACACACTTGAAACTTCAATAATTGTCATAGTCAACTGTTTGTCATGTTGTCATGTTTGTTGTGTTGTTATTTATAAGTTCCACTAAATTTTGGCTAGGCCGTCAGAATTTTACCATTCATGAGGCATTTTAAACTTCTTACTTCAAGCACGCTTAGGTACTGTTAGTTCTGTGGCTTAAGTAATAAAATGATTAATCAAAAGAACGTTATCAATCGCAACTTAATTCTAATTTAAATAAAATTCAGTATAACATCAGTGACTGATTATGAAATACACAAAAAGTAAGCGAATAGTAAGCGCGTTAGGCATCTAGCCCCTCCCTAGAGTGAGGTTAGCAACTGGTAAGCCCGCGAATTTCGGCGCGCGGCACTGCGTAACTAGGCCAGCGCACCCTTGACCTACTGACTCACTGCCAGCAAGCGCCCGCCATTGTTTTTCAACAATCAATAAATAATACACCGAGCAAAACTCTTTACACTCGCACATTTGCGCAACAGCGCCTGCTCATCGTTCGCTATGGTGCGTTAGTTTGCATTTTCGCACGCTGTCGATTTTGAAGATTGCAACTTTTTTTGGGTCGCGAAAATGCACGATGTGCGTAATATCACGTATTACGTGCGGCCCACGAACCTAGCTACCTAATAAATAGGTAAATATTGATGTGTAGCGACCTTGGTGAAAAGGTTATGCTAAATCAGTAACAGCTTTTATGATTCGTGTTATTTAATGGCAAAGACTTACAAAGTAGCAATGTTATAATGTAATTTTTGTAATTCAGTGTAACAAAACGTGCAAATTATTTGCGGCCGGGCAAATTATAAATGCCTAATGCACTTTAAATATTATTGAGTTGTGTGCACGTGTAGCCTTCAAACTATTGTCTTCTACACTTTTGGAATATGAATTATAATGATACTAAGCATTATGAAATACTTAAAAAAATACTAAGGAATTAGTGGTGATTACCAGCTATCATAGTGCATCCGAGCGTCGTCGGCGGCCTTGTAGAGGCTCTTTTTCACACAGAACAAACCAATGCTACGTTATCTATTTGGTATTTATTTAAGTATAGGTTGTATAAAACAATGAAACAAATCGTGGCCTTCTTATTGTACCTCTGTAATTAGGTATTTTAACGTAAACAATTACAACGCACACAGGTATCGTAGTTTCGTATATTATTTTGTTTTACGTTTATTTATCTACGAGCAAACGATGGCAAAATTAAAAGTGTATGCTCAACATTGGACATGCGCTTTAAAATACTTAAAAAAATACTCTATGGTAGGTAAGTTTATTTATTAAAACGGTCATACATTAAAATACATAAGTGAGTACATACGCACACACACACTGGAGAATAAATTAAATAAATACATACATAAAAGCATTACGTTGTGGCCGCCAAGGGAGGTCGACACGTAGCGCGCGCGCACGGAACGAAACGAGCCTTTGCCTGATGCCTTCGGCGGAACGGAACGTATAGATACTATTTATAAAATTCGGGCAATTCATTGAATATACTGCCTACCTACTTCTACCGAGACATAACAATCAAATTATTAATAAATACATTGCGTCATTCTTATAATACATAGATACGGTTCGGTTTAAAAACACGATAATTTAGTAGATTAATTAAAGCGTAAACAAAGTTTGCTCTGAAATTATTTATTTTAATGTCACGATCTGTAAGATATCATCAGAATGAATTTTCATTAAAATAATTATTTGATTTTACGTCAGAAATTAAGGAGTAGTTATTGTACGTGTAATCCTATGCAAATTAATTTAAAATGTATTCATTCATAAGTATTAACATAAATAATCATAAAGTGTTACATTTCTTTCACTTATTGATTAAGTTGTCAGAGAAAGTTAATATTTTATTTTCACTTTTATTTATGTACTTCGCTACATCTATTTATCAGAAGTTCCATACCGTATGGTTCACCTTTCCACGCTTCGTCTACGGTCAGAACGTTTCAGACCTCGATGGTTAGATAAAAACAATTGTTTTTGAAACTCAGAAGGTTGTTCTAGGATAACATATACACATTTCAATGCGATTGTTAAAACTAATACCTACCTACAGTAATTAACATAGACACAGTGTTGTTTCGCCATTGTCTTACATTTTAGTAGCCATACGGCATTGAGAGAAACAAAAAGAATTAGGTTCTTTACGAGTGAAATTTTCACCTTGTTCTGTTCACATCGCAGATTTGAAACCTAAGTCGTATGACCTGAATCGTGCAGTGAAATAAAAAACTAAAATCATTATGAGAAATTTTTTCAAGATTCACTTTTTTTCACGTGATTCAATGTCACAAAGAGTCTTTTGTTAAAGTTTTTGAGGTTTCAAGGAAACATCGACGATAAAAAGTAATTGAATAGCATTAGGTAGGTACTTCTTTGCAATTTCTTATAAAAAATGTTCGGTCTTTATTTCTGATTTAAAAGCTTCACAAACTTTTACTGGAGACTTCTTCCTTTGTACTAAATACTCTGCTGTACCTAAAGCTCAACATAATATTGTCCTAGCGTAAATATAACTTCGTGGTGCCTTTATTTGAGTTTGAAAACGTAGTCCCCATTAGAATAAGTCAATTAGCTTTGTGAATCAAATAGACTGTTTAGCTCAAAATTAAAGCGGACCTCTAACTTTAGGGCTTCAGAACCAGCTTTGAAAATCTTTTACGTTTCAGCAGCTGGCCTCGTCAGTCATTGAACTATAACGTTTTCTATAAACTTAGTGATTCGATATCCTCTGAAGTGGTAGTGACCTCACCTAAAATTCCTGATATCACTATCTTACCTTTTACTTTCTATTTCCGCACTTAGTGTAGGTGGGTACCCAACATAGTTTTTCAGTAACATTCTGATGGATTCTTTAGGAATTTCAGTACACAAATCCTGCGCTAGTCAACGTGCATCCACTAATGATGGACTTGAAATTCGTGAGATGAATTCCTGAATGAGATGGTCGCAGCACAATTACATGTGACGCTTTGTAAGCGTTTCGAGTGGTCGTGTCGTCAGCGTCGCGTCACCGCTCACTGTCACTTTCCGCAATCGCCGCCGGTGAAAGGCATCATGGTCGCTCGAATTCTGCACATTTTGACTATGTTTGCACGTATTGTGCTTGCAGGGTTACCAGGGATTGTGGTGTGACTTTGAAAGATAGGAGTTCATTGCAAATGGGGCTTTGTTTTAATTAACCGGAAAAAGTAATGATCTTCATTGTCAAAATCATCGTTTCTCCCGATTAATTTAGGAAGTAGCAAAATTTAATACTTACTAAAACTTGTGAAAGTGCTATAATTCATAGGTCTATAACTTTAAATTTATAAATGATTCAGTAAGTATATCGAGGTGATTAAGTGAGGGAATAAACTATATTTTCCAACTTACGAGTGTAACGAGCACATATTTATTTTAGGTTATGAATCTCTAGTCTCTCTCTCGTCCTTGTTGTCCCTCCATGATTCAGACATTCCAAAGCTTTGTAGTAGGACAAAAAATGTGCTTGAAACCCAATAAGAGTGCACTTCAATTAATTAATTCCCAATGTTTTCAGGTCTGGAGGCAAATTCACATCCTACATTGTAATATGAAACTGCGTTAAATACAGTATCAGTGATCTTAGCATCGTTTTTAGAAAGCTGATAGAATGTAATGCTCTTGCAGTAACTAGCCTTTCCACAGACGGCTGGAATGGAAGATCTTTGAAATTTAAACTGAAAAATAGCTGTATGAGAATGACCGAAAATCGAGATAAATCGTGATATTGGAAAAGCCTATGTCTAGCAGTGTGTTGCTTTATGCTCAAAATCAATATACGTTTAATTCACATTAAGCTGAGAATCAGAACTTTTTGCACTTTTTGCTTTTTGCAGTGCTGTAGATGGGCAGAAGAAGTTGCGGTACTTCTTCTTCCCATCTACAGCACTGCAAAAAGCAAAAAGTGCAAAAAGTTCTGATTCTCAGCCAAACTCCCCAGCAGCTTATGATAATGTTTTTTTACTACCTGACCATTGATGTCCCACTGTTGGGCAAAGGAATTCCTATTCTCCTTCCACCTCTCTCTCAGAGATGAACATACGAAGCTTATTGTGGACATGTTGTGGTTTTGGATGAAGAGCAGAAGATATTGATATCCATAGAGTATAATCAATTCGTTGCATTATATTTTGGATATCGGACGACTCTAGTTGTCTCCATGCAGCCTTTTATTAAGAAAAAATAATATGAATAAGTAATTTTTATTTTATATCCACAAATTACATTCTTATACTAGTTAGGTATTACTAAGTTGACATGTATTTTTATTTTTTACCAAATGTTGTAATTTATTGGAGATCTGGAGTCAAAGAATTGTAGAGCTCCATAAAGTGTATTTTATATACAATATCTTACCTATGCATTATAATAAGCAAAATAATTCCTCGATTCCAATAAGGAACCCTTACTTAAGCTGTCAGCTTTGGGGCAATTGTTTAAATAAACAGATCTTTCCAAAAATCAATTACATTGCGTTTCAAAAACAATAATTTTATTTTCCTTCTTTGAGTAAGTAAAAGGTTAAGATTAAATGACCTACAGGCTTGATTGATAATTGTCTAGAAGGGAAACATTAACATCTAGAAGGAATACACAATGTCCAAAAAATGCTACAACAATTAAGTAAGTTAAGAATGAACGTAGAGATTAATGCGCCTCTTGCTCTTTGAACTACGGTTTAATAACTCCAAGAAAGTTTAGGGTGAAAGACACAATTACTGTCCACGTAAAAATGTTTTCGATTTTTTATTTTTAAACAAAGAGATTCGTGACTTAATACATGTGCTATAAGTTTTTGTATGTGGTCGGTTTTGTGAATCAGGCACGTGAATGTTCCTTTTTTGGAATTTTCCTGACAAGGCGGAATATAAATAAACCGCCTGCGATATTTTATGGATGCACACTGCGTATAAATAAATGGACGAAAATATATTTTTACATTTAATTACCACTTAGTTTTTTTTACTATTGTGAGAGTTTTATTCCATTCTAATGACACATGTTAGATACCCAAAGAAAATACTCTTCAGCCACTGACATTTCCACCTTACAAGTTTAAATTTTTTGCCCTTATAATTAATATGATATGTGATTATGTAATCCAGACTATGATAAAAAGCTGTTACTACTGCCGTCGGTCGCACGCAATGCTTTCGTTAATTAAACACATTTTTCTGCTGGACTACGGTCATTTAGCGATCGTGCCATCTCCGTCTATTGCCAAGGAGATACGTATAGCCGTCTCGTTCCAAATCGACAAAGTCCGTCTAGCAATGTTATCGCGACGCGAAAGTGTCGGGTCGCGTGCGCGAGCGCCGGTGAAAGAGTCGATGACCTGCGCGGGAGCAACGAACGTCTTTGCGGCGGCGCATTGTGCTGAACGCAACCCCCTCCGCCTCCCCTTCGCCCGCGCCGCACGCACGCAACATATGGAGCGCGCACACCCCCCCGGCGCTACTTTGATTTATTGTACTATAGTCACATTGTTCGGAAATAAATGTTTAGTTCCAGGTCCTAAACACCCGAAGGTATACAATGTGGAAGATGTTATCAGATTTTCTAAGACGACAGTGTCGGTAATACTCTGGCTTAGGTGAACGTCCTACGTTCTCAACATTAAGTATCTTCTTAAAGTAGAGCCGTATTTTAAGACGATTCCAATGTTCGCATCGCTGTAAAAACAAATTCACACAGTTCGGTAGATAAAGCCCGCATTTGATGAAAAATTCAGGAGAAATGACTCAAATACCTACTACTGACTCGAGAATTGGTGACAAAAGAGAAAAAACTGATTTTACCAAAATTCACGTTAGCAAAAGCCTCACGCCGAAGCAAATTACGAAAATAATACCGAACTATCGAAAGTGGATTTGTAACTACTTCAAACACTTCAGACGCTTGTAAAGGCACTACAAGTATAAATATTCTAGCAATAGAGATAAACCACTCTATATGATATAATCTAAGCGATGCATTAGACGCACACAAGCGCGCGGTGCAATCTTGCGCACGCACACCAACCGGCGTTTCTAATAGTATAGCAGGACTAGTGCACATTGGTGACTTATCTAGGATTTTCAATATTTATTTTTTTATTAAAATTATTCAGGTCGTAAGGAATGACGTCACAGGGAGGTAAGGTAGACTTGGAGGTTATTAGTCCGCTTACCCTACGGAGCACGTGGTAGAGCAAGTCAGCAAGCCCAAACATGGCCTTTTGTTTTAGCCACAGGGTTTCTGGAAGCTTTATCTAATCTGAATAGGTACTGCGATAAATGATTGGTTGCCGGTATTTTGGTCAACTATTCACTGTGAAAGTGATTTTGGGTTGGTTGGAATCCCAGAAACCAGGAAGGGAATCACACCAAATTGAGTTAGGTAACTAAAGAATGTTTATTGCATTGTTTTTCCTCATTAACTTTATGCTCAGTGAATTTTAGATACCTATATATTTTCTGCAATTTTCCAACGCGCATTTTAAAGTGCATCATTTTCAACGTTTTACTTTTCAGAGTTCGTTTTAATTTATTGTACTCAAGCCATATGTGCAAATATTGCAATGTTTACTTACGTGTAGTAAAAAATATAGTGCATCCGATCCGACTGCGAATTTTTAGACCAAGTCGTCTACAGTCTACATTTTGTAGTTCCAGACTTTAAAAGTGGCACAAGGACGAGGATGTGGCGTCACGCTTTCATGGGATGATTCATGTATTTTAAAACGGTAGCATGATGGATGATGATAGGCTGTATAATATCATGCTTGTATTTTCTAGCAATGGACCTTTTCTCCTCTGGTTGATTTGATCATTCATTGGTCAAAATGTTGGTCGCTGCATTGTTACGATTTCTCATAGATCCCTCCTGGTTTTTTCTTATATTTTTTGTTGTGTATTACCTACTTGGTATTTATCAACTTCTTTTTCCTCTACGCGTATCAATCGCCCAAAATTCAGCCAAAAACAATTACAGCATTACTCAATAAACATCTGTTTCCTAGGAATAAACGAAGTTCTGTAACCTTCAGGACGTATTTCACAACGTTACTTTGTAAAGAATTTTTTTATTAAATGTTGTCAATGTGAGGGCTATGTGGGTCATTTCTTTTTTCTGTTTTCCTTCTTAGTTAGTGTTAATCATGATCTGGCAGTTTGAGTAATTTACGCGGCCTACCCAAATGTCCTTTCTTTGGTATTGTTCGTCGAATCGTTGAGCTCCTCAAATTCTGAGTTGAGCTGCACAATTTTTGACAAATGCGTGCACTGACTGAACAGGTCCGCTCAATTTGTGTGGTTCTTTCCTCAAAAGACCATTTCAGATACCAATCTACATAGTCTTCATACGATCTAACCAAGATTTTGTCTGGACTTTAAAAGACTGTGACCTCTGAGTTTGTTTCGGCCTTCTTCTCAGAATAGTCAGATAGGAAACGCCGACCTCATCTAGTTTTAAAAAAATATGATTGACGTGTAAAAGTGTTTGTACAAACCTACTTACAGAAAATAAATAATGTATATTTTACAAACTCATATAAATAAAAAAACTAGGTCTTTGTTTTATTTGGAGTTCTGATAAGTAAGTTTCAGTCGTTTTTCTCAGTAACGCGACATTTTGATAACATCTATAAGCAACAGAGAATTTGGTAACTTTCTCTCGTTTTCACAGAATCATTTATTATTATAATTCTTGTACTCGTGATCAATTAAAAGTAATAAGTTTTATTAAGGATGCCGTTAAGTGACTTTAATGGTTGCTTTTTATCGTAAGTTCATTATAAAATATTGTTAGGTATGCTTATAACTTTATTGCCAGTTTTCTGATCTGTGAGGTTGACTCGGGTAAATGAAATTATTTCGTAGATATTTCTCCGATAAAATTTCTGCCGGAATTTAATATCTGACAAAATTTACGAAACCATGGATATGTATTGTCAAAAAAGGTTGAAGGATTTGCTCAGTCGGGGAATTTCTATTTATAACAGGCAAAACAAATCTGTTGGAGGACGGAAAAAGATGGAAGTACTTTACATAAATCAGAAACATCCACACGTCATCACACAAAAACATCACATCATCATCATCAACATCAAGATCTTTACTTTCATTACAAAAACTGCATAGACAATAGACAGGTGACCATAGTGCGCGCGCCCTAGGAATAGTTCGCGAAGTGAAAGTGAGCGTGTGTTGGTGTGTTTAGAGCGTGTGCATCGACTCACGCGCACAGGCGAACGATGCGCCTGCGCTTTCCGACCTACAGGGTGTTGCGCTAGTTAGAGCTTATGGAGCTTTCCTGATTGTTTAGAGATTTCTATTGTATTCTGTTTGAGACGAAATTATTGAACATTTGTTTTGTATTTAAATGGTTTCTGAAAAACTGCTTATTTTGCATAGTTTCCTTATTTCAGGAGGACATTCTAATTCAATTTAATTAAAGAGAATTCTGTATTCCATTTCAGAATGAAACTAAAGATTAAAGCAAGTGTTCTGACAAAAACTTACAATAGTTCGCTATTCAAGATTGAGCTGGTTGAGTGGGTGTGTACCTGTACTTTACCTACTTATAAAAAAGCTACAAATAATACCAGAGATTTATAAAACCCAAAATTGAAAATTAAAAAAAAGAAAGGTTCTTCTAAATCCACAATTGAAATAAAATATAATAACGAGCACACAAGAATACCACGCTGTATATCGCGGAAGCGTCAAACGCGGCCGGTGGCCGGCCTCGGCGCGGCTTTCTTATGGAAAACTGCGAGCAGGGCTGCTGCCTACTACCCACTGCACTTAAACTAATCCTCACACTCGTTGAGATCTTACAACACTGCAACACCACTGCATCTTCTGCTTTAAACCTGAAAAAAAAAACAAAGAATTGTGTCCAAAAAGTTAGGTTCAAAACCATAGACAGATTGCCAATCAACTAGGACTCTTTCGTCTGCATGATTAATTGAACGGATATCGTCCATTTTATTGTTAAAATTCATTTTAATTTCCCACGATAGAGTGTAAGTAAACTTTACTTACTTGTAAAAATATCGCAAGCCTTAGTATTTTCGTAGTCGATCCAAAACAAAGTGTGAAAATTGAAGAAGAATGTTCAACTACATATTCTTAAAATGAGAAACGGAGAGCGAGTGTCCGGTCATTCAAATTATACGAGTATTTGTTTAGATAAAAGAACAAGTATCCTTATTGAAAACAGAATTATCTAATTATTTATTAATGTTATAATCTTGTGATTGCGCATTTTATTGAGTATAATTTGAATATAAATTGTATAATTATAAATCGGCATCGTGAGTAATTTACGGTGCACCACAATAATCCATTTTCTACTGTTGACTCATTCGATGACGCGCGATGCGTTACAAGTAGGTATCTGTAGTGTGGCATCGTGCCTTCCGTTCGATGTCAAATCGCAAGAAAATTTTGAATAAAATGAAAAAGATTCACCCTTATGTTGGTACTTTTCTTATGACTAACTTGGATATATTACGGGGGCAGTTTTCATCTCTACAACTCCAATTTTCTTTTCATTATTTTCCGTTCAGGATAGAACACACTCGGTTCCCGTTTAATTGTCTATGCAGTTTTTGTAATCAGCACGTTTCATTCAGTGTGTTCTGATCTGTTTCCAGAATAAGTATTCCCGTTTGAGGAGATATATGTAAATCCCAGCTTACCGGAGCCATTGAGGGAACATAATACGGGAACTAGGTGTAAACAAAAATATTTATAAAATCAATGCGGTCTATTATAATTCTTCACTTCATGATTTTCATCAAAGCAGACTATATTTAGGTTATTTCCTTACAGTGCACGTTAATTTGCCTAATTTATACAGCTTTATGCATTATTTCAGGCGCGCTGACACTACTCTGAATTTTGAGCAGCGCGTGCGCAAGATGCAATTGATATCCTTGAATAATATCTCTAGCGACGGGTTAGCGCGCGAAATTCAAAATTTCTTTCGTTTTTGCAATTTGCAGGTTAGTGTCAGTTTGTATGTTGATCAAAATGTGATTTGAGACTGTAACAAATATACTTACAGAATTGTAATCACTAAAACCACCAATGAGAACTCTCTAAGTTCAAATTACCCTATTGAATGACTTTTTCATAAAATCATGACATTTAAGGCCAATTCTAGGTAAAAGAGTTACATTGATGCTTCGCGGGCTACCGGAACGCATTCCCCTTAAGTTCCTTGGAGACTACATTTTATTAGGGAGTGTTTTGGTGTCATTAGATTTTCATGATTCAATTCATTCAATCGTCTGATTTCCGTTTTGGGTTGAGAATAGGGCGACCCCCTTTTTACTAGCGCCGTAAAAGGAAAGTTTATTATGTCAAGGGAGATTTATATTCTAGTGCAGTGATTATCACATTAAATGGAAAGGTTAAAAAGCCTCCATGATTGTTTATAAAAGTGCGCATCCTAGACGGTGCGCTACCGACTTTGCTTACTGGCAAAAGTTGTGTTAGGCGCTAAACAGGCGGACTGCAACTTCACAGTTTGGATGCAGTTGACCTTAACTGCTTCTAAACCTAGTTATGACAAACCTAGTTATGGTGGCACGCAGTTCAAATGCAGTCCGTCTGTGTAGACCCTTACTCGAAAGCAGACCAACACCAATGATGTGATCTTAATTATTAATAATTGTAGCAATAGATGAACTAGGAAGATAGTCCGTGTTTTCCTACAATGTAGAAGAGCAGTGGAAGATTATCAGCCGTTGTGAGATAATTAGGAAAACCTAAGTCCAAATAAACAGCACACTTATTAAGACCACACTTGTCGATATGTAGTGCCGCTGTCGCAACTTACAAACTCGTAAATGTCTCGATTCCCAGCCACGTTATCAGATCGAGTTCTATCTCTTTAGTCATCTCGATCTGATCTCTCTAATCTGTTGCGACTGTATATGTAACCAATGATGGTTTGTTGTTGTTTGAACATTGTGGAAGTTATGGGATACATTCGTGTAGCTCCTTATTACTTAATACTTCCAAATGCTTTAGTTATTCATCATTGCTTGTTAAAAGCCATTTCAAACTCTGCCAAACGTGGTATCAGAGATTTCCTAGGCAGTCACTGGGTTTCATATATCAATATAATTTTTTTTATAGTCAAACACGAGGCTTTCGACGTTGTATTATTTTATAATATGCGTCTTATTTGTGCAGAATAAATAATTTGTCTTTATATTTTCTCCTTCTTAATTTTAGGTAGGAGGTAGCTCCCTGTTTTCTTTGGGTAACCCTCGCCCTCCGCCTCCCACCCCCCACGCAAAATACTTTAGAAAACTCGTAAGTTATTAAGGGTAGTTGAGGCAATCTTCAAAGTTTTGAAAGTACGTACAGTCAACAAAACAGATAAGTATGCAGGATCGTCGGATATAGTTGAAGTTTAGTAAGAAACCGATGGACCATCTCGAATTAAATTTTATTTTATTCATAGAAAACAAACAGCTCATTTATCAAATTAAATTTCAGTCGACAACATCCATCGGTTTCTTACTAAACTTCAACTATATCCGACGATCCTGCATACTTATCTCTTTGGTTGACTGTACATAGATTAGAAGATAAAATAAACTAATTTCACAAATCGTGATATTTGTTGTACCTGAGATATTAGCTGTAATTAGGAATGCACAAATGTGCACAGCTGCAATTTCTAATAGTAACCCATTTGAACAGGTTTGTGTGATATATTCAATATGATTTGAGTTTCAATATTAATTAAAACGCGACTGGACTCGATTGAAAGTGATTTAGGTTAAATCGGTCCGTTTACCATTATTTTATCTACATGATTCCAATACAGATGTTTACAAATGTGTGAACGAGTCAGTTAGCAGTGAGACAACAGGTCCTTCTAAAAAAAGTTACAAAAAAAGGAGACTAAGTTGTTAAGTAAGTAAGTCTCTTGCTTATATAAGTAAGTTGTTATGTAAGTCTCCTTTTTTTGGAACTTTTTTAGCTGGATCAGTATACAGCAAAAGTAAAGGTACCTATTGAAAGTTAATGCCTTCGCTAAGTATCTGAAGTTTTTATTCGAAAAGCTCGAGGAGTTTTTCTTCCATAAGAATGTTACCAACTTGATACCATTAAAGTGTTGACGTCGACCTGCTGCTGGTTGCTAAGTAAAGATTGCACCAGAAAAAAAAAATTGACAAATTTCTGCTCCGACTTTACTGTGGAAAATTCTGAAAAGCTGGGGGACAAATAGTAACAAGTCGTAAAAAATATCGTTAGTTCAGGAACAGAGTGGATATAACCTCGAGGACCATATGGCCGAAGCTTACAAGCTCTAACAGGCAATAAGTTTGCGTCAATAGGCTTCAACAGTCCATGCCGGAAGTGGCCGATACACTGCACGTTTTTCATTAATCCCGTCGCGGAAATGACGGTTTCTAACAAACGTCAAATTAAAGCCATTACAATTGCTGTTATAGAAAATTGCTGAATTTAGATCGAAACCTATATCATGATAGCATTCTCGTGTGGATAGTGCAAAATCGCGTGATATATCTAAGAAATTCAGCACATACCGAAGTTAAAACAAACATCTAAATTATAATCAGCTTGTATCATTAGATCTCGCAAATCTCAGACATAATCCGTCACGTATTATATCACGTTGCGCGTGCGCGGTGCACCGATGCATTTCTCTCGCGCCCCCCTCCCCCTCTCGCCGTAACAGCCCCTCCTCCCCGCCGGTCGCAGAGTGAATGCACTCTCGCTGGCTGTTATGTAAGCCTGCTCTTGCGCACAACGCACACATGCACAGCCACGCGACACTGCGCTGTATGCATGTGTGCGTGATTGTTAGTGTTTTTGTGTTCGGATTATGAAAAGTCCTTGCAGATTAGATTTTAATGTGATGGTAGGATTCCCGCGGTGCAGAAAAACTTGGCTTCCTTACACTTTTCCAAGGATCCTTTGAGATGACAGTGATATGATATGAAGGATTTTTGTAATTTTCTTTTTATCAACAGAAAAGATGTACGAACACGTTGCTTTTATGCATCAGTTTATAATTATGAATGAATAATTTATAAAGTATTAGAAAGATTTCAAATACGACAGACAGCCCTTCAGAAGACCTATCAACACAAACTAACACAGACACACCACTCCTTCACCCCCACCGTGCTCTCCAAGTCTCAAACTGCAATTACCATGAAAATGTGTAAAAGCCAGGCTTTTGTCTCAAAGTCGGCCGGCGGCCACAGTCACCATCTGTGCAGCAATGCAGCGCTTACGTAACCTAGGACAGACCTGCAGGGGAGGGGGGGCACGGAGGGGAGGGGGTGCCGAGTGAAAGTCAGCAGACACTAGGTATTATAAGAGTAATGACTAGGTGCTGTTTGTGCTTACATTTGCATATTTCTTTCATTAGAACTTTGTAGAAGCTGCAAGATTGGCGAGATCTCTATCTGATCTTGGTCCAATCTCTCCATCTTTACGATGTGTTGGAGTCTACATTTTTTTATATTAATTTTACTATTCTATTCATGTCCTAGAACCAAAAATTCAAAGACATGTGACATCCAACAATCCGCACTGGGCCCGCGTGGTGGATTACAGCCCACTCCTTCTCGATGAGAGGAGGCCTGAGTCCCAGCAGTGGGAACATTATATTACTCTCAGATTTTAAATTTTACTATCTGAAAGACCTTAAACTGAAATATACGTTCCTATGAGTTAGAATTTACTCTCTTCTGCCAATTATATGGATTGTATTTTCTTGATAGAAATCGTTCGTGCCGCACCGCACGACAACACACTAGGTTCATCAGTGCCGTTGGGTTTTACCCAGAGCTACAGAGCTGCATACTTTCGTATGAACTCTGCACTCATAGGAAAACCACATTTTCGTAGTATATAAGTTATGAAAACCAGCTGGACAGGCGAGGACAGGAAGAATTTCCTCAAGTGACATGTTTAAATAGGATGTCCGGTGACCCTTGGGCAGGTTTGCTACCAACATTGCTGACTGGCTCATTATGGCTTGTATTCTTATTTCGATTTATTCCGGTCTGTGCCGACCTAGAAAAGAAGATGGGCATTTGTTTCTATGATTAGCATTTATCTTAGGTAGTTAAGTACTATGATAGACCATCAATCAAAGGAAAGCATCTAAATAACCACATGAGAAATAACTTTCTGATTAACTGTCAAACTTCCTGACGATTCAAGGGTGCTTGTAAACGTCCACCATTCAACATCATCACTCCTCCATACATCAAAACAGAAGGACCTATTGTTGATCTAACGATTCGTGCGAACATATTGTGATTGCAATTACATAGTTTTGTTTAACTTGTCATGAAGTGAAATCGAAGTGAGATCCAATACTCCAGAATAATCAAAGCTTGTCATAGCGTCATGTTAATGCATACTTACTGCCAGATCTATGAATAACCATGCAACTGAGTTCAATTAAGTGAGTTTTAAAACCCATGGTATAATTATGAAAAAACAAACGACCAGTGGTCGACTTGAGCCCTGGATCCAAAAAGCTTGAAGTTCTTAGGCCTTTGCCCAACAGTCAGGTGATGCAGACTAACAGAGACGTTTATCTATGAAATACATCCTGGGTTTTTATTTTATTCAAAGAGTTCCTGCGTTTGAATGATGAATGATGGATGTTTGTTTTTTAAATATTACGTTGATGTATATTTTTTAAATAGTATGTCTTATTCTCTATTATTGTGGTAATCTATTAATTATGGGGAAAAGCAGAAGCTATAGAATGCCTTTTTTCTTTTATTTTTATAATAAATCCCTACCTATATTTCTCATTCTACACCCACGAGCCAGCATTGCAAGTTCTAGCTTAAAAAATTGTCCAAACATTAGGAGAAATTAATGTATGGTATTACCTACGTACCTTTGTGTTACTCCTCGCAATCACCCAGTCTATTGTGCAGGACCACTTTCCTATCACAGAGACTACTTTCTATTGAAGTGCGCAGCTGGTCCTTCGAGCCGAGTTTCCCAACTTAGAGCAAAAAGGATATAATTCAACAACTAACATAGCTATCAAGTAGTTTATCGAACAATCGAAGAACTCAAATGTATGAAAATAATTTTAAATGTATTTTTACAGTGAAGCTCTCATTTTCAGCACAATATAAGCTCTGTTCTCGAGACATAACTCCTCCAGGGAATATTACTAATTATTTGTTAAAGTTTGAAGGGATGAGACTCAAGTTAAATGCACGTGAATCTGTAAAGTTTATGTTAGAGTGATTACCGCTATGCAATGACAGTGACTAAAGTAAAAGTTGTCACTAAGGAACAGAAATCTCAAAGATATCCACAAGGTGGTTTCGTCTGGAGAAGAATGGGTTAGAAACTCCACCGTTATACTCTTTAAAAAATAGTATTCAGCTTTTTTTAATATAGAACACTGCTGAAACAAGCACTGACGTAACTAGAGCAATCTAAAATAATGTAACAAATAATCCAATCCCTATAGCTGATAGGCCATTACGTAAGGCGTGCGGCCCGTGAGAAGGAGAAATGCGGCAGATCAGCGCCCGCGCAGCCGAGGCTCCCGCGCCGGCCTGTGGCGCTGCGGTTGCGGTATGCCTTTACACCAGATACATGTGTTTTGCAACTTATATCTCACTCTATATTACTTTGTTGTTAATTTACTGTTATATCTACACATGTTCGAATGATGATGTGGTTAAAAATAATGGAAAATTGGAAATGAATGGTAAAGTCAATAAAAGGGTCGTCGTCGTAGCCATATTATATAAATCTTAAAGGCTAAATGTATACTGACTTCTAGTATTTGAAAAGGCTGTTCATTGTTGAATTGTATCTGGGACCGTACTAGAACCCTCGTTTTAGTCCACTTTGACGTTATACCAAAATATGAAAGCTTCCAATATGATTTCATTTTTATTTATCTTTACTGAAGCTGCTTACCGCATCTCCAATTTACAGGCGACATAGGTACGTGATAAAAATAACTTGTATTATTGTATAGACATATACCTACTATATAAAGACACACAAATTCGCCCAAGTGTATGCTTCCGAGTAGACACGTCACACAGACTATTTTCAATGACAATGGGCCCGGGCCCCCTCGGACACGCTCATTGTCCCGGGGGCCCACTTGCCCATGAACAACACATATCATTATACTAGTTATAGCGATTTCGAGATCATTTATCATCTCTGTTTCTCGAAGACTACGTGGCGCAACATACCGTCGGATTGAATCTACAAAAATTTTAGAAAATCCAAAAGTACACGACTCATAATGCTCATTTGATCTTATAAAAAACCATATAGATATTATATTAGTTAGTTTTTATTATAATTAAACTGCTTTCTTGACTCAATTAATTGAATTTTTTACAAGCTAAAATGTTTTTTGGTTTCACACTGGCGGGACTTTTTTTTGAAATATTTTGATGATTTTTTCGTTTCTACTACATTAAATCAATTTTTAAAGGACACAATTAATCTCCATTAAATTATCTATACAATGGTATATAAATTAAGTAGGTTTTGTGTGCTAGCAGGAGTATAACAATAGAAACGGTTGCAGAAAGGAGGAAAAAAAATTTTTATCGTAAAGCACTCTCTAATTCATCGCAATATGAATCGTGCTATATTGAATTTATTTCCACAGCAGAGCCTTCTTTTGCATATAGCCTAAAAGGACATAGTGAAGATAACTGATAAAGGAATACCTCATTCCAAATGGTACACCTCATTCTAAATCATTATAGAGCACCTTGATATAAACATAAACACATGCTGTGGTCATAAGAACGGTCCTTGTTTACGCAAAGCATTTCTTGAATGAAAGTTTTTTTCAAAATCAAGATCCCAAACGATTTTTTCAGCACTTCTAAAGAAAGTCCTTTCGTAAAACTATAAAAAGTCATTTATTCAAATTAAGCTGAAAATCAGCACTTTTTGAACGTCAAAATTAAAACGCCCAACCTTCACCACTTGCTAGTACTTTAGCTGGGAAGAAGAAGTGGCGTCACGAACTCCCCAGCAACACATATGTCTGTTAAGTTAGAAGAACGTATATGCAGATGATCGTAAAGCTGAGAACTCCACGTGATTCTTACCCTTATCACAGTTTTCGAACTTTTTTGCGGTTTAGTATGCCATTATTTTTTAACCCTAACTGAGCAGTGCTCGCTCAGTAGTAACGGCCTCGACTTGTGGATCGTGGGTTCGAACCCAGCAGGCGCTTTATTTTGTGTCATTTCGTCACTGCACGGCTCTCAAAACGGTAAAGGAAAATATCTTGAGGAAACCAGCATGTCTTAAAATTAAAAATTCGAAGACATGTGACATCTACCAACCATCTAATGTACGACGCGGGCCCACTCCCCCTCAAGGAAAGGAGGCCTGTGTCCCAGTAGTGGGAACGATAAAACCTGATTATGGTAAACCAAAGTATCACCATCATGGCCACGAACTTCAAGTGTAGTGAGGCAACGCTGACCAATCAGTCGCACGTAAAACATCATCGTACGCCTCGGACTCTTAACGTTTCATAACCAATGAGTTGTCACGTTCGGAGGCTATGTGTGACAAGTGAGTCACTTATTGTTAACAACTAATTAAGTTTAAGATTATTTGGATCAATGGAGTTTTAGGTGTTAATTACTAAGGAAAGCTCTGATTTTTATTTCAGGTTGAGGGTGTGCCTAGCAAATTGTACAACTAATGATTTTTTAAAGATTAAGAAATTAAATAAATAGATTTTAAAATTAATTAAATTACCTTTTATAATTTTTTTATTAAACTTTGTGCATCATAAAGGTATTAAGTCGGCCTGCATGCCTAAGGCATTCTGTACCAGAAAACCAAGGGGGATGTTGAGACAGCATGGCAGGTGCATTGTTTGGTGCATTTTTCAGAGTCTATGGTTGGTCATTAAATCAAAAGACATTATAAATAATGAGTAGGACTTATAAACCTCAATAATTACTGTAGAACGTAGACTGCCCTCAAAAAGTCTACCCTTTAACCCTTCACCGTTTTCCCAGCAAATAATACCTATTAATCACAACATCTTTCCCACAATCCCCTGCAAGTTCTTTAGAGCCACGCATTTGGAATTTTACAGGGCTTAGTATACCTCCCTGATGAACATGGGCCTCTTAATAGCCCGACCATGGTTAATAACTACAATGCAATGGTCATTAATCTTAACTAAATACAGTCGTGAATTGGTGATCAATATATCGTTGAACGAGGTCAGCGCGGCTGCTGATGACTAAGTTTATATGTGCACAGGCTGCACTGGCTTTGTCATGAAAACGAGGGCACTGCCACCTGTGCAGGCATTAACTACAGTTTATTGTAGTTAGGATAAAGTATTTGGCAGATAAAGTTAGTTAACAGTAAGAATACAATGTGACATTTTGTCATTGAACGACAAACTATGCAATTCCCTAAGATGCAATCTTGAAGCAATGGAAAATAATATGATTTAGAAAATCCTTTTACATACTGCTGATGTTAGTTGTAGGGATAATGAGTCATCTCTCTATTGTCAGATTAGTTTATGGATTCTAAAGAGGAGACCACAGAAACAATCCGACTTCTTGACAATTCAAAAGTGCCTGTAAATGGTTTAATTGAAATAAATGCTTTGAGTTTGAATCTATATTAATATTATAATAAAGAGGTAAAACTTGTTTCTTTGTTTGCAAGTTTGTATGTAGGGGGTAATCTCTGGAACTACCCGTCGGATTTGAAAAAATCTTTTTGTGTTTGATAGCCCAATTCTTGCGGAAGGTTTGTAGACTTTTAATATTACGCTACGACCATTAGGAGCCGAGCAAAATGAAATAACGCTAAGCAAAAATGAAGTAAAAGCGCGGGCGGGCGACGGGCAGCGACGCGGCGCGGGCGGGCGATGCACAGCGACGCGGCGCGGTGGGTCGGATGCCGAATTTTCACGCGGGCAAAGTCGCGGGCAGAAGCTAGTGTAATATATAAATGATAAATGATTTTATTTTTGTAAGTAGGTTTGCACAAACACTTATACACGTCAATCATACATATATTTTTTAAACTAGATGAGATCGGCGTCTCTAAAAATCTATGTTTGTTTATTCTTATTTTATGCGCTGCCATGCCGCTAATCCGATTGCGATAAAACTTCCTCAACTTATTGCTTGCATTTGCGCGAAGGGAGGCATGTATCCCGCGGACGAAGTCGCGGGCAGAAGCTGGTTTAGTATAAATTATGTGATCTCAGTTTAACAAAATTGTAGAGACAAGAAAGTGTTACTCTTTCAAACAAGAAATAGTGTGACATACGGACGGACTAGGCAAAATGATAAAAGTTCCTTTTCTTGGGCCATTATATGTGCTACGGAACCCTAAAACATGCGAATTGAGGACTTCTTCCTTTTAGAAGTCGGTTATAAAGATGCCTCAAAGAATCCTTCAGTTTTTCTTCTAATTTAAATTCGTTTAACCCTTATGTGAGTGACAAATAAAACACCTTTAACAGAGTGACGAGGTACCCGGGTACCTTCATACAGTTAACACGTGATGTAATTAAGATCGGCTTTTGTGTTACACAACTTTGAATATTATTATTTTAGCTAAGCTAAACAGTTGACAATCTGTGGCGATCTAAGCGGAGGAGAGGTGGAGTACTCAATACATGCCATCAAAACCTGAAAAGTATGGCATAAAAATATTCTGGGCTTGTGATGCAAATAACTCCTACCCCCTAAATGGACAATTATATACAGGAAAGTCAGGTGATGGCATACGTCAAACAAATGTAGGAGAATGCACTGTATTAGATCTCGTGGCTAAATATAAAAACTCAGGGCTGAATGTAACTACGGATAAATTTTTTTACGTCGCTTCTATTAGCCCATTCCTTGAATTCGTGGAATATGACACTAGTTGGAACGATAAGAAAAAATAAACGTTTTCTTCCTGCTAATATGCAAGCACACAAGGAGAGGGCGATTTATTCTTCTAACTTCGCATTTAGCAAAGAAGCAACTGTGTGCTCTTACGTACCTAAAAAGAATAAAGCAGTAACAATGTTGTCATCAATGCACATGTCACCAGTTATTGAAAGTACATAATAAGGAAACTGCCAAGCCAGAAATAATTTTATATTATAATAAAACCAAAAGTGGAGTGGATAACATGGATAAGCTGTTAGCAGAATATACCGTAAAACGCAGAACAAATCGGTGGCCTTTAGCACTTTTTTACAATATCATTGACATTGCAGCTTTGCCAACATATATCATTTACATGGAACATAACCCACAATTGGTCTCGAGTGACAGACGTAGAAAGTTTTTGAAATCATTGAGTCTGCAACTGTGTGGTAAAAATATAGAAGAGAGATCAAAAAATTGCATTGTGACTTCAAAATTACATGTGAGATGTGCAATACAGGACGTGCTTGGCCGAGAACTTGGAACATCAATTTCTTCTGGATCTACAACTTCTATAAGTCAGACTAGACGAGATTCTACAGGGCGTGTTGCAGTCGTCGGAAGTTGTTACCTATGCAGAGAACTCAAACGCAAGCAAAGAAAAACTCGGAAAGCTTGCACTAACTGCAGAAAACCAGTTTGTGATGGACATGCAGTAACTCATCCAACATGTAGACACCTGCTTCGAAAGCTGTACTAATTCTGTATGAACAAAGATTTGTATTTTTTATAGAAATAAAACACTTTAATAAATGCTTCTTATTAAAATTTTGTATTAAATTAAAAATACTTACTTCATAGTCACAAAGAGGTACCCGGGTACCTCGTCACTCAATTATGAGTTTTAATATGTTTTGGTTTCCACAAAACATTGTAAATAGTAGACTTGGTCAATACATTAAAAAATATGTAATTCATAAATAGTTAAGAGCTCTCAGGAAGTCACAGCTACCTGCAGGGCGTAAAACATATTTTTTTTTAAATTTGAAAACGCCAAAGTTACCCGGGTACCTCGTCACTCACATAAGGGTTAAAGAGAACTGAGGAAAACTTGAGTGAAATGAGACCTAATAAAAAGTTGTTATAGAATGCTTTGAATTGATTATATCTTTTGATAGACTGAAGCGATTGCGATGAAACAAAGACTAATCACTACTCCGAGTTCTACACTATATTTGAGTATAAAAATGAACCATATTGGTTTGGTACTTTTTACGTTGAACCTGTTCAAATAGATAATCTCTCACATCCAAACAGACAAACAGACAAAAATTCAAAAATTTGATGAAATGGCATCTGTTGGTTATCCTTTAACACCCCAACAATTTTTTTTTATTTCAGTGTTCAGAAACGCCTCGTCTTAGATTTATTATATGTACCTACAGATATAGAATATAGTTTTGCTTAGATAAAATGAAATGAAATGTTTTGTTCTGCATGTAAATAGGAGATTGGAATCACTTTTACACGTCATAATATCATAAAAAAATAAGCTAGACGGTGTCGACATTTCCTATCTCTGAGACGAAATCGTGAAATTAACTCAAGGGACAAGCAAGCCATTATCTATATAAAAAAATCAAAGGCAGAAAACGTATTACCTACTCACAGAACATAACAGTACAACAATTATTGAAAAAAAAAACATAAAAGGCAGAAAACATATAAAACCTACAGGGTAAACAAACCATTTAAAATAAGAATAGTAGAAAATTCAAAATTTGTTGAAGTGGTAGTCGGTATGTGTCGTGCGGCGTGCCCCGTGCTGCCAGGATCGCAGATCTAAAGTTCGTTTTTTAAACCCAGATACCAATTTGACAGGTGTAATGTCAAACCTCTATACTAAAAAAACGCAAACACAAAAGACTTAAATGTCAGATTAGTATCTGGGATTAAAAACGAACTATAGAAAAAAAAATAACTTTAAAAGATTTTGCCTGAGGGCCATTTAGTTTCAGAACACCCTTCATGAGATGATGTTAGTGTGCCTCCAGATTGCATCAAATGGGTGTCCAGCTTACAATGTGAAAGAAAGAAAGAAAAATGTTTCATTTGGGACGCGCACAGGAAATACAATTAATAATAACCTCCTTTATTTTGAAGTCGGTAAAAAAGAAATACTATGGGCTGATTTTTCATTCGACCGATAATTTTTATTTATGGAATAAAATTGACGTATGACAGTTTTATAAAAGTAAAAGTTTTATTAAAGTTATCTGGCGATGGCGTTGGAACAATCAGCCCTAATCTAACAAAATCATGAAAACAATAAAAAATAAAATAAAAACCGGTCAAGAGCGAGTCGCACTCGCGCACCGAGGGTTCCGTCCCATCATGTTTTTAATTTTTCATCAGCGAGGCCTATATTCGTCAGAGAATTTTAACACTGTGCACTGCGGCAGCAATATTGCAGTTTTATGTCAGCGCCATCTCTTGACCGATATTGGAACTAATGTAACTTTAGTTGATGATTTCTGAAAAAGTGCTATTTAGAGACTTCGTTTTATTTTTCCTGTAATCTTTAAATAAACTTCTATCACATAGAATTATTTCAGATTTTTTTCTTTGCAAACTTCGGAGAAAAGGGGGAGGTATTTTTTTTACATTTTTCACAAAAGTCGAAAACTATACGACCTAAAAAAAAGAAAAAAAAATTGAGAATGTGCAAACTGCGCTCTTTCATATGATACCCCACACATGCCCTAGTAGCCCCACTTCGAATTTTTCAGACCCCCTTTCAGTCCCTGTTGGAAAAAATATACATATATTTTATTACTTTCTTAATTGCAAAATAGTAGGGCAAATGTCATCTAAAACTATTCCTTTCAAGTTGATAGCATTAGAAGTTCTTGAGATATCCAGCTGTGACAGACAGACTGACAGACTGAGTCTCACCATAAGGGTTCCGTTTTATCATTTTGGTACGGAACCCTAAAAAGAACACTCAAACTATGTGCCAGATATTAGACCTCATCATCATTACTCTTTCTTCGGAACCATTCGTTATTTGCGTATTTTATTATAGGTAACTTGAGAAATGTATGCTTCGTGTGCACTTTTCATAGGCTTATTTAATTCGAGCAGATTTTCAGCGGACATAGAACAAAATATGCCTATAACTATTCATGACTCACATCATAATATAATAAACAACTACGATAGTGCGATAAAATATTGCAATTCCGCATTAGTTATATTAACACGCTATTACACACATTTTTGTAATACCTACTTTACGCATCTCTCTATACATATCATTAAACTAGCTGTGCCCGCGATTTCGTTTGCGTGCATATTGGATTTCATGGGTTTTAATTTTTTTGTGTGGAACCCAATTGTTTTTCTAAAATAAAAGTTAACTAGTTAGTTACTTACTTCTTATAATATCAGTTATCTGCCAGTGAAAGTCCCGTCAGTCAAAATCCGTCCAGCCGTTCCGGAGATTAGCCGGAACAAACAGACAAACAAAATTTTTTTTAATTGTTTTTTATTATTGTACCGTATATATATACTTTCATATGCATGTAAAGCTGATATTTTTACATTACAAACAGACACTTCAGTTTTAGTTATTTGTATGTATTATATGTATAGAGTAGAGGGGCCCGTGGCTAAATAATAACAGCCGCACAGGTCGATCGATCAGGTTAAGCTACGCTTGCTGCGGTTGGTCTGTGGATGGGTGACCATCTTTACATACCGTGACCTTGCCGTGCCTCGGAAAGCACGTTAAGTCGTTGGTCCCGGTTGTCATTCGTGGATCTTTGACAGTCTTTACGGGTAGTCAGAAACCCGAAAGTCTGACAACAAGTCTTACCAAGGGGTATATATCGTATTACCCAGTAACTGGGTTGTGAAGCTCAGATAGGCAGTCGCTCCATGTAAAATACTGGTATTCAGCTGCATCCGGTTAGACTGGAAGCCAACCTCGACATAGTTGGGAAAAGGCTAGGCAGATGAGGCAGATGATGTTATTATTCACTAAAACAAAAACGCTGTAGGTTGACCTACTGCAGCTTTTTTTAACCAACACTTAGGTGTTCATGCGTTATTTGAAACATAGGCTGATATTTTAACGTTTAGTTTATACAAAATAATAATTGATACAATACTTTTATGGACTTTTCATGATTGTGAATTTCATGTCCCTGTGTGTATTTGAAGACACGTAGGAGTCAGTAGGCTTGTCTGTCCTGAGCACTTTTCCAAAGGCAAGATCAAAAACTCAGACAAAAGCTTTTATTTTCCTTTTTGAGCAAATTGATAAATCATAAAATCAGTGTACATAGTACCTAAATCAAGCGTGATATGTACTGCTAAACTGCACTCACAATTCCTAGCATGTTACTAACGACAGTTAAACTGCCAATTACTGTCAAATTAATTAATATTTGATCGTCAGCGAACCACATGGCTGTGACCTCCCACGAGCCCCAGCCCCAGGTGTATGCCGCGACCTTTGCCAAGGCTCCCGGAGCGATAAACTTTCGTAATTCAATTCGCAACTGCACACACATAACCTGATGTTTGGCAAACACGTACAAATGTAAAAATAGCCTTAAAATGTATGAGTGAATTGCCTAAAAAATGCCTAGGCCGTCGGAGGTGGCCTTTGGAATCGGCAATGTTTTTTTAATTCGGTTAAGGCATTTTTGGTCGCGGACATGGCCGTCTTGGTATTAAATAATTTGATTATGATTGTGTTATTATATTTTTAGTAATTAATAAGTAAGGCGGTATTCAGGAACATTAATGTGCACACCCTGCATAGGTGTGCACAGAAGAATACATAAAAGTACAAGGTACTGGTCATGCTTTTCTTGCTTTCCCGCAAAACATTGAATAAATCCGCTTAAATATTGAATTAAAAGACACAAAAGTTCCCGGTCCATCTCACAATTCAAAAGTAATCCATTCATCCATCCATTCCCTTCTTCCTTCCTGGGGGCCTAAAAAGGCCAGTCTGGCGAACCATAAAAGGATAACATTATGAACCGTAATGGACAGTTAACTTTTAAGTTAATCGAATCATATGAAAGAAAGAAAATTGTGTTTATTTGGCAAAAAAAAAAGACCTTAAAAATAAACAAAACAAATTCAAAATGATTGAAATCCCATTGATGAAGGATTTCTCAGTTATTTTTTTTGTCTGTGCTAAAATACTAATCAGTCCAATCCAAATCCAGTCCCTATCTCCTTGATTATACCTACGTACGAGTAGTGCAGCGAAAAAAATAAAAACACGGACTGTCTTCCCCATATTTTGATTCATAACGTTATCCTTTTACGATTCTGCCAAAGTGGTATTTTTAGGCCCCCTTGTCATTCAAGATTATCATGCAGATTTGTCATTGTCATTGAAGATTAGCATGTTTAATTAAATCTGCAAGAAGTTGTAATTCCCTTCATGACTTTGGACTTTACCTTCTTTTTAATCAAGGAGTATTAATGACATGGCAACTGGTTGGACACGTACCAACCTTCTTGCGACCCTGGGCCTGATGATGATGGCCAACGATGGAATCAGAGATAACAGTGAGATTTGATTTTATCTATGGTCACGCATAGACATGCTAATATTGGACAGGTTTGATTTGTAATACATAATGTGCAAGGTTCGATTGTGGCCTGTTATTGTTCTTTTGGTTAGAAATACGTATAATTTATTGAATTTCGTTATCGTTGCTTAAAATGTGGCCCATCCCGAAAAATTTAGGTTGTCGGTTATTGATGTGGTTGTTCTATTTTAAGTCCCAACTTTAACTTGATTCTTCAATTGTCAATTCTATTATGTTATACTAACAATGACAATAGTGCCATAATTATAAAAAAAAAAAAAAACAATGACAATACCTTTCATTTTGACAGTTCAACAATATGCATTGCGTTATTTACATTGTCTAGCACACCTACACACGAATCTTTCAAACATATAGGTAAAGCAATGGATTAAGAACTTCCTTCAATATCCTTCAGATTGTGATTGTAACTATGCTAGCCAATTAGGGTGCTTGTTTTTCCAATATGGAGGCTGTCACAAACACGTGTAGTTGGGATCCTGGAGTCGCTTCACAACTGACTATTTTTATGGGAACAGTAATTTCCGTAATAATCTAAGCAGCAATTTAAGCCTTTCATTGATTGAAGATCCCATTAAAAACTTAAGCCATAGCTTTTCATAGAAATTAGAAATAAATCCATGGACGGAAATTGAACATTCCAAAGGCTTTACCTTTGATGTTAGTGAAGCTAAAGACCGAACTAAATATAACCTCACTGTGATCGAGGGTGAATTAAACCCAATCGATAGGCCTTGCGTGGTGTTGTACCGCGGCCTCAATCCAGCGCCATTTATAACCGAAGGGGTGGGTGCAAAGGTCAGCGCAGAAGTACCGGCCGCCAGTCAACTGAAGTTGTTTCATATTGGATTGGTTGAAGTATTGTTTCTAATCAAGGAATGACAAGTAAATAAGATTGAATAATAATATGGAGTTTCTTGCAGAGGATATCGGTTTATGAAAACCTAGTTTGTGGAAATATTTTCCTGAATTCGGAATCTTTTAGATGGATGAACTGGGTCAAACTGAAGTTTTCTGTTGAAAAGGAACGTTTTTTATTGACTTATACTACTTTCATGTGAGCTTGTGGGTTTATGAGTCAAGTTCGCTTCGCTTCAGTACTTTAATATCTTATAACTACAAGAACATCACTTATCAAATTGTTTTGAGACGGCATATTGTTATTTTTTTAATTAATAGTATCACTACAATACAAAGTCAGTGTGACGCAGTTTGGCGGGAAAAGAATTCACCTTGAAATGACGCGCTTCCCGCGCTGCGACCTCGCTGGCGGCCGCGAACGTTCGGGCCGTTTCGGAAACGTTCGTGCAAGATCGTTGATTATCGATGCTCTTCGGCGCCACTCGGGTGTCCTCGCTACGAATCGGGTGGTGTTGATTTTAATTGGTTTGAGATTAGCTGGTGTTTATTTGAATGGTTCGGTTGTTTCAGTATCATAAATGAGATACTTAATTGTCTTTTTTTTAAACTTAATTTTCTTAAATTTTAATGTCTATTATGAATTGTAATTCTAAGTTTTCATCGAATTTCATAGCCTTTTATAAAGCTCAAAGCCGTCAATTTTATTAAAGAAATCGTTGCTTACAAAGTAACAAATGAATGCAAAAATGATTGCCACTTAGGGAATTTCCATTTTCTCGTCAGTTTTTGCGATCGGTTGACCAGTTGTTGGCATTAATTGGTGTTATTACGTTTCATAAATCTGTGTAAATATCGCGATTTATGATATTATGTATACCGCGATTCGAAAGTGCGTTCACAAATAACGCGAAGGCTATGAATGAAACGATGCAAGTTGGATTCATCTTTTTACCCATTTAATATTTTTGTTTCTTCTGTAAACAAAGGCTTTTGCACCTCAGCCCTGGTTTTTTTCTGAAATAAATATTTTTGTATAAAAAAATAAAATACTTAAGTAATTGACTTCTTCTAAAAAATAAAGAGTGTTTATGGGTCCACCTTATAAGGTTGGTTTTTCGAAAGGAAAAAAGTACCTACGCCTTGGAAGATATTTCATTAAGTGAATAAGAAAAAAATATTGACCAAGCCTCACTTCCGAAAACTATAAATAATGGATCTATTATGTAATTGGTCCTTTCTGGTCCTGACAGCCGCGTTTGCGGTGAAAAAGAGGAGCCCCTAAATCAATTGATTGAACGAGCTCTCCGCGCTTTCGTTCCGCAGCGCTAACCGCTTGACCCAATTTCTTAAATCCACAACCATTTCAGGGTTTGACAATGATAACACTAGTTGGAGCAGTCATAAAAATATACGCGAGCATCCACCGGTTGACGGGGGCGCGGTTGTGCCCGCAGTTCAGTGACTCGTGGCCCGCCGCACTGAGTGGACGTACGTGCGACGCTCGCCACTTATCCTCCTCCAACACGTTACGAACGCAACCTTCGGCGTGGAACTGTATTTTGAAATTGTGTGTGTTCTCAATTTGAAAATTATCTGACAGTGACAGGAGTGTTGCCAGTGTTTTTAAGGAATACCGTTACATTTCCTTTTGGATAAAACTGATTTTATTGTAATATTTTGATTTTTTATTATTGTGTGCATGTGGACGGATCAGTGAACCTTTGGATTGCGATTTGGACCTGGTAAGTATCATTTGGTACTTTTTGTTTTTATGTGCTAAACCGCAAATTACAGACACGTTTTAGTTATTTTATATCTAAACCATTTGACAAACACAAATATTACTACAACAAAGTATACAAAACATTTAACTCATGCGTGAGCTTAATCTTAAAAGGCCAAATAAAAGTCCTTTTAATATTGCTCAAAACATTTGCAATAATTTGCACAAACTTTTAAGATAAGGCCATAAAGTTATTTACAAAATAATCTTGAAAATAAAAACACAAATATTTTTAAGAGATAAAACCTGTTTTTGATAAATAAAATAAACATTTGAGATTGGCGTGTTTTGCGAACCTTCAATTAAGGCCCAAGATCATAATAAAACATTTATAAACTGAAAGCATAAATATTTTGTAGCTAAGAACTGCGGCAAGTTTACTTTCATTGCTCCGATTTTTTGTGACACATAGTTTTGCATCATAAATATTCTCTTTTCGATATATTTTAGAATGGCAACACTGGAAAATGGACCATACTGGTCACAAAAGATCGTGGCCCTGAATTGAATCGGCACGTAAATCATGACATAATTTGACCACATTGGATCCAAACAACTTAACTGCAGTAGCATGGCTGACCAATCAAGCCCTATAATTGACAATTCATTACGTTTGGTTACCATAATAGCACTGTTGTTTAATATAACTTTTATCTGTTGAGATTTGATTGGTAAAAGTAGTGAAGGTTTCGTCCGTTTAGTATAAGTCGCCGTGTGAAATCGTACGAGTGATTTGTTTTCTATCTGAACTTTCGCCACTTTGCAAGATTATTACCATATTAGGTATTACTGCAGTCAGTTTATTCATAGTATGTTATTCACTAGTTTGAATCAAAGTAAGACAGGATTCCGTACAACTCTAGATTCTAGATTTGTTCAACATTCTTCAGGACGTTTCTCTTCAGAAAAAATATTACTTAATATCCTTTTTTGACATATCTAAACCGACATTTGCAGGTATTTTACTGTTGTTACCTAGCATGCTGCTGCATGCTGCATTTTGATCATCATAGGCTTCTTCTTAATTTCAGGGCCAAAAATTCTTATTTCTCCAAAGTTTTGCTTAAGGCCTTAATCGTATCTTGATATTATTACTAACCAAATTAAGCTAAATAGAAAATCACAATATTCAGAAAATATTTTGATCTTATTGTCAGAACTACTGAAATTAGAAGAGATTATTTGGACAGATCTGTCATACCGGGTGAATCTGACACGTAGGTGGTAACACCAAATTATTATGTATTGCCGCTATTACGCAGTTTCGGAGTCTTTCTTATTGATATTTGATGTAATACCAATTACTATGGTGGATCAAGGCCTTATTAGAAGCTAAAACCGTAGGTTTTTTATTCATACTTGTACGAATTATGAAATCTTGTCAAACTAGATTTGATATGCAAAGAAACGAAATTTAAAATTACATTTTGTTTATTACTTTAACTGACATTGGATCACGTTCCAAACAAAATCGAAATTACGTACACTATCCTAATTCGTCATTATTTTTAAGACAATGTGGCAACACCGTTTAGAGAACTGTCTTGACTTTTGGCCACAGGTGCAATTACTCATAATATTCCTAAAACCTGTGGACAATTGCTATTAGATACCTGTATGTAGCGACCTTGTGCAGTATTATCTAAGTATTGCGCAGTTATAAAATGATTCTGTCGAAAAAACAGCGGCTCTGAATTTTTTCAGCACATCTATTTATGTGTTTATGACTGAAAGTGAATGGCTGTTGTTTGAATAGTAAAAGTAAGGTTTTGTCGGTTGTTACCATGCTTCTAGGGTCTCTATTTAAGCACTCATAAGAAGGCATTGATCAGTTTTTTAATCCAATTCTGAATTCATTTTATGATGTCATTTCAGGGTAAGCTAGGTTCCATTTTTGTGAAAATAACCAATTTCAAAAGATGCATGTTCATCTTGTATTTTTCATGAACAGACTTGTAAGGCGAATATGCAATGTTCATTTAAAAATTTTAAATATTGCACAATAAATAACTCCTTAGTATGCAGACATTTTCTTAGCGATGAGTAATGCTGCAACCTCCAAAACTTACCTTCACAGTGCTACAGGGAAACGATATGAGTTGAAGGAGCTTTTTGGCCCAATAAACACCTTTAGCATCCTTGAAAAGCTTTAGAAAGCTTATGCAACAAACTTAGGCCAAACTGTGACGTTACGTAGGAAAATTTGTCAGAGATCTTCCAAGGCCGATTCAACCGAAAAATATAGTTGAAAGCTTTCAGAAAACTTCTTTACTGACTTACCATTTGCCAGTCCAAGTTTGTCAAGCTTTGGTAGTCCGGAGACTATGTATGATACGTATTACCACAGCCACACACAACAACAACAAACAATTACATGTACTCGTATTGTACAATCACGGAAAATGGCGCCCTATCGATAGCTTATCAACCGGCCTTGTGTTTATCTGAGCACTGCTCATCTGTTCACGTGGGCCTGATTGTTTCAAGAGCATTCAGCTAACTGCTAACTCGAATTGAAGGCAAATAAGCTTGTAGGTTGAGAATTAATATGGCATGGAACTTGAGGTAGATGCTAATGATATATCAAAATTACTTGATCAAAAATAATGCCTAATAGTGTCTTATAACTGGGATTCATTGCTGAGGATGAAAGCGAAAATATGAGAGACAAGTTTGGTTAGACTGGAAGAACCTAGCGAGAGGAACCGTCATTGATTGTGTATTTTTACACGACTGCACCAGAAGGAGGGTTATGTTTTTTGAGTGTATGTATTATATGTACATATTTCTTTGGCACGCTTTGTAGCCTAAACGGCTTGATCGATTTCAGCTTGAGAGGTGCCGTTAGATTCGTCTTAGTTGTGAGAGTGACACTAGGTATATCAAAATTGAAAAAACCTATCGTTTGGGGTATCAAAATAAAGGGTTTTAAAAGGTGATTACAAACATATATATAACTTATATGGTTCAAAGTAATTCGAAGTGACAAATCGCAAAAAAAAACACGTACCAAGAACTAATCGTCTGCGAAATCTTTCACATTTGTAAACTAAAAAGCTGGAAATAAAAAAGTAATTAAAAAAATAAAAAACCCCACTGCGCTAAAAAACTTAAGTTAAAAAAAACTGAAAAGCTAAAAATAAGCCCATTTTAAATAAAATAAAATTTGGACGCAGGCGGGACCCATTTGAATTTGAAAATATAACAAAAATGGTATGGCCCCGCCTGCTTCCAACTTTTATTTAATTTAAAATGGGCTTGTTTTTAGCTTTTCAGTTTTTTTTAACTTAAGTTTTTTACTGCAGTCGGATATTTTATTTTTTTTAAATTATTTTTTTTATTTGGAAAAGGACTTAACAGGAATAATATTGTAAATACGTGGTTTATTTAGTTGCATGTTTCAGTTGAAAGAAAACTATCCAGCAATTTTAAAATAGTGTTCTATTAAGATTTAAAAAGGAAAACTCGTGCACAGTAATATCTTTGGCATCTATAAATAAAGTCACAATCAACATCGTAAACATTTCTATCAAGTTCTATAGTAACGATATTTCTTATGACAGATTTAGCTTTGCCTTTCAAAACTGGGTTAGCCAACAAAGCACTGTGATTCTCATCCATTTCTTGTGATTTTGGCAAGATATATAATGCATAGTACAAATTATTTAACAGAACTTTTGCTTCCGCCTGGCTTTAAAAGGAGTTTCTTCCCCAGCACGACTCTCCCAGCTTTGAAACATCTTTAAATTTGTACTGAGTTTTCTCATCGTTCTTTGCTTTGGCATTCGCAAGATCTTTCCAAATACTTACTTGCTAATCTACTACGTTGTAACATTATATCGACGATACACTAGTTTTGGCTCTCACTATTGTCTACATCTACAACCACCTTCAAGTCAAATCTTTTAAATCTAATCCCGATTCACAAGACAATTTAATCTAGGCATACATGTAGGAGCTCTAGGCTTATTACCTTGGCAATGTGCACGCAACGCTGGCCTGCGCTCTGCGGTCTTAGGCATAAAATATGTTTAGCTATAACGTTGAGCGCTCATACTGTACCGCTTCCTGCTTCTACACCATTAATTGAGGCATTCTAGGAATCTTCTGCCAGTTGCTTGAACTTTAACATGATTTTTTTAGGAAATTTATATTTTCCATTACTTAAATCATGATTTAAGTATTGGAAAATATCAATTTTAAAATTAATGAATCACTAATGAAGCACATGTGCTTCATTAGTGATTCATTAACATTTTTCTTTGTGGATTCCGGATGATATCTGAAGACATTGTTTAGGGGTCGATGTATCTTCCGAAACAAATCCGCCTTTCAAAGTTTTCTTTGCATTAAGATTTTTAATAGTGTCCATTTAAAACACATTTAGCTATCAATACTTTTTCAGCCAACCTTGAGTTTCTTACTACAAAAGAGTAATGTTTTACATCAGCTAAAAACTTCGAAATCATTCGACTTCGCGTGTCATCCTCCAAGCCATCATTAAGATTCGGTACAATTGCAGCTGAAACCCAATCTCACGCAATAACGACGCTTACGTAAAAGACATTAAGATTTAAACTTGACTGCAAAATTTAATTTATACTTTCGAGTAATGGTTGCAAGCAAACGATGGAATCACATGTACATTTATAATGGTGAAATTGCTTTCTCTTGTTAACAATAACTTTTATTTTTTAATTTAGTTAGCTCATCTATTGCGAAACGGGGGGTCTTTGGCACACGAATGTTCGTGTGTAGTGATATTTTGGAGCTGCATTTTCGATTTTCTTTCAATTAAATATTAGATGGTACTAGAAGATTGCAAGGGGATGTACAGGACAACATATAACATTGTTTAAACGTGTTTGTTTTTTTGCTTTATAAACTATCTTTGTCATCAACCTTTCTATACCATTTGTTTGGGGTCAGCTCAGTATGTCTATTTCTTCTAAACATCTGTTAATAGCGATTGCTACTTTATGGATTTTCAGTATAAAGGCTTTAATATTTATTTGTTTTAAGCTGTATACCTTATTCCAGTCCATCTGTTACGTTATTCGTAACGTATTTCAAAACGCTTTGTAGCAAAGTGTCTGTTCCGTTAATTTTAAATTAATATCGAGGTTCGATCGAAAGGACAAGGGAATGGCGCATTAGCAATAAATAACGAATGCAATTCGAACATTTTCAGTAGCATTTACAAGATAGCGATAAATCATTGTGCTTGCGCCGACTTGCTTCCGCATAGACGTGCGCACGCGACGCGCAGAGAGTGAAAGTAGGATTTCAAATGGACGTCACCACGATTGCGTAGGAGGTTACTTTAAGTTCTTGTAGTAAACAAGAAATTCAAAGTTAATGAAAATGAAGACAGTCTCGTTAGAAAGGGCGTGGAGTCTGGAGATAATCTAAATACTTCTGTGATCAAGTCTCATTGGTCGGTAGTTCAGGACTTCACTCCAAGTCGTAAATAAAGTCAAATTGCTGTTCAATAGACTCGTACACTAATAGATTTTATTGTAGAGTATAATATTCTACTGCTATCATAACACTTATTGCTATAGATACAATTTAATTCCTTAATGGATAAGCTCTATCAAGTGGCACTATCTACATAGTAGAGTATTTTTAAAGCCACGTGTATAGGTTATTGGTGTATCGCCCAAAACGATTTTAACTTTATCCATAGCCATGTCGGTCTGTATGTTACCTTTTCACGCCTAAACCACTGAACGGATTTCGATAAAATTTGGCAGAGAGATAGATTGCATCCCGGGGAAGGACATAGGATAGTTTTTATCGACATACCTCGCGGGCGAAGCCGCAGGCGGAAGCTAGTCTTTTATAATTCCAAGGGCAGTTTTAAACAATATTAAAACGCATTCTTTACTGTAGCAGTATCCAAAAACATTGATGATATTTTCACAAGTAAAGAAGAATCGTGTAGGTTTAGTTTTAATGGCATCGACCGAGTTCAATGGTCTGATGATGGGCATAAAACTTTTATTCAGCGAATCCCATGGGCTATGGGCTATAAATATTCGTGTTTCATTTCGTACATTGATAGCCGGAAGCATGTTTTGTGGGAAACTCATGTTTGGAATCATTTATACAATATCATTAGGAAAGGAAATGCCTGTTAGCTGTGTATGTTTATCTTTTGGAACACACTTAATGAGTCGATTGAAGACATGTTTTATAATTTTATTAGTTTTTATTAGCTCTCTTCATGACGTTTAGCCCAACACAAATAAGTAGTGATCCATCTCCCAGGAAAGTAATATCATTTAAACTTATACTAATATGAACCAGAAACTTCATCTCTGTTTCTCGATTGAAGTTATATTTAATACTTAGTTTTTAATTAGCTGTCTTCATAACTTTCAGCTCAAGACCTATCGCAACATCTCCCAAGAAAGTTCTATCATCAATACATATTATTGTACCCCAAAAACTAATTTCTGTTCCACAGAATTTCTTCCTGTCGTTCCACCAATTGTTACATCAATTCCCACATTAATATTTATCAGGTTTTTTGTAACATTGTCTACAAAAACCGGTCAAGTGCATGTCGGGCCACGCAAAATGAAGGGTTCTGTTTAGTTGGAATTTTGCTCTGAAGTTTCCGCAAAGTTGGAATGAAGTTATCCCAAGAACAAACTTAACATTGTAGTTGAAAAATATATTCTCCCATACATTCCAACTGAAAATGTAAGTTTGTACGCACAATATTGAGAGATTTACCATGTTATTTTAAGACCACAGACTTATAGGTTTTCCTGTAATTTATAGGTATAGTTTTTTTTTAAGTATCAGTAGTTTTGGAGATAAGGGGGGGATGGTCAATTTTCGTCTATTTTCTTAAATAACTTTAATACAATTTACTTTAAAAAAATATATAAATATATATTTGAGATCTTCACAGTAAGCCCTTTCATTTGATATGTCACATGGTACCGATTACGAAACTTTTTTTTTATTTTCTATATGCCCCCCAAAAATTACCCATCTGTGTTTGGGTCACAGAGATTCATATGTGTACCAAATTTCAACTTAATCGGTCCATTAGATTCGGAGCAAATTGCCTGTGACAGACGGACGGACAGACACACGAGTGATCCTATAAGGGTTCCGTTTTTATCCTTTTGAGGTACGTAACCCTAAAAACAGAACTTTTGTTCAGCTAATGTGGCTAAATATAATTAGTTGTTTGTTTTGTCGGACATGAGGGTAACGAACTATATTTTGGCTGTCGCTATCATGTCGAACTGTGACCTTTGGAGAAAAACGATAGTTATTGCTGCGTCTAATATTGGGAAGATCTTTTGGGTCAGATGTCGGTAATTTGTTGCTGGGTCCACACTTGATCATCTTGAGATGAAAGTGGGGCGTGAGTAAGTGCAATGGCCATCCTTTAACAGTATGACTTATTTTACATTTAAACGAAGAACCTTTTTTGTTATTCTGATTTATATTGTGTATTTTTACCAAACCTTTGTTGGAGATCCTGTTAAAATGTGTTTTGAATCACCAACAAAGGTTTGGTAAAAATACACAATATAAATCAGAATAACAAAAAAGGTTCTTTGAGTGTGCTCTTTCAATTACAGGAGACCACAGCATGCACATATCACTAGGTGTAAACACGATAAAAAGAAAAATTCTTATTCTTAGGTCATTATCTAATATTTTTGCTAAAGGTTGTGTGTTCAATTGAAGATTTTGGTTCCATCGTTTATTGATCCAATCAAACTAACTACTAGTATCAAAACTACAGAAACATCATTAACTTTAAAAAAATCGCATCGATGACGTCAGATTATATTGTAATTCCATGCGTGTACGCATTCTAATACCTTTCACTTACGTGCACAGTTCATCCTTTACATTTTTAATGCAAAACAAAGTTGTAGACCCATTTTATTGTAAACACTTGCGATTTCAAATAGAAATTAAATTATTATGATTAAAAATCTAAAACAATTGACCTCCCTTCCTATACCATGTTTATTTTATCCCACCATCGCCCACCGACCGCAATTTATTTTTATAACGCGTGTAATAAAATAAATAAACTCGGACAGTCCTAATTTTAATCTAACGGCGCCAAGGTTCGCGAATTTTTCTCCAATACATTCGTTTCCTTGACACACATAGCGTTGATGCGCCCGCGCAGCCGCGACGCGAGTAAAAATGGCCGCGGATAAAAACTAGCCTTTGAATCATTATCTGAGAAATTCGTCGGTTTTAAAATTTTCAGTTTATGTAAATAACTGATTATGATTGTTTGTTGCAGTAAGATATAACCAGCACAACTATATTATTGTTTAAACATTGATGGACATGACGCTATGTTTTATTTTGCTGTCGATTTTCAGAAGCCTATGAGTCCCACTTATTTTTAGTAGCAGTGCAATCTAGACACACAAATCTCCCTAAACAGTGTATACCATTCGTTTCAAATTCTGTGCTTTTGTTTACAGCAACTGTCCGCTACATGCCAGAGTGAATCAAACTCGGGAAAAGCAAACCAAACTTCTTGAAGGTCGTATTTGATATTTTATACATTTCTGGAACAACCTTTTAATTAGTTCTTATCCAACCCTAGCCGGGGAGAAAGTTAGTTGCCATCGAAACAAGCGACCTTGGCGCCTGGATGTCCCAATTCCAACTATTTCGCATAAGAGTGGGACTTGGTGCCAAATTGTTTTATTGCTTTTTTTAGCGATAAATGTCGGTATTTAGGGCGCAGGATCGACGTGTTAATCGAACAGCTTCAGTATATTTTTAATGTGTGCCCTGTTTTCGTTGTTGTATAAATTTTATGATACACTTTTAGGCTTTCAAGGATCCTAGCAGATAAGATATAACCAACTAGATAGGAAAAGGAAGATATTTTTATTTTATTATATTCGAATGATTAACAATGTTTTGGGATTTCCAGGTTTTCCGATGTTTAGGCAACGCCTAAAAATCGGCCCATCAGCCTATTTTTGTTTTGCTCTGGTTTGTTCATGTCACTTTTATTATGTCACTGAGTTTGGGCTGATTGGATGTGCTATGGGTCCCTTAAAATTAGATGGGTAATTTTGAACAGAAGTCATGTTTTTACATTAGAAAGCTTAGCTTAAAAAAATGCTATTTCAGCAAAGGGCCTCTGAAGTCCTACAATCTTACAAATATATCAACTATTTAATTCATGTATAATAGATAGGTAGTCTAGTAGATATCAGCTGATACACTATCAATGATACCGTTGTATCGCCATAGTATTCCGCTCGTAAATTACCGATTACGATATGAATTGATTATCTTATTGATCACGTGATGGGCGTGCCTATGGTGGTGATGGGAAAACACTGAGGTTGAAAATAGGGAATTTTATTCTTTCAGAATCATAAAAAATTGTTAGATAGAGTCACGGTTCAAAACTAACATTCGATTATTTCTGTAGTTTTTAAAGTGTGTAGTATTTTTAATGAAAGAATATAGTCATGTTTATGGTATATATATACACAAACTCACACCTTTTTTCTACACATCATACTCCTTTTGCTTCGTGTACGTCCATGCGCGCCCGCCTGGATAATGTACATCTTGTTAATATTGGAAGATTCATAATCAGCCTTTAACGCTCCCACTGTTGGAACACAGACCTCGTCTCAGTGAGAGGGAATTATAAGATTAAGGCATGCTTGCACCACAAATCGTTAAATACGTTTAGTGCTAAACGTATTTAAAACATCGTTCTGTTTCAGTTAATCGTTTGAAAAAAACAGAGACAGGACGATCGATGTTTTAAATACGTTTAACGCTAAGCGCATTTACTGATTTCTGGTGCAAGCGGGCCTTAATAACGTATTAACGTAAAAAGACAAATCAACTTGAGCCACTGTAAAAAAAAACTTTAAAGCAAGAAGTAAATGCTCAAAACTTTGTCACTTGTCCAACGGTACAATATTATATTAACCGCTACAAAAACAAAACTTAAAAAATACCGTAAACTCAAAGAAAAAGTAAAAAGAAAAGTTGGTTTATTGTTACGTTGTTAGTTTTTTTTTATGTCAGTGGGTATTGACAACCCTATGAAAAGGGTTGTCATTACCCACGGACTATTTTATTCTTTATGGCTTGTTTAATGGCCGCCATAAAATTTAGCCGTAATAAATACTCTTTGGTTACGACATGCAAGCTACAATGTTAAAAAATGTTTTCTATCAATACTCCATCGTAAAGGGTTTGTTTTATTATCTGTGGACAGAATAAAATAATGGTAAGTTTTATAGTCTATACATATTTCATTGCCCGTGGCCATAAAAAAAAAACTGAGTAGAGAAAAGAACACATTTAGGAGGAAGCTTCTACATTTAATTATTTCTGAGCAAACTTAGTACTTAGTAGCCCGTATAACAGAACGTCACTCAAAATTCAAGCTTTACTTAAAACTAAATTTAAAACATATTTGATTGGTTGAAACTAGTTTTAAGTAATGTTTGAGTATTGAGTGACGTTCTCTAATAAGGTACCTAAACAGTTTTGGAATTTAAATTATTTTTGTGTTTATTCTGAAGTAAATTATTATGGATATTACAATTCCTCGTTTACTATTATTTCCTACATAGCTGAAAATTTAGAACAGTGTCTCGTAGATTACAGTTTACCTCAATATGATCAAGTCTTCTATCAATTCTTTAGCTCTATCGTGGACAAGGCGCTTTAGTTTTATTTTCTATAAGTATTTTTATAGAATTTGTACAGTTCATTTCATAATCATTGTTTATATTTGTTTCTAAGTAGGATATTTGCTACTAACACTTCTACTGCTGAATCATTATTGTACTTAAGAATATATTTTTTCATTGGTGTTTTTCTCAGAACGGAGCACAATTTGGAGAAAAATAAGAATGGTTTTAAATCTTAATAAATCATTCGAAACTTGTTTTGATTATAATCCAAAGTCAAATATTTATGTACACAACTAAAAATACTTACGACAAAAGTACACAGTAAAGTAAGAATGTATTGTAGAATCGTCAAAAAAATAGGCACAAGGAAAAGCGTGAGTAAATCTATTATATTCTGCAGACCATTAGCGAAAAACAGAGAAAGTGGTCATACTCGTAGTCATACTGTTACGTATTCGCGCGCTGACAGTAAAAAAACAAACGTCAGTCGATACGCGCGAAATGCTCGCCAACCTTCGGCGGATTTCGGCTGACATCGGCGCAAAAATGTCGTGATGCGCAGCCACAATAACTAGATCTGTGCATCTCCCTGCAAACCTACGTCACGAGCACCCGAGGGGGGCTCGTGGCACTATCTCGGAGGCCACGGTTCGCTGGTCCGCGGACATCCGCGCCTGTCTCACCGACCTTGGCCTAGTTTGATAGTGGGCTCTAGCCCGCTTCGCAGCTGTTACACAGATAGCTCTAATAATTCACTTCCTAATGGACTTTTTGTTTGTTATCAACGAAGATTACAATAAAAGTACTATATGATTCTGACGTCATTATTGAAGTTTGATGGCTTTTAGGTAAATTATAACGTTGTCGTTTGCATTTATTTAGAGCATGGACAGACAGACAAATTTTATTGTAAGTAGGTACGTAGGTAATTTACTGGTGATAAATTCGCCTGACCCGAAGCAACGCAGTTTTGATTTATAATATATATCCCTTTTCACAGAACTTGATGTTCATGTATTTATATTTCATTGCATTTCACTGCAATAAAACAGTGTGCATCAATCTTTTCAGAGACTTTTTAGCTACTTTATTTTTCTAAATGTCACTTTGATATTCTGCCTGTAGACAAAACGTTTCCCAACTTTCAGGACTCTAAAGTGCTAAGCCAATGTAATGTATGATACGAGGCGTAATTTGTTGATCTCGAAAATAAACAGTGTGGTTGCAGAGCTTTTTGTCCTACGCCCTGTTACAGATTTTGTCGTTCGTGCTTTCAATGAGAAACTTTCCTTTTTCTTATTACAGATTTTAACTTTTAGGGTTCTTCGTAAACCTGCCCGTATTTTACACATTTTTAAAACAAATCTACCAAGGTCCGATTACTAAGTCCAAATGCCTAATGACTATAGATACTTCTATCTCTTTCCCACATCCTATCCGTTGTTTCATCATTCGTCACTGTTAAAACCATTCATTCATTAATTGGGTGTGCAATGAATTTCGGGGACATCCATGACCTACTTTAGTATATAGAGTAGCTATGGCTGTATAAGACAACGCCAATGCTATGTGTACGGTACAAAAAAAAAAGAAATAAATAATTATTGATAAACTTCTGCGCGCGCGAAAGTAAGTCGGCCATTTTTCCTTATGAATAATGGCGGAGAAATTCTTAAATATTTTAGGGATTGTAACATAAAGGGGTACAGCATGGTGATATAGGGAAATGGATAATATCACGCTTTGTTTTCCCGAAGGGCTCGACAAAGATATACACGCAGATTTCGCCAGTTATTTTTAAGTCCAACGTAAAGCCACCAACCGGACATAAATTCAAACTCCGGGCTGCTACTGAGAAAATCCAGATAGAAAAACCCATTAGCAAAAAAATCACAAGCCACATTGTTGATTTTTAATCAATATTTGGGGTTAAGACACGATACATATAACTGGGAATATATATTATTACCAAACACCTACCGTATGTCATTGTGATGAAATTGATTTTACCAAGCAATAAACTTACATAAGTAAGTATGTTTCTCTAGGTTAAGTTTGACTCAACAATTCAATGCCTCACCCCAACATCTACATACAAACCCGAATTCGGCATTGACACACAGACAATCATTACTAACCTAATAGTGATAGTGAAGGCGAGAGAGGGATAGACGTATCGTTCATTCGTTCTATTTCTGTCCCCCTCTTGTATTATTATTAGTAAATAATTTCCTGGTACCAAAATAAAAGCCTTGACTTGACTAGTCAAATAGACGATAGGTTTTATTAGCTAGTTTCATGTGGTCTCTGATATAAATTGTGAATTATTGTGAATAATATTACGAGTAGGTACCTTACTAAAACATAATTTTAATAGTGAATGTATCAATAGCTAAGTGAGATTAAAAAAGAAAACAATCCATGATAGACTAGAAGTGTCAGTCTCAGTGGATGACGTAGTATAGTGAAGTATATGTAAAGAATGAAGAGAAAAATACATAATTTATAATTTCACTTTTATAATTTTACTTTGTTCATACGTAAGCTTTTATTATTATGACTAGGATAACAGAACATGTGTACCAGAAACTAGAGGGAATACAAACCATAATGTTCGCAGTTGCCAACTTGCCATGGACACTAGTAGAAAAAAAACAATAGGATTCTTGTTATTGTTTTAGGCCGAAAAGGCATTCGTGTTTCATTCTAAAAAGAAAAAAAATATTTAAACGATTTGCGCTTGACACAACGTACTATTGTAAATAGCCATATAAAATTACATATAAAGCAACATAATAAATAATTTTTATTAAACAATATCATAGATACTAACTAGTTATTATGTCATGCTCTATGGTCACTGCTATAAAATTATTTCTAATTAAATTAGATATCCCTAATTTAGCCACTCAAGCATGCTGCTTATTTTCTTTTATTTAATGCTCAGTTTGGTCACAGTGTGATTAAAATGTCTGTGCTAATAAATAGCTTCGGCCATACACAGGTAAAATGATAGAATTAGTCATAGCTCGAGTATTTGGCAGCAAAGTTAAGTCCATACACGCATCGGGAATCCACCAGCCCACTCGGTTCAATCCCCCACTCCTGTGCGTGTGCGCCGACCTTACCTACGTACACGTCCACATTAAGAAACCTTGATCTCTACCTATTACTGAAAAATGTTGCATTAAAAACACCCAACTTATTGTCTTGCACTACACGTGACAACCACACAATTAACAGCTCTATGTTAACACTGATAGAGTCTAAATTCGTTAATTATTCCTTTTCGTGGACCTTGATGGCTGGCCTTGCCTCTATCTGGCGTCCGCTCTTTCCGCCTTCGCCGAATCAATTTAAACATTATTATTTTTTATTCAGATATTTAAAAATACCTTTGTATTTAAATTATTATTAGATTTAGTTAATTAAGTGTAAACTGCAATTTTTATGAGCATGTACCTAACTGTTCTGCGTCTACAATTGGGGCCAGACACAAAGATTCAATTTTGTTAGTTATCTGTAAACTAGTGTCTTGGCCTTGAGCTAATGAAAAGGCACTGAAGGCACCAAAAAATAGTATAACCCCTGCAAAAGCTTGCACTATTTCTTCATCCCCAACTTGTCATTGAGCCACTCGATACTTACGCGATAATCCCATCACCATAGGATTAAGGTCGTCTATAAATACCGACCTACTAAAATGACCTATTTAGTAAACGAAAAAAGGCGGGCGAAAATTCGTGGTCGAAACATGCTCACGCGCACACACCGGCACAGCCGTACGTAATCACTAAAAGTGTGTCATGATCACTGGGTTAAGTTTAAACGTTTCAACTGAAGGTTTTTTATACTGTGGCGTGGCGTGGAGCGGCGGGGCTCACATGTCACCACCATGCAAGGCTTAAGGTCAGTTTTTCGCAACTTCACACCAACCTGCGAATAGTCACCTTACGGAATCGTCGGAGCTTAGAGTGTCAAAATCAAGGCTGTAATGGTTATAAAATGGATGGTAGAACGTGAAACGGTGGGATAGATGATGCTGAGCTCGAATTTAGGTCGATCTAATTCGCAAGTAGGTTATCGCCTCGGATAAAAATAAAGGTGTATATAAATTGTTTAGTGAAACACTTGTCATCGTGCCCTGGTTAAGTTTTTTGCTAGAAACTATTTGTGTAATGCAACTTATTCTCAAGAATCTCCTACAGGTCAGCAAATTATGTAACCTAGGGGCTGATGAAGAGGACTCTTTATGTATGTACTATAATCCACGTTCATTGGATTAGATTAATTACCTTGAAGCGCCACGTGATGCGCCCACGCTCACGCTGGCGCTTCCAATATTAATTATCCGCGTAAACAAATCCGCATTATGAGTTATTTTAGTTTGAGTGTCTCCAAAACTAGTGAACTCATTCTGATATAGTTTCATGATTACGCACGCTGTAGTAAAGAAGTATTTTTACTTATTGGCACATTTTTTTGTTACACGTGTGACGTAATACTGTCAGATTTAATTTATAAACAGCTATTTCTTTACATTATTTGGACTGGCTCTCTGGTGTAGTGTTATGTAAGCGCTGCTGTTGAGCTGGAGGTCCTGGGTTCGATGCCCGATTCGTCGGGCGAAGTGTTATTGGGTTTTCCCATCTGCAATTGCTCAGTAGCAGCCTGGAGTCTGGATTAGTGTCCAATTGGTGGCAATAGGCTTGCCCCTATTACATCACTGTAGAGCCTTTTCCCAACTATGTTGGGGTCGGCTTCCAGTCTAACCGAACAGCCCGGTTACTGGGTAAAACAATACCCCTTGGTAAGACTGGTTGTCAGACTTTCGGGCTTCTGACTACCCGTATCGACTCGCCACTTATTAGGACTTAAAAATAGCTGCCGAAATGTGGGTTTCTGCCTAACCCTTACAGAAATATAGGCGTGATATTGCTTTTATTTGGATTTATTTATTTCACAAGGCTCATGTGTTTGATTCGAATAAAGAAACCTTGAAGCTTTATATCAAGATTGCGCTCTTTTGTGCGTCGAGATCGCGCGCTCTAATTAGGCATAAGTCGGACTGGTCTTAAAAAGGTCATTGGAATATGGTAATATTGTCTGTAATTAGTATTAAATGAGCCGTTCTTTATAGGTTCCTTGAGCCTTTGATTTTTCAGATTAGTCGTAAGCACATATTACAACAGATGGATATCGTAAGTTTAGGCATCAATGGTACGTAGCATTATCAGCAAATGCAACCCAAAATGAAGTCTGTAAAAAAGTAAAAACACGAAACCTATTTGCTAGTAATTTTGTTTCGATGTGGCTGAAATAAATTACTATACGGATGACATAAATGAGTCATCGTATTACTATGAACCGGTGTATTGCTGCACTTGCACAAAGTGTGATAATTTAGGGCGCGTTGCGACAGCCGCTGCGTCTGCGCATATGACCGTTTTGATTTTAAACAATAACTGGCCGATTGCACAACAACGTGCCCTAGATACTCGCGTATGTATTTGTTTGATTAATTATTTATTTAATTATGATGGCCTGTTCGGCGTGTATAAATTATTACCTAAAGAGCAAGCAAGCAAAATTAATAATATTAAAGAAATTTTTAAACAAACACAGTTTGATCTTAATATAATTCAAAATATTTACCCCAAAACGCTGGTATCTGGCATACTTAGACATTTTACTTATTCGAAAAATAAATAGCCTAGCCAAATCACACTAATATTATAAAGGCGAAAGTTTGTGAGTGTGTGTGTGTGTGTGTGTGTATGTGTTTATATGTTTGTTACTTCTTCACGCTCAAACGGCTAGACCGATTTTGAAAAAAAATTGTGGATGTAGCTGACACCCTGGATTAACATATAAGCTAGTTTTTATCACGATATTCTCACGGGGTCGACACTTATGCGGGTTAAACCGCGGGGCGCAGCTAGTAAGAAATAAAAATAGGTTACGCATTACTTACTCCGCTTCTATAAAAGTAATCTCTCCAATACATAATAGGCATTTATACCAACAAAGATTTTTGCAGATCATCCTTTAGCCCTGTTAATGCTAATCTGCTAATGACTCCACACAAACCGTACGATGCGATGTGTTGTATGTTTATCTACGAGTGTCATGCACTTACAGTGCGGTAAATACGGCCATACATTATTTATCTGCTCAAACTGACGGCCTTGGTCCAATTTGGGCATGCCAGCAGATAATGTAACTGGTTGTCCTAATTCCCTTGAATGTCAACTGATGTCTTTAAGTGGTGAGGGTTAAATGGAGTTTAAGTTGGGTTGAAGTATGGAAGTATTGGAAGTGTCCAAGTTACAATATTGTTGTATCAAGCTCCGCGGGTATGTGTGTCCGTTGTTATTAATATCTCTTCTTCGTTAATTATTATCATTTACCTTTGTATTATTAAATCGTGACTGGCATCACGATGAACACTTCTAAAGTTCACTTGGAGTAATCATTGGATCAATTTCCTATTAATATAAAAATAGGTATGAAGGATCATTCTGAAACCGTTAGTTTTTTACATCCCCTCGTGAAATACAGCCTCTTTTAAAACTCGACCTCAAAAACTATTTTGACATGTGGATATTTGTCCAAATCTATCTATCATCCACACATGTAACTAACAAATTAATTAGTAATAATTAAATAATGGACGCACATCAGTACAAGTTATTGAGGGAAACGGGTCAGTAGAACATATAGACCCAGCAATTTGTCACTTCTATGTATAATTGTTGCGATATATTGTTCAACTTATCTGTTAATTTACATAACAAAAACATTAGGTACTGTCTATTGTACACACGGCTTCACACTGTCTAGGAACTTTATCTCAGACCAGAAGAAATAATACTCTTGAAAGTATTTAGACTTAGCCATATTTCGTATGCGCTGGACACACAGAAAAGACGTAAGACGAGGATGGGGCGCGGACAGGGCGCAGACGGGGCGCCCCGACGCGACTTTTAAAAACATATAGAAAAGACGAGGCACGGGCGTGACGCTGGGCGCCGCGTCTAGATGACGGTTTTATACAATGATCTTCCTTCTCTAAACACGTCGCAACCACTAAATGACGCAGGTTAAATTTTTAGAGGTGTGTAACTCTTTACGGAACCTACTCACTGATCCGGATCATTGAAGTGATTTAAAAGATTGGTTCAGTAACAACATTTCAAATGCATCACTTTGATCTGAAACATTACTTTGCTCTGTGCTCAATCCGCGCGACGCGTCTCTCTCGAGGCGACTGAGCAGTGTGCGAGCGAGAGAGGGTGACTGAAATACACTGAGTAACTCGCGAGTCGCGAGTGAGCGGGCGACATAATTATAATCTATACAAGTCAGGAAGATGATACCAAATGAGATGTGTATCACTCATACTCTCACAGATTTTGATTCTGTATTTTATATCCTTTGATCCGATGTGGAGTTTCTTGCCCATTCTTCTCCATACGAACACTACCTTTTGGAAGGGGCGACTAGAATCAATTCAATTTTACTGTAAGTTTTGACGTTCAAAAGTGCCTTTAATGTGCCTATTTAAAATAAATTATTTGACTTTGATCCAAATGAGCCAAATGAAACATCAGTGTTTCGCTCATTTCAGTGATCGAGATGCAAATGTTCCAATCGCAAAAATGATACACTTTGCCCACCTCTAGTTGTGTTGTGTGTGTGTGACAGAGACGCGCGGCACCCGCGCACCGCCCCGCCCACAACCCCGTTCTCGCCTGCTCGCGCCCGTGCCCCGTCTTTTCTATATGTTTTTACAATAGGGCGCAGACGAGTAAGCGTCGTGTCCGCGCCTTGTCTTTTCTATATGTTTTGCGTCGCGACGCTACTATACATTTTGTATGAAAGGGACGCGGAAGAGACATATGTCCGCGCCCCGTCCTCGTCTTACGTCTTTTCTGTGTGTCCAGCGCTTTAGATTTCTAAGTTGACAAAAACTCTGGACAGCTCCTTTTGCAAACCCTTCCTTTTGGTCAGCCTGTTTTGTGTTCCCATTCCCCAATGAGATGATTTGCATTGATCTCAAGTTCTGCACTAATCCTTCTGGCATCCCTAAACTATTCTTAGACCAAGGAAACTGAAAACCCAAAGGAAAATATATGAGCAATCTCGTAGAGACTCGTAGTGATGTTAGACGTTGTCATGACACCTTGAAATCTATGCATTTATCTTCAGCACACGTGTCAGACTTATCACGAAAACAAACAAAAACAACACTGCAACGCTGCAGAAATTTGTATCAAATAACAGTTATATCTAGAGAATAGGTACCTGTATATATAGGTAATGCATGATGTAAGGATGACGTTGCCAGTACCTGTAAACATTTTGGCAAAATATATTTACACAGGTGACACGGTTTTATTTAGACTAAATAAAATGTAACTTGACTTGTTTGTTCAGCACATTTAATTTTAAACTAGTGAAAATTTGCAAAAATATCGCTGGTACCCACATTGAGAGGTGAAACCATGGAAAATTAACTGTTGCACCATTGTTTAGAACCTGCACACGTGCTCGGCACATGCTTAGTAGAATACTTTAGTTCATCAAAAATGGGACGTTCCAAGGTTTTATTACAGGGTGTACACCGTAGGTACCAGGTTTACTTCCAAAACTGCGCAAAATTAACCACAAATGCCAGATCTGTCACAAAATCTTCCAGTTTCCCACGCCAACACAAACAGCCCTTTCATCATTGAAGGAAATATCAAACACATTTATTTTGATCACGACGCAACGCACGCGCACGGAATCCGGTAGTTATCACTGCAAACATCCAGCTAGACAGAGATGAATAGATGCAGATACAGACAAGTGTGAGCGAGAGAGAAGCAAGGTTACCCTCAGGGCCGGGCATCACGAGCCGCAGTTATCGATGCAAGTGCTATCGACTATCGAATCTACTGGTTATCTGTATATCGTGTTAATGACATTAAAAATTTGGTTTCAGGGAAGGATTTTGAGGTTAGAAAGATAAACTCAAACGCCTTTGAAAGATAAACTTAAAGCCTTGTAATGAGAGGTCAGGCGATATTGCGGTAGTCTCGGAAACCATCATGCTAATGTTTCCTAATATTCGTTTTTATTGTAGTATAATGTGCAAAAAATCTATGTCAATTAATACAAAGTTACGAGTAGTGTAGCCTTTACGTTGTGACCTTAGCATTGACTTAATAACTCATTTCACAATTTAAGTACCTAAGTAATTAGTCTAGTGTGAATCGCTGAGTGCGATTTTCGCAATTTTACAAACTCCATTGCACTAGTTGTAACTACATAATGGGTCTATTTTGCGAAAATTCAATTGTAACGAATTGCAATGTTCGATATTTATGTAGAATTGAATTTAGTCCACAGCTACTGAACGAGTTTCCTCGAATCATCGATTGTTTTTTTTTCAATTGGTTTGTTCTCGTTTATTGCAACATTTGTGTTAAAAGAATAATAAAGATGGATTTATTAAGAACTGTTCGGGACATTTATAGCTGTTACGTACGATTGCGCCACGCTATTTGGCAGCTTTTCGTAATAAGACATTGCGCTGGCGACTGATCTCGCACAATTGTGACTTATATGTTGAATAATCAGAGACAATGAGTAACTTGCTGACAAAATATGAGACACCTATTGTATTAAGTCCAACATTTAAAAGTTATTTGGTGTTTTAAATGTTTTTCACGATTGGTTTTACAAAAATTGATTAACAAACACCGCCTTGGATTAAGACCTTTTGATGTAGATTTTTTGTATTTGGCAACACTGCTCTTTATATTGCATTTACCGATTAGCCAACATCTAATTTGTTATTAAAATATTATTTATTAAATACTAAGTCAAACAAATTGACCATGGGATACTTACTTGTACCGCCCGTTTAAACCCAACCTTCGTGTGTACCCTTTAATCAAATCAAGTTAACTAATACACAAAATCACTTAATAATATAGTAGAACGTAATATTTAATCTTAACTAGCTTGGGTACATTCTTGTTGACATGTAACTGATTTCGTTGTCTATTTATAGCTAGTTGATATAGGGATGTGATTCATGTTACTACGACAAACGTGGCCGGGCGTGTTTACGACATTGGCGCCAAATAATTTGCTTAGAAATAATTTAATCATTCTGTAAATAAATATAAATCTGGGAATTTTAGATGATTATTAAAAAAAATACCTACTTAATAATTTCTTCTTCAAGGTCGGAAAAATAAAAAATATTACCAGTGACGGCAGTGACGTTTCCCGCGATGAGGTAGAAGTTTAAAAGTTTGATGCGTAACTTCTTCCACGAAAACAGGTGTACCAACACACAAGAATACGATCACCGAAAAGCCCAGTGACCCCGCCAAAAGCGCCAAATAAGGCCATAATACGTGCAGACATATCCCCGCGGCAGTGAGGCCACTCGCTGACATAGACCTAGATATTCTGACATTGGCACTACATTCAAGCGCTGAGGTCGCGCGTTGCCAGTTTAAAAATAAAACGCGCGCGCTCTGACGTTTGTGATTTTTGACAGATAGAGTGCGGAATTTGAATTTTGGATTTGAAACGATCGGTTCTGGAAGTGTTTGATCTTCGAGTTGTCTTCGAGTTATGGAATGTCAAGGATGATCTTTTTGAGGTAAATATAGTTCAATATTATTTATAGTATTTTACATGTAGAATTGTATCATGCTACAAAAATCTAGGTCAATGACTAATGAAGATTTCAAAGGCTAGAAAACATCCATTATTTTACTAAGAATTTGATTAAGTCCGTATTTGATTAAGTAAGTATGTATTGTACATACGTGGCGAATAAATGTTATTATTATTATTGCATAAAAGTACACAAAAAAATAATACCTACATTCTACAAATTAAGGAAAAGAAGTCTCCGACCACGTAGAGTAAGTAGGAAGACACCACCAGCCGGCAGCCGTAAGATAAAAATGCATTTTTAAATTCATTCAATTCTCAATCACAAAAAATAATAATTTTGACACATGTCAAGGTAATACGTAGCTTGCGACCTTCGTAAGGTCTTCGTTATGTAAGCAGAGGTCCGTAAGGCGTGCCAGTTACGTCATATGTCTGACTGCGAGGTTTTCCTACACGACACACAGCGCATTCTAGATGATAAAGTCAAAGGTATGTGGCTAGAATTTCGCGATTTAAGAATGTATAAGTTTTTTATTAGAGATTATGGTAATTATTATATGGAACAGGATAGCCAGAATAAATTAATCAATCTTCTTCGCCTATCAGACATGTGACATCTACCAACCCGCACTGGGCTCGCGTGGTAGATTATAGCCCACTCCCTCTTGAAGAGAGGAGGCCTGTGTCCCAGCAGTGGGATGATTATTTGTTGTATTTAGGTTGTTTATGGGTTTGCCTAGCGCAGTCTGTTAGGTACATTATGTCTCCCAAGTTGTGCCTCAACACCCGTTTCTCCCATAACCACTGTGTCCCATGATAAGTCAAGCCAGAATATTCAAGTAAAGTCGTATTATATCGTACTTCGAAAGTATAATCGAAGACATAAGTTTTTATGCCAATATAATCAAAACATCTGCTTCGCGAAACCAAGTAAGATATTTGTTCTATTACAACATATCAATTTATCATCAAATAAAAAAACGCTAATCACAATTCAATAACATCACATAAATCACATAAATTTCAACAACAGATATAGAAGAAACCGAATAAATACATAATAATGTTAGAATAAACACTATTAAAAAAGAAAACGAAAGCGATTCTGTAGAAACTGTTGCTTCCAACTTGTTAGTCTCTCACTTTCTATGATACATTCGGTCAGAGAAATGCATAACTTTTGGCAGATTTACATCACTTTACGACCTTATGGTCATTTAAATACTGGTATACAGCTGCATCTGGCTTCCAGTCTCAACTGGAAGCCGACCCTAAAATAGTTGTGACAAGGCTAGGGATGATGACATCACTTTATGGCCGATTCTTATAACTTACGAACCGTTATCGGTTAAATTAAGACTCTTGTATCTTTACCAATAATGAAGGAATTACTTCATAGCTTTGCATAGCAGACCCTCCCATATGAAGTAGCCATCACGGTAAAATTAGCATACGAATCTATTTAAATGCCCAGTTTGGCAATAAAAAATGCCACCACCATAATTGCTGCTCGAATTGCTTTGCTACCATTGTCGTTAAGCAAAACAATTCGTTTTTGTTTATAGGAACTGAGCATTAGTCATTTGCTTCTAACTGACTGGCTCGTCTGTTTTAAGTCCCATTTACACGATACAAGTTTCTTGCCTGTGGCACACAATAAAATAGGAGCAACAAATGAATCGCATTGTCTAAACATTGCTTAGATAGTGCAACTTTTATTGTTGCTTCGACACAAGTTATGCCACTGGTAATTAACGGGAGGTTATTCGAATTTACCTGACTTAGAATCAATTTTAAATGGGCAAATTGTGTGTATGCATTTTGGTCCTGAAAAAAAAATATCATAAATACCGACCCCGGATCAGGCAGCGTTATTGAGTTTTTACTATAGGTAATTCTCTGTAGCAGGAGTGTGGATTTATCCAGTCCCGTTAATGACAATACGCTTGCCTTCCACATTGGACTAATAACTAAATGCGCTACTCTGTCAAACCCTTCCGTATAAAAAAACACATTTATTTTAGACCAAACACTTGTACACATTTACACTGCGCGACAGTGTGTCGGCAGGATTAGCGCTCGTCTTAAAACTTTTGGTATCAACATCTGATGAAATTGTTTATTTTGCATCATTGTCATAGTTACTGTTTACTTTTTAAACTGATTCTGGTACCTATAGTACATAATTCAGCGGCAGTAGCCGCAGCAGGCTGCATCGAACAGCCGATCGATAGTAGTGCGAGGTTGTTTTGGTACACGACTGTGATTTCTTGGTTCTAAATAATATGTTACGTTTACAAACATGAAATTAAGTCAATAAAATTCCAGGAAAATAAGTAATTAATAACTAAAATTCGTTTAAATATGAGTCAAATTCTTCGTGAGGATAACTGAATTATTTTCACCCTGAATTGTATTATTTATAAGTTTGTCAATCAACAAGTCTGTCTTGAATATAAAAATACTAAAATAAAAATAAATAAATAGATATAATAAATCTTGATATACTAAAACTCATGTTGTTTCCTTCGAAACTAAGTAGAATCAAAAGTGTTCGTAGCTACGCTTGGGCGCCGTCGTAGCAGATACGTAGCGCTGCGCTACGGCTTCGTAGGCGGTCGCTACGAAATTACGCGTTGGAGTTATCGTACGGAAGTAATTATTTTTCTATAAACAATTTTTTAAATATTTAACTTGAGTTAATTAGTAAATCATTGTTTATAAATTATTATTTCTTTGTTTAATTTGAGGTAGTTAATAAGAGTTATATGTAATAAAAACGGTGCGCTTTTATAGGTTTAGATAAAGTAGAATTAGGATTTTTTATCTATGTAATGAGGGCAAATGCTTATAAGTTATATGAGAGATAATGGGATATAGTATATTCAGTTACTACTAACTAATAAGCACCTACAATTTGTTAAATTATCTCTTTCGATAACCTAATTTCCACTCCAAAGACTTACACCTCCAATTTTCTTTTATTAATTTTCGACACCTCAAAATTAAGAAATCAACGTCAATCGTTTAATTAAGATCATAATGTTCACGAAAATTACTCATAATATCCTCAGGAATTCAATAAATCGTAGGCAGCTTCCACAAAAACGATCTTACATTAGATATAATGGATTTTCCTGGAATAGGGGCGTGGGAGAACGGTACGTGACTACTAGCAGGTAACTTCTAGAAGGTCCATTAGAAAAACTTTACCTACTCATGAAGGAAAAAAAATAAAAGTGTCCGTGGAGTTTCTTGCCCGTTCTACTTCATAGGAACCAACTTTCTGACTGACCGACTCCTTAGACAAATCAAAAGTTCCTGTAAATAGCTTAATATTTTTTTAGGTATGACTTTTGAGCCAGAATTTAATAATTGCTGTCTCCAAGTTCGGCGATGTCTACTAGCCAACACTCTTGCGCTAGTGGCGGCCTAGAGCTTGCTTGCTATCCATACTCCATACTAATATTATAAATTCTAAAGTAACTCTGTCTGTCTGTATGTTATCTTTACACACCTAAACCACTGAACGGGTTTCGATAAAATTTGGCAGAGAGATAGATTGCATCCCGGGGAAGGACATAGGATAGTTTTTATCCCGATATACCCACAGGATCGACACTTACGCGGGTGAAACCGCGGGGCGCTGCTAGTTCCTCATGATAGCTCTATTTTTCATAGACTGAATATTATAAAGTATTTATTATGTTGGTCAGTAGCAGTTATTTCCCTAAGTATAATAGAAGAGTCGAGAATTAAAGAAATTAAACAAACCTTTCAAACATGTTTTATTGTCAATTTAACACAGAGATGGAGCTTGTTAGTTTATGCAAACAAGCGGATACCCGTTACGCATTACTGAATACTTAATAAAAGTAGACACAAATACCTTCCATTTATAAGTACCTGACACACTCGACATACGTGTTCCCTACAACGTAGTTCCCCAGTTATTCTTCTGTAACTACCCGCCGGCAGCTTGCCATCGCTAGGCAACGTTACACGTGCCAGTCCCGGGCTAACGGGTGAACCTTACCCTGAAACTCTGCATCTTAGTCAGTGAGCTGTATGGTCGTCGTCAGTGGCGTATTAAAGACGGTGGCTTATTAATGGTATTTTGTGAGGTAATTCTGGAAACACGTGTTTGTTATGTAAACAATGATTAATAGATTTTCGTCTTGCGGATAGTATTAGTATTATATAGTATTAGGATAGTATTTATTAGTAGTATAGTATTGCTAGGATTTTCTTGTGCTATCAATGTGAGGAACATATCCAAGCTAAACCAAGTGGAGTGTTACGTTTATCAATCTCGGCACCTGTGTAAATAATGTTTGTTCTGCTTAATTATAATGAAAAGTAAAACAACTCAGAATTGGAAAGAAAAACCTAAATCAAATCCTATCTAGATAACTTCTAATGAAATTATTTCTCAGTCTGTTTTTTCTAACGAAATTATAACATTTACCTTCACAATCGACAGTTATTGGAAACAACCAACAAAGCCTTGTTTTCCACTATCGGTACGAGTTTGGGGGAGGGGGCACGCCCACGCGGTGGAGGGGGGTGATCCACGTGTATTAATGAAGAATGAACCTTCACAAGCGAAGCGGGGGGCGGGGCGCAGTGCGGGCGTACTAAATATAAGTATGTTTCGGTATTACTGATTTATTTTTAATTTTTCGGTCGAATTTAGGCACGTGTATGCTTCTAGGTTGGTCGAATGATTTAGTAAACAAATAGGGCTTTTGGTCATGAACTTGGAAATTTTATAGATAGTGCCATCCACGAACACGCGCCCCACTCTTCTTGCTAATCGTTAGTGGTTATCGCTAGTTAATTCCGCTAGTGTTTTAGTTTTTTCATACACACTAATAAAGTAATTACTGTGTATCGACAAAACTAAAACTCTAGCGGAATGTTGCACACTTGTACTGTAAGCGATTAGGAAGAAGAGTGGGGCGCGTCTTCGTGGATGGCGCTATCTCTACATATTTTCCTTCAGGGATCTTTTTCGTAATACCTTAAAATCTAGTAGTCAAATTAATTTGGTAGCGATTGTTTCTAGTTGATGTAAACTGTCATCGTCATTCACAGCCCAACTTCATCTAGTGGAGTAAGGCCTTTCTTTGGTTGTAAATGTATGTACTAAAAGTTTAAGAAATAACTACGATAACCGATACAAGCAAGCTGTATGACCGAGCTTTTCAAAAGCTTACTAAAAAAATACCGAACACAATATGTAGCCTAACATTATTCCCGAATAAAATAAATATCGAGAAGTGGCGTCGCAGATCAATTTTCAACTAATGACATAAAAAGTGGGTGCTGCCACCCCAGGGGGTGGTTACACGAGTTTCCCACCCAGCCCGGTCGTGACATCATCATCAAAAGATTTAATTTCTGTAAGAAATATTATTTATTTTTGTTGAAAGTCCTCCACTATTTACAATGGAGTAATAGGCTTATAGAGGACTAGCAACCCGCCCCTGCTTCGCACGGTTTTTACCCTCGAGATAATCGAGATTTCTTTATAATAGGTAAGTTTAATATCAATTTATTTTACACATAAATCTTCCTGAATAAATTCCCTAATTGTTTTGATTTTGGATATGTATATATCTATGGCCTGCCTGCCGCTCGAATACGTACAGCAGTACATATGTATATTTGGGCAAGCAAATCTCCTTCAGGAAAAACAGGAACCTGAAATAAATACTGGGCTTATAAAGAGATTTTCAAATCACAACTTCCGATCATATTGAAAAAGACAGTACTAGACTCTGCTATTTTGCCATGTCTCAGTTATGGTTGCTAGACTTGGATATATGATAACAAGGCGAGAAACAAGATCCAAACCACACAGAGATCTATGGAGAGAAGGTGCCTAAGTATTAAAGTAAGCGATAGAGTAAGAAACACAGACATTAGCAACAGAACTAAAGTCACAGATGCTCTCACTTTTTCGCTAAGCTTGAAATGGAGGTGGGCAGGCCATGTTGCAAGGTATTCTGATGATCGTTGGACAATCAGGACAACTAAATGGGCAGGTCCACGAGGCACCAGGAACAGAGGCCGGCCGTGCGCCCGATGGCAGGACGAGATTATTGCGAACGCTGGGCGGGACTGGGTAGCCACCGCGTCAGATAGAGAAAAGTGGAATTCTTTGGAGAAGGCTTTTACCCGAATTTGATGATTTCCCATCCAGTAAAAAAAAGGGGGTTCACACACTAATATTATTTTATTTTAATCACAATTATTTTATCGAAATTAATCAATTAATTTATCTGAACGCATGATTTAATCTTAATTCAATAATTTTAAGTAAGTTATTCGAAATCAGGATGAAAATTTTGATTTGTTGAACTTATTTTTATTTAACGATATTAGTAATTTTTATTGTTTTTGAAGTGTGTGGAATTATTAAAGCTTTATTATTATTATTTTATATCTTTTTAGTGTATTGTATACATAATACTTGCACCAACGACAGCCCCATTTTATGTCCAGGAAAATCACATGTCCACTTCAAGGTTGCCCGTTTGCCCGCGCCTTCGTCTGCGGTCCAGGAGATCATGATCTTCCCATGTGCTAAATTTCATCCAAATCCGTTCATCCATTTTAGCGTGAAAGCATAAAACACAAAACAAACAAAAAATCAAATTTTCTCTTTATAATATTAGTTTAGATAATTATGGTTACATAAGGAAAATGTGTCACTTTTTAGGTATCTCACACTTTCCAGTAAATATGTTTTCTGAACTAAATTCACGTAAACGTAGGTGTCAACAATGTCGATGCCCTCATAGGTTTGCCTTTCAGATTATTTATAGCAGTTATATTGGTTCTTATTCGTAGGTAATCGTTTCCTGCCGGATGCTTCTTGATATTTTAAGTAGGTGTCGAGCGTTTTATATTGGACAAGTAGACTTTGGGGGCTCTTTCTAGTAGATGTTATGTCTCCTAGACTCTATGAACACGTGAAAGGTTTACTTATAATCCCCCTTACTAATAAACGTATTATTTCAGATGAATAGAGTTACACACCGATTTTTCTCTTTCAGTCGTCAGTAATTTGACTTTCGAAAGAAGAAGACAAAGTGTTGTGTAGCTATACAGATGCTATACAACGTTTTTTAGTAAGGAGGTTACTGTATACTTTTGTCCACATCTAGACTTTAGAAGAGACCGTGTGACCGCTTGCATTTTTTCGGTCTTTCCTCTCAGAGTAGTCGGTTAGGAAACACCGAACTCAACGTGAAAAAGTGATTTTTTGAACCAATTTACATAAATATATATCATGTATCATCTTGTTATAGGATTCTACATGAAGGAGTCTTGATTATGATCTCAGTTTTGTCACAATTCGCACACACACAGCTAGGTTTAGTTTCACTTTTGTGCTTGTTTCGTTCAGTCACTTGTTTTTAGACCCACACTTTATTACACAGAACCACAAGAAGTCTTGAATTGAAAATAAATAATTTAAAATTATAATCAATTTAGATACAGGCACAAACACATACATGTAATACAGATGAGTACTTTATCATGTCATATAAAAGAAATAACACGAAACTTCTATCTGGCTAAAACCATTAAGTAATTTATAAATTAAACAAACATGGGTGCTGGGAGAACAATGTAGGACAGTTTATTACATACCTAGACTGATTAGAAGAAAGATAACAAATAGATACCTATTATAGTTACATTAATTTTCCTTGTACAGATTAGTCAGAATATAGTCATATAATCTACATCTAGCCGTTTTGAACAAGTATTTCTCATAAATATTTAACAAAATCCCCGAATTGTAATCAGTTGCGATGATACGGTTGTACGTATTGCAATGCGTTAACGTGTTGTTTTAATTAAATTAATTAATGTAATTGATCTACATGATCTACAGTTGTATCGGGGGTATCTTAATGAAGACATGAAAAGGCTTTATATCAGGTAACTAGATCTTGCTTTAACATGCATGACATGATATTATTGTTTTGAGTTTAATGCATAACGGAGTACTAACGTTATTCTTAGTAATACCATAAATACTTGATAAATAAAATATAAACTATGTAGATTATAGAATAAATTAAAAAGCAAGTGTCACCTCTTGTAACAATGTCTTGTAAATGAAAGAATGGCGAGTCGATTTTTGATAATTCAGTAAACATTCATTTTTTTTTCAGCAATTCAAGAGCTTTTTCTACATGTCCCTCGATGAAGTTCCTTGCCTGTGGCATACCATAAAATTTAATTAACAAATAGCATTCATCGTTTAAACACTGTTTAGATTTAGACGGTGCAATTTTTTTTCCTGCAACTTAAGGTAACGCAGGCAATCTAATCCTGTAAATCAAGCGATATTTTTAATAACAATGCAATATTATGGTTGAACAGTTGTACTAATGAGTATACTTAAATCAAAACCATCGTTCTAGTGTGTAGAAGGCGAAAGGTCATTGCCCTCATAAACTTTCTTTCGGGCATGGCCAAAAGCTTACGCACTAACCTAGCCTAACGTAATGTTAGGTCCAAAATACTGAAGGCCGGAAATACTACCCAATTCAAATATAAACCTTATCGCATTGCTGATAGAGCTGACATTCCAAATAATCTTGGAGAAAGCTGAATTTACTGAAGCTAAGGGCAGCGTGAACGAAAATTGAGTTCTAAATTCATCGCTCTTTGGTTCAATTTTCCTTGACGTGAAAATAAAGGTTTCAGGCATGAATACATGCCTTTAAATTTACGTATTAAAACCATAATACAAGGAATACAGTCCTAAAAATAGGTTTTATTTATTTAATCTAATAAATAATTGCATGAGCCCGAGTCATTCCGTAGTAAAAACGAAATTGAAACGCAATGCGAAACCCCCTATTCCTGCAATGCGCCATTTTTTGTCTTATGGGGCAGAACTTAGTTTCGCGAATACGATGCTCTTATGTACCCAGTAATCTTTTTACGACATACTAGTATATACAGTTGTTACGTGGTTGAACATTGACGTTTTGGAGCATGTATTGACTGGAAACTGGTCATAATATAATACATATCTACATATGTATATGGTAAAATAGCTTAGCCACTTATAGGACAGAACAAAACTGAAAACATTAACATAGATAGAGTCCGTTATAATCAGTAATCTGTAGCTAAGTTACTCGAATCTCCAACTTTAAAATTTATAAATAGTCCCTAAGCAGTAGGTACCTACCTCTGTATACTGACCATAGCTTGATAATTAAGTTATAAAACAAACAATTCCAAAGAAAATTCCAATCCATCTGTCAATAACATCGTGATTTTTCATTTTCAACATTTCAATTTTTCGGCCAAAAGCCTATACGGTGTGGCAGGGTCATCGACTCATGTTGTCACCTGTTACCATGGTTTCAGTAGATGGTTCTGGAAAACAGCTTATCAAAAAAAATCTCCTGTTTCCCACAATTGAGCAATACCTACGCGGCAAAATGTATGGAACAACAGATTTTTTTTTTAATACCCGACGAAAAATTTCAACGCGCTGAAGGGGATATACCCTGCCACACTGTATTTTACTAATTTCATGAAAAAAGGTTTATGAAAATATGTTACAAGTTCACTGATTCTAAAGAAAATATAATAAAAAAATAATAAAATATAAAAAATAGATAAATATATAAAAGTTACCTCCGTTGTATAGGATAGACAGGAACCAAGCGTGGTACATGAATGGCGTAGTCGTTGCGTCTCTATTATGCAACGTAACAAACGTTTCCCGTGTAGTACTACGGATCGATACGCAGGGGGAAGGGGGGGGGGGTTTCAAGGCCGAGAGTACGCGTACCATTGCGTATCAGGTAGGAGCTGAACTATTAAGCTCTAGTTGTTTCATGTTTGTAACAAATTAATGTTTATGTACTTGTGTTATTTAATTTTAGATTATAGTTTTTGGGGTTAATATTACGATCGAGTGTTGCCACTCAGTGGTCTTATATTGTTGTGGCTAGTATGTTCTGATTCTGGCGCTAGATCGATTAGTCATTCCAATACGTACTTAACAACATGACGTAAACCATTATCAGGCTGTATCTACTGCTTATCTTATAGGATCCCTCTCAACCTTCCACAAAACTATATTGCCGTAACTACTCGGTAACATAAAACATTCTCTCCATCGAAACGATAAAAACTCCCGAAGGCGATGGTCATAAAACAAATGACCATCAAGCACTTTAGCAATCGCTCCTATAAGGCTTTTCTTCCCATTTTCTATCTACTGAAAACGGATAAAAACCTTCCACAAATATACAGCTATCAGGGGGCCTAAAAAGGCCAGTTTGGCAGAACATAAAAGGATAACATTATGAATCATAATATGGCGATGACAGTCCGTGTTTTTCTTTTTTTCGCTGCACTACGTAGGGATAATCAAAGAGATTGGGATTGGATTGATTGGTATTTTAAAAGACAAAAAAATAATACTGAAAAATCGTTCACCAATGGGATTTGATACGATTAACTTAATAGTTAACTGTCCATTATGATTCATAATGTTATCCTTTTATGATTCTGCCAAACTGGCCTTTTTAGGCCCCCAGGAAAGCTGAGACTTGTCAGAACAATGATCGTAAGGACGTTGACACCGCAGTAAAATCCTCTCGTTTCGTCAGCGTTTTCCCTAAAAGCTTTCGGGCCTACTTAGGAGGTTGTTCACCTTATTTGACCTTAAAATGTCCCGTGGTGGCGATCGTTAGCTGAAAAACGGAAAATTATGAGTAGTTAATAGTATTCTGTAAAGACACGCAGCTTTGTTGCCTAGGCATTACCTAGCTGGCTTTATTTACCAAGATCCGAATTCCTGAAAGTTTGTTTGAAGAGAAAGCTCTGGTCTGAAGGACAGACCTTGTTGGTATGTACTTATATGTTAGCTGTAGTAAGTAAGTGCATGGCCAAAATAATAAATAAATACAATATATAGCCACAAGTCCACAATCATAATTCTATTTGATTTAAAGTTTTTTATTTTATTTTATTTATACAGCTAAAAAGCAGTTTAATTACTGAGCGACACATGCGCCGATGTGAACGAAAACAAAACTAATTCGTGTACACATTAAACTTTCACTCTCCGCGGCAACAATTAACTCAGTGCGAGTGACTTTGCGCGGGCGCAAGTTACCAGATACTAGCGACAGGATTAGTTACAGAACGTTCTTGAACACCCACTGACAAAACATTACCAGACATGGCTAGCAGTGCTTGTACTGATAACATTTATCTTTTAAACAAATGAAAACTCGAAATAAACGATTGTTAGTTTAGCTTAGAGCGTAGGTTTCAAACTGGCAAAAAACAATACAATAGGTAGGTACTTCTAAAAACCATCTCAATAACAGAATTTGCAATTGGAATGTTAATAGTACTTAAAACTATTAATAATTTTCAATTTATCTAATATCACTTGCGAAGCCGAGATGCATCATCGATCAATTTCTAAATTCATAATTCAATCTCATTAATCACAGTAATAAATCGTTTGCCATCTACTTAATAAAAAACTTAAATTCACTGATAGACAATGTACGCACAGCCTAAACCTTTGGGCCAAGAAACATGCAATTTTGCACAAGAGTTCTTAAGGAAGGATTTTAAAAATCCATCCTCTGAAGAGGTTAGGTTAGGCAATGCAAGTTTTTGGTTCTTTGGATCTAATATTTTAGTAACAATATAATTTAAAAGAGTGTCCATGGATCCGTGGTCCATGGTGTTTCTTCTCCATACCTACTACGCTTTAGAATGGGCAACTAGATTCATATTTCTGACTGACGGACTCTTTGAGAATTCAAAAGTGCCTGTAAATGGTTTAATTGAAATAAACGCTAAAAGTTTGAGTTGTTTGAAAATTCGTCATTCTTGCCGATAAATAATCCCATTCAAAGTACACAGTTTGTAAAGCAATAAATTGTCTGTGAGTGGCCATCACTTAGACCATACCTCTGATAAGATCTGTCCATGTTTAGTGGAAGAAATCACGTTGTAAACTAACTAGTACTGATAATGTAATGGTGAAGAGATAGTTGCACACGCCAGATGTAATTAAACTAAATACGAAATTCTGTGGTTTATGACGCTAACGTTGGTTTGGAAGCGTGAATAGTAAGAGGCGTGTTAATTGATAATGAAGTATGTAAAGAGGTTGAAGCGGAAAGTGTAGGATTAGCGCTGGGTAGAGCCCTGGGTGGTGGTTTTAATATTGCAGTAGTAAGACTAGTAGGCTACTACTATACGTATATCTTGGAAACAGGCCCATTGAAAAATGTTAGTTCAACTCTAATGGTACGGTGTAATATTTTGGGGCAATAGTGTAGACAAACAATATGCATTTATAGCTCAAAAACGCTGTGTCAGGTCTATGTGTAACTGACTCCTGTAAACCGTTTTTTAAGAGCATGAAAATATTGACATTACCGAGCCTATATATTTGAAAGCGCAGTATTTGTAAAACTAAATATTAATCTGTTTGAATTTTATACCAGAATACAGCATCGCGTTAAGTTAAACACAGTTGCTAGCAAGACACATTTCTTCTACGAAAGTATATTTTGTGCGTCGCCACGTATATTTAATAAAATCCCGGGTATTATAAGAAATATTTAAAAGAAACTGCATGACATGTTAGTGGACAAATGCTACTAATCTGTAAAATATTTCTTAACTGACAAATCACTTGCAAATTATAGTTTACCTCAATCATGATGCGTACAGTACCTTTAAATATACTATTTGAATAACTACTAGTATCTTTTTTGACATTCAATTAATTAACATCGGTGGATAATAATAATATATGTATATATATTTTTAAATGTGTAATAGCTATAGTTACTTCTGACATTTATTGAAATTGGTGTATTTTGACTTATTTAAATTATTTAATCTCAATTACTATGTGATTGTTATTGCATGCCTAAGAGGCGGGACATAGCTGATCCTATTTTAACTATAAGAACATTGTATGTATAGTTTACCTACCTACAATCCACAATAAAGAATATAAATATGAAAAATGGTAATACGGTAATACTGGCTGCTGTCGGCAACTCCTCGTCAATGCGCATATCTTGCGTAGGTATACGGATACGGGAAAATCGATTATTCGATCCACCCCTGCAGCTTGTCAAGGAAGGCCAGCAGCGCCTTCATGTTACCATTGAAAGACATACATTCTTGTTTTGATCAAAACAATCTTTTTGGTCTTTAGCTTTCATTCTTATTGTGAATCTACTATCTATTGTACTACTATATGTTAAAAAAAAACGTTATCTTACGAAATTCATGCGTAACGGGTCTTTGATAACACGATAAAAAAAACAGTGGCACTCCGGGAGTGCCGACAGAAATGAAAACAAAACACAAACAGAATACTTTGCCATCACTCACTGACATATCGGATATACATTTAAACCGATTACATCCCGAGGACAGCCGATTACATCCGAAGCGGGTATTTTGGAATCGTCTTATAAACAAAACACGCGCGGTGTCGCTTACGGTAACAGTGGCGCGAGTTCGAATGGTTTCCATCTCAAAAAATGGCCAACGCGCCTTAAGAAATTTTCACTTCAAAAATGTTATATCCTAAACAGAGGACGACAGGCCGCCGAGTAACACAGGGAAAACCGCGGAAAATTCCTTAAAAATCGAGTTCACCGCCACCACAGCGAATAATAGTGCACGAGCAATAAACCTTTTATTGACATCGTAAAGGTGGACGCATAAAAATCATTTAACTTCAGCATTTACGATCGCGGCGATTTCCTGATGGTGCGCACTTTCGCGTACCCTGCAACCGGCCGCTTTTCACGGCTTTCCTCAGAAAACTATATCTGTCCCGCTCCCGCGTATAGCACTATCTCTCTCCCGCGCCAAGTTCGACGACCGGGGCAACGAGCGCGCGAAAGTACTTTCACTGCGCCGGCGCATGCGAGTCTCTAACGCCCGTCTGTTGTTACGGGCGCGTTTGCGTCTTTATTATACGAAGATTTGTACTGGTGATCGCAGATAACGCGTTCGGCGCGGTGAAATGGCCTTTGCTGGGTTTGCAGTGAGCCCGCAACAGTTTAGATGTTAACTAGTTGTAATTCATCTAGGAATGCGACTTGTCTATCCGTCTGCATGCGCGTTGCTCCAGACCGACTCTAAACGCACTTGTAATGAGCCTTTGTTCTGGTATTATGGGACCATTTTCTTTAACTTGCATACGTTCAGAGCTTTCTCAAAGTTAAACTCATCGTTATTTTAGAAATCATTATGTAAATCTCTAGTTTATTACCTCAACACAACACGGCGTTAATTTCATGTTAACAAACACCCATTTATTTACCTACATGCCAATATTTTTGCATCAATTAAAAAACTATCACCGCTCAACAATTAAGTACAAAAAAGTTTTTTGCACAAAAACACAACAAATGGTACATAATAGCGTTGTCGTGTTGTATATCAATCGCGGGTAGGAAGCGCGAGTGAAAGCAAGCCTTTCTGTCACGCGGCGCACGCGCACAGAACTTAGCCGCAGTGCACAATGCAACAGATTCTAGATTCGGTCTAGATCTGCAGATTTGATTCAGATTTTATTGGGTAAAGTTGTTAGCGATGTTGAATGAAGGGGAAATCTGAATGTTATTGACTGAATCACGGTGTTTTATAGTTTAGCTATCAGTGCCTGATTTGGTGTCAAAACTTTTCTTTATTGAAATGGAAAGTGGTCCATTCCGAGATCTTAACGAACTAATATCTATCTATTCTCGAAAATAGGAAAGGAGACTATGCGTACTTTAAAATGCAATTTAAAGAGATCTTTCAGTGCAGGTGCGTAGTCAGGTAGAAATTATAAATGTTCTAAGAAATCAGAGCCCTAAACAGAAAGTTCATTTCACTTCTAAGATGGTGTCACAGATGATGTGTTATTACCACATGATCAATATGTATGGTGTTCCAAGAGATAGTTGCATAAGAAATGGTGACACAATCGCCATAAGAGAAATGGCGCCCAAATACAATGGCCGATGGGGCCAGTGCGGCCATATTGTTGTGTCCATTGACGGATTGAAGAATACATTGATGTATTGATAAGTCTTTTCGCCAAATGGAGCGAATCGAGGAAGATGGTCCATTGAATAAATGTCGAGCTTGTCGCTTGACCACTGTGGGACGTAAGTAGGTATGCAAATTGTGTTTAGGTATTTGTTCTAAAAAGTTCAATAAGTATTAATATATGTGAATGGCTGATTTCATTTCAGGGAAGGTAGATTAAATTAACTGGTCTACTCTCCTTCGTCTTAGCGAGTTTAGCGCAAATAATTATTATAATTAAATCACTGCATAAAAATCTTAAGTAGGTAATGCAATTAAAGTTAGAATATCCGCATCTATGCACACAGCCCTATAATTAACTTTTGTTTTATGAAATTTTCACATAATTGTCAACGGGTGAACGTAATTCAAACTGGCATAATCATAACGCCGACTTTATTTCCGTAAGCGGCGCGCGCGCAGGTAAAAGTTGTAATTATGAGCTCTTTCATAATGACAGCTTTGAGAGATTAAATGGCTAACACTATCGGCTTTACGTAATTATAGTAATACGTAATGATAACGACTTATGTCTATTATAGTTAATGTTTTGTTGGTAAATAAATATTATTTGTTAGATTTCTGTGGGTTGTTGTGTGCTCAACAAGTCAATTTTTCTACAAAACTTCTAAGAAGAGCCTGAAAGTCTGTAGAACTCTTTTTATCTTTATAGAAGCACCTCAACTATTATAACTGCACCCTGTCGATCTTCCAACAAAAGATAGTCTTTGCTTATCAGTTTTGACGACGCTCGAGGTGCGGACGACTGGGAATGTTGCGTTCTGTTCGTCTACACTGTGAACGAACACAACGCATCTTTCCCAGTCGTCCGCAGTGTGGACGACGGGGTGTGGACGAACGGGAACAACCCTAATTAACGTAGCAAAGGGATATTACTCAGGAGATCATCAACCACTCCAAAATGTAGGTACTCTACATCATCTACCAATTGAATCTCTAATATTACATCTAGATCCAGAGTCAGTAATCTCCAGTCGTACGATCGTAAACTGTGGAGAAAAGCTCATTACGTCTCTGGTCACTGAGCTAGTAATTTATTAATACGTAATGACTTAATTAGCAATTATCTTGTTTACGGGACGCTGCGAGCGGGCACCTCGTCACGAAGATGATATTAGCATTTATATTACCTACTTGTGCCATCTTTGCTTAAAAATTCCTTTTGAAAGTTCCACACCTTGAAATCTTTGACTTTTCTTCTACTCTGCAAAAAAAAAATACCTCTTGAAAACAGGTGGCGAATTTGTAAGTTTCATCTGTTTTTAACAATAGTGAAAGTGAATAAATAGTAAGAAGAAAGTGTTGCGAGTTTGGCACCATGTGTTACGAACTTAGGTTCGTAAGTAGGTTAAAATTGGGGTTTCCAGATCAGATAAGATCTGGAAACCCGCAATTTTCACCATTCATTCATTCATGAGTGTTGTATTCAGAATCCTCTATTCAAAATGAGTGTTGTATTCAGAATCCTCTATTCAAATGAATGTTGTATTCAGAATCCTCTATTCAAAGTGAAGGTTGCATTCAGAATCCTCTATTCAAATGAGTGTTGTTTTCAGAATCCTCTATTCAAAATGAGTGTAGTATTCAGAATTCTTTATTGAAAGTGAATGTTGTATTCAAGTTATTGAAATGAGACTTGTATTCGTTTTATTTTAAAATCTTTTTTTCTTTAATAAATTGAGGTCTTGATCTATCAAAATATTTGTTATTTCACATAAACCTAAATGGACACTTACGAAACGTCAGAAGCTAGGTGCACGGTTCCAATTGGTCGTTTCCTATGGAAAAAAGCCGGCAAGAAACTCCATGGTTACTCTTGGTTTCCAGACCAGATAAGCCCTGGAAACCCGCAATTTTCACTCATTCAATCAGCACATTAGAAAGATCTGGAAACCCGCAATTTTTTCACATTCATCATTTCATCCATTCAGCACATTAAAATTCTGATAGTTGATTGCGCTCACACATTCTCCGATGTCGTCTTACATCGGATTTCTGATATACGTCACTGCGTCACTGTCTCAGTTATGTAGATGAAGTATTGATACCTATGTGTATTAGAGAGTGCATACCTATATCAACTAAGTTTTATACGTGTTTTATAATGTAGGTAGAGTTCTTTAATCTCACGAAGCGACGTGAATTATTCGACTTTCAACCTTACCCTCAAAGATTTAAAAGTCACATGATGTCGCTTCGTGACGTAAAATAACTATTCAATGTGGGTGCTTATGTGAAAGGTTAAAATAAAAATACTTTATCATTGAATAAGGATTATGATTTATTTTACGACATATTATTTGATACTTTTACAGCAATTTCTTTAACCGATTTATAAATATCATCCATGAATATGTTTTTAACTACATGCTGCACGCACAATTCGGCATCACAATTACATAGCGAACTTATGGTATCAGGAAAATTTTCTACATCATAAACTTCGATCCTGATCACTTTAGCACCACGCGTAAGTTTTTTTAAAGAGGTGAATGCAGCTGTTGAACTTTTCTTGAGCTGTTTGCTGCTGGGGCCCTCCAGATTCAGTTGGTTTTCGTATTTCTGTCCTACCACAGTATTCATAGGAACGAAGTTGAAGAGGTCGTTTTCGGAGTCCTTAAAATAAAAATACAGAATGCAATTAAATTCGTGTTGTATCAGGAATAGAAAACTCTGATGTCGAGGACTTATTATGTATGTTTGACCCGTTTACAATAATCAATCAATTAATACATTTTATTTGTAGATAAAAATAATGTAATATTTTAATTGTTGGATAATATATTGTTAAAGTTAAAGAAAATATTAACACTCACCGACATTACGCAAAGGTACCGTTTTTACTCAGTCAGGACTCAGGACTCAGCAGGAGCAGAAATTGAATGATCGACTTTAAAATGATTTATCAATTTATATATGTTAATTTTAATGTATAGAGTTCAAAGTCTTACATTTTTTTTGTTAGATGTTGATATTCCGGACAAAAATGGTGTGGTAAATTGAAACCTCAGGACATCACGGCGCCAAACATTTTATTTGTTTACTAGAAATATATTTTGATAAAATATACACTACTGTACGTTTGTTCACTGTACTTTTTTCATACATTATTATTGAGAAGATTCGCCAAGCAAAACTATCGCATGTAAGTAGTATGTCTAATTTGCAATGTAAGTTCTAATTTTATTTATGGAGATGGATTGAAATTGAAACCTCAAGACATCACGGCACCAAACATTTTATTGCTTACTATAAATATATATTGATAAAATAAACACTACTGTACGTTTGTTCACTGTAATTTTTTTTATACATTTTTCTTAAGAAGATGCGGCTAGCAAAACCGTTGCATGTAAGTAGTATGTCTAATTTGCAATATAAGTCCTAATTTTATAAGGAGATGGATGAAAACAAAATAGCAATATCGACATACTATTGTTACGCCTAGTTTTGCCTTCTATTATTATCTTATTCTTCAAACTAATACTTTTTAAATCACCAAAAGAACTTTACTTAATGTTCACGGGTAATGTCACCGTCTTTTGCTTGACACAGTCGGGTAATTCTCTTACTGTGTTATATTAGTATAGAATAAATTAATAGTAATAATGTTAATGTTGTAATAAAATAAAATAAATATTATATGTATAAACGAAGTCGCGGTGTTTAACTAGTATGTAAGACTTGGACTGTAGTTACTATACCTAGTCAAATATTAATATACACTTTAGATATCATAATTTAAGGTTGAGATTTGTAGATTTGGTTATGATTGCAAAGCATTTGTCTCGTGAAGAAGTCCTGAGTCAGGATTTTAGGATCACGCGTGCATTACATAATATGGAAAAACTTCACGTGGATCCCGGCTATTTAAATATTGGAGAGTGAATTAGGAGCATCACTTCAGCTACCAGGTGCTCCAGATCAACATCAAGTACTTATCAAGAATCAACGTGCAATAAGGAAAATGTAAGTAGCTTTTTAATAAAATATATTATATTAACTTATTTTTACTATCGCAGTTTAGTAGCAATGTATCGAATATAGTTGCAACAACAGCTATGGGCCAAGGGGTTCGACCCCCCCTAATCTAGCGCGGTATTGTGGTTTAATAGAGTATTATTTCTGTGATGGTTATGTTTCAGTATTCTAAAAAGATGTATTTCAATATTAGGTGTAGATAGATAGACAATAATAAAATAATAATAATTAATTAGAGTAGTGTACCTACCTGACATGTCAAAGTGGGATATTATTTATTATTATACATATATTCAGATAACAGAGACCCGTAACAATAGTCTTAACCTATGTTAGTACTCAACTAATAACACCGACAATGTACAGCCGGCCGATTCTATAAAAATCTCACCGTGAAAACTTAGGTGATGTGAGTTTGTTTTTTGCTAGGAATTGACACTATTGACAGCTTACTCCACGCTCACTTCACCTAAGTTTTCACGGTGAGATGGTTACAGAATCGCACTGCAGGTGACAAGTGACCTCACCAACGATATGTGCATGAATCATTATTTGATTGTATTAATATTTATTTATTTGTTTCACTCCATTTCAGGTCGTACGAAAACGCCGAGACCCTTTTTCCCTCCGACGTCGACGAGGAACCTCAGGTTCGAAAAAAGAAGCATGACGGGCGTAAAAGGAAGCAAGCATCAACTCGAACGACGGAGCCGGCACGAGGTTCGTGGTCGTCACCATCGAGAGCAAGTCCGGTGCCAGGGCCGTCCACTTCCGCGACACCTGCCGTGTCGTCCCATCCATCAGCTTCAAAGAAGCCGTTTATCAAACCCATCCCACCGAGAAAGTCCACGGTGTACGATCTGTTTGGAACCGATAGCGAGGACGACGAGAAAGCGGTCCCTGCAGTTACTGGTAAAACACCGTTAACTTCATATATAACACGACGCCTTGCAAACGGTCATTCGCGCCAAACCCACGAAAACAAGCCGGGAACGCACTATATTGATTTGAAAATATACCGGTGCGATGAAATAGAGAAAGTTCCGCCAATGAATAGGTGGCGCCAAGCAATTGTCACGCTTAAAAATCAAACCTTTGAGAATACAGATGCTTGGCAACATTTGTCTAATTTTATTATAGCTACACGAAAAGAGTATGTTAAGTGCCCAGCAACATTTGTAAGTAACTATTATTGAAATAGTACTTAATTACAAAAGTAGGCACTTATCCGAATATAACACATGCCTATATTCACTTATACACTTTTTTGTATTACTGTCTTCTAGTGATTAAGATATCTTAGTATTTCAAGAATAGTAATATTATGTAACAAATAATAGGCAGATTGCGATTACATTATTATAGAAGACACTATTGCTATACTTAGATAAATGAATAAGAATAAATAGATCTAAGGTGTAAATCTATTATAATGCAATTGCAACCTTAGCCGGTACTTACTTATGCATATAAATAAATCATGTAATCGGTTATAGAAATTAAGTATTAATAGGAATTCATATTATATCAAATTTTATTTAATATTCATGGTTTTTTTTTCTTTCTTACAGTTACACCTAGACCCGGAATCAGAACAAATAACAATGATATAATAATATGTCAAAAATGTCACATTGAAATACCTAAAATTGAATATCAGTATCATTTGAGAACGAATTTGCATAAATCTAATTGCATACTAAAAACTGAAATTGAAAATATCGATATAATAGCCACGGCTTTTAAAAAGAGAATAATAAGTTACAAACTGAATCCATCAATGGAATACCTAGCACCTGAGGAATTCCTAATGGATAATCGGCATAAGGTCATAAGACTAATTAACGATTGTTTGATAAAACATAGTTGTGTTAAATTAAACTTTGAGCTTTTTGCTTATTTCATACTTCCAAAATCTGACGAGCAACAGCTTAAATCATTTAACACAAAATATGAAATTGTATATAATAATACAGATATAAATGAATTATATTTGAAAACAATAAATACATTTGACAGAAAGCTCTCAGAGTTCCAACATCGTGAATCCGGTTGGTCTTGTTTATTTATAAGTCATCTAGAAATTAACCTTAACAAATACTCTCCTTTGAAAGGTGGCACATTATATAGATTTGCCGCAAGTAATAAAAAAAACTAGAAGTTGTTTAAATATTAAAAACAGCGATAACAACTGCTTTTTATGGAGTATTGTCGCAGCGTTATATCCCACCCAAATGAATGTTTGCAGAACAAGTTCATATCCACATTTTTCAAAAGTTTTAAATATAGATGGTCTATCATTCCCCCCATCATGCAAAGATATTAAAATATTAGAAAATTTAAATCCACACATAAGTATTAATATATATGGATATATAATAATACAGATATAAATGAATTATATTTGAAAACAATAAATACATTTGACAGAAAGCTCTCAGAGTTCCAACATCGTGAATCCGGTTGGTCTTGTTTATTTATAAGTCATCTAGAAATTAACCTTAACAAATACTCTCCTTTGAAAGGTGGCACATTATATAGATTTGCCGCAAGTAATAAAAAAAACTAGAAGTTGTTTAAATATTAAAAACAGCGATAACAACTGCTTTTTATGGAGTATTGTCGCAGCGTTATATCCCACCCAAATGAATGTTTGCAGAACAAGTTCATATCCACATTTTTCAAAAGTTTTAAATATAGATGGTCTATCATTCCCCCCATCATGCAAAGATATTAAAATATTAGAAAATTTAAATCCACACATAAGTATTAATATATATGGATTAGATAATAAAAACATGGTCACTGGTCCTTTATATGTGACAAGTTTAAGAAAAAACCAGCATGTCAATTTATTGTACTTTGAACAGAAAGGTAAAGGTCATTATTGCTTAATAAAAAATCTATTGAGATTGATCAAACGTCAAATAAGTAAACATAAAGGTAAAATGTACCTATGTGAGACATGCTTACAAGTTTTCACGAGTGAAATGAGATATAGTGCCCATAATAAGTGTCCTAAGATTTTGACAATATTACCTGAAAAAAATAGTATTCTTCAATTTAAGAACTTCGAAAGAAAACAAAAAATTAATTTCGTTATATACGCCGATTTTGAAAGTCTTTTACTAAACTGCAACATAAATGTAACTGAAAATACTCGTACCTATAAGGTTCACGAACCTTCATGTTTTGGTTACTATATTTGTTGTTCACACAATACGGATCTGAATAAGTATGTTACTTATAGAGGACCTGATTGTGTAGAAGTATTCATAAAATATTTAATAAGAGATTTGGAGTACATTCACAGTATCTTATTAAATAAAATACCGATGGCACCTTTAACCAAGGCCCAAGAAAAGGATTACAAAAATGCCACTACATGTCATATCTGTATGGTCACTGTGAAACTTTATTTTGAGAACTAATTTCTACTAAGTATAGCATACATTATTAATTTAGTGAGTGGTAGTGTTGAATTTCGTATTTAAATAATTATGTAATATCTGAATAAAACATTTATAACTGATGCATGACTTTCTATTCTTATTATCGCCTTGCAGTGTTCTTCATTTTATTAATATTTAGTATCACTACTACAAATATAAATACCATACTAACTTATTGATTATTTTACAGCAAGTATAAAAATGAAATGGATAAGCACTATAAGTAGGTATACCAAAAAATTACGCTCGTTTTACATTTGACAACTTTAAACTAATCTCAATCATTTGTTTTTTATCATACTTATGCTTTATATATCTATGTATGGGTAAGATTGAATTAATAATCAAAATGAAGTTGATCAAACAACACACATCACTTAATGTTAATCATATAAATCTTGGTGACTCTGATAACCACATTAGGCATAGCATTTTGTTACCAAATACGATTCGTTGTATTATATGTGGTCCTTCAAATTGTGGAAAAACAAACGTAGTGCTTAGTTTATTGTTACATGAGAATGGTCTAAAATTTCAAAATCTTTATTTGTACTCGAAAACTAACTTTCAACCAAAATACAGGTTCCTACGAGAAGTTATAAAGAGAGTGCATCAAGTTAAGTTTCATGAATTCAATAATAATAATGAAGTCATAGCCCCGCATGAAGCACTAACAAATTCTGTGTTTATTTTCGATGATGTGGCATGTGAAAATCAAATAAACATTCGTAATTACTTCTCTATGGGTAGACATAAACAAATCGATTGCTTTTATTTATGTCAAACATATTCTAAAATTCCGAAACAGTTGCTACGTGATAATGCAAACTTTCTTATAATATTTAAACAAGACGATGTAAACTTGAAACATATTTATGAAGAGCATGTTAGTTCTGATATGTCCTGGAATCAATTCAAGAATATTTGTAATACAGTTTGGAGAGAGCCATATAACTTTGTTAGTATTTGCAAAGACTCCTCATTAAACAAGGGAAGATACAGACAGAATTTAGATAGTTTTTTTAAATTTTGAGCGAAAATCTGTAATTATATAAATCAATAATATATAAATCTAACTTAGTATTATATCTTCTTTGGCTGAGCACACTTGTTATAATACAACATGGAAAAGAATATTAAAATAGAATTAATGAAGTCTGTAGACTCCATAAAGAATAAAATAAAACAAATGAAGAACCGTGAACACTCTATGAACTTGTCACTTGATAAAATGCTGAAAACCGTCACAGATCCCCTTAAAGCACTAGTCGATTCGAATATATCAAAGGAAAAAATAAAGCCTTTACAAAATACATCACCCCTAAATTCTGACGACATTGAATTGGATGACATTAATACTAGTTCATCTACAAAGTTTGAAGACTGCTACGATCCAAAACTGAATTCTGCACAAGTGCTTAAAAAGTCTCCTACAAATGAAATACCGGATGATTTAGAAATTTCGTTAGAGGGCCGTGATATCCATGATATTTATGATGGTGTAAATATACCGTTTGGAATAAGAAGTTTAAACAAAACATTGCTAATGGGTAATGCAGTAGTCTCATTTTCTAAAATCGATAGTTTGAATGACGACAGTGTCATTTTAATTAAAGTCGGTGACAAATCCTATAATTTATCTCCTGGTTTGAAAGAACTTTTACTTCGAAGAAAACCTGATTTAAAATTAATATCGAGCAAAGATAGACTTGTCTATAAGGACATGCTGCATTATACAAATGCTCATAAGAGAGATTTTAATCCTGATGGGCAAATAAGAGGCGATAAGGGAATAAAATATCGTGAAGTAATCAAACCATTATTTTCCGAATCGTTAAATGAAAATTTTCACACTGGAGGAAGCTTACCAACCCTAAAAAAATACAAAAATAACACTGATTTGGTATATTGGGATGACCCTAACGAATTGGTTGAGAGATTGAAATTATTAGTTGCTTCTAGAGATGCTGGCAACACAAACCATGATAATGAAATTTTATCGATAGTTGAAGAATTGAAAGAAGCTGGCATTATTAAAGAATAAATACTCACTATGATAACATTTTCATTCAGTATTGTATACGGATTCAAAACAAATGTACTGAATTGTGAACATGAGCAAAACCGACGTGGTAAACGAAATTCATAAAAATGCGAGGGTCAACTTTCCACGAAGATGTGTTATTATGAAAGATATAGATGACCTATGGCAAGCAGACTTAATCGATATGCAATCAATTTCAAAGCAAAATAAAAATTACACATTTATTCTTGCTATTATCGACACATTCTCGAAATATGCTTGGATTTTTCCTCTAAAAAGTAAAACCAAAGATGATGTATGTAGCTCTTTTAAGAAATTATTGGATAAAGGGCGTGTTCCTAAAAATCTGCAAACGGATAATGGAACAGAATTTTACAATAATCAATTTCAGAAGCTTATGAAAACTTATCACATTAATCATTATTCAACCTTCTCAACAAAAAAGGCTTCAATAGTTGAGCGATTTATCAGGACATTGAAATCGAAACTCTATAAGGAATTTAGTTTAAGAGGCAGCTACAATTGGATAGATAGCACTCTCAATGATGTTATTCACAACTACAATCACACTTATCATCGGACAATTGATGAAGTTCCCGCTAATGTGGATAACATTAATAAAAAATATATATTAGAAAGGTATTCAAGGTTAGTAAAAAATAATATTATTAAAAGCAAATATAAAATTGGTGATTTTGTGCGTATCAGTAAGTACAAAGGAACATTTGAAAAAGGTTACACTCCCAACTGGTCTACGGAAATATTTAAAATTCGAATGATACAAAATACAACTCCTATCACCTACTTAATAGAAGATACAATCAGAGGTCAGCCTATTTTAGGTGCATTTTATGCACAAGAGCTTCAAAAAACAAAACATTCAAATGTGTATCTAGTAGAGAAAGTTCTTAGAAGAAAAGGTAACAGAGTTTTAGTAAAATGGCTAGGTTTGTCTTCAGCTGAAAATAGTTGGATTGATAAATCAAATATATTATCATAAATATTAAAACATTAACTAACTACAATTCAAATTATAAGTATTTAATAAAGTGCTCAATCTAGATTCATCAGTCTTATAATGTGTATTGGAGAGAGTAGTCTTCTCAATTGGATTATAAATCACTTACCTTTTGAATTACACTTACCAGGATACAGTTATTGTGGTCCTGGTACAAAATTAATTAAAAGGCTTATACAAGGAGATAACGGAATTAATAAATTAGACGAATATTGCAAAGATCACGACATTGCCTATCACAAATCATCAAACTTAAAGGATCGACACGAAGCTGATTTAATTTTGTTAAATATGGCGAAAGAACGAGCAGTTGCTTCGGATGCGAGTGTAGGTGAAAAATTTGCAGCACGCTTAGTAAGCAGGGCTATGTCGACAAAAATTAAAACTGGTTCTGGTCTGAAAAGTAGTAGTAGTAGTACAAAGTGCTGTCAAAAAGTTACATCTGGAAAAGGGTTAAAAAGTAAATTAAAAAACGTTATTTCTAAAACCAAGAGACATGAAAAAATTAAAACCAAAAAGTAAAAAGATGGCTATAGAATTGGCTATCGCCGCTGCTAGAGAATTAGCTAATGATTCATCTATTAAACTTCCTCGTGTTATTCCTATACCAAAAACTGGTGGAATATTGCCGTTAATTCCTATTTTTGCGGGATTATCAGCGGCAGGGGCTTTAGCAGGTGGTGCAGCTGGTATTGCTAAAACCATTAACGAATTCAAGATGGCTAAAAAATTGTTGGATGAATCGAAGAGACACAATGAAAAAATGGAAGCGCTTTGCATTGGGAAAGGATTACACCTTAAACCGCATAGAGATGGGCTTGGAATTTTTGTATCGAAAGAAAAAAACTAAAATATCGGTTACCCAAACGAGCCTTAACTAACTTTGACATTTTGAAATATGGAAATAGTATTCCTTATTTTAGAGGTGTCTTTATGAGAGATGAGCTCCCTAAATGCCCTTTTGTAAAAGAATGTGGAGTTATTAATTTAGATAGTTCTAAAAACCCTGGTTCTCATTGGGTAGCCTATGCAAAATATAATGATTATATTGAGTATTTCGACAGTTATGGTAATCTGAAACCTCCCAAGGAATTTATAAAATACGTAGGGCCTAAAGTCCAATATAATTATGAAAATATACAACGTGATCACCCCTTTAATTGTGGACATCTATGTTTGAAGTTCTTAAAGAATTTTTGGTGTAGTCAATGAATAAAATGAACAGGATCTTCTTTAAGACTTCAGTATGAAAGCATGTCTACTACGGTTACCATCTCTGGAAATAAATCTGAATTGGTTTCGTATTTTCAACCACCTCTATATTTATCCGATCAATACGAGTGCGGTTTGCTATACTTTTCAGTATTAAATTCTAGACCAAATGTGACCATCAATAATAACAATCTATCAGTAATCAGAATCGAATGTGATCTTGTTCACGGTTCATACTGCAACGGATTACCAACTCATTTTATTCACGAATTTGTATCTAATACCGCTCCAGGTCACCGGTACATAGAAATACCGCAAAACGTTGTTTACTTTCCAGTAAACAAAAATCTAATTTCATCTATATCTGTTAAGATTGTTGATCAACTTGGTAACTGTATTAACTTTGGTGAAGAAATTCAATTACGCCTTCATTTAAGAAAAACAAAATGATAGTATATTATAAAAACACTTCAGTGAAAATCAAACGTCTTATTCCATCTACGACCATTAAGGTGCATAGACGTAAGAAAAAAGTGAAGAAATTGAGTGAAGCAAATAAAGATTTTCTTAAAGCTCTAGGTTTTAAAGTATGAATATACTACAAATTACTGAATTACCCCACTTCGATAGTTCGATTGAAAGCTATGAAGTCCACTCATACAATCCCTACACTAACAGCTTTAGAGAAAACGATGAAATCAGAATTCCCATACACCAACAAGACATATACGTGTTACCGTCAGCCAGTTCAATTTACGTCGAGGGCCAAGCAAAGTTCTTCGACAAAGATGGAAAACCGATTAAGAAAAATTTTACGTTCAGTAGCAACCCTGTTATGTTTTTGTTTCAAGATATCAGATACGAAATAAATGGTATTGAAATAGATCGTATTAAAAATTCTGGAATAACGTCCACAATAAAGTCATACGTTTCAATGAATGATGGAGAAAATAAAGTTGCTGCCTTGTGGGGTTGGAACATAAATGGAGTAAACAATGATGGTAATTTTAGTGCTATTGTACCTCTTAATAAGATATTAGGATTCGCGGAAGATTACAATAAAATTATGATAAATTGTAAACATGAACTTATTCTGAATAGAAGTAACTCTAACTTAAACAGTATCATAGCGACTGATGATATTGCGCATTTTCAAATAGATATACAAAGATTGCAATGGCGTGTACCACATATAAAAGTATCAGACCGCGAACGACTGACACTACTAAAACACTTGGAAAAAGATAAACCTATTCAGATAGCGTTTCGAAATTGGGATTTATACGAGTATCCTTTGCTCCCTAAAACTACAAAACATTCTTGGTCAGTTAAGACTGCATCGCAATTAGAGAAACCTCGATATGTAATTTTTTGCTTGCAAACCAACAGAAAAAATAATAAAACCAAAGACAGTTCTCTGTTTGATCACTGTGAAGTTACCAACGTAACACTATTTTTGAATTCACAGTATTATCCTTACGAGCCTCTAAGCTTAAATTTTTCCGAGAACAAATACAATATATTATATGAAATGTATGTGAAATTTCGTCAGTCGTATTACAACTATCCTGCAGACCCGTTGCTTGATTTGGTCGGTTTCAAGGACAAGGCTCCTCTCTTTATCATAGACTGTTCAAGACAAAACGATAGTTTGAAAACAGGCCCTGTAGATGTGCGGCTGGAGATTGAATGTTCACTGCCAATACCAGATAACACAACTGGATATTGTTTAATTATTAACGATCGACTGGTGGAATATAAACCTCTGAGTAACATAGTGCGCAGGTTATCATGACTGCCATTGTAGATGTTCAAGGTTTTAAAACAGAAACAAATGAATTTATCATTAAAGAAATTGCTGTATTATGCAATAAAAAAATTCAAGTGTTTTTAATTAAGCCACCATTTCCATTTTACGATTTGACGAAACCAGAAAAACGGCAAGTCAGTTGGATTGAACGTAATAGAAAGATATACTGGAGAGACGGATTTGTGCCTTACTCAAATCATCAGAATTTGATTGCAGATATTTTAAGAGATAAAAAAGTGTACACCAAAGGTTTAGAAAAAGTGTTGTGGTTAAAAAATATTTCGAATAATAATATTATAAATAATTTAGAAGATGAAGGTTGTCCTAATTTATTAAGCTTGTACAATAAATTTGAACATTCTCATGATGTGTATAGTTGTATTTATCATGATAAAATTTGTGCTTTAAAAAATGTAATATGTTTATATAAATGGTGTATAGATAATAAATTTTTTAAGTAAATATTTTTTGTTTAATTTTTCACAATTGGGTAATAGGTAACAGTTTCCTATCCCTACCAATCCCGTCCAATGTTAATCGTTATAAGTTGATGGTAACAGCTGTGCGATGTCATTATACATTTATAATTATCTGTATCAAGAACATGTCTCAAAATAAATACAATCCTCGATATGACCTGTTTAATACATATAAAATGCGTGAATTTTCATTTCGTTCCTATTGGGCAACGGCTGATTCAAGGAGAAGATTGGTAATGGAAATGGCTGACGCGGGATTTTTTTATTGTGGAAATGGTGTAAATGATAAAGCAGCATGTTTCTCATGTGGAGGTGTTATAGAAGATTGGGAGATTTACGATGATCCTTGGATGCAACATACCATACAATTTCCTCAATGTTGTTATTTGAACGCTGTGAAAGGAACGGATTATGTTGACAAATCAAAACATCTATTTTTAAAAGAAAGATAAAATATAAAATTATTCTAAAGTGGAGCAGCATAGATTGATTGTTTGCTGAATAAGCTACTAAATGCTATTAGAAATGGAGTCTAAGTAACTATAAATTATGTACAGTCATTTTATGTGTCATTCAATTCCTACAATTGTAGTTTAAATGCGTTTCAAATTCGAAAATCGCCGAAATTCGCGGAAGGCCGCGAAACCGCAGAAAAGGATTCTGAATACAACACTCATTTTGAATAGAGGATTCTGAATGCAACCTTCACTTTGAATAGAGGATTCTGAATACAACATTCATTTGAATAGAGGATTCTGAATACAACACTCATTTTGAATAGAGGATTCTGAATACAACACTCATGAATGAATGAATGGTGAAAATTGCGGGTTTCCAGATCTTATCTGATCTGGAAACCCCAATTTTAACCTACTTTCGTAACACATTTTCAGTCACAATCCGAATCATTTTGAAGGATATTTGCTAATCCATTGCTTCGTAATGTTCGAATAATGTGTCTGCTCAACAACGTAACGTAATGAATGTTGTTGCCATCTGTCAAAATCAAAGCCTTTGCTACTGTTAGTGTGTTACGCAATTACCCCGCTGGTTTCGTTTACAGAATCTGCTTTTCCTAAAGTCAAACCGTTACATGATGACATCGAAGACTATTTTGTGATCGTAGCATCAAACTAATTAAATATTCTCTCCCAGTAATTCTTACAATTCTGCTGACTTCTCTTACATTCAAGGTTTATTAAAAATCGAACAATATAAATGGGTGTCGGCCCTGAGTTGCACTTGCATGCGCGCACGCCGCATTTCGCGTGATCGATTTTTTTACCACCCGCTAATTGCATCGACTATGATACCGTTTACGTTTCGATAACTACTCAAGTTTAAATCGACTGTTTTATGATCATTCCGTTTATTACGTTTCTGAGGGTCGTTGCTCGTTAAATTCAAAGCTACTGTGTTTGTTTTTTTTTGCCTGATAAAAGGCCTGTTACTACGGGCCATTGTTGTGGACTGGCTTCTAAATCGAACATTGTTTTGTCAGCATAAACATTATGAAATGATGCTATGTCCATTACCTACAGTCCCACACAAACAGACATATTTTAAACTTTGAGACCAATACAAGCTAGTGCTAAACTTTTCTGTAAATAAGTAGAAATACAACCATTTCTTCAATTATTAACAGCAGGTATTCAATGAAAATATACAAGCTAACGACTGATGGAATTCCATCAGTCGAATCAGAATCATCCATATCCTCCAAACTTGACTCTAATCAATTGATTAGAGTCAAGTTTGGAGGATATGGATGATTCATATTGAATGGATACGTACCTTTTTGCTGTGTCGGAAAAATCCACGAAAAAATTACATAACCCCCCACTTCCTTCTTCTCAAAATAAAACCCAACATAAAAACGCTGTAGGAGCGAGAAGCCTCACAGTTTGAATAACTTAATTTCCGTGACCCCAATACGCCAAATACGTAAAGTTAGGTAAGTCCATCAAACGATTCCGGCTTCAGGATGAAATTATGGCTGAAATTATCGAGATTTGTCAAATGTTATCTAAGGATTAGTAGCTCAACTGTCAGTAATGAGACACAATTACTTTTTCTATTGTTACCCATCTCTAGATTTCTTGACAGTTGAAGGGGTTACTGAATGGATTTTGAAAGGAGAAAAGTCTTTCCTACAAAAACACATCCGGAATACCATCAAAACATCCCGAGTATATGTACATATATCTACTCACGAATAATACCGAGCGAATAAGTCCATATAAATCTCTACAACGGATGCTTAGCTGACTCATCACCAAGGCGTTCAGTATTTTAAAACGCGAATACCATAAGCCGGCCGCCACGTGTCGTTTGGGCGCGCGTTTGAATCCCGGCTGCATCTATTTGCGGTAAATGGGTCAAGCCAATCCCAAGTTAGCTGCAAGAACGAATACAAAAAGAGTAAAGTGAACACCGGCCGGTGCGCGCGCGCATCGTTAACGAACAGTTTAACTGGAGGTTTATTTTTTGATACAGTAGGTTTTTCGCAAGTTCTGTTGTTAAATTTATTATAGAAAAGTTTGTGTTTGAGTGTTTATTGCAAGTACAGGTAGGTAGGAGAGAGTTCAGTGGAAAAGAGAGCATTATTGGAAATATTGTAGTCTTTTTTTACTCTTGCTTTTTTTCTGCTTGTATTTTCAGTTTAGCTTGTCTTTTGTTTTAATAGTTACCAGGACAGCATAAATACCAAACAGTAGATTCTTTCTACGCATGAGTCTAAATGTGACTGTAGGTCAGGTACTAACACTGGAATCTCCATACTCTCCAAATTATTGAACATGACATATCGGAGCCGAGTCACCAAGTCACCAAGGTTGGAAAAAAGAATAGTGGACGACATTGGACGCACATATAAATATGTAATACATATACCTACATGATACTATACATAGCCAGTACATAAGGCGGAAGTGTCGCCTTGTCGAGACCTGTTCGCCTTACCAGTAATGTCGATACATTTAACATGTCTATATACGATATTATTATAAACTATACTTGTTTCTGATCTTGTAAAAATATGCTGGTATTGTTTACTGGCTAAACAAATAATAAAAAAAACTTATATGTATGAGATATAATGATCAAAAGGTATCCAACTAAAGCCTTAACAAAAGAAGCCATATTTCTGCAATCGAAGCTTCGAAGTAAAACGTCCAGTTAAACCACTTCACACTAAACGGCAGTTAATGTTAAACCCAGTCGGCAGTGTTTGTGTCGGCGCACGCGCAGTGCATCGGCCGCGTTGCGCAACCGCCGCTATTAATACCCACCCTCGCCTAACGCCGGAACTCCTCCGGTGAAAGTTTGCACTATATTTTAATTACTATATATATTTTATTCGGAAATTCTCTGATGTTTCACATATTTTTCGGAGATTCTCCTAATCGTGATGAAGTTTTTTTTTCAGTTCTTATATTTCGGCTGTTGATTGCCAACGTTCACTTTTTGCTTTCATTTGTAAATACTAACAATAACCTTTGGAAAAGGATTTCAATATAAGAATGATGCAGGACCCTATATAATCTGTTACATTTTAAAGAAAAGACGATAATCTTAGTTATGTTTGGTAGATATAATTCCTGCAACGGGTTTGGAAAGCACATTGATGTTATTATCTTACAATTAGCAGCCCATGATCCAGCATTCAATTACGTTTCTCTAATTTACTTGTAAAAAGCCTATGTTATTTGCCAAAGACATTAACAGGCGCCAGCTCAACAAACACATAATTCCTACTTTGATCCATAAACTACTACAACATAAAATACATAAACATACTAATTTGTAGAACGCAGCTCGATCTCTTACCTCCAGATAATCATCTTATAATGGCCTCTATGACCAGCTCTTACGACCTTTAGCACAAAATGTATAATCAACAGGCTTTTGTACACTTTGTGGCCTTTTGACAATATGGTCGCGGTTTTACTTTCAGTTTTCATTGTGAGGTAGCCATTAAAAGTTATTACGGGAAAATTTGCGTAAATTAATTGAATCGTTAGACACTTTTAGTACCCGTAGCACTGTAGAGGTGTCGAAAGCTGCTTATATTAATTCTTTTTTTTTCCATATGATTTTTTTCATTGAAGCTGTCCAGTCCCTGGAAGAATTTTCGCGAGTAGGTGCACTACAAAGCGAGACGAGTAGGTAGTTACATACCTACCTACCCTCATTTTGTAATCTCGAGCCCATTTGTTCCTTCTTGTGATCTAAATATCTGATATAATATTGTTCACAGGCAGAGGTGTTAATATGTCCTACTACGCCCACAGCCATTATCCACATGCTTGGACTTTGTTTATTGAACTTGAACGTTGTTTATTTCAAAAACGTGTTCCTACCTAACTGAGAGAAAAAGGTACTTTTGAGAAGTAACGATATTTGCAGGAAATCAAAATAAAATGTGATCGCTTGTCTCGGAAATGATTTGAAAGGGACAATCATTAGTAGTCATTAACTTGGAAGTAAAAAGGGGTTTTTAGACTGCCAATCGTGTGAATGAAATCGCGAGCATCTCGTGAACTAGTCAAGCTACGACTCGTGTCGTGTACGAAACGGCTTGCAAGACCCATTGTGCACAGTCTGAAGATAAATCAGATAAAGAACAGTCCATTCTTCAAACACAAGGTTACAAGCATAACACGCGCATTATCGAATACAACATTATCACTATTATACAACGTCCTCGCTTATTTATAAATAATATTATAAACAAACGGTATTAATTTGTTGTCAAAACGCTCAAGACTTGTCGCCACTTCCGCGTACCATTTAATATTTTTCGTCTAAGGTTACTGCGAAGGTTGACAACAACAAATAATGAATAAAACAAGCAGAAACGATCGTTTAGTAAGATTTTTAGTTCATTGGAGAAAATACCAGAATTTTGCTGAAAAGTAAACAAAAGTGACACCAATGACGATGTGTTTGGAAATAGTAAGAAACATGTTCACTTGAATAAGGTGTTCATAAGTGGTTGATAATTATTAATTTAATATGCTTTAGTAGTATTATTATGCCTTAGTAGTATTATTATTATGCCTTAGTCCAGTAATGGTAATTATGCCTTAGTTTGGAGCCACCTTGAGTTTGCGAGCGTAGTGTGGAACCCGCGCTATGCTATGCACTCACAAAGAGTAGAAAGCATCCAGAGGGCCTTCACGAAACATCTAGCATATACCTTCGGTAACATATCTCCCCGGTGTCCATATGAACAACATATTCGATGCTACAATATGGATTCTCTGCGCGCTACCGTCGACTGACACAGGATCTAATGTTTCATTCCAAATTGGTCAATAATAAATTACTGTGACAGATTAGTAGAGCCTAAAAGTTCCTTACAAAAGGCCCAGATACCCAGTAACTGATGTATTCCACACTCGAGCATCCAAGAAAAATATTGGATTAAACTCACCACTAAACAGACTCAGTAGAGAGATGAATTCTTTGATAAAATTTGTACCAGATGTCGACCTATACCATGATCACAATCTGATAATTTGTTATGTTAGTATACTTTGGAAATCCTTCACCTTTTAATAATTTGTTTTTAGAAGCCATACTTTCCATTATGATTGACCGCCAGACGTCAAAAAATCAAAAACGTGTCCTCGGCGTCAAAATCTGTCATGTAGTCGAACCGTGGAGTGCTGGGCACATTTTGGTTTGTCATACATGACCGTGGCGGTCAAAACGTCAAGTTTTTTGCCATAATTTTTAAGTTCTAGGCTTTAGTTTTGTTATTATTATGTGTGATCACTTATTTCTGAGATTGTTGGTAAACCTATAATTGACGACTGTGTAAGACCGAGACTTTTGTGATCTATATTACTTAAGATAAATTACACATAGAAGCTATTGGTGTACCTTAATAAACAAATAAAATAAATTATATTTCTATGTTAACCTAGGAACAAAATACTAGAATTCCTCGAATGGATTTCAAATTGATAATTTTCTAGTATATGCTTGATAACTCATCGATTACATCAGGCCATTAATATTCCGTATTTGCAACAAAGTAACGGGTGGTTAAATTTTAAGGGCCGATGTTGAATGTGAACCACACCTAAACGTCAAGTTTTTTTCTGCATTTCATTTGACATTTCTCAATTTCAGAGTAACTCAATTTGAACCATGGAAAGATACACATCCGAGCAACGCGTTAAAGTTATTCAGGCTTATTATGAAAATGGTCGTTCAAATCAAAATGCATATCGTGCACTTCGGATTTTTTCGGTCAATTTAATCGTCCAAATGTGCGTACAATAGAACAAATCGTGCAAAAATTTGAGGTCTGGAGGAGATGTGAAAACACCAGTGCATGCTCGTACAGCTCGTACGGCAGAAAATATTGCTGCTGTTCGCGATAGTGTGGCTGAAGAGCCGTCCACCTCAACTCGTCGTCGTGCCCAACAATTGCACCTCTCACGCTCGTCGTTGATGAACATTATGCATAGACTTGCATTTACAGGAAGATATGGTTGTGGACGATATGTGGTTTCAACAGGACGGTGCCACTTGCCACACAGCTAACGAAACAATGGCTCTTTTGCGCGACAAATTCAATGGCCATGTTATCTCACGTGGTGGCGATGTCAATTGGCCGCCAAGATCATGTGATTTGACACCGTTGGACTTCTTTCTTTGGGGTTATTTGAAAGAAAAGGTATACGTCGATAAGCCAGCAACAATTCAAGAGCTAAACCATGAGATAATTCGGCACATTAACGGCATAGAACCTCAATTATGCCTCAGCGTCATCGAAAATTTGAACCATCGGATGGAGGTGTGCCGCCGAGGTCGCAGCGGCCATTTGGCCGATATTTTGTTGCATACATAATTGAACCATACCATATTATCATAATAAAAAGAAATAACAATAATTTCCTAAATAATTTGTGTTTTATTCAAAATCAACATCGGCCCTTAAAATTTAACCACCCTTTAGTACTAAGTTTCACTTCAAAATGTATTCCATTGACATGAAACCAAACAATCGATTGAAATGGATTGAATATTTCCCACAACAAAATCCCCCCACATAATATAAGCCGAGTCAAATCATTTATTTTTTTATTCACTTCCATTTAGAACGCAAATAATTAACGCTCTATTTCTTTATCCACCTACCATTGAAGACACAAAAACCATTAACAATCTGTTTTCTCAAAGGCCTAGTGTACCTAAGCCTTAAGTGCGTAACTGTCAAAACAAGACGTGCCCATCTCCGCACCACATGTTTCCCAAGCTGTCAGGTGTTACATGACGATTGTTTCCTACCCTACTGGCCGTTGGCCGGTGGCCAGGGTGCGTCGCCCCGCCCGGCCATTGTCTCTTCATCGATTTCAAACAGAAATAGAAATGATGCATTGCTGGCCACACGAGATTCTTTTGGTAACGTCTTCATGTGTGGGAAATCGTGAACTTTCAATGACTTGGGGGAGATTTTCCTGTAGTTTTTGTTCTGGTTCAGGTAAAAGAGTCGTGATTGCATCTCATACTGGAATGAAATTCACTCTAATTGCCATTTCACCAGTCAGACGTTTCCTTTAAAGTACCCAGCTGTGCATTTGACACCCACCGTGAGACCATGTGAAGTCGGATCTTAATTCCACATATTTATTTCTTGCTAAATGCTGAGCATTCTTAACCCGTTCTATTAAGTCGTCACGTACAACCTGCGCAGGATTAGCAGCTGATGCATTCATGTTTTCTATTCATTCCCTAATTAGAATAAATATACTACTTTAGAAATTATTTACAAAAATAAGCACAGTCTGACATTTGACTCGAGGCAGAATCCTAAAATACAACAGGTTTTTGTTGGGAATGTTAGTGAAGTAAAAGTAGTATAATTTCTAAGTGTTTAATAAATGGGATTATGAAAAGTTCTCGAGTTACACTAAATTATTATTTAGCCATCTTTGCTAGTAGCTTTTAAAGTACATAGACAGTTTTACATAATTTTCATAAAACAATGATGAAGATTACAATCTCAGTTAATTTAATTGGGTTTTTAAAACGTCTATAAATACAAAAATGTGCGTGGCTATTTTCGATTTACGATAACCGTACTTACAATATCGTATGTAAAAGTAGCATGTAGCATAGCAATTTCACGTACATTTAAACTGAACCCTTCGTAGAATTGGAAATTTTGCAATGACACATACATAGGTACATAAACTCACGCCGTCTTCCCATGGGGATAGGCAGAAACTATAGAACGCTACCTGCTACGATCCTCCTTTTGCCTCGTTTACGTTCATGAAAAACATAACGTATCGTTAGTTAATTTTACAATTAATGGAATATAAAAGTATATTTTTCCTCGAAACCTACAATAACAGATTTTCCAAAACTCCTATGACTTTATGGGAAGGCTACACTTCCCATAAAGACATAACCGCAAAAAAACTCACGTTTTCGGTAGCACTGCGCTTGCGCACGCGAAAAGCGTCCCGCGTCCCTTGTCCCGGGGTCGACGGACTTGCCGCGGTCACGCCGGCCGTTCCCCGGCCGCGGGAAAATGGGGGAAACTATTGTGGCACACAATGCGTGCGCGCTTCCGTGTCAACCAACCTGAGATGCTCTGCCCGCAAATTACCGTTCGCGAACAGATAGGTCTTAGCACCTATAGGATCCTGGCAGCTTTTTTTACTTAAAGGTCTTTTTAGTTATCAAATGTGTAGAAAATAACATCGCAGACTCAATTCTGAGGGTCTGTGTCAAAACTGGTAGAGACAGACTGAATTATGTACCAGATAATAAGTGAACATGGACGGTGTTGAAACAATCTATAACATCAAGTGTCTGTTTGTTTTATAGTTCTTTTTCATGTTTACAAATTCTGGACAACTTAATACAAAAACAACTGAGTATGTTATGCAGATGTGGTCGATAGTGCGTATGAATTTCCTGTTGGTATGTGTACGCTTCGGTGCTCCCCTTCATTGTCATATTACCCTAATAACCGTGCGGGATCTTGCCGAAGGATTGTAACAGTGAAGTCCTGTTATAATAGCATGTCCTGTCTTCCAAATTACGTAGGTTACCTAAACGTGCAATTTCCGGACACTGGTTTGTGTGGAAACACACACATTATTCGCATTTCTTCATTAATTTGTACCGACTTCTTCAAGATTCATACGCATTTGAATAAGACTTCAAATAAAAGTGAACATTTTAAAAAACTCCAAAAATAGTTACTAATTAAATGTAATGTTCTTAATTTCAATGGCGGCTCGTTCTCATGGAATATCATTCAAAAATCGAATAACGTTCCTCAAAACAAGCATTGTGCGGATTATTTTATTTTAAACGCTGACAATACTGAGACATTGGAAACGCATGAGAATGCCAGTGTGAACATTATATTGTTATTAAAAAGTATAAATACAAACTTTTTGATGGTAAAAATAACTTTGTCGATGCCTCGTTACTACTTTCAAATTATACCATTCTAAAACTTGTTAATAGACGTCTGCCATATTACTATATGTTTCAGTAACATTGTGATTATTATTGTAATAATGAAATACGGCCTATCCTACAAATGCAATATAATCTAACTTCTCATTATACCTATAATATTTTTCTTAGGACTAGTAATGTTGTTAACATTTACCATAATCTATAATAATATCATCATAAATTACATTTAAGAAACTCTCAGTCTACAAGCGTATCCTTTATAAGGTAACAATTTACAGCGATAAATAATACAAAAACTTAACATATAGACTGCCACAAGAAACTTGCGATAGTCGTACAAAAAATCGCATCGCAATCTGAGCTACCAGGCTGACATGAAATACAAAAGATTATCGTATTAGATAGACTAAAACTATATGTTCGCCGCGCACCATCATCTGTGGTATGTGCCGCTTGCACTCCGAAATATTTTTGGAAACAGGAGCTTCAGTCACCAGTGGGACTGAGGAAATAGTTGCCGCCGTGCCTTTGGGAACCGGTGTGCCTGTTTAGAGAAATATCGTGATGAAGGTTGGAATTATTTTGTTTAATTAAATTCGGAATATGAGGCAATTAAATTGACAGTCACTTACCCAATCCAGGAATCACTTTTCTCTTATTAAATCTTTTCCTCTTCCATACCTCTAAAACGTCAGTGAGTGCCATATTCCAGTGCTTGTCGAAAGCTACTATGGTCGCTTGTAGGTACCCTCTCACTTCACGGTCATTGCGAGTGATGATCTGGGGACAAAAAAAAGTAAGATTCGTTAGCAGGGTGGTTAGTCCACGATTTGAGAACTGTACTCGAAAAGGTGAAGGAAAACATCGTGAGGAAAACGGCATGTCCTACAGGCAAAAATTTGAAGATATGAGCACGGTGCCTGAGTGGTGGAATACGACTCAGTCCCGTTCGCAGAGCGGAAATCTATGTCCTAGCGTAGATTATAATGTTCCCATTATAATCTGATTATGCTTAGCAAAAATAGCACAGATCCTTATACCTATAACAGTTTGATTGAGTCGTCAACATGTTAGTAACCACTTTCTGTTATACTTTAACTAAATAATGATAATAAATGTACCGCAGCGCGAGTTTTCTAATAAATATAAACGCAACCAATTTGTTTTTACTCTAATACGAACTCCGCATATTATCTTTACCCCCTGTTCCGTTTTGTCTTGTAGGAAAAACATGCCATGGCGTTCGTTCGAACAGAAAAATTAATAAAACGGAACATGTGTTTAATCAGAAAACAACAAAACGGCGCCACTAGAATTACGCATGTTTTAAATTACATGGAAAATACCGTTGGAAAACTTAAAGTGTGATAGAAGAGGAAGGGCCTTGTAAAGAGCGATGAGTAATGTTCATCTCTTTGTTTTCAGACGGAACATTGCATGACAGGGCGTGGTGACTCCCTGCCCCATGTGTTCACACGAAAACCTGCTTTTCAACACAGCAATATACCAACAGGCTCTATGGTGAGTTTATTTTAGAGTTTAATGAGTGCTTAGAGATTTCCTAATTTCCGCAGAAAAATGAATCAGGAAATAGTTTTTTTTTAAACTAGTTCGATCTAATCTGTTGCTATTTGTCTTGAAGCATTCACTTGAAAATGATGACGTCTTTAAGCGCTTTTTGTTTGAACTTCTCTGTTAAAGAAAAGCTGAACGAAGATTTTCGGGCCAAAAAGATTTTTGCATTTAATAGCAGCACATTCAGTCAATTCGGTAGAAGCCTCCAGCTACTTGTTTTCAGGACCGGGTATGAATGTTAACAAAGCCTCCATGTAGGGTAGGAGGCTGTTTGTGACGTCATCAGCGTAATTTATATGGAGATCCGGGAAGCGCGTGTCTTTCTTTATTACAATATCTCTTGGAAGGTTGCCAATTCAATCCAACTTTTCTACGAGCCACGAATTCTAGAACATTCCACTCTCCTTTTGATGGCAACATTTATTCTGTCCAACGAAACATAAACACAATGACATTTGTAACATGTAGTACGTGTATGACAACCTCGTGGTGATAGATGGCGCGGTGCACCGGGGTTTAACTACAGGTGAGGTCAGTAAGGATACTGTAACATTGACACCATTTAAGACCACACATTAGAGTCTACCGAATACTACGACCTTCAGAGGAATTCTACCATGAAATTGTTATCACCCAAGATCTGCTAAATCAACACAACAAGGTGGGATACAGACACATTAAAGTGTTATAATTCAATCAGTAGCGAACAAATACGCGGTGTTTTTGCGGAAGGCGAGGTGGCCTCGTCGGGGGCCGATTTAATTCGTAAGTACCGCGCCAAGGTCCGCCGCTATATCGTATGGAAACTTTTTGATTTTCCTCCTCTGTGGCTTTTGGTTTTAAAGCCGTTAATGACAAGGTGACAGAAAAATGCGTGTGTGGAATCACGAATTTTTAAAACAACGATTAATGTTTTTACTTAACAAATTCTTTGATTTTGACCTTGACTGCCAAACGCAATGCCAGAATGTAAGGTCACTAATGGAGTTGACGAACTTTTGTATTTATTACCAGATTTTGACCTATTCCTAGTCTCAGCGTTGCTCCATAAGATTGGAAGCCAGCCAGGTGAAACTGTGCGGCAGACAGCATGCACTACGGGACAAAAACACGAGCAGAGTTCACGCGAGTCGCTTGGACACAGTATAAATATTTTTATTGAGTGGAAATATACCCGGCAGCAGACTTAAACAGACCGTATGACTTCAATAGAAGCTTTTATAATGTAAAAAAAAAAAAAACCTAGCGTAGCAAAAGGACAAGAGATGAAAAAAAAATAAGATTACTTTGAAAAGCCTCGTGTAAAATCCTTTGAATGAAAGCCCAGCTTGCCTTTTATTTATAAGTGTCTTTACTATATATCGAGATAAGAAAGCTTAAGACATAAAATTAAATCAGTTAAAAATATAGGTAATATTCCCCTCAGGTCACGAAGGTCAACTTTTGATAATGTCCCGCCAGAAAGGGCACGAACTTCAATATATAAAACCCATTAAAATATCCATTACACCGTCTGAACGCCCCATATATCAAGCTTGAGCCAAATAAGGGCAATGTAAATAAAATTCAGCGGTTTGAACGTGACAGCTAGAATGACACGGCGGCTTCCGGGTTGAAAGTTGCTTTGGGCCCAAGGTCGGCTTCTGCCGCCAGAGGGCACTGCTCTGCCGGCAAGTGTGCTTACGTCACTCGGTACTTTTGCGACCTTATGTTCAGTACTCGTTTTAATGCCTTATGCAGGCTTGTTCAAGTGGTGTTCGGTAAAGCCTGTGTTATAAAGTTTATTTTTTTAATATTTTAAGGCTTTTGATGATTCAGAACAGATCATAACCAGACGGCTCACATTTCGAATACAATAAAATATAAGGAAATCAATCAATTATGGATAATACACTATAGACCGCATAACCTCTAATGAATAGACAGAAAAATAAATGTATTATTTTGTGTACAAACATTGAGACTCTCGGACAGGTGCGCCAGTTGCGTGCATAATACCTATGGCTGGCACCTGCCAATATTTATACACAGACAACACCTAAGTTCGAACATATGTATTACGACACTAATTTCCATATGAGATAATTATGAGACTTACAAATTTATCTTCAGGCTATAATATTTTCCTCCATATAAAACGCTACTAAAAATACAAATTCTGGTGAAAGGGTTGGGGCCTTGTGATTTTTATGGTGATCTCATAGTGACCTTTTCATACTGCCTTTATCTGACACCACTACCTGTTCAACAGTAAGTCACACACTCCAAGGTAAAGGGCTCGGTAAAAGCTTAAACTTAGATAGTGAAAGCAATATGTAAATATCCAATAGAACTTCCGGTTAAATCCTGAATATTTGAAGTAGAGCGCCTTGAACAGGATCAAAGCTAAGCGGATGTAATCCAGGAAGATCGTTGGATGCAATTTAGCAATCATGTTCCAGCCGTCAGACCACAAATGCAATTGTAAGGGATGCCTTGAACATGACCTAGCGCTTCAAAAACCAACCAACTTCTGAATTCTTCCGGAAATTTTGTACAACTGAGGTCAAAAGTAACAATAAGCAATTTAACAATCATAGTCGGGAAATTGTATCAAGTGCAGAATGCAGGTGAAGAGAGGACGCACTCGTCCCACGACACTTGCTAGCTCATTGGGTGAACTATGTTGATTACTTGATCAGAGCACGGAAGAATACCAAGAGCAGCCAACGTGCAGAACTGAAGTAACTCATTTGGAAGATTAAGCGTTTTTTTTCTCTGTCAATGTTTCCAACAACCTATTTCTGATCGGTTTAATGAAGATATTTCAGAAAATATGATGGCGTTGAATAGTTGCTATGAAGTAACCGCGCTTGTGAGCAGTGGTGGCCCAGTGGTACCGGCCGCGACTTACGAGTTGTAGGTCGTAGGTTCAAACCCAGACAGGCGCTTTACTTTGTGTAAATTATTTCATCACCACTGCTTTCAAAACGGTGGAGGAAAACATCGAGAGGAAACCGACATATCCTAGAACCAAAAATTCGAAGACATGTGTCATCTACCAACCCGCATTGGGCCCGCGTGGTGGATTACGGCCCACTCCCTCTCACAAAGAGGAGGCCGGTGTCCCAGCAGTGGGAACATTATAGGCTGATTATGATGAACCGCGCTAGAAAAGAATGACGATCATATTCCTTTGATTGGTATGGATGCAAAGTTTACTCATTGGAACATTGGCTAGACAAAACCAATAAAACGCGAAATAGCATCTCATAAACAATAACATGCATTCCTCAGTTGCAGTTGACAAAACTCCACAAAACGATCGGACATCCCAGGAAGAGACGGGTCAAATTGATGATACGTAGTTCTCCGTCAGGGCCGAAGACATTTGGCTCGGTGTCGCCAAGGCGAAGGGCGCTGGGCACTGCCCAGTCTGTTACGCAACTCGTCTATTTTCAACAAAGTGATATTGCTGGCGATTGTGCGGAATCCACTGGCAGATGTGGCCGCCTACCATTTATAAGGAATGTTTGCGTAGTCGGCTTGATAATTGTACGTAATGGACAATTTATGGAGTTTTAAAGCTGTTAGAAAAGATGGAACAAAAAAAAAAAGGAGCAGAGTTATCGCATCTAGTTGAACTGCACGCTGCTGGTCCTCATATAGTTAAGGAAGATGTCGTTGGCTCTGGTGTTTATTCCACATTGCTTTTATAATATCATCGAGGTGATGAATAAGCAATTTCGTCAGCTCAATATAAAGCCATTGATGTTCCTCTCCAAGTTCATGATCTTACTATGTCATCGGACCATCTGGCCGGTGATCTACCTTACGGTCGTTGTCCTTAGTATATTCATTTACTACTAACTACGCAATATCATCTAAATATACGTTACCAAGTCATCCTTAATGACGTGCTCATATGTTTACAAGTCACACGTTTGTTGCATGTTTTCTTTTGTGACCCATCGGAAAATTTTCTTATTCTAATGCTTCAAAACTTAGCTATGCAAATGCGGCAAAATTGTTTATTCTGATCGTTTTTCCTTTAACATTACGTTCTGTTACAATAGAGTTAGCAGCAGGCATAGTAATGTGGGAGCAACCACTGTAACTCGAACGGAAGGAAAAAGCTCTGGTTTCGTAACCCGAAGGTTGCAGCCGTGAAGATGTGAGGTCGATCGCAATCAGGGATGTGCTGAATTTTCGGTTATTCATTATTTAATACTTTGGTTAATTATTACTCATCGTAACTGTTGTGTAATGGTTTGTTTAAGGCTTGATCTTTGAAGTGTTAAGAGGCTTTTAGCGGTATATTGTAAGGTCAAGTGTAATTATAAGAGCATTCTTGTTTGCAACTAGGCAAAGAGCTAAGTTAATAATGCTTGTAGATGAAGTGGTTCCAACAGATTCGTTTGAATTTCAGGCGAATTTGATTTGGTCACCACCTGTTCATGTTTCTATAAAATTAGACGACCTATAAATGTTTTGTTGTTAATAAACTTACATGAACCCTCCGTTTTACCTACCCTTAAAGCTTAAATGTGAAGTAAAGATATGCGTAGTAAACACCTGTTCTATGGTAATGCAGTCTAAATAGACGTAACTTTAGTGAAAGTGCACAAGATATGCGATGCAGCACATTGAGCCACGTTTCTCCTCACACATGCGTCGAACTCATCTCCATGTTTATAATGATGATGGAATCTAAGATATAGTTGGTATATACTGTCGTGTCTGCTATTGTCAACCTGGATTTAAAGTAGTAGAATTATGATTTTTGTCAGTCCTGCATTGCGATGACCATAAATCTAGATAGATCTATGGTCATCGCAATGCGTCCTGCATGCAATGCAGGACTAAAAGGAAAAAAAGGTTTTAAAGTCTTGAACATTTCTATGTTCAAGACTTTAAAACCTTTTTTTTTGTTTGCCGAAACAAATTGCAATCACCACACCACCATGTCATTATTGACTATTTTCTTATGAGTAGTTGTTCCGTTAAAAAAAAACAATTTCAATCTTGACCTGTCTTACGCTGATTGACGAGACAGTCTTAAAACAGAAAACACATGGGGAACTTTACAATTGAAAACCTCCCCACGACGGACAATGTTGAAACATACCTTATTTTAAAGCTTTATACCTCTATCTATGTTGACCTAAAGCGCATTATTGTGTCACATGGGAATATTGGGATATGATGAGTCTAAGTTGGAAATATTTTTTGTAAGAATGACTTGATTTTTCAACGTTTTGCGTTGTTGTATTACATGACACCCAGTAATAAATTTATTTGTATTATATATCAATACATACGAGTAGTTAGCGTGTCTGAATGTCTTCACGTTTTGAATATAATTCTTGATGTTTCCGGACAAATTTGCATGTTTCTAAAATGTATATACAGTGTTTTTGTTTAACTGTCTGTTTGCTCAATGTTAACCAGAATTCTAACCAATTTCTTTTGTAAGGTGAAAAGTGTTTGTGCATCTGTGCTGTTTCCCCAAAGGGTGACACCATAGCTAAACCATGCATAGGCATAAGCATAATAGGTGGTGAGAGCTGTTTGTAAATTGGCGGTCTTTTTTATTTCACGAAGGGCATTCGTGTCTACTGTAACCAAGTTGAGGAACAGGACTAATTAAGGCATGAAGGTGTGTAATAATAATATTTTTTTATTAATTATCATAATCTATAATAATAATATCATCCAAAGACAGCTGGCGTTAGGTTACATCTTCATGTCTTGCCCATGAAAGATAGTATTATCATGCTCGCAATATGTGCGCAACATCCCACTGTGCGGCGGCCATGAATACAGGAACAGTAATAGCGCTGTAGTCCTAGACGAAGGACTGCGAGTGCAGCGGTGCGATTCTGTAAAAATCTCACCGTGAAAACTTAGATGAAGTGAGCGTGGAGTGAGCTGTCAATAGTGTCAATTCCTAGCAAAAACAAACTCACTTCACCTAAGTTTTCACGGTAAGATTTTCACAAAATCGACCGGCTGTATTGGGCTATTGAGTGATGCGCAAAAGCAGCGAAAATGGTTTATTTTTTACGTGACTCCACCTCGACAGCCGTGCTGCGCCGCTGCATGCGCGCCTATTATTATGTTATCAAATATGGTTGTGAAGTGTTAAAGTAAAAATACTAACAAATAAACACCTCATTTTCTCAGCATTCCCGCAGGTTACATAAATAAAAATTGCATATTGATAAAGTAGGTAATGGTATCTATAAACTTTGATTAGTTTCGTTTGTATCCGCTACTTTTCGAAAAACGGAGCATAAAGTTCTCAATGTCATTTTCTAATTTCTTATTTATGAAATTACAATATAATATTAGTTAGAATCTAGTTATCATATAAAATTGAGATTGCACGAGCTGTTTATCGTGTATAAATATTAACACGAGCGATTAATATGAACAGTAACTGTCGTCATACTAATATTAGATAGGAAAGTTTTAACAGGGATTTGCATAGAAACTGATTAAAGTTATGAGATCGATGTGAAACCTGTACGAATAACTTGTAAAATCCATAACTCATTAAAGGGCATAATGTGTAGACCGGCCATTTTTGATTTGAACCATTGCGCCTCGCTAGGAGTATTCCTGTATCAATATTGGACTAAGCAGTCTTGCATTACGAAACGTCTAAGGCCCAACGTTCACGACGCTGTTCGAAAGTTACGTGTTAAGGCTCCTACAGACAAGCGCGACGCGACAGCGCTACGCAACTCTAGTAGAACAATTTCTATGAAAACTTCATGGAAATTGTTCTACCAGAATCGCGTCACACCGTCGCGTCGCGCCTGTTAATTAGTAGTCAGAATGTAACAGCACAGTATTTCAATGGCGGTCCCTACGCGATGCAACCAATCACAAACTAGTTAAAAACGCGGTAGTGCTCATTCACACGAGCGACTGCAGCCGTCGACACCCGCCCACGGCTGGCGCAGTTGCCTCCGTCGTTTGCACACTTAGTACGTCGCGACTAGTGGTGTGACATTCTGGCTACTCATTTGTGACTTGAGTCTGGAACACGTTACTTTTGAGTGCGTCGTGTACGACGGCTTTAGAGAGAGAGAGATACATAATAATTACAAATATGAGCACATGTATCATAAAAGCGATAACAGACAATAACTTATGTAAGTGATCGCAAATGAATATAATTATAGACCGGCGATAAGTGAAACACTTTTAGTATGACTTAATTGATGTAACAGATGAATGTATGCTCCTGTACTATCTCCGAGTGAAAAAGACAACATATCTAGAGAGATAGGTGCTATTCTATTCTAGAGATAGGTGTAAGTAAGTACGTTTTTGTCTCACTTTACATTAGTTTAATAGAAGATACGATAGACTGAATGGAAGAAAATATTACATTAGTGGCCTGTTCCACCATCTTTTAAATAATTCTCAATTCTATATGTCATCTAATTGTTTTTTTTTTGGAATCAAATGGCTATCTGAGGTAGCAATAGTGCACGTCAAAGTTCGATAAGAAGTGCTAATATGTAGTATATTGAAAATTGGATGTCTTACCATAGCAATATGACGTATATAGTAAAAACCGGTTGCGACAGCACCTGCTTTTCAAAATTGAGCCATATTTGGTAAATTTTACAGTTTTTGCGCCGTTACGGCGTCATGTGGTATCTAAGAAAAATCGCCGATAATCTATCTCAAATACAAACAAGGAATACTTGGTAAATATTGCCTGACCTTGCCAATAATATAGTCGCGATACATCCTTGACTGCGACGCGTTTAAGGCCAGATCACACGAAACAAAGTTCAATGACGTTTGCTTTTCGCCATTTAGTATATAGGTCGCAGGAATTAAGGCTGGTTTGGTAATAATACTTGAAAAAAGGTCGTATCGTGATCTATATTCGGTATTGAGCATTGTGACAGATTTGGTAAGGGCAAAAGTGTTTTTGAATGCCTATTTTGGGAGTTTTGATTAAGGACAGTCTTTAACAGATCATATTTAATGGATCTTAGTGTGTCAGCTCTGGAAATACGTGGATATTGTGGGTAATGAAGTAGTTTAGCCATTGCAATTTGTTAGACGTAAGATATTTAAAATTATAATGTACCGGGGATTAACCGCCCACATGAATTTCAAACTCCAGTCGAAATATGTCTTGTTACATGGCTAGAGGAAGATTGCCCGACCTTGAACAGTTTCCAAATATTCCGCCATCTCCCAAAGCTGTGACCATTGACCGCTAGAGAAAGTAAACAGACACCTTGTGCGACGTACGTGCGGCCTTGGGGAGGCCGTTTCTGACCGTCTACAACCAAAACAGGACTTTATATTTCTACAAATTGAGTCCAATTTTGTCCATCACTAATTTGGCGGCCCGAAAAAATTTGTTGCGAGCGACCTTGAAAATTGCACCTTACCATGTGGTTGATAGAGTGCATAATGGTGGATTAAGTTGTGGTGCTGTATCTATTGCGGCAGAGGCAGGCAGTAGGTACCCCCACGTCGCCGCAGTGAAAGTGAGCGGTGACGGTGACGCTGCACGCGGAAGCGTAGCGCGGCAGCTAAGGTGAAGGTATGATAATGTGATTAGTATTTACTCGCATGCCTCGTTCAGGTAATACTGGATAACAAAACTGTTTATTTATAGACATGTGGACGTTCCAGTTGCACTAGCTTGGGTTGGTGTTTTGACAGCTAAGAAAGTGGTTCTACAACTGTGGGCTCCGAATGATGCATTTGACACACGGCTGTGGAATGCTGCTCGTGGGTATTTCTTGGATTTTAACGACGGGCGGCTTCGAGTCCGCATACAATATTTTCTATATTGCAAAGGATTTTCACAAACATTACAATCACTGTAATTTATTTACCATCGGGGTGTAAGTTTTTTTACCATTGTACACTGTCCATCCTTAATATTCAAGGAATAGATACACCTTCGGATTTTGTCGCATCATAAATTGTGAAGGCCCACGGATAACACACGATCTATAATGCCAAAATCCGGATCGAAGCCGGTTTTGTTTTTAAAATGTGATTGACTGATATGCGTAACGGATATCCCCTATCCAAGGTCAGTGTCAAAGCCGAAACAAATGTCAAAGAACTGCCGCGTTCTGAACGCAACCGGACGCAGTTATGTAACAACTTAAATATGTAGCAAAAAATAAAAATTAAGTTCAAGTTTTTTGTTAAAGTGTACAAAAACAACTTCCATTACAAGTATAAATATTAAATGCTTTTGATAAAATATCTTATTTAGAAAACAGCTGCTGTAAGCTTTCTTACTCACCGAAGAGCTTTAGCAAATTCCTATATATTTCTCCTTTCCAATTTCGTTTTGTAATTTCTTCATTTTATTTAAACACTTCTTTAAAATGTTAACTTTAAACCGACTTGCCTTTACATCTGAAACTGTTAAAATAGGTTTTGATTGCAGCATAACTGCTGAATATTCCATTCACGACAACGTGTAAGAAAACATAACATCTGACAGTTGTCAATAGCAATAGCAACCGAAATGTGGCGACGATGTAACATGTCATAAGCATCGTGATACTTTAGCAGCCATTTCTTTCGTAACTTTCTTTTTTATTGACAACATAAGAAATCTTGCTTTAAATGCTTGTCATCTTTTTTAACTTCTTGCTGGTTTAAGGGGACTACAGGACCTAAACGCAAAAAACGCAAGTTTTATAATGATAAATAATGCCTAAAAGTATATGAAGTATGTGATATTCTTCAGGATATATGCTAGTTAGTTAGATACTGTATTGAAAACATAATACAACTATTTGATACGACAGAAAAAAATCATGAAGATACCTCTAAAAACTTTCTTTTTACAATAAAACCATACTAATATACATACACAATCATTCTGATTTTTGTCAGATTATTCTACAAGTAACATACCTACTAAAGCACTAGTGTTTTAATTTTTTAGTCCAAACAATAGATTCTTTGTAAATAGATATTTGCTTCATATTTTGTAATAAATGACCAGCGTTGTGTCATCGCGCTTCTCTTTCTTTTCTATGCAGTCTGACAGTGACCGCGGTTTAGGTCATCCCCTTAAGGGGCCTTACAGGACCTAAACACAATAAACGCAAGTTTTTTTTATCAAAATTCACGACCTATCCAACTCTTCAAAACCGCGAAAGTCGCAAACGCGGTCGTGTCTCGATGCGCGATCGCTCCAGATCCGGCACTCTCGTTTTCGGCGCGAGCGCAGCCGCCACGGTCACGGGCACCTGACACCGGTGTTTTTGTTCCGTTCGGCATAATTCGGCGTTGTGACGTCATGTGACAGTGGTCACCTGCCTTTATTTGTAATAGTGTTATTGTGTATGGCGTGAGTTACTGTGTTGTGTTTGTTTTGTGGATTTGACTTTCACTTTCGCTTTTAAGGTAAAGTTAGCATTAGTTTCTTTAATTTTGGCGTTATTGCTTGAATATTGAATCAAACAATTTATTTGGGAACCAAGGCGTACGTACTGTTTGTGTTTCCTTCAGAAAAGTTGGTTTTACTTCCCAAAATTACTTTTTAATCTCCCAAAAAGTCCAAATTATTCAGTTATTTTCAAAAAACCTGCGTCTGAGGCCGTGACTTCCGCGTTTTATTCTTCGTTTCGGGACCTTCGCGTGAAAAGTAAAACAATACTTGGTACACTCTGTGCATTGAGGCGCAGTGTTCTCGTGATGATGATTTCTTTCGAGTTCACGCTTCACGGGACTGCGTGAAGGCGCAAAAACTCAATCAAGATCATTTAAATTTTACTTTGATGGCAGTGGACGCTTGACTACAATGTTGTAGTTGCTGATTTTTTCACCGGCTGAAAATTTATGCGTTATAAACTAAGCCAGCAGATATCTTCGATTCGTTGGAATATCAATTCAAAACCGTGACTTTTAATTCAAGACCATGGCCATGATGAGTCGAACTTATTTAATAACTTAAAATGTAACTCAAACACATTTGAAATTAACTCATTTGATTAATTTACTTCTCAGTGAACTTCAAAAGACCACTTTCATCATTCCATAATTTACTTAGAAATCGCAACCTCGTCGCCAAACCTTGTTAACTTCTATTTAACAAAACCAAAGACCCAAAAAACCATTGAACCACAGACCTTCATCAGAAGCTGCATTGTAGAGGTAGGAAGGAAAACGGAGCCGGAAATTCAGCCATGCATAAAGATCCAGACGAAAAAATACCGGAATCAAATGAGCGGCCTTCCTCGACATTCGACAAGGCCAGCCCTTTATCGAATGATAAAAAAACACACAAACACAATGATAACCACGTCTCAAGGTCTTGGCCCTAGTGGCTGGGTAAAGGTCGACATATTTGTTTTTTATTTGGATAAGAATAGCTTCTGGAGTTTTTTTCCGCGAGTTCTCATCTTGTTTACATGGTAAACTGGAAAATTGTCTGGCAGGTATGTTTGCTGTAGGCGCAATAAAATATTATACAGTATCTCCCATTAAATTCATGATTCAACCAAAAGTTATGCGATATTAACGTCTCCAAGATACCGCGAATTTTATCGTTTCCGACAACATCGTCTATATAAAATCTTTAATAGTAAGGAACAGTCTTCTGCCGACCTTACGCAGTGAAGTAAAATGGGGCAGGCGTCATAAAAAAGAAAACAGAGCTACTGCTACTAAACAAGTGTACCTACTTAAGACCACTTACGCTCGGGCTAACGATTAGCGGCGCATACGCAATGACACTGTCGCGTTATGTGTGACAGATATATTAGCAGTGTCAAACGTTCTGTTGTGTAACCTTGCTTTTTTCTACCAACAATATTTTGGCTAATTAGACCCTCAAACTGTAACAATATCAAAAGCTACCTTTTGCACTATACTGTGGCGCGTGTGAAAAACATAAACCAGCATATTTCCATGCACCATCGTCTAATTGAGATCTTGGAGAGCTAAACAGTTTAAAGGTCTCGCCAAGGTGTTTCCAAACAACCATAAAAGTTGTGAGAAGCCACAAACAATCGTTATTGGACTTAAGAGCTTTTTCACAAAACGAGTCACCGCAAAACCAAAAAGGTATTATACATATTTACAAGACCACAATTTCCAGATAGGAAAAAATCTTGATTTTTGCCAAATGTTAAGTTTACCACCACAAATTACTAACATCCGCATGTCCTTGCAGAAAGCACGACGAATAACGAACAAGCGCATAATAATTCTCACTCACAAAGTAATTTTAATATAGGAAGCATGTACCACGGAGTATAATGGACGTTAATTACAAAAGTGATTAATGGAAATGCTCTTTAGTTTTTGTTTGAGTCTGAACTTTTTGCTGAACAGCGAGCCTTTCTTCCACTAAGGTTTCAAATGTAGGATGATCATGTAGATAATACAACAATGCTAATAATGCCTTCAGGGGAAACGTGTGTCCAAAATATGATTAAATCAGTACATGCCTTCATTTTCTAATACGTAGTTCTTTGTGTTTGCGTCGCATAAAACAAATCTGATCTACTAAATGAGTCAAGACTACTTAAGACGCAGTATTTTCTTTTAAAGCAAGACTGAAGTTGTAGTAAAAATATACTCCGCAGAGTAATAAAGCGATGCAGCGCTTTAAAAAACACTTTTGGATACTCAAGCGCTGGTCAGCGGAAATATAAAAGGAAAACGTAAAGGTAGTAAGATTAATGCATCAGATAAATTAACTATTATTATTTTAAACGTCCGGTTCATAATACTTCCAAAGATTACAGAGAACGGAGCGCTGTCCTTGTCAAAATAATATTATTTTTGAATAACTGCACCAAGTGACCTTAATAAAATTAATTGATCAGTAAAATTATTTTGATTGAACGCTAAAATTATGATAGGTGTAAAATTTCCGCATTTTCAATTAACACTTAGATCGTGATCTCATAGCATATATACCATTATGTATTAGTTATGGCAGGCATATTTGGCCTTGCAATGCAATCAGCATCATCACCAGCCTAGCAATACAATAATAATTCAAATATTAAAAATATTTTTGTTATTTTTACTGTAGAGTCTTTTTGTGTGTGCTAGAAGTTTTTTCATTATTGCTCATACCTACAACATAAATCACTCCAATAACCTATTTGTATGTCATCAGTCATCATCTGCCCAGTCTTTTCCCAACGATATTGGGGTCGGCTTCCAGTCTAACCGGATGCAGCTGAATACCATTATTTTACATGGAGCGACTGTCTAATGTCTATCTAACCTCCACTCTTTCTTATATCTATGTCCACAACCTAGTTTACTGGGTAATACGATATCCCTTGGTAAGACTGGTTGACAGACTTTCAGATTTCTGAAGACCCGTAACGACTGTCCACGAATACCAGCCGGTACCTATGGCTTCAAGTGCTTTCCGAGGCACAGGGGACTCTCGGTATGTAAAGATGGTCATCCATCCATGCACCGACCCGTGCGGCTGTCAGCCTCTTACCCCTCATTCACTCTATGTATTCCGGTTTAGTTTTGGCGATGATGGGAGGATAATTTAATGACGGCAAAATTAAGAGGAGGTACCGTAACCATCCAATATTTTATTTCCAATATCATATTTCTTTAATTTTATTAGTTTTTATTTCCAATTCCCAAATCCATGCACGTTTCTGCGTAGTATACAAGAGACCGTGAAAAATTATAACAAATAAACCTTAAAGGCCGAGATCTGAGGTCAATCTAACGATATGATATAATTTGGTATTTTAATCCGTTTATGAAATATCTCAAGAACAAACGGCTACCTAATAAAGTGATGGCCGTTTATGATAATGTTCAAACCAATGTATTTAGGAAATTCTAAGGTTTATGCGAATTGCTAACATTGGCCTTTGTTAGACCATTTTTGAAGAACAAAACTAAATATGAAATTTTTTATAAGTATTGTGCAATAATTATCTTGTGGAAGATTCCCTCGAACCATTTCATTCAAAGATAGTTTTTACAAAAAGATTTCATACATGGCTTATCAAACGTGAGCAGTGATGACCCAGTGGAAACGGCTGCGAGTTGCCGAGTTAGCGGTCGAAGGTTCGAACCCTGACAGGTGCTTTACTATCTGTAAATTATTTCAACACCACTGCTCTCAAAACGGTAAAGGGAAATATCGTGAGGAAACCTTCATGTCCTAGAACAAAAAATTCGAAGACATGTGACATCTACGAACACGCACCGGACCCGCGTGGTGGATTACCTACGGCCCACTCCCTATCACAGAGGAGGCCTGTGTCCCAGCAGTGGGAACATTACAGTCTGATTGTGTTTATTAAACGTACATATAACTTACATTTTATGTTTTAAAGTTATTGAAACAGCCAAGTGTACTAATTCACCATCAATTATGCAACAGAGAACCAATAACAAAATTATCATGAACCACACACACTACTCCACAAATACGTAGGTATTATCGTAATCAAAACAATATTATCGTAGAAGTGCATAGAGCAGGAAGCTTGCGCGGGCGCCGGCCGTGACAGTTGCCGCGAGGTCGCGCAGGCGCACTACAACGTAATAGTGACGCGTTTTGCGTAACAATACTTTTGTTCTAGTCTCTCTGATTGATTGGTTCAAAGTCAACGAATGGTTAGCGAAATTATAGCCTTTTAAAAAGTCTGTAATATCACACTAATATTATAAAGGCGAAAGTTTGTGAGTGTGTGTGTGTATTTATATGTTTGTTACTTCTTCACGCTCAAACGGCAGAACCAATTTTGATAAAATTTTGTATGGAGGTAGCTGACACCTTGGATTAACATATAGGCTACTTTTTATCCCGATATTCCCACGGGATCGAAACTTATGCGGGTGAAACCGTGGGGCACAGCTAGTTAGAAATCATTATTATTACATAGTAGCTGTTTTGCTGACTTCATGTTGCATCAATAACATTCAACTTTTTCCTCATTGACTTTTTACACAAAAAATGTTATTTATTTTTGTGTAAAAAGTGAATGTTGAATTGTATTTAAAAAAAGCAAATACATTCAAAAGAAATGAGTTCTTCAATAATATATTAAATAACCACTAACTTTAAGTACCTAACAATACTTTAAAGTAAAATATAGTTTAAAATACTTACTTAACTTCAAAAATGATTGCGCAATCTGGCAATCTTATATTACAAGCGCAATCTTCTCGTTTTCTGACATTAGTCAGCTTCTAAATCTCACAGTCATACATTGTGTTGTGATGCTAAACTTTCACATGAGGTGTTATGCGCAGACGCAATGAAGATGCAAATTGCGTCAATCACCGATGATTCAGCTATGATATGTCATGTACGAACATGTTCCCCAGTATTTTGCTAAATAAGCATAGAACTTTACCTTACCGGGAGCGATCAGCGTTGCCTATAAAATAATCGTAAAGGTAAGTAAGCAGTAGCCATAAAATTCATTAGGTACTACATACAAATTCTAAGCATATCTTAGTAGCAAGTAAAAGTTATGTAAAGCCTGTTGAGTTTATATACGTAAGTGCACACATTCCTACCTTGGGCTTAACCGGATAACCTTTTGAAAGTTACCTAAAAAATTCTAAGACCTCTTAACACTTCTTGAGTTTGAAAAACATGACATTGCATTATGCGATCCGTTCACACTCGACTGCCAATATAAATAATGTGACAAACTTGGTTTTAGCGATGATGCCATGACACCAACAAGAGCAAAGACTTATGGACATGTAATCCTGAAATAAATCAATGATGGCTCCTAAAACAATAGCCGTAAAGTTCAGAGTTGAATGAGATCTCGTTAAGTTGACAAGGAAAATGGCCACGGGAAAAGACGACGAAGTTCTGAAGTTAATCTACGCATTACATTATTTATCACTATTCATTTACAATAAGTTAGCTCAGTTGTTTCTGCTGTAATCATCGGGAAAGCCACTATGCAGGCAAAGGTCGAGTTAGCATCTGCGGGTCACTTAAAATTACTCTAATAAGACCCTTTGCACATTCAATCTCGGACTCTAGCATTTGCATCAATCTCCCGTAGCTCCCGGCGAAAGTAATGGCTTAGAAAGACAATGGATTTATTAATCATGTTGTCTATTAGACCTACGCTGTTCGCGGATGTTCAGGCCATGCTTTACATGTACATATTATTAACTGTAAACACCATCGGTCTTTGTCTCTGCATGTTGAGGCTGCAACCGCAACGCATGTGCGTGGGAAGATGAAACACACATTACGATTATGTATGAGCCATTTGTAAGCTCATTTTTCCATCATAATAGCTTTTATGTATATGGAAGTCGATATTAATATTGCTGTTAAAATACTTTTCTTGTTTAGTGGTTTGATGACGTTTTTTTGTAGTTAAATATGTCCAGGTTATTTAATTTAAAAAATAAATAATGTATCGGCATTTTTTTTATAAAAACAATCATAACAAATGCAGTAATTAAAAGCAGAATATTCGTTTATACATTTAATTAGAAAATTCATAAACGTGTGCGGTGTAGACAGTACGTCCGTCACCGTCGGCGGTCGAGCGGCGACTGCGCTTCGAGTTTCGAGTGCGCCTCGGCCGTCGACAGGCGGAAGCGTGCGCGCGCGCGCCCGCGCAAGGCTACGCTCATGACCTCGCACCGTCTTTGTCTAGCGCTATCTAGCGTCTGTTTACCCGCGAGGCCGAATGCATCATACCTTTGCTTGGCGCGTACTTGAAAACTAAATGATTATTGAAACCATAAATTTATCGTTAGGGTATACGTTTCTTTTTGAAGAGAAACCTTGTAGATAAATTGAGTGATAATGAATCGAGGTACTGAGGTGTTTCGACTGAGGCGATCTGTTTCATGTATTAACATTTATATTGTTTAGTTTTACATTTGTTATTTATATTTTTAATAATGTAATTATGTTTTGTTTTCAGATATGGCGCGATATAAGTGACCGTATCAACTGTATGATCGAGTGGGAGCTGTTAGTGAGATGTAAGTAGAAAAAAATAACACATTAATTTAAGGGGCTTACACGACCTAAATGCAAAAAACGCAAGTTTTAGAAACAATAAAAGTATATGATCGACTACAGTAAACAAAATCAGAAAAATATATGATATTCTTCAGGATATATGCTAGGTAGACAGTGTGTTGAAAACAATTACTTACCTACAAGTAATTTGATACGATAGAAAAAAATCATGAAGATACCTCTAAAAACTTTTTTTTTACAATAAAAACCATACTAATATACATACAATTATTCTGTTTTTTTGACAGATTATTCTACAAGTAACATACTAAAATACTAGTGTTTTAGTTTTTTAGTCCAAAAAATAGGTTTTTTGTAATTAAATAATTGCTTCATATTTTGCAATAAATTACCAGCGTGATAACACAACGCTGGTAATTTATTGGCGCTTCTCTTTCTTTTCTATGCAGTCCGACAGTGACCGCGCTTTAGGTCATGCAAGCCCCTTAAATTTAAACAACGATGAATATGTACCAGAGAGAATTAATTAATTTTATTGTAATTGTTGCCAATTCTGGCTGGATTAAGGTATTATTTTAACAAATAATAGAAAATATTGTGCTGAAAATGATGTAGCAAATTACAACAAATTAGCAAACGCAAATTAGTAAACGGGTTTCTCAGTTACATCATGAAACATGGCATCACGTTAATCGAGAGCCTAGTTATTTACACGATGCATAGAGACGTCAATAAATTAAGAAAAATAAGTGGATAAGTGCTTATACACCAGAATACCCACGGTGTGTTCTGTTTTGCTTCCTATGCCTTAGTTTTTATGTTCTTCAGACCTTTGGAATGGGCGACTAGAATCAATTCTATTTGTTGTAATTTCTGACGTTCAAAAGTGCCTTTTATGTGCCTATTTGAAATAAATGCTTTGACTTTGTACTAAGTACTGAAAGAAAGAAAGAAAATACATTTATTTAGCACAGACTAAGAGACACACAATACACCAGATAGTTAGATAATAGTCGTACATCAGGTAAAAAATAAGATTAAAGATAAAAGTGCAAAGTCCGATGTAAGAAATTAGCAGGAAAGTGTGCCTCACGGCTGCGCCAAAAAGGCCCAGTTCAGCAAAAATGCCAGACAACTGGTGCCTGACGCTGGTTTTCAACTGGACCTGACTGCTACTGCCTAGATACCTAGAATTGCGAGTTTTTTGTGGTTAGGTTTAGGTACGAGTTACGATATGGCTAAGGTCAACAAGTTAGCTGAAATAATTAAAGTAGAGTAACAGGCAACTCATACCTACCTACCTGAAGTGTCTCGGTTGTTTTGGAAGTAGAGACCTACCTCACCGAGAAAATAATGCAATGAATGAAAAAAGGCAAATTTCATCAATTAAAAATTCGTTAATAGTGACGTTCTGTAGGTTTTCGGCTTTTAGGTTACTTCATTAACTTCTAGGAAGTGGTGAAGACTGAAGGGCGGCTGTTTTGGGGGACTGTCTTTTGTAATTTTAACGTTCGAAAACTGCTGATTCCCAGCCTAGTTTGAATAAATGACTTTTGATTTTGATTTCATTGGGAAAATCCTATCTACATTTTTTATATTTTAAAACGTTATTTCCTACACAGTTAGCTTTCGTGTAGTCAGTTAAAACCCACTGGCACCTGCCATGCCTGCAGTGTGCGGAGGTTTTTTTTTAACCTCAGTTTGAATGTAGGCGACCTTGTCATTGCTCACAATTCGGGGTGAGCAGCTAACATGTACCGACCGCAGAACAAGTTAAGTATATAATATATGTATGCCTAAGTTAAAAAAAAAAACAGAAGAAGTTTTTGAAATGTTAATAAGGAAACGACAATAAAATGTTATTTTTTTTAATATAGTATTGTATGCAATAAGAAATTCCTTTTAAAAGTAATTACTTAAAACTGTGATTAGAACACAGTGTACCTACTAAGTACTCCGTTATATCGTAAACTGGCAGTAATGCCTGCCACTAGCTTAAATTGATTTATGTAATTTTGATGAAATATACAATATCCTTGACAAATTACTAGAAAAGTCAACTTCCTACAAAATTTTCCTAGGCTGAACAGGACCGGAGTCACCTGATATTTATTCTAGACATTTTATATGCATTTGCATACTTATACGTACAATAATATCTTCCGTCTGGGTAATAAAGCTTGTTTATCAAAACGTTAGCCGAGTCGTTATCCTTCGATCAATTTTAACTTAATGAGTAAGGTAGAGTTAATATAGTATGAGCTTCTAATTTTATAATGACTGCCTACGCAAGCTTTTTTCTTTTAAAATTAATCTAGTAACTTCGTATAATTTTTAATAAATATCGAGCAGTTTTGAATGTATCAGAAATATAAATATTTGATAAATAGGATAGGATACAGAGTACCTTAAATCTACAAATATCTTCTATTGGAAAGTATTTTTATTACAGAAACCAGTAGTAGGTACCAATAGAATCTTCATCGAAAGCTCTAATAAATGCAAAGTACTCTCTTTTGTAATGATAAAAGAAACCACAACCTTCTACAACAAACGCTGTTTAATTGAACGAGATTACATCAGCATAATCAGTTGGTTTCAGGAAAAAAACATTAATATTATTTCCTGTTCTCTAGAAGTACCTACTAGAGCCATGACTTCTGTCCCTGGTTAGCTAATTGAACATATAAATGGACATCGTTATTGATTGTTCTATTAATAAGTATCGTGTCAGACCCTTAAGTTTTGAACCTTCAATTTCTGATAGAGGTCCGACATGGGTCCGACCTCTGCCACTGATATTGATACTCGACCTTCTGTTAAACAACAATTTTTAAACTTCTTTTTAAATAGATTTTCTGGATTATAATCATGTTAAACAAGTCGTCATATTTCGAGCAATATTATAAAATATAACATCTCAGAGCGGTTTTGCACTGCATCCGATCCGAATCCGAGAAATGTCGGTCCGAAGTGACCATAGTCCTATTTGTCGGCCGAATTTAGAACATTTCCAATTGGATTGAAGTCGGATCTTTAATTCGGATTCAGATCGGATGTAGTGCGAAACCGCTCTTACAGGTTTGCAATCCGTAAAGGCCACCCACAGCCGCAATAAATGTATACCACGAAAATAATCTCGAGAAAAACTGTAGTCAAAAATAAAAAATCGGTTCCAAATATAGGCGCGCATACTCTTCGAGCCTTTCATGGTAACGCCTCTAACTGAGCGGTCAATTACATATCGAAGTGTTGCCTTCAAGGCGAGCAGCACCGAAATCGAATAATGACAGATAAATGTCTTAAGGGGCTTACAGGATCTAAACGCAAAAAACGCAAGTTTTAGAAACAATAAAGTATACGATCGACTACAGTAAACAAAATCAGAAAAATAAAGAATATATGATATTCTTCCTGAAGAATATCATATATTTTTCTAAATTAGTTGTATTATGTTTTCAACACACTATCTACCTAGCATATATCCTGATATATGCTAGGTAGATAGTGTGGTGATATATGCTATAATATTTATATATGCTATAATATTTTTCTGATTTTGTTGAAGATACTTCTAATAACTTTATTTATTTATACTTTTCGCACAAAAAGGTACAAAGGCGGACTTAATGCCTTAGGCATTCTCTACCAGTCAACCAAGGGTTGCGAAGAGATTGGATGGCAGGTGCTTTGATAGAGGAACAATGACAAAAAAATCGATTAAAACTAGGTGCACAAATACATGAATAGGTTATATACACATACATACTATTTACTATGCTTATAAAACTTTCTTTTTACAATAAAAACCATACTAATATACATACAATCATTCTGATTTTTTGTCAGATTATTCTACAAGCAACATACTAAAAAACTAGTGTTTTAATTTTTTCGTCCAAACAATAGATTTTTTGTAATTAAATAATTGCTTCATATTTTGCAATAAATTACCAGCGTTGTGTCATCGCGCTTCTCTTTCTTTTCTATGCAGTCCGACAGTGACCGCGCTTTAGGTCATGTAAGCCCCTTAAATCTACTAGGAAGTATCGTGCCCGATTCGTCCTAGCAAGCCCTTGTTAACAGCACGCACACTGGCGTGCAAGCGTGCGCACACGTGCACACATGCGCGCGCGACGCACACACGTTCATAAAAATGGCCATGAGATAACTGACATCACAGCAAGGTCCCGCCGGTCGGTACGGTCAGGAAACAGATTTTTGTTTCAGTAAAAAATGTTAAAGATGTATGTTTAAAATGCAATGTTCATGTAACTTGACGTCATCAGTCGTTTCTATTCAACCCTGAACTTTACATGAAAACACGAAAATTATGCATTTTATAACCGCAAAATAAGGTAAATTATAAATTGACATATTATGACGTTAGTTTTGGAATTAATGAGCCGTTTGGCTCACGATTTATAGATGCATCTTTATGTGCCGGGTTAAGATATCTAAAAAAGCCATAACTTTTAAACCAAATATCTTAAGATTAAATACGCATTTGTGTACCGTGTCTAAAACTTTTAACTTAAATTCTTATTCAGTACCTTTAATTTTTTTTGTATCTTTAAATAAAAAAGTACTTGTTATAATAAATTAATAAAATGTTTATCACACGGAGGTGCATCTCATCAGTAAATACATAATATCCAACATTTCGACACTTTCAAAAGCTTGTTATCCATTCGGCAGTCTCGAAAGCACCCATTTTACAAAATAAAAAGTCATTTATTCAAATTAGGTCGAAAATCAGCACTTTTTAAACGTCCAAATTACATAGGACAGTCCTTCAAAACGCCCGCATTTATCCACTTTCTAGTGCTTTATCTGGGAAGTGCGCAACAAACTCCCCACCTAGTTTCAGTGCCGACAATTTCCATGCATTTTCATATAGCTTCGTACTTGTTTTGCTATCTGTACCGCCACGTGCATCACGCATGCTGCGTAACATATAGTAATGACAGTGTTTGTGTCGGCGACAGCCGGCCTTCGGACCCCGGTACCGACGAATATTTTTAACTTAGCTTAGGGCCCACGCAACCAAACGCATGCTTTTTAATTCCTGCATACACTTGAACTACATTTGATTGTCGTTGACACTGAGCAACTAGATCAATTTGAGGTGACCGATAGACCTTTAAAGAACAATTAGGAGTTGAAATTAATTTGGAGTGTTCAACCTTTACATTTTTATTAATGCTTCTGCTTGCTCTTTGGGACGGAATTTGTAACAGAAATCGGGTATAAAATTGTTTGTTTTCTATTTATTTTCAGTAATATTGAAATACACAACAAAGAGATATTTAAAATAATCAAGTAATTAGTATTCAAGGTAACAAGGGCTCAAAGCGATGATTACGATTTGTTCGCTTGTATTTTGTATAAGGAAACGAATTTGTACAACATTTCTGGTGTTATCTGAATAGGTATATTTACTTAAAGCCTTCAAGGGCTACGGGCTATGTAATCACTATAATTAGGTACCTCGTTTACAGACAAAAATACTTTAGTTTAAAGGAAAAATGTATTTAAGAGAATTAAAATACAGTTTAAGTTTTTTTTCGCATACCATACTCAGCTGGAACAAATTCATAAAAAAAAATTAAAATATGTAAATGTGCGATTCATTTCGGATGATTCAAAGAGGGAGGGTAAATGATTCATGAAATCTTTCGTGGATTGTGATTAATCAATTCACTGTAATTTACCAACACCATAAAACATGTTTCGAACGAAATAAAAAGCTTATAAATAAATAAAAATACGCCACGAGCTCCCAATTTATTTGTGCTCCGTACGCCAGACGCCACGCATTGCACCGCACCAATAATAGAAACTTGCAAATCGCGCTGCGCAGACGCCGGCCGGACGGACGGCTGCAAGGCTCTTCCTAGACAACTGTGACTCAGCACATGTGCTTCTAGAACCGTCTGCATGCCCTACTGAAACCATATTCGTTCAATCGTTCGTACTATTAATTTCACAGAGAATCTAGATAGCTTGTTTTGCGCGAAATATCCGGACTGCTTTAGGTATAATGGGATATCGTTTGACCATGGTTTCAGTTCAGTTTCTCACTGCCGCTGGTACTTTTATGGGCTTCTGAGTGTCATCAGCTGCTTTTGGAAAGATCCTGAGAAGTAGTAGGTACTAAGGTTAACTAAAACACTTAAGGTCTTAAGCAAACCTTAATTGGAACACTGTAAGTCCTAAAAAGGAAAGGCCAGTGATGGGGATTTCAATTACCTATTACCGTTCTATCAATAGTTCTATTAAACACGTTTACATGGCTTCAAGTGCTCTGCGTTGCTAATTAAATCAAATGCAAATTAATTAGTGGAGGTACCAAGGCAACTCCGATGTTACATGCGTCGCAACAATAAGTAGGAGCACTTTGTACTGGGATGCCCTTGTGGTGTTGAAATTACGATAATTTATATATGTAGCTCAAATTGAATCAAACATAGTCTTTGTAGGTAAACTTGCAACTAGCCCCAAGTTAATCTTTCAGATTTCAGCGCAGAAAAGTAAATTTTCAGGAAATGATCTTTTAAGAATTTCGACAAGCAGGCAAAATGATTCTCAAAATTCTTTGATTTGTGTTCTCAATTTTGCAAATGCAAACTGGCAAGGTTTATTTAGTTAACATGAGGTCATTCTGATGCCCAAATATTTGTTCAGATAATCAATTCCAAGTGACAGTATCGGTTTTTCAATTCAAGAGTTAAATAAATACCATCATCAGATTTACATCAGTGTCAATTATATGGTGTTTCAAACGCTTTTCGACCTCTTCTTCTAAATTCATCTATCTATCAAATTCTGGGGACTCTAATTTGATTTATATTTAATTTTCACGTAGTATGATGTAGGCTTGTATAATTTGATACAATGCACCTGGTATTGACTTAGCATGCAGCTTTACTTGTTTGCTGAAGAAAGTGGAGCAGACAGTACTGTCTCGCTGAAATATTTATCAAACAACTTGGTACACACTTACTTTTGCATTAAAGACAATACAATATTGTCTTCTGCAAACATGTTTACAGCATCTTTTTTCGGTAAACAAGGTATCTTTCAATCGTTAAAGCAGAGTTTCCTCCATCAATGTCTAGTTAATGTTCCGCAATTTCCAGTCTCTAGAAAGGGCTTTGTACTATTTCGGCATTAGGCAAGCCATCAGTCATCAAAGCGCGCGTGCGCAGCTTCCGCGTTGGAAACCAGCCAGTAATGTACAAAGGATGCATTAAGGACCCAGAATTATGACACACGATCTAAACACGGATTGGCTGTAAAGCATTTTGGTTTAAGAGTTATGTGTTCTAGTTCGTTATTGCCAGTTTTAGAGGCAGATTTGACGAATTGAAAATAGAAGAAAATGTTTTTTCTTAGTGACGATTAAATCAGGCGATGCTTTATATTTAGATCTTATTTCGATGTCAATCAAGAATAGTAAAATTCCACCAGGCGAGATCGAGATCAAGAAAATTCCCCAATAAAAAAAACATTTTCGATCTCGTAACCTTCTTACCTTTTATAATAAAGATCAAAAGACCACATTTTCCTACCCCTGAAAAAATCGTAGCCTCAGTCGGATTACAGGCTCTGGTACAAAAATGATCCTTACCAAAGATTAGAAACCAAAATTAAATAAGATGTAAATTTTCTAGTCCTTACCTTCACTCTCAGTCTTTTGTCCACATACTCCTTCAATAGTTCGAGAGGACCATCCATCGTGTCCATGCGAGTGAGCACATTTTTCACCTTGAACTCCCTTCTCGTTGGTACCATGCCTGAAAATAAACATTACAATGTATCAAATGGATAATAAAATAACAGTATTAACGTTTCGTTGGACTGGCTTTTTATTCTGCAAGACTCTAGCATCTAACAGGGTAAAATACCCAGAAATTTACCCTAGCTAAATCTACTTAAATAATACCAAAACATGTCAGGTATCCTCATTCCAATATGCAATATGGGTAGGTTAGAGATGTGTTTAGCTTTTATATTTTGATGTACATTTTATATCGTGAGATGATGTCATATGCAACTCGAGGAAGATACGAAAGAACCTCCCGTGAAGGTAAACTTGTGACGTTCGCAATAATAAAGACTTGTCAACTCGAAGTTCCTATCTGGTTAGAGCAAAGATATATCCAAATTCCTGCATCCGTTAATGAAGACGATTAATAATTAGACGAGGTTCAAATTTTTTAGTGACATAAAAAACCCAATGTAACCCTTCAATCCAGTTTTTATTAGTTAAAGACTCTAGTTGTATAATGTTTCAAACTGTCATTCCTATAAAAAACATACAAAAAAGCGCAATAAACTGCATATGCATGCATATAGTACTGTTTCAAAATTCAGCCAAGATAATCTTCTATACAAATAAACAAGATTGAAGTGTCTGATTGTAATGTAAAAATAACAGCTTTATTATTTAATGCATATGAAATTATATACAATACTTATAACAAAAAATCATTTTTAAATTTTTATCTGTCTGTATGCTCCAGCTAATCTCCGAAACGGCTAGACTGATTTTCACTGAAAGATAGCTGATGTTATAAAGACTAACTAGGCTACTTTTATTTTCAATTTGTTTTAACGTAGTCACGGGCACAGCTAGTTGAGTTCTTTAATTAATAAAAATATTTTAAACGTTACCCCACTTAGCCTAATTATTACCAGCTATTATTAATTAAAATAAAAGAAAAATTACAAGAGACAAAAGTGCGCGTATTAGTGTATTACGATAACAATGTCGAAGAAAAAGTCAACGCACCCGTTATCAGTGCGACACGAATATGACACCTGTAAAAATATCGCAATATTGCTTGCGTCACCGAGCTCGGTGCTCGGACGGCAACGCGTGCACTCACCCATCGGTTTGGTCAATGTCTGCCTGCCCTCATGTCATTGTGAAGTTCACCGAGATGTTACAAGTCCTCTTTTACAACTTATTTTTCTAGAGGGACAACTAGAGGACTATGATTAGCAATGGGTCTGTCAATATAACCCTCCTTTTAATATATCAATGGATGTAACAATGTTAAAGAAGATGCAGTTTGGTTGACATTTTTGCATTTAAAACAATGATCGTCATGATTTAAAGATTTTTGTTGTCATTGAATAAGTGTGCTTTTCGGAGCCCATCATAAGAAATCGTTGAATTTGAAAATCTTATCAATACATTAGCATAGGTTACGTGTAGGGTTGCCAAACCTACTATCATCATCATCATTTCAGCCGAAAGACGTCCACTGCTGGACATAGGCCTCCCCCAAGCACCTCCACTTCGACCGGTTCTGTGCTTCTCGCATCCAACGGGTTCCTGCGGCCTTCACAAGGTCGTCACAAACCTAATATATAGTATCCTACTGGATTAGAGGCCCGACTACCTACTATATTTCTGAAAAAAGTATATAGTAAGCGAAACTACTATATCATTAGGCATCAAACCCACTCAGCAATAATATTCGTTTCAAAAATTATATTAAGTCATAATTTTGTAAGATTTCTAAAAATGAACAGTGGTAATAATTTTTTTTTTATTTTTTTATTTGATTCAGACACAGAGATCCATATTTTTGTTAGTAAATACACTTAAAAATTATGTTAGTAACCAAGGAATAATCAAAAATTCATTAATAATATACATAGAAACAATAAATAGACAATTACAAGAAATTCATAGATACAATAATTACTTAATAAAAGGTGACGAGCTGGCATGCAAGTGCATCCACCTCTCCAACATCACAGAGTCCCACCGCTCGGACAATACGCTCAGGATACTGTTAGTGCTGCGTCGGAAGCGACTTAGTAGCGAGGCGCTCCGCTTCCTAATAATGGCAAAAAAGTCATCAGTTTGCGCCTGTGCGAACATCGAAGAAGCGCTGCAAAACCGAGGCAGCCCCAGCAGTACCCTAAACGCATTGTTGTACTGTACGCGTAAGGCGCTGTATACCCGCTGCACATAGTTGGCCCATAGGCTGCACGTATAAAAAGACTGACAATAGGCTTTAAATAAGGTCACCTTTACTTGTTCAGTACAGCGTGCAAACCTACGTGCCAACATGTTGCAGCGAACCGACAGCGCCCTACGTTCCCGCTCGATGTCCTCATTGTCAGACAAGTTATCTGTGACCCAGTGGCCCAGGTACTTAAAATGGTTAACCCTTTTCAGACTAGCACCACAGAGGGTGATCGGAGGTATAAAAGAGAAACATTTGGTACCAGCTTTGAAAATCATGTACTCACTCTTTTTAGGGTTGTACCTGAGCCCATGAGTCCCAGCATATGTCTCACAAATGCGCAGGAGTTTCCGCAACCCCCCAACCGACGGGCTCAGCAGCACCATATCGTCCGCGTAGCTGATGTTATTAATAGGCACTCCGCCTATTGAGCAGCCCGCATTAGCACTGCTGAGCTCGCCAATCAGCTGGTTCATGTACAGGTTGAACAAGCGGGGCGAGGTTATCCCCCCCTGCCTCACACCGCAGTCCAACCCGTACACGTCGGAATATACTCCCGCCCGCCCATCTCACACTGTTCCGCTGGTGACTGTACCAATACCTAAATATCGACACTACCTCACTCGGCACCTGTGTCTCACTGTGCAGCTTGTGCCACAGCATGTCATAATTTACCAAGTCGAACGCTTTCGAGAGGTCTAGGTAACAAGCGTACACAGGAGTATTTCTAGCCGTGTAGTACTGTACAGTCTGCTTGAGACAGAGGATAGCACTCTCAGTCGACACACCAGGCGTGAAGCCAAACTGAGCGTCATGTATATGAAGATGCTTCTCCAGCTGTCTGTCAAGCAGCCTGTCCAGCACCTTGGCTATGACAGTAGCGAGCGAGATAGGCCTATAGTTAGATACGTCCGACACATCACCCGTTTTGTTTTTTACGATCGGAACTACCACCGTGTACATGAGGTCATCAGGTAAGTAATTATGGCTGATGCACAGACTAAACAGCATTGCCAGTACCCTCGGGAGATGCACACCAGCGTGCTTCAAGTGCTCGATGCTAAGGTCATCATGACCTGGAGACTTACCTCTCACCATCTTCTTAATAATGACAGCTACATCCTTGGCTGTAAAGCTGATACTAAAGTCTCCATGCTGACACTCAGCACCAAGCACCTGCGCCGCCGGCCCAAGCACCTGCGCCGCCGGCCCAAGCGGCGACTCCACTTTGAAATGGCGCTGGAAAAGGCTAGCAATATCGCATGGTTCATGACTATCACCTACACTCACCGGAAGGCTCGCCCCTGGGTTTAATTTATTTGTTGACTTCCAAAATTTATTAAATTTCTTATCAGTGTGATGTTTTGCAATAATGTCCATTCTGATCTGATCCTCATTGTTTTGACAGAATTTTAATTTTGATTTAAATAATTTTCTAGACTCACACATTTTATTATAACAATGTCCGGATTTAGGTTTACCCTGTAATAGCCACATCTGAAAACAAAGTCGAGCCTCCCTGTGGGCACTACTCACATATTTGTTCCAGCCAGGTACATATGTATTATGCTTCCGTTTAGGTACACTATAACTTAGTTCCGCGCCCCTAGATAATATCCTAACAATATCAAGGTACATTTTGTTTAATATCAACTTATGGTCCTGATCATTACATAATGTATTTGCACAATTAATAAATTCCGATGGAAAATCTAGCTCTCTAAGATTTGAATTACAATAATCAAAATATGTTTCTATCTGAGTTTGATCTCTTTCCCCCCACTTTACCCGACTACAAACTTTACTAACATTAATATGTTTAGGCAAAATAACATTAAAATTACATTGAACTGATATAGGATAATGATCTGACCAGTAGGTATCATATATCACAGACCATTAAGTACAGATGAACGCGCGGCGCTTGTTATTATACATACAGTGATCTAGCCACGACTGTGTACCGCTCACCTGGCACACGAAAGTATGTGAGTCATTCGGCAACAACTCCATATCTACACACGACCACGATTGTTCCACGATTGTTCGTTGTGTATAATGATAATGGTGAAACTATGAACTCTGGCTCTACGCCGCGCCGCCGCGCGCCGCCACCATAGCCGCCACGGAAAAAAACAAAGTGGCTGCAAAAGTTTAAAACCGAGTGGGCGTCCAATTAAGATTGGTTAGTTCGCGATCCCGTTAATATTTACAATATGGAAAATGCACGACTTGTGGGATAGTTTTCTCTATTAGTAAAAGTAGAGTTGCATAAGCTATGAAGCATTTCTTAAAAAAATATTAAAAGGCTCAAAGTAGCAAAACAATTGTTTTTATGAAATAAAGTATTTTGAAACCTACTATATTTTTTGGGGAATTATTTTAAAAGTACTATTTTTGACTGAAAAAGAGTTGGCAACCCTAATTACGTGATGTAGTGATTGATAGCATTGATGAAGTAGTTAAAAGTTCTCAGCTAAAATAGACACGTTATCAGCGAACAGGTAGTTACAACTACTTTTCACTATTTAAGAAGCTGAATATGACTATTACAATGTATTGATAAACGCTTCTAAATATAGACTATCTAAATGAAATCAAGAGCGGCTAAGCGAAACGGGTTTCTCATTAGAATCGTGTTAGGAGCGAGACGATTACTATCGATACACTGAAATTAGTATAATCGCGAGTTTACAATCGATAAAATAAGCGTGTGATGATTAATGATCATTATAGCATTTTGTTAGCCATTATTTGTAAATGTTGTTACGTTAATTGGAGCCGACCTTTGCTTTTAACAAGTACTTACTCTGTTCTATTAACCATTACACATGACCAGAGACTTAAAAACGAAATTAATTTCGTTCCTTTACCACTAATTTTATCGTATAACGTTCCAAAATTTGTAATGATGCTAAAACCTAAAAATATTAATAACGTTACAAAAAGAAAACGTTATAGAATATCACTTTCATAGAACAATATTATAAGTAACGTTACAGGTATCAGTAACATTAATCTTATCCGTTTGTAATAACGTTAGAAACGTTACAGATTCATTTGTAACGTTATTCTTCATACTTTTTCGTCATCTTTTATGTCATGAAGCTGGCAAAGTTCAGTATCGAAATGAATAACGTTATTATATCGTTATACTTATAAAGATATATTAATAATATTGTTAGTGAACAGTTTAAGATTTCGTTCCGTTTGTCAGTATCGTTATAGCCAAGGAATTAATTTTGTTACGATCCTGGTGGAACGGTACACATTATCGGTACCGGAACTACGCGTAACGTTATTTTGAGTAACGTTTCAAGTCCCTGTACATGACACAACAGCCCTGTGGCTGGAACAAGTTCTATTGCCAACAATCATGCAAGCAATAAACAAACAATGCCTCTCGGCAGAAGTACATTTCAACAACCAAAACAAATAAGAACTAAAAACAAAACAAAATCCATTAACCAAAACTCATCAATTCATCAACAACAGATCAAAAAAAACCGTAAACTATCAACAAATCTGTGCAGCAGCGGCGTCGGAGGTACCAGGACGGCATGGCTCGCGAGCGGTCGCCGATCGCGAATTACTTTCACTCCACTATCCCCGGGCGCTGACCGCGCGGCCGGGGTCGTCGCCCGCGAGCAGAGCGCGGGAAACGCCACCCGCCATCGCGCCATTCAGAAAAGCGCGCCATGTTTACACAGATGCGCGCCGAAACGCGTGCCGTTGCATCACTTCCGTTTGCGTTCCGTTCCGCCGCTTATTGGCGACGTACCGATTTACTTTTATGCGTTTAACACAATTATTTGCTTACGCAATCTGTCCGTGCGGTAGGTACTACGACTTTATGCGTATGCTTTTCATCCTATAAGCATCTGAATGTAAATCTTGTCTTATACAAACTGACTTTAAAATGCTGTTCAGTGCCTAATTATAACACTGAAGCAAATAACACAGATTTGTAATGTTGGCGACGATAAGAGTGAGTCTGAGAACGCCGGTGTCGAGCAAGGCGCGCACGCGCAAACCGCTGACTTAGCGTGATAGATAACAGAGCACGCAACTATTTGTTATCTCCTTTTATAATTCGTAAACAGTGTAATACACGTACTTAATTGCTTTCTTTGGTTTCTAATATAATTGTCAGAAATTATTAATTTTCTTGTGTAAAAACAAACAAGTCTTCCTTTCAATTTTGCGAAAATCTTTTTTTTCATTCATCACAATGGACATTATTTTGGTATTTAACCATTTTGTTTCGATGAATTGTGTTTACATGTGGTTCTATTGAGTAACTTAATAATAATAATACAATACACACAATTCTCGTATTAAAAATTAATCTTCAGCATCTAACACTTTATTCATCTAACACACTTGGATCTAGGGAAGAAAAACGTAGGTAGGCAGTCAGTAATATTTTTTCAGAGATATATTATCTAAAAGCTATCCCATGCTGCTGAAAATTAACGAGACTAAATTAACAAGACTAAATTGGAATTGTAGATAACTAAAAATTAATTGCCAAAAATCTGAATAGAAACGCTTTTAGACATAGTCAAAACATACAATCTTAACGTTTTATTGTGTTATCTTGGATGACACAATTGTTTATCGACATTTCTTAAGACGCTTCGTACAAATAAGAATAATTTCGACTGGTAATACCACTTTTGAAGATAACATTACATCAGCCTAACAGGGTTGTCTTCAACATAATTTAGCGATCCTGCCTCAGGAATACCGTTGTTAGTTTAATATTATAAATGAGAGGACTCATGAAAGTGTTCTTGAAAATGGTTTATAAAAGTTCAGATAAGGTTAGACGTGAAGGTTTAATTAAGTCTTTGAAACCACACGAATACGAAACCACACTAAAAGATCAAAGCAATCGTTGATCGTCGTAATTTGGGATTCCTATTCAGTATTCTTAACATGTAACAAAATTTCGATATAAACATAGGCAAAACACGGGTGTGAAGTTAATCTAAACTTTAGTCAAGTGCGTCGCTCTCAGAATACGCAAAGTTTCTAAATCCTTTCGCTATTTGGCTCCAGAACGATCAAATTTTAAAATCCTTTATTTTTTTAGAGCCAAAACTGAAATATAGTTACCTATGCGTAAAGCTTTAAGTCAATCTAAAGTTTTTGCAGCGTAGATTCAGACATTACTCAGATCGTATGAAATCCATTTCGTTTGCGGTTTGTTGATTTCGCCTCGATACATGATCCTCAATTTTCGTCGGGAATCCAGTGCCAACAGCCCTAGGCGCAAAATCTCTGGATGGCATGTCAACGACCGAGACTCCAGGCCGAGTGAGACGGCGAACGCCACTCATGTGGAAAGCGGTTATGCAACAATCGTACACGCGAAAGTCTAGCGAACGATGTGACGTTCGCAGCGATGCATCTAGCTAGATGAACGCATTGCGATTTATTCAGATATTCTCGACAATCGTAACGATCTGTCGGTCGAGTGATGGAGCGATTGGCTGTATTCGCTCTTTTTTGTTGAAAACATAATATCATTCTCATCTAAGGTGGCAAACCGGCAAATGACTTTACAGTCGTGGTTTTTGTATTTCGTTTTTCAGGAATTCGTAACTCAACTTTTTGTCGATTACGTGGGTTACTTGTTTTTGGGCGCAATTAGTTTCATGCAAACCAAATTCATGGATTTATTGTTTCTAATTTTGCAGAACATTTCCATCGTTGATTGTGGCTCGGAATTCGCTATTGTATTTAAAAATGCGTATTAGTCAAACAAAAATAATTCTTAGTTACATTTAAGTCCATGTTAGTCTGCTTTCGAACAAGTACTTTCTTAGATAGACTCAATAGATGTAAATGCGCACTATTGTTCAGACCGTGTTTCAGTATTGCAAAACAATATTATGGCGACCGCAATAATTAAACTCTAGAATCTACTATTACGCTTATTACGGTTTAACGATTGCACAAAAGTAGCCGATATTAGAAGCGAACAAGGAGTTTACAAGCCAACTGTGTTTAATCTATGGTGCGCTGTACCTGTCACTTTCCACCGCCATTTTTGTCGATTTGGTGGGAAAATAATTGGTAATATTATCACGCGATCGCGTGTTTGGGTCCTATGTGGTTTGTTCATTAAAAATATTTAAGCATCTTAATTAACGCACAAGGGTGCTTATATCGCGAATTGGACATAACAATGACCATGGATTAACTTTATTGTTTAGTTAAAAGTAATTAATGTATTTTTATAACAATTTGAGCTTAAAATGAGAACAGACTGTTAGCTGAGAACCAAATTAATCTAAGAAGAAATTCAAAGAAAGATGTTAAGCTATCATCTATTTTGATTTTGATTGTATGTGATTTTAATTATGATTTTAATTTAGAATTTGGTTGAAAACATAATTATGTTCGGTGAGTATAAGAACCAATCTAATTTTAAGTAGGCGCAATCAACAAATAAGTAATAGGTACATGATGTGCTGATCTGAAAGAAATCGGTACAAGTCTATTGGATATATCTCATATCCTTGTATCAGTGTATTCAATTGTTGGAGAGCCAAATAAAAAAACTACTAATACAATAAAAATCGGAAGCATTTTTCATTAAATTTTAGTGACTTAAACACAAAAAAAGTTCCCGAATTCAACAGTCATTTCTTATTTTCGTCAACGAATGTTACGTACATCATATTTGACAAAAACGAAGTCATCCCTCCCCAAACAGATTCGCAACATAGGTAATAGCTTGCCGCGGAAAACCAGCTGACGTAATCCTAGCCACTCGTTCTAAGTCAAAACAAATTGTGGATAAAAAAGGTTTATGTAAGCAAGGCTGCCGGGGCAGCGGGTCATGGGCGCTATGCAAATGAGCTGATGCCATTGTTGATAGCAAGTCATTGACTATGCGGACCTGGATACGTTACGTCCATTCACGGTAATAAAAGGATTTTTATTGTGGACTTTATTGGCGCTTGGATGATACTTCGTTGCGAATGACTTGAGGAGATCCTTACAGCCTCGACTGTTAGGACCAGTTGTGGAATATGATTTTCTCTCGATCTGAAACACGACCCGTATTAATAAGACTATAATGATTTAAACCATTTGAGAGATTTTTATGACTAATCTCCTAAATGAGACTGGTTTATTAGTTGTAAGACATGGTCCGACATTACGGGTTAGCTCGGCAGAAAAGCGAAAAGCTAGGGTCATTCGTTATTTACGACTCTGCAGTATGGATGCGTGAGATGTCAAAGTTATATGTGGATTAACGACTTAATAGTTTGAAATATAGCTTCTAGGGTTCTCTGCTCAGGACACGACGACTCTAGTTATGTTAACTTTAATTAATGCTTCGAATGAAATTGTTAAAGGTCAACCATTTAGAGACGGCCTTATAGGCAAAAACCTTTTTTGATAGAAAACAAAATTTAAATAAGACAGGCAGGCAAAAATATTCACACGACGCGGATACAATTCAAACAAAATATTCTCAAACTCAAAACTATCCATTGATTCTCTAATCCCAATCGAACTTTAATCCTCGAAAAGGCGAAGTCCCTCAACTGCCTGGGTGGGCTGCGTAGCTTATCCAGGGGGTAGGCCCAAGAAGGTGAGGTGCGGGGGGCGGGTTCGTCGGCCGCAGTTGACATAGAGCCGCGTGCATTGAACGCGCGGCCTAGACTGACCTCGCGCCGACCTGGGGCTCCATGTGACAGGAGATGCGAAGGCATTCCAATGACATTTGTGGAGAAAGGTGACAAATTTCAGGTTGTTGGTGATGGTAAAGTTTGTGTAATTTATGATGGTTTTTATTTAACCAATGTTGTTGTGATATTTTCTATGAAGATTTTGCATAGTAGTATACTGGACTAAGTAGGTTTATTCAGATTTGACAGCAAGTGTTTGATGTTGACAATGTTTGTTTGTGCATCAAAAGTAAGCTTTCAATTTTATTTTATCAAAAACAAAAGATCTGATGTCATTAATATTCAAATAATTACACTTTAGATCAAAGTACAGAATGTAATGAACTAATGAAGTATTAAGATTAAAATCAGAAATAATTAAGTAAGTACCTATTAAGATTAAAATCTAGATTGAAATTTTCTTCTTTTACCTATACCAAACATTGTTGTTGATTTAATCTCCAAAAATCACATACACTTTATTTCAAACCATTAGTTTTTGAGAGCTTATGGGTTCAACTGTCACTAATGAGACACAATTACTTTTTCTATTGTTACTATCTTTAGGAGATTTCGCGACATCGGAGTGGATATGCAATGTAATCTGTTATTCAATCTCATATCAATGCAGGGTATCGGAATTATTATTTGTTATGTTGAAGAACTAAATGGAACATGCGGTTTGGCGGCATTCAGCAGAATTACTGATCAAATTAATAACTGATATTGTTTAATCTTCTAAATCAAACTATACAGGCATTGGTATCAGAAATCAGACTAAAGCTTGAAATACTACAAAACCCAGCTATTATCATTATTATCTATTTCTTGAACCATGCATCAAGCATCTCTCGCCTGCAAAGTCAAGCACTCATGGTGCCACAGTATATCAAATTATTTAGTTCCTTAGGGTAATAACATGCGGAAGACGCCTCACTGCGAAACCTCACGGTCGCAATTTATCTCGCTACCTCAATATCACTGCCATTTAATTACCCTCAAAAGAAAGCCCTATGTTTTGTTCAACTTTAATGTTCTTGACTAATACTGGTTAACATAGTGTAGATCAGTTTGAGAAACAACATAGTAGGTGTACATTCCGGCAACTCCATTCAGTGGTATTCTGTTATGCGCTGTTGGGCTAGGTAGGGTAAACCTAATAATCCACTGTCAAGAAGGTTCATTTGAAACATAATCACAGTAAATTTTATATCGTTTTGAAATGAAGCTAGTGAAATAAAGCTGCTTAATAATTTCGGCAACATAAATTTTTTTTTATGTATAGTTTAATTGAAGCAACTACAAACTGATTTCACTTACTTAATAACAACTTAAAATGCAAACTATTAACATCAATTAAAAGCATAGCATAATCAGCCTCGATAACATCTTCACTGCTGGGACACAGGCCTCCTGTCAGTGAGAGGGAGTGGGCCGTAATCCACTATGCGGGCACAATGCAGGTTGGTGGATGTCTTCGAATTTTTGGTTCTAGGACATGTCGTTTTCCTCTCGATGTTTTCCTTCGCCGCGCCGGTTTGAGAGCAGTGGTAATGAAATAATTTACACAAAGTAGTGCCTGCAGGGTTCGAACCTTCAACTCGTAAGTCGCGGCCCACTCCGCTGGGCCACATAGCTACAGTTTATTTATAACTATTCTTACCCAGGCACTTCTTCCAACAATCGGTCAGAATTGTATCAAAACATAACCCCAAAATCTTACCTGCATACTGTGCGAACCGCTGTTTATTCTTCTCCTCTAACCGTTTCTCCTCTTCGACTCGCTTTTTTTCCTTCTCTTCCTCTCTCTTTGCAACCAGTTCTGCTTTACCAAAAGGAATAATTTCATTTTCTTTCTTCTGTGCGGCTTCAAATTGAGCAATGTTTTCATAAAGTGGTGCTTCTTCTAAGGCAATCTTTACTTTGTCAGAGTAAAGAGTCTTCAAAGGTTTATAATTACTATCGCTAAACTCACTAACTTCTGACTCTGAAGTGGAAGAATCAGATTTATTTTTCCCCGACATCGCAAAATTTTAACAACACAACATTGAAACTTGTAGGGACAAAAGTACAAAACCCCGTGCGAGACCACAGATAACATATACCGCTAAACTGTCAATGTCATTGGAACGCGTTACGTTTTGTTTCAGGTATTTGAAGAAAGATTTCATCAGAACCAACAAATATTAAAAATAAAATTATTCAATAGTGAAACAATAGTTCAATAGAATTTTGTTCGAGTGATTTTATTTTTTATTTAGGTAATTCATTCCGATTTGATTTGGCTGAACGTATAACACTTCGACCATGCGGAAATCGTTTTGGAAACAATAATTAAATTAGTTCGAAGTCGTAGAAGTAAATTAATATAATTGCATATTTTTTATTGACATTACAGTCATATTGATCGCGTGGTAGAATGCTGAAGGTTCTTCCTCAAACTGCAATAATTCGTAATTACAGTTCGTAATAGCAAAAGAAACAAACTTTCAAAGTAGGTACATCTACATAGTAGGTAGTACAGACGCCAGCACATCAAGCTACTACAATCTGTTAAATTTCTCTAAAGCATTAGGTTCAAGGTTGATTGGGAAAATTTGCCAATTTCGGGTAGCTAGATGTGCTGGCGTCTGTACCTTTGTTATAATATTATGTACTAAGAATAATATTTATGTTATTTTACTACATTATAACAAACAACAGGTTGCGTAAACAAGATAAGTATTAGCAAGATGTTAGCTCGTCGCAATTATGCCAACTCAATGCAAGGTCCTCAGAGCAATATGCAATAGGAAGTAAATGATTCAAGGTTGCGTCTCACTGAAGTCTATAAATCTTTCAATAGGCTATTTAAACGGGAAAATTTATTTGTAAATTGCCTAGAAAAAATAATATGAACGCACTCGTAACGACCCGTATAATAGTGTTAATTTCTTAGGTAGGTATTGTTCGATGTTTTTACAATTTCATACAATCTAAAGTAGGTATTTATTAGAATTAAAAACGCAAACAAATTTTATAAAATTATAATTTTACCCTTGACAGGACTTTTTTTGCGAACACAGTTCAAAAAAGTGCAGCTATTCCACGCTAGATGGCGTTGTACTTTAATTTTCTAGTTTCATCTGCTTTAAATAAAAGTAAACAAAACAATTCAACAAATTATTAAAATGTAAGTTAAATACATACCAACTGAATAATTAATTAAGTAATATCTAAACAACCGACAATTTCGGCGCAACCAACTTTCTTATATGAGGTGTGCTTCTAATATAATCAAAGCAGTGCGTATTTGCTCGCCCTCGCTGTCGCTTATTAATTGGCTATTTATTTATAGACGAGCTATGAATAATGCAACGTTAGGTAAATGACATGAAGATTCTTACTAATAATAATCTTGTTTCCGATACACATCTTTGTGTAAACACAATGAAAAACACACTTGGTACATATTATTCAGTCAGAGAAATTATTTATTTGGCAGTTTCACACACTGCGTTAATTTGCCTCTTCATACGGCTGTCAAAGAATGGCGGTTCTGACTTGACTTTACTGACAATTTATGTTGAAACTTTTCAATAGCCAAGAAAAAAAAAATAAAAAACGTTGAAACTTAAAGTGGTTGAGAATAATTATCCCAGATTTAAATTGAATAAATTTCTAACCTCTACGTTTTAACAATGGCGTTAACCATTATTATTTCGATAAAGGAGTTATAAGATTTATAAGAAAAAAAAACCTTTTTGGACAATTAGAAAAAGTAATTAGTTTTCAGATCGCAATCGTTTTTACTTTACACAGATAACATCTATAAAACAAAAAAGAAACTAATTATTCTGGAAAAAAATCGACGCACGAAGAAAGCGGTACAAGGAAGCGTTTAGAAAAGAAAAGTAATTCTTCTCTTCACACACGACAATTATAGTGAAAGACTGAGCTAGCATTGTTCACTTTTTTACAAACGGTGCGCGTTGATTGGCTGCATTTCTTTGTTTCGCGGCGCGCGCGCAGTCTTCCGTGCATTGTGAGCTCAGCATAATATGATTAAATCAAATCAAATCAAATCAAATCATTTATTTGCATAAAACAGGTTCAGTGGATGTTATAAACGGTCAAAATGGTACACTGTTAATAACCATACAAGGTGTGCAAATATAAAACAAGAATTTTAATTTACAGATCAGTCAGCAAAATAAGGAATTAAAAATAATAATGTCATACAAATTAAAAATGAAAAATTAAAATAAAATAAAATTAAATTAAATCCAGAAATTATATTATAAATTATTTATGTGCAACATTATATCAAATTTATGATTAATTATGTCCAACATATAATATATATTACATTATTTACTATCCGGACCTTTGCTGTCATTAAAATACAATATTTTTGTCACCTAAGTAATCTTTGACATCATAATAACATTTATTTATTAAGAATGTCTGTAGTTTTTTTTTAAATTGGATAATAGGTAATTGTTTTATGTCATCAGGCAATTTATTATAAATCAACGATGTCATGCATAAAATACTTTTATTTAATAGTGCCGTTTTACCATAGGGTATTTCTACCTCTAACCTTTTTTTATCTCTTAATTTTCGATAATAGCTTTTAAATGCAGTATTATAGTACCCTGGATTCGATTTTACAAAAATATTAGCTTCATAGATGTACAGGGAGGGTAATGTAAGAATTTTAAGATTTTTAAAGTGAGGTTGACAGCTTGTTGTACTATCTATTTGGCACATTGCTCTGATGCATTTCTTTTGAGCTTTAAATATAGTTTCCTTGTCTACCGAATTTCCCCAGAATATTAAGCCATATCTGAGTAATGGTGCAACAAGTCCGTGATAGGCCGTTAAGACGGCTTCATTTCTAACTAATTTAGAGAGTTTGTATAGAGCGAATGAGGATTTGTTTATTCTTTTACAGAGGCTGTCTAAATGGGTTGTCCATGATAGTCTGTGGTCGATATCAATTCCCAGAAATCTTGTGCTTGTTACCGATTTTACTCTTTGTCCATTGTAATTTACATTAATACTTGTTTGTTGAGTTCTTTGGTGAAAGTGCATTATATTTGTTTTGTCCATATTTATTTTCAAATTATTGTCCATTAACCACTTAATTATTATACTTAATGTTTCATTGATTTTATTTACATAGTTGGTTTTTTCGTCACATTTTATTATTACCGTGCTAATGTATCTTGATTACGAGAACGTCTTATGTTTGTTACGATAATAACTTTTTCTTTGTTTTCTTTTAGTAGCTTCAGGCATTTTATGGTCAGTTAATTCTAAAGATGAGCAGAGCAGGTTACGTAACTTCTACAGGTATAAAAGAAAAATAATTAAAAGTTGAACTTCTTTGATTTTTACGTCAATTATCACTAAATTAGAAAATAGTTTAGCGTTTATGATAGCACAAACATATCTTGCACAAAGAATAAGTTATCTCATTAGCTATTAAATCTATTTTGGAGTTTTAATACCTACCGCCAGAGTTTTCATAAACTAGGGTTGGGACACAAAACTAAGCATTCTTGCTCAGTATCTGTTTAAAACGTTATTTTCCCTAATCGGGTGGCAGCTAAATTCGCACCCTGTTTAGAAAGGCACTCTTTTATATTTCTTATTCATTCGCTGCACCTTAATTGTACGAAAGATACCACTCACATCACAGTTTGTTGTTATCATAGAAGAACAATTATTAGTTAGGTGACGCCCAAAATAGCCGAGTATATTAAGTTCGTTGACTGGCACAAACATCACAACACCAGATTAGATTTATTGTACTATTCGCTACACGTGATGCGCAAACGATCCGCGAATGATTTATTAATTTGCTGTACCATCACTTTAAATAGGTCTACCACTGTCTGTTTCAAATATATAGCGATTTTAATGTCTATAATAACAGTATTCTCTTTAGCGTTAGTATTATTTATTATTTCTTAAATGGCAAATAAATTAATGTATCTTGATTATGTTTTCAGAGCGGCGTGATCGTGTACGCAAGAGGGTGAGCGCCGCGCTGCCTCTATGCTGTATCGACGCAGATTTGACATTCACCGGGACGTCGCCAGGTGATCTCGGCGCATCGCCACCGTCACACTTACAACACTATAACATTAAATCCAGCTGGAAAAAGAAAAAAAATCCACTAAACCTGAAATTTTGATGTAACCACAATTTTATACATACTCCTGCAGACCAGCGCCACCTTCTGGCGAGTAGCAAAACTAGTAAACTAACCCGCTAGTTTACATTGGCAATGCATTTACAATATAACAAAAATTGCTGATTAGCGTTGGCTTACTCGATTCTTTGATCTTTATATGCTGCATATCCTGTATCTCCTAATACAGTTTCCTTTCTATGAATTCCTTTTGGCACTTACTAACAAAAAGCACTAACGTTCCCCTCTTATTTTACTCTGACATAGAACTCACTTATTTTATTTGCGAACAGTGTTAAGACGTGAAAGCCTACGCTCGTAATCTTAACAGGTCGCTGTTGAAGAGAAGTGGATTACGAGGAGTGAGGTAACCTGGCCGGGAGGACAAGCAAGCCGAACAAGCAGAGCTATCTGTCGCCCAGCGGCAACAACAAACAAACCGATATGTGTTCCCCCGTAACTAAGTACCTAAAATTCGCGTAATAACTACATCGAATAATGTACGTTCCGTCCAAGAAGCTGCCAAACATTTTGAACGAATTTATTAGTGTAAATACATTTTTGGACTATTTATATTTGTGTATAGTTCGCGAGTGCTCGCGTGTGTAAGAGTGGTGTGAAAGCGCCACCTAGTGGTAACCGTGATAAAGGTGGCGGGGACGCATGCGCCATCAGGACAGGCGCTGGCGATGCCATTTATTGAAGACGAATGGTGGTCCGCCGAGAATGAGGGCAGGATGGTTGATCTCTCCAATTGCCTGCAGGTAATACACTCCAAGTTATACTTTCTACTATGACAAACTCACCAAGACACCTTTGGAGTAGTAATAACGACCCTAAAATTACTTCGAAAAACACTGTTAAAAGTCAAGATGAGAGCACGAGCTCTATTAAGATTTATATTACGTTTACAATATTATATTTAAGTACCAATGATTTCCCAACAACTGCTATATTTTAAGCATAGGTAACTTGACTAACATAACTTTAACTCATAGAACCTAGGAGTTATTTTACCAAATTTCAATCAGAGGACCCACACACAAACATCATCTTCCAAACAAGAATGTATACAAAATACATGCGCTAGTTCCAGGACGCGGTAGTCGCAGCCGGCGGTCAAGCGGCCGCTCAACTGCAACAGATGGCGACATCTCTTGGGGATCTCTCGCAAGCCGAGCTCACCAACATCGTCGGGGGACTAACGCTAGAGCCCGATACTGGCGAGGCTGCCGATCCTGACGACATCCTCAAGCAACTGGGAGAGACCGCTTTCGACAATTTTGAAACGTTTTTTACTGATTTAACTAATGCCACCGCGTCTTCTGTGCCGCCTATTGAAATAAAGGTGAGTTGAATGTTCTATAGAATCAGTACGTAGCTGTTAAAGGCATATCGAGTTCCAGTAAAAGTTCGAATATGCAGAGCGTCGTCTCTGCCACATAAATAAATCTGTTTGACCGCATCCTAATTAAAAGCGATCGTCGCGTCCGTATGTCACTCGGTGAACCTAAGCTCGTGGTCGCACCGACAAATTGCACTATCCTGTTTTTCGAATAAAAAGTGACAACGATCGCATAATCGCGCGACGATAGCTTTTTAAAAGGACGCAAGGTTAAACCAGTCTTCTTCATAAACTCGGCGTGCTATATTAACGCCCGGGAACTGTACAAGAAATATGTCTGAGGGTATACTAATATGTAGTCCTGTGAACCCGTTATACTAAGCATCAAATAAGTATAAAACCGGAAAATTATGACCTCGCATTCAAGCAGACTAGTAGAAGATGACAAGCTTAACAAAACAAATAACCAATGGTTCACATTAGTATTGGACAGAAAAAAATAGAAGTCTTGGGATCCCCATGACCTTTGCCCGGCCTTGGGATGATGCAGACTATAGGTTACCGATACCACTTATACAAGAATAGGGTGTCAACTACCTTTAAGCTTCACACTTCTATTCGATCGGAGCACGATAAAAAAAAAATAACTCACAATAATTATCACTGGAAGTATGTATTAGGTAAAAGACAATACCCACATGATAATAATTGTATGCTTTTCAATTCCAGCAAGAAGAGAACAACAACATATCATCGCCAGCGTCCAGCAGCCAAATCCAAGGCTACTACCAACAAAACAGTCAATTAGCACTGCCAAACAACGGCCAACAACGGTTACAACAACTATTGAGATCGGGCACGAGTGCCATCAACAATGCCGTAACGAATAATATTAATAATGGGCGATACAACATCGCTTCCGCGAATCCGCTGTTAGCTGAGAAGCTATCAGCGTCACCTAGCGGGATAAAGCAAGAACCAATCAGCTCGGATTACAATACGTCGAGTATGAACTACGGCAGCGCGTCACCAATGCAGAGAATGCCGAGCGGGAAGCCGCAGGTGCATGATGCTGGTGGAGGTAAAGGTGAGTTTAATTACTTAATAGAGATAAGGCTTAGCAAGGGTGAAGCAGCGACATTTATTTTTAGTGACATCTAGCGGACAGTAGTAAAACTACGATGAAAAACACTTGACGTAGTAGTTTTACTACTTGCTACTAGATGGCAGCACTATGTTGTAATAACAACAGTTTCTCAAATAGACAATAGATGTCGCTACTCCCCGAAGTGCAGTTACAACGTCTGATGCATTAGCTAGGTACCTACCTCCGTCTATGCAGTTTTCTCTTCGCGATCACAATCCACTTTCGATTTCCGCTCGAGGAAGTACCGACGATTTTCCTTTTACGACTTGCCGCTTTTACCTCGTCAAACGTTTAGGCCGGCGGCGACGAGAAAGTTTTTCAAAGCTAGGCACACTAAGCAGCTAGACGTACCTACTTGGTATGTATTCGCATCTAAGATGCGTAATCTATCTATAATCTATCTGTCTAATCTATCTAATCGATTCTGGGAAGTATGTTGCGTTTATGTAGGCAGTGCACTACCTAAAACCTTGGTAGTCGGATTTTGACGACTCTGTTCCAGTTATTGTTGCTTGCAGTTTTTACAATAATTAGGTTATTATAATGATGAGGATGATTACGCTTCTCAAAACTTTAATAATTTAAATAACATTGCGCATAGATTTTAAGGAAATTACGGAGATTCAGTATAAAGGTTTAAGTACCTACCTGCTTCCACATACCTTAAAGTGATGTCATTAAAGTGCCTAGTTAATGAGTATTCAGTGTTCAATTATGTAGTTCATTTCCTTTATCAGTATGTTCAACTAATTCGGAAAATATTTAATCCAACTAAACGTTATTACTTTAGATATAAAATCTAGTCGGTAACTCGACGCGCCGAGATATATCCCCGACACAGTAGGTCAGTGGCGCCCCCACGCGGCCGGAAGCGAAAGCGACGCGAGCGGTGGACGGCACATCCAACCAACTGCTTTCCCCGCCTAATAATCTATCTGAAACTGCGAACATAGACATACTGTACATAGACACAGGCGTGTAATGGGAAAGTTAATAAGCTTCAAGTTATCTTATGATCCATAAAAATAGTAAGAAGTATTGTATTGACAGTATTTAGCTGAGTTTTCTTGGAATACACTAAAAAAATTAGATACTTGTTTGAACTCACCACTTTTAGTAGTGATGAAATTCACTTCACTTGGTTTGCCCCAGTGTTTTCGTTAATTTAGTGATTAGGTTACCTACTGTCAGACTGCGTCATCCCACAGCTGGGCAAAGTCCTCCCCACGGCTCTTTCGATCCAGGGCTAATGTGGACCATTGATCGCTGGTTTTGTCCAACTCGTCCAATGATTAGGTTAAGCTATTAAATTAATTTTTCCTTTTCAAATACTAGGACTGCCCGGGCCGCGGTGGCCATTCGCGGTGCATATGCGTGCATACACCACTCTAGGTAATTATACATAGAAAATAGAAATATAGCTGTATCTGTTGTATATAACTTTTCGTATTATTGCACAGACAGGTTCTATAATGACCACTTTCATAGTATACTGATGGAAAGCTTAAGAAGAGTACATGTTTTTAAGACAAAAAAACATGTCGTTAGCACTAAGTTACCTACAAGATTCGTACACTAAGTAAATGAAAATCAACAGGCACCTTAAATATAGTTTTTATTAAAATAAAACAAAAAGTTTTAGGTACACATCAGTATCTATCGCAAGCTAATAGTAAACTAGCTTAGGGGGTAGTGCTCACTAACAGTAAGCTAGCATTAGGGGTAGTGCTCACTAACAATAAGCTAGCGTAGGGAGTAGTGCTCACTAACAGTAAGCTAGCATAAGGGGTAGTGCTCACTAACAGTAAGCTAGCATAAGGCATAGTGCTCACTAACAATAAGCTAGCGTAGAGGGTAGTGCTCACTATGCCCAGTTCCTCAGCTCAGTAAAAGCAGTGTTGGCCCAGAGTTATCAGCCCCGACTTACGAGTCGTGAGTTTGAACCCAGGCGGGCACTTTACTTTGAATATTGTAGTTATCACCACTGCTCTCAAAACGGTGAAGGAAAACATCGTTAGGAAACCGGCATGTCCTAGAGCCAAACAATTCGAAGACATGTGTCACGATTAACCTACCCGCGTGGTGGATTACGGATAACAGAGAGGAGGCCTGTGTCCCAGCAGTGGGAACATTATGGACTGATCTTTTGCTATGCTCAGTTTCTGACTGTTAGGTGTCATCTGTCTTGCAGTAGGATTGGATACTTGATGTAGTCGCAGCCCGTTAGGCATGCCTCAGATTGAAATATCATGTTGGAAAGAGAGATTGTTTAAAGGTTCCCGTAGATAGGTACGACGCGACACCGTTAAAGTAAATAATAACGGGCTACAAGGGCATTTGATAAAGTATCTATCTACTCTATTACGATGATATCTTGACGAATAGGGATGCGGTTTCTTTAAATAATAACAGATTTTTATTATTTTGAACTACCTGCTAACGGCTTGAATCCTATTAATGAAACGACAAAAAGCTTTGAAAGTTTTTATCGCTAAATAGAAAGAACCTTTAGGTAGCACCGCTGCTGTTCAAGCACTTAGGACTCCGCCCGCTGGGACCAAACTTACAAGGTGTAGTACTGAATTAAGGAAGTTTCGCTTTTTTCTATTAGAGACGGCCGAACTTTGAAGTGGATTTTTTGGCAAAAAATAAACCGCGACAGAATTTTTAGAAGTTATTCATAACTAGTTAAGTCAGCGTTTTGAATTAAGTTAGGTAAGGTTAGCTATGAACCATTTTCTTCTATTGTGTCCATTGCTATAATTATTACTGTATCTACAAGTCATCTAACAGAGAAGTATGGAGGAAAAAGACACGCTGCACCGTCCCCAAATAAACTGGAATAAAGAGGCAACATTTTTACATTCACTCTATGATATTAAGGAGAATTGTTATTTCTTTACATAATATGTTTTTGTATAACTTCTTCATTTGTAGGGATCCGTACCCAAAGGGTTCCAACAGGACCCTATTACTAACGGGCTGTCTCCACGAGCGAGAGAATCGCGGCGATATTATCGTCGTGTCACGTATTTCTATACACTCTCTTAGGACGTGTCTCCACACGGCGATATCATCGCGGCGAAAATAATGATGGCGCGGCGAGACTATCGCCGCGATTCTCTTGCTCGTGGAGACGGTCCCTAAGGCTCCGCCCGCCCGTCACAGAGATGTATCTTTTGAACCGTATTATGTAGATAGTTGGTTTTTTCTACAGACTGTGCACTAGTTTGGCAGCTGTAAAAGCAAAAATTAAATTAAATTAAACGTGTGGGACTGAAACGTGTTCTTTCGGCGTTTTTGCACGAACTTAATAAAATTAAAAATTAAAAAAAAAAACTAATGTTAAATATTGTACGGTGGAACTAAACTCTTCGTGCGTGTGTCAGTCCGACTCGCACTTGGCTGCTTTTTTAAACTTCTGGCTACTTGAGTGTGGGTCTCAGACTTATCAAGCTTCTACTGGTAAATAGCAGGGCTTGAGTGCCTCCTCGATTTTTCAAGAACCCTTTCGTCCCACTGAACAAAAAGTTCTCCCATATTATTGCATCTTCCACACCTCCTAACCCATTATTAATAACTTCTTCGTAGAAAACCGTCTCACAGTGTGCTTCTGACAGTGAAGACGAAAATTCTTTCTTTACCTAATTATACAAACTTCAAACAAGGCCTATTACTACAGAGGTCGTAATGCTCCTCCTACTTCAAAACATATTACCTGAAGACCAATTCTCGCAATTAAAAACGTTAAAAATCTAGTCGCAGTCTCATCTCGGCGACCATCAAATGTCAAAACCTTGTCAAAAATGTAGGGAAATTAGAGGTATTTTTGACAGATTGACACTGAGATCAGACTGAGAACGTTCTTAAAATTACGAGAACTGCCGCTCTGTTTAGAGACGCATTCCTGCCTTACGTCAAAACAGGTAAAATTCCATCAAAAAAACCTTTTCAGAACCAATCGCAGTTTCATAAAAATTGACACAATTGTGTATAAACAATAGGAAAACGTCGGGAGTGAATCACTTTAATAATTGATTGTCAGAGTATCTTCCTAGAACGAGATGTGGGGTACTAGGGCTCCATGTCAAGGTGGGTGTCGCGACGCCGCGCCGTGACGTCAGCGCTAGTGCGACGTGTAATTACTCCCGGGGCGATGATCAGGGATGTTTATTTTAATTATTGTGTTATGGCGATGGGAAGTAATTGAGTAGGTAAGTGTGTTGCAGTTTGCATGAGGGTGTATGATAGCGGATGTTTTTTTTGTAACTTTTATTTTTATGATTATCCTATGAATAGAAAATATACTTTAGGTAAGTAAGTACTACCTATATTAGAAGCTCAGTATTTGAGTGGGAGGACAAGCAGCTGATCTATCGCAGTATTCTTTCATAACTTTCTATATTAAGGGCAATAACTACTAATTTAATTTATGTTATGATGTTATCTAATATTAAAATACATTTTTAATAACCGCCATCGATCACCGTAGGTTTTAATTCCGGAAAAATAAATTGAGGCCCAGACACGGAAAATGGAGATCTCAATATACCTACCCAGTTAGTAGCACTAACACCTATCCACCAGAAAGTTCAAGAATATCAATTTATTAGATACCGTGTGTATGTCATATCATATACATATACACATATATCATAAACGTTCGAAATGTTGTAATGAATGTGAGAATGTCACGACAGTCGGAATACGTACCTAGAATCTAGTAGGTACCTATTCTATTATAAGTACGTTGTGAATCTAGTGTATCTAGGTTATCGACGACTGCTAACGTTCAGCGTTTCCTGCTAACTCGCTTCCGACCTCGTAACATGGTATGGTATTTAGTATTTACTCCTTTCCTCGGAAGTTAGGACGTAACGTTCTATGAGAAACACTAATTAACTGTTCTTATAATTCACATAATTATGGCAACCCTGAATGGAAACTACCCATTTTTCAGTATGTTGTTTCAAGGATAGCATCAAACAAAACATAAGCCTTGAAAATGTACATTATGTTCTTCTGTACCTTCGTTGAGAGTCAGGCTCAGCTCATGTAAAATAATTATTGTCCACTGGACCTCGGCGTTCGTTCAGTTGAGATGATTTCTTTTACGAATATTCCCCATCAATTATTTGGATAGCCCAAAAATAAATAACTTAATGTTATATATAGGAGCAACTCTTCGTCCAATATTAGTCCGTTATTGGATCGTGTGTGTTGGATCATTTAGCTCCCTTCAAAATGGTTGAGCTGAATGGTGCCGATCTATGCGTCATGTTCGTGAACGGGCGCCGTCAGTTGGGGCTGGTCATCTCTTAGCTGCCTCGGCTTATTTTTAATTATTTTAATATTGAATTGTTGTTTTCTTACCATTTGCTGTACTCTGGACACTTTTAACGCGTACGTCTTTTTTACATCGTTCTCACATATAATTATAAATTCACATTATTGATGTAACTAATATTTTTGTAAAACTATAATTTAAAAGAGTGTCCATGGAGTTTCTTGCCCGTTCTTCTCCATAGGTACCTACGCTTTGGAATGGGCAACTAGCTTCATATTTTCTGACTGACCGACTTTTTGACAATTCAAAAGTGCCTGTAAATGGTTTAATTGAAATAAATGTTTTGAGTTTGAGTTTGAGTTTGAATTGTAGTAGTATATTTTATTGATCGAAAAAGCAACTAAGCTAAGCATATTCAGCTCATTAGATCAATTCATCTCTACCGAATGAAAATGAGAGATGAATATTGTGGGCATGTATTTGCCGTTGGTCTTTCAATCCAGTTTATTGCTAACTGCTATTAAAAAAACCGGTCAAGTGCGTGTCGAATTCGCGGACCGAGGGTTCCGTACTTTGTAGGTAGGTATGTCACGGGTTTATCACGAGATTTTTTTAAATGTACCTACAAATTAACGGTTTTCGGATTTTTTCCTTTACGTGTGCTATATGATCTTGCTTCTTGCCAAATTTCATGATTCTAGATCAACGGGAAGTATCCTATAAATTTAGATTCCTTTGAGAGTGTCGAAATATACGTTTTTTGCGGCGTAAACGGCCGTATCTTTTTTTTACGTTAACTTAGGCGTTTGATTTTTTCACAGCTTCAAGGGACTGTAGACCTGAGTATATGGTTTTAATTTCAACTCGATACATTTACGCGTTCCCGAGATAAAGGGTCTTGACAGACGGACGGACGGACGGACGGACAACAAAGTGATCCTATAAGGGTTCCGTTTTTCCTTTTGAGGCACGGAACCCTATAAATGATGAAGAATGTCTTAAAATAAACTCTAATGTATTATTTCCCCTTGTGACATGCTTTGCTCCAACATCACAGTGTTTCGACGTGACAAGTCCCGACTCATTGTAAACGTATAACCTAAAACAACAAGTCGTAATTCGACGTCAAACAAAGCTGTACCTATTTACCCTCATTTTTAAAATAACTCTTACTCTTAGCAGGTCTCATTTCTGTGGCTGTTGTCATAATACCCGCAGGCTAACTTTTGCGAAACACTGGACGTGTTCAATTAAAGTATGCAACTATTTAATTAGTTGTTTATAAGATGTAGGTATGCCCTTGCTGGAGGTCTTCATTTATTATACCATCCACAGGATAGCCTGGTTAAGCAGCCAATCACCTTTTAGGCTGACAAAAAAAGCAGCCAAGTGCGAGTCAGACTCGAAGGGTTTTTTTTTAATTATCTGTTGTTATAGCGGCAATAGAAATACACACTCAGTGAAAATATAAAACTGTCTACCTATCACGGTTCATGAGATACAACCCGCTGACAGACAGACGGACCGACGGACGGACGGTGGGGGCTTAGTAGTATGGTCCCGCTGGCACCCTTTGGGTAGAACCCTAAGGGTAGACAGACGGACTGCATGCCAGCTGCAACATCGCAGTTTGGATGCAGTTGACTTAATTAGTTAAGTCAAATGCAGTCTGTCTGTTTAGACCCTAAAAAGATAAGATAACGAGCCTAGAAAGCCACATATTTCTACTTAAATAAGTTATCTAGGAAGTCAGTTTGTCAGTGATATGGTATGCCGTATGTGTAGTCAGAAAATTCCACGCGTCTCGATTGCAAGAGACCCCCATCTACGTGCTAGGGTTTTTACTTTGATCATTAGGTTTTTGCGAGGCCATCTATCATGTCACTACTATATTATATACAGCACTTGTGAATACTTCGCTCTTTCTATTTTTTTAAATAATTATATCACTTGCCAACTTTTTCGCCAAATCTTCCACGAAAATTTCAGATTTTCATCAAAAACTGACTATTTTGGACAACCGCATCCGCAATCCTTAGCGCACGGTGCAGCGCGTGCGTCACTTGTGCGTGAGTGTGCGTCACTTGTGCGAGAGTGTGCGTGCACAACCATGACCCCGTTTTCACTGCGCGCAAACACTGCGCGTGTGTGCCGTGTGCGCACGCCCACCGCACTGGTGTGCGGCACATGTGCTTGTGTTATGTCACACGAGATGGAGCGTGCGTTTTGCGATGCGTGTTTCTGCGCTGCTGTGGAGGTTGCTCTGCTTTCCTTATTGTTTTGTGGGTATTAGAGTAATACAAGAAATTAAATGTGGGCTAGACTTAGAGATAATTTAAACTTACCTACTTTAAGTTTTCATTGACCCTTATTTAAGTTGTTTTGATTTTATTACACACTCGGAAGCAATAAAAATAGGCCATTTATTTTAAAACACCAATAAAATATCAAAAGATTTAATGACTTTGCCCGTATTACCTCTACCTACATGTCACATTTATCATCAATAAAATAACTTAATTACGCCATCCAATCGAAGCCTTTCTTGCCGTTCACTACCAAGGACCAACAATCGTGTCTCGTGACCCACACGAAGATCAGGGCAATTCAGGTGCCAATTAAAAGTTTAAAACTATTAAAAGCCGGACGTCCGCTGATTAATAACAAATCTATCGAAGTGGAGCATACTCCGACACGTCTCAATTACGCAAGCGCACATCCGCGCGATTCGCCTTGAGAACTGTTAGCGGCGCGAACGCAGTTGTTGAGATTTAGGATTTATAGATCTTCTGTGAGATGAAATTTAATTTATGATGATCTTAATTGGTCCGATAGTTAAGAATGCGCTAGCTATAAAGTAGTAATTGGCCAAATTAATATGTGTTGGAAGTATAGAAGGGTTTCATCATACATATTGTAACGTAACGTTATTGGTCACCGCATCATCAGAGCTAATATCATCGTTTAAATGAAGAAAACTCGAACCTCCTCTTTTTTATAGTCGACTAAAAGGAGGTAACCCTGTTACAGTAAACCCAGGGACTGGTGCACCACTTCTGTGGTTAGACCTACTCGTAATTCTAAAAGGAGTTTCGTCAATCAACATACATAATTGGTCTTTTGCAAGTCTTAATAGTCCGTTTTAGGAGAACCGTAGGCTTTAGAAAACTATGGAGCCTGCTTCTGAAACCTACGCGAGTTCTCACGCCATTGTTAGGCTAATAGAGCAATGCTATAATTCCACCGATATCACCTATTTAGCTTTATTATAGAATTTATAACATATTTCTGTACTTAGTGATAAAAAAACAACATTTCGGAAAAAATATTTTGTAGAAGGAAATCTACCGGTACCTATGTACAGGCAGGTTTCCTTCTACAAAATGGTTCATTACCTGCTTCCTAATAATTAGCCCTGTCTATGAAAGGATGTAATAAGTGTTAAACATCTAATCAGTAACTGCTAATCACACTTCAAGATACGAACCGGCAGCCTAACTTCCACACAACATTTTTTACAAACCACGTCACTGAAGGAAAATCCAGTGAGTTGCTGTTAAAAGTAATAACGATTCCAACAACGTTTATGAACAAAGTGTTCCCGGAATCCGATAGCAGGCAGCCAGCGGACGTTTCACGATGTTCCCAGCGACCGTGACCCAGAAATGTATTTAATACGTAAATAAACAGGCTCGTGGAGCTCTGGACTTATCTGGGTAGCACGTGGGCAGGACGTGGTAAACTGGAATACTTGGAACTACATTCAGCCTAGGCATAGTATTATATCTGAATCTCTAATGTATACCTAAGTTCCTTAGCTTGGTGGATGATTTTAAAATCTACGCTATAATTCTTTCAAAATTGCGACTTAAATGACTTTTGGTCATTTATATAGTTTATGAAACAAAAAAAAACAAATGAAAATGAAGTTACATTCAAAACTGCAAATAGGTATCTATTTCAGGAAAATGGCGTCCCAACTCTAGAGCATACATTTACAAAGCAATTAAATTGTGCGTGACAACCAAGCGTTTAGACCTCCGATAGCAAAATACCATTTCAAAGACTAACAATCACTTACGAACTCGCGATGCGATCGCGTTCCTTTCTTATGTGACACGCCTGTTATCAAAGGGACTAAACGTGCTGATTCCATGGTTCTCCGTAGCACTTACCAGGGAATAATGAGTGCTAGGCTGTGGGCGGTACACACGGCCGGCGGAAACCAATGAAACTATATCACCTTAATTGTATATATAGGGGTACAGTCCTGTTGGCAAATGTTAAGTGTTGGTTATACCTTTAGAAAATCAACAATGTAGATAATTTTCTGGCTCAAGTTTGTCCTTTTTACCATTCGAAAGTGTCACTAGCTTGAAATTATCAACCGTCTGATATTAGACACACCTTAGTGATTCTTCACTTAGAATTCTCTCATGTTCCTACATATTTCATATATCTATATTCCTACATATCACAGCGGCAATTATCGTAATTTTAAGAACTTTCACAGTCTGATCTCAGTCTCAATCTGTCAAAAATAGGTTCTAAATTCCCTAAATTATTGACGAATTAGGCTTCAGATTCTATCTCTGTATTTACTTTCCTCTAAGCGATAGTTATCAAAATCTAATAATATTTTCATCGGTCTCACTTTTACTTTTAGAATTCCATATTAGTTTTAAGAAACTAATATGGAATTCTTGGACATTCACATCGAAGTAAACACAACGAAAAGCCCCGTCAGAGCACTACTGTGCTCTGACGGGGCTTTTCGTTGTGTTTAATACTTTACAGCACTCACACTTTACAGTAATACTTTACAGCACTCACTGCACTTACCCCGCCAAGGGCACCACCTAATAGATTTAGTCTCTCATGAATAACCTACATATTTCAATGAGATAACAAGCTGTCCTGCTCGACTGTACACTTGAATCTAAGCACAGCTCCTTGAGGCAGTGCGACAACCTGAATCGTGTCAATGACGAGCGACCACATACGCGCACACATGAGCGCACCGCGCGTGTGCGCACAGTGTCCTGCACAAGTGCACGCGACAGACACCGTTCTCCTGTGCACCGGTTTGTTATTGCTAACAAGGAGTTTGTTGTTAATTAACTTTATGGTCGTTTCTAGAACAGAGTTAGGATATTTGAGGACATGTTTGGCTTAGAGTTTTTTGTTTTCTTCTCCATTTGGGCAGATGTGTACTGTTGTATAATCATATTCAGCAATAGCTGTGTGCACCTCCAATCTCTTGTGCCGTCACGTTACTGCCTCGAGGCTTGTGTTGATCCAATTCCTTTCTATAGGATTTTCTTTATGGCGATTTTCCTGTGTAACTGGGATCAGCCCGATCTGTATTTGAAGTACCTATAAGGAACTTCAAACAGTAAATCGAAACCTGTACTTGCAGCTTAGTAGCTGAGGCTAGCAGCCACTAAACCCAGAAGGCAGTTTGATAATATTTTATTTAAATCCTTATCTTCTTGTCCTACCTACGTTTCTACAGTTACATATTTCGGTGTGTGATAATAATGAATGAAAGATTCACTATAATAATTATATCAATGAAGATCGATAGTATTTCCGAAAATCACTGATTAGTTGATCAAGTTAGAGGATATTATTCGTAATTATTTTATCATACGGCGTTCGTAACAGACAAAAATATGCCCTTTGGATTGAGGAAGTACCGTGAATATATCATTGTTAAATAGATTCCTTCCTACTTACGTACTTCCTTATCGTGAACGTACTTCAAATATTTTGTTATTTATATGTCATAGGGTGTCACCCTTGACCCAAGGGCTGGCTTTTACCTTGGTCAGAAGCTAATAAGCATTGTCATACAACGTTGCAATGCCGCCAGTCTCTTGGGCACATTACCAGTTGACAGCGATGCGGAGGAATTTTTCACACATTTAGTTTTTTATTTAATGTGATTCATAATATGTGGGTAGAAAAATAAATATAGTTCTTATGTACGTAAATTATGGACCCTATCCCCTTTTCCTTTTTACTCATGATCTTACCCAATTGTCCCCCATTTCCTCCCATCAATGTTTCCCCGTGTCTTGTCCAGCTAGTTAGATATTCTTGTCCAGCTAGTTAGATATTCTTGTCCAGCTAGTTAGATATTCCGTGTCCCCGTGACTGTTCCTGATGCGGTCCTCGTTGCATAACAACTAATAACAAAAGAGGTGCAGGCTCAAGGTTTCGCAATCACATTACTAACTGGGACACGTATGTTTAACGAATTGGTTCAAATGTTCAATAAATCATCGGGCTTAAGGAGAATTTCCACTGGATCATTTGACAACGGTATTTTTGGAAGGAAGTTGTTATTTTGAACGCTTCGTTGGTCGTAGTAGCTTAAACTCGCGAGTGTGAGCTGCCGAGCATTGGTACTGGTTTTGATCCCCGGGTCAAGCAGTTTTATTGGGTTATACTAGTATCAAATTGTGTCCCAGTGCCATCCAGGAGTTTAGTATTATGTCCGGTTAATAGCACTAGGTTCGCCCTCTACTGCAAGCACGTAGATATATATATTCCGGGAAACCGAAATTGGATGTACTGTAGATAGGTACACTTCAGCTAAACCCTTAGGAAATACATACGTGTTGTTATGTTATGTTTGGTCACTGCTTATCGTTTTGTACATTTTTAATGAGTCTGGCAACTGACCTTTACGTAATCTTAAATACATATTTGAAATGTTAAGCGTTAAGTGGTATTTTGACAGGGTGTGGTCATCAATCAGTCTGTACTGTTACGATAATGCCCTCAAGATAGTTATTATAGCTATATCTTTTATAGTTATATGTTGTGTCGTAGAGTAGTTTTAATTAGGATCATAATAGGACAAGTATTACCGGTGATTTCAGTATTCGTAAACGTTATTAAAAGCTGGTCCTTTTATCTATGGTTAGAGGCAAAGGACTCGTTTTTATTGGAAAAAATATCAGATAAAAGTCGAATCATTACAATGAGTGATGTCTTAACTGATCTAAATTGTAGATGATGCTCTCCGTTTTGATGATTAGTTTATTTGAAATTAATTTCAAATGCAGAGGAGCGAGTAACGGCAAAGTGAATATATAATCCACCGTTCGACATATCACATGTGCACCCAATGAACTACATACTTACATTATTTGAATATAATTTTGAAAACATTTGGAGGACATTAAGAATAACCTTTAATAGGGCTTTATAATATAAAGCAATGATTTGTGTGTGAGGGGGAAACAAGATAAGACCATACATAGAACTAGCAAATTTTCATATTAATTAATTAAATCGAATTAAGTCAAATTTGTTATGGTGTACAGACGCCAGCAGATCAAGCTACTACAATCTGTCAAATTTCTTTAATAGATTTTCAACTTTATAGCTAAAGCATAAGGTTCAAAGTTGATTGGGAACATTTGACAGTTTCGGGTAGCTTGATGTGCTGGCGTCTGTACAATAAAGTTTATCTAGATCTATCTTTAAATTTCTATTAATATTTTTGCTTAATTTGTAATTTGACATCTGATTCAACTGTTTTTATATAAAAAAAAACAAATATTTAGGCAAAATATAACTTCACTATCTTTTCTTCCCAAGCATATTGGTTATTATACCTAGCCATTTATTGAAGCAGTCCAATGAGCGTACCGGAAGACATAAGCCCTAGGAAACATAGACAAAGATAGGTAGCCTGAATGTGCTTCGGAAACCGGACGCTGAACACCTGGGTGGACCTAGAGTGGTCTAATGCCTAATCCTGTCTGTTATGCCAGAATATAACGGACAGGATATTGGACATTGTTGCATAATGTCTGGCTTATAATGGCGTCATCACTAAAGTTTGTATTTGTGTCAATACTCCCCGGTTTTGCCTAATCTGGCGCTGACCAGTAAATCTGCAGTATCTTGTGTTCACCGTAGAGATTCGTTATTCAAAATACCAATATCTTGACAATTGATCTAATAACACGCAAAGTTGAATAGCGTTTTTGAAAAGGAATAAAATCAATTCTGTTTCCTAATAAAAAGCTGTGGATTATCATAGTCTTCTTATATGAATCATGTTACCGTGTATGTTTCTATGTGTGTGTGTATTTAAATCTACATATTAAATAGCACAGAATTGGGAAATCCCAGATTTGACAACAGATAACTATAACACTAATATATCTATTAATAGTTTTTTGAATAGGAGGAAAAACGTTTTGATTACCTTTTTTTTAATGATTACGTGGTCTTCTCATAAGAATTATGTTACCTACTATGTAATGTATAGTATCTATAGTGGGCAAATTAAAAACTACGTATTAAACAGCGCAGCATTGGGAGATCCCAGCTTTGACTGATAATAAATACCTAATAATATTACCTATTATTGCATGACAGTTATGTATTTCGAAACAGATAAATATTAATTAATTTGAGGTATCATTAAAAAACATTAATGTTAAATTGATATGTCGTTTAATAGCTACAAAGTCCATGGTGACGGTTGTACCTCAGTGCGCACTATGCGACGCAATTCCTATAAGAAAAAAAAAATTAAATCGATTGAGTGTCGCCCATAAAATCTACTAAAATAAATGTTCCAACATATCGCATAAAGCGTATGTACAACTGTAGCTTGACCTTTGGCTTTGCTAATCTGACAATGTAAACTACTGAATACGCAATCATTTTTTAATCTTTTCTTTATTTCTTCTTTGTCTTTCTTACCGCATGTGGTCCTAGGTTCGAGTCCCCGGTCGGGCAGTGTTGTTGGATTTTTCTATCAGGAATTTCTCAGTAAGTCAGCCTGAATAGTCTAAGTAATAGGAATCTGGATTTGTGCCAGGTTGAAGGCAGTAGCCTCGCCCCCTGTTACAAGTGGCGAAATGTGGGTGAAATATGTACACCTTTGCCCTAACCCTTCAAGGAAAACAGGTTTATTGTTGTTATGTTTACACCTCTTATATAGCCAATATCAGTACAGTTTCGGCAGCGTCACAGTTAACACGACGCATACAGACAGAGTCACTCTCACTTCATAGTATTAGTAGAGATAATGAAAGTAAAACGCGTATTGTTTCATTACTTCAGCCCTGAAGCTTGTTATCTAGTACACACACTCGAGGTGCTATTGTCGTTATATTTAAATGTCGTAATAACGGCTACCACAGGGTAGGCAGCAATCCAGCTTGAAATTATTCTGGTCAACTTGAAACTTCAAATCGTGCTCTTAATTAATTTTTCGTTTTGTCGCAAATAATATGTGCTAAAGGAAATTATAGTAACTAGAGATTTCCTTTTATGATACAGGAATGCTTGTCTTAAGTTTAAAGGATCCTTCAAACAGGGGTAACACGACACGCGACACAAAGGCACCGCAAGTCGCGCTACGAGCGGTGTCTTTGTGTCGCGCGCGATAATATCGCGTGTCGCGTCTGTTTGTAGGAGCCTTAATTCCATTAATAGATAATATTCAGGGCTCATTATTTTGACTTATACTACAACTATAGATTTAACTTAGTACAAAACTCGGAATAAAAACAGCCTGTTAATACTTACCTATTCAGAATCTTCTTTAGTTGCTCATTGCAAGTTGATCTAAGATTTTTAACATAGATATTTTTAACCGAGATTTCTAACATAGAGATTTTTCCAAATATACAGGGTAACAGGGACATCATCGCGCAACTTGTTAATGGATTCAGTACATAATTCTGAACCACACTGCGTGGAAGATTTTCGTAGGTTGTTAAAAAAAAATGCTGTTCTATACATTTTGACCGCATAGGTATTGCACTTATGTTTTATTTGATAACCGACGATAAATGTCTACGCTGGGGGGTTCAGAATCATGGACTGAATTCATGATCACAGTTGGCGCGTCGATGTCCTGCCAATCTATATTCATTTCATACATATAAATTAGGTCAAAAAGCCAAAAAAATATTGCAAAAACTCTTGTTTTGGTGTCAGTGGCGCCAGTCCACAATGTGGTGCCATTAATATAACGCACCTCGGCGACTGGGAGTGACATTATATACTCCGGATGAGCGGTATTTATCGCCCGTTTCTAGGGTTCCGTAGTTACGTTAAATTTTCCAGACGAGGCTGTTGTGAGCCAGACGTTATGTTCCAAATATAGATCGCATCTACACAATGCTTGAAAATACACAGTCGAAATATTATTTTGATAGAATATTCTAAACTATTGTTAATAAAATTAAGAAAAATATTTTATTTGGGACACACATGAAACACAAATATTAAAAAAACTGGCCACCGCACACGAAGAGTTCAGTACCACAAGGCAAAAACTCCGATAAATACAAACACTCGAAAAACATAACCCTCCTTCTCTGACGCAGTCGGGTAAAAACACGTTTGGCGTTTGGGAGCCTCCCTTAAATATTTATTTTATTCCGTTTTTAGTATTTATTGTTGTAGCCGCAACAGAAATACATTATCTGTGAAAATCCGAAATCTCGTTCAGCTCAGCTCCGCTCATCTGTTCTAGTCATCATTATCCGTCTGTCTGTCTAGCTATCACGGTTCATGAGATACAGCCTGGTGACAGACAGACAGACGGACAGTGAAGTCTTAGTAATAGGGTCCCGTTTTTACCCTTTGGGTACGGAACCCTAAAAAGGAGCATTTAAAACTAACAAAGTTACATTAAAAACGATAAAAAAGACATGTGCGAGGCCAAACAAGCGTTCTATCTCAGCATAATGTTAAAATGTTCATCTTTATTTGCCACCTAGCAGCAGATTTACGTTGGTACTTTGATGACTCAAACGAAACCTACAACCATCCAAATCAATTAAGCTTGTACATAAATATTATTTTAAGCTAACTTGATACTAAAACTTTAGACGTTTTAGACTAGATCCATCGATATTAGCCACAATAATACAAAATTGTATTTTCTAACTTTGGTCCCTAGGTACGGCGCGGTGAGCTTAAAACCTAAACAACTAGAAACGGGAGCTATGACTACAAGAAGCATCTACTTTTACTTATCTTAATGGGTATATTATATGTATAATGCCCATTTCATACAAGACACATTCTTTGTTTTAACTTAAATTAATCACAAAATGTATATACAGAACCCAAAGAATTTCTATGCACCTGACACCTCAACACGTGTAGCGTAGCACTGGTGCGCGGGCGCAATTTTTTGCACTTCACGGCCCATCGACTCCGATCGGTTACCTTCGGCCCCGATGTCACTAGGGGTGTCAAATACAAGCTATTTGAATTTAACGCTAATGAATTAGGGGAATTCTGACGCTGTTTCGGAATGTGTAATGTTTCAAAATTTGACAGGTTTCTGATGTATTTGTTTAGCGTTTAATTAGCTGAATACTGGTGTTTATTTTTTCTCTAGTAGGGTCATTTATAAAGAAATATCGATAGCTATGTCTACTGTCTACAGTGACAAGCTTCAGTATTTTTTGAAAAAAATGCACGTGTCCCGTGCACTTCATTTTCTGATGAAAACCTAAACAAGTATCTAAATCTACTGTAAAATCTTTCAATATGTGATATCTGCCTACTTTAATTGATTGACCAAAATTGTAAATTAATTTGAAACGATATTTGAATACCAGTTAAATGGATGCTCCCACTCCCTAGTTTCAGAAAGATCTTGACAGGACAAGGGGACTATTCATTAGCAGTCCTACCAAAGAGTATCGTATTACCCAGTAACTGGGTTGTGGATGTCAGATAGGCAGTGGTTCCATGTAAAATACTGGTACTCAGCTGCATCCGGTTAGACGGGAAGCCGACCGCAACATAGTTGAAAAAGGCTAAGCAGATGATGAGGATGAAGCATATCCTGAGAAATCTCGTTCAGCTCAGCTCCGCTCATTTCTTCTAGTTATCGTTTCGTGCCATTAATATTCCCGTCACTTACCCGGTATATGACACATAGGCTGTCCGAATACGCCTCGGAGGAAAAAATTTTAACGTGTCAAAATATTATCGTTTTGGTTGTTGTCATAGGTCACAAAAATGTGTTATATGTGAGATAATTAGTTTAGATGTAACTGCATAATTGGATGTAGGAGGTATTTCGTGTTATTTGAACAAAGTATTAGTTGATTGATTGAGTATCTTTATTATTTATGCTTTGCATGTTGTAATTTTAATTAAGGGTGAAGTATGAGTCTGCTTACTTAGATTTAAGTAATATATAAAATAATGGATGCACATTTTGCCGTAGTTGCTTTTTTATTACAGTAACTACTCATGGCAAGGATGTTAATATGTAAAAGCTCTACTTTTCTTGGACACCATTATAGTACCATTATAGATTCTATGGAATCAGTCCGAAAATTTATAATTCTGAGCATTGAAATATGTTTAACAAATGATTCTAAGAAAATGGTTGCTACTTCACACGTAGTCACAGTATGTTGTAAGCTGAACACAGAAAACTACTTACTGCTTATCGAAAGTTCTAGGTCTAAATATCCAAAAATAGGTAGCTAAAGCGATCTATTTTCGTAGCAATGTGACCGTGAAATACCTTTCCACCTTAATCGATACGGGGACCTAATAACCGCTTCCACATATTAATTACATTTTTCTTTCTTACAGGTAAGTTCACATTTAAGTACAGCTGGAATTCCCGATGGTAAGAGCTCATTAAAATAACTCGTACACGTATACCTGACCGTCTGGGCTAAGATGAAGTGCCGTGTTCAAACAGCCTGAAAAATTGCGGTTTTCCACGCACCCTGAATGACTAGAGAAATAATTAGCTTATCGGGAAATAAGACCAAGCATTCGAAGGTTATATTTGAGGAGTAGCCTCGTTTTTCTTCCTATAAGTTATAAAGCTGCAATTAACTTACGTAATTACGCTATAGTTATTTTTATAGAAATAGTTTTGTTTACGAGTTTACTGATGTTGTAACAGTCGATATTTCGGTGGCTGAGGCCGATTCCGACGTAAAAATATCATAATGTGTGTGGTACTATTTATAAGCGATTAAGTTTGACAAAATCAATAGGAAAGTCAATTCATAACTTGAGTTCTTAACCAACTTATTTAGTTACGTTAGACATTTCTTTTAAACCATCTAATTAATGCCTGTAGGTATATGAGTATGTATATTAGTCTAGAAATTATTTATTTAGAAAATTTTACAAGTTACATAAACAAATAACAAAATTAAATTCTAACTTAACTAAACCTATACAGACTATTAAAAATAGCGTCGAAAAATTCATCCGCATCGCTGTCGACTGGTAATGTACCCAAGAGACTGGCGGCATTACCACGTTGTATAGCGATGCTTAGCCTCTGGCCAAGGTAAAAGCCAGCCCTTGGGTCACGGGAAGTGTCAATCAGCCGTTTAGATATTTCTTTAAAAAGACCATGAGCACTCGGACCCCACGGCCCGAGAGTTTTAACCCCAAACGGCTCGAAAATATAATTTCCAATAAGGTTATCATATTTTCGCCGCTTGAGGTTTTCCGCAGCCGCAGCAGCAGCGCCAGCACGGCATGCCGAGCCAGGAAGATGGGGTGGCGCAAGAGTATCGACAATGCAATTAATGCCCAATTAGTATTTCGAGACATCGCCAAGCGGTTGATCGACTCTTCACGTGACCAGAGAGCTGGCCTATTTTTTGGCCAAAGAATCAGCATTGCCATACAACGTGGCAATGCTGCCAGTCTTTCGGGCACGTTTCCTGTTGACAGCCATGCGGACGAATTTTTTGATCCCCTTTGATTATTTTCCCCCCTTTTTTATCATCATAATCGGCCTATAATGTTCCCACTGCTGGGACACAGGCCTCCTCTCGGTGAGAGGGAGCTCCTTTTCAAAAAAGTAAAATAAAAAGAAATGTATGCATAAAAAAAAACAATTATAAACAAAGAAATGTCGCTATTTGTTGTTAGGTAAGTTTAATCCTTCATGCGAATCTGGAATAAGCAACATTACGAAATGTTAACCCAACGTCTGATAAAGTGGTACTTGTCCAGCGTCATTGTGTTGTTTAGACCACAATCTTGCTAAAGAACCACCTATGCTACCACGTGGCAAAGATAAAAAAAATATTTAATTCAAGTATTCATACATTACTGAAGCAGTCGACTTAAATCCCATGAGAAGACTTGAATACACAGTGGATAAAAATAGTAGTTTTTAAATAGGAAGCATCAATGTAAATCGTCCTGTTATGATTCTTGTAAATATTCAAAACTGATAAATGCTGTTACCGCGTCTTATAAATAATTTCTGAAAAGAAGAACTACCAAAAAATATAATTACTGGTACAGCTACTTATAGACGTGTATTCTGACCCCGTCAGGATCTTTGCATCACCATGCCTCAACACCAGTATTTTGCGTAATTACGCGAATTTAACGCGACGCGTAAACGAAAGTTATATTATCCGATGTGTTTGTCTCATTGCACTTGGTTACGTATCAACCATGTAGGTCAGGGCTGCGCGCGCGCCGCGGAAAGCGAACTAACTACACTAGTCAGTAGTCTTTTCATAGCTCTTTTTTGCGTTTTCACCTTGATGCACTTGGTGCTGTTATGATTAATTTTCAATGGATTTTGATTAGATAATAAAAAAATATTACGTAATGCTTTGTTTTTTTTTGCGTTAACTCTTTTATTTGCTGAAAGATCTAGATAAAAATTGGTTCCACGTTGTGCAAAAGGTATAAAAAATATTTCTTCAACCCGATTATATTAGGTTAGTCTATGATTGAGTAAAATCAATACAAAGAAACAAATTCGAATATTAAATGTAAGTCGTCAATTTAATTATTATATATTTAAAGTCAGAACTATGTAGACTTACGTCACTACCAATGTAATAATGCATCTATTACGTCAAATAATAAAACAAGAGTCACGACAAATTATTATTAAATAGCTATAAAATATAATAAACTCAAAGCAAACCGGATTGCTAAACTAGAACATGTAAATGCGAAACATATGAGAATTTATCATATAAATAAATTTATCGGCCTAATCGTGTTGGTAAATGCAAACCGCAAATCTGTTACATAACGCACTCGTACGCATGTGAGAGTGTGACACACACACGTGCGAGTACGCAGCCTGCATCCTGTCCCACTTAGTGAGGTGAACCGGTCGATCTATGGATCTTGTCTATGGTGAAAAACTAGTATGATGGAATTAGTTTTATACTAATTAGGGTTCAACGTGATATAACTTAGATATTTGCATGTTCACCTTTTTCAATGGTCGTCCTGCGTGCCTGACTATGTTTTTAAGGTGTTAATTTGTGCTAGATTTAATATAAAGTCCTTGAACACAGTTTGCGGTAACACTATAGGTATACGCATAAATATGTCACTGCCAATTGAATACATATTTGGATAATGCGGCTAAAAGTGGCACATAAATCCCCAAAATATCTGTTTTATCTTTTGGTGACGTAAAAGACAACTAACGTCAGAAACCATCATATTTTCGTTTAAGTACCCACATACCTAGCTATCGGTCGATTTCCATCTCCTGTATTTCATAATCTGCACTCTCTATTTTTTGCTTGAGCTCGGTTATCTTTTCCGCCTCAGGCATCTCGTACAAAAAATAAAATTGCCTTAAAATTCTTCCAGGACTTAGGTCTTACAGGAATCTTTAAGCACATTGGTCTGTTGTCCCTCCCCTTGCACTTATCTTATCCACTCCACTGCCAGCTCTTCACATTCAGCAGCCGTAATAATACCAGTTCAGTCACTCAACGTATAGGCCCAAGAATTCACAGTGCACTCTAAATATGCCACATATGGGCGCAGAAGGCCGCTGGTTACTGACATGGCTGCAATAATGCTGGTTGAAGCACAGCTCATTAACATTGAATTTATTTTGCAAAACAAGGATTAATCTAAGTATTATACCGTTCTTGTTTTGGGAGATGGGTAGCTTTGCTACTAAAGAGAATTTATTGGGTCACATGAATACGTGCAATTTGTTTTCAAGAGTATATACGAGTACTATAGCAATGTGCTACGATTTTACTTATTCCACATTCGTTTGAAATTGGATCATAAATATTAGCAGCAGTTAACAGTGTCAAGTTTATTAATAGTGCTAAAATAGTTACTAACCAGCTCACCCATTTTTTTGGTAACCAACCACTTGCCATAGCAAGTGCTCCTAGGAGTCTAAACAACGTTTACATGTGGTCCTTTCATCTACATACAAGGTTCTTTCCAGTCTACTCACACAGACCAGCTTTTAAAACTAGCAGTATAATAATTATTTACCTCAAACTCAGTGCAAATACCGTAGTATATGGGTGGCGGTAATAATATACTGAACTAGTGGCGCGCACGCATCAAGGTCTGTGCCGGGTGGCGCAACCAGACAACTCTCGAATGTTGCACAAACACGTGCTAATTGGAACCAATGTGATCTTCCGAGAGATCTGAAGGCCCTTGGATACCCTTCTCCTGAGCTGTCATGCATTTCTCTGGGAAGAGAGGAATTTTGTAAGGTTCATGATCTAGATCGGTTTTATACTAAATCTTGTCTAATTGGATACAGAATGGGGAAACAGCATGTCTAGGTAAAGATTAAAGAGCTGTTGTTTGTAAGTTCTTGGAAGATCTAGAAAGTTCTCTTCGAATTTATGCTTTGAAGATACTTCTGTCATATATAGAACAGGTGCTTAGAGATTTATATCTCCATCTTCAGATATTGCAATGTCTTATTTCAGAAAATGAAAACCGAAAAAAATTAAATGGATTTTTTTGCGCACATGTATGTTTTGATATCTTCGCTGTACAGCGACATGCGCAGTTCAAGACAATAGCAACTAGGAACAAGACACAGCAGCTCCGGATCCCTCTGGCATCCCTCCAAGCCAATGTTTCAAACGCATTCTAAACAAGGATTAGACTTGTTTGTCAGTTGGCGTGGATAGGAAATATAGATAATGGTGAGGAAGGAAACTGCGGTGCGCAGCCGGCGTGCAATGCTACAGCAGTAAGGCCAGGAGATCAGCGACCGTGCGAGGTCGTGTCATGTAAATGCGGCTCTCAAGGCGCCCGCCCTAGTTACGCTCAAAACAACACCGCTTTACAATTACCTTCAACCTTATCACAACCGACTAAGGTCTAACTTCTATTCATTCAACTGCATAAACAACTTTGTATAACAAACACATAATTGCGATTGACGTAACACTTAATGATCTATCAATAAAGGTTGTTTTTGTGTGAAACGATGGCAGGTTTAAGGTTGTGTAGCTAAGAGCGATCGGACAGAGACGGTGACACGAACACGATCCTTTTTAGTAAAATCATTTGCAGAAAAAAAAATATTAGAAAAAGATGCAGCTTAGTAGTGATTAATGGCGTCGTCGATTAAATAGTAGGAATTACTTGTTGAAGCGTTGGAAGGACTGACTGCTGTGTTCGATTCATGAAAACTATTTACGAGTATGCGTGAAAACATTTCTGTATTCCTGAAAATAAGCTGCTTATTCTAAAAGTAGTTTGAACTAAAACGGCGTCATCCACAAAACTACCAAAACAACGTTATTATCATTTATTCTAATTATACTGTATGGAGACATCCGTATTTCTTCATTAAAAATGGTTTTCATGAAGAAGGAGTTCTGAAACAAATACGTTACTTATTGAGAAATCTTCGTAAGTTACGAGGTAGCCGTGACGCCTCATGAAGTTGAATTACACTAGTTTTAGTAAAGATTGAAAAAGAAAAAAGATTAATTCCTTAAAAAACTTCTTAAAAAAATTAGACACAAATACACTCCTAAGGGCGAAACTACGGAACCGATGTTCACACAATTAAGTTTGGTCTTTTGAGACGGAAATGATAAGTCAAAATGGCTATACGAGTAACAACTTGGCAAATTAGTGAAGTATTTCAATCCGTTTTATACTTAATTTCTATGACTGTAAAAAGCTTTCAATACCAGTTGTAGCCGCGGGTTACAGTTAAGTAATATTTCTTCAAACTTTTCTTCACATTTCCATAAAGAAAAAATAATAAAAAGAAACTTTTCTTTAGGCGAAGCTTCCAGATACCCTTTCTTCAAGATACCTACCAAGACCCGCTTACCAAACTCAATCAATGATTGACCTTTGATATCCATATTTAAAATAAAATTTACATAAATATGAATGGTCCGCCATACAGTATTGGCGGTCACACCAAAAGTTGTGTGTATTTGGCACCTTCCCCGCGGATCTAACGATGCGCGTGCGCAGAATGTAAAGTGCTGTGTAAGTTTGTTGTCAGGAAGACTGGAACCTCATAACCGTTACTATAATTTTTTTGTTCCTCACTATCATTATGAGATCATTTCCATAAGTACTAATATTATAAATACGAAAGTAGCTCTGTCTGTTACCTTTATGATGAAATTTAGCACACAGGTATACCTTGACCTGGGTTAGGACGTAGGATTATTTTTATCCCAGTAGTACGTGCCCATGGAATAATTTTCGGCCTCCACGCGGGCGAAGCCGAGGGCGAAAGCTAGTATACCTACAAAACTTTAGGCTCATGTTGAAGTGTTAGTTGCCGGTAACAAACAGGAACAGTGAACATTCGTCTATGGTCTTAAAAGTTTAGGTTACCACTAGAACCTGATTAATAAATATGTCCAGCTAGTATCAGATATTGACGCCGTGGTGCAATCGCGGAGCGTCCCATTTCTAGGTTGTTAGTTTGATACCCGCACCGGGACTAACGTAAAACCTAGCTTTTCTAAGAGATATCTGTGCTGCTGTGCATATAGGATGTAGGATAAGATCGGAGCTAATACTTCAATATCTGCTAGTCTATGCGATTCCATGAAAAGACGTTCCATTCCTCTTTCCCCATTAATGTTTTGACTAAAAAAATATGTCAATACGATAGCTGGTGCCTTTAAAAAGTGGAATCAACTATATTTCTACTTTGCATAGTAATTATGGTAAAATCCCGCCTCATTGTCAATTCTAGCGTTCACGGAGAAATATGTTCAGCTTAGTGATCATATTATTCTCGTGAAATGAAATGTTTATTTATGTAAGTAGATCTTTTAAGGCACTTTTACACGTCAATATTTTGTTGGACAATATTTTAAAAACAAGATGGCGCCGGCATTTCCTAGCTGACTGACCCCTGAAAAAAAAATGCCGGAACGATAATATTATCTGCATATACATATATTATATATATATATCATTATCATCATATTATCACCCTTAAGCATAAAAAATAAGCTTTTAAATCGTCCAATAATCAATTATTGGACGATTCAGACATTCAGACATTCTCACCTCATGGTGAGAATGTCTGTTGAGAGGTCAGATTAAATCCAGACAGGAGTAATGATGATGGCTGTCTGGGAAGATTTGTCTGCCCCCAGCCTCAGAGGAAAGGCTGTAAGTAAATATGTACTTTCTTACGTAACTTACTTTTCAAGAGGTACAGACGCCAGCACATCAAGCTACCCGAAACTGTCAAATTATCCCAATCAACTTTGAACCTTATGTTTTAGCGATAAAGTTGAAAATCTATTAAAGAAATTTGACAGATTGTATGTAGTAATTTGATGTGCTGGCGTCTGTACCTAAGTGCCTATTCGAAAAGATGAATAGGGATAAGACGATGATTTCAGTTTTTAGTATTTAGTTAGAGAGCTATTCCACTTACAGCACTGATTTGAACGGCACCTAAGTCATTCCATTTACGGCACGAACACAAAAAAAACGTAGCCATTGAATTATTATAACATCCCTTTTAGGTCACGGAAAGTTTTTACTCTATAATGTCTTATAGGATTGGGCTGGTTTTGTATAGCCCAATATCACCCCAATATCCAATATCATTGAAGAACGCGTTTGGCAATCAGCAAGTACCTTGAAGGGACTCTAAGTAGGTACATCCATAGCTATACATAACCTGCCTCTTCGGGAACCAAATGTATTCCAGGAAACTCTAATTGGTGCTTCAACTCAATTACCAATTCCAATGACAACTTTCGGTTTTTACACGCGCCACGAGATCTACGCGAACCAATTCCAGGAGGTCAATGTCTAATGAATATCAACGGAATGAGCTCTCATGTCAATTCGAATGAAAGATCTTATTATTAGCAATAAGTAGTTGAAATGAAGCTCCGGAAATAGGCTGAGCTCCCGGGGGCGATGAACTGATAACCTGTTTAACTTTAATTCAAACAGCTATGTCAGCCCGTGTCCTATTTCACCTATAAAATATACAGTACACACACACACACATACACACAACACACCACACTAGATTTTATAATATGTAGAATCAAATACTCACGGAAGTGGGAACGCTTCTCAAGTCAGTATAGTTACGGACAAACATACAGACAATGTCGCGTTTTATAGTAAACTAGTGACCCGTCCCTATTTCGCACAGTTTCAACGCCTTGACAAACATCAAGATTTTTTTATTATAATGTAAGTTTAATTAATGTATTATACCTACACATAAACCTTCCGGAATAAATTCTCTAATGATGGTGAAATCTGCATTAAAATCCGTTGCGTAGTTTAGTAGAACAATGCTATCACACAGATAGACAAGAAAATCGACGAATAGATGTGAGTAAAGAAGATTAAAGGCTCCTTCAAACAGGCGCGACACGTCACAAAGGTACCGCAAGTCGCGCAACGAGCGGTGCCTTTGTGTCGTGCGCGATTATATCGCATGTCGCGCCTGTTTGTAGGAGCCTTAAATTAATAAAAGAGTGGAATAAAATTTGAGCGACTTCATCATCATCTGCCTAGCCATTTCCCAACTATGTTGGGGTCGGCTTCCAGTCTAACCGGATGCAGCTGAATACCAGTATTTTACATGGAGCGACTGCCTATCTGAGCTCCACATCCTAGTTACTGGGTAATAAGATACCCCTCGGTAAGACTGGTTCTCAAAATTTGAGCTACTTATTTGAACGTTACTCAAAAGAAATTCCCCAAAATACTTACTCTAGTGTCTGAGAAAAGCTATTAATAATTATTATGCTTTACGCGTTTCAACTCTATAGCTACTAAAGATTAGTGATTTGAAATGTGTGTAATTCTTTTCAAAGTTCGAGTTACGAAATAAGTAGTATACGTCCTACTTATTAAGATAAGACACGTGTGAACATAGAAAATACAAACTGAATTTTGACACAAACAAAGTAGGTACTCATAGTTCATGACACTGATAGCTGGTAGGAGCGAGGAGGGGGGCGGAGGGGGGGTTCAAGGGATCAGACCGGAATAACTCGGTAAAATGAACCAACACTCAAACTCAAAGCATTTATTTCAATTAAACCATTTACAGGCACTTTTGAATTGTCAAAATTAAATAGTCGGTTAGTTAGTCACAATGTTGAAGCTAGTACACTGACTCACATAGGAATGAAAGTTCATCTGCTCCATTTTCTATCGTTTTGTAGGCGCGTGAAAGATGCCGAGTGCCGAAATCTAACAACGTTGGTTCGGTTCACTAATGAATTCATTTTTCACTTTTAATTATTTTGTGTTCAGACATTTCAATTGGAGTAAAAGACAAAATGAACAAAAAGCGTAGCGTCTGATGTTTGCTTAGCAGACATGTCCTAAATGGCGCTTCCTCCGCATGATTGCACGGATTTATAAAAAAGTATGCGTCAATACGATGAAGGACTGCGTCATATTACTCTATTATCAAAATCAGCTGAAGGCTAAACTTCCAGTCTGCCTGCTAGCAATATGTATTAACGTCGGATGGAAACGTTCTGCCTGACAGAAGTTTGTGGAATCCCGAGAATTGTCTCATTACTAGTGTTATATCGATTCGAAATAAGGTTGCTAGCCACCAAGAGTAAAATGTATGTACGTACGTACGTCTCTTTGTATTGTCCAATATAGTTTTCAGAATTACTAAATAACCATTATTACCAGATTTTAAAACATCATCGAATTTCTGTTCAATCGTTTGAAGTTAACAGAATCTTAGTTATCTGTTTATTTAAATATAAGATGTTCGCGACGATGCGTCATCAATTTTTAATTAGTTTTTTATTTATTTAGAATCATTCAGTGGTCGCGAATAACGCGTTACCAATATCGTAGGGCTTGTTTATTAACTTAGAATCACATTAGAATCACGTATTTTACTTAGAATAGAAATATTGTTTTTTTTTTTGTGATTTAATTAATGTTTAGGTAGTGCTTATTGTGTTCAAAACATTAGCTTTCACACAGGCCATGCCTTACTTGCACATTCAGTATCGATTATAACATTACAACAGTTATTATCGATTGAACAAAATCGATTAATCACCGCCCATCGTCGTAGTTCCCATCAACACAATGCATTCGATTAATTATTTAGCGATTAGCTGGCTGTTTGGCGTCACACGCGAACTAGCCACTCACGTTAATAATATGTAACACCTCCCCTTCACGAAACGTTTGAGGACCAAAACTGTAGACACATAGGTTCACATTTAGACAGGCAGACTTATCATTGTGTTGTTTCTTTGTAACAATGTTACCTACGTCATCTTATACGTTTTTACGTCTTCTCAAATCTTGGAATTGGCATTTTGTCTAGCCATGTCCTTAACATCATTGTTAAGACCTTTGTGTTACCAACACGTGCTATTCAAGAAACACTCACCACAATATTCTTTCAAATAAAACGATTATCTATCTGTAGGTATATATAAAATTCAAAGTCCTGACTGACTGATACATCAACGCACAGCCTAAACCGCTGGTACTAGAATTTGGAGGGTGTGTTCTTTGTGAAGAGTAGGTATTCACTAAGAAAGAGTTTTTCCAAATTCTACTCCTAAGAGGGTGAATGGGGGGAGGGTGAAGTTTTACGCAGACGAAATCGCGGGCAGAAGCTAGTTTACCTATATAATCCTCATTTTCCAAACATACGCGACTGAAATTGCTTGAAGAAGCGAGGTTTTAAGCTACAAAGTTTAGCTGTAGAATAGATACAGGCGTATATTAGAGGTGCGTTTAAACCAAACAAGCGAATGCTCATTCTGATCCCACTCGGTCATATTCGCTTGGTGTAAACCATAGAAATGTAAAAATATCTATGGTGTTAACAGACATAGAACATTTCTATCATTGCTCGCACAGATTCTATGAACAGTTCTAAGAATGTTCGTTCGCTTGGTATAAACGCACCTTAACTAATATATGGTATGCATATGATGCCATTTAGTAGGCTGACCTTGACAATAACTTGCGACAAGGCTTCTATTGTTATTCCCGACCCCGCTGAATGCCGGGCCGTCTGCCGGCCCCGCTTCCGAGAAGCTCACAACAGAACATGTACACACAGACATAACATATACCTACCTTACTATATAAGATATAAGATCTACTTACGGTACCCGCGGCCCCAGGCACCAGGCATGTGTATAAATGACGATTTTCCTGGATAGTAAGTACACAACATCTTTCACAGGAATAAAGCTGCCTTTCTATCAAACATCAATACGTTCGGTAATTCGGGCGATAAGAAACTTTCTGTGATAATACAACACATTTATTGGTATCCGACGCATGAAGGCAAACATTCTAAATGTTAAATCTTGGGTCACTTCAGACAGTCATATTTAATTTGGGTTTTGCCAAATGGCACGTATCAGAATGACGAAAGCTGCTGAGAAGTTTTAGTATTTTGTTGATGTATTATTACATAAAGATTCCTTTATGTATTTCCATCCTAGGAAATATAAAAGTCCCTCCATACCATAATGAAGAACAGACTTTAGGTAATAAACAAAAATTGGTCTTACTATTTAGCAAATTATGGTATACTTGGAATACCTTCAAAACATTTCCACAAAATCTATATAACGTTCGCTATACTGTAACGCCTACAGGCAGTATGTAATTCAGACCGATTATCTAGGCTAGGTAACAAGGAGTCTAGACCGGTTGCCATGGCAACCAGACTGTTCTCGAAGGGGAGACGCAGTGGGCGGGCAGGTACTGTTTATTTTTAATTTTTATACGTTCGTATTATTTTTTTCGACGAATTAGAAAGAATAATAGTCGCGTATTGCAGATTTTACAGCGTATTGGAAAATAAATCGGTCGAAGGGTTTTTGATAGATAATATTAGGCTTCAGTCTATTGTAGTTTGGGCTAAATCATCAAAATGAGAATACTATTGGAGCTTTTCCATTTTTGGTGCCGAAGGTGTATGTGAATCTAATTTAGAGTGCTTCAATCAACTTTAAATCACAAAGAAAACATACAGAATAAGACAATTTTATACTTAATTTTCCTTAAATTCCCTGTGAAATTATAAATTTTCCTTCTGCATTTGTATTTTCGTTCATAAACTGCGGAGAAGTAGCCCGGCATTTTGCCTTGCGGTCTATTTTCGCCACAAAGTCCAGTCGCACTCTATAACCAATCCATTCTGGAAATACAAATTGCAAATTAAATCAAATGTCGTGTTCAACAAGACTGTATCATTTTCATACATTTTCTAAACATATTTTCCGAGCTGCGTGTTACCCACATAATATGTTGCCTTATTACCTACTCGACGCTGCGTCATTTTCATATATTTTCCATCAAATATCTTTATTTTCTCCCTACTTGTGGTGCCCTAGTACTTGCACGTCAGACGCTCGATCTTATTCCGCGATTACTTCACAAAACAATGAATTTTAAGTAAGTGGTAGGTACTGTGACATCAATATTGTTGTTCATATTTTCTGACTGCATTTGGGTGAATCCGTTTGAATTTAAATTGTATATTTCGCGGAATTGTAATAATTTTGGTACGAATGGTTGTATGGTTGCGTCAGCCATTATCTAGTCGAGGGCTCAAAGCACGATCATTGACGTGGATTTGATTTGTTCCGCGCACTATTCTTTCAAGCTAGAGAAATGAAGTTCCTCAAATAGGTATTTTTGTAAGAACTCTGACACATATCCCTTTAAAAAAAAAAAAACCGTAATCAATATCTTTTGACACAAATGTAGACTATATAGTTACTATGTCATTTAGGGCTGAGTTTTCAATAGACAGATAATTTTTATTCGAGGATTAAAATTGACATTTGACAGTTTTTGTATGGAAGAACTGTCAAAATTTCAAAATTTTTCCTCTTAAATCTAAAAATCATCTCTTAGGCAAGTATTAAAGGTAGTAAAAAATATGTTCGTCCACACCTGTTAAGCTAAATAAACAACTTGCTACCCAACTAAACCACAAACCCGGTGCAAAATAAGCAATTACAGAATCGTACAATCGCAGTCATCACGCAAAATGATATACCTCCCATCTCGCGAGCCCAGCATCTCAATTCTCATGAGACAATTACATGGACCTGCGTCATATCTAGCCTGCTAGCCGAGCACTGATTGTAGTCCGTTATCCACTTGTTATGTAAGTAATTGTCGTCATTAACTCCTCTTGGGGCTGTTTTTTCCTCGGCGATATAAAAGGCGAATTACAATGAGCTATAAATGTTAGGATGAGACAGTTTTTTTTTTTATATTGATATGTTTATTAGAGGTCGGAATCGGTAGTTTCATACCGATATTTTATGATCCGCTTATAGCATTACAATAAGTGTATCCAGTTATTGCAAGTCATTGAGCTCCTTTCTGGAGTGTTCTGATATTTCTTTGAAGGGTACAGGAAAGACCCCAGAGTTGCTTATATCTTTCTTGAATACATCATGGCTTCATCTACAAATAAAAATATGTATTAGGAATGATCAAATTAAAACTACTTGTAAGCAGGAGCGTCGTACTAAACGCACCATTGCAGACAATGCTGATGCTGACCTAATAATATGATAAATATATTCTTTTGCTAATGCTTTTATGTAGTTACCTTCTTTATAAAAATTATAAAATTAAATTTTAAATTATTAATAATTATGAAATCATCAATACCAATCTTGCGCTAGGAACTGATTCAATTAGAACTTTGTATAGTGTTTGGGTCACCAAGATACAGGCTGTGCCTAGTTTGGGAGTCTAAGTTCTCTCTTGGTTAGAACTGCATGCTAATACTTGTATGTTTGTGAACATGTGTCAATTTAATAATAATGAAATTAAATAAATTAGTACCTTTGTCCAGTCTAAGCACTGTATTAATATCAGCACAGGAATGGTAATACGTACATGAACAATTTCCTTCTACAAACAGATCCATAAGAGGTAACGAATAATATTTTCCTTCCTAATTTATCTCAGGCCATTCCTAATTATAATGACTGCTGACATATAGGATGACGTCAACATACACACGTCTATACTGCGGCTCCTCTCGCAATAATCTGGCGCGCAGCACGAAGCCTTGACTCCATTCTCTAATGCCGTGCGCAAGAGTCGCTTCCTGATACATCTTATCGCGATCTACGCGCTTTATTGATCTATATCTTCATTGTTGTTTTTGGAACGTGCTACATAACTTTGTGAAGTCTTAGAAAATACATATTATGAGAGTCTCTTTTAGTCTAAAAATTAGATTTTTGAAGATTGTTCTAAAGATTAGCGCTTTTGAGCAACTTAACCAACCCAAGGTCACATGTTGTCACTATTTTATTTATTATCTATTTCTCCAGCCGCAAATCTAACAAATATAGTAGAAAATTGTTTCTAAAAAACACTCTAAAGCTAACTCTACAGTCTCGCCATATGTTTCACAATAATACAACTAACGAATACTATTCAAATATTTACGCTAACAATCATAAACAAATAATAACACCTAAACTACGCAACATTTTTCTCACAATAAAAAAGTAAACGACGATAGACATTTTTAATTCAAACTTTTTTCTAAAAATACTACGCGTTCTTTAAAAAAAAAAACAATCCATTAAAATATTTAAAAAAATATTCATTTGAAATTAGAATCATCGTTTGAAAATGTTAGTTCCCCGTTGAAACGTTCTACGTTTCATTTATTTATCATCGTCTCGTCACCTTCAATTCGTAGCTCCGCGTCGCCAAGTCAGCGACAGAGTATGACATGGCGTGCTGCATTGACCTAGTTGCCGCGGGTTCGATACCCGACTGAGGTCGGCCGCATAGATAATAACTTTAAACGCCTCCGCTAGCTTGTGAGTCTTCGCTGAATCTCTTTATCTGATGACGTTTTATTTTTAGTGATGAGTTACTGAAGGAGCTTGGCGGAATAAACAAGAGGTTGCATATTTTTGGAATAGGAATGTTTGAATTTTGAAATTCATGTTGAATCATAAGGCTTGTAGTACGAAAAGGTTATGATAGAGCAATGCTACACTATCAGACATCCACATAATAAAAATAGCCAGAAGAATTACACTTTAAGAAGTGACTATTGTCATTACAGGAAAAATAGGATTAATATTATTTGCATTCTTGAGGTTTTTTTTTCTACTAACATTGTCCCCACCTGGTAATCTAACCGACCACAAGGCACTATGCGTACCTAGGAAGGGATACAATGAAACTTCTGAATATAGGTACTTGTGACAACTATCTATAAATAAAAGCATATTTCACTAATAGAATCAAGGCTTGCAACAAGTACTCCTAGAATGAAGACATTTAATTAATTGGAAGTGATGCGTTGATGAAGCTCGAGGTTACTGCAGCACATGCTTGTGATCACTGATAAATAACTGAAAACAGACAATATACACACCAACACTCGTTATTATAATTTATACACCATGTCTTACCGGAAAAAGAAAATTATAAGTGGTTTTTACTTATGACGCTTAAAAAGACCGCCGAAGACCAAAAAGCTTAATCTCCTTTAAAATTGGTTATTACAATGGAAAGTCATAGCACAGTTAGCGATTTCTGCCAGATATCCTTAAGATGTATAGCATACGCAACGCAAATACAGGGTTATTTTAAAATAGCTAGCTAATCTCCGCAGACGCGATGGGATATCGAAATCCAAACATTAATGTACAAAAAATAAATGAATTAGACGGAGATCAGTTCAGGGTATCCGACCGGAATATCGATTTTTTTTTTTGGTTTGTCTATTTTTAAGGTTTTTTTTTTGCCAAATAAACACAATTTTCTTTCTTTCTTTTCTTTATTTTTGTAGGGTCATCGACTGCAGTTATTTTAGAAATATCACTTTTACAATTCAGTATATTTTTAAATTTCACAGCCGTGATGGATATCGATGTCTTAAGAGTAAATTAATCGCGAGCTCGAACTCACTGGTGGTCATGGCCAAAAAGCACGCTGTCTCACCTGGCTTCGTGTCCGACAGAGCTAGTATCAGTGATGAGCAGTTAGACGCTAGTCTACACGAACAACGTCTAGTTCTCACGCACAGAAAAACCATTCTGAACTGATAGGCGCGTAAAATAAATCGAAAAGTGCTTCGGAAAATCGAGTTTTATGAAAAAACCACTGCATAAATCAATTACAAATAAAGTTTATTTAACTCTTCGATAACTGAGTTTTGTCGGTACGGACTTGGTTGTGAAGAATTTACAGTTCTTTTATTACTTATTCACACCCAAACTTACGTTAAAAATAGCAAGAAAAACGAATATTTGTTGGCTCATAACTTTTTAATGGCTTTTTATTTTACTATTCTGTTTCCGTACAGACAACATTAATAATAAGACCAAATCGATATTATGTTTAACTTTGGATGCACAATGTCAAACAGTGGAGTAATACTCTCCCGAAATTTGTATGGAAAAAATATCGACTAGCGGCACCTTAACACAATGAAACATAAGAAAACAGTTTTTCTAAACTCATACTTCAAATAACAATACTAACAGTGGTCGTTGACCTCCAAAGGATTGTTTTTTGTTTAGATATTGATACCTATCGTGTCTAGAGAGTTTAGCTAGTCAATTTCAAATAACCCTATATACAAGAGGGTAGTCCATAGCATACCAAAAACATTAGATAAGTACTAGCAGTTACCCAAAATAATGTAGGTAATAGTGAGCACAGCTCATTAATGTGCTCAGACACGTCAGTCCACCTTCTAAGGTCATCCGCAAACATCGCACAATCGGAGCGTGCGTCTGCAAATTTTTTGTCACATTATACGCAACCTACTTTAGTCCTAGAGTCCTAGGAAAAGTTTGGCATTAGGTTGCCCCTTGCCTTGTTAATTATTTTAATAAATCCAGCTTCCTTAATTTAATTGATAAGGCTCATGGCAGGTACTATGTAACTATATCGTTTTAAGCACGCTTATTTTATCATGGAACACTTAAATTTAAGAATATTACACTATATAAAGGCAGTCTGCGAGAAGATACTAAAAACAAATAAAATTCTTAGCTCAAGATCAATTGCAATATAGGGGGAAACACCAAAAGCGATAATTAATTAACAGTCATAGTTTATCACTAGTCAAAATAAAAACACGCCACGAGGCGTGTTTTTATTTTGACTACCACATATAATTCTAGTAACGATGATCGAATACATTTCTCTCTCACACAGAGAGAGGCTACCAAATTCTTATCGTCACGCTGTAGAATACGCATAGAGTGTGCGTTCGTGAGCCGCTCAACAACGCACACAGATGTAGCTCAACAACTCACACAGACGTAGCTCAACAATGCACACAGACGTAGCTCAACAATGCACACAGACGTAGCTCAACAATGCACACATCCTAGAGCTCTTCTATTCTTAACAAGTGCATCGGACGCACACACTGACAGCCGCTAAAGGGCGTCCCCAGGGTACCGGCCTAAACGTCTGAAGGGCGCTTTTACGTGCCCTTAAACCTTTTTGACATTAGCAGGCATTATGTGGTAGTCGGGAAAACAAGGGAAAGAGGGTGCAGGTTTTTCCATGAGGAAGCAAAACTAATTCGTCTTTAAGTTATCTTGAGTTAAGATAAGTGTGATGAAATGAAGACGACTGAAATAATTAATCAAGTTATGAAATTTGATGAGTAATAACTTTGTTTAATAACAAACCATTTTTTTGTAATTACATCATCTGCGTTTTGGCACATAATAATGATGCATGAAATAACTGTTATGAAATTTTTGATATTATCGTATCTTTGGCAATGAACTCTGGCTGAATATTCTAATGGAAAAGGTAGTGATTTCAAGAGATACTATAACACTTAATATTTAAATAATAACCATGACTGCGTTAATTTCGCTTATTACATTTGCAGAGTCAATAAAACATAAAAATATGAATGTCCCGAACTTGCTAAAAGAAAATATATTATTGAATGTGCATATATTATGCGCGGCGCATACAATTGTATAAACTGTTGACACTGCAGCACTCATTAATAAATACAGTCTTAATGACACATGTAATTAATTTCTCATGTCATTAACTTATTTATAAATAAAATTTTTCTTAAATTTTTTGTGTGCGCTCGAAAATATTCGAGTTTATTTAATTTGTAATTGAGTTGTGGGACATCACCATTTTATTAAATTGCATCATAAATAATATACCAAACAAAGTGGCTGAATCATTATGCTAAACGAACTATTATTATGCTGTTTTACTAGGAATAATGTTAATATGTTAATAAACCGCAAAGTTGATATATATACTTGTTCAAAAACGAATGAAGCAAACACTCATGTAATTTATAACTTATTTAAAAACAAGATTACTTTAGCAGCTTAAACTTATTTGTACACTTGTCTCTGGTTACTCATAACATAACACGAGTCTTACATTATTATTCATTAACATAAATATTGGTATTTGTACTAATTCAAGCTAATTTCATGCCTAGTTTTCAGTAGGCATTCACATTGTGGTATACTAGACTTATTTTTGTAACGGGGCTTGAGAGTTTGCATTTGGGAATCATAATAATTATTTTAAACTTTTCTTTTTCTTCCCCCCCTGCTTACACCCCATTACATAAACCAGTGAAAAGTTTTTCATCCCTTCTACAACATCCCCTTGATGGCACCCAATTTTCGCCGCGTAACCGGCCGGGGCGTCGACTCTGCAGTCTAGAGGTCGAATGGCGGCGGTTTACCCTCCCGGGCCGCTGGGTACTCCGGGGAAGGTTAATCGTAGGACCTAGAGATATAACTTCATTTATGTTAATGTGATAGGAATGTTTTACTGCTCTGTTTGTGTCAAATGGGTGATTTGTTTTTCAGTTAGGTATGCGTGTTTCGAATTGTAATAACTTTTGTGTCCTTATTTTTCAACAATTCCATACTGTATTAACATAATAATAACAATCTCTTTGGTTTACTTCTATCACTATTTATAATTATTCTCAAACCCAGAATAGATATAACATATTACCCTTTTCCGGAAAACATAAGTATCTATTTCCGGTATTATGTTCCTTCCGGGTCTCAAACAGGCATGAAATAAGACAGAAATATTTAAAACAAGATTTTTGATGACTATACCAAACCTATATTTAGCCTATAAACATCCCTAGCCGGATTTCGACGATCGAAGAAATAATAAATATTCATCAGACATAATTTAGTTAAATATCTTCAAAATGCAAGCAAACCCACTAACAAATCCTATACTATCCCCGCATCGTATTACGAGTCTCGAGATAACCAGACGCGAATGCAGGCATTATGTACTATTACCGTTCGACGAACCTCAGGACGCGCCGCCCGCCCTTGCCTTCCTACAGACGAGGCCCGCCCGCCCAGACCTCTGTAAAGCTGCCTTTCCACCAGAGGTATGCTAAGCTGAACGATGGATACGTTTGATATCATCAATACATGTAATAAGGAAAGACCAGACTCACTCATCAACGGCCAGCCCAAATCGTTGAACCTGGAAAGCATCATAAAATTTTGCAGAGAAAGTTCTGTGCAATTTTTTTATGATGTAGGTATACAACACGTGTTGGTGGAAAAGGGTTAAGGGGTTTATTACATACGCACAACGCACATCTCACCCGTTCCGCTACAGCCACAGATACAGATATAGATATATACACCTTACTGAGCACGTACTAATGCTTAAATATGTTTCCTTCTCTATCTTGCATTTACTAGTTTGCCAGTCACAGGAATAATGCCAAACCGCGCTAAGAAACGTCTAATAATCTCAGCCTTAGTTTCGTGGTTTAGCTTCGCCGCCTATCTACCTCTGTTGGGAAGGCCTAAGGGTTCCGTGCAGGCTGTGCGTTGCAGGTTACGTGAGGGTGCGTCGACCTGGTGCAGGACGCGACGTCCTTGCCTTCCGACCAGACCTTGTACATCTGAGGTTGTCTGGGTTCTGTTCGTGGAAATTTGCTAGGAATATACCTAAGGGTTGTCAATACTGAAGTAATAAAGTATCTTCAATAACTAGCTTTTATTGGCTTAGTTTTTAATATTGGAAAGCTACAATAGTTGTGGTCAACCTTGCGACGCTATTTAATTTTTGTTGATTTCAAAAGTAGTAAAGTTTTTGAAAATTACACGTGTCGAGAAAAACTTGGAAGTTAATTAATTAGTAAGGACGTTGAGCTGGAAGTAGTCTAAGTTTCGCTGAGACAACAAACTATACTCATCACCATCATCTGCCTGCCTTTTCCCAACTATGTTGCGGTCGGCTTCCAGTCTAACCGGATGCAGCTGATTACCAGTATTTTACAAGGAGCAACTGCCTATCTGACATCCACAACCCAGTTACTGTGTAATACGAACAAACTATACTATAAATGTTTTATAACCAAGCGTTTAATATACAAATCATGCAACCCCTATTTCCCTCACCATATACCAGATACCACGCCCCTGTTTTCAAAATCACCCTTCAAATGTCGAACAAAACAACTTGAATACCATGTCTCCCCTCGAAATCCTAAAACTCGAGGGCTTTAGATAGGCTGGGTCGCCGCCCGCCCTAGGAAGGTCGCGCCGCCCGCCCTAGCTTCCACTTGTCCCGGCTGAATACGACTCACGTTATGTACCTACTTGTTTGCTGAAGATATTAATAGTAGCATAAATATTTATTATTTTATACGTCAGTCTAGTATTGGCTAAGAATGTTTTATGTTATTTAGTGTTTTTGTATCCGCCACATTCGTCATGACTTTGTCATATTCCTAGACTAAACACGGACGTAAAAATACCGCGGAGGAATTTTACCGCTCACTGGATTTTCAACTGTCTGTGTTGAGCCGAGCATTGACAATCCAACCGATTGCATCCCAGCGCGTCAAAAAAAAACACTGTTGGATCTTCAACTCTCGGCGCCAAGCAGAGCGTTTAGAATCGCGAAAAAGCGTTTAGAAGCGCGAAAATGATTTGCCTCGGGAAAAACGCGCTCGTGCGTACCTGGGCTTAGTCTCTGATAATACAATCTCGTTTTCATAGAGGAAAATAATTGTTTAGCAGATGACACTCAATTTGCCGTGTTTTTGCCATTTCACACGACTCAAATAATGGCAAGTATTATTGAATTTACGGACAACTTAGTTTGATAGTCAATTTACTTAGACAAGAGATTTCCTTTCTAAGTTACGGTTCTGAAATATGTCGGTAACTACGTGCGTATTTATTTATTTATTTTGTTCGGGAAAATAAACAGTTACACAAAAATCGTAATATACAGGTAGTGAGAAAAAATAAAACACGACGATATCTACATCTTAAATACTATAAAATGATTATGGAAATATTTGCACACGAGTGAAACTTAAAAGGCAAAAAAATAACATTATACATAATTATATTTCATTGTATGAAAATAGCTATTACTAATAGACTTGGCCCTGTATCTCTCACATAAATTGTTTTCAGAAAATATGGCTATTCAAAACTTAACTCTGCGCACTCACTTTCCTTTGTCTATTTTTTATAGTATGAAAAAAAACACTTTCTCTCTCCTTAAACATCATCATTATATTTTCCTTGATCCTGTTTCATAATTATTAGTACATATATATTTATATACATTAGCACGTGCCTTATGTATGTAATTATTGTATTATGTAATTGGATCACAAACTACCTACAGATTTGTCAAAAGGTGTCTTTAAAAAACCGCTCTTAGCGATAAAACCGCTTATTGTGTAATCCTTTGTAAAAATTCTACATTTATATCTGTTATTTATATACATAGTGTACATAATAGAAAAGAATTCTATATTCTGTTCTGCATATGCCCTCTGAGAATAAAAACAGCGTGATGATATACTCGTTCATAAGTGACAAACTTATAACGATAATTAACTACATTAATTTTCTATTACTTAAAATATAGCTCGAAGTACTAGCTTAATTATAAAAGCTATGAGTTTCTAGAACTTAGAACTACTTAGTTTTCTAGAATATAGACTTGAAATACTGAAGTTGTTGACTCATCCTAAGATGTTATCATGTATCCTTTAGCTAATTAACATTGCTAACTCATAATTACATGTGAAATGTGGGTGTCGTCAGATACACTTCTGCCTATTTTTTTAAGGAACACGTGCGTGATGAGATGATATTTGAATAAAACATAGAGATTCTGCGAAATCTGTCTACTGGTTACTATTGACATTAATGTAAGAAAAATATTTGCGCATCTATACTTAATAGTTTATTTTACCGCTCTTCATAAGTTCGTGTATCAAGTATTATGAATAACTTGTATTTCTCATGATAATTGAATTTGAGAAAAAAATTGAATTTGAATTTTTGAGAAATAAATGTCTTAAACCGTAAAGACACGTATTACACTATTGTCTCAATGGTCTAGTAATTAATGACCGCGACTGTTGAGCGTGAGATCCTGGGTTCGACCCCCAGATCCAGCAAAGATACAGTTTGACGATTAGGAATTTCTCACTAGAAGACTTATCAAGATTTGTGCCCGGGTGATGGCAGAAGGCTCGTCCCGACGCGACGTGGGATTTAACACATAACAGGTGAAATCTAGATGTACTATACGCTGGGCCTAACCCTTTGGGATGTACAGGTACCTTATGTTAATATACACTGTCTAAATTATTCGATACCTGCCGATTTATTAATGACTGGCGGTGTCCCGCGGTTTTACCCGCATAAGTATCGATCCCGTGGGAATATCGGCATAAAAAGTATCTTATGTGTTATTCTGATGTATAAGCTATATTGCTGTAAAGTTTCATCAAAATCCGTCTAGTAGTTTTTGCGTGAAAGACTATCAAACACCCGTCCATCCATCCTCACAAACTTATAATATTAGTAAGATTTACTTTTGATCGCGGCTTCATCCGCATGATGGTCAGAAATTATCCCACGTGAACGTACTACCGGGATAAAAAGTATCCTCTGTCCTAGCCCAGGTTATGGTGTACCTGGGTAACAGACAGCCAGAGGTACTTTCGTATTTATAATATTAGTATGGATTAAAAATGTACAATATTAACTTTTACCTTTACCCAATCAATGAATACCTAAACTGTCGGTAATGAATGCCTTAAGATCAAAGGGACGCAGGTCCAGCGGCCCCGGGTCGCTGCCCGCCCTCGGAAGGACGCGCCGCCCGCCCTAGCCTTCCACGAACAGACGGTATTATGTTGTTTTTAGATGCTGCAATGTTTTTGGTTGAGTAACATTATGTTTTTAGTATGCTAAATTATTTTATATATTTCATTGTTTTTTTTAACTAATATTTTCCTATTGGATTATGTGATATACATACATATATATGTTCATATTACAAAACGAAAAAGGTAATTTAAAAAAATTAAATCGATTTCAAAAAGAAATTAACTCAAAATTATTAATTTCGGAAGTAGGTGACAAAAACTAAAACTAAAAAATACAGATCCCAAGACACCGATTTCTGAAATTAAAGTTATTTCATAATTTTGAGTTAATTTCTTTAAGGGCTGATTTTTCCAACGCCATTTTATCAGAGGAATAATTTTGAATTTTTGACAATTCTTCCATACAAAAACTGTCAGACGTTAATTTTATTCCACAAATAAAAATTGTCTGTCGTTTGAAAAATTAGCCCTAAGTCGATTTAATTTTATTAAAATACTTTTTTATTTCGTAATTTTCAGTTTTAAGTAAAAACCGGAATATTTATTTGTTATACTTTTGTTGTAAATATTTCACTAGAATTTTCCCAAGGTTTTGAGATGTTTTCCCTTTGACACTACACCCGTAGCTCGTATCAATAAGCCAGGCAGTCACACTTACACGTATTAGTCCATATCTTGAAAATTACTGAATCAATTTTGAGAAAACTTGCACTGTTCCCTAAGTTGAAGTAAATGTAAGCCAATAAAAAAAAGTCACGATCCGATTTCCCCCGGTTTCTGGTCCGGTTTTTCCCGGGTGTCACCATTGCGAGGATCGCCCAGAGGACACAGTGGAGCATACGGTGGAGGTCTGCCCCGCTTGGGCGGAGCACCGCCGTGTCCTCGTAAAGGCGATCGGCAGCGGCGGCGACCTCTCGGGTCCGGGCCTGGTTCAAGCCATGGTCCGGAGCGAGAGGGAGTGGGAGGCAGTCACCTCCTTCTGCGAAGCAGTCATGCTAGCGAAGGAGGTGGCGGGATGGCTGAGGGAGAGAGCCTCCCATTCCAGCCGCCGCGGGAGACGCTCTGGGCGTCGGGAGCCCTCCCGGCCACCGTAGGTGCGGGCCTGCGGGCGAAGAGTAATGGGTAGCTCACCGTCCGATCAGGACCAGGCCCGTGCCGGACGGCGCGTACGTGTTCCACGCGCGCTTCAAAGAGATGTCAGCATCAAATTGAAGGGACCCGTTAGGGCCGAAACCTGCCGGGTCAGCGAGATTGTCCGAAAGGGTTACCGCTGGCTCGGAACATAAAGGGCTAAGGAAGGAACATGGGTGGAGTTTAGTCAGTAAGAGTCTGACACTCCCTTCCGCTCCACACAGAGCGGGAGGAGTCATTCGATGATCTCCAATGGATAAAAAAAAACATTAAAAAAATGGTCACGATCCAATTAATAGTTGCGGAGAAATGGACATACATAGATACATACATACATACATCTATAAGCTTTTGTATATTTGTTAGGAAGCCCTAATAGATTGTCCGTGAATATAATGCAATTCCAATAATATTACATACATACGTGTCGAATTGATAACCTCCTTTTTTTTGAAGTCGGTAAAAATGAGGTTAAAGATCTGTCAATTAGTTTAGACTTCACGAACAAAATATCTATTGATAGAGGTAATTTAAAACTATGGAAAGGATGTCCTTTTGCCGATGAGTATAAATACTTTGTACAATCACTCATCATACTATTAATACCGGGGAAAAAAAACAGTGGCACTCCAGGAGTGCCGACAGAAGTGAAAACTTGAACAATTACTTGTGTATTTTGTGAATCGTCTTATAAACAAAACACGCGCTGTACCGGCTACGGCCATCCGTCTTACGAATTTTCGATCAGGTCACGTGTCCTGACGCGAGTTTAACATTTTTTATCCATTACAAAAAAGTGTACAACGCCGCTAAAGAAGTTTTCACTTCAATTACTCAAAACGCAAGCAAAGCCACAGTCCATGTATAACTTATTTTGCTGTAATGTTTCACTCATTGACGTCGCTGAAGAGATTATTTATTACGACAATCAATACGATAACAAAATACTAATACATTAAAAGCTTCAGGATCAAAGGGACGGCGGAACAGCCTGCGCCAGGTCGTCGCCCGCCCTCGGAAGGACGCGCCGCCCGCCCTAGCCATCCACGAACAAACAGACTGTTATGTCTTTCTTTAATACTGACACTATGAAGGAAGTTTCGTTAGTACATGTTTTTGTTGAATATTTAAAATGTGTTATGCCAAGTTTATTTTTTCAAATATTATATCATTTTACTGGAATTGCAAAATCAAGCACGCGATTTGACTTCACCGCTAACCTGGTGTCATTATGTTCGTGCACATCTGACTTACGATAAATTAGCATACTCGTAACATCACGCCTTTAGACCCACATTTCACCAGTAAAGTCCCATAGGCTGCGTTTCCACCAGAGATTGCACGCCATTCAGCTCGATTCTCGGCACCTCTCATCCAGTTGCTACCAGCCACCCTGCGAAGATCGTCACTCCACCTAGCCTGACGGCATCCTACCTTACATCTGTCAATTCGCGATGTCCACTCAAGAACACGTCTACCCCAACAGTCATCAGTTCTACGGCTAATATGGCTGTGAACTATATCGACAACATTGGTTTTTTTTTCTTTGGTTATTAATCAAAAACAAAACAGTAACAAATCCTTATTGAACAATTAAACATACCACGCAAACCATCGCGGGTTTAACAGCGATTCTGTTAAATTTCTATTCGGTTCTGTGCCGGATCACCTCGTATATATTTAATACCGGAAAATCGAAATCTTTATACACGACAGAATCCACAACGCATGTCCTAACTTGTTTGTATAAAATGTATAATTTTACCAATTAATTTCACCGAAAATAATAGTATCAATCAATACATAAATTTTCGTAACCGACGAAAAGCTCAGGATCAAAGGGACGGCGGCACAGCCTGCGCCGGGTCGCCGCCCGCCCTCGGAAGGACGCGCCGCCCGCCCTAGCCTTCCACTTAGCCCTCTCCGTACAGTTAGATTGTAGTCGTATTATGTAGATTTGGATGCTGCAATTTACGTAGAATGTTTTAATGTAGGCGATGTTTTTTGTTGGGTGCGAAAACTATATTATTTTGAGTGTTAGTAGTAATAAATTAACCACATAATATTGTGAATATTGTAACAATATTGGTCATTTAATTTGAGACAGCAAAAATGGCTCTTAACTTCCGTTTTATGGCAAAAGCACATACCATATAAAGCCAGGAGTAATGTTTACCTACTGAAAAGTCTTCCTAGAGTAAATTACGATCAACAATCTATTCAACAAGTGCAGTGATTATGGCATAGCAATAATAGCAAATCAAAATAATTGTAAAATTTCTCCGTGTCAGTAAACCATCATAACATATTTAGTACACCTGGCAAACCCAGCAATTATTCCAAGTTTTTCTTTTTACTTAAAAAAGAAAAACATGTCAGTAATATTACAAAACAATACATAAAAATCTAGTAACACCAACCTCCTACGACAACCTACCTTAGACATAAACTCACCCTGAACCCGCGTCACCCTGTCACCTTCCACCCGGCAAGCGTAGCGCGTAGCACCGTAGCGGACACTTCTACGGTGCTACGGCCACGAGGGTCTACGGCCCGGCGACCGGACGAACGTCGTCGGGTGAATGTGAGTGGTTTTATGTGCGTCTCTTACAAGTATATGAAGTATTAATATTATGAAATTATAGAGCATGTATTTTTGTACTTTCCCATATTGATGTGTGGAATTATGGGCGAGATATTTTTCCGTGTTAACAACATAAATACAGGCAAATATTACCAACAGAATTCAAAATAAGGAGGTTCTCAATGTCAAATTAGTGTATTTCATATAATTTTACTACTTTTACGTAGATACATTACGACATCACGTTACTTTGGTTGTTTTACGGTTTTGTACCCAACAGTCACGCCTCCAACCATTTAGTTTTTAATAACTTTCCTTTTAATTCTCTCCACATTTGAAGCACTATTCTATTCGTCCCTCTTTTACTTGTTCACCACAGGCTCATCTGGCCATCAATCACGTGTCTTCTAAATGAGAACGAGGCATAACTTCTGCATAACCCAGTTATACAAAAGCCGGTATTTTTCCAGAGAAAAGTCCCCTATTATTAAAATCACGGGCGTGACGGGGACAATCAGCGTAACGACATCGGCGGCAAAATTATCAAGTTAACGCAGGGATGGGGTGGGCAGAATGCTGGCTAGACTTGTCATTATTTCAATTTGAGTTTAGTGAAAAAAGGAGAGACTATAATTTGGCTTTTTCGCTGATTTCGACGTTTAGTCTGGAGTTGTGGCTGTCGAGATATGTAGTTGTGTTTCGAATACTTTTATTTTAAATGTTGTTTCTGTCTAGTCGCATGGCAAAAAATATTTTAATGCAAAGGAAAATATGTCTCATTTAACCGTTCTGTAAGGTGCAATGTTCGTTGTTCAGTAGTGAACGTTTACTGGCAGGTAGTGTAATTATAATGTCATGAAGATGGTACTTAGCAGTATTATTTTGATGTGCTATTTGAACTAGAGGCTTATCACCATAACACTTTACATACTTTTCTGTAACCTAATACATATAATTACACACAAACAACAAAATGGACGCCAGAAAAACTTTATCTATGCACCACCCTCGTGATAAAATCTAAAACATTTCCACCCCACTCAAAGCCTTGTATGCAGTTCTATAGCTATAAGACGCCCCTAATTTCGGGCATCCTGGGCGTTGCAGCCCCTCCCTCCCTCCCCCTGGTTCACCTTTTCGAAGGTTGCGAACGTCCCGGACAAAGTTCATCGCACCACCTCCGCAAGGGCGAATTGCATAAACCATGCCCAAAAATGTAGAGGTGTGTGTGTGCAGTATAACGATGGGGTGTTTATGTGTGTGTATTACGTGAGAAGTGTCTGTATTGATGAAGTTTTATGCTCCATGTGTGTGTTTATAATGGTGTGTTGTCTTTTTCTGGTATGGGGTGAACCTTTGAACCTCCCTTAATTAATTAACAAGTTATTTCTCTTTTACATCAAATTAAAGGTTTTTGTGAAGGTCAGGTCTGTAACTTGGTCCGCTCCTTGAAAAAACAATATTATTTTTCGGATACATAATGAGCTATAAATAATTTGCTTTCATTGGAATGTAAATTATTTTCTTTTGAAGTAACAATATGTTTTGTTGACATGACTATTCATTATAATTAATGTTATTTACTTTACTTTAACCTGAAAAATCGACGACATATCCCTTGAAACTAATCTACTTCAATAAAGGTAGTATTCATACCGCATATGTTCTAATATACGTGTGGGTACTTGAGTAGGTAAATAAGGGCATAGACGATAATAGATATTTTTGTACATAACTTATGTAATCAAACTCTTTAGAGCCCGAAACTTTTCTGCTTTGTTTGCGGGCAGTTTTGAATTATTAAGGGTCTTTGTGTAATTGAAAGTCATATAATAGACATGATTTATTTTGGGAATCGAAACTGCATCCTTAAATACGAGTCAAATGTTTCAGACGCCCTTGGCTTCACATCATTTTCCTTATTTTTAATTTTTCCTTGTGTTACATTTTATGATAAAATATTAGTAGAGAGGTATTTTTGTCATAACAACATGTGCACACCTGTGAGTGATAAATTCACTCTAGATTTTAAGTTTAACTGTTACAGTACCCCAAAAAATGTATTAGTGAATAAGTCGTTGAAGTGCCATAATTAAATAACAAGCCGTTTTGTTACGTATTCAATTAATTACTAAGAAAGATAATATGCTTAAGTCACACGAATTAATTCTTTGTGTTCATCAATTGACATCTTTTCCTAAAAAAGAGCGAACTTTATCGTCAAATAAAAAAACAATATTTAATTTGGACCAATTACGAAACAACTCCACCGGGGATCCACTACTTACTCTCTAAAGCCTTGAGCTAGACGTATGACTAGGCTCCCAGACACTTCAGTCACTACAACTAGCAATTTCGCAAGCGATAATAGTCTTAGAAGACGTCTAATAAACGTCCCATTGCTAAAAACTTCAAGCGCCATCCGTAAGAAATCAGACAAGCTTAACTTTACACACACAGACGCGCAAGCGCCCTGTACGAACAAATCAGCTATTGAAAGAAACGCACACATAAATACATTCTCGTTATCTGACGAACACACAGCCACAGCGGCGCGCACACAAGCACATCTGTCTAGACTACTTGTTAAAATGCGATGTTCCGGGGCTCGACATTCGTCAGTAGGATAGGTCACGGACCACCACGGACATCGCTATCCCTTTCTAACCTACACACCCGTCCCGTACTTTCGAAACGGAGCGTTTGAACGTTTGAATTCAGACCTTACGCGGCGGAGTTAACCGTCGTTTTCCTTAAGGGAACAATCAGGTATAAATTTCGCTTTCAAAGCTAAGTCGTCCCAATATCAATAAGGCGATAACTCATAACAATTTTCGTTTGAAATTGAATTCTAATTGTATAGCCTGAAGGTTCATAGTCATGATTGATACGGTTGGTCCTTCGACCTGGACGGCGGCGTTGCGTCCTTGGTCGGTCAGGACGAATTAGTCTCGGGAATAATAATTTATGTAAATGTTAGTACATATATGTACAACATATTGTACATAACGGTGCCCGGTCTAGGCTTTGTAGCCTAGGCATAGGTCTAGATAGGTCCCAAAATATTTTGTGAAAAACTGTCCCAGACATGTCATAGTAAGTAATATGTTTCTGGGCATTCGCGAGGGCGTCAGTTCGTTCAGAAGTTAAATCTTAAAACTTACTTTAATTGTTATGACTTAACCTTCAACTACTGCCGTAAACTAAGGCACCAGGGTTCCCTGTATCGCTAATCGCGTTGTCTACATCCATAAACATAATAAAGTGATGTAGTCATCATAACCACACTTTGCAGCCAATTCTGAGATTCTACGATGAAATTTTCTTTATAGGTGTATGTACGAGTATAAAGAGACTAGATTGCTCCCAAGTTTTCTTGTACTTACTTTATAAAGATGCTTTGAAAAGCTTTCATTTCTTATTAAGTTTGAGATCCCATAACCGATTGAATGCCGTATTTACAGAAACAATTAAAAAGTCATTGTGTCTCGCATACCATCTCTACGAAGGGTTAAGTCACAGGTTAAGGGGGTTAAGTCTTGTATAGGTAAGTACAGTCAGTTACTGCAATTAGCTGACCCACCTTTGCATAAATAGTTGAGATTATTTAGAATACGAATCGATAGAATTATTCTACCATTTATGCAATTCTATCGAAACGTATTCTAAAAAATCTCAACCATTATGCGAAGGTGGGTCAGCTAATTGCAGAAACTGTCTGTACTTCCCAGCCTTTCTCTGACAATTGCTTGCCTTTCCTTCTCAATCCATTGTCCTAAATAAGTGCGAGCTTAAACTAAATCATCATAAAATGACTATTTACCTTATTCGTGTTACTATGACGTTAATTATAAGCAATTTCATGTCACAACTAAAATTAAACGAAATAGCTTTGACAGTATTCCCAAGATAACGCACCAAACAGGCCGACTCACTTAAACACACTAGTAGATAATTACCCAAAGTTAACACCAGGAAAACGAATCAAATAAAAACTCATTCCGTAATATATTTGATATGACAAAATTACGCATACAGTTCGCACTTTGTTATCTAGGGTACTTAATGGGACTACATGACCGAAAGCGCGGTCACTGTCGGACTGCATAGAAAAGAAAGAGAAGCGCCATGACATAACGCTGGTAATTTATTGCAAAATATGAAGCAATTATCTATTTACAAAAAATCTATTGTTTGGACTAAACAATTAAAACACTAGTGCTTTTAGTATGTTGCTTGTAGAATAATCTGACAAAAAATCAGAATGATTGGGTGAATGATTGTATGGTATTTATTGTGAAAAGAAAGTTTTTAGTGGAATCTTCATGATTTTTTTGCTATCGTATCAAATTAGTTGTATTATGTTTTCAACACACTATCTACCTAGCATATATCCTGAAGAATATCATATATTTTTCTGATTTTGTTTACTGTAGTCGATCATATACTTTTAGGCATTATAAAACTTGCGTGTTTTGCGTATAGGTCCTGTAGTTCCAAATCTTAAATAGTTTCACACTCACTGATAGACAATAGTTCCTTCACTCTACAGCCTAAACCACTGGGTCTGATGTGAGCAAGAATAGAATACTCTTTATTTTGTACAACATACGAATAACAAATATATAAGAATTCTTTATATAACTAGCTTCCTTCCACGGCATCGCCCACGATATCCATAAAAACTATCTTATGTCCTTCCCCAGGATGCAATCTATCTCTCTGCCAAATTTTTGCGAAATCCGTTTAGAGGTTTAGGCGTGAAAAGGTAACATACAGACAGACAGACAGACAGACAGACAGGCGGACAGACAGAGTTACTTTCGAATTTATAATATTAGTATGGAAGTATGGATGGTTAGTACTAAGGAAGGGTTTTTGAAAATTCATCGGGGTTAAATAGCGATGATGATGAGAGCTTGTATGGAAGCTAAGAAGCTTGTCATTTTTACCGAGAGGGAAATACAATTCCACACAGCCAGTCTCTTAATAACATCAAAAACGTATTATATCTTCCTATATTACTCAAATCAAACCTAGAACACATGTCAGATCACAGTCGGTACATGAGCGATCGTTGCTACATGGAAACAGCTTCAAGTGTTCGATGAAATATCTGTTATTACTAGGTGTTCCTGTAACAACTGGCATCTGTAATTATGTAGCAGAGTTCTTGTTAACAATAGGTTCGTTACGTTTAACTTGAACAAACTGGTTGAATAATCAAAATATATTGCAATACTTTCCGAGTTGCATCCCTCCAATCGAATTTAAACAAAACTTGTCACATTATTACGTTCATAATCCAAGTTGGCGACTCTTATCCATAGAACATGACAATGGAATCTAAAACTTTCTGAAAAGCCCAATTGACTATCTCTAGAATTACTAATCCGATTTCAGAGTTTTATAAAAATGTCAGCGCTTGCTGTACAAGGTTAACATTTTTCTAAAATCCATAGGCAAATAAGGGCGAATTTCACCAATGAAACCGAACACGATTTACATCCACACCGCGTTCAAGAGCTGTCAACGTCATCATTGTTGAGGAATATTGACGTTGAAAGCGGTTGAACGAGGTTCGTTAGTGAAATTAGCACAATACCTACAACAATTCTCAAAACGCGATAGGTATTCATATATCAGATTACGTAAAGCTCAGTATCTATTACACAACATGACGACAGTTTCTGAAGCAGCACAGAAGAATTACTTGCTAAAGGGTAAAGGGTTCAACAACTGAGAACTCAGTAAATATTACAGGAGAAATAAACTTGGTACATTGTTTGAGGCCGCAACGTAAATATTTAATGTAGGAAATGAGAACAGGATATTCAAAGGTTTCAGGACGTAATTTCGTTTAGGTAGGTTAGTTTAGTGGGTGGGCAGAAGAATATGTTACTGATGAAGTGATGGATTTGATTATAGTTTTTGTTATTTTGTATTTTTTAATACTCGATAAATAGGTAATAAGGTAGGTTGTGGGTTTAAAACCTTCCTTTGACTTTTTAGTGTCGTTTTTTTGTTTTATTTTCAAAAAGATACACTATACATTTTTGATTGTTTTGTGCGAAGGTTTGAATGCTTTGTGAAAACATTTCGATTGATCACCGGCGTGCGTTTTTGACCAGATGTATGAATGAAAACGAAGCAAAAAATAAGCAAAGTGAGGATCTTAGCAAGTGGTGTATTTCTCCCTACCCCCATGAGAAAAAGGAGTTATGTATGTGTGTTTGTGATAACCAATGCTTTTCACCTCACAATAAATAGGCTGACATCAATACACCTAAACTTAAAATGCTACCCCCGACTTAGACCCTACTGTTAAAAAATCAATCAAACCGAAAAGTGAAACAAGTTCAAAGGGAAATAGTTCTAACAGATTCCTTCTAAGAACCTTAGTACCCTAGTTTCCGTTAAGTAAAAAGGAGAATACTAATAGGGCCATTAGCAACCAGGTCGTTCTTCGTTCTATCTTCGGGTAAGATTGTCGGAAACATCGAAAGTATACGAATGATTTCCGATCTCTACTTATGTACCTACGTTAAGTGAGTTTTAGTTGTATGAAATAAGGGTAGTTACTGTATGAGTAGCGTCGAAGTTTAGGTCGTTAGGTATTTATAAGTTAAAAAAATGCTGACCCTGAACGTTACAGATGAATCAAACAGAATTCATTTATACAAAACTAGCGGCCAGCTTCGCACGGGTGCAATTTTGTTTTCGAATTTCTGAAATTTTCTTTCTTAGCAACCTTGTCCTGGCAATACCGAACATAACAAAAGAATTATCCAATTTGGTGCAGTCATTCGGAAGTTATATATATGCGCGTACAGACATTTCGGCGACTTTGTTTTATTACTACGAATATGTAAGGATTAACAATTTTCTAGCTACTGTTGGTTACTACCCGACAATCAATCTGACTCCACGTGAAAGCTTTGAAAAACCTTCGATTATTAATCAAGACTTCCAATCGGACGAACTCACTACCTACCGAATTTCGCTGTACAGCCAAATTGTTACACTTGAGTGACCTACCTACCAAGCTTTATATTTACAAGGAATCGTATCATTGTTATCTAATAGAACCTATATTACTTACTTAGCCTGTTTTATTATCCAACGAAATAAAGCAAACGCTAACAAAATCAGAAATTAAAAATTCCTAATAAACACAAAATTAATTGGAAGCATAGACAAAGTAAAAGTTACCATCAACAATATTCTCGGAAAAGTGTAAAAGAAAATTGCTTTTTTTTTAAATATTCAACGAACAAACTTCGTTACTTCTAGATAAGAATTGTTTGTCTGCCAATATGTGAATAAGGCTAGTTTAATTAAAAATCGGCATCCTCGTTTAGGTAAGGTCGATTAAATAAAAATTACCTGAAAGTGCTAACTGTGCAGGATTTTCAGCCTTCCTTTTGCAGAGTACAGCAGCTTAGTAAGGTAGAGCTTTTAATTAATTATGTTATCACACTATCAGTGGCCTAAAAAGGCCACTTTGGCAGAATCATAAAAGGATAACATTATGAATCATAATGAACAGTTGGTGAAGGATTTTTCAGTTATTTTTTGTCTGTGCTAAAATACTAATCAATCCAATCCCAATCTCTTTAATTATACCTACGTAGTGTAGCGAAAAAATGAAAACACGGACTGTCTTCGCCATATTATGATTCATAATGTTATCATTTTATGATTCTGCCAAAGTGGCTTTTTTAGGCCCCCAGTATTGGCAAAGTCTAGTCTACTAGCAAAACTTGCGGGCTTTAAAATCTATAGGTCACACTTTTTTGCAGCTTTATAACATTTGAATTTGCCACTTTTACAGCTTTTTACGTCACATCAACTTGCTTCCGTATTACTCATTTCTACTTTCTATCGACTTCCTTCCAAGTCTTCGTTATAAAATCAAAATATTAATATTATCATAGAACCTCCCCAATGGTCTCTAGTCAGCAAATCAATCAACCAATTTCATTATAACGATCGTTAGTCCCCAAATCTCGAGCATAAACGGTTCATTATGTATTAATTACAATGTTGATCTATTGTGAGGAGCTTCCTAGACGGCAGCCCCCCGCCCCCTCCCAGCGCGTCTGAAGGTCGGCGGGAGGCCGTTCACCCCCAGACGACACCCACTTACACCAACATAGGCGCACGGAGCGTCTACACACCCATGTTTTAGCCTCTGCAAGTGTGTGTACATGGGGGTGATTTTTCAGGTGTATTTTTAGGCGATTTTGTAATGTTCACTGTTTTGTGAAAGTAGGTTTTTAGACACTGTTGATTGCTCACACTTGTTTGCTGTTAATGTAGGTGTTTTGTAGGTAGGAAGTCTTCCGTTGAGCTCATCTTTGTCGGAAAATGAAGTAAGTAATCATAGTTAGGTATTATTACTTACTAGCTGCGCCCCGCGGTTTCACCCGCATAAGTTTCGATCCCGTGGGAATATCGGGATAAAAAGTAGCCTATATGTTAATCCAGGGTGTCAGCTACCTCCATACTAAATTTTATCAAAATTGGTCCAGCCGTTTGAGCGTGAAGAAGTAACAAACATATAAAGACACACACTCACAAATTTTCGCCTTTACAATTATAGTGTGATAATGTGATAGCACCTACTCTTAGACCACAAAACAATTAATTTTGTAATAGGAACCTTGAATACTTTTACAACAACAAGGCTAGACTTTTCCTCATAATGATGATCATCTCCTGTCCTAACCAGACATGACTGATTCTGTACAAATAAATACAATAACTTCTACGTAAAAGGAAAAACATACGAGATATTAGCGACAAAAGCATGTAGATACAATAACTATGTCAATATCTGCTTGATATTAATATATAGGTATGTATCGTGTTTGAATTCACGAATATCGTGTCTCAAATAATATTTGTGTCTGCTCTTTGCTGGTACCTACAGAAGCTGGGGGCTATGTAAATTCTTACAAAGACACATCATAATATTATGCAGGCAGGCTCCTATATGGTGTTAGAAAGTGTATCGGGAAGATTCACGAAAATCCTCTTGTGGTTAGTTAATGAAAAGATGCAGGGATTGTCAATCTGGCTATTTATTTATTTATTTATTTTATTTATTTATTTAAGGACAACCAACAAAGCATACACCAAAAATACATGTTAAAATCCCCATGTTATTATAACATTTTATAGTGTAGCCTTAATTAAAGGCTGCCACGGCATGCATTAAACATAGGATTAGGAAATATAGTTACAAAACATATTTAACTTATATATACAGATTATATAGTTTTAAGTGAACGAGAAAACAAAAGAAACCACACTATTAATTTTTCACTCTTAAGATAAAGCCCTATACAAGGCAGCCTTGAACTTATGTAAAGAGTAAGACATATCAATATCTACGCTGGGTGAGCATGACAGGCGACAAAATTGAATCTGCATTCTGTTAATGGTGGAAAAATGACCCAGATTGGTTTTAAAGCCCTTAGCGCGGAGCAACAGATACCTGGACCTACGAGCAAGCTTGTAAGGTACATACAAATTTATTTGACTTAGCAACCGCGAGCAATCAATATGGGTGTTCATTATTTTGTACAGGAACAGATGATCCAAGAGCATACGGCGATTTTCCAAACTCATAAGTTTGAAATGTTTCAAGCGTGTACTGTAGCTAGTTAGATTTCTGGCCCTACTGCAGTGCTATAAATCAAAAGTATTTGGCCAATTTTTAGCGTACCTTAAAAGAAAAAAACGGAACCCTTATAGGATCACTTTGTTGTCCGTCTGTCTGTCCAGACACGTTATCTCTGGACCGCGTGGAGGTATCGAGTTGAAATTAAAACCATATACTCAGGTCTAATAGACCCTTGAAGCTGTGAAAAATCAAACTTCTCGTAAAAAAAAGATACGGCCGTTTATGCCGCAAAAAATATATTTCGACACTCTCAAGGGAAACAAAATTTATAGGGTAATTCCCGTTGACCTAGAATCATGAAATTTTGCAAGAAGCAAAGTCATGTAGCACAAGTAAAGGAGAACATCCAAAAACCGTAAATTTGTAATAACATTTTTTTTTCAACCCGTGACAAACTATTTGTTTACAGTAGGGAACCCTCGGTACGCGAGTCCAACTCGCACTTGGCCGGTTTTTTTTCTATAGTGGAAACATCTTTTCGCAGTAGATATTACGAGCTTCTCCTTCCACCATTAGATAGCAGAGATGTTCCAATAGTTCCTTCACCCTTGACGCAAAAAAAAACAAAAGAACAGCCCAATTCACTACTACTGAACGCCCAAATATATCTTGGGTACACAGTGTAATAAAAAACTCTATTCAAACATACCAAATTCAACAAAAAAATGCACTTTGCATTCGCGAACAGCGCTACCATGTACAGACGCCAGCACATCAAGCTACTACTGTCAAATTTCATTAATAGATTTTCAACTCTATCGCTAAAGCATAAGGTTAAAAGTTGATTCGGAAAATTTGACAGTTTCGGGTAGCTTGATGTGCTGGCGTCTGTACTACCAAGTTATACTGGTCGCACAGCAATATACCTACTTGATAGCCCGCTCGTGTATACATCAGTTTATGCAGATGTCAGAGCTCACATATAATAATTATGTAGGTGCATACGTAGGTCTCAGCACCTAGGCACTTAGAAGTAGGACACAAATCAATGAATAAAACTCGGGGCCGAAAAAGGCCACTTTGGCAGAATCATAAGTTTTTTTTGTCTGTGCTAAAATACCAATCAATCGAATCCAAATCCAATCCTAATCTCTTTGATTATACCTACGTAGTGCAGCGAAAAAATGAAAAACACGGACTGTCTTCGCCATTCGCCTCTTTGCTTCAATAACGTGATAAGTCCGACAATTTCAATTTTCAGGAAAACACATTATTGATGCAAAAGAGGCGATATTATGATTCATGATGTTATCCTTTTATGATTCTGCCAAAGTGGCTTGATTTTACATTTTTGTATAATTTTAAAGTGTTCCTTCACCTCCCGCTACTAGTAAAACATGCAACGTTTATTTTCTCTTAACTGTACTTACCTGTCAAATAGAGTAACCTAGATAAAGTGGATAAGACAGAGATTAAAACAGAAGACAAACTAGCAGGGGATCGAGGAGGGCAGGGGGAGGAGTGGGGTTCAGGGGATCAGACCGGAATAAATCCTATTAACGATGGCGATTGTTGCATCAGAAACCCATAAGTAAAATCAGTTTTCTTCAGTCACCAAATATCTAATTGGCTAAATGTAATACTGTTCAGAACTTCAGAACAGCCATCGATTTCGAAGATAATTTAAGTATCGGTCTTGGTTTTCTGCCCAGCTTTTTCATTTTCCAGAGTGATTACAAAGCATCCGTCTCCTATAGCATTATCCTGAAACTCCGAGACGGAAAGCCTTTTGTGCTTTTTGTTTTCATTATTTTGTGAGTTTTGTTCCTTCCTCTACTGTTTGTATTTCATGTGCGTGTCCCAAATAAAATACATTTATTTCTTTCTTTCTTTCCTTCTATACATACTATATTAACTTCTTTACTAGCCCCAATAAAACACACCAAACAAACGGTTTCTCAAATAAAGTCTAGACCTTAGCGACTTTTCCTAGAAACTGTCGGGTTGTCACCAAGGACAGCTGACAGTAACCACTTACAATCAAGGTTGTAATGCATAACCAAAGGTAGACACCCCTTGGGGACACATGGCGCGGTAAAAACCTTAAATAACGACGTAAAACCGAAATTGTTCTACGTGGACATTTACGCAAGCTGTTGCGAAATGAGGAAAATGATGTGGCGGTGATATCATGCTTATCTGTGAGGTATGGGAGGTCGATGTAACGAGGTGTACCATCCAATGATATGTATAATTATTCGATCAAAAAAGAAAAAAATAAACTTATAATGATTTCATTTCAGCGGGTCGTGCTTCTTTTCATTCTTGGCCTGCCCAAATGTCCTTTCTTTGGTATTGTTCGTCGAATCGTTGAGCTCCTCTAGTTCTGAGTTGAGCTGCACGATTTTTGACATATGCATGCCCTGACTGGACAGGTCCGCTCAATCTGTGCGGTTTTTACTCAAAAGACCATTTCTGACACCAATCTACATGGCCTTCACATGAATTTAAAAGAGACTGTTACCTCTGAGTTTGTTTCGGCCTTTCTTCTCAGAATAGTCAGATAGGAAACACCGACCTCATCTAGTTTAAAAAAATATGACTGACGTGTAAAAGTATTTGTACAAACCTACTTACAGAAAATAAATCATTTATTCTGAATAAAGTTTTCTGAAAAACCTACAATCAACTCAATCTTACCTTTGCCCTATTAGTTTGTAACAAGGTATTTTTTCGTCATTTATCAGACAATAAAAATGTTTTCAGTACAAAATTAGACAAATACCAGTGGTATTAGTTATTAGTATTAGAACGGAATAAATCGTAGTAAGTAATATTAATAATATTTAGTCGTACAGCCCAAGAACTCAATTTACTGATAATAGCTAAGCTCCATCTATTCATAGTCTAACAACACGCGTAAGTGAAGCACCGCCCTTACGCCCTGGAAACTATACACCAATGCTTTAGGTATTGTACGAAAATGTAATGAATGTTTTAGCGAACATGGTTCACACGAAACGCCCTGAAACCAGGACTGAAACAATAAGGACTAGTCTAGACGAAAATTATTCCATGTTCATTACTAGCTACAGTGGAGTGACGTGTCTTAGTAATTTCTTAATTAATAATTAAGATGAGTAAAATATTAAGTCTTTTAATTTATTTATTATGAAGGTCTGCTGAATTTGAAGGTTCTGTCTGGATCAATGGAAAATACTGAAAGGAAAATGAAAAAAAGTACTTACGATAAAAAAATAAATTCATAATAAAAAACGGGATGAAGTAAAGAAAATCACTTGAATATCGAAATAAATATGCAAGTTTAGAAGAAAATTCCACAAATCCACTTTCCCCGTTCAGAGAATAGCGTAAAGATTGTCCAATGATAATTACGACTAGATAATAACCGCAATGAGTGAGTGCGACCAATTAGAACACATTACATCGAAGAGATTTATGACCAGTGAGGGTGGATGTGACACATCGGGCTAGAGAGACTGTCACAGAGATATGAGTAACAGAGATGAGAGACGAAAGTTTGCGATTGTATGCTAAACTTTTTGTTACTTACTCGATGTGCCCATTACGTTGCTATAAGGGCTGACTTTACCAAAGTCTTTCTTCCTTTTTCGTGATCTTTTATCCGTGAAATAAAGTTTACTTCTGACAGTTTTTGTATGGAAAAACTGTCAAAAATTCATTAATAGAGTTCTCAGCAGACTGCCTAACCTTTCATAGAAAAAAACTGTCTGTATAAGCATTAAACTTTTCCATCACTTCGTACACCGGAAAACAGTTTGTTTGTAGGTACACATTTAACGTAATAAGAGAATTTAATTAACTAGCAGCGCTGCCTGGCGAGAAACGTGCAAACAATACCTGATCTGTTTCCGGTCCAAAGAGAACTTTAAGGATGGAAGCGAGCAAATATTTGTAGAGCCTTGTTTATTACTTTTTAGTTAAATACTAGACTTTATTGTAACTAGAAGATGTGAAGGAATTCACATTAACATTCATTGTTATTTGTTCACCTGGTATTAAATTACTAAAATGGGCTTACTGTCGTTTTAAATCGCGTACCTTTACTTTCCAAAGCGTCGTGATGAAATCTTACGGTACTAAGTACTTCAAGTTAACACGAAATCCTCAATCAACAACGGTATATTAAAAATCTTTACAATATTTTTTATCCGAAATCAAAAGAGACGCAAATGCTTTTATGTTAAAATAATATTCTCAAAAGTTTTAAAATATTTCGACGACAGCGCGTATCCGCGTTCGCTTGTCGAAGATCTGACGGCATCGACCCGACAGTATCCCAATGGGCCTGTCACCAAGCCGTCAAACGTTAGCCGTTGACGTTCAACAGTTTGACAGCCATCAAACTTGTCAGCGTGTGCGCAACACATGATCTTAAATTAGGATGGAAGTATAAAGAAATCAGGAAGTGATTTAGTTTATTTTTTTATCGAAGTATCTATTTAACATATAAGAAGCTTTTACAAGAACGTAGGACTTCTTCCAGGACTTCAACCCAAAAATGAAAAGATATATTGGTCCACAGAAACGTTTTTTTTTTAACTAAAGAATATTGTTTGGTGGCGGACTTATGCTTTCCTAGTATGGAGTATCTTTTCATCAACGTCATTGATTCATATAAACAATTTCCGTTACTTTCAATACTATTATTCCCGGAAACTCCTGATCGTTTGTAAGTTTTCTCGAAATCATTTCAATATCGTGATACGGAAGGGATTGGGATCACGGCAATCAATGAATATTAATATTTTCCACGAAATCATTTCGATATTGCGCCCATATCGCGGAAAATATTACTAATTTTATTCTACTTTTACTAGAAAGATACACTGGATAATGTCAATTTGAATACTTCTGCAGTAAATATAAAAACTACGAAACTATTTGATTTCAAACTTTTTCAACTGACATATATAGGTAATTGATTCCACCAACACCAATACAATAAAATTTAAACAATTAAATCAATTTATTCAATTAGAGCTAATTAGCTTGCAACGGTAACGTAGTAATTAAATTCTGCGTTTCCTGTCCATTCTAAATTGGTCCGCCATTTCTCCCCAACCTCCCCTTTTTTAGGTCAATGTAGACTGGATAGATCTCGCTTGTATTGTTTACACTGAGAAAAACATTCGCTTTTAGATAGTAAATTGCGCTGGCGTGCATATCTCGCGTCTCGTTTCTGCGACACGGTGATGAATCTTGCTGTCTCTTTCCCCGAAGAAATGCAGTTTTCACTGTCGGTCACGCGATACTGCACCTATAAATTGGTTGTTCTTAGGAAATGTGAGGGATTTTTTAGCAATACTTGTACAGTGTACTGTACGAAGGGGTTTTTTCCCGGTACCGTTAGACGAGCACGTGGCGTGACTTTATTAATTGGTGGCCAAATAACGAGTCTGTAGAGGATTACTTGTATGATTTTAGTTATATTGTAGCTGGTCGTTCATGTATATAGTAGTCCTGACGGATATATCAACGCACAGTCTAAACCGCTGGTCCTAGAGACATGACATTTGGAGGGTGTGTTCTAAGAAAGGGTTTTTCGAAATTCCACCCCTAAGAGGGTGAGTGCGAAGAGGGTGAAATTTCACGCGGACGAAGTCGCGAGCAGAAGTTAGGTAGTTTGATTATTAATAGTGCATTTGCGAGTGCGAGTGTCGATTTGCCCGACTATACTGCAAAATATCACACTATTAATAATTTTCAATAAATAAGTAGGTAGTGATGTTATTATAATAAGTATTTTCATAAATCTGAATCATACTAAAAAATATGCTTTGATAGGGATAATCTCTCGTTGCTAGGCAAGTAAGTATTGACCTTAAGACACGGCGAAACCTTCCGCTCCCAATCCGTAACCTTTCTACAAATAAGACCTTTGTACCCTCACTAAACTTCAATCATAAGGATATGAAAAAACTTGAGAAAATGACGAGTATCATCACTACATAGTATAAAACAAAGTCGCTTTATCTGTCCCTATGTCCCTTTGTATGCTTAAATCTTTGAAACTACGCAACGGATTTTGATGCGGTTTTTTTTAATAGATAGAGTGATTCAAGAGGAAGGTTTATATGTATAATAATAATAATGTTTCCGTGCGAAGCCGGGGCGGGTCGCTAGTTTATTTATACGAGTAACAGAGCCTACGCTAGTTAAATGTAGAAAAAAATTGCTTTTCACGCATGAGGTCTGGCCTTAAATACAACACGTGTAAGGATGTACAGGATGTTCGTTAATAACCATTCTTAACCATATGGCAACTAAGCTACTGTTTTAGAGATATTTTTTAAATGTTTGTTGAGTTTTGTTTACTATTTAAAAGGCAGCATAGTGTCTTTTAGTGTTATTGTTAACACACGGCATGCCCTAATTTATCGATGTTCTGAGTTGTCCTACATGTCGACAACTCTATACTCAAAAATGTGTATACTAATGTGTGTCTCTTTCTTTTCAGGTAAGTTCCAGTGGCTAGCATGCGCGCTGGACGTGAAATCATCGTCACCTCTAATAAACAAGGATTACACACAACTGCAGTTTAAAATAGACACGATATCCGAGCAGACAGACATTCTCGTATCCCCACTGATAGGAAAATAACTTTAAATATTATAATTATTTGAAATAAGAACAGGTAAGTACTAAACGGAGACAAACGCGGAATTAATGTTATCTTCTGCAGCTGTTTTTGACTTATAGTCACGGCCTAATTAAACAATTTATCGTTTTTCTGTCTTTCAGCTTACGTAAATGAATACGTATTTGTGGACATTAACAGTCAATTAAATACCTACATTTACATGCCTAGCGTTACATAGGAAACTATAATATTAACTTTCTCAAAAAAATATTGGTAAAACGTTAATTGCAAAGATTTCATGGACTCAGATCGTAAAATTATCTACTACTCTCAAATAATTCAGTTATTACGTAAAATTCGTAAACTAGTCATTCTAGTTCAGTAAACAACAACAGATTATAGCCAAACCTAGAAAAAAAAACCTACACCATAACTAAATAATCTAAATTCAAAAAAGTATAAAAATTAAATGTAATGTCGGTATGGTGTCGAGAATACCAGCGCGCGTAATAGAACGTCGTCGAAGCGTGGGAATGCAGTCGCAAGGACGCGATGCACCGGCTAAATGGAACACGGAGCGGACACTTTCAAATGTATCCGTATATATAACGACCATCACTCGATGTTTCTATGTTAGTCATCTATTTTACTACTACATCTAGGAGTCTATAATACATTTTGGGGCACGTATTTTTGGCTAAGGGGCCGGCGGAGCATCGTAGTTCATACAAACGTTATACCAAAATAATTTGTACATCAAACATATTCTTAATGTAGTGTGTATTTATTCTGATTGGATTACAAAACATCTAGGTTCCAAAAAATATATTTTGAATTGACACTGATTTAAAGACGAGTTATGACAAAAATAAGTTTTCTATAGAAATTTGAAATTCCTCAATATCTCGTCTTTATATCAGAGTGCTTTCAAAATATATATTTGGGAACCTAGATATTCTGTAATCCAATCGGAATAAATACATTATTTTGGTATTACGTTTGTATGAACTACGCATTAGCATGCGTAGTTCGCCGGCCCCTTAATAGATAAAGTAAAGGAAAGTTTCCTTCACTTAGCTTTATTAGTAAAAATATTTCCTATTACTTACACATTTCCATTTGTGAGTAAGAACTACGAAAAATGTTTAATACCTAGAGTCTAGACTTATTGATTACCTATACGACGGAGTATGAAGTAGACATGTATTGTACTCTTACACGTTAATGTTATAAGCAATCGCTCTAATGAAAAACGTTTAATTTCCGCATGTCCTTCAAGGAAAATGTTAGGTAAAGCGAAATGGTTTTTAATAAAATTCTTTTACGTCAAGGAAGTCTTAATTGAACTTATTTATACACGTGCTCAAATTCCAAAAAGTTATTATTTTTTTCTAAAATTCAATTTAAATCAACTCTTGCTCAAATAGCCGCTTCTCATTTATCAGACCCCTTCAATCTAGACGATCCCGTTATAACTTCATACATATAGTTTTTATTTCCACATAATTGCCAGTCTTCGCCGCGCCAGTGAGAAAATTAATTATTTCTGACATTTACGCCACCAATCATTGAAATGGAGGCACCTGGTCACGGGCAAACTAACTTATTGTAAGAAAAAACTTGACGCGTAGCCATGACGTGTGAAACCGAAAACTACTGGCTGGGGAGCTTTAGTAACAAGTACAAAATTAGTTAATTATTTACCTGTTCACCTTTTGACTCTGCTGCTTTTTATATCTACAAAAAATTAGCTATATAATATAGTTCATTATAAATTAATATATTTTCTACTTCCGAATTTCAGAGCATAGCCTTTAATTTTTTTTGCGATTATCAAACCTGCGATCCTCACCAGAAGTTAGACATTCCGCAATGCGGTGTAGATCGTCATCTGCCTCCACACAGTCTTACAGTTCCACAACCACGTACACACTACCCACGTCCCACAGAAAGAGACAACGCAACCAAAACATGCACACTTTTAAATCTACGAAGTTTCTACACTTTTCCTAGCAATTTCCCCGCTTCAGTCCAAACGATAAATATTTTAGTAAAGTATAGAGACTGTAATAAAACATATAGTATGACTCCCATTCAAACTTTCGTTTACCACACCTCACTCACATAGATGCAGGTTTATCTTACGCCTGTGTGCAAATGCAAACTACATAATGTGCAACATCGCGGGGAGTTTGTGTGTGTGCAGTGTCGGCTGTGTGTGTGTGTGTAGGAAGAAAGTGCATTCTGGTTACACGGACGGCTAGTCGAGGGAAACTTGACATTATAGGAGTCGGTACACACTGGTGTGAGTTAGATAGAGTCATCTTGAGATATGTCGAGCTAGTTTTAGGGAACTTTTTCATCAGTAAGGTAGGTAAGATTTTATGGTGCAAGATTACTTTGCAGTTAGATCTTCTTTCTCTTCGTTTAAAAACAGTGTTTGTAGCCTTTTTTTATTTGTTTCTATTTTATATAGTGTCTACACTTAACAGAATAAATATCCACAAATAAAACAGATTTTATTAAAAATCAAATTATATACGTATAATAAATCTACCAACATAAAGCTTCTTAAGCAACACAGAGACAACAAAACAGCTATAACATCACCAACCTAGCATAACTTATCTCCGTACCGGTCCCCGCGTGTTATCACTCGTGTGCCGGCCGCCTGCGCCCGCGCCGCTGCACTTGCACTAGTAAACTTGAAACAGTTCCAGCCTGTTATTACGTTTCCCTTTCGTATTGCGTCCGAGGGGACTGTCTACTTGTACTTGTGTTGCGCGTACGCAGCTATCATTCTCTAGTTATTACTGGATTGATTGATCCAACTTGCTTTATTTTGATTGATATTAATAATAATTGTCCCAGCAGTGGGAACATTACAGGCAAGATTTTGTTATAAATAAATCATACACAAACGTTGGTACACCTCCTCCTACGATCCTTACATAACCTTTGCTTCGTTTACACCGTTTTTCTTTTGCTTAAATTAATCATCAATTCACTTAATCAAAACAGGCTTCAATCTAAGGTTCACATAACAATTGACTGCTGACTTTAATGAGTATCTATTTGCTGCCTCATTTGGATACATTGACTGCTGTTTCTACATTCATTACGAACTGACTAGACTTATTAGACTTTGAAATCATAAGGGAATGTTTCAAACAATTCTGTGCCTACATTACAACTTGAGGTTCAGACCCATCCATGTAATCCTAACCTCAATTATACTTTGTCGTTCCGCTCACAGCGCGCTAGGTTACTAACAACTCTGAAGTACAAAGGGTCTCAGGTCTTAACAGTAATTAGGTGTCTAATAGTCCTTTCCGAAGTCTAGACGCCGAGACCTTGACAAGAGACCTTGGATCTAAGTCTGGGAACGCGGCAATTCTCCAGATATTATTTCTAACATAAAATAAACTTGGGTCTGTCTTGCGTCGCGCGTGGGCGTCGCTTTGAGTTGACATTGGGAAGTTGTAGTAATATCCTTGTTTTGAGGGGGACTGATGGATGGATTGCCAATTTATGTCTGTATTTCTCGTAATAAGCTTCAGATGGTATTTTGTAGATTTCGACACATGACATACCTCCTTTTTTAACAATTTACAGTATAATACATGCTTTATTGTGCACCATAAAGCACCCGGTGTTTTGTACACCCAAGAGAAAAAATAAAAGAAATTATCTTTAGCCACTACATAGAAGCGATCTAACATCTCTACAAACATTTACCAACACAAATATTACAACATGTTTATAACTGACCTCCCACCGGTGTCCGACGTCAAGCAGCCTGCTGTGTTTCGTCGATGCGTGGGAGTTCCAGTACCTCAGGCATCTTCTGGGCACGCTCGTTCCATCATGGACGTCATCCATCGCTTTCCATCAGGCGTGATCGAGGTCAAGAGCGGGCCCATTCAGCAATAAAAACATTTAATAAAAACTGATAGCCCTGTACATAACATTACATGTTACGATGATACATAACAGTAAAGCCGTCAACTATAAACTAGGCATATCGTTCCAGCCGTCGACGACATAACACTTCTTAGTTCCTAAAAATACCACAAAACTGTCGAAGGGAACTTACATGTGACGACTACGATACGACTGAATTTACAATTATACCCAATTTCCGAACTGGGTATATCTATCTACCAGATAAATACAATAATGCAACAGAATTTGTATCAAATTATCTGCTAGGTAATTTAACCGGAACTTATTAGGAGGTAGAACAGGCCACTAGAGACAATACCCGTATTGAATTATATAGCCATTATAAATGAAAACTCTTTTTACCCGACTACGGTGAAGCAAAAAGGAGGGTCATGATTTTGACCGGTATGTATATTATCTATTCCCTCATAACTTCAAAATTTATCATCATCTGCCTAGCCTTTTCCCAACTATGTTGGGGTCGGCTTCCAATCTAACCGGATGCAGCTGAATAAGTGAATACCAGTATTTTACATGGAGCGACTGCCTATCTGACCTCCACAACCCAATTACTAGGTACCATAACTTATATATATATGTTAGTACAGCGGCATGCGACCACGGGAAAGTACTTTTTTGTTTCATCCTTTTCAGTAGTCTGGTTTTAGTTTTTAAACTTTTTTTTACTAAATGTTGTCCTTAAACGTTTGTATTGAAAACATATATATTAACAGCTGATGATGATGATGACCTACATTCATAGAATGTCTGGCTCTTAAATGATGAGGATTGGCGCCAATAACAGGTTCTGAAATCATTTCTATGATGGTTTCCCATCACATTTAAATATCAGTCCACGTGCAAAGCTTGAACATCTAAATTTATTTACTGAGAAAAAACAGTTTTATCTCGTTAACATACCTAGCTACTTAGTTTTGAAAAAAAAATAATTCTAAGTCTGCCTGTCGAATTAGAAAAATATTTGTATGGCAGCTGTAGCATGGTATAAACATGGCAGGAGAAATTCATTTAAACTCAGAACATTTACAGTTATATTCTCTAGTTCATCAAGAGTATCTCTGGCATTATACCTCTTCTTCTTAAGGGTTAAGTAGGAACAGTATCCATACTAATATTATAAATTCGAAAGTAACTCTGTCTGTCTGTGTGTTACCTTTTCACGCCTAAAACACTGAACGGATTTCGATAAAATTTGGCAGAGAGATAGATAGTATCCCGGGGAAGGACATAGGATAGTTTTTATCCCGATATTCCCACGGGATCGAAACTTATGCGAGTTTAACCGCGAGGTACTGCTAGGAAGACTATATATCCCAGATGATATTGATATTAAAATAATATAGGCATACTTATTACAAAAAAGATACCCAAATAATGATCGTTTGCCGTTTCTCAGTTATTACAAGATAACTAGAAGCGATAGGAACATGATTATTATTCTAGTGTCTAGACAATTTTTGTTACCTAGACATAATTTGTCATGTTTTAAATATTGATGTGGGTACAACAATTCGATACTATGTTGTATTTATGTTGTGTTGTATGTGTTGTTGCCATGGATTTAGTACCTCAACCCATGGTATATAAATTGATTCATTCTGAACACCCCTGCGTTGTTATTTTCCGCCGGTTCTGCATTTCAGCCCGGAATCATCCACTGCTGGGTATAGACCTCCCCTTTCGTCTATCACACTTCCCGGTCCTTTGCATCCAGGTGTTCCCCTATCGTCTACCTAGCGCGCTCTTGGACGGCCCTGGTTTCTTTGGCCGAACCTTGGCCACCATTGGGTCACAGCTTTACTCCATCGTCCATCTCATCGTCTAGCCAGATGTCCTGAGCAACTGCACTTGAGGCGCACCGCTCTGTCCCCGGTTACTAAAAAAAATGCTACTCCGAACATTTTGACCGAGCTGTTGCACTTTTCTATGAAACAGAAAATATATTTTTATTGATAGCTGACAGAAAAATTTCTTCTCTAAGGGGGGGACTTAGAATCATGTGCTGAATTATTTACGGTTACAGTTCGCATCGAAACAACACCACCAGTTAGCCACCCTGTATTTAAATAGTTTCTTAAGCACTATGTTTTACCTCTTGGTAAAATATATGTTATAGTTAAGTTCTCCCTCTGTCTAACGATAGTTTTGAATTATAAGTATTTTTTTATTAATCTTATAAATACTAGGTGCACATGACTTCAAGAAGATCATTTATAACGCTTTTGTTTACAGTAGCCCCTAGGAACCAACCTGCGCTAATTTAGGAACGGATGGAACCTCATTATCCTTATGTTAACACCTACTCGTTTTGTTTATCGACTATAAATGTGGCTGGCTTATCATTATCCAATTTTAAATAGGTAAATTTTTTGTGCTACATCTTGCTTCCATGTGATTTGTGGGGAAAATAATAATAGGAATATTCTGATATCAACCAATACCTTTAGAGGCCTTTTGACATTGACATTTAAAAAATATTTATTTCTTATCGGAGAAAAATGGTAATTAGGTAGTAAAAGGTTTCATTCTGTCCAGGCTCATACGGGCTTTCAAACAGACATTTAAGAAATGTACCCACACTCACTGCCAATCATCTCTATTTACGTTCTACAATTAAACACCAACTATCGACAGCTCCTATTAACCCATCCAACAATACGTTCGTATCGACAGTATCGTGACTAGCTCGCTATACTAATTGCCGCGACTCGGTCCGCTTTTCCCCAGTTTTTCGCACGCTCGCGTTTTTCACCGCAGAACAATGTCGTCATTCAGTTTCCACTTTCGTTTTCACTAATGGACGCTGATCCGATGCGCAGGCGCAAAAACTGCGTCGATGTTACACGACAAACGCTGTACTGGTGACATATTATGAGAGATTTATTGGTTGGTAGGCTAGTGGAGTCGTGGCAAATAGGTTTGAAAGCTGGCTGAGGAGACAGATAGGATGGGTTAGCATAAAAGTTATATTTTCTTCCGTTTAGATTCAGTATTCCAAAAGCTTTAAACTTCAAGGAAAATCATAAAAAGTAATCACTACTACTATTATTAAAAACGACATAATAATATTCTACACACGAAAAAATCCCTACTACATAATATTATATTCTGAAGCAAATACCACAACAATATATGTATCTTTGACTTCATACTTATATGCATAGTAAACCATGAATCTAATTTAGAGATGGACTGTGTGAAAGATGTGATAGCTAGGTAAGCTAGGGTGACTATTAATAGATGAGATGACGATTTATTAGAGAAGTACGGAAGAAATGACAAACTGCAAAGAACACAAAAAAAAATATATAAAAGCAGGAGAATGATGAATGAATCTAAATTAAAACATCAATCAGTCAGTCAGTAATCTTAAATTAATGACAAAAAATTAATAAAAATAAACAAATAACAAACCTTCCACAATTTTTCCTCTCACCGTACAATACGGTATCACGTTTGTTTACCGTTTTCACTCTCTATATTTTTCTCGCGAGTGAAAACTCCTCCGGCAGCGGCGCGGGCGCAATGCGTGCGAATCTTTTTTTACTCCTTCACGTAATTAGATTAGTAGATCGTGATTAGTGTTTTAACTGTATAGTTAAAACACTAATCACGATCTAATCACTAATCACTAATCAAGATCATGGAAATCCGACGAGTAATCGTATGATTACTCGTCGGATTTCCATGATCTTTGGTTCGAGGGAAATTAAACTAGGTTTATGTTTTCAGTAGTTTATTTGAGTATTTATGAAGAGTTTGGTAGTTTTCAGCAGCTTTTTAAAGCGATGAATGAGAGTATAGAGTAATTTTAGTGCAAAAAATATTTCACTTATGAAACAATATTGGAAATAATTAGCTATTAATAATAATTAACATTATACAAGTTCTAACCTATGTTTACTTATTATTACGCTACTATTTGTGGTCCCTAAATAAATAAATAAACATTAATTCTACTTTCTCCAGTCAACTATACCAACTGTAATACTAATAACCTACAACATTTATGATGCCTACATCATCCCAGAAACTTGTAACAAAACCATTTTTTTATAAGTAACACTTCCTTCTGGAGATTTCCAGCTTCATCCCCTTGTAAAGGAAATTCTATGCAGTGTGCGACCGCGAACAATCCCTTTCTCATTCAAAGATGATCCTTGACCCCTATTACCGGCGCTTTGAACCGTGTCAGCTGCATTCACACTTCATACTCTTAGACCTGCTCACGTAGAACTCCTCATAAAGGTCATCATCATCTGCCTAGCCTTTTCCCTCCTGCTCTCTTTTTCCTCCTTTTAACTCCTCATAATGGTATAAAAAATAATTGAACACAATTCGTTTTACAGCCCATCTCAGGGTTATCGCCCCCTAATTTCCAGACTAAGTGGATTATTTTGTTATAAACAAGGCCTACTTATGGCAAACGTTTCCTTACAATATGGCACGTTTGGCTCCGAATAAACTTCATGACGAAGAAGATAAATATTGTAAATTTGCTTGATTACGTACAGTTCCGAGCTTTCTGAACACATTTTGTTACTAAAATTGTTGATTGTTTGAGATAGTGTTGAGCAACAGAAATATAAAATATACTCTTAGATCTCTGCAACCTACGCGATATTACTTACACAAATCTTGGGATATCACTCATACTGTACACAACGCGAACGGTTTGCTCCAAGCAATTTGTGTCGAAAATGACACGATATTTTTCGATAGTCATCATTTAGGGACAGGTACACACTCCAGGCTCTCATGGTAGGTACAATATCGTAAGTGTATCACGAAATGGGAGCAGACTCAGCACTATTTTGAGGAAATAATGGCCGTATTAATATTGTACCCGTGTATGTCCCAGTTCCGTGCTCTGAATCGGTCTGTATTGTTAGTTTTTTTGGTTATTTTCCTGGATGATAAAATATTTTGCTTCCTGTTGGTCTACTCCAAGTTTAATGTAGATAATATAAATCCTAACTGCTTTTTTCCCTTGATTTATTACTATGATATCCTGGTACCTCTCCTACATTTGCTCTCAATTTTCCTTGCTAAACTTTTCCATGTCTCCTGTCCGCCAGACAACTCTTATCAGCTCCTGCAGGATCTAAGTGCATTGTGTCCGTATCTTGGCTGAGCAGCACAAGGGTACAGCTATCGACTGATAGCGCCGAGTGCTTGCGTCAAGGAGAACTGACACAACACCACAAGTGCTTGTACAAGCAGTACATATTTGCTTTATTATATCTTTGTCATGTCGACGATCACTGCTGGACAGAGTGATGAGGTAGTGACTAGAATCATATAGAATAGACAGAGTTATGTCATTTTCATTTCATTAGTCATTATGACAATTAGGTTTTAACACACGCCATGTTTTAACGACGACTAATTACCTATAGGTAGGTATCGTTATTATAAAGGGGTAGGTGAAACAGTACACCACATCATACGATCTTAATGGGATAATGGCAGTAGATTAACAATCGATGAAAAAATCGGGTTTATTGCGAATTTATGTTCAAAATAAATTTTAATCAGACTAGGAGGTACCTATTAACATATTTTATTTTAAAGGGATTGATATTAACTTCCCTCTTCCATTTTATACCTGTTATATTTAACTATGACAAAACAGGGGCAATACAAAATAAGTATTGATCCGCATAAGCTTACATGTTTCCTTGTTGAACATTCAAATAGATTGGTATCTGGTCATCCATAGTTATGTGTATTTGAATACAAACGCAGGTACTGCAGGACAACACTCCTGCGGTTAGCCGGACACAGGCTAAAAATACTTGCGTAGAAAAAAATAAAAAACATACCCTAGACCAGTCTTCCTGCGCTAATCGATGCCAATTATAAGTATGGTCGCCATATTCTCTGTTATCCTGGATTTGTCCTGGAATACCTATTTATATGGAAAGTTGCATAATAATTAAATGTATTAAAGATTACCCTTTACGGAAATTATTGCTAAGTGACAGGTATGTATATTATATTAATAGGTTTCACCACTTTCCTCTTTCAGCTTAGTATCACTGAAACAGGAAAGTGGTGCATACTGTTACAGCGGGATATCTATTTGGTGAGGTGAATTAGGGATGTTATGGATATGAAATTTCGGATACGGATTAATTACGGATATAGGAATGATTATTATACCGGATACGGATACGGATACGGATATGAAATTATTTCGGATTATCCGTTAGTTTCGGATAATTTCGGTTACGGTTATAATTTTTTTAGGAATTTCAAAAGTACAATACAAATAGTTAATAAAATAGTTTTATTTATATGTAACTATTTGGTAGGAATTACAATCAGTCTGTGAGTTATTACAGCTATTTAAATTAAAAATTATTATAAATAAATGTTGAGTGTTATCTAATCTACCTAAAATGAAAATGTAATAATAAAATTATTACTTATACTTATTTAGTAATTTCGTATTCAAAGAAAATATTAAAATTAGATTTAAATTTAGAATGCACATTGCACATATTTATTTAGAAATTATTTAAGTTTAACATAACAATCATAGCTATCTTTATCTTGTGTCTCAATTAGGCTCCGCCCCTATCCGATATTATCCGAAACTTTTATTTCGGATTCGGTTACGGTTACGGATAATTTTTTATATCGGATATCCGATAGTTTCGGTTACGGTTACGGAGCTCCCTAACATCCCTGAGGTGAATGTAAATATTACATAACTATTATATTTGGAAGCATTATATTAAATCGTTCAAGATTTTCTAACTAAATTGTAAATACCAGTCTTAATTAGTACCTAACAAACATTAATTTTAGATAGTATTTTATTTGGTATTATATTCAGCATCATCTTTCAGCGACTTATGTCGCTTCCAGGAATCAATATTAGGCAAACAAATTCCATATTTGATACCTTCCAAAAACGAGGAAAATGTCCTTTTGTCCCGAATACACTTCACAAGTAGCTACCCCAAGGAACTAATGTACACATATCTGGATGCAAAAACGATTAGTATTGCGGAACGGAGTGAGGTGATGCTATCTTCCTCACACTTGCAGATAAGCGGTGATAACAGACAAGGTGGGGGCTACTTTACTATTCATAACCCTTGATTCTGCTGCCGTTAGTGGCAGCGCATCCATGACGTGCGCAGCGTGCGTGTGTGTGTCCGTGTGCTGCTTGCGCGCGTGTGCGGTGCGCGGGCGCAGTCGGCGCGTAGCCTTGAATTCGTACAACGACTGCACTTGTACAACGATAACCGTTCGGAAATGTATAATTGTGATATATTTATAATTGATATTTTTTTCACTGTATTTGTTTCTTGGCAGTCTACGAAAATACTTAATCATTATAATATTTGTACAGTAGGTACCACACGCTTTGTTCATTTAAATAAGCATGTTTACGTAATGTTTGTAATGGAAAAGCAGTGAAATATTCGTCTATTATCACTTTATCAGTGGGTTTATCCTCCTGAGACCCAGACCTCAAAAAGTTGTCGGATTTTCATGAATTTTGTAAAGCAGTTTAAGTGTTGTACATACATCTAAAAAAAAATATTTAAAAAATTCTACCCCCCCTATGTACGACAAAATGGGGGGTGTCACGAGTGACACTGTGGGTTTCAAAGACAATAAAAGACGTTTGAATTTCTGAATATTTTAATAAAATTTAGGTAAATTTAATTGACATTATTATTATGTCGTGTACGTTATTGTGAAGTGTGGAAGGTAAAGAAACAATTACGGTTCACATTGAAACATAAAAATACGTTGCAGCTAGAACATTTAACAAAAGTTTGCTGATTGCATGATCTAAGCCGACATTTCGACCGATTGCCCTTCACAAACAAAGGTAAGTGTTGTGCTTCTTTCAGTCTTTTCGCAACGTGAGGAACAGGCTCGACCAGTCGACGCTTTCGGTTTGAAAGCAGTGATTCAGAGTAGAATTCTTCTTGCTCTTCAATAATAGGACTACTGCAAGGACTGTTCCGAGTGGCACGTGATAAAGCAGGATTCGAACATTGGGGCGTAACTGGCATTTGACTTCCAAAAATCAAATGTTTGGCGAGATCCATTTTGAAATCGAGATATTGTTTTATTTGTTTTCTTGGAAGTCCACTTTCAACAGCATCTTTTCGATACTGTATCCAACTAGCAGCAGCAGCGAAATCAAAAAAGTGGAAAATAGCTCGAACTGTCCATTTCCCTGTTCTGCCGCGCATGGGGTATTTGCCAATAATGCGATCTAATAAATCAATACCCCCCATATATTGGTTATAACGTTTGATTGTAACGGGCTGTGGAATGAAAATGTAGCGCTGCTCCTTCTTACTCCATCTCCGACAAGTTCCCAAAGGTTCAATAGCACTTTCTGTCGAGGCAAGGTGAATTGGTTTGCTATCTAGCCATTTTACAACAGCAACAGCTTTATCTTGCCTGACGACACAGTCGAAACTTCCTCTTCCGTCTTTTAACAATGCTCTGTCAGTTTTCAGCAGAGATTTCTTCTTGGTTTTACTGTTTCGCCTTTGGTATTCAGGGATTCGATCCTTCTTCAGAGTCCCGGTTGCGTAAATTTTTCTTTCTAACAATGTGTTAAGAAGAGGGATTGAAGTGAAATATCTATCGATGTAGATTGATGTATGTTTTGATAATGTATCCACAAGTTTCAGCACTACACGGCCTCCGAAGTCAAGTTTCTCCGGCGTTGGATAAAGTGCTGATTCTATACTGGTTCCCCCTCCTTGATACAAATAAAAGTCCAAAGGAAGACCATCAGGATTAGCCATTACAAATACCTTTATCCCTTCTGGATTGGGCTTCCCTCTCATGACCTGCTTCATTTTACACTTTCCTGTAAATGGTATAATCTGTTCGTCTATCGATACATTCTGGTCTCTTTGGTTCTCTCTACAACCTCGCTCGATCGTCGAAACAAGAGGCCGAATTTTCCAAAATCGGTCGACATCTTTCATTGAAGGAGTTACTACCTGATCGTCAACAACTTTAATATTACTCCTCAACTGGAAATATCTGTTCCTAGTAATGGCGTTAGCTACTAGTGAGGCCCTAGTTTCGGAAGCCCAGAACATGCGCATTCGAGGAAGCCCTAGCGAACCAATAGCCATTGAAACCCCTATGAAAGTTCTCATTTCTTCTGGATTGGTATTTAAAGATTTGCCAGTTCTGTGCGTGCTCTCAATATTAGTACAATGCGACATGTGCTCAAAAAATTCAGACTTGATGTATTGGCAAAAGTACTCATAGGTAGGCTTTACCGTGGTTGGTTCAACTAATGGTGGATCCTCATACAGATTGCTTGAAGTGTTTACGAAATTGCTAGTATGATCCCATCGCAACGCCCTATTTATTGATCTTCTTTCAGTACGAGCACGAGCAAGCGGCTCCTCGTCTGAAGAATCCCACTCACTACTATCGAGAGACCCAGGGATTACCTCTTCAGGGATATCTTCCTGAACTGCAGTCAAGTCCTCCTCTTCATCTTCATCAATATCTTCGTAGTCCGATACATCTAAGTTTAATAACTCCGCCTCAATGTCTCCGTCTCTCAGTCCTGTAAAAGTACGAATTTCAAGTCGTGAGTGCCTAAAGTGTCACCTCTGACACCCAATAATATTGACAAAAATACCATTCAAAATCAAATACATTTGAAATTTTTATTATAAAATTTAATAGATCTATGAACCTAGCACATAAATAACACAAAAAAATAACAAAATACGGGTTCTAAACATTATTTACCTTTCCGGGAATCCGTCATGTCGTTAGTTGCACTAATTTCAAATTTCAACTAATATTTACGCAAGCAAAAACACCCACATACGAGCCATAGCCACCGTACGGTAATTGGTAGCAACATATCCTTTTATACTATTGAAGTAGTTTTTACGAATACGACTAGATGGCGCGGCACAAAAATAAAATACGCAAGTGTCATACGTGACACCGGGGGTCTCAGGAGGTTATAACAATAATATTTTTGTATCATTAAATTTACTTGTAAATTTTTTTCTGATAACAAAGCGCAATGAAATCATTATACTATGTAACCTCTATTATATCTTTGTCGTAATATTTATTTAACCGTCTGACACCATTTCAACATTGTATTATTTTCTTATAGGTGAAATGTAAATAAGATGGGTTGGATGTAAATAAGAACTAAACGATTTTCATATTTCCAGATTGCTAGTTCGTTCTACTTGGAATCTAGTAAGATACTATTTTCCTATTTACATTGAAATCTAGTAAGGACGACAAAAGCTTCCTGTGCTAGTATTTGAATTTGAACCAAAGAAAAATATCTCTAAGAAATATTAGCATCTAGAATGTTTCGGAACGAACCAAGATCTGCAACACCTCCGTCCCTTGTCCGGGCATCTCGTTCCATGATATCCTCTTCTCTTTCCCACTTACACTCCTCCCCTATGCTTCTGTCACCGTCGCACGCGGACATATGTAATTGGCGCCGCAGGAAGCGCAGAGAGATTGATGATCTAAGCGCTGTGGATCGATCGTCGTTTTTTTATTATTTTCTCGTTATTGCAAGTTCCGTTGGTTATTTTAATGGCCGTGACTCGAATGGTAGGGTTTGTAGGCCAAGCGGGATAAACGGGGGACATGTTACGCTGATGTAGCAGAGAGCTTCGGCCTAATATTGCGTGCCTATAACAGATAATAGTAGCGCAAAGTGAGTCAATATCGTTAAATTAAGTGTGTTAATGTTGTAATTTTATGTATTAAGGGGCTTACATGACCTAAAGCGCGGTCACTGTCGGACTGCATAGGAAAGAAAGAGAAGCGCGATGACACAACGCTGGTAAATTTATTGCAAAATATGAAGCAATAAATTAATTACAAAAAATCTATTCTTTGGACTAAAAAATTAAAACACTAGTATTTTAGTATGTTGCTTGTAGATTAATCTGACAAAAAAAACAGAATGATTGTATGTATTAGGTTTTTGTATGGTTTTTATTGTAAAAGGAAAGTTTTTAGAGGTATCTTCATGATTTTTTTCTATCATATCATATTAGTTGTATTATATTTTCAACACACTATCTACCTAGCATATATCCTGAAGAATATCATATATTTTTCTGATTTTATTTACTGTAGTCGATCATATACTTTTAAGTATATACTTGTTTCTAAAACTTACGTTTTTTTTTGTGTTTAGGTCCTGTAAGCCCCTCAAGGGTTGTACACAACCGTAGTGTTTAAAAGAGGTTTTTCTTGAAGTTTTCCTGTTAGTATCATCGTTATTATTGTAGGTATAGTGGGTATTAAATTACTTACACATTCTTCAGAGTATTAGCCAATCTCGGTCAATGTATTTTCTAGTTAGAATCTTCTTTGTTTCAGTAATAACCTTAGACTACATATTGAAAATAATGCCCACCAAACTCAATGCCCTCGAGAATTCAAGTTTCCTAATAGGTATATTCAAACTATCAGTCAAAATCTAGGCTCTAGTTTGTTTCTAAAACAACTACTAAGCATCAAAAATGTATAATACCAGTCTGGGCCCGAAGGTCGTACCCGGCCGGGTAGCTACTACCCCTTATTACTAATATCATCCCAATTTACCTTTTGCCACTGCGCAGACATTACGAGTTTCGCTAACGGGTTCGTCTGACCTTTGAAATTTAGAGGTCGTTGTTACGGACAGGCATTACAAATTGTAGATGTGCCTCACGTACAGGGTCTGTTTCAGCGCTCTACAGATGACCTACTTGCAATGGGTACATGAACACTCGGGGAATGTATTGTAGGAGAGGGATCAGTTGTCGTGTTAGGTTGCGATGTGGTTCCTTACCTTGCCTGGGGTATGCTCCAGAAGCTGCGGATTCTCCCTGTTTTCGCCCGCGGCTTCGTCCGCGAAGTATGTCGATAAAAACTAACCTATGTCCTTCCCCGGGATGCAATCTATCTCTCTGCCAAATTTTATCGAAATCTATTCAGTAGTTTAGGCGTGAAAAGATAACATACAGACAGACAGATAGACAGACAGAGTTACTTTCGAATTTATAATATTAGTATGGATATGACAATCTATTAGGGCTTCCAAACAAATTCACATATGACAATCTATTAGGGCGTCCAAACAAATATACAAAATTTTATAGACGTATGTATATGTATGTTTGTTCGCATTTCTCCGCAACTATTAATCGGATCGTGACAATTTTTTTTATTGGCTTACGATTACTTCAACTTAGGGAACAGTGCAAGTTTCATCAAAATCGATTCAGTAATTTTCACTAATACGTGTAAGTGTGACGGCCTGGCTTATTGTTACGAGCTACGGGTGTAGTTTCAAAAGAAAATCATCTCAAAACATTGGTCAAATTCTAGTGCAATTCACAACAAAACTATTACCTACTTATTAAAAACAAATAATCTAGTTTTTACTTAAAACTAAAAATTACAAAATAAAAAATCATTTAAAAAATTAAAATTATTATAATTAACTTTACAAAACCTTATTTTTATATCGCCTGTTACGTTCAATGTTCTCGTATAGATTGTTGTGGGAAAAGTCTTCTGCCAAAAATAGAAACGGCTATAACCCAGATATTAAATACCTACATTGCTTCTGCGCGCGACTTCGTCCGCGTGAATTTAGCGCTCTTTTTGGTTTTTTTTTTTTTGGCATGACTCCTAAGGGTCATAGCGTGATGATAAATACCTTCCTCAAGAATCGCGTTATCAAATACAAAAATAATTCTAAATTCCGACTGGTGGTCCTGAGTTTAGCGCGTTAAAACATACAAACTCTTCAACTTTATTATAATGAGTATAGATAATGTCTCTTAAGTAAATAACTTTCCTTGACTAACCGAATACATAGATGAAAATTGAATTGAAATAATATAATTGAATAAAAAATTGCGACATATCCAAAAGTCTCGCGCCATTGAGACCATGTTCAAGCAGCAGTAGAGTGAAGCCAATCTTTTAGCGCTATCATGTGTGACGGATTGTAGGCTCACAGGCATTGTCCTAGATTGATATTAGTTTGTACTTTGTAGACGAATATTTAGAGGAGGAATAAACTGTTGAAGGGAAATCGTAAAGAAAGAGAGCTTACAAGAAAACTTCCTTATTAGATCTATGAAGTCAATACTGACATACTGCAATGTTTGGTCCAGTCCGAATTTCCATAGAAAAAAAAAAAACGAGAAATTATCAGATTTGCAGAAATTGCTCACAGGATAACTTTTCACACAAGAAAGTTATAGTCATCTAAGTGAGCACACTGTGCTTCATCTCAGTGCCTATTTCAGCATAGAAACCTAGTCTAACCCTGGACAGAAAATCACTCAGACATTTCAGGCCTTTTCCTTGCACGTGTGTCGATTGCGGTCAGACTTAAATAAACACATTTATTATTACATTTTGATAGTAAACATATAGTTAAAACAAACAGGTAACATATATACTTATCCTAGTTATATATAACACACGGCGATTGTCATGATTTTCCTATTTACGTGTGAAAAAAAATACATTAAATAAATGTTTTTGCTAGTTTAATAATAACAGGAAAAAAGCAAGTGTTATCAAATGTCGAAAACAAATGATGATGAGGACGTAGTTACATAAGCCGGGTCGATGGCCGGGATTTGCGATCAGATAGGGAGACCCCTGACCTGCCACTGATAACGCACCGCCATCTTAGATTCAACTTAAAACTATATTTAGTTGTTTTATTGCAAGATAAAGTACGCTCATTACCAATTCAAAATTATGACATAATATCTCTAATTTGAAAGGCGTGATTGTTTCCTCTGTGGGAAAGCAGGGAAAGAAAATAGAAATAGAAAATAGAAAAATATTTATTGTCAAGGTAATACAGTAAGCAGGTGTTAACAGTAAGTTATGACGACATGAGTAGCTTAAAATATTACCTACAGCTAGTTTACAATATAGTATTAACTAGTGAGCCCCAAACTAGACAGTTAGTCTAAAGGAATAGCCAAAAAGACAGTTCTATTATAATACCCACTAAAATGTTTTCCTGAAATGTTACTAAAAAATAAAATCAAATTCTTAACAATACTAAAACATTGTAACCATTTATTTTAATATAATAAGACAAGGTAGTACAAACGATAAAAACCATTGTAACAAAAAAAAACTGACCAAGTGCGACGAAGGGTTCCATACCACAAGGCAAAAACGCCGAAAAAAACACGTTTTTTGTATGGGAGCCCCCCTTAAATATTTATGTTATTCTGTTTTTAGTATTTGTTGTTATAATGGCAACAGAAATACATCATCTGTCAAAATTTCAACTGGCTAGCTATCACGGTCCATGAGATACAGCCTGGTGACAGACAGACAGACGGACAGTGGAGTGCAATAGGGTCCCATTTTTACCCCTTGGGTACGGAACCCTAAAAAGATCGTGCTCTTTATTTTATTTTTTCCGGGATACACGTGCCTTATTTTTAACTCTATAATTGGAGAATTATGTCAAATGTCACAATAATCATTCTAGTCTAGAATTATGTCAATCAACACGTTTGGATCTATCAGATAATAATCCTTTGAAACCCTTGTCGGACACAAAGCCACAGTTCCTAGAATTTGGATAGAACCCTAGAACTGAGACAGCTTTAGTGTTAAGAGCTATAAACCTAAGATTGAACGGTTTTACGGAACGGTGATCATTCAAAATGTACCTATATTGGAATTGATTGAATTGAATCGGAGAATACATTTAGTTGGCTCAGACATGTTTTTAAGAAGTTTTAAGTTATGACAGATTGATATTTGTGTTAATTTATTCATCAACACATACTTGTAGCTCATAAATAGATAATTATATCTTCTACTTAATAAAAATCTGACAGAAATCGCACAGCGTAACCTCTGGATCGATCTATTTTTACCGACTTGAAAAAAAAGGAGGTTATCAATTCGACATGTATGTATGTAATAACAAATATACAACATTTTATAGATCTATGTATGTATGTATATTTGTCCACGCATTTCCCAACAACTATTAATCGGATCGTGACCATTTTTTTTATTGGCTTACACTTAGGCACTCCAACTTAGGGAACAGTGCAAGTTTCATCAAAATCGATTCAGTAATTTTCAAGATATGGACTAATACGTGTAAGTGTGACTGCCTGGCTTATTGATACGAGCTACGGGTGTAGTGTCAAAGGGAAAACATCTCAAAACCTTGGGAAAATTCTAGTGAAATATTTACAAAAAAACCATTACCTACTTATTACAAACAAATTCCAGTATTTACTTAAAACTAAAATTACGAAATAAAAAGTAATTTAAAAAAATGTATCGACTTCAAAAGAAATTAACTCAAAATTATGAAATAACTTTAATATCGGAAGTCGGTGGCAAAAAACTGAAACTAAAATATAGAACCCAAGGCACCGACTTCCGAAATTAAAGTTATTTCATAATTTTGAGTTAATTTCTTTTGAAGTCGATTAAATTTTTTTATTTATTACTTTTTTTCAATCATCTGATAACTTTATTCCAGGAATAATTTTGAAATGTTGACAGTTGTTTCATACAAAATCTGTCAAGCGTCAATTTTTTCCTCGAATAAACGTTAAGTTATCTGGCGATGGTAAAATCAGTCCTAAGTGCTGATTTTTCAATCGGCAGATATTTTTTTATTGGTAGAATAAAGTTAACGTTACGTTACGTTATCAACGAAGTACTACCAGCAGTAAGTGGGTCACGTTCGCCTCATGCTCTGTAATTGCGTGGCTCCTGGTTCAACAGTGCGTCGGCTGTTCGCAAGTACTCGCGACTATCCAGGACATGCACTAACAATATTGGGCTCTTGTTCTGTTCCTGTTAGGAGTTCTGGATTTTAATTAGCACTTATACATGTACATTCGAGTTTTGAGAGTGTCCCAATTAGTGTTGGACCCAAACGTAGCCAGTTCTCTTCAGAACTGGAACCTCGAACTAGTATAGCAACTCTGAAACATGCACTTGAGAAGAACCTGAAAATAGACGCATGAAGTTATTTCAGGGAGAATTACAAATTGGCCATTTCTCATAGTGTGAAATTGAAAATCAATATCATAGTTTTTTTGTGATGTTATTTTAATTTAACAGAAAGTTCTTTTCGTAATAAAAAAAACTAGACCATAGTAGTATTACGTTTAACCGTGATTAGACAACATTCTAAATACCCAACCTGGCGTAAACAAGGAAGTGTCACTACCATAAAGAAATCCTTTTTTTTTTAAACAGAGTCACGTTTTTCAACGTTATCACATTGTTTATCATCTTATTCGTCGAGAGCCGAATTTTGTTTATAATAATGAATACGCGAATTATCGCAACTAATACATCATCGCAACTATGTGATTACAAGCTTTGCGTGTTTGATAATTAATAAAACTAATATTTATCGCAATTTTTTTTTTGGTATTTAAATACGCATTAAGTACATGTGTACTTATTTTTATTTTCAGAACTGAATATGTATTATTGATGTAATTAAGCCTTGTAAGTATATCTTTTGTAAAAAAAATTGGACCCGTGTTTATTTTTGTCTTATATTTAGATATGACAAAAAAGTCGATTCACATGTCAAGCTAAAATGTCTTCAACATTTAGACGATGAAGATATTTTAGCGTGTCAAGTAATACCTCTGAGCATTAAAAAAGTAATGACAATTCATGCAAAGGGTCTACTTCTAAGTAAATATATTTATTGATAAAAGATAATCGATGATATTGTAATCTTTAATATTACGTAACTCTTCATAAGATCTGAGGGGTATTTGCATAACACACTATCAGTTGTAATAGGTTTCATTTTGACAATTCAACACAGACAACAACATTCATTGCGTCATTAACATTGTTGAGCAGACAGATTTTTCGAACATATGAAGCAATGGATTAGCTGTATGCTTCAAAATGATTCAGATTGATAGTGTGTTACTTACGCAATGAGGCTGCTCACACAGGTGCATGTAACAAAATGATTCAGATTGATAGTGTGTTACGCAATGAGGCTGCTCACACAGGTGCATGTAACAAAATGATTCAGATTGATAGCGTGTTACGCAATGAGGGTGCTCACACAGGTGCATGTAACAAAATGATTCAGATTGATAGTGTGTTACGCAATGATGGTGCTCACACAGATGCATGTAACAAAATGATTCAGATTGATAGTGTGTTACGCAATGAGGCTGCTCACACAGGTGCATGTAACAAAATGATTCAGATTGATAGTGTGTTACGCAATGAGGGTGCTCACACAGGTGCATGTAACAAAATGATTCAGATTGATAGTGTGTTACGCAATGAGGGTGCTCACACAAGTGCATGTAACAAAATGATTCAGATTGATAGTGTGTTACGCAATGAGGCTGCTCACACAAGTGCATGTAACAAAATGATTCAGATTGATAGTGTGTTACGCAATGAGGCTGCTCACACAGGTGCATGTAACAAAATGATTCAGATTGATAGTGTGTTACTTACGCAATGAGGGTGCTCACACAGGTGCATGTAACAAAATGATTCAGATTGATAGTGTGTTACGCAATGAGGGTGCTCACACAGGTGCATGTAACAAAATGATTCAGATTGATAGTGTGTTACGCAATGAGGGTGCTCACACAGGTGCATGTAACAAAATGATTCAGATTGATAGTGTGTTACGCAATGATGGTGCTCACACAGGTGCATGTAACAAAATGATTCAGATTGATAGTGTGTTACGCAATGATGGTGCTCACACAGGTGCATGTAACAAAATGATTCAGATTGATAGTGTGTTACGCAATGATGGTGCTCACACAGGTGCATGTAACAAAATGATTCAGATTGATAGTGTGTTACGCAATGATGGTGCTCACACAGGTGCATGTAACAAAATGATTCAGATTGATAGTGTGTTACTTACGCAATAAGGCTGCTCACACAGGTGCATGTAACAAAATGATTCAGATTGATAGTGTGTTACTTACGCAATGAGGCTGCTCACACAGGTGCATGTAACAAAATGATTCAGATTGATAGTGTGTTACTTACACAATGAGGGTGCTCACACAGGTGCATGTAACAAAATGATTCAGATTGATAGTGTGTTACGCAATGATGGTGCTCACACAGGTGCATGTAACAAAATGATTCAGATTGATAGTGTGTTACGCAATGAGGGTGCTCACACAGGTGCATGTAACAAAATGATTCAGATTGATAGTGTGTTACTTACGCAATAAGGCTGCTCACACAGGTGCATGTAACAAAATGATTCAGATTGATAGTGTGTTACTTACGCAATGAGGCTGCTCACACAGGTGCATGTAACAAAATGATTCAGATTGATAGTGTGTTACTTACACAATGAGGGTGCTCACACAGGTGCATGTAACAAAATGATTCAGATTGATAGTGTGTTACTTACACAATGAGGGTGCTCACACAGGTGCATGTAACAAAATGATTCAGATTGATAGTGTGTTACTTACACAATGAGGGTGCTCACACAGGTGCATGTAACAAAATGATTCAGATTGATAGTGTGTTACTTACACAATGAGGGTGCTCACACAGGTGCATGTAACAAAATGATTCAGATTGATAGTGTGTTACTTACGCAATGAGGGTGCTCACACAGGTGCATGTAACAAAATGATTCAGATTGATAGTGTGTTACTTACGCAATGAGGCTGCTCACACAGGTGCATGTAACAAAATGATTCAGATTGATAGTGTGTTACTTACACAATGAGGGTGCTCACACAGGTGCATGTAACAAAATGATTCAGATTGATAGTGTGTTACTTACACAATGAGGGTGCTCACACAGGTGCATGTAACAAAATGATTCAGATTGATAGTGTGTTACTTACGCAATGAGGGTGCTCACACAGGTGCATGTAACAAAATGATTCAGATTGATAGTGTGTTACTTACGCAATGAGGCTGCTCACACAGGTGCATGTAACAAAATGATTCAGATTGATAGTGTGTTACTTACGCAATGAGGGTGCTCACACAGGTGCATGTAACCTGTTCTGGAAGATCGTATAATCGTGTATCTTTCTGTATGTCACAACAATCTTTCTGAAGTTATTTCGGTACTTACATTATGTCGTTATGCGGAAGCGATTCGTACCGTAAACTTAGTTATACGACCGACGCCGCCTCGTGGAGGCAAATTGCAGAACCCACAAGTAATATTGTTTGCCTAGGGTGATTAAAAATAGCATGTGAAAATGCTCTAAAGTCCTTAATTTCACCAAGATGCTGAAAACTTTCATTTTTCATCCTCTGATGTTTCGTGCAATATTTATAATTTTTTGACATCACTGTTCCAGTATTATTTTAAACGTAAACACTAAATACAGTGTAACACTAACTAAAATAGCCGCGTTCTCAACTACATTGTCATTCAGGCGCACCTCTATAATTATGCCAAAATGATGCGTCACTTCCACGTCGGTGATGGCCAACATTTATCTGTTTAGGACGAACGTGTGACATTGGCTCTAAATTCATAGTAGGCACTACCCTATCTATGAACCACAAGTGTATCTTGACCCTGAATAGGTTCTTACAAACCCCCGCAATGTCCTGATCTGTGACCGATGGCGCGCGGTGCGGCGGCGCAGGTTATACTGGCGATGTCAGTGTGTCACGTGGTCGCCGCGCGCGCAATTTTATTTGTAAAGTCGGTCAATGCCCCGAGCGTTAGATAAAAAAACACACAATTTGTTTACGCGGTGTGTTACGCAAAACATCGCTGATTGTCCAAGCGTTTCGGTTCGCGATAAATATTATAAACTGTTATTTAACTCATGATCTATGAAATTATATTAATTTAGTGTTGATTCTATCTTTAATTTTTATCAATTTGATTCGCGTACTCAGTTCCACCTTTAATTAAGAGATAAGAACTATTTCTTGAACGATAATTAAGAAATCTACAAAAAAAAACCAAAACCTATATTGACTCAAAAAAAAATTAATTAGTAATGTAATTTTCCACGTAAATTCATTACCTGAACACAATCGCTCGCAAACGAGACCGGCGTCGAACCAGCGACGCTAATTAATCAAGTCGCTAAGCAGTGAAAACCTGTTGGGTAACTCGGGAAATGAAGGAAAGCTCCGCGACGAAAGTGGAAAAAGCTTTGCGAATACACACGCATCGCGCACACAGCCAGATGCACGCTACAACACAGCCGCGCGTGTCTGTGTGGCGCACGCACACCGCCGTGCACAGTACGAAAACGAAAGTGTCCGAGCGCCGCCGAGCGCGCCCGAAGCGAGCTCACGAAGTCAGTGGAACTCATCGTCGAAACTGGGACATCAGTCCGTAATACGACGCGAACGCCGGCGGACGCGGCGCGCGGTTGCAACACAACACATTACGCTCTATGACATAACTGCAAACTGTGGGCTTGTGATTATGGTGTTTGGTGTTAATAATTAAATATGATGGCTGTGGAAGTTCGTCCGGCGAGCGCCGGCCCGGAGACGCGCCGGTCGCCGGCCGCCGACCGGAGGGCGCTCAGCGCCGAGAGCGAGCCTCGCACCTTGGCTGCTAGGAAGGCTTATCCTGAGGAACCACCTTCTCCGAAACCAGTACCAGAGGAAGACGATGCCCCATTAGACTTGACTGTACGCAAAGAGATTTCTGTATGCGAGTTCGCGCGTCATTCGTTCGCGGATCCGTCAGATTACGTGAGGACTCAGATGATCCTGAGGCAGTCGCAGGACTACCTGGCGTCCGGCCGCGACTCCGGCACCGAGTCGGACGACTCCAACGGACGACTCAGCCCCGGCGAAGACGCCATCTCGGGCAAGGCTTACAAGAAGTCACTCATGAAGAGATACAGTAAGTGCTCAACACTCCTCTCTGATACCGCTTCGGAAATACATACTCGTATTTGTTATTCATTGTGCACATATAATTTATGTAGCACAATTTTCCTCGGGCTAGTACTATAAAATATAACAAGTAATAAAAATAATATATAGAAATAGCTATTCAATCACAAATTAAATATTAATTTAAAGACATTTGAATAAATTAACAAGTAGGCATTTATATTCCAACAGTTGTTATTGTTATATTTAAATTACATAATGTACATTAACATGAAAGCGAGAAATAAACGTCTACAAAAAAGATTTTCCGCAAATCGCTACGTCAAACATGAAAGAAAGTGCTACGAGCTACGCGCTCGTAGCGGCGGCTACGGGTTGCTACGCGGCCCTTGCTACGACTCCTTTTTGCATACAATTTATATTGAAATGATACGCATAGTGTAAATAGTGCTCTGTATGTATGTAAGTGTTCGCCGCCCTGACCTAGCGCAACATGCAGCGCGTAGGGCGGGGGTGGGGCGGCGCAATTATACAATTACTGCGTCGCATGTATTTACAATATAGCTACAATAGTTGTTATTTATTGTTGTACACTTTCTTTGTTTCCAGCAATGCCATAGAATCAATATGTAATAATAGTTCCATGTGTAAACATAAGCCTTTAGCCATATTATGGTACCTTAAGGCAGGCATCCTATTCACAGTTTCGTTTGACAAAAAATGATATGAAAGTATTTTCCAAACATCAATACCTAGCTTTAAGACAAACATGAGCTTTGGGTCATTCATATTTTCCTCATATAATAAATAAGGATACGTTGTTAACATTTAAATATATTCGTATTGGGTATTTCCGTGTACCTCTGTAATAATAGAATTTGTATACATTACATGCTTTGACAGTTTAACGTTTGCGATGATAAATAAATATTTAGTTCTCATTTTGAATTGTGCATTATCCTTAAAATACCTGGGTATTTAATGTATCCGTCATTGCATAATGTGTAGGATATTAAAGGTCCTTTTGCGCTTTAAAAATCATAACACCGGCTCCTTACCGGTGTAAACAGATCACAAGAACTTAAAACTGTCACGCAAATACATGTAACATAATATCATGAATTCAAGACACATGATTTGACGAAAATGCAAATTAACACATCAAAGACTAACAAATTCACCGATAAATTATTGTATGCGTATCATTGCCAACCGATATAATATCAAAGACCATTTCTCCAGACGAGTCTCATCTCATCTACCAGTCCAGGTGTCATTTGTTACAGGCGCGGGCACCTGCACCCGGGGGCCCACCGGCCACGTTTTATCCACAACTAAGAAATTCGCCAGACGTGTTTTTGTTGGTCTGTTAGATAACAAAACGTCTGCCGGTCGAGATGTTACGTCTTCTACAAGTTTGAGACTCAATTGTAATTTGTAGCCTAGATCTAAATCTAGCCTACAAATTGAACTTCGTACTGAGCTAGGGATACCACGTTACACCACGGGTCTGTCTCTATAGTACAATAATAATTATGTAATGTAATTAACAATAGAGTTTATTGACAAGCAACTCATAATTATTATTATCGTTATCAGCCTATTAGGCAAAGGTCATATCTTTTACTTTATGACTCTTCTTTCCAAATGTTCATTAGCACAAGTTTCCTAATAAGAGTAATAAGGTAAAGGTTTATAAGGATATTTGTAAACAATTTAGTACACTCGTTTTTTTTTTCGTTTGCGATGTTGATCCCACGGAGAAAGTTGTTCAGTTTGATGGTCTGTCACACCTTCAAATTTGACCACACTTTTCTAACACATCCTGTATACATATAATTATAGATTTCTTCATACAGGACATAAAAACAAGCTCTAAAGACACAATCTATAATTATATGAATCATCTCCTTCGCCTTTTTCCCCTTCCTTTTAGAATCCGCTTGTGTAAAGGAACTGTCGCTCATTAGCAACAAAACTACTGTTCCTTCCTCCGTTCTATGTATTTTGTTGTTATTTATACCTATCTGTACGTCAATTCCTAATAACCAGTATAATATAATTATTTATTAGTGTTATTTGAGGATAATGATTTAGAAATTCACCGACGAGTCATTTAGTTTCTTATGTGTAATTGTAAATTAAATAAACTAAAACGTCTTGTGAGCATAGAAAGGGGAGCTTCAGTTCCAAACGACGCTGACTTCTTAGAAGTAGTTTCAAAATACTTGATCTAAAAACGTTTTTAATACCAATTAGGGATGTAATAACAACACTTGCTAGCTTGCTACTACTACGAAAGAAAATTATTTACATAACTAGGATTGGTTGTTATTTTAGTTTTCCCGTCGGCCGTAATATCTTGAAGGGTTCTGAGTTTGGACTTTAGACCCAACCTTCCAGAGGCACGTTCTGCCCAACCCATTGTAGCAAGTATCGTGAGAATACATACATAGAATCCACACACATGAATCCGGCAGCATTCTTCTAAACAATAGCTTATTGTACCGCCGCTGTTTACTATTACCCACTACGCGATGTTTTCAACCAAATTCTATTAAATATCACCTGAAACTTGTTAGAAAATGTCATTCAATAACTTACATGAATGAAAGAAAAATACACTTAAAATTGAAATGACATAATTCTTTGCTGAACTACGTGTGTAAGAAAGAATTTTCATAAACAAAATAGGTAGCTAGGTAGTACAGTTGATCAAATGATCTGCATCAGCTAAAAACTGTCTTGACAATAACACCTACAATCGTGCGCACTGCACTAACATGAATAAAGGTCATTGACACATCACGGAAAACACATATGTGCATAATTGTGCATGCATATACCTACCGTTGTTTTATAATAATGCATATTAAGTTATGCGCTGCGCTAAATTTAGAGTTGCCCCCTTTAACCTGATATGGCAATTGGCTAAGTTAAGAATCAAGTAATGAACAACGAAACTTATAATTTTTGAATGACTAGTGAATTGTTATCGCCATTCTAAAACTTACCGTTACCATATTTGCTTCCGGAAAATTACATATTATCACCTAAGTGTATTGAACAAATTAATCAATTAATCATTGCGACCGCACCCACGGGGGCTGTAAGGAGTTACACAATCTGTTTTATTTCCTTTTTACCCACGACCGCGACGGTACGGAGACGGTATATGTGTTTGGGGTGAGAGCATGTGTGTGCAAACCAATGTTGCCATTTATCTCCAAAACTGCTTGTCGGATTTTCATGCGGTTTTCAGTGATAGGTTTGGATTTGATTGGTGCATGTTCTTAGATAGGTGTTACGGTGACAACTCACCAGGGGGCGCTGCAGTAAACATTTGTTTGTACAAACCAATGTTGCCATTTATCTCCAATATAATTTGAAAACCCCCGACTAAAAGATTATGTAACGAGACTAAAACAGATAAAATCATATTGGATGTTTTAGTCACATCGTGGGTTTTTTCAAAATTTTTAATTTTGTAAGTAATGAATTACTGATACTAAATCGTTCGTACTTTTAAATGAAGCTGGTAGTAAACGCATACTTTATGGTATTATTTTTTGGTGCAACTAAAAACATGGTGGACAAAAACTTTAAGTCCGCCCTCTCTCTCTCTCTGCTTATCCTTTTATGGGAAGCACCGCGATATTACAACAACATAGCATTGCATTACATTACACTTATTGTCATCAAAACACACGAATCGCTCGCTCATCACTCCGGTTCGCGGTAGTGCGGGTTCGATGCCCGAGCTTCCGACTATGGCTCTGCATCGCGTTACCTGGCTCTTATTACACGCGTTAAATTGTAACAACGCATAAAAATATATTATGTGATCATCGTAGGTACAGGACAATTTCGCTGCTTTAACAAGACATGAAATTGAAAAAAAACTTTTTTTTTTTGTAAAATACATAACGCAAGTAGTGTTATATGAATTTGTTTGGGGTACAGGCGTGGCAAGGGTACAGGCGTGATGTTATATTGTGTGATTGCGTAAACAACGCATACATATGCTATAGCAGCAATCGTGGTTGATTTGCTGGCATTTATTGAAGAGTTCTGTTGTTTGTCTCCGAAACTCATCATCAGATCTTTACGAAACTTAAATGGGACCATTTCGGAATAAACCTCTTTCGAACAAAAAAAAAAATTTGTAAATCCGTCTATATATGAGGGAGTTATGCCCTAACATACATTAAAAAAATATATATATAAACATCCGAATTGAGAACCTCCTCCTTTTTTGAAGTCGGTTAAAACCAAAGATACCCGAACTCTATGACACTCATTGACAGCGAAGCAACGAACTACTTTCATTCTTTTTTTTAAGAGTGCCCTATTATTTGATTAATTACTTTTGTGTACAATTTATTCATCTAGTATTAGACAAAAGTCAGCCATCAACTTAGGGCTGAGTTTTCCATCGCCAGACAACTTTTATTCGAGGAATAAAATTGACGTTTGACAGTTTTTGTATGAAATAACTGTCAAAATTTCAAAATTATTCCTCGAATAAAGTTATCAGAAGGCTAATTCTCGTAATTTAAAACGTTCAAAATCTAGTCGTAGTCTCATCTCAGTGACAAACAAAATGTCAAAAACTTGTAAAAATGTAGGGAAATTTTAAGAACGATCACAGTCTGATCTCAGTCTCAATCTGTCAAATATAGGAGGTACCTATATTTGACAGATTGAGACTGAGATCAGACTGTGATCGTTCTTAAAATTACGGGAATTGCCGCTCGGATGATTGAAAAATCAGCCCTTAGAAAAATAATCGTATCACATAAATACTGAATTTACTTTCGGTACAACACAATCAATTAATGAATGTCATACAAATACAACTTTTTTAAACTTATCTTCTATGTCCGCCGTTTTCTATTTTCCAAGATTAATATCGTAATACGGTGGCGACCCAAATTATTTGGGGTATTCCTCGAAACGCACCAACTTGGAAACGCACCAAAAGTATTCCTCGAAAAAAATATAAAAAAAAACAAAAATATAATAATTTTATTCCTCGAAATGCATCAACGATGAAACATAGAGAAGAGCATGAAGGATTCGTAATAAATGATATCGATAGACGTTTCTTTTGGTGCGTTTCAAAGTTGGTGCGTTTCGAGGAATACCCCAATTTTTTTACATTTATAACTAGATGTATATTTTTCATCCCAGAAATTAAATCGTCGCAATAAGGAAATAGGCCGAATGCTGACATTTGCGTAAAAACGCCATGTCCAACTGAAACAGATCTGTTTGAGGACCGCAGTACCTACTCAACTCGTGAATATCTGTGGAAGCAAATGACATAAAAGTGAGTCAAATACATTTTACTGATCAATTGCTCCTCAAAACATGACACAACTTCCATTGTACAAAATTGAAATCACTGTGAGCAAACTCAATGGGCAATTCTATAAAAAAATTACAATTCTCAAAAAAAAAACGATGACCCTGGGTTTCTTTCAACTTTCCCATGAATATTCAAAAAGAAAGGATGCACCAGGACACGTAATCTGTGTACAATTTTATTAAACAGCTGCCAAACAATGTTGGTTATCAGGCCCTTATGGGTGAAATGTGTGATACCTGCCCAGGCGCAGGTCGGAAGTGAAAGGTGGGTAAAAAATCTTATTTATAAGCGATCGACGACGCCGGATGCGCAGCGCATCCACCAGTAAACAATACGCAAACGTGATCGGGTTGGAAGCCAGTGGCGTTTTTATACATAATCAGCATTTTTAATGTCACACGCAATGGTTAAAGACGACTGCGACGTAGAGAAATATTAACTAATTACAACAGAACTTACACGAATAATACAAATTGATCTCATTCGCGAATCTCTGACGATGACGTGGCATTCATCTTTATCGATTATTAATATTTTTCCACCAACATCACGTTAGAAAATAGAACTTGTGTTACTGGTAGCGACTAGCGATACCCGGAGATCACAAAGGTCGTTGTTCTTACAAATATTTGCATAAATTACACCTAAATTAAACATAATTATTATTGGCAACAAACACATCGACTTGTCCAAATACCTAAAGATCATCATTATTATATTTTATCATGTCCAATCAAAACACTGGCGAGCTACCTGTTCCGAGAGATTTCGAACAAAGAAAAAAGAACAATTTTGAATTATATTAATTCCTTCACCCATCCGAATTATGCAAAGTAACTAACACTGGTAATACAAAATAAACTTTAAAATTATAGACTTTGCGTTCAATATTAAAGACCGCGAAGTCCACCTACGACGTTTCGTTTTACTGTAAACAATAGAATGTCCCGAAAGGGTGAGGAAGGGTTGTTCTTTTTTTGAATAGCTTCCTGCAAACTATGCATCTCATTCACACTATAGCCAATAATGAAGTAAGAATGAGACGAAAACTACCAAACAGAATTCGGCTCGCGACTCAATTTAAAAAAATGCGCTTTTAGTATTCAAATGACGTGAACGCATCCGTTTTTAGAATTACAAAAATAAATAAATGTACCAAACCAGCGGCTATTGATAAAATAAACTGTCTTATAACTTCCTAACTAAACAAAGCTGTTAGTTTTTTACGTGAAGGTATTAGCACTTATATCAACGGCCGTCCCTTTAAGGCTGAATGGGGCGTGTCGTCGGCAAATTAGTGCAATAAATTAACGGGCGCGTCCTGCCGTCTGTATCGATATTTTTATCGAACATTTAATCTTATCTGTTATGTATTTATGCGTGCAACGCTCTTTAAATCGGGCACATCTGGGCGTGGGGCCGCGCGCGCAGTTTTTGGCCGGCCTTCAACCGCGACGCAAGGCTATTAGGTTTCACAACACATACGGACAAACAGACTGGCGACCTGCGAGACCACTGTTACTTCGGGGCCCCTTACTATCCCCGCACGCTGATATTTTCAACCAATCAATTCGTGTTTATGGGCCCAATGCGCATAAATTTATTTTTAGAGATTTACATGTGCGCTCAAACATGTGAACCGATTACGGACGGAGGTAGAAACTAAGTTAATAGGCTAGTAGGTTCAGTAAAAAAGCTGTGGTTTCCGTAACAGTACACCGCTTACCTTGTTTGCTTCATCTGTCACATAAAAAAGTTAACCCAATTTTTTTAAACGCTTCAAAAAACTCCTGTACCTGCCGCCGGTAGCGGGTGTACACCCTCACTAATAAAAAAAAAAACGTCTTAACTGTAAACCTTTAAAGGCCCGCATTCGAATAATGAAGTGGGACTTTTTCGCGGTTTTTTGCATTCCACTGTTAAAAAATGTTCTATTGGCAAATTTACGGCTGCATTCGGTTTTTGCAACGGTACCGCTACGCTCTTTTGTCTATTACATTGCATTGCAGATGTTTTTTCATTGAAAATAATGGCTTTGGAGTTTCGACTTCCTCAATAACGTTTTAGTAACCTTTGTTCGTCTTTCTCCTCTGTTTAAAAACATCTTAACCCTGTATTTTTAAACAAACAATTGGTTGTCAATTTCGAAAGCTTGCCAAAATTTGGCAATAATGTCTCTGTGGAAAAACAGCTTTTTGTTGATGATTTTCGACGGGACGGAACCTCAAGATTGGGAGATAAACACTAGTTTTTTATAAATACATATTATCTTGACTGTTTCCTGTCCCCGTTAGATATTTCCTGCGATTTCATTAGTAGCAAATTATTAAAAAAATATTTAGTGTTTAAGTGTAGGTACTGAAAAAACATATTTATTAAGCAATTTGAGGCCAAACTACATAATTAAAATTAGATATACACAACATGCACTACATAAGTACAATGCTTTTAACACTAATACCTCTGCTCACTCACAACCGGAGAAGATCTGAAGAACAGAGTTCAACGCTCATTTACAAAAACAATATAATTTATGTAACATACCTAACATGATAATAATAAATGGAAATCTAAATGTTTTTAACACAACGTACTACACAGCAAAACGAAACAAAAATAATATTCTGTATCTGGTTATATGAACCGTATATTATCTGATCTATAACTTATGTCCACAGCATCGTATATGCCTAGTGCGTAATCAAAAACTACACGAGATAAATGATATTTTAAGAAATTTCATCATTAACGTGCAAAAAATTCGGGCTCACGTTTTAAGATTCCCATTTCCGTACTAAAAAAGAAAAAAAAACTTAAAAAAGAGCAACAGCTAGATTGTAGCTATTATCAGTCGCTTATCAGTCGCACAAGTTGAAGGATCATCGGCATCTGTCACAACACATGCTGGGAAGCGCGAAAGCAGCACGTTTGCACACAGGTGCTGCGACACGTATAATATTCGTTGCATCTTGTGTAAAAATGAGTATTTTCGGTACATTCAGCGGGTATATTTCGGATAGCGCCTCGCAACGCCCGCGAGAGTGTGACGTGACCTATACATAGATACACAGTGAAGGTGAGCACAATAACATGCGGGAAACCCGACGGCATTTTCGTATTCAATATTGTAATACGGTCAATGTTACCACTATTTTGCATAGACCAGCATTCCCTGTGATCTACACCATAGCAGATGGAAATAGAGTCACACAGGTAGGTATAGTCGATTTCCTGATTTCCCCGGTTCTAAATCGGTCGCTACTTGCAATACAGATGAGCAAACATTCCACCTCCGTCTCATTCAGGTCATCACAACAGTACAGTGTATAGCAAGTCAGACGGGAGCTGTATCTATGATGTCACCGCGGCGCGCTTCCGGCCTGCGCCCACGCAGCCAGACACACACATAGCTGTCGCGCACGTGCCGACAATTAGCCATCGACACCCTGCCTCGACGTAGAACCCAAACACTCTTTTATTACACCTAATATTCCAACCATTATTCGTTTAAGTTAGAGGCATCATCATCATCTGCCCAGCCTTTTCCCAACTATGTTGGGGCCGGCTTCCAGTCTAACCGGATGCAACTGAATACCAGTATTTTACATGGAGCGACTGCCTATCTGACCTTCACAACCCAGTTACTGGGTTATACGATACCCAGAAATTAGGTCCAAAGTTAAGTCAAGAGAGTTAGAGTCCGTGGCACTAAATCGGCTTAAGTGCATATATTCGGTAACATCTGTGTTCTATGTCTGCGTCATACAAGGAAGTCATCAGTGTATGCCAAAATTATTCTCAGTATAACATGTAAACGCTATCTTCTGTTCACGTAATCATTTGAATTTTTAATTTTATGTCTGGCAAAAAAAGCTAGACGTCTGGAGATCATTCTTAAAGATAATCAAAGGGTAAATACGTAGTAGGTAATGCAATAAATGTGAGCATTAGTAAAAGCTCAAGTACTTTCCCTGCAGGTAGCAGTTATAGAGTAGACTTTCCATCGACTCGCCGCCGCTGATTCTGCGAATTATTGCAGAAATAGAACCTTTTAGTTAGAGACTGCCTTCCAACTACACATTCTGGAAATTATTAGGTTTAAATAAATATTTTATTTTAATAAAAATCACCGAGAAATTCAAACTGAATAAATAAAATACCTTTTACAATACCGGTTTGGTTTTATGTATTGCTTTCATAAACTCACAACAGTAACAGGATGAATTAATACCAATTACGTACCTACATGCCTAGCCTAGATATTGTCGGCAAAACATGTAACCTTCGGGACCTTGGGTTTTAGGCAGACAGAGTTTTTGCCGACCCCCGGCGGCTGGGTGGGCCTAGGTCGGGGCTCGAGACAGACAGACTAATATAATAATGAAAACTAGACGAATAGAATAATGTCAAGATCTAGAGGCTTCTACGAGTAATAGGCCTGAGCTATGCCGTAAGCAAGAATTTTGATATTACAACTTTTTCTTATTAAACATTTTTAAGAACACAAGAAACAATTTGCAAAGCTTTTCTCTATCATTTACAAATAAATGGCAAGCGTCACTATATTTACTAACACGATCCCATGCAGGTCATGAATATGCATGAATGTAAACTAAACATTATTGTTTTCTTGTCAACTGTTCTAAAAAAGCTTCCTCAGCTAATCTCAGTACACACAACACTGGCGAGACCGAACAACGGTCACTCTTCCAATACTGGCAGCTCTCCAATACACATTTTTCGCTTATTTCCTTCAACACATTGCAACGTGTATTTATTTGAGTTTTCTAGTTGTTTCCACGCTCCTTTAACGTAGCTTCTAATAGCTTGTTTATCGCACCGCTTGAGTTGGTGCGCTACCTTCACGGTAGAACGAGAATTGGCGTGTTGGATGAGAAAACAACAGATTATCAGAACATGGGAGGCTAAGGGCTAAGGGAGTAACTCATTTACATACATTGTTTGTTCATCGTCTAGACTGTGCTTGATTTACAATTAATTTCATTTGAAACTTTTCATGTTAATTAATGTGGGTAGTTCACAGTTCTAGGAAAGGGTTCTGATCCAGAACCTTTGTTTGGGTTTCGTTAGTTATTAGTTTTCAATATTGGACGCCAGTCAGTGGCGTCCAATATTGAAAACCAGTGTCCTAGAAAGATTGTTAATTTGACGTCATTGTGGTTATGGGATGGGCTTGATCGATTACAATCTAGCACTGTTAAATGACTTATATCACAACTCAAACTCACAGGTATTAACTTGTTAAGGTCACATGTGGCCTAATTTACGGCCCACCATATGCTTCACACGTAAAGGTTCACATATTTCATAATTAATTAAAGAAAGTTCCACAATTATAAGATTCTTAACAAAACGAGACCACTCAGGCCAAAGTAGAAGTACTTAAAATAATTTTAACGAGACGTCCTTAGCCCCAATTAGTCGCAACTATTGTTTACATATTAAATTTCGATAAAATAACGCACAATATTATGTATAGTATATTGTCGATCCAATTTATTTTCGTTCAGTAACATCACGTTGATTTTCGCGTGAAATTGAGATTTTATGCGGAAAGTTTCCTTTTGCAGCAGACATAGGAAAGCACATGTACGTAGGCCTATCGATCTTTACCTGCGGATTGATTCCATTCTTTGGCATTTAAACCTTTTCACCCGCTCCTAGCTATACAGCTGTCATACCTAGGGCTATGCACGGTAGTGAAAAATGTCAAAATCCATACTAATATTATAAATTCGAAAGTTACTCTGTCCGTCTGTCTGTTTGCATGTTACCTATCCCCGTTTAAACCACTGAACGGATTTCGATAAAATTTGGCAGAGAGATAGATTGCATCCCGGGGAAAGACATAGGATAGTTTTTATCGACATACCTCGCGGGCGAAGCCGCGGGGGGAAGCTAGAAGCTAGTCCTAAATATATTGTTCCATCAACCTAGGCAAGAAGTCGGTATTCCCCTGTGATTGGTTACCTCTATCAGATAGCGATCGCTCTGTCCGAATACTGATATTAAGTCACGTTTGGTTACACTAAAAGTGAGTGAGGTCGACACACTCAACGTTGCTTTAAAAAAAGTAGAGACCGTACGATGAAATTGTCAAACCCTGCAAACGTATGAAACCTACTAAGTACATAATTTTTATGTACTTTTGCAATTTCCCTTAATTTGTATTTTAAGCAAGATACAAATTCTTGTTCAATTACGGAAATATAAGGTCATTAACCTACTTCAATTTTGGATATTTACGAAAACAATTTCAACAGAGTATAATGTACAGATGTAGTTTTAAACTTAATTTGGCCAGTAAACGATAAATATCTGTAGTTACCAAATAGTCCTGTCCATTTTTATTGGCATTCGTCGGCGGATGTTACGACACGCCACTGACATTTTATTGTACAGGAAATCGAGTGTTTTGGCTTTTAAAATGTTAATTATATTGATGTTTTTACGCAGGCAACATGAATTAGAAGCAAACCTTTTCGAACATAAAGATACATTTGCGAGATAGCACGGGATGTTAACTGAGTTTCTCAATGCTGTATGCGATTAACAAATAATTGGGTGTTTGGACATTTTCATAATAATAAGGTATAGACATTGAATTAGTGTGTATATACGCCTATGTAATTTCGCTTCCCAAACAAATTTGCACGAATTAAGCACACTCAAAAAAAATGGGGTACACACAACGTATAGTCTACAGAGCAGAGCATTTCGCGCGGCCGCCGGCGTTTTTACAACACCACGCATTGCACAACGTGGCCAGTGACGCAAGCGCCGAACGCACACACGATGCTAACTGTACACCTTGAACGCCCACAACACAACGCCATTTCAAAATATTTTTTATATGAACCTCTCGATTGTTGTTCCGCACTCGATTTAACTTGCGATTACATTACAGTCACGAACTGTGAGCTACTGATCATAAAATCTTATGTTTGTTTCTTAAGATCAGCAGACGCAACTCTTGCGCAGCTTCGCGAGATCGTCTTGGTTAATTCATGTGAAAAATATGAGATAGGACCACATGTCTAGGCATAAAATTTAGATCAATATGTGTCGAATTTGGACCAGATATAAATACGAGGACAGATTAAAGAGCCATCGATAGTCGATACCCTGAATGTTAGTTAGTATTAGTATAAAATAACAAATCAGGAAGTTTCGTTACATGTTTTTGTATATTATTTAATATGTGCATTTGTTAATCCTGAAACATATAAACATATTGTAACTAGGAGTGACTCACGCGACCGCCAGACATGACCGGCTTGATCTCCAGTATCTCAAGGACTTGCCGTCTCCCAACAATGATACTCCTTAGCCACCATGAAAGGCGATTACCGACACAACAATAAACAAGACATTCTTGAAAACATCAGTGTTTTGACAAAACTGCCCTGTTTCCCCGAAAATAATTGCAACAGAAATGGCACTACAATTCTATGTTGTCGAGTTTCCTAATGCAGATTTTGCATAAGTCATTGTAGTGCTTAGTCATCGTTGAACGTATAGAAAAAGTTGCCTCAACACAGATTCTTAAAAAATGCATAATTTATGACTCTACATTTTCTTTGCGTCACTGAAAAAACAACATTTCCGACTCTAATATTCCACATTTATATAAAACCCGTGGCGCGCCGAAAACCGTATATTTCCACGAAATAAAAAAGCCAGTAGACAATCACCGCAAACATCGCGGTTACGACACCGACAAGTGTGTCAATGTCGCGCGAGTTCCCTCGGCGCGCGCGCAGCCGCCCTACCAGCCGCGCTGCTTCCTAGCCAGTAACTTAGCGATAAGAACGTTAGAGACAAATCTTAAGTTACATTAAATGTACACATAAGACATACAAAATAATAACTATATCCATTATTATCATTTTGTATGTTTTATGTTTCTAATTAAAATAAATAAGAAATCTAACAATAGTAAACATATCGGATAGCTCATGTCCAAAATGATAGCTATTAGAGCTGTTATTATGTCCACCACCTCATGAGGTCGCTGTCCTTAACCGGAGGAAGTTCTAGAACAGCCGTTTAGTCAGATTAAAAGGCGTTTCAAGGTAACATCTCGCACAGCACAACAACAAATAGTACGCTGTACCGCGCAGTGAGTTTATTATATCAAAACAGGCAAAGGAAGCATCCGCGCGGCCGCGACAACAATGTGCTCGCGTGGATGTTTGCAGTATCTGCTGTTTGTTTGTTTGTGCGCCGGCGCGCGCGCAATGCCGGTATTTTACTGTTTCCGGAGAACGCTACACAGTACACTGTATGCCAATATTTAACTTCAAAGGGGCAGGGACAGTTAAATATTTCGACAGTTGACAACTTATGGCTAAAAACCTGTTGCACAATATCGCAACACCAAAACAAGAAGAATATGGCTCCGATTGCGCAACTCGGCGCGACCTACAACTCGGCTGCGCGAGCGCAAGTAAACAGGAAAACGGCCGCCGAAAAGCTGAGGCCGACACTTATACTTTTTAATTCATTCATACAGTTATTTGCATCGCTGAAAATGTAATTAAAATAATTAAGAGATAATTATATTTGTTTTGTCAAGCTACCTAGTAAACATCACAAACAACAATGAATTTTAAGCCAAAACATAAAATTAAATTTTAAGATTGACAAACAAGACACTCCCTTCACACAGAAAGTCATCCATCGCTTAGCTTACGAGCTCAGCGAAACTCATATTTAGGAAAAGTTAAAATTATCTCGTCACTTACAATAACATGGAACCTTTGCACTTGCAGCAAGCAAGAGAGAGTTTGTGCTAAAATTAAAACACTAACAGCAAAGGATAAAGTTTGCCACCCACCGTGTACGCTCGCGGGCAAGCGAAATTGAAAATAGAAGCGAGTTTTCACCGCCTCGCATCCGCAAAGGTCACTGCAGCTTAAAATAACCCCACTATCAGGAACTGTGAACCAAAAACTGCTCTGCATTCACGATAATACAAACGATCTATTTTTGAACGCAAAACTGCGTAAAAAAAAAAAGTTTCGACAGATCAGAGATTAGCTATGGTGACGTATTAGTGTGGCAACTATTTCGTATCTCGTCGAGGTGTATCTGACCGCCCACCTGTAGAGATTGGCAAATGTTTCCGGTAACTCTTTACCGGTTTTCTTGCGACGGTTTTTGTGCCGCTAATTATGTCATCGAGCCTTTACAGAACAAGCTAAGCCTCGCGATAGTCTTTTTGTGTGTACTTAATTTTTGAATTGTTTAACACAGTTCTATAAGCAGCACAATGTACTGCGGTGGTTTTATAGAGTTAGACAAATTTTCATGTAGGTAGGTACGAAATTATGGTTTTCCGGTTTTCTCATAAACATTTAATGCTTGCAGGAAAAAAATACTGGTTACAAACTGTTTACCTACTGGGTTATGAATGAAAGGCAAATTTAGCTTCTACAACGGTGATTAACAAAATATTATACATAGGCATTACCTATGTCATTAGAACAAGAGCGCCAGCTCTTCAATGTAAAGTTCACAGTTTGAAGGCGATATTGTTAACTACAGCACACCCACACGCTGCTACGTACCCCGCTAATAGATCCGGTTCGAAATCATTTCCTCTAGCTTATCACGAACCGGCGATTACTTCACTACTAGATTTCCTAACCTCAAAAGTTAAAATCACATATCGTGACCTAATATTTTCACAAAAATAACAAATAATGTCGTAATCTTAAAATGCTGATAATGAAGCTAATCGCATCCCTGAAAAACAATTCCATTGGCAACAGAACGTTCTATTAATACGCATACAAGCGTGGCAGCACGCACACCGCGGCGCGTGTCGTTACCATGTAGTTCTCGCCTAGACGAAGTATCTATGTGTTCGGTTTACTATCGTAGTGCGGGGCGCGGGCGCGGGGGCGCAACCGGGTCAAGGGAGCTCCGATGCACCGTTCGCGTTAAATCTCACTTTCGCGCGCTGCACCACTAAACATGGCGGACGTAGTGACGTGCGGTTTCGTTCTCGATGACATATTTTACGGTTTTCCGTTTTGTTTCCACCCGTCCCGGCTACTTAATCAGGCCACAGTGTGGTGTAACGTTTTACACGTGTGTAGTAATTGACGAAACAAACAATCTTATATCTATAGCGACCCAATATCCTTGTCCCTATTTCTTATTTCCTACGTCGAGTATCGACGGTAATCGAGATAGTAGGCTTATCTGCGGGTAGTCCGTAGTGGCATCTTATCAGCGCACTGCTATAATGCAATACACAGTCGGATATGATAAACAACTGATTTTATTATTTGTTTTTAATTTGACATCATTTTGATAAAGGGCGCGTTGTAATTGAGGATATATTGCTTAACCTGGAATGTTGGAACATTTCGAATGGGTATGGTAAATAAAGAAACTTACTTGTGGAAAATGCATGCAAATCTGATACTAGATCCTTTACAAAGTAGGCAATCAAGATCAAGCGTTAAGTGCTACAGTTTCTACGCATTTCCTTTCCCACTTTCAAAGTGGTCGATTTGCATGATGCGTAGTAGCGCAAGTGTTCCTAACCGTAACTCTAACGACGCGTGAAATTTTCAATTATGAAACAGTAGCGACGCAATCAACCAACAGTCGTGTGATCGTAGACAAAAAAACAAACAAATTATAAAGGTATGTTTACATGTAACCGCGACCGTGAATCGAATTAACGTCCGTTCGAGGCTGCACGTACTACAACCTGTTGTTTCCTCAGACAAGGTTGGCCCAAAAAAAATCTATTGCAACGTACCAACATTTGGGACATGACTAATGGACAATGGCTTGCGAAACGGAATCGCCGGTATTATCTGTATTGTATCAGCTGTCGATTGATGTAAATAGGTCTACTGAAGTCGAGATAAAAAATACCTTGTAAACCGTTAAAGTATAAATAGTCTTGATTGAAAGTTTCGTCCGCAACCGAAAAATAGTTTTTACTTCCACCCAATTTTGAGAGTTTATAATATTATCAATTACCATTAACTAAACTTTTATATATTTTTGCAAGACAACCTAAACTTTTATACAACACTCGGTATTTAAAGGACTACTTATAAAGTCCACCTTAAAATATCAATATAGGAACTAGTAAAAATCTTGTAATTTCAATATTATCATAACAACAGAATATCCCGGAAATAGGATCAGGTGGTGTCCCAACACTAGTGAGTGGAGCGGTGAGCGGCGCGTACGGCGCGGAGTAGCGGTGGCGATGGCGTAGCTAGCGCGGGCGCATCTCGCCCTTCGCGCCCGTCTGACCCACTTAGCAGCCGCCACACTAATAAACTGTTGTGATCGTATCTCAATGCGCGTACGCCTTACTTGTCTCTGATAAGTAGGTAAGGCTTTGTTATTGTGCCGCAGACGACACTTTTTTGAAGTTTACTTCCAGTTGATGAACACAACAAATGAGAAACTAATTTATTATAATATGTTTTATCTCAAAGTTAAACAGCGTGTTAAGTCAATTACAAATTTTCTTTACAATTAATTCTCTAGGTTGAACGTTGGCTTTCGAAAACTTCTAAATCACGTCCTCTCTCTCTCTCTCTCTCTAAAATATAAAGTAATTCTGTGACCAAATGTGTCAATTGGAAATTCATCATCATCATCATCATAATCAGCCTATAATGTTCCCACTGCTGGGACACAGGCCTCCTCTCGGTGAGAGGGAGTGGGCCGTAATCCACCACGCGGGCCCGGTGAGGGTTGGCAGATGTCACATGTCTTCGAATTTTTGGTTCTAGGACATGCCGGTTTCCTCACGATGTTTTCCTTCACTATTTTAAGAGCAGTGGTGATGAAATAATTTACACAAAGTAAAGCGCCTGTCTGGGTTCGAACCTACGACCTACAACTCGTAAGTCGCGGCCGTTACCACTTGGCCACCACTGCTCTGGAAAATACCGATGCCAATCTTTCGTGTCACATTTGGGCAGCCATTTCGTCCCGCGGTCACTGCTTGCTCCGTGAGTCACGATTTGGTTGCCTAACTATACGCATGTCGCATTCTGCTTGATATAATATGTTTCAAATGAGAGGACAATATATCTATTGTTTACTAGTTTCATACAAAAATTGAGATGTATCGCTTTTACTGGCAGAATAGAGCTTGAGTCATCGTTGAAAAAGAAAGCATGTTTTTATAATTGGCATAGCTGATTAAAATTATTAGACATTGGCCGAAATCAAACCGGTTATTAAATAAATAATACTTCTTCAGCCTGCACTGCACCTGGAAATACGAAAAAAACACTCAAAGTTAACATAAAATACTGATAAAAGAAATCTCATAATCACCCTTGTTTTTTCTTCACAAAATAAAATATTCGTAAAAAGGATAAAAGATCGTCCACGTCTTGAAAAAAATGTCTACACTAAAACTGTCTTTTCTTCGATAGATTCCAAGTTATTATATTGGTATAAATGTGTGTCCAACGGTAGCAGTCGGTTATTAAAGTTGGCAGATAAACATGTTATCAGCATTAATCGCGACAGTTTCCATTTCGCGGCGCGCGACCGCCACTTTCTTACGTTTCCCGCGCGCGGGGAAAGTGCCCGCGCTTTTCCGACGCCATCTTTGAAACTACGCTCCCTTCCACGCAACTTGACGCTGCAACTATCGCCATAAAATGAGCTTTATGATCAATTAGGTTTTAAAGTTTTGTATTTATTTATGTTAATTATTAATTAAAAATGACATAACAAACTTGACAAGTATGGATATTCAATTTATTACAACAAATATCAGACATTAACGTAAAAAGTCTAGATAAAATTTCAAAATACAAGTTAATTTGCCGAAACAAATCCATACACACCTATGTACTATCAAAAGATCTATCAATTACGAGTTGTCTCGCGTACGTGCGCAAACGCAGCCGTGATCAGAAATTTAACGCGTCGATCAAGGATCTGTAGCGCAGACGACGATACCGAAATCGATTTTATGGTAAAACAATCGATTCGAATTCGACATACAAACTCCACATTCGTATTAGTATAATGTAACACATTGGTTATGAAAAATGTAGAAACAAAAGAAAACGTACCTAGAATTATTCGTTTGTTTTGTTATTGCCTTTCGCAAATAATTTGTGCAACGAATCTAGTTGTTTGCATATTTAGCTTCTCTCAACAAGTTGCTGAAATAAGTAGCTCAACAATGTACTTGTGTTGTTGTGAGCGGGTATTTCTAAAGTCTTGGTGAATACGGAAACAAATACGTATTTAAAATATGCCTAGACCAATCTTAAGAGCCCCTAACAATTTCGCGGACTAAAAACAGAAAAATCAGTTTTTTTCAGCGCAAATTTCTCAATATCCTTAAGTTATCTAGTTTTTTAAAAAATACACAAGTATTTATCACCTATCTATCTAGTAAGTCTACGAATTTAATTTTTGATAACTACTTAATATAAATTCCAAAAAATAAAAAACAAACACACGTTTTTACGTAATCACGAAACACCAAGTTTTTCGATTGCTTTTTTAGCTTACTGGTAGCAAATAACGATCTGAAAAAAAATCCTAAATACTAGGCATATAATATATTAGTAAGTCTACGATTTATTTTTTTTAAGTTTAATGTATTAGTACCTGTAAAAAAATGTTAACTACGCTGAAAAATCCCAATAAAGTCATGTGCAAAACCGTCGTCTACGCGTAAGAATTTATTGAAAATAACAAAAAGTGTTAAATATTTAAAAATTTGAGATGTTTATCTACCAAACTCAATTTTTATATTTTTATTTTACTACTAATTTAATTGTAGTAAAATATCTAAATAATGCCTTATAAACCGATGCGCTCGCTCGATGCATTCACTTCAGTCGCGCCCAAAGGCTTCTAGACGACGGACCTGTGTCGCCTGTGACGTTCGCCGCTCCCGTCGTAATTCTTGAATCGCGAGTGATTTTGTACTACGCCTAACCAGTTTTGAGACTGTATGAATATTTATTTTTTTATGTCAATAGTGTGACACTTTGTGATTTGTTAATGTTATTCATACATATTAATGTTTTGTATTGTACTTTTGGATAAACAAAATAATGTTTCGTTTGAATAAAGCTATCTTCAATATTAAAGTAATTTTCCTCCATGCCCCGCTCGTTTTCTCCTTGTTCTATACAAATAAAGTGATTAGCTTTATAAAATAGGACAAAATGACTTGCTATACTATACTCTCATGGTCTGCGGTCTTATGGCGAGGGAATACTACAGACCTCCCCGTCGTTCTGTATTACGTAAACAATAACACGTGTAATTCGTTTCAGACGTACCTTATAATACGCTGGTCACACTTTATAATTTGGTTTTACGAGTACTATAGTGAATGCCGTAATAGGTTACGATATTTTTATAGGGTACCTGAACATAACATGTCATAATCACCATAAAATCCATCCAGTATTACGCAATCTAGTAAGTAAAACTATGGAGTGCTAATAATAGCGGTTACGGACCAAGATTATTTGTTCCCGCTTCAACGCACACTACGATTATCAGTTTATAGTTCGAACGCACACAGACACACTGCGCTCCTATAATTACCTAATCTAATAGTGCGCCGAAATTGATAGGGGCTCTTAAATACTCAGGTTACAAAACATCGAATAAATTAGAATACTTTCGTAAATAATTCAACTTCTGTAATGCGGAAACATAACGCTAGTGACATCTGTCGTCACTTGACAACAACTAATGAAACGAAAAGCTAATGCCAGAAAATACTCCATTCATCTTATTTTTGTAATATTTTTAAATTGAATTTGTTATTTTCAAATACGGAAAACAGTCCTAGCTCATTATTTTCCGGGTTTAAAAAATACAATTTTATTTTAAAGAGAATGTGTAGAAATCACGCACATACCTGAGGAAAACGGTGCTGTTAATATGAGCAGTTCAATATTTACAATTTACTTTGCTTTCCAAATCAGGTTGACCAATAGTGAACACATATATTGAAGTTAAGTGAGTCATTAAAAAAATATTATTCGCACGCACACTCACAGGCAATACACAGACAAATGGAGTAGCATTCATTACATGGACTCACGATTTCCAGTATAACTTGAGCTCTGTTAACTATAGCCTTTAATAGCCTCTAGGGGTCACAATACTGGACACCGTCGCGTTGGAAATAGCATTGCTTCCCGGATGTTACTCTGACGTCAGACATCTCGCTAGAGATTTGCCGAAACAAATTGTCAATGACAAAGTACCCTTATTCACAAGCCCACAGAATTCCATTTGCTTTACATTACAAATGTTGCTAGTGTACATTTATTGCTAAATATCGTAGTAAAATGCCTGAATTATAGAATAAAGCCGTTTACGAAGCGAATTAGGATGAATTAAACTTTATTTTACATATCTCGTGACCATGGGGCCCGGTCTTTTGGAAGACGTACGAGAGGCCGAAGCCAACTCGCAGAGGCCTCTTAGGAAATTTTAATGAAATGCGGCACCAAAAATTCAGATTATCATAAATGTCTGAGGGTTCTCATTAAAGCGCATAACTATTTGGGAGTAGATGTCCAAAATGACTTTATCAAACCAAAGGAACTCGTGTGCATCGCAATATTTGAGGCAGTTTTCCTCAATGACTGCAGCTGTATTAGAACGGTACAAGTCATAAGCTTTAGCTATAGCTTCTTGAAATACGCTGGCAATATGGCCACGAGATTGCAATATGCCTACAGCAATATCACTCCTTGTAAACTACAATAAATTATAAATAAGGCCGTGTTTTATTATAAGCTCCAAAAAGTGTGTAATCCTATTATATGTATAACTTATCCTTAACAACCACAAAACTAAACATGAAAAAATAATATTTAAAGGATTATCTTTAAATCCTCTAAGTATTAGAGAACTGTGACTAATCTTCATATCATCATAACAAATCACACCACATTTAACTGCAAAAATCCAGTCATCTTTGATCATAACCATTTTGTATTACACAGCATCAACTCTCTAATCTCTCCTGTATTGGGTCTCATGGAATTCATTCTAGTTGACGTCATTCAAACCACGTGTATTTAATAATTTTATTGTGCTATCGGCCACTTCCCTGCCGATGACCATAATAGGATCACATATGACGACAACCGTTCTGTTTATGTGTGTCTCAACTCATCTCGGAAACTGCTGGTCAGAATTGTATGCAACACTCTTTCGAATCGCGCAGAAAAGAAGATCCTGTGACTCTGGCTCAACAGTGTTACGAAAGGCACATAGGATTACGGATAGCAGATACCCAGTATGTTTCAATGAAGTGCAAAGTCAGGGACCAGTAAGCCTCAAGCTAGCTGGCGGCTGGCAACCCGCCATTACACCGCTCTTTACGGCCACACCGTGTAGGTAACAGGCCTCGGGACATCCGGACTTACTTACAACACCTATAGGCGTTACACATCTTAGAATGCAATGCAACCACCGCATTTTAGGAATACAATACCTAATCGTACTTTTTACATTCAAAACATATCGCATTGTTCCAAATGGTGATTACTTCATTCAAGAATTTTGTTTACTTCTTTATGATGTTTGGTTAGTGAGTGGCAGTGCCACGTCCCGAGGTACGCCCGTGTCAAACACTTTCGTTAATATCTGTGACTTGTCCCGCACACGGCGGACTCGCGTGCAGCGTGCAGTTTGACACCACCACACACAGAATTGGCTTCCACCACGTCACGACTCTTGGCTCCCAACATCTGCATACAACAATTATAATTTTAGCAATTTTATTTTTAAATCGAAACAAAGAAATGCCTCTTGCACAAACATCGGGTGAAGTTTCATATATTTTTATAAAAGCGACAGGAAATAATTAAAACCGACGATTTACGTTCATTTAAGAAATATGCGCTTTGAACTTGCGCGCTCGGGACACATTTTACGAGAGGCGCAAATTATTTTATGCGTCTGTCTAATATAAAAATTATTAAAGAATGCTTAAAACAGGTTTTTGTATTTCGGATGGCTTAATTATGTATTCACTCGCTTCAAACGGACGGGGGAAATAATTTTGCAAGAGTAAAAGAAAATCGTGTCGTATCAACCGCCAATCGTTCCGCATTACCGTGGGGAAAACCAATTAGGAATAATTTCATTAAATATACCTGGAGAACTTCGTCCATCACGGCCAAACCTAAATAATCACGTTTGTAGTTATAAAACTGAAGTAATTCAAACAAATTAGCCCGTCTAATTAGTAGAACCACAGCGGACGTTCCCCTATTCATAAAGAGACAACACACAAGTTCAGTTTAATCCAACTGAGCACACACAACTTTTACTTTCCTGCTGTGCTGAAATATTAACAAACTTGCATAACTTATGCAGCGTCCTCCTGCTCCCCCCCCCCCCAGCCTGCCCCTGCCACCCTACCTCCCTGCAGGTGAATGCACGGGCGCGGGCGGGTCCTCCCCTGCACCTCTATTATTCCGAGCTGGAGCTACACGCGAAATATGCTCGGTATGTTTTGCTTCGGTGCAACGTTCCCTTTAGCTCCGTCTTTTTGTAGGAAGCCCGTGTTTTTGACCCGACTCTGCTACATGTATAATATTTTGTATTAACATTTTATGATTAAAACTACAAAGGAAGGTTTGCAGCAGACAGGGTTAGAGATTTTCTGTAAATTGTTTGGTCTTATGTTCAGACTTCGTTCTAAACGTAATGAAGTTATGTCTGTCTGTCCGGTTATTAGTCAGAGATTTGGCGAGGTTCTCAAAAAAATGCGTAGTAAGTCCTTGCTTTTACAACGGCAACTGTCCCATGCCTCAAAACTTAGGAGGCATGAAAACGTAATGAGTATTTCACAGAATACATCAATACTCGTTCAAAACTAGCATATATGTAACATCTACAAAATAGAAACCAATAATGTCGAGCTTAACACATGGCACGCTCAGCATATTCTAGTGTTTACAATATATGACGCTGCAAAACCTAGGTTTTATTCTAGGGTATTTCCTATTCTAGACAAGTGTTAGGCGTCCTAGATCTCAGCACACGGTTGGGTCCCAAACTGTTATTTATTGACAGTACACTCTCTGTGTGCGTCCACTCGTGGAGGAAGCCTGGACCGGACGAATGATAAAGTTATTGATCACTGTACCTACTGCCTGAAAATTCAATAACATCTGCGGTTGATTAAATATTAATTATTTATGTATTCAATATTGTCTGTACAAATATGTGCTATTCTATTTCGGAAATTGCCGTGAGAATTGGAGGAAGTAGAGCCTTTGTCATCATAATGGCGGACGGTGAATGATATCATTTTATCTGTAAATCTCCTTTTAAGTATGTATTTCTGGCGGAAAAATATTATATTTCACCTATGTTCCCATTATAAGCTTTGACGGCAGCTTCACTGAACATTAATAGCTAGTCACGTTTGAAAGAAACTTGCTATTGAAGGTGCAAGTGGGAAGGGGCGAACAGAAACAAGAAGCCAGTGCTAAACTTCGCAAAGCGCGAAGAAGGCGCTCTACGTTTTCTTTTAAATCCACGAATAGCAACTAAGAAACAAACTAATCTATATGGCTTCATTTCGCTCTACCTATTTCTGTTGCAAAATTCTGATCAAAATAAGTGTATTTTTGTTTTCTTCTTAAACTTGTAGCGAGTTCATCGAACTTGAAGATTGAATGGCTGGAGTATGCATCGCCTTCCTAGGTGCTGAATAATGCAGCTTGGCGTCGGCACGTCCGGGCGGGCCGGGCGGGCCGGGCGTCGTCGCCTCTATCTCCACTACACAGCTCCCATCCCTCTGCACTCGCTACACTACGGAATTAATTGAATTCTCACTGAAATTGTCGATGTATATTTTACATGTTTATATGCAACTACGAGTATCATTACGGCGCTGTTTTCGAATACTGTTTTATTGTTATCTCATTCGATAAGCGGCTGATATGTATTTTGTTTTTATGTGTCTCTCTCCCGACATTGTGTGTTCAGGAACCTTCCATGTTCTATGTACACTGTACTGTATGTATTCACAATGTGTAAATCCGGTATGTATTCAAAGCATTTCTCGCTCGCTAATACCGCGAGATGCTAACCCCACAAAGCCGTGCCGGCGTCTAATCCACTCAGAGCTTTGTCCCCATTCCGCTGCGGACTCCAAGTAATTTGAAACTATTTCCAATGCATCTGTTTTGAATTTCACCAGCGATTTGATCAATCTGTTTCGTGAGGAAAACAGACCGGACTCGCGTGAGCAGTATGCGAATATATGCAATGAAAGCGTTGCTTTTATTCAGTAGCAATATTACAGAAGGTAACAAAACAAAGGCGTCATATACAAGAACTTATGCATTACTAAGCAGACTGGTTTAAATTGATACAAGTAGAACTGCGACACATTACATAATTCCTTTATTAAGATTTTATATTAGTTACATCATGCCCCGACATTTACTCATGTTAACTCCTCGAATATTAAATCCATAAGCTGTAAAAACCCCTGAGTACTGAGTTTCGTGAATGTCTGCAACATCGCCGCTACTTGTCACAATCCCGGTCGCATGCGACGCGTCGCGTGACCACCGAACTGGAACCATTTGCATTCTGCTGATAGCTGCTATCACACACCGGCTCACATGTGGCCGGGCTGTAAAGAGTTCAAATTCCGTCTAGACACTTCGACCTGAAAAACGAAAGGGAAAGCTGCTATCCGTCCCGCTCTATGCGTCAAACATGCGCAGTGCTCGTTCGGGGGTAGAACGAGACAACAGGTGGGTCCGTGAATAATTTAAGGGGGTTGCGGGGGCCCAAGGTCGGCGCACGGAAGCGTCTGGCTCGGATGTAGCCAGATTATATACAATGTTATTTATCGATTTTGCGGTAATTTCCCTGGAACATGCGACCTCTGGCAAGTTCTCGAGTACTCTTTAATGATCTAAACTTGGGATGTAACTCGATATTAAATTATTCTTAACTTCTAAAGAACTGGGTCGTCTAACTTCTCATCTACTTAACGGATCTTTAAGTTTCATCTAAATTGTCAAAAAGTAACTCCTCAGACAATCATGAGTGATACACATACAACTTACAAACTATAAATTGTAAAACAACTGAAGTAGCTGAACGTATCAGTCCATCAGAATCGTTAAACTAAAGTAACTTGTAGCCGACACGGCAAGGTTTATGTGCTATATGAGTCACAAATCGTAGTCAGACATTTAAAGCCACATCCACACCACAACACATAAAATTTAACTAATTGAATTACCAAGAACCAAGCTGCGGTGTCTAATCATCGATCTGCACATAAACAGTGTTTAATTGCGTTCATCAATCGATAAATTATTCATTCTTCCGTTTCCACCGCACACAGCTACAATATCTCAGCACAAACATCAGCCAAATTGTGCTATACCAATAAAATATTAAACTAACCATTTTTACGCAAAAAAATCCGAAGCTCATTTCAACAAATCTCGTCTCAGGATCGTTTCTCAGAGAGCAAGTAGGCTACACTCACACTCAACATTATTCCACATGCATAAGTGATGAACAGGCTTGTAACCAAGGGTTAGACACAGGCGGTACCTACGTACCTAAGTAATTCGAGAATGTTCTCCGTAACGCCCGCTCGACCTCCCCAGGGTAGCGTCCACAAGTTTTACCTGAAGAAATTTTGATAAACGAGCTTCCAAGTTGTCTTTTAGGCGTTAAATAGTAAAACCCTTTAGCGTCAGACCTGTCTTCGTTTATAAAGAGAACTCCCCGCCCTTTTGAGTTAAAAAAAAATACTTTTGCGTCATGATAAAGTTAAGGGTTGCCTGTCTGTGTTTTGTGTGAATCAGAGGTTCGCTGTAATGAAAGTCGGGAACGTTCTGCTGAAATGTTGTAATAAGTAGCGATAGGTAGATCAATACGGAGCCACTCGGACTCCGTGAGTCACACTACACCGGGGAATTAACCTTTCGCTTTCTTTAAAAAGACTTTTTCAATTTTTCCACACAATTCGAGCCTTTTATAAGTATTTTTGCCAGTTTTGTCACTCGCTGATCGTTTTTAGTCTCTACCTAAAATACACTTTGGTACCAAATCTCGTCAGCCAGTGGCAAAACTTGTCCATTATTAATCTTACTATCATCTCTAGCCAGTTAGCCTTAGTCTAAACTGTGTGTCTATCTTGTTGCAGTGGACGGTGAGCCGGCCGGCCTACCGCTCAGTGCGCGCAGCTCGCTCAGTAGGGCGCTGCTGCTGCTGGCTCCGGGGCCCACCGCCAGGCATCATCTCTATACAGCACCTAACACAGGTAACAGCCTAACAGACTAGTTTTTGATAAATAGTTGCGGAGGGCCCATCGGCAGGAACGATCTCCATTCCGCCCCTAACATACGTAAGTACCTAGCGTAGACTAGGTTTGAAATATGACTGGGGTGATAGTGGGAAGATATTACGATGCTTCACATTTGGAATATCTTAAAATTTGACAACTTGTAGGTAGATGGGTTTCATAAATTAGACTAGCTTTGCAAAGAATGAACATCGGAATAAGTTATATGTTAAGATAACTCAATGAACAACTTGATAATTGACTTCACTACCAGAAATAACTTGCCTTTTGCCTAGTTCGAAATGAGGAATATGTACCTGTACAAAGTAGAATTAGTCATTACCTAAGCAGGAAAAGAAAAACGAATACTTATCATTAACAGCAAAGTTACATATCCTGACTAGATAACTATATAAAGAATGACATTTCGTAACTACTGCAAATAAAACATCGTAATACATTCAGCTGAAAGAATTTTTCCATATTTTGATTCACATTACTACCATGAATAAACAAAAAGTAGTCTTTATATAACCCTAATGCTAAGTCAACTGACATAACAAACTCGAAAGACTATAAAAGCTGACTGTCCGAGAAAATGCGTCGGAAAACAAAAAGCTCACATATGGTGAGTAACTCGGTAATTACCAACATTTGGACTGTTACTTATATATTTCGACATTTCCTACCGCGTACCTACATCTTATATTGGCTCACAACGGAAATTACAGACTGCTACATTAGATATTAAACATGAGCAGTTGAGCCCAAAGGTCGGAACGCGAACGAAGTTACATGCCGTCGAGTTTTTACGTAGCGACACAACTTTGCGCATAATAATACTCGTCATTCCAAAATCATTGACAGATAATATGGATTAGTACCTATTATTTAATTTATTTGTGATGATAATATTATTTGCTGAAAGTAATCTTTAATCAGAATTTAAAATCCTGTATCAGCCACGATTGTCATATTTTATATGAATTGCATCGTGTATACAGTTTTATCTAAATTCAATTCAACAAAGAATTAGTCGTTACTCATATAATTTCACTCCGAAATTAATGTGGAATTTCGACAATTCTGTATCCAGTTACGTAAGTTCCATTTTATGTCGTGTTCTATATATTTGCTCAGATGTCTAAGGGATAATAGGGTCGAGTCGGGAGGTAATTTCCGGAGCGGACCAGCGCCCTATCTGCCGTATTATGTCATATGAAATTAATTTCAATTTCCCTTGACACATGTAATTTAATCGCTAACTTATTTTATCGATACGTTATCTTGTAAGGGAACATAGATGTGAATGCCTATGAGATTGAATATCTACCTATGGTAGGTACAAATTAAGAATCAAACCATACATTTTCACGCCTACTAGACCATTGTTTATAAATGTTAGGACACATTAAAAAACATGGCTCCTTGCACTTAGTTTATCTTTTATCAGTAACGTATCGAATGATGTGACTGCTCCAGCAATGTAATCTAATCGCTACACTTGTAATCCTCTCTCTATACTTAAGCTTCCTGCTATTCTCAAATTATATCTACTTTGTGTGAATAAACCTCGAAAACTGCTACGGGGAATTCCGATAAAACCAGTTTGTGAAATAATTTTGCACGATGATGGCATTATACATATTACCAATTATCATTTACGTGACACATACCTATTCAGACAACCTAAAACTAGTATTTTCAGTTGTCCATAAATACAGGAAATAGATTTGTTATTCCCTGTTGACATAGGGAATATGTGGCTTTAAAATCCAAAACGAGCATTTTATCAGCACGTCGCAGTCTTGTAAATAGAATTAACAATAATTTATTTTATAATGTGTCTTGTTGAGTATTATGGGCATTCATCAACAATATAACTTTTAGCGTGAGCTATAAATTGATAATAATTATATAGGGAACAATTTTCTACAAAAGGAATGGAGGAAAATGAAAAATATTCCATTTCCTTTTTCGTATCAAACATTTCCTTTTTCAAAAGTTCATCGATCATCATCCAAGAAACGTAATTTGAATTTCGATCATTTAGAATTACCGTTTAATGTTGTCAGTCAGCCATCTTCTTTTTACATAAGTAAAGGGTTTCTGAAATAAGTAAAATGATTCTTTACTAATAAACAGAGCAAGTAACATTGCCAACGACCTGGTACAAACCTCGAAAAATACATTTCAATTATTTGCTTAACATCACTTAAGTAGACTGTTTAAGTATTCTGTTTCGGGCCAGTTAGGTAGTCTGTTGAAAGCTGAGTCTGTAAGCCGTACTCGGTATGTACTAGGAGTATATAAAGACTGGTAGGTATATATTAGGCCTCCCTAATGCACGATCCGGCTGACTTCAGCGAACCGACCACAGCTTATGTACTGAACTGACATAATGTTTGTGGTTGATATTTATAATGTTAATATTATTGAAACAAACATTATGATGTTGTATAATGTTTGAAATGTGGATTAAAGTCAACCATACAAGGGGCTTTTTAGCGTTATTTCTTGTACCTAGAGATTACTCCAACTGTGCATAACAGTAGAAACAGACACAGAAAGTTTCGGTTACCTTATCTGGAATATAATTTCATACAAACTGTGTTCCATTTTTTATTCTTTTGGCAGATAGTGCCTACACGGACAATGAAACAAATAAGTATGCAAATAGCAAAAGTTTCCAAACAAAAGTAAAATATATATCAAATAGTGTCAAGAGTGGCGTCATAACAAAACTTACGGCCGCCGCAGTCAGGCTGCTCCATGAAAAATTCATAAAGAACTAAGAGGAAGTGGCGGCTCGGCAATCGATAGACGCGTCAGCTGATCCGCCCGCCCAATGTCACGACCGAGCGGCGAGACGCCCGCCCTGTGTACACACGCGCCCGCACGCACACGCGCGCGCCCAGACGCGCCCGGTCCGCCCCGACGCACCGACCACGACGCACCGAGGCCCCGACGCGTCACGCGGAAAAAGACGACGAGACACTCTCTAGGGACTACTTAACTAACATTTTCGACGATTGTACCCACTTAATTGTGTACGTGCTAATTTTTATGGGAATTAACGCTAACAATTAGCAATGTTTCGTGATTGACCCGAATTGTAGTTGAAATCTTTACGTCTAGGCAAATTTTTTATTCCCCTTTTGCCAATTTTTTTTTTTCCAAATTTTTTTAACCCCTTAGTCGTCAAGTGGAGTAGTTCAAGGCACAGACGCTTTTGTTAGAAATCCTCTCGTAAAAATTCTAAGACCAAGTTTTTAATAAAAAAGATCCCAGAATTTTGTAGCTACTGTCTGATATTTACCAACGTTGACGTTTGTCCAATAAGTTTTTTAATTAACGTCTGATTGCTTCAGTCTGGGTCAAAAAATGTCTGACCCAATTAAAAAACTAACAAAGTTTTTATAGGTTTTTGCTCCGACTTAACCGAAGCCATTTTGTAAATTAATATATCTTCCGAATATATCTTAACGGCTCTAATAAATCTATAACGTTATACCATATCGTATATTCGTGATGTTCATATATTATCGTCCACACTGTTACTACCTTTTGTGTAAACAACTTTCGCTCTCTGCCCACCCCTTTTTGCGTCATTTAGCGCAGATGTCCAACTCTCATGGGCACATTTGATCCAAAATGTGCACTTAACCCCCCAACGCGTGCGGGTGGATTGTGCCGCGAACAATAAATAATATTTATTGAAAGGGTTACTCAAAGGACTGTAATTACGCAACGTGCAATGTATTTGATGGATTATGTCATGATTCAGTCACTTTCTGTTGCACAATATTTATTTTTGGGCACAAACGCAATTTTGTATGCTGCGAGCACCTCCGCCGATTTGGGGAGATATGAATAATCGTTTTATTATGTGCTCAGCATTTATTCGGACGCAAGTAATATGCAATCTGCTCTGCACATTGACACATGTTCGCGAGCTGAATATCAAACTAACATAATAATAATTTGGGGATAGTAAACAAAAAATCGCGAAATCCTAAAATCGTTCGGCACCTTTCAAAGCGCAACCCTTACAAAGCGTAAGTCACTGAGACCCGTCTACCCAAACATGCAACATCCTAACCAAACAATCGAACTCGCAGATGGTTGCACACGTTGCGCACTGTCCAAATTTCCAAAATGCCGAGTTTTTACGCAAAAATGGGTTACGTTGCACCTTGCGCTGCGAAAGCACCGCGTCATCCATCACAATAGGCGCTAATCTCGAATGCTGTCTCGTTTACGTATCTAGCTTTATCTCTTTCATCTTTTCAATTTGCCCCGCAGCGGCTTTCCGGAGCTATTGACACTTTGAAATTAGAATGTCACGCGTGGGTGCGCGAACGCAACCCATTGTCGGTATTAGTATTGTGTGTGGACTCGATTTGCAATCGGCGAATATTGTAAGGGTTAATTATAATGGCTTGCATACGACAAAGGATGTGCGCCTATTGTCGTCATCTGCTCATATGTGCTGGGTGCATAGCACCTTGCTAGCTTATACATTTTATGATTTCTTATATTTATCAACATACGAAACTATCAGTCTTAGTTCTTGATTGTACGTAACATAACTGATAAGGAGGGTGTACAAATCATAATAATGAAGTAATCACACTTTTCCTGAATTTAGATAACCCTAATTGATACTGATACTGCGAATTTCGAATGACCAATGAGATACAGTATCACTTTCGACCGGCAACTTGTTATGTTATATTACTATGTGGCTGGTCCTTAGTACATGCGTACCAACCTCATGTGGCGTGGTGGGTAACTGGTCTAAACGATATAACGTCATTGTGATGTTATTCTAAACTGAATTACCATCTTAAAGGAGATGCGCGACAATGGACGCTCACAAAGGGACTAAGAGATACTCTGGAGGATCGCCAGCTTTTCTTTTTTAATAATAAGTTAGGGAACGCGTTTGATAAGTTTAGTTGGAAGTCAACTGGAAATTTAATTTTGGATCTTGAATTTATGTCACAGTTCCTAATTTAATCAAAATTAAAATATTCATTCAATAAACGTAGGACTATACAAGACATTGCTTTCTCAGTACAAGAAACATTTAAGTGACCATCAATAAAATAAATGAATAAACAATGCAGATTGAATTATCATGTAACCATTGTATTTCCAGCCATTTAGTGTAATAACATAATTCACTAAATATTTATCAGCGATAGGGAAGTTGCCGCTCCTACACGTGTAAATATAGCTATACATTAGTCGTTTGCGATGATCCGTTACATAAGATATATTTACCACACAATATTATTCATATGCAAAAAAATGGCGACGTCTAAGACTCCACGGATTATGGTCTAACGCGAGCGCACACAAAGGAGCATGAAGAGCGGTCACTCCATAAAGATGGCCCGATTAAGGAAGGGTCATCATTGTGACATTTTACTAATGGGACCACATTCCTCGTCGACCGGTAGACCAGATTCGGGACAATCGCGACCCCCGGTCTATAAGGCCGCGGTCATTATTTATAGTTAATTTATTATTATTTTGATACGCGAGATGAAAGGGTTGGCACAATGGGCTCGTATTCCGTGTCCCACATGGCCGTTGGTCACTCGTGTGTCCGAGCGATGTGTCAACCGGAATGGGGTGCCAAATGCTCTTTGTTTAAGCTTGGGAACTTCCACCATGCCGGAGGTGCGAACGTGCAGGCGACGGAATTCATTGAAACTAACATCGTATATTATTACCCACACATATGCAAATACATATTTAGATAAATAAACATGGATACCTGATTAAATAGGTAAAATATTTTACCTGTTTTCGAGAATCAAAAATAGAAAGGTATTGAATTATATCAATATTTAGTAGGATATAGGTAAACAAACGAGTCTGGTCTATTTTCCTTGTACCTTTTATATTTAAAATTACATAACAAATATCGATGTCAGAACGAGCTACATACTAGGTACTTACACGTGCAACTCTGTCTGACCACAATTTCGCGTTTCTTTCCGTTAACTATTACAAACACAAATAAAATCGAACTCAGAAACTAGTTATAATTGTTTCATCCTATTTGAAGCTATTCTCGATTTAAATGGTCGTGGTGCCCGGGCCCTGATCGCTGCTTCCCGATTCCCATGCATTGTACCATTGAAGGGTACAACAATGCGCACAAAGGGGTGTGGACAGCGGCCGCCGTGCACCGGTCAAATGGTCACTTTATACCAGTCATAGTTTCAATGGACGAGGAAATATGAATAAACAGCTTTCTACTATTACTTGTTCGTTGATTATATTATTTAAATACCGGACAACCGTTACGCGTCAAACTTAAGGGACCCGGACATGAGAAAGTTTGTCCCTTCGACTAGTTGGAGTCGATGCACAGATTAAGTTTTTTATCAACTTTTTCTATTATAGGAGAGTGCTACTTGACAAGAAAGGATTCTCATAATCTTATTCAAGAAAGGATACTCTGTTTACAGTTGCATCTTAAAATGCTCGACTCAAATTGCAATGTTAAAATATTCACAAAACATGATTTATCGCAGATGCAACTCGAGTAACGGTCAAACTGACCAGCTATTGTTCAGCTAGAGAATAATGACATTAACTAAGCTTTATTCAAAGATAATAAATACAAGAAAACATCCCAAAAGACCAAACTGCATCGCCATAAATTACCCTTTTGTGAACCGAAACAACTTCGCATTAGAGATGCAAAAAAATACAACCCTTCACCTATTGTACCCTTTAAATAGTAAAAAATCTGCATAATTGTAAGTTATCTAAACACGGTGGGTTCGCGACGATCCCACTGCTCACTGCTGACCATTCCCACAAAAAACAGGTGAACGCAAATGCATCTGAGAAATTCGCCTCTAACGGTTAATCTCATAAAGTGACCGTTGGGCCTCAAAGACCCCGAGGAATTAATTGCATTTGCAGGGTTGCAAGATGCAAATATATGCAAGTCAGGTGACCGTTAGTATAATAGGATGATGGTCCTTTAGGAATGTAATTTAATAACGGTTATGCATCTCAGGAGATTAATTATTATACGTTATTAGATTATACAACCTGCAGAGAGGGTTGATCGGAGGTTTTGTAAGATCTTGCGTCGTTATTGATCCTTTCCTCCAGTGAGAGGATTAGACAACTATAGAAATAAGATGTTTGCTATTTTCATCTTCCTAAATCGCTTTTCCTCATGTCCTTTCCTTGTTACAATAGATAAACTTTCCTTTACCTGTTACCGAGTAGGTTTAGATTCACATGACTGATTGGTGTGTTCATTCGCAGGTTCTCTCCCCCCCTCGCCGGCTGACAGCGGCGTGTCCGACGTGGAGTCTTCCTCGTCAGGCGCTGGCTCTGCCGAGGAGCTGAAGGCTCGTCTGCAGCCGCCCCCTCCCGCGCCTTTCCACGCGCCCTTCCTGCCCTTCTACCAACACCACCAGATCGCCAACACGCTGCAGCACCACGCCACCGCACACCCCAGACCACCAGGTACGTCCAATGCCCCACAGACTAAGTGGTATTTTATTAAGTATATAAAAAGATATGGAGGTACCTAAACCGCTTCAAAAAGGAGAGTGCTACTACTTTTAAAGAAACTTGATTGCACGTAAATAGTTGAAAGTCCATAAATCCAATCAAATAGGTAAAACATAGGTAATATTTATAAATGCAGTCACATCCTCAATGACTTGCAGATTCAAAAAAACGTAAAAAAGCGCTTCTTATTAAAAATAGAGAATATACATAGTGTAGTATTGTTGCGAGCGAAGTATCGATGTAACGCGCTGTAGGTGACCGCTCGGTGAACGCCCCTCCCGGAAGGTCACCTTACGAGCTGCGTACACGCTGGGAATTCGGGGGAAACGCGACCTAGAAGTTTTGACACTTTGATAATAAATTCGCATAACAAACATTTTGACAATTTAAAATCTGTTATGACTCTCCTTTCTTTTATTCAGATAAATGTATTAACTATTTCTGTTTTGATTAATAAAAAATGAATATTTTACTTAAACATCACCTACTTCTTGAAACAAAGTCAGAAGAAAACAACAAATTTTATCATTTCACAGGAATACTAGTATTATATTTAGCACGCGCATACAAATAAACCAGCAACTATGAGCTTCTCGGAAGTATGTCGTAGCAAATTCATTGCATTACCGCAAGTTTGTTGACTAGGTTTATTTAGGTACGACACCCTTGTTTACCAATAACTGAGCCCTGACAGCGATAGTGTCGCGGTTACCTAACAACTCTTGCGTGAAAACCAAACTCATTCCTGTATCATCAAAAATATTATTGGAAACGTTCTCGAGAATACCTAATTGATAGTAATAAATACAAATTCATTCAATGGGTGACGAACGCATGCCTTGACTTACTGCGCAGACAACATGATGAGATAATTACTTTATGTGAACATAAAAAAATTGCAATAAAGACCGAGAATATGAGCAACGGTTGTTTTATCTGAATCGTTATCGCACCGCTCCTCCAGTCTTGACATTGTGTAGTTCTGTAATGTCTCCGCCTGACAAACGATCGCACCGGACGGTATCTAAATGTATGCAGACCACAGCTTTATCTCGTCACTTCCGGAAGCGTGTTAACTGCACCCTGGCTGGTAGCCAACTGGCCTTCTCTCCAAACTTTGAAGTGTATCGTTAAATGCACATATTATTTTTATGTGCGCTAATAATTCACTCTCGCAATTGTTTCAATTCTCAAGAAAAACACACGGAATACATTGTGCGGCGCTTGTTTTCAGTTTAAAAAACAAAACGATTAATTGCAGGCTCTTTCGTCTGCAACGCCCCCCCCCCCCCCCCCGATACTAACTATCGACATCTGAGCCCTTAGCTTTAACTACATATCTAGCTGTATTTTAAAATGCATAAACTGTAGTAAATTAAGACACAAATTTGCTGATAATGTGATGCATTATGTTATCGAAGAGCCACGGCAGCGGCAAATATGCCTTCGAAAAAGAACTTCCTCCTCCAAAATCTACGTGGTCGTTCCGAGAAGTATGAATGTTTATAATCGATGGATGTGTAGAGATGCCGGTTTCCATGACACAAAAACGAAAGAAGCGACTGACGGACGGACGGAACCAGTTGGCATGGATCATGGCGTTGCATCGGGCATTTATCGCGAGTTGGCGCTCCACGCCCGTCCTCAGCTATTTGACATTGCGCAAGGTCAGTGCTCCTAATATAAAGATGCAAAAAACTATACTACCGCCCAACAGTATGCAAGACGCGTCGCACGCGACGGTTGCCGGTGCATGCGAAGCGACCACTTTCGATTGTGTCGCATTTTAAAAATGCCTTGTAGGTATACGGCGAATTCTCCGACTAGGATCCTTTATCTTGTGAACGGATATACCGAAACATAACTAGGAATATTATAATGAGCATTGGAATGACACAGTTAACCGTCGCTAGACGCATTATATATGAACGTTAAGTCGAAATAACGATGAACAGAGAAATGAGCAATAAACATAATATAATAACATAATTATTATCACGTTGATGTAGCGACCATGCCACTTTGAACGGAATTCAAATTAGTAGCGAAAATATTAATTTCTTTTATTTTAAATACTTACATGCATACACGCGCTCCACTAGGTTTAGTGCTATTATATCCACTCCAGGAAAACATTTTAGAATTTAGTTTCATGAATTATACCTTGCAATTGCTCAATCCTAGCGTAGAGGAAAACTAAGTTTAACTATTATTTAGAAAAACGTCACAAGCTGTTTATTTACGTATTTATTGTTCTATCGCTGCAAATGTTAATAAGGATAAATACTATGAAAAATATCAGGCATAACCGCATAAGAAAATCCTTGTAATACGTACCTAACATTGACTAATTTGTTGTTACAATAAGTGGCGATAACAAGTCATGATTTCATGAATGAAGTCTCTAGCCCAAAGAGGATGTAGACATGCGTCTAATTTTACCTTATACAATGAGTTCTGATTAATTTAACAAGAACTCATCCTGAAAATAATAAAAGAGCAATATGTGTACCTACCCGAGCAACTGAAAAGAAAATGATATGCTATTGCGGTAGTGGTATGTGGTGTCATGCCAGAGGTAGGTGTGAGCCGTAAATCGGCCATTGCTGTAATGCGGCACACACGAAATTTCGGTGTTGCAAACGCGAATATTGGGCAAGAGCGGCGGTGCCGGCGCCATTGTCAGCCTCTGGCGAAACGAACGCGACCTTCCTACTCGGATTGGGCAGTCCAAACCTGATTGTGTGAGTATGTGGCCGCGTTCGAATTCAATCAACCAGTTTCTACAAATAATAACTCACTCAAATTAGGACCTTAATGGAATGTTGCTGTTCATAGCTTTTCCTGCATAGAATGTTAAGGTCTTATTGACAAGCTCACGAAATTAAATAATGTCAATGGTTTCCATGAGCTCAAGCTTAAAAGCCGCCTGGATGCAATGGCGGTATGTGCCCAGTAGTAGAATGATATAGACATCCAAAAACACTCACATAAAGAAGTTCGCGATCCATCACACGGCGCACCCGTTCCATAATGTTTTTTTTATTTGTGGTACATAATGGAACAAACCTTTCAATAATCCAAAAGATTCAGGTCTAACTGAAACTGATGCAGCTAACTTAATTAAAACAAAAGAAACCTTGAATGGATGTTGCCAATTGCCAAAGTGTGCTGATGTAGGTAGCACGTAACGTGATTTTCGTATGCGTGCGAATATCGAGAGTTGATTTTTGAATGCGATTTGGTTGTTCGTGTTGCGTCACATTATGCGGGCGGCGCGGGCGTAGCATACGCGCCGTGCAGCCGCGCTCTACTCCGAGCTCATGGAAGTATCCTTGCGCGACCAGCAGGATGCATGTTTGAGCAAATTGTTTGGAGGATTGGAGGTGTCTCAGCAATACCAAATGTAGCTCTAACCATCGATCTAGACCATTCAATAAAAATTAAATAACTTAAATCTGGGACGCGTCGTGCTTCGCTATCAATACACGTATCCGTTTACGGGTTGCGAGATCACGATCTATGGACAGGATATAATAATAATATTGTATAAGTAAATACCTACTTAGGTAATACAAATCATAAAAATCTAGTTCAGTAAGTTAGTAACTTAAGCACTTCGCACTGTATGGTGCAAACCATGTGTCAGGTACACAACTTTGTACATAGCGATGGCCGCAGGAACACTATAAAATCGAACGAATCCTAATTAATGTTATCTTGGTCCTATTAGAGATGCAGTAAGAGCTATTCAAGCTCGTCCGCGAAGTAAACATAGAGATGTCAATGTGACATTTGCAAACGAAATGGAAATTAAAATGATGGCGGTGTGTATCGTGCAGTGCGCTGCATCGCGATAAGCGCGCGTGTGAGTGTGTGTGTGTGTGTGTGTCTAACGTCGGCGCGGCGGTGTGCGTCTGCGCCGGAGTGTGCGCGAGGTGATCGTCCCGTTTCAAGGGCAGTGCAACGCTAGCGCTCGCCTCGTATTAATAGTTGGCGACTATTTTCGCCTCGCCGACCGCTGGGGGGACCGGAACGTTATTATTGACATTCGCGAACTTCCAAAATGGATTTACAACCTTACATCACGCGACACGCGCTGACACACGAGGAAAGCATCCCGTTGCGGTTTTAAAAGCACTTTAGTTTGCCTATTGAAATTCTAGTATTTTTCTTTAATGTTTCATATTTTAAATTCTTCGTTACTCGTGTAAAATTGTTTAGTAAAATGGGTCAATACTGAGAACTGAAATACCGCTGTTGATTCAAAGTATCAAATATATTTCGCCACCGTGCAGCGTAGAGCGCTGTGTGCGCTCAGTGATGGGCATGGCCAATCGATCTTTCTTTCCGATTCACTCGCGATTCGCGAACCTGATAAGAACTGTTTACCTTCTTTCAGATAAGAGTTGCGTTTATTTTATTTGATCAGTGCATATCGGGTGATCTTATTAATTTGTTTGATAGTCATTAGTAACTATTTTATAATTTGGTTGACGTGGACAGGCTGATTTATTGAAGAAGCATGTCTTTGATATTATGCTTTCATGGCCTGTCATTATCCTTTCCCCAATTGGATTTCAATTAGTCTCAATTCTCTCAGTGCTCGTTCTTGAGGCTGTCGTGACGTCATCGAATATATCCTAAGCAGCGAGCGACGGGACCGAATAACTCGGTTATGCGATCACGGCTACAATTACAACGCGATTGCGGTTTGGACTTATTCTAAATCCAGAACAAAACATACGTTACTTCTAAAAAGTGGTTTCTTTGTTTTTAATCGCGACGTGTACCGTCGCCGTATAAGGAAGACGCGACGCACGCCATCTGTCGTACGAAAAACGGTTGCGCAACCGTCGGCGACCCACTTGCGCGCCGCGGCCGCTGCCAAACGCGCCTCGACTCCTCTACAATTACATATTTCGGTGTCGCAACAGCGCGGTCGCATCCGAGTTGAACGGCCCGCGACCTTGAGTGTTGCGCAGCGCACAGCACACGCGCCGCCGAAAGCGAAAGGAGTCACTTACCATCCCGGAATTTACCATAACAAAACCCCCGTTAGCTCATAGTGCATACGTGACACGCGACGTGTCGCCCGTTATGAGTTTTCAATGTAACCACAAGTTATCGGGAGCTAGGGAAGCAGTGAATCACGCAGCAAGCGGCGGCAGTGGTGCGACGGCCGTGCGTCACCTTCGAGCGTTCCGTTTCACACGCGGCTTCCTGCGCGCGTTTCGCAACGCATCTCGCGAACCGAGTGGCGCAACCGCCGCCATCTTCCCGCTTCCGAAATACTCGGTACGCGGAATAGCGGCCACACCGCCACACGTCGAATCGTGAACTCGGAAAATCAGTCGCGACCCAATTCTGCGCGATGGAATCTCAGCGCTCCACTTGTCCGGAAACCTCGCACGCTTCTTTTACGATAGGTATAAAAACAGAAGGGGCGCCGTGTCCAGGCGGCCTACATACTCGCTCCGATGGTTTCCTGGCTGTTTAAAATTATCCGCTCGTCCCCGGCGGAGCGGCAAAAGGCTCGCCCTTCACGGACCACGGCCGCCCCCGTCAGGCCGCTACTCTAAATAGCATAACTCCATAACCGGGTCGATTATCGCGCGGCGGGTGGGTCCGTCCGCCGTCGTCCGCTCGCGGCTCGCACTCGCTCTCCTTGTGTTTATGCGTGGCGAGCCTAACCGGGTCAGTGTTAGGTCGCATAACGCTGCATAAATAGATGCGTCGCTCCCCGTTGCAGCAAGCGCTCCTCCGACTGGCCGATATCGAGCATTTCGCAATGTGTTTACGCGCGCCCCACATGCCCCGTGCCAAACCGACGGATTCCACGGAATAGTAGCGTTGCAAAACCGTGGCTTTCATATTACAACGTCGACGTCGGTGTCAATGCTGGACGCCGCCGCCACCGTGGGAATATGGGACGGTTAAAATTAGTCGACGGACTCTTTTCGAAAGACTTTGCTTCATAATATGTACAAGCTTACGTGATTCTGTTTCGTTATCAAACGCCATCAGGTTTCCACGTCGTCGTTATTTCGTTACATAATGGACTTCCTGATCGATAACCTACGACAAAATAATCAAAGTTGAAGAAACGAGACCAAAATGTAAGACACAAGACACGTCAACACTTGACACAGATAAAGGGGTACCATAAAGTTCGTCTTAATTGCTTGGTCTCATCGCGCCCACGGGCGGGATTGAAGAGTCCCAAATCGCGATCTTCTAACCTGAGCAGTGGGCTGATTGACGTCAGTGGACGTCCCTGCCGGTCAATTACATGTAACAATAGTTTCGAACTTGGACGACAATACAAATCGATAAATTAAGTGAAAAAAGTCGTTCCGGCCTGATTGGTCCCGAGTCAGGGTCGCGTTGGGCAACGCGTTTGATGGAAATCAGCGGGGCCTTGACCGCCGCGTGCGCCCCTCAACCCGCTTTTTATGGCCATCGTCTTGACGACAAAATGTTTATAGCACATAATTATACCAATTTCATAACAAACAGTTTGTTATGTCAAAGGAAAACGTCATTGGTGACAGATTTCTTGTCAGATTCTGTTCACGCCTCGTGATTTGGCTTAGAGCCTTCAAACGATCGAAACGTTTGAAGGTTGAGGAAGCCGAGGGCCGTATGGTGTTACTAATTGCAACCGTTATATTTCCAACATGGCTCCTAAAAGTTACGTAAACTTGACAAAACTTAATAAAAATCGTACAAACCAGATTCTAAGAGGATTCGCGTTACAATTGGTAGACCCAAAAATCACGCTAATTTATAGCTATTCTGTAATAAGTTCTAATAACAAGTCCAGTAACATCACGCTAGCGAAGTATATGACCCACTGGAACAATACAAGTACATTTCAATATGCATTCAGGCCATAACCGCTGCCGGATATAGGTACCTCATAACCGGAAATCGATATTAGAGATGAGCGGAAGGCAAAAATTCGCGCGCGTCACGCAACTGGCGCAGGCGCAACTAGTTCTGTTTACGGATAATAAATTAATAGCTTCAAAGACTAATTAATAACTCTACTAATAATATAATAGTTGTAAATAATAGATATTTATCGCTAGCTATACGTGCGTTTAGTGCATCCTATTATCTGATACAGTATTTTTTACTTCCTACTCCTGAGGCACTATTTCCCAGGAGAATACAGCAATAAAGAAATAAATACGCGACTATCGTTGGTTAAAATTCACCACACTAATCACATTTGTGGGAGCGCCAAGTCTTGGTACTTTTCTTATAAGTTCTTTTTACAAGAATTTATCATCGGCTTGAAACTTCAACCGCATGACTTTTTCGACATTTTAGTGTAAAAACAAACAAACAGACGCGACTAGGGTCAAAAACCACAATGTCACACCACACACCACGGTAACTTTATAGGCAACATTTTTTATTGGGCCCTCAAATTCTGGTTGGTAACTATAACTTCTAAAGGTCATAAGTGGCACCTTTTGGGGTCAAAATTCGATCAAATTACAATCAATTTATTACATAAGCATTAGATAGCTCCTTTTGTAGTTTTGACCAAAAACAAATCAAATCAATTAAAAGTAATTAAAAAATTGTTTCATTTTGGGGGTTTTATTAGCCCACAAGGAAATAAAATTATGAATCTCAAGGATAGCACTAAGCTATCAAAAAAACGTATTAAGAAAGGAATCATAAGGAAACTAAGGAAAGTCCCGATCGAAAATCATCCTCTATAAGGAAAACGATTAGAAAAAAAAGCCCCATTACAAGATTATTATTGTCTATGCCGAGCATATGCATAGATTAAAGAGAGTCACAGATAAAGTTTTTATGTAAACAATAAAGGATCACGTTTATTATCCCGATAGCGCTGACCTGCACTTTACATTATGTATTGTAGTAAATAACGTATGTGTGAGTATCTCCGTACCACCGAATAGGTATGTGTGCATGAGCACACATTTACATAATATTTACCTACCTATTTTATATAGTTATACACAACATCATGTACATGACTCAGGCCCGGGAAGGAAACGAGCACAATTATGAATAATACCTACATTACCTACCTATGTAAATAACTGCCTACTTATACAGCGTGGCGGTACAATGGTGACATTAATTTAACACACATATACTTTTTCACATTTTCGTTTCATGAAGAAATTATGTTTCCATTAAACGTTATTATTTGCGGATTTATTTAAAGTTTTCTAAAATTGCATTTTGGAGCAACCTGTACTTAAAGAACTGTCGCGCAGCGGTCATTTGCCGGGTCACGGATCATAACATCGCATCAATGAAATTAAAATAAATAAACAATACTTTAAAGTAACGTGATATCCCTTTGTCGGCGAGCGGGCGGCGCAGGCGACGCGTGCCCCCCCCCCCCCCCGCCCCGTCGCGTCGCAGCGAAATCCAATTCTTTTTTTTGCATTTCTAGTGCTGGCCTAACTCGTGCCCTTGACACACTTCTTCACAGTAGTGCACATAATTACGTCGACTAATTTTGTGAATGTTTCCGCGAAAAAGACGCTTACCTATTGTTTTATTTGTTTATTTTTGTGTAATGAACTAATGAGTAATTAGATTATGGTACTGCGATAAAGACGCTTTGTTTTGTTTTCGTTTTCTAATTTAGTAGGTACGTTGACATCTCTTGCGATACGGGCGCTTTTATTTGTGTTATTAGTGCTTGTGTAAACTTGTGATCGTGATGGCAAATACACATCCGAACTACACAGCAGCTGAATATGCGGACATGATCCTAATTTACGGAGAATGTCGTGAAAATGCCGCTCTTGCCATAAGGACATATCGCGAGAGATATGGCGGTTCAAGACAATGCCCTACTAATCCTCGCACTATTGTAGGAGCTCTTCAGCGCATCCGCGAAAACCGGCCAGTGGATCCTAGGTCTCAACGCCCTGATCGACCACCTACACGACAAAACCCAATCCAGTTAACTGAAAATGTGCTACAATATTTCCAAAACCAACCCAAAACTAGCCTCCGCCAGAGCGCTAGGCATTTTCAAGTTCATCACAGTACCGTCCATACGATATTAAAGCGCGAAAAGTGGCAGCGCGTGAAGCGACGCGTTGCCGCTCCGAGTTAACGTAAGCCAGCGTAACGTAGGTAAGTAATTTCATGAATGATTTTTTGCAAGGGTGATCCCAATTTTAGTTACATTTTTATCATTTAGTTTGTTTGAAAAAAATTTTTTTTCAATTTACGAGTTAATTTAACCTACTAAAATTAATATGATTAAAGGGCACTAGCCCTACACGTGTGTTAAATTAATGTCACCATTGTAGCGCCACGCTGTATAAAAACATAGATTTACCTTTTATTTAGGCTAATGGAGAACATCAAAGCAACAATTATTTGGATAGTTTTCCTTTCTACTAAAAACATATTTTGGCAATTAATAGCTATGTAATTACTCGTTTCCGTATAATTATGCTCGATAGAGTTTATCAGTAATTAATAAGTCTTTTCCGGTGGATAATACAATTTCAAAAAAGGTACACAAATACCAACTATAGCACAACTCTGCACCACAAACACAAAGAGTTGCGCTTGCAGGACTTGCAACTAGAATGATTGATCCAACATGGCGTCCTGGTGCAAGGAAGTGCAGGAATTTGCGAGACGCGTTAGAGGGCGCGGGGGCGGGGGCGGAGGAGTGCGCGCGCGGGGCGCGGGGCGGGGAGGGGTGACCTTCGCGCGTTGATGCAATGTCGCCGTGTCATTGACCACGCTGCACCGCGCGCAAACAGTTGCAGCTACGCGCCCCCCGCGCGCCCCCCTTGCCGCTCCCTGTACCCCCAGCCACGTCTATCGCCCCCTCCTCACACCCTCCCCCCCACACCTCAGCGTGCACAGCAAACTTTTGCCGGTTTTACGATATTCATTCGTTTGCATTTAGAACTTGGATACCTATAATTTTTAAATGAGGAACAGGAAAGTTTCAGTGCACGGTTTTAATTTTTAACCGACGTCATTGTACCTAGGTACGCAAAAAGCTTTGATTAAGATTAAGATGAAACATCACAAAAAACAACAAAGGAAAGGAAGGGCAGTCTCACTTAACAAAAGAAATATCCAATTTAGGAATATAATTTTCTAATTTGAACCATATAGAAATCTTTTATGCATGTCTAGAAAAATGAAACGATGTGAGCTTATCTTTCTAACAAGCTTTCACAATCTATTTACTCGTACAATGTCAACTACAAGTGATTGCTACAGAAGTAAGTAGGTACAATATATTTCATTACATGCATCATGATTTTTGTCATGATTGTGTTTAGGAAAAACGCATAAATTTAACTACATTTATAATCAATTTATGACTCTCACTTTCGTAAATTATAACAAGATTTTTAATGTTATATTTTTATTTATTAACAACTTGTGTATTTATTATTTTTATTTGTGAAAAATGGAGTTGCTTACACAAAAAAATATAAACTGTGTGAAAATCTCAAAATCCTGCCGAGATTTAGAAGTGTCGACATGAAACATTGTTTGGCTGCGTTCCATCTCACACAACACAAGCACAATGATCATTGAACGAATCAGCAGTTGACACATGAGGCGGAACGCGCCCTTACATTATATCAATATTAAAATAAAAATGTTTTCACAGTTGCATGTGCTTACATAAGCGGGGTGCACGAACTCCACGCCAGATCACCTTCGCCGTGTCCCAAACTATAGGTTGAGGTCGTATCGGCAATAATAGTTATCGATAGCATCTGGCGACAAACAAGATGAGCGATGACTCTTGCGCACTATGTGGTAGCTCACTACCACACTACACGACTACACTACTCACCAGCTTGTGCGGGAAAGTCAATAAAAGTCATAAGTACGTTGTCAAATCGTTTCTATTGTTGTACGTGGTCTTAGAGCATTAAACCAACTGGAGACGCCTTTAACAGGCGTTCCCCGCTGCCAAAGGTACGAGACCGCCGGTCATATCAGTTATATAAAACTAGTTGCCGCGCGTTCCAAGTCATTCAGCGAATCACAGTAGCGCGGAACGAACGTCAGTGAAAAATGCCGAATTGCAGTGTTTTTTCGTGTAAAAAGAGATCGGAAACATCTAGTAAACTAAAGGATAACGTTACTTTCCATCTGTAAGTATTACTTTGTCTTAATATTAACATTATAATGCAGTAAATTTGCAAAAAACCAAGAAATATTGTCGGTCAATAAGTGTTGCCACTAAATCGTACGAGATCTAATTTAGTGTAATTTTGAAAGTTGTAATTGATAAAGCTTGACAATTATTTCAAACTTTTATTTCGCATTTGTTATTCTTATTACTATTTTACAACTTAATTTTTTACTTTATAATATTTTTTTACAAAACCCTTTAAAAATTGCTATTTATTATCAAATAATTGATAAATGATATCAAACTTATGTTCCACAAATCTCTTACAATTTTCTCATATCGTTATTCTTCATTACTATAAAATATTTGCGGGTCAAGTTATCCCGAAAATACGCAATTTTAATTTAAAAATAGGCCACACTGTAGCAAAATAAGGGCAGTGACAGCACAGAAACAAATATCGATATCGACTTTATGAGTATGTTATTCTGACTATTAATTTTTCAGATTTCCAAAAGATGCAATGACTCGGGATGTCTGGATTCGGGCTTGTGCAAATCATGTTTCGTGGACTCCTAAACGTACTAGTACAATTTGCTCACAGCATTTCGAAGCTTCATGTTTTATAGTACAATCTAATAATAAGAGGAGATTAAAACAATGCGCCTCGCCAACTTTGAAATTAGCAAAGGTGATTTTTATTTTATTTAGGTACTAGGTTTTGGGCGTGACTGTGTCCAAGTTTCACGTCTCTCAACTGTATACAGTGGAATATTGAGATGGGGCACTACCCGAACTTTTATAGATACAAGAAATATACGTCGACGAAGACGACGACGACGTTACGAAGACGACGACGACGACGTACGACGTTTATTATAAAAAAAAAGAAAAAAAAAGAAAAGAAAGAAAGAAAGAAGAAATGTATTTAGGGTTAAACCCCTATTTACCAGCACGCTTCCGCATTTTTACGTAGGTACAACTTCGACTTTTAATTGTATTCAGTAACTTGACAGTTCAAAATAATGTTACGTGTTTTCGTGTTTTGAAGACAAGTTATTAAATTGAATATATAAAGTTTGCTTCACATTTGTGAAGTTCATTCAATTTAGTTTATTCTTACACCAACTCAAACAGATGTGTTTTTTTATTATTAAACTCTGTCAAATTAACAGTCAATAACTGTGAATATAATTAAAAGTCGAAGTATATTTCTGTCTTTTTCTGTTGAACTAACTGTGAATATAATTAAAAGTCAATAACTGTGAATATATAATTAAAAGTCGAAGTATATTTCTGTCTTTTTCTGTTGAACTTGTTGAACCCAGATATAAAAAAAGCTCACTTAGCTTTTTTATCATAACTATTGGCTGAACTCATCGACAACAAAATATCGATAATGTCAAGCACTATCATCGCTTACATAAAAATGACGTCATCCCGTACACTGACAGGGCGTCTCTGTGTGTGTTTGTACATGTGTGCGTATAGTTTATGCTTGTATTTGATTTTGTTTTTGGGTGCGTGCGTAACGACGCGATCTAAAATGCATTTGTTTGTTATCACTATTTGTGTGCGTTGCCTCGTCCCCCGCGATGAAAGTGACAGACTTATTCGCATAGATATTAGTGCTCGTTGCGTCTCCGGTTGGTTTAATGCTCTAAGTACGTGGTACACTTGTGTCATTATAAGAGGCGCAGCGATCTCAGGGGGACGTACTTATTAGTTATAGCAGCCATAGAAACAATAAACTATAAAGTAACTACTGATTACCAATGTCTGCTCTTCCAGCAATTTTCTAACCCAATTTTCAACAGCGCGCTGTTGGGATTCTTATGTTAGATCTGAAACTTTCCTTCGATAAATTAAAAAAATGCTGAAAGAGCAGAGATTGCTAATCAGCAGTTATTGTTTGTCTAGCTACTATAACTATAATAATATGTCCTTTCCTTCCTATGAAAATGAAAAAGCAAATCGTGAAACTTCATCTTGGAAAATATCAACATCCAGTAAGAAAACAAAACAAATATTGATTAATACACAGTAGGTGTATACGCGTCAATTTTGACAGCTGTACCTAAGTATCAACACGACTCAACTGACCTTATACAATATTGAGTGCATTCGTATTAACGGCCTAAATAAACAGATAGTTGAACCGTCGCATTGTGCATTGATAACGGCATCCGCCCGCCATCGCACAAAAAATAAACTTATACACGATAACGCTGTCACCTCTCAACTTACGATTTTATTAGGTACACATATTGTAGATATTCCTGGTAGAATAATGTCACTGCTGAGAATAATAACGTCACGGCTCACGTTCCGCGTTTGCACACTGATAAACTTTTAGATTATTGCTTATTATGTAATAGTGCGAAATTGCTATCAGAGCTAGTGAACGATACAGGTTTATCTAATAGATGTAATCTTGCAACCTGCTCTACCGAATTCGATAAATAAGTCGATAGTTGAATTAGGTAGAAACAGATTCTTATATGCGAATTAAAAAATTGTTGATATTGCATGCAGCCTATTTGGAATCGTCTTCCAATTTTCATCGATAGAATTGTGGGTTGTTGGTGAGGCTGAGGGTGATGACCAGGTATGCGCGGTCGCTGCATGCTGGTGGTCAGACACCCGTTGAAGCCGTGGGTGCTGGCTGGCTGGGAATGCGCGTCATCCGCCGCTAGTGACTCCCGCTGGATCGCTCGCCATTTTAACTAGGGCTGTTCTAAACCTATCCCTGGTGTTGAAGCAATATGCTATGAATGGAAAGCTATTGTGGAGTCTGTGCTGAACTACGATCGTGCGAGGTCCTCTCTGACCCCCGATCATATTTTACTCGCCGAAGCTCGCCGTAATAGTTTACGGCGAGCTTCGTGTTTCTATTAGTTTTATGTCTTCATGTAACATTATTTAAAGGGCTGTTCTAAACCTATCCCTGGTGTTGAAGCAATATGCTATGAATGGAAAGCTATTGTGGAGTCTGTGCTGAACTACGATCGTGCGAGGTCCTCTCTGACCCCCGATCATATTTTACTCGCCGAAGCTCGCCGTAATAGTTTACGGCGAGCTTCGTGTTTCTATTAGTTTTATGTCTTCATGTAACATTATTTAATTTTACCTTTTCGTGTCAAGTGTAACTACTAGCTTTAGTTACTTGATATCGTAATAAATTAATCGCTACTTCTGTGTACAACTTACTTCAGTGTATCACTCGCTCCACGCGGTCACGAATTCCCCACAGAATTAAAATGCTTCAAGAATTAGCATTGTTGTCTTAGTTTTTATTTTGTCTATAATAGTCTGTCTCAAAAGTATAAACGTTGAGCGTTGTGGTGACGCGCGTAGGAGACAAAAATGTCACTTAGATAAGTAGGAACTTCCCATTTAGATAATGAACGACAACTGGCGTGAAACTAACGCTAACACGTCATGATCTGCCCAAATACTGTACTAACACGGAACAATAACGTATTTTTTACTGTTTCAAACAAAAATGGGATTTGAAACTAAGTAAACATGATGCTGTAAATTAAAACGCTTGGTAATTGAGCACATTGGTAAATCTTCAACTTGAATTCCTTAGGCCAGACCGGCTTTTTCTTTTATTTTCCATAGTTAAGTTTACAATTGTTTCAGCCCTGTTCATACAACTCGTATTTAGAAGCCTGAACGTTGCGCACACATTCGTAAGAAATACATGATTGTGAAAATCTGGTATTTTTTATTGTTTTAGAAATAGAAAATACAAAATTTAACGTACCTATTTGACATTTCAATTTCAGACGTAAATAAATTATTTATCATAGGTAAATCGTCGTTATCAAAATATTACTTTTGTGGCATATTCGTGACCGATATTCGCCATGTTAAAGGTACAGACAATGTACCAGCTGACGTCTTATCGCGGATCGAAACAATCGACTCATGTATAAATTGGTCAGAGTTGGCAGTTTCGCAAAGCAGTGACATATCTTTGCAATCACGTCGGGGTCACCACTGTGGGAATTCGTGACCGCGTGGACAAGTAATACACAGAAGTGAGTTGTAAATAAGTAACGATTAATTTATTTAAGATATCAAGTAACTAAAGCTAGTAGTTACACTTGACACGAAAAGGTAAAATTAAATAATGTTACATGAAGAGTAAAACGAATAGAAACCTTTGGTTGGGAGCTTCAGTCGGTTTTTAACCAAGATCGTGCGAGGTCCTCTCTGACCCCGATCATATTTTACTCGCTGAAGCTCGCCGTAACCTAGTGTTTCTATTCGTTTTACTCTTCATGTAACATTATTTAATTTTACCTTTTCGTGTCAAGTGTAACTACTAGCTTTAGTTACTTGATATCTTAAATAAATTAATCGTTACTTATTTACAACTCACTTCTGTGTATTACTTGTCCACGCGGTCACGAATTCCCACAGTCAACAATCAACGATTAAGTTTCTCGGCTATCTTGTGTCAGCCGATGGTACGCGCCCTTCGACCTTTTCAGGTAGAGGGCGTAATTTTGTTATTTTTACTGACCATAAACCAATTACATATGCTTTTAGAAAGAAAGATCAGCAAAATACGCCTAGACAGTTTCGTTATTTGGACTTCATTAGTCAATTCACAACCGATATTCGCCATGTTAAAGGTACAGACAATGTACCAGCTGACGTCTTATCGCGGATCGAAACAATCGACTCATGTATAAATTGGTCAGAGTTGGCAGTTTCGCAAAGCAGTGACATATCTTTGCAATCACGTCGGGGTCACCACTGTGGGAATTCGTGACCGCGTGGACAAGTAATACACAGAAGTGAGTTGTAAATAAGTAACGATTAATTTATTTAAGATATCAAGTAACTAAAGCTAGTAGTTACACTTGACACGAAAAGGTAAAATTAAATAATGTTACATGAAGAGTAAAACGAATAGAAACCTTTGGTTGGGAGCTTCAGTCGGTTTTTAACCAAGATCGTGCGAGGTCCTCTCTGACCCCGATCATATTTTACTCGCTGAAGCTCGCCGTAACCTAGTGTTTCTATTCGTTTTACTCTTCATGTAACATTATTTAATTTTACCTTTTCGTGTCAAGTGTAACTACTAGCTTTAGTTACTTGATATCTTAAATAAATTAATCGTTACTTATTTACAACTCACTTCTGTGTATTACTTGTCCACGCGGTCACGAATTCCCACACTTTATTAATTAGCACTCAAGAACCCATTCCATTAGGTTACTTTACACACTTATATTCTGTCTAATAAACAAACGAATTTAATAAATATTTCTAAAATTCTGTTTCAAACCACACTTTCATTTTCTTCTATTTACAGAAAAAATGATTTGACAAGATGACATAAATAACGACAATTTGTTTATCTCTTATTCTCCTTTCTCAAAGGGTCTTTCTTAAATTAATCAGACTAAATACAAGTTATAGGAAACTGTATGTCGTAATATATGACCGCCAATTTGTACAGATGTTATTTCGCAACTAATTCGCGAGAATTCAAGTGCGCATATTCCGTGTTGATTTAACACTTTAAAATGTTCTGTCTTCCGCCTTTTGGTACTTTTATAGTCTGTTATATATTATTTTGTACATACAGGAGTTTGATTCAATGCTAAATACTACGGCGTCAATCTAAACGTAAGCACACAGGCGACTAGTCTAGTCTACCAGTCTGTGCTTAAGTTGACTGGTGTCTTAGGATTTAGAATATTTTTTTATCATTTATCTCTTTCTAGAGTTCTAAACTATTATTTTCTTCAATAGCTTGTGATTTTGAACCTATTCGATACAGCAATAAGTGCAAATAAACACGCATTAATATTGAAACCTTTCATAGTATGTAATGTCGTCATTTTAGTACAGTTGGTTAAACAGGCGCGATGTTTGAGTAGCGCAGGCGTAGACGAAGGCTGTTTCACAACTACACATAACCAAATACCATTTATAATGGGCCAAATACACATTAGTATTCTATAAACTTTTCTATTAAATACTTTTTTCATGAGAAAATGTGCCAAGACGTATAGGCCGCCTGAAAAAAAGAACAATTTTTTAATTAACTCATCCTGCCTTATTCGCATACAGCCTTCTATAACCTCGATTTTTATAACTTTTTAAATGATGGCCATTAAGTTTTATCTATTTATATCAAATAACTTGATACCATCCTCATACAAGACTCATATGTAATAAAGTAAAAAAAACTCCACATGATTTAATTATAAAGGATCCCAACAACGCAAGATGAAGTAGAGATGGAGATTCGCTTTTTAATTAAAAACAGTAATTAATTAAATTTAATTGATGTTATTTGCACAAAATACAAAAAGATGTTGCAGGCAGTTTCAAAGCCATATAAAAAAATAAACTATCCTGTCTGGCAGTTCCGCAGCTAAAACTGGTAATAGATTAAAAGGTTGTAATTAAAAGAGGTTGGACGGACAGCTTTAGAGTCGTCACCTACATAATCGATGGTGGGTGATATCACAGATTGCAACAATTACATTGGTTATGCAAGGAAAGTGGTCTACAGGCAAACCGGTCGGTGTGAGCTAAAATAAAATGTACAAATGACACGACGACCGTCCCCGCTCGGTGTGAACGACATCCAAATGCAAATCATGAATTCCACGGTACATTACGATATGTGCCGGAAAATTGAGTATTTATTGTATTTAGAAGATAATGTAAATCTCCTTGAACTGAACCCGAGAAACTTATTGGGAACGTGGTCGTTCTCATCGGTTCGCCGAAACAGGTAACACGTGAAATGGAAGTGTGTGCATGTAGATGATGGTTTAAATAAATTGTTTTAACACGGATATCTCGGGCATGTCATGGATAGTTCGATTGACTGAATTACATGCACAGAATCTGGAGCTTGGTATGAGAAATTCTGTAACATCGTAAAATTGTTCATCTTCATAAATAGTAAATACTATCCTTCAGAGTCGGCCACTAAAATTTCAGACATAAATCTAAAGTATCGTCGTGCTCTACTTTCTACGGAACCCAGAAAGTTCCTTATTTACATTGTACGAGAGATCCTAGCGTAAAGTTCGCATAAGTCTGGATACAATGATTAGGTGACAGATACAAGGACAAACAAACAGTTATACAATGTAGCTTGCTGTCTGTATTTGTAGTAAACATTGTTCGGTCTTCCTCCACTTAAATTTTCGGCCCTGGTCTACGTGACCTCGATACAAGTGTCGCCCTCTAGCCGCGTGTTAGCGCCGCCGTTACGTAAGGTGCAGTGTTGCCGAGCGCAGGCGCAGCGCTGACCTTACTTAACGCAGCGCTAGTTCACCACAATCATGCGCGCGCAGGAAAATAGAACGCGCCATCTTTGAATTTGCGCTTTAAATATAACATGCGCTAAGCTCCAGAACTGCGTTTTAGTCATCCACGCGTTTCAAGTCCACTGCAGTTTTTATGTACGAATATAGGTACGTGGATCTACCTACATCAAACTATCCTGTATCGACTTCTGGTAGGTATATCCTCAGTCGGAGGTATAGATCAGTTACTTATTATTATATTGTTTGTAAATAAATGACATAACTGACACTATCAACATTAGGACGATGCTCAGTACAACGGGATGTCACCTTGATAAAGAATGCACAAAAACTGTTATCATTGAACCACCTCTCCACTTTGCCCTCATCAATCCAAACATGACGTCAGCAAGTCAGCGACCAATCACAAAGCTGCGCGTACAACAACAGATAGTGAAATTTATCGACCGAGATGAAAGTGATCCAGCTTCGTTGTCACAAGAGCTCGGTGGCGCTCTATGTGCACATAGCCCATAGCGCGTCAACGCAAAATCCCGTAGTAGACGGACAGGGACAACTAAGCGGGAGGCGGAGGATGCGCGGGCGCAGGGCGCGCATGTGTGCGTGCGTGTGAAGGTCAGCCGGCGGCGTCATTTCCTGGTCATTGCCTGCCGCTGCCGCCGCCCGCCGCATCCGACGCGAGTCGGCGCCCGCGCTGCGCCCGCGCTGCGCCCGCGCTCCGCTGCACCGCGCTCGGTCGCAATCTTAGGCGCACGCACGCTTTCCGGTCGCACAGGAAAACTAGATGCATTGTCAGACACACTATGGGAGGATATGAGTCTGAAACTAACATTTCATTGAACACAACAGCCGGCGGGCGATGCAATCCCATCACTCAACTGATTACCTTATCACTTCCGCCTGAAAAACAAAGCGATAAAAACAGTGTTTTTCATCATTTGTGGCCACGTTCACCGAACAGTTGCTTTGAGGAAATGTTCTCAGCTCGCTATCTTATCTTTCTAATTCTTTTTATCGCGAGCAAAAATAGTAAATTTGCAAACTGATAAATCGTCATAGGAGTTTATATGTATATCAGCCGATTGACGTCAGTGGAATGTAACAAACACTATTATTCTGCTGAAAGCTTTATCGACTCCTAAACATTACAGAAAGACTAAAGAGCACAATTAATTCTATAAAACTCGCGTTTAAAACAAGTTAATTTGTATAAAAGCATTCGTACAAGGAATGTTATAATTGTTCAAATTATACATAGGTAAGCAGGATTCATGTCAAGTAATTTTAAGGCCACTCAAACCTCAAAGAAAAAAGCCACTTTGCATCCAGCTTAGATGCACCATTTGCGTCTGCTTCTAGCTTTTTGCCACAAATTGCGCACTAATTAAACATAACTATCGTTTTCCACTTCCCCGCTCTAATATGGAACAAAAACTCTGAAAATCATAATAATAAGTGAGAGCAGGCGCAGGCGCAGGCCGGGCGCGGCGAGCGTTGCGTGTTTGTATCGCAAGAGGTTTGTGGGGTAACCCATTTATCGCGACCGCGGGATGCGCGGGTGCAACCGGTTCCCCCCTCCTCCCACCACACCCTACATCAACCTAAACGTTCGCATACTCGCATCCGGGAGCAAAAGAATCCGTCTTCGTCAAGCACTTACAGCAAATAGCACCCAGTTCAGTGAGTGTAAGGTACACTTTAGAACGGGTGATCTCTCGATAAATTTTCTTTTCGCTCCAAAGGACTGCTAACTAGCAAAGTGAAGATGACATTCTAAGACTGCAACAGGCGTACAAGCCGACGTAACCTTGATCTTGCAGCGCAACCAGTAGGATGCGTCCAGCGCATGCGCTATAAATAGAGTCGCCGGCGCATAAAATGCGGGTTTTTTACGCAGCGTCTTGTTAGCTTCCCATGCTCGCGAGGGATTTTATGAGATACGTGTTCGTGGAAGATTAAATTATAAATAACAGGTAACTATGTATGTTACCTACCCGTGTTATATTTACCGTTTGGTAACGTACCTACGTTATACTTCCATTTTGCATTGCAGGTCTAATTCTAAATACTTCATTTCAGATGATCAGCAATTTTAATTTGATCAGTACTCATCTTATCCAATCTGGCATCTTATCTTAATTAATTGATAGCGCATTCATTAATGAATGAAAAGAAAAGATATTTTTAAAGTGACCGACCAAAGCTGCTGAACAAAGGAGTATTTAGTGCAAAGAGATTTGGTCTGCTTATCAGTCAAGATAATCCTACATATTATTAATATATCACCGAACTGAGATTCAACAATAATAATTGTAAATACTTCCGTAATATGACAATTAGGTAATATGGCCCACGTACTACCTCTAAACGTTGTTTTTCCTTCAAACAAATATAATTTTCCGTTGAGTGGAAAATTGTGGTTATGTTTACATTATTTCATAAATTAATTTATTAACTGTTTAAAAAATTGCTTAATTATATAATCTACATTATTATCAAGCTGTGCAACTTGCAATTCGGTTTGGAATATTAGGAATACAACAATGCGCGGGCGTTTTAAACATCCTTAGGCGGTCGCACGCGCACCTGATTTAGCACCCTCTTTACAAGCCTATAAATATACGTAGTACAGTAAACAAAGATATTACCTATTATAAGTCCATTGACAATTACATGCATTAAAACAAGTATTCCCAGGAAATGGCGTGCAAAACTAGACAATTTTCTTAAAGAGACACACCATACAAATAATAATATGTACTCATACAGCAGTACAAGAATTCCCTGAATGAACGGACAGCCTCAAAAAATGCTGAAACCTTTTGACTGATCCTCTTATTTTTCTCAACAAAAAAAAAAATTGGTATGTTTCCGCCACACGTGCCAATGCGCGGGGTCGACGACCGCGCAGATAAGCCGCGCGAAAATACATACCAGTTAGATAATATTAGAAAATGGCGAATCGCGCCAACGCACTACACACACTGGCGACGTTTATAAATATATACGTAAATGTAACAAGTTTTATCTCAGTAGCAGATATGCGAAGTTAGTTCAAGTTCGAGAGTTTCAAGTTATTAGAATAACATTAAAATAATAAAGCGACAATCATCGACAGTTCGTCGTTTTCTACATTAATTCCGTTCCTCAGTACAATACATTGTACATACAGAAGGAAAACCACGATCCTCATTCATTTACTTTTTTTAGGAATTTATTACGTCAAAACCGCAGACGCTTCCATTTTACATTTACCTAACGCCATTTCCTCATAAAAATAAATTAACATTTACAACGCACTTCCGCCTACTCTCTAATGTCATTAAAAACGTAATTCGACATTCCTGATGGGAGATAAGAATAAATTATAGAAAAAATCCTCGCGCTGAAGCATTTTGTAGCTGCAAGCAAAACTCCATATTTAGGGACTTTCCCTATGGCGTGACATAATTGAATCATTAAATTAGCTCATTATTATTGACCACAAACTCTGTTTTTGTGGTCTGTTATACGCTGTTATCACTCTCCAGTGTTATCCCCAACATAGAACTCATTTGTGTTGTCACTTGTGTCGACTTTGTGGTGTTTCTTGTTAAACAAATAACACTCATCGCCATCGACTGACTTGAAAAGCCACAGAATGAGAACTGTAGTTACTAGCTTTCTGGAACACATAATTTACGCAACCTTATTATGCGAACACTAAAATGTGTTTTCCACGCAATAAATACGACTATAAAATTCACGAAAAACTAGGTGTTCGCTCTTCACTTCCTTATCTACCTCCAGTAGCAGAAAACCCGGTGTTACTCACAGCAATTTTTTTACTCCTGAAATTACAAAGAGTTGACTTAAAAAAAATTGCAATACCTCATCTATCACACAAAAATAAAAAAGTGGCAAAGAATGAGTTCATAAGCAGAATAGAATCAAATGCGTGGGCCAACATAGCAGTCGTTATAAACATGTGTAGGTATATACTTTACAAAACAAAATAACCATAGATATCAGAATAAAGCTAATTACCAAGACGCACAGTAATGCTTTAGGTAGTGTTAACTAAATCATTTCCCGCGAATTGGGCTAATCTCAGCCAAACAACTGTTTTATTGAGCCGGCCGGCGCGCGGCCAGATGAAATTTATAGCCCACGGTTTGAAGTTTTTAGATCGAACTCACCGCCAGTCGGTGGGAAAAATATCTTTATTTTGTTTCCTCAGAATCATTGACTTTGATGTTATGTCAGTGTCTAGGAAAGCGAACGAACTGTTTACTAGTTGTATTGCTAAGGCAACACAAATCACTTTATTGACTTTCAACCATTGAAAGTTCAGTTCAGTTTAGCAATGGAACCTTCAGATTGATCAATATCGTAAACATTACTTTTTTTTTTTACAAGTATACAAGTGCATTTGATTCCTTTAGAACATTAAGCTTCTGCTTATTTTTCCGATGAGGAAAACATAGCGGCGAGTGGGCCGGCCGCACTGCCGCAGGCATTCGGGTCAAGGCGCCGCTGCCGCTTGACGCAATCGCGGCACTATCAGTGCTGTGCTATCGTCAACTAACGCGCTCGCATTGTTCGACGCGGCAGCAGCTGTGGAAACGTGGAAAACAACAAGTTGCGGGAAACTATACTCTACACTCTATACGTCTTCAGCGGTTCTATTAGTAGAACCGCTGAAGACGTTGTTACATTTCGTAGATATATGAGTTAGCTATTGGTTGGACCTAGTAGGATCGTGTCACTAAAACTATTATATGATATTTCCTTTACTCATGAGCAATAGGACTAAATAAGACCATTTTAATAAAACAGTATCTTAAATTATAAAAAGTGGACCACAACACGTCCATAAATCATGGTAGGTAATTTATAAGAAGTAATTGAATTTGATAACCATAAACGTCATCCGCATCCTTTCGATCCGACCATACTGTCATCACCAACTGCTACTACACCCCATTTACACCGTGTCGCCATTGTAACTACCTATTGGATTTTATTTCTCATAGGAAATACAGCCCCGGATCTAGGGGGGGGGCGGCAAACCGGAACACTTGCCCCGGGCGGCAGTTTCATGGGGGCGCCAAAACCTTGAGACAAGAATTCGAAATATCGAACAAATGAAGCCTCTTTTCCTACAATCTCATAGGTTTTTAACAAGTAATCGAATCTTAATATACCTAATATGTTTGAAAAACAAACTTTTCTAGTTCCATACGCCCAGTTAGTTTTTGAACTCAAGTGATTTATGAACGCATCTTAACAGATCAAGTAAATTTTTGAACGCGTGCGTAGTGTCCGTGATCTTTCTGCCAAGGGGAATCTCCAGTCACATATCTATACGAGCCAAGCCGAACAAATTCAAACAGTTGAACGTCAAGTGACAACACTGTTTGTTTATGTGGTTGATTGCGTTTGCGAGTAATCAGCGTTAATAAAATAAGTAATTTATTAGTGAAATCATATATTATTATTTTTTTATTTCTGTTTCTGCTGCATGTATTATATAGTTATTAAATTGTAAATCCGTAATTGGCTGTAAGACTAGCTTATATATGTTTAAGATAAAATTTCAAAGAGCTGTGGATTTTGTAATAAATAAATAAATAAATAAATAAATTATCGTAGTGGAAATCAACAATTTGCAAGTTTTTCTCAAACACTGAAGGGAGGGGGCGCCACTATCAAGGTTTTGCCCCGGTTCGAAAAAATCGTAGATATCGTATAAAATAAATACATTATTCCACCACACTTTCATAATACCTAATGAAATTGTGGTCAATTATTCCTTGATTTACGACCACAGATTGTTTATTGGTACATGGCCTTTGTTTAACCAAGAAACAAGACGTTCCTTAAACCTAGATATCAACCCTGAACCCAGTCTATGAAATGAAAACAATATAAAATAATGTTATCAAAATACTAGAGTTAGTTTAGACAACAGAGCGCCCTAATCGCATGAGAGTGGAGCCGCCTTCTAGTCCCACTATTGTTTAGCCAGTTAAGTTGTAACAAAATGTTGCATAAACATTAAATTTGTTAAATATTTACTCGTCTAATACAAGTAGATCACTTAGGTGAGATTTAACTGCATGTACAACTAAACAGAGATGACTTTCAAAATTGAGAGTTTTTCTATTTGTCCGTCAAACGTGTTTTATATGTATAGAATAAGGAAGCATCCGAGGTACCTTCTGTCTTGAAAGTTGTAACTTTTATGATTTCCCATGTTGTGTGTAGCTGTGCCGAATGTGACCGTCTGTTTCCCTTGGTTGCAGTGGGCGGCGTGAGCGAGCGCGACGCGTACGGCTACGGCTACGGCGGCGGCGGCGGCGGCGCGCACCACTTCGCCGCCCCGGCGCCGCCGCCCCTCCCGCACGACGAGCTGCCCTACTCGGTGTTCGACTTCGGCGACTACCAGCGGCATCACCACCACAACAAGCTCAAGCCCAAGAAGAGGCCGCGCACCGACGCGCCCCCCACGCCCGGTGTCAAGCGCAAGAGCCGCGAGGGCTCCACCACGTACCTCTGGGAGTTCCTGCTGAAGCTGCTGCAAGACCGCGAGTACTGCCCGCGCTTCATCAAGTGGACCAACCGCGAGAAGGGCGTGTTCAAGCTGGTGGACTCCAAGGCGGTGTCGAGGCTGTGGGGGCTGCACAAGAACAAGCCCGACATGAACTACGAGACCATGGGGCGCGCGCTGCGCTACTACTACCAGCGCGGCATCCTCGCCAAGGTGGACGGCCAGCGCCTTGTGTACCAGTTCGTGGACGTGCCCAAGGACATCGTCGAGATCGACTGCTCGCTGGCGTAGGCCGCACGAATCTCGAGTGTACCACGCGTGACGAGTGACGTGGTGTCGTGGTGATGACGTGTAACGCGGAGATGATGTGGTGATGACGTGTAACGCGGAGATGATGTGGTGATGACGTGATGACGTGACGTGGACGCAGTGCCGGACGGACACTATCTCATACGTAACACGGTGTAGAGGACGCGTATTCATTTCGCTCTTACATTACTAGTTTTTTCACTAATAGTTACAATTCGTCTATTTTTCAAATCATCATGCATTACGTTTTTCAGATCGCTTCTATATAATGTTATTAATATAAATATTACTCTCAAATCGAACTAATATTAACTTATCATTGAATTTAATATTTATACAAAAATAGGAGAGACGAAATTGATTGCTCAAATGTTTATATAGGTACCTATTTTTAGGGTATTTCAGAAGAAGAACACTAAATTTGCTAGATGTTATATGGCGACGGAGTGATTTTTGTATAATGTTGAAACGAATTTTTAAATGTTTGTAAATGAAATTTCTATATATTGCATGTTTGATGTCGATTATACATTTCCTTGGTCGACTACGAAATCAGAACTTCCTACCTCAGAACTACGCAAAAGTAACAAATGATTCATATGAATATACAATTTACATATTGTTCGAAACAGTTTACAATACGCAATAAGAATATATATAGTCTAAATAAGAGTTTATTATAAAGAAATATTTACGTAAAATGTTTATATAACAAAAATATCTTATAGTAATATCCTCAGATGAAATATATTCACTTCTTGGTGCTTGTTATGGCCATCTCATATTTACACCTTGTTACAAACGAAGCAACCTCACTGCTGTTGATTTATGTATAACTATGTATATTATATGAACATTTAGTAATTATCTAGCTGTAATCTGTTTCTTGGGAGCGTGCTCCGACAGCGGTCTGTTGCTGGCGCCGCGCTGGACCAGAGGGTTCGGGCCCGCTGTCACGCGGACCACTCTCGGAACACGCTCTTGTCATCACATAGTTTATCTCAATTGTTTTACATTTCGAAACCGAATTTGGATATGATATTAAATTGCAAACATTCGTCTAAAATGTTTTGACGTAATACTACTACGCATGTACTGATAAACCTACTGCCAACTTTCTGATAGAAACACTGTCATAATGAATAGTTAAGGGATGATTTTTGTGCGTTAATTGTGTTAATTATAAATAATATATGTTTACTATAAGTGAGCTGTTTAAGTGGACATGTTCTAGTTTATTTCGTTTATTTAAAAATTATATGAAGCATGTTGCAAGGGGGTTGCGCGCACGCGCACCTGATCACGACTAGAACTACTCGTACATATCAGCAAGAGACAATTATTTACTGTGTATGACATATACATCCTGTTTTCTCAGCATATCAGGCCGCTTGTATATAATTTATTTAGTTGAACAGCGCGCGACCTCCAATTTTTTGTTACCTGAATAAATATTATTAATAATTAATTAATATTTGTGGTCCAATGTTAATGAATCATAATACTTTTAACTAGATAGTTGTAAAAGAAAGATCGATTTATGTGTAGCCTAGTTCACTTCGACATATACACAGATATAATTGATATTTCATTCAATGCAAAGACAAAATGATCCTTTTATGTATACAATAAAGTTTGTTAATAATAGTAAATGTACGTAAGAGGGGGAATTGTTAGTTGGCGTCGAGTCAAATATAATAATTGTTGACCACACGTGCGCTCCGGCCACACTTTCGTTTTTAAACTTAGTTACACAATATTTTTATATTCGAAGCAAACAATATCAGATTAGATGTTAGCGTGTAAGTGTCTCATGGTAGTGTAATACGTCACGGAGAGCGCGTGTGGTCATGAACGGTAAGGGTAAGAGGAGCCTTAGAGAAGGAGCTGGGAGTCGAGAGGATGGCGGGACAATGGGTGCTATGATGAGGGACCGATGGCGGCAGCACGCTCGGGTACACTCGCACACAATACAATAATATGTTAGACCAGTCCAACCGACATATACAGGTGTTAAACTAAATATTAATAGAGCAGTGCGTTAAGTGACTTATATAGGTGAAAGATCTCAGTATCAAACTTCTTCGAACAAAACCAGTGGCCGTTTCATGTGATTAAAATTAATATATTTTAAAAAACAAAATTGTGGAATTTTAATCGTATTTTTATATAGCTAGATGAAATTCTCAGTAATTTTCTGTTTGGCACTACTTCTTATGCTTTGTAAATATAACTATAGGGTTTAATTTATTTATTTTTGTCTGTCACTCGGGCGACGCCCACAGACGTCGACGAAGGCATTAAATTCTTTTCCTTTTTAGGGAATTTCGTTCTGTAGGTTACAAATTTTATTGTAAAAATATCTTTATTAATAAATTAGTAGGTAATGAATGGACCATGGGATGGAAGGCGAACGCTCTCAGAATTTATAATTCGGCTAGTGTGTGTCCTAATCGACAATGTGAGATACTAGTTACCGGTTAGTAGGCAAAATGTTTGAGCAAGCATTTAAAAAAATGCTCGGAGAGTTTAAATAATTTTAGTCGAATTGATGTTGTTGAATAAAAAAATCGAAGTTTCTAATTACTAATGTACTTAAATTTTCAATGTAAATTTTAAAGGCACCTCGAAAACATTATTATTAATGAAATTATTTTAAATTGAGCCTAGTCTTTAGTATCCTAATTTGATTATAAATTATAATAACGGACGCCAGATTGGTACGTGGCGTCTCTTGAACCTATAGTGGTCTACTTCTCGTGGCCACCAATTTTTGCACGTCGAAATTATTGTAAATACAAATATATTATGATAATAATCCAAACGCACACCCTCACGTCCCATGAACGAATAGTTATAATTGGCGTCGCTAGATAGGTGAAATATGAGAATATTTTGCAAGGAAGCAATGAGAAGGTTAGTGAATTGTGATAGAGGGAGAGGGCGCTGCGCTCGCTCGTCGGCGGCAGACGGCATTCATGTTTTATCTTTAATTACTATTTCAATGTACGTATTCCTGTTCGTCGATAAATTAATGTCCAATATTTGAATACGTAATTCTTTCCGGATTAGAGTGGTGTGTTACGTTTGTGTCGGCAACGAGTTCGTTAGGTGAATTTAAACTTTAGTTTCAGCTACTCGCTCATAGATGGCGCTGTCGTTTCGCTTTGATCAAATTTTTAACTAAAATTTCGTCATTATTCTGAGAGTTGCGTGCGATACAGTGATTTTGCGTTATACTTGCTTTTAGTTGTATGCAGTTAAAGTCCGATATTTTAATTGTAATTTTAGTTGTTTAATTTTACAAAATACTGTATTTTCTGCCCCCTAGTTAAGTTATTTTTCTATGTATAGTTAGTTATAAGTGTAAATGAATTAGCACATAAATTTGATGCATGATGATAATGTTAATAAAATATCCACAATAAAATCCAAACTTGTTTGTCATTATATCCTCAGTGGGAGTAGATCCCCGTCGCAGAAGTCTCGAACTTCATCAGCAGGGCCGTCTTTACAACGGGTGCAAGGGGTGCGTGGCACCCGGGCGCAGGGTCTTAGGCGGCGTCAGGGTAGCCCGTGAAATTCAAAATTACTATTTCATTAAATATCAATCAATAGGAGGTCAGTGTCAGGTTGTACATTTTGTCTTCAATATAACCCTCTAAGACAAAATATACAATATAATATAACCTGACACTGACCAGCAAATTGCAAAAACCTAAGAAATAACACGTAAAATTGGATTTCGCGGGCTACCTTGGTGCTTCTCCCTAAAAATTGGACTCCAAAACCAATTTTTTTTTTTTTGTTGCCAAAAATTTAAGAGCCTACGCTTCCCAGACTGTTTTTCGCACCCCGGTGCCCAAGACGGCCCTGTTCATCAGTTCTGAAACTTATGGAAAAAGTACCGCCCATCCTAACCAAAAGCGCCCGTCGCGCAAATGTATGCGTTCATACTCTAGGTATGTAACTTTTTGTTGGGAAAACCGGAAAGCGTCCTGTGTCGGTGCGACCACGTGTCGAAGTTCATCGAACAAAAAGTGATTAAACGCTACGATCGCTTTTACTTAGGAGAATATATTTACTGGGACTAATAAACCAAAAGAAAACAATAGTCTAATAAAGGAGAGAATCCATACTAATATTATAAATTCGAAAGTTTGTCTGTCTGTCTGCTGTTACCTCTGAACGCTTAAACCGCTGAAGCGATTTAGATGTAGAGATAGTTTGAGTTCCGGGAAAGGACATAGGATAATTTTTATCCCGATATTCCCAAGGGATCGACACGTATGCGGGTGAAACCATGGGGCGCTGCTAGTAATCTAATAAAACGTTACCAATACAAAACAGATTTAGCTAAAATTAATTCAACAAAGCAGTTGGATGAGTGAGAGTAGTCCAGCTGAGGGTCGCGTTCGTGGAGTGTCATTAGAGCGACGTGTGAACAGTGGTCTGCTATTGGCTGGTGAATTGATGTTAATAAAGCAAAATTTGGAAACCTACACCACCCTAAAACGTCTCGTCTGTTAGTACAGTCCGCAACGTAAGTTGTTTAGCACTCCAATTTTTAATTCATACGTTACCAAATAAAATAGAAAAAAAAAACAAAAAGGTACTTATTCTTATTGAAACAACGCCAATTTGCTCATTCCTGATTACCGAGAACCCTATGGCTGATTACCGAGGAAAATGGGACGCACAGACTAAGTAGATAGGCACTGATTTTACTGGATAGTAATAAACCACTTGTAGAATAGTTTGATCAGTGTTAGGGCCGATTTTTCAACCGTCAGATGTTATCTAACCAGCATAGCTATTCACAACCATTCCAACAGGTTGTCGAATCGAAAATGTCACATTTTCAATTAATAATTTTATTTGTCTTATTCCCGACAGCGAATAGCTGTCAGAGGAAATACGGTCCTCTAGCATAATCAGCCTATACAGTTGCCACTGCTGGCACACAAACCCCCTCACGGTGAGAGAACGTGGGCCGTAATTAAGGAACATATTTACTCTACAGAGGGCCGTAATCCACCACGCGGGCCCAGTGCGGGTTGGTAGATCTCACATGTCTTCGAAGTTTTTGTTCTAGAACATGCCGGTTTCCTTACCATGTTTTCTTTCACCGTTTTGAGAGCAGTGAATTTGAAATAATTTAGATAGTAAAGTGCCTGTCTGGGTTCGAACCAATGATCTACAACTCTTAAGTCGCGCCCGACTCGGCATGGCGGTCGTCTATTTGATTTAAACTGACATTTTCTGGTTTTGTGGACAGCCTTTAGACTACTAATAAATTACTCTTTTGTTAAAATTGATTGATGTTTGATTCGGCAAGGAAGCATATGGAACGGTTATAAATAGCTTTACAGAAACGATCGCGGATTCGTACGCGATGTTAGCTTTCTATGATACCGGTGGTGTGGTGTGGGTTGTTTGGTTCGTTTTACCATAAATGAGATCAAGAATTTGAAATATTTTAGCCTCTGGCAATACCAACACCATAAGCAATCGAAGCAATCTATCTGATGTGACGTGTTGTTGTCATGTCAGTTGCTTTGACGTGTATGGACAGCTGTCACTTCAGATTTTGTTTTCCAATTTCCCGATAATGAGAAGGAAAAAGTAATCAGTGCTATGTGAAAATCTTACTAAAACGTACATTTGTTTATATGTTAACGTGAAAGACAATTATAATATATCAAAATGGTTCTTATGACTATGATCGCAAGGGTCGTAGACGGCCTGCCCCTGGCCGCTACTATGCAAGAAGATGAGCAGGTAACTAGTTTTTACTGTATATATTACCAATTTAACTTATTACTTTCCACGTGTAACATGTAACTCACCTTTATATTGGTGTATTAGTTTGATTGATTCATGTAATGCCATGTTTTTGATTCACGTATGTTTTCACGTTCAAAGGAGTTTTGCGACATGATTTTATTTAATTTGTCCTTTTATTATTTTTATTTTATAATTTAATTTGCTGTGGTGGTTCGCAGAGCGGCTGCAATGTTCTGGAGTACCAAAATCAGGCTAAAATGCTGTTTAGAAAACTAGGCCCGCAGTCACCAACCCGTTGCTCCATCGAAACGGGGCCCTATCTCTTCCAGTGAGTCCTACCGCTTGTTATGTTTCAGTTGGTCCCTAATTTTACCGCTTTTTGTTGTCATTTTGTATTGTTATTCTGATGTAATATTTTATTTTATTTGTGCAATCTAATTGTATTGTTTGCTTTACACAGTAAGTGTTTCTACTAGTAATATATAAATGTTGTTTTTAGGCATTTCTATAGTAGTAAACAAAACCAAATAGACTTCCATGTAGTTATTAAGTATCAAGATTAAAAGGTAAACAAAATTATCAAGATTGGAACCAATATGTAACAGTTAAGTAATTAAAATAATTGAAAACTTTCCAGTTATCTAATTGAACACGAGATCTGCTACTTAGTCTTGTGCGAGCGCAACTACAGCAAGAGACTTGCCTTCAGCTATCTAGAGGAGATAGCTCAGGAGTTCTACCAGCAATACGGGAAACGGGTATGTACACACATTATCACATATACTTTAACCAAACTAACTGCGTGTACTAACCAAGTGATAGAAAAAAACATTGTTATTTGGCTAATGAGTTATAGTTATTGTTGAACCATGAAGGTTGTAATGCACTATGTTCTAGGAGTAGAGTCTTCTTACGTTGTTGCCTAGCAACTGTTATGTTCTGTTCTGTCATCTTATACATATTTCCAGATGAGTTTAATTTTATATTCATAAAATGTAAACTACTTAATTAAACCACTGTGTTACAATGATGTTCTATTTTCATTGAAAGGAAGCTCAGCCAACAGGTTATGGGCCCAGATGTGATCTGGTGTAATATCTGAGCAAAATAAAAGTAGGTATTTCAATTTCGAATATGGAACAAGCTGGTGTAAAGAGTATTGAAAGATTGGCAGGCCAAGCCAATTATGGTACGTGGGCTTTTGCCATGGAAATGTTCCTGACCGACCTCGATCTATGGGAGTGTGTGCCAAAGCTCGGAGTAAGATCTGCCTCATGTGCAAGGAAAATATTTATCCTATGATCATGCATCTCAAGACAGCGAGAGATACTTGGCAAGCGTTGCAAAAATCTTATGCTGATGGCGGGTTACTGCGACGGCTATATCTGTTGCGGAAATTATTTAACGCCAAATTGACAATGTTTTCATCAATGGAGGAATATCTCAATGATATCCTGTCAACCAGCCAGTCATTACTTAGCATAAAGGCAGGTCTGGATGATGAATTTGTAGGGATCATTATGTTGGCCGGTTTAACCGATGCATACAATCCTCTGGTGATGACATTGGAGCATTCAAGCATGAAGATTACAACAGAGTCTGTGCAGGCAGCGTTGCTCAAAGAAAGCTTGAGGAAAAGCAGCTCAATGAACACAGTTGAAGATGACACGGCAACGGCACTGATGTCAAACACCAAGAAGGGTGTTATATGCCATTTGTGTAAGAAGAAAGGGCATTATAAATGGCAGTGTCAACGTCGTAAAACAGGAGACAAGTCTGAAGACAACAAAGACACATATTTCAATAAGAAGAAGGACAGTAAGGAGACCTCGGGTCTAATGGCCGCTCTATCTATGACGGTTGGTGAGGGCCATTGGGTCGTAGATTCCGGAGCTACATCACACATGACGTCTGACGTGCATATTCTAGAAGATAGACAGTCCATTAGTTCTAAGCTAGTGACGACCGCGAACAATAATAAAATTGTATCTAGTGAACAAGGGGATGTGTATGTAATGGGGCGCTCTGTGAGGTTCGAAGATGTACTTATGCTTCCAGGTTTGACGACAAACTTGTTGTCGGTTAGTAAAATGTGTGCTAAGGGTTGCACTGTTGTTTTCGATGGGACTTGTTGTAAGGTTTACCAAAAGGATTACAGGGTAAAAGTAATTGGAAAGCCAGTATTGACAGCACCACTGAAACAGGGGTTATATGTTTTAGGTAAAGAAGCAGCAATGGTTCTGACGTGTCCTCCAGAAGAATCTCCTCGTGCTAGTTTTGATTTGTGGCACAGAAGACTAGGTCACCTGAGTGGAGCTCTGATGGTGAAGTTAAAAAGTTTGGCAGATGGTCTGACTTTTAAAGAGGTGAGCACGGAACCTTGTGAAGGTTGCTGTAAAGGGAAGGAGTGCGTCAAAATGTTTCCAAAAGGTAAAAGTAAGAGAGCAAAAGACTTTCTTGAACTCGTGCATTCGGATTTAGCGGGCCCTATGGAAGTGGAATCCTGGGGCGGTAACAGGTACTACCTGATTTTTGTGGATGACTTCAGCCGAAAAACATTTGGCTATTTGTTGAAATCCAAGACCGAAGTTTTCGCTAAATTCATGGAATTCAAGGCACTAGTTGAAAAACAGACGGGAAAGAAAATAAAGAAATTTCGTAGCGATAATGGCACTGAATATACCAATGGAGAATTTCAAGGTTTCCTGAAGAAACATGGTATCCAACACCAGAGATCAGTACCTTACACTCCTCAACAAAATGGAGTGGCGGAACGCACAATCCGCACAATAACTGAGAAGGCTAGATGTATGGTGCATGAGGCTGGTTTGGACAAGAGATTCTGGGGCGAAGCTGTTGGTTGTGCCGTGTACCTGAAGAACCGATCTCCAACAATGGCCCTCAAGGATAAAGTTCCAGAGGAGGTTTTTACAGGAGAGAGAGTCGATCTATCGAATCTGAAAATATTCGGATGTAGAGCTCAGGTTCTGGTAAAGGATCATAGTCGCAAGAAGTTTGATCCAAAAACGATTGAAATGATAATGACTGGGTATTCGACCAATTCTAAGGCGTACAGATTTATAAATTTGAAGGATGATCCAAGGAGGATTGTCATCGCTCGAGATGCTACTTTTATGGAAAATGTTCCCATGATTATTAAAGAAAAACAAGAACCTGCTGTTCCTGTTTCGAAGAAGGATGCTGTGGTCATAGATTTACAGTATGACGTTCCAGGAGTTAGTCGTTCCACTACTCAACCAGAGGTGCCAAGAATTGCTGGTCCTGTTGCAGTGGGGGTTCCGGTGGCTAGCTCGAATGAAGTAGAATCTGGAAGTGCATCTAGTACAACGAGGGCTAGTTCACTGACGAGTTCGGATTCTGGAGAGCATTTTTATGACTCTATTGACGTAGAGGATCCTACGGAAGATTTGCAAAGTGCAAGACGTTACCCTGCTCGAAATAGGGTTCCGAAACGAGAAAAAGATATGGTATATAATTTCCATGTGTCAGAAGATCCTGATCCTATTTCTGTAAAGGATGCTATAGAGCGTTCTGACAAGAAGTTTTGGGTGGAAGCGATGGAGGACGAGTTTAATTCCTTGAAGGTAAATGGAACCTGGGAATTAGTTGATCGACCGTTAGACGCTAATGTTATTAAAACAAAATGGGTCTTCAAGTTAAAGATTGGAGCGGATGGCAGCACCCAGCGCTATAAGGCCAGGCTGGTTGCTAAGGGTTATTCGCAAAAACCTGGTGAAGACTATTTTGAAACATTTGCACCGGTAGTCAAGATGTCGTCGATTCGTCTTCTACTAGCACTGGCAGTTGAGAAGAACCTGAGCGTTCATCATATTGACGTTACCACCGCTTTTCTAAATGGAGATCTGCGTGAAGAAATTTATATGGAACAGCCGCAATCTTTTGTTCAAGAGGGGAGTGAAGGCAAGGTTTGCAAATTGAAGAAAGCCATATATGGCCTAAAGCAAGCTGCCAGGTGTTGGAACCAAAAGATTCATGACCATATAATAAGGATGGGTTTTTCTAGGTCTAAATATGACCAGTGTGTCTACACAAGAAATCGTAATGAAATTTTCACTGTAATAGCTCTGTACGTGGATGATTTTTATATATTTACAAATAGAGCTGTAGAAGCCAGGACGGTGAAACTTCAGATTGGCAGATCCTTCAAAATAAAGGATTTGGGTGAGGCAAGAGAATGTCTTGGAGTCCGGATTGAGCGGAAGAGTGGTAGTGAAATCCACTTGTCTCAAAAGAAATATATTTCAAAAATCTTAGAGAAATATGGAATGTCGGACTGCAAACAAGTTAGTACGCCAGTTGAAGTGAACCTTCGCCTGAAATATGGTGAAAAGAACGACAATACTCGTTATCAGGAAATTATCGGTTCACTAATGTACCTGGCATGTTGTACAAGACCTGATATATCGTATGCAGTTACGATGCTGAGTCAATTTAATAACTGCAACGATTCTACTCACATGGCAGCACTGAAACGTGTGCTTAGGTATTTAAAGGGGACAGCGGAACTATCGCTGTGTTACAAAAAATGTAATAAGCCTTTGGTTGCCTATGCAGATGCAGATTGGGGAAATGGACCTGATGGGAAATCTTTCTCTGGTTATACCCTTATTTTCGGTGGTGCTGCGGTGTCTTGGCAGTCCTTAAAACAGCGTTGTGTTTCGTTAAGTACTGCTGAAGCTGAGTACATCGCAATCTGTGAGGCCGCTAAGGAAGTGATATCAGTTAATGGATTATATTCTGAACTGACTGGCTATAACAGTACTGTTACTATTTTTAGTGATAGTCAAAGTGCCAGTAAGCTAGTCTATACTCCTGCTATTGGAAAACGTTCCAAACACATAAATATAAGATATCATTTTGTTAGAGAGCTAGCAGAGCAAAGGGTTATTTGTGTTGAATATTGTGAGACTAGCCTTATGCCTGCTGATATGATGACCAAGGGAGTTGGTAAGCAGAAACATGTGTTCTGCACACAACATAGTGGATTAAGTGGGGGTGTTGAACCATGAAGGTTGTAATGCACTATGTTCTAGGAGTAGAGTCTTCTTACGTTGTTGCCTAGCAACTGTTATGTTCTGTTCTGTCATCTTATACATATTTCCAGATGAGTTTAATTTTATATTCATAAAATGTAAACTACTTAATTAAACCACTGTGTTACAATGATGTTCTATTTTCATTGAAAGGAAGCTCAGCCAACAGTTATAACAAAATAAACTACTTCACATAGAACAATGATCCAGTTATTTGTGGCACAGGAAGCAATAACAATACTTATTTGAGGAACTGGAAAAGTTAAAATTCCTCTACTTTATAGATTGACTACCAACCTACAGATGCTCTGATAACATTGTGTAGAAATGTTGGCAGTCAACCATATTGGAGGGCTGGGCAATTACCGTAACTGTAAACCGGTTTCTGTAATTCAAATTCTGATAGACATGCCATTCTGAAGCTATTAAATTAACCCTCATGGTAAATATTCGGCATCTTTAACTAATTTGTTGATGGTTGACTGTTGGATAATTTCTTTAAAATTATTCAGAGAGCTGCTACTGTTTCAATCAATGTTGATATTTTCAGAATTTATTACCATTTGATGCCTTGAAGCTTCAAGACATAGAATGCAGTGCACCCTCATTGCATCACTGTTGTAAATCATTCTACAGAATTGTAACATTGCAGGTGAACACAGTCACCCGGCCATACACATTCATCGAGTTCGATACGTGGATGCAGCGCGCGCGGCGGCAGTACGCGGAGGGCGGCGCACGCGCACGACGCGCCGGCGCCGCCGCGCAGCTCGGCGGCCAGCTGGGCGACGTGCAGCGCATTATGATGCAGAACATCGACGATGTGCTGCAGAGAGGAGCAATACTCTCTGGTGAGACTGTATTACATTTATAATGTTAAAAGGAGCTTTTGGCGCCTGAATAACATTGACACTTGTACAGCTATATCTTATCTTCTTCTCTTCTTCTTCTTATCTTCTTGCAGCATGAAGGAAGTTTTCATGTGTATAGCTGCATTCAACTCTCCTGTGCTATTTCCAAATATACAGTGGACAAGCCATAGTGCAAATATTACCTTTACTTAGTAAAACTGCGTGGCGTGTTTTGAACACGCTATCAACTACGAAAAAACTATATGTAATGCGATATGCAAATCACGAATAGACAATCGGCTATCGCAAATATTTATATTACGACACTTGAAAAATTAGCACTAATTTCATGTATGTCTGGTTATTTCAGAACTGGACACCAAAACCCAGAACCTTTCAATGATGTCTTCGAAGTACAAGAAGGATGCCACATACCTGAACACCAAGTCCATGCTCGTAAAGGTGACGGCGGGTGCCGTCATACTGCTTGTGTTCGTGCTGTACTTCTGGGTGCTTTAGTTCCTTTACTTCTAAAACAGTGTACAGTAAACTGTGGTACAGTAGTATCATGACTGGAAACACTGCAATATCATTGGATGCTGAGTTGAGAATGCTTAGTTCATTGGAAATTGAGTAGTTTGGTAACATGTTCTTTATAATTGTATTAGGAATTGTCTTTAATTGTTTTAATTAAATAGATCCTTATATCCTCTGAACCCATAACTAAAAATCGAAAATTAGTTTGTGGTACCTTTGTTTACAAGTCATTGGCAATATTTTTCTTTTAAAATATTAAAATGCCAAGAAGCAATAATATTTTCAATCTGAAAGCATCCTGTAATATTGCAGAGTTACACTGAAGCTCCCCCTGCAATATGACAGCTATGCTGTTATAGTTAAATTGCCTTCTGAAACTATAATAGTACACATTTGGGATATTCAATAAATTGTCATAGTAAGATTTAATATTTTCTATGTGATTATTCTGGACAGTTTTGTAACTAGACATAGCAATTAAATTATAGAAATAAGAGCTATTGGCTGATTATATGGTTTATTCATGATGCGATAATATTTTAAGTTCTGATTTCCTGAATATGTTTGACCAATCACCATTCTTCCAAATGCAAAAATCCAAGGATGCTAATATGCTCAACATAATTATATTTACAAGTTGCTTCTTAAAACCCTTGGAAGTTATATAATAAAATTACTAAACACGAAAAAGCATTCCAAGCAATGTATATTTTGCAATAAAATGTACCAAAAATATAAATTTTTAATATTTAACTGGTTCATAGTGTTTAGTAATGTGTTTGGTCTAATAATTCTCAAATAATCAGCTTGAAAGTGAATTAAGGGGCTTACAGGACCTAAACACAAAAAAAAAACAAATTTTAGAAACAATAAAAGTATATGATCAACTACAGTAAACAAAATCAGAAAAATATATGATATTCTTCAGGATAATATGCTAGGTAGACAGTGTGCTTAAAACATAATACAATTAATTTGATACAATAGAAAAAAGTCATGAAGATACCTCTAAAAAATTTCTTTTTACAATAAAAACCATACTAATATACATACAATCATACTGATTTTTTGTCAGATTATTCTTCAAGCAACATACTAAAATACTAGTCTTTTAATTTTTTAGTCCAAACAATAGATTTTTTATAATTAAATAATTGCTTCATATTTTGCAATAAATTACCAGCGTTGTGACATCACACTTCTCCTATTTTGCAATAAATTACCAGCGTTGTGACATCACACTTCTCCTATTTTGCAATAAATTACCAGCGTTGTGACATCACACTTCTCCTTCTTTTAGGTCATGTAAGCCCCTTAAGTACAGTGCGTGCCACGTAAGGCCCGCCGCTGATTGCAATTTTTTGTCGACGTGACTTTTTGTCACTTAGTCAAGTGCAATGAAAACTATATTGAGTGCGCTCATTATGGTGACGTGATAATACGGTGACAAATAGTTGCAGCGGCAGGCAACACCGGAGTGACGTGACTGTCACTCGCCCTGTACATAACTATGGAAGTCCGCTCACTGGTGACTTTTTGTCACTCACCCAGTAGCGTTTTTTCCGTTTCATTTTTCTTCTACGTATTTCAAGAGCACAAATCACGGCAACCACGTTGAAGTCCATTACAAAAATGAATGCGATTTGTTACCCAAGAACAGATTCAGTGAGCGCATCGTGGGTGACAGCAGGTGACAGTAATAATAAATCACGGTGACAAAAAATTGCAATCAGCGGCGGGCCTAAGAAGAGACTTGACCCCGCCTCTTTCCGCCGCCCCGATGACGCCCGGTCCCGTCCCACACTCAGACCTCATACCGCTAAAGATACCTAAAATCGTGTACTGCACATGTCAAACCACGTGGTGTGTCAAGTCTCTTCTTACGTGGCACGCACTGTAAACTCCAGATGCAGTATCTATGCCCATCATTATTATTTGTATGTAAAAAGTGCAGCAAGTGCTTTGGTGATGGAGTGTTGTAAATTTTATCACATGATGTTATTTAATGTATTTATTTAAGAATTAATAAATATGCATTCTTTTAAATATTTGTGTTTATTTCTCATAAGACGTAAGTTAATTGATGATATCATAACATATTTTAGGTTTCTATAAGTTCTAAAATATCATGCTTACTCAAGGAGGATCTTCTTTTAGTTCATGTTCAGGAACATTTCTGGCCAAGTGTAAGCTAGTGATTCCACTCAGAGCATTCTTGACTCTGATGGCAGTTGACACACTCAACACCTGACAACCAAAACAATATGATAATTAGGTACTCAATGTATTGATTATTTTCCAGGAACTGTGAACTATGCCTTGTCATAGTGACACCATCTATCATGCATCCAAGCTGCTAATCTCATTAATAGCATACCTGTAATATTTTAGCGAATATAACAGGTCTTTTCTTCCACTGTAGAGTGCCAAACACTTGCACTGGGTATGGGATCACCGTGGAATGTGGCGGTGACTTTAAGTAGGCTACCGATACCTGCACAAGTGGCTCGGAGTGCTTGTCACTCCCGTTTAGCTGGAAACAAAACAAGACAATAATGTTGTTTTGCAACAAAGAGAAGACTCATCGACATATATGTATTCTTCCTATCCTCGACATATGTTTCTCAAACATGTTCTTTGAAAATTCAGCAGAGGTCCACGCTCGAGGTTGGGTGTTAAACTTGTGGACCGGGTTAAAAATACACCAATCTGTCCCATAACTAAAATAACTGATGTCACTCATAAACCTGCCATGCTTAAATGGAATTGGGCTGGACATCAATGGGCCAAACTTAAGACCCAGTGGTTCCCGGTTAATGGCAAACAACATTGCGGCAGGCTTAGACTGAGATGGCGGGATGAGCTGGACTCCTCTAATAAAGATTGGTCCTTGACGGCTCTGGACAGAGATAGGTGTAAGGAGAGTAGGGAGACCTTTGTCCAGCAGTGGGTCATTAATGGTTAATAAATAAAAATAAACAATCATCCAACTTGGAAAAATAAATCAAGGACAACCATCGAGATATATAAGTACTAACGTAACGTACGTTAGTACTTATATCTCGATGAGGACAACTTACATCTGACAAAAAGAATCGGCCGTTTAAACTTTGTAGAATCCCAATAGTTCTACATTTCACAATCTCGTCGCTAAAAATGTTACATTTATCCGCTATTTCTTTCAAGTCTGAGTATATATAAAAGTCATGCTGAAATATTAAATGTTTTATGAACTCTTAGGACCATTATTTAGCTAATATGTAAACACAGACCTAGAGAATGAACTTACATGAGGTGTATCAATACAAAATGGAATGTCACAATAGGAATTATTTTTTAAATAAGCCATTATGTAAATAATAAAATTCTGGTTCTATTTAATATCAATCCCGTACTGTGATGGTCTGTGTATCAATCAATACAGAAAATGAAATACTTGGGAAAGACGTGGGAAAGACTAAATTTTTTGATTTGATTGAGTTGAGTCTGTTGAAGTGTTGAGTGAGACACATCCCGCTTTTTTTACTGTCACTGTCAAAATAGTTATGCTTTTATTTTTTTTTAATTAGTTTTATGGCCTGGTTGCTAAGATTTTTTAGCCAGTAGTTATGCTTGCTTATGCACCAAACAGACCCTACATTTTATTCAATTACCGATCCTTTTAGCCGACCGCCTAGTAGCGCCCTCATCGTTTGTTTGGTTATTTCTTTTATTTTAGAATGAAAATGCAGAAAATAAGCACATTAAGTTTTGCTCCACAAGATTATACAGTGCGTGCCACGTAAGAAGAGACTTGAGAAACCACGTGGTTTGATATGCGCAGTAGACGATTTATAGATCACTTTAGCGTTATGAGGTCTAAGGCGGGAAGGGACCGGGCGTCATCGGGGCGGCGCGGCGGTAAGATCGCGGGAGGCACGGCACGGCACCGCGCATGCGCGTCAGTGATGCCAACTTAGCAACTTTATAGCTAGATCTAGCTATTATTTAGTGACAGACAGCTACAATTTAATAAAACTTGTAGCCAAACTTTTTAGCTACTTTTTCTAGCAACTTTTCATTTCATCATGAGACGTGAGTCTATCGAAATTAGTCGAGTAGCGTGACGAGTAGAAAGAAAAAAAAATCTATGGTTATAGATGCTACGGTAAGTAGGTACAGGTCGACGCTGGCCGGGACTTCCCCGATTTCTCTGCGACAGTAAAACAAAATAGTACGCGCTATTCGTATTTTACCTTGTGTTTTGTTTTATCCATATAAAACTAATTTAATTTAATTTGAAAATCGATTTACTTATCTTTTAAAAAAAATAACTTTGAACTCAATCCTCTGCATTAGAAACTCCCTCAGGAAAAGTGGTAAATGCTGCTATACTATAACTGCGTTTTGCCTAAAGACGTAGGTACTCCATAAAACGGGCACCGTTGAAAAATATTCGAAATCAATGAAAGATACTGAACCCCAGCCATCGACATCTTCCGCTTTAATTGTTTTTTTTTTTTTTTATTCAATTGCGTACACAACTTGTTGGAATTAATGAAAATAAAAATGATTATCAGAAATTGTCATTTTATTGTAACCTAGTCTTATCTACTGAACATTTAGCAACTTCTAGCAACTTTTTAGGGTAAAAAAAATTGGAAATCTAGCAACATTTTGAAAATATCTAGCTACTGGGTAAAGCTAGCAGTTGGCAACACTGATGCGCGTTAGTCGCCTGCCGCTCTCTTCACCCCGCGCAGGTACCGCTTGACTCCGCAAGTACAGACGAGTGCAACCTGTATTTATTTTCTACTTTGTTTATAGTTGTGTAGTTTTAAACGAGTGCAAGTGAAATATTAAAATAGGTAAAATCTTAAGAAGGCATAATAGGAAGATGGTTTACGACGTGTACACCTATAATATGTCAAAAGAAGCAAAGGAAGGTGTACAAAATAGAGAATAGAATGGCAATCTGCTGCGTGACAGGGACAAAATAGCATGCTATGCATACAAACTAGCTATCTCTTTCTATCTTATACGTTTCGTATTATCTATCGCTGTCGTACCTTTAAGTTAGTACTTATAATAACAACGCAACGATATCTGAACGCCATTCAGTATGAACATGGCGTATCTTTCTTTATAATATCATTGATTATTATAATATTATTCTGTAGAATTTTAATCTAAATGTCATCGAAAAATCCCTGTAATAGGTAGCCACACAAATTATGAATAACTATTTCGTACATGACTGTACCTGCGCAAGCTCCCCCTACTGACACTCGTCAAGTCTCTTCTTACGTGGCACGCACTGTACGTTAATATTATTATAAACGTTAGTTTTACATTGTTTAGTGATTATAATAAAATCAAACAAACGATGAGGGCGCTACTGACCGGTCGGCGTTTGGTCGGCGGTGGCGCTCTCTTAATATGTATTGTGAATTTAGTGATATTTTGTAGTGTGTTTGTGTCATCTAGTGAACGAATGCCGTTAAAGTTTGAATCCGACTAATCTCAATCGACCAATATTCATAGCCAATAATCGACCGAAAAAAGGTGTCCAAAGCACTGGAAGCACTGACGTATAAGTAACCCCCCCCTTAAGAATTACCCATGGAATTACCTATCTATGGATAAATATAAAACTAATGAATTTTATTGGATTTCCATAAGGAAATCCAATAAAATTCATTAGTTTTATATAAAATAATAATAAAAATAATATAAAAAAAAAATAAAAAAAATATATAAATAAAAAAATAATAATAATATAAATTATGGATTTACATACTGATGAATTGAACTGGATTTACCCTATTCAAGAAAAATGGTAACCGATGACTAGGCAGCATGGTCTCAGACCTTAGCCTGTTCCGTCAGGAACTAAAAAAAAAAAACCCCCTTAAATATTGACATTTTCTTGTTGACAAATACATTAAATTTATCGTGGTTTTGGGAATAGGTAATACCGGACATAATAGTTAAGAAAAAACACCTGATAATTGCAAAATTAAATACGATGTCTGCTCTTGTAGAACTACGTCCGAACCGGCAACTCTTGGACCACGATTTCCAAGGTTATAAACTAAACTTGCAAGCCCTACCACATTTCTCGCATGAACTCCTAGCTCCGGTGGACAGAGTGTATCCGGACGACGTGCAGTACTCCTTTGTCCACGCTAAACTGTTCGCGCTTCATAATCACTTGGTTCTCGACTATTGGGACTACTCACTCAATTACTACTACATTGATAAACAGCAGAAGGTACGTCATGTTTCTTTCGAAAATACTAATCAAACATTCCACAATGACGTAGTGTACGATGTCCCCGCGCACGTGGAGAGAAAGTCTGGCCACTTCAACCTCTGCTTATCCTTTCCATCCAACAGTTTGGCTTTAGTCAGTGACGGGACTGGATACTTGCATATTGTGGATACTGGTGCAAGAAGTAGACCCTCGGGGAGGAACCAACTGTGGCAAACACTCCAGTCGAGTCTTATTCTTGGTGAAGGAAAGTATTTCATTATAGTGGATTCCAGAATACAGGAGAAGGACAATATTGAGATATTACATTGTCTTCTTCAATCAGTTGAACAGAATGAATCAGATTTCAACTCAGTACTTACATGGGTCTCCTTTGACAATGATGGTCAAGGTTGGAAGCAGATGAGTTTCAGGCAAGTGCAAGGCAAAGGCATTGTCCACTATGCTGCAATTGAAACAAGTTGTGCTGCACTGTACATTGCTTCAGACAACACATTTAAGTTCACATCAGATTCAGAAAGGGAAATTACTAAACCATCTACAGAGGAGCCTCGGACTTGTATATACACATGGCTGCAGACCACAGAAGATATTACAATAACTTTGAAACTTGAAGCAAACTTCAACAGGCAGCTTCTCATTGTAAATGTGACTCCATTGAGCATAAAAGTCAGTTATGCAGGCAAGACTTTTGTTGATGGAAAGTTGAAGCAGAAAGTTGATAGTGAGTTAACAACATGGAATGTTCAAGAAAGTGGCCAGGTGGATATCTTGCTAACTAAATCTGAGAGTATGCTGTGGGAGGAGCTGTTGGAAGAGGGAGACCCCAATGGAGAGCAGATCATGGACGCTAGCCTGGTGGAAGAGGCTCACAGACGCTTAGCTCACTTGTGTGCTGACACTGTGGTGACAGCTGATCCACCCATGCCAGGACTGTCTACACAGGAGTTAGAAGAATGTGATGCTGCTTCTGAAGAAGATACTGTCTTAGGTATGACTTTGGTTAATTGATTATAATAGATTTCACAGGGTAAAAGAAAATATTGAGGCTGTTTATTTTCATTATTTGTCAATGAACAGATAATTCCATTTAAATGTGTTATATTGATTTGATTATTAATAAGTGTAATTTTATATTTCAGTGAGGTTGGATGCAACAACTCACAATGTGACACACAGGGCTCCACTCAGTGTCCACCAATACTTGTTCAGCATCAAAATCGAAACACAAGAGGTGCCGGCCCTGGCACTGCGACACGACGTAGACGCCTGCATCTGGCAGCCCTATGCACAGCTGATAAACTCCAATGTTTGGCCTGTCAAGCACCAAGGTGCTCTCAGTGCATTTGGTTATGTTCAGTCATCAAAACAAAACCGGAAGTTTGTCACATGTCCTCCCAATTTCGCATACAGTGTGGTCTGTGAAGCTACCAGACACATCTTCATCTACCAGAGCAACAGTAATCAGGACTGTCAGCTAAGGAAGAGGACCGGCGGTGGCATGAAGAACATAAAGATTGGCCAACAGCATGTGTTCAACATTGACCAGTATGGAGAGGTGTTAGGGATCAATGCTACTAATGAATACTTGTTTATATTGACAGAGACCCACTTAGTAGCTATACAAATACAATAAAGCCAAGTTATAAACACTTTAATTTTTGTACATATTTACAAAATCTAGACTTAGATTATTGTATCACTTAAGATATTTTATTGCATTTAAAAATACATGTCAATATAGACACAAAATAAAGAAGTACAAAAGATCCACTACATACAATTTGCAATTAAGAGCACAAACCCATATCCAAGCAAATCAAAATAACCTACTTTTTTTGACAACAGAGAGCGAAAATTTGGTTGGTTTTCTGAACAGACTTGTTTGCTATACTTTGTCTTCTACACTTATTTATTTTATAACAGACAACTCCTTATCTCATTTCTAGGCATTTTATTCCAACATCTATTGCCAGTGTTTACTAGGTTTTCTCCTCATCGTCACTTTCAGCATCTATGCTCTCTTCTGAAGAGTATCCAGTGGTGAACAGGAGATTCTTTGGTTTCTTCTTTCTTGCTGCTTTTATTTCCTTTTCAATTTCCATCTTCTTCTCTTGAGCTACCTTCTCTGTCAACAGCTGTCTGGGTCTCTTTCTAGAATGTTCTGGGTATCCATTTATTGTGTCATTAGTAGCAGCAGAAGCTTGACCATTTACTGCAGGCTTTTCTTTACTACTGCTAGATGCTTTGTCATTAGGAACAGGTGTTACTTCTTCTATTTCGTCTTCTGAAAAACAGTGAAGTTTATAAATAAAATCCAGTATCATCTGAACTTTTCTAATAATCACACCTTTAGATCAGGGGATGGTCAATAGTTGCCAACAGGTTGCCTAAACCTATTTTCTAGAAAGCAAAACATGATGAGGCTTTTAATTATGTTGCATTAATTATAATTACCTGGTGTTATAATTTCAAAGTTGTAAGCATGGTCCTTGAGTACAACAAATATAATTGGGAATTCCACTATGCACTTCCCAGATAGATTTTCAGCTAAAGATTCAGTTGGATCCAGCTCAAAGAACTTTCTAGCAGAGCCTTTCACTTTCTCAGCTGTAAAGCAGAAACAATGTTATAAATAAATTACTAGCTACTTGTTAGTAATGCCATTCTTGACTACTGTGTGATAGCAGAGTTAGTGTATGTAACAAAAATTTACCTCTAAGTAAAATTTTGACTCCACTAAATCCAGCAGACTTATAGAAAGTTAAAGCTTTTGACCCTTCAAAAGGCAATGCGTCAGGATTGAGATACTTGTCCAAGAGTTCTGACAGCCGCTTCTGTTCTGCACATCTTTCATCTACAAACTTCAGTGGTTCTGCCTCTACATTAGGAAACACCCACTCCACGCGCCAGTTTATTATATTCATCTTGTTAATGTATCTTGTGGTGTTGGCTTTGTGCCTTGAGAAGTTATGTGATAAGAACTGTAGGACTGTGCCCCTCTGCCTTGCTGCCATCTTGAGTTTATATAGATACTGTGAAATAAAACAATGATGAATATCACCTTCTTACATTTTACTATGAATATTTTTCAATAAAAGATTCAGTGTTTAAATGAATAAAACTCTCGCTAGACTTATATGAACAATACTCTGAGAGCTTCTATCACTGCAAAAGAGGCTGTTCTATTTCTTTACAGACCAAACTGTTCTTCCACTGAATACACTGTAAACAAAACATGTACAAATACTTACAATGGGCAAGTCCTTATCAATTCTAGTGAATTTCTTTTTCTCGTCTATTTTGACACCGTACACGAACCGCGCGCACTCCTCAAGCAGGCGGTAGTCGCTCAGTAGGTCTGTGTCGGTAAAGTCTTTTATCCTGATGAACTTGGTGCGGTCCCTAATGCCATCGCATTCCAGCTCTTTCTTGTGTATCCTCACACATTCTAGGCAGCATGTCTTCACCTCACACTTGGGGCACGTATATTTAGCCTTGTTTTTAGCACACACTTCGCAATCACCAAGTCTGCGAAATAGGTTAGAATGAAAAATTATTGTAAGTAGACTAAAGTTATACATTTTGGTCGTATATTTATTTACCTGTTTACATCGTTTTCGCCATCAGAATCACTATCTGATAATGAAGACATTGCTATGTCTTAGAAAAATACTCTTAATAATGTTTACTAAACTTCTTCTTCTTCTCTTCGTTTAATGGCTTGTTTTGAGCAAGAAGTCAAGAACTGTCAAAATGTCAACTTCACGTGGTGGTGGCGGAGTTTTTTTTTTTTGGAATTTTATGACCTGGTAACTGGACTTTTAGGTCAAATCTTATTTTATTAATGGTGGAGTCTGGACACGACTAGTGTAGCGCTTGGCAGTCGGAAAACCACAAACAAACAAAGCACCCTTTGCTTACATAAAGAAGTGGGTTTTCGGTCCCGACTCCCGTATACTCTTGGTACATCTCTGCAGGTTGATCTTCGGAAGGAAATGGTTATATGTTTTACTCTTTATGTGTGCTCATCGATCCAGCACAGACTTGCCTGCACCGGAAACCTGTTTCTTTATGTAAGCACCCATAGATTATACGATCGACCAATGCGAGCGGCTGTTATTTATTACTAGCTTAGCCACAAACCTAAATTATTGAACACGTAAATTATATTATCTGTCCTGAAATCTGATGACTAGGCAGCATGGTCCCTGACCCTAGCCTGTGAAAAAAAAATCATTTACTGTCAAAACAAACGAAACGTCAAGGAGTTTTTGGCGGGATTTCTTCGAGTGAAGTCTAGTTGGCTGTTTTAATTATTCGCAAATTGATTCCTAGTGGATATTGTGATGTAAAATTGGTGTAGTTTTGTATCTCAAGTGTCTGCGCAACTGGACAATATGTGGAATCATTGAAACAGACGCGATCCCGGTAAAATGGAGCTGAGAATTTTTTTGTAGTTTTGGCTACCTCAGCGAAGTTTACCGGGAAACTTGATTCGATACATTTGCTGCCAAATACTCCTAATACATTAGAATGTGTACACCCATATTCTAATGTCATGTTAGACTAAAAAAAAAAATATTAACTGATGACTAGGCAGCATGGTCTCAGACCTTAGCCTTTAAAAAAAAAAAAAAAAAAAAACGAAACGTCAAACCCATTAAACGAAGAGAAGAAGAAGAAGACATTAAATTTAAAATACACAATAGCCATTTATAAAAAAATATCTAAAATCTATTTATAATATTTAAATAAAAACCAACAATGAGCATCACAGAACTGCAAGGTGATGACTGGGACCTACCTTGTTCAGATGACGAGCTGTCCAAAAGCGGTATATACATCGGCAAAAACTGGATGCCAGAGCCTGCAGAGTTAGAAGAACTTTACAAAGCTCTTGATAAAACTGGGACTGTAACGCTAGAGTGGAAATGTCCTGGGAGAAGACCTCCTTCACCAGCGCCTGTGAGTAAAGAGAACCAGCCGGAAATTCCAGCATCGCCGATAAGAGAAGAGAAATCCGACTTTGATTTTATGGATGAAGTGAGTTCGTTGCGATTACGAGTTCGTAGTAAAGGAGAGGATACGCTGAGGGGGTCGGCGAAGAAGAAGACGACGTCGTTTGATGGCATCCTCTCTAACATGATAAGGCACAAGAGGATTGAGCAGATGGAGAAGCAAGCCAACACTTCGCCATCAACTCAATCTTCTAGTGGCAGCTGATTGGAGGATAATAGTGACAATAGTGACTAAAGCGGTGTGGAGCCACCGTGCTGGAGTCATAAGTGATATGTCACATGAAGACATTGAAGAACTCACAAGTCACAGGTGATTTGATAATAAAATAATTCCGAAATTAAATTGTGGTAAAGAGTCTATGCAATGTAGAAAATATAACATAAATATACTTGTTTTTTATAGATGTGGACTGATGATAGCCTTTAATAGACAGCTAGTTAGTTACATTGGCTCGTAGGCCGTAGCTAAATATTGTTGTGTAGTCCTTCAGGTATCTTGGTACCTACTAAATTCAACATTTATTACATAAGGTTTATATTTTTTATTTCTGCCTCATCAAAATCTTCAATTTGTAATTAATGTGTTTTGCCAATTGAATTTAGCATTATTATTCCAAGATGTATCTTAACAGTTAATAATAAGAAAAACATATTAAATAATAAAATTTTATTAATATTCCTACTTATATTTACAATATTCTAGTCTATAAAACACTAAACAATATCTAAGCTGACAATATGGCAGACTGTGGTTTAAGCAGTTGCTCATTTTCGTCCAGTATGTCTTGGCACATGTTTATATTGTCAGTTATGTGCTCCAAGGTCCAATGCTTCCGCAGCAGAGCCAGGTCTACATCAAACTTCCCTTGCCTGATGCACTGGACCGCTGTGCAGAAGGCTGTGGACTTCAGTTGTACACCCAGGTCGTGGATGAGTGTCCACAGGTACTTGTCATACTCATTCACTGATTGTATTTCTGAAAGGAGTTATACAACATGTAGATTAATTATTTCAGAATAAGTTTAATTAGTGGTATGTAGTAGGTAAGATAATTGTTTAATATAATCCTGTACTTTTCATTGAGATGTAAGTAGTCCTTAAGACGCCGGTAACGAAATCGAGACTGGCGAAATTAGGTATCTATCGCGCACACACACAAACGCGAGGGTGCTCTGTCGCATGTGTGCGTGAGTCGACGGCCACTTCAGCGATTAAACAGTTTTGATCCTTAGATATTTTTACGTGCATTTGAATATCATGACTTTTGAATTGAAATAAAATATCTGGTTAATTAGTATGCGTGAAATTTATTGTATAAAAATGTAAGGTTAGGTTAGTAGGTACCTACTATATTCGTAACTTTACAGGAAATAAAATCGACTTGATTCCTTTTGTAATATAGTTTTTAAATAAAACCGTGGGGTACGTCAATTGTCTACATTTTAATCAACGATTGTAGACAATTGACGTGCCCCACGGTTTTATTTTAGTCTAGTCTATGCATATGTTTATAATTCCCACGACTGTATCTATTTTATTATTTTTTGGTTTTTAGTACATTTATCTTAAACATTGCAATGTATGTTTAACATAAAACCGTTTAACTGAAAAAGTTTTTTTACCTATTTTTTTATTTTCTAGTTTTTAGTTTTTATTTCGCATTCTGTTTAAATCATTTAGTGCTTGAAAAAAAATTGTTATCAGCCATTTGGTAGCGGCGGCCATCTTAGATTTCAATTTTGCATAGTAAATTGTATTCTACTTGTTGAGACCTTTCATTTGATACCCATGTTGATGGGATTGATAAAACCTAAGTTATCCGCCATTTTGTAGAGGCCGCCATCTTGGATTTTAATTTTATATAGTACATTGTATTATACTGGTTGAGCACTTTCATTTGATACCCATATTGATGGGATCGATAAAACCTACGTTATCCGCCATTTTGTAGCGGCCGCCATCTTGTGTTTCAATTTTTTATAGTATATTGTATTCTGCTTGTTGAGCCCTTTCATTTGATACCCATATTGATGGGATTGATAAAACCTACGTTATCCGCCATTTTGTAGCGGCTGCCATCTTGGATTTCAATTTTTTATAGTATATTGTATTCTGCTTGTTGAGCCCTTTCATTTGATACCCATGTTGATGGGATTGATAAAACCTAAGTTATCCGCCATTTTGTAGAGGCCGCCATCTTGGATTTTAATTTTATATAGTACATTGTATTATACTGGTTGAGCACTTTCATTTGATACCCAGATTGATGGGATCGATAAAACCTACGTTATCCGCCATTTTGTAGCGGCCGCCATCTTGTATTTCAATTTTTTATAGTATATTGTATTCTGCACGGAACAGAAAAAACAGTGGAAGTGCAATGCAACAACATTACTATAGGAACCGTTGTCGCCAAACTCACACAAATAAAGCGATAATCATATAATGCACTACAAAAAGAAAATCCGTTTGATTTGTTGATTTAATTTTAGTCAAAACTAGCGTAAGTCACAGATCGTACATCTGGAAATAAACCTTCACACTCTATAGATAAGATTTGTTTTGCTTTAGTGCAGAACGTATTTACGACGTTTTGTAATCTAAAGTCAAACTAGTTTCGATTGCCGAGTAAATTCCGCTAGTCGACCATAGATGGCGGTATTCTCATTGGTAGCAATTATAAATTTAATTGCCTAAGCCATAAGGTTGACATTCGCGTCATAGGTCGATATTTATTGCTACTCGACCAAGGCCACACCAGTGCAGAACACATTGAATTTAGAATTACATTATCGATATCGATAGATACCCGATTTCTTGTTTAATTCTTTATTATTCAAGTCTTTATTTTTTCGTCTACGTCTAGTTTTATTTAAAATAAAATAAATACTTAACTACATCAGTCACTGACCAGTCGGACTCAAAGACGGTAACTGTTAGGCACCGCTGGTACGAATATGAATCAGTAAAAAATACTCTTCCTAATACGAAATAGTATTTTTTAGCTTGTTCGTTCTGGTACATATTCGTACCAGCGGTGCCTGATGGTATTGGTTCTGGGTGGTACTCATATATGTAGGTACCAGCTGGGCCTGACCAGTTTGTATATTAAACAACTTGCTTTATATAACTGTGGTTTACATAAATAATAAATCCCAAATAGATAAATACTTACCTGCTAAATGTTTTCACAGTTTGCACGAAAAAATTCACGGGTGATAAGAATTAAATGCGCAATACTGAATAAATTGTGCAAATCATCTTATATACTTGGGGTAGAATTAAAAATACGTTATTTTGACTTTTTATTTATTGCCCTTGAAATAAAACGTATTTGTTAAGAAACTGGCGTTTCGAAAGTCTTATTTTTAATTTTAACAAATGGTGTATGCGAACATTTATATATTTTTCAACTATTGCCTTCATCAAATCAGTGAGGTGATTGGACGCAGGATATTCGCCTATTTGATGGGAGGCAATATAGTTAAATAAAGGAGTTCCTATAAACTTTCGCATGATTTGTGTTATCGCCACTTCCTTCCGAAAAACCCCTATGTCAACGTTTTTTAAAAATGTTTCCGCCGTTTGACATATTTTTACAACATCTGGCGAAGGATACAACAAGCCACCTTGATCTCTTGCAATTATGAACTTATGAAAGGGTTGAAAATGATGTGTCACTAATGCGTCAACACAGACATCACAGTGTATCTTTTTCATCAATACTCGGGCAATGTAACCAGCAATATGGTCTATTGCTTGGTTACTAAAATCAGAAAAGTGGCCTCCTAGTTCTTCTATTTCTGAATCGTCCTCAATTTGTTCATATTGTGACATAATATCTTGAGCTATATTTGTACTTCTGTTTATCCTTTCAACAGCTGATGAACAGTTTAGGATGGATATCTGTTCTAATGCAACACAGTTGCCTTTGTTAGTGTCTTTTAATTGAACATGAATTAATATTTTCTTGTATGCGGATATGAATTGTCTGGCAGTGGGATTATTGTTTGCCCCACCCTGTGCCCTAATATTGCAGAAAAAAAGCTCTAAATGATCCTGACTCAATTTATAAAATGGCAAATATATCAGAATTTTGGTTTTGATTAAGCTTGAGTATAAATGTTCTAAGGCTTTGATACACCCCAAAAAACCCAAGAACCCCGTTTTCCTCCTACTATTTATTAAATAAGTGCCGTTCTCCATTTTTAAATTAATTATATAGTCCGATGCTTCACCTAAAAATTCAAAAATTTTGTTCGCGTTTTTCACATTTAAAGCTTTTTTAAAGCCGTATAAATGTAAATTCCTTGAATTAAATATATCAAAAAGATTGTTGCAAGTAATTAAAAACTTTTCCGTGGGCTCGCTATCTTGAAATGAATTTATTCCTGATTGTCTGCAAAATTTAATAGCTTCCGCTACACTTATGCTTAAAAGTTGGGTAGCTAACTTAACTTTCATTCTTTCATTTTGAAAGTTAATATGGCGGTCTCGTAATTTATTTGATAAGTGAAAGGTTTCGTCGTTTTGTAATTTGTTTAGTTCAACTAGATGTTGCCATTGAATTTTTTTTCCATCCTTGTCTAGTAGAATTTTGTACATTTCTAATGTATTTCTTAGTAATTTTATCATATGACAGGGATCTAGCACTGCCACTATTAGGTCTTTGGTAACAGGATGTTCAAATTTAACATGTTGTTCTTCAAAAGAGCAACCAAGATGTTTTGCCATGGAAATATTCGCCGCACAACCGTCAAAAGTGAGAGCAACTATTCTAACGCCAGCCTTGTGAATTAATTCTAAGCAAAGTTTTACGAGATCAGAGCGCTGTTCTCCACTTACACCATCTACCAGAAAAAAGCCAACAGGAACTTTAAAGTTACTGTTTAACGCAGTAACTAAAAATACCAAGGCTTCTTTTGCCTCCGCCAAGTGATCACCTTCTATTTCCGTGCCCATATTAACGTATCCATGAAATTTGTGCCCGTCCCATTCCACACGGCGACGAATACTCATTTCATCCAGAACTAAGGTGGCTAATAATGGTTGATTAGACACCTCAGTTTTTTGTTTCAAAGCAGCTAATGACTCCTTGGTAAATCCAGGCTCTCCTCCGACTTTCGAGTACCAATTCTTTAATGTACGGGTATGTGGTAGGCTTGTATGGAAAGTCTTGCGCACGTAATCATACGCCTTAGGCGAGTAATAATGTAATGTCAGGGCAAAGCTGCGCAGTGCTGGCGAATACTTTCTCCTTGATATGACTCCTGATTCCGTGTTTCCAACTTCTCTGGCGACCAATTCTTGAACCTATAAAAACACATTTTTATATATTGACACTTGATTCTACCAATATTTATCACGAGTAAAATTATGTAAAATAATGAAAACAAACCTCTAAATTAGTATTTTTGAGGCAATCCAAGTTTTCTTTGGCCATGGCAAATTTTACTTCCAATCTCAATAATACTTCATCAATATTATTTATTTTCTTTTTAAGCCTTCGATTTCTCGATTGCAATCGTTTTATTTTTAGATCTTGTTTTATTATTTTGGATTTGCAAAATCTTAGCTGGCCTTTTAGTTTCTTTTTCCTCGGCGTTGAACAATTCGAACCACCCGTAACATCTATATTTTTAACTGTTTCTCCTTCGAACTGAGCTGAACTGTGTGCGCAATGAAACTGCACAGGAATCACGTCATCTCCTTTCTGTATACAATTTTGTTCAACTATGTGTGTATCCACGAAACCTTTATGAAGTTGACTCTTCTTTTTTGGCTGTGACTTAAACTCAGAACTCTCCGAATCACTTTGTCTTTTTGAAGAACCTGCAGTGGCTACATTAACATTTTGCGGCTGAAACCAAAATAATACAATTGAAAACAATACCAATAAAACAATGAACAGAAGAAAAAATAATTAATGTGTTTATGAATTAGATTTGATATTTAGTCAGTAAATGCTGCTTTTTTCTGGTAATCGTATCCTCATACAAGTATATAACAGGTAGGTGCGTTGTTTAGTATCGTACCATATCAAGTATTTTCAATCCTTATTTTAAGTGATAAAAATAAAACATGGTAACTTACTTGATTAAAAAACTTAACGATTTTCATAGATGGTATGGCTGTAGGTTTTGTGTATCTATATCCTTTATTTGATATAAAAAAATCGACTTCTAAAAAATGTTCAGAGCATATTGTGCTTGATTTGGATGGCATCCAATTAACTCTACCCGTTGCATCTATCCATTGCTCTTTGACGCTACCGTCTTTGGGAAAGCTAAAAATATTTTAAATGAATGTTAGGCAACCTTATATTTGTATTGTAATGTTATATATTAAATTACTATTTTTCTTTAATCGATATCTATCGATAAAACCAACATCCGACCCGACCACATCACTAATTGAGTAGCGAAGAACTTTCGAGAACGAAATAGTGAATACCAGTGAATACAATCAATACAAAATAAACTTTATTTTAATGGTATAAGGTTGATTTTAACTAGACGTTCTATTAAATTATTTGTAGATTGAAATTAATTAAGATTTTATTAGAAAACAAATATAATAGTACTTACCGATGGTACGAAACACCTCCATTTCTAAGATTTTTTCTCCTACTATCATTTTTGCACTCCAAAATGGAACAATACGGCATAGCTACGGAAAAATAAATTTATCGCGAGACTAATAACTCGACGCGAGGTTAGAACACGACTGGGACCAAGTAAGCGTAACAGCGCTTATTTGTGGCACGCGTGCCACGCCTACTTTGCACTTCCACTGTTTTTTCTGTTCCGTGGTATTCTGCTTGTTGAGCCCTTTCATTTGATACCCATATTGATGGGATTGATAAAACCTACGTTATCCGCCATTTTGTAGCGGCTGCCATCTTGGATTTCAATTTTTTATAGTATATTGTATTCTGCTTGTTGAGCCCTTTCATTTGATACCCATATTGATGGGATTAATAAAACATAAATTATCCGCCATTTTGTAGCGGCGGCCATCTTGAATTTATAATGATAATGAATAAACATAATTGTATTGTCACCAAAATCCAAAGTGTATACAAAATTTCAGATTAATCGGTTGACAGGAAGAGGGTGAAATTTGAATTACTAAATATGACCCAAGAATAAAGAAAAATAAATAAAACAAACGGGGTGAGCTAAATAAAACCGTTTAATAATAAAACCGTTTAAAAATACAAAAACAGCCCAGCAAACCCAATAGCTGTGAATGTATGTCAAGCATAGATAGTTAAGGAATTATAATAAATATCCTAACAATAAATGATTATTGATTACATTTGCGGTAAGTATTCTAAACAACATGTCAAAATCATCACAAAATATTTCAAAAATAAAAACTTACTACTGTATCAAGAAATCACGGTCCGGTCACGTTCGCTTGTACTCGTTGCGCGATCTCTATAACTTGGCGGGAAGCGCAGAGCGATACACCCACCCTCTGAAAGCGCTCGGCGCGGACTGCCGACTCGAGGCTTGCGGCGAGTAATATAATGCAAGATTTTGGTTGTTTTAAAACATATTTTTTGGCACAATTTGTTTTTTTTATTTCTTTATTTTTTCTCGAAATGGATAGAATTTGATCTATAGTTTATTCCTGTCGTTTTTTTTTTATGAATTAGAGTTCCAAATAGCCGAAATTATCACCAATTCTTTGCCCATTTTCTCTAAAATTTGGCCAAGTTACATATTTTTTTACTGAAATATTTCATATGAAAGTGGTAAAAAGTAATTCCAACATTATATAGACGACTTTCTCAACAGTACATTGTAATTTTTTCATACCGTTAAGACGTCAATACAATCCATAAACAGGTGATATTCTAAACCTCTTACAGCAAAAAATCACAAAACAGTCGCGGGTTTGAGGTGGATTATTTAAAAATAGATAATAAAGATAAAAAAGTAGCTCCAACATTAGATTATAATTGAAATGATCTTTCATGGTGTGCATTAATTCTTATCGAAATATTGTATTTTAACTGTTAAATCACGTCTGTAAAATCTGGTAAATCAGCGGAATCGGAAAAATGTTGTCTACGGCCTCTTAAAAGTTTCATATTAGTAAACCATTCAAGGAGCACTGGAGTCTGAAATTGTGAATATAATAGGGCAATGATGCAATAAATTACTGCATTATAAAGTTCTTTCCATTAAAACTTGTAATCTAATAGATTTTTTGTATTATTGTTTTTTATTTAATTAATTCACACTCACCTAATGTAAAGTTAGGAGGTTTAAAGTAGACACACTTCATGCCGTAGATAACTGGCAGTTTATTGTCAGCTGGTCTGATAAGGCCTTTTGAGGCCAACTCATATGTGGTCTGAGACTCCATATGGAGGCCTGACTGTCTGTGAAGGTGCAGATAAAGATTATTCTTGAGAGGAAAATAATTTCTGCATTTTTCATTACCATCGGACTTTTAGATTAAAATTGAAGATAAGTAAGTATTAGAAAAAATTACTGACTTCAATTATTTGTGCTTTATAAAAGAAAGTCATTCAATAAATAATGCTAACTACCACAATTCCATATTAGGAAAGTATTAATCCTCTGAGGAAAACATAATTTAATTAATTATGAATTATATGACATACTCAAACATGGTTTTCTGATGAGCAGCCTGCATGTGAGCCACCACCTTGTCCATCTTCTCCCTGGTGATGTGGTGGAAGGTAGTCCTCTCCATGATCCTGCCATTCCAGAAGTATGTGTCGGTAGCCTTGCCAAGCTGGCCGTGCACCTTGAAGGCTCTTGTTGGCCTTCCTGTGTGTATCTTGTAGGTGAGACGCGTGCCTTCATTGAGACCCAGTACTGAAATATAGCATTGTTTATTGAACATGTCATCATTATCATCATCATCATTCTCCTGCCCTTATCCAAATTTATTGAACATGTATAAAATTATTAACTTTTGGCTCTTGTGATACAGGAACTCCTAGTACAAAAGCCCAGGCTACAGTGATGTTTGTCTTGAAGAGAAAATAAATAAATTATTATGTTATAGGTTATTGTCAACAACTAAATAATAAAAATATAGGTAAAAATAAGTGGAAACATACATAACACCCCACTGCTAAATAAACCTAGGTTTGTCGCCCAGCTGCACCTGAAGTCCTCATTGATATACCTGGGGCCGCACACCAGAGGATTATCAGCATAGTTTGGCACCAGTTTCACCATCATGGGCTCATTCGTTGCTCCTACAATTTCTACTCTTTTCTCTATTGGTCTTCCAGGTAAGGCGTTTAGATCTGTGAAGTGTTTTATAATTACCAATCTATACTATTGTTCACAGTGCCAGATTTTCTTAGGGCATCACATCTCGGGGGGCACCATAAGGCGGAAACAGCACCGATACAGTACCTACTTGCTAGCACATGAAAGGCAAGGCTGTTTATCAGCCAGATATTACAAGGCCCAAAAGTTACTCTAGCAGTCTAGCTAGAGATGGGCGCCAATCTTTACAAAGCGCTCGTCGATGTTTTGGAAAAATACGAGGCGACTAGTGGATAGGAGGGCCTACAGGCGTGGATTGCTGAGGGCATCAAATAGTCTTAATCCGGCACTGATTGTTCAGTAGATGTTACAAAGATCACTAGAATTTTATGATAAAAGCATAAAGCATTTTTTTACTATCTATTTACAGCTTGAACAAATTGTAACGTCTGCTTTCTTGTGACAAAATTTTACAAGTTAAATCTAACCTCTACAAAGATTGGATTTCACTATATGTAGGACTTGTTTCACTGGTACACATGATGGCTTGTAAACACATATGAGGCCGTTCAGTGTTTTATAGGCCGATACTGCGTCATTAAACTTCACCATTGTGATTATATTATTAACATTTTATAATTTTATTGTAAACAAACAAGCACAATGTTCCAGATTCATTCACACTCATTCAGAAGCATGTGTAACCTCAGTAACATTGTCAATTTATCTGTCAGATCAGCTGTCAATTGTTTTTTTTTTTAAAGGCTAAGGTCTGAGACCATGCCGCCTAGTCATCAGTATTTTTCTTGAGTCTAACAAGACATTAGATTATGGGTATACACATTCTAATGTATTAGGAGTATTTGGCAGCAAATGTATCGAATCAAGTTTCCCGGTAAACTTCGCTGAGGTAGCCAAAACTACAATAAAATCCTCAGCTCCATTTTACCGGGATCGCGTCTGTTTCAATGATTACACATATTGTCCAGTTGCGCAGACACTTGACATACAAAACTACACCAATTTTACATCACAATATCCACTAGGAATCAATTTGCGAATAATTAAAACAGCCAAATAGACTTCACTTGAAGAAATCCCGCCAAAAACTCCTGTCAATTGTTATTGTCAAAGCCATCAAAATAAACGTTTACGAATAGTGCTTTACACATTTGTTGTCCGAAGAAAACCATATGAAACGCTTGGCCAATTTGATCAGATACACCAGCTGTAATGTTTAGCACCAGTAAAATCTATCAAAGATTCTTATTAGTGTACTGGTCTCACTTTCAAACAAATAACAGATGAAAATTTGTAATGTTGCTAGCTTTGCCAAAACCTTCTAATTACGAGTTAAATGTTTTATGCAACAATATTCAACATTTATGCAACGACCTTTCAAAGCAAAAAAACAAGCTGTACCTATCTGTAAAGACTAGATACCAAGCTGGAAAGAGACCTAAATTCCCAAAGAATTTGTAAGGCCGATTTCCTCTCGAAACGTGTGATGCGCCACGCGCCAGTCTCCAATAAATCGGGGTGAGGAGCTGGAAGGTGATAGTGGTGTGGGTAACAGGGTCCGAGATAGAGAAAACCTCGTAACATAACAATTACACGCCGTGTTGAGGCGGTTCTAAATGTAGCAACTTGTTGCTACTCAACAAAACACTAGCGTCTCTGCTCCTCATCCTCACTCAGAATGACAAATTAGCCGAATTACAATCCCTATCATATTGATATCACAACATTATACTATAGTTCATAATGTGTTTGAAAAATTCTCCTGCCCGACAGCCAAAACATTGAAAATTATAATTTTGTTGAAGGTCAAATAAAAATATAAAATCATTGAAAGGAATTGTTTCAGTTTACGTTGCACAGTTTATTTGGGTGCGTTGCTTGGGTATTAATTGGCTATTATAAATCACTACATAGTATAAAACAAAGTCGCTTTATCTGTCCCTATGTCCCTTTGTCCCTTTGTATGCTTAAATCTTTGAAACTACGCAACGGATTTTGATGCGGTTTTTTTTAATAGATAGAGTGATTCAAGAGGAAGGTTTATATGTATAATAATAATAATGTTTCCGTGCGAAGCCGGGGCGGGTCGCTAGTACAATTATAAAACGATCGGTCCAACGATATTTATTTAATTTTGTATTTTATTTTTATTAGTAGTATTTGTAAAACAAATACTAGCAATCTTTGAGGGAAAGAAAACGAGCGACATTCACATGATGACGACATTGACGACAGATTTGTTTAAGTCTGTGGTGTGGTGTCGTGCAATGGCTGATTGATGGAGAACAATTTTATTCGTTGGCTAATCGCGAAAGCCTGCAACCGTACACAGTTTAGTTGTGTTTCTTCCAATAAATAATCTTCCGTAAATAATAATAAACAATAGTGCAAGTTTTGTGTTATATCCATGAAGGTTCTGGACAGTGGAATAGAACTTTTGTGTAGGTGTTCGCATACCATCAAACTCTGTCGGTGTTATTTCGCGTGAAACTTGTTGTTGGTAAGTTAAGTAACTCCGATCTGTGACTGCTCGATTTGTCTCAATATTGTCGGACGGCGCCCATTGTGATTGCGAGTCGGCCGTTTGTCGTGTAATTCGAGCGTGCCATGGCACTGCCAGGTTGTCGCCCGTGCATGGGAATGTATTAGCATTGTGCCAATTTATTGCGTGTGTCGTTACTGTTTACTTCCTATCCTAATTCATTAGAGCTTTCTGTTTACCAAGCGCAAAGTTGGAAAGTGATGCACATACACCAGGAAAACAGCTCTGTTGAGAAAAAGTTGTGACTTTTTGTATCTGAAAGTTGTTAGGAGTGAAAAGGTACCTTTATAACTCAATAAGAAAAAATCTCATTAGAATTCTGTCTTTTTAAGCCATTATTTATCTAAATGTAACAGAAGTATAATGGCCTTGATACAGCATATTTAGTATATAGAAAGCACAATGTTAGCCAAAATTATAAAGGCGTTTTGTCAGAATAGACTCCCTGGCTCTGAGCCAAGAAAATGTTGAGAACTTTTAAATGTGTTCTTCCTATTTCAGCAATACATTTAATATTTTAAACCATTCATAAAGTATGAAATCTGATCAGGTATAAAACCTGACCAGATTTCATACTTTATGACTTTTTATTTTTATGAAATCTGATCAGGTTTTATGTGTTACTGAGATAATAAGGAAGCTGTAAAGTGCATGTAAGATAAATCAATAATAATAACACTGAAATCCTTGAATAACTGTTACTATTGTAATGGATTTCTGTTGAGTTATGGCATATTGTTAAAATCTTACATTCCTGTAACAAGTATTGTCAAGCAGTATTGTCAGGAAATCAATTAAAATACTTAAATATTTATATCATCTCTTATTGCTTACAATATGGTGACTGAAGTATACATAGAGTTTCTTTACTGGTTTGCTGAATTAACAATAACAACGCACTCTGCAATCATCTATTGTAAATAAACATATAGAAAAAAAAGTAAAAATAAGAAATCTTACTTTTTTTAATGTTATTGATTTCAATTTGGGGTGGAGCTACCAAAACTAAATTTCTTGATCTGGAAAGAGCTCAGCGATCACTTATAAAGGTGATGTACTTTAAACCATTTAGGTACCCTACAACTGACCTCTATAGAGTTAGCAACTTGCTCTCAATTAGAAAACTTTATATTATTTACGTGTCCTTAACCCTGCATAAGTGTCTTCCTTTTGACTCAGCATCCCAAAGCAGAAGGCGCAGAGATATGGTGGCCTACTCCCCAGGGATTCGAACTGCCTTTGCTAGACGTCAATATGTTACTCAATCCACCTACATCTATAATAAACTTAACCGTAAATTAAATATATATCCCCTGTTGTTATACGATTGTAAAAAAACAATAATTGAATGGTTGATATCCCTAACGAATGACGAAACAGAAAATATTATGACCAGGATTAGCTGAAGAAAAAAAAAAATATATATATAATAGATAAATATTGGGTATGTATGTACACTCACACCCTCAACACTTACACACTTACATTCACACACAAACACACACTGAGAGCTGCTAAATTAATGTTTTATTTTATTTTTACTTTTATCTCTTTTTTTTTTTTCTCTCTTTTAAAAACCTTTTACGCCTCATCATTGTTAAGTTACCACTTATGGGAAGAGCGAGGCAGCTCCGACACAAGTACTTTTGTAACTTACTGGGGCTGTCTCAATTTATGTATGACACAATGTTTAAGTTGAAATAAATATTTTTGTATTTTGTATTTTTTTGTATTTTTTTTGAGCAAGAGCTGAATAAATTCTCCGATCCATATTTTAATTAGCAAAATACGCGCGTTGACGTGGAGTTGCGGACACCAGCCCGTATTACCTACCTAGTGTTGTATGTTATCATGTGGTACGTTGAAGCCCAGGCCTCAAACAGTTACAACATAAGGCTCAGCTGATATGTGAAATGTTCACCTTGCGATACGCGTGCGCCGCCCGCCGGCCGTGACGTCACGCGACGTCCCGCCCCTTATCGTACACATTACTTAGCGAAATTAAAGATAACATGAATTTAATATTTCTGATTTATTTGAACAGTCATAATAATTATGTGGTTAAGGGGCTTACATGACCTAAAGTGCAGTCACTGTCGGACTGCATAGAAAAGAAAGAGAAGCGCGATAACACGAAACTGGTAATTTATTGCAAAATATAAAGCAATTATTTAATTACGAATTTCTATTGTTTGGACTACAAAATTAAAACACTAGTATTTTAGTATGTTGCTTGTAGAATAAAATGAAAAAAAAAAACACTGGCACTCCGGTAGTGCCGACAGAAGTGAAAACTTGAACAATTACGACTGTATTTTGTGAATCGTCTTATAAACAAAACACGCGTGTTAAGGTGTGTTCCTTATTTTATAGGGTTTTTTGCAAATCAGGTATGATGACCAAAGTCTTCTCGTGAAAGGAATTTATTCAGATTTACAAATAAGCACACAGGATAGACTTCAGTTCGTGGTGTTGGTCGCGGCAGTGGTAAGAGAAGCAAGCCGCTCGCATGGAGCTCGTCGTCAGTTATATATCCGTGGTTCAGCGCCATCTCGTCGTTGTTGGATGAACTACGTAGTTAGTACGCGAGGCCCTCGTAGTTCTTCCCGATGTGCATAGATGGCGCTGTCCTCAACAACGCGCGTCTTACGTTACGTTCGTCTTACGTCTTACTAATTTTCGATCAGGGTCACGTGACCTGACGCGAGTTTAGAAGTTTTTACCCATTCCAAAAAAAGTACACAGCGCCGCTAAAGAAGTTTTCACTTCAAAAATCAGAATTATTGTACATGTATATTAGTATGGTTTTTATTGTAAAAAGAAAGCTTTTAGAGGTATCTTCATGATTTTTTTCTATCGTATCAAATTAGTTGTACTATGTTTTCAACACACTATCTACCTAGCATATATCCTGAACAATATCATATATTTTTCTGATTTTGTTTACTGTAGTCGATCAAATACTTTTATTGTTTCTAAAACTTACGTTTTTTGTGTTTAGGTCCTGTAAGCCTCTTAAGATTACTTTGTATTGCATAATATGCATTAAGAATTTAATGCCTTTCAAAATACATGTAAATGGGTAAATATACAAAAATTGGACAACTTTTTGTCCTATTTTGCAAACATAATTTTTGACCATAATGTATACAAATATTGGTTTGTATATATATTTTATCTTATTAATAAACTATCCTATGCCAGGCCAGTCAGTTTTTCAAATATTTTTGGAGTTATTTGCATTTTTTCAAATTTTATTGCCAAAGGACTGACGAGAATTGCAGAGTACTGATTAAAAACACATATTCGTAGGAAAAAATAAGATTTAATGTTACTTTGAGTATTTGCGAGTACAAATAGCTTAGAATCTAATAAAGGCACATTACTTAAGAATTAAATCACATGAACTGGGTATTTTTAAGTACAAATATCTCAAAATCTAATAAAGGCGTATCTTATCAATAAAATCACATTGTAACTATTAAGACTACCTTTAAAATTATTGAATACTGAAAATTTAAAATACGTCAGTCTTCAAGACACCCTTTTCTATTTGTACTGCTTATTTTCATTTTAACGTACTTAGTTTCTTTAACATTGGACAATTCTAAGAAATTTAAAATTTGAACAAAAATTAAGCTGCTTACAGCAATACCTTATTTTCTATTACTAGGTAAACATTGCGTAATATAATGACTATTAGATACAAAAATAAACAAAGATCAGCTGTTATGCTGCAACAAAAATAATGTTTCTAATCATTAAAAGTAGTGGACGTATCAATAAAAACTACTTTTCAAAAACGTCAATCTTCTCTTTAAATTGGTAAAATATTCTATTCCCTTTTGTAACCAGGTTTGGTACAGGAAGTTTTTTTATTACTTGGTCCATTGGTACATCTGAAACATCGCTTTCGTCTAATTTAAACAGGGTACCATCATCACTACAAATTTTAAGAAAAGTTACTCTCAATTCACCATCTTCAGTATCGACAGAAGAACAGATCCCTGCATAATGATATTCTGCTTTTCTCACTATGTATTTAATCAAAACATAATCACCACTGCTATAATGATTCTGAGTTAGTGCTTTTGTGTAGTCACTAACTCTTGACAAAGGTGAACTACATTTGGAAGTAAAGCTGTAACTGTTGTTTTTTACGTAGGTAGATAGTGGAAGAGTATCGTCTTCAGAATCAGAGAATACAGTCGAAACATTTAAATGTGTATCTGGCAGTTCTCTTTCATACCTAATAGATCCTAGCTGGTAATGATGGCATCCATCAGGGTCACAGAAACAACCAAGCTTTTTTTTAATCCGTTTATATTTTTGACGTTCAGTATTCAATTTAGTTTTAAGATTTGTAATAGTAGTACTCATTGTCTTTAATTGCTTGTTTCTGTCTTTTCTCTGTCTTTGACTTCTCCTTCTTGCTTCTTTTGCTCTTTGGTCTTCCTTAATAATGATACATCTATTTTCTACAAGAACCATCGGTGGCCCTTCTTCTTTACTGTTTGAAGGTGTGTTCTGACGTAAAAAATGATTTGTGTTTTGGTTTAAAGTTAGCTTTTGCCTATACTTTAATGAATATTGTTTCCAATTTTTCCTAGTTATTCGTTGCTCTCGAGGTGTCATTTGTTTAATTGATTTTCTTTGACCTTTTTCCTTTTTTTTCAAGTATTGTAACCTTTGTTTCTCTTTATACTCTGCTAATGTCATTGGGTCACTTATAATTCTCACTAAACGAGCCTTTTCGGCTTCTCTTTTATTTTTTAACACTTCTTCCCTCGATAATTTTTGTTTTTTTTTTAGGCGGCATAATGTAAATAGCCTGAAATGAGTAAAACAAATTATTTAATACTTTGACATGTAGTAAAAAAGATCTGAAATATTTAAAACATCAGTTCCCTGCAAACACGTCAGTCCTATGGCGCAAGTTTGAACAGCGGACTGACGACAGGGTACTGATGAATTGGACATTAATTTGAGGTTATACTTGAAATTTAATTTTTTATCTATATTTTTAATCATTAACATAACATATTTATAAAAATCGCATGTAAAAATGCATAAATTAAAACAAAACATAGCTACTAAAGAAAATATAGACTTACCAGAGTACTGACAATTTGAGTGGATCAGTACAAACACATCCGGTGACAAAGGTGTTAGCACTGACCTCGTGATGGCTACCGTCGATGTGGCGCGCTCTGCACCTAACTTCATTACAGACATTCTAGCTGTATAACGAGTTGATCAAAGTTCGATAATATTTTGCAGGAATTTTAAATTTTCACTTAGTACAAAGGACTGATGGGTAAAAGTAATGACAAAGTTTGTTCATTCTTTTAAAATAGTATCTTACAGATTCTGTTAATAAATCTGTGAAATATATTTTAAATAAATATTATAGAATATACAGAAATAATAAGATTAACGATAAATACGGAATATTTTTTTATACAACCACTTCATTAAGCATTTTTGTGATTGTGACACGCCAGGGAACTGATGTTTTAAGTATTTATTGCATTATTTTATAAATTAGCTTTTAGATTAAGTGATTAAAATTGAGTGGATACATAAAAAGGAATTTAAAATTTCATAATATATCGGCACATAACAAAGTGCATTTAAATTTTCGTATTTATTGACTGATGACAGCAAGTTGGACAACTTTTGTATATTTACCCAAATACATTACTGTAAAATGAAACAATTGTTGAAGATTTATGTACAGACGCCAGCACATCAAGCTACCCGAAACTGTCAAACTTTTCCAATCAACTTTGAACCTTATGGTTTAGCGATAAAGTTAAAAATCAGTTAAAGAAATTGGACAGATTGTAGTAGGTTGATGTGCTGGCATCTGTACAAACTGTACCCAGCAACAATACACAATGTCATCTAAGCAAAAACATTATTACATAGTAACTAGGCAACTTACATTAATATTAAATGTGAGCTTGAAAAGGATCCATCTTAACATGATTTCTCAGATTACTTCAGGATCAAAATACGGGAGCGTAATATTCCGGAGCCACTCCGAAATTAATCTCTTGTACGGAACAGACATTTTGTCTAATAGGCTATACTTGCCAAAATCGTGGAATTTATTATAGCGCAAGCAAGCTTTAGATGCTCAGAACTGTCAAAGCGCCGCAGTAAAGAGCTGAGGCACAAATACCTGCTAAAACGTCATTTGAAGACGAAGTAAACTCAAGGCATTAGGTCTCTCAACAGATTATCTGTTTAATAAGTTGGTGAATAATGAGCAGTATCCGCACTTTATACTAACTACATAATTCGATCAGATAGATCTGTTTAGCACGCAATAATGCTCCTAATCAGGCAATTTGATTGCTGCTTAAAATTCTCAAGGCGCATTAAGGACTGGTATGTAAAAACAACGCATAAGGTTAATCAAAGAAAGAAAGAAAGAAAGAAAAGAAAGAAAATTGCGTTTATTTGGCAAAAAAACCCTTAAAAATAAACAGAACAAATTCAAAATAATTAAAAATAATAATGCCAAAAGGGCCTCAGCTCAGCATAATGCCAGATGGCAACACAAAGTGCACCACCTGACGCTGATTTTCAGCTGCTGCCCACGAGTGCCATACGCTCGAAAATATAAACACATTTAAAAATTCTAAAATACATATTTGCAAAAAATAAACATTACATTAGAAAACATTAGAAATTATAAAGATAAAATAAAATAAGTAACATTGGTAAAATTGTATAACGTATAAAATTAACAAAATGTATAAAACTGTATAACGTATAAAATTGATAAAATGTATAAAATTGGTAACAATAATAAAAGTAAAACAACACCAACAATAGTAAAAGGAATTGATAAATTAAGACACAATAGGTATCAAAAAGTTAAAATTTACAGAAAGTATAAAATTAGTAATAAAATAAAATTAGTAACACACTTCAGATTGTATAATTTACAAAATGTATAAAATTGATAAGCCAGACAGCAATTCAAAATTGCATTAAATTGAAAAAAAAAAAAAAAAAAATAAATCCGCAAAAAGATCTTTGAATGAGCACGTCTTTATATTTGCTAGTAAACACAAGAATTAGTTTATGCATAGATACATATAGGTGTGCCTAAATGAAATTATGAGCATGTTTGTTTATATATTTTGTTGATTATGATACAGGGCTAAGATTAGGTGAATAAGATGATAGATAGTAAATATTTTGCTTACCGTAAAGGATGGTAATGTATTTATAATATTAAGATTTGTTCCTAATATAACAATTCACTTACTTTTCCAATTTCAAATTCACTAACTGTTAATAAATTATGCTGCTAATAATACTGCTAATTATGCGGGTCATAATTAATAAGTTAGATTATAGTCATGCACCTATCAATTACAATATACAATTAATAAATGGTATTCATAAAAAAAAAAAAAATGTTCTGTTTTGGGTTTTGTTAAAGGGAGAGGGTAAGAATAGGAAGTCTTAAATTATTATTTGTTATTAATGTATGAATTGTTGTTTAGTTTGATTATTTTATGTTAAATAATAAGTTACCTAAATTTATAATAACAATTAAAAATTCATGTCTTTAAAGGGTAACATGATGTATATCATAATGTGGGTATATGAATAAATATCCGGTCTTGGTCTAACTGTCGTATTATTTACATCACTTGCTCACTTGCCTTTGCTTTTTGCCACTGTTACATATAAGATTTTGTTAAATAGAAGTAAATAAAAGTGTATAAAATAGTACAAACACATAGACAACACGTTATGAGTTTGGCCTTGGCGTTCCATTATGTAAAATAAAAAAAATGAAGTGAACCAAAAAACGGGCTGTCACAAAGTACAATCCAAAACAATGTGTAAATAATATCTACAGTAAAGGTAGTTACACACTTAGCCGTCTTAATTAGTAAGTTTGGTTCAATAAAAGTAAAAAAAGTGTATAAAACAGTACAAACACATAGACAACACGAAGCCAGGTCAGGTAGGATTCACATTCAATGATCACTACTCAACCTGAAAAAAAAACATAACTTTAAGGCTTATTTTAAGAGTTGTAATCCGCTCCAATCAACTTTTAGAGTTGAATAAAAGCAGTTCACAAACGTGTACACAGTATGAACCTGTGTAACACTACTAACCGCACAAAACAGTGTATTCAAACACCCCGACATCTTACGAAGCCAGGTCAGGTAGGATTCGGAGTAGGTTTTTTTTTTCGGATTCGATAATAATCCGCAATTTAAATTGGTTATCTGTCTCGTCGTCACACTCTCGATTCGCATTGTTTTACAATTGTGCAGCCATCTATCGGCGAGTACCAAATATCGCCCGCAAATCAATGTTGCACTACAACTGTGTTGTAACGTTAGTTATGATCGGGACCGATAGATGGCACTTTTTATTTGAGTCTAAAATTTAGATCGCGGTGTCGAGATTCTCCGCCGATTATATATAACATGTGTGTAATAAGGTTCAAATTAGACTACATTTTTTAATGTAACTCACAAAGTGTAATAAACATTTGGTAACCGATACCCTATGTTTCATTTTTCGGTCAGCCTTGAAGAACGTAGGGTATCAAGATAGTGTCACTGTGACCCTCACGAAGCCCGAGGGTTCGCATGACCTATTCTTCAGTTCTTTAGCAAACATCAGCTCGCAAGGGTGAGCGAGCACTAGACATGGGTCGTACTTGCAAAATCGCGTACTAGGTCTTACAAGTACGACTTCTTTAAGAAACCACGTCCTAAAACTAGGTCTCGGGATACTTTCTAGTATTTTCTATCTGGATAGGAAATTGAACCTTAACTACATACAAATAAGGACCAAAATCGCTTTTACAAATAAATACGTACTTATAGAGTATAGACGATTAAAGTTTCTACTACTATTACAACCAAGAACCCTGATGGAAGAAAAAAACTTGCATAGGAAATTGAACTCTGAATTTCTTACCTATGGGGCACAATCGCGTTTACAAATAAATACTTGCAAAGACAAACCATTAAAGTAAAAATACTTGCATACAAAATGCAATGAGCGCGCGTGCTGCTCGAGACCCGAACGCGGCCGAAGCGGCCCGACGCGCGACGACGTCCGAAACCGAAACAGGTCTCGAGATACTTTCGAGTATTTTCTATCTGCATCGAAAATTGATCCATGACTTAATACAAATAAGAAATACAATCGCGTATTCAAAAGCCCTAAAATACTTGCATAGGAAATTGACCCGTTACCTTCTATGAATAAGGAGCATAATCGCGTTTACAATTAATATTTTCACAAACCATTAAAGTAAAAATACTTGCATACGAAATTGTTCCGTAGACTCTAATTGATAAGGAGCATGATCGCATTTGCGAAAACTGACGCGGTTGGGTACCTATGTAGTTGAGCGAGTAGCCGTATAAAATACTTTGAAGTCTTGCAAGTATTTTGGGTCGGTACCTAGTGTACGTACTTGGAAGCAAATACCTGGTGCAAAAACCTGGTCGCGTAAATACGTATCTTCCCTAGCGAGCACCCCCAAAACCCTCACGAAGCCCGAGGGTTTGACATGGTCCTTCGAGTCGAATGGTGATGATGAACTAGTCTCAAGGGTGGATGGAACCAGTTCATCAAGACATCTGATGCTAAGCCTACTGTGACTAAGGATAGCATCAGCCCCAAACGTGCCCAATTCAAGTGGAGTTGTTCCGGTGTCGAGGCGGTCGAGCAGCGAGCGGACTCGGAGTCAGCAGCAACGGGACGCGCGGGGGGAGCAGTACATACAACGCAACAGCAGCAGGGAGGCGCTGCAGACGACTATAGTCGTAAAAACAAGCTAAGTGACAAGTGAAAACCGTGAGTACTTTTCAAATCTATTCCTGCCAAGCAAAAGTGATCTTAATTTCAAGGTGCTAATTAACTTAGTGATTGTGCAACGTGATCTTAGACTTAGATTTAAGGCAAATTGTGTTCAGACGGGGAACCTATGCCCGATTTTTATTTATATTGTTACGCCTAAACACTTAGAAAAATTGGTTTGTTTACATTGACTTAGAATATTTTCTTCAAAAATATTTTGGACTTGTGAAATTCTTAGAATAGTTTAACACTTAGAAAAATTTGAGTTGTTCACATATAGACTTAGAAAAATTCCATAAGAAATATTTTTAACTTGTTATTGAATTAGATTACCTACATCATAAAATTAATTGGTCAAAAATATGTCTCAATTACAAACGTTCGTTAAGGTACAGGATGATCTGTATGCTCGATTGTCGAGAGCTAAAAGTAACTTTAAGAAGTCACCCAAGGACAGGATTACCAAACAATATGTAGAAGCCAGGTTAGAAAACGTTGAAGAGCTGTGGGCTCAATTTAGCTTAACACATACACAGATGGTTAAAGATTGTGAATCTATTGAGTTAACAAAGTCGCCTTATACTATAAACGAAGTTTACTTCAACACCGAGGAATTATATTTAGATTTGAAAGGTGAATTAAAAACTGTTTTAAATATATTCGAGAGTAGTAGCCATGTCTCTCCAATTACAGGGTCGTCATCAAATTCAGAAAGTAGAAACATGCCCATCAAATTGCCTAAAATATCGATCCCAACGTTTTCTGGGAAATATACTGAATGGATCACCTTCAGAGATTTATTTGTTTCTTTAATTCATAAAAACGGCAAGATAGATAAAGTGCAGAAACTTCATTATTTAAAAGGCTATCTTACAGGTGAGGCTGAGCAACTTTTGCGACATATTCCAATATCTGATTTAAATTATGATAAGTGCTGGGGTCAATTAGAATCGCGTTACAACAATAAAAAATATCTTTCACATTGTATTTTAAAACGTTTATTCAGTCAAAGAAACATAACCAATGAATCAGCTAGTGGTTTAAAGGATCTAATGGATACTACATCTGATTGCTTAAATGCGCTTATTAATTTAGAGTTAAATGACACTGCAATTAGAGACATTTTAATCATTCATATCCTCACATTAAAATTAGATTCAGACAGTCGCAAAGAATGGGAGTTAAAGGTAACCTCAAGCAGTGATTTCGCTAATCTACCAACATTTGAGCAATTTAAAGACTTTTTAACCAGTAGATACAGAGCATTTGAATTCTTAGAACCTAAGTATACTAAAAATCAAAATGTAAACACAACTAAAGCAAAGGTATTTCACACAGTATCTTCGAGTTGTCCTGTATGTAATGATGATCACAAGATAGGGACTTGCAAACAGTTCGTGGGTAAAGATGTGGACGCTCGGCGTAAGTTCGTACAAGAAAAGAATTTATGTTTCAATTGTCTGGGGGGCAACCACTCTGCCAGGTTTTGTAAGTGTACAGTCACTTGTCGAATCTGTCAACGTAAACACCACACCTTATTACATCCTAAAGGTGAGCAGGGATCTATAGGGGAGAAGAGCACTCATACGGTTGGAGAAGAAAATCAAGAATTAATTGCTTGTTTTTCGAAAGGTACCGCTAATAACCAAGTTTTATTAGCCACAGCTTTAGTGAAGGCTGTATCGAAAAACGGGTCTATGTTCACGGTTAGGGCTTTGTTAGATCAAGGCTCTCAAGCATCCTTTGTTACGGAAAACATTGTCCAAATCTTGGGATTAAAGAAAACACCAGCTAAGGGTTCGATAGTTGGTATAGACGTCAACCACAAAGTAGAGTTGAAGTCGGTTGTTAAGGTTAAAATACAGTCTAGGGTTGATCCATCTGTGGAATTGGAAGTAAATGCATACGTTCTAAAATCACTTACATCTTTATTGCCTAGTAGGGAAACAGCACATTTAGATTGGGTACAATTCCAAGATATACAGTTGGCGGATCCCAAATATCACAAACCGGATAAGGTTGATTTCTTGTTAGGGGCAGAAATTTACGGCAAGGTTTTACAAAACGGGTTGAAAAAAGCTTCGGGTTGCAGCACGGTGGCGCAGTGTACATCTCTGGGGTGGATTCTGTCCGGAACGATAGCTTCTGCTGGCCATAAGTCTTCTGACTTCACTGTTATGCACGCCCTCGTAGGTGATGACGAGATCCTGAAAAGATTCTGGGAATTAGAGAAAGAACCAGATGAAAATAAGAAACATATACTCACCGAAGCAGAGACCAAATGTGAGGAGATATTCACTGCCACAACTACAAGAGATGACAGCGGTCGTTACGTTGTGAACCTGCCATTCCAAACCGAAGATCCAGGCTGTAAATATGGAAAAACAAGAGACATAGCAATTAGGAGGTTTCATGCTCTAGAATCTAAACTACGCCGGAATGAGGAACTAGGGGCTAAATATGCAGAGGTAATGAACGAGTATCTCGAACTGGGGCATATGAGACCGGTAAGCAAACCGGACTATCGTGCAAACGAAGCTGTATATTTACCTCATCACGCAGTAGTTAGAAATGACAAGGATACAACTAAGGTGCGTGTAGTATTCGACGCATCTTGCAAGGGAAAAACCGGCATTTCGCTCAATGATGACCTGTTAGTTGGGCCAACTCTACAACCTGACTTGCGGCACCTATTGATGCGTTGGAGAAGACATCCTATTTGCATGGTATCAGATGTAGTCAAGATGTATCGACAAGTACGCGTAGCGGATAAACATCAGGATTTTCAACGTATCTTATGGAGAGATAACCGGGACTCTGAATTGAAGGATTACCAGCTTGAGACGGTCACCTTCGGCACTGCGGCTGCACCATTCTTGGCTGTTCGAGCTATGCAACAAGTTGCATACGATGAAGGAAAGGATTATCCTCTTGCAGCTGAGAAAACACTAAAAGATTTTTACGTTGATGATCTTATGACAGGTTGTGAAACAGTAGAAGAAGGAATAGAAATTTGTACGCAAATGGAAAATATGCTGGCCAAGGCAGGGTTTGAGTTACAAAAATGGTCGAGTAACAGCGATAAGCTTCTGGCGAAAATTATAGATGGGAAAAATAAGGACATGGATCGTGCGGAACAGGGAATTTGGATCAAGCAGGATGAAATATTAAAAACACTAGGACTTACCTGGAATCGAAGCTCCGACGCATTCCAGTATTCAGTTCAGCTGCATCCAGTAGAAGAACCTGTAACTAAAAGAAAAATGTTATCGGACATTGCAAGATTATTTGACCCCTTAGGGTGGGTCGCTCCAGTTATCGTGAAAGCAAAAATGCAAATACAAGCATTGTGGATTTCGGGAATTGGATGGGATGAAGAAATTCCTACTGTAATAAAAGACGAATGGTTTACTTACCGACATCAGTTGCAAAGTTTAGCAGAGTTTTCAGTACCGCGATGGTTGAAGATGAAGCACGGTGACAAACACATCGACTTGCACGGATTTTGTGATGCGTCCAAATCAGCATATGCCGCGGTTGTGTATGCTCGGGTAGTCGATGCTAATGGTGGAGGATCAGTCACTCTTCTAACTGCTAAAACTAACGTTGCACCTATAAAAACTGTCTCAATTCCTCGGTTAGAGCTGTGTGGGGCAGTACTGTTAGCAAAACTCGTATCCGAAATATCGTTAGTCATGGGAATCAATAAATCTAACTTGCACTTTTGGACGGATTCAGAAATTGTATTAGCTTGGTTAAACAGTCACCCCAACAAGTGGAAGACCTTTGTTGCTAACCGCGTATCAGAAATTTTATGCATAAGTGAACCACACCAATGGAACCATGTCACTTCAAAAAATAATCCTGCTGACTGCGCATCACGCGGTATGTGCGCCTCAGAGTTCATACATTTAAAAATATGGTTGGAAGGTCCTGAGTTCCTCAAAGACACAGTAATTGCAACGGGTAAACGTAAATCAGTTTCAACTAATATAGAGGAAATAAAGGTACATGTAGTAACAGACGATAATTTTATTTGGGATAAATATTCATCACTTACCCAGCTACTTAAAATGGTAGCATATTTAAGACGTCCTTTAGAATTGAGGAAACCGAAGGCGGAAAGAAGGAGTCATCAATTTATAACGGCAGAAGAATTGAGATTAGCTTTAGAGACAAGCATTAGGGTATGTCAAGCGCAAAGGTTTGAAGCAATAATTCTGGATCTGCAAAACGAAAGGCCTAAGAGTCAAAGTCAAAGTCAAAGTCAAAGCATTTATTTCAAATAGGCACATAAAAGGCACTTTTGAACGTCAGAAATTACAAAAAAAATAGAATTGATTCTAGTCGCCCATTCCAAAAGGTAGTTTTCGTATGGAGAAGAACGGGCAAGAAACTCCACCGTTACTCTTTTAAAATATTTTACAAAATTTTGCATACATTAATTATATAATAATAATATGTGAACACGATGCACCTAAAATAAAATTACTATACCACAATAGGTAAAAGACTTAAAAATGAAACCATGACATATATAAATTAATTATCTGATAGATACATGGTGCTCAAATATTTACAAACATGGTAAAGGTAAACGATTTTCAAAAAAAAAAAATAATAATAATAATAACAAGTAATAAGTCAGGGTGTGAGTTAAAGTAGTTACAGAATGTAAATCAATGTCAAAAAAAGTATAAATTTACAATTAAATTAGCAACCAGTTTGATTTTGTCTAGGCTCCAGATTGTCCTATGGAGCAGGACCAGCATGTTTCCAAGCGTTCTTATCTTGGATATAATCTTCTAATTTATAGTATGCTTGTTTACAAAGTGTACGTTTAATGTGAGTTTTAAATTTTCTTTCATTTAACTGCAATATATCACATGGTATTTTATTGTAACATTTAACACAGTACCCCATAAAAGATGTATGTACCTTGGCTAATCTGAAAAATGGTTGATGTATTTTATCTTTATTTCTAGTATTAAAATTATGTCTATCGCTTATTTTATTAAAAAGATGTAGATTTTTTCTTACATACATAATATTTTCATAAATGAATTGGCAAGGTACCGTCATAATATTAATCCTTTTAAAAAGTTCTCTGAGAGATTCGCGGCGACGTAGATTATAAATGGCTCTGACAGCTCTTTTTTGCAAAATAAAGATGGATTCAATGTCAGCAGCTCGACCCCATAGTAAAATGCCGTACGACATAATGCTGTGAAAGTAGCTAAAATAGACTAGACGCGCGGTTTCTACATCAGTTAATTGTCTTATCTTTCTAACAGCATAAGCGGCCGAGCTAAGCCGCCCCGCAAGAGATGTTATGTGAGGTCCCCATTGTAATTTGTCGTCTAGCGTGATTCCCAGAAAAACAGTTTGATCAACAAATTCCAGTTTTTCTCCATTCAGTATGATGTCACATTCACTACTTCTAACATTAGGTAATTTAAATCTAATGCATTTAGTTTTCTTTTCATTTAGTACCAAATTATTTACCGTAAACCAATCTTGGACCTGAAGAATAGAGTTATTCACGTCGTCAAGATTTTGTGCCCGTCTGTCTATCTTAAAGATCAATGAGGTGTCATCTGCAAATAACACCATCTTCGGTTGATTTTGAAGTAATTGGGGTAAATCATTAATGTAAACTAAAAAGAGGAATGGACCCAATATAGAACCTTGAGGAACGCCCATTGCTATTCCAGACCCTACTGAGTTTACGCCGTTTACTTGAACTTTAAGCTTTCTATCTTTTAGGTATGACTTTAGTAAATCAAGAGCTAAATTCCTAATCCCATAGTGCTCAAGTTTCAGCAGAAGTGTCTCATGGTTTACGCAATCGAACGCCTTAGAGAGGTCGCAAAAGATTCCAATGGCATCTTGTGCTTCCTCCCAGGCGTTAAAAATGTTCTTTATTAGGTTGACACCGGCGTCAGTGGTACAACGCCCTTTGGTGAAACCGTACTGTTGTTCATGAAAGATGGAATTTTTATTAAAGTGGCGTAACATTTGATTGAGCATCAACTTTTCAAACACCTTACTGAGAACCGGCAGAATTGAGACAGGCCTATAATTGTTGGGTTCTTTACTATCACCGGATTTGAACAAAGGAACTACTTTACTGTGTTTCATGAGATCCGGAAAGACTCCTTGGTCAACACTGATGTTAAATATGAAAGCTAAATAGGGCGCAATCGTTTCGATGATAGATCTACAAACTTTTACAGACATTCCCCAAAGATCTTCTGTTGATTTAATTTTAAGATCTTTAAAAGCTTTTATAACAGCCTGGGGGTTTGTATGTTGAAACCCAAACTCCGAAGGGCATGCCTCAACATTCTTTCTAAGTAAGTCAGCAGAAAGCGCGGGTGAGGAATTCAAAGCTTCAGTAGTTTTAATGGGAATATTTGCAAAAAAATTTTCGAATTCCTGAGCAATTTCTCTATCTGAATTGATAGGGCCATGTGCAGTCTCTAAATTAAATTCAGTATTACGCTGTTTTTTCCTACCTGTTTCATTATTTATTATTTGCCAGGTAGTTTTTATTTTATCATCGGCTGATTTTATTTTATTGCTAATATAAAGAGCTTTAGCTGTTTTGCATACACTTTTGAAAGTCTTAGAATAAGTTGCAACATACTGATGAAAGCTTGTGCTATTCATATGTTGCTTCAAGCCATAAAGTTCAAAGAGGTTTTCCCTGCTTTTACGAATACCTGGAGTCGCCCAATCGCTAAATAAGAACTTTGTGTAAATACTTTTAGTCTTTAGTGGGAAAGTGTCATTAAATTGCGAGTTTAATAGTGAAAAGAACTCGGCGTAAAACTCATTTGGGTCACATACATTATTAAAACTCTGAACACATAATTTACTGGCCAAAGAATTATTTAATTTTTCTAAATTTTTACATGTAATTGGCCTAAACCTTATTAAAAATTTTTGTAAAGGCACGTAGGAGCAAAATGTTATTGTTTGTCCACTGTGATCAGATGGCAACTTATTTACAATTTGTTTGTGTAAATAATCACAGTTACAGAAAATATTATCTATACAAGTGGCAGTGGAAGCTGTTACTCGGGTGGGTTCAATAAAAACATTTGATAAATCAAATGACCCAAAAAGACTTAATAATCTGATAGTATTTGAGTTGTTTTCTAATAAATTAATATTAAAATCGCCACATATGATTATTGACTTACTACTAGCAGAAAGTTTCTTTAGCACATCTTCCATTACAGAATCAAACAAAGCTAGATTCTGGTAACTTGGAGGTCTGTATACGCATACTACTACATGCTTATCGAGCTCAACACAGGACAATTCAATGGTGTGTTCAACAGACAGCCCGACGATGTCTTTTCGTTCCTTTGATTTAATTGAATTTTTAACTAATATTAATGATCCGCCATGTATCATACGTGTTCGGCTGAAATGGCTAACTACACAATAATTTTCATAGTTAATTGACATTACTTGATGGGCTTTTAACCAATGTTCTGTTAAACAAATGACATCAAACTTGGTATTTTCTAAAAACAATTCTATTTCCAGTAATTTAGAAGAGCAACCTTGAATATTTTGGTTAAGTAATTTTAAAATATGTTGCCCTCCCTTTAGTTTATTATTATTCTGAGTAATATTGCCAGAAGATACCTTTTTATTATTCTCTAATAGTAATTGGTTATTTGAAGGGGTAACTTCCGTTGTCTTACTATCTAGTTTAAAGAGTTATCCGGAGTGACCTCCACAACTACAACTGGAGAGTTTAGATGGTCCGAATAAGTTCCAGCAGAAGGAGAATACCCTATCTGACTGGTAGTGGTCTCCAAAGATGTTGGTATTATAGGTGGATCCTCCTTCGTACATGACGATTCATAATTAATCACTATGTTGTTAGTATAACTAGGCAACACAGACTCGTCACTAATACTACAATTCGTTATATTAGCTATAACCTCGTTAATATTATATGCTATCAACATAGCAATCAGATGTCTACATTTCCCAGACAGAGATAAAGTTCTCTGAGTTAACTTAAAACCACTAACAAACTTGTTAGTGTCAAAAAACAATAATTTGTCACTATGACAACATGTCAGCTTGTGAATAGTATTATTCAACTTATAAATATAATTATTTTCGTTATATGATAACGTATCTGAGTAAGGAAAAGCACACAACATTAGCTTACCTATGTTTAATTTTAATAAGGTGTTCACACCATTCACTATGTCCATTCTGGTAATACCCGTGCTATTACCTAATAGCAAAACCATAGTATAATAATTATCTAGGTTTGCATTGGCAATTCTTTTTATCATTTGTTTAAAACTTATGTTATGGTAACTGTGATTGGTAAAACCATGGCTAAGGTAATTGAGTAAAATCTTTCCTAAGCCAGAACCTAACTCGTCACAAAAAAAAATTGATTTGTTTATCTGTGTGGTCTCTGCTGGAAGAGCTAACACCGGAAGGGGCAAGTCAGACTGAGGTTGAAGAGATGGTGGTTGGTTGACACAGCTGCCTGAAAGATCATTAGTCAAAGACTCATACCTCTCAGCATTGTACTTCACCAAATCTAGTAGTTCTCCAGCCTCAAACAAGCGGTCACTTAGTTGCCGTTGTGAACTTTCATATTTTTCAAAAATATCCTTCAGCAAATGCTCCTTGTGTAATATGTCATTATAGAGGAGCTGGATATCAGTGTCATACTTTTCCCTAAGAGAAAGATGTATAAGTCGTTAAATCTTTTCCTCGATTCCGTTAAAATCCTGAGGGTGGGCGGTAGATTGGAACGTTCCGATCTTGACATGAATCGCAAAAATCCAATATTGATTCCAAGTGATACTTACTTTACCAATCTCCTAATCGCCGACGCACATCATAGGAATCTTCATGCTGGTCCTCAATTAATGCTTAATTACTTAAGCACGAAGTATTTTATTCACGGAGCTAAGAAGCTGGTTACTGCATACGTGCGAAAATGCGTGATTTGTTTGCGTTATGCAGCGTCTACAAAACCTCAATTAATGGGTCAATTACCACCAGCACGGGTCATACCCAATAGACCGTTTAGGAGCAGTGGGGTAGATTATGCTGGTCCTATTCAGTTAAGGACATCAAAGGGTAGGGGTCACCATGCGTATAAAGGATACATTTGTTTATTTGTCTGCATGGCAACTAAAGCCGTACATATTGAGGTCGTAAGCGACCTAACAACAACGGGGTTTCTTGCCGCTTTTAAAAGGTTTGTGGCAAGACGCGGTCAATGCAATAATATATGGAGTGATAACGGTACAAATTTTCAGGGTGCTTCTAAAGAACTAGACATATTACTTCGCTCGGAAAAATCAGGTATAGCTAAGGAAATTGCTGCGGCTTTAGCAACGGAAGGTACCACGTGGCATTTCATTCCACCACATGCTCCGAACTTTGGCGGATTATGGGAGGCCGGAATAAAGTCATGTAAGAAACATTTAAACAGAGTAATAGGTAGCTCAACTTTAACTTTTGAAGAGATGTCTACTTTATTAAGTCAAGTAGAAGCATGTTTGAATTCACGTCCCTTGTGTAGACTGACCGACTCAAACACTTTTGACGCATTAACGCCAGGGCATTTTCTTGTGGGCGAACCAATTGTCAACGCGCCTGATCATAACTATGAAGAGGCGAATATTTCTAGCTTAAAGAGGTGGCATTTAGTCCAACGGATGACACAACATTTCTGGCGTCGCTGGTCAGACGAATACTTGACCACACTGCTCCATCGTTATAAGTGGTCTAAGCAAAATCCTGAACCAAACATAGGGGATATAGTTCTAATCAAAGAGGACCACTTACCTCCTTGTCGGTGGCTGCTTGGCAGAGTGGTTGAGAAACATCCAGGGTTGGATAATCTAACACGGGTAGTCACGCTGTGTAGCAACGGCTCTAAATTTAAAAGACCAACCTCGAAACTGTGTATCTTACCTATCGCTTAAACAAGTTGTTCAATAAGATCTTTATGTTGGTAATTTAAGGTTAGGTATTTAATGTGTGAATTTTTGTGTAAGTAGAAAGTAAGTTATTTTTTAGAAATATCTTTAAGAAACTGTTTATCTTATAAGCTCACTTGTAATGTGTTTTAGTGAGATTACTTTCTAGTTTGTAACTATTTTTTACTTATTAGCTTTAAGGACATAATGTTCACAAAATGTCCTTGGTGGGCGGAATGTGCAGCCATCTATCGGCGAGTACCAAATATCGCCCGCAAATCAATGTTGCACTACAACTGTGTTGTAACGTTAGTTATGATCGGGACCGATAGATGGCACTTTTTATTTGAGTCTAAAATTTAGATCGCGGTGTCGAGATTCTCCGCCGATTATATATAACATGTGTGTAATAAGGTTCAAATTAGACTACATTTTTTAATGTAACTCACAAAGTGTAATAAACATTTGGTAACCGATACCCTATGTTTCATTTTTCGGTCAGCCTTGAAGAACGTAGGGTATCAAGATCAGGCGGGGTCGACTCATTGGGTAAACTTTGGAATACCTACGGGGGCTAGACCTGTGTTGCCAAGTTTTCCTCTATTATGTAAGACCTAAAAGTTTCGGTCTCTAATAATGACGTTTTCAAAGATGGCAACATTAGTAAAACTAAAAAGTTGCTTAGGTGTTAAAAAGCTACCATCTGGTAGTTTTAGCGACATTTTTGTTTAAATTATTAATCAACAAATTAGCCGACATAATATTTCGCATATTTATTCAACGTTAATTTTTTTAGAATACAATAAATATAACTATAATTCATGCCGAATATAATAGATATACGCTCGTATAGCATAGGTTTTAACTTTAAATAAACAAAAGGGTTACCAATCAAGTCAATACATAAATAATAAATTTAATTTACTGCAACGTAACGGGCAGAGGCTACTTTCTTTCTAAAATTATTAATTTTACGAGATTAGGTGGGTACGATTTTGTTTAATGTACATGGCAGCCCCACAAATACCACTTCACATGAAAAATGTCTGCCGGCGTAAGCGCATATTGATGTTATTTCTTGTGAATTCTCTTTTTGCAACGTTAAGTGTTATCCTCGCTATTAACGACGTTGAGTAGAGCCTACGTTCCACCGTCTGTGTGCCGAATCACCTGAGTGTTGTGTACGAGATAGTGATTATAGTTTGTGTTTATGTTGTTTGTTGATAGGTATAAATTCAGTTGCCCATTTTGATAGCTCCTATGTATGCAATACCAATTGTGTAATTTATAATAAAGTACTTTTGACATAAAAGACACACTACTGTTTTTATTATAATAATACTAGTAAAAACATTTGACAAAAAATTGTGATTTATGTCAAAACTCAAACTTTTTTACTAGAAGAATTATCTCCTATCCACCTTTTAAGTTAATTTAAACAATAAGGCTGCTTGACCACCAAAGCGGAGCTGGAAAATTGTTACCAGTAAAATAGCACAATTAAACATCGGTTACAGTTTCTCAGTTCTGCTTTCGTGGACCATCTCAAAGAAACATCTCAAAGAAAACATCTCAAAGAAATCGATTTTGAATATCCCGCTTTCACAAGTTTTTGGGGTGCACCCACTAGGTGGCGCCAAAAACCGTACCATTTTATTTGTTCGTAGTTGACGTTCTTCTCCTAGAGTAAATATGTTCCTTGATCAAGATAGTGTCACTGTGACCCTCACGAAGCCCGAGGGTTCGCATGACCTATTCTTCAGTTCTTTAGCAAACATCAGCTCGCAAGGGTGAGCGAGCACCCCCAAAACCCTCACGAAGCCCGAGGGTTTGACAACAATACTACCTGTAATTAGTTCTTTTTTGTCTTTTTGCTTAAGATCATGAAGCTGTATGTATATTGCTTATCTTTTTTAAATAATCTTAGCAATGTCAGTTTGTCCACAATACACAGTCACAAATAACGCCCCTCAAAAGATTTCTTTCAACCTAGGTTGTCCCACAGCTGGGCAACGGTCACCCCATATTGTTCCACTCTTGTTTGTGCTGTGCCTTCTCAGTCCAATTGGTTAAGAACGAGCCCATCTTGTCACGCCAGCGTTTCTGGTGCACATGCCATGGTTTTTTACTGTAATTACTTTCACCTAGATGTTCCATATTCCCATTTATTGGTGTCATAAGGCGTACACTCGTTTGTAATGCTGTCTCTCTCTAGATACAGGTATTCATCATAACGTTGGATAAGCTAGCCCTTCGTTTCCTGAACCAGTTTCTCCAAGAATAGCAAATACTGGCGATAGTTTAGTGAGTACGTAACTACGTACATAGATTGAGCAACGCCATTGCTTAGTACCGAAATCATGACGCTCAATTTTATTAAAATTACCGTACCGTTGTTAATTTTAAGAAGCAAACTATCCTGGATTCCTGGTGGAGAGTTAAGTAGGGGATTACGATGGGCTCTTAATGCTTGAGCGCGGTTGGAGGTTTCCAGCGCTCTTCATTTTGTCAAGCATTTTCTAATAACCGGTTCATGTTGACGCTGTAACGCCGATGCCGAACTCGGCCGATCCGACGCGAATTTATATCTACTAGCAGCGCCCCGCTGTTTCACCCACATAAGTGTCGATCCCGTCCCGAAATATCGAGATAAAAACTATCCTATGTCCTTTCCCGGGACTTAAACTATCTCTATACCAAATTTCATCTAAATCGGTTCAGCGGTTTAAGCGTGAAGAGGTAACAGACAGACACACTTTCGCATTTATAATATTTTATCAGTAAGGATTTATAACAAGCTTCATGCTTAAAAGCTGAGCAAAAAAAAAAAAAACAGGTCAGTCATGCATAAAATATTCTACATTCTATCCAGATATCGTAAGTGGAACATTAAAGAAGGTATATCCACATACACTGTCTAAAAATGTTTATCTAAACATTCCCACCGGGTGCTTTCCTTATATCTGCATATTTTTCAACGCTGAAATGCGCTAAGTACAGAAGAAACATTTATCTTGGAGACTGTCCGACCTCGCACTCGGCGATGTGTATCTCTCGGCTCGCATCTGTTACAGTGAGAACTTCGTGCACATGTCACTGCTATTATTTCCGCGTATTTTCCTCGTATCTGTTGAAAGTGCACTACACAATACGAGCCCTATCGCACCTTGAACCGCTCTAAAAGAAATCAAGCCAGCCACCGCGGTGATCACTTGTTTTCTTACGTGAAACCTACATTGAAGTAGGTCGCAGGGAAAAAACGCTTACTGACCTATTGTGATGCTTGAAAACCTATTCAGTCAAAACTTTGTCATACAATAATGTCCGTAATTTACGCACATTATAATGATCACCTGATATTTACGTGAAGGCCTTACAGAGCAGGTGTTGTTTAGCGATGTAAACTGCTTTAAGAATTACGGTGCTGGTCTTTAACTGGTATTAACGAACAAGGGTAGGCAACGTCGACGCCTAAAAAAAAAATACGCAAGATGGAAATAATCCAAAGATCTGTTTTAAAGGCTCCAAATAGGCGCGACACGCGATATAATCGCGCGCGACACAAAGGCACCGCTCTTTGCGCGACTTGCGATGCCTACGTATCGCGCGCAATTTTATCGCGTGTCGCACCGGTTTGAAGGAGCCTTACCGCTTAAAGTAAATTAAGCATTCCAAGCCCTTAAGGATTCCGCAGCGCTACACATCCTTGTCGCTCCTCGACTTGTAATAGCACTTAAAAGAGCTTTAAAACAAGTCGAACTCTGATTCAGTCCTCTCAGTTTCTCGCTGTCTGTTACGCACCGCTGGACACGGCACGGGCGAATTTTATTCGCAACGACGCGCGATGTTTCAATGGAATGACTAAAAGCGCTCTCAAATCAACGGCCATCTCGAAGGTCGTCAACGTACAGGGAAAACGCGCCAAGGTCGAGATGTTTCATCACCCAAGGCTACTTACTGGTAGACCGTCAGCTCTGCGCATCTGTCATACAAATCAATCGAAAGGCTGTGATTCGATTCTGTAATTGCTCATTTTGCAACCTTGCCTTTACACAAGTCAGCTTCAATTATGATAATTTTGAATGCTATTGAAAACGTCCTTTTCATTTAAAAAAAAGATTATTTATTATCCTTGTCTCTAGATGACCTGCATAAATCGAAGACGTATAAAACAAAGGAGACTCTGATAAAATACCTCATTCATTGCGTTGAGACTTATCAATACTTCCTTGTGAGTCGTAAATTGTATGGAGGCCTTGCGGAATATTCAGCATGGGCATGGCGCATGTTCTGTCCTTGGACTTTTCGCAAAACATCATTATACATATGTATTAGTATGAATGTAGCTGTCCGTGTCCAGTGCCATTTTGATTGGTTCTCCATGTCCAATATAACGTTAACGAGCCACGATTGTCTGTTTATTGGAGCTCATCAAACGCCGCCTCTTGCTCGGTGGCCGCTCAATAAATTGAGCATTTCTTCCTGAATCGTTAAGCGTCGCCTTGACGTGTGATGTATGACTATTGACTACTTATAGCATATTACCGATTTTTAAACGTTTAACTTGACAGCAATTTTCTTCATCATTGAATAAATCGACGTTGATGCGCGCTCCTTTGTATGACATTCGTGTCCAAAAGCAGACAAGTAGCTGAAGCAATTATTTAATGTACTTGCCATGATATCGTGAACTATAAAACTTTAGTTTATGTCCTTATGCTAGTGTGTTAGGAAGGCACGTTTGAAGCCACGTTCTCGGGATCGTGTTGGTTATCACCGGTAAGCGACAAGACGTGCTGCCATGTTGCCAGTTGCCACATTGTCTCGTCTACCAGAAGGATAGACCAAAGGAAAAATAGGAAGGAAGGACCAAAGTTGATGTTTTGGAAGTTTGTAACCGTGAAGAATCTGATTTTGGATTTTCAGTAGTTGTTCTGGGTGGTTATTATGTCGTGGGCTAACGCTGCCTGTTTTCGACGCAGCCGGGTGATTCATAAATTGTTCAGTCCAAATGTTTTTTTCTATATTATTTTAAGTTTGGAAGTGGCACGTGAAGTGAAGAACCCTTCAAACAGTAACGATGCTATTACTCAGTTTCGCGTCGAGCGGTCATTTTGTATGTAACGACTTTTTGTATAATTGCTCGGCTGCTGGGAGCGAGACATTGATGATTTGACGCTGTATTGTATGTGCAGATGAAACAGAAACACGTTTATTCTTTGAACTACGGATATAAACCAACAATAAAAACGGTCACGATTTAACATAATGGTTGTATTTAGAGCATTATGTTATACCTTACTAATCATTGAAAATATATAATCGTACCATTCATGTCCATGACGTAGGTTACTTGCTTCGTCTGCGTCACACAAACTTTCAAGCTTCTCCCAACTCCTACGAAACTGGAGTTTCCAATGAAGGTACAGACGCCAGCACATCAAGCTACTATAATCTGTCAAATTTCTTTAATAGATTTTCAACTTTATCGCTAAAGCATAAGGTTCAAAGTAGATTGAGAAAATTTGACAGTTTCGGGTAGCTTGATGTGCTGGCGTCTGTACATAATATCCGAGTTGTGACGAACACAGGTAAACAATGCTTACCTCCTGTTGGTATTTATCGGCGTCTGCCGTGTCACGACGCCTGCGCATCGTGTGATGTCACAGAGCGACCCGCACTTGCATGCGCGCGCGCAGCAGCTCGCTCGTGACTTGACGCTGACCTCATGCTTCACACCACGGTAGTGCGATTTCCGTAGCTAATCGATTAGAACATCTTTAATTAGCAATTTATGAAACAATGAGTAATCCACATTAAAGTCGGATGAGCGGTTAGTGGGTTGGTCGTTGCTTTTTTAAATAGGCCATTTATCACATCAAATTAAAATTAGGTTAAAGATGCCGCACGGTGGACCTAGATCAGGATCTACATAGTAAAGTTACAAGGCCAAACGGAGAAGTTAGCTATGCTAAAGGACCCAGTGTATCAGGCGGTACTCGGCACTCGGCAGTAGTGTGACTATGAGAAGATCAAATAACATCGTCATATCTGATCAAAAATGTATAGTTTTTGCTATAGAAGAGGCGAGAGATCATACAATCAAATTCAGTGCCTGACAATATCGCAGGAGGTTACTTTATTGAGTAAGTTGATAATAAAGATACTGACAAGCCAGTTTTCACCCAACAAAAGTACCATTTTGAAACAAGTTTTTTTATTAAAGCGCTTGTAGCCATTGTGCAATATTTTCTCTGCAATTAGTACTGGTAGTCAAGAGGGACAGGGTCACACAACCTTGCACCTTATCACCATTCGACGAAACAATACTCACCATCAAAACGTTATCGTCGACGTTTACGATAAAGACTCCTTCAAACAGGCGCGACACGCGATAAAATCGCGCTACACAAAGGCATAGCTCGCGGTGCCTTTGTGGTTCGCGCGATTATATCGCGTGTCTCGTCTGTTTGTAGACGCCTTTATGTGTTCAACGTACCTTTTAATGTTTCTTTTACTCCTTTCCGATTCTTTTTCCATTGCTCTTTTACTAAACACTTGAATGGTTTCATGCTAACAAGTGCAGCGCTTGATGCAGTCCTTTTCGCATCTGTTGTTCGACGTTTCAGAGTTGTATTGTTGAGGTAATTCACAATGGCTGTTTTGTATGGTATCTCGTGTACTGAAGCGATGATAAGTTTAGTATTGTTGTCTGTTCGACATCATCATGCTCTGAGACAGAATCGTCTGAAAACAGTCATGTTCTCGGTAAAACGGTGTTTTATGTGGACAAAATTAACTACTGTGCTACACAGAACAGTTCAATATAAATCAAAATCGTTACATATATTGGTTTTCCAAAGTCAAACGAAACTCATTTCCGATTCAGTCTTATTACCTTTGTTGTTGGAGTATCGCTTGACGTCGCTCTTTGTAAACCAACACAAAAGATGTTGATTAAACCTACTGGATGTCGGGAAACAATTATGTTTTAAATGATCATCATCATTGACGTAAATTTCGGCTATCATGATGAGTTCATGGTTGACCACAAATTACAGCTGAGTGTCATTTAAATACTTATAAAGGCTCCTACAAACAGGCGCGACACGCGATATAATCGCGCGCGATACGAAGGCATCGCTCGTTGCGCGACTTGCGGTGCCTCAAGTTGAGATAAGTAAATAAAATGTTCATCTATTTCTAGCCGTTATTGTTCTAAAACTACGATGTATATCTACTGAATGCTGATACGACCTCGTATCTAGTAATTACAATACAATGGTGGCATCTGTGATAGCATCGATGTGACCACCTATTTATAATGTAATCATTCGAATGTATCGTCTGGAGCAGGTTTGATTGACAAGCCATATCTCGACCTAGCTCTGCCAACAATGCAGGACGAATACGAATGAATCGAGCTGGGAGTGCGCGGATGCTACCGGCCCTGCCGAAGCACATAGCTGTGTTATCGTTAACATTGTGTAGTGCGCCTGTGGTCGCACGGCCGCGGTACACGACGCGATTGTCCACCGGCACTTGTGCAAACTGTGTGCAAAACACTCCATTGTGCGTGCGGTAACAAGAGCCGATCGAATACGTCCAATGACGGGGTGTTGTCTGGCCGACGCGGACGACGTTTTCGACAACAATTGTTCGATTTGCGCATGTGCACCCATTCAACTGTGAATGTTATATGAAACTTGCTATTTCACATGAGACGCGCTGTAATGAAAACACACGGTTTAATTGTGTGCCTTCATGCAGTTGAAACAAAGAAAGAAAAACAATAGTAGAAGTATCATTGTAATTTTTTTTAATTATGGCTGCTATATGATGAGCTATCTGTAGGTAAGTGAAGTCTTCGGAATACATTGTGATATGAGCTAGCGGCGTTCGCTTGCCCTTGCCAATCGGAACAGAGTTCAGCGCAAAATATATCAATATCAAGACATACGATTAAGTACTAATGACGTACTAGGTAATAATAATGGACTTTTACCTATGAACTCATTAAACATTTACTCTGACTCAATTCTTAAGAGAGATTGATCCAGATCAAGCTCTCTTTTGAGGGTTCCGTACATCAAAAGGAAAAACGGAACCCTTATAGGATCACTTTGTTATCCGTCCGTCTGTCTGTCAAGACCCTTTATCTCGGGAACGCGTGGAGGTATCGAGTTGAAATTAAAACCATATACTCAGGTCTACAGTCCCTTGAAGCTGTGAAAAAATCAAACTTCTAAGTTAACGTAAAAAAAAAAAATAGGGCTTTTATGCCGCAAAAGACGTATATTCTTCGACACTCAAGGGAATAAAAATTTATGGGGTACTTCCCGTTGACCATTAAATTTTGCAAGAAGCAAGGGCATATAGCACAGGTACGTAAAGGAAAAAATCCGAAAACTGTAAAAAAGGTACATTTAAAAAAACCCCGTGATAAACTATTTACACACCTAAAATTTGTACGGAACCCTCGGTGCGTGAGTCTGACTCGCACTTGACCGGATTTTTTTCTTTCTCATATTTCGTACCTACAGAGGAAAACTTTTTATGAGGAAAATAATACCCAACACGGGATTCTAACACAATACAACCATTACTGAAGACATTTTTCTCATTTGTAAAAGTATCAGTGGTTTCGTCACGAGTCGACGTTGCGATTCAATTACTGTCGCTCAGTGTTTCCTTATTGCTACGTTTTGCTTCGCGAGCCACACTAATGCTCCATACCCCGTATCTACCACCGATTTGGTATTTTTTATGTGATGTCAGCATTTTCGTTGATGTGAATCAGGATCTTTAAGAGTAAACTAGTCGCGAGCGCGAACTCACTGGTGGTCATAGCCAAAAAGCACGCTGTCTCACTTGGCTTCGTGTCCGACAGAGCTAATATCAGTGATGAGCAGTTAGACGCTAGTTTACACGCACAACGTCTAGTTCTCACGGCGCGTAAAAAAATTCGAAAAGTGCTTTGGAAAATCGAGTTTTATGAAAAAACCACTGCATAAATCAATTACAAATACAGTTTATTGAACTCTTCGATAACTGAAATTTGTCGGTACGGACGTGGTTTTGAAGATTTTACAGTTCTTTTATTACTTATTTACACCCAAAGTTACGTTAAAAATAGCAAGAAAAACGAATCTTTGTTGGCTCATAACTTTTAATGGCTTTTTATTTTACCATTCTGTTTCCGTACAGACAAAATTAATAATAAGACAAAACGATATAATGTTTAATTTTGGATGCACAATGTCAAACAGTGGAGTAATACTCTCCCGAAATTTGTATGGAAAAAAATATCGACTAGTGGCACCTTAAGCTCGCATGTCATCAACGTTTATTTGAATATGTCAGCACCGGAACTCACTCTTCACCTGGTGCTTCTGAAAGACTGCCATTCTCAAATATTCAAATAAAATGAAGTCACTCAGGTGTTAACTAAATAGTATGTACTAGCGGCGCCCCACGGTTTCACCCGCGTAAGTTTTGATCTCGTGGGAATATCGGGATAAAAAGTATCCTATGCCTTAATCCAGGAAATTGTCTATCTATGTGCCAATTTTCATCCAAATCTGTTCAACAGTTTACGCGTGATTGAGTAACAAACATCCAAACATCTTCACAAACTTTCACATTTATAATATTAGTAGGAAGTAGGATAAATAATAGTGAGACTGACGTCAACGTATGCAAATGTAACTTAGTCCAATCACTGGGCTGTACCTACATGATTCCAGGTGGCCAAAGCCCCCCAAGTCTTTGTAGTGAACGAAGAATATTTACATAAAAATATATCATACTGCGTGATTGCTGACCAGAAATCGTTTTTGCACGTCATTAGTTACCGGTACACGTCAACAAAAGCCAAGCTTTTTAAAATTATGTCAAAATTACATCCATTGTTCGCTTAACGAACACCGTGGCACGGACCGTGGTAATAGAGAAAAAAAAACGCGGAAATTATAATAAAAAGGCAGGGGAAGCGTGTAAAACAAATTAGCATGGCCTTGCCATTGTGTGGCAGACGCACCGTCGCGCCCGCGCAGCCCGGTCAAAGTCACTGCCAACTCTGCGCGCACACTGTACATAATACACCGTGCCTATGAACATACACACGTCAATAATATAATGTTCAATTACTGCGTCAACGCAGCTATTAATTGACAAAAGTAACTTGACTTTGTTCTTGAAAACTGTCACACCAATATGTACATATTTGGAAAAAACCATACTATGTTGGAGCTACATAGGGTAGCTTCATTGATTACATTTTTGAGAGGCTTATTTATAATAGAAAGCATAGCAGTGACATATCTGAATAATCCCATGTTATTATAGTTTTAAAACATCCATGGCAAGTCCAAACCTGAAACCAACAGCAATGAAAATATTTTAAACTGGAGAAAATAAACAAACAAAAATTCAATACTGCAAACACTATTAACGAATGTGTATCGGATGAGAATAATCAAGCCAGGTAGTTCAGGGCCGATGGAGTCGTAATAATTAGTTTCAAGATTATCCTTATAATATGTATATTACCGTTCAGAGTCATGTGCGGCGGCTTCTCGAATGAGCTCATTTCTGACGTCGCGCGTCGTTCTGGTTATTAGCGCTGATTTTTTCTTCTCTTTTACTCATTCACGTTATTATTGTGACGATTATCAGAAATTAGAATGGTCATAATCTTTTTACATGTCAGTTAAGGTCAGCGCAAAATGTTTTTGTCTTCCATTCCCGTCTGCCAGCGTGCAGCGGTCAGCCGGTCACGTTATCATTCTGTTCGCTCTATTCATTCATATCGTTCCTCACACTATACGTATTTCTAAACATTTACTTAGTTATTTCGTACGGTCATCATTTGATGACCGTACAGAAATAAGTAAGTAAATGTGATGATGATCAAAGTCAACACTGAAGTACCTAATAGAGTACAGGACTTGGGATTTCTAGAGAGAAATCTTCAAGTTCACTAGCTTACCATAGACAAAACATAGCGCACTGTATTTAGCTATAAGATCTGTATTTCTAGAGAGAAATCTTCAAGTTTACTAGCTTACCATAGACAAAACATAGCGCACTGTATTTAGCTATAAGATCTGTATTTCTAGAGAGAAATCTTCAAGTTTACTAGCTTACCATAGACAAAACATAGCGCACTCAGGGCCGTCTTTAACCTATTGGAGGCCCTGGGTACATAAGGGTCACGGGGCCCCTGTGTAGATAAGAGAATAAGAGAAACTTACTAATATTTTTCATAACTGGGAGGCTAGAAACTTATTTTGTCATTGAATCGGGTAGCTACTAATAACGGCTCCTGCAAACAGGCGCGACGCGCGACGCGAATCGCGCGCGACACAAAGGCACCGCTCTTCGCGCGACTTGCGGTGCCTTTGTGTCGCGTGTCGCGTCGCGCCTGTGTGTACGAGCCTTAATGCGTAGAATGCAACGGTGGCTGCAAAGAATGTTTTTTATGAGTGCAGGCTGGGGCCCCCGAAGATCGCGGGGCCCTGGGCACATGCCCAGACTGCCCAATGGACAAGAGGGGCCAGAGCGCACTGTATTTAGCTATAAGATCTGTATTTTTTTGTTACCTATGTTTTACAAATAATAAATGATTTGATTTGAATACCTAATCGTTATGGCTTTTGCCGTATCTCGTATTGCGCAATGTATGTCTGCAGTGATTGGTTGCAGGACGGTCCAATCTGTCCACCGAGCTATTTATTGCTCTTGACACTGCTGCGCCGCGGCTCCGTCCGTTGCCCTTGAGCCTCGCGACGCGGTACGGATTACGGCGCTGCTAGTAAGTAATAAATTGACGTTTCCAGTTAACAGTCAGTAAACGTAGTTTTACGAATATTGGCTTAAGAGCGTATGACTGAGTACCAACGAGGTAATTAATGATGGTTCAGATTTCTTGCTAATATAGTAAGGAGAAATTATCGCGAATTAAAGTGGTCGCTTCTAATTAAATAATGGCACATGATTTCTTTGATCGATCGTTGAATATATTCAGATTAGACACAATACAGCAGCAAACATGCTATCTTAAGACAATGAGTTTGATTAATTTCGATAAGAAACTTTCATTGTGTCGTGTTTGGTCACGGGCAGATTCCAATGCAATTTCACGGGTTGCAGATCGGTGCGGGCATGCACATGATCCGTTATCCGAGGCGCCGCGCCGTTGCCGGCCAGCGCGCTGCCGGCCGACGAGGACGCCGCGGTTCGGGTGACCCACAACACTCGACCTCGATACAACAGCTAGATCATATCACGTATTAGTATTATGCTTCAACTATTCTGCAATATCATAGATACAATCGACGTTGATTTACGTCGTTGGCAGCTCCACCGTTTCTTCTGTTCTTGGAACAGGAAACTTTCCAAAACAGACGTGTTGACAGTCGACTTGGTGACAACGCCGACAACTTACTGACCGCTATATGGGAGTTTCCCTTTGCACCGGTGACCTTGTCCCGTTTGAGACAGGTTGACCTTACGTATGTAAATGGAAATGAGCTATTGTTGAGGGCTTGTGGAATGCATGATAATGAGTTAAGAATATGTTAAGATGCTACTTCCGAATGAGGAAATCCGATGCTTACGCTTGGCTCATAAAGGTTGAAAAAACATTTAACTTCTGCTAATGTGCATATTTTATCACAACCTGTGTCTCATTTATTTTCCTATCACTGTGCCAGTCACAGCTGATTTATTTTTAAAACGACACTAAATTACCCTAGTTTAAATACTGAATACGCAAAATTAGTGTTACGAAAACGAGTCTAGTAACAATAGATTCAGTAGTTTGCATAATTGACTTCGGCGCATATTTTGTTTTCGATCCTTTTTGTGTCGGATGGAATCGAATAGTTCTTAAATGATGTCATTCTTCAAAAGCTGCCGAGTTATGATCGAAATGATCACGGCTCCGTGGTGCACACTGAGACTGGCCACTCGGCTGTCCTTGTTTGCAGTCAAATGGCGTGTGCAAGTCAATGAACTTGGCACTCTGGCTCAACGACTAGTGCCTGTGTAACACACGCTCTGGTATAGACTAGGTGTCTTCACCGCTTTTGACCTTTTTGCAAACTCGAATTATATTTGTCAGTCATTAGCATCGCTGCAATTAAAATCTTATTTCTTGAAGGCAAAGGTAGTTTTTCCAACGACTTATTGCGAATTTGCAAGTAAATGAGTTCAGCAGAATAATTCCAACAAATTGTTTTAGCTTAGCAAGTGTAATTGAATACACGAAATAAAACCTGTAGCATGCGGATTTAGCTGAATTTTATTTGTGGTTTTTATCTAGCTTTGTTCCCAATCGTTTTAGAATTTAAATAGTACCTACCAAAATACATTGAGAACGTTTTAGCTCAAAGCTTGAGAACGTTTTATTTCATTCAATAGATTCGTGCACGTTCATTTGTATGTTTTAGCAAGCGGTACCTGAATTTGGCACTATTAGATGTATTTGTGGACGATAAGTTTCTCGAGCGAGCTCAGAGATTATTTACATACCGAGTATCAATCAACGTCGTTGTCTATCTATATTTCTAGACGAGTTCTGGCTGTATAATAAATTGAGTTTAATTTCTAATGTCGTTGCTCGTCTATTAACTAAATATATTCTAGAAAGCTCAAAAACTTAGTCATAGTCAGTCGATCCTGCTGCTCCTCTCGTTACTCAATCAATATCTTATCGTTTGGGTTTTTTTCTCAAATTGTTTGCAACTGTTAAAATTGATAAATGATATTGGTATTCTAGACAAAATCAAACTGGTTGCTAATTTAATTGTAAAATTTATTGTTTTTTGACATTGATTTACATTCTGTAATTACTTCAACTCACACCCTGACTTATTACTTGTTAATATTTTTTAATGATAATTGACCCAAAAGGAGGTGTAGAGTGCGTGAGCTGGGCCCCAAGCGATTTCTTCAGAAAGTTGTTCAGGGTGCTTAGGGAGTTAACATACTAAAAGTCCCCGCGTCTAGGAGGTGGGGGGGGGGGGGTATAAAAGTTCCCACTTTTGAGTTTTTCGCTAATATCTTTAAAACGGTGCGTCGTAGGTAGAGAAAAAAATATCTTCTACGTAATGAAAGCTGATACAGTTTTCTACAACTTTTATCGTATACACTTTTTCGAATAAACTCATCGAAGTGACACTACATCATAAATTATTTCATGCTTCATTCATACCTCCATGTTGGTAAGCAGGATCGCAGTACCTTCTTGTATGATGTGTTAAGACAGAATTAACTATAGGTTTGTATATTGTTGTTACTCTATATTATGCGGTTTAAAGACACGTATTCTACCGACTTGGTTATTAATAGGCAATTCAATACAATAATTTTCTTTTAACCAACCGACAACCAGCGTGCCTGTATGAACGTAAACGAGGCAAAAAGAGTATATAAGGAGCGAAGCAGTGGCGTTCTGTAGTTTCTGCCTACCCTCATGAAGAAGAGGCATGAGTTTATGTATGTACGTGGAATTCTTTTATAAGGAAGGGCCAATGTACTGTTTTAACAGTAGCGGTTATTAGAAGAACTTCTGCTGGTGCCACAGCGGTGGACTTGAACAAGAGTAAGGCCAATTGAGACCTTCTTTAATTCATGGATTTTGTCATGCGGGATTCTAATATCAGTAACACGTGGCTTAACTCATCTTTTAATTACTTTGCCTATTATAGTTGTTTGATTTCTCCAATCACTTTGACTCACGTTTTTTCAATTATCGCTGAGTGTCATGTTATCATTATTATTTTCGATATTAACACTAAGTAGGTACCTACTTGTATATCTCGAAACTTATAAAACAAGTGGGTTTTATTGAAATACATACTTTGTTTTATTGAATTAAATTTACTCGGTCATGCTCACAATGCAGTAGGCGTAAAAAACGCCAGATACCGCTTTAACTGTAATACATTTGTTAGTGAAATCAACTTCTAAGTTCTTGATCTAATTAAGACTGCAATTATAAATAATTCACCTACTTTACATTCATATGTATTTCCTACGTTGAAGGCAACCCTTGCTATGTCTATTGATATCGGGCCCAGACACAACCCCTGCAGAATCCCTAACGTTGATCCATGTATTATGTTTGACTATTCTTAACTAACCCCTAGAGTGTCCTATATTCCATGTTGACACGATGTTAGCTCTACAAATGCATTGCAAGAAGATTCGCAGTTCAGTCATAAGAAAAATGTGATGTAATGTATCGAATGCACTTGAAAGTGCAATATCATTAAACCAACCTTAAAATAACCTATCTTCAAACAACTTTTGTTCTTTATAACATACTCGTATATCCATATAAAACTTCGTTCTAATTGATATTTTTTAGGACATTAATAGGTGGCTTTGATTCTATATTATAACATAAAATCTATACGAGTCTTTATTCTACATGGCAGTGTGCCAAGTGATCTGCTTTTCACTTTGAAATTGCTACAGTTTTGGAGAGAAAACTAGTGATGACAAACAGTGACCGAATTGCTATGTTGGGCTCGAACTTTCATTTTCTTTACAATTAAGAAAACTTTTATTAAATTTAGTTTTTGGGTATACTAGATTTACCAGTCTATAATTTTCTAGTTTCTCCAACAAAAATCAATTTCTCATTAACCACTTAATTTTCAATGGACTGAAATCGTGTCTGAATCATATATGTAGAATCGTATATATGCTATTATCACTATCTTCTCAATATCGACAGCGCTCCATTGTTATAATATAAAAGACATAATACATAGGTGTGTGATACTCAGCGCTCGAGGGTACGATATACTGTGCTGTTCATGTTGAAGTGTCCGATGACGTCATCACGACGTGTCGTTTGATAATGCAGGTATAGGTAGGTGGTGCTTACTCCTACGCTATCCAAGGTGTGGGACTATTGTGTCTCCGTATAACGAGCTCAGAATAATGATTATGGCTTTTGGAAGCCTATTAGTTTGAACATGCAAATATACATGTTGCAGATTCCGAAGCGGAGAATAAATAGCAAAAGCTACTCAATTTAAACTTTTATTACCGACTTAAAAAAAAGGAGGTTATCAATTCGATTCGTATGTATGGAATATTATTGGAATTGCATTATATTCACATATGACAATCTATTAGGGCTTCGAAACACATATAATACAAAATTTTATAGATGTACGTAGTATGTATGTTTGTCCACGCATTTCTCCGCAACTATGTATTAATCGAATCGTGACCATTTTTTTTTGGCTTACATTTACTTCAACTTAGGGAACAGTGCAATTTCAAATTCACATCCTACTATAGTATATCACATCACACTAATATTATAATGGCGAAAGTTTGTGAGTGTGTGTGTTTATATGTTTGTGACTTCCTCACGCTCAAACGGCTGGACCAATTTTGATAAAATTTCGTATGGAGGTAGCTGACACCCTGGATTAACATATAGGCTACTTGTTATCTCGATATTGCCACGGGATCGACTTACGCGGGTGAAACCGCGGGGCGCAGCAAGTAATATTATAAATGTGAAAGTTTGTTACTGAATCACGCGTAAACCGTTGAACAGATTTGCATGAAAATTTGCACATAGATAGATTATTTTCTGGAGGATACTTGTTATCTCGATATTCCCACGGGATCGACACTTACGCGGGTGAAACCGCGGGGCGCAGCAAGTAATATTATAAATGTGAAAGTTTGTGAAGATGTTTGTTATCTACTGAATCACGCGTAAACCGTTGAACAGATTTGGATGAAAATTGGCACATAGATTATTTTCTGGATTAACACATAGAATACTTTTTATCCCGATATTCCTACGGGATCGAAACTTACGCGGGTGAAATCGCGGGGCGCTGCTAGTAATATTATAAACGCGAAATTTTGTGAGGATGGATAGATGTTTGTTACACTTTCACGCAAAAACTACTGAACGGATTTGATGAAACCTTACAGTATAGCTTAAATATACATCAGAATAACACATAGGATACTTTTTATCTCGATATTACCACGGGATCGACACTTATGCGGGTTAAACCGCGGGGCACTGCTGGTAATATACCTAGTCTTGCCATAAATGTTGTCACGAAGAAAAAAAAAAATTTTTTATTGCAAATAATATTTATTACTTTTACAGTGAGTTTATACATAAATATAAAACAACTTAAAATATAAAAAGCTTATTCGGAGTGGTCTCCATTGGGATTATCAATAGAAGCACGCACTCTTTCCATGGGAAAATTCTTCACTGCCAATCGTATGGATTGTTTTAGGGACTCCAAATTATCATGGCGTTTAGAGCAAGCCGTACTCTCTAAAACTGACCATAAATCATAATCCAGCGGATTAAGATCGGGACTAGACGACGACGGCCAGTCTTCAGCTCTGATGAAGTCCGAAACGTTCACTTCTAACCAAGACTGTGTGGACCGAGCTTTATGACCCGGCGCCGAGTCTTGTTGAAAGGACCATACTTGGTTATTGAACATGGTGTTGTTAAGGGGCTTAACTACCTTCTCAAGAATGGTATCTTGATGCACTTGTGTCGATGTTTTGATACCTTTTTCACAAAAATATGGCTCAGTCATTCCTTCATAGCTAACACCCCACCAAACCATCACTGAAGTCAAATAATGCCCACGTTGCACTCTGTCGACTAATTGGGAAGTTTGGAGCATAAATACGGTCATTTTGTTTGTTAAAATGTTGCTCAATTGTAAAGATTTTCTCATCCGTAAACAAATTTTTTCTGTGACCTCCCTTTGCGTCCGCTTCAGTGGTTGTTTCAATTTTACCACCCTATTATGTTTTAATTTATCAGTTAAAAAATGACCAGTGCATCTCTTAGGCTGCAAGTCCTAAGTCATCTTTTAAAATACGCGACATGGTTCTGGGTGCTATCTTCATCTTCCGAGATAAAATCTTTTGCTTTCGGACAGGATTTCTTCGAATTCTTTTCTTTTTTTTTTTTGAGGATGGGAAATCATCAAATGACCCCTCCCGCTCTGGGTGGAGCGGAAGGGAGTGTCAGACTCTTACTGACTAAAACCCACCCGTGTTCCTTCCTTAGCCATTTATGTTCCGAGCCAGCGGTAACCCTTTCGGACAATCCCGCTGACCCGGCAGGCTTCGGCCCTGACGGGCCCCTCCGAATGATGCTGACATCTCTTTGAGGCGCGCGTGGAACACGTACGCGCCGTCCGGCACAGGCCTGGTCCTGATCGGACGGTGAGCTACCCATTACTTACCGCCCGCAGGCCCGCGCCTACGGGGTGGCCGGGAGTCGTCGCGCGGCTCCCGACGCCCGGAGCGTCACCCGCGGGCGGCGGCTGGGATGAGAGGCTCTCTCCCTCAGCCGTCCCGCCGCCTCCTTCGCTAGCATGACTGCTTCGCAGGAGACTGCCCCCCACTCCCTCTCGCCCCGGACCTTACTGCTTTGACCACCTTTTTCGCGAGTACGAACACTACGTGGACGGCCAGATCTTTATCTGTCACAAACAGAGGTCTCATTGTACCTATTAATAGCCCGGTACACAAACATTTGACTAATACCAAGCGTATGGAGAGTTTCAAAAATTGCATTTGGCTCCGTACCAACTTTGTGTAATGCAATCACAGCGATTCGGTTCTCTTTATCACCCCACTCCATTTTAATATCGCAAAATATTGTACAATGTATTGGCGGTGGCGCCAAAATTAGAAAACTCAATGAACAATCGTATAAAAATTACAGATTCCAAATTCAAATGTAATATCTTTTTTATTTTTAATTGTAACAGTTATATGGCCAGACTATGTATATATTAAAATAATAATAAATATAAATTGATTTTGTTTACGATGGAAACCTAAACATTTTCGTGGCGCTCGCATCCTTGCGTCGAACAGTTGGTTCATTCATGACTGCGGAAAAGTGTGAGGATGTTCAGCCACTTGTTTTTTAATAGAAAATGCGTGAAGTTCCGTTCTCTTTGGTAACTTTACCGTACAGTTGCTGCTAATTGTTAGTTTGGTAATTGTTCACCGTTGCCTTGCCGGGTATAATATCTTGAATACATTACTTGAGTAGCTGGTAGCTTCTGATTTTGTGTTGTTTAAGTGGAACCCGGTATATTATTATTTTGTTTAATGTTCAATAAAACCGGCTTTAGTTTTACATAATACATGCTTTATTTTACGTCCTCGCTCATTGTTCCTTTTGAAGCGAGCAATGTACTTTGCATAATGGACTCTTACGATAAAATTGAATGGACTCACGATGCAGCGTCGGTCAATGCGGTCATCCTATCATTTCCTACATGAAAGTCCTCCGCCGTGCGCCTGCGTCGGTCACAGATCATTTCCCCGATACTTTCTCCCGACCACACTGACCACTCGCTATCACCTAACGATCGCCATGTTACATCTCAAAAGTTTCACACTAATAACAACAGACTAGTTTCTGAATGCAATATAATGCTTCAGAACTATCATTAAACGTAGTTAGTGAATTTTGCATAACAGATTGAGTTCTGTCAGTCACCCACAGTCGAAGTTACACAATCCGTCTTTGCAGCTGATTTGATGTAGTAACTGCACAGGCGGTACCTCTGTGCAATCATCATAGAACAATGCTTAGCGTGGGCAGTCGCCAAACTTCAGTACTCTCCGGCGCGTCGCGATTGCTCCGGGCGCGTACATTACAGCCATCGAGATATAAGTACTAACGTAAGTACTTATATCTCGATGATTACAGCTTTGTTTCCTTAACCGATTGCTAATCCAGTAATTTGTAAGCATTGGATATCTAACATTACGTTAGAAATGGAGTTGCTCAATCCGTACGTGGAGATGCTCTCGTGCAGTTCAAAGCTCTCGGTCGTGATGTTAGGCCTCGGCGATTTGAGATCAATTTTCGCCTAATGGATTTGCAGGGGCATATTATTGTTGTAGCAAATAAAGCAGTGCGCTACATCTGCTTGTGGTTTTTACCTAGAACACCTTTTCAATTGCCAATGTTGCCATGCAGTATGTATGTAGATAATAACCTGTTATCAGAGTAATGTACAGCGTCAAACAGTATTCAATATGGAGCGCCCATAACATTTTATCGATATGGCCGTCATTCAAATAATAGGTTTCCCGCAAGCCGTGGTACAGTTTCCGGCGTTTTCCAGATTTCCTTTTACGATCGTCTTATTGGGTAAAACCTATAAACTGTAGTGATTACTAGAGACTGGCAAATAAAAGGCACGGTCTTTACGCTTGTTTTATTTCCGATTTTCTTTGATTTAGAGGGCATCGGGCTGTTTTTAGGCCAAGCGAACAACCTCGCAGACCTACATATTATGGATTTCTTTAGATACTGAAGGAACTCAAAATCATATTCATGCTCGTAATGAAACAAAAGTAAAAGTTTTAATCGAGTGTTCAAAACACTAAGGACTTAAATCTAGCTGTGACTTCTTTTGACCTTTTGCAATGGCAACAAAGTCACTGCAGACATAAGTAACTATTTGAATGCGTGTTTACGATATTATGAATAGATTTATGGAGGTCTTTGCGTATTTTTACTAAAGTTAAACTAATAATATTGATTGTAAACGAAAGTGTAACTACTGATCCCGAACGGAAGCTGATTTTGGGGATAATCGATCAGAAACCAAGATTGGAAAGAAAATTACTTCCTTCTCGGAATGAAATCCTTCAGGAAACTTAATAGAGCCTCTCTAATGAACGTAGCTGGACAACTCGGCGGCACACTTAATTATTCCCCTGTCTATTCCACCTGCCGGCTCCGTGAGGTCTTACTTTAAATAGTGGCTGAACCGTGACGTTTGAGACTTTGTTCCTGGATTTAAACCTTTATTTTTTTTTTATAAAAAGTTTAACCTACGTTCTTCATTATCGAATGTCGCATTGAAGTCCTATAACTTTAAAGATACCTGTCAGATAGATTCCTGTAATTAATGTCTTTTGGGCCAGTCATCCATCATAATAAACAACTTTTTCCGCCTCTGTGGTGATTGCAATTCGTTGTCAGTTTCCGCTAAGGATCACACTACCTAATTAGGTATTTGGTGTTCATTGTCCGTTCCAAGTGGAAAATTTGCCATACACACACATAAGTCAGTCATTTTCACAAAAAACACGTACGCTCGACTGCTTTCAAGATTGATGTAATTTTTTGCCAGCCAATGAAACCAATTTGAGACACCGATGGTTTGCGTGATCGCGGTAATGGTTGCCGACTTGCCAACACAGCGTTTTTTTTTTACCTTATTTTTTATTTTACGATGTTTATAATAAACTTGCTTTAAGTTTTTGGCGATGACATCGTTTACTGAAACTACGGGGGACTTACTACGCCAGATTTTTCTCGAATGTCGTCAATATGCTATCGCGCTGAGAGCTCGAAAAAGCCAAAAAGTTGAGTCATAAAGAAAAATGAGATTCATATTAGACCATATTATCCTCACCAGTCACCAGTCACCACTATTCGAGACTAGTTGAACACAAATCTATACTAAATAAAAACGATTTATTCCGGCAAGAAGAATTTTGTTTCGAAGAACCGGTTGTAACGTGTGGCGTAATATCGGCCACAGCCACGATGTCGTGGTGGAACAACTGCGACTCAAAACCCACGTGTTTACTTTACCAAACACTGGAGCTCCAGGTGTATCATCACATGCTATTATCCTCGCTGGATTATTTTTCTCCATACAATTTGTATGTCATGTGTCACTAAAAGCACTAAGTAATCAGGGGTTAGCGCGACCGGTGGTGCCAGCGGCTGCTTGCCTTTGTCCAGTCATCCGTGCCTTATGCAATATCACGCGTAGGGTAGTCACCCCTTCCGTCGGCCCCTCGGATATGGCAACGCATGTAATCGAGTACATACAGACAGATGCACACACGCACGCAACCTGATACCTATACAGGCACGACGGGGATGCAAATTAGTATCGATTGTGATCGGGTTTCTAATAGTTGCAGTTCATTCGTGATTGATAGAAAGGAAAAGAAAATGCTTCAATATGTGGTATTCACTTCATTCGTCGTAATGATTATCTAAAAAGCAGGACCAATAGATATTTGTCGGTGTAACTTGTATCAATTCGCGGTTGTGCATGAAGTCATGGTACAAAAACCATAACAAGAGAAATACAAACAACGTCGTGGAGATATCGTGACTCACAGTTGTCACAAAAAGCCATAGACTGCGTCTGAATGGGAATTACCAATAATAGACAAATGTCAATATTGCTATTATAAGGAAAGTTGTTTAGATAGCGACCGTTACTTCAACGCTCTGTCACCGAGACCACACAGATATATATTTCCTCGTTTTTAATGGAGCCGATGTGATTTAAGTGTCTCATCCATCAAGCGAAGTCTAAAGCCGTAGTTTTTGCTTGATCTCGGTACAGCACGGCGTAATAGATCGATTGGCCTCGGTCCTGCACGCTCCGCCGACTATTGCGTCATGCCGTGATGCTGTCAGGTGGAGCAGACGATGATAATGAGCACGTTGCCCATGTTTATTGCTTTGTTTTTACCATCTTCGATTGAAGTTCGCTCGTCAAAGCGAGACAGACAGCCGTGATGACGTTGCACTGTAATTTATTGGCACTCTCAAGCTTGTCTCGCATGCGGTAAGACTACCGCATGCGAGACAAGCTTGAGATGTGGTTACTGTCTAGTAACCACATCTCAAGCTTGTCCTTCCACGCGAATGTCACCTCAGTTTAGGTTAGGTCTTGATCAGAACTTTTTAATTTTGTTAAAACTTTGCAAACGAAGGCTGTAGAGAGATTAGTTATGGAGAAAAAGCGACAATCACGAGGCATGGCGTTTAAGTGGAGGTTAACAAAAGCGTCCGTCATTCCGTGCAGAATGTGAGCAAGTCTGACAGTTTGATCGTTCACCCCAAAACTAGTGCAGTCGAGCGTGACCGTGCTCTCGGTACCACTATTACATCAGTTATTCAGTACACTGTACAATTAAATTATGCCAATTATTAATGTTTCATATAATAATTGTGAGGAAACCGGCATATCCTAGATCAAAAAATTCGAAGACGTGACACCCGCACTGGGCCTGCGTGGCCCACTCGTTCTCACAGAGAGGAGGCCCTTGTCCCAGCAACGGGAACATTAAAGGCTGATTATGTATGTATGTTATGTAATATAATAATTTATTTATATTTAATTGCGCTTTGCATTGAACCTACAAAAAATACATTAGATATTGTAAAGCTGCTGAAAATATCGACAACGACTGCGGAAACTTATTTGGGACACTGATAAACTTGTTGTTTTTTTTTTAAGTCGTTAAGATTCATTGTTCATAATGTGTTTATAATTGAATTATAACTTAATAATGGGAAATCCGCATTGTAATGGGAAAACGAAACTTTAGGAAGCTGCTGAGTAGCAGTATTTGCATTTAAACGCTTCCCGAGATTAACATCGCTTAGCTCTCGAGGATCGGGGCGGAGGAGGAACCCCCGTATTGGCTTATACTTGTGTATCTCGAGTTAGGCGTGACGGGTGTAGTCATTAGCCGGTAATTTGGCGCCGGCTGACATTTGCATGTTATCTGCACGCCGCTGGCGCCGACGACATACCGAACCAGATAGCTACACTACGCATACCCCACATACGAATGCAAATTAACATGGACACCGAAACGACTAGCGCTGATAAACGGACTCCTTTGAACCCATTTTAGAGTTAATTATCCTTTTGTGAATATAGCCTGTTAGCTTCCATCTTGTTTACCGAATGTTTTGAATTTCCTTCATGAATTGATAACTGGATGCTATATTTAGGCATTCGTACCGATAAATCATGGTGTAAACAAGTGTTGGAGTTGTAGTGGCGTATGGTCGGTGGTTCGGTACATGTCGTCTATTCCGGTATGTTTATGGGCGTGAGGCCCTAGAGGCGCTGCCGCGCGACGGGCCCGTCAAGATGACGCGGCACAGGCTGATGTTGGCGCCCAGCCAGGGCTAACTACGTCCCTGTAACATACTCGCTGTTTTATGTTCAATCTTATTTCATACCGTTTTATTATGCCCTTACCTTTAGATCGGTATGCGTAAACAGTTTTTAGGAAGTAGATAATATTCCGAGCGAGTATTTATTTTATAGCCGCCATATGTCGAGGAATATAGTCACATATGCTACCGTGCTCTGTGCTTAATTAACTCTACTTAAAGACAGGAAAAATAGATTTGGAGCAATTGCCAACTGCAAAAAGTACTTCTCGGAATGGAGATTTGATTGAATTAATTGAGAGATGTCTAAAAATAGTCCTGATATAATAGGTGACGAGACTTCTTTAATTGCTGGATGTGTGGGTGCGAATCTGATGCAGCACCTCCAACCTGTGGCCCGGGTCAATTGCGCGCACGCATCCCCCGCGCCTCACGAAGGCCGTCTCGATCGCCTGATCAATCAATTGCTACAATTATATAAGATTTTCGTCTGAGTGCTTAGAACACGCATCAAGATTATTAGCCACATCCTCGCGGAGGATTTCTGAAAGGCTCGACGGAAGCCATAAAGCAGCGGCCGACAGTTCTGATTTAAACAATTATTTGAACAGATTGAAATTGAGAGGTCTTGCATACCTGATTCAAGGAGAGCGATTACTCTAAATAACTCACTTTGGGCGTTCAACTCTTTAGATATACAGGGATTCGCCACTTGGATTCGTACCTATCCCGAACATGCCATTCTGACTCTTGTGTGAAATACATTCTTCAAAAATGAAGTCCAAAATAAAAATTTTCTAATACTTTTATTGGATTCCACATGTAGGTATTCTTTCTTTTCACAACACAACATGCTATAGATTAATTCATGTGACTTGTTACGAAGAACGCAATTTTGTAGTTCAGACTTATCATTAGTAAACCCACGTATCTTAAAATTATTACATCACAAAAAATCACTACATAGTATAAAACAAAGTCGCTTTCTCTGTCCCTATGTCCCTTTGTATGCTTAAATCTTTGAAACTACGCAACGGATTTTGATGCGGTTTGTTTTAATAGATAGAGTGATTCAAGAGGAAGGTTTATATGTATAATAATAATAATGTTTCCGTGCGAAGCCGGGGCGGGTCGCTAGTATAAAGATAAAGTAATACGATCATTGAGTTAATGTAGCATATGTTTGTTTCAGGCAATGTAAGAGTTATGTGGATACAATAGCGTGGCTCTTCGAAACTGGCAATGTTTCACGCTGCCATCTTCCTATCCTTCGTCATCCATGTGAGTTGGCCTTTCATTCCGAATGTACCGATGTGATGTATCTCGCTTCTTATTCTTTGGAGCTGCGCACGCACTTATCTGTTTGTGTGTAACAACAGTTACGTCACTATCAAACATAGCCATTGATAACATCACGTCATTCACGTCACTCAATGTTTTCGTCCAAATGATACACTTGTCACTCGTATTTAGATAGGTAATCCTAGTTATCTGCGCAAGGACACTCGCATTCAGATTAACTTATAGTTAATCGTTTATTTTGAGTACTTGCGCGGAGTCGAAATTATATGAATTTACAATGTTGGGCGTCCTTGCCTCTTGGCACCCTTCGGCAGTCACGCGAGAACTGCGCTGTAGCGCGGACGTGCATCGCGTTCTTGTAAATCAAATAAATATACGTAAATGTGCACAGCTTCAACAGTCCTACATGTAATGTGAAGCAATTATTGACTGATTACTACTTTTTTTTGTTCGACCTCTGAAGCGTCAGCACACGCAGCACTCACTATAATAGCAGTATGTATTTTAAAGTGTTCTTATTGTCTTATATATGGTCTTTTGTTTGAAAAACACGAGTATGTATAACGAAAGATTGCACTTGTCAGGTTTCTTATAGCGCGCTAATCCTGCTGTTCACGACGAACACACGAGTTTTTATGGTTTCAATAAAACTTTAATTTGTAAACAAATATGGAACGTTGTGTCGCCGTGAGCTGTGGGCGCATGTGATGATGCACAAATAAGAATGACATGACAACATACAGAAATAAGCGTTGTGTCAAAGGTGTTGTATTTTCGTTGCCAGAACATGTGACTATCCGTCGGATTGCGTGCTCTTTTGTGATTGCTTGAAATGTGATTAGATGATGCAGAAGTGATAAAAGGTGGCTACTTAAAATAATACACATTTAAATACTTATTATCCTTCCTTATCCAACTTTTATATAATATGAAGTAAATACTGTGTGTATAGCCCATGTTAAAAATATATATTGGCACTATATTATTGTGAAACTTCCAGAGTTGAGATATTAAATCCCTGACATTTTCTACGCTCATACTCGTTAATTCCTAACCTTCGAAACATGTTAATTACCCGAATCCTCTTAGTAAAAAATATTACAGCACTTTCGCAACGTACATAAATATATTGATTTCGCTGGTCTTTCTTCACACATTAGCCAGAGCATCGTTAACGTTACAATATTGCAGCTAGTGAATACGAGCCACATTACAAGTCATAAAGACAGCAGATGGCCCAATATTAATGTATTCGAAGCACTGAATATTGATGTAACCGTCTGATCTATGTGCGAATAGACTGCACTATTGCAACGTATTGCAACATATAGATGTCTCAAATTAAGTAGCACGTTTGATATTTAACCAAAATCACAAGCTCCCGAAACATCCAAAAAAATTGCCGATGAATTTGAAGCAGACGAAGCCCATATCCCCCATATCGTTAGGCACGGATTTATTTTGTTTAATTTCGTGTATTTCATTGCGTGACATGGAAAAAATCTTCCTGTCATCAAAAATCCGATACCAAAAAGATGGTCCTACTGTCCCGGTCTTCTTTACATTATCTTAATTTTTTCTCAACCATCAATTCTCTATTCCAGACTAATGACCGCGGCAGCTATGCGCCTGATCGTCGGTCACCGCACGCTATCGAACCACGGAGGACGCCACTCTGATGCCAAAATAATCACCCCGCTATCTCCACTTAGATAGGCGTTTTTAATGTTTTACAATTTACATTTTTAACGTAGATTCATTTACACGTGCGTTGATGTTAACACACATGTGAAGTGAAGTGCAAGTGCTAGTGTTGTGACCCAGCTGGTGTAATCCGGCTGTATCTGGTTTAAGTGGTGCGTGTCCGGTCTAGTCCGGCGTGCGTTAGTCCGGGCCAGTTGCGCAGGGCCCGATGTTGGCGGCGTCATGGCCTTCATGACGAAGAAGAAGCGGTACAAGTTTGGGGTGCAGTGCTGTCTGGAGGAGCTCACTGAGGTGCCTTTCGTGTCTGCGGTGCTGTTCGCCAAGGTCCGCCTGCTGGACGGCGGAAACTTTCAAGAACATTCTAGCAGGTCAGTAACACATAGTTACATAGCCATTAAGTTCGTATTTGTGTCACATTATTATCTGATACGTATTCGACGATAAATTACACGTCGTTGAGTGTTATCAAACGTCACATTCTATTAAAGTATCGATAAAAAGTTATCTGTTTAAAAGGCAGACCTCACGTCACCCGGCGATATGAATAATTTCTTGCATTTGTCTACATTTATGACGTTAGATAAAAAGCTTGCTACATTAGCTCCAAGCTTCAGATAAACTTTGACCTAATGATTATTTTTTTGTTTTACAAGTAATTTCGTTCTCGAAGTCTCGAACTCAATATCAGTCAACTTGCATGATGTTGCCTTATCCGGTAATGGCTAAGCTTGCCAGTCGTGTCTAGAAGCGATGTCTCTAGGCTAGCATTTCCTCTCAGCGTCGAAAAATGCACACTATCTCGAATCCTATATTTTCTGGATTCTGGATGTTAATCTAAATGATTGTCCAAGTTACGGTTGCTCCTCGCAAATTGTTACTTTTTGTTTTCAGTACAGCTTTAAGTAGTTTCAACTGTCAAGTAGACAAAACGATTCAAACAAAACAAATATGTCTTACTTTCATTTTGGTCTTCTAACTACTATGCAGCAATCAAATCTTTGTTATCAATATTAACGCCATGTTCTGAGAATGAAAAGTTATTTTCCTCTCGTACAACAGGTCCAATTACTCGCTTGATTTAATCTTCGGATTTTGTTTCTCGCGCTTGATTAAGTAAAGTTTTGACGGCCGTTCTTACTTCATCATTGCGATATGTACACTTGTACAATGATGGTGGTCTGTGCGTTTGTTCGTTTTGCTCCAATCGCTGTCGCAAGTAAACGACAGTTCAGCTCATAAATCAAGTTTGGTTAATCCAGTCGGACGGAGTCCGGGGGGGGGGGCTCGTATTCAGCGCATTGGACCACGCCGCACTTGCTTGCACAACACTATTCTTCATTATATATTGTACTTACTAGCAGTCAGGCGTAGATTTCCGTATTTGCAGTTTTTGACTGAAAAACACGATATCGCTGTTAAACAGGCGTTAACTCGTTAACTCGTAACGTAAGATAGATATAGTACGTCAGTATTCAGAAAGATTTTAGAAGACTCCTATGCCAATAATGTGTTGGACACACCACAGAGGCAATTTAACTGGAAACACTTTCCTTGATAAAATGTCTGCGGGCACCAAACAACGTTACTGGAGAGCAACGCTCTACAGTGTAGCAGTTGGAAACTAAAACGAGTATACTATCGAGTTCTTTATTCCTCCGACCTGTTTTAAGTCCTTCGCAATTATTTTCTAAGCTTGAAGGGTTTCAAGCTTTTTTTTCTGGAATCTGGAAACAAGTTATAAAGTATCTTGAAATCCATCAACTTGACTAACTTGATACTTCATCGGCCTTCTTAACAGAAGTCAAGTTCAAAGTTATTATGTAGACCATAAAAGCAACTATTTACCTTTTGTGATTGAATTAATTAACTTGTAAAGGACCATAACGATAGCTCACAGTTACGTCGACATTTTTATTTTCCAGATCTTTTATTTGTTTGGTCTTATTTCCTAGTCTCTTTTAATAAAGTACAGAAAGTTGCAAGCAATTTGTAAAGTTTGCTGCATTACTAACTTTTCAGTACAAGGGACTCAAACTTGGGCTGGCAACTTTTGGATCTCTTGAATTATATTTACTTCCAAATTATATAACTGTCAAAAGTTTGGCCCTCTCTTCTGGAGCGGGTCGAATTCCTCCGAAGTTATTAATTAAATAAAACTGTACTACTTTTGAAAGCATTGATTTTTGTGGGAACAGACTGTATTATGCAAGGCGTCTAGTCATCGCGATCATCAATCTTTATGTCCGTACAACACTCACTTTCCGCGAGGTCTGTCTTGCCCAAGTTGCTGTGTCGTGGTGATATAATCCACCCACGCGGGGCAAATTGTCTAGGTGTACGTTCGCGTGTACATAGTAGCGATAATTATATGGTGTTTCACCAAATTGAAATTGATGATGTGTGAAAAAGTTGTAAAGTCACCATTAATTTGATGGTTGTTAAAAGTATTACAAATTATATTTGTGTCTGGTAATGGGACTCCAGTTCACTGCCCTAAATATATGTAGTCTTTGAAATACACAAATATTTGTGCTGTTCACTGATCTCCTTCGTCTAGTTGTAATCTCGGAGATTCAGTAATCTCCGTGGCCGGCCATGTCGGGTGGTCTTGTCCCGGCCGTGAGGCGACCGGACGCTTGTTATCCAATCCCCAGCAGCACCGGACAGGCATCATATTTAGCACCACTCCCATCACGCACATTACACATCGGTCAGCACTTGCACTCCGATTGGCACATCCTACTTCCAAGTTTCTGGTCCTTGTGTTGATGAACGTGAACGGAAGCATGTGTATATCGGATTTGTCGAATTTCGCTATATTTAGCACAGTACATAAAAATAAAATTGCAGCGCATCATGAATCAATCGAAGGCCGTACGTACGTACAATCGCAGTAAAACGCAATGGAATATTTTTCTAGTAATCTAACTATCAAAATAGATTTGTAGGTCTCGAGATTAGAACAAATGTAGTGAGCTGCACGAGACTTCGTTGTGTAGTATGTGGTGGCCGTATCAATGAGTTTCCGAGTCGCCGCAGATAAGTGTGGCCATATACGCTTCCGACACGTGTTAGTGCTGCTGTCGATAACAGCTGAGCTGCTGCAATCCATTTCTGTTCCACGTCGCCTAGCTAATATTAGCATAGCATAATATGTCTGTAATTTTGTATGTCTCGTGCAGTTGTTGAAAGAAATCCAAGCTCAGGTATTGAATACAAAAAAGTGCAGTATTCGGCAGTGAATTGACTTTTTTTACACCTATCGCATGTTTGTCGTTTCCGACTGATGCTAACTTGACGGAATTTTTCCAACAGTGCATTTTTACCTTCTTTAGTGATTGAATTTGCTTCATAATTCTAAAATGTATTGTACAAGTACTACTGACCTAATAGTAATCTTATCATCATCTCTTTAGCCTCATGGTCATGTAGGTACAGGTACTACTCCTAATCGGGACATGCTCTCGAATCTATCAGAGCAAATTATAAAACCTTCCGTAGTTCCGTCCCCAATCGTACCTAAGCACGTAATTACGAAGGTACGTATGTGGGTCACAATCAGACAGGAACTGAACACTCACTAGTAACAGCAGGGCTGGCAGCTTGAGTAAATATCATAGTATTACGCCAATGTTTTATCGATTATCGGTAAGATTCGGTTCATAATACCGGTCACATTAAAAATATTTGTAAATTTGTGGAAAATTCTGATGTTATCTTTAAATCTAGTATTCGCGGCATCCCGGCAGTCCTGTGTGGGAAGTGAGCAGTTATTGGGAGTAGGGGAGAGGTGGAATGCGGAGGCGTCCGGTGCTCCCGTCCTCTCGCCGAACAATTCACTCCGGTGCAAACCAATGCAACTATGATTGAGCTACGGACCGCATTCAAAACGGTCGCCTTTTGATTAGAAAATGGAATGGATTCTAAAATAGCGTTTAATGACTGAACCCACCCAGAAGCTTGCGTAAGGTAGCGTTAACTACGACTTCGACATTTGACTAATTGAAAAACTTAATCTTTAAATTATTTATTGGTTTTTACAATGTCAAAGATCTGCTGATTACGACAACACGTCAGAGACAACTTGACGCCAGATTTTTAATTGATCAATTAAATAGACTCCTTGTCTTTTCTCTACCTTTTTTAAATACAAGCTGTGCTAATTATAGACTTTAAATAGTTAATAAAGCTGAATGCCGCGGCTTGGCGTTTAGCACGCGGGTGTGGAATTCCTCACCCAGATAAGAACCGCCACCTGACTGACACGGGTTGAATGACTTTCTGTTTTCTCACAAACGCTGCTAACATTCAACATGTAGTTCCAGCTTACAGTACAGCTCAATGTTGACGAAATGTTTGGAAACAAATAGATTTACTCAAGTGATGATTGGATGTTGGTCCTTTGAGCCGATTAAGAGATTACCATAGACTACAGTACATATTGATTACTCGAAACACAAATATTTGGTTAAAAATTAACTGTACCTCGACAATTTACTTATTAATTTCTAATTGAAATTGTCGGTTTCAAACAAAGGGGTGCCGATTACCATTGATTGTATAAGGGATAGTACACTAGGTATCCCAACGGTTAATTAACTACAGCCATTGTTCTGAATCCTTTGATGAAAGTTGATCTGTGCGATATACTTGGTGCACCTCTTACAATGTAAGTCGCTATCGCCAATCGCATCTGGCCATCATCTACAAATCCATCTAATAATAGAGCAAGTTTATTTATAAACCGGCTCGCTCCATTGTTTACGATAGCACGTCACCGCCGACATTGTGTTTATCTTTTGTTCTTAACACAAATTAATCGATTGTTGTTCTTTCTGTTTTGTAATTCGGCCTGTTTGCTTGTTTTTGTCACTTGCTGTAATCTCGAACAGCTGTTGGCACTTGAGCGTTTGTTGCTAAACAAAGTCTATGGTAGATAATTCTGAGCCCATTCGTTGACTGACGCATCCACCAAGCAAATCCATCTAATAAAAATCCAATCATTTCTTCCAAAACAAACGCAAACCATACTTTTGTCCAGTTCATTTTGACAACAATTCGTCAAGCTGGAACTTAATCTTTATCATAATCTGGTCCTAAGTCGTTTTATGAAAAAAGAACTTGCCCCAGTTGTCTGAGATGTGTTGGTTAAGGGCCTTACTCTCGTTTAGTACCGTAACTCGGTCACTTTATGAAGCTTATAACTCATTAACGGTTTGGTTAGAAGGTCTGTAAAAAATATATGTTTGCTATAGATTCATGTACAGCATTTTTGAAACAGGGTTTTTTCATAAGGCTAATACTTTTGCCTTAAAAAAATATTTACCAAAACGCTATTTTCGCTAACATTTGCTTATAACTTCTAAACGGCTTTGATGTTTGGAAATATTTTTACACTGAAAAATTGGTGGTTAGAGGTACTACATATTTGAAATAGCGTTTTTAAATCAATCAACAGTTGCAAAGACAATGCCTCATTTTGAGATATAGGTTCAGAGGTGCTCTGCGCGGGCGCGGGCGGCAGTCGTGCGTTAGCACTGAGACGGGGTGGCTGTGTCGCTCGCTGCTCCGCCCGGCTATCGATCGACTACGCGCGTTTGGCTGTGTTAGTGCAAATATTTATGAACGAATTGTATCAGTATGCGTTTATAGATTAGCTCGCTGCAGAGGGCCCATTTCTATTGTCCGCATGGACGCTTTATTAGTGGTGCCATTTCTAAATACTGTTTTTTTTTTTATAGATAATTTGTAAATAAATAAAAATGCCAAAGCAAAGCAAGTCAAGAAAAATACGTTTTCTCTACGACGACGCACCGTTTTATAGATATTAGCGAAAAACTCAAAAGTGGGAATTTTTATACCCCCCACTCCGGCTCACCTCCTAGACGCGGGGACTTTTAGTATGTTTACTCCCTAAGCACAGTAAGCACTGAGCAACTTTCTGAAGAAATCGCTCAGGGCCCAGCTCAAGCACTCTACACCTCTTTTTGGTTTATTCGTTGAATGGACTAATAAGTATCTATCTATCTATACTTAATCTTATAAATAAAAATCTTTAAAACTTTATCTAATAAATAAAATTGGAGTGTCTGTTTGTAATATTAAAACAACCGCTTCAGGCCATTTTATTTTGACTGTTTAGAAAATAACTACATACTTACTCACAATAAAAAAAAAATGTTTTCAAATACCTTAATTTATAAAAAATGAGCATTCTTAGTTGTCAATCTACGAGTAGCTGGTATTTGCATTACTGAGTTTATTGATTACTACCTTCTCATATTCTTGTGCGGATTTATTTCTGTGACTGGGACTTTCACTAGCAGATAGGTGAATAAGGAGTAACTTAGGCTACTTTTATTTTAGAAAAAAAAAAGAAAATAGGTTCCCACGAAAAAAAAATTAAAACCTATGAAATGAAATATTGAATAATATCCGATTCAAATAGGGAGGTTGTATACTACGTTTATTTAGGTACTTAACCAAATGTAAATAAATCATATAATAAAGAAACGGAGTACTTATAGTTGTTTTTATTTTTTATAAGTGGATCCTATACGTGAAGATTCCTTAATTTCCAATGAAATTGATTGGATAAATAATAAAATAATATAGTGTTTTTGTTTTAGCCCAAGGAAATCGTTCACCAAATATTGTATATAAAAATGCTAATACGAAAAACTAAAAATAAATAATAATTAAACTAAAATGCAAAAACGATCAAAAAGAACTAAATGGAGAAATATTAGAAGAATTTCAATAAAATTAGCATAGGTATTTCTTTACGTGGCGGTGAATAGACGACTTTTATGAATTTGAGGGGGTGAAGCAGATGAAGTGGGATACGAATAGTCCCCGCCATCGGCGGGGTGCACCGCGCGGATTTCGTCGATGAGCGACTTCCATTATATTTAGAAGCGTAATTTCGCGACTCGAATAAGATACACGATTGCCTCCGCGCTCTACTGTCCAGATTCTCACTGCGTAATCACCAGGTTCGAATTTCAGTAGACGGCATAATCTTTAGTTTTGTTATTTTTTAATTATAATGTACTTATCTTTTGTTTTGTTATTTTTTAATTATAATGCGCATATTTTTATTTTCTTATTTTTAAAATAATTCAATAAGTAATTGTTATTTTAATAAAAACAATCATTTTTATTCCTATAGTTATTTTTCTTCAGAATCTAGAGTAAGTAATATAATAAAAATAAAATAAAAACGTCCACCAAGCTTGATTCGGAAAAAATTATATACCTACAGTGTTTTACAAAAGAGTGTAAGCAATAATAATATAGTCTGAAAATTTTCAAACAAGAAAATCGGCAAAAAGTAAAATAATAATTAAAAAAACATATCAAATAAGAAAATAAAAAAAAAACAAATATGGAAAAGTTTGGATTTGAAGACGGGCGTTAGTGACTAAACTATAGTGACGTGACGCACGAGACCACTAGACCAATCGAGCTGTTGTAATGTACGTCGAAATTACGCGTCATAATCTGTACAAACAAAATATGGTGTGTACAAAAAAGTAGGTACTTACTTTACAATTTGTTTCGTCGAATAAGATCTCTTTATTGCCTTCCGTTTATTTTCTTGTTGACCATTTTTTATATACTGATAGTACAAACATTTACACCAACAACATAACTTAGAAAAAACTAATCAAAAAATAAAATATAATAAACAGCTTTCATCAACAAACAGATACCAAAGTACGTACCTACACTAGGTACCGACTCGAAATAATTGCAAGACTTCAAAGTATTTTATACGGCTACTCGCTCAAAAACTACATAGGTACCCAACGCGTCAGTTTTCGCAAATGCGATCATTCTCCCATTGAGTTATAATGTACAGTCAGTTTCAGAGAAATAGTACCCCTCCAAGACTTAAAGATTATCGCCCGAGCACGCTCGGGCCCGCGTGTCACGTGAGCCTTGAGCAGCTCCCTCCCCCGGGCCCCGCCGCCGCACCCATCTCGTGCACCCACCGATCCGTCTCAAATATTATTTGCAATGTTTTTAATCATTTATATGGTATTTTATCGGCTTCCTTCTGGCCGAACCGTATAGATACCAAGAATAACTTACAAAAAGACACTGCGTGCGACTAAGATACGAACCCACATCGCGAGATCATCTAGACCGCGCCTTATACCACTAGGCTATTGACTCAGTTAGCAATCTTAACGAAAATTCGAATAGCATTACTCCTTTTATCGAACAAGGTTATTAACGGTCTAATATTCTAGATATTAAGGTTTAAATTTCAACTTCCGTCTTATATTTAATACTAGCACCTTACCGACTTGTTTTACAAAATGCAATACGCAACTCCTCTATTAACTAAAACATAAGGTTGAAATTAGCATAGATGTCTTGTTTGGTTGAATAGAATGTGTTGATTCCGATTGTTGCACTACCCTCATTTTACTTCAGAAACTTAACTGCTGTATGAACTGCGAGTTAAGGTTGAATTTAGTATACTATTCTTCGCCTTATTTACTAAACTGTGATTGAGGGTATTTTTACTTTTCAAATGGTTTCATTTTCGTGCCGATTCGCTTGTGTGTAATTATCTTCATCGTAATATTATCCAATTTATTAAGTTTTTAACCAGTTGATTCTATTAATCGATGGTATGGTTCGATTAACAACTTTATTAAAGGCTAAAATTGTAGTTCTGTGGGAAAAGGAACAAAACATAAAGAAAATAAGCACGAGATATAAGCATAACGGTAAGATTTACGTTATTCTTACACATACCTATTTATTGTTGCAATCATGTTGCATTATTACTTACAAGTTGGATTTTTTTTATGTATTTCTAATATTATTATTTTCATTACAGAGAAAAACAGTTCGTAGATGGATACAAAGGTATCAAGCGACGGGTGATATGAAATGTGATCACCAAGGCCCTCGCCCGATTGCTTACACTAATGAATCGAAGCGACAACGTAATATGTATTGTGAAAGTTCACTCAGTGGCACCCTTCAAAACTACGCGTTCAAATGCTGACTTCAAGAAGTGTTAGACAGTGACGGCCATCCTATCCGTTATGAATAGGCAACTCAGCAGATTAACTGTGTAACTTATTTGATAAAAATGCATTGGAACATTTATATGAGCAAGTGTCAAGTGTTAATCATTCCCAATATCATTCCATTATCAGTGGGATCATTATCTCGTAGTCAATCAAAAATAAACAACCTTTATTATTATCAATCCAGTTCTTGTTTACAAGTAGTCTTGTAATGTGTTAACGATGCACCATCTGACCTCACATATTTTTCTAATGTTGTGTTAAATAAGGGTTATCAGAAAATGTGATAAAAGAGAAAGATGTATATTGCTATACTGTTATAGTTTAGCATGTTGGTTCTTCCTCTGTAATTCACAGTTTCTAGAAATATCTATAAACGAACCGTTATCTAAACCAAACTCGGGTATCTATTTTGTGTTTAGTTAATATTCTAAGTATAATAACCCCAATTTAACACAGATAGAAATCTGTATATTCAACCAGGAAGTGGATTCCATGAAGTCCTAGAAATGTAATTAAAGAAATAAATGAATATTGTTTATGCAAAATGCTAAGCTTTTATTACAAACCTCCATTTGATTTTTTAATAATAATTAACGAAAAAAACAAAACTAACTACTAAAGAAACTAAAAAATAATAATAAAGGTAAATTAATAAAATAAAAAAAATCTTCTCAACCGCGGATTGAACTCGAGGCCGTCATATTGTTAAGCCGCAGTGTTAACCACTAGACCAACATGCCACTTACAATACGTTTCAAAAACTTAAATAGGTTCGATGTCATTACCAAGGTGTAACGGTTTCTATGAAGCGTGCTGTACGTAGTACATATAACTCAATGCATTCTCCTTATCAATTAGAGTCTACGGAACAATTTCGTATGAAAGTATTTTTACTGAAAATATTAATTGTAAACGCGATTGTGCTCCTTATTCATAGAAGGTAACGGGTCAATTTCCTATGCAAGTATTTTTACTTCCAACTAAGATTGAAAATAATAATTGTAAAACAAAAGAATCTTCGTTTATTTGTGGAATATTTAACATAATTATTGGTTAGCAACTCGGCATTCTTATTTCACGTGTAAACGTGTAATACTTAAAAATATTTTTCATGTTTGATGTGAGACTCGAACCCGAACGTTCGCCATGCGAGGTACAGTGTTAGCCACTTTGGCCACCGTAACGCTTACGAACCTTATTGAAATTTGTAATAACAATCATGTGGCCAATTTGTAGTGTTGTCAAACGTTCTTATAGAAGAAGGTCATTACATTAGTACTAATATTGCTATGCCATAGTTTTGTGAGATTGCTAGTCGACTTCTGACTGTTTTTGTAATATACCAAAATATTTTTTTTTACAATTTTTGTCTGTCTGTCCGTCTGTCTGTCTGTTTGTTCCCGCTAATCTCTGAAACGGCTGGACCGATTAAGACGGGACTTTCACTAGCAGATAGGTGAATAAGGAGTAACTTAGGCTACTTTTATTTTAGAAAAAAAAAGAAAATAGGTTCCTACGAAAAAAAATTAAAACCAATGAAATGAAATATTGAATAATATCCGATTCAAATAGGGAGGTTGTATTATACTCCGTTTAATTAGGTACTTCCAAATGTAAACAAATCATAATAAAGAAACGGAGTATAGTTATGTTTATAAGTGGATCCTATACGTGAAGATTCCTTAATCTCCATAGAAATTGATTGAATAAATAATATAATAATATAGTGTTTTTGTTTTAGCCCAAGAAAATTGTACACCAAATATTGTATATAAAAAGGCTAATACGAAAAACTAAATATAAATAATAATTAAACTAAAAATGCAAAAACGATCAAAAAGAACTAAATGAAGAAATATTAGAAGAATTTCATTAAACATGCATAGGTATTTCTTTACGCGGAATACAGAATTAATAAGTTATCGTAAACTCTGCGAACTCAACAATAACTTTTTTCTTAAATTCCACGCGGACGAAGTCGCGGGTAACAGCTAGTACAAAATATATCAGTCTTGCATCCGCCATTCCCTTCTGGAATCGTAGGCAAAAATGGCGACCTACGTGCGGCATGTCTGCGCTTCTGCATATTCTTTGAATTTCGTTTTAGTGTACCGCGCCACCGCATGCGTTTTACGTAGGACGCTTAGCTCCGCCCACATGCACAAGGTCAGTGAGCCATCTATACACCTTAAGCCGAGCTCACAGCGACAAGTGAACCACTTTCTACAAAAACAAACAACTGACTGGCCGTGGGCAGACAGGCCAGCTTCACGCTAGTGTAGCAGTGTTATTAGCTCATGTTAGATTATAGTAATTATGTAGAAAACTGCAAAATAGGTACCGAGATTGAATATCCTATGCTACGTGTGCCATGAAGTCGATGTGTTTGTTTATCACTTATTTGTTGCTAAGTAACCTCATGTCATTATGTCTGGTTTCCTTACTATTAATCTTGTCGTAAAATGTCGTTTAATCGTACTCGTAATCGATCTGGATATTTAAGTGCTCTGTTTGAGTGTACTGCTAGTTATGTAACAATCTTTGTTTTTATCATAAAAAAACTTTATCTCAATAAAACATGTGGAAACGATCAACTTTAACTGCTGTTTGCCTTAAGTTGTTAAACTACAATGAAATATGATTATTTTATAAACTGTTCTAGAAACCTTTTTAATATCTCGCGCCCTAGTTCCTTTGGGGAATTATATGCAGTCCAGATTTTAGAACTTAACAATATAACAATGAGAAAAGATCAGCCATTGGATTAGGTTTTATTTTTGTAAGCATTAAGATCTCGCGTGCTGTCTATAAATAGACTAGCGCGCGTTATCCACCCACCGTAGCTGTGGTGTGTGTAATTAACGATATCAGCCAACTTGGCCAAGGCAATGGCGCCCGCATTGCACCAGGGAGCAAGGACGTCGCGCCGTGGACAACCGCCAACCACCATGACAACACTTAGATCTTACCGATACACGAACTTTGCCACCCAATGGGAGCATCGAAAGTCGAAACAACAATAGAGACAGTCTCCATATAAATACACGTATAAAAGATGGTCGCCAAAGACCGTGTCGATAAAATCACAATTAAAATGAGTAAGTAGTCACGCGAGCGTGTAAACACTAACAGATATGACGATAATTAGAGTATAGTAGATGCGATAAAATAAATATAATTTGCGGTTGGAGCAACACGAGCCTTGTTGGAAGTGAATGCACTGGCTCATTATCTGAGATTTGTCAATGTCATATGCAACATTGTGCAACTACTTGGAACTGTGTCAGGAGAAATTAGCGCAACGGCAATTCTGGAACCATGAATCTTCTAGGAAAATGCACAAAGGATTTTTTTATAAACTAGGACTGTTCTCGCATTCAGGAAAGACTATATTCATCCGCGCTAGTTACCAGCCCGAGAGAAAACTTTTAAAACGGCGGTTCCTGTGCGGATCTTTGCTCGCAATGTTGCTTTCATTTTTCCCGCCAGCAGTGCACACTGTAACTTTTTAACGTGCTTAATTGCCCAAGAGCTCGTTACTCTTATACAATGCAAGCTAAATGAGCTTCTAGCCGAAAAGGTTGCAAGTTATATGGCGTTGCGCACTCCTTACATAACATTTGGGCTTCCCTCTGCGGACTTATCTATGACCTTTAAACTCCTTACAATATGTCATGTGAAATAGCGTTATGTCATTAAATGCAATAGATATACATAACTATATTTTTAGTAATTGAAGCAATAATACACTATCAAATATTAAATTCTAGTTTTTACATTGCTTTTATCAACCATTACTTCAGTCTAGGCGACATTATACGGGCATCTCTGATATTCAATCACGTGCTTTTTAAAAAATCCTAAAGAATTTAATGACTAAAGAATCTAAAAAAAAAATCCCCAGTTTTTCATTGCCAAGCAAAAAATTTAAAGTCACAAGAAATTTCGGAATATTGTTTAAAACTTTCCCAAGCTCGAAATAATTCCTTGTGGCCTGTTCGCTTGTCCTCATTTTTATAGTCCAGTGCTCAATGTCAGAACGGATTAATTCCAAAGATCGAGCAGTCTCCAATTACCGTGTTCAAGCGACTCTCCCTGTAATTCACCTTGATGGACAATTTTCATCAAAAAGAAATGTTTGACTTACTGGTTTTCTATTAAGTTTCTTTACTTCACGTGACATTTAATAGGTTCGTGAAAAAATCCATTAAGCGGTGTTGGTGCTACAAGTGTAATTATTTAAGTGCTTTTCTCCGTCCAGCGCACAAAAGTCGCTGTTTCTCGTGGAGCCTTCCCTCGTTACTTCGTGCTTTCCCTGCTCTTGCTAATTACAAGACTCTTTTAAAGCGATATTACCATTTCACCGAACTACCTACATTTTTGTTTTTACACCTTGTTTAAAGTTCTGTAGTTAAACAAACCAGCTTTAGACCACGTTCTACAAATCGTTGCGTAGGAGGAATGCATATTATGAAAATAATTTTAGCCTGGTTAAACAGTTTTTAAATACGCGAACTGATTTGTGAAATTGTTTTCGGTACATTTTGGCAATAGTAACCCTTAAATAGGTTTGGTGCATCAGAACATTTCAAGTTTTACGAGCTCTAATAATGTAGGTAAGTTGTTACGTAAAGTAGACTATATAAGATTTTATTGTATGCTTGCTAAAGCAAAAGCTCTTTGGTTGTTCAAAATATCAGTCATAGTTATGTTGCAATAACAAGAAAGTATATCGGCCTTTATAATATTGCGAAATAATTATTATTAATTCCGTATTAGGAGCTTTATTTTACAATCAGTTACGTCTATTGTCCGATGTTTTGCCACAATTTTATTTCGCACCAGTGCAGCACGCTGCCGCGCCGGAACTGTTGTACTAAAAACAGCGCAATGGTGCTTTGCCTGCGAAGAGTATTAGTGCTTGCCTAACGTGTGATGTTAAAGCAGCTATATCTCAACAGATGCAAAAACACAACCTGCTTCAATTATATGCCAGATATCATTCATATGTATATGTATTATGATAAAACATTTAGATAGGTGCATTAGCTTATTAAGTGCTTGAGTGGTTTCAAGAATCTTGACTACTGGGAACACTCAAGTAACATAAGGCAAATATTGTAAGTCGTTGCTTGCAACTTTATTTGCGATGGATATATTTTAACGACACGTTGATAACTCCAATCAGTGTAATAACGTTTCTATATCACTACGAGTGGTCGAGTCGCAAGTGGAGGTAATTGGCGTAACCGTTGGACCACATTCGATCGAACGTGCACAAAAAAACATGTGCAGTGTTGTAAATCTGTACTAGTTCGGATCTTTAGGTCAAAAATGAAAGACAATGCATAATGTAAAACGTTTAAACAAGAACAGATTTGGTCTTACTCCGACATTCGTTTTGAGCGATGAAATTTCGTGTTCCAAATATAGGATTCGGATTTAGGAAATATATGTGCGTCCTCAGGGAAGACGGAATCCAATAAAACTAGAACTTGCCATTAAATTGTCAGAATTTTTCTTCGTCTTGGTAACAAGATCATAAGAATCAATTTATAGTATTGGCGGAGCAACCTACTACACAAGAGATTGGTTCTATAAAAGAGAGCTGTACTGAGATGGGCCCGGTATAATGCCCTGGGGTATGCCCTAGGCCATTATACTGCATCTACGAACTCAACATTTCAAAGAATATTAGTCATAGGCCTAGTAGTGTGCCTGATTTTAAACTGTTAATTAGTAACCGTGGGAGTATAATAGTACACATGCCTTACTCTCTTACGCCCATCAGAATATCTCCACAAATGCTGTGCCCCTTTGTAGGTATTAGTTAGTATAACTTGAGTGGCACATATTAGGTATGCGTGTCCTGTATAAAAAAATGTTTAACGCATTTTGTTCGACTTCAGAACATGCGGGCGGAATAAAGAATACATGGGGTTATTGAATTTATTCTTTGCGGAAACACATTTACTACCTTAAGGCCGCTCTCTCGAAAAAAGCTTGAAAAAAGCATGCAGATGAAGCCATTTTTTGTCGGCATTTACAGAGAAATTACATCTGAAAAAAATCCTTAGTAATCTTCATGATATAATACGTAATTTGGTTTAGCCATAATTTTTCTACCGGTATCACTTAATTTAAAAAAAAATCACCAAATCACCTCCAAATCATTGAGATGAAACCGTTTTACTCCTTCATTTTTTATCAAAAGAGTGTAAAAAAATATATCTACATCTTCGCAATACAAAGGAGAATAATTTGGTTTTGTTACTTTTTTAAAATATGTATTATTTTTATGATAATAAATTAAAAAGGCCTCTGATAAAGGACTGCGTCTACATCACCCCCGCACTCGTCCATAAATTTAGTGCGGGGCGCATCGTGTTGCTAGGTGGACGTATGTCGCGTTGCGAGAACTCCGCACTACGAAATAAAATCGTAAAATATTACTGCAAAAACAAAAAGTGTACCTACCCAAGCGGGGTTTTATGAAACTTATGCGCTGTCCATTACTCTGTGTACATAGGTACTGTTTATAAAATACCTACCTCATTCAAACGAAAGTCGTAAGTACTAGTAGTGAATGATCACAGAAGGTCCACGTCCACGAAATGATTCAGTCAATACTATAAATTTTACTTTTCGGTGCCTAAGTAAAGTCTATTATTCTGATGCGTTGCGATTATTTGTGACATATTGTGACACAAAACTGAAAATGCTCCTAAAGTAGGTATTAATTATGATTATAGGTTACGTACTTGCTAATAATTTGTCAATTTATTGATTACCGGCGTAATTATTTTCAAATAAAAAATCAAATCAAATCATTTATTTGCATAAAACAGGTTCAGTGGATGTTAAAAAAGGTCAAATGGTAGACTGTTAATAACCATATAAGGTGTGCAAATATAAAACAAGAATGTTAACTGTTAATTTCACTATTCAATAAAGTACGGACGCCAAGCACAACCTACCCGAAACTGTCAAATTTTCGCAATCAACTTTGAACCTTATGCTTTAGTGATAAAGTTGAAAATCTATTAAAGAAATCTGACAGATTGTAGTAACTTGATGTGCTGGCGTCTGTACAATGTCATTGAAAATAAAATTATCGTAAATACAGATCAGTCAACAAAATAAGGAATTAAAAATAATAATGTCATACAATAGTAAAAAGTAGTAGTTCAATAATATATATGTATATACAGGCTGGATTTTTTTAACCTCACCTAGAGGGCAAGTACTCTAAACACTGGAGATAGCAAATTTTACTCAAAGGAAAATCCCTTCATTAAAAAAAAAACAAATCTGCAATCAAAGATGTTCGAAAATTCGCTTGCCGCTCTCGGGAATCGAACCGCCTAAAATCCGAAAAAATAATACCCTGTACTTTTATGGCATCAATCGATAGGGTCAATCATAAGGATCAAATCTCTCTATGGCAGATCGAAAGTCGAATACTTTTTACTCGACTTCTATCGTCGCGGGTGACATCAATCAATCAATTAAATCAGCCTATCGCAGACCGCGGGTGGCACAGACTACATAAAATTAGAAAAACAAATTGGTAGTCATGTTTTTTATTATAATTATCACTTATCATTACTATCCATGTGGGCTAAAGTGGGTCAATAATATTATTCAACTAATTAAATCAAATAAAAAAATCATTACCTATACGTAGTGAATCAATTAGTTCTACCAGAGAAGTTGAAGGTAATTCTGTTGATTTGGATGTGAATGTATTTTTTTTTACAAATTATGAACCTATATTTTTGTTTTACTTGTAAATATATGTATAACTGCATTCATTTTAGGAACAAGATGATTTGGGCATTCAAAAACTACGGTCTCTATTGGATGACATGGTGACTCACAAGCATCTTGTAAGGTCTGTCGAAGAACTTGAAGATTATTCAGCTGAATTTTAGTTATAATATATTTGTTTATAAAAAATATAACAAATAATATGACATACACTAGTGATAATTATACTACCTATACCTACCTACCTACCTACTTTACCTGCCTACCTATCTACCCTACCTTCCTATCTGCCTTACCCTAACTACCTACCTACCTACCCTACATACCTACCTACCTATCTACGTACATGCCTACCTACCCTTCTTCTCTTCATAGAAACCTTCCTAAGACTTCAACGAATATTTAAAAAAAAACCGAATTGGTCCAGCCATTCTTGAGTTTTGCGCTTAGCAGCACATTTAGCCATTAATTTTAGTTAAAAAGATACATTAAGTTGTTTACCACATGGCAAGCCAGGCTGATTTATATTAAGGGTATAGCTTCTACTCACGGGCTCGAAAGCTTTTAACAATTTTATTCGTAACCATAGCCCGAAAAGTACATCCATATCAATAGATAATACCTAAATAAAACCAAAACTGGACCATTGTAAATACAGGGTGTCCCAGAACTCAACGTCAAGCCGAAACGGGGTGACAGGATTGATCATAACCATCACGAGAAAAATCTGAAAAAAAATCTATCCCATGCAGTTTGAAAATTATGGGCATTTTAAGAAAAACCTAGAATTTTGATCAAACTGTAACATTTTTCGGTTATTGTGGTTATTCTTTTTTATTTTTGTTCATTTGAACTTTGGAAACGTAATCCTAAATAACATTTCTAGAATCCCAATAAAAAATAATGACACAATTGCCTCAAGTTTCCGAGAATTGAGACTATTCGTTAAACTACGAATTTAAAATTTTCAAGATTCGTCGACTTTGATAGGCCCTCCTTTAAAAAAAATGTACTAGATAGAGTGCCTTGGCAAGTGGCATTAAAAGTTGGTGCATTTAATCAGAATTCTAAAATGGTACAATACTTATTAGTTCTATACAATAAAAAAGAGTAAAAAAATTAAAACCTCAAGTAACCCGATTTTTGCTATCTCAGTTAAAATGTTTTTGATTCGCACAAGCTCTAGGTAGGTTCTTAATTTTAAGGCAAAATGATGAGAGAGATGGATAGTGGGTATGTTTGCCATGAGTGAGCGAGACAGATAGTGACGCCACTTTTATTAAAGTGAAAAAAAGTTAGTAAAATAATGAAAAATCTTGATCTAGTTTAATTTAGGTTTGTTGGAATAAAAGTCAGATAGAGAAATAACGTTTTTTATTACAATAAATAAGCCCATTGAGAACGTAGCCGACCTGCGTGAACGCATTTCTCAAGCAGCTGAGGAGATCAACTCTTGAAGATATGCCCGACTAATAAGTAGATCTTTTTTAAGAAGATGTAGGGCTTGTATTGAGGCTGATGGTAAACAATTTGAACATTTATTGTAATAAAAATGTTATTTCTCTATCTGACTTTTATTCCAACAAACCTAAATTAAACTAGATCAAGATTTTTCATTATTTTACTTTTTTCACTTTTTTCACTTTAATAAAAGTGGCGTCACTATCTGTCTCGCTCACTCATGGCAAACATACCCACTATCCATCTCTCTCATCATTTTGCCTTAAAATTAAGAACCTACCTAGAGCTTGTGCGAATCAAAAACATTTTAACTGAGATAGCAAAAATCGGGTTACTTGAGGTTTTAATTTTTTTACTCTTTTTTATTGTATGGAACTAACAAGTATTGTACCATTTTAGAATTCTGATTAAACGCGCCAACTTTTAATACCACTTGCCAAGGCACTCTAGTACATTTTTTTTTAAAGGAGGGCCAATCAAAGTCGACGAATCTTGAAAATTTTAAATTCGTAGTTTAACGAATAGTCTCAATTCTCGGAAACTTGAGGCAATCGTGTCATTATTTTTTATTGGGATTCTAGAAATGTTATTTAGGATTACGTTTCCAAAGTTTAATTGAACAAAAATAAAAAAGAATAACCACAATAACCGAAAAATGGTACAGTTTGATCAAATTTCTAGGTTTTTCTTAAAATGCCCATAATTTTCAAACTGCATGGGATAGATTTTTTTTATATTTTTCTCGTGATGGTTATGATCAATCCTGTCACCCCGTTTCGGCTTGACGTTGAGTTCTGGGACACCCTGTATATGTGGTACACATAATTATTTAACTTTCACGATGACTTGACCTTCTGTGATTTCGATACTCTGTGACGAGACTAGGCGAGGCAAACCGTGGTGGCGGCGCACACAACCGCACATTTTCTGTTACATGCGGGTAGCGGAGTGGCGCGGAGAAGGGGTCGTTAGCTCCGCCCAAATGCTCAAGGTTATCGGCATTAATACAGGCCTTAAAATACTGATAAGTTTCTACAAATTGGCGTGCGTTCGCTCATACCATGTGCTTCTAAAAACGTTTACCAAACAAACTTAAGTGACAATACAGATTGTATTAAATAAGGATATGGATAACTTGTTAATATTTGCTGATTGGGCTTTTGTCAATAAACTATTAGGTACCTAAATCCATCAACCATGCACTAACATTGTCTGCTAGATAGATTCATTAATTGTCGTCACGTGTGTACGTAGAACCAGCGTGCGCTGGCGCATTCATTAGTGCTTATTAATTAATCATTAGCGTGGTTAAGTAACCGGCGACTGCTCGCCGCTCTCGTGAAAAGTGAAATTTTTCCCTCCCTCCCCTCTTCTTGTACCAGCATTTCATTGCCGCTTTTTACGTGAGTTCATTGATATCTTGGTTCTAGGTAGTTTTAAATTTTCAGCCTATGAGCAGTGGTATATTATCTTAATGACTTCAACAGTCTAGATTAATTATCTTGGAGTAAAGCTATAAAACTGAGCGGAGTACGGTGGGTGAATGTGGGCGGAATAGATCTGTAACATAGACTTTTTCTTTTATTACTACAGCGTATAAGTTGTTCACTCGTGGTGGTTAGGTAACTTGTTCAATACAATGTAGGTACGATGTTCATCAAACATACTCGTTTGTAGTAATAGAGCGTGAAGATAATTTCTAGTTCATCGCCATTTGCCACCGGGCACCGTTAATTAATTAAAGTTGGGGAAACGAATAACTACGTAGTTCGTTATCACTAACTGTACCTACTACTGCCGAGTGTCGACTCTTTCGGAGAAAGTTGCCATTTGTAGTCTTTTGATATTTTCTGAAAAGTATGTGAAGTTTTAATCAAACATCAATTTAAGTGCTTCCTTTTGCCATTAATCTTGATAGGAAGCTCTTAATTCGCTGTTGAAACAATTTCCAGTACTACGATATTAAATAAACTGGCGTTACACTAAGTTGGTCTTACGCGTGCTTGGTAGAAGTGTAGCTAATCGATCACCCGACTGGACCGACACTTCCCACTTCCGTGCCGTCAGATCACACACGATACACACTGGCGTGAAGACTCGCGTGCCACATCAACAGCTTTTAGGTGTTAATTTATTAATCCGGCCAGTATAAAATTTATTAATAAATTGAGCACCTAGTAAAGTATATACGCTTGTTATATTGGTTCGCTTGTAAAAAATTTGCTAAAAAAAAATCATTCAATTTTAAAAACTAATGCTGCAAATTAATTGTATTCGATTGAACAATGCGGAAGAATAATTCAGTGCTAAAAATGGTTAAGTAATTGAAATATTTATCTTGTTCGTTTATTTAGAATCGAAGCGTAACGAATGTTGTGAAAATTAAAAATTATTGCAATGTAAATCTGATCAGCAGCAACTGCTGTTAATGTTTTGTTAGTTGGTTTGGTATGAACATAATAACGTTCGATTGAAATGAATCATTTTGAAGGCCGCGTTGACAAGCTGTTGTCAGGGCAAGACAGTGTGCTGGTGTTGTTGCGGGTATGTGTCGGCGTCGGATTAGCTTCGCTCTCACTGCTGCAGTGCGCGTGCTTGCAGATTCTCAGTAAAAAGCTCGCACGTTCCGCATGCCGCATGCCGGCAATGTTATGCTAACTTAGCTAAGCGATTCGATACAATCTCACCAGATAGCCAGCTGTTTTCACTATCGGAGGTGTAAACCGCATGTTTTCTACAGACGGTCCTCAAAGATAAACACGTCTTTGAGGAAATCTCGCTGAACCTGTAATCTATTTTTAGCAGACAGTACTAGACTGCACGTGCGTTGACACACGTTTGTATCGCAAGTTGGTGTTTACTTTTCAATCACACTTAACCCTACGCTAATTAAAGTAATTTCATTATTACACAATACGGTATTTCTTGCTCAAACATGAAATATAGCGGTGCAAATGTGAAACAGTGACGACTGCACTCAATCCTTAACCAACAAGGTAAGCTGCTTACGTCACGAGAGGCCAAATATCATTCGTACTTAAACAATATAATGTGGAAACGTTAACAACATGTGTCCCCGGCACACAGCGACTGTAAACGAGAGAGAGAAACAAGCAATAAAGTGGCCTTTCTTAGCGGATCGCAAATGTGCTCTGACGTAAATCGTGTTTATAGTTCACTAAAGAAAATTCTTGTACTCAGCAAAACCGCAAATGAAATGTGTGCTTCGATGATTTTATTGACTGCCAACTGGGTAAAAGGTCTATCCCGTGACAGTAGCAGGAGCTGCATGGACGGAACCAAGCCGTTCGTTCGGTTGTCGTATTAGGCCATTCATCACGCGTCGACTAGTTTACTGCATACGAGCAAAAGCTGTTTTATGAACCAGTTTTTTAATTGGTGTTTTTCTCAACACAGTTTAATTGCAAGATCTAGGGTACATTTATCTCGAGTGCCCACAACATTTACTATTTATTAACATTGCGGCTATCGACGGTACTTTAGGCGTCATATGTTACTTGGCCGAGCCCGTATCTGGTATCACTAAGCACGCGTGTAAATCAGATTGAGCAGTATACACGTATTCGCGGTTGATGGACGCCCGGTCCGGCGGCATTCCGCTGCCGACCCATTGTCAACCATGCGTGAACATATCCACGCTCGCCCTAAATATCCACCACGTCTGTTTCTACATCAAAGAATGATGTATTTGTTTACACCTTGTTCACGTAATACGCTTTAAAACAATAGTTACCATTAAAGCGTTCAAGACAATCGATAATTTCATTCAAAACGTTTTACAATTAACAATGTCACTGCCAAAATCCTATTAAACAAATTAAGAGCAGTGACCCGCAGCAGCGCAGCGTCAAGTAGGCAGCCAGCGTAGAAATTAACTCAATTCCGGCTAGACGCGGCCTTATCTACCATCATATTAACATGATTACTGTGTAACCCGCTGACCTTATCAAAGTAGACTTAGGCTCGAAATAGTTACATGCAGAAGGATCACTGCGGTGAAGTAGATTGGGGTGGTTTAGGAGAGCCGAGACTGTTTCGATTAGCTGTAGCATCTACATATTTCTACGGGAGCTTCGTTCACTTTGTTGACTTAAAAAAAACGCCTGAAGTTCTTTTATTTTTTCTTCTGTTCTCAAATAATAAGCAGGTCTATCCGTGTTTTGGTTAACAGTCGTACATTGAACGGCGAAGGATCTCGGCGCGGCGCCTGCGCACCGGCCGTCAACACTGCGCTTTGAAGTTCGCAAAAAGTACACAAGCGCAGTGTTTAGATGAGAGCAGTTTTTGTGTGGGATGGTACTTGTTAAGCAGATGAACAAAAAAGTTTCAAGTTGAAATACATCAAAAAATAACATTCGTTTTACCAGAACCGGATGCAGAACATTCTGACACATCACCGCTCCTTGAATCGTTCATCGTTCCCGTTAACAAATGATAATGCTATTATTCTTTAGATGAACTTGATGGTTAAGCTTACTTCTACATCTTAATTAAACAAATCACAATCAATTTATTTGTTAATTTAAAAAATTATCAGGTCAATCGTATTTCATGTTAATACACTGAATTCCATTAAAATATGTTAGTACAACTTACACGGCTATGGTCTAATATACGATTACAGTTCCATTAGTGTGCTGGATGATATTCTTCGCGACGTGATTGCCAGTCGCACTCTCATCGTGCACTAATTCTCGTGTCGCAACTGATGCCACCGTTTGGCAACTCTATCATTGCCACCGCTTGCCCAATCGTCGGCGAAACATTCTCTCTCTGCTACACTCTCGTACAATAACTTCCCGTTTACTGTTTACTTTAGCTCCTTCGATCTGTTTGATATTAACTTCGTTTATTTTTAATATTGCGCAAGGTTAAAATAAAGAGATTTCTTTGGTTTGTCGTAATCGAAATTGTGACAGATTTTAATAGACTCAAAGCACAGGATATAAATCACGTCTGATTAGTATCATTCTGATTTCTTTTGTTTGATCAAAATTGAAGTAACTTCATACGATAGATGCTTTGCTTGGTTAGCCAATCTTTTCATGTGATCAAAAAACGAAATATATCTCTCATTCGCAGCAAAGTTTGAATGCGAGTGCTCAGCAGTTACCAGGACGGGGAGCTATTGGCAATAACTCCGCGAACGACCTTACAAAGCTGTTACAGAATAGGTACGAAAAAATATATCGTCCGATGCGATCAAATGATAACAGAATTACGTTCGCTTCATAAAACTGGCCTGTGAGGCAGGTGGGAAGTGAAGTGTTTCCGCCGCTCGTTGTGGTCGGTGGGTGGGCTTTTGAGGGGTGAAAAGGATGAGATTTTCAACCATTCACTTTACTGCTTGATCGAGTGAACCTATCACATATGTATATCTACATAATTATGTCATCGTGGATACGTGGCGATGGCGGCGCGTAGCCAGGTATTACCGACGGCACCGGTCCGACCGGACCTTTTCGTTGTTTTCTTTCTTTTTCTCCCGAACACGACGCCACTTTTACATTATGAACCTGTGTCGATATTACGTATTTATGCGTAGTCTGGCCGCAGAGACCGGACAGTAAAATAAAAAAAACGACGGGTTGCACTCCGGGAGTGCCGGCAGAAGTGAAAACTTGAATATTAACGTTGTGCATTTTTAATATTTTGGAATGGTTAGAGAATAATTTTGTACGAATTGCTTTCATTATCAGTATAAAAGTACTATTATTTATGTGGTGGAATACAATATTCATTTATTGCGCTATCGTACACAAACATGACAATTTATATTACATTAAAAATTTAACACTTCAGAACTATTACAATTATTTTACATTAAAAAGTTTATCTCTTAGGAAAATCAACTTCCATCCATAATTTCAACGACTTTTTCATCATCATCATTACCAGAACCATCATCGCTAATCACATGGTACTGAGAATTGAGAAGAAAGAAAACTGAGAGTTTTATAGGTTTAAAATGTATATTAAAGGTCTATCTTTAAGTATTATAAGGAATACAGTTAAACTATAACCAATATCATATTTAAAAGAGCTTATTTCATATTTCTTATTACATTTTAAGGCTGAATGACGATTCCTTTGCTCTATTCGTGCAACGCGACGCGACGATGAATTAAAAGTCAACATGACATAACAATAACAACCGATGACGCGACGCTAACAAAATCACTTGAATTTGTAGTTTTTAAACTTTTGGGTGCTTGATTATTTGTATCAGCGAGTGCTTTTAACATAGGTAGTTCTGTGACTAAGAGGATAAATACAACTACCTAATGAAATGTGAGTATTATGATTTTTTCACTGATAGTATATGGCTATTATTACTATTGTCTCATCCACGAGTATTGTATGATACACGAGATATTAATAAAATTTAAGTAAATTACATGATTAGCTATTGTTTTACTATAATATGTACGTATAACTTTATTGTTGTAACGTAACATTGTGTGTTTTAGCATGCCAAGAAGTGCTATACTTTCATTACATAATATGAAAACTGTATACCTAGGTACTTGGAAATTATAATTTTCATATTTAATTTTGTAGAGTCCTAAGCAACCCTTAAGACGACCTACTGACCAATTACTGCCTGTAGAACAATCTACTAGAGGCATGCTCCAGACCGAACAGTCCACACCTTCAATACCAGTAAGTTAATTCTAATAAAATATAATAATGTAATGTTATATTTGCAGGGCGAACGGACATACAACCAGGCCCATCTTTGTATAGGGACAATGTGCCAATGGAAAACCAGCCTAATACAGAACAAAAGGTGAAGTTTTAAATAAAAGTCTTACAATAATATGTTTTAACTTTATAATGGATACTAGTATTTGGGCGTTGCGCGAGCTGCAAGCAGCTCGCGGGGTCGTGTTTTTGAGGAGTATTTCTTACGATGGGGGGAGAGGGGGGAGTTTTGAAAAATGATTTTGACCAACTCTGGGCCCCTTGATATGAATCTGAAAAAAAAATGTTCCAAGTCTCTTAACTTCCGAGATCTACCTCTAGAGGGGGCAAGGGGGGCAACTTTGAAAAATGGATTTTACTTTTCCGAGCCTCCTCTATACGAATCCGTAAAACAACAAAACACGGGACTCTTAGTTTCCGAGATACGATAAGGAGGGGGGAGAGTGGGGTGGAAAAGGGGAGGTTTGGGATTTTTCCCATTCTCGTGAGAGTTACTTCTATACGAATCTGTAAAAATATACCCACCTCCCCCTTCACCATCTGGGAGAACAATTATTCCCCCTTCACCATCTGGGAGAACAATTATGTCAGTGAGTGGTAATCGAGCTTTATATAATATAATTTAGATAACTTTTTTTTGTATTACAGTTTGAGGCTAGATCACCACTTGCAGTCTTGCAATGCGTCATCATAGGAGTAATGCCCCAATTGCATCTTCATGTAAGGTTAACTTAATTATAATTTGGTTAATTATTGGTTTAGTGTAAAAAGCACTACATAGTAGTGGTCTCACTTTTGATTCCCGGGTTGGGCCAATTTGTTGGGATTTTCAACAGCAGCCCTTATTCAATCAAGATCAAGATATAGACTACATCTAATAGAATCAAGATATAGACTACATCTAATATGTATACTACATTGTAATATCTATTCCTTTAGAGGGAGAGTGATGTGATATTGATGATACTTACATATTTGTTTTACCTCTGTATAGTAATTTGTTGCATTTTTATGTTCATAGCATCTCGTAGGCATCGAACGGCACACCGCCGTCTGATCCAGCACTCACCACCTTCTCAAAGGCAATCCAAATGGCGAGCCTGACTGAATGTTTTGTCGCCATTAAAGAGAGGTGTTTGGAAAATGAGAGACTTCTTATTGACAACCAGCAGAGGATGTTCGACTTTTAAGGAAATAAGTGAGTCATGGTCAAGGCAGACCCAGGCACTGCAGGATTTATGAGCATCCATCAGTCGAGGAAGTTGAATCTCCGAAACATGGATCTACTACTATGTTTAGATAATTTTAAGTTTATTTAAGATGGATGTTAAGAAGTTTAAGTATAAGAACTGTTTTTTTGTAGTAAATGTCAATGTTTGTTAGCGGGCATGCTCTTTATGCCTGCAGGCTTTTATTTAGGTACTTATTTAATTTTGTTTTGCTTGGGTAGTTTTCATTGTAGGTATATACTAAATTATTTAATTAAATGTCCTGTTTCTTGTAATGTTAATTACTTTGCATACCTACTATTGTATAGAATCAAGTTTTTCTAACTGAATATCAAAAGTCATTTTGAATAAATGATTTTTGATTTGATTGATTGTTTTTAATAGTAAATAAAAAAGAAAATAATGCAGTTATCTGTTTAATTTCTCATACCCCTGTATACACTCTTACCCATTTAAAAATATAGTACAAATAGGGACTAAGGTATAAATAGGCACATATTATTATAGGCTATTGATATTATACTAATCATATACACCTTAAACACCACACTTTAAATACACACCTTAAATGTTATGACAATTGTTGATTATAATAATATTTTTATTAATAATAATTTAAATACCTATTTATTGTATCTAATCAATAATGGTGAGTATATTCTATCTAAACACGTTAACCACATCTGTAAAGGAACGCATAAATTGTAGATACAACATGCTCGCCATAATTGATTAACTAAATCTCGCCTACTTATCAGCCTACTCTCTAAGTCATCATGTGTTGGAGCCTGATGTGTCAGGATTCCAAGTAACCTAGATTCTTCATCTAAGTCACATTGGTCTCATCATCATAGGAGCTGGTAGCCCGGCTCTATTACATATGTCGTTTAAAACACAGGAAGCCATCACAATTTCTCCCACTTTTATAGGATCATAGTACAATACCCTATGTACTAATAAACATCTGAACCGTCCTTTCAGGATTCCAATAGTCCTCTACACTGTTTCTTGCACTGCTGTGCAAATTGTTGTAATGGCTCTGGAGTCTCAGTTTCTGAATTACTAAAGGGAGTCATTAAATAAGGCCTTTGAGGATATCCTGAGTCACCTGAAATCAATGAATGAAGCTAGAATTAAGTGCAATCTTGACTTGTGTTTAAGTTATCATTGTATTGTAAATAATAACTTCGTGGATTGCCCTAGAGGCAGAAGACTGAGATATGTATGTGTCTACATTCTTCCCAATGATTTTTTGGTAACTTCCATTAGCCAAAAATGATAGTGTGCATAATATCTGAAACATCAGGAATTCAATAGGCTTTTGTTGGTGTGTGGTGATGGTGAGGTATACCCATCATATCTCAAGAAACCTAGATGTAAACAAACCTTTAGCCTCTTGGTTAAACCACTGGAACGAAGTCGCGGACGCATATATGGAGTTAAGTCATCTTCCAATATATTAATTAAATCCTCAGAAAGCCTGTAAATATGGATAAAATCTGTATCACGGAATATTGTTTTAAACTTTCGTATTTGTTTCGCCTGTCGAGCTTTCTTCAAATTATCACTTTTCTTAGCTTCTTCTAATAAATGTAGCTTCAATTGTGTAGTAAAAGAATAGAAATATTTAAAAAATTAAGTACAGTTTATTATTTTTGTCAGTCTACGCCCGAATATTTAGAGCTTTTTGATTTGACAGTTAGAATCGAGGCTGTGGGCGAGACGTCTGACGTTTTACGTCTTACGAATTTTCGATCAGGGTCACGTGACCTGACGCGAATTTAGAAGTTTTTACCCATTCCAAAAAAGTACACAGCGCCGCTAAAGAAGTTTTCACTTCAAAATCAGACTTACTGCATATGGATATACTTGCCGTTCTCAAGTCTTGTGAGAGTCGGCTTCCAGACAAGCTTGTAATTTGATATTCGTTAAAACTGTTGTGCTTGTGGAATAGCATGCCGTTGACTATTATTTTATAGTACTGTACAATTTCTAAGTGACAGTCTCTTTGTGATAGTGTGACTGGTTGAATGTGAAAACTAACTTAACGGCGGTTTCACGTTTATAGCTTTATGTTTCCGCTGCACAGCTTTTACAATGAATATTGAACAGTTATCGGCGAAGCGATTCGACGTTGTAAACCAAATGAAAAGTCACTTGTTATGCACCGCTTGCATATTCACGACTAGCTTTTGAAGCAGGAGGAAGCATAATATTGGTGAAAAAACAGTTTGGAAGGAATTAGAATTTTTGTCATGTTTTGATGGGGTTGCCGAATATGGCTTTTTCAGGATATTACCTCTCCACCATATACAACCCGGTCGATCAATACACAGCCGTCCAATCAACGAGTGAAAGAGCAACGCGACGCCACGTATAAACATAGAGCTAACAGTATTATGTAGGATAAACCGCGAACCAGTCACACAAATGGTGACGATAAGCCGCAGATAATGAGCACGTGACGTCATCCATTTGAGCCTGTCACCGCGCCATATCACTGTGGATGCTTGGATGACCAGCCGGCGGTTTACTCTTAATTGACTATTGAATGCTGCGATTTGGATGTTGAAGTGATAATTCCATTGTGGTCATTAGAGGATTACAGATTCACTTTGACTGTAGAGTGAAGTACTTTTCATCGTGGAACAGGAACCATTACGAAATTAAATCAACTAAAAAATGCACCGGTCTATTCATGTCGATGATTAAATTGTCCAACGCAACCAGAATAAATTCGCACGCGTACATGACTGCCTGTCAGGCCGTACTAGTTAACAAACTTTTGTAATCTAGTTGACCACATAATAAAAATAACTTATTATGATAACCCACTAGTTTTTCCTATGAGCACGTATTACCTAATAGCACAACTAAATAAACAAGACAAACAGGAAACATGAAAGGTCGTCGACTCCGAGACCTGCGACCATTCGAACACGTACGAACGGTACTTACTGACAACTGCAAGACACGACTCAGCTCACTGCATTAAATGCAGTGAGCTGAGTCGTGTCTTGCAGCATAAATTTTATAGACGCACACGCTCCATTGATTCCTAATTTCTTAGTTCAGCTCACTGCTCAACTGTCTAAAAGCAATTGTAATGGCAGAAGACTGTCTAGAAGTTTATAACAATGGACGAAGTTGGCAACTTAGCTGTGATGACAAGAAAATTAATCGCAGCCAAATTGAAGAGAGCCAAACTTGGGACACAAGTGTTTACGTTTCTTCAAGAGGATATGTTTTAATTGCTGATGTTGATGATTCATTATTGTTATCGACTTTTACTGCTGATCGGATACTTATGATAAGTGTATTTGATACTCAAATATGCTCAGTTCACAGAATTAGTACTTGATCAATCTACATATTTAGTACGCCAAACGTGGCTGTGTATGCATTAATTAGACCAAGTTTTGGATGGAGCGCTTGCCTCTGAAATATTTTACCAACAAGAACTGAGACCCAGAATGAAAACCAAACAATAAAATGTGAAAGATGTTTAATAAAACAATCGTTTAATAAGCTAGTAGGCGGGATGTTGGATATCAATCTAAGGTACAAGAAGCAAAGGAGATCAAACATCGAGTCCTCCAACTCGTTCACCGCTCCGCATTCGTTAGCCGGCTATTTTGGACAACTTCCGCTGCATCGCGCACCTAGGAGTTTTTTCAACATACGGCCATCGGGCCATGATAGAGAGATAATATGTCGTATGGAGGATGTGTCACTTATTAAATGAGAGCTGTTTGGCTGATATTTATAACGTGTTTTAATATACGCCCACTTAGATTCCGTTCGTTTGGTTTTATATCTATACCAATTTTTATATTGGATTACTGTTATTTGCATTTGTTATTTTTCCTGTTTTTAAAAAAACTTAAAATGTTATTAAATGCTGTTAAGGAAAACTGCATGTACTTACAATTTAAATCCTTTTTATTTTTATAAATTTGTTTGCTCTTGACTATAGTCTAATCTGTTTTCGATGGCTCATATACATATTATTTGTGGTTAGTTAAATTTATAAAAGTGCATATTGAAATGGACGGATGTTATTATCGACGACATAATAAACTGATAGCTCGATATAACGGCGAGCGGAATCCATAATAAAAATAAAAGTAAAACGCCGACCGATAGCGAATTAATGTATGCGTCCAGTTTCTTAGAACGCCCATATAAATGGTGTTGTAGGCCTCTTGAGACAACACACGTGCTACGTGGCGTGCGTGAGCCCTGTATACGTACGCACACTACGCACATAACGCACGATAGTAATGTCGCCTAGTTATGATGAATGGCCACCGGTGTGTCTAAAGCAGATTAACGCTCTGTGTCTGTGTCTTATTTTATTATAAAACGATGTTTCATACCATACTCTTAATGTTAAATAAGTTAACTTACTAGTACCTACTGAGTAATAAGTAATTGAGTACATACCGATTTTTTTTTGCGGTTGGGAAATCATCAAATGACCCCCCTGCCGCTCTGGGTGGAGCGGAAGGGAGTGTCAAACTCTTACTGACTAAAACCGGGGCAGCGGTAACCCTTTCGGACAACCCCGCTGACCATTGAGTACCGATTGGAGTTTCATGAACAGACTTTATTTTTAAATCGTTAATCAAAGACTCATTTACATCAATCGGATGTTTTACCGAGTGTTTTATTAACATAACATAATCAGTCTATAATATTCTAACTGCTGGGACACAGGCCTCCTCTCGATGAGAAGGAGTGGGCCGTAATCCACCACGCGGGCCCAGTGCGGGTTGGCAGATGTCACATGTCTTCGCATTCTTGGTTCTAGGAGGTGCCGGTTTCCTCACGATATTTTCTTTCACCGTTTTGAGAGCAGTGGTGATGAAATAATTAACACAAAGTAAAGCGCCTGTCTGGGTTCGAACCACCTACGAACTACAACTCGTAAGTCGCGGCCGGTACCACTGGGCCACCACTGCTACTGCTGATGGTGCTGTGTTTTATTATTTAAATTATTTTGATACACAGCCAAACAAAGACGTTATCAGATGTGTGTCATCGTGGATGCTTACGTCAAGTCGCTGTCTGTACAAGGCACATCAATTCGATATTCAACGTTTCACAAGACTAGGTGGGCTCGCTCGCTGCTTATACTGAGCTCGATACAGATCTTGAATGTTTTGTCTCTGGATGTTGTGACCGGAAGGAAGCGAGTCTGGCGGCGCCGGAACCTCACGTTTGAATGCTCCACGGTAATGGAACGGACGCCGGGAGACAGGTACGACGCCCACCAACCCAAATTATATGCAAATTAAACGGCGAAGCTCTCGGCCGCTGCACGATGGTGTGCGCGTAATGAATTCGAGTGCGAGGGTTATTGTTTGTAAACATTTCTAAAGTATTCGTAAAGGCTCCTACAAACAGCCGCGACACGCGATATAATCGCGCGCGACACAAAGGCACCGCTCGTTGCGCGATTTGCGGTGCCTTTGTGTCGCGTGTCGTGTCGCACCTGTTTGTAGGTGCCTTTAACCGCATGGAGTTTCAGATATGATGTATGTGTAAAGGTTGCGTAGGCAAGTGACGTCAGTTCCGTATGTTTTGCTATTGAATAAACCAAGTATTTTGAAGATATTTTCACACATTACGTGGCTCGAAGAGTTCGACGTGACGCGCCTGTTTATGTGTCCCATTTATTCTGTGAGCTTTCCGCACGTGGTGGACTGGTGGCGCATCACAGCCGCGGGTGCCACGACACTTAGGTACACAAACACATCAATAGGTAGTATTGTTTCTCAAGTCTAATTGCTTTTCTTGTTCTCAGAACGGAGATTGTTTGGCTTACCCGCAGTACAAACAACTTTGATCAAAGTTTGATTGCACCAATTAACCCTAATTCATTCGAAACAACGGTCGTAGTAAAAAGAAACATGAATCCGTGCAAATTGAGATTTACTACTTCCTACTGTCATTTTGAGACAAAGGCAAGACTGTGGCTCTCTGGCCGCAATAGCTGATAAGCCCAATTTGCGTGTAGTGCGGGGTCGACGCTCGCATCAAATTCGTGCAAGCCGCAAGTGAACGCCCAGCTACAGCCAGCCACTCGCGGTGCCTGCCAGCCTGCCACCGTCTGACTGTTGAACTGAACTTGAGACGCACCACTCATCTCTCTGCACAATCATGTCCTCCTTATAAGATGCTGGTTATTTTCATTCATGTTTTGAAGTTGAAAACAAACAAACAAGGCCATTCCCTAGTGATTACTTTGCTAATCTACCTCAAAATTATTTGCAAAATTTTAGTTTGTTTTCAAAGAAAAGTACACAAAAACAGATGCTGGTTTATAGAATTTATTTAACCAAAGGACAACATAAATAACATGGTTTACTTGTTGTTCACTTGTTCCCGTCAGTTGTAGAAAGTGCTGCACGATCTAGTTGATAGTATCCGTGCTATAAAGCAATCAATTATAGGTTCTGCTCGTCCCCTCAATTAATGGCTAGTCTCGTGATCTTGCGCGCTCGTTGCGACGTCTGTCGCCAAGGAATACTTATTGCATAGCCTTGAGATCATAAACCAATGGAAATTGACCATTGTGTACACCCAGCTGGTGTCTATTGACAATGAAATAAATTAATGTCTCCTTTTGTGTCTGATATTGTTTTACTTGGTTCATTACAGAAGCGTATTTTATTAATATTGTTTTCGCTCAGCAATTTTCCGCGTGAAATGATAGAAAACACGGGCTGAAATCGCCCGTGCGGTGGATAAAATGAACCGTTCACCGCCGCATCGGACAGTGTTTTGTGGGCGTTTCTCTACAAACTGGGCAACTCATTGTCTCAGGCTAATTTTGTTAAAAAAAATAAAAGATCGTAAATATTTCGTAGATAATTCCAAAAATCAATACCTTAATCTACCTCTGCTCAACATAAAAAATCCACTAAAATAAACTTTATTATATTAAAAACGTTTTTATAGTTCTTAAAAAACAGTCCCCTGACATGTCACCAAAGCAGTATAGTTACTTCAGACTAAATTTATCGAGATAGTATCTATTGGAATGAATCGAATTCTTGTATTATTAAATCAATATTGTTTGATTGTCAATGAGACCTATTTATTTTACATAAATATTATTTTACAATTTAAAGAAAGGCAATGAAACTTTGTCTTCGCATTTAGTGAACAGTCCCCCTGTCTATATTTTAAATTACGTGTCACGTAGCCGAAAGGTTAAACAACGGCTTTTATGCGTGTAACGAAACGCAACAAGTTTGAAGTTTGCGCGGTTGCCGCCATGACGACCAGAAAGCCATCTTATTTAGTAGAATTCGAGCGTCCTTCCGTGGAAGTAGTGATGGGTAACTCGTCAATTTTAAATGAGGTTGAGGGAGCACCTCATTTTGCCTCGCGAGGTACTCACGAGGCACCCCTCATTTGAGGTGAGGAGTCGTCCGTCGGCGTATTCACCTCGCGAGCCGAGCCCGAACCGAACTCCCCCGAATTCAGCCGCTAAACCGAGGCAGCGAGGCGGACGGGTGGGTCGACTCGTAAAGTACTCACGATTTGACGTCTCCCTCACACACATACTTTGCTTTCGCTCATAATTTTTGACCGCCAAAATAAACGATTCAATGACACTTGGTTACCAATCTTATGCTAATGATTTTAGAGTTCATAGTTAACGTTTAGAGTTCATAGTAATGGCAGAATTAAAAATATTTTCTCTATTTTATTTGTTTTGAGTAATAATGTTAGTTTACCTATGTTGACCTTGAACTCCTTCCGATAGAGTTTTTTCGAAAGGGACACGTCGTTACTGACAGGCGCAACCGATTGAATGGTAAAAAAGTTCGCCTGATTTTATTTTTACACGCAAACATGTGTTCCATAGGTACGATTTTTTTTACCTTTTTATCCTTTGATCTCAATTAATAGACTCAGTTCTTTTTTATTTGCTTCGTGTGTTTTATTTACCCTGCAACCTATTTCACGCATTTTTTATATCTCTTCACAACATGAACAATCTTAATAAAATCCTCCAAAAAAGTCAGTATCACACACAATACCAAACATCATTATTTCATTGTGCATACACAAATCATAATGTTTGCTGTGTTTTCAAACTTCCGAGACCTCACGCCTCACTTCAATCATTCTATAAATGCAGTACAATTATGAAATAAGTCGGTTCATTCGCTCACAAAGCTCACTCGTTCACACATGACACAATACCTCAATACTCACTCCTAATATCTAATCTGTGACTCACTCTCGCAACTCGCAAGTGAGGACGCGTGAACGAATGAGGCGGTTCAATATTGAAATTCGAGTAACTCTTTCAAATTGCGATCACGAGTACCTCAAATGAGGCACCTCATGAGTGAGGGACACATCTCTACGTGGAAGCCGTGTTGTAACCTGACAGCCAACAGTCCTCTGGTAAGGATTATTTTACTTCTATTTATGTATTTTAATGATTCCTTCAAATATTTAAATTGTTACAATAGATACATACTTCCTATGTTCAGCAAAGTAGCATAGATCAATTACATTTTGTACTACTCATCAATGAAATCAAATTAAACAGTCCCCTGGCAACAGTCCCCTGTCTCTCTACAGGACAGGGGACTGTTTCAGCATCCAGGGGACTGTCTAAACTATATTTGTTATTGCTTTAGATTTGTTTTGAGAATGGCACCAAAGAAACAAAAAGCCACTAAAGAAGAGATTCTACAAAAAAAAAGGGAAAAAGAGATATGAGAAGATTAAAAACGACCCTCAGAAAAGGGAAGAACTTAAAGAAAAAGAACGCCTTAAATACTTAAGAAAAAAGAAAAGGGAACTAGAAAGCTTGTTGAGAATATGACTCCACGAGAACACCGAAATGCCAAGAAGTGGAAAGAGCATTGCACCAAGTATCGCAATAAGAAAAAACTATTAGCAAATATTACTCACTCATTTATTAAAGACAATACTCCAGATTTTGATGTACCTACTTCAAGTCAAATGTCAACACCTGAAGTTGCTGAAATAATTAATAAAATAAAGAAAAGATGATTAGATATAAAATAAAGAAGAAAAAAGATGAAGAAATTAAAGAAATGCAGAAGAAAGTATTAAAGTACAAAAAACGTTTATCGCGACTAAAAAAGAGTACAAGTAAATATTTCGCGTAAACATGGACTTTAATGATCAGTTCGGTGAGAGAAGCGCCGCCATGGCCGGAGGCTGGGGTAGGTTGATTGCATTAAAGACGCCGACCTCCGGCCATTCACCCGCGTCTGGGTTCCGTACGACCTACGCCTAACAGAACACTATCTTCTACTCTAGTCAAAGTTTGTAGCCTGAATATTCATAATTATTATACAGTACTAACTCGGGTATGAAATCTTAGCAAACCTTTCGATTTCTGGAACAAAGGAGATGTTACTACGTATAATGTTATTATGAACTATGTCGAAGTCTCCAACACGGTCTATGCAAAAAAATTGTTGAGGTGCGGTCCTCGTGGGAAATCCCAATTCTCACGGTACTTACCATAATGGTTGATCGACTCATCATCACACACATTTTTTAAAGTTCTATTTTACTTTTTTATCGACGTACGCCTGCGGGCCCATGCACAGAACTCGTTATATAGGACTTGATTGGATCCAAGCCGACGCGCAAACAAGTCTGTTGTTTATGACATCACAATTCAACGCCGCTCTCATAAATTGTAGCCTAATAAATTTTAGATGGACAATAAATGTACAGAGCGCTCCATAAAGCCATAATATAATAGGATTAAGTAAACATTGGCTTGATCCAAGTTTCCCTGCCAGTTCCAATACAACTGCATGCACGAATACGTTTGTAACCGTCTTCTAAGATACAGAAGGATCGCAGTCCTTTGTCTCAGTACGCATGAGCATAGATATTTTCGCTTCTTTTTTTTGTAATTGATAAAAATAAAAAAGTAATTTATTCAAATTGGGACTGACTGAGAATCAGCACTTTTCGAACGTCACAATTACATAAGACAGTCCCCCGGCACGCCCGCCCTTCACCACTTCCTAGTGCTTTCGCTGGGAAGAAGAAGTGGCGCAACAAACTCCCCAGCAGGTTGTTGGTTAGCTTACTATCGTTATGTAATGAATAGGTATCTTAATTATAATGTAATGCACTTATGCACCTGTGTACGTACTTGGTGGTCCTTCCCCGCTTTCCACCGCTCAACTCATTGAACCGAACGGCGACGATCAATGGAGGACGCAGCCCTCATAATAAGCAGTAATGTTCGCTTTGTATTAATAACACATCAACTATATTGAATGAACACCATTAATAATAAAGTAATTCATAAAATTAAACTAAGTTTATGTAGATAGGTTTATGTAGGTACATGTACTTAGTAGAAATATGTGTGCGAGCCGTGCGCTATGAATTAGTTAATTAATGTGGTGTGAATTTATAGAAAAGCACACCAACTTTCGACGACACTATGTATTTATTACACTATATATTTATACACTATATATTTCCTGTTATGGAACACAGACACTATATATTTCCTGTTATGGAAATAAATTGTATCCACGGCTTATATCCTGTTATATACACACATCAAAAGTGTCTAGGGATCAACATATATTTTTGCAATAACTTTTCTCCTGATTGATATTAATTAAAATTTTCTTTAAGGATTCATCAAATAAAGTGTTTTCGTTTGTCACAGTAACGATAAACCAAGTCACCTTTGCATTAATAAAGAAATTTGCCATTTTCCTAATAAAGGGATTTTTGACATTTGAACCACTAACATTAAAGTTCGAAAAAAAGACTGAAATAACAGTTTTCTTTAAAATTTTATTGGGTAACTTAAACAATAATCCGTGTTTCTACCGCGAACACTAACAACACAAGAACATCGGTTTGGCATACTCAAAATGAGTTCATCCAAATCACGCTGTGGAATGGCCGCCCATGTTCGTTGCAACAACAAAAAAAGGTCTTCTTGCGACTGGATACCCTCCATATTCGGCAGAGCTCTTCTTCTCTGTAGCATATCCCATGCATGCTCAATCGGGTTCAAGTCTGGCGACTGAGCAGGCCAGAGCAGGACATTGATGTTAGCTGCGGCGAGAGTCTGTCTTACAACTCTTGCGGTGTGCGGTCGTGCATTATCATGCATTAACTGAAATAAGGGACCGATTTGCACTTGTAGAGGAACGATGACGTCAGATACAATCGTCTCAGCATAAATTTGAGCGTTGAGGTTGCCTCTGATCCAAATCAACTCAGTTCTTCCGCCGATCCAAATACCCGCCCATACCATGATGGTTCCACCACTATAAGGATGGACTTCCTGGCAGGATTTTAATCGCTGTTGGCGTCCAGGTGTTCTCCAGTGTCGTATACGTCTTGTATCCGGTCTCATACCAAAACGAGACTCATCAGAAAAGCACACGAAACGCCATTGTTCTTCTGCCCAATTTCTGTGTTCAAGAGCCCATTGATATCGAATCCTACGATTGTGCATTGCTATTGGTGGTACCCGTAGCGGTCTTCGGGAATGAAGGTTCACTTCATGCAAGCGGTTTCTGACTGTTTGGTCGCTAATTAAGTTCCCTGAAGAGTGATGAAGCCTCACGGCTAACATCATGGCGGTTATTGTTGGAGCTCTTCGAGTTAAGTTTTGAATGTATCGGTCTTGTCTCCGTGTGGTGCAGCGATACCGTCCTCCATGGCGCTCAGCCACGGTACCAGTGCTTCGGTAACGTGTCCAAAGTCGACTGATAACACTCTGACTTGTATTCAGAGCTAAAGCCACAGTACGTTGCCGGGAACCAGCTTCTATCATTCCCACGGCTCTGAGCATTTCTTCCCTGCTTAAATGACGTCGCCGCTCCATAATAACGTTGGTTTTAATCAGTAGTAGGGAAACAGTAGCACTAATAATGTCTTCAATGCGTTGTATGTTTTTATAGGGAAAATATTGACAGCTGATTTTCATCTTTTACTCGAATTTGATTAACAGTTCCTGTTTCAAATTATGAAATGCACCAAAAAGGATCCATATAAATTTATAAAATCATAAATTTATTACAAAGCCACATCTCAATCTCAAGAAATCCGCATAAAAATGCTTGATCCCTAGACACTTTTGATGTGTGTATTTCAGTAAACACCATAGTTTGACAAACTGCTCGCCAAGCCGCCAAAACAAAATGTAAAAAACAAATCGAAGGCTCATTTCCACTAAAATACCTATAGGATAGCAATGAGAAAACCGTGATAGCTAATAACATGAAGTAAAGGCCACGGTAATAAGAAGACCGAGAAAACACAAAGAATAAATCATAAGCAAAGACGAGTAACAAGAACCTTTAATTAACGTTGTTGATTTTGTAAGCTGTAATTACACAGATATAATAGAGATCATAAAGTTTGTGTACATGATAATTATACTATTAAATGTAGCACAGCTATTGAGTGCGGTTCTATCCCCTGTGGCGACTGGACGTTCTCTTTGAGTTGTTGTGTACCTACTTACTGATAATTCGGTGGTTTTACTCTAAACCACAAGCCCTAATAAGTGATAGATAGATTCATTTATTTGCCTTAAATATGATATTTTACAGATTTTATAACACATATACAATAGTTCTTCATATTCCGCCTACCAAATTCGGCATGCAAATATTGTAACAATAAAAATAATTCTAACTTTAATTGTGACTAGATCATAGTGAACACCACATTTGTACAAGCAATGGAACTTCTATTAGTATAATTCCTTAGGGATCTTTATCCCTAGTAATTAGTGAAGCTGAAGTAAGGCTGTTCTGAATAGCGCAGCGAGCTTTACTATGAAACTAGAAACGAAATATGTTGTTCAGATGAACTCACGACGGGACAATGGAGAAAAAAGGATTGTGTACCTTCCTGTGCTCTGGGAAATAAAAAAAATAACTAAGAAGGTTGAGTGTCTCAGGTTCAATCCAGAAGCAATCCGCAGGGGCAACAGCGCGTAAAAACGTTTAGAGCGCCATTTCTGTTTACTCGCTACTAATTGTGTTTACGCTATCCTGGCGCGGGGAGCGAACTGTTATGTCTGTGAATTATATTTCACTTGCTTGTTTCTACCACTACTCGCGTACCTTCAGATAAAACACACATTTCGTTCACAACCGTCTGTTCACAGTTGCCGCAATATTTGTCCCGAACAACTTGTAAATCATAATTTACAATTCCGAATTATGTTAATGTGTTTAGAGAGAAATAGTTTTAAATGGTGCCACAGTGTTATTAGTATTTAATGAACCAGTGTCCTCATTTAACGAAATGATCCTTGGTTCGATATTAGTTCCGTGCAATATTCTGCCATTTGAGGTCAGCTTGCTGTCGAAGTGTCGACGAATATCAAATACAAATGATAGTCGTCTATTCTCAATTTCCTTGGAAATTAACTCACTGTTTGTCTTAGAATCTAGATTTGGGTTCGAGGGTTCAGTAAACTTCTCTGGAAAAAAAATCCCGTTCCCGTATCCCGTTTATCTATGTTATTGTCTGCAAGCTCATCTAAATATTTGGTGAAGAAGTATAGCTGTTGTACACTTCTCATCGATATACGGTTTCTGTATTGGCAAGGTAACATACTATAGCATGACGCTGAAAAATGAAGATATATTTCTGGTAATAATAATTACAATGGCAACGTTACTTTACAAACGAAAAGAAACAAGATGTATTAATACCGTACTTCTTGAGGTGCAAGTTTAAAAGAAATGCCAAGCGGAATACGTACGTTTACGCTTCGCCAACGCTGTTTACCCGAATGAGTTCTCAGAATCGCTATAAATTTTTCTCAATACATTGCGTTTCGCAGAACATGTCATTTTCTTGTCGAACTTGCAGAAAAAGCTACGGATTTTCCTGTTCGATGCGTAATTCTAGGAAAATAGCTATTCAGTACTATCTTACCACATCTTACTTTACCGCGATTACGATGTAAACGGTTTCTTAAAATAACTTAAATACATATATTATTATTATATTGGTTCACATGATGAAGGATCAGATAAGAATCGAGAACTAGTCCAGTTCATATTTAAACGAAAAGTATGTGATCTATAATTAGAGTCATTAGTATTGTTGTCAACGACCGCTGGGTCAAGCGCTGACCTTGCACGCGGCGACAATGACGCCGCGGAGTCGTCCTGCCGCGCGGCGCCCACCACCACGCCGCCAACTCCACGCCTTTGATGTTCCAACGTCCCCATTTCCGGCACTCGCAGTCGAGTTAGCTCTTTTTACTTTAATAACGTGCCGTGTTTTTTAAACAACGTTGTTTGGCTCCTAAATTGCTTTGCAAATGATATGGATTTGATTTTTCTTTTTAAGATTATTTCATAAAACAACCTTGAAGTTTCTTAGATGAGAACATAAAGACTCCTTCAAACAGGCGCGACACGCGATAAAATCGCGCCTGTTTGTAGGAGCCTTAAATCATGTTTGTACCTATTTGGTTCAAAGACCTAAACGCACACTTTTCCTTTAGGGAAATAAAATATAAATAAGTTCCGACGAAAACGTGAAGTTGATTGAACTTATCATATCAAATGAGCTAATATATTTTATGGATATTATTAAACTACTAGCCTTGAACAATAATGAACATAATATTACAGTACACTACGCATTATATTATAAGGAGGAAGTAGATAATTGGATTTAAGGGCCTGACATTAGCGCTGAGCGTTACGTTCCTAAGGCACGCGGTGCTAACTGAACCAAACTGTTCTCCTGATTAATGGAAACTTGAGGACTGAGCTTATGCCCTCAGTTTCATGTCCAGGACCAATCACGGAAAGCTTCCAATATCTTGGCGACTAGGCTGTCACCGGTAGCGACAATAATTTAGATTCAGTTGCACCGTTAAATGTTAAAATGCAGAGCTGCGTGTGGATGCGCAAGACCATAGAAGCTGACCTCAAAACATTTATGAAAAGGTTCCAAACTAACGCTGTATGTTTGCAATACTATTTAGTGGCTATATGTGTTGTTCTGATCTTGGCATGACATGTAGGCAGCACGTGGGTACATCGGGATAATTAATACGCAGCTCTTCTGATGAATTGGATGAGCGAAGGACGATTCTTGTGTGTGCGCAGGGTCATGTCTCTCGCTGCGAAACATTTGCACGGTTCTTTAAGGCTTCCTTGTCTGTGGTATAACCATAATCCCTTGTGTATAATACTTATTTATATAAGTAGTGACGTTATTTACAGTGTTGTCATCGGCTTACGAGTTCACCCCTTCAATTCACGTGGGTGTCGTAACAGGTGACCGTGGGTTTGTTTCGCGAGGATGGGCCTCGTGTCCTAAAATATGCAAAAAATCTCACATTAGGATAAAGAACTCGAATGTACATTAAAATTTGCAATGTTCTAGGGAAGTCCTGTGCTATCGATATGACGACAATAATAAACAACGACAAACGACAACAACGACAACAATTGGCAGATTTTCCTTATTTAACAGATAAAGGGAGTTTTGAAAAACCCTTGCATATAGAAAATATCATCTATGTATTGTTTCCTTATCCCTGCAGCTTTACGGGAAATAAATATTTTAATAGGTCATTCTACACTAATGGCAGGGGCGGTACCTTCATAGAAGCCAAAAAGCCCGGCTTGCCCTAATAAAATCATAATTCACAACAACAAACTTACTTAAACCTATCAATAAATAAATATATTAAAAAAATACCAATCAATGAACTCGAACACAAACATTAATAACTGAAAATCAGCCAATCCCTCGGTTGGGCGTTTTTTTTATACGTTGAAAATCTGTGGGCTTGCCCTAATTTTGACCCCTAGGCACGCCACTGACTAATGGCTATCGCTATACCGAACAACACCTCGTGAATCAACCATCAAACACTTAAAATTGTCATCGCTAATAATACAAAACCAAAAATAAACGTGTATTTTTACGAATAGCATTTTCCTGAAGGAAATAAAATCTAAAACCGCATCAAACAGATAAAAACATATGTAATTATTTTGACTCATTGTATGACATCTTCCTGTAGGGAATAACATCGTACTTAAGATGTGTGAAATGAAAGTGACAGGTGGGAACCCTGCCCCGTCCGTCCCGCCTCACTATAAATAGACAATGACAAACTCGGCACCAACAGATATTTTAGCCAAGCGTGGGATCCTCTGATTCATTTATAAATGTTTATCATTTGTGCTGCAATCCAAACTCTTGTTTGATTACAGGCTATTCGTTAGTTCAGGAACATTACATTAGTTCGATTGATGAGTTTATTATAAAAATATGTTTTCTCATCTCTCTGTAAATCTTCCAAGACTTTTGGTGTAAGAACACAACAGGTGATGTGGTGGTGAAGATGTTGAGTTCATCCTACACCCAAATTAATGACAAGAAACAGCAATTATGAAATAATTTTGCAAAATGGCTACCAGTTATCATGCATCCTTTGCAGTGCGCCAACGCATCTCCCCGGAGCACCTGATTCGCCAGCGCCGGCGCCGGCGCAAGGTCGAGCAAGGCCGTCACGCCGCTCCTTACCAAAGGTGAAAGGACCCACACGCGAAGTGCCTCTTTCCACGAATTCGTTATTTCGCGGTTACATTCGCAAATATTGTAACAGTACATCTTTTGTTCAAGTACCTATCTCGTTTCAACCCAAGACAATACAGATTAATGGTCAGCTGTTTTTCTGTTGGATAACTTTTACGTAACTTGCCCCATTTGTATTAAGTAAGAGTACAAAATTACGAATTTAACCGAACAGTGAGTCAATCGATTGCTCTATGGTTTTCGTGACAAGACTAAATAAGTTGTGTACGTTTTAATCAGTTTGGTTCGAGAGTTACGGCTTCAGGTTCAAAGGTGAATGCAGAAGTTTGTAAACACGGCTATAAATAATCGTAGATCAATTTACACTATAGTGCATTCTATTAGGAAGTTTGTTGACAGTAATTGCTTAATATCATACTAGAGACATTCATGCGTCAGTAAATTATCGGGAATTTATATGACTAATTAATTAAGCATAGTGGATGCAGCTTCAGCATCAAACTCATTGGTTATCAGTATCTAAGGGCTTGTGGAGGAGTTAAGTTTTGATTAATCCGGTGCGGGCAAATATCAGGAGCTTAGGAGTTTGTTTTCGGGATCAAATGCTAAATGCCTGTTGAAATATTATAATATTACGTACAAGGTTTTATGATTCATTACAAATAATAAGACTTACTTAACCAACACCTACAATCAAGCGCACACTCATCGAACAAAAATGTGTTAAAACAATAAATGATGAAGAAAATTCGGGAATCACCTGAATGATGCGATCATTTGGCATATCGCCTCGTTTTGTTGCGTTGGCGAATAAAACACACCAGTAGATGAGATGGTGATATCAGAGAGCACAGTCATCTGTTTACTTAGAACGTCACCGTGGAGAACTGCTTCTAATAAACGTGTAGTTGTTGTGGTTCTCTTTGATCCGATTACGAGTGTTAGCCAGTGTTAAGTTGATTATTTCCATTTCTGGCTATTAATATCATGTACAATACAAGCGTATTGAAAGCTGTAAATTGGAATGTAAGGACGTTATACACAATCAAATCTATAAATCAACTGAAATTAATGGCTCATTACTTCAATTAGATTTGTAAAGTATCTGTCAGAAGACAGTTTTATTCCTAGAATAATGGCGTTCTTAGATTTGAAATGCAAACGATCCTACGTACAATTTGACATGGCGTGGCCTCACGTGATCGGAAGCGCGAGGAGTGCTGGCTCGATGCCACATCCTCGCTGACACTGACATCGCTGCAACCGTCACAGTGCGAGCCCAGATTATGTGTGACGTACACATAATCTGGGCTCGCACTGTGACGGTGCATGTGAAACATGGTTATTTATGCTTGAACAATGTAAATACCACCCTGTCACGACAACGGCCCGCGGTGGTAACACAAATCGTGTTACACAAACTCGTCAATGTTAACTTTGTTATAGTTAACTTAACTTTGTTATAGACGAGAGGGGCTTGTGGCTAAGTAATAACAGCCGCACGGGTCGATCGATCAGGTTAAGCTACGCTTGCCGCGGTTGGTCTGTGGATGGGTGACCATCTTCACATTCACATACCAAGACCCTCTGTGCGGAAAGCACGTTAAGCCGTTAATCCCGGCTGTCATTCGTGGATCTTTGACAGTCGTTACAGGTCGTCAGAAGTCCGAAAGTCTGACAACCAGTCTTACCAAGGGATATCGTATTACCTAGTAACTGGGTTGTGGAGGTCAGATAGGCAGTCGCTCCATGTAAAATACTGGTATTCAGATGCATCCGGTTAGATTGGAAGCCGACCCCAACATAGTTGGGAAAAGGCTAGGCAGACGATGAGTTATTGACACGATGTAATTTAATCATCGATTTATTCATTACTCATCTTCTGTTTCTTTTGAACTGTAGATCAAATATTATTGTGTTGAGAACTGCTGTCGCACTAAACATTTTGTTAGTTTTCACTTTCCTGCGATTTCTTGAGATTATCCTATTAATATTTTAAATGTGAAAGTTTGTGAAGATGTTTGGATGTTTATTACATAAACACGCGTAAACCGTTGAACAGATTTAGATCAAATTTAGTATAGAGATAGTTTGAGTCCCGGGAAAAGAGGCATAGGATAGTTTTTATTAACCCGATATTCCCACGGGATCGAAACTTACGCGGGTGAAGCCGCGAGGCGCTGCTAGTAATTTATATAAAAGCATCATTTTGTTTCGTTTTGTTCGTTTCGTGTTTCTAAAATATGTCAAGCGGTTCCAAATCACATTCCCACACTTTTTCACTTCTACGAAGCGAAACATACCTATATATTTTAAACAGAGCGAGAGGAATGCCCGTTAGGATTAACCAGCAACCAGATCGTCTGGAAAGTATTGGCTGAGCCATAAACCGAGTCGTTCCCGAGACGGCAGTTAACCATAATTTACTTCACCATTACTCCAGCACGGGATACAATATCATCATATTGGAGCGGCAATAAGGAAAGCCGGGCTCCGTTGCATCAGACTTTAAACAAGACTTTTTGGTTGAACTAAATTGTGAAGTCGAAAAAATATCGTTGCCTTTTGATCCGCCTCCGCAATCTTTATAGAATATCCGGCAATGAATAGTTCTCAGAAAAGCATGGCCCGAGACTATTCAGCAGTATTGAATGTTTGAGACAAGTTGGCGCCAGACCAACCGAACCGTTTAAAACGAACTGCAGTTTGAAAGTAGGGATTTAAAGAAGTGCAGTCCTTTGCAAATGTAAATCGAAGTGTAGCTATATTTATGTAGTACAGGCTCCTACAGTGTCGTATGCACCTGTGAAATATTTTTCAGTAGGAAAATAGAGCTGTTGTATATTTTTGCCGGTTCACAGTGCGCATCCGCATGTGCGCATCATCCGATGGCTAATAAAGCAACACAGCGCATCCTGTGCCTGCGCAACGCTTCCTCGCGGGGCTTCGACCCCATTCCTACCCAACAGTCGCTAGTAGCTACCTACTGTTTGTTGTTCGTTGGTTAACTGCAGGCTATCCTTGTGGTCGCGAACTCGCTTGTTTGTTGATACTACACGGTTAATTGTTGCTGCTGATTCTGGTCGGAAACGGTTGTTGTTTTGTTTGAGTGTGAATTGTTTCATTTTAGAATTGCGTGTGTTTTCAGTGGGTTCGTGTTGTTTCTTTTGTTCAAATTGTAGAAAACAAAACACGCGGAAAATATTAATTTGGTATAGTGTTCTAAACTCGTTTGAGTGTAACGTAAATAAGAGCTGACGATCTAATGATTAGTTCTCCCTCGCTGGCGTCTCGTGGCATGTACCGAAGTGCCCGAGCATCGAGTGTCAAACATTCTCCGCAGTGATTGACATTCAATTAAGCAGCCTGCGTAAGCGTGAACATTATGTGAACACGCGTTATTCTTGGATGTGATGCTCATGTTGAGCGAAACGGAAACCGAATCACATGCGGTAATGACTTATTGAGTTATTGCCTACCAACATTCTATTTTGCATCCACACATCCATTGCATAACATTATTAGACCATTGTGATGTATGAAACTGTTCAGCCAATATCCTGATTTGTATTGTCCTACATTCCAGATAGGATCTGCATTATATTATAGAGTTTGAAATTGGAACATCTATTAATATTAAAGTAGCAATATAATCTTATACGATCTGCAAATATTGCTCTCGGTCTCAATAGCCGATATAGCCGATTACACGTAGGCTGAGAAGCGTGTCCAAATGCAAGCATGTCGTAATGATGACAGTGTTGGGCTGCGGCGACGTCATAGAAGCTAGCCAAGTGGAAATACCACGAGCTGAGTACGTATCAGACGCGCTGACTCATGCGACTGCATCGAGAACACATACACATTATATCCGAACTTTAATATTCTAAATGCAAAAGTAAGTTTGATTGCTTGTTTGTTACCTTTTCACGCCTAAACCACTGCACCGATCACCCTGAAAGTTTGCATATACGAGTACTTTGTCAGGTGTACAGGAACGGACATAGGGAATCTTTCATCCCAAAAATCGTGCTGTTCCCGAGGAAAACAACAATAACTTTATTGTGATAATAGATGGCGCCACGTGGCTTTCGAACGTGATCGACACTTATGCGGGTGAAACCGCGTGGCGCAGCTAGTCTATACTAATATTATAAATTCGAAAGTAACTTTGTTTGTCTGTCTGTATGTTACCTTTTCACGCCTAAATCACTGAACGGATTTCGATAAAATTTGGCAGAGAGATAGATTGCATCTCGGAGAAGGACATAGGATAGTTTTTATCGACATACCTCGCGGGCGAAGCCGCGGGCGGAAGCTAGTAATTCATAAATCACAAGGACTACTTAGAAACAGATAAATTAGTTCAGAAATATAGAACTGTGTTTACACGGGTAGGTATACTATACCACCTACCATGCACTTATCCCAATTTATTTGGTATTGTCTTTTTCTTCACTACACTTAACGCCGGGGTTTATAAAAGAAGATACCTAGGAACTTTTAGAGCCTGGGGCTTGATTTGATCACTATTATGTTTTGCATCTTTTCTATTGTAATTAAAACTTTATCAATAGTTTACGCCCTCCCATTATAAGCGTCACGTACAATTGTTACTCACTAGTTTCGTGAAACTCTTACTCTGTATTCGTTTTCGTTCTTCGACTCTTTTTAACCAAATGAAACCCTACTAGTCGTTAGGTCCCTTACTCATTTCCGATTCCGTTTTCTCTAAGCCCTTGATTGATTGTAGGTTTCCGTTTGTCAGACATGCGAGTTCTTACGTTGTGTGTAGGTCTATATCTGGACGTATGGCTCATGTTGTTTAATATATCTGCTATTCCAATCACATTCATAGCTTGCCGGTACACCGGGCTTCGCTCGTAAAGGAGGATATCAGCAGCAGGGCAATTTAAACCTCGTCTATTGCTCGTTCCGCCACACTGAACCGCGCGAAGCTTTTATTTTACAACTTTTACGGAACCCAGTAATCTCAACGGCCTTAACGAAACGTAAACCGCAACGGTGTGGCATGCTGCTTATAGGTATAGAGACCTCAATGATAATCACATTTGACCCGAGAACGTCGATCTATTAAACCATTCCACCATTTTACATCCAACCACCATCATTTTACATCCAGAATTTTTGTTGGTTTATCAGTAATTTTCGAGTCTAATCAGATTCATATTAGAGTAACAAATGTGATTAAGGAGGTCGTAATGAAATTCATAGTACCTTCAATCATAATAGCCCATGTTTAAACCAGGAATTAGTTATTCTGGTCGACCCTCGTCCTTCACCGAGCATCAGCGGAGGATTACGATGATCCTTTTAACTGGCATGCCGACTGACGTCAGACACATTCAAATGGTATTGACCATAATATGTAATACGTTTACCACGTAGTTTTATAAGACACTGCTGTAGAAGGGAGCACGAAAATCACAGAAGGAAAACTTTTAAAGTAGTATTAATGAACCGTACAACACAATACATGGATATGCAAGTGGACCACCCGTATTCTAGTGCAAGTACAAGGGATTCCCCTTCTTTCTGTGTAATTTTTACCGCAAAGACAAGAGAAACAGGTCAAAATGTTTTAGTTTATGTCATTCAAGAATCCAGGCCGCGACTTAATGCCACAGATAGTTCACTTATTAGTCACAGTTACCATTTATCAACAAACCGCAAACCAAGACCCCGTTAGATCCTTGAGTATTTGTTTTGTTCCTTACAATAATTGGGATCATCTTTAAGTTTTGATTTTTCTTCAGTCGCGGTCGTTTCTAGCGTAGGAGCTAAAATGAAATGATCGTAACAGTTGTTTACCTCTCACAAGTTGTAAACATGTGCTTGAATGAAGGAGTACAGTTCCATGACCATAATAGTTTCACTTGAAGTAACGCTCACGTGCCGTACCGTTCGCAGTTCTATTAACCCCATAGACAACTTAAATAGTGTTTAATTTATCTCGTTAACTCTTTATTTCGTCATAGAAGTGCAAGATGGCCGTCTTATGATCCGCGAAAAACTTTTTCTTTTAAAATTCTACGGCATAATTTTATTACACTTGGGCTGATCCCAAAACAAGTTTACCTAACTTGTACCAGCGTGATTGGCCGAGCCTGTCTGGTTGCCAGCAGTGTCCAGTGTCGCGGTGCGGCCAGCCGGCTGCCCGACACCGGACACCGGCACCGCGACATCTGCCGACCTTGCTCTCGTTACACACTCCGTGCCTTTGATCCGCGACTGCACGTGACACGCGAATCGTACGTGTCTCTGATATTGGGTGATTGGTGGGTATATTTTTTGTGGTAGTTAGCATTAGAATGTATTTCTATTTTTTTGACAATTCACAACGCTATCAGTCCGAAAGTGGGTGGTTACAGTCAAGGCCGTAGAAGTTTACGGTAACAAGGCATGCTCTTTGGAAAGAGTATAGACAAGGCAACTAGGATGATAACTTTTTTGTACGGTGCGCGGTGTACGGAAGCGGGATTATCCTGTTGCAAAACAATTTATTTCTGTACTTACACGCTTGTTTCCTTAAAAAAATCCTATTTAGTTTATGATAGCTTTAAATCTTCGTCTCGCATCACCTCATAAAGCATGGCTGCGCTCGCGCAGTCCGCGGCGCGCCTCGTAAACTGAAGGAATGGGGCCGGCTGTTGCAACGTGTACATCTTCAATACGCTGCGCTTTGTGTTGCCTCGTCCATACTTGTTATTTCGTGCATACCGGTTACCAGTATTTCTTTCAAGATTAGTTTTAATACTGTTTGGTGAGCTTCAGTCGCGATCTTACTATTGATGGATGCGTGTTCTTAAAATGTTTTAAGTGCCCTTATGATAAGTGATTCAAGACATCAACCATGAGGTACAGCGATGATGGTGTAACTATGGTGTTATCTATGGTGTGGTATTCTTCGGTATATGAAAGACAAAAAGCTTTTCAATTTAAATGTGTAAGACCTAGACTCAAAAGTCAAAACCAGAATGCACCAGAAATAATCCGCACGGTTTTCTTGCCGCGAATTCGCACGAGTACACCCGCTGCTATTTTGGACAATCTTCCACTTAAACCGTTTAAAATGCCGCAATATTTTTGCGCGTAGCATTCCTTCTTGAAACCACTCAATGCAGACAATTAACCCGGTAAAGTATTAATATATGCACAGCAAAATTGAGCGTATATCGTCCATCACGCAGCACTCCGGTGCATAAACTCTCACGCATGACGGCATGACGCCTTTACAATGTCACCGCGCTCTTTACTGTCAGTTTTATTCCCACTAATGCGTATGCAACGCCGCATAATACTTGCCTAATGGATATTATAAACAATTTGTATGATATATACTGCCACTAATACAGTTTTCGCCGACATTAGGTCCTGGAGCGTGAAGTTTCACTAATTAACATTGTGTAAATGCAGTGCTCGCGGTATTAGTTTCGTAAAATGATTAATTTCTTATTGCTTTAATAATGTTGTGTTGAACAACAATTCTTTAGTTAATCGACCGCGCTTTTTGTTTACAGACGAATAGTGCTTAGCTTGAGTGAGTGTGCGACCCTGCAATACTGCAATGTTTCATACCAGCCAACCCTAGCTTTAATTAATTCGTTGTCTTGTCATCGTTAAAGTTATAATCATGTATTTTATTACGCTATGGCTATATTATCCAACAAGTGCATTCACACATCTGGCGTCTGCAGCGAGTAAAATGTGGCATCAGCATGCTCGGCTCGACATTTGTTAATATCACTATAAACACCAAGCAAGCGGTTACTCTTATGAAACGCATAATAATCGCATTATTTACTATTCATTTATTTACTTGTGAAACGGTAAGCTAATCTCCACACCATTTCTTAACCACGCTGTGGTTGACGCAAACACTGGACAAACTTTGGACATGCATTAGCATCTTGGTTCATCATAATTGATAGCTTCGTGTAATATGTGCTAATCTCAACCTTGTTGTAATTAAGTTAATCGAAAGTGCTGTTCTCCTAATCCGTTACACTTTCATGCATAGCAATCGAGGTGATTGACGCGATATGTCACCCAACTTCTAGGAATTGTTGTATGAAATTATATTTTCATTTTACCAGGTGACGACAGCGACTTATTAAGTGAAATGTCTTTTAAAATAATAAATTATGTACTTAGATAAAAACAAATTTCCGCTATAATAAGAATCGCCAGCAATCCAATTTCCTCCCTGGAAAGGTCGGCGAAATATCGGAAAGTTTGACTGTTCAATAATTTATGACGAGATTTTTATCAATAGTAGACCTTGTCAAAAATAGCGTACTATTTTATTATCTTGATTAGGTTTTTACACACACTTTATTTATCTACATATTTTACCTAAAGGAAAAGTTGAGGCCTTAATACAATTTTCATAAAGCGATTACCAGGCTCATGTTTCAAAGGAGGTCATTGCTCCTCCCAAGGGCCCGATAAACTAGCAGCAACTGTAGCCTCACCGTGTGTTATATCTATCAACATATACATACTTAAAGTAGCGCACAATAACTGGCGCGTGGTTAACTAAAAGAAGTAATGTTAATTACTAATAATTAATTAGTGGTCAGGTGTGTCCGGCGCACCGGCCGTCACGCCTGGCATTCGTATAGGGCCAGCGCGGCGGACCATAAAGATATGTTATCACTTATCAGGCACCTTACACCAAGATCATTATGGTACGGTCAAAGTACTCGGCTCTAAAGATTCCAAACTTTATAAAACATAACATGCGATGCGAGGGGAAGGATTCTGATTACTTTGTTCAAAATGCCCCATAAACATGCCAGTAGCAGACTGTTGATCATGTTCGACAGGGGCCTACCATGGCCATGAACAGACACTTCAAGGGCCACGTGAGGTAGCCATGACCGGTGACCCTAAGTACATAAAGTACGTAGGTAATTCACGTTAACTGCACTTGTTTACTTTCTATCTTCAAGTGGTCCTTCTGGTCCACTAGCACGAAATGTAAACACGATCACTGTCTTAATTATCAACAAGCTTGCCACAGTTCCTATACTTAGAACAACGAATGGTTCACGTGCCTTCTTATAAATCCTCAATCTTGAGACAAGTTTTGAGAGCTTTAATGGATGTAACTAAAAAATAAATAATAGTGTAACTGTAACGACATTAATTACCTTCGGTTGGCAACGTTGCTGTATTTCCTCGCATCGCATCGATCGAGATAGACGTTCATTGTCCACTTAGCAGAAAAGGTATCAATCTCGATAAGAGCCGAAGGAGCGCCCTCGGTGCGGGGCTTCGGTTTGGAGAACTGTCTCGTAAACATGACCTAACTAGCCGCATCGTAGTTTAGTGAGGCCACCGTTGTGTTGCCGCGGAGGTTCGTAAAGAACGGCGGTAACATACCACTCTCTCTTTAGATTACAGATTCTATTATCAAAATTGTATATTACAAAGAAATGCAGTCTGAGATATTAAGGAAATGTTAACTTCAACTCCTTGGACAACAAAGAAATCTGTCCCTTCATAAGACCACTTTATCTTAACGCGATAAAATCTTCGCGCACCTGAAGGGCAAAGCTCCCGAAACGCCGAAAAGTTAACGAAATAAAATTCTCATTATCTTAAATACGGGCTGTATTATCTTTATCACCAGAGCCATTAGCGGGCGGAAGTGGTCCCGTCCGGCACGCGAACATTCTCATTACCATTTAGGTACATCGGTGACCGCCGGAACTGGGACGCCTCCACCCGTATGTGGGACACTGGTACCATACGTACCATACGTGGGTCAGGTCACTTACAGTTTGTACTTATCACAGCATATGTATTTGAATATTTGGAATACAAACCGTTAGTTGATTGACCTTTATGTGTACTTGAGATTCGACCGGTTTTCAAATGTGTTTTATTTAGATGTGACGATTATTTTGGTTCGGTCTTTTTAAGGCGATTGGATTTGATTGATTAGCAGAAATCTTGTAATTTGTTTCGCAAAGTTACTGTAGCGGCACAGATAAATTAAGTTAACGCGTAGCGGTTCCAGCAATCCCCAGTGTCTACTGCATTCGATTATGCTAAAATACTGTTTGTTTCGCATTCGTGCACGTCACAGTGGTGGCATTTTTCTCGCAAACTGCAGACTGTTGGACTCATATGTTTATCTCAACCTCATACTTATGCCGAGACATGTGTACGATAAATTGTACACAGCTTCGGTTTATACGCCCGAGCGATCCACTTACTGTCAGAATTGGTTCCCAGGCCGATGTGTATGTTACATTAGTTACATTACACTTTACTGCCGTTAGATCGATATTTATTTAGGCTAAACGACTTCAGAAGCGTGCGTGTTCGAGGTTATTATACACACAATTTTTCATTATGAAGTCATAACAAACCACCATGTTTAAGTCAAATACCATGTTTAAGTTGTTGTATACTTGCCGTATTACAACAACTTAAACATGGTATTTGACTGCATGTTTTTTCAAGTACCATTTTAACCGATTCAATTAGCCTTAATAGTTATTCCACATGCTATCTTCCAAAGTGTCGCAGTCGTCATTAAGAGCAGGTCACGACGGAGGCATGGCCGTTAGTCTCACACCAAGCTGTTAGCAGTAAGTGTATCCACTGGGCTGGCTGTGCACTAATGCTCGCCGGCTGCCGCCGACTGCGACAGTGCGGCTGTTCAAACGGTCTGCTCCACATACTTGTCCGCTTCGCAACTACAACGATACGATTTGAGGGCATTTATCCATTGCCCCGACCCTTCCACCTTCCGCCGACCACCGACTAAGATTGCCGAGCATTTGTTGTGTTTTACTACAAAGTATAGTAGGTATAGTAAATGTCGGTAGTTCGGTACTGGTTCTCGCTTTGTCCATCGCTTAGTTAGGCTAAAGATAATTTCACTTCCTCAATTGACAACGGTTTTGTCGTGAGATAAGCTTCGAGTCGGTTGTTAAATTTAAGGCTCCATCAAACAGGCGCGACACGCGATATAATCGCGCGTGACACAAAGGCACTGCAAGTCGCGCAACGAGCGGTGCCTTTGGGTCGCGCGCGATTCGCGTCGCGTGTCGCGCCTGTCAGGAATGCAAGAACTACTTTCTTGATATTTCCAAGTTTTATATCTTCTTCATGCAGCATTGCATAATGCGTCTGTTACACTTACATTTCATAATCAGAGATGCTGCAGTCGCTCGTGGTAAACGAGCCACGTGCGACGGTATCTCGTAAACTATTGTTACAGTAAAAGTTATCAATGATAACTTTTACTGTAAACATGCGTTTAAAGCATGATAACTTATCATGCTTTAAACGCATGTTTATGGTCAATGTTATAATAATCAATGCTTTACATTCATGGTGTAAATATCGGGAGGCTCGCTCGGAACGAATGAGATAACGCAAGTAGCATGCAGATTTTTTTTTTGTTAACGAAGACGCCAATTCCGTATTCAATGTTACAAAGGAATGTATTTATTTTTTTCAAATACTCCTGTATTTGTCGATCGGGGTTCCGCCTAAGTAACTAATAAATATTTGAACTATTGAACACTTGCCACACGTAATAGGGGCAGATCGTTCACTGCACTATACAGGGTCGCTGGAACGCTCTATATGTGCGACACCGGTGGTTTTAACGAAGTGCAACTGAATGACACACGCGCAGCCGTGACTTCCGCATCGAGTTGATGCCGACAGAATGGTGTGAGTGTGGGGCAATATAGGAAATACTCTCTGGAAATTAGGTGATGCTGTCGGGATCGAAACGCACGTCAGTGAAGCAATGCCTTGTGAATTATTAAATGGTTTTTTATCTTTGAACGAAGCCATCAGATAAATAAATCAAATCGTCCGCCATGAACTATGTTTGCTTTACGTTTCCATCGAACCGAAGATACCATTTGAAGTCCAGTACATACCACTGTATCACTTCATATTCTGACGTCGCTTTATTTCCATTATTGATGGGCGTTTGTTGTATTGTCCACAGAGAGGAGGTGCGGAACCACGCGGTGCGGTGGAACGCGCAGTTCTCGTTCGTGTGCAAGATGTGCGCAAACGCAAGCACCGGCGTTCTGGAGCCGGCGCTCATGAGGGTGTCCGTGCGCAAGGAGTGCAAAGGTAAGAGGACCGTCATCAACGGAACCGTCTGATCACGAGTATGCCTACTTGACGAAATTCATTGGTAACGTCTACCTTAATCGGTGCATAACAATAAATTACCCCCAATTCCAACAATCTGGCCAGTCCTTTTTGCTTACCACACACTGACCGCTACTTTCAATCATTTTGTGTTGGGGAGTTTGTTGCGCCACTTCTTTTTCCCAGCGAAAGCACTAGGAAGTGGTGAAGGGCGGGCGTTTTGCGGGACTGTCTTTTGTAATTTTAACGATCGAAAAGTGCTGATTCTCAGCCTAATTTGAATGACTTTTGATATTGATTTTGATTAATGAGTGCGCAAACTATACAATGAAAACCTTTGTTAATTTAATGAGCACCACGGCGGTTTATCTGAGCTCCCAGCCTCGAATTAATAATACGCAAACTCCGCCCACGTTACACTAAAACGCAGACAAAAGTATGAGCAAATATTTGCGTAAATCATTCCAACAACTTCCAAGTTCCCTTTGACCCGTTTAAATGTTTTCGTGTAAACTTTACCGTTGGAATATTGAACATTCAGAGCGTGAGCGATTCCGTAACGTCCATATATTATGTATTTGCAAGTTCGCCCCGGAGCGGTGGAACTGTCGCCCGGACGGATTCAAACTCGTCCGCTTTGAAACGAAGTGAATTCGCAAAGAATTCGATGAAGCCGAGTGGCGCGCGTCATAATGCACTTAACTCGCAGCGGACCGACTTTAAACTTAGAGAAATCATGAATGTTCAGAGATATTACCCGTCGGGATGCTCTGCTTTCAGTTTCGCATTTCTTTCAGGAATAATTTTACACAGTTTTGTGTTTTATGCTGAAGTATTGCAATGGTTTTGCATTTTTTTGCGACTCTTTAACTGTAATATGAATTCCTCATTTTATTACTTGCGAACTTGGTTCTTTTGCAGTTTGTAGAAAATAATAGAAAGAATAAACTGAGATGTTCAAATCGTACAAGCTTTATTTAAGTCTAACTGTGGAGGCTTGCTAATGGCTTGTAATAATACCTCACTATTATTTTTGTATTGATAGCTGTAAGCCACCCAAACAATAAAATAAAATTTTATTTTATTGTTTGGGTGGTATGTATTTAAAAAAAATTAATAGTAATTTATATAATATGTATGTTTGTATATCAATGTCAGCCCAGTGGTAACGGCTGCTTCTTACGAGTTGTACTGCGCTTTACTTTGATTAAATTATTTCATCACCACTGCTCTCAAAACGGTGAAGGAAAACATCGTGAGGAAACCGGCATGTCCTACAACCAACAATTCGTAGTCATGTGACATTTGCAAACCCGCACTGGGCCCGCGTGGTGGATTACGGCCCGCGCCCTCTCACAGAGAGGAGGCCTGTGTCCCTGCAGTGGGAACATTAAAGGCTGATAATGAATATCAATGTTATTAGTATTTGCCAAAGTGTTAAGTACTGTAGGCGCTAAAGTACCTAGTTACCTATTTAACTACGACAGTTGTAAATAGACGGCCGTGACCACTAAATATCAAGTGGATCTTCGGCCTGTTTTATATCCTATAATTTAAAAAAATAATGTTGTACTCCAGGTGGCAGGTCATACCAGAAGCTGGGCTTCTGCGACGTGAACCTTGCGGAGCTGGCGGGCGCGGGCGAGACGACGAAGCGCTGTCTGCTGGAGGGCTACGACCCGCGCCGGCGGCAGGACAACTCCGTGCTGCGCGTGCGCATTAAGATGAACATGATCTCCGGAGACCCGCTCTTCAAAGTGTACGTAGAGATGACCAGTCCCTTCCGACGGCGCCCATTCACGAACATAATGCTCGAATCAGCATCACTCAGCTCAATTTCAGTTCTTTGGAACTGCACCATATTGTCTCTGTTACTCGCATGCTATAACGTGAGGCGCTTGCTTCCAGTCCGGAGCGCAAACAGGAGGTGACAGACGGCATGGCGGGCGGCGACAGCGGCTCGGAGAGCGTCCCGGGCGGCGCGCAGCCCGAAGACGACTGCGCCTCCTCCACCGCCTCCTCGGGCTTCGGCTCGCTCACCAAGAAGAAGAACTACGGTATGAAGATGGTGTGATGACCTGTGCCAGGAGGGTCTGTAGTAAAAACGTTTACATCTCATCATCTGCCTAGCCTTTTCCCAACTGTGTTGGGGTCGGCTTCCAGTCTAACCGGATGCAGCTGAATACCTACCAGTATTTTACATGGAGCGACTGCGTATCTGACCTCCACAACCCAGTTACTGGGTAATACGATACCCCATGGTAAGACTGGTTGTCAGACTCGGGTTTCTGAGTACCCGTAACGACTGTCAAAGATCCACGAATGACAGCCGGGACCAACGGCTTAACGTGCTTTCCGAGGCACGAAGGGGTCTCGGTATGTAAAGATGGTCACCCATCCACAGACCAACCGCGGCAAGCGTAGCTTACCCTGATCGTTCGACCTGTGCGGCTGTTATTATTTAGCCACGGGCCCCTCGTTTAAAAACGTTTACATCTATCATCATATTTAATATAACTGAACAGGGCATTCATCATCATTCTCCTACCTTTATCCCAATGCATTCGTGGTCGGCGCAACATGTCTGTTTCTTCCATACTCCTCTACTAGTCGTCATCGCGGTACTCACTCCCTATATAGCACATGGTGTCTTGAAAAAAGGTCGGGCTTGTAGAGCATCGCCTCTGCCACCCACACCTGTATCACAGTCGCATGTCGGCTTCGCCACATTACCGCCTCGTTATACTGTACTAACAACTGCACGTGTGTTTCCAGAGGGCAGCGTGTCGCAGCCCATGTCGTTGATGCCCTCGTCCGAGCTGCCCACTCCTGACGGCGAAGACTCGCCGCTCGGCACCTCCGCGCCCGACCACCCCGGTAAGTGACAGAAAATTAACATTTATATGTAGTAGAAACAAATAAAAGTAATGTTTCATCAGAGCAGCATTGCATTGGGTTAAGCAGATAATTATGTATGCCCAGAAACTATTTTATGTAATAAAAAAAAATCATTTAATAAAAATAAAAAAATAAGATATGATCTATTTATTACTTAGTTCTAAGTTCAGGGTCTGTAAGTGAATAAGGTTTATCATAAAAAAATTAACATAATTTTGTCTGTATTTTTAAGATTTCTAAAAAGTTAAATACATATTGTCAAAAATTACCTGTTACTGAAAAAAACCCGAAGATAAAACGCAATAACACAAAAAAAAATATATCACCAAGAACTACCTTCATCAAAGGTTTTCACGTATCATTTTCAACTTTCTTCCAGGTCTGACAATTCTGGCAGCGGCGGGCGGCGGCGCGGGCCCGCTGGGCACGAGCGTGCCCGTCTCGTGCGCGTCGTGCCTGCAGCAGCAGCAGCACACGCACTCGCGCAACTCCTCCAACACCTCCGGGGACATGAGCAGCAAGGTATGGACCCAAGAATTTAGAGACTTGTGAATAGTTCACTGAGATGGAAAGGAAACCTATTTTTGTTTAGGCTAATTTATTTTATTTGGTGGCACCTTAAAATTATATTGGCGTACGTCCAAAATGTATTTGATCCATGAAAGTATATTTTATTCCGTAATAAGCTTCTTCAATTGTTTTTTTTATTATTACCAGCATAAATATCGTTTTCCAAGTCTGAAGCGGGCTAATATTTTTTTTTAATATTATGTAACCTTATTTTTTTACTATCTTCATGTGTCACCAAGTCATGATTGATTATTGTGTTCCAGGCGTCCGGCTACGGCAGCTCGTCGGCTGCGTCTGCGCACTCGCGGCAGAGCTCGGAGGGCGACTCGGCCGGGGACTCGGGCCGGCCGCACCACAACAGGTGAACAGGCGCCATAAGACATCAACTGTGGCTAGGCAAACTCGTCCGGTGATGGATCCATACCTAGGGTGCCAGCCATCCCATAGCCTTACCGCTTCCCATTATTATAAGGTGTTTATTATCACTCTTGTGTTTGTGAAAATTTCGGTGCGGGAACTAAATTGTGATCATCGGAAGATTTGGAGGTACGATGATGATTGGTAAAGGAACCCTATGATTGGCAAGTGTGTTCGTTGGTGACGTCACCCTTGGTCCACGGCCGCATGGCACGCGCGTGCACTCGTCCCCTCGTGCTCAGACTGTACAGTGTCCATTGTTTACGCTTTATGTTCATTTATTAACATTGTGTTATGCACGGTAACTAACTTTATTTATTTCGGTTCGCCACTTTTAATTATTAGCTTTCATTAATTTATTTTTTTATGTTTTCGTTTCTCCCCTCCCCCGCCGCCCCCGCAGCGCCCGCACAGAGCGCACAGAGCGCACCGAGCGCACAGAGCGCACCGAGCGCACCAGCACCAGCACCACCTTCACCCGCACCAGCAGCACGCTGTGCGTCCCCTGCCCGCCCTGCAAGCACGCCGGCCGCGCGCTCGCCAAGCTGCTCATGGAGAAGACTGTCGTGAGCGACAGCTCGGACCTGTACCTGACGCCCAACTGCACGCTGACAGGCCCGCCCGACGTCATCCCGCGCCACGCGCTGGCGCTGAGCTCGCCCGCCAGCGACGAGTACCGCACGCCCGACGCCACGCTCATCAACGGACACGACAACTCCTTCGCCATGCCCACGTACTTCGACAAGAAAAAGAAAGTGGCCGCCACGATCATCAGCGCTGCCGTCGAGCCTCTCACCAACTTCCAGATCTTCAAGCAGAAGTCGCTCAACACCATCCCGGCGTTGCTCGAGAAGAACAAGAAGAACGAGGAGTTGTTCAACAACTTCCCGTTCCTGACGCCGCTGGCGCACCGGAAGAACTCTCTTGTCTCCAACGCGAACAGACTGTCCGGCTGCATAGAGGACGAGTTCTATTGCGTGCCGTCCGATCCCGAAGTGGATCTGGGCTCGTCGGACTGCATCGACATCCGGCACCGGTTCAGGAGCCTGTCGAACCAGGCTCTCAACGACGGCACCGTGCTCACGTCCACGCCCAAGAATGAGGTCGAGCACGTGTACAACAAGCACGCGCGGCGCCTGGACGCGCCCACGCTGCGCCACAGCTACACCGAGCACGTGAGGTGAGTCCCGCCCGCGCCTGCTTGCGTCCTGCCGCCCGTCCTGTCCTGTCCCGTCCTGTCCTCCCGGTAATGTCCGCCGCGTACTAACGGTTGCGGGTGGTTTCGGCGGGTTATTTAGTGTGTTTTAGTTTTTCTCTGTTCTGTCTTCTAACTGTGAATGTTCTTCCGTGTGCCGCGATCTTCCTCTGTTATAAGTATTTAGTCGGTAAGACAATGTATCGTTAGTATCGGGCTAATGTCGGTACCATGTGTATTGTGTATGTAAGGCGACGGTTAAAGTAGTGTGTGCGGTGTGCAGACGAGCTGGCGCGGGCGGCGAGTGTGGCGCGTGCGGGGCGCTGCGGGACGCGGGGGGCGGCGCGGGGCCCGCGGGGGGCCCGGGGCCCGGCACGGGGCCCTGCGCGGTGCCCGGCCCGCCCGTGGGCTCGCTGCCGCGCCGCCCCAGCTCCGCCCTGTTAGTGCTACAACATCTACACACGTACACCATACAGACGATGCGCGCGTCACCGCACACATCCTCTCATACAGACTTCCATTCCTGGTCGATACCTGTTTGTCGTTACGTGTGAGGGGCGTTCGTGTGACGCGCGGATCTAAGTATCTTTAGATGTTGTCTCGTGTCGATGTGATAATAATGACGTATCTATGTATCCAAGCTTCTTTGTGATGTTGTTATAGTTGTTAGATATTAAGATATTTGAAATTTCATAATAAAAATTTTTTTGGTATTAATTAAGCATATTTCATTCTAGCTTTATTAGAACATAGATCGTTTTGATATAATTGAGGCATTCTTTATATAATGTATTAAAATGTAGGACTATACGATAAAGTCTATAGTTGTTAATTAAGGGCAGATATGCTATAATCGCGCGGCGCATGCGCATGCCTATTTTCAGTCTATTTTTACTGTCTGTACATACTTACCACATATTATAATATATGCTTAATATAAACATAACGCTGTAAATGCATGCCGAGGGTGCCAATAACAATAACAAATTGAATGATGCATGGATTTGCATTGTATATTATATTTATAATACGCTTCACAAATAAGGCAGATATAACCATTTATCAGGCAATAAATATAATTAATCCTTTATTTAAAAAAAATCTAATTACATAAGTACTAGAAAAAATATCGAATTATTATTGTAATTGTAGTAGGATTACACTCGGTAGTAAATCGCCTGAACAGTGGTACAGTTTTTGTAGTTATGAAATTTACTTATAAGGCTCTGCACACCAAGGAGTCTATTGCCCCATATTTTACCTGTCACATCCACAATTGCCCCATAGTTGATTGTCTAATATAAATTCCACCGAGTTCAGTGACCATAGAAAAAAAAATATTATTTGCAAAAAAATAAGTTTACAGATAAGGTTATTAACAGTCACGCACGACACGTTTAACTTTACGGCAAGTCCTGTCTTATATTATATCACTGGTATGGAGAGCCCTCTGTGTATCTCGATCCGTGTGTACATGTATGTGTGTTCTGACATCAGGAACCCGTCGTCGGGCTCGCTGACGGCGTCGGCGTCGGAGGGCGGGTCCCTGGAGCGTGCGCGGGCGGCGCTGGAGCGACGCAAGCGGGCCGCGCTCATGCAGCAGGACAATGATGACGCACAGGTTACTAGTGCTAAGTATTTCTTCTTACAACTGGAAGTTACCTCACACATGCCGCACATGCGCTCATCGACTCGAGTAGGTATTAATCAATCGCCAAAGTATTTATACCTACTTCATGTTGTTGTGCCGGTTGAGTCCAGGGATAATCTGTTCCTGGAAAGACAATTTTTTGTATGCGCCCTCATGGTTCTATTAATTTTAAGGTTCAAATTGATTAGTACTTAATCGAAGTAAATGCCAGCTCTCGACAGCTTGAATGAGCCCCCTAGCACCTGTCTGGTACCGCAGTGTACGTAATGTGTCCTGGCCTCGCTTGCAGCACGTGGCGTCGGGTCGCGTGGAGAACACGCGCGTGAACCCGGACTCGCTCATCGACGAGCTGCTCGCCGCTACCGACCTCAAGCAGGCCGTCGAGGACTCTGCCGAGAGTGAGTACACTGCATTACATATCACTCCCTGTCTCACGGAGGAGGGCAGACTGCCGCTGTCCAGCCTGCAGGAACGCCGGACGTCAGTGGTCACAACACCAGTATAATCTGGTGTCTTATTCTATTGAAACTCCGCACTACGCTAGGCCAACTCTAGACTTACCGTCACTCTTTTATTGACCCCAAACTTATTTATGAATATTAAACCTAATCTGTCTTCTGTAGTCCAGGGCCTTGCTATAAACTAAATGGGTCAGCCAAATTCACCATTCAATGATACTTGAGCGGGCCGGTACCAGTGATCTCCCTGCATCTGTAAATAAATAATTAGATGGAATGTGTGTATGTGTTGCAGCGTCAGGTCTGCAGCTGTTCATCACGCGCGACGGCACGGCGGAGCTGGGCACGCGCCAGCGCCAGCAGCTGGCGCGCCGCGACTACCAGCGAGTGGTGCTGCACCCGCACGACAATAGGTAATACTACCTGACTTACTATGTCATTATAATTATGTCATCGGCACTCGCACAGGAGTAACTACAACAACAATATAACAAAAGGTAACAATTAAGGCCATAAAGACTCCTATCATAACACACTCGGCGTCACAAAAATCGCACCTCTTCGAAAATAAGTTTCAAGCATCTCCCGCCATCAACGAGTACATTAAACCCAATTAATATTGGTATCAATTGAAAGTATGTTTAACGACCTTTAAATTCACATCAGTTAGAATTCCTAAACACACCAAATCTCATTAGCACGTAACGTTAAAAAAAAAGTCAAAATACGCATTACAACGGCCACTAATTGCACAAGGGTATAAAACGGGCGACCCGGGTCAAATGTGGGTCATTCGCTACCAACCCTTTGAAGTGAACACACGTGAACAGCTATAGCAAGAAAAGTACTCCTGGAGATGGATACAACTGCAGATGAAGCCACTCAAGTCATTGCACTACTGCTTTCAGGGATGCAGTAATGTGATGTTGCTCGGCAACTGAACTTGAGTAGTTTTTCCGTTCGACGAGACGCTTCCAAGAGACTGGTAGCTCTATCCGAAGACGTGGATCTCGAAGACAACGCTCCACATCCGAAAGAGACGATCGCTTCATTGTTTCGACGACTTTAAGTAATCGGTTCTCCGATGCTGTTAAGCTGTAACAGCAACTCCGATCAGCTCGCAGAACTTCTGTAAGCCTCTCCACGATTAGAAGAACATTGCAGGAGAAGAAAATTGCAGCTCACAGGGTTGCTATAGGGCCAAAATTTACTGCACAGCATACGAGAGGTAGGTTGGAATTTGCCCGCGACCATGTGGATTGGACAATAGATCAATGGAGGGCTGTGCTCTTCTCGGGTGAGACGAGGGTGTGTCTTTTCTGCAGCGACAGGCGTAGAAGAGTGTATAGTAGGCAGGGGAAACGATTCGCACAAGCCTGTATGCAAGAGACAGTGGAATACGGAGTTGGCTCGTGCATGTTCTGAGGCGGCATATCAATCAACGGCAAAACGAACCTTATGTATGTTACTCGGAAGTGCTCGCGGGCAAGGGTCGTTGACTGCTCCTCGGTACATAACAGAGATTTTTTCATAACAAAAAGCGCCTTCGTCCTCCTATTATAAATTAACTTTGCTGTGCCCGACAGGGTCCATAATTGAGTCGATATTTTAACATAACAACTATCATATGTACACATTATGGAATGCAATAAAATATTGAGTATTGAGATCCTAGAGGAGCACGTGGTCCCTTATGCGGGCTTTGTTGGCAGTGGGTTCATGTTAAAGAACGACAACGCCCGCTGTCACACCGCATTAATTATAAGAGACTACCTGCAAGAAGTTGGGATCCCTGTTATGCGCTGGCCAGCGCGAAGTCCAGACCTGAACCCTATTGAGCACCTTTGGGATGAACTGAAACGGCGAGTACGGGCACGTTCCTGCCCCTACCACTCTCCAAACCTCAAGATGCCATTGATGCAGAATGGGACAACATTCCTCAAGAGACTGTTTTAACATTTTTAATTAGGTCCATGAGAGAACGCATGGACGCAGTCATCAGGGCTAAGAGGGGTAACACTAGGTTTTAAGTTGTTTTTAAGGACTTTGTTGTAATTTTTTCTGTTAAAATAAAACAACATGTTTGAATAATTTGCATTAGCTTGCTTTTTGTTATCCCCTGGTAAACAAAAACCAAATCTATTGCTTTATTCTGAAATTTAAATAAATTGCCTTTCCAATGATATCTTAAAATCATATTATGTCTACCATTGATTATAGGGTTAAAATTACTTTGAAGGGAATTCATAAAGAGGTGCGATTTTTGTGACGCCGAGGTGTTGCCACCCCCAAAAATACAAAAAAAAACATACAAAAAAAGAAAAATCTAAAAGAAAAATGTAGTTCGCACAGGCCTTGCAAGTCTTTTATGTCACAGTGAGCTTACTATTACTGTCATGTCCACAGGTAGCCAACGGCGTGAGAGAACGACGCCGCGCGGTCGGCGGATGCCTGAGCCTACGTCGTGCCGCACCGTGACGTGCTACACCATGCCGCGCCGTGCCACACCGTGCCGCGCCGTGCCGTGCCGCACCGTGCCGCGCCGTGCCGTGCCGCACCGTGCCGCGCCGTGCCGTGCCGCACCGTGCCGTGCCACACCGTGCCGCGCCGTGCCGTGCCGGGCCGTCGTGACGTGCCGCCTGTGATGTTGTTGTGGACAGTATTACAAGAGATTCACACCGACCTGCTCTAACTGTGTATTAGCTTTTATATAAGTCCCGCCGGGGACCACGAGCAATGCATATACATACTTATACATATTTATTTATTGTTTTTATATAATATAAATTATGCCATAATTGTTTTACGACTCGTAATTTAATGTTAATTATTATTATTCGGTAGCAGTTCTACAGAGAATGGTTGTGTTCGTGCAATCCGACAAGTTTTGTATGATTTACATTATTTTTATTTCTTTTTAATGTAAGTAGGAATCTTTTCAATTTAATGACGACCTACTTGACGACTGATTGTTCCTATATTTTGCGTAGCGTCTGTGCTTCCTCCACTCTCTGTTGCTCTGTGCAAACCTCACGTGGGACGTTTGTACGAGCAGACATTACCTCATAGTGCGAACTTCCAAGTAGTCTTGCCTCTCCGTCAGTGTCGGTAGCCGACACTCGGCAGCGCGGGCGGCGCGTGCGCGTGTCGCGCCGCCCGCGCGTGCTAGCGATGTTAGCGTAACACTCCAGTGCTCACAAGTGGTGCTACGTCAGCGCGCGTGTTGACGCACGAGACTGCGATACGCGCGAACTTTTTTTTATTGATATACTGATGTAATTATTATTATTATTGATTAAAAATTGTCACCCATTAAGTAAACCATGTAATCGAACCAGTACTTCCAAATCCCTCCATAAATATTTTCATTGTGAATTTTTGTATACATTGTTTAGTGTGGTGCCAAACAGAGCTGCGCCCGCTCTACAGGGGGAACTAACCTAACAGATGATTCAATAGTGCGAGGAGGTAAATCTAAGTCATTCCTTTGCGTAGCTTGACGCGTCGCTTGCCGTCGATCTTAGATCAGAGGCCGCTCTCGGCGTGTGGCCGCGGGCGCCCCAACTAATTATGAAATAATTACGCGTTGGGGATGAAGTGATTGTACATTTAGCCTGATTATATCATGACAATACTTTTCTTCCGTCGAGTGTTCATTTACAAATGAGCTCAGCGGCGACACACTGAGCGCGGCCTGGTCGCCGAGTGCCCGTGTGTGAGGGCGACCGGCGACTGTTTATTGATAACATTACCAATTACTGCGCATCAGCGTGCTGTGTGCCCGCGAGTGCGCGCAGTGCTGCGCCGCGCGGTGTGCTCGCCAAACAGAAGGCACGCGTTGTTATTGTATCATATTCTATAAAGCCTGTACAGTATTTGAATAAAGGACGTGTCTAGAGCTGTTTTTGCTTTCTTTTCTCTGCATCCTTCACTTGCATCTTTTACCAGTAAGTACAAACTTTATAACTAGCATCGAAGTTCTAGATTGCTTTCCGTGTCCGCAGAGACGGACTAGCGGTCTCGGCCGCCCGAGGCCAGTCAGGCCCTTTTTGCTGATTTTGCAGCACAACCCCGCGATTACACCTATAAATAAACATGGGCGCTAACAGGATTCTTTTCTGGCACCTTCAGCTCCACAAAGCGACGCTCCTTTTCGTCGGCTAAAAATATATATTATTGTTAATCAACATTTATATTGTATGAATAGACCTTAGGGACAGTCACATCTAAAAACTTTTCCGTCATTGCTGATCGGCGTGTCGATGAGATGAGGCGGTGCTGATCCGACCCTGGGCTGAAATGTGGTATCATCCTTTAGGGAATCAAAAGTTGAAGAAATTATTATTTTTAAATGTTTGGAAGCTGGTACCCGCTCCAATAGAAATAAATGATATATAGTATATACATAATTAGAAAGGTATACAAGAATGCCAATGAATTGTTTTGTGTTTTTGTCAGATCTGAGTAATACAGGGCGGAAGTTGAGAGGAGGCAGTAAGGGAAGCTACCTCGACCACTCGAGCCCGGCGAGGCACGATATCGGCCCATTACAATAGAAAATAAGTGTCTCATTAGCGGTGATTAAGCGGTTAACCGTTGTAGCAACAGAAAAACGTTCTTAGGAGATTTCTTCAGTAGGTAATTGCTTACTGCACAGATTTTGGAAACATGATACAGTCAGCTAGAAAAGCGTTCATTCCACAGACTTATAAACACTTTATGTTGCCAATCGATGCCGTTTTACTTAAGCATTCAGACACTTTTGGACCAACTGTGTAAGGGTCATCTTCCAATCTAACTGGATGCAGTTGAATATAAGTATTTTACATGGAGCGACTGCCTGTCTTACCACTACAACCCAGGCACTGGATGACGCTTAACCCATTGGTAAGACTGGTTATCAGACTTGGGCTTCTGACTACTCGAAACTATTGTCAAAGAATGGCAGACAGGCTCAACGGCTTAACGTGCTTTCCGAAGCACGGGAGATGTCTCGATATGCGTTAATATTCAATGGATAGTAAGCCATCTACGAACCGACCGCGATAAGCATAGCTTGCAGAAACTACTAACTGGTATTCAGCTGCATCCGTTTAGACTGGAAGCCGACCCCAACATAGTTAGGAAAAGGCAGGCAGATGATGATGAGATTGGTTTAAATGAAGGATTAACAGGAGAACCGTTATTTTGCGGCCTTTCATTTCAGCCCAGAATCGGATCTGCACCGGCTCACCTTATCGGCACGCCGCCAACCAGGCAGTACGCGTATGAATGAAGTTGAAGTTTCATGGCGATGCCGATTCGGTGCCAAGCTGAAATGTGGTGATGCAAGCTTTATTTGATGACACTGCTTACCGACAAAAACCCAAGGTTTCTTGTTAGAAGAAGGGGGGGGGGGGAGGACATGCTAACCCAGCCTGTAACCGATCATGGGTTCACTGGTTGACGCATTCTTAATGATGCTCATGTGGGCAGTGATTTACGAAAAATTAAAAAATACATAATACAAAAAAACACCTGGGGTCGGGGGACCCCCGTAGGAACGAAGTTCAAAAATTTTTTAAATTATTCGTAGCCGCTATCTTGGATTTTGATTTTGACTTCAGTATCGGCCACACCCGTGCACCCTCGAAAATCACATGAAACCGACACAAATGAAGAAAAAATTGAAAATTTTTGCAGCCGCCAGCTTGGATTTTCATTTTGACCTCACCTCACCCATTATCTTCAGCACCCTCGAAAACTTATACTCTAATAAAAACCTTTTATTACATATAACTTTTCTCTCTCACTCTTTCTATTTTAAGTAATAATACTACAATATAACTCTGAACGCAATGACTTTGGAAAGTAACTTCTATTTAGTTTAATAAAGTCGAACATTATACTCCTTTTTGGAAGTCGGTTATAAAGAGCTATCCAACGGTGAATTGCACATGGCTATTGGAGGGGATATCAAAATAAGTAATATACCAAATTATAGATAGAATGTTCAGGGTTTATAATAAATCAAACAAAACCAAAACAAGAATTTCATAGTATATTCGTTTATTGAGTAAGGCCTAAAGGCTCGGCTGCTGTACACTAGAGGGCGGCGGCGTCGCGGCGCGTGGCCGGTCTGTGTGCCGGCGCGTGTACGTCGCGGCGTGTGGCCGGTCTGTGTGCCGGCGCGTGTACGTCGCGGCGTGTCGCCGGTCTGTGTGCCGGCGCGTGTACGTCGCGGCGCGTGGCCGGTCTGTGTGCCGGCGCGTGTACGTCGCGGCGTGTGGCCGGTCTGTGTGCCGGCGCGTGTACGTCGGCTGTCGGAGCGGTAGCGGTGACAACACACCAGTTACATACAACAGAGTGAATACAATCGTCAAACGAAAAAGAAGACTAGTTTGTTACATTACTGATTCGGTATTTTATTCGGGATTTATATTAACTGTTTTGATTGGGGAAATATAAATTGATTTAAAGTTCCTTCCTACCTATATTATTAATTGTTAAATGTATTTTATATTCACTCTGCAGTCATTAATTAGAGAAACTTAGTGTACTTTGAATAATACAAAATGTACAATAGTTCCATAAAAGGGTAGAACACTATTCTATTAATTATACAATACAATTGAATACATTTAACGGACGGCCGAAATCTATAAATACTGATTTGGAACACTTCTCTACGTTTACGAACGAACATACGCAAACATAAGAACATAATATATAAACCGACACAACATTAAAACAAAAAAGTTATCACAAAATGGAATATTTAAGTCACATAAAATAATAATTTGCTAATAATATAGACAACGCAACGAAATTAAAGTGTAGAGATTAACGCTGTCGGCGGCGAGTTGAGCACGGTGTAAGTACATACAGCGGCCCCTAGCGGCCGCCACAAGATCACACACTACCTATATGATACACCTAAATTACATGTACTTATCGTCTAGAAGTATATGAATATGTTTTGTTTAGCATTTAATACCGTGGTTACAGTAGTGTACAGAATTCATAAATATACAGACTTCTCTTGTAAGGCACGGACGGCTCGCCGCAGCCCGCTGCACTCGGCCCGCGCGCACCGAGTATCTACTGTACGTTACATTATAGTGGAATGCATTAACCCTAGGATACTTGTGTGACTACTGCCCAACAAAACAGCTGCCTTACTCAACGTGTTGCTCAATTGATAACTAAGAAGTAAAGTGTCGATTATATAAATGGTTGCTACATGATGTGGCGCGTCGAGTGCAGGGCTCGTGTGGCGGACGAGGGGCGTCTTCACTATATTGTAATTTAGAATCTTGCACGCTTTAATACCACTTAATTTACGTCTAACACTAATACAATACAAAATGCTGATAAACTGAGCGGTTTGTGCAAGCTCGACGGGACAAGTAAAGATGCCGTCATCCCTGACTCACCGATACAGTACAGGTCATATTTCCCACTTATTGCTGGTACATTCAGTTATTATTAGACTGAAATTGACTGAATTGTATGTAGATATCACAGCGTAATATCGACTGTTACAAACTGCGTGTCTGCACACACCGCTCTGATCACCACACTGACAGTAATATCACGCTGTTGAGACATTCGTTATTCTATCGATATATTAAAGCTCAATACACATTAAATTTTGTTATCCTTAGAGCATATTTTGCTACCAAATGTATGAATTTATCTTAATCGTAAATATTATTTAGATCCTGGACCCTGTTCTGAGTACCAACTTGTCCGCAGCTTCAGTCCGTTATTGCACTTTTATCTCGAATTGCAAATCCAAACGAAGGTCGTCAAAATTCAAGTGTATAATATTATGGAATGTAATGTGTGGAATGTGTCACGTAACAACGAGGGTCTCGGCAGCGAAGTGTTACTCTTACGAACTACTTACAAGCTACAGCAGGCGGCGCACACGCCCACCGCTACACAGTAATAAATATCCCTTATTTACATCTTGTGAATACAGTACACGGACAGTCAGCAAATATTTCCTACTACATTTCATCCAACCATGTATTGCATCATAATAGAAGTACATTACTCACTTCTTGAAATACAATAGTTACCAAATTCATCAGATACGTATCCATAAAAATTCGAAGTTCGTTAAAGTCAGGCGCTGTATAACAAAGTAGATTGCAATATTTAGTTTACATATATATTTCATCATACGTCGCTCCTAAACAGAGTCGACATTGCATTAAATAACTTCATATCAAAATTATCGAGCTCTTAATCTACATTATTACATTATTTAAGTTTGTATTTATTTATACATTTGTCATTTTTATAAAAAATGTACACTCTCTGAACGAAGAGTAAATATACCGCAATAGCGCCACTGTCGCTGGAGATGAACTGCACTGTATACTATAATATCTATATCAAAACACTATCATATATAAACCCGTACAAAATGGAGCCAACCTCTAATAATACCGCGAACAGTGCGCTCGTGTTGATCTCCAGCGATGTGGGTGTGGTCGCGGCTGGTCCTCATCACAGACTAATATAATTCGTGAAGTGTGGTAAAGTTAAGTACATTGTTACGGGAGATATCACCGTTCATCTTAAAACTACTATTAAGTTAGTCACGCACACACACACACACGTCAAAATGTATAAAAACGTACAGGTACAACTAGAACACTCGTGACACACACATTCATACATGCATACACACACACAGCTATCATTTGGTTGATATGCGACGAGCTTCATGTTAACTTTCATATTTTCTTCTATATTTTTGTTCGATTCCAATTTTTTATTTTGAACCTGCAAGTGGAAAAAGTATTTTATGCTTATGATTACTCGTTTAATTTAAGTTTTATTTTCCGTACGGGGAGACGATGCAAACGTACCTAATATTCGTATCGGGCTATATGAGGCGCTCCTCGGGGGGCGGCTTGAGCGCGTGCTGCATCATCTCGGCGCGCGGGTTGCAGTACTCCTGCCCCGACGGCGAGTACGTGCCGCGCGTGGCGCGCTTGCGTCGCGCCTGCGCCCCCAGCGCGCCCAGCGCCGCGCCCGCCAGCGCCAGCGCCAGCAGCGCCGCGCCCACGCCGATGAGCACGGCGCCCGACGCGTCGCCCGCGCCCGCGCCCGCCGCCGCCACCTGCTGCGAGCAGTTGTGTCCGCCCCAGCCGTCCACGCAGTGGCACACGTAGTCCGTGCGCGCGCCGCAGCGCTGCTCGCACGCGCCGGCGTGCAGGCACGGCCCGGTGGAGTTGCCCTCGCCCGGCGCGTAGCACGGGTCCTGCAGCGAGCACTCGTTGCCGCAGAATCCGGCCGCGCACAGGCATCTGTAATCATCGACAATTATATTATTGTAAAAATCGTAAGTCAAATGAAACAAAACAAATTGTACATGACGAGTCGGCGACTGGTGTAGGTCAGCCTGCAGCATCCCACTTATGGACCGAGCCCTTCTCCCATACATTCCAGCGCAAATTTACCGCTTAGCCTGTACCAGAGCACCACATAGTAATCATTTTAGTCCACAACAGTATTCCTAACAACACAATGTTCGTAGGGCCAGGCAGCGGAGGAGGGTATACTCACGTGTAAGAGCCGTTGAGATTGAGGCAGTCGCCGGGCCCGCAGCTGACGAGGCCGGTCGCGCACTCGTCCACGTCCACCTCGCAGCGCGCGCCCGTCCAGCCTGGGGGGACATAATACAAAACATGCTTAATGACTACACCAAGAAAGTTCATTAAAAATTACCATTAGTCTCGTGACTAATTAGTTACAGGCAATTCAATAACCTCAATACCCGAGAACTATCAAAACCCCAACTATGTACCGGATTGTACAGCGATGAGAAGTCTGTTCCATTGACCACAGTGTCCACAGTATTAGGACAGCATATAAAAATATCTTCGTAAAAGTGACAGCATAAGGAAGTACTCGTAGCGACGGCTTAAAATTCAGTTTCCTTTTTAAGTATTCGGCCGTAAATCGCTTAACATCTGTTGACCTCAACTTAGCGTATAAAATATACCTGCATAGTTCAGGTTATTGTTATCATGAGTTCTAATTGTATCGCAGTGATAACGTTATCAGTTAACAATGTTAAGGTTCTCTCGCTCAAACAAACCGATATCCTTCGACGACATTTTTGTAATGATATCATGTGAGAATCACGAGTTAATATGGTTTTAACACAATTGGAAGCGGAAAATAATGAGTGAGGTCACCACACTCTGGTTACATTAGAACCCCTTTATTTGTTTTAATAGGGTGACAAGGAAAACGTAGAATAAAAGTACCGACGCGAGCGAGTCTGGACTTTCTATAGGAAACGTTTAAGAGTAAGAAAATAACAATTTTCTCTTAATATTACATTTTCCGTAGCGTGGCACGTGGGACTGAATAAAAACTTGTACTAAATGTAGAAACGGATGTGTAGGAACCTCGGCAGCTTACTATAACTTGACCATCGATGCAGAAAGATTTCAATATTTTTTGTTTACGAGAAAGAAACTTACAATAAACAATGACAATGAGAAGACCAGGAAACTCTCCGCAGGGTCACTTTTTATGCATAACAAAAAGTTGGATATTGATCTGCGGCTATATTATTGATTGGTTCCGTTTTGTCTATTTATATAATGTATGTACACAGTCTGTTATTTCAACAGTCGTCCAAGTGTATTTTATACGAAACTATTTTATTTCCTACATTCAATTTCTCGACATGCACTTGACATCATTCTTGCTTGAGTTATTGTAGGTGTTTTTCTCTGAATTAAATTCAATGTTAAATCCATTTTACATACTAAAAGCTGTATTAATTTTTTTTTTATGATTAAAAGGTTGTTGTCCTTCCTTGTAAATTGCTAACATTTGTGAACGGCTACGCGTGACGTGAGAGGAAAATCATAAGCGATGCGTTACATAAAGTATCAAGAAATATAAACGTATAGTAACTGATTTGTTAACGATAATAGAACCAAAATATAATTATGAAATCATTTAATTTAATATTTATTTATTTAAAATAAGGAATATTTATTCTTTTCCGAGTGTCCGATTCCTTTTATTCTAATCTGCACTCGAAGTCTCACGTTATCTCATATGATGGATTTGTGTTATTTTGGTCGAGAGCACAGACGCTGAGATTTAACAGTTTAATAATTGATCAAAGTATATTACGCTGAGTGTTAGACTGTATTATTCAAACAAAGTCTTTCAACGACCGACAGTCAGAAATTCTCTATCATAATGCTATTTATCTAATTTGTGCATTTCCTCATCTAAATTATTTATCTTCCTTCCCGCACCTTTAATTTTTGCCCCCTTCCTACCAAACACAGTGTGACAGTGTCAGCAGCCCATTCCCGGAGTGTTGTAGTGTGCGCCGCGCGGGAGCCGAGCCGGTGACACATTCTGTTTATCTTGTCTAAGGCGCTATCACGCAAGAAACAATGCAATGATATCAGCCCCCGACGTGTTGTCATCAACAATCTAACGAGCACAATAACTTATTGAACACTACAATATTTCTCAATCACTTTCTGTGTCGAGTGAAAAGTAAACAGTTATCACCTGTTGCAAGTTAATAACGTAACATCAAATACAAGTTGTACAATACCTAGCAGGACGACCACCAGCAGGCTGAGCATCATCATCTCGCTAACGTCACCATCATCACAACACTCACTCCTGTCCGACCACGTCACGCATCACTTCGCGAGATATTAGCACTGAATGAATATGATTGAAGTAAGTGTCTCAGTAGCGGCATGTTCGCGAGTGCCGACTAGCCTCGCCTGCGGCCTGCGCGGCTCGCGGAGGACACTGATTCACAAAGTGTGACGCGCGCGATTTTCCTGCATCTGCCGATACCGACCAATTAATATTGTGAGGACGTTCTATTGTAATAGTATTAATTATCGAGCGCGACTTGTTCCCGCCTACGGAACGTTCCGACTGTCGCGACGAGATGGTACTGACAGAGTGTGCACTGAATATTAGACAATCTAATGTGTGCAGTTCCAATAGCTTGCCTTATGCATATTGTGTGCAATCTTTAGACTATTTGATTTACATCCCGGATTAACGAGATCATAATCCTTATCTAAATGTCAATAAGATCTCATCTAATTGTCCCAACACGTTTAAGGTTTTTCAGATTTATGAAATTATTAAACAGAAATAATAATAGGATTCACAAAGGAAATAAATTACCAAGTTATAGGCAGTTTGCGGTATAAACAAGGACATTTGTGAATCATGACGATGCCATATAAAACAACTTTGTAGTTTGGCGGGGCGTGTTCTTATGAATGTTAATTAATATTTGAACACCCGCCGTTTGTCATCAATCGAAAGTTTGCGAACCGCGGTCCGTGCTATCAGTATCAGCGCTTATCGGCGCGATGGATTGTCGGCGATCGCGCGCACTCGATAAGATACACGAGCACAGGTGTAGATGACCACACACACACCCCGTGTATGTACATATGTGATGTGTGGCCACACTGGGAACTGTGATAGTAGAACATCACTGATATCAACATTTGGACCATGTCCTACATTCAATAACAAACACTCCCTGTCGAGAACCTACTTTCACTTTTTTGATAATTTTTGAAGCTATCAAGAATACAAATAGTGGCTAGACGTCGTTTAAGTATATTAAATTTATTGATTTTTACAAGAGGCGATAAGTACGGACGTACGGTAACATAGTTAAATGTTGCTAAGTAATAAGTGTCGCTTAGACAAACGTGTGAATAGTTGGCGACCCGCGGGTGACGTCATCGTACCGCTCTGCTGCTGACTAACTAATGCGTTGGGATGACCGGCGCGTACGCACTGCCTTATAGATATTGTGTACCTATTTCACTTGGAAGAGGTACACAAAATACATTACCAGACATATACATGGCAGGTCTCGAGGGCTATTCTTATTGCACCTACTGATTAGTTAGATACACAAAAATGTATATTTGTTTACTTTTTGGTCTTTATTGATTAGTAACTAGCCGACTAGTGAGTAGAGTACATGTATTTCAGCCACTAACAACTGCACAATATGTTACATTCATGACAGTGACTGACTATTTTGACACGTGGTTGCTTACAATGAATTGTCAGTTAAGCCCCGCGCGTGCCCTATGTAGTACGATACAATAAAAGTCAATTGTCTCATTAGCGGAGCTTGAGAGGTCATGGGCTATTAACGTTCTTATAAATCGTTAGATGTATAATTGAGCAAGAGAGTGGTAGAGTACATACCTGTGCCGTCACAGTCGCACAGGTAGGCCCCCGTGGCGTCGAGGCAGCGGCCCCCGTGCAGGCAGGCGGCCGCGCCGCCGGCCTCCGCGCACTCGTCGCGCTCCGCCTCGCAGTAGCGTGATAGTGGTAGAGTACATACCTGTGCCGTCACAGTCGCACAGGTAGGCCCCCGTGGCGTCGAGGCAGCGGCCCCCGTGCAGGCAGGCGGCCGCGCCGCCGGCCTCCGCGCACTCGTCGCGCTCCGCCTCGCAGTAGCGTGATAGTGGTAGAGTACATACCTGTGCCGTCACAGTCGCACAGGTAGGCCCCCGTGGCGTCGAGGCAGCGGCCCCCGTGCAGGCAGGCGGCCGCGCCGCCGGCCTCCGCGCACTCGTCGCGCTCCGCCTCGCAGTAGCGTGATAGTGGTAGAGTACATACCTGTGCCGTCACAGTCGCACAGGTAGGCCCCCGTGGCGTCGAGGCAGCGGCCCCCGTGCAGGCAGGCGGCCGCGCCGCTGGCCTCCGCGCACTCGTCGCGCTCCGCCTCGCAGTAGCGCCCGCTGTAGCCGGCCTCGCACGCGCACGTCGCCGACTGTTTCACAAACACAACGTTGTACATATTCTACATTCACATTAGAACAACATAACATCACAACCGGGCAAAACATAGTCGCTTAGTTCGGCTACAGATGTCTAATTCATTTGTAACAAGAAATTATAGCCTATAAGATAATATGACGTGCATCATTGTAAACAATTATTGAATAAACTTATATTATTATTATTCCATTAACCCTAAAACCCTTTTCAGACCTTTGAAATAATTTGTTTGTTTGTTTTTTGTGTAGGTATTTGTTTTTTATTTACCTATAAAAAAAAAATATTTGTCAAGTCCTTCAAAATAAGCAGAAATTCTCGACTTCACTTCTTTGTCATCCATAAATTTCTATTTCTACGAATCTCTTTTTTCTTATTTAGAAACAGATAATCAGAAGGGTCCAAATCTGGACTTTATGGAGAGTGGTTTAAAGTTTCGAAGCCCAACTTGTGTAAGGCAGCCATCGCAACATGTCTCTTGTTATCGGGTGCGTTGCAAAAGGTTCTCCTTTTGCATGACAACACATCCGTTCAAAAATAAAAACTTCTTGACCCGCCCTCGTACCTTATTTTTAAGATCTTTGTATGTTAATGTAATTACTATGTTACAATTAAATTATTCTTATTCTTCTTCTTCACAAAATGAGGCTCTAACTAAGATTCTAATGAAAAACTCAGTAACACTTTTTCCCTACCTGGGAATCGAACCCCATGTTCAGTAGTCGCTTTTCCGAACACAAGAACAACAAGGCAGTCTACCTGTTGCAGTGTTACCTCTGCGGTAAAACCTCTTTTCTAATCAATATGTCTGGTCAATGATCTTTTTTAAACATATTTCGAATTTTGATATGACAAGCAAAAGTATTTGATGGATAACAAAAAAATCTTTAGTTATGGAATAATCGAACACGAGACATGAGATAGAATAATATGTATTTAAATATTAATGGAATCCTAGTTCAAAATTTCCAAATTGCTGCAATAGTTTGTTGCAAAAAATTGTACAAGCATGCACTGATCCCGGCCGGCGTGCGATGATGTCCCTGATTTTGAGCTTCACATCATAAGTTGGACACGTCACCACACAAACTGGTATAAGTTTCTTCGAATCTGGTCGTACTTTCCTAATCTCGAGCTCTCTGCTCTCTCAACGAGCTAGCCTTTTTCTCTGGTGTAACACTCTATATTATTTGTCGTAGGTATAAATCCAGTCAAAAAGGGCTGCTTCGCCCCTTTTCCCGGATACTGGATCGAGTCTATCGCGAGTGTCGCTGTCACCAGGCGTGTACTTCGAGACCGACATGTCCTTTTATTCCACGACGTTTGCTCGTCACATCACCAGCGGTTCTGTTGAAGTCTGCTGAACTTCGAGGCCACTTCGCCCGAGCCCAGGAAATTATTATTTCTATCTAATATTATTATTAAAACTTAAGTGCTTGGACCCTTGTTTATTTCGGGACCACTTAGGTAATCTACTTCAGATTGTATTATTTTTAAAACCTGTGCAGATTAGTAGTAACGAGCCTGAAAACCGATTGCAATCGATTAACTAGCTCGTAAGCCAGCGCGCAGCGGCACTAACTTTACCATTGTAAGATACTCGATTAATGATACTTTTTACTGTTTTCTCGTGTGTCCATTACATTTTATATTTTACTAGCTACAACATTGTTCCGCAACTGTTTTATAATATTAGATTTTTTTTACATTTTAATGTTGGTTCTATTTGTATAAAAAAATATACCGTGTGTTTTATGTAGTGAAGCTTTTCTTTCATTTCGCTACAATGTATTTAAGCCCATAGTGTTCCCACTACTAGAACTCAAGCCTTCTCTCTCTGAAAGAAAGCGAACCGTAATTACGTGAAACTAATGTCGTGTTTGAAAATGTTGTGTTTCATGACGACGCGTTTCCTGACGATGTTGTCCTCCACTGTTCGCCACGTAGTTTAGTTCGCTTGTTAATGATCAATGTTAATGATCAATGCATACCTTGGTGTCGTTGACGCACTTGCCGTGCACGCAGGGCTTCACCTCGCAGAAGGCGTACTCGCAGTACACGCCCTCGAAGCCCTCGTTGCACACGCATGTGAAGTTATTGCCAGTGGGGGGATCTAGTGGGGATGGGCCATTCATATCATCAATAGGGTTAAAATGGGTTCCATTTCGGGTACGTAATCTTCTGTGAATGATGCTAAAAGACATTATATTAGATTATTCGCCAAGGGTAAACCTGTGTCTTATATGACATTTATATTCTCGTAGTGCGAAAACGTTATATTTAGCGATTGTTTCATACATACCAGGCTCAACGTCCCTGCAGGCCTGCGCAGAGGCCGCGCAGGGCCGGTGCGCGCAGGAGCGGTCGCGCGGGGCCGCGCACGTGGGCCCCCGCCACGCCGCGGCGCAGGAGCAGCTGAAGCCGCCCGGCGCGTCCGAGCACGTGCCGCCGTGCAGGCACGGGCCCGACAGGCACTCGTCGATGTCGTGCTCGCAGCTGCAGGGAATATAACTTCGTAAATATCGATAAGCAGCAACTTTGTAGGGCAGAAATTCACTAGCGTTATAGTGCAGTCAGCCGTACGTCAGTCACATAACCTACGCAAAGCTTAAGGATATAAAATGGAAAAAAAAATACGCGCAACATCAAGTATCTGTGTGGTTCTTCCATCAAAAGACCATTGCAGACACTAATACACATAGTCCTCACATACTACTCATTTGTTTCGGTATTTCTTCTTTATTGACGTGTAAAAATGTATGTATCAAAGAAATGAAAAATAATTTATCTTTTAAAAGTAGATTTTTTGCCAAGGGAGCAAACAACAATTTTGAAGGCGAAAGTGTTTCTTTGAACCCAGAGCGCGGCGAGGGACTCAAAGTACGTCACTAGAGCTTAAAATAGTGTTGCTCCCGAGGTGAAAACTCTATTTTTTATCACCCTCTATAAAAAAATAAGTAAGTGCAACTTATGAGTAAGAATAGTAGGTACCTTTACTTATTTACATACAATTACTTGAGGAAGACATAATCATTTTTTATAAAACTAAGTAAAATCCTAATTTGAGTAAATGATTACGAACGAAGGCAGAATGCTTTTCAAGCGTTTTTATTTTTTCACAAACTTTTTTTTTTTTTAATTTGGCTCGCGCATTTTACTTTTGCGCCCCGCGGTTTTACCCGCATAAGTTTCGATCCCGTGGGATTATCGGGATAAAAAGTAGCCTATATCCAGGGTGTCAGCTACCTTCATACAAAATTTTATCAAAATTGGTCCAGCCGTTTGAGCGTGAAGAAGTAACAAACATATATACACACACATACACACCCTTATACACACACATACAAACTTTCGCCTTTATAATATTAGTGTGACACAAATAGGAATAAAATAACTTACTACTGTCCCTCGAAGCCGACGGGACAGATGCAGGTGTAGGCGGCGATGCCGTCCTTGCAGGTGGCGCCGTTCTCACACTTGTGTGCCGCGCACTCGTCCACGTCGATCTACAACGTAACACTCAGCTCAAACTAGTCATTCGCTAACTTCACGTGACATTGCAAACACAAAGTTATCGTCAAAATTAAATATCTTGACACTTAAGTCAGTTTATAACGCCACTCGCACAAAGCTCAAGTGAGATATTTCCAAGTGTTTCTTTACTTCTTCCATAGGTGATTTTTCAATCGTCAGATAATTTTTATTAATTATTTATATATATATTTTATTGTACACCAGAAAATACATAACAAAAAAATGACGCTTTTTGTACAGCCAATTTATGTGAAAACGCCATACCTCAAAACCAGCCCTCAAAACAAAAAATGTGTAACTAACAATACTATGCGAGCCAACTAAGAATAGGATCGCGCTTGCCGCCAACTTCACTAGATAACTGTCAAATTAGTACTGTTTCGGAACAGTACTACTTATACAGCACTAATTTGACAAGACGCCAGTGTTGCGGAACAAAATGGCGTCTTGACAGTACTTTTCTTATTTGGCTCGCACAGTACACTGCTGAGTCATTCTAGCAGTGTTTTGTTAGTTAGCCCGCCGCGCAGTCGCGCTCCAGGCACAGCACGCAGCCCACCTGCGCCGCCGCGCTGCGGACATGTGTCACGACATACCTGGCAGTAGTCGCCGGAGTAGCCGGGCGGGCAGGCGCATGCGTAGGACGAGCGCACGTCGGCGCAGTGGCCGCCCGCCGCGCAGTCGCGCTCCAGGCACAGCACGCAGCCCACCTGCGCCGCCGCGCTGCGGACATGTGTCACGACATACCTGGCAGTAGTCGCCGGAGTAGCCGGGCGGGCAGGCGCATGCGTAGGACGAGCGCACGTCGGCGCAGTGGCCGCCCGCCGCGCAGTCGCGCTCCAGGCACAGCACGCAGCCCACCTCCGCCGCCGCGCCCCAAGGGCGGCCCTCGCTGCGGACATAGTACGTGAGAGGGACAGGCGACTACAGTCGGTCTTTTAATTAGCTGCAGAAAATGACAGCTTATGTGTTACCACTTTTTGATGAAATTTAAATAATGATGGGTCAAAAGAATCGATTCATTCAAGTTACATTCTGGTGACCTGTAATACAAGTTTTTATATAAACCTATCTCAGGCTCCAGTCTCTCTTTTTCGTGCACTACTGTCAAAGTCTAGCATTTAAGTTCATAACTTGTGTAGAGAAAATAAACGTTTTATATTATTATTATTGCACGACTCATACAAAGAAAGAAGCACCAGATCGGGAAGCATTAGAGAGTGGTTTACGTTCGTACTAGTAGATTGTTTGCCAAGGGAGCAAACAAATATTTTGAACAAAGTACGTCACTCGAGCTTAAAATAGTGTTGCTCCCGAGGTGGACACTGTTTATGACCCTGAAAATCATGAAGTAAGTGCAACTTATGAATAAGAGTAGTACGTTTATTTATTTACATACAATTAGGAGCAATATATAGAAATAATTAGAGGGTAATGTTTATATTTGAATAATTATGGAAGTGATCGAACCATTTTTTTTTATTTGGCTCGCGTGCGTTTTTCTTTTTCATACAGCTTGTTACTTGTTCATACAATGTTCGTGATTGATATTCTCTTTAGTGATTGGAACTTTTACTAACAATATCCACATTCCAAATTCAAATCACTTTTAGTTCCTAGGGATTAAAGAGCGATTTTAGTCCCTGTTTACGAAGAACTAGCATACACTAGCTCTTTTTGAATAGATGTGATAAAAAAAAAACCGGGAAAAAGCGAGTCGGATTCGCGCACCGAGGGTTCCGTACCATCATGTGTTTTTAAATGTTCATTGGCGAGGCCTATATTCGTCAGAGATTTTTTCGGCGCCATCTCTTGATCGATAATGGAACTAATGTAACTTTTGTTGATGATTTCTGAAAAATAGTGCTATTTCGTTTTATTTTTCCTGTAATCTCTATGTTAAACTTCTATCACATAGAATAATATCAGATTTTTTTTTTCTTTGTAAACTTCGGAAATAAGGGGGGGGGGACAGGAACGGTATTTTTTTTAAATTTTTCATCAAAAGTCAGAAAACTGTGGCCTAAAAAAAAAGAAAAAATGTTTGAGAATATGCAAACTGCGCTCTTTCATATGATATCCCACATGTCCTAGTAGCCCCACTTCGAATTTTTCAGACCCCCTTTCAGTCCCTGTTGCAAAAAATATACATATACTTTTATTTCTTTCTTATTTGCAAAATAGTTGGGCCAACGTCATCTAAAAGTATTCCAAATTTCAAGTTGATAGCATTAGTAGTTCTTGAGATATCCAGCTGTGACAGACAGACAGACTGAGTCTAACCATAAGGGTTCCGTTTTACCATTTTGGTACGGAACCCTAAAAATTGCCTCCTTTCTGCAACTGTTTCTATTGTTATACTCCTGCTAGTACACAGAACCTACTTAATGTATATACCATGGTATAGATAATGGAAAGTAAATCTGTACTTTTCAAAAAATTTTTTAGGGCTGATTTTTCCAACGCCAGGAAATTTTATCCGAGGAATAATTTTAATTTTTGACAGTTCTTCTATACAAAATCTATCAGACGTCAATTTTATTCCACGAATAAAAAATATCTGTCGATGGAAAAATTTGGCTTTAATGCAGTAGAAACGAAAAATACATCAAGATATTTCTAAAAAAATTCCCAACAATCAAGTATAAGACCTGAAAACATTGTAGCTTGCGAAAAAATCAATTAATAGAGTAATTTTTTTTTAATATGTTTTTTCACCCATAGGAGGAACCCTATTGAAAATGGCTCCTTTATTCAAATTAGTTTAATTATAATTAATAAAAATAAAGAAAAGTAAGAGGTAGAATGTATTCTAAAATCTACTCTTTTTTTATTATATTTTTTATACGATCAAATGAGCATTATGAGTCGTGCGCTTTTGGATTTTCCAAATGTCATTATTATTATTCAGTTCAAAATCGATCCATGTTAAATTGATTTTATAAAAGAGGACAATATTAATACAGGACTAGCTTCTGTCCGCGACTTCGTCCGCGTGAAATTTCACTCTCCCCCATTCTCTTAGGGTTGGAATTTCGAAAAACCGTATTAGTGGATACCTACTCTTCACAAAAAACACACCCTCCAAATTTCATGTCTCTAGGAGCAGCAGTTCAGGCTGTGAGTTGATATGTCTGTCAGTGAGGACTTTGAATTCTATCAGGTCGGCTTCCAGTCTAATTGAATGCAGTTGAACACCAGTATTATAATACCTTCACTCTCAACAATAATAATACCCACTTCAGAGTAAGGTTTCTTCTCACACAGAGAAGGCACGAGCTACAAATGTTGCTTGCAGTTAAGTGAAGGTTAACGTCTGCATAACCATAGTTTTTATATTTACCTGCAAGCAACGTTTATAGAATAATAACAGCCGCACAGGTCGATCGATCAGGTTAAGTTACGCTTGCCGCGGTTGGTCTGTGGATGGGTGACCTACATACATACATACCGAGACCCCTCCGTGCCTCGGAAAGCACGTTAAGTCGTTGGTCCCGGCTGTCATTCGTGGATCTTTGACAGTTGTTATGGGTAGTCAGAAGCCCGAAAGTCTGACAATCAGTCTTATCCAGGGGTATCGTATTACCCAGTAACTGGGTTTTTGAGGTCAGATAGGCAGTCGCTCCATGTAAAATACTGTTCAACTGCATCCGGTTAGACTGGAAGCCGACCCCAACATAGTTGGGAAAAGGCTCGGCATATGATGAAGCAACGTAAGTTAACCCTGAAATGTTTACACATTTATTATTACTGACTAGATCACAAATAATTACTGGCATACTCACAGCAGCGCGTAGTGCGGCTGCGCGGCCAGCAGCGCGGCCGTGGCGCCCACGAACAGCTCCTCCTCCGTGAAGAAGGGCAGCAGCAGCCCGCCCACGTGCACCGCGCCCATGCAGCCCTGCACACACAGCGTCGCAGCATTCAATAACAAACCTTATTTTCAGTGGTTTAAAGTGCAAACGAACCCGCACTCGACACCTGAGTGTCAGTTTGATGTAAGCTGCATTGCTCAGGCGCTTATAATCGAGATTTAAAATAAAGATTTTAAGTAGCCATAGATAGCATATCCAGTGGTAAAAATAAGAGTACAATTTTTATCAAACTCAAACTCAAAGCATTTATTTCAATTAAACCATTTACAGGCACTTTTGAATTGTCAAAAAGTCGGTCAGTCAGAAAATATGAAGCTAGTTGCCCATTCCAAAGCGTAGGTACCTATGGAGAAGAACGGGCAAGAAACTCCATGGACACTCTTTTAAATTATAGTTTTACAAAAATAGTAGTTACATCATTAATGTGAATTTATAATTATATGTGAGAACGATGTAAAAAGACGAACGCGTTAAAAGCCTCCAGAGTACAGCAAATGGTAAGAAAACAACAATTCAAAATTAAAATAATTAAAAAAAAGCCGAGGCAGCTAAGTGATGACCAGCCCCAACTGACGGCACCCGTTCACGAACATGACGCATAGATCAGCACCATTCAGCTCAACCATTTTGAAGGAAGCGAAATGATCGAACACACACGCCAACGTCAGCGAGACATTTGTGTGAGCATGACATACTATCAGCCGCCAGGGCACATTCAAGTCAATGAAAGACACATTACCCGGAAAATGGTACATATAGGTATATACATAGAACTCACATCAAGGAAATTGAGTTTATACAATGCAAAGATAGTCTTACAATCTTCAGCAGCTCCAACAGAATTTTCAAGTGTTAATCAATTAGTTGTGGTTGTGGAGCAGGACCAGCATTGAGCCAGGCATTTTTATCAGCGATGTAATCCCCTAACTTATAATATGCCTGACTGCATAGTGTGCGTTTTATACAAGACTTGAATTTTGTCTCATTCATTTCAAGAATGTGGGGAGGTATTTTATTATAACATTTTAAACAGTATCCCAAAAAAGATGAGTCTACTTTAGCCAGTCTGAAACCTGGTTGAACTAATAGGTCCCTATTTCTAGTACTATAATTATGCCCATCACCTCTTTTACTAAAAAGATGTAAGTTTTTTCTTATATACATGATGTTTTCGTAGATATATTGACAATGCACCATCATGATGTTAATTTCCTTAAACAGTAAATGGCTCTGATGGCTCTTTTCTGCAGAATAAAAATAGAATCGATGTCTGTAGCCCGTCCCCAAAGTAAAATACCGTAAGACATGATACTATGAAAGTAACTAAAATAGACTAGTCTCGCGGTATCTACATCAGTAAATTGACGGATTTTTCTGATAGCATAAGCTGAACTTAGCCGTCCTGCAAGAGATGTTAAATGAGGACCCCATTGTAGCCTTGAGTCGAGCGTGATCCCTAGGAAAACAGTTTCATCGACGAATTCTAGTTTCTCTTGATTCAATATTATCTCACAATCACTACTCTTGACATTTGGTAAAGAAAATCTTATGCACTTAGTTTTTTTTCCATTTACATAATACTAAATTATTAGCAGTGAACCAATTTTGGACATGCAGTAGGGCGTTATTTACGTCGTCAAATTTTGTAGCACGTCTATTTATCTTAAAAATTAAGGAAGTGTCATCAGCAAATAACACCATTTGTGGTTGATTTTTTTATAAGTGGAGTAGATCATTAACGTACACTAAAAAGAGGAAAGGACCCAATATCGAGCCTTGTGGCACACCCATTTTTACTGTTAAACCATTCGAATTGACACCATTTATTTGAACTTGCTGTTGTCTATCATTTAAATAAGAACTAACTAAACTGAGCGCAAATTTTCCAAGTCCGTAATGCTCAAGTTTCAAAAGCATGGTTTCGTGATCGACGCAATCAAATGCCTTGGAGAGGTCACAAAATATTCCTATGGCGTCGTGGGTCTCTTCCCACGCGTTAAAAATGTGTTTTAATAAACACATTTTTAACGCGTTAATAATTACACCAGCGTCGGTCGTACAACGTCCTTTGGTGAAACCATACTGTTGATCGTGTAAGATTTTATTCGTGTTAAAATGATTGAGCATTTGATTAAGCATTATCTTTTCAAACACCTTGCTGAAAACCGGCAAAAAGGATACGGGTCTATAATTATTGGTGTCTTTATTGTCCCCGGAATTGTAAAGTGGTATTACCTTACTGTATTTCATTGAATCGGGGAAGACTCCTTGATCAACACACGAATTAAATACTAAGGCTAAGTAAGGTGAAATAGTCTCAATTATAGAGGTACAGACTTTAATGGACATTCCCCAAAGATCTTCGGTCAATTTGATCTTAATTTGCTTAAAAGCTTTTATTACTGCTACGGGGTTAATATGTTTACATTGAAATTCAACCGGGCAGGCTGGAAAATTCACTCTTAATAAATCAATTGATATGTCGGATGAGGAATTTAAGGCTTCCGTCGTTTTTGATGGAATATTAGTGAAGAAATTTACAAATTCCTGAGCTATTTCTAAGTTAGAGCTTATGGCACCACGATATCAACCACTTGTTTGCCTACTAAGTAAGTGTCTACGTAAAATTTATTTAAATTTTACTTGGGGTTGCTGGGGAGATGCTTTACAGCAAGTCATAGGTAATTCATTCAGTTGCCTGTACCTGTTAACCTGTTAAGGTACTTTTTTTTAAAGTATGTGCTAATTCGGTACATCTTTCGTACAATGGGTCATGTATGAAAATATTAAATTGTCTCGATTTTTTTTCTGCGCTTATGAATAAGCTAATACTATCTACAAAAAAAGTATCAGATTTATCTGATTAGTATTTCCAGAGAAATAAATTAAATTCTGTTAGAGGCGGCCATCGACAGTAACCCACGGATTTTTATTCAATTTCCTTAGCCTACTCAATTAAAAAGTAAAAACTTGTCAATTTGTCATAACATAACCTCACTTTTCACCTCTTGCTTTGTGTTTGTTTGCGATTTTATGGATATATCTTTACGATTACGATACGATTTATCTTTATTTTATTCAAAGCGTGAGGGTCGTCGTAAAGATATATCCATAAAATCGCAAACAAACACAAAGCAAGAGGTGAAAAGTGAGGTTATGTTATGACAAATTGACAAGTTTTTACTTTTTAATTGAGTAGGCTAAGGAAATTGAATAAAAATCCGTGGGTTACTGTCGATGGCCGCCTCTAACAGAATTTAATTTATTTCTCTGGAAATACTAATCAGATAAATCTGATACTTTTTTTGTAGATAGTATTAGCTTATTCATAAGCGCAGAAAAAAAATCGAGACAATTTAATATTTTCATACATGGCCCATTGTTATATGAATTTTTAAACAGCAAAATAGATCATGGGGTGTCTGGGGAGCATGACGTTATTCAATGTCATCAGAAAATAGTCGGACAGTGTTTTTTTTTAAACACTTTTTGCAACTATAAAACGTGAGCCAATAATCGGAATTAGTGACACGATAGTTTCAATAGAACGTAACATTGTAATGAACAAAGTTTACCTTGAAGTACTCCCCGGCCAGGTTGTCTCCGGTGACCTCCTCGCCCTCCGAGTACTCCCACACGTTGGGGTCCGTTGAGCTCTCGCTCTGTACAATCAATAACAAAGGTTTAATTATGAATCAATAAAAAAAATCCTCCATAGACATTTTTCATTCATAATCAGAAGAAGCCCTGTGCATACACAAGCCAAACCACGTAGTTCAGATCCGTTCTCTATGGTAAAGCTGTTAAAATCTAGTCAATTATTTTAATTAGAGTGTCAGTAGCTTTTTTGGTGTCAGTTTTTATATTGCTAGTTTCACCTTTGATGTTCTCTTTCTTTTCTGAAGTCAGCGCTGTGTTCATTGTTATATTTTCACAAGTGAAGTCTTGTAGTTGGCCGACAGTTTTCTTTTTATTTGTATTCTGTTTTTTGAAATGCTGTCCGTGGGAAAGCGCATCACTTGAGACTAACTGGATCGATTTAGTTTTCTTTTTAATTTGTTTTTTCAAAAAAAAAAAAACACAAACGTCATTTATTCAAACTAGGCTGAGAATCAGCACTTTTCGAACGTCAAAGTTACAAAAGACAGTTCCCCAAAACGTCCGCCATTTACCACTTCCTAGTGCTTTTTTATAGTCCCAATAAAGTTTTTAGGGAAAGACATTGGAAAAGTTGCCCGAAAAATGAGAAAATTCGGGAAAACTAAACGTCCTATTACTATGGGATTTTTGTATGACTTCAGTCCATAACTCACGGTCTAAACGAAGGATATGCGTAATTCTTTTTGATTTTTTCTCATTTTTACCATTTTCCAGTAGCTTTTCATAAATTCGCTAAAGATCACAAACTAATTTATTTAAATTTGGACAACACAACATCCGGTCGGCTAGTAAATAAATAAATAAGACGCTGGTCATTTCAAAGGTGTTTTTTTTACATTAGATAATATATACAGAAAAGCCGGTCTATTCTGTAAAGATCTCACCGTGAAAACTTACGTGAGTGAGCCAGGGATGTTAGGGATTTCCACTATTGACAGCTCACTTCACCTCAATTTGAACGGTGAGAGTCAGACAGGTACGCACCAAGGTGGTGAGCGCGGCGGGCGTGGTGCTGGTCGCGCGCGCGCGCACGCCGCCCAGGTGCACGCGGCCCTGCAGCACCAGGCGCTGCCACGCGCGCGTGTCCACGCTGCCCGTCAGGCCCACCTCCTCGTGCCCGTTGGGGTCGATGAACGCGCCTGCAAACTGACATATTAATACCGCCCGACATGTTTTCCAAATGCAGGTCGGTTGAGGCCACAAATAGATAGGTATTAAATGAAGCTCGGCTCAATACAACGAGCGAAGACGAACGCACGCATAGACATTCAAGTAGTTTGAGAACACCGCGCGGAAGAGTCTGTGTGCGTGCGCCAGTTTATTGTGTTTATGTAAGGGAGTGTACGTGCGCGTGTGATGTACTGACCGCGCAGCTGGTTGTTGCTGAAGGTGAAGCGCAGCGTGGTCCAGTGCAGGTGCGAGTGCGCGCGCATGCGCCGCAGCGCGGGCAGCGCGGCCGCGCCCAGGCGCCACTGCACGGCCACCTGCTCCTTGAACACGCCCACCGTGAACCACGCGCCGCCCGCCCCGGCGCTGCCCTCGCCGCCCTCCGCGTGGAACAGCGTGCCGCCCGTCTTGCTCCTGCGACGTAATGAACAGGATGGAGTCATACGTAGCAGGCCCACACCGACCGAGCCGCCGAGCGCGACGCGACAGACGCTCGCACGAAGTATGCGGCGATGCCACGACGTCGTGCGAGGCGCGTTCCATCGAACAAGCGTTTGAAAGTTCGAAGCGTCCTCGCGAGGCGGATCGGTGGGTCATCCTCCGAGTAACGTAATATAGCGGAGAGATAGCGTCAGTCTTTAGCAGTACTATCGCAAGGCATCATCATTTTATGCTTCATCTGACAACTTCGTGCACTGTTGCCAAACATGTCCCACTATTTATTTACCTGTATGTGATGGTGAGCGTCTCGGGCAGCTCCAGGTCCTCGTCGGTGGCGATGCTGACGGTGCCGGGCACGCGCAGCTGGTACGTCAGCGTCGTGTTCACGCCGTCGAACGTCGCGTTCGACACACACTCGTACCTAACACAGTTAAATACAATAATCATCAAGGGTGGCGTATAGTTTGCACGATGGTAAATGCCTAGCTGTAAGTTTTCCAGAAAATATAAATCTAGTCTTAACTTCGAGCAACGTATCTTTTTACGCGATGTACAAACTAGGTGAGTATGGAGGCTAGGAGGAGTGAGGAGTACTCACCCTGCATCCAAGTTCCGACAGTGCGAGTTGAGCGGACAGCCCTGCAGCTGACAGAACTCCACTTCGGAACATGTCTTGCCCTTGTAGCCGCGAGGACACTGACACCTGCACATACAAACATAATAATATTAAGGTGAGCAGCAACTTTGATTAAGAGTTGTGTGTTGTAGCGCCACTTGGGAAAGGCCTATGCTTAGCTGTGCACTGCAATAAGTTGCGATTCATCTCTTGTTGACGAGCTGATGTCAGCTTGTGTAGTAATTTGTGCCTTGCTGGGCAGTTTATTCGAGCTATTTTTGCCAATGAAAAGCTGCAGGTCGGTGTGCTCACGTGTAGTCGTTCCAGGTGTTGGCGCAGGTGGCGTTGTGCAGACAGGGCCGCTCCGCGCACAGGTCGTCCGACACCACGCCGCGCAGCACGCCGGCCGGCTCCAGCCACACCTCGCCGAAGGGCGGCGGCAGCTGCAGGCCCGGCACCTGCAGCGGGAAGAACTCCACGATGCTCACATTCACGCCGTTGGAGATCTGGGGAAGCGGTCGATGTGCTTGTACACGATTCCGTTCAATGGTATATCGACTACAGCGTCATTGTTGATGGTCTGGTTTTGCTTCTGGTTTGGGGTGCTGCGGTTGTCGCTTTATTTATATTAGTTGAATATGGCTGTGACGTGAAATAGTAGTTTATGAAATTGTTACATAACTGGAATTATCAAAACACGAGTGTGAGTTTATAAACTGAGCCGCAGGTGAGCGGGTGCGGGCTGCGCGTGCGCAGCGATGTGTGTACATACCTGCACGTCCTGTATGACTCCTTTGAAGTAAGCGCTATCGTCAGGCTCGGGCGCGGTGGGCGGCGCGGGCGTGGTGGGCGGCACGGTCTGCGCGGGCGCGGGCGCGGGCGCGGAGGAGGGCGCGGGGGCGGGCGCGGAGGAGGGCGCGGGCGCGGGCGCGGGCGCGGGCGCGGGGGGCGGCTCCGTGCTGGCGGGCTGCGGCGGCGGCGGCCCGCCCAGGTACAGCACCTGCACAGATACACGTTCGCTAAGCTTTGTTTCTATACACACACTAAGATCCGCTTGCACGACGAATGCCTTTAGCACTAAACTAATTAAAACATCGTTTTATCTGCCACCGATTGACAAAACCAGGGCAATATTTTAAACACTATTTGTGATGTAAGAGGACCTTAAATAACACGATATGAGTGTTTTAGCCCGAAAGCAAAGACGCATCAAGTTAGCCCAAGTATACAAGTTCTGTGTAGTCGGGGAGCTCTATGCACAAATCCAGACTGTGTGCTGATACTGAGAATTACGTAAGAATTAAACGCAATAAATACCACTTTGTTTGACCC